>JALGBA010004083.1:2457500-5277500 GCA_023970755.1 Azemiops feae
ATCTGGACTGATCTCTTCCAGTTCTATACTTGTAATCCCTAACATGGATTAGAATTCCCAACAATGTATACACAGAATATGTTTGAGGAAAAAATATCTACGTACATTTTTTCCACTTTAAATGTAAACATGACAGGGTGGTTAAAGAAGAATATTATATTCTTTATGTCAGCCTCAACTTATTCTTCTTTGAATTTATGGGAATCTTATGCAACAAATGGCTAGATTTATGTATACCTAAGGCATGTCGGTTTTGAATTAATATGAATGAACTCATTTGCCATTATTAGGAAATCATCATTTTGGCTTAGGGCTAGAATTAGGGTTAGAAGAGTAATGTGAGTAATGTCAGGTTATTGTAGCTAAGCAACAAACCATGGCTAAAACAAATAATAATTTAGCATTTGTTTAATCACAACCACTAAGTTATTTGTCACCAATTTTCAATCCATAGATCTATTTTATGGTAAGGAATAGTGCTATGCAAAGCTCCAAAGTACCTCTTGGAAGTTTCTTTGTGAAATAATGTATCACCCACTTCCAAAGGTTGAGTGAATGTCCTATTTTGCCCTGCATCAATCCAATTGCCTTCTTCGTGCATCCAGTTGCCAAAAGAGGTCTCCGTGCATAGATTACCTGTGAACCTTGGGGAGGCTAATTAGGGTTGAATTGCGCCAGCCTAATATGACCAGCATGCCCAGGTCAGTAAGCTATCTGGATTGGTCATTCCTATATTTAAAAAAATCAGCCAGTATCATAGAGACATGTGGCCACCAAGCTTGAGTGTGGCTGAGAGCACTGGAGACAATGAATAGCACTAAATGGTGCTTATTTATGGCAGAGAGGTAACATTCCCCAAGAATCACTTGAAGATCCTGAATATTAAAGAGACAATTTCACCACTATAGCAAGAAATTCCATTATTATTTTCCTTTAAAGGTTATCTATTTAGTAGCTCAGAATCTGCTACCTTAAGAAAAAGGATTCCTCAGACAAATTTTGGAATTTTGTTTTGTGATTATTGGTTTAGTGAATGAGTAGAATGGAGTGTTTGTGTCCTAATTAAGCTACAAAGTGGATGTGCTATGAACATTCTATATTTTATCTTAAATAAACTCTGCAGAAATCTTCAGCCTTCTTGACTTCTTAAACAAAAAGACAATATGAGGAAACTTCTAATTAGAGCTATTTTAGGAAAGCAGATTGATATCAAAAGGATGAAAGTTTGGCTAACAGAAGATAACAGCAATAGCAAAAGCTCAAAAATGTTTCCAAGAGAAATGAAAAAGAAATTCTCAAGCTCCCTGGGAATAGCATACGGAAACAGAAAATCTGAAAGATTGCAAAGTAGGCTTTAGATCATTGTAATCTATTGCCAAAAATGCCTGCTAACGTACACTATAAAATAATAGATGCTTTTACAAAAGTTATTTCTCACTGAATATTTGACCATACACATTTTTCCACAATTGAATCCAGTCATAGTCTTCTTCTTTTTTCTCCAATGTTGTCTGCACTATGTAATCAGTCTTAATCAATATGGTGATTGTTCGTTGTTTGTTCATGTTGTCAGCATTTTTAAAGTCTCGTATTTGAAAGTCTGTTCCTGTTGCTTTTAGAATTATAGATGTTTTAGTTGAATTCTGCCTTTGGTCATCCAAAGTCTCCGTCATTTGTATATAAGATGTAGTATCTTCCTCTTCAATAAATTGTAAATGTGTTTCCTCCATATCTAGTTGTGTATCATATCCAATAAGTTGAAATTCAGTTTTTAACTCTAGATCATCCCTTTTCCAAAGCATTCTAAAATGTTCTTTTAATTCCTCCTTCATTTCCAAGATTTTTTCTAATATAAATCCATAGTTAAGCTGTGAGTGGGATTCCATTCTTCGTTTTTTTTAGTAAAATTTCAACTTAAAAGCTGAGTTGCAATTTTATAAAATTTCTCACTGAATATTCATGGCCAGTTCTTTTATAACAATTAAGAATTTAGTAAATCCATTACCTATTTCTCAACAATTGCCCATAAAGCAGAGAATCCTTGCAGTTCCAACATCTCTCTGGAACAAGCTGCTTTCTGAGAAAAATGTCTGGAAATTAGTGTTCAACTACCTGATCGAAGATAAGCTTAAACTGCTTTGTGGCTGAAATGCATTGTTGATATCGAAGCTTTCAGCTATGACTATGGCTGTACTTTGCCTCACATTCACTCACAAAAGAGTATTATTCATTAGAATAAATTCACATGCTGTTAAATTCATTTATATAGCCAGAAGCCCATAAAAAGAATATAGACGAAAGAGCAAGCTGAATAATGAGATCTAATCTATGTAAAATAAGCCCCAGAAGAAATGTCCTTTACTTTGATAATATCCCTTGAAACAAGATCCCCCACTGGAAATCACAATAAGACGAGAGCTTGGGAAAACTCGCCAGCAAAGTGAGGTTGCTTTCCTAAAAATAATAGCTCCCCAAGCCAACCGACCTCATGATCCTAAAGAACATTTTTCATTAAGTGCAATAAAATCTCTTCGATTTCCTGAAGTTACTGGGAAAATAGAAATTGGAAATGGGGGGGGGGCGTACGCACCCACTCTTTATTAAAATGTACAGATGAAATCTCAGCTTGTGGTCTACACAGAAAAGGATCCAAAAGTCCATTCAGAAGAAGACAATGGCTCTGCTCCAGCTTTGTATCATGTATATTTGACAAGACGTTTCTGCTCTCTTGTGCTGGGGCAGATTGATAGGTCAGGAGAGGGCCAGCAAATATACTGCAGGGGATCCATCCCCACAATATTTACTAGCTATTTATGAGTCTAAAGAGTCTAAAGAGCTTACTGAAAATTTCTCACATAGCTTGTGTCAACATTTTTACGATTTTCCACCTTCGTACAACTCTTTAAAAACTAGATTTCAATTATTGTATTGTTTTCATAAAGATATAAAAAGTTGGCAGTGAACCAAGAAAGCAAACAAAATAAAACCAGAATATGCATTTTCATAATTTTTCAAATGCCATTCTGATTATAGACTGTTTATGACTATATAATCAATCTGATATATAAGAATGATTAAAACAAATAGCATGTAATAAAACACAGATATCTGCACTTTTGATACAGAAACACAGACTTTTTAAAGAATGTTGATACGTACATGTGTATTTAAATATAAGTCCCTTTGGGTTTCAAATGCTTATATAATCTAAGGATATAGGCTTAATCTTGCTTTCAGAAGTTGTGAATGCTCCAACACTGGAAGTTTTTAAGAAGAGATCGGACAACCATTTGTCTGAAATGGTAAAGGGTTTCCTACCTGAGCAGGGGGTTGGACTAGAAGACATCCAAGGTCGCTTCCAACTCTGTTATTCTGTGCTGTTCTTATGTAATCTTATATAATATATGTTGGATAGTAGATTCTATTGAACATAAACAGAGATCTACCTAGACAACACTGTTGAGTCAGACTTTCAATCCAAATACAGGTAGTTCACAACTTACAACCAGAATTCATGTTGCTCAGCAAGACAGTTGTTAAATTAATCATGCTTTATTTTACAACCTTATTTGTCACAGTTGTTAAGCAAATCACAACAGTTTTGATCATGTGGTCATTAAACAAATCGGACTTCCCCCATTGACTTTGCTTGTCAGACGCTGGCTGGGAAGATCGCAAATAATGGTCACATGACCCCATGACAGTGCAACCATTGCAACTACATGCTGGTTGCCAAGCATCCAAATTTTGATCACATGACCATGGGGATTCTGCAATGATCACAAGGGTGAGGACCAGTTGCAAGTCACTTTTTTCAGTGCCATTGTAACTTTAAGCAATTACTAAATGAATGGTTGTAAGTTGAGCACTATCTGTACTAATTTGAAAATTAGACCTTTACATCATCCACTGAAAGAATTCCCACTGTATTCAACAGAATATTGTAACACTTTTTCTTAACATATTTGTACGATTCGGTATACATGTAAGATGCTATAATGGAATGCGTGGAGGACCTTGGGGAATGAGGGGAAGAGATGCTGCCTAGGAAGCACTCAGTGGCTCAATGGTCAGAGAAAGAAACTTAGGAAAGACCAGCCCTAATGGATCAACCAGTTAAAAGTGGGTGGTAGGAAATTTGTTCTTTCAAACTTTCAAATTTCTGTTGATGTAGCCTTGTACTAAAGTAGAATTAGTAAAGTTCACTTAATTGTGTTTCCTGGCTTGTTTACCTGGGAAGGTTGACAAATACAAATTTTTGAAGTAGCCTAGATTAGGCAATGATACTCATTTCTAGTAAATATACAGGTAGTCTTCAATTTACAACAGTTCGTTTAGTGACTGTTCGAAGTTACAACAGCACTGAAAAAAGTGACTTATGACCGTTGCAGCATTCCCATGGCCGTGTGATCAAAATTCAGAATATTGGCAACTGACTCATATTTATGACCATTGCAATGTCCCGGGGTCATGTGATCCCCTTTTGTGAACTTCTAACAAGCAAAGTCAATGGGGAAGCCAGATTCACTTAACAAGCATGTGGTAAATGTGGCAAGAAAAGTCATAAAATGGGGCAAAACTCACTTAACAAATTTCTAACTTAGCAACATAAATTTTGGGCTCAATTGTGGTCATAAGTAGAGGACTACCTGTATTGACTTGAGGCACTGAAGTGGAGTGGTTGATTTTCCAAGACGGGGTGCTGCCTTAATTTGGTGATCAGTATTAAGATGACCTTGCTTAATAGTGCTCTGCCATCAGAAGGTGAACTTTATCAAATTACAGAGAAATAATTCAGAAAAAAATATGGATATTGTTGATAACTGGTAGTATTGCTTAAAAGGTGCCAGAGACCATCTTTGTTCCTGCATGCCTCACCCCTATGACATTTTAACTTTACAGATTTTACACAGGGTTATTAGATTTTACATCTCAGCTTACTTTGATGTCATTGGATTGAAGTATAATGGGGAATGATTATTTGAAGAGGAGATAAACATTCTGGGTTAGGTACACACAGCCCACCCTTCATAAAATTGTAATGAATCAGAATTCCTGAGGGAAGAAATAAATATGAAATCAATTTAATTCTGTGCTCTGTGATAGAGAAGTCTTGAGAGAGTGTAATAAGGAATAATTTTGCTCTGAGCACTTGGCTAAAGTCTCATGCCAATGGGAAGTCTTATTATTTAATTTGAATTTTAAATTTAGAACAAATTGTAAAGATTTCTGCAGCATGAATCACAGGCAAACAGCACCCCATGTCTTAAAAAAACACACACCAGAAAATGCAACCATTTTTTAGAAGACATTATTTTGCAGCTTTGTAATTTAGTCCATAATGTCATTAGACACTCAAATAGTCATGAAACAAGATATATAAATGGTAGCTTATCAGAGCAATGCTGACACTGTAATAAAGAAATTGAATAATTAATATCAAATATATTGTGTTCCACTTGACAGTATGTGCAGCTCGAAAGTATTATTATATATTATATATTCTATCGCACCCATCAATGTAATAGCCACCAAGATAATCACATATCTTGAGTGTTATATACTTTGGAATACTGAAGGCTGAGCAGCTACAGGGCCTGGGAAATACAGCCTTTTTCAGGATTTTTAAGAAAAGGTAATTGTACTGCTTGTTGGAAAAAACACAAATTTTAGAAGAAAATGTAGCTTAATTAATAGCATAAGAGGGAGGGTAACTTTTCAAATTAGTACCTACTAGATATGTTGAATGGTAAGCTCTATAATTCTTATCCAGCATTTCTCTATTTTAAACTCCTCTTTGTACAAAGAAATGGTGTTGAAGATGGATGGATTTATATTCATAAGATGGAAAAGTTTACAGTAATATAGTGTGTTATATCTGGAACATGAAGTAATGATTCCTGAAATAGTATATTTTTAGCCACAGTGCTTACTAGTTGGCTTTGGACATTTGTCTTCTAGCCTAATTTACTTGTTGTATGTTCTATTTTTATAATGGATGATAGAGCAGAGATCAGCAATGTTATAACATTGGATGGATGATAGAGAAGAGATCAAATGTTATAACAGACAGGTTTTTTTTTTTATAAACATACGAACAAACTTATTGGGATGTTTATATGCTAAAGGCAGTTTTAACCTTATCCTTTTCATCTTTCTAATGGTTTTCTTAATTTAATTTAAATCCATCTAATTAGACTTTAATCTTAACCTTAAGACTATTTGATATATTTTTCTGCTCATATATTCATTTCCCTTCTCTTATTTTCATTCCTCCCTGCTTATTGATATCTTTTGTAATTTTCTTTTCCTTTTATTATTTTACAAGTTTACTGTTATACTTTTATTGCCTTTATTATCTCTCCCCTTTTTCTCTCCACTCTTTTAAACAGTTCATTGTTTTGCTTCTTCCTTCTTTCTGAGTTTGGGGTTGGTCCTCAAAAGAGAATACTATAATTACACATCTCCTATTCCTTTGCCTTCCTCTTTCTCCTAATGTGGAATTTTCCTCTGACTTAATGAAGGAATCTCTTTTGTTGACTTTCTTCTTTTCCTTGGCCCAGCTCCTCATTGATTTTTTTCCACACAGTTGCTTTCTAGCTCTTCCTCTTCCTGGTCTAGCAGCATTCACTAATCTTAAGGAGATTCTACATAACAGAGGTTATGGGAAATGACGACTGCTTTTTTCTCCAGTTATGTTCTCACCTGGAATATGTTACATTGCTGATTACAATTTCTCAAACTATTAGCTCTATGCAAGTTCTAACAATAGTCTTCCTTTCAGAGGTTACCAATTTATTTTCCTGTTTGGAATGTCGATCCAACTCTGAGATGCTTACTATTTATAGTTTTGAGGTTGGTGGTGGTTGTTGTCTTTCTGTCTCCAGACATCTTTATCTTGACATTGTCAGCATCTCTTGTCCAGCTCTTCTTTCATTGCTAGCTAGGAATTGTTCCTAATTAATATTTCTGATAGAAAGGTGCTTGTCTACATGTCATAGGACATGCACTCCTAGTGAAGACACTCAGATGGATAATGATCTTGGCGAACAGCAGGCAAGAACTGAACCCTCACACAGTGTGACAAGGTTGTTTCACAGATGAAACAGAGGAAGTCTTTTATGCCATTCATTCTTAATATAACAAAATAGCAATAAAAAAGTGTTGTGGAGCTGTAGTTCCATAGTTCCCCAAGATGTATTGTATTGTTCTTTCATAAATATAAGAAAGAGGTACTATGAAGAAATCCCATGTAAATATGGGTTTGTGAAAACAAGCAGTGCATCACATTAAGAGATATTTTTTCAAACTTCTATCTGTTTCAGTCAATATTTATGGTGGCTTTTTTATTAATAATCACTCCTTTTCATTCAGTGAGGAGATTAGATTCTGCTTGCCCTGAAATCATGAATGCCTTGCTGAACATTATCTTGTTCAGATAAAATTGTATTGGCATACTCAGCTTCTCAGTCAAATACAACTACATGGCCCTGGCCAGTGGGGACACTCATTGGGACTTTCTCCTGTTGCATCTTTGGCCAATCTCGTTTTTCATGTATACTGCACCATATCATTAACCCATGGTTCTCAAACTTCAACATCAGCATAATATCTATACCATAACCTTGCCACAATTAGAAGAGCAAGAACTTATTTGATAAGAATGCATAATTCAGATCACCTATGATATGCTTTATGATGACTGTTTCTAATACATTAGCCCAGGGTGTCAAACTGCCGGCCCATGGGCCTGTTGCATCATATAGAGGCCGTGCACACACCCCAATGCAAAAAAAGTCGTGATATGTCACGACACGTCATGTGATGTGGGGAGTTTGACACCCGTGCATTAGCCTGAACAGATTATAAAGTAAAAAGATATGGAAGATGAGAGCATACATAGAAATAACACATGTTGAGCTAAGAAAGTGGAAATATCAACATGTGAGGTTGATACCAAAATGCAAGGAGGACAAAACTGAACCCATTGGTCTTCATTTAGGAAAAATCAGAATCACTAGGTCTCCTAGGTGCAATCCAGACAAATGAGCCACAAGAATACAGTGGTTAATTATCTTGAAAGAAAGTAATAGACCTAGGAAGTCACACTTTCTATTTCTTTTGTTTGTGTAATTCAATACCTAGGATAGCCATATATTTTTCATCCTCAAAATAGGATGCAAATAATAAGCATCATTTCATTACTTGAGCTGTAATTGTCAGCAATCATTGTATCTACATTGGGTTTCTTCAATTAAAGCCCTAAAACTTTCAAGTTTCTTCAAGTTAGAGTGGAACATTCTATTCCTCAGTCAAAATACTATTAATCACTTTTGAAAAGCTTAGCTTAAGCGTATTCAACAGCCAGAACAAGCAATAATCCAGAGGACAATTAGTCTCAATTCATCATGTCCACATTGTCAGTCTACATAAACATAACATTATTGGAGAACACACTAATCCTTCCCATCCATCTTTGATTTTTTTCAAAAGAGTGGCAATGAAAATCAGTAATGGCATAAGTGAATTTATACATAATATGTTTGGCAAATTGTTGTAGCAAACCAAACATATTCCAAGATGCACAGCCCAGAAGTTGTCACTATCCTACACTGTACTGGGTGGAAATGACTATCAACATCGTACTCATTGAGGAAGCTAAAAACAGAAACTTCAACCGTATTCAACTAAGTTTATTATGAATCACCTTTTGTTTTATTACAGAGAGCATTACCACATAAGAAGTAATATATGGCTCAACATTAATAGATAACATTCAAGTATATAACATCCAAGATTGTTGTGACTGAAAACATGGGACATCAGGGTCTTGGGAGGATTGTTCAGCTAAAAAGGGAAATTCTTCAGAATTCCTCAGGATTCATCATCTGCTACCAGAGGACCATCTAGTATGGTCTTCTTATTGGATGTTTGGAATTTATGGGCTACAGAGCAAAACTGGAAGGAAGACCAAATTGACTGGTCATTCAAATAATCTTCAGCCAATTATTCAGTTCAGTTTTAGTTCCCAGGTAATGAAAATGTACAACTGAAAACTGATCTCTGTGTAGGATTTTTGGTATATGTTATACCATGTAGAGTTGTTTTTTGTGAGCTGGATAGCCGTATAAATGGGTTTAATAAAGAAATAAATAAAATATGTGTGTAAAACAGGAAACCAATGTCATAATGTGTTTATGAGTTCTTTTTCATCTTGCAGTTTCATCTCTGACTTCAAAAATGTATAGTGCAATCTTAGATATGTCTATTCTTTAATATATTCTATTGAGATCAATGAGTCTTAGGATACTTCAAATTTGGCATTTTACATATAATTACTTTTCCTTATTCATATAGCTTACAAGAACTACAGAATATTTTGTCTTCTACCTATAGCTTTATTTCTCATTACCTGTCTCATTCCCAAGAAAATATATGAATAGAACAAAGAATGAATGTGCTTTAATGGGTTACACCAAAAATCCATTTATGCAAGTATATCCCCAACAGAAAAATGCCCACAGAATTGCAGCCTGTATGTGTTTAATGTAGCTTACAAGTGACATTCACCTGTATAAAAGGCCAATTGATAGGCTAGCTGAGCATTTGGGAAATTGTAGTATCAATACCTCTGGAGAACTCTAAATTGAAATATGAGCCTTTTTACATTCTTCTATTGCCCTTGTTCTGACAAACATGGAAAATGATGATTTATAAGAGAAGCTTGCAATATTAATTTTGCAAATATCAAATCTGAAATTTCATGTATTGTATTGGAGAAATCATGCAGCCTCTTTTCTCTGCAGTTCTAATGCTGTTTGTTGAGTATTCTGTGATTGGGAAGAATACGTTATCACTATTTATCTCCTTCAATATTTGATGACGCTTCTTCAGATCCATCCAGGACTTCACAATGGATTGCAATCTACCCTATTGACTATTATTCCCACCCAATTGATATATCTTCTTGTCAGAACCTTTCAATATGCATTTTTCCAAATGTTTCTGTTTATCTGGGGGAAGGGTTGATTCTGAAGCAGAACAGTATGCATCTCCCCTAAGGTAGTAGTTAACTGCAGAATTAATAAATCTATCCCTGCCATAAAATTCCTTCTGTGTCTTAATAAGGACAATGTTGAGGACAATGTGGTTATCAACTTGTTTCAGGGCAGTTCAAAACTAGTTTTATAGATCTCACATCTCATTATGTATGCACAGAAGCAGAGTAGAATATTTTGTCAGTGTATGTTGAATTTATGTTGAAATGATGAGATCCAATCAGGGTATCATTTTTCCTAATAAGTCTCTCTTTCCCACTTGGATTAATTTCACTTTCTTTCACATGCACACTTGTATCTGGGCTATTATTTTCAAGCATGTCCTATCAAAAGCTTATCTAATAGAAGCATTACTTTCAAGATGTCAAAGATGGCATATTCTGCCTAATAAAATCTTACAAATACACAAGTGATCGGAGCAACTAGAGGATCATTGCTGTGTGCTTTTCATTGCCTTTGTAGTTTTGAAGATGGTATAACATAATTTAATTAGATTTAAAAAATCCTGTCTCTTGAGGAATGGAAAGCCCAATGAAATGTCAACTATGCTGTCACTCTCCTTCAGGCTAAACTCATTAGAACAAAGACTAAAGATGAAAATAATCTAAGACTGAATCTTTCTTTGAAAACCAGAAGGCCACACACCTTATGGTTTTTTAAAAAGCCAGATATGAAGCCAGGGATAAAGTGATCAGGAGGATTTAATACCATTTTAACTCTTTGGTATTTTACTTTTATGCGCAATTAAATACCATGCAAAACTTTATTGGTGGTTGTCATCTTACAAACAGCCACTCTTCAACAGTAGCAGTGCGAGAGAATATTTTCTAATTTATCATCATGGAAGTACAGTATATGTCTATACACTAAAAATAATTATTTTCCCTTTTACAAGTCGGGTGCTGGGATTATTCATAAGAGGTTAGGGCAAAAGGGAGAGGGCAAGAGCGAGGGAGAAGGAGAAAGGAAAAGATAAAAAGCTTTATTTGAATTAGAAGTGATATTTCAAAATGCACATGCTTATTATGAAGAGTAATAAAATCTGGCATTTTCTATTGTCAGATGGTTTATAAAGGCTAAATTTCTTGATTTATTTAAATAGACAGGAAGGTGCAAACTACAAAAAAAGTGCTATATACTGAAGGCATGTGAATTACCTCCTTCCCAAGGATAATGCAAATTAGAAGTGTGTAAAGCTTTGTCTGCACCTGGGATCTTTAATGAGGATAAAGAAAAATCAGACAGAAATTCTCCTGGGAACTGAGCGGATCGTTATTTGAATAACCTGCAGTGAATTCTAATCAATGCGACGTGACTTTGAAAATGAATGTGGTCTTTCTACCTGCTGTATTCAAGCCATAATATTAATCATAACTTCATGCTACAGTAAAACCTATGACAAATGGTTATTCAGTGGACTAACAAAAAGATCATTTGCACCAGGGAAACACCATGCTTATAAATACCATTCTTTCAGTGTTGTGTGAGAGTGCAGTGGGAAGGAGGACAGGTTTCCACAAGTCTGTTATTTAAAGAAACAAGAATTGTTTGGAGATGCATGCAAAATTTACATTGCTTTCCATCAGAGGTGACATCTGCAACTCAGCTCATATTTTATTCTGCTGAGCATGCTGTTAAGCATTATAATTTACCTGAAACTATGTATTTAGTTTGAAGACAAGGTTTTTGCAAGACTGATATTATTTGTCCCCCATCTGATTGAGGAGACAGATTTTTTTTACTCACTGGAAACTGACTTTTTATAGGTATTTCATTGTGATAGCCTTGTAAAAGATTCAGCGCTGACAGCTTACTAGCCTAAGCTTAACCAGTTCCAGAATTTGTGGGCATCTTATATCAGACTGTAAGCAGCATTTTTAAAAAAAATAATTTGGCCAATATATCTTTTTCAGAAGGCTTCAAATTGTACAAATCAAAGCCAGTTCTAACTAATAAATGTATTGCTTTGTTATATATTATATCTTCTTTCAGTACAAGCTGTTCTCTGTGTCTAGATACGGCTTTTAGAAATGGGTTAATTGCTACAGCTATTTATAGATGTGTAAAGTGTAAAGTAAACAAGGGTAAAGTGATGCATATTGACACAAAAATCCAGCTTTCAGTTATACATTAATGGGATCTGAGCTGGTAGTGACTGACCATGAAAGGGATCTTGGGGTAATGGTGGGCAAGTTGATGGAAATGTCAACCTAGGGTGCAGCTGTTGCTGTGGATAGAAAGAGAGAGAATTGGAGGGGGGGAGAACTCCATGCTTGGAATTTATTAGGAATAAAATTGAAAATAAAACTACCAATATAACTAATGCCCTAATAAAATAGACTTGGAATATTGTCTATTTCCACTCACTACATCTTGAAAGGATATTATAGACCAAAAGGTGCCAACAAGGGCACTCAAAATTATTTGAGGACTGGAGATTAGGGGACAAGAATAAAATATAGCAATTGACATTTATGAGGCTCTAGGGAGATCCAGAAAGGGTATATAAAATCATGCATGGTATAGGTACATTGGATACAGAGTAGTTGTTCTCCTCTCAAAGTATTAGAATCTGACACCTTGTATTGAAACTAAATGCCAGGGATTCAGAGTCAAGAAAAGGAATTGCTATTTTTATACAGCAGACAGTTAAATTGACATTTATTACCAGAGGTTGTGGTAGTAGCACAACTATTGCATAATTTTAAAGCTACTGGTAGTTGTTTACTCTTTTCCAACTCTCTGGCAAGTACAATATTAGTTATTGGGAGAGAAATATTTGCAGACAAAGGCTATCACCTTCCAGTCCAGATTTGGGGGCTTCCTAAATACATCTAGTTGGCCACAGAACACTTGACTAGATGAGTTGGTGGCCTAATACAGCAGGGCTCTTATACTTTTATTTATTCTTGGTGCAATAAGATGTTCACTACCAGAAGCTTTTTGTTATGGCAAAGAATTCTATATCATTGTTCCATGAAGATTGCAAAAAAGGGGATGATGGCAGAAACTCTCCTTTTACCCAGAATGGTTTGTCCAGCAACATCTAGGAAATGTTTTCCTTTCTCTCAGCTTTCTCTGCTTTGCTTTGTGATTCTTGCTTATACCTACTGATATACATATACATGTAAGGATGACAACAACCAAGCTTTTGAACATTGTAGGAACCGTGCAGAAGATAAGAAAAGAACAACTAAAGAACAAAGCAGTCCTGGGTGCCACCGGGATTTCTCATATGAATTTCCCTTCAGAGAAATATCCTAGAAACTTCAAGGAAACCTCAAAGGTGTTTGATAAACCTGACAAGCAATAGACACCCCCAGAGTTTATCCACATTCACACTGGGCATTAGTATTTTTTTTTCCTGAAAGTGAAATCAAAAGAATTTTTAGAAATTTCTTCTCAAGTGAAACATCAAAGGAGTTTCTATGAAGTCCAAAGGATGCTGATGAGATTAGTAACATGTCCCAGGAGAAATAGGATTCACATGTCTGTAATCATTTTAACATTGGTATAATTGATTGCCTCTTAACTAGTTGAATATGTATGGTATTCTTTGGCACCAGACTGAAGGAGTACCCATAACTTACATAGCAAGGGGTTTCTTTTTCATATTTCCTATATTTCACATGGATAATGTATATACAGTAGTGTTGTTACAGAGGATAGCCAAGATGATATTAGTGCTATTTCTAAAAATGTGGAAAATATAAAGATATCAGTAACAGAATATTTTAGCACAGGGCTGAAGTATGGAGTCTTTGGTGCTCTCTAAACTTGGTTGCTTGCCTGCAGACATTTTGTTATCAAACTAGGTAACAAAATGTTATTAAAAAAAAAAAAGCAATAGTAGCTACCTAGTTTGGTAATGAAATGTCTGCAAGCAAACAACCAAGTTCAGAGTTCACCAAGAACTCCAAGATGTCAATCATCATTGTGTTCCTATTGAATAGTGTCTCCAAAGTTTCATCCATTGTAATGGTTTGTATAGCAGAGAAAATCTAACAGCATAATCTTATACAAGTCTATCCACAAATTAAGCTATTCAACAAACACAGGAATATAGCATGAAATATTTGTTAGGGCTACTAGAGAAGGATTGCAAAAATCCAAAGAGATACTTGATGGCAACAACAAATTAAAAAATATCTTAGTTCTGATAAAGAAATAAAACCCTACTTTCCCAGGGGCAAAGCATAGGTGAAAGAGTAACATTTCCATGTAAGATGGATAATCTTTCTTAAGTCACCTTAATTTAAGTGCCCACTAACTTGCTCCTTGGTAGACATTAAAAGAGAAAAAAGAATTTCTATTGGTACAAATGTAGATTTTATTTATTTCAATTTCTACAATGTGAGAATGGAGGGGAAGAGGCAAATCAGTGTGTTTCTTAAACTGTACTTGGTACTTCAAATTAAAATGCTATGCACTAATTCTAGGATTAAAATAAAAACATAGAGATGGTTTATATTTCAAATTTTGCCTAACAGAAAGAAGGACAACTTGGCGTCCTTTGATGGTTTGGACATCAAATCCCATTTCTTCAAGCCAGTATGATTATTGGCAAGGGCTTGTTATTGTAGTCCAAATCAACCAGAGGGTTTTAGATTGTTTAACTCAAACATAACATGGAGTTTGATTCAAATAAATTTCACTTGTTTTGAACTGTTGTCAATCTGGCGAGGTAGGCTAAACTAGGAATCAAAGTTATGCATGCTACTACTTTCTTTAATTATGTTATAGTAACAGAATCTTACAAGTCTGAATGTGCTTCCTTCTCCCTCCCTTTATCTTCATGAAAATTAGGGAGTGTCTTGTCTGAAAGGCTTATTCAGGTTGCCGATCTTCTCCAAGCTCAAATTTCTTTTATCTGACCATTGTCTTGATTTTTCCTTCTTTTCCTCAAGGTTATTTGTTCTTTATATTACATCTGGTCTCCATTCCTATCACAGTTCTTCTGCATGGATTCCAGGGCTTGCAAATATAGTGATATTTCAGGATCTTCCTATTAAGGTTTAAAGAATCATGGAATGGTGTGAAACAATAATTAAGAAAGAATCCTAGCTCATTGACGATGCACGTAAATTGCATGTAAACAAAAATAACAGAAGAGAATATTTATAGCTCAGGGTTGAATTGTGGAGTTCTTGATGTGCTCCCTGAGCTTGGTTATTTGTTTGCAGATTTTTTTCGTTAACCAACTTGGTAACATCTTCAGTGCTAGAGAATGTGGAACTTGTTTTTTCTTTCTTGCAAATGTTTCATTCCCCAATTAAGTAACATCACCAGTGCTAGTGAGTGTGCAGATAAACACACTCCTTGTGGTATTCAATGCTGAACTAGTTGAGCAGACACGGTGTAAAGCAATTTCATAAACAACAGATTCTAAATCAACATCTGTGGAAGGAAAGGTGTGCTAAAACAGCCAAGATAGCAATATAAATTCAAATCCTATAACTTTGTATCAATGCCAGGAGAGAGATTTTTGTCATCTCGTCTTTTTTGCCCTCCTCTCCCCCTGAAGATAGTGCTGTTCTGAAATGGTTTCATAGGGGGGGGGAAATATCAAGCTCAGTCTAAAACTGACCAGAAAACTGAAACAAAGATTATATTAGTGAAACTTCTGGATGCCTTCCTGAATATCTGTTATAGTTGCCCTTTTTAAAAACTATCATTCATGTTTTTTTTACTAGCACAGACTAGCATTGGAAAGATATTTTCAGCCTGTCTGGTTCTTTCTTTATCTGGGGCTAATTTAATAAGACAAGGGTAATTACATTATTAGTCTTAGTAGATCTAAAATATTCAACTACACTCATATGGAAGAAATCTTGAAGATGCCTAAATTCTTCTTTCAAGTAATATCATCATAATATTTTCATGTCTACGAGACCTATCATTTCTGATTTTCTCATCTGCACCTTTATTGTTCCTATTTATAGCACACCTGAAACACACTGTGGAACTGGCAAGGTGCCCAGATTTTCCATTTAGGAACAGTTTGATGATTTCTCTTTTTCTTCATCTTGTCCTTATTTTATTTTATTTTTTTAACAGCAGGTGCTACACATGATAAACAATGACAGTTGCTGTAATATTATTAGCTTTTTCATTTTTATTACATTATGCCTTCCTACAAATTCTAAACTGCATAGCACTATTTTAAGGAAAGAGAATCGACTCAGCAAGGTTTACTACATGCGGAATAAGATATATTACTAACACAGGGCTTTGTTTAATTTATTATTAAAAAATAGAAAATGAAACTAATCATTAAAAAATGCATTATGTTTGCTGGTGTTGCTGCACGTGCACCGTTATGCTTTGTGCACCATACCTTTTAACATAAAATCTAAGAACTGATTAATTTTACTTGTATAAATAGAAAAAAAAATATTTTTCTATTGTCCAGGATTCTCTGGCTTTTAAGTTTGATGGATAATAAAATCAGATTCAAAGAAGTGTTAGAGCAATGCAATCTCCCTTATAATTAAATTCCAAAATGCTATTTGCAGGAGAAAAAAGTGATTCTAAGAATGTTGAAACTGACTTTTATTTTTTTTTCCTTTAGGAATAGATAATGCAGATTAAGAATAGCTTTCTAAAAATGGTAAAAGCCTCCTTCAAAGATTCTAGCCAGTACTAAGTGGAATGATACAAATGCATGGGTCTAGTTTGCTTAAGGATGATTTCATCAAAGGAGGAAAAAAAATTAAGCTTTTTTCATATTTATATAGCTATACCCTCTTTTGCTAAACTGCATTTTCTGATACATTTTTCCAGATCAGTTCATTAAGTCAAAGCCCAACAGAGAACAGATGCAATATAAGAGCAATAAAGGGAAGTAAAAAAAAAATTAAATCCTTTCTTCTCCCTGCAGTACACACCCGTAAATCTATTAGCATTATTTTCCTTGCTTTTCTTTTTTTGTGTCCCAAGTCTGATCTCAAGTTCTCTGAAGCAATCCTTAATCAAGCTCCCCAAAGGACTATGACTGCACGCAGCAATTTCTCCCCTGCTCTCTGCACAGATGTTTCCAGCACATTCCATTACACCTACATGCCATTACAGCTAATGGCTTATTCTGATGAAGAAAGCTGCTCTCTGCTCAGTGCAGCAAAGGGGAAAATAGCCTCCTGTACAGTTCGTAGACAGCAACAATGAAATGTGGGGGCAGGTGGTACAACAGAACTCTCTAATGTTAATTACATACTGTATTACCCCCAAATTTGGCTGGTCATTAATTATGCTAATTTACTTTCCTGAAAATTAGCACCATTTATGTGAGCATTTTGAGTGGCTTATAACAAAATGAACTGTGTCACAATGCTTTGTAAACCTAAGGTTTTTGAACTGTCCAAATGTGATATCAGGGATGAGGATTCTCCTCTCCTAGAAGTGGAACGCCCCACAGATCTGAGTTTGAATGAAAGATGGATGGTAGCCTTCACATTGAGCTACAACCAACCTTTAGGCCTCAGTTTCTGCTCATCTGGGACTCTATGAAATTCTCCCTAAGGTAGCCTTACAGGCAGCTTATTTTATCTACAAAAAATATTTGCATACAGATTTTTTTTAATAAAAGTTCCTAAGAGGTTTAAAATAATATTAAGGAGAAATAATAGCTGGGATGAATCAATGGAAGGGGAGTTAAAAATTGCTAAATCTTAGAATTAATGAGAAATTTCCTGACAGGGAGAACAATTGGATGGCTTGTCTTCAGAAGTTGTGGGTGCTCCATCATTGGAGGTTTTTAAGAAGAAATTGGAAAGCTGTCTGTCCAAAATGGTATAGGGTCTCCTGTTTGAGGAAGGGGTTGAATTAGAGGACCTCCAAGATCCCTCTCAACTCTGTTATTCTGTCATTATGGTGGCAGCTGGAATTCTACCTTCACAGAATTCCACAGGGTCTCCAAAATTGTTAAAGGGCAGAAAATTCAGAGTGAGGACATTAGACATGTTCTTTTTACACATTATTCAGCTAAGCTATATATTCTTTTACATAATACATCCCACCTCTTCTTGTGACACTAAAGGACTGAGATGTTGAGAAACATTCTTGTCAGATAAGGATGGTCAATGTACATTGTTTGAGCACTTGCTTTACATGCAAAAAAACAAAACAAAACAAAAAAACCCTTATTATTCCCAAATAAAACTATAAAAATCTGAAACTCTCCAAAATTGATTTTGTATTGAACTGATCAGGCAGTGAAAGGGATTCTCCAGAAGCTAATCTTTGCACAAAATATAAGACTTCTCACTGGTTTTCTCTCCATAGAAATTCAACTTTAGTCTAGTTTTCAAATAGAAGACCTATTATTTAAGCACAAAGAGGAATTTGTTTTATTCCAGAAAAAAGGGACAGTTTTGAGACCTGTTCCCAAACCTGGAGTATCCACAGGAGGAAGTCAAAATCTGCAGGATAGTAATTGCAGCATTACATTTAAAGATATCATCCTACCCCCAGTACATGTGTAAACTTCACGTACAAATTCATCACCATGTATCATGACATCAATTGTTTTGGGAAGGTAAGGAGAGATGGCACTTGTAACAGAGTCATCCATCTTTCACCTCCCCACTGGGGCAAAAATCAATAGAAATTGGGAAGAAAATAGGATGTGGATAATTTCATAAGCTGTTCTCTGTTCCAAAAAGTTCAAAAAAAATATGTTTCATACATTTCAATTTTCTTCATTTACAAACAGAAGGTTCATAATGTACCTGGATACATATTCTAAATTGATCATTTGTTATAATTTAACAATCAGTGCTCCATGGGTCAGGGACCTTCTTAATAGCTTCTTCCAGATTCTCTCTCTTTTTCTCTCTCCAGAGGATTCATGCATCTTTTCATTATTTTAATTGAATGTTGACCCACATTTCACATTACAGGGTTAGGCCACATCCTAAAGAACCACTAAATCAATTTCATAAATCTGGATATTTTTTTTAACAAGGCTATGATCATTTTGCACCACATTCTGTGGTGAAGTCCTTGCTTGTCCCCAGCAGATAACAACTTGGTCTGGAATTCACTCTTCACTATCTTAGCAACCCCCTGGTTACTCGCTTGTAAGCAAGCAACCGATCTCACCTGGACAATGGCCACTAGATCACTCGTTCCCAAAGTCAAAATTATTAGAGTTTTGGAAAAAGATTAGAGCGTATGATTAAGCCAAAATTAAATATTATAAAGGGACATTATTTCATTGGAGAGTAAAGTGGAAGCACATATTTATATTCTTTCTCAGTGAAAATTGATATGGTTAGAAATGCTTCATCTGTATGGATTATATCCAAACTTTAAAAAATAACATGTGCTAAAGTTAGGCAGACATTATGATTTGTTATGTAATACATATACAGTCTCCCTATACATACTGTATATGAATCCTGATGCTTCTAGTGTTATCTTCATCCCAGTGGTAAAAATTATGGGGGCAGAGAAGCAATTTAGGACTGAAGATAGAACTAAAGACAACCAAAAGAAAAACCAAATACCAACCAAAAGAAACATTCCGGAGTGCAGGAAATCCTTGTTACTTGGGCAAGGTTTATTGTCTGCCTGCCTGCCTGCCTGCCTGCCTGCCTGCCTGCCTGCCTGCCTGCCTGCCTGCCTGCCTGCCTGCCTGCCTGCCTGCCTGCCCTGCCTGCCTGCCTGCCCTACCTACCTACCATCTATCTATCTATCTATCTATTATCTATCTATCTATCTATCTATCTATCTATCTATCTATCTATCTATCTATCTATCTATCTATCTATCTATCTATCTATCTATCTATCTATCTATCTATCTATCTATCTATCTATCTATCTATCTATCTATCTATCATCTCATTTCTGTCCTGCCCATCTCCCTCAAAGAGCGATTCTTTAAGTGGAATAAAGAGTTGGTTTATTGTTCTTCCTCTGCAAGAGGATCCATTAAGTGAGAGAAATAAATTATGAACCTGAGTATTAGGGTAGTGCCAGGCTTCAGAGGGTACATCACTTTGAGGATGCTTCAAGGGAGCATGTTTTTAAAGCTGATTTCTAAAACAGCATGACCCCTCTCTCTTCTTAAGAGTGAAGTTGTGTAGCATTGTGTTAATTCTGAGACATGTACTTGGGTAAATACCAAGAATATTTATGGGATGGGGATCAAAATCATCAAGATGATGGATTATTGTGATGCAATCTTGCTCCTTTTGAACATACACAATACATATGTTAAATTAGTTCAATAAAAATTGTTCTGTGTCTTTATTGAGATAGATTCATAAGCAGTGACATTACTAATCCCACTGGGTCCAGTGGAGAACACAATCCAACCTTTAGCTTTTATTTTTTACAATCATGGGAATGAGTGGTTAATATTAGAACACATGAAGACAATAGAAGCTATGCTTCTTTGTGAGTTAATGCTCATAAAAATCTCCAAGTGATATTAAAAATACCAATGAAAACATGCAGCTTTCATGTGTATTTCATCAAGACTTGTTTTCTAATTTACTGTATTTCATGAGGAAAATACTGAAAAATGCAATAACATTTTTAAAAATACCTAAAACAGAATAATATGTATGTAAGATAGAGGATATTATCTTGAATATTTTTAGCATGGTCATTTTTTTTCTTTATTTCTTTAAAATGAAACATTTAAGTATGAATTTCTATATGTAGTGTATATGCATGTAATTGATCTGTTAATGTATTCTCTGTTGAAATTAGTATATATTTCTCTTTTCTGACAAAAGCAAAATGTTTTTCAGCATCATGCATGTTGCTATAGGGAAGGATGAGATTTGAATATGTTGGGCTTTCGTTTCTTGTATGAAACATGTAAATGCTCATTTTTGTCTCTCTTCTGCACTGAAAAACTCAGAGTATTTCAGAATGAAACATCCTTTCTCTCCATTGCAAGGATCTGCCTACCACTGCTTCCTCAAGGCTGCTGTTTGCTTCTATCTCTCTCCCAGAAGTCATCATCGTATTAACATAGATGGCAATCTGGCAAGGAGGTGCTGATCAAAGATAAATTTCACACTCACACTTCGCATTTTCTAATTACACCATCTGTGTCAGACTCTTCCATGGCAGCTCTGTCCAATCTGTCAAATGCTCCGTGCCTATGGGATTGAACAGGAGCTGAGGAAAAAAAATTACCTCATCTCCTCCATCAGTCAATCCATCATCCAGATCAGAGGTGGATTGAATTTATTAGTTTGAGGCTGGAATGAAGATTCCATATTTGGGGAAGCTGTCTGTGTACAAGGGAAATATGCAAGTGATGAGTATTCATCCTGTGGAGAAGAACCATCCTAACTTGTTAATCGCAAGTTGAATACCCAAAATATTATTTTATCCCCAAAAATAAAAAAGTAAACAATACAGAATACAGAATAATAGAGTTGGAAGAGTTCTTGGAAGTCTTCTAGTCCAACACCCTGCCCAGGCAGGAGGCAGTATACTATTTCAGACAAATGGCTGTCCAATCTCTTCTTAAAAACCTCCAGAGAGGCTACAGTGTCATTCTTACTTTGGACTTCTTCAATGAACTATATCGTTGCTGGACACAAAGATGCATCAAACAAAACAGGGGGATGTTTGATTCTACTCAATACTGTATTGGAACAGAACAACATATTGAGGTCAATAAAGTTCTGTCTACTTTGAAACTAAATTAATCTAATAGTGTATATTTGATTTGATCTAATGGTGTATATTTGATTTGATATAATGGCTCACATTTCCCAGTCTGAAAAAGTCCATGGAGAATATTTTCGTGGAATATAATAAAAGCATGGAATGCCTTGGAAACCCCAGACTGCTGGATAGATGATTATACAATGAAAGATGTGACATTCACATACCTGTGGGCCATCTTATAAATAACTAAGTGCAAGAATTTGTCCAACATTTTCTCTCCAGATCTTTACTGTATTATCTTGTTTCTTGGTTTATTTGAGGTTTATGTCCAGCCTTTGAAGAAATAATTGAAAATATGTCTCAAAGTTGCTAAAAGTGATTCCAGAGGTCTCAAACAAGCATATATTTGATTGGCCTATTCAAACAGCCTCAATTGAGCTTCATACTTCTTACATTCCTTAATTTCATTTAATTATGCCATGCAGGTAAATATACAGTTTTAAAGTGCTAAAGGTTATATGGGAAATTTATGATTATACTACATAGCCTAATAGCTTAAAAAAGAGTAGGTGGAAGCCCATAATTTGGTCTGGGGTTAAGGAAAGTAAGATATAATAAAATGACCTTCCAATTGGATGCTGCCAACCACAGGAATAGAAATCACAAACATACTCCAATGGCCACCGCATCAAGCGGGAACTCCCAGGACTTTTGAAATCACTTCTTTTGGAAAGACCAAAGACCACTGTGAAATGCTACTTCTAAACCCCATCCAAGCCAACAAAATGAGAAAGATGCCATTCGATAGCTATAGGAAAAATAAAATGCTGATCCTTCTCCTATAACTCCTCCTATATTCTGTAATTGGTCATGATAACACAGAAGTTTTATATTTTAAAAACTAATACATACCACCTTCCACCCCTGGACTGAATAGATTTAATATGTAGGCCAATTGAGATAGAATATCACTGATGCAACTTAAATTTGTACAAAGTCACTTTTCGAAGTATGACTTCTGTTTAAACAAAGACAGATGCTGCATTAGAATATGTATGACTGTAAGCCAGTCAGCATGTTTATTCACTATGGTTGCATAAACAAATACCTACTTATGAGTATGCAGTTCAATTAAGAACGAAATGACTTAGGAAAAAAAAAGGAATTAATGCACTGCAATCAGATTTCTAATGGAATGACAGAGCCAGGGATAATGAACTGTCTCAATCAACACTGAGTACTCAGAATCAAAGACCAAGGTTTGAAATTCTGCACCAAAATTTAAAGAGATATAGAGCTTTATTTATTTATTTATTTAGTATGCTGTCTATCTCATTCTGCAAGGAACCCTGGGGGGCTTAAAATTATAAACATAAAACAATTAAAAACAGTAAGTACAGAGCCAAGAAGCAAATGTCAGGATCAGTATGGTGATAGCATCTTCTCTGTTAGTCCACCCCCACCCCCAACATAGAGTGCATCCACCCCCAGAGATAGAGAGGGGGGGGTGATAGAGTTAGAGATAGATGATATGATATAGATGACAAAGAGAGAGATAAAATAGATTAGTGAGGTGGGTGTTCATAAATGTGAAGATACACATTTATAATGTGAAGATACATTATTTATTCATAAAATGAACAAAACACCACATACTAATTCTATGTCCCACTAATAATGCACACAATTATTTTTGATTCTCCATTTTATTTGTGGGATGAAAATAGGGATGACCATAAATAGTTTCTCAGGATATAACTCACACTTAGCAGTGGCTGTAATATAACCTATTCCCTAGAATTCATCATTCTTCACTTCTGTACACAACTTTAGTTTATTGCCACCCCAAGTGCCAAAAGCACTATCATTATTTGCATCATTCACAGTGCCTCATTCCTAGCATTGCTCTAAATGAATATATGTGGATATTTTGGAGAGTGAAGAAATGAATGGCAGCTGCTAATCCAATGTGGTGAAAATGCTATGAAATTATCTCTTTTTTTGGGGGGGGGGGGGTATGTGTTCTGCTTGTGAGTACAAAACAATTTTCAAACACATTCTCTGTGAGAGATTTCTTGGTTCTGTTTTGACTCTGTGATTGTTCACTGTCATATTGCATAATATCTTCTTGAAAATATTATGCCTTCATGAAGAATGGGCACCTCCTCAGGTGACTTTAACACATAGGTGACAACATTCAGCCATAGGTCTCATTGTCTGCCCCATGTTTACGTTCCTCACATCCTTAGATTTGCTGACAAATAACTGATTTTCGTCAAAATGCTTTTTTTCTTATTTATTTTTATTTGAAAACTAAAATGGTTTACAAAATCCATTGGGCTTTTCCTTCCTCTAATTTGCTAAAACACATTCATACCCATAACCTCTGATTTTTCCAGTTTTTTTGAGCAGATGAACCAGATCTTTGGAAATATGTCTAGTGGTTATATGGATTAAGAAAAGCATTTCAGTACTCTACGTTTGCCACAAAATCAGGAAATTACAGTGAGAAAATAATTCCATGAAAGAGAAGCACATGATTAGGTACCATGAATGTAGTCAGATCACTTTTATGTTCTCTGTCTCGTAATCAAAATGGGAAAATGTTAGAAGCCATCCAAAGTCAAAGTTAAAGAGTAAGAAAATTATTGTGGAGTTCACCCTCCTAGCAAGTAGATGTGGGCTATGAACAATATCACCCACCCATTTTTTAAGTATATGTCATGTAGATAACCTCCATCTCATTTCACATGGCATGTATGAATATATCTATACATTTGTCTTCAAGGAAGAGTCTGCAATTCAATGATGAAGACTAGAGCATATCTTACTTGCACAAATATTTTTAGAAACTGGTTTACAAGAAACAAATAAGAGGGCAATTCAGAAATAAACCTCCATTTGGTTATCAATGATAGACACTAGCAGATACAGAATTTTTATTATACACATTAGAAAACTACAATGTTACATTACTTTGTGACATAATCACCAGTCAAATTGAGGCACTTGTCATAACATCTTGCAAGTTTTGAAATTCCTTAGTAGTAGTCACTCAGCGCCAAATCTGGGCTATGGGGGGGGGGGTGATCAAAAATATCCCAACAGAACTTCTTCAAAAGTTCTTGGGTGCATCTAGTGGTGTACGGGCGAGCATTATCGTGAACCAACACCACACCGGAAGACACTTGTTATGAGTTTTCCTAACGTTTCATAGTAGACTTCTGAATTGATGGTCGAACCACGCTCCATAAACTTCACTAGCAGTACTCCTTTGGATCTTCACATTTGGTGGGATTTTCTATGGCAGGGTTCATTTTCAATTGATCTAGTGGATGAGTCAACTGCAACACAACTTTCTCCTTCCACTCCTCACTGCCTACTGAACTACTGCACACGGTGCCATAGAATGGACATCATTATCCCCACCTATTTCTCGCACATGCTCAGAGATTTATTTCTGAATTGCCCTCGTATAAGTACCGGTATATGGTTCTATATTAATTCTAGGTAACTTTGTTAAAGATTTTTTGGACTAGGGATAGTGGACTCAATAGAAGGTTTGATGTCAGCCCAGTGGGGTACAGTAGTCCAGACATGAAGCACAATCAGATAGACTAATTCTACTTTATTGTAAGATTACATTAACAGAATATTGCAAATCTGAATGTACCTGCCTCCCCTGTTGCCTTTATAGCCCAAGAAACTAGGGAGGTCCCCTTCTGAGAAGTTTGCCATGCCCAATTTCCTTCTGCAGGCACAGCTGCCTCTCCTCTGACCATTCCCCTGGTTGCTAACTCTTCCCCTTGGCTCCCAAAGTCATTTCTCCATACCGTATCATTACCTATCTAATAAAAGGTAAAGGAGTCTCTGTGGATTTTACTCCACTACTCGTAACCGAATATAGGGGATGGTGCTCATCTAAAGACTGTTGAGCCAGCACTGTTTCCATGATCATCTGGCCAGCATGATGTCATGGAGTTCTGTTACCTTCCCACCAAAGTGGTAACTATTTATCTACACACATTTTCATGCTTCCGAACTGCTAGGTTGGCAGGAGCTGGAGCGAGGAACGAGAACTCACTCCTTCATGCAGTCCTTGGGTCTCAAACCTAGACTGTCAGCTTTCAGTAGACAACCCCTGCATCTTAACCACTCAGCCATTGCTCTGCCCACATATCTAATAAGAGACAAAACAAAGAACACCCATATAGATGGCCTCATCTATCTGATTTTGGAATGAACTTGAAAAGCTAATCAAGGTTCTATCCAGATAGAACATCATGGTTTAAGTTGGGGCAGGGATGTTGAAAAACATTCTGAAGAAATACTTTTGGGCAAGTAGAGCTAAACTCAAAGAATTAACCTAAAAACATAATAGCAAGCAATAACAATTCCCATTCTCAAGCTTTAATAAAAGTTGTATATTATTATATTCCTACATTAGGATTTGTCATTGAGATTGGAAATCTTGAAAAAGCTTTGGTCCCTATCGCAGTAAGTCCCACTGGATCCAGTTAACAATTATTAGTAAATATACCAACTGGATTTAGTAAAAGGAACAGACATTTATGACTCAGAGTTTGTATTATCACTCGCAATCCCCACTCTTTTTTGTAGCATGCCCTAAGATGCAAAAGACACTTAGAGACTATTCTGTGCCGGGTTTTTTTTCCTGACAATTTTGGAAAACGATTCTTATTTAAGCAGAACATGCACTGTTCATTTCAGCATAAGATCTAGCTGGGCCCAACCCACATTATTATTCCTTTTTATTGTTCATGTAGAAGCATGATCATTGTTATAAAACTTCTTAAGTGAAAGAATAGATTTTCATATAAATGATGTCAAGGCTCACATGAATAAATGAAATTTGGAAAAGGGTTTTATTTAGTCAGAGGATCTATCAGTCTAAATAAAGGAAGGCGGGATGAGTTCCAAACAGAGAAATTTTCCTGAATTGTTTTCTACACATTCTCATTCATTTTAATGAAAGAGTATTTGCTTTAGAATTATTTTGGAGGAGAAGAGATTTTTAGTGAATTTCTCATGAGTGCAGTTATTGCACTTATTTCATGATGAGATGGCCAAGGGGCATATGTGAATGTCTTGTCTTTAATTGTTCACTCTTACAATCTGCAACCCGGCTTTAATGCTTCAATTAAATCCCAAGGGGACCATCATAAGGGAACTCCTCCCATGGAGCTTTTTCAGAAGCAGAGCTACTGTCACTCCTAATGGGAAATTCCAGCCCTTGAGAAATGGTTGAGATTTTTCTCCTTTCCTTGCAGAAATTCAGAGAAATTAGGCAGCCAGTTTCTCTCTCCTCACTTAGTCTTACAGAAGACAAAGAATTTCAAAATACCGTTTCTGTTCAGCTCAAGATTATTTATTGATTCAATTTCTATTGTGCCCTTCTAGTCAACCGATTACTCATGGCATACAGAATAAAATTTAAAAATGTAAACTAAAGCTAAGGTGAACAGACAATTAAAAGCTTCATGAAAATGATGTTTCTTGGCTGTTCTAAAAGCAGAGGCAAAAAAGAAAAGTGATGCAGTGGAAAGTAGCATTGCAGCTTGGAAATCTCTTCCCATGGCCCAGATATATAAGCCTCTGAGATTGGGGGCATCTTCAGAAGGGTTTTTCATTTGGGCTATGCCTAATAAGATTTTGAGAGATCTCTGTTCAGAAGTCATCTTTTTTTCATCACTGGTCTCATTGAGATCATGATATAAATTCAGTTTTGTGTATGCATACCTTTAAAATGAGCATGGTTAAATTAATGAAGGGAGCAATGCTTACTCCAATGCAGTCTCTATTCACATCACATTATGTAATGTGCAATATTTTCTCAAGGTACATAATACATCTATGGCTATTTCTAAATTCTGAACATCTTTTGGGTTGCACCATGCATTTTTGCATACTTATTAAAGGAAGCCAAAACTGTGAGCATATTAAATATCTGCAAGAACAGATTTCCCCATGTAAGTTACTTAGAGGAATACAAAGTCTTCCATTGTACATGCATTTCAAAAGAAAGGAAATGACAACCAATCCAAAGATAATGTTGATACAATGATAATACAATATGAAGACTGAGCAGGTCAGGCTGTGTTAATTTTGTAATTTTCTTGCAGTACGTTTTTTTATTAAGTCTATTTCCCTAACACAAAGGGACATGGGTTATTAATATTGCAGAGAGAGTTATGTGATTCATGCTTTATTTCCCACTGTAACTGGGATTTTGATGCTAAAGACAGAGCAAGAATTTTAAATAGCATATTCCAGATGTCTTCTCAATAGACCTTTACTATCCAAAGATGCATTATGCATTTAGAGTTTACTACCTGGAGAGACATGAATTAATATAGGGACTGCACATGTCCAGAGTCTCTGTCAAACTCAGTTGAGGAAAATCAGTTCACATCACAGCTGGCCCAGAATCCATCACATGTTTTGGTTTTTGGCAGGGTGTCACCATAGGCATCGTAAATCATCTAGGTGCACTCTACAGTGTGCACTCTGTGGATTTATGCACCTGTACCAAACATTTCATTACACTTCTTGGCCAGTTTGGGTGGATTGCATTTCATGGTTATATTCAGGTTTCAAAGAAAACACAAAAACAGACATTTCCAAGGACCAACAATTCAGTCCTAAGAATATTTTCTCAGAAGAAATTCTACAAGGAATGGTCATATACACAAAGCCATAGTCCTAGAGCCCAAGTCACAAAGATGACTTGTTCTCTATTGTCCCAAACTGCAAGATATAAAACAATGTTCTTCACATTGCAGAAAAGCAGATCTTAGTTGAATTTTAGGAATACTTCCTCACCCATTATCAGAGAGGGAGGGAGGAAGGAGAGACAGGAATTAATTACTGAAGAAGGTGATCATCTCTTTTCCCTGGAGGTATTCAAGTATAATCTGGACAACCACCCACTGACAATATTTTAATCTGGCTTCCTGCACTAAGTGATGGTGGTAGTGGATGGGCAAGGGTTAGATGCAATGTTCCTTTTCAATTTTATGATTATTTGAAGTTATGTTTACTGGCAGAAAATTGCTCAGAATTTAATGGGACATTCCAGCAAAAGGAAGAACTTTAAATCAAAATCCCTTTAAATGCATTAATTCAGTGCTGAGTCATATTGAGTATAATGGAGCATCTAAGTATGTCTGCCCCATTTCTCCAGTTTCTCCTTGATGACATTTGCCACCAACTGAATATGTTTAAGGTTAGAATGTAAGCAAACTAGTATGACCCAATAGAATATGATAGTACTACCCACAGTCCAATAACCAAAATTTGGTATTTAAATTTGTCTCTTCACAAATAGAAATTATGTTATATTCTTTTCCAATTTTATTTCTGAGTTTCTACAGAATAATGTTCATTTTCTTGCAACGTCAAACATTCAGTTTATAGTCTATTCCTTTGGAGCATCAGAAAAAAATGTTTATTCTATCTTCTGCATGGCAGTCCAATTAATCTATGGCTTAGAACAATATGGAAGAGGTGGAGACAGAAAGAACAGCAAGAAGAAGTCGTTGAATGGATACTGAGAAAAACAAGGCTGGGAAGAGTGAATGTAACAAGAGAGAATCTGGTTGAGGGTTTGCTTATGGTGGTAACCTCATTGTGGCAAAATCAACGCTGTCAGGGCTTGGAGGATTGGATGTTGGAATAGGGTGGGGGTTGTGCTAATTGTTCCATGAGTTACATAGCAGATGGGAAGGGGTGTTGTGAGAGTAGAAGGGGATTAAAAAAAATTTTGTAGGTCTTTTGCCTCTTCTCAGGTCACAGAGTTCAAAATATCCTGGGGTCCAACTGATGCTATTTAATGTGAGGCCTTTCTATAGTAAAGCATTCCTCATTTCTGATTCAAGGACACATCTGCGTCTGTCACTAAGATCTGATGGATGAGTATCCCTCTTTGAGATATATCCATGTAGCTTTCAATTATCACATTACTTATGTATTTGTGATATCTTTATGGGGGTTCTTGGGATTCCTCTTTAGGATACATGATATATGGAATAAGACTCTTTCTTACATTGTCAACATATTAGACTAGGTGATTTTTTGAGCATTACAATTCTTGGATTCTATTATTATTTGCATATTAATGAATATGTGAAAGGAGAGTATATCCTTTAGCTATACATACAACATCTGTGTATTCAACTGAACGTGTGGAAATGATAGTCAGGCATACATCTGGCTGTATATGTTAATGGAATTTATGAGCTAAGTGAGATAAAGAAATTCGATTTGTGAACAGCATGGAATGTTTCATTGAGCCAGTTGAATCCATGAATACTTCAGATGTGGCAAGAATGAGATGTGGCTTATTTAGTGTAGCAGTTTTTCCTTTCTTCTCCTTCTGGTTTCCAATGGTGATTAAAAGTCTAGCAACCTGCAATCAAGGGGCCTTATGGATGAACCTCCTACCTAGAATGGCATATGATGGAGATAACAGGACAGTGAATGAACTTGGAATGAATATGTGGATATATTGGGAAGATTAGATAGATACTACTTTCAATATTATTCTAATTATTATTATTTTTGTTTACAAGTTTTATTAATTTTTCAAATTTTTACATCCAAGTGATTAGGAAGCAGCGTGGTGATAGAGTAATCAATAATCCAATAACAAAATCATTCATGTATATCTCAGGTTACATCAATAAAGGTTCCCTCTCTAGTTCCCTTAAGTATTATATCATATTTCTATTAATACATTTCTAACTGAAGCTCAATCAATCAATACATTTATCAATAACATTTTGCTTATACATATCCAAGTCCTGCTTTTGGATTTTACTTAATTCCAATTACCATGTTCCAATTTAGCCTTTTATAAGCAATGTTTAAGTTTCGGATAACCTTAATTTCCCTCATTTCATTATAAGATAATTAACGTAACTAAAATAGACATGTTGTTCCAAAATTTACCTTCTTACTTTGTTCACAGATATATTTTATTTCATTTACTAAGAAAATATCTTCCATTATCACAAATCTATTTCCATATAACAATTAAAACTATAATCTAACAATTAATTTTAATTTCCATTATAAATCTAAATCCTAGATATTAAATCAATCACTCCAAAAAGCTGCTTAACCCATTAAGTAAATTTTTAAATCCCATTTTTAAATCTAACTCTGGCTTTCTTTTTGTGCCAGGCAGGCTTCCATACCAGTGCCTTTGAATCCTCAGATATGTCTCCCTTCATTCCCAAACATGTTGTTTGAACCAAGGGAGAACATCCAGTTATCAGTTTTTCAAAGGAACTGGCCCCTTTATAGTAATTAGGTTGTTGCCCTAATAATTCAAAACTCAATGTTTGGTTTGGAATGTTTATCATCAGTTCAGTCTGATCCTCTTCTTCTTCTTCTTCCAGTTTCGTCTGAGTAAAGTAAAAGGTCATATCCGGTGTTGTAATTATTGCTTGGTTATCTAAATTGTCTAAATTCTCAATGTGGTGTGTTTGTTGATCAATTCCTGTTGCTTTTGGAGTTACAGGTACTGTAGTTAAAGTCAGCGTTGGATTACCAAAGGTCTCGATAAGTTGTGCGTGTTGTTATGTAGAATCCTCTTTGATGTTAAATTGTTCCTCTTCTGTTGTTTTTTGGCTTGTAAGTTGATCAGCTGGAGTCTGGGGTTTGATTTGTAGTTTTATGAAAATATCCTTGGCTTTCACTCTTGAATTCATTAGCTCAGTGGCTTCAAGGATTTTTTCAAGTATAAGTTTATAGTTAAGTTGTGGGTAGAATTCCTCGGTTTCCATGGTGATTAGAGATAGTCCTTTAGTGGAGGCTATGTTTAGTAAAAGTCAGCCAATGTTCACCTCTACACTTTCTAAAAAATTGTTTTCACCACCCAGCTGTTTCCAATTCTTATCTTTTTTGATAATATGAAGGGCAAATCAAGGGAGTCAACAGGCACAATTGAAAAAAAAAGAAATTCAGTTGCTATGCCAGGTTTCACCACAAGATGTCCACAGCAGACCGCAAAATCTTTTCCCAGACGCCAATTAGCTTTTTTTTTCAATTAAAAAAACAGAAAAAAAGATATTTTCCAAAATTAATAGTTAAAGAAAATGATAACTCTCTATAATAGGGACCCCAAGGTATCTGTAAAACAAGAATCCAGTTATCTAGTTGTTAAGGTTAGTTATTCTTTTCTTTTCTTTCCAAAGCTTAAATTCCCAAATATGCAAACACCACTTATTAAGAGCAGGGGAGAAGTTTCAGGAAGCTTTCACAGGAAGGTAGTTAGGGTAAAAGAAAGGTAAGGAAGGGTCTCACCCAAATCCTCCATGGTGCTTCGTTGTGCTTAGCTGTTATTTTGGCTTTCAGCTGGTGCGACTAAGTGATTGGCCATGTTAATGGCCAATCTTTTCTTCTTCGGTCCTGAGGAGCTGCCTCGGCTCAAACAGAGGGGCTGATGCCCCTCCACGATCTAGAGAGGGTCCTCCCCAATGGTGGTCGCCCCTCCAGGGCAACTTTCGACCCTTTCCAGGGTCTTCCGAAGAAGGAAAACCGGACGGCGGAGAGAGAGCTCTGCCTGTGCTTCTGCTGGCACCGTGATCCGGAACCGGAAGCCCAATATTATTCTAATTATAATAAATAACTTGTAATGATGATGCAATGTCCTGATAAGACGAATAAAAATAGATCTTCTTTTCCTTCCTTCCTTCCTTCCTTCCTTCCTTCCTTCCTTCCTTCCTTCCTTCCTTCCTTCCTTCCTTCCTTCCTTCCTTCCTTCCTTCCTTCCTTCCTTCCTTCCTTCCTTCCTTCTTCTTCTTAAAATTATTATTTTACCCATTTCTAAAATGGTGCTTATTCACAAAGATGATTTACAGCTTCCTAAAGGCACTAATTCCACAGTTTAACATTACCTAGTTGCACTATGGGTCCTTTACCCACTGAATTCACTGGAAAAGGAAACCTTTGCAGACAAAAGTGCAAAAGAAATTCAGCAACCTTGAAGGCATTCTTCCAGCTGCCTGCTTTTATCAGTCCACAAGATGATTTGACCACTTTGTTCAAACACCAAAATGTTTGAAGTGACATGCTTTTGTATTATTATTGGATGCATGCCAAAGCCCCATGCCCAATTTTTTTGTCACTGAAAACCACTGAGTTCTCTGGACTTCACCATGTTTAACTGAATGCAATAATACTATTGAGCAATGGCCAGATCTGTTAACTGATGCAATGGAATTAAAACAATAACTTTGCAGGAAAACCCCATCAGTTTGGGAACATGACCAAAACGAGCATTTTTGCAGCACAAATATTTGGCACATTGAGTTGTTTCTAATTGTCAATTGTCTCCATAAAAACTGCAATGGAAAAATTAAAAATTTGTAATTACCAGAGAACAGGGAGAAGGTGCCAAGATCTCCATGAATGGCTTTTTATCTCATTCCCTTAGTGAAAACAGTTAACTAGGCACTGGTGAGCCATTCGGTAACTGTGCAACAAAAAGCTTGCATCCGTGCCAAGTGTGGCATGCCAGATGTGTGAATACATTCTGGAGAGCTGTATCAGCAGCTCCAACCAAAAGCCATAGCCATTAATCTAGAGACCTCGGGGAGTTGGGGAGAGTGCTGTAAAACCCAGGCCCTGCCAAGACTACATCAGATAAAGCCATCAATGCATTATAAAAAAAGACACAAAACCTATTTCATGGGCTGCACTGATCAAGCAATTACTATCATTGACTACATTAAGCAAAGAAACAGTGGGGTGCCCTATAAAATTGACTGCCAACTTGAATAATCAATAGGCTTCATGTAGAGTAAATTAAATAACTGAAAAACTATTTGGAAAAGCCTAAGTTAAAAAGCCAATCAGTAATCCCTCATCCATGGAAAAACAGTTCTACATCCAAGAGATACTTTTGCTTGCTTTCGTTCTTGTCACTGGAAAAATACAGTTATGATAAGATAGGAAAGCAAAAGAGAGAATACACTGCCATTATCCACTCCTCAAACCATTTCAGCATCATCTTCTTCATCACTGTTATTGGCTCAATTGAGCATTGAGAATGTGGTGGTTTGCTGCAGTGCGAATGTGTCTGAATTATCAGTTTCACTTAATTAGTTGCTGTTTATGCCTTTGAAAAAATCAGTCATTTAAAGACACACTGTCCATCATTCTGCAGCTCCAAAGCTGAAATATCAAACATAGCTAAGAAGCAGGATTCTATAAGTTGTTGGCAAACTAATTCAATTTGTAGTAGAAAGGTAGCACACAAGATATCTCTGAATTGCTTGCAAACCTTTTTCGCTTCAGTTAAAATTTATGACACTACCTTAATTCTTTGTCTTAGCCAGAACTGGAAACATATGATCCTTCAAATATTGCTCTATTACAATTTTCACCAACTCCAACTAACAAAGATGGCCAAAGATGGGGGATGCTAAGATTGTAGAACAGTCACACACAAGGTTGGTCACCATTGAGCTACACCTGATGTAAGCTGCTATTGTCTACTACAACTGGCAACAAGCCCACAAGATATCAGAAAATGATTTGTTCTCCTGAAGTTATTTAAAAGAAATTGGAGATGCAAAGGATTAGACCTTCAATATGCTAAGCCCCCTGAGCAGTGGTCTCACTTAGAAGCAATTTACAAATGCCAATTGTCATTTGAGAATGTGAATTGAGTAGATTTGTGCAGAATGCAGCATGTAATTAAGCTGTTCCACAATTGTTTCACATTATGTCTGGCACATAACCGAATCTATGGCATGCTTTATAGAAGTAGGTAGAACAAAGGTTTGGAAATGTGACCTGTGAATGATAATATCCATAATTATAATATGCCCAGATTCTCTCAACTCACATTTAGACTAGCTGCAAAAGTCTATCTGACATGAACTCGAGTTTTTGCTAAAGCAAGAAGTGAAATATATCAATCTATGGCTGAACCAAAACATCATTATGTAAAACTCTCTTTATGACAGTTTTCTATGAAATTGTATAGTAGAGTACAATGTCAGTATACGGAGGGAGGAATCCATTGGAAAAGAAGAATTTCAGTTGTTTGTTAACATAGAAGGTTTTCTGGATTGGGTGTGATGGTGGTAGAGATTAGACAATAATCCTTTCAAGGATGATGGTGATTTTCTTCCATCTTCTTGTTTTTCCTCTATCTCTGAATAAGAATAGAAGGAAAATTGAGACTCTTGGGGAAGATTTGAAGGAACTTTCCAACTCGTCCTATATTTAGGATTATATTTACATGCTTTATGGATTGTAAACTTCCCATTGAATGCTGGCTGCATCTTAGCAATATGGGAAGCCATTGTCCAATACAAGGCAACTTTACCTCTCTGTCTTTAATAGGGCATTATATAAATACACACTATTCACATTAGGTGAGCAATGTGCTGGAGAGAAAAATAAAAGGGAACAAGTTTCTGGGAAAATGTGTTCTTTGCATAAAAAGAAATTTAAGGAAACCAGCAATCCAAGAAGAGTTTATTCTCTTTTGGGATTGCCAGCTGGCAAACACGCTCACCTAACAGGCTGGATCCAGCCTAGTATTATAAAACTTGCATCCTGTTTTTCTTCAAGAAGCACATAGTGGCATATGTGGGGTTGTTCCAGTTGGCTTCATGGCAGAACCAAGATAGAAATTCAGATCTTGGTAGAGCAAGTTTGAAATGCTATGAACCACAGTTGATGCCTTCTTCCATAAGAAATCTTACTGAACTCCAGAAAAAACTTTAAATGATATTGTCTAGTGAAACATGAGCAGACAGCCTTTATGAACATACCATTGCTCCAGTCAATAAATATTTAGAAATTTATAAAAACAGATAAAAGAATATTTTTTGTTTATTAATATGAGATGGTATTAAAATCTACACTCATCTCTTGGACTATGAATATTATTTAAAGCAAATAATACATTGAGGGTCATTCTAAGCTACATTAGGTATAAATTCAGTATACCAGCAATACAGGCACTTATATAAGTATGTAATATTAACCATAAACCAGTTGTCAATAAATATCAAGCTATAATAGAATTCTGTTAAAAAATAAATGAAGGACAAACAGCTTAGAATTCATGTACATTGTGAGCAGATACAGAACAAGGGAACATGAAAGAAGAAATATAATGAGCTAAAAATTATTATGCATTGCAATAAAATTTTCCAACCTGTCTGCTGATTAGATGCTAATGCCTCTCATAAAAGCAAATGAGAGTAAAAACCAAGGCAGAGCACTTGATAACATTTTCTTCAAACTTACTGTATTTTCTACTTACTAGATTCTGAACTCATGCATCTCAATTGTTGAGAGTCTGGATTTAAAAGTCCATCAAATGCATTACTCATAATTTCCACATTTGCTTCTTCCTCGGCAATTCAAGACGATGAAAATTCTCAGAACTGTGTTTCTGCAGTTGATTAGCAGAAACTTTAAGGATCTCGGCTTCAAATTGCACAATAGCAGTTGTATGGAAATACTACATAAATACTTTTTCTAATGAAAGAAATCATATGACTGACTATTGAAGGCTAAAATTATTATCTAAAGTTCCTGTTTATGGAAACAAACAAACAATATATCAAATCATACATTGAAAAATAAATTTTACTGAAAAAAGATATTTTTATTTGCACAAGGTTCAAAAAAAGCAAAACTTTCAAACATGAAAATACTATTAACAATGCCTTCAGATATACTGAATGATGATTAGCCAATAACTCATTCAAAGAAGGTAACTGTAATTAGATAACAAAAGAACACCAAATGGTCTTAATAATAATAATAATAATAATAATAATAATAATAATAATAATATTGTTATAGAAGCTTCCTAGATAACAGAACATGCAATTATAAATGACTCACTAGTTTTGGAAATTCTAAAACCAAATAACTAATATAATATTCTATGCTAATGTGACAATGTCATTGTATTTTTTAAGGATCATTGATCTTAATACATTTACAAAACTAATGAACTTAAAACTTCAGAAAAGCTAGGATTCTCCCCACCCTAGTAACATTATCCATATGCTGCTTCAGAAGCCATTACTGAAGCCTACATCATCTTTGCTCTATAATTATCTATTTCAATCCTTTACACCTTTAATATTTAGGGGACTGGAGGCTAAAGCATATCAGGAACGTTTGCTGAAATTGGGTATGTCTAGTTTAATGAAAAGAAGGACTAGGGGTGACATGATAGCAGTATTCCAATATCTCAGGGGTTGCCACAAAGAAGAGGGAGTCAAGCTATTCTCCAAGGTGCCTGCGGGCAGGACAAGAAGCAACAGATGGAAACTAGTCAAGGAGAGAAGCAACCTGGGACTGAGGAGAAACTTCCTGACAGTTAGAACAATTAACCAGTGGAACAACCTGCCTCCAGAAGCGGTGAATGTTCCAACACTGGAAGTTTTTAAGAAGAGACTGGACAGCCATTTGTCCGAAATGGTATAGGGTTTCCTGCCTGAGCAGGGGGTTGGACTCGATGACCTCCAAGGTCCCTTCCAACTTGATTATTATTATTATTAATATCAATAATCTTCATTTCAGTTGCCATGTTATATGTCTGATCCCAGAAATCACTCCATTGCATCTTGGACTTTAATGGATTTTAATAAGAAGTTAGCATAATCACTAAATTATATCAACAATAATACAATGATCTTGGTTATTCTACCATAGCCATTTACTAAACATTGTATTATTGCAAAACAGAATTAGGGTTAGGCAACTTATGATGACCAGTGGCATTCAAGGAATGGATGTCATAAACTCATCACAAAGTTGTCCTCATTCCTACCAGTATTTGCATATTTGATTTAGTTTATTTTTGCTATTGCCTTTCTGAAAGCTTGATGCACAGTATTTCTTTTGTTTCCCATTAGAGATTATCAGGAAATTAACTCTGCTGTTCAGGATTTTGTACAGTGTTAATATAAATGTTAATATTAAAAAGTTAATAGAACAGTACTAATATAACTTTATATATTAACGGTATCAATTATACGTTGATATAAAAATATTAATAGAGCAGTGCTAAAATACCTTTAAATTTTAGTTTAAAAATAAAAATATTTTAAAGGCCTGAAACATAACTTATAAACAAAACAATTCACCCTCCCCAGATTGTTTCTTCTTGCTTCTTTATATTAAATAGTTAAATCCAGTGTTGTTAGATGATACATATCAGCAATCCATTCTTGAAATATATCATTTCAATGTTTCCTAATAATTCTTTTGACACCATCACATGCATAAAAATTCTACCATCCTTGATATCATCAATTTTGCATTTCAATTCCAAGCACTATAAACTACACTTAGTTCACAAGATGTAGTTTGCTGAGTGCAGTCCTGCAGAGGAACTGTATTTTATCATCTTAAGTTGATTTCTAGCTCCTTATGTATTGTATACTGAAAGACACTGATGTAGGAATTTATTCTAAAAGCCCAGATTGTGAACAATGCAACAGTATCAAATAATCGTTTTTTATCACCCTTCTCTTGAAGAAATATTGATGGGTTCTCTTTTGAAGACTTACTGCTTATTGCTATCCACTCAAAAATGTAATGGGATGTTATCTTAAAAACAACATACATACTTATTTATAAATGTTTGTATTCTTGTAATTTTAAGGAGCTTACAATAAATGTAATAAAATTAGAATACAATAGAACATTAATTAACTGTATGGGAAAATAATAGGCTGTTAAAATTAATCAAACATTATAATTATTAATCAAATTGTAATGAAACTTGTCACTAACTACCGATGAGCTGATGATAGATGATAAATAGATAGATAGATAGATAGATAGACAGACAGACAGACAGACAGACAGACAGACAGACAGACAGACAGACAGACAGACAGACAGACAGACAGATAGATAGATATTATATACTGCAACATTTATTTTTAATTCATTTGAGGCATCTCAAAGTGGTAATTACTATTTTGAGCTGATGGCAATTTTAAATATACATAAATATGAAGAATATTATAACCACAATATGTTAATATTTGGGACAGGCTCAAAGCATCCCTTCAAAGAAATGATGGATCTAACACAATATTAAAGCTATCCATTGTTTACCAATTATGTTATTTATCAACGTTATTGCCTTTCTTTTTGGTAATTAGTACTTTCGTTAAAAAAAATCACTACACTATACTAATTTCTTTCCCAATCATCTAATATTAAAGTGACCTTTCCCAAGTCTTAATATTTATGTAATATCTATTTACAACATTTTGCAGATTCATATTTTATTGATTTGCGCTAAGACATAGTGGATTCTAGGTGACCATAATAGGGCTTTTGTTCGCTTGTTTCGCTTGTTTTGGGGACCCATGCTCCTCACTATAAGCCTATAATTGTAAAAAATTATATGTTCTGCACAATATTACATTTTCCTTTGCTCGTTCTTCCAGTTTATTCCTAAAAGATGCAAGAAAACCTTAAATCAGAATGTATTTTGTTTAGTAATAGCAAATCCTCCATATATTAAAATCCTTCCAAGTAACCTTATCTGTAAAATGTGCCAATTTTGACTCAACTTGTAGTTTGAAGTCCATCATGTTCTTAGACTAAAAGCAAAACATTTAATTCCAGGGCTAAAAACCCTTTTAATAAATGCCTGCCATGTTTTATGCAACAGCCCAATGTCCAGCATTTGAATTCCATAGCAACCTGAAAATCAAAATATTAATTAAAACTCATCAGGGGTTGAAACTCCACTGAATTAAAATGAGGAGAATATAGTTGCCATAAACATTAGGAATGATACACATGTGCAGAGACATAAAAGAGGATTTTAATAAATAGTTATGTCTATAATCACAACACTCTGAATGAAATCAGTATACCCAGCATGGAACATATGAATTTTACAAACATCATTTCAATTTTTGTTTTATTACCTAGGAGCATTAGGATATATTTTTTGACTGTAATAATTGCTTGCAGTTAATTACAAATGCAACAGAAGTGCTGGTAATATTAGAGTACCGCTCGACATAAAGCTAGAAATTACTGCTATTACTCTTATTTGCTGAGAATATTGGGTCATAGATGCTAATTACCAGTTCACAATCCCCCACAGGAAAAAGACTCATTATTTTTTAAAATCTGTCTTGGTAACCAAAGGCATCCTTCAAGTAACTGTGAACACTTTTGTCAGATCAATTATTAGCTATGACAAAACTTCACATTCACGTGAAAGGGGGGAGGGGGAATCAAGGTTACAAATAAAACACACTTGATCTGTACACTGATTGCCACAATAAGAATAGTGACACAGGTCTGTTATGCGCCCTGTCAGTTAAGCAGCCTGGAATCAAAAGAAAGGAGGTTTTGAATGGGTTGAACCACAATTTAAAGTGTTGATTTCCCCCCCCCCCCCCGTTAGTGATATTTCATTAAGTTGATGATTGGGGACTGTTCATTTTTGGATTTACATGTACTGTGATATGCAAAATTTATACAAAAATTGTTCTACAAATGTCCTTTTGTTTGCACACAAAGATTTTTACAATCCTGTACATTCATAAAAACAAAAATATCTCTCTCCAGAAGAGAACACTTCTGACTGTATTGGATGTTCCCTATACTAATTCCTTATAAGGATAAAGGAAACTTTCTTCTTAAAAGATTGGTTAAATTAAATTATGATGGTGATTCAACATTGAAACCCAGCTGATAGTATTTTTAATTCTAGCATTTATGTTTATTCAACTTTATTAATTTGATTAATATCCTACCTTTCTGTGTCTGTGGGTAGTCCTCCCAATGGTGTTCCTCTGGAATACATAAGGTCCCTAATTAATGGGTCACTATTGGCCATGGGATTGTCAATGCTCCAAAGAGACTTGACAGAATCCCAGTCTGAATGAGATAGGAAAGTTTAATATTTCTCTCTAATTCACTTAGTTTCCAAAATTACCTCCCTGGGTGTCTACTTTAAAAAAAAAGAGGAAAATCAAATCCAGGAGTGGCCATAGGAAGTAAACAAAATCAAGATGGCATTGTATGACTGAAGTCCAACCACTTTTTTACATGCAATATAAAGGGATCAAGGCTTCCGCTGCCCAGTTGCAGTTACCATCCTCATTTTTTATATCCCATTCTCATTCCCCCAGCCAGATGACCTTGGGCACACCAGAAAAGAAAATTTCATGGATGTGACCTTGTAGTCATCAGAAGTCAGTTCACCTTGGGAGTGTCTTTCTTTATCTTGTTTTATGAGGAAGAAAAGATGTAAACTTCCCCTAATCTGTGGCATACTTTATGTTCCCCAAAATAAAGGGACAGTTGTAAAGCTTATGAGTATTATGTTACTTATTAATATAAACCTTTTTCATGTATACTCTGAGCAGAAATGTGTGCAATGTTATGACAGGGTAAATAGACAAAGATGAAGAAGTATCACCTAAAATATGAAGATATACTTGCTGAATGTATTGTAAGATGAGTTTAGTCTTAATAACTACAAATTTTTAATTTTGTTCATTACTTGTTTTGAAGCATACATGCATAGCACCAATTTGCCCTTGTTAATGGTTTGACCTTAGTCGGTGATGTAGCTAAGGATGAGTCTCCCTCTTAAGATACTGTTGGCAAAGGCAGGCACCACACCTCTGTGTATTAATGATTCTCCAGTGGAGGTGGTTAGCAGCATCAAGTTTCTGGGTGTGCAGCTAACAAGTAGATTAGCTTGGTCTCTCAACAGTGAGACACTGGTGAAGCAGGCACAGCAGCGCCTGCATTTTCTGTGTCGCATGAGAAAAGCACATCATCCTTCCCCTGTCCTTACCACTTTCTACAGAGGGATGATCAAGAGCAGGGGTGTCAAACTCGATTTCATTGAGGGCCGCATCAGGATTGTGGTTGACCTTGGGGGGGCTGGGGTAACCATGGCCGGGGTGGGCATAGTAAAGGTGGGCATGACCAGCTCAATGTCATTTGTATCGGGGGTGGGACTGGGGGGGATCCATTGTCTCCAGCCGAGGAAGATGAGACCAGGCGAGCACTATACCCTTGTCCACAGAAGAGACTTGCTATCCCTCTCAGGCTATGCAGAGGACCCCCAGTGATGCAGGCTGCCTGCAGCCCTGGGCAGTGGAGGGCAAGCACCCAGTCCAGCCTTTCCCAAGGGGGCGTCTGGCTGCGCTTACCTCCTCCTCAAGGCTACTGCTGATTGGCTTGCTCTCCTTGACCAAGTTGTGCAGGAGGGCAAAATGTGTGGGTCAGAGGGAGGCCTACTCCCTCTCCCTGTGAGAAGACCCAGCTTTGTAACCAAAGCATCCTCAGCGATAGGATAGGAGACCACCAGGAGATGTCAGGAGGAGGGAACAAGGGGATGGCAAAAGGGCAGCAGGGCTGCTTGTGGCCAAGACCCTTCCTCCCTCTCATTATAATTTTCCTTCCTTCCTTCCTTCCTTCCTTCCTTCCTTCCTTCCTTCCTTCCTTCCTTCCTTCCTTCCTTCCTTCCTTCCTCCCTCCTTCCCTCCCTATTTTCCCTCCCTCCCTCCCACCCACCCTTCTCCCTCCATTCCTTTGTCCGTTCGTGTTCCTCCGTTCCTTCCTTCCTTCCTCCCTCCCTTTTTTATCTTATCTTATCTTATCTTATCTTATCTTATCTTATCTTATCTTATCTTATCTTATCTTATCTTATCTTATCTTATCTTATCTCATCTCATCTCACCTCACCTCACCTCACTTCACCTCACCTCATATCTTATCTTACCCCATCTCTTGTCTTGTCTTGTCTTGTACTGTACTGTCCTGTCCTATCCTATCCTATCCTATCCTATCCTATCCTATCCTATCCTATCCTAACTTATCTCATCTCATCTTATCTTATCTTGTCTTATCTCATCTTACCTTACCTTATCTCACCTTGCCTTATCTTGTCTTGTCTTGTCTTATCTCTTGTTTTTGAAATAGAAAGCTGAAGACTTTGTAAGGGGTTTGCAGTGAAAGTAATGCTATTTATTCATGATACTTTATTGATATACATGATACATTTATTCATGACACTTCCAGCAGTATTTTTAATAATGCTGATTAGGATTACTTGATTTATGTTCCTGTATTGTTTTTCTCTACATGATTGTGCACTCTTGCTTCCCCACATCTTGGAAAAGAATTTCAAGAAAAACAGTGTTCTGTTGATTAAGCTACCAAAAGTAGCATATTTTCATTTTTCATGGTGAAAAGCCCCCACATGAAAAAGCTTTTCTTTTCCAATAAACAGGTAAGAAAGAAAGATGATGGAACATGCTGAACAGTCAAGATGGAAACCATCATAAAGTCTTGTCTCTTTTTGTTTGTGGTGGGTGGGACTGTGATTGCCTGGTTGCAGGCATCATTTTGATTTTTTGACTGCCCTGTGGATATCCCTGTGAGACATAGGCTTCCTGAAGAATTGTCTGCCCCTTCTCAAATTCCATGCTATGAACCTGAAAATATAATTGTAAAGTATATACATAGTTATTTGGTATGATGCCAAATACAGATTGCAGAGAGGACAATACCTGCATTTAAGAACACATAAAAATAATTCTCCAGTTGTTTTGGCTGAACATATGTCTGTCAGAAATTGTAAAGGCAAGGCTGCAACTGAAAGTGTTTCTCATCTCATTTCCTGATCCTCCTTAATGTGGCTCCCCAAAAAACTCTAATACCTTTTGGTTATAAGAGAACATGGCAGACCATTTCAGATGGTCCCAAAGGGTCTTCCAAATTTCACCCAAACTGCAAGCAAAGAAATTGGATGGAAGATTTCTCCTATCAAAGGAGACCATCTCCAACAACTTGATAAAGGACAATGCCCTTAGCACTAATGGAAAATAAAACCCCGTGGGAGGAGTTCTTGCATTTATTTATTAGATTTACAACCTGCTGCCATTAAACAACTCTAGATAGTGTCCAGGTCACTGGCTTCACTTGGGGCTTAATTAAAAGCATATGAAGGCAGGGCAATCATGACCAGATAAGATATGGTTATATAATTAAAGACAAGAGATCCATATACAATTGTGACTTTATTATAAATAATATGGTTAAACACCAGACCGCATCAGATACGAGAATTTCTCTGAAGCTGCTGTTTCTAATGCTAATGCTCTTTTCATCCAACTGAATGAGAGCTGGTATAAACAATGGCAGAGTACAAGCAAAAAAATGTCATGGATGCAAAACGGCAAAATGGCGTAGTAGTGAAGGAATTGAATTGGGAGCAAAGAGAGTCTGACTTTAGTCCACCCTCAATCATAGAAGCTCACTGAGTGTTCTTGGGGGCAATCCTTCTTTCCCTCAGCCCAACAGAACTCACAAGGTGATTGTTTTGCAGAAACATAGAAGGAAGGAAATCTAGTAAGTCCTGAGTGAAAAGTGGGATATAAATGTAATAAATAAAAGATGCTACCCTTTACTAATGTCCTGCTTATGTTTCAGAAGTCAGCTGGAAATGAAGATTAAGCTGAGTTCCCATAATTCTTACCAGTTTAGTATTTAGTCATATTTTAGTTAAAATGAGCCTATATCTAAAAGCAAAGCAAAACCTGTTCCCTTCCCCCCTCTCCACTACAACATTACCGCAAGGTAATTTGGGCTGAGAGACAATCAATAGAACTTAGTCCAGAAGAAAAGTATTGATTATGAAATCTTGAAAAAAGATGATAGCTGATATCCAGCACGTATGTGTTTGCCTACGAGACGACAGAATTCTTAACTTGCCTTTTTATTTTTTCTAATCTCATACACAACACAATGTTAAAAATCCCAGTTGCTGCTGAGTTTCTGTTCCATATACCACTTAGCCAATATAGCAGATGTGCCTTACATATTTACTTATGTCTCACTGGGGGAGGGGTGGGAGGGATAAAAAAAGCTAATGATTTCTTCTGTAAATAAAAATAGATAACAAAATTTGTTGAATCCATTAAATCTCTAGTTTATAAGGAAATCATATAAGATGGTCCTTGCATTTTTTTTTTTAGAAATAAACTGAATGAATATTTTAGGTAAGTTTGTAAATGCCTGGAAGGTTAAACAGCAAGTCAAGTCATTTGAAAGAAATCTGAAGGGATTTTTAAAAGAAAGGTTGTACTGAGCTACTTGGGGGAGAAGCAGAAGTATAGTTTTTCTATTTCAAATCTACTTGGCACCCTCTTAGATTTTGTGCTTTACATACCTATATCTGCCAGTCGATGCCAGGAAAATAATTTCAAAAGACGATACTAGCAACAGAACTATAACTGCAGGGGAAAGCAAGTATAGTACAAGGCTAGAGACAAAAAAGCAAGATGTTCCACATAAGATATAACTTACTGTTCCAGTAGTGGGATTCAGATATGTGAACAACTGGTTCTCTATGTGGATGCCGCTTCCGGAAGTCCATTCTGGGCCTGGGCAACAGAAAATTAGCTACCGGTTCTGCCGAAGTGGTGCAAACCAGCTGAATCCCACCACTGTATTGTTCCAATTTTACTGTTGCATTGGTTCTGGGAGCAACCAAGTGAATTTAAAATAAACCATTTTGCTGGGGAGCAAAACTAAAGTCCTAAGTCTATGGCAGAGGTAGATAGCATCTTGGAGATGGTTCCCAGGGATATTTAAAACTTTTAAATATTTTTTAACATGAAAAAGAGAGATTCAATATGCTTGAATTAGATTTCAATGTAATGTAAATTAAATTAAACTCTTTAATTTTGACCTCTGGCCTTTCACCATCAATATTTGGGGTGTGCGTGTTCTCTTGAGAATTCAACTCCCAGATAAAGAGGCTGGAAAATGTTGTGCCCTTTTGTTTTAAGAAAGGACTGTAAATATTCAGTATCATATTATTAACTATCTATAAAAGAGTGACACTTGATAGAATGTGATAGTAACCATTTCTAATAAGGGACCCGATTAAAAAAGAAAAACCCTTAAAGAAAAATATTTACCTACTCATGTAGTACCTCCTTTTTCTTCAGGGAGGCAGGAAGCCTAGATCCATTGCCCCCCCAAATTGTGTACACCCCAACAATATATCTTCTGCATTCACTCAGGGTGATCTGCAGGGAGTGAGAAAAAAAAATGGTAGCCTAACTGTATGTTCTAAGCCCCACCCTTTTAAACATATACTGCAAATGCAAATGTGATGTAAAAGGCAGGACTTTGATCACAGTCATAGCTGCCATCTTGCCTTTTTTTAAACTTCCCCTGAGGACACTTCTATGTATATAAATGCCCCATCATTTTTCTAGTTATGTGGGCATCATCCAGGAAAAAAACTGGTCTGTTATCACCTATTATTTGCATTGTTGATGTGATATATTGCTTATATTTTTGTAAAGATGATGAAACAAAACTAACAATACAATATAATGGAGATTTTAGTACTAAATAATCAGCTTAAGGCTGGAAACTTTACTGTACAATAAATTACTTGGTGTAAAGGGTAATGGTTTTTTACTGCTGTATTCAACCCTGGATAAAAAAAAGTCAAATAATTTAATGCTCATTAATATAGACAACCTAAAGTAATTAATATTGATATTATACCTCTTTCTTTTTAAAAATTCTTAATAGTTTAAATTATCTAGGGTGTTAATAATTTTATTTATTTATTAATCAAATTTATATAATTGCCTCATGAAAAGTAATACTCAACAAAACAATGTATATATAACAACAGGCATTTAAAATTATAAAAATCAACATTAAAAAGATTAATATATCTACAACTAATATATAATATGAAACATATACAAAATAAACATATACATCATATACAATGATATTTGGGCAGTATTGAATGAATACACACACAAACACACACACACACACACTCATTCAATACTGCCCAAATAGCATTGTATATAAACAATGTAATGTATTAATAAAGAAGAAAATTGAAAAGATGATGAGTGTTGCGTTGTTGTAACACAAATTCCACTCCTTTGGGGAGAGCTTCTGTTATGAAGGCACAAAGCTCATTTCATTATCCTCTCTTCTTGCCCTGCCCCGTGGATGCGAAGAAGCAACTGAAACTTCTGTTAAAAGATAACGGTCCCCTTTTCTTGAAGCCTCTAAAAGTGAGAAATTATATCTCACCTTTACAATTCCCACCCACTACAAATGATGTTACCATTTCAATATTTTTAAAGTAATGTGTCATTTTGTTTATATCTTTGATAGTGTACACGTAGCTGATATGTCTTAATATAGTGTACCTTCATTGTTTCATGTATCATCTTTTATTTAGGTCTCCACATTTTTTTCATGTTTGAATAATTCATCTATAAAGAGATTAATGTCTCTGTGGGAAGAAATCTCAGTCTCTTTTAAAGCAGCATGCCACTGAACATATATTAACAGGTACAGAACTCTCCAGTATTCCCTCTTGCCAAAACTGTAAACATTCTGCTTGTCCTTTCTGAATTGTATGTCAATCTGTGATATCTGTTTCAAAAAAGAAAAGTTGCTGTTAATAAGGTGACCATTTATAGGGCACTAAAAAGGAAACCCTTCCACCCAAAAAAGGAAGAAAGGGAACCACTTTTACACATAGTTCATGCACAGACAAATGTTAATCACTATAATACAATTAAAAACAATACTTCTCCACTTTAACAAGAGTGATTTTGACCAAATGACCAATGGGTTTTCTCAGACTCTTGATGGCCAAGGCAACTTCAAAATTTTTCCTTCAAGTATCTTTAAACTAGATTGGCCACTTTTCCCCACTTGACAATGTCAAATTTTGGATTTTTCTTTGAAAAGGGAGTAGACGTAAGAGATCCATATGGGCCAATAATGGTTGGTTTTAACTAGGATTGAGTTCTGGGAATGTTCTTGAAGGCAACATTTGCCTTTAATATAGGCAGATCTTCTGGAAGGTGACATCTGCCCTTAATCTGCCCTTATGTCATTAATCAAATCACACAAAAGGTATTTAAATGTCCAGCTGAAAATCTAAGGGCTAAAAGTATAGGGACATAGTGGGCATGAATGAAGACCCTTCAACCAATGTGGGCTCCTTTCTCCCAATTTACTTGGATAAGTGGAGAAACTTAAGATTGCACATGATGGAAGATCTTAGTATAAGGTCTGGATGGGTAATTGTGGTGCCCTGAACACTTTTAGATATCTCCAATGCTTCTTGGTTTCTTGTACTCATATCTTATGTTCTAGGTAGCTCAGAAAAGCTGGGAAATATTGATCAGACCCAGATTAAAGCTCTCCTATTTCAATATTGGAAAAATCAAATATCAAGTCCTCTGCCATTTCCCAGGCTTGCAATGTGCAAAATATTTGGCTGAAGGAGAGTATTTGATCACTATTGAAGGAGAGACATTAATTCAGAAAATGAAAATGAAAATATGAGTCCTTAGTAGTATAAGACCTTGGGAATAAATTATCAATGTTGGTAGACAACCATTGTAAACATTGATTTGGCATCCTGGACTTCTAAAATATCCTTTAGCCACGATGCAATTTGTTTGATGAAACTTTAGGAAGATCCAGCCCAAAGTAACTAGGATAAAGTATTTTACTTGGAATAAGCAAATTTACCAAGTAGAGTTTTGGTTTTGGTTTTGGCTGAGATTCTCTGGCTGCAGATAAACCAGAAACAATGAATGTTAAGAAATATCTTTAACTGACACTCCACTCCTGGTGACTGCACCCATCTATTTGTCTTCATGAAAATATAGCACTTGTCTTTTTCTTTCCAGAATAGCCTGGAATTTTCTGGTATTCACCTATCTAAGTACTATACAGGTGAAATCTTTGTTTCTGATGCCAGTTTGGATTGACAGGTGAACTTGTGTATTATTTCATAATAAATTCCATTGACATTTGTGTTTGTAGGTTTCCCCCGCCTTCCCTCTTCAGATCAACATCCTTTCAAGTTGACTTGAAAACTTGAAATACTAATATCTTAAAATCTTATATTCCATCCTTCCTATATTACATATGATTTTGCTTGTACCATGCTAGAATCTGAGTCTTAATGGTAAGCAACTGAGATGAAATAATGGCAGAGACTTTAAACATCTCCAATTCATTAATTTCTCCTATATGTTCTCTTAGATCACATTATCTGCTGTTTTCTCCAGTTGCTGTATGATATACATGATTTCAATCGTGATCCAGGATAGAGATGAGGAATAAAAGGAGCTGGAAATTTACAAACAGAAGAAGGCTGCTTCCAGTAACTTCTCTCACCAGATTTCTAATAAAGGATTCTTTCTTATTTTTTTAAAAAAATATCCAAATTTCTCTCAACATTTGCAGAGCTTTGAAGAGAAGCGGATTAAAAAAAAATAAAAGGCTGCAAATTGACTTTTTATCACTCTAGGCCAGAATGTGCTATAAAGCTCTTAATTAATGCACCGGTTTGCTACAACAAACGTTTTTAATTTGTCCTCTAAAGCCAGCATTTATAGCTTAGCCTTTTGCTCTTGTTCTATTTTTGGTCCCTGTGATATAGATTATTGTGAAGATTGTCCTCTGTCCATATGTACACCAATTGCGCTTGACATATGGCCATACACAAGGAAAAAAAAGGAAACCACAACAACACATGATCATTTTTTTTTTCTATTTTGCATACAGACAGTGTCTCATTATCCTGGTGGCCTCTAACTGTACCTTCAGGCCAGTTTGGACCTGATCTTTGATCCAACTAAACTAGTTTCATTCATATTAAGGGAAGCAGCACCTGGCTGTGCTACAAATCATAGGCCACATGGGGAACTGGTGTTAATCCTCAGGTCTGGAAAAAAATGTGTTTCAAAACATTAATGCTGCATCTATTGCCATCCAAATTACTTTTGTAACAAAAGTAATATCAAACATCTTGTTCAAATTTATATCATTTCTTTTGCCAACTTCCTTAAGAACCCATCGTGGAAGATGCAATCCATTACAGTAAGAACTGATTTTGAGTCTAAAATGCATTGTGATTTTTATTTAGAATGGAGTCAAACAGCATCCTTTTCGTTCAGCATTTTGTTGTTTGTTGTTTGTTTGTTAAATTATATGCCACCCATCTCACTATCAAGTAACTTTGCTACAGATTGCTGAGCATGATGACTGATGAAGAAACCTGGAAAATGTAATCACTATTTTCTAACAATCTGATAAATTCTAACCCAGGCTCTAATAAATTACCAAACTATGAATTTTTGAATGTTTTAATTTTGTCATGCTAATTCAACTGCATTCACAAATTCGGGTAAATCTTAAGAGACCTGCACTTCAATTCCCAGAATGTTTAGCCAGTAGGTCAACTGAATATTGATGACTTGACACTTTGGGAGTTGTAATCCCAACAGACTTGGAAACTCCAAGTTTTATTGATGCCTTGGGGTATCTATGATGCAGACCTTCAGAAAAAAGTTGGAATAGTCCAAAATGGTTGAGATTATGAAGGGCAGTGGGGAAGGGTTTTGTGTATTCGTATGAAAGCATAATGCAGATTGTGATTTAGTCAAGACGAGTGAGTAACGTTTTTGTTGTCTTCTATTTTAAAAAACCTGTACCCATCTAGGCTACAAAAATCAAGATGACTACTAGATGGTAGCAAAGAGGTACAGAAAATTGATGTAGCCCTACTGTAAAGTTTAGCCACAGTTCAGGAGTTAAACATAAGTTTGATAGGCTTAATTTGATAATACATAGATCTTTTTCGTCCCACCCCATTCTCATTTTTTGTAAGGTTTGGTTTATTCTTTTTGAAAAGAAAACAGATGAATTACTTTCCTAGTGGAGCCTTAGACCAGTTATTAGACAGTAATTCTTTTGTGTTCTCCAGAAATATGTATGTATGTATGTATGTATGTATGTATGTATGTATGTATGTATGTATGTATGTATTCTACTGACTTTTTATTGTGCAATCTTGGTGGAAGGAGAGTTTCAGGGATTTGAAATAGGGCTACTCATCTTTGCAATAATGCACAAATAAAAAACTCCATCTAAGCATGCTGTACTTGAAGTTTTCATATTAGACATTATCTCAGCTATGGAGATGCTGAAATATTCTATAGATGCTGCTCAGGGGACAGCATATGTACAAATAGTATTTCTCATATATATTTCTGAGAAACTAAATGGTCCTTCAGACATCCTGGACTAGCATAGATGAATGGGGGAAAAAAACATGTAAGTGGCTCCTGTTGAAGAAATCTGGTCAGTTGTTCTGTGCCAGTTGCATTTGGGGCTGGGGGATAGAATAAGGAAAACAAGACACGTTTAGAAGAATTTTTCCATCCAGCTCTCACGCACATGCACACTTAAAAGTTTGTTTATTCATTCTGGAAACAGACTTCCTTTAGGGGGAAAAATAAACACACAGAAGGACTCAGGGCAAGAGGTACACTTTGTATATAGCTTTAGTGAAAACATGTTTTTCTTGTTAACACCTTGTTATAACCTAAAATCACAATACTGAAAAACTGTGAAGAAGGCTGCATGGAAAGACATGTCATATGAGAAAAAAAAATATCAATGCTATTCTTTCCCATGTAGCTACAAATCATGTACCAAACAAGACTTATCTTCTTTTTTTTACCTTATAACGTTGAACAGAGACATAAAACAGTAAATAAGTCAAGCTTGGAGAGACAGCAGTCCTCTGCAGGCTTTTTTTTTTTTGAGAATAAAATCATTTTGGCTTTATTTATTTATTTGTTAGATTTCTTCCTACTGCAATCGATACATTCTGGACAGTTAGCAAAACCAACAAACAATACTGTAAGGCTAAACCAGAATGTATTTTGTATAAATCCAATCACTATGTTTTATAAAGCATGGGTTGTAAATTACTGAGTTATGTGAAACAAATCAAATGAAGCTTATTCAATAAACCTTACTTAAACAAACTATTGCTTAGTACAATGTATGGGTGTTCATGTTGCTTCCACAACATGCATGCTGTGGATGCTATGTATTAATTGTAAAAGCCACATTTAAGCCAAACTATAAATTCTACAAGTAATTTGTTGTTTGATTTTGGGAAGGGAAAAAGTGCTTCTCCTCAAAATGAACCTATTTATTGATCAGAGGTGGCATGAATCTAATCAGGTTTCAGGAATAAGGTCTAAGCATGCATTTTTAAAGAAAAAATTAAATATGGATTGAATTTTCAAATTTATATTCTTTCCATTTTTTCCCTGTTATGTGATTTGTAATTGCATGCATTGTTTAAAAATGACATGAAGGCAAAGCTGGGGATCAGATATGTAAGCAGGCTTGATGCCAGAGTCAGATGGTGGCATACTTGATTGTGAAAGGCACTTTTCATGATCAGGGACTCTGCTCCTGAGAGGGCAAAACTTGTCATCTTGCTAATGCAAGGATGTCCTTCTACCCAGGGAGATTCTTCTCCAGATTTCTGGAATTAGTCTTCAGGCTGCTGGTGGAGAACTCCTGCTTTTTAGTGTTGGGGGATTTGAACTTCCATACTCTGGGAACATCACCAATTAGGTCTAGGAATCTATGGCATCCATGGGCTTATATCAGGTAATATCAGGTCCAATACATATAATAACAATAACAATAATAGAGTTGGAAGGAACCTTTGAGGTCTTCTAGTCCAACCCCCTACTCAAATGGTTGTCCAGTCTCTTCTTAAAAACTTCCAGTGTTGGAGCATTCACAACTTCTGATTAATTGTTCTAACTGTCAGGAAATTTCTCCTTAGTTCTAGGTTGTTTCTCTCCTTGATTAGTTTATATCCATTGCTTCTTGCCCTGCCTTCAGGTGCTTTGGAGAATAGCTTGACTACCTCTTCTTTGGCAACCAAGCAAATAAGCAAGGTTCTACATTTAGGCAAGAAAAACCAAATGTACAGGTATAGTATAGGGGGTACCTTGCTCAATAGCAGTAACTGTGAGAGGGACCTCGGAGTCCTAGTGGACAATCACTTAAATATGAGCCAGCAGTGTGCTGCAGCTGCCAAAAAGGCCAACACAATGCTAGGCTGCATTAACAGAGGGATAGAAATCAAGATCACGTGAAGTGTTAATACCACTTTACAATGACCTGGTAAGGCCACACTTGGAATACTGCATCAGTTTTGGTCACCACAATGTAAAAAAACATTGGAAGACTCTAGACAAGAGTACAGAGAAGAGCAACAAAGATTATTAGGGGAACTGTAGGCTAACGCATATAAGGAACGGCTGCTGAATTGTATGTTCTAGTTTAATGAAGAGAAGGACGAAGAGGGGACATGATAGCAGTGTCCATAGCTCAGGGGCCCTGCCACAAAGAAGAGGGAGTCACAGCTATTTTACAAGGCGCTGAAGGCAGGACAAGAAGCAACGGATGGAAACAATCAAAGGAGAGAAGCAAACCTCGAACTAAGGAGAAAGAAACTTCTTGACAGTTAGAACAATTAACCAGTGGAAACCGCCTCAGAAGCGGTGAATGCTCAACAACTGAAAGTTTTTAAGAAGAGGACTGGACAGCCATTGTCTGAAATGTATATAAGGTTTCCTGCCTGAGCAAGGGGGTTGACTAGATGACTCCAGGTCCCTTCCAACTTTTCTCATTAGCTATTATTATTTTATCTATTAGTTATTATTATTATATTATTATTATTATTATTATTATTATTATTATTATTATTATTATTATTATTATTATTATTATTATTATTATTATTATTATTATTATTATTATTATTATTATTATTATTATTATTACAGCTGAACATTTCTTCTCCTAGACTGTCACTGCAGTTACAAGAGCCCTGCATTACGTATAAACAAAGTTGTAAGGATGTCGATTTTGGGTTCATACGAGAATGTGTGAGTTTGGATCTAAAAATTTCTTCCAGAGAAATGTGCTGCTGTTATGCTGTATTAGAATCTACTAGAGGTGCTAAAATCTTCCTTTCTAGGGCACCTGGTATACCTTTAGACAAGAGATGGCTGTTTTTAGACCCTTGTGACACTGGTGCAGTTTTTTTAATACTTTTCTTTCCTCATACCAAATTATAGATTCTTACAGAGGTTAAACATTAGCAGTTTCATTGAAAATGTCTAAATATTTAGTTACACATACAGCTGGAATAAATTATCCAACTTTCTATCTGCTACTCCCCCACCTTCATACTTAACAGCATATATAAGCTGTTATCAACATTAGGAGAAGATTCCAATATTAGAAAAGGAGGCTGGAAAGACAACACAGAAGATAATGGCTGGGTTCACCAGTATGGGAAACTGAAATGTGGTTGGTCAGTTTGTGATTCAGTGTGTTGGGTAAATGAGGTCAATTGGATTAAATAAATAAACTGTGGTTCATTTAAATCTGGCTTAATATATGATGTTAATCTCCAGTGACTGGGGATCCTTGTCCCTGGAGAAAGACAAGGCAGAACAAAAAATGTAATCTATGTGTATAAGGTTTTGCTCAAAATAGCAATAGCACTGAGACTTATATACTGCTTCACAGTGCTTTACAGCCCTCTCTAAGTGGTTTACAGAGTCAGCATATTGCCCCCAACAATCTCAGTCTGCATTTTAGTGACCTCGAAGGATGGAAAGGCTGAGTCAACCTTGAGCTGGCGAGACTAGAACTGCCAAACTGCTGGCAGTTGGCAGTCAGCAGAATTAGCCTGCAATACTGCATTCTAACCACTATACCACAATGGCTCATAATAGGGATAGCAGAAGCAGTTCCTAGTTGTCCATTTGTACATGTCATTACAAGTCCAATTTGCCCAGAGTTATTATGGAGTTGGGTAGTCTTAGACATTTATTAATAAATAATTTGATCCTTTTTAAAATAATGTCCACATTTCAATAAAACCTCTTGGAAAATGAATTTATACACACATTCAAAACAACTTTTGAATGTACACTTCTCAAACTATAAAAAAATTATATATCTGTTACATAAATATACACATACGTAATTATTATGTCTCCTCCCTAGCCAGACAGGTGATTCTGTGGCTGTGGCTGGAGGCTGTAAGGATCTGGATAGGGAAGAACTGATTTTGACTTCCAGTTTCCTTCCGGGTGCAATTGAAGATGCTATTACCTTAAAGCCCCACATGACACTGGGCCAGATTATCTGCAGGACCACCTTTCCCTAAGGGCATTTACCATCCTACCAGATTAGTTTGGGTGGGCATACTCCTACTAGTCCCTTCTCCTAAATGTTGCCATCTGATGGGACTAGGAAGCAAGCCTTTTTTTCCTTATAGTCCCCACCTTATGGAACACTCTTTCCCTTGAAGTTTGGACTCTACCCTCCTAGCCTACTGAAAAGCACTGAAAACCTGGCTCCCCCCCCCCAAGCGCTGGGATAGGATGAAGTGACTGTATGTCCAAAGCTGAACAAAAAATTTGTTTTTTATGTTTATGGTTTTAATATGGTTTTTGTGCAATTGTAAGCCCCAATGTTGTTCATGAGTCCTTGCAATGCTTCATGTTGAAAGGCCAAAAGCTGCTTCAGAGTGTTCAGTGACCGAACTTAACACCTGTCTTAAATCCTTTAAAGCAGGATCACCTGGCAAGGAAGTAACACAATATTAAAAATGCAGTTGCTTTAAGAAACTGCAGAAGGGGATACACTTGTGTCCTTGAATTCCACAAAATTCCTTCTTTGCCTTCCAAGTCAGCCCTACTGTATATCTCTAGCCAACAGAACTGCAGTTGCAAATGGCAAAAACATCACCTTCATTAGCACTCTGTCTGATTCAAGCTTTCTTGTTTGTTCAGACTTTTCTCTCACTCAGTTTAACTTTTTGTTGCTCAGCTTGCCTGCCATCACACTGCATATTTTGTCTCTCTTTCTCTCCACCGCTGCTTTCCTCCCCAACAGGCCTTCCCACTGATCTCTTAGCAAAATGGATGGTGTGCTTTTTCAGCTGGTTGGGCAGGCTTTCCTGGACTGAATGCTTTCCTAACATCTTTGATGCTCTGATGGTCCCCCAGGATGAGGCCTCCACGATTCATTGCCTCCTGATGTGCTCCTGACCCAAGTGAGCCCTGGAGCCAGGAGATTTGCAGGCAACTGCTAGTCTAGCAAAAGCTGCCAGGTTTGCTGAGACTCCACAACAGATCCAGAACATCAGCAAAAAGTAGAGAAGCCTGGGGTGTGTGTGTGAAAAGACCTTACAACAGGTCAGAAGAAGAAAACAAAATCCAGAGGGAAGGTAACAGAAAAACTGCAGCTCTGCCCTCATGTCTTACAGCTGCATCTATTGAGCTCCTGGATGCTTTATCTTAATCTAGACACAGCATTTTAGCATGCCTCGTGTTAGTTCCATCCAGGGAGTATGTTAGCCAGTGAAAATGTCTTCAATTAAATAAAAACAGAATGTAAGCAGCTAGGCAATCTGAGCTGTAGGCCAAGGAAAACTAGAGTTTGTTTAAATCATGCACCGTAAAACCAATTTGCATAATGCATCTTATTCTGTGCTTAACTGATTGTGCATTTTCTTTTCTTTTTCTGGGTTTACCATTATAGAGAGAGGCTTGAGTTCCAGCCTGGTGCTGGAATTTTTACTTAGCCACCCTCCTGGGTTTTAAAATTTTACCGCTGCAAATTGTCCTCCTAACTTCCAGCAGGTGGAAGCCTGAGAATTAGATGAATTTTGTAACTGATTCTGTTTACTATAGAATGGCACTATGCTACAATCACCATGAATTGTATTCTTCAGGAATGTTAAATTATTGATAACATTTGATCCAGCCTTATGGTCACTCTACCAGTCTCTTCTATTTCACGGGGGATAGACTGACCCCATGTGAGAATATCTGATTCAAAGTCAGCAGTTGCATAAAGGGTGGTGAATCAGACTGAAGTCACGAAGATCATCCCCTCCTTTTTCCCAGCTAAGCAAATGACAGCCTTGTGGGGAGGCCCCAAGGCCAAACTCTTCATCTAATATGTCAATCTGAGATCTGGGGAAGGCACTTCAAAGCATCAGAGTTTGGAAACAGGCCTTCCTTGAGTCCTGACCTTGAAGATACTCTTGCTGAGGTTGTCCTTCAGTATTGAAGCACAGAAAGTCAACCTGTTTGATGTCTATGGGATGTTATGAAAGAAAAATCTCACAAGGGTTCAAAAACCCAATCGATTGATCTGCTACGCCAGAAATCTCCCGTCTCTGGTATAATATATGTAAGAATGCACCTTTCTTCATGGAGAAACTACCATAAAACCTCACTAATACTAAATTACAAGAAAAAGATTCTGAATAGAGTTGCTATTGCTTTTGCTATATTTTGTTTGCTTTGTTACAGTAATGTTACCTTTAGTGGTTGCACAAAGAAGGAACTTTCAAGGTTTTCCTAGTTTCAGCCAACAAATGTTAATCAGTGTTTTAACAATACTAGAATCACATCATAGAGAAAACTGAAAACATAATGTTCACTTTCCTTTAAACAAAATAATTCAGCACTGTATTTTCCTCATATCTGAAGTTATAGTATATTTTAGTTCCAAATACCATTTTATTGTCTTAGTAAAGTTTTAATGGTATTTGTTGTTTTCTTTTGAATTTGTTGGTTGACATTTTTTTTTCTTTTTTCTTTTATATACTGCCCAGGGTCGCATTCTGATTTATTTATTATATTGGTCAGCTGCCAAACTACAGTGGATTCACATTGCCTGAGTTGGGGGGAGGTACACAAATGCAATCAATCAATCAGTAAGTAAATTTAGGTGGAATATAATTTATACAGTAAGTATAATTTTGTGGAAGGAATTCGTATTTCACTGCAAACTTATTTAAATGGCACTTCTCAATTTCTATACCAGCTCTGCACCAATTTTTTTCCTTTCTGAATTTGATGTAGTTTGCAACTACATAACATTGAAAACAATGGTGCATATATTTATTATTTAATTAGATGTATGTCCCACTTTTTCTATAGGAGTTCAGGAAACCTTTATGATGAGTATCATGAATTATAACTCCCCCCCCCCCCATCTCAAACAATTCTATGACAGAGAATGGCTTAAAAATGGTTGGGCCAAAGTCCTCCTGGGCATTTCTATGGCTGAAAATGGACTTTAATCTGGCCTCTCTAGTGTTACTCCAACACCTTAACTTCTATATTGCAATGGTATAATGAGTAAATTTCAGGAAATCAAGTACAAAAATGTATTATAAGAGGTACAAGTGTATATATTAGAAGGTGTATCAATTTCCAAAATGCATATATTAGAGAAAATTGAACAAAGTTTACTATTAAGAAAAATAAGTATATTGTATTTGTATTAATGCTTGTTTTTCTTTTTAAAGGAAATGTAGTGCTAGACTGTAACTTGGGCAAGTAAGAAACGAAGTTAAATAGTATTTGACAGATTTATTCACCCCTGAGTATAACCTCCAAGCCAGGCTACATCTGATGATAATTTGCATGTCTTTTTCCCTCTAGGGGTTTCTGGGGTGCTGCTTTTAAAAGAAATTTCTGCAATGAAAATATAAGTCATTCTTGTAAGATGGATAGTGTAGAAATTTGAAAAATAAACAGAGCCAGTGGGATAACCATGAGTGGAGCATTTGGCCCTTTTCCTTATATATAGTGGGCACAAAAGCCACTGAGCCTCCTTTTTACTACCCCTAAAGATGCCTTCAACCACATTGAAATATTCTTTTTATAAAATATTCCCAAACTCCTCAAAATCCCCCGCATACTGTCATATCTCCTGTAACTGTGGCATCTGTGAGCAGAAGAGGTTCAAATTTATTAAAATGATAGATGGAGCATTACAATACTATGCCTCCATTTTCTGAACATATATCTATATTTTAAATATGTTGCAATCCATCATTTTACTGGTTCTGAGCCCTCCTCCCCATGGACAATGCTGCTTAGTTTCACCACCATATATTCTTCTCCAAATGTTACATGCCACCCCTAATCAATAAAAACTTGTCATTTTGGATTGAAAGATCCATCCTCACAAAGGGTGATCCTTCCTTCCTTCCCTCTTTCCTTCCTTCCTTCCTTCCTTCCTTCCTTCCTTCCTTCCTTCCTTCCTTCCTTCCTTCCTTCCTTCCTTTACCATTTTTACATGGGTGACAGGAAAAGAGAAAATAAAGCCAGAACCATTTGTGTGTGTGTGTGTGTGTGTTGAATCTGTTGATATGTTGTACACGCATACATGCACACACACATACCTTCAAGCCAGTTTTTGTCTCTTGGTAACTACAATTTTTTGTCAAGGTGTTTCAGAAGTGAATTGTCATTGCCTCCTTCCTAGGGCTGAGTGAAAGTGACTAGTTCAAGATCACCCAGCTGGCTCTGCCCCCCCTCCAAAGGGCTAGGACTCATGATCTCCTGGCTTCTAGCCCAAAGCCATAACCACTTCATCAAACAGGCTGTCATCCTTTTAGATATTCTTAATTGCAGGCACCAAAACTTTTTTCATTTAAAATATCTGTAAGGAGGGTGCTTGGAACTAGAGACATTATGGCTTTTGCATTTTAAGCTCTAGTTTGTTGGTTTGAATATTATACTCCACCTTGTAAAGAAACAGGCTCTATTTTTATCTTGAAGTCCAAGTAGAAGAGAGAGGTTCTTGAGTGTAAGCAGTGAAGGATTCATAGAGATGAAGTGTCCTAATATATCATAATAGGTTGCTGCCCTTAGTGCTGATCTTTTCTTCTTCTCCTTTCTGCTTTTGCAATGAATAGTACATTCAATGTCTACATGACATTGAATGTCTACATTTGCATTGCATACTACATTCAACTCAATAACTCTTGTAGGCTTGTGGACGCTAAGCCTTTTCATGACACAGCTTCCCTCTTCTATCAAGAGAATATACATCACATATACATGCCCACTGGTGATGTCAACTACAGCCTTTCCCTAATGTCAATAATAATCATAATTTATTTATTGGAATCTTACCTGAGGAAATACCAATGTAACTGTCATAAAAAGAAATGAGAAATACAGAATCTCCATCACAATCAAGATCAGATGAAGACCTTATGCAAATTATATAAATTATGTAATTTGTATTTCCAATTATATAACTGGATCTCTCAGACTTTGTGACAATCCTTGCCCCCACTCAAACGACCACATATAGATTACTAAAAGCTAGAGCAGCATCTAACATTAGAGTCTTGGTGAACAAATCTGAGGCCAGTTGTAAGAAAAAGAATCTCCAAAAGAGAAATTCTTGAGATCTGAAATTGATGTTCTACATTTAGCATAATGTTGCTTACCCTAAAAGAAAATATAAAACAAGGCATACCATGCAAAGATCAATGTATGTATTAACTTGTCCATGACTAATTAAGGCCAGAGAGCAGACTAAGTGAGCATATGTCACTCCTGGTCACAATCCTGTCATTTATGATGAGTTCTTTTATTTAAATGAAAGCAGTCATAAACAGTTTTGCATCTATACATACAAATTAATATATTGAAAATTGGTGCAAATTCCTACTTTTGGGGGCATGGGTCTTCTTGTTTGATAATATGCTTCCTCTTTTGGTTATCTTACTAGTTATCATTTTGGACTCCTGAGAAAAACCTGTCACTTATTACATATTATTTTTATTTTTCTAAAAGAGATGCTCACCACTTCCTACGTGACCTAATCTCGCCGTGCTGCATCGATTCATTTTCAACCCTTCATTTCCGATGAAAGCATTCCTGCCCTACTGAGCCTTTTCAGCTCCAATATTTAAAAGGTTAATGGTTGAACATTGCCTGTCCTTGTCTCTCAGTACCTTGTCCACTTCCATCTTTGCTAATAGTAAATCCCATCTGGTGCTGAAAAGTGTGGGGGGTGGGGGTGGAGGGGTTGGATTTGTGTAGTTGGGGTGCTGAAAACTGTGCTTAGCAGATGTATTAAGGGGGGGGGGAGTTCGGTGCAGTGCACCTGTTGGATTTGTCACCATCTGCTAGCCAAAATGTTAAAAAGCCACACCCTTGGACAGCCAGCTGAAGAGAACTTAATCTGTTTCCCTGCAGGCTACAAAACCACATCTTACAATAAAGGGAAGTTACACACAAAGACACACATGGACTGAACTGGGGGGGGGAGGGGATCTGAACTGCCTATCATTGTGGGGTTTTATTTCAATTTTGAGCAATGGGAGAGAGGAAGCTTTAAACAAATCCTGATAACCATTACCTGAAAGGAAAGCATGTTGTTGATTGCCATTGAGAAAGTAAAACAAAAAACAAAAAGGGGGGGGGATTGCATGAAGATAATATAAATTCTCATAGTAAATCCACTGAATTGCAGTGCTCTTTTCCCTCAATGAACAATTTCGCTAATAGAGATGATTCAGAATGAAAATACTGTATTTCCTTTCTGAAGGTTTAGTCCATCTTCCTGCCTGTGGGTTTTCTTATAAACAATTATCTGATTGGTTAGCAAGGCTCAAAGAACCTTATTCTGTCTAAAATACAAGCATGTTTTTGTCACCCAACAAGTTCTTTATTATGAAAAGATAAACTTCTTCACATGTTTTAGGTAGGAATGTTGACTGTTTCTACAGAAGATTTTTTTTTTTATACTGCATGTTTCATGGCTTAGAAGATTTATCTGGTGCCTTGATGAATATGTTATCAGCTCCAAGTGAAATTTCCCTGATTTTAAACATTTGAAACTTGAATGGTTTTTGTTGTTTAACAAAACAACATTTATAAAATATATTTGTATATTTTATGTATTCTTTGAGCCACTAGTTTTATTCTGCATTGTTTTATTTTCTTATATCACATGTGCATGTTCCTTTGTTTTCTGTGAGGGGGTTTAATATTCATCAGTTAATTTAATGAGAGGAGACAGTAGGTTCACTCCCTGTGAAGGTATTACATTTATGCTAAAGTTCCCACATGAACCTTTCCAAGACCAATAAACCATAGGAATAAAAAGGCTCACCCCTCCCCTCTGTGAAGTCAAGGTGGTCAGAATCCACAGTCAGCCAAGGTATTGAGGAACATGAAAAATAAAATCCTTCATGAGTATTTCCTTAATTACAGCAGTTCAAATTCCACAACAACTAAGACAGCTACTAAGATTTTACTGTCCATTTATAGCATCCATAATCTGCAGCCTGCTTCAGGTATCATATGCAATCACAGGACTGAGTGGATGGTGTGCTCATTATTATACTGGCCACTTTGGTAATCTTGCTGGATGCTAGATCCAGTCAATTAATATCCTCTAGTCATGGCACAGATAGAAGATTTAGTCTGACCAAGCTCTTCATGGATTCCTCCTGCTCTCCTACTGGATGAACAGTATTGTCTGTTTATTGAAGCTTTCTCCTGTGGTCCTTTGTAAATAAATAATTTTTAAAAATCTCAGATTCATGCTATTTTTAAGAATATATTTATGAATAAATATGGGAATTATATATTTGTCAGAATTGAACAAAATGAAACTGTCACCTTCAGCAGTATTCAAATTCAGTACTTCCAGCAAGGTAGACATTCAAGTTTACCCCAACACTATATTTGGATCCAACCTGACTGACTGCTGTACCCAATTTCTACAGATTCTTTTAGTTAAAAAAAATACATAGAAAGTTGAAAGATGCAAAACAAAATACCGGCATCTATTTATTTAAATCAATATTTTGGACTTCCACAAAGATCTTATTGTTTAGTACATTCTATGGAGCTAGTCCACTTTCAGATAAATTGATGCTTTATTATTGGACCTGTCCACTATGACAGCCATTTTATAACTTAGCAAGTCCTCCATTGCAACCATTTGGTGATATTGTTCAACAGATGACCAACTCATCAAGTCCAGATGTAAAATGTCCCTTACATCAGGTGTCCCCAACCTTGGCAACTTTAAGACTCATGCTGGCTGTTAAAAACAAGACTCCAGGAAGGAAGGATGGATTGATGGACAGCCTTAATTTGTACAATAGTATAGAATGAGATTCTTCAAAGTCATTCTTGCAAGAACTGAGAGCTAAAATCTGTCCAGAATCTGGAAGTTTTGGTTTGTCACATATTCAACATCTTCCTTAATCTGTTTGATGAAGAAATCTGCAGGTGTTATGTTCCTATCACTACAATGAACTAATCAGATTATTTTCACCCATCCCTAAAAGGAAAATTGTAAAGTATGTTGAGCACTGAAAAAATGCCAGAAATAAGAAAGCTGTGGCCAGCTTTAAGATTAAAACATTTATTTATTTGGTTTTTATGTGTGAAACAGATACTGTGGTTATTAAAAAACATTGTTAAAACATTGTTAAAACATTGTTTAGTATGACTGAGAAACTATTAATGTTTCTGTTCAGTTAATTAAAATATTTCCAATTTTCAACAAGCTCTAATTCAAAAGATTGTTGCTGTCTAAGAATTACATTTTTATATCAACCTCTGTTGCATCAACAATACCATAAATTGCACAATTCAAACAATATTTTGTAAAATTGGACTACATAAGAGAACTTTCTTCCTTCTCTTTTGTAAAAAAAAAAAAAAAGGTGGGGTTGGGGTGGAGAATTCTTTATTTACTCAAGAAGCTTAGTTAATTTAATCTTGAAGGGCAATACTTTGAAAATTAACAGCCTGAAATGACTTACCTCGGGAAAAAGGTGTACTTTGTCCATCTTCACTTTCACCAAGGCTATCTGAGAGCAAACAGTGAAAAAAGAAGCACATTAAAATACTGCAAATAAATCCAAATTTAATCAAAGTTTAAATATTAAACATATAAATTGCAACTTCACTGTCTAAATATGCACAGGATAATCCTGAACAAATGTTGTAACAAGCTCTTCTGCTAGATCATTTGTAACTGGAAAACTGTCCTATCTCATTGTCACTCATGTTTAAGTAACAAGAAAACTTTGATTGGTAATTCATAATATTCTCTGTGAGTCATTCCAAGGACAATTAGGAAAGAAAATATGCCTGGTTACTGGATCATCATCTCTTTCTTCCTGTGTGTGTGTGTGTGCTGCCTTGATGAGGTTGCACAGCACTGCACAAAGAACTTCTGACAGCTGGGAGGGGGGTTTGTCCATTTTGTCAAATAGTCTTGCTACTGTCCTTTATGGGGCTTGCCATTCCCCTATCTTTTTATTGTGAATTTGATAATTATATTTTCTAACTCCTCCTATAAATATGTTGAATAGCACAGAGCTGTGATATCCCATTTAACACTTTCACTTTTCTTTGAACCATTGGGTACACTTACGGGATACAATTGCTTAATCAGCTCTGTATTGATCTAAAAGTAGAGTAATCCAGATCACATTTTGTGTTAGAATCACATATAGGTGTGTTGGAGAAGAAAGAATGCTCTCCAGTTCTACCCATAAATACGTCTAATGGTACTTTTAATGTAATAAGAATGAACATTGTATTTGGAAGGATCAAACTAGTGAGCAAATGACCATGATTTCTAATGGAAACCTGGAAGAGAATTAGGATTTTCTTTTTTCTACTCTGGGCCTTTGTCTTTAATGTGGCAGTTCTGCTTTCATTACAGCATCTCATATGAAAGCCATAGTTGCTACTTTGGAATGTCTGCAGCAGTACACACTGCATGAATTTGTGAGTAGCAACACCAAGGGAATTGGATAGACTGGGTTTATGCAACACATATTAGATTATTCTCCAAGCATTGGGATAGGGTGAGGCTTGAGTCTAGGGGTGATTTGGGGGGATGCATTAAAAAAGGATGCTTGGGGCACCAAGTTTTGGGTTTATTGGTTTTTTGTTTTCTCTGTCTCTCTCTGTCTCTCTCTGTCTCTGTCTCTGTCTCTGTCTCTCTCTGTCTCTGTCTCTGTCTCTCTCTGTCTCTCTCTGTCTCTGTCTCTCTCTCTCTGTCTCTCTCTCTCTCTCTCTCCTCTCTCTCTCTCTCTCTCCCTCCCTCCCTCCCTCCCTCCCTCCCTTTGAATAAAGGAACACAGGAATTGAACTTAATTGGCTTTAGGGTTTAAATGTTGTGTGACACAATTTTGCACATCTTTCTTTTTCATCCAGTGTGTTAATTCCATAGTTCTCCTGAACTACTTTGTCACCATCTGGAAGTAAACGTAGTAAGTCACTTTATATAGAAGTTCTATGGGACCAAGTGAGCTCACTTAGCTACTGTCAATGCAAATCCCTCACTCGTTTCTCAGTCTAATGGATATCTTTATGCATCTTTATGACCCTGAGCCCAGTCATATGTGGCATAATTAATAAAAATAAGGTCTAATACTCATTTCCTAAATGTGATAAGAAATAATTAATTGTGCATGATCATATTTACATAACCATACTTCATACATTTAGCTCATGAAAATGGCTGTGGCCCCAAAATCAATCTATATATTAATCCTATTAATTTATGATTTTCTCATGAATAATTTCAGTTTGTCCAGATGCTAATAACCTTTTATAATTGTATGCCAACTTTAAACATTTACAGGTTTTAGGGGAGCCCTTCTCACATCATTCACACTGATGTGAGCAAGGACTATTCTACCAAACAGAGAAGCGTAATCTGGCAACTTCTGTGTATTTATTTTTGCAATAAACTAGAACTTTTCTCCTTTTTTTAATAATAATGACTGGGTGATAACATTGAAATTCTCTGCTGCTCTCCTGTAAAGTCTGTTAAAAATGCACAGCTGGCTTGATGAGGAGTGACAAATCCAAAGTCAGAGTGAAACTTCCCAATCATCTGAGCTCTTGCTACCCGATTAATAGAAGAAAAACAGGGCAGATGGAGGCATACGCAGCAGTTCGAAGGGAACAGATGGCCACTGCGAACTTGATATATGAAATTAATAACACTTTCTCAAATACAATTAGTAGCAGGAAGACATTACCTGAATTTTCATAACTCTGAGGAAGCTGACATTAAATGAGGTTTTCAGATTAACAGTTAATATGGCATTGATATTTAGAAGGAAATAAAAGCAATATATGGGAAATAATGACCTTATCACTTTTTGTATGGTAATTGATTGGATCTGAATGCCGCATAAGGTGGATTTCCTATAGGGTAAAATTCTCTTTAACTCTGGATACAAGCGCTTCCTGCAACCTCTTTGCCATATTCCATTTGCCAGAGCAAAATGGAGTGACTTTTGGCTTAGATAAAGCAGCCTTCTTTCCTTTCTCTCTTTTTCTCAATGCCTTGCTCTTGATGCAATATTTTCATTTGCATGGTAATTGTTGTGTGTGATCTATGGTGACTTGTCCACTTACCTGAAGTTAATTTTTGTCACTATAAACTTTGTAGCACAAAATAAATGGAATTTCTTATAAATAGTCTTAGTAACATTTTCAATATAAGCACATTCTTGCTTGTCCAATGATCTGCTGTACATTAGATGGTCCACAGACACTAGGGCTTTCCATTCAATTCAATCTCTGAGTAGGTCCATCCATAACATGTTTTTTTTGGGGTGCATTGAAATGCAGAGTTGATTGAAATCTACTGAAAACTGGGAAATGCATTTATGCAAGGTCTCCTTATATATGACCTGGAACTATGAGCCTTGACTTATTTCATTGGAAAGTGATTTAGTTATAGCCACAGAAATAAATCTGGGTACAGTATTTTCTTCGTAAGAATAGGAAACCCAAATACATGCTAGCAATGTGGCCAGAATTAATTACTTCTTTGTAAAATAATTAGTTCAATGCCCTATAAGTTTTTCTATATGTCTTCATTTAAACTGGTAAAAGAGAATTAGCCTTCAATTTTTTTTTCAAAGTATAGGTAAGAGGTTTTTGCTCTTCTGTAGTCACCAGATGGCAAGAGCATGTCTGGGAAAGTCCTGTCTATCATCATATAATTTAAATTCTTGTTGCACAGCGGCATTGGGAACCATTTAAATGGCTAGTACCCAAGGAATTAATTAAAATAAATTAACCTGAATTTGATAGGGATATATAAGCAAGAGCATATGACCTCTTTAAGAAATTAAGACTTGGATGGTTGGGAATAAATAAAGTTATTCTAATATATGCATGTTTAATTGCTGCCTGGAGAAGGCTCTTGGAAGGATTTTTGGACTTGACTGACCTCTTCATGATCTCTTCTTAATGGATGCTGAAGTAAAGTTGTGCTTCTTCTTATGACGATGGCTAATCTATTTCCATTGGGATATAACATACAGGTACCTTCATATAAATTCCCATTCACATTATACACACATAATCATAGATTCAGGTACAATGTTCTCTCAGGCTCAATTAGGAATAAGAGATGAATATGTTCTACAAAACTCCAATATGCAGAACAGTGTGCAGAACAGTTTTGTATCTTTCAACCTTCCACTGTAATTCTCCATGTTAAAAATGGGTAGGAAGGAAGGAAGGGCATAACAATGAGGAAGAAAATACAATTAGATATTTTAAGAAAAAAGTTAAGAATTCATAGAGTTCCGGGGATCTATGTCAGGAGTCAGCAACTATATTTTACTCCTAGGAGCAATGGCCCAAACCCATTTAAAAAGAAATGACCATTAAATCTTACTAAATTATGAAATCCAACATGATTTCATTGTTCTTGCCTGTAATCTTACAAGATCTTGGGCAACAACACCAAAATTTCTTTATAAAGTAATCCACAGCCTTCACATTAATTTCATATAGCTCTCAGATCGAGCTTAAAAACTCCCTTTAAGTAACAAGTTCAAATAATTTTTCCTTACCTTCTCTATAAGAGACAGGAAGAAAAAGAAAAGAGTTTTTTAAAAAAAATAAAAAGTGAGTGTCAGAGAGAAAATTAATGATCAAGCTCACTTTGATTCTGCCCTGCTAATTGTTTTAATTTCCAATATATTATTTTCAAGATGGGGCTGTTTCAAGCAGAAGGAGGTAGAGATAATGTTTATGTATTTAACAATTTGGCCTTTTGCTGCAAGCAAATTGACTATGAATAATGCCACATTCCAAGAAATCTCAACTGTTGGTGCCTTCATGGACACATCCATGCAAATTTTGACAACACTCTGGAAGTGGTTGCCATTGCTCTCTTCTAGAATGCCTTCATGACTTCCTCCATGACTAAATCGCATTTAGTTCTCCCATCCAAGAACCAGCCCAGCTCAAACCTGCTTAGCTTCAACACACAGTCAAGGACTGAGTCTATGAAACTTAATCACTAAATATTATGCTCAGATACTGCAGACCAATATTGAAAAAGGGTTGCACTATTGTCCACTGTTGGCAAGGAGACACTGATAAACCTGTTTGCTATGAAAGACTAAACTGATAAAAAGCTGGGCTCCTTCTAAATTCTCATTTCCACTATTCATTTAGATTCTAATTTTAGTTGCAGATAACTAAAGCAGTGTTTTCTAGTCAGATGTTGATGATGAACTAAAACCTTTTTCCCCTACCATTTGGGTTGGGAATTGCAAGGAGAAGACAATGCAACAGTTAATTTTTTTCTAATTAAAAATTTGCACAAATTACAAATTGGACTGTTAGGATTTGGACAAATGGAATAACAACCATTATTTATTTAGACATCTTTTTTTTACCATTCCTTTTATTAAGACAGTAATGGCCCCTTAACTTTCATCAAAGAAACATACAGACCTACATACAAAATATAAATATAAATTTTTATTTGCTCGACCAAGCATAATCCAGAACAGCGTTAAACAGTTCCAGGCAGCAGAGACAAAAATTCCTTTCGTTCATCAGCAGATAAGGATTTTTGACAGCCTTCCCTGGGGAGCGAGAAGTGAATGGATGTGTGGTGGAGGAAGAGATTACAGTGTACAAAGGCAAAAAGTGCAAAAAGAAGCCAAAGAAGGACTCATAAAATGCTCCAGGGCTGCTTAGGCAGACAGGGAGACAGCTATCAGAATTAAATAAGACAGAAACCAGATTCCCCTTCCATTGCTCTACCTGTTTCTCTTCAGTGTCACTATTGGTGTATACAGTGATACAAAACATGTCCAACAAGTCTTCCAGTAACTCTTTGGGACCACCAGAGCAAAGTTGGAAAAAAGAAAAGAAAAGAAAACCCAAACCAGGCTTGACACTTAACCGAGGCAGCATGCCAAGCCTGTAACATCTGGAAAAGGGATCTGAGAAGCAAATCATCTTCTGAGTTTTTATATATATATATATCTACCCTGTTATATACTAACTTAAAAAAAATAAGAGGGAGGGGGAAGCATTTATTTATTTAAATCATGAATACCCCATGTCTCAGCAATATAAAAAGAACAATCTTTAAAAGTTAATAGGAAAACAATTGGCTGCTTGTATGACATCTTTATTTATTATATTTCTAACCTCTCCAATAAATGAATTTTCTAGATGGATTACAGTGTGACTGAAGTCACTGTTGGCTTCTCTCTCTCTCTCTCTCTCACACACACACACACACACACACAGAGAGAGAGAGAGAGAGAGAGAGAGAGAGAGAGAGAGAGAGAGAGAAAAGAAAAACTTTAGGCTTATTTCCAAACAAAGTCAAAAGTAACCTCTAGTTTTGCTTTCCTCTATCTGACTCAACATACTAGCCACTCAGTATACATTTGATGACAGGAAATTTAGGAAAGCAAAGAAGAAACCTTTTTCTCTTCTGGTACAAAGGCTGTAGTTCTTGGAGAAACTCTGTTTCTCAGGCTGCTTGAACTTCGGACTTTGTGGTCCAGCTTGCCAAGCTCCAGACAAAAGATCAATAGATCCATGCTCAGATCTTGTGGACTTTTAAAATTAAAAGCAGCTGTACATGGATAAGATGTCTTGACTTGGTGCAGCATCACCAGAAAACTATATAAATCAGAGTTCTGTGCCTTTGCGTCCCAGCTGAATACTCAGTATATGTTAGGAAAGGAGAATAGGGATTAATATATGGGCAAGACCATACTTCCCCAGAGACACTATCCTCCTGTATTCCATTGTGTCCAAAAATAGAAGTTAATAAGACTGGCAAACTTAATAAGAATTTTTTTTTCAGTTTAGTGACCAAAACTTTTAAATACATAATGTACACACTCCTAGATTCCCAGTCATCCCTCTTTTCACTTTCAGAATTACACTGAATATTCCCTAGGTGTATATGTATGTATGTATGTATGTATGTATGTATGTATGTATGTATGTATGTATGTATGTATTTAGCTTCTATGCTGTCCATCTGACTAACACAACTCTAGGGGGCTTACGGTCATTCAATCAAATATCACATACATTCAAAACAATAAAGAAATGCCCATAAATTTAAATTTCAGTTCATAGTCAATGAATACAAAATATCCAGGCTGAAAGGAAGCAAATCAACTTTCATGCTTTTCCAAATAAGTTTGTTATAAAAGTCAGAGTTCACAAATTACAGCACATAAAGAATCTAGAATGTTTTTCATGTGTAGTGACAATTCAGCAACCTTGCAGGTAGATGCAGTCAAGTCTAGATCAGCCATGCCTAACCGTAGTTGAGTTGTTAGTCAGTCAGTCAGTCAAAATCTGAGAACTCTGTATCTTTTATTGTTCAAGCATTAGGATCATCTGAAGAATTAATTTAATCAGTTACAAATTGTGGCAGTTTTAGAATTTAACCATTCATTTCTAATGTGGACCGAGTAGCATGGATAAAACAGCCACAAATAGAAGTGATACAATTTACTCGTCGAAAATATTTATTAGCATTTGCTTTACCACACAAATGAATACCACCACTATGATCGATAAATTATAGATTATGGTTTGTCATGATAAATGAACCTAGCTAATTTTAGTTTATCAAACAGATTATGGTCCAACAAAACATTTCTTAGTATGTTGTCTGATTTGTAAAATGGTCCAGTGGAAAATTAACTGTGTGAAAACCATGTCTTTCCTGTTTTGTTAAGTAAATAGATTGCTAATATATTTTAAATATATATTTAATTTAAAAGGAAATAAAGGATTTTGGAAATAGAATATTTAAGAGAATGATCTGAAAGAGAATGTTTCACAAATACTAAATTTGTACAAATATATTAAGGGAAAATGAATATTTTTTTGAAGAAATTGAAATGGTATACTGTCCGATTAGAAACTTTTCCTTATTGTAAATAATTCCACTTAATATCATATATAACCAAATTTTAACCTAAAATGTAACTTTCCAACAAATAATTAAATGCAAATAATGCATGCTATTTCTGTAATTAAGAGAGATCAAAATTTTTGAAGACTGGACTCACAGATGCCAATACTATTTTTCATTTAAATATTGTTCCAAGCATTTATAAAATTAAACGTAATGTACATGAAGTACACCAAATAATTTCTTCCTTCTTGCTTATAAAACAAGACTGAAAACAATAAAGAAAATTGATTGACAGATGAAAGGAAGCACTTCTTCTCAGTGCATAATGAAGTGATGGCCTTACATTATGGTGATGGCTTTTAAAAATTGGTAAGATAAATTAATGAAAGAAGGGAGGGGTTATGTGAGGAAAAATTAAGGGATAATCCTCAATTTCACAGTCTGTTCTGATTATTTCTGCAGCACCTGGTTCACTGCTGTGAAAATGAAGATGTTGAATTTTACTTTCTGATGCATTTCAGGACTTTATTTACTCCACAGCTATTCTATTTTTCCTCCATAATGAGTCTGTAGGTTTGGAACTCCCATGCTAGATTCTATGATAGAAGAAAGAAATTAAGATCGCTTAACTTCAATGGGAAAGTTACAATCATTATTATTATATGCAGTCCTTTACAATGCCATTTAATTCAAGCCACAGCTTGCTGTTTCATTTACAATGGAGAAGTGTAGTTGGAAAACATAATTGTAAAACCAAAATCCAGGCATCATTTGGAGGGAGGTTTGCCAAAGAATGTAATTGTTTTCCAGTCATTATTGCTTCTTCAATAAAAGTTTTTATTTTATATGAAAATATAGGGGGGGAAATTAGATGTGATTAAACCAGAGATGGCCAACCTGTGATCAGTGGATTTCTGATTCCTCTTCAGCGCTTTGAAATTACACTGCTGAAAATCAACAACAGAAAACATAGTTGTTATTTTTGTCTTGTTTTTCAAAAAGTAAGAGTGATAACAAGAGCAGGAGGCTCTTGAAAGGATTTGAGAAGTGATTTGCAGCTCCACATCTTCTCTATCCTAGGTTAAACTGAGGAAAACCCTGCTTCTTTTTTCCAATTTTGTTTTTTGGGGAGTGGCTTTACTGGAGAATGATTTCTTAGTTATAATTCAAACTGTTTAGTAAGAGTCAAGGAAGTGCTAGAAAAAGGAATATTAAGAGCTTCTTCCCTACTTTTATGCCTTCTGTGTGCTTGCTATCTGGCCCATATGCTGTCTTCCTATCTATGCCAGAAAGGGCAGCAGATGGGCAATAATCACAGACACATACACACAATTGGCAACTGTGTGGAAGGTAAAAGCAGCACATCTTAACAAAACAAAGCTATCGTGAGCTTTCAATTGTGCTTACACTACAGAGTCACCAGGTGTTAAAATGGGCATATGGCCCACTGAAAGAGGAAGAGTTAAGATGCATTTGTATTGCATCATTTGTATCTATTAGCAAACATTGCCATTCATCAGAAGATACCTTTGACCTTTACAGGAGAAACATCTTCAGTTCTGACAACTGTCTCACTTAGTATATGCAGTTTATCAGGCACTGACTTCAGGATGCTTCTGTCTGTGCATCAGATTCAGAATCAATCATCTTTCAACTTTTATGTGGTCTGTTGAACTTGGTTTCTGGCCTATTCAAGTGATGGTAACCTAGATATTTACAAGGTTATTAACAGTTTCTTGAAAAGCTCTTATCCTAATCATTCACAGAATTTTGTTGTTCTTGTTATGCTAAAAGAGGAAGTGGGAGAAGTAGAAAAGACTGAAGTCTAAATTGTACAGGACACAATTTAATATATTGTATTCAAACAATATGTACATTGAAACATGTACCATCCACACAAGAGAATGTGTTTAGCACATGGAGATTCTGAACTCTTTGTGTATATGGACCCATTACTAAATGTGAATCATGATGTACAAATAAATGTGTATTACAGTTCAAGGCCAGATCATAAACGTTAAACAACCAAACACTATCTTAGATCATTTTGTATGTATCTGATAATACTGCAGTTTCTGGTATTACCGTAGTTGAGAGGATAAATTTCCATTTGAAAAAAAAATCACTAAAGTAGTATGGGATTCCTTAGCTATTTCTGGTTTTAACTCCTACTTTGATTACAACCTTTTATTGGTGATGAAGAGTTTGGCCAATGATTCCAGCAATTTACTGTCTTGACAACATCTCTTCCTTCTACCCATAGTTGCTGCCGCCTCCGCTTCATTTGCTCCTCCTTCTGGGCTCAGTTTCAAGAAGATCATCCCCAAGAAAAAGACTATATAATCTGTAATAGCTCTCTATCTCTCTCCTCTCATTGCTCGGTCCTCTGGTGGCACAGGTAAACAAACATCAACATTATCAAGGCTTAAGAACTTTTAGAGGTGATCCCTACAAATCTCAGACACTAACACATGTCCGTTTATGCTAACGTCTGATAGTAGACTATGCAAATCTTCATGATAATGGTTCTCTAAGTAATATTGGAAGAGAAATCACTAATGTTTCCATTATAAGTGAAGAGAACTGAAACCCGAAAGAAATGTCCTTCCCAAGGCCACCCAATGAGTTAATGATAGCACATTGGATTTTAGCCAAGGTCAGCATATACTAGATGATAATGCCTCTCATAAATGTTAACAATCAAGATGTAAAGTGATTACAAGTAGCTCAAGAGCTTCAAAAACAAAAACCACCTACCACACACATCTTCCTTGATTTCCATTTGTTCACATTTGATTGTCTATGGAGATTCTCAGTCATTCAGGTCATGGGTGTCCCAAAGGTGCTTTTTCAAAAGGCAACTAGACTTTGTTTTTCCTTGACATTTCATTTTTCATCCATGAAGCTTCTTCAGTTCTTGGATGAGAAGCAAAAGGTCATGGAAAAACAATGTCCAATTGCCTTTTGAAAAAGCACCTCTGTGACATACACATTGGATTATTCATGTTGCCCCATAACAAAGCCTTCAAAGATTCTAGGGAAGGGTGTTGGGGTGTTATAGAAGGCGATGGTCATAATGGTGACCTTGAAATGAGCCATGGTGGTGCAATGGTTAGAATGCAGTACTGCAGGCTATCTCATTGCTCACTCCAGGAATTCTAGTCTCACTGGCTCAAGGTTTACTCAGCCTTCTATCCTTCTGAGGTCAGTAAAATGAGGGCCCAGATTGTTGGGGGCAATATGCTGACTCTGTAAACTGCTTAGAGAGAGCTGTAAAGCACTGTGAAGTGGTATATAAGTCTAAGTGCTATTGCTATTGCTGCATAGAGAGAGCCCTCATTCAGATGATAAGGAGGCTGTCATTTATTTCCAGCAGAAGCTATATAATCTTATGGAGTCCATTTCTCACTCACTCATGCTATTTCTTTAGCCCCTGGTTGATACCAGAAACAGCTAAATAGAATAAACAAAATCCACAAAGCATGTTCTACAAATATTTCCTGCAAGAAACTGGTACAGGTTATCTTCGCTTTATGACCACAACTGAGCCCAAAGCAATCCCATTTTACAACTAGAGTTGTTAAGAGAATCACTACAGTTGTTAAGTTAGTAGCACAGTTGTTAACTCAATCTGGCTTTTTGACTTTGCTTGTCAGAAGCTGCATAAAGTGATCACATGATCCCAGGACACTGCAACCATTATAAATACATGCCAGTTGCCAAGCATCCAAATTTTGATCACATGATCACGGGGATGTTGGAATGATCATAAGTGTGAAAAACGGTCATAAGTCACTTTTTCAGTGTAACTTCAAACAATCACTGAACAAATGGTTGTAAGTCGAGGACTAACTGCATCGAGAAAGAGGTCTCCTGGGACTTCCGGTTTTGCGCCATAGCGCACGGCCGAGGGATTGCAGAGATCTGCACCCCAAGGCTAGTTTTGCCCTGCCAGGGGACCTTAAATGGGTCTAAAGTTGCCCCGGACAGGCGACGAAGAAAGAGGAGTGCCCCAATAACTGTGGAACAATGGCGGTCATCCTGCTCGAACTGGAGGAAGCCCTCTAACCCAACAGGAGAAAGGCTGGCCACACCTCGGTGACCAGTCCAACCTACTTGCAGCCGAAGTCCAAAGGCACTAACCAGAACAACGGTGAACAGCGTGCTTGAAACTGGGTGAGGAAGATTTAATAAAATAGATTTAAAAGCTGTCAGGAGAATCACTAAAGTGTGGGAGACAAAAAATGAATATTCTACTTAATTTGTCTTTTTTATACCCAAAAATATCTACAAAAATACAACCTAGCAAACTAAACCTACTGATTTGGAAAGTGACCTGGCAAAAGAAGAAGATTAGAATTAGATTTAAGAGATGTGATTCAACTTACCAGATGGAATACTATATGACTAAACACCTGTCTGAATACGGTTAAAAATATAAAGTTTGGATATAAAGAGGTCCTATAGTAAGATTGCTAGATTGTGTACTATATGATTAAATACTTGTTTGAACATGGTTAAAAGAACAGACAAAGCTTAGACATAAAGGGGCCCTATAGTAAGAGGGATAAGATATATAAGTAGTATAATACTTTTATAATATATGAAATGTAAAAATATTGAGATGGTGTATTTGAATAAAAAGTTTGGATATTCAAAGGTAATGAATTTTGAGAAAATTATGACTGATAAGAGTGGTTTCAATACTGAGGGGAAATTAAGCTTAAATAAGAATCTTGAAAACAGGACATAATGACTTAATAAGATGACTTCTATAAATACAATTGAAACATAAGCTGATTAGAAAAGATGTTATATGTTGATGTTATTGTTATATGTACAAATACTAGAAAAATGTTTATACCCAACTCTATATGTATTGAAAAATATTAAGAATTATATTTGTTTAATGTAGATAAAAGGAGAATATTACTGGAAGAAGAGAGGATCAAGGAAATATATTATCAACTAACATATTAATCAATTATAAAAATTAATTATTATTGATTGTTTTTAAATATATGAACCCAGACAACACATTGTTCACTAAGCACTAAAGATTGTTATTGTAAAAAATTAATAAAATATATTTTTTTAAAAAGAGAGAGAAAGAGGTCTCCTCATTTTGTAGAATTATGCATATGGTTATACATACAGAAGAGTGCAGAACAGTTCCTAGCAGGAGGTATTTTAAAACTTGACTAACCCTGGACTTGCCTCACAATCCTAGGTGCAAGGGAACATTTTGTACTTAATCCTTTATCCCTTAGCTTGCAGAGTTGCCCTAATCCCATGTCATTGCTGTTCCAGCACTTATAAAGTTGATGTCTGTTATTTTCACTACTCTGTTGTCTGCCAACAATTAGGGCATTTGACCATTATAGTAATATCGAGGTACACATTTCAGGTAGCTGCTAAGAGATAGCTTTGTAGCTTTTCAAACAAGGAACTCAGTTGAATTAAAGAAGCAATAGTAATATTCCACAGTTCCCAGAAAGATACACTCTGGGATATCTTAATATGCTGATAAAATAGAAACTATACTTGAAAGGCAAATGGGAAAAGAACAAACCTATATTGTTAAGGAAAGGGGCAGATGCTGTGTGTTTAGTACAGTGAAAATGGTTGCCACAATGGACATGGTGCATTGCATAACAAAAAAGAGTAAGAATCTGAATCTACACAATTACACAAACCTATGATTTGATATCTAGAAAACAACAGAAGAGGAAAGAAAATGACTAAACTGGGGGAAATATTTATTACACTAACCATACATACTTTGGTTCAGTAGCAGTAGGATATGGGGATTACCACTTAGCATTTAAATCCATGTTGTTTTTTGCGTGGGATTTACGCATTGAAGGGACAACAATAGCAACCACAATGAAACTATATGATGGTTTGTTTTACTTCACTTCTTTTTTTCTTGCCTGGCAAACTTCAGATACAAGCAGTTTTCCTTGCAAGATGTTTTCCAAGAATAACAGCTTCAGATGTTTAGTTTGGCTGAAATGAGTTTAGTAATATTGGCCACCTGTAAGAGAGAAGATAAATCATCTAAGTAATGTCTTTAGCTGTAAGCTTTGGAAGCAAAACAAATGAACATGAGATAAAATGCGTACTTAGATTCCATGGATTATTTTGCTAAACTATGAATAAAGTTCCATGAATACTGTATCTATATTACCACAAATAACTGAAGATATTCTTGTGAAACATTTTTATACCACATTCTATTGAAGCTAGTGGTACATGCATAAAAATATAACCCCTAACTCATCTATTTTATTTATTTTATTTTTGTTTTTGTTAGTATTACTAAGGTGGAAATTCAAAATATGAAATTTGATATAGTATTTTTTTTAAATCAGGCAGAAAAAAAGGTGTCTATAAGAAAAATCATTTAACTGCCCTTTTCATTTCTTTTCTTTTCTTCTTTTCCTCAGCTGCTAACTGCCACTTTAATATTTTTATATAGTGCTTCCAACTTCTACAATTATTGTTCATTTCTATATCAATCATTTCAATTTTTTTGAAATATTTTTAAACAATTACTTTTCTTCTTCAAAAACCATACTCAACTTTCCTTTCTGTGTGATATATTGTATATAAGGGAGCCATTCCTGCTTGAATTTGGTTTATCTCCTCTTACAAGAATATACAGTCAATGTTTCCATTTTGGCCTTCCAAATCTTGTATTGTCAGCAAGGCTGCTCTTTTCCAATGTACCAGACTGATTTTGCCACTGTCAACATATATCTTAATAAGTCATGATGCTATTTGTTTGTAGTCTCTGGGGTTATATCCTATAAAAATATTTGTGGTTTCAATTAAAATTGTATTTTCTAAATTTTCTGGATGTTTTGGTATATTTCTTCCCAATACTTTTGACTTTTTCATGACTACCAGGTATAGTAAAATATTTATTGCTGTATTAATAAATGATCATGTTATGTTTATAACTTCCTTTGCTAACGAAAATTCAAGTGCAAAACCAAGAAAATAAATAATTAAATATCTCTAAAGCAGACATTTCAAACTCGCGACGTCACGTGACGTTGCGCGATGTATCGGAGTTTTTTCTCCATTGCCCGCAATGGGGTGGGCGCGGTTTCCTGGTGACGCATCCGGCCCATGGGCCGGCAGTTTGACACCCCTGCTCTAAAGGATAGCTTCCTGGAATAAAGAACTGTCCTTTATAAAAAAGGACATATGATCACTTTATATACAGGTAGTCCTCGACAGATGACCACAATTAAGCCCAAAATTTATGTTGCTAAGTGAGAAATTTGTTAAGTGAGCCCCATTTTACAACCTTTCTTGCCACATTTGTTAAGTGAATCACTACAGTTGTTGAGTTACTAACACTGTTGTTAAGTGAATCTTGCTTTAACATTGATTTTGCTTATCAGAAGGTCACAAAAGACCCTTGGACACTCAACTGACATAAATGTGAGTCAATTGTCAAGTATCCGAATATAAATCACACGACCATGAGGATGTTGCAACGGTCATAAGTGTGAAAAATGGTCATAAGTCACTTTTTAAAGTGCAGTTGTAACTTTGAACAGTCACTAAACGAACTATTGTAAATCGAGGACTAATTGTACTTCTAAAACAGGGGAATTCCATACTGGATGTGGCTGCTGGATTGATGGCTATCTCCACCTCCCCTCCTTGCTTTCTGCTTTCCACCAAACCATTTTTTTGGGGTTATCATACAGATGTAATCTCATTGCGTTCCATTTCATTGTTTATTTTATGGTTCTATTATTTTACTTCTGTTGTGCTTAGGCTCCTTTCATTTTCTCCCTTTTTATTATTGTAAGCCACCTAGAATAGCCCCATGGCAAGACAGGTGGCAAATACATTTAACAAATAAAATAAATAAATACAGCCTATATTTAGCATGCTAGTCCTGGTCAAATCTTTTTTTGTGTAAGGCAGGGAAGTGCATGAATATTGTATAACAATCCATTCCTATGGATTCTAGTTTCCCTATGCCAATTTTTCTTTTCTTTATTCAGAAGCAAAATATTGTTTTATATAAGATTTGCAAACAGAATGTGACATGCAGTCTTTTCTGGTTGGTGTATGGTTTAGCAATGTGCATTATTTTGTAGCAGAGCTCATTCATTCAGGTACAAAGGTTATCATTTCAGCTCAGCAAGGTTATCTGCACAAACATGCTATAAACATGATTGCAATGTAAACATGAATTGGATATTGATCTCCAAATTATGTTTGGTCATATAGATTCATATGTTGAATAGCAAATAATATTGCTTTTGCACCTCAGTGATGCTTTGTTATAGAAACTACCCCAAGGTGTATATAGAAATAGTACTTATTGTGAACATGTTTCATTCAAATTCCAACACTACTCTACCCCAGTTTTTCAGCAAAGGAGAACTGAGCACATTCTTAATTCTCACATTTATTTAGTGAAGCCCATGTCTTGTCATCCAAATGAAATTTGTTGCTTACCATAATAAGGTTATAATGTCATCTATCACTTCTCTAGTAAGAATAAAAACAATCAGATTGTGATGTACTTACTGTATTTTACAAGATATGTTTTGATAGGTTAGAGAACCATCTGCTCTGCAGATGTTTTAGTATACATCCTTATCATTAATGGGCCACTAGCTGGCTGGGGTCCATGGGAGCTGAAGTCCAAAATACCTGAAACGTATAAGCTTGTCTTCATAGCAAGCTGTTTTTAAATTTAAATGAATAAAATAATTATTTTTGTATTATTCATGTAGATATTTATCACAAGGTTTTCCTATTCCTGAACACCATTCTCTCTCTATATATATATATATATTTGCAATTTGACACAGATTGCCAAACAAAGGGCCATTTGAAATCAAATCTGTACACCTTTTTCCCCCTTTTCTGCTCCTTAAAAAGATGTCTCATAAAAGTGAAACTCCTTCATGACTATTGCTGGCAGCATACAGCAGAAAAAATACCTAAGAAATGGGCACGTCCCTGCATTCTCTTTGATGAATGTTGTCTGCATGGTGAAAACACACATATTTTAATCATTACTTTCAGTACAAAACAGCACATCTCTGGATTGATCTAATAAAGCAGAAAACCCTATTATTTGATAGAAAAGGAGGAGAAAATAAGTAAAGGGAATAAAAAGTTAAGAAATACTATTTTGCGAGATGTCATGTGTTTTCTGAACTTTTCGTAATGGATATAAGTCTCCAAAGAGCCCTTTTCTTCACTCCTTGAACAAAGGCATGTCCCAGTTTATTAAAAAATCATGCACCACAGTGCTGCCTGCCAGATTTTATAGTCCTGAAGAAAATTTGGTCCAGAGCATTAAAAAAAAAAAACCTGGAATAATGCCTGAAATTTCCCTGTCGCAGATGTTTCAACAGAAGGTGGCTTGCATGCTATTCGTTAATACACCACCATACGGGACTCAGTATGACCACTGCAATAACCAGTAAGTAACACACGCAGTAGGCTCTTCTCTGAGCCAAATTTCCCGTCTGTTGTGTAAAGCTTGCATCCTGTGGATTGAGACATACCTTGATGAAACTCTATTGTCATTGAATGATAATATTTGTGGATCACTCTGATAGAAAACATCCCATCAAGAATGTGGGAGGTCTGTTTAAAGATTCTGTGCAACTCCTTGGCATTTCAGTAATTAGAAAGAAGGTGAATGCTACTGTTTAGGCCTTTTTTTTGCCTGTTTCAAGATGCCAATAATGGATATGAGAGAAGCCTTAAGGATATAGGAACACTTTTGCTTTGAGAAATGGTATCAAGTTTTAATCGACACTACGATGCAGTTAAATGGCTACATGAAATATGGCAATTACAGAAGAAAAGAAAAACTGAATGGGACAGACCCAAAGGTGCTTTTTCAAGAGGCAACTGGACTTTCTTATTTTTCTTTGAAGATGTTTTGCTTCTCATCCAAGAAGCTTCTTCAGCTCTGACCATCTAGTCATCCAGGTCATTGTTGTCCCAAAGGTGTTTTGACCATCTGACCATCCAGTCAGAGCTGAAGAAACTTTGGGACAACCATGACCTGGATGACTGAGAATCTCCATAGACGAATGGGACAGACAGACATAACATTCTTCTCCATTATTATTGTTATTGTTTGCTGTGCTTTAAGTTTAAATAGAAGAGGAAGCTAAGAAACCACCTTGGAATTACTTTTTACAATGCTTTTTTTTCCAAATGGGTAAAAAGAATTTAATGACCTTTTCTTGTATTTCCAGGAAAAATGTGTTGCAATTCATAGATGTGTTTAGAAGCATATTTTATGGAAAAAAGGGTCTTTACCTCCGACTTACAGAATTTACAACATGAATGTTTCATTCATTCACTCACTAAGTCTACAGGTAGTCTTTGTCTTACAACAGTTTATTTAATGACCTTTCAAAGTTACAATGGCACAGAAAAAAGTGACTTATGACAATTGTTTACACTTATGACCATTGAAGTATCCCCATGGTCATCTGATCAAAATTCAGACACTTGGCAATTGACTCATATTTATGATGGCTGCAGTGTTACGAAATCATGTGATCCCCTTTTGAAACCTTCTGACAAGCTAAGTTAATGGGAAAGGAATATTCATTTAATAACCGTGTTACTAACTTAACAACTGCAGTGATTCATTTAACAACTGTGACAAGAAAGGTCATAAAATGGGTCAAAATTCACTTAAGAACTGTCTCACTTAGCAACAGAAATTGGAACTGAAGAGTGGAGAGACACCACAAGAGACATTCAAGTTTTAGAATGTACCTATCAGTCAGTGAATCTTCTACCTTGCCTCCTCACCAAGCTTTCTATAAAAGCATGAATCCCCTATTTTCTTTGAATGATGCCTTGTTTCATTATTTATAAAGTTTGACCCTACTTTTCTATTTAAAGGACATTCTAATTGGAACCAGAAGTTCACACAGCTTTGTGAATCGGGCTGGAAAGTACTGACCTATTAGTCTATCATTTAGTGAGCAAAACTTTGTCTATCTCATCCGGAGATCAGGCTTTGCCAACAACCCCATTGTAATAGAAATGATAAAACTTATTTAAAAGTAAAATAAAATAAATATAATGATCATCCATAATTTATAGATCAAGCCAGCTTCCAGAAAGTCACATATTCTGTCTGTCAAAAGAAAAATAACCAGTGCTGCTTTATGAATATTAATTTGGACCACCACTCTCTGGACTAGGAAGCCCTGGACTTTGACCTTGCAATACAGCAGTCCTAGTCCCATTATCTCTGGGTAAATTGCAATAGCTTGGCAAGGATTTCTAATGTCTCCTTGCTGAACCATATCAGCAACAAAATGATTCTCTCTTCTCTCCTTCCTAAATTATCTTGATGAAATAAAGAAAGCTTTGGATAATTGGGGAAAGATTTCAGTATGCAAATAAACTGTGAACTCTATTTAATTAAATACATGTATAGCCCCAAAATCTATTGAAAACTTTGGCATCAGGTTTAGATTGGCAGACCTTCATGTAAGAAATAAAATAGATCTTATAACTCTCAATTATGTTCAGCCCTAATTTAAAATCCCTAATTTAAATGGAATAAGGCCTGGGATTCCTAGGGACTTTAAGGATTTTTAAAAACATTCTTAATGCTTCCTTTTATTCTGAAGGAAAAATGAACCAGTTTGGTCTAGTGTTTATGGCATCAGCTAGAAACTCGGGGACCATGAGTTCTAGTCTTGCCTTAAACCTGAAAGCCAGTTAGGTGATCTTGGGCCAATCACTCTCTCTCTCTCTCAGCCCAACTCATATCACAAGGTTGTTGTTGTGGAGAAAATTGGAAGAGGAAGGAATAGGATAGGATAGGATAGGATAGGATAGGGTAGGGTAGGGTAGGGTAGGGTAGGGTAGGGTAGGGTAGGGTAGAGTAGAGTAGAGTAGAGTAGAGTAGAGTAGAGTAGAGTAGAGTAGAGTAGAATAGAGTAGAATAGAATAGAATAGAATAGAATAGAATAGAATAGAATAGAATAGAATAGAATAGAATAGAATAGAATAGAATAGAATAGAATAGAATAGAATAGAATAGAATAGAATAGAACCTTGGAAGTCTTCTAGTCCAGTCCCCTGCTCGGGAAGGAAACCCTATACCATATCAGACAAATGGTTGTCCAATCTCGTTTTAATATCTTCCAGTGTTGTAACATTCACAACTTCTGGAGGCAAATTGTTCCACTGATTAATTGTTTTAACTGTCAGGAAATTTCTTCTTAGTTCTAGGTTGCTTCTCTTTTTGATTAGTTTCCATCCGTTGCTTCTTGTCCTGCTTTCAGGTGCTTTGGAGAATAGCTTGACTCCCTCTTCTTTGTGGCAACCCCTGAGATATTGAAACACTGCTATCATATCACCCCTAGTCCTTCTCTTCATTAAACTAGACATACCAATTCCAGCAAATGTTCTTTATATGTTTTAGCTTCCATTCCCCTGATCATATTTGTTGCTCTTTTCTGCACTCTTTCTAGAGTCTCAACATCAGTAGTATAAGATATGTTCATGGTCCTGAGATGCTTATAAAAATAGTAAAGGTGGGACATAAACAATAAATACATAAAGCAGCTGCATAAAACCTATGATACAGGTTCTTCCTCTGCTACAATCTGACCTTTACCTTGGCTGAACTTAAATGAAGCTAATAATTGGAGCTAGTTGGAGATTATCAGGAAGTATTAGTACAATTGGATAGACCAGGAAGTTAAAACAAAGGAGGAGATGGTGGGAATAGCAATCTGTTTCCATGTGTTTGCCAAGAAAATAATATAAGTTAGTCTCTGTGATCCAGATTAACTTGAGAGAGAACAGGGATGTCTGCAAAGTATGGTTAAAAACCATCAAGATGGCAGCCATGAAAGTGCAATCTAAGTTCAGCTCTTTTTTTTATTGCTATCTTGACTTTATTCCCCATACCTTCCAAATGCCTCTTATTCTGCCTATTTACAGGAAACACCATTTCCAAGGAACAAGCAGCCTTCTAGTTTGGGAAGGCAAGAAAAAGTATATCTTTGCAGAAAGCCAAATGATCTTGGAGCCAGGTTGAAGACTTCAGACCAGTTTTATTAAAACACTGAAAAGTTCCTGTTTTGTTATTTCTCAAGACTTCTTAGGCCTTAGGGTATACAAGTTGGTTTCTCTTTAATGTCTATATCCCTTCACTTTAGTCTTCCCTCCTCAAATTTTCCCTTTTCAGCAAATTGGATAATGTGTTTCTATCATGTCATTGCTTCCTCCAAGAAACAATTGAGATACAGGGAAATAATTTCCTCTTTGATTAGGAAAAATATGTTTCCATACTTTTAGCTTTCTCAGTTATCAATATGGGATTCAAGATATTTGCTTTGATGTGGTGCTTTTAGTCACAACTTGTTCTGTTCCATTTTGTTCAATGGCTGTGAACTAGATGGTTGCTGAATGCTATCACATGAAATGTAATCATGTACATACATGCTGGGAGTCATCATTGGTGCAAAACTTAACTCCGTCCCTCCCTCCCTCCCTCCCTCGGTTCAACTGGATGCACCTTTCAGAAATGAGGGCTGGATAAGAAAGGAGAGGTGACCTGGTTAGTTTGATGAAGCAGACAGGGTATCAGGGAAGGGTAACCTATCAGCAGTATCTTGCATGGTCAAGGAGGCGCCTGTTATAAAAATATACAGTGAAATGCAGCTGGAGGACTGCTCTTTCTCAAGGGCTAACGTAATGCATTCCTTCTGTTTAAGCACATTTTCCAGCCTTTCACATTCTTTGTGAACAAGAGTTATAAAACAAGCCTCATGCAGGCCAATTATTTTTACTTTGAAGGCCATTATTCAATATTGACTAGGAAAATGAAGACAGCTAAGCAAAATTCCGTAAGTGATTAGGGTGAATTAAAATAAAACCAGATGGGGATGGACAGAGATACAAAGCATTTTTTTAACACACACATACAAACATGTGATTAATGTCTTTTACAAATTACAGCACTCTTATTTTCTTAGACTAAATCGAGCTGGGTCACAATATACAAGTGGCCTCATAAATGTCAAAAAAGGCCTTGTGCTCATACATTAATTGCTGGAGCCTCACATAGCAATCTGGCCCCATTCTGTAGATATGGTTACAAGACATTTTAAAGGTAATTTACCTGTATGCCAATAGATAACTTGCTGAAATATGTGGAATAAATATTAACATCTTCAGGACTGTCCATTTTGCAGATCTGGAGTAAGCAAAGTGTTGACAAAACCTAATCAACTGAAACTCATGGTTAATATGACAGGGGAACATTTTTTTCTAAGCTAAAGCTCCAGTTATGGAATTTTCTGGAAGGGAGGCTTGACTGGAATCCAAAGTAGTATCACTTTGATGCCAAGTAAAAACCTTTCCATTATCCCAGGCTTTTGAATTGATTTGTAATCATACTGATTTAATTTTAGAATGACTGCTGTGCCATTCTCCAGTTTATGTGGTGTTTTTATTTTGTGTTTCATTTGGTTTTGTTATATATATTTTCACTTTATTATATTTTTTACAGTGTGTTATTGTAAACTACTCATTTATTGGGTTGTTAAAAGTGTATTGTGTTTGTGTTTGTGTGTGTGGGTGTGTGTGTGTGAGAGAGAGAGAGATAGAGAATGAGAATGCAGTCCAGTTGACCGAGTCCAGAACAGTTATCCTATTTTAGAAAGGGTCATGGCCCCATTGGAAAAACATGCTGTATAATAAGTCTTTGGTTTCATTTTTCAGGTAGCTTCTCTCATGTGAGTATGCAGAACTTCATTATATCAACCTCATGAACAGGAAGTATTCATATTTAAACATAATTATGCATTTTCATGATATTAGGCTTCCCAAGTAAAACAAAATTCACTATGCAATACTTGTAAATTGGCAGTGTGATGCTGATGGGCACCTATGGCATCTACCAGACTTCTTGACCCCATCTGAATTATAGTAGACTATTTTAAGTAAAAAATACAATATAATACATTGGAAACTATTGTGCTATAAAGCAAAGTTTTAGTCATCTGAATATCATCTTCATTTCCAAGAATAACTCTGGGGGATCTACTTAAGCTTCCCTGGGGCGGGGAGGGGGAGGGAAAAAATCTGTGGCTAAAATTCAATGCATTTTTTTAGTACCAGGCTTGAACAAAGGCAAAGATACATGGACGGTAGGTAGCATCCTGAGAACATGGTTCTGGTAAATGGTTTTGTGATTAACTGTTCCAAAAATGATACCATTTGGCAAGCTGCTCTTCCAGAGCAGGCATTTTATGGAATTACCTTAAATATGTTCTCAAAACCATAGCTTTAAAAAATACAAATTTATTCTGTTCCTCACCCTGGTCAAGAACCTTTATACTGAACAGACTAAAGGAAGCATCTGTGGCATGCAATTGTTACAAAATACTTTGCATTCCTGCATATTGGCTTAGTTTGTTAAACAAACTGGAAACCACACAGCTCTTTATTGGAAATAGACTTTCATATTAATTTAGCAACAAAAAAAGTTACAGTAAATCTTTCTGAAATCCCAGTTGAAAAAAATGTAGAACAGCGTAGAGCAAGTTATTTCTCTCTTATCTTCAGAGTGTCAAAATGATTTAGTCTTAGAAAACGTCTTGCTTTATTTCATAATTTTTGAAATCTCTAAAATTTTTGGAATCCAAAAGAAAAGAAGAACTAAGGGAGCAGCAGATCATGAATCAGATTTAGCCTCTCAAAATTCCTCCTCAAAACAGCACGGGCATTCTGAGAATGCTTCAGGGCAAGTTATTTAATGGAAAGATCACTTGAAATAATTTCTAAGAATATGAAGGCGTTAAAGAAAACCCTGGCTTTTTCCGTGGACTTGAAAATGGCACTTATCTTTATCTCAGTCAAGATTGCCCTCTAGTAAATCAGATATAGCTCTTGATTCTCCAAAGCATAGCTCAACAGTGCAAGTATTCAAAAATCCATGAATGCAGGTCCTCATTTAAGCATGAAAGTGGCCAGTTAGGGAAAAGTCTATCTCTATTTTCAGCTGCTTTGGCAACAAGTCAGAATAAACTATATTTCAGGAAATGGGGGAGTTCAAGTGAGCAGCTGATATCTTGCTGTGTTTTACATTCTTGTAGATTAAGCTTTTCCTTCCTAACCGCATCACGTGGAAATGTATGCCTTGTCTGCCAACAGTTCTGTGCACCTGCAGATTGTTATCATGTGGGTGACAAAAGAAACACCTGGGCTGGAAAGCTGAGAGAGTACCCAGAGTTCAGACAGGTGTTACCATCTGTGGAATGAGTGTCATCTGACTGTAGCCAGTGAAACCTGAAACCGCTGGAAAATACTGTAGAGTGTCAGGCGCAGTTTTAATGTGAGGATTATTTCGTGACCTGTAAGATATACGGTTTCCCTTCCACAGTTATAGAACATGCAAAAGTCTCCTATTGGTTTAGAAGAAATTAAAAATAGGATTGTTTGAAGCTTACTTTGATCAAATTTACAGTAAAAACTATTGAAACCAATTGTATAAGTTAATCATTAACAAAATCCCACTGATGTTAATAGAAGCACATTGAGCATACCAGGGTGGGCATGGTGCATCTTGTTCCCAGCTTTTGCCACTGAATATTCAGATGAAGATTATGGCCAGAAATATATCTTTTCTCTTATGGCAGGCATGCCAGTGACATCAGGTTTTGAAAACACCTAAATGTTAAATGATAAAATCTAGAATAAATTGATACAATCTCAGGAGCTAAGAATATTACAAACCGTTGAAAAGACTGACTTTGGCTTTTCTAGTTTGTTTCTTGATCAAGGAGAAGGAAAATGAGCATAAGCCTTAATTAACCAAGTTCCAGTTTATCAGATATTTTCATCCTGTATTTTTCCTAAAAGGAGACCAATTCCATGATTAGAAGATAATCCAGTTGGCTCAAAAACACTTGGTTTGATTTATGATCAAATCCTAGGCTTGAACTTGAAATTTGAAGTGAATGAAGGTAAAAAAAAAAAATAGAAATTCTCTCACTGACTGTCATTTTAATGATTAATGTTCTGTCTGATGTCCTTCAAATTTCCCATTGAGACTCTTCCCAGAACCACCACCCCTACCCCTTCCAATGTGGTTTATTTAGTTTTCATGTTATAGCGTGACAAATTGTTCTACCCATTCACCTTCCTCTACTCCACTTCCTTTCTTAGTCCAGATTTCTCTTTATTCTGCAATATGCCATTTAGAGCGATGGTAAAATAAATAACTCGATGCATAAGCCACCTTGTGAGTTTCTGGCTGAGATGAAATCGGAATTAAGAACATCCTAGTTCACAAATCATATTCTATCACCACTGTGCTCATAAATGATAAAACAAGACCACGTTGAGCTTCAGCCATGATGGAATGCTCACACACAATTACTAGAGCACAGGGGCAGGATATAGCTCCATATTGTAATATATAAATTCCAGCTGTTTGCTATTGGAAAATTAGCAGCTCACTAGCTGAAATGAAATATGCACTTCATTACAGAACACAGAACAAAAGGGAGGGATAATTTAGCTAAGCATTTTATGTTAGCTTGCATGAAGACTACAATGAGAAGGCTTGGTTTTAAAGTATAGTGGCAATAGATTTTTGTAGACAGCTGGGGGTGCACTCCTACATGAGCTGTTTGAAAAACATTATCACACCAATCAAATAATTTGGAAATAAGGCATATTTTTAAATGCTTTTTTTGGGTATTCACTTTAGTAAAAATTAAGAGTTTACTCGATGTTTTTAGAGCAGACTATCCGCTACTGGACTAATATACGGATCGAGCTACATTAACTATATAATTATTATTACACAGTAGGGAGTCAGCTGGAATAGAATTCTCTATTTACTATGCTATAATTTCACAGTTTTTTTTAAAAGCCTTTCGGTATCTTTGATATATATTTTTAGGATACAGAGTGATTTGTGGGCAGAATCTCTCTGTCAAAATTGTAAGCTAGTTTTGTAAGCGAGAATCATAATTGACTATTAAAAAAATAGTTATAGAAGCATTTGTCCAGAAGAAAAACATCCCCCTCCCAATCTCGATGACAGAACATATCTTTTTTGAACCATTTTAATTAGAAGAGCCCCTAACTGTAGCTTGTATAAATTCTTGGTTCTCCAGAACATTGGGCAAAATGTTAGAAAAAAGAAAAGAAATAGGGAAGAAAAGAAAATTTAAAAATTAGCCTTGATATTTTTAGTTTCAAATTAGTCTTGATTTGGTGAACTGAATGCAGAGCAGTTTAGATTGTGGCAGGATCTAATCACCTCCAGACTTGCTCAATATACTTACAGTATGTTTCTTGCCTTATGTCAGGAATTATCAACCTTTTAGTCATAAAGGATTCTCACAAAATGGCACCCATGGATCTTAGTAACAATATATTTTTTCTACCAGAAGGCAAACTGATGATGTTATTTACACCATGCCTCCCAAGATAATCTCTGCCATATTGGCTTATCCTTGCCTTTTTCCTAGATAGGTAGACATACTTCCAAGCAAACATGAAAAGGGCCACTCCACAATTTTTGTTTTCTATGAATGTTTGGAAATAAATATGACACTTGGGACTGATATTTTGCTTTCCAGCAAGCAACCTTTTCATTTTAAAAATTCAAGAATCTACAAAGATTAAACATAAAAATTAGATGAGGCAGAGGGCCTAGTATGTCCCAAAGAGACATTTGCCAGGCATATTAGTTGCCTTATTTTGCCTGAGAATTTATGCCATAGAATTGTATATTCTCAGTAGATCCTTGCATATGGATTGAGTATCTTAGGGTACTAAGTCCAACCTTTGCTCAGTGCTGAATTTAATTTATGTGTGACAGAATATTCAATTTCTTCTTGAACATATCTGAGTTAAAGGAAGCTTGGCATCTCTCCCACTAACTGGTTCCAGACACATTTATCTTACCTTTACTCAAAGCAGTTCTCCAGTAACTCCATTTCCCAATAATGAAGGAAGCTTCATTTTACTAACCTCACAGTGACACATGAAACAGAAAGTAACTTCCAAATGGTCCAGGACAGGGGTCCCCTATCTCTGGGCCTTGGGCCACTATTGTGCTGTGAACTGTTCTTAACCAGGCTGTGGAAGTGGCAGGTGAGTGTGTACGTGCATTCCCATGTGCACGAGCAGTGGGCAAGGGCATGTGTGCTCCATTTGCACAAGTGTTCATGTGCCCTCCATTCCCCCCCTCCAAGCCGGTTCGCAAAGCTGGAAAGGTTGTGGAACTCTAGTCTTGGAACAAGGCAGTAATGAATAAAATTTCTGTATGCTAATCCTGGCAAATGACCTCTGGTAACTTTCTTACATGGCTTACCTCATTAACCTGGATGCAACATTTTACATTTGAGTTATAGATTCTAAATGAATGTTCATTTCCTTGACTTTTCAGCCTTTCCCAGTTTGATGCTCTGCAGATATCAAAAACTGTTGGTGGAATTAATGGGAGCTGAAGTTGTAGTCATCTGCAGATTGGCCATTGTCATAAGCCCAATGTTTTTCAAATACAATAAAATATAGAATATCACAAGTATACTAGCAACACATTTTTTGTAGGCTGTCTGTAAACAAAAGTGGGCCTAATTTTGTATCTAAGCATTTTTAGGTGTTTTATAGACTCCTGCTAAATATTCTCTGGATTCTTTCCTTCATCATAGCTTTTAAATTGAGGAATCCCACAGAACTTGTTCTCTGTTCTGAGGTCAGCCACCTAATTTATTTACTTTCAAGCCAGCAAAGATTAATTTCCTAACATAGAAAGGATTTGCAGCTCACTAAGTCAACCTGCTATTACCCTCTTGGTCAACAGAGACACCTGGAAAGGAAACCCAGAAAATATAAGACCACCAGAGAGGGTGAATTTAGTAGTTTATCAGTATTTCTATCTAGATGTTATTTTTCACAAAGCTGTGTGTCGAGCCCTATGGGCCCGACATTCACGGGCGGGCGGGGATCTGTACGCTCAGCCGCCGCCTCCCGACTACCTTCCTTGCCATCCAGAACCGCTGTCGGAACCCGGGAGGCCGTCAGCTGCTTTGCGGGCCAGATTCGAGGACCCTTCCTGGGTCCAGCGGGCCGAGACGGCATTCAGCCTGGGAAGCTTACAAGTCTGGAGGGGAAGCCACTGTCATGGCTCACCAGGCAAAGCAGCCACCTCAGAGCAGCGCCTATAAGCCTCACCCCCCCCCACCCTCCCACACTGATCATAAGCAACCTGTCCAAGGAGAATGAGCACAGCAGCAGCAGCCTCAAGGAGGAATAAGTAGTGACCAGGCACTCCCTCGGGAAAGCAGGGCTGGGTGGCTGCACATAACTGGCCACGTCCACCCAGCCACGTCTACCTAGTCGTGGTGACCCAGCCATGCCCATCTGGCACTTTGAGGGCAACCATAATGCTGATGCAGCCCTCAATGAAATTGAGTTTGATACCCCTGACCTATACTGTCTTGGCAGCAGGCTAACCAAGGATTTCAGAAAGATTATTTCCTTTCATGGCAATGATATGTATTAAATTTGGGTCCTTTTGAATGATAAAGATGCCCAATTAAGAAGCAGTAGCTAATCAAACTTGGCTGATCTTGGAATTTAGGTGGAAGTTCAGGTCTTCAATATTGAAAGACCTGAACTGGACCTGTATCTACATGGAAGACTCTGAGAAATACTGGGGCTGTAGACTATACTGAGAGATTGAAAAAAGAATCCTGAAAGGAGGCAATGCAGATATTAATTAAAGCAATTTATATTACTAACTGCCCATAAATCTTAGTCTTAGGGAAAAAAACCATATGTGCAATTACTATGTATGTTTGCTGAATGTTGATGTACTCCATGCACACAATCACAAATAAGTAAAGAATACTGATTGCCAAAATATACTGCATTGTAAGATTTTTGGCTGTACTCAGGGTGATACCTTTGTTCCTTTGTTAAAAAACAATTCCAGGCAAAAGACATACAGACTTTTACAGACCCACTCAAAATAACCCTAAAGAAACAGAGACAGTGGACATAAGCCAAACAAGAAATGAGAGTTATAATCTTTTATAGGAGCAATAGATAAAATTAGTCCTGAGCAAGAAGAGCCATAAAGAAGGGTTTAAGATGAACTAAAAAGCCAAACACAGAGCAAGATTACAAAGCTGAATCAAATTGGCCTGCCATAGGGGCATCTGAAGTACAGTATGAATCTATGTTATCTCGTAAGGAAAGGACAAAATCATAGGAGCTTGGTGGCTCACGTGGTTAGCATGCTGGGTTGCCAATCTGCAAGCCTGTGTTCGAAACCCAAGCACCCTTATGTGATGGGGTGAGCTCCCGTCATGTCTCCATCTCCATCTGACAGTTCAAAAGCATGCAAATGTGAGTAGATAAATAAGTATCATTTTGGTGGGCACATTAACAGGGACATGAAAGAAGCCCCCAACCAGGTGTCCCCTGGGCAACAGTGATCTCACCAGCTAATCCTTTAAACCTGGAAGTGTCTTGGTACTTCTGACACAAAGCAGCAACAGGACAAAATCAAGGCAAGCAAAGGTTTCTCATTTCAGCAGCAAATTTTCTAAATAAAATTCTCTAAATAAACAAATGGATTCCAATAGTTCTCATATTGCTACCAAGAAAACTACATGGATGAGTCCATAAAGTTTATCAGGAACTGAACTTTAGTTAAAAGAGACTTTACATGTTTGCATGTGCTTTACCACTAAGCAGCAGTCCCTCTTATTACTTGTTACCTAGTACTTTTAACCAGCAATACTAAAAGCCGAATTTCAGCACAGAAAGGAAAGATTGGAGGAAGGAAAGCCAAATCAGAAAGAAAAAGAAAGCTCTGATATACTTCAATTACTTCCTTGAAAAACAGAGAGAAAAGGCTCAGGTGGAGAAACTTGTCCTATTTACTGGAAAATCAACTTTTATTGTTCTTCATATTACAGAGAGTCTGAGTAATTTTCATGTCATGTCATTTAGCAGCATAGAGTAGGCATAGGGGATGGTCACTCTCTAATTGATACTGACCTTCCAGAGTCCCTCATTGTTGGCTCTACTCTTTGAGAATATTAGAAAGTGAATCTCTGATTACTTAAACTAAGTAAAAAGACACAGGGTGGGTGGAGGTGCTGCTATATGAATCAGGAAGTCCATGGCACTTCTTTTGTAAGAATAATAATAAGATGTTCTTAAACTTTCAAAATGCCCTCAACTCCAATCTTCTCCCTACTGAAAATGAAAATTGTAACAGGATGGTGTATTTTCTGAACATAGCCAGGCAATATGGAAAATATCAAAAGCAAATATTGTATTATGGCAAGAATTGATATAATGCCAATTCAAGAAGGTGAACTGGATATAACATAGGATATGAGTATAGTTATATGTTTTCTATGCCACCAGAATGTAGACATCTGCTGCTTATATAGGGAAAGTAGCATATACAGGAGAGATAACAGGGTATTCATTCCCTATGAATATTTCTGTTTCCCGTTTAATGCCATCCACTAGCTACAGTAGATTCTCTGGCTTAATTGTATGCTATGTAATCATCCTTTTATTTATCCTGACTATTTCACAAATCAGCCTCATTCTAGATTCTACTTTTATAAGACAAGGAAATCAATGCTGTCCTCTCTGCTATATTTTTCATTTATTTCAGTAGGAGAATTAAGAAGTTGTCAATTTTGACAACAAAGTGGTCAACAACAAGCTTTGATTGGTATTTTTGTTCTTACAGAACCCAAACCAAATTTATTCTTTCTATAATAATATAAGGAACATTTTAAATGCAAACTTGATATATCAAACCAACTATTTTTTCCTCATTCAGCTGCATGTTAGTTTGTGCTTCTTGGGGATGGAAGAACTAGAATCTTGAAACTGTTCAATAGCTTTAAAGGAGCAAGTTTATTTTAGGAAGGTGAATAATGCTGCTGCTGATTTTACCATGATGTATCCTTTTAGCATTGTTCTAGATTCTTTTTCCTAAACTCTCTACGATCCACAGGGAATTTCAATGTCCCTCTGTGACCATGAACAAAAGATATCTTGAGTCTTTGTGAAAAGGGTCATTTAGGCACCTCATTTATTCCAGATTCCTGGAAGGAAAAACAAAGAACAAGATGTTGGCTTTTGTAAGGAGGGGGAAAAAAGTTTACAGTATCTGCATTTAATCAAAACATGCAAAACAATCTCCAGATACTGTCTGGCAACAAATTTAGGATTTACAGACCTGAAATGTTCATTTGTTTGGCTATAAATATTACAGTGATGAAAGACAGCCCTAATTCTGTCTTCCCATCCCTTCATGGTTGATAGGGAAGCTAGGTTTTATGTGTTTGCTCAGGAACCCATTAGATTTAACCTTTCCAGTAGATTGCAAAGACAAGTGATAAATTGTCATATATTGGTTTGGGAGGCGAACTGTTAGGGCTCCTGGCATTTAATTCCTGGTCTGGAAAAGATTTAGGTGCATTTAATTAAAGACTATAACTTGCCAGAGATCATTTATGCCCCACTTTTTTCCTCTTTCCCTTTCCTTGGATCTTCTACTGCATCATTCCCGAACTTGGCACCCTATACATGTAGAAAATATAAAGTCATAATATCTTCAAAAAGCCTACTATATGTTCTCTAATTACTAGCTATATTATTGTAGGCAACATCTTGTGGAATCAACTGAACTCATGCTATAAATAATATATTTGAGTGGGGAGAAGGAAGGTAAGCAAGTAATGAAAAGAAAATGTTTTGGAGGGAGGAAAACTAGTCCAGAAAAGACAAAACTTGCTTACAAAAAGATTCTTCCAAAAAGAGGTATACAATCAGGATGGCAGTTAGAAATTATTAAGCATTAAGGTAGTACCTACTAAGTAAGCAGAGGAAAGAATTTGAACATCGAGAGGTTGAATTCAGATAAGAGCTAAAGATCCCTTGATCCACCTACTAAAACCATAGTTGCCAGAGGGCATTGATTCAATGAAAACCTAACTGAATCTGTTAGGTAAGGCACTATAAGAATACCTCCCTCCCCTAGAAATGTGTAAATGGATTAGTGGTTAAAAATGAATGTAGCAACCATTAATAATTTCTAGTTAATACTGTCCTATCTGGACTGCTGATATCTGAATTTATTTGCCACAATTTCATCATAATAAACCCACTCTGGCTCTTGCCAGGCAATACATTATTTTCTAAATGTCCACAAACTGACTACATAGTAATATGTTTCAAAATGTTGTTTGGTGTTGACATTAAACTAACTAATCCATGGTTACTCCCCCCCCCCCTTTGTGAAGATTTGCCCTTTTCCATGATCTGGCACTATGTCTATTCTCCATGACTTCTCAAAGATTTGAGGGGTCTGAAATAATATCTGCAAGCTCCTTCAAGACACTCAGATCTAATTGGATTAATCTTGAACTCATAAGCTAATTCAAGGTAGCCAGGCGGCCCTTAACTATTTACTTAGAATTGTTGTTTTCTACTTTTATCAGATGCTTTGCTTAAATACAATTGAACAGTCTTTTGGAAAAAAGACTGAAGCAAGGTAAGAGTTCATGAGTTCTGCCTCTTCACTACTAGCTTGTTACAATCCTACATTTTTTTTCCTTTCTTTCTGCAAATGTTATTTACCTTTTGGAGTTCTGTTTAGTCTAAAGTTACTTATACATCCATAATGGTTTAAGAAACAATCCCATCCTCTTTTTCTCTCCCATTGCAATGGTGGCAATTGTGTTTGAAATATTTTATTTTTGAGAATTTGCAACCTGAACTTCCTTTGATCTAAGTATTTTTGTCTATGGGAATATCACCTAGTACTTTTCTAAATCTGGAAAATTGACTGTCATAAATTATAGCGTGCATGTATGACTATGAACCTATTTCTCTTTCTGTAGTATTTTCAACTCCATGCGATATGGTTACTTCTTCCCAAAGTTTCTACTGCTTGAATCTTTTCAACCAGCTTTTCCTTATTGATTAAAATCAGGTCTACAAAATATAATCCCCTTGACTCGTCTTCAATATTCTGGAAAATGAAACTGAAATCATTTTGCTATTTGGTATTTGGGGGACTCTGGAGTCTTAGCTGAATGGGTTTTCCAACAAATGAATGGATGGATGGATGAAGTAAAATTTGATTTCAAAATCTTCGTTTCATGCTCATGCTCTAAATTACAGAATCAATCTGAACAGCAATTACAATTTAACTATATATGTTGTATATCTCTCTCTTTTACTCTAGCAATATCCATAGTGTCTTAATTTCTGGGATGTATTAGTTCAGTTTTCAAGCTCAAAGAAAACATTTGGTTTCCTTCTGAACAGATTGACACTATAATCATGTAAGTCATTTTTCTCCAGTCTGGCATCATCCAGATGCACTAGGATTACAGCTTTCAGGAATTCCAACAGAGGACAATAGCTGGAAGAAAAGTAATCTATACACTGACTGTGAATACATTGCATTGAATTTAGTTCTGCATAAAGTTTGCTATAAAAATCTTTAAACCACAGGGCTTGAGCCAAATCCAAGATATGAAACAGCTTGGTATAAAGCTCACATCAAAGAACTAATGCAAAATGATAACACAAATGGTAGGAGTGCTTCAAATAAAACTTTTAATTTGCATTTGGAAAAGCCACCTTTAATATTCCTAGAGACAATTCAGTTCTCCAGTCTTGAATAAGGAGTAAATGTAAGTTTTCCACATGATCTAGGGTCTGAAGGAACACTGCATATATACTAAGGTAATCTTCAGTGGCTTTCCAAAATGGATCTAGACAACTTGCCACAGCCAACTTGCTGCAGCCAATTCCCCATAGCCAACTTGACTCAGGACAATTTGCCGTGGCCAACTCACTATGGCCAATTTGTCATGGCCAACTTGCCACAGTCAACTCACCATGGGACAATTTGCCACGGCCAAGTTGCCACGGGACAAAAGTTATATAATATCAAAGAAATGGTGGAATAGAATCATTAAAGTAAGGATGCAAAAGGAAGGACAAAATGAAATGTGAATGACAAAAATTAAATTATTTTTTAAATTATTTTAAACAATTAAATAAAATTATTGAATTGTCCCACAGTGAGTTGTCCCATGGCAAGTTGGCCATGGTGAGCTGGCTGCAGTGAATTTACCATGGTGAGTTGGCAGTGAGTTGGCCACTGCAAGTTGGTCAGGGTGAGTTGTCCCACTCTGTGCAAAATATAACTGGATGATGATCAAAGATCTTTTATTCTGGTGATTTCCTATTTCATGAATTCCTTCTCCAAATTAAATGTCAGGCAAAAAATATTTTTCCATGTTTTTAATATATTTTAACACATTGTGCCTTGGAATCTATTATTTGTGTGTTGATATTTTAGTTATTTTAAAACTGCCCCAAAACTCTTCTGTAGAGTGAGTTACAATTTTGTATTACAGATTGTCTTTGACTTATGACTGTAATTGAGCCTGGAATTATGGTCTACGAAATACTAGTCATTAAGCAGGTTGTGAATGCACCCACTTTTATGACCTTTATTGTAGCAATTGTTAAGCAACCCCCTTTCCCCTCCAGTCATTAAGCAACTGCATTGTTCACATTGGGCATCTTTTGCTGGAAACTAGAAATATATGCCGGGTTCTGACAAAAAATATATATCATAAATCACAGTCATGTGACTGGGATGCTGCAAATAGCTGTACATGCAGTCAGGTTGCTGAGAGACCAAAATGCAAACATGTGAGTGTAGGGTAGGCAGTCGTCAGAACTTGAAATCAGGTCATAAGTACCCCCCATGAAGGTCCATCGGAACTTCAAACAGTCACTAAGTGACTGGTCATAAGTTGAGGACTACCTGTGAAGCAAATTAATTTTGTCCTCCAATTTAGACTGCATTGTAGTATCAACTTTATCTACCACCACAGGTTACACAGTTGTAATGTAACATTGGGAATTATATCAATGAGTAGAGATAATTTTTAAAAAAACCACAAATTTTCATAGGAATATGTGATTCTTTTACTTTTGAAGTACCTTTGAAACAATTTCACCCTAAAAATTATTTATACTATGCAATGTTTACATCACTTCTGCAAAAATCATTAGAAAAGCCATTTTAACAAATATTAATGTCTCAAACATAGTTTATATAGGCAACTAAGCATGTAAATAAGGAATCACTAATAGGGAAAAAGCAACCAGAAAGAAATCATTGGTCACGGTATTTTGAGATCATGACTTCAAAATCACTTCAGGCAAAAAGACTTGAGGGGAGAAAATTAAGAAAAGACCTATTTATTCATAGAATAGCTTTTGTAGAATGAGTAAGCTTCAACAAATGCATTCTATTTAGAGATCACATATTCTATTTGGGTAGTCATACACACCGAAATGTTTCTGAATGAAAAGAGAAGCAGTGGAAGGATCTGATTTCCTAGCTGCAAGTTCCCTTCTCAGTTGCAGGCTAATTAGTCCTTTCACTTTCACCTCTGCTTTTTAGCTGTCAACACCACAGAAATGCATTCTGGACAATAACAATTTTAAGGAATGTAAAGAGATGGATTCATAACAAGCTAAGCCCAGACATCAAAGATTACCTGTGAACAAATGACACACACACAGAGAGAGAGAGAGAGAGAGAGAGAGAGAGAGAGAGAGAGAGAGAGAGAGAGAACTGGAAGGGGCACAGGAGGAGTAAGGGAGCAATTTAGGAATAATTCAGAAAGAATGGTACGGCTTTACTCCTGTAGGTTCACTATCACTTGAGTAATGATGGGTCGAGTCAGGTTTTCATCTCTCTTCTCCCCTCTCCTCCCCCCTAGTTTTTGCCATCTGCCAGCTGAACTATGTCAGGCTACACCAAGCGCAAATGAAGACTGTAGGGCTTTCAAAAAGAAGGTTGTTTTATGAACAATATACAAAAGCCGCTCCTCCAACAGCTGGGCAATTTTAAACTGCCAGAAATGTAAGTTATTGTTATCAAACAGTGTTGTATTTGAACTGCCCAAGAGTGCTTAAATTAGCATATTTAAAAAAACCCAAGACTTTAATGCAGAATAATATCAGACGTAAAGTTGAACCTACAAATATAATGCTCTGAGATTCCTTTGTGATTGCCCGGTCCAGTTAAAGATCTTTTAGATTCTACTAAGGTAGGTTTCTAATAATTCCTCACATATTATACCCATTTAATATCAACGTGATCCAGATAGCAGACTAGTGTGTTCCCACACTACCCTTATATCTTATTTTCAAACATTGCAACATCAAACAACCACATCACATCCTGAAAACTGAGATATAATACATTATGTTTTTCTCACTTGTTTTCTGAGTTTAAAGTCTGTCACTGCTTTCCAAAAACTAAGGGGTGTGTCCATGTATCTTGGCATCCCAAGTAGATATTTTAATTTATCATTGAAGTCGCATAGCCTTCTCCCCTCCCTGCTTTTCATTTTTCTGCAATAGACCTGGAATCTCTCCCAAGATCCATAAAGAAAACTTTATTATCCTGGGTCAGGTTTGGTTAAGTTGTTTTGTTAAGGGAGACAATATTTTTCACATGATTCACTCACACTGTGGATGCTATAATAATCTCAGAAACTCTTCTTGCACTGAAGGCAGTGAAGGCAGTGAAGGCAGTGTGTTAGAAAATAGATTCCCATGATCCAATAATTTCAAACTAATTTTGTCAAATGCTCTTTCCTAACCATTTAGTAAAGTATAGAGCATCAAGTATGCCATAACCTGACTCAGCTTCATTATCCTTCACCCCAGTTTCTGATGAGTTACCTTGGAGGAAAATCAGTGAGGAGTAATGTATGAATTGCAGTTAGAGGTTTATACATGTAATTAGTTGCCTAAGGATATATATGGAGCCTAAGGGTATACAGGAAGGCACCTGCATTGGCATAGCTGTTGCTGATGCGCTGTAGATATTCTGTTCAAATCATTAGCCAGGCACATGGAGACATGTCACCAGCAGTCATTGGTGGCCAATTTATCTTAGAAAAGGACAATGTACAGAGGGGCAGTCTGGCCTCCCTCAGTGAGGTATTTCTAATAATAAGGAGAAGAGAAATGATTGTTTTATAACATATCCTTCACAAGTGCAATTGAGATGTGAGGATATGCCTCATTTGGCTGCAGAAAAATCTTGCAAAGGCCATATCAGAGAAAAATAGATCAAGATCCAGGACAAAGAAAGCAAAAGCCAATCATATTCCTAGAGATAGGATTAAATGGCAGACTCTACTGAACAGTCCAAAGAAATGTGGACATGGCAAGTTAACAGAGAAATAAAATAAGAATACAAGTAGTCCTCGACTTATAATAGTTCAGTTAGTGACCTTTTGAAGTTAAAATGGCACTGAAAAAAGTGATTTATGACCATTTTTCACCCTTATGACTGTTGCAACATCCCCATGGTCACGTAATTTACATTCAGATGCTTGACAACTAGTTCATATTTATGAGGGTTGCGGTGTCCTGGGGTCATGTGACCATCTTTTGTGACCTTTTGACAAGCAAAGTCAGTGAGTAAGCCAGATTCACTTAACAACCGTGTTACTAATTTAACAATGATTCACTTAACAAATGTGTCCAGAAAAGTCGTAAAATGGGGCAAAACCCACTTAATAAATTTCTCACTTAGCAATATAAATTGCTCAATTGTGGTCATAAGTTGAGGACTATCGGTAGAGCACATTTTAAGCGTTAAGAATATGGAATGCAGTAGTCACATTTTATTGCCTGCTGCTTCTTCCACTTTCTATAGTCAATGTAGTCCCCCAAAGTTAATTGAGACATTCTGCATTCCAAGTGAGTAAAGCAGCTTTCGGGGAGGAGGGTCTAACATCAGGAAAGCTATACATTTCTGAAAGGAGGAATGGACTGAGCCTATTTTCAACTTACATCATAGAATCCCAAAGGTGCTTTTTCAAAAGGCAACTGGACTTTGTTTTTCCTTGAAAACGTTTCGTTTCTCATCCAAGAAGCTTCTTCAGTTCTGGATGAGAAGCTTCTTGGATGAGAACCAAAACATCTTCAAGGAAAAGCAAAGCCTTTTACCTTTTGAAAAAGCACCTTTGGGACAACCATGACATGGATGACTGAGAATCTCCATAGACATATATTATAGAATGGTATTCATACGATTAATGGTTGTTTTACAAGCTGCTCTCTAAGTTTTGGTAATGCCTAAAAAGTAATAAGAATAATAAGCTGTGGTGAGAAATGCATTGGTGTTTTGAATGTTTACAGCTACATTAGAGAACACAGCAGGAAAAAAAGTGCCTGCCTTGGCAAAATATACCAATGACACAGAAATACAAATGATCCAATTACATTCACTAATTTCCTATCTCTGTAAAGCACTTTTAGATCTCCTGATAGAATGGGCTGCAAGCTGCTCTGGAGTATTATTCATCCGCACTGTTTAATAGTTACAAAGCCATCTCAGCATTGTGCAAACTCACAAAATAGAAATGGTTTATGCAGTCTTTCAGATTAAAGGATAAGACTTCTCTGCCTTTCCTAAAACATTTGAATGATTAATTTAGTATTTGGTATTGTGACAGCAAAGCAGAATGCATTAATTGCCTTGCTTATCATGAATGAATCTTACATATTTTAATATGATTAAATATTGAAGAAATATTTTCATAGTCATTGTATATAATGAAACAAAGTAATTCAATCACATTTTAAAATGGATTCATAGAGCTAAAGATCTAGATGGCGAAGGATTGTGAACTTCAATCTTAATAGAACATTCAAAGATTTGGAGGATAAGTCCATGGGATGCTGTAATTAACTACCACTTTATGAGGGTTACCAACAGATATATATCAATAGAAAAATAACCAGGCCAAATAACCATTGACTAGAATTTGGAGACAATGAAAACTAGGCACAGAATATATTTTGCATGCACCTTGCTAACAACTTTCTCGAATAAACAGGGTTTCATGCCATGTTTTGTATAATGTTCTGCTTTTATTGCAGTTGCTATATACTTATGTGGGTGTTGAATAGTTTTTCCTGTAGAACTTTTTAACATGTGAACCCTGCATGTGTACTTTGCATGGCCATCATCCATACTGCAAAAGTCTACATTGGTAGATCATGGCTCTTTGTTTTGAAAGCAATTCAGACTGATTTGTTTTTGGTTTGTTTGTTTGTTTGCATCTCAGGTAAGCAAAATGAAATGCTTCGAAATATAGGACTGTTTTGTGAGTGCTTTCTACAATCATAATGAAATGAGGAAGGGAGGCTATTGAACAGAAATGTGCAAATCCTTTCAAAGAGGCATTTCACATATGCACAGGTAAAAACTAATAAAAACTAATATCGAGTACAAAAGAGTAAGAAAGGAAAAATGAATAAAAGAGAGAGAGAAGTGCAAAAGAGAAAGAAAAAAGTAAAAGTTTTTTCCCTTCAAAAGGCATTTCTCATTTTTTTGAGAGCAGGTATCAAACACTTTTCTTTGAGACATCTTTTTACTGTTGCTTCAAGAGCGGCATTTGCCTGTCTCATCATAGATGAACATGGATCATTCTTTTTTTCCGTTTCTCAGAAGATTTGCTCAGCTTTATGCCAATAAATCAGGGTATTTACATTAAACTCCCAGACCCTCAGAGATATTTTGGGATGAACCTTTATAGGTGCTAGATTCATAATTGGCTTTTTGTTATAATTCTATAGCTATAGTTCACTAAGTATGGACAAATATAGATACTGTTTTAAAAAATCAGCAGGTTGGAGCTAATCTCTATAGAACAATTATTGAATTCAGCATGATTTCAATAGATTCCAATCAACTCAGTTCCTCTGTTTACCATATATTTACTCTAAATGATTATCAGAATGCAACCTCATATAGATGCTTCTTAAACGATCATTAGAAATATTATAATAAGAAAATTTGTCATTATTTTTCTTCTTCTTGTGCAGGGCAGCACCGTTTTTTATTTAATTGGGTTTGGTTTGTTCCTCTTAATGGGAGATGCTGAACACAGATCTCTCTTCATTTCATTGCATAGCCTTAAACTGGACAAAATTCAGGAATTGGCTTTTATATCAATAAAGAGATAATTTGTTAAAATGTCACAAGTGTCTATTTCTTTCTCTCTTCAGGAATTAAACAAGATAACAAAAAAGTGAGTTTTTAAAAAAAATAAAATATTTTATGTTTTTTTTTAAAATGTCAAATGCTGCTGTTCTTCAGTTACCTAAGTCAAAGACAATAATGACATTTTCTTATCAATGGTGAACAATGTGTCATATATTAATATAGTGGTTGAGTTTATACTGACAGTTGCCTTAGAAATTATATGATGACCTTTGTATAAAACATGAGCTTGGCTGCTTATGTTTGTTTTTGGCCTTTGAACAGTATCTTTTCTTATGTCTCCAGGATTTTTTTCTGACCAACAAATAATGAGATATTATATTGCATTTCCTAGACAAAGAATATTTAATAAATTCAGTTTACTGTTTGGTATTTTATAATCCTTGTATACCATCAACAAAAAAAGTACTCCAACAATTGTTTTCTCCCAAATGCCATTATTAAACACAGAACTGACGCATTTTTCTGTCCATTAAGAATGTGAACAACAAAAATATAAGTTATTCTGAAGTTTATGAGTCACCAGGATTTCATGCAAGTGGATGTGTACAATATCATGTCACACAGAGAGAAAGATATTGGGTGGATTGGTTGGTAGATTTAAAGAAAGTTGGTTGACATTTTACTCATTTCCAAGAAAATTTACACATATTTTCTCATGTTGGATTCACCCACTATTCATATGTCATTGTTTTATGGCTATGTAAATTGCTTAGGAGTTCATGGTCTGAACTTTAAGATAAATTTGATAGATTGTCTGAGAACTAGGCAAATCAAAATTAAAGTTCCCTCCCTTTAGACTTCAGAAGCCATTTTCCTCCCAGTTCAGATTATGATGGACAAGTGTGAAGAAAGTCAGTCATATCTCTCAAACAGTTGTCTAGAAAAGGACTTTTCGTTCAAGCACTACAGTTTCCTCTTACTCACAGTTTCCTTGTAATTACTGATGTGATAACAATGGCATATTTCCAGATTTTATCATCAATTTATTTAAATGTAGCTTTTGTTGGCAGATCAGAAAGTACCAAACTATAATCTCCAGGGCTGTGAATATATTGTTAGTGTATTTATTTTTTTATATTTGTTTGCATTTACACTGTTTTATATGCAAGTTTTTTTAAAAAAATCTTATTTGGATTTCAAGTCAAAGTACAGCAAAGAACAAAATGTATCATAATGCAAATCATTATCGCCATTGTCATCCCTGTCATTATTATGTCAGATAAATTATAGTACGGCAGATTAAAAGTCACAGCTCTTTAAAATAACTAATTAAAAATGATTCTCCTAACACTAAGAATATTGTTAAGCAAGTGCCTGGTGGATATCTTTGGGGTAACATGCCACACTTGTTCTTGTTGTCGTTGATCAGCAGATAGCAGGAGGTACATTCAAGAAGCTTAAAGTAGATCATAAACAGAAAAACAGAAAATGGGGAAGTTGAAATGAGGATTCCTTCAAGGATTTGGGTCCCATGCCTTTTAGAAGATTAAAGGCAAACACTAGCTTAGAAGCAAAGATACAGCCATTTCACTTTGAAAGATTGGGATGCTCTGTGGCCATAAGGATCAGAATCCTGTCACATGATCCCAGGGGGGAAAATGGCTTTGGTTTAAGGAGTTGCTGAAAAATTCTGGAGGTGTGCCCAGGCATTCTGAAGTATCTTTCCCCCTTGGAACAGGAAGCAACTGTCCAGCCCTGTTCCAGATTGTCAGCTGACCTGGGTTTAGACTTACTGCAGATATTTCCCTTTAATCAGGAAAGGTCAAAGAAGGGAAAAGAGAATGAAACTCATGGCAATCCCATGGCGAACCTGCAAAATAGATGCATGAGGTTAGTCCTCAACTTATGACCACAATTGAGGCCCAAGATTTATGTTGGTAAGTGAGAAGTTTGTTAAGTGAGTTTTGCCCCATTTTACGACTCTTCTCACCACATTTGTTTAGTGAATCATTGCAGTTCTTAAATTAGTAACACAGTTGTTAAATGAATCTGGTTTCCTATTGATTTTGCTCGTCAGACGGTTGCAAAAGGGGATCACATGACCCTAGGACACTGCAACAGGTCATAAATGTGAGTCAGTTGTCAAGCATCCAAATGTAAATCACTACCTGTAATGGTTGTTCTCCTGCTTGTGTTGGCATTCTTTTATGTTTTTGTTCATTAATGTTTTTTTATTTTTGTAGTTATTTATGTTTGATGGTTTCTATATTGTGATATGATTCTTATTGTTATTTTGCTTGTAAGCCACCCAAAGTCACTTTTTGTGAGATGCAGGGCTATATAAATGTGCTGAATAAAATAAATAAATGTCCCAGCTTCCCTCTCCTCTTTTCTGAAGCATCTCCACAGGTGATATGAAACAGAGTGTCTAAATATTAAATCTTTTGAATGCTAGAAGGACAGGGACTGTATGAGGGCAAGAAAAACCCTTTTTACAAATGAAAGGAGAAAGGTCCAAATCATTTTAAAAATTAGAAAGCTGTACTTGAAAGATGTTAGAAGCTATATTAAAAGTTAGAAAGCTCCAACTAGAGTGGTTATTAGAAATGAAATTTACAATGTTCAATATACTTACTGTTTATTTTAAAAGCAATATCCAATTTCTGCATTTCAAATTTATTCCCTGCTATTTTTATTAGCTAAAATAATTTGTCCTCACTTTTATATGTCAATCAAACACAGCTGAAATTCTCTATAATCATGCAAGCATAGGTTGTTATGAAACTACTGTTGCTAGGATACATCCATTAGTTTATCTTCACATTGCACTGGTCTATCAATTAAGAAAGAAACATTCCTGTTAATTCTATAGGTCCTTACACATATTACTTCCTTTATCTTGAAGTGACATTTTTCTATCCTGCTTTCATTTTCCAATAGATCAAAAAATTATTGTGAAGTTTTTGCATTTGATTTACGAGATCAGGATGTTATTCAGTCCTTGCACTGAATTTTTTTTTTTTTTTTTGGTCTGCTGGTTACATACTGGTTATTTCTCACTGACGGAAAAAGAAAACAAATGAAAACAAAAATTGTTTACTGTAAGGCTGCACACATGACTAGCATCAATCTATAAATATTCTTGGTCAGTTTCTAGAGTTCCAGAACAATCTTGGGACATGAATGATTTATGATGATCATACTCCAACATAAGCAAATTTCAAATAGAAATACTTCCTGAATACAAACTTACAAATACATTAAAAAAAGCAATAAAAGTGCATATAAATGTAAGTCATAATATATCAACTGGATAAACAATTATATTAAAATCCACAAAATCAGATTAGAAATATCTAAGAGCTACATGTCTATGGAGATTCTCAGTCATCCAGGTCATGGTTGCCATGAACTGAAGAAGTCGTATTGTGTAGACAATGAAACAATATTTACAGTAGAGGCATTCAATGAAATGAAGTCAGATTTATCTGACAGTAATAGGTGGAAGTAAAGGAGGGGCAATGACCAGGAGCTCAACTAAAAATTAGATTGACTGATGTCAACCTAAAATGAGCAGTATCATACACGTGATCCAAGTTTTCATTTTTTTCTCCACTGCAGGGGCAGTGTCTTTGCTCAAACAGGATGTTTGATAGCTATTGAGAGGGCAGTAAATCAGACTTAAGGAAAGCTCATCCAAATTTGGGGATTTTTATATTGCTAAGGCCCCTAACTGAATATATTCAGGGGAAAACTGACCAGCTGTTTGTATGTCCATGTCCATTCTTAAAAAGTTAATGAAAGGCCACTGAATTTTAATTTCTCATGAAGTGTCTGGCTCAAGAAAGACTTAAAGTTAGCAATCAAGGTTAGAGGAGCTAAATCAAGAGAAATGTTTAGTGCTAAAGATTAATGTCTGTTTAATTTTCCACAATGCCCCAGAATCATGCTACACCAGAGGAACTGGGGGAAATTATACAAATCAGATGTTTAATGCTTAGGAGGAGATTTATTGTAATTGTTTTCTGCTGAAACCTTCCCTATCAAACAAGCACTGCCATTGTCAGAGTTTGCAACAGATCAGCAGACTCTTTGACAATGGATCCTTCTACTGAAGTTAATCCTGCCTGCACATCTTGTGTTCCTTCAAGATGCCCACAGCCCACTGGCTGCATTTGGATTGAGGGGTACTTGAAAACATCCTTTGGTTGAGTTTGAAAAAAGCTAAACAGTATCAACGCTAATTTGATATTTAGGTGGAAGACATCCAGGAAATTCCAGGATACACTGGAAAATTAAACATCATCTTGGAATAAAATACTTCCATATTACTACTAAGAACACTATTTGGATTTATTAATGTAGTTATCATGAGTCAAATGTAACCTGAAGGGATCTTTGTGTTTATCTTTCTTTTGGCAGTAACTGATCAGGAAAGATCTTTTGCTATGCCAAATAGGGAGGAAGAGACTGCCAAGAGAGTTTCATTGTGGCTTATGGAAGATCTCATTAAAATGTAATGAAGATCCATGAGGAACTATGTATTCAATACTGTACTTATCCAATTTTGGCAGCAGTTTTCTCAACAATATGTTTTCCAAGGGTTTTAAATCTCTCTCTCTTCCTCTTCCTCTTTCTCTTTCTAATCAAAGTTGTGTGTTGCACTTACTTTTTAAAAATATATAAAATTCCAAGAGGCAGGACTTTTTTCTGCTTTTTATCATCATTATCACCACTGTAGTATACTTATTTCATTCATTCATTCATAAATGAATATAAAATGTAATGAAGATCCATGCAGAATTGTGTATTCCATAGTGAACCTATTCAATTTTGCCAGCAGTTTTCTCAAGAATATGTTTTCTAAAGATTTAAAATCTCTCTCTCACACACACACACACTCACTTTCACTCTTACTCTCTCGCTCTCACTTTCACTCTTTCTCTCTTTAAAGTTGAGTGTTGCACTTACTTTTAAAAAATATACAAAATGTTTCTGCTTTTTATCATATTATCATCATTGTACTATACTTATTTCATTCATTCATGCATTCATTCATTCATCTTGGTTGTCATCCATCTCACCTACTTATGACAGCATCAGGTTCTTTGCACAGATATTTGTTTCTTTTTCCAGGACTTCCTGAAATGATTGTGAATGTCATCACATCGCCATTCCAGGAAGTACCTTGGAAAACCACATCTTCCAAAAGCATAAAACTGCTACAATGGTGCCAGTTTTTGTTTTCTTGCTTTTTAATTTAAACCTAGACAAGATCTCTTGGACTTTATGTATGCTTTTGAACCACCTATTTTGGTACTGAAAGATTGAGGGCAATAGAAGAAGGGGACGACAGAGAATGAGGTGGCTGGATGGAGTCACTGAGGCAGTGGGTGTGAGCTTAAATGGACTCCAGGAGATGGTGGAGGACAGGAAGGCCTGGAGGAACGTTGTCCATGGGGTCATGATGGGTCGGACACGACTTCGCAACTAACAACAAATTTTGGTACTTGCTCATATTCATTCCACCATATATTTTCTGTGAGCAAAACATCAAATTCATTCCATCAGGATACATGATATTCTTTTCTGTCTCTAATTTACATTTCAATTATATGTGATTCAATTGTGTTTTTAAGATGATACCGAATTTTTAAAAAGCCCACATCCAACATCAGTTTTCTAAAATCTAATGCTTTTTCTGCATTTGAAAGCAAACTCTGTTGAAAATACTCATATCTCTGTAAAAAAAAACCAGAGAGCTCACCTGTATCAGGAATATAATTTAAAAATAAGATAAAATAGTACAAGGTGGAACTTAGCCTTCAGAAGGATACATCTCTTTTTCCCAAAGTAGCCCACTGCATATTCTTGACAATGTTTCTTCTGCATACTTTGCTAATTTCACTTTCCCTGTTGCTAAGGGAAACAGGCCTCCTTTTCTTGTTATGTTGAGTGTTGTGATATAGTAAGAAAAGATATCATTTAAATAGGCTGGAAACAGATTGTAAACATTTCCAGTTCATGGTGCTTATCAGTACCAATAGACCATGGACAATGTGATACCAGAAGCAAAACACCAACTTCTACCATCAGCTTTTTTTTCCAGTAATGCATCTGGAATGCATGTGGACCACACCTTCATTCTTAGAAAATAAAAGTAGGGCAGTTTCTACTTGGAAGTGTACCCATTTACCAAGAAAAATTAGATTTTTGGACAGCCTGCAGGAGTGACAGTTTGCCTTCTGGTAAATAGGTGAAGTGTGTGGTTGCTCTACCAGGGCTGCCATTTTGTAATTTGGCAATCAACCTGTTTGATTTCAAAATTCCAAACCAGCAAACTAGCCTAAAAAGATTGGCTACCTCTGGTACAGTGAGTTATCAGAACTATATTTCCTAATAAGTGAGAAAATTTAGATTAGATAGCAAAATTGGCCCAAAATATTTTACTCCCTAAAGTATAATCTAAGATTTTTCCCATAGACCCAGCCAATGTAAAGAATGATGAAAATAAGATATTTGGTTGATGGTATATTAGGTGAAATCTAGAAGTATACAAACCTGGCAATTGTGAAGCCAAACTAAAAGACAGAGTCCTGCCAGGGCACTACTGAAGAATGAGCTAACTGTTTTGCTAGCTCATGGAATTCTCCAAAGGTTTAGTAGATGGAAGTGACAGATATTTATACACAGTATTATTAATTATTTTAGGAAATGTTTCTCATCAATGTCAATAGCAGTCCTGAAGCCTAATGTTGATTGATTGAGTGATTGACTGACTGTTGGATTATGTGTCATCAAATTGGTTCTGGTTCTTCAGGCATTCCAATTCCACATTCATTGCTGCTGGAATTGAACTTGTAAACCTACCTTTCTGTTGACCATCTTCTTTTTTCTCTTTCCTTCTACTTTTCCTAGCATTTTACACTTCACCTGAGACCTATTTCTTTGCATAATGTGATAATTTCAGAGTAGTCATTTATACCTTGGGGAAAACTATCTTCACTTATTTTGTGATCCATTTCTTTGTTTTTCTTTTGGACTATTTATGTTTTTTTTCAGGATTCTTCTCTAACACCAGTGTTCAAAAGTGTTAACATTCTTTTCTTTCTTCTTCAAAGTCCAACTTTTGCTCCCATAGAACATCAAAGGAAAAACCATTGCATTCACAGTTCTGATCTTTGTAAATGTAGACACAGCATAGTATCAGAATAGTATTTCCATAACTGCACCATACTGAGTTCTAGTCTGTGGCATATTTCTAAACAGTGATAAAACATTTTTTATTGTTGATAATCATTCTTAAGGCAGAAGCTATCTGCCACTTCAGTATCTTTATTGTTAATGCTAGGGCTCACTTGGTTTTCTTTGTACTTAATCTTACTCTCATTTTTTCACTGTGTTCCTTGATTTTCTTTACTACAGCTTACAGATTTCTTGCATGTTCAGTTTTCAGAGTTCTGTCATTAGCAACGTGCAGGTTATTGATGTTTCTTTCTCTAATTTTAAACTCTTCTTCCACTCCATCGCCTCATAATATATATTCAGATATAGGTTGAATAAATAATGAGCATATACAGCTTTGTCTCCCTTCTCTGCTAACCTGAAGCCAGTCTGTTTTGTCATGTTCCATCTGTACTGTGACTTCCTGACCTATACATAGGTTTCACATGAGGATTATAAAATGCTTTCAGATTACCATTTTCCTAAGCGCATTCCACAGCCTTATTTGATTGAAATAATCAAAGGTCCTACTTTAATTAGTGAAGCACATATTGACTTAATGTTGATACTCTTTGGCTTTCTCAATTATCCAGCATGTACTAGCAATAATGCCTCCTGTTCCTAGGCTTTTTTAAAAGCCATATTGAACATCTGGTATTTCATTTTCCATATAAGGCTATAATCTGCATTGGGTGATGATTATAGCATTATTTTACTAGAATGTGAAAATTAAACACTCTGTGAGGCCTTCTTTTTTGTATTGGCATGTAGACTAAGTTCTTTTAATCTGTTGGCCATTCTCCAGATTTGCTGGTATAGTTTGGTTAGATATTTACAGATTCTTCTTCTGTTGTGAGTTATATTTCTATATATATGCCATATTTTTGTACATATTACTGAAGCCTCCTAACTTGTTAATGATTAGAGTGCTAACTTTATCTTTTACCAGAAGTTCTTGTAGAGAATATCTTACAAGATATCTTGAATGTTGATATCTATAGAATTATACTATAGAAACTATAGTATATAGAATTTCAATATACTCCTTCCATTTTTCTTTGATATTTTTGGAATCATTTCCTACCTGTTCATTAGCAACTACCTTTATTATAAGATCACAGTACAAGAATCCTGCAATCTTTCCACCCTCACCTTGAGTTTCACCTCAAGAAATATAGAGGTTCCCTTTTGGGATAGCTGCCAGGCCCCCGTGGCTTCTGTGGGATATGGTGACTCTTATCTGACCATTGCCTTCTCTTCCTCATTTTGTTTCTCAAGGATATTCTCACAGCCCATTGAATATATATATACTGGTATAGGCAACAGAGGCCTCATTTGAGTTCAGCAGAGATGGCAAGATATTGCTACTTTTACCAAAATGATGGGGCAACACACTACAAACTTATATCCCCTTGGGGTTTATGTGCAATACTGCAGCACACGTAGGAAAGAGACAGGGCTTGCATCACAACTCTGCAATGCTGCTTGTATTATCTGGGCCCCTTTGCCCCTCCAGTAGATACTTTTGCTTGAGTTCAGGCTTTACTTGCATGCCAATTAAGTCCATTAACCTCTGACTGTATCTAGACAAAGGTTTACCAGCAGAGGTTCCTGAAGGTTGCTAATCAGATATCATTCATGTTTTTTTCCACACGTATTTTCCACATGAAGGAAACTTGCTGGTAAGGAATGCTCCTAATGGTATTGCTGTGTAAATTCTAAACCTATGTCAAATATACACCTGGATTAAAGCAGATATAAAGTATGGATTACAGGCATGCATCCAATTGGTTTTGAAAAAAATAATAACTTCATGTGCAAATTTACTCCATTTCAAGATGCACTTTTTTCTGTACAAATTACTAATATATATATTTTCAGCTATAGGAAAGTCCATGTGCCAAATAGCTATATTATACTAGCTGAAAGCTAATTATAAACAGCTCTTCATTTGAACGAGAAAGAAATATTTGGAGAAGCTGCAGAACATGAATCAGTGTACAGGGAAAATAAGTTTATAAGCAAAGCAAATCAATTTCTAATTAGTTATTTCCTAATTTGGCATATTTTCGCAAAGTGCACTAAGATGACCCAAAGGCATGAAACCATTACATCCAGAAGGCAAGCACATACGGTAGCGCTAGGCTAGCCATTAGTGCCAAGATCTGCATCTAAACAAATGATCTGTAAACAGGCAGTCCATGGCATCACCACTCCTGCCTGACCACACAGATGCAACTCTTCAAAGCAAGTGCTAAAGACTAGTTGCAGCTGTTTCCACTTGAATAAAGTCTGTGTGGTCCTGTTGCTTGGACTAAGACATATATGCTAAGATGGAAAGTAGAAATCTTCTGTGGGAATTCATTTCTATTCTAACAGCTAATTCTGTCTCAAGACAAACAACAACCTTCAGAAGATAGAAGGAAAAGCTATGACTAAAAGTAATCCTGGCTTGGTCAGTCTCACCTGGCAGATTTATTATCTTTGTTTTTATTTTTTTCCCTCCGCCGAAACTGCTCCAATATTTCTAAATATGGAATAAGATTTGTAAAATAAAGTTGATTATCACTGGTAGGAAGCAAAAAGAAACTCTTTGGTCCCCAGGATGTGAACACTAAATTATATATGATATATTCAAATTGTTTTGGATCTTTAGAAAAAGTGCTCACCATACTGAATAAATAGTTTGCATATCTAGAGGGATATCTAGGATACATATCTTCTCCCATTCTGATTCTTTCAGAACTGCAATTATTCCCCAAGTCATGAATTGAACCCCTTCTTTCTTCAGCATCATGAAATAAATTAGGAACTTACAGTTAGGAATTTTAAGCATTTTTCTTCTATTGGTGGATAGAACTGCACGTAGATACACATCCTAAGACAGCATGCTGCTGTAGTTGAGGTGGAGAATGCCATACTATCCATGACGACTTTTAAAGCATAGTTTATTTGTTAATCTGATCAGCTTCTATAAGTAGAATGAAAGAAAAGAAGCCCTCTTTTCCTTCACCTCAAGGAACAAAATATATTAAGCAGCCTCAAAAAATAATGGCATGTGTACAATGACAAAAATGCTCAGAAGTTAGATATGACAAATTGGACAGCAAATGAAGGCATCTCCAAGACCCAGTTTTTAAAAGAAAATAATGAAGAGAAGGTAACTTGATTTTCAACCTATTCAATGGTTCATAACAAAGCCCACTTATTCACCCATATCATAAACTGAGGCTCTGTTGAGACTATAAGTAGACTTCTGATAGATCAGCTCAAGAGCCCATCTAATCCAACATTTCATTACAGGAAACTCATAGAAAGGTGACATAGTTATTCTATTCTATCCCATCAGCATCTAGTATTTATGGCATGCTATGGTTAAGCAGGTAGTAAATAGCCATCTAGACTGGTAGCTATTCAAGGAGCCTTCAGAGTTTAAATTGATGATTCATGATGGTCCCATGAAAATCAACAAAAAGAAAAGAGAAGAGAAAATTTCACCTCTGAAAAAGGAAAACAGAGATTGCAGTCATCAATGTTCACATGACATATAGATAGAAAGTTAACTAAATTTCAACAGTAAATTATTTTTAAGTGTCTGAAGATATTGCAAAATGAAAAAAGCAGGTTAAGGATTCTTTCATAAAATTTGTGTGAAAATTCCTCTGTTTTCCTCCTTTTTCCAACCTTGAATTATTAAAGATTTTATATTTACCCTAAAAAAAACAAAAAAGAAAAATTCATATCCAGTTTCTCTGGCTGCTTATGACTAATTCTACATTTTTTTTAAAAAAATCTAATCTTGAACAGGCCAAAAATAGATCAGCAGTGACCTTTGAAAACCATAAACTCTAAGATAATTACTCACGGTTACATTTTTCCAAGCCCCGGAGGTCGCATTATAATTCCACCTTTTACCTTTTGCATATGGTGAAATAGAGTAAAAAAATGATATCTCTTTCTTCTTTTACTTTGGTAAAACCTTTAGAATGCTGCCACCTTAACAGCGGTAATACATAGTTGTATAATAATAATAATAATAATAATAATAATAATAATAATAATAATAATAATAATAATAATAATAATAATAATAATAATAATAATAATAATAATAATAATAATAATAATAATAATAATAATCAATAATAATAAAATAATAATAATAATAATAAGAAAATAATAATAATAAGAAGCAGAAAGAAGAAGAAGAAGAAGAAGAAGAAGACAGAAGAAGGAAGAAGAAGAAGAAGAAGAAAAACAGAAGAAGAAGAAGAAGAAGAAGAAGAAGAAGAAGAAGAAGAAGAAAAGAAGAAGAAGAAGAAGAAGAAGAAGAGAAGAAGAAGAAGAAGAAGAAGAAGAAGAAGAAGAAGAAGAAGAAGAAGAAGAAGAAGAAGAAGAAGAAGAAGAAGAAGAAGAAGAAGTTGGAAGGGACCTTGGAGGTCATCTAGTCCAACCTCTTGCTCAGGCAGGAAACCATATACCATTTCAAACAAATGGCTGTCCAGTCTCTTCTTAAAAACTTACAGTGTTGGAGCATTCACCGCTTCTGGTTGTTCCACTGGTTAATTGTTCTAACTGTCAGGAAGTTTCTCCTTAGTTCTAGGTTGCTTCTCTCCTTGATTAGTTTCCATCCGTTGCTTCTTGTCCTGCCTTCAGGCACTTTGGAGAATAACTTGACTCCCTCTTCTTTGTGGCAGTCCCTTAGATATTGGAACACTGCTATCATGTCCCCCCTCGTCCTTTTCTTCATTAAACTAGACATACCCAATTCCAGCAACCATTCCTTATATGTTTTAGCCTCCAGTCCCCTCATCATCTTTGTTGCTCTTCTCTGTACTCTTTCTAGAGTCTCAACATGTTTTTTTACATCGTGGTGACCAAAACTGGATGCAGTAATAATAAATTATTCCATTTCCACTTACTACTTTCCTTTATGTGTTTCAATTGCATTTCAGGTATTTACTTAAAAGCAACACATACCTATTAACTTGTAAAAAACATTTTATATCAAAATCCAGAAATATTACTATCATTCAATATGTATAGCATCATCTAAATAACACATGTTCATATGGACAGTTTAAATTACCATTTCTTGTAAGAAGCTTACAGCAGAAATAGCAGTTCTGCATTTATAGGCATTTGCAAAACCCAACATTTCCTTCAAGTAGCATTACACTAAACCAAAATCAACTGTATGTATGCAACATAATGTATGCAACATACACACAAGGCACAAAAGGGGCAAATTATGCTGAGACATTACTTTCTTCTGTCTCTCTCCCTCCTCTTTCCACCCTCATGGATACTTCCATCTGTATTCTTAAATATATTCTGTGCTTTAAAAATCTTTTTTTGCCAAACTCAAATTAGCCTACTGGATAATTATTTTAATCCAAGGAAACAGGGTTTTTCCCTTATGAAAGAATTAATGTTGCAATAATTCAGCCCTTGGAATACTGAGGCTCAGTAATACAATTATTTATTAAACTCTGGAAAGCATTGGAATTAACATTTGTTGAAAACCATTTCTTATTAGTAGCATCATGTATAAACAAAATAACTATACAACTATATTACAAGACAGTATACTATAAAGAAGAAACCTATTATCCATCCATCTATGCATACATCTATCTATCCACTTATGTATCTATCTAGCTGATTGTATGATGAAAGAAAAACCTAGAGAATAAAAGGAGAAAGAGAAGAAAAAAGGGGTGATATTTTTATAGTACCAATGACCCAAAACACACCACACCTAGAGGAGGAGGAGAAGGAGGAGGAGAAGGAGAAGGAGAAGGAGAAGGAGAAGGAGAAGGAGAAGGAGAAGGAGAAGGAGAAGGAGAAGGAGAAGGAGAAGGAGAAGGAGAAGGAGAAATGTTTGAATAAAGACTGGCCACCCTTCCTAAAATCTACCAGAACTCATGTTTGATTATGTTTGTCCTGTGGCTATCCTGAAAGGGTACAAATTTAAATTCATAAGTCTACATTTTCATTCTTCTTGTATCATTACTATAAGGTAAAGGAATGACATTTAATAGGTAACAATGCAGTATTCTGCCTTTAGGAAAAAATCAAATAGGTAATTTCTGATTTAGTAATAGTCCAAATACTTCTGAAAAAAGATCTCATATATTATTAAAAGTTGAATATCGTAATGGTGCATACTCCACTTTCAACAACATGTCCAGTATTGGGAATTATACTAAAAGAAATGATTGTTACAAAGTGAGACAGGTTCAGAAAAATCAACAAGCATGAACAGAGAGCTAGCAAGTAAGTACTTATAAAGACTGAAGTAATTAGTAATATTTAACCTTTAGAAAGAAGGCTGAGATGAATTATCATAGCCCTCTTCAAATATCTGAAAAAAGGTCATGCCAGAATGTGTAGACTTGTTTTGTGTTCCTTCAGAGGGTGCAATCCAGAAGAGTGATTGATGAGTGGGATGCTTTCAAAATTGAATAAATAAATTAACAAATGATTAAATTACAGGAAGGTAGATTCTGAATATCAGAAAAAACATACCTAAAAAACATGGTGGCACGGTAGTTAGAATGCAGTATTGCAGGCTAATTCTGCCCATAGCCAGGAGTTCGATCCTGAATGGTTCAAGATTGACTCAATCTTCCATTCTTCCGAGGTTGATAAAATGAGGATGCAGATTGTTGGGGGCAATATGCTGACACTGTAAATCACTCTGGGTGTGCTATAAAGCACTACAGAGTAATACTGTATATAAATCTAAATGCTATTGCTAAGAACCATCAGACAGAGTGGCCTTAATTTGCATTTATGCACTGTATGAGGGATAGGTGGACCTCATTTATTTATCTATTTATCAGAATTGTATAATGAAAGTGACTCTGGATGACATACAGCACGTAATAAACAAACAAACAAACAAATAAATATATAAATAAATATATAAATAAATAAATACAGTTACAATTAAAAAATAGCTATACACACCAGACAGGAGACAATAATATTAACTAATATTAACCATAGCAAATTTTATCCTGTCCCCTTGGAGCCCCAAGACTGATAACATAGCCAGATTCAGTTGAATTTTGAAAGGGTTGGCCCAAAGACCCACCCTATGATTCTCTAATGGATTTTGAAAACTGTATTTTGCTCAGATCAAAGAAGCTCGCACAATTTTACTCTGCAATATCTGATTTATATCTCTTTAAACTTTTTATTTTTTTCCTCTGACTTTGCAGAAACAATTCTACACGATGAGGAGTGGGAATGCAATGTCTGCTACAAAACCTCAGCAAGACTTTTCATTAATGGGTTCATGCTGCTGTTAAGCAAAGCTAAGGATTTGTTCTCCTTCTGTTGGTTCACTGGATCTGTATTGTTAAAATAGAAATGTAAAGCCACTGATATTCTTGTACCTATTAGCTTATGTTGTGTAACAAAGGTAATTTTTTATACTTAGGTGTATTTTCCCCATTTTATTTATTTGTGTGTGTGTGTACGTTTGTTGAATAAATCTATACTTAGAATAATTGAATAATAGGGCTGGAAGGGACCTTGGAGGTCTAGTCCACCCCCTTGTCCAAGGCAAGGTTCCTTATATGATCCTAGTAACAGTAACAGAGTCGGAAGGGATCTTGGAGGTCATCTAGTCCAACCTCCTGTTTTTGCAGGAGAACTATACTATTTCTGATAGATGACTGTCTTCTTAAAAGCCTCCAGTGTTGGGGCACCGTCAATTTCTGACAAATTGCATATCTTTGGACAAATATTGTAGTATACTTGCTTTTTTCTATAATAGTCAAAACAAAATGATAGTAATACCATTCGTGAAAATGTAATGTTTATTCTGGTCACATCAGATTGCATTACCTTTCTCTCAAAGGAAGATCTAACAAATTCCAGAGTTGTCTAGTTTATAGCTAACAGAGGAATATTAGCAAGTTCAGTGGGAGAAAGATTCTAAGGTTTGAGAAGAAATCAAAAACATTTAGAAAGAATTTTTGTTTTGTTCTGTTTTGTTTGTATGCTTGCTGTGTTTGGTCAATGTACATGTATTGGCAATATATACAGAAAGAAATGAATGAGCCGAAGGAAGCGAAAAGTTCACATGCTCTGTACAAAATGCGGAAATGTAAACTGTGGACTATACAACACAATGCTAGTTTATGAAAAGTAATGAAGATAGATATGTCCCAGATGCCCCTTTGTCTCTATACTCATTCAAATTCCCCTGTTTTATCATTCTTGCAGAACTATTGCTACCACTACAGCAGGGTGCATGGAAATTTTGGCCAAGCATCAGAGTATTCCATAGCTAGCACAGTTTAAATATATTCCAGCTTAAGCTCCTGAACAGAAAATAACAGCTGGCATATAACCTTTTTGAAAGAAATAGAATATTGCTACTGAGAATAATCATATTTATTCTTAACAAGTCCAGTGCATAGAAGCTTTAGATGCCTGATAACTAATGCATATAACAGACTGTTGTAAATAATATGACAACATGAATGTCCAGTAGGAACCAAAGAAAGTATGCAGATTAAAACAGCCTGCCCAAAGCTAAAAATGGATCTGTTTTTCTGTACTATAAACTAAGCATGTGGGTGAAAGCTTGATGAAGTACAGAAATGCCTTTTATGATATACAGTCCCTGGATAACAGGTTTAGCTTTTGCAGAATGTGTCATGCAAACTATTATTCACTAGAAAGGAGAGGTGTGTGAAAAATCTAGTTATCTGATGGAGAGGTATGGGAACTGATAGATGTGCAGTTGGCAAATAACCTCAGATCAAAGCATTGATCTGAGTCCAATAGACAGCAGCAATTAAAGAATCTGGATAATTTATTCATTTGCAATTCTATGAAAACTTTCTTAAACCCCATTAAGTCAATATGAGTTTGTAGCTCTAGTAAGATCCCACAAGAAAAAAATCAAGTAAATTCTAACATAGGTTCTCTAAATAAATGTTCTTCATTTAATATGTAAAATGTTCTACATAAATTTTGGGAATATAAACTGGACTACTGGAGAAATTCTTGTCCATTACCTATGTTTAATTTGTGTTTTCAAAATCCAGAAAGAAATCCCTCTTTTTGGGATGTTTTATACATCATTTAGTCTAATACGAAATAGATTCATCTATCACTAGAACTGTCATAATACTTTTTTTTAATTTATTGATTTTTAACATAATCACCTTAATATTAGGTAAATAGCATGTTGTCTGGGTTAGTATTTAAAAAACAATCAATGACAATTAATTTCTATAATTCTATAGTCTATATTATGGCTTTGCTTGATTTTCTCTTCTTTCAATAATATTCTCTTTTGCCAACCTTAAATTAATACAGTTCTTATTATTTGAATAAATGACAATTAAATATAAACATTTTGCTCATGTTTCTGCAAATAATAACCACATCAATATAAAATTTATTTTCTGATTAATCATCTTGGTTGCCTCGTCATAGATCCTGTTTACAAAATTCTTATTTAAATTTGTTTTCCCCACAATACTCAAAGCATTCTTACTGGTTAAGATTTTCTCAAAATTAGTTACAGTTAAGTATTTAAATCTTTTTTCTCATACAAGCCATCCCAACATTTTTACATTTCTCATATCTTTAAAAAGAAAAAGAAAAAAAAGAAAAACAGAGAAAACATTTCTTTTATATAAACCATCCCAGCATTTTTATATTTCTCATATCAAACAACAAAACACAAAAGAAAAAAGAAAGAAAAAATACTATGTTACTTGAGGGGTTCATCCCTCTTAAACTAATCTTCATTTATATCCAAATTCTATTTCTTTAACCATATTCAAACAAATGTTTAATTTTTAAATATTCCTTCTGGTAAATCCCATCATCTAGTTTCTTAATTCTCACTTTAGCCATTTTTTTTTTTTTTGCTGAACATCTTTCCTGATCAATATGCTTCGCTGAATCAAAGAATCTTCCCATAATCTTGAAAATGTTGTTGCAGGTATAAAAGGCAAAACAGGTAAGATGTTTTTATAGGAAGATTTCGCCCCTTCGTATTCATTGAGAGTCTTTTCCTTTCTTTCCTTCTTGATTTTATTTATCATTTTTTGTCTCTCAAGTTCTTGTAGTTCTCCTGACAGAATCCATTTTGTCAAATCTTTTTTCTTGTCCTCAAACTTATTTTGTGATCTTAGAGTGTAGGTTATCTTTTCTATATCCAGTGTTTTAGAACTGTTATAATACTTTTTATTACTTTACCTCATCAGTTCTGAAATTATATTGACCCTGTAATGCTATAGTATGTGTTTGTACATATTATTTTAAGACTAGATTAGAGTAGAGTAGAGTAGAGTAGAGTAGAGTAGAGTAGAGTAGAGTAGAGTAGAGTAGACTAGTCTAGACTAGACTAGAATAGACTAGAATAGAATAGAATAGAATAGAATAGAATAGAATAGAATAGAATAGAATAGAATAGAATAGAATAGAATAGAATAGAATAGAATAGAATAGAATAGAATAGAATAGAATAGAATAGAATAGAATAGAATTCTTTGTTGGCCAAGTGTGATTGGACAGGCAGGGAATTTGTCTCCAGTGCATAAGCTCTCAGTGTACATACAAACTACAAACATACAGTGTACATACAAACATAAGCTCTCAGTGTACATATAAACTATAAACATAAGCTCTCAGTGTACATACAAACATAAGCTCTCAGTGTACATACAAACAACGAAGTGATAAATCATAAGATACAATCATAAATCATAAGATACAAGCAACAAAGTGATAAATCATAAGATACTAATAGGACTAGGTAATAGGAAAAATGAGAAAGATAATAGCAATACAGATTTACTACATAGTAGTAAGGCATAAGACAGTGCTGTAGGAATTAGGTGTTTAGCAGAGTAATGGTGTGGGGGAAAATAGTTTATGTCCAGGATGTAAGGGGTCTGTAGTATAATAATAATAGTTTGTATAATAATTTGTGTGCCTAAAAGCATACTATTAAAAGTGTACATCTTTACATTTCTTTGTAAAAATGCTTGAAAAAATGCATTAAAATATGCAGGTCATGCCTGCCATCTTAACTGTACTGATGTCCCTCTTTCAGTGGAGTGACACTGAGTTGGTTACCTGTAGTCAGTCCTAGAAGGCATAATTGTTGCAAGTGATTGTTGAATACAACTATTGTGTTTTGTTATATATTACATATTGTGCATGGTTGTATAATATCTATTGTGTGGAATAGTATTGTGTAAGTGATTGTTGAATACAACTGTATATTATAAGTGATTAGCCAAGGAAAAAGCACAATCATCATTAAGCCCAGGTCTGCTAGTATAGATAGCAACACCATCTTTTGCATGTAGGTGAAGAAATTGGTCTTCATTGCACCACAGATTATTTTAAGTGACAAATACATAGAAAATTTTATTTCAACTGAAAAAAATAAATTATTTTGAAAACATAGTGGTGAATTCTCTTTAAAGGTGATTTGTTTGGAACAAAATGAACACTGGTATTTATATTGATATAATTCCTTCCTTTCCAGTTATACAAATACAGTAAAGCACTATTTAGCAGCAACTTTCTGATTTCTCTGTAGATGTTTTTCTCCTTATTAGATTTAATTAACTCTAAGTCAGAGCTGCCAATTAAACTGTCATTTTAATTGAGAATTAAAGTTCATGGGTCAAATGCCAACACAACTTTCATTAAAATGAATCCGCCCTGGTTCTATTTCTTCTAAATGTTATTTTATAGCTGATATTTAATTTAACTTTATAGCTTACATCTTGCACATTTTAATTTTAAGAAAAAAAATAAACTCCATGAAACTAAAAAAAAAAAGAATTATTCTAAATATTACAAATATTTTAAAGCTCCAGGTTATTAAGGCATTGTCAATATTATATTAGTTGGATATTTCTGAAGTTGCTCTTATTCAGATTTCTTAGAGTTTGCAGAGTCTGGTCAAGATTTACAACAGACCCCCTTTCTGTATGATTTATTTTTCAGAATTAATTGTTGGTCAGCACAGGGCACAGCCTTGTAACTGTGGAGAAAATAGGACTGCAAAAGCCCAGATAATTTTGCATGAATGAAAATGATTTTATTACTCAAATTATACAAAATTGACAAGTACCATTATTACCAACAAACTAAAATTGCCATCGATGACTACAATCCCAACTAGCTACCTCTGCATTAATGATGTTGGGTGACTTAGAATTAAAAAAGAAAAACCAGCATATATCCAAAGAAAACCCAACCAACCGGAAAGCTACCTCAGTACCAGAAGAACTCTAACCCATACCTACTCCACCCTATTTATGGAAAACAATCAATTTTTAATCCTTCCCTAAAATGAGAGCTCTTGTTGCTTAGCAACTTCCATAGTAATATCTAAGTTAGAGTCACTTGGGCAGTTAGGTGAAGGCAGGACATCAGAATCGCCTCTATGTGATTGTAGCAGGAAGACATAAGCTCCTTGATCAAAATTGTTGAACAGGTAGTCCTTGACTTACGACCACAGTTGAGCCCAAAATTTCTGTTGCTAGGCGAAACATTTGTTAAATGAATTTTGCCCCATTTTATGACCTTTCTTGCTACAGTTGTTAAGTGAATCACTGTAGTTGTTAAGTTAGTAACACGGTTGTCAAGTGAATCTGGCTTCTCCATTGACTTTGCTTGTCAGAAGGTTGCAAAGGGTGATCACATGACCCCGGGACACTGCAACCGTCATAAATATGAGTCAGTTGCCAAGCGTCTGAATTTTGGTCACATGACTATGAAGATGTTACAACAGTCATAAGTCACTTTTTTCAGTGCAATTGTAACTTTGAATGGTCACTAAATGAACTGTTGTAAGTTGAGAACTACTGATATGACAATATATATTTCATTGATTTAATATTGCCAGATTTATATGGACTGATGAGTTTACATATTTATTAGGCTGATGAATTTACTTTGTAGTGGCCTTCTGATACAATAAAAGTTATGGCATTAAAGCATACCAGTACAAAAAGCATTTCCATATTTTTCTATTTAAAAAAAAAACAGGCAAGATTTTCTATTCTGAAATCTGAAAAACTCAAACCAAGGAACAGTGACAAACAAGATTAAAGAGATCAACACAACAAATGCTGCCTGTTTTCTTCCTGGAATCTTTCTATGAATATGTCTAATATCTGACCTGAGTAAAAGAATGTAGAAGAAAAGCTGAAAGATGTGGATTAGAACAATGTTTCTTGAACTTGTGCATTAGGACGGTATTTCTCAAACCTCGCAACTTTAAGAAGTGGACTTCAATACTAAAAACTCTTCAGCCCCATGTTGGGAACTGATGTCCTCACATCTTAAAATTGCAAAGTTTGAGAAATACTAAATTATAGCATTCTTCTAGGAAGAACTTAACAAGTCGGTTATAAAATGAAAATGGTTTTAAACACAAATATAGTGCAGCCCCAAGCCAGGCTAGTGACATTGCTGAAACAGGATTCCAGACTTCCCATATTCCCTGCCCTTCATTTAGGAGAACTCATCAAACCACACAAATGTGTTATGCGTAGTTGCTTAAATCAGTTCCAGGGATTCATATTTGGATTCCGTAAAACTTGTCCATTTACACCATAATAGCTGCATTGCAATTATACCCTGTTGTGTATCTTCATTTAAAAGTTATTTAGGCAAAACCCAAACACCCACAAAAAATTATAACAGAACAGGAACAAAAACAAATCCAAGACTCACCCACTTTAATAATGGTGCTGTATCACTGCTCTGCCTCCATTACCCATTTTATCAAGTGTAGATCAGGGGAAAGTTTCCTGATCTATAGCTTATGGCATGAAAGGCACTTGTGTCTCCAAACAATGACATCTATTAGCCTTTTAATAACTTTACCAGAACAGAAACTGATGTCAGTCTTTTCTCATGTGTTTAATTTCAGAACAGTAAAAGCAGACAAGGTTTCCTGTAGAAAATCTGGAAGTAAGCAGCTGGGGGGGAAATATGAAGAGCTTTCTCCAACATAAGCATGACCCTGATGTCTCAAAGAATTTATGATTATATGGATGTAGATTTTTGGACTGTGCCTCTGAACAATTCATAGAGTTAAGGTATCTTAAAGGAAACTGGGACAATTACATAGAAACAATTGTGTCTTTTGCTTTGAGGACTGTTTTTTCTCTTGCCAAACCAGATTTAAAAGGCATTTTGGAAGGACTACCAGGCTTGTTAGGTAGAGAAAGATGGAGGATTTCCTGCCTGAACTCTGCTACTAGGTAAGCCCCAGCAACAAAGCTGACATCTAAAAATAATGCACAGTGGAAGAAATCATGCAGAACAGATCACAGTGTGACAGAAGCATTAATAGCAAAAAAAAAAAAAAAAAGGAATCCCAGCAGGTTTGAAGTTTGAGGTTCGGCACCAATGTTTTCAAAAGCAGACATATTGATATGCCCTTTGAGTCGTTTCAATTGATAACCTCTTCCAGTTTTCTGGAACAGTTTTCTAGACTCTCCAAGCCTTTTTTCCATTTCTGGTTTTGTTGCAATTTGACAAATTCTGTGAGTTGTAATATATTTGTAAAGTGGAACACAAGAACAACATGGTCCTATCCCAACCCTTGATCTCTTTTTTTAATTTAAATTTTTCTAATTTTCAGAAAAGCTGTTCAGAGCCTTTGGGTAAAATCGGGGAAAAAAATGCTTTGGTATCAGATGATGGAAAAGGCTGGAGATGTTTGTCTCGGAAGACCTACTGCTGGCCAGATATACATTATAGACTAAAGTGGTCAGGATCCTCTCATATTGTGTGAATGCTAAGGCACTAGGTTAGAAAACAGGAAATTGTTAAGTTCTATTCCCACCTTAGGCATGAAAGCTAGCTGGGTGACTCTGAGCTGGCAGGAATAGCCAACACTCCAGAAGACAGGCTTAAGATACAGGAGGATCTGAACAAACTGGAACACTGGGCGCTATCTAACAAAATGAAATTCAATGGTGAAAAAAGTAAAAGTTCTACATTTAGGCAAGAAAAACCAAATGTACAGTTATAGTATAGGTGGTGCCTTGCTCAATAGTAGCAACTGTGAGAGGGATCTCGGAGTCCTAGTGGACAATCACTTAAATATGAGCCAGCAGTGTGCTGCAGCTGCCAAAAAAGCCAACAAAGTGTTAGGCTGCATTAACAGAGGGATAGAATCAAGATCACGTGAAGTATTAATACCACTTTACAATGCCTTGGTAAGGCCACACTTGGAATACTGCATCCAGTTTTGGTCACCACGATGTAAAAAAGATGTTGAGACTCTAGAAAGAGTACAGAGAAGAGCAGCAAAGATGATTAGAGGTCTGGAAGCTAAAACATATAAGGAACGGTTGCTGGAATTGGGTATGTCTAGTTTAATGAAGAGAAGGACGAGGGGGGACATGATAGCAGTGTTCCAATATCTCAGGGGCTGCCACAAAGAAGAGGGGTCAAGCTATTCTCCAAGGCGCCTGAGGGCAGGACAAGAAGTAATGGATGGAAACTAATCAAGGAGAGAAGCAACCTAGAACTAAGGAGAAACTTCCTGACAGTTAGAACAATTAACCAGTGGAACAACCTGCCTCCAGAAGCGGTGAATGCTCCAACACTGGAAGTTTTTAAGAAGAGACTGGACAGCCATTTGTCTGAAATGGTATAGGGCTTCCTGCCTGAGCAGGGGGTTGGACTAGATGACCTCCAAGGTACTAGATGACTTACCTTCCAACTTTGTTGTTGTTGTTATTATTATTATTATTATTATTATTATTATTATTATTATTATTATTATTATTATTATTATTATTATTATTATTATTATTATTATTATTATTATTATTATTATTATTATTATTGTTGTTGTTGTTGTTGTTGTTGTTGTTGTTGTTGTTACTTTCCCTGAACACAACTCACCTCAAAGGGTTGTGGTTGTGGAGAAAAGAAGAGTATTATTATCTTCACCACCTTGAGTTATTTATAAAAATAAAAAAGGTGGGATTAAAAATGGAATGGAATAGAAAATAATAAATGTAATTCGGTGTAAGAAATAAAAGGTGGTGGTGAGCACAAAGGGAAAGAAGGAAACAAAAACACGGTGATCAATGATACTGATTAGAGATAGAAGAAAGCTCAATGTTAACCATCAATTTCTTCAACACTCCAACCTACCAGCTTAAAGGAGTGCTAACTAAAATTAAAATATATTGCTATATGTACAGTATGTTTCTAAAGCAATGATGCTTTTTATGAAATTATTAGTTTCTAGATAATTTAGTCTAGTCTAGTCTAGTCTAGTTTCTCTTCTTTATGGTAAATATAATGTTCTTCCAGCGCCATTCTGCATTATGAGAAGAACTAAGTCTTAGAATCCTAAATTGTTTTGCTAGGAAGATGCAATCACTTCCTCCAAAAAATCAATCTTGTGAAAAACATGTGAGTAGAAGTCCCAAAGGTGATTTTTCAAGAGGCAACTGGACTTTCTTGTTTTTCTTTGAAGACATTTCATTTCTCATTGAAGAAGCTTCTTTAGCTCTGACTGGATAGTGGGGAATGGAAGGATTTATATTCCTTGCGGGCAGCTGGTCATTTGCATTCTTTTAGAGAGTCATTGAGGCCACTTGGAGGTTTATCTCTGTCCTCAAGGTCACCTGAATGGTGCAAATGGGTGTGCAGCCTTCTTGGAACTGCTGAAAGGACTGTATTGTAGACTGGAGATAGATGATGTTGTATCCTTCCCCCTCTATTGAAAGAGGGCTGTTCAATTTTGATCCAATCCAGTCAGAGCTGAAGAAACTTCTTGGATGAGAAGCAAAACATCTTCAAAGAAAAACTAGAAAGTCCAGCTGCCTCTTGAAAAAGCACCTTTGGAACAACCATGACGTGGATAATGTTTGAGTAGTATTTTTCCAAGTGTTGAAAAAATCTTTCCCCCTCTTTCTACTTCTCTTTTTCAAATAGACCTACCTGTGTGGGTAGAAATGACATGATCATATAATTAATGGACATAAGCCAAGCATTTCCTTTGAAAAATGAGTTAAATGGCTTGGGTACTATCTGTTCTTGAATATTTGGATTCAAGTACAATTCTTGAATCTAAATCCATTTTTCTGTGTGATGCACTCAATTCTGCCAGGTACGTGACTGTTCCTTGATAGAGAATCAGTATTAGTGGGAGTCATCACAGAGGATAGATTAATTGGCTCCAACAGTGGAAGTTTAAGAAGAGCAGGCAGGGACATGGCATTCAAAAGGAAGAACACATTGTGTTCTGAGCAGGCACATCCCGTCTAACTGCTGTGGAGCAGTAGGTGGTATTATGTGCCCATATAGCCCAGAAGCTCCCATATCTCTCTGTTGGAATGATTTCATTCCTTACCACCCACAAGACAGGCATGCAACTTAATAGCACAAGCTGTCCCTATATGTGCAATGTGGCTTATTTAAAGGTGCCTTAAGCACCTAAACAAATTGATAGCTTTGCTTATAAGGAACTGTCTGTGATTCACTATACCCGTCCAACTCACTAGCCTTGTGTCTGAGATAGAGTTTTGCTTTTACATTTCATTTTGTTTTCCTTGCGGCTTATAACTCTTCAAGCTAAAATACAGTAAAACAGATAGGAGGAGCAAATAGAAAGTTATATTTTTTTATGGACAGAGGTTTTCAATAATGGGATAAGAAAAGGTGGAAATCAATAGGTGACATTTGTCCAGTCACTAACCTGGACAAGGCTTCACTCTTGGTTTCTGTTTGCTGTGCATTTAGCATCTTTGTAATGCCATTAATTGGCTAACTGTATTTGCCTTTTTATTAATCTATCCTTAGTACAGAAGAAGATTACAAGTAGATTACAATTTATGGCTTAGGTTGCATACTATTTCAATTCATATATTGGCATATGTACATACAGACACTACAATCATATCACTCTCTGAACAAGTCCTGAGATCTTCAGCAACCACTCTGCCAGCACTTGAAGGCAATTCTAGGATCAATCCTAGAGTCTACTGAAAGCAGCTGCCAATCCTTTCAGATTAGCTGCTTGATGGGAATATTAAACTACATATGAATAAAGGGTAATAGAAGTAAAGATGCCTGTAATGGAAAAGGGGAAAATTTGAGCATTCAAAAGATCACACAAGAGTCAAAGTCTAAAAGTTTATGTATGATAGTGAAACCAATGGTCCAAAGAGATGGTAGGTTCCTCTTGATTGTTGGCAGAGACAATAATCTGTCAGGTTTCATAATTTAAGCAACCTCCTCTCCCTCTCCCTCTCCCTCTCTCTCCCATTCCATTAATTCAACTGAAGAATCTAATACACATCTTTCTTTAATTAAATTAGAGGGAATTGCTTCCTGGAATTATTAATATGACTTATTGAACTGCCAGGTTACCAGTCAGTCAGCTAACTTACAGATAAACCAGAACCTGGTTCAGAAAAAAATATGCTTATATAAAATAGAGGGAGAGGGAGGGAGGGAGGGAGGGAGGGAGAGAGAGAGAGAAGAAGAAGAAGAAGAAGAAGAAGAAGAAGAAGAAGAAGAAGAAGAAGAAGAAGAAGAAGAAGAAGAAGAAGAAGAAGAAGAAGAAGAAGAAGAAGAAGAAGAAGAAGAAGAAGAAGAAGAAGAAGAAGAAGAAGAAGAAGAAGAAATGTCTCTAAGTTTAGATTTAAATGGATGAATGATTATTATTCTCAATTTTAGGTTTTCCCACATTACAGGAACACAGTGCATATGATTGATGTCCTTTCTTCTTTATCTGTTTGAATACTTATAGAAATGTGACCTTGCATATACATTTAAATGGTGATTTCAATTACAACAGTTTTACTTCCTCTAAATCAAAAACTGATTTTTTTCCATAATTGCTTTTTGTTAGCATTAAAGAGTGACTAGCTATGCAAACAGGGCAAAATGAATTGTTTTAAAGAACACACTTTTTAAAATTAGAAATGTTGTATAATTCACACCTTTACTAGTTTTTCCCCATAAATAACAAAGGAAAAGATATAATTCAGTACATATTTTGTTGAGTTGAGCTCAGCTCCTTGTGACTTCACAGATGTTTCCGTGTAGTTTCTTTGGCCACAAAGCCAATTTGGTGTGCCATTGTCTTTGGGAGAGACGGTCTTTTTATACTGTTCAGTGGAGCCAATGGTTTTAGTATTCTGGCATTTGGTAAAGACCCAATTTGGTGTACTGATGGGGTCCTGGCCTAGAAACCAGGAGATTGTGAGTTCTAGTCCTGCCTTAGGGGTGAAAGCCAGCTTGGTGACTTTGGGCTAGTTACTCTCTTTTAGCCCAACCCAACTGAAAGAGTTGTTGCTGTAGGAAAAAAAGGAGGAGGGAATATTAGATGTATTTGCTGCCTTGAATTAAACATTCTCGCACTAACTAAAGAATAAAAAAATATTTTTCCCCCCATCGAAGTATTACCCAAGCCCAATTGCACTTAAAATTGTACCAGACAAGATTTCCCTGGTGGCTCCACCTTCTGAGATTAGATGCGAAAGTGCAGGTAGATCTCAATTCATGACCATTCTTTTAACGACCAGAGTTAACTATAATGCTGAGAAAAGTGACTCATCATGACCTACAATTGTTACAGCGTCCCTGTGGTCATGTGATCAAAATTTGCACACTTGTCAATCAGCAGGTGTTTGCAACAGTTGCAGCATCCCAGACTCACATTTATGACCTTCCCAGAGGATATTCAACAAACAAAGTCAATGGGAAAAGTTGGATTCACTTAACAACTGCATAATTTATTTAACAACCATAGTGATTCACTTAATGACTATGGCAAATAAAGTCACAACATTGGACACAAGTCACTTAATGACTACATCGCTTAACAACTGTCATACATTGAGGACTACCTGTGTGGTTGTTTTATTATAGAGTGGATCCTAGCCACTAAGTATGACTATAGAGCAATGAGTAGCATCTGTATTTGTTGTTGGCAGTTTTCCCCAAAAGAGAACCGGTGACAACAGAAATGCTGGCATTAAAAATAAATGTGATGAAAATGAGTACTCCTCATTATTTCAGCTCAGATGTTATGTTGATGGATACAGTCTTGGCCAGGTGGCTTCTAATGCTTACCTCTCTCCAGAAACCTCTATTTGCACACCTTAAAACATTTACTGCATCTGAAACAGGATTTATACCCACCATTTGTAACAGTGTTCACCAGTGTAATATCTGTCAATCCTGGCTTTAGATTTCACTCAAACTAGAGGTGTGCAACAGAGCTTCTTTTGTGCCTCTCATTCTTGCCTTTTCTGCCAATCTTCTCATCTTGGTGTGGCTACACAGCATATCAATAGTGTTTTCAGCACTGTCAAGGTTTACAAAGCACTGTGACTCAATTAATCAGCCCCCCTGAATAGTGCCTCTCATGCCCCCATATTTCATATGAAATTCATTTGAAAGCTTTGTATTCAAAGTTCGCAAAGGTTATCCTTTTATTCAGAGTGTGTATCTCCAAAGGCTCTAATCAACTTGTCTACTGTTTTTTTCAAACTTCACTTACTACTGTACCAGTCATTTTGAATTATTGAGCTCAGAGACCTTTATTCAGTGTGCCAGAAATGATTGATTTGACATACTATAAGCTGCACAATAAGAAGCCTTCATTTATAATTATGGATGGGTAGAGTGGGTATTGAGAGATACATATCTGCTCTTGTCAGATGTAGATTAGAACTGTCCAAAGCCACAAAAAAATAATAAAGCAAATCCGGACAATCTACACCAGAGGTTGTCATTGTGCAATGAAATGCTCAAGTGTAGCAATTCTGTAACACAGCCCAGATCTCACATAATCTTTAAGAGACTTAATAATAAGTTAGTATACTAATTAGTAGAGACAGGAGCCAACAACCATGATTAATAGCAAATGCCCAGCAGATTATTATGCTGCTGAACCTCAAGTAAATCTTTTAATAGTAAGAATGTACAATTAATTGCCCTTCAAAATACATATAACCTTGCTCCTTTGTGTACAAAAAGAAGAAAAAGAGAGGAAATGCTCACTTAGAAAGAAGCTAGTCCTTTGCAGCTGTTTTTCTTGGATGCATATGGTTTCACAATGAGCAACATTTTCAAATAGATACCCAAGATTTAACTCAAGAGAGGAATCAATTTACAGTAGAATTTCATTTTCATTCCATGCTTAGCTTTGATATCTATGGATGAACTGATCAAGAAATGTTTTTCTGGGCATGTACAGAGAGTCTTCTCAATGCATCTAAGGTAAACAGAATTATTTTGAAGGTCTCCTAAGAAACTCCAGCTCAGTAAGGAACCATCTGCTTTACCTGGAGAATATTCCAGACTCAATCTCTTATAGATGAGTTTCAGGCTGATGAGCTGGAAAATCACCCTTCCCCCCCTCCCCACACACTTGTAATCCTACAGAGCTAGCGCCAGTCAGTGTTGACAATCCTGAGCAATATACAGCTGTTTCCTAAGTGAGTGGGAGTGGTTTTCAGCCAAATACTGAATATACTACCTCTCTTTTTAGCAACAAACAGCTTGTTAATGTTAAATTAATAAAAAGGGAAATAATATTTCCTTTTGTTTCACATGGACAGCTTTCCATACAATTAACTGATTTTGTTCTGGCACAAACTAATCAGATTGCAGCCCAAATTTAGCAGACTACTATGAGAGTTAACAAGGGTTCCATTCATGTAGCCTGCTGCTCCTGTGTGACAATACCTGCCATTGTATCATGACAAAGAACTCTGAGAATATGAAGAAAAGGCAAGGCTGCTCAGCTCATCGGTCCCTTATCAAGCTGAAAAGAGGACACAAATCCTATGCATAAAATAGACAATAACAAATCAGCAAGTACATTTATAACTAGGCAGACAAATATAGAAAAGCAGTATATTTTCATATACTATTGTACAGTTATTTTTCTCATTTCTCAAAATAACTAGAAAGATTGAAACCCTTATTATTATGGCATCAGCCAAGTAGAAGCTCTATGTTTAGATGCAAAACACGCATTGCTGAAATGTAGAAATGAGAAACTACTATTAAATCTATCTGGGCTTTCCAGAAACTCTGGCTGGCCATTGTAGGAAGGAAATTGGTGGACTCTGATCCAGCAGTGTTGTCCTTCTTTTCTTATCTGCATTCCTGAAGAATAGCGATAGCTGGCATAAATACAATAGTTTGATATTTTGTTTAACTTTCTCACCAATGCATTCTTTAAGAATTGCTTTTTTTGTTGCACCTTGCTGGGATATTAAAATGTTGCACAGTTGACTTTGGAATGCATTTCTTAGCCAGAGATCAGCCTTAGACTAGACCAGGGGTGTCAAACTGCCGGCCCGCGAGCTGGTTGCATCATATGGATGCTGTGCCCACCCCAGCTCCGGCAATGCAAAAAAAGTCGTGATACTTCGCAACACGTCACGTGACGCAGCGATTTTGACACCCGTGGACTAGACAATGGAGATGGTGCAGTTAATAAGACCTGACCAGCAAATGTTCTAAACAAACCATGTGGTGAACTACCAGCTTCAATTGTGCCTCTTCATGCCATAGAAAGGCTAATTTTATATTATATTAGGAATCTAGGTATACCAAATAAACATAGGCACACAGACTGGGGCTTCTGGACCATTGCCACAATTCAATGCCTTAGGTGTTATAGCTCAACTCAAAATTATAAAATTTATTGTGATACATAAAAAAACATTAAAAAGATGGTGAGCGTTCATATTAGTATTAAAATGAAATAAAATCATATTTAATTTCATAAATCCAGAGCGCTGGAAGAGGTCATTTAGGGCATGGAATTCAATTCCCTGGAATCCAAATGAAAGAATCTCTGATCTTCGCTTTGAACATTCACTATGAAAGTGAGGCATCACCTCTCTGGATCATTGATTTCACTACTGAAAGGATTTTTCTGCTATGCTAATCATTTATAGTGCCTTCTGAACATCCCAGACTTGTGCATTTCATTTTTGTTTCTTAAATGAAGAATGCAGCATCTACATCTGTTATATTTCATCTTCACTTTAATTTTAAAAGCCTGTTAAACTGAAGATGGTAATATGGCAAAATAGATTTCACCGCATCCTTCCATCCACATCTGGGAGCATTGGAGGATAGTACATTTCATGGGTAGGACGATGTGAGAGCAAGCATTTCCATTCCAGTAGCAACATATGTCTCCCCTCCCCCATGCTGTTTTTTCTCCAATAGGTATCATTCAATACCTTTAACTAAACCTTTAACTAAAGGAAAAAACAGAACAATAGCTCCGTAATAGATGTAATATAACATGTAGTTTGGCCCTAAGTCATGCAAATTATTAGCAAAGTAAATTGGCACATTTTCTGTAAAGCAGAAAACTGCCTTAAGCTCTTAGTTATTAAATATTGGAGACCAGACTAATAAATGTTGATTTTTTTTTTCTTGATTGCTATTTCCACTAATTTATTTGAATAAGAAAGAAGCTGAAATATGTAGCATACTTAAAATAGACCAGGTATTCTTTTTTAACACTTGAACTATCTGTAAATGAAGCAGTAAAACTTTCAGAAACAAATGACCCGTTTTATGTTTCCTTTTATTTGCCTGCCATTCCAATTGTAAAAGAAGTCTATTAAAAACTCACACTCTGTAACTCGGGGTATTAAATCCAACCTACAAAAATAAATGAAGAAATAGCATTCTTTTAAAAATATAAATAAATTCCTTTGACTATGACCTTGACAAAGGAACTTAGGACTTATAAATATCAGTGCTCTCTGGCATATTTTTTTTATTATCAGAAATTATGTTCTTGGTAAGAAAAATAAAACCATACCGCTTGAGGTTGCATAAGGTTGGTAACAGACATACATACTGAGAATAACAAAGAGTTTTGTAAAAGACTAACAGATTTACCAGAGGATAAGCTCTCTTGAATTTGTGCCCAATTTGTCAGATGCCAGAAGTGTTATTCTCAGCAGACAGATAGATTGATATACTTGGGTATAGAGCAGAAAAATGCAAATGGAAGGGCCAAAAGAAAACAATGACAGAAAAAGGCATTCAGCTGGTGAAACTTCTATGAACAACTTAAATACATATTTAAATTTATTCATAACCACGATGATAGCTAATATGACATAATGCTAATTTAACACCAGTAGTGGAAGGAAGCCATTGTCTTGATTACAGCCTCATTTAGGCATCAAATTTATGTCTTATCCAAATCGTTATGTGTCTTACCGAACAAAGGAAGTCATGAACATAACTGTCCTTGAAAAGCTTGGCTTCAGTTCATTCAATCTCAGTTCATTCAGCAAAAAGTGTTAATCAATGCCTGTATGTATTTTAGATTCTTCCACACAATAAAGAACCAGCCACAGTCAAGATTTCAGTAAGTTTTTTTTATCTTTCTTCTATACATTTGTAATTCAGAAATGACATTAGTAAACCATCTGAAAACATCTGAAAACATATATAACTATCACTGATACATTTAATTACCAGTTTCTTAAGAATTCCACTCCAAATACTTTTATATTTCTTTTGATACATCCAACTACCGTTTCAATGTAATAAAGTAGGCAGAAACATGCTGTTATATAGAACCAGTTAAATTAAATGCACACAAACATGTGTCCCCATTATCTAACTTTCATTCCAAATTACTCAGCATCATCTGCATAAAACAGTACATATGCATTCACACCCCCAACCAAATCATCTCTAACATCACTACAGACATTTCTTGTATATTAATCCATGAAAACATTAAGCAAAGAGATCAAATATCCTCATTTTATTCCTGCTCAGTGTTGAACCATTCATTAAACATTCCATTTAGTTTCATGTATTCTTTACTTCTATTAGATTTAGCTCTTATGAGCAACCAATGTTCATTTCCCTATTTATATAAAATATTTCATTATTTAACCCTGTTTACTTTATCACATGCTTTTTTTAAGGGAACAGAACAATGGAAAATACATATAATTCATAATTTATAGTTTTATTTCTATGTACCAATTTTATTAAAAGAAATCACTTCAAGTAAGGGAAAGCTCTTTCGATTTATTCCCAGGACAAATTCAAATTAATTATGTACTGTTAATAGATTGATGAAAGGAACAATGTTGTTCTCTGACAGCTTTTGTTATACTGATATCCTCCAGAATAATGGATATATTAGAGGAATGGTCAAAGAATGTTTGCAAATTCTGAAGTTGGAATAGGGGTTTTTAAGATTTATTTTATTTTTTATATTTTATATTTTTTATATTTTTTATATTTTATATTTTATATTTTATATTTATTTTATATTTTTTATATTTTATATTTTATATTTATTTTATATTTTATATTTTATATTTTATATTTTTTTATATTTTATATTTTTTTATATTTTATATTTTATATTATTTTATATTTTATATTTATTTTATATTTATTTTATATTTATTTTATATTTATTTTATATTTTATATTTTATATTTTATATTTTATATTTTATATTTTATATTATTTTATATTTTATATTTTATATTTTATATTTTATATTTTATATTTTATATTTTATATTTTATATTATTTTATATTTTATATTTTATATTTTATATTATTTTATTTATTTTATTTATTTTATTTATTTTATTTATTTTATTTATTTTATTTATTTTATTTATTTTATTTATTTTATTTATTTTATTTATTTTATTTATTTTATTTATTTTATTTATTTTATTTCTTAGGCTTCCTCATATTCCCTGGCTTTTCATCACTAATATTCATAATAGTTTCCTTATTCTAGTAGCCACTAGATGGCAGCAAAGAAGTACTAAACACTGCAACATCTTGCTGCCATCTAGCTGTCAACTAAGTTTCTGCAGCCTAAAACTGGCAGTTCTACATATGGCTATTTAGTAAGAAAGAAAATAATCTAAAGTGAATCTTCTTGTTACTAATTTTACTTTTTAACCTACTTTAACCATTTTAGGGTTGTTTCAGTAATATGCATTTACAAAGGATGCAGCAGAAACATCTTGGCAAAATCAAAAATGTCAAAATGGCAGTTATGTCCAGGCATTCAAAGGCCTAATAAAAGAGAATATATATAGCTTATATATTCAGAATTCAAAGTCATGCTGGTTTTTAAATTTACATTGCATGCATAGCAAACAGACAAGACTTTGCATGGTTGTGGATGACATCTTGACCTTTTTGACTCTCCTGAGGTGCCCCCAAATATGAGAAATCTCTCCTGCTATTTTGAGGTTTTTTCCTTTCCCCACCCATGTTATCCTACTATTAAGATAATCTCTGAACAGCATTACTGCCTTTGAAATATTTAATCAATATTGCAAGATTTTTCAGTAATTATTTAGGCTACCCAATTCTTCTATTTCAAAATCAAAGAAAGTAGACAAAAATAAAAAGCAAGTGAACATGCTCTTGCGGAATTTGCTGTTAAATCTATGAGCTCAACGTTGAACTAGCGGCAGCCGGCAGCAGAATGAACCACTGTTGGGTGCTTTCCTTTCATACCAAGGAGATCTGAATTTCCTACTAGATAAGTTAGTCTATACAATAGCGATAGTCCCCATAGCAGTATAATAAAACATAACTTAGGAATTATTTTCTTCAGCTTATAAGAAAAGATAGGATTCCCTTCAAGAACAGGGATCAGGCCTAACATAAAGATGCAATTTATTTATGTTTTTAAATTTATATTGCCACCTACTCAGAACTCTCAACAGAAAAAAGACACAGCCAAAGCAGGGGTATTAAAATCAACTAAGTTTGATGAGTAAATCATTTCTTTAGAAGTAATGTTTTAGGGCCTTTAAAAAGGTAACCAGGGTCCTCAATTCTGCAGAAGGAAAATTACAGAGGGAGTCTATAAAATTTGCTTGCAGTCTGTCCACACAGATATAATTGGAAATGGCTGATAATCCCCCAAAATAATTGGAGTTGTTAGAGTCTTATGCTAGACTAGGTAGATTTCAAGGAAATCCCTCTATGTAAGAAAGATGTAAGTAGAAAGTATGGGATCATGATGCTAGTTAACAGCAATCTTAGAGAATGACATTTGGTTAAGTGGCAGAGTTGTAGGTAACCCTCATTAGGGTAAAGGGAGAGAGAAAAAGTGAAAATAGAGCTATCAGTTCTGGATTACAAAAATGAACCATCAGTAGATGTGAACAAAGAATTAGTGTCTACTATACAGGGTCATAAAAAGGGAAATATATCTTGTTGCTGCTATTCACTCTGCTCACCTTGTTAAAAGACTTCCCCTCTTTATCTCAAAGAGAGCAGAGAGAAGAAGGGAGCTAGAGCAAAAACATGTAAATCAACCAGGAACAAGAAAGGAAGTCTTTCTTTAAAGGCAGAATCATGGTCTACAAATTATTCCAGATACTCCCCTGATTATTATGGGAAAAATAGCAATGAGAGACAGGCAGGATTGGGTTTCAGCAGATGGAAATCATTAGAGTAGCAAGTATTTTCCACATGCTGCTTTCTGTACCACTAAAATTCTATATGCACACAACAAATGATACCAAGGAAGAAGGATGAAAGAATAATACAATGATTAAAGTAAGGGAAGGAATTATTGAGGTTAAATAAATAGATAAAAACTTGTTGATTAGATGAAGTTTGCTTTCCTCTTCCAAAATATGTAACACATTCATACTAAGCTGATGGAGTAAGGCCTGACTTCAACCAATGTCACTGACAAAGGTCAACATGCCAAGCTTTTATTGGAGGGTGGCTTGTTCAAGAATCATCCCAGTTTATAAATTCCTTAGCATCCATAAATTTGAATTCTTTCCAATTAAGGAAGATTGCCTTTCTTTAATACATATTGCTGGATGATTCTTTAGGTACTGTGATATGCTAAGGCCAACCTGTTATGATATATTTTGTCTCACTTGCACTTTGTTTCCTAATACCACCATGAGTCCATTATTATCCCACTAAGCCAATTAAATGATACCATCAACTGAGATTTATTCAATGCTTTTTAAAAAGAACATGGTAAACAAATTAGCAGCAATACCTATCCAAAAATATGTCTTCTTCCAGGGGGACACAAATGCATTGGGCAACTATTGCTACAAATAAAATGTTTAGCTCTATAGTCTGGGTTTCGTGTTTAGGATTCTTACAGTTCTATTTCCTAGTAAATAGCTTTTAAAGCCACACTTTTCTTCTCTCTTACTGCATTTAGCTCAGTCAGAAATAAATAAATAAATAAATATGCCAGATGTCATGAGGCCAATAAGCAGGTGGGCCGAAGCTTCTGTACCAATTCAAACTGGCACAACATCAAACCTGGTGGGTATAACCTTTAATTCAGTGGTTCCCTGGCACCAGATCCAGCACCATCTGCTTAACTTTGCTAAGCTGTGCTTGTTTCTGTGTAGAGACAGTGCCAACAATGCAAACTGTCTCTTACATGTGCGGGGAATCATCAGTGCAAGTAGGGTTTTTTTTTCCTTCCAAACCCATATGGTGGCATCTGTAAATGTACACTGTCAGCATCACTCTTCCTAAGTCAGAATGAGTGCATGGAAAGCTGGAAGAAGGAGCTGGGTGGTCATATTTTCCTGGACTCTGTTCTGCTGTGTCTTGAGGGCAGAAAGAATGCATGGCACCAAAAGCAGACCAGCTTTGCTAAAGGCAAAGAAACAAGGGAATCCCTTTGGCTGATGGCTATGGAAACAGGCACAGACCGTTTGGTAAATTTTCTTTTAAGTTGCAACTTCAAAACAAGTCTGATGTGCCAATGGTAGCAAAGAAATTTTTTTGCCAGGGATTCTGCTGAGAGATTTGGGCATTGTGCTCCCAGTTGACTTCTAAGCAGCACAAATATGTCAACATCAACAACTGTCCATAAATCCATAAAAACCCATGCCTGAAAAAGAATGTACAATTCTGAAAGTACCAAAAGCAGTAATTAATATGGGAAAAAAGAAGTTACATCTGGGGAATTCATATTGAAAAAGCTGCATGAGGGATATTAACATTAGAAAGAACATCAGAGAGATTTGCATTAAAAAAAAGGTTCTCTGGCAATTTATGTTAACACCTACATAAATTACAGGAACATGTGTACAAACGCTCCATATGTTAGGAGGAGTGCAAATGCAAACGTTATGATTTTTTCTACTATTTTTTTTTTAAAAAAACCTGAATGATCCAAAGCTATCCAATTAATATGGACCATTATATGGCCCAGATCCATATATCTCTAGTAGAATCATCTATTGCAGTGTTTCTCAACCTGAGCCATTTTAAGATGGTGGACTTCAACTCCCAGAATTCCCCAGCCAGCATGGCCGAACAGGGAATTCTGGGAGTTGAAATCCACCCATCTTAAAATGGCCCAGGTTGAGAAACACTGATCTATTGAATCTGGTGAATCTTGAATGATGCCTCACCAGCAGAAACAATGGGAAATCAAGTTTGCCCTAAGTACCGCTTTTTAAAAAGAAGTACAGACTTCTTTTTGTTATGTGAACCTGGTAAATGGTCCTCAGTGTCTTGCTCTATTACTAAGATACCAGAGATGCTTTTATAAATACATTGCTGGCACTTTAGAATGGAATCTAAGAATGCTAAAGATTTTGATTGGTCATCATTTTATGCAAATAGATCTCTTTTGCATCTCCAGAATTAATATGCATTTCTTTCAGACTTCATACTACTCTAAAGTTTGCAACACTGGACTTAGTTCAAATACATGGATTTTTAGACAATATATATCCAATGTCAATATGAATCAGCATGAAACTTCAATCAGGCTGATATAAGAATCTTTATGGCTGAATACAATTAAAACTGATATGGAATAGATTGTTCTGTCCAATGTAAATTTCCTATATTCAGAAATCAACAGATGAGATTAGGATATGGGAAGAAGATATCATTTGTTATATTTTAGGAGAATGTGATAAATTATCAGAATTGTTTATACTTGTGATGTTTATATTTGTGATAATTATATATAACTAAGACAGAATATCAGCAAATAGCCCGAGCCTGCAAAGATGAAGTGAGGAAAGCTAAGGCTCATAATGAACTAAGGCTTGCGACCAAAGTCAAAAATAACAAAAAAAGCTTCTTTCAACATGTAAAAAACAAGAAAAAAGTGAAGCAAATGATTGGTCCACTAGTGGGTGAAAGTGGCAAAAAGGTGACAAGCAACAGGGAGAAAGCAGAACTATTTAACTCATTTGTTGCATCTGTCTTTACACAAAGGGAAAAAACAGACCAACCTACCAAAAATAGTGCCATAAAAAACAGAATAGAAATGCAAGTTAAGATAGGCAAGAAAATGGTAAGTGAGCACCTGTCCAGCCTAGACGAGTTCAAATCACCAGGACCAGATGGATTACACCCCAGGGTTCTCAAGGAACTGGCAGATGTGATCTCAGAACCATTGAACTATATTTTTCAAAGATCCTGGAGCACTGGGGAATTACCGGAGGACTGGAAAAGAGCTGATGTAGTTCCCATCTTCAAAAAAGGAAAAAAATGGACCCAGGAAATTACAGACCTATCAGCCTGACCTCAATACCTGGGAAGATTCTGGAAAAGATAATCAAACAACGAATCAGCGAACACCTAGAGGCAAAACAAAATCATACTAAAAGCCAACATGGGTTTGTCAAAAACAGATCATGCCAGACAAACCTTATTGCATTCTTTGACCAAGTGACAAAATTAGTGGATCAGAGGAATGCTGTGGATATAATTTACTTGGACTTCAGTAAGGCATTTGATAAAGTAGATCACAACCTACTACTTGATAAATAGAAAAATGTGGGTTAGACAGCATCACCACCAGATGGATTCGTAGCTGGCTGACCGGCCGTACTCAGCGTGTGGTCCTCAATGGAACCGCATCTACATGGAGGGAAGTGTGCAGTGGGGTGCCCCAGGGCTCTGTTCTGGGGCCAGTGCTCTTCAACATCTTCATCAACGATTTGGACGAGGGGATAGATGGGGAACTCATCAAATTTGCGGATGACACCAAGCTGGCAGGAATAGCCAACACTCCAGAAGACAGGCTTAAGATACAGGAGGACCTGGACAGACTTGAACATTGGGCGCTATCTAACAAAATGAAATTCAATGGTGAAAAAAGTAAGGTTCTACATTTAGGCAAGAAAAACCAAATGTACAGGTATAGTATAGGGGGTACCTTGCTCAATAGTAGTAACTGTGAGAGGGATCTCGGAGTCCTAGTGGACAATCACTTAAATATGAGCCAGCAGTGTGCTGCAGCTGCCAAAAAAGCCAACACAGTGCTGGGCTGCATTAACAGAGGGATAGAATCAAGATCACGTGAAGTATTAATACCACTTTACAATGCCTTGGTAAGGCCACACTTGGAATACTGCATCCAGTTTTGGTCACCACGATGTAAAAAGATGTTGAGACTCTAGAAAGAGTGCAGAGAAGGGCAACAAAGATGATTAGGGGACTGGAGGCTAAAGCATATCAAGAACGTTTGCTGGAATTGGGTATGTCTAGTTTAATGAAAAGAAGGACTAGGGGTGACATGATAGCAGTATTCCAATATCTCAGGGGTTGCCACAAAGAAGAGGGAGTCAAGCTATTCTCCAAGGCGCCTGAGGGCAGGACAAGAAGTAATGGATGGAAACTAGTCAAGGAAAGAAGCAACCTGGAACTGAGGAGAAACTTCCTGACAGTTAGAACAATTAACCAGTGGAACAACCTGCCTCCAGAAGCGGTGAATGCTCCAACACTGGAAGTTTTTAAGAAGAGACTGGACAGCCATTTGTCTGAAATGGTATAGGGTTTCCTGCCTGAGCAGGGGGTTGGACTCGATGACCTCCAAGGTCCCTTCCAACTTTTATTATTATTATTATTATTATTATTATTATTATTATTATTATTATTATTATTATTATTATTATTATTATTATTATTATTATTATTATTATTATTATTATTATTATTATATTTTTATTTTTATTTACTATATTTTCATTTTTTTATTTTCTATTTTTATTTTTTCCTGATCTTTTCAATTTTTCTTTTATTCATTTTTAGATTGTTTTGAATTTTTTTATTTTTATAATTGCAATTTTTAATAAAACTATTACAAAAAAGAAATAAACAGATGAGATTAACTCAATGAGATAAACTTACTTACTTTCCCTCTGCCTTTCTCTCTCCCCTTCATAGCTGTTAAAGAAGGCAATCAATATAATATATACATACATTTATCAGTAGTGGTATTCAAAGGGAATTTAATCATGCAGTGAATCTTCATTTGAGAAAATAATGTTGCAGATAGAGATACGATTCCTCCCATATGAAATGTTAAATAATATAAAATCAATAAAATTGACAACCCAAAAATCTAACCAAACTTTATCAAAGGCAAAAAATAATTTATTCTAATGAGGTTCTTTTCTGTGCATTTTTTATATAACAGATCATAGAATTATAGGACTGGAAGGGACCTTGGAAGTTTTCAAGCCCAGTGCCCAAGGCAGGAGACTTTATACCATCTCACAGAGTTGGATGTCCTGCCTTTTCTTGAAAACCTCCAGCAATGGAGTACCCACAACTCTTGGGGAGACAATTTATTCCATTGGTTAATTGGTCTCACTGTCAGGAAATTTCTCCTTAGTTCCATATTGGATCTCTTTTAATGAGCTTCTACCCATTGCTTCTTGTCCTGCCCTCAGGTGCTTTGAATAATAATTCAACTCCCTCATCCCTGTGACTGTCCCTCAAAAACTGGAAGATAGCTATCATGTCACCCCTAATCCTTCTCTTCATTAGGCTAGACATACCCAGTTTCCTTAACCGTTCATTGTACAGTTTAGCCTCCAGACACCTTAGTATCTTTTGCTCTTCTCTGCACTCTTTCTAAGATCTCAGCAACTTTTTTGTACTGTGGCAACCAAAATTAGATGCAGTAATCCAGTGTGGCCTCAGTATATTATAGAGCAATACTATCACTTGTCATAACCTTGATACTATCTCTCTGTTGATGCAGCCTAGCATTTCATTGGCTGTTTTGGCAGCTGCCACAGACTGCTGGTTCATTCTTAAATGATGGTCCATCAGGACACCTAGATCTCTTTCACAGTTACAATTGTTCAGCAAGTACCACTATTTTACCTGTGCATTTGGGGGTTTTTGCCCAAGTGCAGGAACTTACTTTTCTCACCATCGAACTGCATCTTATCTTAATGTTCACTGAAGAGTTGGGTGGCTAATAAATGTAAATAAATAAATACACATCACAGGGAAGTTTTAATTTATTCTTAAATGCCTTATATACAGTATAAAAATGCACAATTGTAAGAATCTAGTTCATCACCTGGCTTGCTGTTATATGAGAACATTTCCATGACACACATACCTCATTTCCTGTCTTCATGTTTTTACTGATAACATGCTCTAATAGTCAAGGTTTTTTTTGTGTGTGTGCTGGTCTGTGACCATAATAAAGACTGAACTGAATTTAATAATCAAGTGTTTCTACTATCTTGCTATTTATTTCGGTAACAAATACTGGATAGGTGCAGATAGTATAGTTGGCTATTATAGTCTCATGTGGCAAAAACTAGTAGATTATGCTAAATTATCATTCCCTAGATATGGCGACACACATAAAAACAAAACAAAAGTAAATATGGAAAGTAATTTAGGTTCAAACCAAAATTTAAAGAATTAGAGCAACATCAATAACCTGCACTCTGCTGATGACATTATTCTGTTAATTGAAAATGCAGTAAAATATTAACTCTGGGATTAACTGTTCAAGAGGAATTCAAGCAATTCCACCCAACCAAATGTATAATGAGTTTAATATACAGAACTCATTTTTATTATTTCTTTTCATAGCATTATAGTTTCTACAAACAATAGAAACTAGAACAAGTCTGTAATGATACTTAGAGCGTAATTTCAATAAATCTAACAATTATTCTGTAAGGTAGACCTACAATATTTCAGTCCTTCTAAATTGTATGAAAAGCACACTTCGTTATTTCTTTCATACTTCAATGATGCAAAAAAAAATTTAGGAAAAAGAAATTCTGAATAAATTGGTGAGATAAAGTCTAATGCAGTAAAGCATGTTGCAAATTTCTTAATACACAAAAGGACTTTTTTGACCCAACATTTAGATTCAACAATAATAAGTGTCCATTCTATTCATATTCACAAGTAAAGGAAAACTCAGTTCAATCAACATTTGTTTTGACCAGCAGGTATTACTTTCAGTTTATTTCACATACTTGATATTATAATTGATATTAGAAAAGAAGCATTTTTGTTTAAGGAATGATTATTTGCAAATACTCCCTCTTGTGATCAAAGGTAGAAAACCAGTAGGATCTTTTCCTATTTTATAAGCATCAGGATGCAACTAATCAGCATTTAGTTTTCCAGATAAAAGTTTGTTTTCTAATAAGATTTTTGACACACTGGTTTGACTATTCCATTTCTTTATATAGAGAAAATCTCTAGAAGACACATCAGGACAATATTATAATAAGGCTTGCTCTAAATCAGGGGGCGTTCTTATGAAAATAGCAATATAAATGGATATTTTTCATCTAATGTTAGTAGAAATGGGAGAATCTACCAATTTAAATTACTTTATTCCCAATGTTAAATATATTGTATTGCACTTCTGCATCATGAGATTTATTTTATTGTACCTATGCATCTCTATCTGTGTTTTCTATAATAGGTGCATTGTGTGCATGTTTGCCTAATATGCATTTTGGCAAATATTTTTTATCTATAATAAAGATATTGTATATATACCTAGAGAACATTATATATATGTTCCTTTATTTATACATTCTTGTATTTATTTTTATTAGAGAATGGCTTCAAAAGTTTTGAAAAATAATTAATAATAAAGGGAGAAATTATTGTTTTCCTTTCAAAGTATGAAATAGGCTGACAAATTTGTCTCCCATCTCTGTACCAAATAAGGCTTACTGATGTAAATGCAAAAGAAAGCTAAGATCTTTACATTCCCATCTTTCAAAGTGATGCTGAAATGTTGACTAAGCATTCCACATGGCTCTTTTTTTGGCATTCCATAGCTGGATAGAATTGCAAAATTAAAATAGAACATGAACTCACAATAACAAATGTCAAAATTGCAGTCAAAAACTAGTAGTTAAGACAGCATGAACACTTTTAAATTACAGATGGAAAGGACAAGCTAGCTTCTGACCAATCAGTTAAAAGTAGCTTTTAACAATCAGGACTTTGGAATCCATTTAAAAACAATCAATACATGAACAAGGAGAAATCTCAAAACAGAACTCCAGAGGAAACGTCTGGTCCTTATGCTTGCATCCTTGCAGGCTGCTTAATAGGCCCTCTGAGACCTATTTTACATCTGGGGCAGGTTCACTATAGCTATACACAGAACTATTTTCATCATCATAGCAACCCTTAAGGCACTACCAGCATTATGAAAATCAAAAGACAGTATATTTACTGCATATTGTCCAATGTCAATTCATAGTTAAAACAATTTATTTCTTAAAATGCTATCACTTAATAAATTTGAAGATAGCTAGCAGCAAAAGAAAATTCCTTCTCTTTCTGTAGCCAAATTCTCAAAGAATATTCAGTACAAAAATCCAACATAGCACAGTTCCACCATTCAATTCACATTTACAGCCATGTTAATGTAATCCCGTTGCTTTCTTGTTTTGTTTGTTTTGTCTCTTTTTTTCTTTATCATTTCCTGATAAAGAGAAGAACATCATTTATTTCAATTTATTTTCCTATATTGGCATATCTAGGTCTTAATAGGATTTCCAATATCTGAGAACATACATTCTCCACTTTACAGTGAGCAAAGGTAAATATCCGAATGAATTAGTATCTTCATGGGACCATGTATTTGTTCATTTATTTGTTCATTCAAAACTGGATAATATTTTGATTATCACATGCATTAACACCTCACTTTAATCTCTTGGTGTTTCTAATAAGTATATGTGTGCATGTGTACATGTATGTGTGTTTAAAATGGTTTCATGGTCTTTCTTCTCAAATCTTTAAAATTGCTGCTGAAAAGTTAAAAGCAACAACAGATTTTCCTATAGTACAGTTCTATTCAATTTTGCTCAAAAGAATTGATTCAAAGATTAAAAAATTGATGGACCTGTTGTTTTGCTTTCTGAACTAAGCTCAGCTTAGAAAGATACAAAAAAGTTATTGAATGTGACATTATCAATATCAGACATCTCAGTAATTCCTGTTCAAATCCATTGAATAAATCACAATGTTTACATCAATATTTTTTTTCTCATACAAATGACTTCTTAACTGAGAACTAGCTCATCGATTTACAAGCTACAAATAACCAGGATGTGACTATCTGTATCTACAACAAAATATAATAGTAGAGGCGCCTGTGACTCGCCAGAAAAAATTAACATCATTTTATAGCGTTATTCATGGTGAAACATTGTTTGGATTTTTTCACCTCTTTACATTTTATTGTATTGGTCCAATAAATGAAGCAAACTCTAAATTGATTGTTTGCATCTGATATAAAAATTGTTTTTCTTACACGAATAATTTGGGAATATATAGGCAAAGGGGAAGTTTAGGAGAGCTGCATATTCTCACACATCACTTGCATGGCTAATTCTATCATTTGCTACAGCAGTACAACCAGTTTTTTTTAAAAAAGACTAATTGATATAATATGGTATGAAATGCTTACAAAGGCTAGGGAAATACTGTAAACAAATCCATTAATAAATTCTGCTGTAGTTATCAGGAATATAAGATTGATTCATATATTTATTCATTAAATTTATATTCTACTTCTTCAAGATCTCAAGGTGGTGTACATACTACAGCCTTCTCCAATTTTCCCCATAATAAATATTCTGGGTAGTTGATTAGTCTGTAGACTAATTAAAATTCACTCAATCACCTTCAGTGACTGAAACTGGATTTGAATTTTCCCAGGTCTAGTCCATCTTCAATACCACACTGTCTCAAGTAACACATTCTCAGTATTTCATACAGTAGTTAAGTATGTGGCAATAGCACTTCTAATCAAAAAGAGATTGGAAGAGAAAAAGATAGGAGAAAAAAATGAAGGTGAGGTAACTGATTAAGTCACCGATTGCAGTTCCACCATTATGGGTAGAAAGGGAACAATTCAGTTAAAAAATATCAGAGTTGAAAAGGACACAACTAACATATGTTAATTAATGGAGGCCATAAAAGGGGGAGAGTAGTTTTTGCCTTTAAAGTTCTAATCATACATAGTCAAATGTGAATGTACTAATTGCCTCTGTCAAATAAGCATGGGGATGGTATGAAATCGTGTGCTAAATCAGTGTATTATGCTGAGCTATGTTAGCTATTTCCGATACAAGTGATCATTTGATGCACAATGTATAGAGCAGTAAAAAACAAATTAACCTCTCAGGAGAAGAATTTTTGGAAATTGTTATAATCAGAACAACTCCAAAAAATTAACTATATTGTTCAAAAGTCTGCGTCCTTGACTCTTTGTCAGAGAAAGGCTAATTAAATGTTGACAAGTAGCACATATCATTTCTGCACATGTTTGTACTTTAGTACTAGGCCTAGCAGATACTTTCTATTTTTGACTATTAGGGTAACTTCATGAGCAGGGAGAGTAGTTATTGATGTTTCTTCTTCCAATTATAAAATCATCTCCATCCAAAGAGTGGTTATAACTAAACATTTTTTCAGGTGCCCAGCTGTAGTAGCTAAAGCTGGCAAGGCAGAAAGCTACAATTTTCAGCTCAATCATTATACAACCATGGAACAGATGTTTCCAACACTCCTAACTAGAAAGAGGTCAAAAGATCTATTGCTTTGAAAAGGCAGGAAGAAAAGGCCTAGAATTTAAATCCCTCAGTTGACCAATGTAGAGAACTTGATTCCTATGTTCTGCAGTTGTCAGATCTTCTGCCTTCTTTCTTCATTGCATAAGTTATTTATTTATCTGTGTGGAGTCTTTGAAATTCCTGTTACCTACTGTTGCTACAGAATGCAGCATAAAATTTCAGGAGAGCCGAAATGAAATTTTGTATCTTAGAAAGAAGTCTGATACCAGTACAATGTATAAGAACCATTCTTTTCTTGAATTAACCTGATTTTTAAAACAGAGGAACTAATGTTACATTATTTAATATAGTTCTCCATTGATCTATCAGAACAGGACATTCAAACTTGTCCCAAAGATCACATAAAAAAATATTTTCAAATTCATTCATTTCCTTCCCTTTTCTAAAAAAAAAAAAAAAAAGGTGATCTAGGAACCACATATAATTCTTCCAGAACTTTTCATTCCCAAGGAGCTTCAGGAATAGGTGTTTAAATTTGGTATACTGTCAAGAAATTCTCTGAAGCAAATCAAACTTTTTCTTTTTAATTCTGAAAGATTTTAGAAACAGTTTCTTTACTTCTGAATAGATCCAAAGGATTAATATTATAAGAGCTCATATTTACCACAAAAACAAAAACCTATGTACTGTGTTTAAACTGACTAGACCATTGTGCAAGCTTTTCGCGGTAAATGCATCAAACTTATGTAAGTTTTGCAGTCTTAAGTGCAGCTATTGAAATTAAAACTTGCACAAATGGAGATTCCCCAATACTTGCCAGGTCTTTAATGGGAATAAATAATAACTCTTGTTCAGCTCAAATAGAAACCACATTTTCAAATTCCTTATGTCGGACAGTAGCTAAAAGCAGAATATATGTTCAAATGATTAACCTAAAATTGATAATGTTTTCACTGTGTATCCTTGGAAAGCATATATAATTTACACGGTGAAAATTTCACAGAATGTTCCTGCCAAAAGAGTGTATTCAGTACTTTGCAAGTTTGTTTAAAATAATATGATTCAATAAAATGGGAACGCCTCCTTGTTTAAGATTTAGTTTTATAATCTTTGTAACTAACAAGATGCATAAAGCAGTAATTTGTGTAACTCCAAAAAGGAAGAAAAAATAAATTCCCCCAGGAAGTTAGCAAGAGATATAGATTAGATAAATATTGCATTCACTAATAATTAAAAATAAAAGCAAAACTGTGGGGTATCTTAGAATTTAAACAAAAAAGAATATGCTTCATCATTACCAATAATTTTATATCCAGATAACCTAGCATTTGTTTAGTCTGCAGACTGTAAAATTTGTAAAACTAGGGTATAAATAAGTCCATTTATCAAATAATAATAACTAAAATACACCCACCCATTTGGAAGGAAATTAATACTCCCTTATTACCCAATGCATCTTACTATACACAAAATTATTCTGGGCAATGCTGCTGCTGATATAGCATTAATATGCAACATTCCAAGGGCTGTGACTGGTAGCTCCTTCAGCTAAAATTCCACCCAATATAATCCACTATGTGAAAAGCAGCCCATTGGTATGCACAATGCTCTATCTAATGCAACGTATTTCATTCCCAGCATCACCACAATATTATTCACTGATAGATTTTGGGCGGGGGATTGTTTATCACAAATCAACCCTTCATCATGTGGATCACAAGATGAGAGCAAAGATACAGTATGCAGCTAAGCTTATACGGATAAGTGTTTTTGAAAAGCTGGAATTTGAGAAAGACGTTTTACTGTGTGAATCGGTGTGTGGAATATAAATTATTCCTGGAACATTATGGGAGGAGATAAAGCAAGGAGCAAAGTTTCTCCAGGAACAGCCCCATTGGAAGGGGAATTCCTCTCCACATTCTGCTCAATATAGCTTAGTCCCTTCACTTTCATTTTCAATTACATACCTTGAAGAAGTTTCAGAGCTTGCATTTTATCAGTCCACTATTCAATCGTTCAACCACTGGATAGAGCATTTGATTATCAGTGTATAAGTCAACCATATAATGATGCACATAAACACTCAATAAAAAGCAAATATACCAACCCAAAAATTTTCAGTTGCCCAATCCATAGTTTTGGTATAACTAGGAACAATACAATCCATGTCAGGAACATAACTGATGAACCCATTGACAAAGGAGAAGGACACCAGAGATCATCACAGCTGAAAGAAGACTGAGGGGCAGTCAAAGAGATTAGAGATTAGATTGACAAACTCCCATAGGAAAGTAGCAAAACCAATAGGACTGATAGGAAGACTTGCATATATTTGTCTTCGCTTGGCAGTATCTTGGGGCAGGATATTGGGACAAGCATCCCTTGCACACTATAGCATCTCAGGTTTCAGACTGCCTTACTGTGGAGAGAAAGTGATAGCTTGCACTTATCTGCTGGGAAAAGGGTTACTTGCCTTTTCCGTGTTGAGGCAAGAAGATTGTGTGGTTTGCTGCTAGTCAATAGTATATGATCTAAAAAAAATCTAAACAAGATCAATCCTATTAAGTACTTAGAAGGGAGAACAATGGAAAATACCAGGCCTGGGAAGTCAAAATACCATATTAGAAGAAGACAAGCTTGATTTGATGAAGTCATTCATTTAGCTTTCATGGGGAAGGGTATATTTGGATGCATTTATTCATATGAGCGTATACAATGTTTGAATTTAATTACTAAAAGAAAAACATTGAAAATTTTCATTAAAAACATATCTGCCATCCTTTATTCCTGTTTGCCACAAAAATGGCTCTTGAAATTTTATGGTATCTCATTAAAACTCTATGGGTGAAGGAATCCACCCTGAATTTCTTCTCCCAGTTTAATCTGGATTTTTTAAAAAAAATCTGGAGATTTTCAAGACCTCTTATATTTAACATAGTTTTAAGGACTATTGAAATACTGTTCCAAGTGAGTGCATGGAACAAAGGACAAAGATTAAATTGAGTATAGAATAATAAAATTCATCTAGCTTCAACATAATGGGTACAGAACTGGCTAAAATTGATGTTTCAAATCATATTATCTGTGTCCAAATTCAGAACTAGACTCAACTAGTACTGTTTTAATGCTATAAAGCTTCCTTAGGGCACGGTTGCTTAATATTGAAAGGTGCATCGTTTACACAATCTTAATTTTATGCTGGGCTATGAAAAATGTTACGAGAAAACTTTTAAGAAACATCTTAACTGCCTCTAGAATCTTGGCAATACCTTCATAGTGCTTTTCAGCTGACACAATTTTTTTCTCTGCACCAAGCAAAATATTTTTCCCTATACTCATAAAAATTTCTGCTACTATATTGAGATTTTAGTTTGGGTTTTTTTCCCCCCTCTAGGACATTTGTAGATTTTCTTATGATGGCTGCTTTAGCCTCCGCTGCTCTTAACTGAATACTGGTTTTAATTGATTGTTGGCTGCTTTGTTTTTGATTTGACATTTATGGATCTCATTTTCATATTTGTGTGGTTTATTTAATTGAAAGTCAGTGTTAATATCCATTCTTAGGGATATCTAATGCATCTGAAAAATAAATAAATAAATGAAGCATTTATCTTTCAGAACAAAAATAACTAAAATCCCAACTATTTATTGAAAAAACATAATTTAAAAAACTTTTCTGAACCTTGGTACTTCAAATATTCTTTTTCTACAATTCCCATCTTCTGGTCAGTGAATTCTGGAGATCCATGACCCATGAAAGCCTGGTTTGAATATATTGGAAAAGAGTACAGTCATTTCTGATTTTAATGCTAGTGGATGTGATGGAATATAAAACCTTCTCAAACTTCCATCATTTTAGCAGAAAAGCATTCTGTAAGTTCATATTTATTGCATTTGCCAAATATAATTATATTTATATTTATCTTCTGGTATTCCGTAATTACATCTGAAAATCAGATAAAAATTAGTATCAGAAGTACATCACGATTCTTGTTGTGAATGTCCCAAGATTCCATGTGTCTTATAATAAAAGAAGCTGGATTTGGGGAGACAGTCAAAAGTCCATTTGAGAGTGCCATAGACAAATATTTTAAATTGACATCCATCATCATATGCAAATAAACATACAATTTAAAATATATTTGTTAGTACCACTTTATAATACATTTGGAATATTGCATCCAGTTTTGTTCACACAATATAAAAACGATGTTGAGACTCTAGAACAGGGGTGTCAAACGGCCGGCCCGTGGGCCAGATGCGTCATGGCAAAACTGCGCCCACCCCATTGCCGGCAATGGAAAAAAAGTCACAATACGTCGTGACACATCATGTGACATTGCGAGTTTGACACCTCTACTCTAGAAAGAGTGCAGAGAAGAGCAACAAAGATGATTAGAAGATTGGAGGCTAAAACATATAAAGAACGGTTGCACAAATTGGATATGTCTAGTTTAATGAAAAGAAGGACTAGGAATGACATCATAGTAGAGTTCCAATATATAATAGGCTGCCACAAAGGAGAGGGGGGTCAACCTATTTTCCAAAGTATTTGAAAGCAGGACAAGAAGGAGTGGGTGGAAACTAATCAAGGAGAGAACCAACCTAGAACTAAGCAGAAATTTTCTGACAGTTAGAACAATTAATCAGTGGAACAATCTGCCTCCAGAAGTTGTGGGTGCTCCGACTCTGGAGGTTTTTAAGAAGAGACTGAACAACTGAAATGCTAAATAGTTTCCTGCCGGAGCAGGGGGTTGGACTAGATGACCTCCAAGGTCCCTTCCAACTCTGTTAGTCTGTTGTTATTATTATCATATTTTTAAGTTGCGCAACATGGATTTTATGTTCCTGTGAAAAATGCCTTGAAAAAAACTACAGATGCTTGAAAAACTACAAAATTCATAAAATAAAATACCACAGCCATCTAGGTCAACTAAAACAAGTGATATAAATGGTTTGTGTGTTAAGCTTATAAATCAGCTTGCATGAAATTTGGGTGATCCTCCGCCACCACAGCTACACTTATGGGTACTTCTCTCTGAAAACAAACTCTTTAGGGTCATTAAATTAGTGCTCTTCTATAAATGACATTCAACAGAAATCCCTCCCCCAATTTAATTATAACAGCCGCTGCTGACCTTCACATAATGATGACAACAAGCATTTGACAAGACTCTACTATAAATCTTAAAGCCTGAAATTTCATGGGATGGGCAGCAAGAATTTTGAAAAAGGTTTCTATATTATATTTTCCATATGCAGGTCAGGTTAAATGAGAAGGGATAAATTATCATGTTGGTCTGGCAACCTCTATGCAGTACAGGAATGACTATTTTGAGAAAAGGAGACAGGCAGTAACAAATGTGAAGTGAGATAAATATCTTTAGGACTGAAAAGTTCATCTCCATTGAAAAGTTCTTTTTTGAGAAAAAGAAAGCTGCAGGGTATTCGCTTGCTGTGGATGATAATTTGCACATTTTACACAGTGCTATCCCTTAGCAAATGTGTAGTTACTATGGCAACCATCATATCATATGATCTGAACGCTATTTCTAAGATTTTTAAAAAAGCAACTTCTCAAAGGAGCATTTCCTGAAAATACTTAAGAGAGAGATTGCAAGGCACACATATTTTCTATCTATCAACAACCATTTAATCCTCCTATTTTATTCTCTGATGCTGAGTGAGAGTTGCTTATATACAACTAAGATGCATCATATTAGATTGGCATTACATAAAATAAACTGGATGGGGTCCACATGGTATCTGCATCCCAATCTAGATATGAGTATACTAAACCCAACAGCTAAATGGTATGTATCTTTCCAGCCTTTAAAAAAAGTTGGAATTTTTTTTGTACGTACAAAGCTTTCAATATAATCTTGTTGCTTTTTTTTAGTGACATATTCTCTCTTTCAATATCATAAATAGCAGGTTCAGAGTTGATTAGCATTTGGATAGGAAAGCATCAAGAAATCCCAGAGCTGCAGAATGCATTGGAAACTCAGTAAACATATCCAGAAGAATCCAACAGGAAATCAACTGAATATGGATAAGAGTCTTTATTTAGGATTGCTCTGGGCAAAACAAAGGGGGTTTTCTTATTACATCTGCAGATTTCTATCTGATAGACTTGTTTAAGAAAATCCATTTCCTCTTAGCAAGATCATTTGAAAGGCTGCTATGAGGTTTCTTCAAAGCATCTGTTGGTAAAAAAATCTCTTGGACCTACTCTGAGATGGATTTCATCTGTACAGGTCATGTCAAAAGGGTCATTCCAGCTGCCTTTAAGGAGGCAGTGACCTTTCCCGTCCTCAAGAAACTATTCCTAGAACTGACTGTTGAATAAATTTGGACTTTTTCCAACTTTCCTTTTTGGAGATATTTGTGGAAAAGATAATCAGATAGCACCTTCAGGGACTGTGGAAGAAATAGATTATCTGATCCATAAATATATTTATATTTATCAGGCCTTAGGTCTTGACATAGTACTGATGACATTGATCATGTTTGTGCATGACTTGTAGAAGGAATGTGGTGGCTCATCTGAGTAGGACACTGAGTTGACAACTTGTAAGCCCCTGTTTGAAGCCCAAGTGCTGCTATGTGATGGGGTGAGCTCCCATCATTCATTCCAGCTCCTGCCAACCTAACAGTTCAAAAGCATGCAAACTCAAGTAGATCAGTAGGTACCACTTTGATGGACTCATTTCACCACAGAAGTGCTTCGGTGCTTGTGACATAGAAGTATAGTATAGTATAGTATAGTATAGTATAGTATAGTATAGTATAGTATAGTATAGTATAGTATAGTATAGTATAGTATAGTATAGTATAGTATAGTATAGTATAGTATAGTATAGTATAGTATAGTATAGTATAGTATAGTATAGATAGTGTAGTGTAGTGTAGTGTAGTGTAGTGTAGTGTAGTGTATAGTACAGCATAGCATATAGTATAGTATATCCAATATCTAATGATATCCAATCTCACCCTACAACTGTCCAAGTGATGGGAGGAACAAACTCAGGTTCAAAACTAACAATTTTGGCTGTGGATTTTGAGACCTTGTGGATCAGGAAACTTTCCCTCTCTAATTCTGAATGGGATTGTATTCTCTCAGACAGTCCTGGTGTGCAGTCTGAGAGTTCTCCAGACTTACAGCCTGTGCTTGAAAAGCATGTGGCATTTATGGCTTAGAGAGCTTTTGCACAAAGCTATCTTGTGTACCAGTTGTGTTCACAGTCATTTTAATGCTCTGATCATCTCTCATCCATATTACTGCCATGCACTATACATGGGACTGCTCTTGAGGACCACTCAGAAGGTACAGCTGGTCTAGAATGCATTGATATTTATAATTATGGCTGCAATTTGGCACGTCCATCTGCTAGATCATGGATTGCACTGGTTACCAATAGGCTTCTGGATAAAATTCAGAGTCCTTGCTATCACCTTAAAAACTTAACATGGCTTTGGGCTTGGTTATTTGCTGGATATTCCATCACCAATTATCTCAGTTTGTCTGTTGGCATGCTCTTGGTCCTGTCTCTTAAGCAATTTATGTTATAGGACCCAGGAACAGTACCTGCCGTATGGTACAGTATTCCCCACCCCATGATTCAGATGGCCATGATCTGCCTGCATTTCAAAACACCCTGAAGAGTTGGTTTCTCTCCCCAGGATTGATTCAGGAGGATCTATAAGCCTGTTCCAATTGGCTCTTTCAATTGTTGGATTTCCTCTGCCATAACGAGTTCATTTTATTATATTTTATGATTATTTCTTAGTGATGCTGTTGGTTTAATTGTATGTCACCTTAAGTCCTTTGTTGGGTGGGTGATTACAGTAAACCGACTAAATAAATAAATATTGTTGTCAACAATATTAGATTAAAGGAGAAGAGGAAAATGACACAGTTCAGCAAAAGATACCTTTTGTATCAAGACAATGGGAAGCAATGGAATGTGACCTGGTCATGAATAAGTTAAATCCAATTGATTTCAATAGAATGAAGTAATGATTAATTTAGTCTGGTCTGTGCCTATTGGGTTCAATGGATAAATATGAACACTTGCAGGTAAGCATAAATTATAGAATGAACCATATTAAATTTGAGTAATGAGTCAGCCTTGAGACTGCAATGGAAGGATTAAATGTCATAACTGGTCTAAGTATCAGATTAGTTTTAAGGTGTTCCAAGTCCAAATTTTACTAAGCATCATAGCTTGCTAGGTAGCTTTAGACATGTGTCCTTTTCTCTCTTTCTTAAATAAATTGATCTTATAGGCTTGTTTTAAGGGACAAAAAACTCTCTGAAGGACGAATGTGCTGCTAATATAACATTTATATCAATTACACATTTTTTCTGTTATATATACATGAGCATGTTTTCTAATGTGTATGTACACCCAAATACGAGAGAGAGAGAGAGCATTTTGCAATATGTAGCTTAGCACAATCTTGTCTTGCAGCAAAAGAGATAATTTGGTTTTGCTCCAGCTATCTTTTCAAAACTTGTTGCTGTCCTAAACTAGATTGTAATTGCAATCTACTGTACAGCATCAACAATATTGATAGAGATAAAACCGGTGAAGGTAAATAGAACTAGTAGTACTAAACTTTTTCTGGAAAACAAGTTGCATTAGTAAATATATAAGCCAAAACTGAAATGAAAATATCTCCTCGGATAACAATAACAAAAGGCATTTTCAACATTTACCATCCCAGTCCCAAAGGTGCTTTTTTCAAAAGGCAACTGGATTTTCTTTGCTTTTGCTTGAAGGTTATTTGCTTCTCATCCAAGAAGCTTCTTCAGATCTTCTTGGATAAGAAGTGAAACATGTTCAAGCAAAAACAAAGTCCAATTGTCTTTTGAAAAAAAGCACTTTGAGGACAACCATGACTTGGATGACTGAGAATCCCCATGAACATTTACCATTACCATCAACCCCTGATTAAAATCATAAATTAAAGAAGCATAAGAAAGCTCAGAAGACTTCAGAATCAGAAATTTCTAATCCTGAAATCCTTTATAGTTACATACATCTGCACCAATATATGCAGATGTTTGTGATTATATATGAGTGTATTATTAGACCAAGGGAAGTTAATAAAGCTAGTTAGATTTCCAGTATGCCTACAGCTGTACACCTATCATGTACAAGAGCTGAAAGGCCTCCATGAAAACTGCTGAAAATTGTGATTTTTCCCCATATCAATGGATAGAAATATGTTATCAGTTCTCCAAATAGAACTCTCATTTGAATATAATTGGTTTTCTGTATGATTGGCCCTATGGGTATCAGTGCCAAAATGAAAGACAGTATTTGTATAGTTTTCTCTCCATTCTGACAATTCCCAGATATGTTGGGAATGCAACTCCCAAAATTCCCAGTCTGGATGAGACCAGAGTCTCATTACATAACAAAGCAGAGAACCCTCATACTCTTGCATCTTGTGATGTATAATTAATCAATACTGTGATGCATGAATAGTGTAAGATATACCCAAGATTCCATTCTAAAGGTTTTGCTGTTGATTGTGTGTGTAGGGAGAGATGGGAGAGTTGAAAGCTGACAAAGTTCATTATGTTCTATTTCGTAATTGCCATGGGATTCTTTCAGAAGATGAGGTGGGATGTCAATCATTTTTAGCTGTTTTATGCACTGCCTATCTATGCATGCATATCTGTTTCATATATCTTCAGCTTCGTTGTTTCTATATTTTAGAACACACATTTTATTTTCTTGGTCTGTTTTTAGATATGAGCTTGAAGGTTCTGATACATTGAAAAAAATCCTAGTTTTTGTGGAACTGTTTTCTTTAAATGGCTGGAGTGACCAAGGAATGCCTTTTAAACTACAAGAATACTTTTATATTCATCTACCTGCCTGCCTACCCTACCTACTTGCCTGTTGTTTATGGAACCCAAAATTCCATTTCTTGAAGAATTAGTGTTTTCATTCATTCCTTAAAAAAATGTCTGCTGCCTAGATAGCATTCTTGGTTTTGAATTATTTTTAATAATTTCTGAATCCCCCAAAATATAGTCAAATGATCTATTTGAACTGCAGAAATGTTTCCTCTTATTTTTTTTCCTAGAGATATTTTCTCTGGAAATCTCAAACAGGTTCCATAGAACTGTATTAAAGTTGTGTAAAGTAAGTGGAATTCATTCCCATTCTTGAACCAATCTTAATTTCTCACTAGTGGTAAAACAGGATTTCTTATTCCAGATAAATTGCAGGCTGCCTTAGTAGTTCAGAACAGACTGTAACACAAATGATATTATCCTCCACTTCTGCATCTTCTGCATTCTCTAATGGTGGAATTTGCCCTAAGACTAGATAGAAGGACAATGAAGAAGGACATAGACAATGAAGTGGAAATTAATGTAATTATCTCTTCATTTAGCCTGCCATTATAATGTCTGTGGAGATTCTCAGTCATCCAGTTTATTGTTGTCCCAAAGGTGCTTTTTCAAAAGGCAACTTTTCTTTGTTTTCCCTTGAAGATATTTCACTTCTCATCCAAGAAGCTTCTTCAGTTCTGAATTGAAGAAGCTTGAACTGAAGAAGATTCTTGGGTGAGAAGTGAAACTTCTTCAAGGAAAAACAAAGAAAAAGCACCTTTGGGATTGCCATTATTATATATTGAAGGGGGTGCGATGACTCAGCAGTTAAAGATGCTGAGCTTGTCAGCTGGAAAGCTGACAGCCCTGATTCAAGATGCATGCACTGCATGATGTCTCAAACCAGAGCTAAGGGCAAGCTCCCGTTACTTGCCCCAGCTCCTGCCCACCTAGTAGTTCAAAAGCATGAAAACACAAGTAGATAAATACTTTTGTGGGAAGGTAACAGCATTCCGGGTGCCTTGGTGCCTCGGTGTAAAGTCATGCTGGCCACATAACCACGGAAATGTCCACATACAATGCTGGCTGTGTTGGCTAAGAAACAGAGATGAGCACCACCCCTAGAATTGGACACGATTGGACAGGTGAAACCTTCATCTTTATCTTTATTATATATTGATGCATCATGGATAGCTTCATAATGGCAGGCTCTTCCCTTCCACAGGTTTTTACTTTTCCATATATTCATATCAGAAAATTATTTATATATGCTACCTTTCTATACTCTCTTCTGTAACACACATCCAGGCTGGCTTAATATACAAGTCCATTAAGAAAAGCACTGCCTAATAATGAAAGAGAAATTTTCATTATTTCCTGCAGTGCATAATTATGACACCAAACTGTTGGCTGTACCCTGATATTTTGGGGAAATATTTTATTGAATAATCTGATTTTAACTCAATTGTTTTTCCGGCCCCAAATTCTTGCTGATGAATGAATCCATTTTTAAGAGAAGAAAATTAGAGAATTTAGTCACTTACTAAACATAGAACTAGAATGGAATAGTTGATACAACTGTAGAAGTAATGAAAGGGTTTGATGCATGCCAATAGATCTGGCTATCAAAGCAAAGGGCATTTTTTGGGTTCACGATGTCAGCTGGCCTCCCCAAAGAATGGGATTATTTTTTAAGCTTGAGTCACTGTTGGATTTAGCAAAAAGAGCAGGACAGATGCCATTTGGGGACAGAAGGACATTTGGCTTCATAAAAAAAAATAGCATAGATAGGCTTCAGATATATGCACAATAATGCCAGAGTTTCAATGTACAGCCTAACCTTCTTCAAAAAATTAGACTATTTGAGAAGATGATCTTCAATCTGACCTTTTTCTTAAAGGGTGGGATGGCTTCAGTACATAATGGGGGGGGGGTTGACACTATTAGTTAATTTCCCCCACTGGTACTGCCCACTTAATCTTTCCACTCTTCCCTTCCTGCATCCAGAGAATCAGGATCTCATCTTATCATTAATTCACAACCAGCCTCTCATGTTTGTTTAATGGTACCAGTGAAGCATCTGTTATTGGAAATCTTGCAGCATCTTATTGAAGTGATTCTGTAATTCTTCAAAGGCACTGTATGGTCCCCATATATCCAAAGCTTGGCAGCACCCTTCTCCTTCAATATTATCCTCAGAGAGGCCATATGAATAATGCCACAACTGTCTTCAGTTCAAGATGGAAAATGAAATGAGACACTCTCCCCTTTCATCTTGATCAATTAAATTTTAATATGTTACAAGATGAGATAGCAGCAGGTTGCACTATTCAGCTTAATATGCCTGTTCAAAATTCCACAGTAGGTTGTGGGTGAGAGCAGGAGGAGAGAAGCACATCCAACTACAGGATGCAGAATGATTTTCTTTTCAAACCTCCTTTGCCATTATATGGCATTTTGTTTCGCACAAGGCTGTGTTATGAGAGGCATGCTATAAAAATGCAAAGATGTTGTCAATAATTATTGGGCTGGGTGGCCCACAAATCTTCTCAATTACACTTTTGTTTCCTTGCCAGATCTCCATGTTCTCTTCTGAAAGAATGTTTTGTTGGTGTTTACACAGCCTTTGCATGCAGAATGAATAAAGGATGCCCCACCCAGCTTTCCCATTTTACAGGCTTTATTATAAAGATTTATCATTTTACATGTTTAGACATTTTGCACTGGAGGGAATCTGGAAGGCTCGGTTTGATGTGTAATTAGTTGCTAGTTCATCAGCCCACCATTTGAACTTGTGCCTGGTCCTAGAATAATTACTTTTTAGAAAAGAAGTGACTGTTTTCATTCATTTGGTTTACTATAACATAATAAATAGCTATGCAAGATCAGATGAAAAGATTAGTCCAGCATTTTGCTCCTGAATGGGCCAAAAATGTGCCCTAGGAAGCCCTCGAGCAGTAATAGTATGTGATGATGACAGTAGCACCCTCTCATTCATAATATTAATTCCAATACTTTGAACAAATATATATCTTTGTTGCTGATAGCCAATGAAAACTTTACCCTCCATGCATTTGTCTAATCCTCTTTTAAAGTTATTCAAGTTGATGGCTACCTCCACACCAATTATACATTGTGTGAAATATTTTTTTCCTCAGCATTCCACATCAATGGATGAACTTCAGATTGTAGTACTGTAAGAAGCTATATATATTGTTGTATGATTGTGTTTTATCCTAAGGCATGTCTTTCAACATAAATTCAAACATACTATAACTTGTGTCACCCGTTGATAATTTAGTCCACCCTTTTCTGCAGCTTTATTTTTGAGATGTAGAGACTTTAGAAAATGAAGAACTGAAAAAAATGAAGTTTCTTACTGAAAATTGGAATATGTCCTTTATTTAGCACATCAGCTCCTGATAACATGCAACTTCATATAACCTGCCACTATATCTGTTTACGGTAGTACAAAGCGATGCTATTCAGCATGTGGTTTAAGGAGTTCCCAGTCAAATGCTCCTCGTGCCTTAAGGATTTCACATAATTTGAGCCACTTTGGGAAAGTGACTGGGTTTTGAGGGGTAGTGCTAAAAGTTTTAAGAGATTGAGATTGCAATATGCAATCTCAAAGAGCTCCCTGTTTTATGGTTAGAGGAAACAATTTTCAAAATAGGTACAAGCATTTTCTGAATTGCAATGTTGCCAAGCATCTGAGCTTATACCCTCCACTCCCAAGGCCTCCAACTGACTTGGGTTCAGACATGTTTCAAATTATAGGTGATGTTTCTTGCAACTGCCTTAACATGGCCATTGACAAGTCCTGTAACTGTTTTCCTAAGTCATAAAAGCATTAGTTGTCATGATTAAATTGAAAAGAAAAAAACCCTACTCTTCTTCAAGAGTCCTATACCAGGAATGATAGTTGAGTTCAAAGACAGCCTGTATCTGTTGAATTCAAAGAAAACAGTGCTGTTTTGACAGGAGAAATGGGATATCTACATATCAGTGTCATACCATTAAACATGTCAGGTGCTGTTAGACCATTTCATTCATTCAAGTGCTTTTCCTTTTATTGCCTGTCCTATAACAAGATTATGGAAATAATTTGACAATACTCGAGCTGTAGCTATAGATACTAGTTCAAAGTAAATAACAGAAGCATTTTATCAGAATGGCTGTCATTTTCCAGTTGAGGGAGAAAAGTGTTTCTTAAATATATTTTTTTCTCTATGTGTATGCCCTAGGTGAGCCATTTCTAATTTACTTACATTGATAGGTGACAGTCCTAACACACATTAACAGATGAAAAGTATAGTAATTTTGGGAAAGCAGTTTGCAAAAAGAGACAAAATTGATTGTTTGAGATTGCAGCCTAGTAAGAATAGTTTTTGCAGGAGATTATTGGAAAACATGTTAGTTATGCAGTAATTTGATATATAAAATACACCTTAAGCAAAACTAATTGAGGGCAGGAAAAATTGCTATAGAACCCCCCACTGGTAAAATTCTGTGTTTAGATGATGTTAGATGATTAGCCAATTCCTCAGTCTATTGGTCACTCACCATATCTACAAAATGCCACTTTGGGGGATGTGGAAGTTTTATTAAAGTTTAGGAATATATTTGGAGGAATGGTTTATTATAGTGTTTCTCAACTTTGACAACTTTAAGATGGGTGACGTCAACTCCCAGAATTCTCCAGCCAGCTTAAAGTTGCTAAGGTTGAGAAACACTGGTTTAATTACATTTTTCCTTGATCCAGTATCCATCAGATGTGCAATCATGTTCCCCGAGAAAGGTTAGAGATAATCCAAGACATTTGGAGGGCACCAAACTAGAGAAATTTGGCATTAGCATTATGGGAAGGATAATTTTGGTTCCATGAAAAACATGTACAATTTCCACATGTTCAATTTTAAAAAATCTTTATTGGTGGCATACTTAAAGGCAATTATTGACATTATTCATGTAGAAGAACAGGACGATGGACTTACTAAAAAAAACACACAAAGAGGTGTTATTCTATTTAAAGCCCTGCATGTGACTCTGTTATTTGAACTGAAGGCCTGCACTTATGATATTGTAGATGAAACAAAGGGGCAATCTCTACCAGTCTGCAAGTCTTACATAAACATAAGAATCATGTAGAATACCATTTTCAAATCAGATACATTTGAGGTACATTGTGATTTGGCACAGTGGGCTGGAAGTCCAGTTTGGGGGGAAAAGAACATAGGAAAGAAAAGAGTGGTAGAATATCCGGTAGTACAGATAGTCCTCGACTTACAATTGTTCATTTAGTGATGGTTCAGAGTTACAACAGCAGTGACAACAAGTGACTTATGACCGTTTTTCACACTTACGACCATTGCAGCATGCCCATGGTCATGTGATCAAAATTCAGATGCTTGGTAATTGATTCACAGTTATGACAGTTGCAGTGTCCTGGGGTCAGTGAACTTCTGACAAGCAAAGTCAATGGGGGAAGCCAGTTTCACTTAACAACCATGTGACTAGCTTAACAAGTGCAGTGATTCCCTTAACAACTGTGGCAAGAAAAGTCATAAAATGGGGCAAAACTGACTTAACAAATGTTTCACTCAGCAACATAAATTTTGAGCTTAATTGTGGTCATAACTCGAGGACTAACTGTATTATCAAGAATTGGAGTTTCTGCTCTCCAAACCAAGGATCTTGTAAATTAATACAACGTCAATCTAAATTAGCATACAATATGAATTGTGCAAAGAACAGAGAGGTACCATTTAAAAATGCTGTGTTCATCATTCTGATTCAGTGTAGTTCTATCCTATAAAATACATCAGCATTATTTTCCTTTTATACAGAAAATGGGGAACAGATTTAATCTATTTGCAGAATTTAAGCCATGGGCAAGATTCAGGCTTGGATTATTGTGCTTTGTAGCTGAGTTTCATAGCTATGCCACATCACTCATCAAATACCTGCAATTTGGGGGGTATGGCATTAGTATGCGGTGCAGCATTGCCTTTTACAGTCTTTTTTTAATTGATGAAAGTAATCTGAAAGAGAAAGTGCAACTTGTTATGTCTACCTTTATTCCCTGTTTGGGTCTCAAAATTAGGTTTTCAGATTTGGTACAGTGTTCAGTTGTTTGGTACTATATGGACTGAATGCTATTATGAAATGGGCACCTGAGAAGCAGCTTCATAGCCTTAAGACCAGTGGTGGGATTCAGCCGGTTCTCACCAGTTTGGTAGAACCGGTAGCTAATTTTTTGTTGCCCAGGCCCAGAACGGACTTCCGGAAGTGGCATCCACACAGAGAACTGGTTGTTCACATATTTGAATCCCACCACTGCCTGACCCAGGTTATTGAAGTTAAAACCTGCAGGAACTGAATTCTAGCATTGTTACGGGGGGGGGGGTGTTTAATGATATTTTCTATACACAGGAGACCTTGAACTAAAATCCAGCATTCTATTATATTCTAAGAAAATTCTAGAAAAAAGAAGTGAAACTGGTCAAAATCCTACTCAGTAATAATTCACCCTAAAGAAACTATTGCTCTAGAGCTGTGCACAAAATTCTCTAACGTTTCTATGAGCAGAGAAATTGAGGCAAATTCTTCAACAGTGTCTTAAAGAATTCAGCATTTTACATTAAGAACCGTTCAACATTTTTCTGTTGGTTTGGGGTTGTGTTTTTTTGGGAGAGGAATTAAGTGTAGAAAGGCTGGCACAAATAGTAAGTTATGCTGGCAGCCTCAGCACCATTTTGCATCCTCTATAATACTCTGGACTTAACATTGTTTCAAGACATTGTGTGTTAGCTATTAACAAGAAGGAAAGAAGGAACAGTGATTACCACCAGCAAAAGGGAAAGTAATTAGAGATAATCTGGGTTTTGTTTTTTTAAGAAATGAGAACAAGAGAGATCTTGGAATTGTCAGACAGATGCTAATAGGCAAAAGGATGTGTATGGATACCCCATACAATGGGAAGCAAAGCTAAAAAGAAAAAGAAAAAGAAAATTCTCTAAATTGGATGGCTACTCCAAATCAAAAACTTTCCTGTGGTCCCACGTACAGGCAAGCCAGTTGGCATGATGAGATGAAGCTGAGCAGAATGGAGTTCTCCTTATTAAATCAAGTTCTAATACACATAGAAGTGGTTGCTACATGCCTGGAAAGAATGGAAATGAATAGGTGACACAGTTATTAAATGCTTATTATTCAAGTACTGGTACAAAAAACAAACTGACAACCAGGCAGCAAAATCCTGTCTTTTAGATGTGCAGACACGGATCCAATTGACTTTGCAGAAAGCTTGCATGCTACTAAACTTTAAACCACTTGACCACTTTTCTCATGTCTAAAAGAAATAGAAAATAAATGGGCAATGTGAGCAAAAGTTTTTTTCTTTTAAGGAAGTGTGGCTTCTTCTACAAAAGAATACTTTCACACATACTATCAAAAATGCGCAAAAAGTGTCCTTGTTATGGAGCCCATATATACTAATGAGCTTTCCCCAATCTGGTGCTTTCCAAATGGATTGGACTTCAACTTCCATTATTCCTAGCCAAGATGGCCTTTGATTAGAATGATAAGAATTGACATGTCTAGATGGAATCAAGTTGGGAAATGTGATCTTACACTTTTCATTCTTTTTAACAAGCATTTTGCAGAATGGCAGATTTATGTCTGACATTCAACTCAACTCTCACATGCTTATTCATTATCTGTAGGGCTGACCTTTTATTCTTAAGAGCCCAAGGTGAGGGGGAGTCCTTTTCCATTTTGCCCTGGCATCAACCCTATGAAATAGGTCAGGCTGACAGATACTGAACATCATGTCTGAATTGGGATTGGTTTTGCCTTCTCTTCCTTATGGCTCAGATGCCTGGCAACTCAACCAATGTACCTAACAATTTCTTTATCTTTATTACTTTGATTCATTTTAACCATGCTCCAGGTCATCCCTAACTTAACGGCCTGGATTTCCCACCATCATTGCCCTCCCTTCCCATAACAATTCTAAAACCTGGGCGATTCTCACTTTTGTGGTCTTTTTGTTCAAATAGGTCTCAGGAATAACTGATCATTTTGCAACAATGAAATTCTTTAAAGGATCCAATGGCCAAGTCTTTTAAAGGGAAAAGATAGTGGTTCACAACAGAACAAATGCTCTCACAAGGTAAAATGCTGGCAAAACAAGCATACAACTTTTAAATCTCATTCTTTGTAACTTAACTAGAGAATAAACAGCACCGCTATTATTCCATTATCTAACAATATAATGAACCTAAGTACCTCTTTCATTACCCTAGTCAATAGGAAAGGAACCAATGTGACTCAGCTTTAATTGAAATTTGAAGCATAACTCTTAATGAAGAGTAAATATCCTCTTGTGCTCAAAGTAATGATCTTCTCATGGCTTTCACTGTGAGGAGATAGACATGTATTGATGCTTGCATTAAAAACCATCCGATGAAGGCTGCAGACAAAGGTGAAAAAGCTGTAACAATGCATCGCTATTTTTTACTGATGCAATCTTATACATGCCTGTATTCCCATGGAGCTCAGGTAGCTTTACTCTCAGGTAAACGAATACAGGAGCAGCCCAAAAGGAATGTAGGATAGATCTCATCTGTCTTGTTTAAAAATAAAGCAGGTGTTCTTTCCCATGCCTTGGCCATGAACGCCAGTTGGGTGACCTTGGGCCACTCCCTCTCTCCCAGCCCAACCCAGCTCACAGGGTTGTTGTTATTGTGGGGAAACTAGGAGTTGGAAGGTGGATATGCTTGCCATCTTAAGACATTTGTAAAAATAGCAAAGGTGGGGTACAAATAAATTAAAAAACAAGGGTACCCAAACTTTGCCACTCTCATTATCCTGAATTTCCAGCAGGAAACATACAGTGTTTCCCCAAAAATAAGTCCCGGTCTTATATATTTTTTGCCTTCAAAAGAGGCACCAGGTATTATTTTCAGGGGATGTCTTACCCGCTTATTTAGAATGCCTCACACGCCCCAACACCTGTCATGCCACTGCCCGAGTTCTTCTGCAGCTGCTTGCGGCCGCACACCATGTGGTGCATTATGCTGGTGCCGCCGCTCGTGGCAAGAGGCTGCATGGCACATTGCACCATGGCATGCATGAATGGCAGCACCGGTGCAATGTATCACGTAGCCTCCTGCCACAAGCGGTGGCACCGGCGTGATGTACCACACAGTGTCCTGCCATGAGCGGCAGCACCAGCACAATGCGGCACATGGCGTGTGGCTGCAAGCAGCCACAGAACTCAGACAGTGGCACGACAGGTGTCAAGGTGTGGGAGGCCTGGCTGCAGCGGTCCTAAGGTCAGCAGGTGTGGAGCATGTGAGGCAGCTCCACCGCCCCCACCCCCACCCTAGCTGGATTTTTACGCATGTGCCTCGTCCCCAAACTAGGGCTTATTTTTGGGGTTAGGGCTTATATTAGACACACACGTAAAATATCAAGCTAGGGCTTATTTTTGGGATAGGTCTTATTTTGGGGAAAACACGGTATCTACCATGAGTCACCCTACCTATTTGATGGGTGTTTTCCCCACAGTTCCTTTTTTCACAGAAAAGCCACAGAGGTTAATAGCAATTGGGGAAGATTTTTATTTTCTGTCCAAATCAATAATGCATACATTTGTGTTTTCTTTTTGTCAAAGAACAATACCCATCCCAAATTTAAAGGAGTGTAGCTGCAAAGTATTTTACTGAAGCTAAATATATCTCTTCCAGGAAAAAATGTCTGTCTGCAAAGTTCAGTTATGACTGGCTGGGGAAGGAGCTGAAGTCCACAAGTTTTAAAATTTTCAAGGTTGGACACCCTAGACAATATGGTACATCTAATTCTTAATACATAAGAATGTGACATTTATAGCTAAGCTAACTTTCTGTCAGCCTCCATCTTTTAATAAAAAGTTCATCCCTTCATTTCTATGGTAAATTGTAGTACATTTGCAAACAAAGTATTTTGTAGATGGGGAACAATATTTTCAATATCTTTGCAAGGTTCTTGGCATCTTATTTTCACCAGCTGTGATTTTCAAAAATATTAAATAAAATGATTAGAATGTGATTTGCACTTGTATATTCTCTTTTCTTCATTTTTAAAGTACTCATTTCATTCAACCACAGTAAAAGGCTATTTAATTTGAATTGTATTGTGAATTTAGTCATATGGAAATGTGATAGCCTTAAGTATATGGCAGTTTCAGCTCATTTTGTGTGTTTCAGGCATAGTTTCTTCATAATTAAAGTGTCACAAAAACAAATTTGTAGCAAGAATGATGAAATTTATTCAGAACATTTCTCTGCAGAAACAACTTTGGCTCACATAATATCATTTTATGCTAGCGGTCCACAATCCTTTTATCTTTCTGTTTTTTCTCTTTCTTTTTTTTCCTATTGTTAAAGATTGAGCCCTCTGTGAGATGCTATTGTCTACAATCCTTTTGAAGTTTATGAGGGAATATTTGACAGCCATTTACCAGAATTCTAAAAGCAGCAACAAAAAAGTAGCTTGTGGAATTCTGTGGAATATAATTTTAAAACCCACTATGAAAATGTGTATTACTGGTAAAAGTAATAGGACTAAATCAGAATATTAAATATCTTTTAAATGGTGTAGAGAACAATATTGTAGAAATGTCTACACTTTGTTCAGAAACTAAAACATAATATATATCAGATTGTAAATCTCTTACGGCTTTTTTTTAGAACTGATAAGCTCTCCCTATTATGAAAGGGTTTTGATTTTGAACCTTGCAAAGCACAGGATTTCTGTGATAAAGGTGTTGAGTTCAGCACTGGAATATAGGAACAATGCACAATTGAAGTTTTGCCTCTTTTTAATCTGCATGGCACTTTGTAGTGCAAGCATTGAGCTTTTAATCACATTGGCATTGCCACCATCCTGAGTTTTGACTTTAAAAATATCAAACTAATGACAATATTAACAGGAACAAAATGCTTGACATGGAGAACATTGGTGTGTTCATGTATGCAAGCAATTTAATTTATTTCTCCTTTTTATAGAATGGGGTGCAGGAATTACATGGGTTCTGTAGCATCTCAGGCATAGCAGTTATTTTTATACCTGATCATCTGTACAGTTCTTTGATGGGTTGCAGAGTAGTGGCTTTGTGGAAATGTTTTCAGTCTGAAATAATGAATGATCTAGGCCAGCTTATATAGCATTTTTGTTTTTAGTGAAGATCCCTATTGAGTATTACCAACACATGTTCTTCCCATTCCAGTTATCTATCTATATCTCACTCAATGAATTCCAGCAATGCCTTTACTTCTAAGGGATTTCTTTTAATGCTCCAGCCCTGAAATGGAACAAGTTGTGAATTTCAATGTGGGAGCCAAAAACAGTAGAAGATTCCATGCTCTAGAATAGGAGGTAGGATTTTTTTTTTCTCCAATCAAATGCTACAGTTCTCAGGAGACAATTAATTATGGGCTGTTTACTGGTGAGGCAACTTAAGGAGCTGTTAGGTTCAGAGTCAAAAAGAGAAGGAGATATGATAGAACTTTTTTTATCTGATTGATATTCCTTCTCCTGCCTCTTTGGAGGTTATCCATCTCAATGATTTATATTATTACAGTATCTATGGCAAGGTAAGGTCAGTGATGTTGATATTAGTGATGTTTCATCCAACAACATTGGTTGCATAATAGTATAAAACAGAGCTCCCCAAGCCCCGGTCCATGGACCAGCACCGGTGCATGCCATGACAAAAACTGTGGTCCTCAGAAAAACTTTTCTCCATGGAACTGGTCCCTGGTGCCCAAAAGGTTGGGAGCCACTGAAATAAAACATGCTGCAAAACTTAAAGTAAATCCATGAATGAATTCAGATCACTTTATGGCTGCACAAGGTGATGCAGTCTTTCTGTTTAGTGCACTGTATAAGAAAAATATTATGAGACATGACATGCCACTCAGTGAGAACAGCTAAGCTTAGCTCAGCTAAGAAAAAGGTGGAAAGAGACAAAAGAAAGCGCACCCAATACGTCATCCAACATTGTTTAATATCTCAGAGTCCTGCCTCACCAGTATCTTGCTTAAGTGCTTCTTAATTTTCACCTCAGCTTGCTCAAAATTAAAATTTGTCTTTATATGATGGCCAAACAACAGCCAAACAAAAAGCAGTTAACAAAGGAACAAGCTATCATAAACACATATAAGTTAACTTTTATAAAGGAAATCAAGAAAAATAAAGCTGAATCTACATTTTTTTTCATTTTACGAAAGTTTTATTTTATTCTCATTATTCCCTGCAGCCTCTGTGCTAGCAAGGAAAGCATAACAACAAGTCATTTTTATCATTGCTGGACAGTTTCTCCCTTGGAGAAACTTATACTTTATAATCAGTAAACATTGGTAGAGGCATCAATTATGCATATGTAAAACAAATTTGCCAAGGAACAAACAAATTATATTTTTTTCTTAATTTTCAGTTATAGCTGGTGACCCAACATACATCATTTTGTCAAGATTGCTAATCCCTGCTTTTTGAGTTCTTGAAACCTTCTTAAGATGTCATCACTAATATTATTAAGGACACGTTGTCTACTTTTGAGGAGAAAGGACTGCATTATATATGGGTATTTGTTATCTATGAGTGGATTGCCTTAGATGTAGACTTTGTATGGACAAATGTAATGAAATATAGAACTCATTTTTACAGAATACAGTGGATTTTTTTAAAAAAGATATATAAACATACAGTGGTACCTCGGTACTCAACTGCTTTGAAACTCATTGAATTTGGTATTCAATACATTTTGACATGAAAATTTTGTCCTGGTACTCATTGTTTGTTTGGTACTCAACACACAAGCTAAATGTTCTTGGTGTCAGTTGCCTTATGACTCACTGTATTTTACCAAATGGGAAAAAAATTGTTTGGTACTTATAGTTTTTGGTACTCATCGCATCTCCTGGAACCAACTGAGTACTGAGGTACTACTGTATTAGAAACATATATGTACTTGAATAGTTTAAAACTTTTAACTCCTGAGCTTTGCAGTTGGCATTTTCTCATTGTAGAAACTCTCACCCCAATCTGCCTTCTAAATCTCCCCTTCCCAGCTAAAGTCAGAGAGGGGTGTTTTTCTTATAACCAAAAGGCAAAGACAAGCATGGAGAAGATATTCCATGCATGTTTTGCTCAGAGGAGGGAGCTCTAGAGTGTTCTGGGAATTATCAGGTCAGCAATGGAGAGGAAATAACAGAATGGTGTGTTATGAAAAATGTTCATGAAGTTTGGAGGATAAAACTGGTGACCAGATAGAAGAGCTCCTATTCAGCTTTCCCCAGTCTGGCATTTTCAAGTAGAGATGCAAGAACTAGAACTACAAAACCAACAGGGTCAAAGGTTTTGCAAACCTAAGTCTTTACACTGAGAAGGTTCAGCTCCAAAATATATAAATAAATCATAATGAACAATGTCTCTAAACAAATAAGGAGCATTTTCCTTCATCATTGAATAGACTCCCATATTTGGGATTAGAATTAAGAATCTTTAATGAAGCTCTTATGATTTAGTAGCTACCTGGCATTATTTCATTGTTGCCCCTTTAAATCAGAACAATGAAAATAAAATAATATAAACCCCTTTTCAGACAAAAAATTGAGAATGAACACACACACACACACACACATATATTCAAGCATAATAGCAATCCTCAACACAACAAGCCCTGAAATTCAATTATTTCATCAGCACTTTCAAACATAAACAATAAAATAAGCACACATTAATCAAAGATATTGATCAACTTCAAATGACAGCCTGTATGAATACATAATTGCATCATAAATCAATCACCCCCTGTATGAAGGTACAAATTCAATACTGTATGGAAGAAGCAGCAATTATGTTTCTAAATGTTGGACTAGGAATGGAAATGATTTGGGGTCAAACAGCCTGTTACAAAGAAATTACTTATGCCATAACAGTCTCCTAAGACAAACTACAGTTCATCTTCCTTCTATCACAAAATCTAGCACACTCAATGCCTTTATATGATAGGCCGCTTTATATGCCTTTGGATAAGAGATATTTCAGCCTCAGTGCCTACATTAAAAGATTGTTTCCAAAGCATTATTATTTTTTGCAAAATATTGACATATTAGTTGTGTTTGCAGAACTGGAACTTAAAGGGAAAATATTGTTTGGACATTTTAACAATAGGTGCCATGAGGAATAGCATGTCTTTATGCAAATCAGTTTTAGCTTTATGTAATCCACGCCTATCCTGCATGGAAAATGTTGGTCCAGCTTTATAAAGAGACACAGTTAGCAATGGGAAGAGAATCATATTTGGAAGCGCATTGTGGTGTGGACATGCCCCTTGGCTGAAGAACGAAAGTCAAGGCATGAAGCAGTGCATTGATAGGAACATGAGTAGCTGGTATGGAGAGACAGTGAATGGAGCTTAATTAGATTACCTTATCTCTTATCTCTTACCTCTAATTTCTTTCATTTATTACTTACTCCCTGTCTGAGTTCTGCATAACTTTGCTTAAACTGAAAAGAATTCGTGTGTTAGGTGGATATGTGTGCATGCACGTTTGTTTATACCCCCAGCAAGATCAGATTTAAGTAATGCTTGTTCAAGAAATACATTTTCTAATTGTCTGTAAGGTATCCAAGCAGCACTGCCCAGGTGCATAGATCCAAATATCAATATTTTTCCCCAGGATGGTCCTTGGAGAGAAAACCACTACACTGTAGGCTAGACTGAGATGTAGAAAAACATGTTGGATAAAGGCAATGACAAACCACTTCTATACAGTTGCCAATAAAACTCTATGGACATATCCATAAAGCCATCAAGAACTTACCTTTCAAGTCAATAATATATTCAATGTAGATGTAAGGGGATTCACTAGTTGATGTCCCACTGAATATTTGGAGGCCAAGATAATGATTTGTATAGAATAGATCATTTTTTATTCTATTATTAAGCCAAAATAATTACCAAAGTAACTTGCAAAGTCCAAAAATTTAATAGTCCTTCAAAATTAGATACTTGGAAAGGAATGAAGAAATGAAAATCTTACAGAAATGTAATGAACAGTCCATTTTATTAGACTGCCCTTGTGCTCTTCTGATCCTTCTCTTCTCCTAACTGTCTTCATTTTTATTTTCCTTGAAATCAAACTTATCTTCTTCTCCACTCATATTTAGACCAATTGGTTCTTCAGAAAGCTCTTATGAAAGATGGGGAAGGGCATCACTAGGATAAGGATGGTAGAATTCATCAAACTTTTCCCTTATCTGTACAACAGTTCGTCCCTCCTGCACAAATGTGTGTGATAGACAGGTAAAAACTTATTGGAAAACTGTAGGTGTATATATAGAAATAAATATTTGCTAATATTCTAACAATAAAATACAGGTAGTTCTTGACTTATGACTAAAATTTGGACCAGAATTTCCATTGTTTAGCAAGGTGGTTGTTAAGTAAGTCATAGCCAATTTTATGACCTTTTTGCTGCTGTTAAAGAGAATCACAGCAGTTGTTAAGTGGATCACACAAGTGTTAAATAAATCCAACTTCCTTCATTGACTTTGCTTGTTGGAAGCTATCTGGGAAGACTGCAGATGGCAATCACATGGCTCCAAGACACTGCAAATATTGTGCCAACTGCCAAGCACCAAGAGTTGCTAAACAAATGGTTGTAAGTTGACCACAAATAACACTTTGTTTTCTGATCTTACGAATTTTATGGACTTTGTGGAAGTTTACTATATCTGCTGCTTGGCTCTCATTATGATTTTCTAGTTCCTATTTTAGTTTACATTAATGAACTTCAGGGTAAACTCATTTCAGTAAACAAATGCCAGAGTTTTTTAAATATGTATTTAGTATGTGAGCATGGTATGTGTCTTTAACAAGAGCAACATTAAAAATGTTAAGCACCAGGTGAAATATGTCACTAGCTCACACCTCTTGATTTTTATTTTGAAAAATACTAATTGACAGAATTATTCAAAATCTTTTTTATTATTGTTAATTTGCATGGGCTATGCATCTGTTTATCTCTTGGTGCAAATTTTTAAATCACTGCAATCTACAATTATCTCAAATTAGGTATGGAAAGTTTCCAAGAATAAATATCCACTTGGGCTTATGTCATTTTCTATATTTTTAAAGATAACATGTTGGTGCAGAATGATGCAGAATGGGTGGCTTATTTGAAAAATAAATTTTAAGAAACTCATTTAGAAATAATTATGAACATTCATTGAACAATAACCTTCTAGTTTAGCAAGAGGACAACCTAAGAACATACTTCTTATTTAGGTTTGATTTTATTGAATACATTTTCTAATATTTGTTTGTTTATACATCTACAGGTGGAGCATTGTGGTACAGTTTATTGATGGCTACATTCTCTGTTCTCACAATGTATCTTATGAGACTGTCAACCTTCTAAACATGCAGTTTAATCAGTCTTCCCATTTATTTTTGCACATTAACTACAACATATTCTTCTGTGGAACAGCTATTTTCTGAATATTTTTTCCTATTTAGAATATTTATAGGGAATATACCTCATAAACATTTTAAATAGAACAATCATTTCCCAGAATTCTAAAAGCAACAACAAAAAGAAAGCTTGCAGAATTGTCAGGAATATAATTTTAAAATCTGTTATGAAAATGTGCATTACTGGTAAAGGTAATATTATTAAATTAGAATATTAAACATATTTAAATGTTTTAGGGACAAACTATTGTAGAAATATCTACATTTCATTCAGAACTAAAACCATAGGTGGATAATTTCTAACTTTGTACGAGAATGTTAAACTCTGGTGGCTTTTTAAAAAAAAATAAAGCGGATAAACTTTCCTTATTCTGAATGGAATTACTATTTTTGAACTTTGGAAAGGATAGGATTTCTCTGATAAATATGTCTAATTCAGCATTAGAATATAAAAACAATTTATACTAACTTAGACTACAGAACCAAACTCCCATAATTGAAGCTGGCAATCCTGAACATCTGGAGTTTCAGACAGGTGATGCTTCTACTGATGCCTCTACTTCTACCTGGACAAGAATAAAATCTGGCATTTTGTGCATGCAAAGCAGGTACCCTATATTCGGGGCATTTTGGAGTTAGCTTGGACACAGTTTCAATGTAACTTATGTTTGATTTTCTTGAGCAGTGTGATGGTCTAGTGGTGAAGATGCTTGCCTCCCATTCAGACGGTTGAGAGCTCAATTCTAGGTAGCACAGATGTTTCTCTCCTAGGGCGCAAAGGGAAAAAAATATTGTGAACTCAATGTGGCATTCGGAAGGTCACCCAGCCAGTAAATGCTCAGCTCCATACAGTCACCGAATTAAGGGAGTTCCGATTTGATTTTCTTGAATTCATTTTATATTTGTCTTTGTTCATACATCTATAGGAGAAACATGTAGCGAATCCCTGGATACCTGGTATTAAGTCAAATAAGCCATCAATAGACACAAAGAAATAAACCATATTTACTCACCATTCAAGAGTCATTATATGAGATAGCTGGCTATGTAAATGCTGTAAATAAATTCATACATTCATACAAACATAACAGTGCAGCTTTTTCAGAACAAAACAAATTTTAACTTCTATGCTACTATAAATTTGGTAAAAGTACTGAGGTGGCTTCCAAATCATATTACTATTCTGACCATACGGATCAATTGGACCACTCAGTTCTTTAAGCTTCAGTTAGCTGAATAAACATGGGTTGTCCTCTATTAGTAACCCATTAGAGCAGGGGTGTCAAACTGCTGGCCCGTGGGCCGGATGCATCATGCCGAAACTGCGCCCACCCCATTGCCAGCAATGGAAAAAAGTTGTGATACGTCGCGATACATCACGTGATGTTGCGAGATTGACACCCCTGAATTAGAGCAAGAGGTATTCTGGGAAATTGCAAGAAAAGCCAAATTATGATCTCAATTATTTACTCCTTTGATCAAATTCAGCAAAAACCATGCAGTCTTCATCTAATGAGTTAATTTGGACCATCTTCAAGGTGTCCTTGTTAACATATTAAATAATTAAAACAACTGAATTTCATGTTATTGTCTTCCTGCCATCTCTAATGCTGATCACTGACAATCCATAGAAATCTAATGGGTGGCAACATATGGTCTAGACTTCTTTATAGAATATCTACAAAATGAACATTTGTCTCATGAATGAAGGCAAATATACATGTCCCAGGACTCATGCTGGAGCCCATCCTCAGGAAACTTCTCTCTACATTCTACTAGTGAGAAGTTCCCTGAGGATGGGCTTCAGCATGCATCCAAAAGCTCTGAAGACTAAACCTCTGATCCTGGTGACTGACCCAGATTGGCTCCTGAATGTCTATTGATTGCCCCAACTTCTGAATTTCTTCCTTCATCACACATAAATAATCATGTATTTTTAAAGTCATTTTCAAGATCTTTGTTTTTGTTCAGATCTTATGAGATGTTTGATATTGGTAAAATTGATGGGCTTTAACTTTGTTCATTTTGCACCTGGCTACTCTAATGTCAAACATCTTAAAGTCAAGGGTATCCCGTAGACACTGTTAGCATGTTGACTATTATTTTACACTATTATTAGAACTCAAGTTCTACAAGTTCTGAGGGATCCCTTGTCGAGTCTAGGCTGAAAACTGGTTGTGGATCTCTCTGGTTTAAACCCAACATCTTAACCACTACCCTCAGAGAGACACACTTAGCCTGCTTATTCATCTGGCCAGAAGTGATCAACAACCAGGATTGGTGGCATTCATGTGGATGTGAATATCAAGTACTTCCTTCCAGGGATCCTGTCACTCAAAATAGTACTGTCAAAAGCACTTGGTCCCCAAGAGATTTAAATAATTGGACTTCATTCATTCAAAAGACTTTGAATGGCATAGTTTTTAAAATAGCACTCGTAGGCAAACAAATTACTCATTGAAACTGATTTTATTTTTAATGAGTTTCCAGGGATGATAACAACCATCCTGTCTAGGCAACAGAAGCTGATATCTCAGCCTTTTAAGGTTCAAATGACAAGAGGAAAGAGCAGGACAGAGGAGCAGAATATAAAAGGATTGATGTCAAAGTTCACCTACTGAACACCTGGATGTCAGAGACAGATATAATGATGTGCCACCTGCTTTCCTTCCTCAAGAAATATCTGCTACAAAATGCCTTCCATTGTTGGTCTCCCTACATACCTGGCAAATTAACCAAAAACCGATGCCTCACAGCCTGGAGGAAAACAATAATGACACACAAATGACCTTGCTTTGTGTCAGGAAGGCAAAACAATCTTCTTGGGAAAACCTAATTAAAAGCAATTAAGTCATAGCCAGGTGAAATGGGTAATGCTCAAGTTATATTTGCATGACATAGCTACCCATGGTTAACTGAACTGTTGTACACTAGCTTAACCCCATTTTCTGGGTTTGTGCAAACAGTCTATAAACTGAACAGGCTAAACTCACAAAACAAATAAGGCTAAAATATAGTTTTTCAAGTGCTTCTACAAATGATTACCCCCTGCTTGCATTAGCATGGTGTTGATTTAAAGAATAGAACTCAGTTGTTGAGTAGGAAAAATTGGAAAATGTAATAGAATTTACTTCCAAGCTAGGTGAGAACAAACAATCTGTCCAGAATAGTAGTACTTTTCTGTCCTAGTAGTAATGTCTTATATCAGCTGAAGTGATGCTTTCTTGCAGTCTTGTAAACATAAGGTATACATCAGGTTTCCCAAACCTGCCACCTTCCAGATATGTAAAACCAATGTTTCTTAACCACAGAAATGCAGAAACAGGAAGGAAAGAGATTTTAAAGTGATCCCCTTGCAAAGAGAAAAATAAATATATCTGTAGGAACAGAAAACGTAGTTAAGCAGAAGTTGCATAAGGCCACAAGCTGACTGAAATGAAGCCATTCATGGGAATGATTACTCCCCAAAATTTAGTTATGGATTTTAGAATTAATTGTAATGTTGACCTTATATCCACAAATGATAAGACCATGCTATTATATCAGCTGCAGCAAGACCCATTTGCCTTGTTTAAGTACTCAAGCCAATACATATCAGCAAAAGATTATTTAATATGCTGCTCAAAGTCCTATTTGTATGACATAAAACATAGAATACTAGGTTGGAAGCAACCTTCTAGGCCTTCCAGCCCAACCCCCTGGTCGAGTAGGAGACCCTATACTGTTCTGGACAAATGGCTGTCCAGTCCCTTCTTGGAAACCTCCAGTCATGGAGCACATTCTGGAGGCAAGTTGTTCCATTGATTATTCTAAATTGCCACTGAAATTTCTCCTTAGCTCTAGGTTGAATCTCTCTTCAATGATCCTCTAGCATTACTTCTCATCCAGCCCTCAGGTGCTTTGGAGAATATGTCAATCCCCCCCCTTCTTTGTGACAACCCCTCAAGTACTAGAAGACTGCTATCTTACTCTCCCCCCCCAATCCTTTTCTTTGTTAGACTAAATTAACAGGGATATCACTAAAATCAGCCTTCCGATGCTCTCATGTCCTCTGCAATGAAGTGATTCTCTCATGCATTGGATGCAACTGGGAGTCACACCCTATCAAACACCCTACAATTGAGAATGCAGGCACCAGAAGAATTGCAGTCATGAGATACTATACCCAGATAGATATGCATCGAGTTTTCCCATATGACAGTAGATCCTTAGCAGGTGGATTGATGATGGATAAATAAGCTGAGTGGCAACAAAATATGTGGATAGTGATATCAAGGTTACCCTGTGGCCAGCCATAAGACTCCTTTGGTAATGTAAGGGAAAACACAATATAGAATGCCTGTTTAAGGCAGCAGCCAATTGTTGTCATAATATAGAATCTGGCCCCCAAAAGGGAAAGACATTTTGTGAACTAATATATTATCTTGTATTTAATATAAAACAGAAATCCAATTTGAGGAATTCATAAAAAGCAGGTTCTCTCCTATTGAACACATTTATACACACAGTTTACTGTGCCCTTGGGTAAAAAAGCAGGAGTATGTATGTGAATTTAATAAAAATTAAGGGAATTAAATAAGTTGCATTTTCACATGAAATGTTTTATGCTCAATGTCTCAATATTTATGCAGCATGTTATTGATTTATTCTCATGTCAAAATTCAGGCTTTGTATCTTTCATTTCATCCAGTGTTTCAGGTCTGGTACCCAGGAGAATTATACACCCACATAATTTATGATGTGACAGCCATTATATAATGAAAATGGGGGTAGGGGTACTTTAAATTAAAGATAGCTTTAATTTGCAATTGTAATACAGTGTAAAAAGATTATTACATGACAGTTGCATGCTGAAGGAGATCTATAATTTCAAAGTGAAGAAGGTCTACTGTGAATGTGACATGAAAGAAGCAAAATAGAAAAATCAAATCAAGTTATGAATGTATAATTTCATACCTCATAAACTCTTCTAGGCAATTATCAATTGATTTTTTAGAACAGAGCCTTTTAAAACTAGTAGAGACTGCCCCAAATACAATACTTTGATGTAGCATAGTGTAAAACTCAATTTTAGTGGTGAATTTACAAGTGTTTGTAAATCAAAGTTCTTCTTGAGTAAAATAATGTTGTTTATAACAGCCTCTCCCAGTCTGGCAATTTACATTTGTGTTTAGGAGACTTTTGAAGTTTACAGTTCAATACACCTGAAGGTTGCTATGTGAATATGTAAATGTAGGTCATGTATGAGAAACAGTTGCTGTAGGATATGTACAATATTGTGAGACCAATGGCAATAGCAATAGCACTTAGATGTGTATACTGCTTTAGAGTGCTTTACAGTCCTCTCTAAGCAGTTTACAGGGTCAGCATATTGCCCCCAACAATCTGTGTCCTCATTTTACCAACCTTGGAAGGATGGAAGGCTTGAGTCAACCTTGAGCCAGTGAGAATCGAACTGCTGGCAATTGGTAGAATTAGCCTGCAATATTGTATTCTAACCACTGCGCCACCACAGTATGGTATAGTTGATGTTGGACTGGAATTTAACAGTACAAGATATCCATTCAACCATGTGACTTTGAGCCAACCACTTTTTCTCAACTCAACAGGGTTGTTGTAAGAATAAAATGAAGTCTATTTCCAGATATGCCACATAAGGATAACTAGAGGAAAATCCATATATTAATATAATGGATGAAGGATACATCAATGAAGGCTTATAACTGTCACCTTATAATGAAACTCATAATGCTCATATCAATATGGTAAATATCAGAAGGCATTTGTAAAAGCATGATAATCCAAAATGGAAAGAATTCATACTTTTTCTCATCTGCCTAATGTTTAGAGAAATAGGTTCATTAAATAGAAATTATTTAATTCACATTTCCTGAACCAATATGCAAACAAAACTGTTACTTGTACTTTGAATTGTGCAATGTAATTTTCCAGTCAAAATTTATGTGATTATTAGTAAAAAGAACAAACATGTATAATGAGAAAAATGGCAAAACTGTGTATCTTAAGCCAAATTACAAAGAAGAAATGTATATACAAGGAGAAATGTGCCTAATATATATATATTTGTAAGAATACAAAAAATACGAAATGTAATGAAGATTACATCAAATGAACATGCATTAGGAGAAATGAGAAACCATATTTCACAGTTTTAGCCATTTTCTCTTAATGGTACTCAAGACTGTGTCCATCAATTATTCCTTGATTACAATGCTTCTGTTATTTTCTTTTTCCAATATATATTGTAAATATTCTTTATTTCCACTTTCCTCCTTATCAAATTCAGTTGTCAGCTAAGCCCAGAAGTGCTACTGTCAGCTGGTGCTTCAATTAACACCTTATTAACTTCCAACCGTTCTACCAGAAGCTCTGGGCTTTCACTTTTCTTTTCTAATTCAAAATTATAAATCACATCATACTTTTAAAAGGTACCTTTCTGAGCACATCCCAGTTGGGCCAACTATACCCAGCTATTGTTCAAACCAGTACATCTGCCTTCTCCCTTTGTAAAGGAAGCACAGGAAATATACCAATGAATTCTTTCAAAGCATGTTTCCATGTCAAAAAAATATTACATAAAACGGACAAGCCACCTTCATAATATCACCAGGAAATTCTGAATGGAAGAATGATCTACATTTAAAATAACAGGGATGCTTATATTTTGTTTCATTTCTAGACTCAACAGCCAAGCTCAGTTTTTCTCTTTGTTTATGTGTTCCCTATTAAAAAGGAATGACTAGATCTTTAGATATGAAGAAGCTCCTCTATATCAGTAGGTTAGTCCTATTTGTGGCTGACCAAAATGAACAGAATAGCAATCAATGTAAGCCATAAATAAATCCACATTTACAGCGAACAGTTTTCAGATAAAACAATTATAAACAATTGTACTCTATGTTCAATTAACAATACAATATTTTCTTTCCACAAAACACTCCTGATTTCTGTTTCTTTTGCTTTTTTATATATAAAGCTGAAATTGCTACAGATGTTACTTTTGCAGGACTTTCCTACAATAACATGAAGGCTTATTAAAGGGCCTTGAATTATATTTGCCTCTGCATGAATCTTTTGCTCACAGGCTCTAGGGATATTCTAAGTATTGACCCAGTCTTCTCACGTGGTGTAGCAATATGTCATGAGAAGCCCTGAAGAAGTGGGTATTACATTATTACATTTAGGCAGAAAGAAAAGGAAATGGGATCAATGTAATAAATCCCATTTAAAGGACTTGCCTCTTTAGCCAGTCTTTTCACCCTATTTACGGAAGTGTTAAGTTCCATGTTTTGTAGCCTCTGAGCCACAAACTGCTTTCCTCAATTAGCAGATTCCTGCCTTCTTCTTCTCTGCCTCCCTTCCCTACAAGTCTTCTGAAGGAATGGAGATGCTTGGTGTTACTGCAGATTTCCTCGGCAGCATGCAAATCTCATTAAAACATTAAAGGAGCTTTGAGTCATCCAATTTGGATTTCTGAATCAAATAGTCACATTGGGTCAATCCAGTTCAGAAAGTTGTTTTGAGTCAGAAATGAAGCCTTTCTGTATATGCAAAACAAACAAATAAACAAACAAACATCCAATCATAGGATGGGCTCAGAAAACTGATTCAATTTAACCATTCAATTTAATTCTGATTTAGAAAGTCAGTATGATTCAAACATTCAATCAAATCAACTTTGAATTTAATCATCACATCACCCTCATGGGTAGCCCTCTCAGAAGACATCTTAATTAGGTCCTCCTCAACCTTAGTAGTGCTATTAAATATGGAGAGCCACCTTATAAGTGAAGACCCCAGAAATAATAGGGGGATTCCAGAGAATAACAGCAGTTATATTAACCTTAATAGAAATAATAATAGCAAATGCATATATTTTAAACTGTTTGAGGTTATTCATGATAACTCCTGGGGTGGATATTCAGAGGGATTCCTTGCACAGATACATATCCAGCATGCTGCTCTTTTTGCAGAAGGCAGGACAGGAGTAAGTAGTAGTAAAGAAAGAAAAGTAGAGGCAGAGATAAAAGGAAATATCTAGTTTAAACCATGTTAACCTCTCTGTACCTTTCAATTTTTGCAACTCGTCTTGGATTCCAGCCTATCTGTCAGCCATGCAATCGCTGCACCAAATCATATATTGCCTTTTATTCTTTAAGATGATCTATGAAGGGCTTTGCATTTCTAAATATGCTTTACTATATGACCAAGACAAGGTCAAGAAAATGTTGCTGATGATATAATGACATCAACAGAGTCAACAGAATTATAATCAAGACAATTGCAGAAGAAACGATACTCTGAAAGGCAGAAGTTTAAGCAAACAAATATTTGACCTTGACTAGGAAACCCTTTAGTATGAATCTCATACGAGAAACTGGAACCAGTTACCAATTCTTCTTGTAAGCAAACCCACTGGATTCTTTTGAGGCTGAAATTTAGAATAAGTATTTAAAGAAAAGAATACAATTATAGTAAACAAACAAGTGTGGATAAAGGAAAAGAAAGTATGAAAAAAGAAGAAGAGGAGAAGGAGAACGTGGCAATTTTCATTGGACTTTGGGGTTTGCTTTTGCTTTTTTAGTGCTAAAAATGAGGTGATACTCAAATAAAGATACCAGATTTAATTAAGTAAATATAATGATAGTTTTCTTACAAAGTAGCAGATATATAATAATTAGGAGCTCAGAAGGGTTTTGTTTTGCAGGTCATACATAGATAGATAGATAACCTTTATTGTCATTTTTTTACTGTGGGCACAATGGCACACATTAAAAATGAAATTTAGTTGCTTGCTCTCAAAATGTACACATACATAACACACATTTAAACATACTATATACAACATATGTATAGACCTACACCCTTACATACAGTATAAGTAACATATAAACATCACTGCTGCACTGAGTTCTAGTCAATCCACAGAAATACTATGAGCGTGTATGTGATTTTAGATGTGATTTGAACCATATATTCAATTGATTAGAAATACTTTAATTGGATTTTTCCTTTGCTCATTAGTCACACCCTAAATGTACCAATCTGCCAAGCAATCCAGTATAAACATGAATGCATATACACATGGTGCACATTAGGAAGCAACTGAACTGTTCATCACTGCATTCTTCTCATTCTCTGAGCACATTATTGTTTACTTCATGGACAAATAAAATAATGATGATAATAATAATAATGACCCAGTGAGGCAATATCTTGAGAGGGTTGTGGGATTCGTATGCTCTGAGAAGCATGAGAGCTATGCCAGAGGTTCAACCACATTGGACAGGACTCACCAGAGGAGTCAGATGAAGAGTGTATCTCCCATAAAAAATATGGTGAGATGTCATTTACGGAAACCCATACCAGCTTGGTTGTGCTCAGGTCAACAAGGACTGCATTACATGTTAAAGTTCCTGGACATCTGGTGACAAATGGACTATTAGACTCAGAACTGTTGTCTGAGCAACCAGGGCAGCAGCTGTAGGACTACTGAAAGAAAAGTTGTTTACCTGTTGGAAATATATGAAAATTTATAACAAAGAAATAATAATCTGCTATTACAATCAAATCCAGTGAGAAGAGGATATCTGAAAAGAGTGCACCAGTTCTGGAAAGACCAACATCCAGAATCAGAAATATTATTTTAAAAAAAAAAAAAACAGAGGCTAGCAAATCAACATCAAGATAAAGACAATTGCTGGATAAAGACAATTGCTACAAATTCCTGGGCATCCTTCAAGCCGACAACATCAAGCACACTGAAGTCAAGAAGAAAGTTATAAGTGAATACATTGTGAGAATGAAGATGTTCTTAAAGTCCAAACTCAATGGAGAAAATACCATAAGGCAATTAACCCTTGGCCAATTCCAGTTATTAAATACACAGCTGAAATAGCGGACTGGACTCAAGCAGAACTAAAAGCTCAGGATAGGAAGACCAGAAAAATAATGACAATGAATCATGCCCTTCATCTATGCAGCAGCATTGACAGACTCTGCTTACCAAAAAATTCAGGAAGAACGTGGCCGGTATATCAGATAGATGAAGAAGAAAAAAGGGCTTTGGAAGAATATCTGAAGAACAGTGAACAAGATGCATTGAAGCTGGTATACCACAAAGGCTTACTATATACCAGAGACACCAAACTAGCCTACAAAAAGACCAAATAAAGAATAGAAAAAAGGCATGGACATTACATGGCCAACACAAACACACACACACACACACATACGAACACACACCTCTAGCAGACAAAGCAGATAATAATAAGACCTGGCAATGGCTAATAATGGGAAAGTTGAAGAAGGACTAACTCTGACTGCACAACACCAAGCCTTAAGAAGAAATGCATACAAAGCCAGAATTGAGAAGACAGCAATAGACTGCAAATGTCACTACTACAAAGAAGCAGAAGAAACTGTCGTCCATCTAATCAACTGCTGCAAAGATTGCCCAGACTAACACAAACAACAGTATAACAAACCACAAAATAGACAGAATAACAGAAAACGAAGAAAGTAAAGTGCTCTGGGACTTTAGAATTCAAACAGACAAGCACTTACCAAATTTAATAATTGTTGATAAAAAAAACACAAAAAAGATAGTGGACGCTGCAGTATCTGGAGACAATAGACTACAAGAGAAAGAATTGGAGAAAATCACAAAATGCAAAGACCTGCAAATAGAAGTAGAATGACTGTGGCAAAAGAAAGCAAAGTACAATACTCATATGCGCCTTGGAGGCAATTGCAAAACATCTGGAACACTATTTGAACACTTGATTTTTGCCATTGGCATTGACAAAATCACTATAAGTTAATTATGAAAGTAGCTTTACCCGGAACAGCTTACATTCTGCATACCTTTAATCATCATCAAACAACAATTTTGCCTATCCCAGGTCCTTGGGAAGGACTCAATAGGTGAATAAAAAGGCCAAATCCAGTCAAAACATCAGATTGACTGTGCAGTCAACCATAATAATAATATAAGCATTTAAAAGGAGGGCACTTGCTCTTGGCTGAAAAATGTATAACAGTAGAGAACCCTCTCAGGAAAAGCTCTGACACCAAGGACTTTTACCTTACTGACAGCCCATCACAGTTTGCTGTGCTTCTCTTAGGAATTGAAATGGCAAAAGTTCAGGCTGTTAAAGGAGAGATTGATGGGTGCTGTCAGGCTCTACCTATCAGCGTGCTGTTATGGCAGGAATGAGCTACCATCCCTTGGGTCTTACCCCTTCACAACACAGGCACCGTCCTTTCAATGAGAACATAATGTCCTGTTGCCACTCCCTACCTCCTTCCCCCATCAAGAAGCAGCCTGCTTTAAAGGCCACACACTCAGAGCTCAAAGTAAGACATTGGATAAGCTTATTTCAGACAAAGCCCAATCTTCTGTAATGCTACTGCTTCTAGAAGCTGGTGGCCAGCAGAACAAGGTACCTACTTTTCAAGGACTGACAAAGACCATCACCCTCTTTCTGCTTCAAGAAACCATAAAAAAGGGTCTTGAAACTGTACTTCAACAATGTAATCCAGATGGACTCAAGCCATAATCTCATCACCACCTTTGATGTGAGATACATTTTTAATTAAAATATTCAAATAAATTAGTTCGTGCATGTTATGCAAGTGGGTGTCGGTTGTCTGTTCTTTTGATGATACATAAGTGGCCAGCCACATTGGGAATAGATTCAAGATAAAGTGAAAGGTTTTCTCTGCTTTACCATTCACTTATAGAACTTGACAGCACAAGATATGGTAATGGCTGCTAGTCTTATATCTCTTATGAAAAGGATTAGATAAATTCATGGAAGATCTGACAAAGCCTATTATATGATAGAATTAGAATCATTCAGATTCAGAAGCAATATATTAGTTTTGGGGTTTTATATTCTTGTCCTTGCAGGCTTATTGAATTTTTCTCTAATGGAAACAGAATGCTGAGTTAGTTAAATCTATGACTAGGTGTTTCAGCTGCTTTTTAAAAGGAAGAGCAATGCACTCAAGAGGGAAATTGTACACAGAAATGTTAATTCACCAATAAAATGAATAGGAAGATGGAGATTGAAAAGGTGCTCCAGTGTTCCAGCTATAAGCTGCTAATGTCAAGGGGCAGAAACAGTCTCATGTTATAATTGTATTAAACAGTACTGTATTGAGATCACCCTTCAACTTTCTCTTAGAACTTTAGAAATTCTTTTGCTGTTATTGAATTGGATAGGTGATATTAAAAAGTCCAAGGGAAAAAATTGCTTCACATCTTTCTCTGGATTTTGAATGAAAAATGAGAAGCTGGGATGGCCCAAATGATATAATTTGCATCATAGCCCGTCGCCTTTCCATAGCTAAAGTAAACTCAGCCTATCCATGAACATTTTATTGAAATTTTTTTCTCAACATTTGTCTTTGCAAAAGTTTTCTCCCCATCAAACTATATGAAAAAAATTGGAATAATGCAAAGGAATGTTCAGGACATATTCTTGTCATATGCCCACCTGTACCTAATCACAGCATGAACATGCTCTAATAATTTTTTTTTCTGCCATGATATTCTGCCAAATTTCTCATTTCCTCTCCAGATGAAAACTTAATCCACCTTTACCTATACCAGCATTAAGTAAGCTCACTACAGATCTTAATCTGAGTTTCCAAAAAGCAGCCTCAAGGTATATAAAATCTGTTCAGCTTTGTCACCTTATACTTTGGAAATATAGTTGTCTGGCAATAATGTAGCAGTGACAATAGATGAAGGATAGGGCTCAGGAATAGGGGCAACATATCTCCTATTGGTATAGTTTCCTGGTAACTGAAGAAGATTGATAGCATTCATCTCAAGAGTGGGGAAAGGCCATATCATTAGATCTGCCACTGTTTGACATTCTTGAGATTGGAGGTAGCTCAGATTAAGTGTACCCTTGAAAAAGTTAAAAACAGTGTTCTCTTCTTGTTATCATGCAGATATGGGTAAGTGGACAGGATATTTAATTCTTCTTGCTCCTAAACCCAGAGTAATGATTCTGGCTGGCTGCCTGCCTGAGTTTTTCTACAGTCTACCCTCTGGACATTTTGAGTGTCTTATTCCATATAAAAAGAATGAGATTTTGAAAGATACAAATACGTCTTGCATAGCAAGAATTCCATAGCTCCCTAAGTTAATTAAAGGCTACTTTTCCAGCGAGGTGACAACAATGGTAGGGATTTGTGATCAGCATGGTGGCTGATGCCAGCAGCCAATGAGAAGGCCTGTGCTATTATTCAACTTTTCTCCTACATTAATTAATTACCTTCACTGCTGTATTACTTAGAAGTGGGACAGCAGTGAAAATGGTAGTTAAAAGAGGAAAAATATACATTATTAGCAGTCGCTTTGTGATAGTTATTGTTTCTGTGACCTTGTTGTTCTCAAACCCCGAGTGTCTGCATTCCTGTAGTGTTGCTTTAAAAAAAAGCTATCCAGAGAAAACTATCCTCAGCCTAGGCTTCTCGGGGGCTCAAATGGAGCCCTCGGGGGTCTAAAAATGACCCTTTCAGATACTTTCCCACCGGAGCGAGAGACCCCCCAGTATTCCCTCTTCCTCTTCCCCCCATCTATCCCTAACTCAAAGCTGAAAGTTTACTTCTTATATTTCATTTCCTGGAATGCTTATTACATCCTATCCTTGTGCTATTTTCCTGGGGTTAAATTGAGGTGCGCTGAAAGAGATTCAAAGATCCCTTTGCGGTTTGAAAACGACGATGAGATCTCTCGCCTTCCTCCTGAACCACTCCTGCACTCGGCTCGTATTGAGAGAGCCAGAAAAAACTCTCTACAGCCACACAGAATGGCCGTCTGGATGTTTGCAGCTCAGGGACAGCAGTTCTGTAGAAGAGTTAGGGAACAAACGGGTGATCACGGCCGGCTGGCTGGCCGCTAATCACTTTGTCTCTATAATATTTATACCTCTGGATTTTGTCTTCTAAAACTTTTTCGGCAGCTCCCAGAGCGGAATGTTAATTAAAGGTCAGCTGTTTTCCAGAAATGTGTCCATGTGGGGAAACACAATTTGGGAATAGCCCCCCATTTATTTTTCCACAGCTTATGGACAAGACAAAATAGCTATTGTTACGTATATCCACCCAGGCTAGAAAAGCACCTTCGAATAATAATAATAATAATAATAATAATAATAATAAGCTTATAATCAGACTGTTTCTTTTGTCGGATATTAATAATAAGAACAAGTGAAAGATCCTACGTGTGGTGCTTTTCACACTGGCAGAGTGAATAGTTGTGGTTAAAGAGAAACAAAACAAATTCTTTCTACCTCCTGGGATATCCTCTCAGGAACCACAGGAATGTAGCGTTAAAATATCCCTCCTTGTAATAAATTTGGGAATTAATTTTCATCTTCTCTTGAGAAGGTTTTTTATCCCCCTCTGGCATTCCTCTGAAATAAAAGGGAATATCCGACATAGAGTGAGATAAACATGATTCTATTGTAGAGGACTATTGATTTGTAGAACTGAATCCTCATTAAATGAAAACTCTCACTCTGCTTTCCAGCAATATTTCTCAACCTAGGCAAGTCCAAGATATGTGGACTTCAACTCTTAGAATTTTCCAGCCATCTTAATGTTGCCTAGGTTGAGAATCACTGATGTAGAGGCTGGATGCTTAGCAATGGATGGGCTTCATATTGCATGATGGAGCTGTTTGTAGCATCCTCTTTTACAGGAAGGGTTAGAACCGTGTTTCTCAACCTCAGCAAGTTTAAGAGAATTCCCAACTCCCAGAATTTCCAGCCAGCATGGGAATTTGGGGAGTTAAAGTCCACTCCTCTTAAACTTGCCAAGGTTGAGAAACACTGGGTTAGAAAGAGGGATGACCTGCACTTGATTTGTTGTGGCAAGGACTGGTGACCACCATAACTACCAAAGGGTAAGGACAGAGTCTTGGGAGTCACACCTAACACTTTTGAAGGACACAAGTTGGGGTGGATCATAAATGGATGTTTTAAACTACAGCTTTAAGCTTCCCTCATTATTGATTATAGCAAAGACCTGACTCAGAGCAAAGAGGAATATTCCCCTTCAACCTACTATTTGATTCAGCTATTTTACACAGTTTGTATTTTAAATCACACTGTATGCAATGTAATCAAAAGTGACTGAGCTGGACTAATTCTAATCTAAACACTGGAATGACAGACTTGGAGCTACCTAGTATTATATCAAACTGTCATTCTTGAAGTATTTTTTGTATTTTGGGTGAGTGCTGATGATAGAAGAGGAGAAAGAAAATAAAGGAAAGAATGTGCAGTGTTGATCCTACTTTTGTCTCAAAGAACAACTGAAGAGTATATCAAATATGGAAAAAAGATGCTTTGGGGACATATTCTAGGTATTTCTCCTCCATATCCAAATGTCATAAAAGCCATACAGTGGAAATAAAGTTTTTCTATAGAATAAAAAACTTTTATAAAAACTCACCTTTCAGTTAAGAGCAAACTGAACAATTAGAAGAAAAAGGGCCATGTTACTGTTTTTTCACTTTGTTTAAAAAATAAAAAGTGATGGAGATTGCAAATAGACATCAACACTTTTTTGGGGGGGGACTTTTATTTCACAGAACTTAAAGGCATAATTTCAAAAATATATTTTATTTGAAATAAATTATGGTGAATCTATCTCAAGGCTAAAAGAAATCTAGGACCTATATTTAGACAAAGATTTAGATAACAGTCTAAATTAGAGATTGTTATCAGCATCTATATAGGACATATATCTTAAAAAATTTCATTGGTGGCATCAAAGTCCAAAAAGTCTCACATATTTTTTTTCTAAATATTCAGTAAGTTGATGGGGAGGCTGTAAATTGGGGGGAATGTTATTTCACCTCTGGTGGGAATGTGATAAAGATTTAGATTAATGACATGTCACTTATAACTCAACATGAGATTAAATTCTTTCCAGGATCAGATGCTACACATGTTTGACACTTAGAACAAAAGAACATGAAGCATAAAAATAGTAAGTTTCCATTTTGAACAGCCAGATTAGTTATTCCTAAATAATAAAAGTATATAAATCATGTGATGGATGGCACAGTAAAATCTGTTCTCTAGGTTGGCTTGAGAAAGTTTATGAAAAAAAATGATATTTTTTTTCTAAAAAGAAGAGTGGAATTTCATTGTTTGTATCAGAGATAAGCATCTCAGCAACAGCTTACATCAAAAAATTTGAGCAAGTTAAACTGTAACAAGTTCAGTGTAACTTTTCATGATTTAAAATAAATAAATAAAGGGAATAAGGGAAGAAAAAGCTTATGTAAGCATCACCTTTGGAGTCTTTTTTAAGTATTTGCCAGCAGATGTACAAGGGAATCTGTGGTTGAGTCAGTAACATTTAGTGATTCATTGCTTTACAACTTGAACATGTGTGAGATATTTGCTATTTATACCAAGCAACAAACACAGATGCTCCAGCAAATAATGTTTGAACTTTAGTGTTGTGTGTTAAAAATTAAATTAAAATTTTGTACTGACCTTTTAGAAGGAAAACTGAATTTTTGTAAGTGATATAAATAACACACATTTGAATGTATTTATTCTATGTGTACAATAAATCACTTGTCAGTTATAGAGGTGGAAAATATAAGTTTTTCATATGGTATCCCAATTTATTGGAAATTTTCCTCAGCTTCTACGTGACTTGTAAGTTGTTTTTTGGCACTGGGAAATTTCCATTCTATTTCTGAAATTGTAAGAACAAAAATGCTTTCTGTTTTTAAAACAAAGATGAAACTTCCCAAGGTGATAGATATTAGGGAGATCATTCAACTCACCACCTGTGCAGATATATCCAGAAAACAAAGTGTTACCTTGATTCAGTAATACCGGAGTATCCTTATTTATCCATTTATTTGATTTATACCTCACTTTCCCAAATTGCAGGATCCCATGGAGAGCAATTATTTGAAGCTTATTTTTATGTTGTCAAGAGCTTCTTTTATTGTTCTTGCTGTCTTACCAACAGCTGCACTAAGGAATTCATTTATTCTATCAGCTTCATGATAACCTAGTTACAAGTTACATTTTTAGGTTTGCAGTGGTAGAATAGGACAGATATAAGATTGGAAAGCCTGGTCAAGGAGTGTTTTCTTTACTCTTGATGAGTATTCAAGTTTGGGATATCTTAACAGATCATGTGTCATTTAATTTCATTTCTTGTGTGCCTTCAATTCATTGTTTATATGTTCAGTGTTTATATCTGCCCAATGCCTGCATTTTTCTTGACCTGTTTTTCTAAATGATTTGCCATTGCCTGCTTCCTAGAGCTGAGAGAGTAACTGCCCAAAGTCATCCAGCTTCCTTTGTGCTCAAGATAGAAGTAGTTTCACCTAGTTTCTAGCCTGGTGCCTTAACAACTGTACCAAATTGTCTCTCACTTTTAATATTGGTCTTGCAAAACATATCTGTATATTTATTGGCCGTACTGCCTGGGTGGCATCATCCAGCCGGCTGCTGGAATTTTGGCAATTTTAGTTTCCTCTTTGGAGGTGCTAGGTTGGGAAAACTGACAAGGATGGAATGGGAAATATATCCAAAAGCCCAAATATGAGGAATGTGCCCTTTTGGGGCCTAGTCTCATCTGGGCCAGGTGGCCTCTAACAAAGTGCTTTCTTTTGGTGGAAGCCAACATTCAGGAGCCCACCTGGAGAGCCTGTCCATGCAGTTGTTATGTAGCTGTCCCATGTTCTTCCATCAGGAAATTCTAAAAGCATTTAAGTCAGTGTTGGCTTCTGGTGACTGCCTGAACAAGTTCCTGCAGTTTTCTTGGCAATATTCTGGAAGTGGTTTGTTTTGCCTGGTATTTACCACCAGGCTAGAAATCAGATTTCTAGGCCCATGTTAAGGATGAAAACCAGGGAAGACTTTTGAGAAGTCCCTCTCCCTCAGCCTGACATACCTCACAGGGTGTTGTTGTAGGAAAAAAAATAGGAGGAATGAATATTAGGTATGTTTGCCACCTTGAGTTATTTATAAAAATAATAAAAGTAGAATTAAAAGAAAGGGTTAAAAGAAAATGACTGGCCCAAGGTCACACAGCTGGCTTTGTACCTAAAGCAGGACTATAACTCAAGGTCTCCCAGTTTCTAGTCTGCTGCTTTAACCACTATTCCAAAGTGGCTCTTTAACTATAGCTATGTTTTAAAATAAAGTGAAACATTTAATCACCAATGTACAAATCTTGTAGCTTAATAACATTTTGGGATGGATAGTAAATGTGCTTACCCAACAGAGGAAAATTACTACTTCATTTTATTTGTAATTGGTCGCAATAAAGTTTAAACACAGAATTCCCATCCCCATCTCCAGTCTAAAAGATAGGTAAGGTTTAAAAAAAGCAATTCCTTAGGCTCAACTTTTAAACACAGACAATCTGACAAAATGTGCAGTTTTTAAAGCTGCTTCCCTGGCTGTCACACAAGAAGCCTTTTTATAAATGTGGACAGAGATGCCACCGGTCCCTCATCAAAGCAAGGCTGTTTGTAACAATTGTCTCAAGAGTTCTCACTGGCTTAATGAGCTGGTAGCTGCCTGTGCTGGAAAGACAGGCAATCATATGTGTCTTTATCTGTTCATTAATCTTCACTATTCTCAAGCTGCTGTTCTCTGGCAATTCTTTATGTTTGTGCCGCCTGGTCTCTCCCACAAATGACACAAGTTGTGATAAATAAAATACAGGAGTTCCAGGGCTCGGCTGTATCCTCATTAAAGACTAATAATGAATCTAAAATCTAAGGCACATGCCCTGAGAGGAGATTTCAACATAATAGGGCAGTTTTGTCTTTCCCCTGTGTCACTTGAGAATTCAGTATCTTCCGAAACCTGATCTGCAGAGATGTATTCACTTTGACAATGTATTTGTCACAGAGAGCTTCCATTAACAAAGCTAAGGCGCATTCATTCAGACAGTTTCTATTTAGCCTTCTTTTGAGTTATGATAAGAAGCTTGGTTAAACTACACTTTTGCTCTAGAACCTATGTAGAACTCCATTTTGAATTTTCTTGGCAAAACCTAATGCGGATGCTGATACATGGCTAAAAATGGAGCTTTGATTACTTTCATTAACCACAATTTCCTTATCTGAGCGTATAATATTGGTTATGCACAACATCATATCATTGTGAAAACATTGTTTGATATACAACGGTGGTCCAAGACCAGGGGTTTACTGCATTTCCCAATCTGGTGCCCAAATGCATTGAGCTGCAGTGTCTAACATCTATGAACATACTAGCTGTGGCTTGAGAATACTACAGTCCATTGAATCTAGAGGGCACCTGGTTGAAGAAAATTACACTTGGCTGATCTTAAAAACCTAAGCAGACTCATTCCTGGTTACTATTTGGATTGGAGACTATCAGGAAATACCACATTGTAGATTAGATGTAAGTAGATGATTTGTCCAACTCAGGCCTTTAAGTTCTTCTAATATGCAATATCCATCATTGCAATCATTGAGTTCTTACTACTGGTTGTCCTCTTCTTCCCCTTTTGTCATTCTTCTCCAGATTTGAAGTCATACTTTGGTTAGAATTAAAATATATCACTTTTGAATCTGGTGTATTCTATAGGGTGATGTCCACGTACATCATTTTGGTGTTTGCAGACTGTGTTAAATATGAAACAATAATTAGATTGGTATAAACTGGCAAGTCATTCTCCTGCTTAATTTCAATCTCCTAGGCCTATTTCTAGTTGAACTACTTTTTCCTCCTCGTTCTAACTTTGCATTCCAGTTTTCATTCACAAGACATTGTCAACCTCTTCTTTTGCCTCAGTGGTTAGAGCATAAACTTGGATAGTCATTGTTGCAGTTTTCAACATCTAATCGACCTTATTCAGTCATTGATTGTACAAAAGCATTGTCCTTTCTATATCCTTCCTACGAAAACAATGCTGTTCCTTGTTTTTCATGTCCTAAATAGTAAACAGTATGATCTTCTGAAAGTGTCTAACTCTAGTGTTTCAATTCACTAATGACTAAATATCAATGTACAGTTGATTCATTCATGCTTCTTACATTCCATGTTCCCACTACAATTCTATTTTTGCAGCTTTGATTTTCTTTTCCTGCATAGAAAGAAATCAACCACTAGACTTCCCATAGATTTTAATTTAGCCACTCATAAGCACTATTAGTACTCCCAAATATGTATGCCCAGCTACTCTGGAGTAGCATGTTGACTACCTTCTGATTTGAGAGGCCCATCATCTGGGATTATATCATCAATCACTTTATTTTCATCTTTATTCTTGAATCCAGAATTATTTTTTTAAAAAGTAGAAAGTACACAATGTGTTAGTGAGAATAATAATCCTGTATTTTTAATAATGATATATAGTCTTTCAATTAATTTGCAAAGGAAATGTAGTACAATTATGTACTAATTCCAACATTTTGCACATGTATGTTCTTAAGAAATTCCTAGCTACTTGTTTAATCCCAGTAATTAGAGGGCAGAGTTGCTGTTGCTTCCAAAAACTGGCAAAAGCCGATATTGATATTTACAGAACTGGAAACTATTAAAATAAATAAATGGTGCCTACAGTGTAGCTGTTCAGAATTATGCATTCTTATTCATCCAAGCATGTGACAAAGTAATGCTGAAACATCTGTTTGAGGGATACTAGCACCTAACATTTTGTCTGTCTCTTCACCAATTTGGATTATTAATAAACATGAGGAGAAGCTGTTGTTCAGTGAGGTATAATGATGTGCCATGTGAAATTTTTTCCCTCTTCTCAGGAAAAAAAAGAATATTCATAAAATGCATTTACTATACAAGCATCGAATATTGGATTCGATTAATAAGATTTGCATTAAAAATGTTCTTATCCAACTGCAGTCCAATCATACAAACTCACAGACTTTGTAGTAGAGGGATAGACTCAAGATCCAGTGAAGTTCTAGGACCTCTTTACAAAGCCTTATTAAGACCACACTTGGAATACCACATCCAGTTCTGGTCACAACACCAAATGGGTATCGAGACTCTGGAAAGAGTGCAGAGAAGAGCAACAAAAATGATCAGGAGGCTGGAGGTTAAAACATATGAAGAATGGTTACAGGAACTGGGTATGTCTAGTCTAATGAAAGGAAGGACCAGGAGGGACATGATAGCATTGTTCCAATATTTGAGGGACTACTACAAAGACAAGGGGGTCAAACTATTTTACAAAGCACCAAAACACAAGACAAGAAACAATGGTTAGAAACTAACCAAGGAGAGAAGCAACCTAGAACTAAGGAGAAATTTCCTAAGGGTGAGAGCAATTAACCAATGGAATAGCTTGCTTTCAGAGGTTGTAGGTGCTCCATCACTGAAGGCTTTCAAAAACAGATTGGACAATAATTTGTCTGAAATGAAATAGGGTCTCCTGCTCAAGCAGGGGGTTGGATTAGAAGATGTCCAAGGTCCCTTCCATCTCTATTAGTCTATGTGCTATGTTCTAGACCAGTGGTAACAGAACTAGTAAATACACATCCCTCCTTGACCCTTCAAAGTGACCAATTATGTAGCATAATTCCCATAAATTGACTTACAAAAGGGAGAGATTGTGCAGGGTGGATGCCAACATGATTACAGACTGATAAAAGTGGCCCCTTCAGTAAACTCGCTGCTACAATGACAGGGGAACATTTGCCAGTCAACTGATTTACTAGAATGAATTCAATTGTTCATTCTGTATAATAGCAGCAGAATTTACTACCGACGTATCAGAAAAACATTTCCAATACATTTTTTTTCTTTTTTCAAAGAACTGTATTATCATTTGCTTAGTCATAACAGTTTTTCATGATTGTGCAAATCTACATATATACTCCACACCTTTTCACTGTTTAAAGTAGTTGCTTTAAGTTTGGAATAATCAGCATTCTCTCATTTAGCTTGTAGATAGAACTAAAAAGTATTGTGGTCCCATGCTAATAAACTAAGTCCAACTGAAACCTTATTTATTAAATTTCCTAATTCTGATCAATAATTAGGCTGTTAGCACCCCAATGCTATTTGAATGGTTAGTGTAAGCATCCGTGTTTGTGGACCTCATCATAATCTTTCTAGCCAATATTTCTGAACAGAAAAACACCAATTAAACAATTTATTTATATATATTTTAAAATAATATCTCTTTGGAATGAAGGTTATGAAGAGAGGACAGTCATGATAGAGCATAACTGGAATAACCCCTTGCAATAAAGTATAAAGAAACTCTAATGTTGCTTTCGGTATCAGAAAGATTTCGGAGCCAGTATTGAGAAGAGATGAAAATTGTTTTAAAGCTACGGTATATTTTATATTTCTTGCTGATATTGCATGATATGATTAAAATAGAATTTTCATCTTTATGTTAATGAAGCAGTGTTCTAATTAAAATCAACACTGAGTGAACTTTCTATTTACATGCTTTCAGTTAGCCCAAGAGGAAGGAACTTTGCTTCAGAGCATATGTGAATCCTAGTGTTTCTATCATCCAGGTGCCATTTCTGACAGAACACATGTGCTCTGAACAGTTGGCAATGAACAAAAAAGATGACTGCTGATACCTAGCTATAGAGGAGTCAGGAGGATGCTGAAACTAAATTTGCACCAAAGTGGCAACGAAATGGGAATGATTTTTTCTGAGCAGAGAGATTCGATGTAGCCGCCATATAGATATGTTGAAATTAAAAATGAGTAATACCGAGTATATGGCTATTTGATCTCTTCTTTCAACTTCTCTTGACAACGTGAAGGTTTTATTCCTTACTAAGGTGAAACTTTCCATAAAAAAGATGTAGCAGAGCATGAGTCAATGGTAGCTTGATGTTGCCCTTTCTGTGAGTCCATGTTGCATAGTACCCATCCCATTTTTACTAGAGGATTTGGAATAAATTTCCCTAGTTCTTGATTCTGGTTTTTCTCACAAACAGCAGTATTCAAACATTGTTTAATTTGGTGTTAGGAAATACATTCAAATACATATATCACACATCTCTGATGTCTTCTTGGTTTTGGTTTACTGTAACTGTTGCTCTAATACAGGGGTGTCAAACTGCCCACCTGCAGGCCGGTTGCATCATGCGGGGGCCGCGCCCACCCCAGCTCCGGCAATGCAAAAAAAGTTGCAATACATTGCAACACATCATGTGATGCAGCGAGTTTGACACCTGTGCTCTAATAGAATCCCCAGTTGTTTTTCCTAAAAGAAATTTTTAACTCAAGGTAGCCATTGCACATTGTTTTTAAAAAATACATAAATAAAAAGTACTTTGTGGGCATCTACACTTGCAGAGGTGCAACCGGCTTCGTAGAATTTTTGAACATGCATATTTCAGAATGGTTTCCATTTAACTCAAAGGCCTTATATTTGAATTAAGCTGTGCTTTGTGCTCTACTCCTAACAGACCTACTGTGAAACATTTTGACTTCTAGGGCTTTGCTACAGGGCTAATATGCATGTTTTTTACATAATATTAAAATCAGTGATTGTGTTCCACAAAAAAGAAACTTTTAAAATATTCCTATTGAAGTGGAATATAAGCATGTGATTTGCTGTCCTGTCAAAAACAAAAATATAGGAAATGTAGTTTTGATACATTGGTCCTACAAAGAGGAAACTCTTAAAATGGTGTAGTAAGACACTCGCTTCCCAGCAAATCAATTTAACTTACAAAGCAAAGTATGTTACAGGTAATCCTCAACTTACAACCAGACATTTAGTACCATTAGAAAATATGATGGACCTCCCCAGTGTTACATATGACCTTGTTGTGAAGTCCCAATGGCTGCTTCCCCATAGTCATATGATCACATTTGCGTGCTTGGCAACTGGTGTGTATTTACAGCTGTTTGTAGCATCCCATAGTCACAGGGTAATTTACAACAGTTTTTGCTTGAAATCGGCATTTGCCTCCAGTTTGCCAACAGCAGCATTCACTTAATAGCCCCTGCAAAAAAAGGTCATAAAATGGGCTGAAGGCACATGATGACCCACTTAACAACTGGTCTGACTTAAGACCATAATTCTGCACTCAGTTACAATTGTAAGTCAAGGACCAGCTGTATACAGTTTTTAATCCAAAAAATATTGTGCATGACACACGTACCATTTAGCGCGCGCGCGCACACACACACATATATATACACACACACAGAAGAGCAACAAAGATGATCAGAGGACTGGAGACTAAAACATATAAAGAACAGTTGCTGGAATTGGGTATGGCTAGTTTAATGAATGTTGGAGATAAGAATTAAGAATGTGCCCGATCACTCACACAACAATTAGTGAAACCTGGAAGTAATAGAAATATGTCTACAGATATCACAGGTTATATTGGTTTGTGTTTGAGTCATATCTGTAATTTGTATTTGTTGCCAAGCTCTAAGGAAATTAAATTCTTTTCACTCACATACTAACACTAATGAATATAGAAAATTGTTTTCTGGAATGTAATATTTCCAGTTTCAAAAAGAAATGAGGAAAAAGATCAGCTTTAGCCAATAAACTAGTTTGAAAAGGAGAAGAACCTCATCAGTATCCATAAGGCTGGCTGAGATAGTCTCAAGTGTATTAATAATTTCTGAGTTGCAGGAACTAATTCCCATTTTGTTCACTTTCACGAGGAGCAGCTTTTCATGGCTGAAGTCAACAAGAGTAATGTGTTTTTCTAGAAGAAATCTTCAAAAACAATTTGGCTAATTTCCATCCTTTTCCAGACCTAGGTCATCTTCTTCAGAAAGGTTAAGATAAAAGAAAGCATAACATGCCAATAAAAATACCAATATAGCTGCAAGGACAAGGCTGACTTCCTGTAATAAAAAGAAAAAAAAGTTAGGCATCATTTTAAGTTAAGTAAGAGCTGATATTTAAATTTATAAATATAAACATTATAATCAGTAATAGCAAAATGGTTTTTAATACAGACCATAATCCAGCAATTTAAAGTAGTGCATTGGAGGTTTTTTGTTTTTAATCTTGTACCCAAGAGAATCAGAACACATGGCAATATCTATAGGAGATCATGAGCAAATTTAAGGGATATAGATTGCACTAGTAATTTTTTTTAATAAACAATCCAGAAAGAAGGCAATGGCAAACCATTTCTGTATTGCTGTCAAGTAAACTATCTGAATACATTTACATAACTGAGGGAGTTTTTGTTTTCATTTTTAACTTCAGGGTCTGTACCTTAACACAATTTTATTTTGAAACAGCTATCTTTTGCCAATATTTTCTAGACTGAAGCTATGAATTTTGTTAGGAAAGCTGGAACATTGGTTAGTAGCCCTTGAAAATACAGTCAGTGATGAGGGATTTGAGGTGTTATACTCCAGCACAAAGTTATTTCAGATTATGGCTTCCAACCTGTTCTAGACTAGACATATCATAAACACACCTGAAATATTACACGGAGATCTGGAGAAACATAAGTCAAATGGGGGATTTAGTTCTTCTTGCCACAATCTTAATGTAACTCATTTCTCACCTTCCTCTGGACAGACAATTTGTCAGAGGATGCTGTTTTAAACTGGAATAAAAGCTCTTATTATTGCCAGTCTTTATGGTAGCAAGGGGCATTTTTGACTGGAATCAGGATCACTCTCATTGTGGTTTCAGTCTTGCTTATTGTCTATAGAGAGGTTATATATAGTAGTTGTATTAGGGGTCAGCAACATTTTCTATTGGTGGACACCATTGTGATTTCACATATGCATACATATAAGAGGCTATGTGGTGTACTGGTTACAGTACTAAACTGGAATGAGTAGAACCAAGTTCTATTCCTCATTTAGGCATGGAAACCAGCTGGATGACTTTAGACCAATCAATCCCACTTAGGCTTAGAGTAAAAAAAAAAAAGGTATAGGTATTCATTCTGCAGGATGTCTATGGAGATTCTCAGTCATCCAGGTCATGGTTGTCCCCAAGGTACTTTTTCAAGAATATATACATACATATGGTAGTTTTGATTAGGTAATTATTTAGCCTAGAAAGTTTCCTACTGAAAAAAGTTTGCAATCATGGGGAATTATTTTAATTTGTGAGGGACAGAATTCACAGAAGGCTTTAGGGTCATTTACTATTTCATGCCATCCAGTCATAAAAGTATATAGGTCTTTAAATTCTTTCAGCTTTAAAAAGAAACTTGCCTACTGCATATGCAAAACAACTGAAATCCATAATAGGTACGTAAAACTTGTTGAAAGATATGAGTTTTATGCAGGGTATAATTATTGCTTGGGTCTCAAATTTGCAACATGAAGTACTAGAGAAGACACCATATACATTTTTTAAATAAAATAAAATATCATTTTAACAATAAAACTTTAGATAAAGTAACAAGAGACTACAGAGAAAAGAGATAAATGGGATTTGGAAGCAGATTTCTTCTGCATTACATAGATCAGAATGGACTGAATGATTTTCTCAAGGCAATGATTTTCTTTTCATGATCATTAAAAAAATAACCAAACTTAAAAGGAGGAACGTTGTTCTAAAGAGTTACATTTCCTGTCAACCTCCAAGAATGGGGAGATCTACTGGCTGATCTGATATGTTCTTCTGGAACATATTTTATTCACATTTACAAGAATCCATGTTATATTTTTGCAATATTTTAGATGCATAAATTCAGTATATACCATTTACATACTTTTCAGTTATAGCTTTCTTGGGTTAAGGTTTCTCTGTGGATTATCATTCTGCAGATAGCCCAAATTTTCTTTTCCAGACAAATCATTTGACTCATGAACTCTTAAAAAAAAACACCTATTTATATTACTGGTATTCTTCTACTCCCAATCTCCATTTTTTTTGTAAAAAATGTAAGAAGGTTGTTTTAAGCTTCCGTGTCATTTTCTGGTTTCATCTAATAGAATTAAAAACACAGATCATCTCCAAAACTATTCTAGGAAACCAAACAGGAATCTACTCATAAATCTAAACTATAAAAATGCAGTGGCAGTCTAGAATTGGATTTATTTATTCATACTCTTATGTCTGTTTCAATGGCAGATTCATCTAGCACCTCAAGAAATCACAATGCGTGAATTGCACGCAACCGCAAGCTTCTTCTGCTCAGGAGCAGATAATGAGATCCTACCATCTCCCTGGATATTATACTTTCTACTGTGCCTGCTTTTCCCATTTCATTTTGCCTGGTAGCTGGCTTTCTCCCTAGGTTAAACTAGCTTCAAAATTGGACCCAATTGATTAATGGCTTGGTTGTTATGTATTTCTCTCATTATATTAAACCTCACCAAAATCCCATCGTGCACTGAACTCATCTGAAAATTATAGGAAATGCCGTCCTTTTCCACTTGTGTTTTTAAACTGAATCCTAGAAGCTCATCAGAATTTCTTAGTAAAAAAATAGCAATGCTATACAAAATTGTCTTAAAATCAGCTTGTTTATCCCTGTTGATCTCACCTTGCAACATGCCCCCCCTTACTTTCTGTTCTTTTTTTAAAAAAATAATGTTTATTGAAGTTTTTCAATAGAATTTAAAAAAAAAACAAATTAAAGAAGAATAAAGAAAAGTAATAAGAAATGAAAAAGAAATATAGAGAAGAAAAACTAGAAAAGGAAACAGGAGAGAAGAAAGAGGAGAGAGGAAAAAGGAGAGGAAAAGAAAAGAAAAGAAAAGAAAAGAAAAGAAAAGAAAAGAAAGGAAGATTTTAAAGGCTTCTGATCTTCTTGAAAATGGTTATAGATACTGTACCTTTATATTTTATTTTTTCTCTCTATGACTACTTCATAATTTCCTTCTTTTTCTAAGCTATCTTTTTAAATCTTGAAACCATAAATCACAAATTTATTTTTCTGTTTTTTTTTTAGCAAAGTCCATAAGGGGTTTCCAGTTACTAATAAATATTATTGATCTTTCTCTAATCAAATAAGTTAATTTTGCCATCTCTGCTAGTTCTGTCATCTTCACAGACCCAACCATCCAACATGTATTTCAGAGTCTTTCCATTCTTGCACATATAACAGTTTTACAGCAGTAATCTTATGTAAATATAATTTCTCATGGTTCTTTTCTGACTGACTGTTATTAATCCAGCAAATAAAAAGTTTTGGTTTTATTCACTGTTGATTGCTAAAATTCTTTGTATCATTATATGTAATTGAACCCCAAAATTTCTGGCTTTTTTATAAGTCCACTAAGCATGATAAAATGTCTCTTCATGTTATCTACATTTCCAACTTAAATCTAATGTACCTTTATACAGTCTAGACAATTTTTCTGGAGTCATACACCAATGGTACAACTTGGTTCAAAAATTATATTTTAAGTTATAACATAATATAAATGTTAATCATTTTACCCACATATTTTCATGGTGTTCAATCAATATGTTATGTTCACTTAGTCCAGTGATGGCGAACCTTTTAGAGACTGAGTGCCCAAACCGCAACCCAAAACCCACTTATTTATCGCAAAGTGCCAGGGCCGCATCAGCATTGTGGTGCCCTCAGGGGGGGTGGGCGTGGCTGCGGTGGTCACGGCAGACTGAGTGGGCATGGCTGGGGTGGGCGTGGCCACCTTGATGTTGCTCGTGGGGGGGACGCCTGTGGGGCTGGGCAGGATTGGGGGAGATCCAGGGGGTCTCTGGTGGGTGGAGTGGTGGGCAGGAGGCTCGTCCTGTGGGGTGAGGCAGAGGGTAGGGTGGGGGTGCCATTGCTGCGAGGCAAGGCAATGCAGGGGCGGCTGCTGCCTGACACCATCAGCCACCGCACACAGAGGCCAGCGAGTGCATGGGGGCGTGCTCTACCACCTCTACTAGACCTTGCTAGTCAGCTGCTTCGCCTCCTTTGTGCTGGGTGGGGCTACCACTCCAGGCACCAGCGGTAGCCTAATGGACCAGCTCGAGCTGGCAGCGGCAGCAGGTGTGCCCACAGAGAAGGCTCTGAGTGCCGCCTCTGGCACGCGTGCCATAGGTTCGCCATCACTGACTTAGTCCATCTTATCATACAGTCTTTCACTTGTTCTTCCATTTCAAATTTCAGTAAATGTTTATACATATCAGCGCAATTATATATTTTCTGTTCTCAGATGTTAGCAGTAAATCTTAACCATTTAATGTTTCCTATGAAGTTTCCTAAGGATGTTCCTGATCCTTTGCAAGAGCCTTTGTCAAGCTGATATCCTCTAGTTATAGAAATTATGGGAGAAGTTTAACACTGATGGAGGAAAATACCCAAACGTTTCTCGGATCACTGAAAAATGTTAAGCATTCTTAGAGGTTTAAGAAAATCTATTGGCTGATCTCCCATATCACATTAAGCCATAGTTACTCAACCACAGCTTTCGATATAAATTACAACTATCTGGGTTTAACCAACATATTATGCAAAAAATAAACAAACTACACTTGGGCTTAATTCAATATGTGGATAAAGTCATTGTGTTAAAGCAGATTAGGTGTTTAACAAAGTATCTTGTGAGACATGACATGAAACTGAGGTCCTGTCCATTTCTAAACTTGGAGAAATTATGAATGATGGCCATGGTTTGGATGCAGGTGTGATTTTTGTTAAATAGCTAAAAACAATACCCATGAAAGTAGCATTTTAATACTGAAACTATCAACGCACGAATAGCTTGTAATATGTATCAAAAAGCATATAAATACAGCAATCAAACAGTCATCCTTCTTCAGGAAGAATAAAAAATAGTGGATATTTATTGCTCACAAGTTGCTACATTGACATTATCAACACAGATAAAAATCACTCTTTGGGGAAATTAACAAAGTATTAAATGGCAATGACTAAATGAAACTTTTTTATTTTCAAGCCTACATGAAAATGGCAGGCAATCAAAATATACCAGAGTAAACTAATTAACATGCTAGAGATGAAATCAAAAGTACCACACTGGGGTTGATTTAGAAAAGTTAAGGGCCCTACTCTTAGGGGGGAAAACCCGAAACTTTTGCAAACTTTTGCAAACCTACTTCAAGCTCCAGGGAAAGCAGGAGATCCAGGCAGTTCAAATGGGTATAAAGATTTATTGTAAGCTTAAGCTCTCTACAAGAATCTGAACTGGTAATGGTCAAAGCAATTTGGTGGTAGATAAGGAATTCACAATGGGCTGGACTTAGATCTTTTGTGAGCACAAAGGGACTCATGACTGATTACCCATTTGATCCCTCCTTTGGGCTTAGCCTGGTCATCTCTTACACCTACATTCCTAATGACAATCTAATCACTGCAGTAAACAAAGTAAATGTTGAAAGAATGTTTTATTGAATATTTTCTGAAATGCAATGAAATCAGAGTTCCATTTTGAACAATAACAGATCATCCAACCTAGTAATAGCTGGCATTTCCTTTCTTTATGAAATTGTTCTTATTCTTTATTTGTCCGTTTCCATACTACCTACAGGTTGTTCTTTCCAATGTAATGAAATCTACCGGTAAGTATAAATGGTTTATTGGACCTGCATACCATCTTTATATTCGTCACCACATAGCTAACAAGAGCCTGTGCAATACTTGCTCTGTGAACATTTGTTGGGGTTGAATGCAAAGCTCTCCTAAACTAGCAAACTGATTTTAGGATTTTAATACCATACTTACAGGTAGTCCTCAATTTACAATAGTTCGCTTAGTGACCGTTTGAAGTTACAATGGCACTGAAAAAAGTGACTTATGACAATTTTTCACACTTATGACCGTTGCAGCGTCCTCATGGTCACATGATTTACATTCAGATGTTTGACAACTGACTCACATTTATGACGGTTGCAGTTTCTCAGGTTCACGTGAACACCTTTTGCAACCTTCTGACAAGCAAAGTCAATGGGAAAACCAGTTTCTGAAACATATTTTGGGATCAACATCACAAAATTGATAAGCATCCTTGTTTTAAAGTAGCTTATGAGCTATAGTAGATCAAATAAATATTGTCCCAAGCAATATGATCAAAGGCCTGGAGACTAAAACATATGAAGAACGGCTGTAGGACTTGGGTTTGGCTAGTCTAAAGAAAATAAGAAATTGGGGTGACATGACAGCAGTATTCCAGTATTTGAGAGGCTGCCACAAAGAAGAGGGGGTCAAATTATTCTCCAAAGCACCAGAGGGCAGGACAAGAAACAATGGATGGAAACTAATCAAGGAGAGAAGCAACCTGGAATTAAGGAGAAACTTCCTAACAGTGAGGACAATTAACCAGTGGAACAGCTTGCCTTCAGAAATTGTGAGTGCTCCATCACTGGTGGTTTTTAAGAAGAGACTGGACAGTCACTTGTCTGAGATGGTTCTCCTGCTTGAGTAGGGGGCTGGACTAGAAGACCTCCAAGGTCTATCCTATCCTATCCTATCCTATCCTATCCTATCCTATCCTATCCTATCCTATCCTATCCTATCCTATCCTATCCTATCCTATCCTATCCTATCCTATCCTATCCTCTTCCATTCCATTCCATTCATTAGATTTTGGCATTCAGTTTAATTAGCAGTGCCATAAACTAATTCTCAACCAAAACATCAATGTCATAAACAATCTCTAAAGAACAATATTCATTCAACAGTTTTTTCTGGTTAAAAAAAACCTCAATATTTATTAGACGATGATGTAAATATATACTAGCCATACCTTTATGCCTGGTGCAGTTTTTTTGGCCTCTGCTTTCAGTCTTGCTGCTTTTAACATTGGTTTGGTTTTCTTATAATCTTGCTTTCCTGTTGAAGAAGGGGAAAAATGTATTATTGAATGCCCTCCAGAGAAATGAGAGACAATTGTTTAATGACTGTGGCATACCCAGAAGAAGAGGGAGTTGCTATCTTTAATAGCCACAGAGAACTAGTATGGAATTGGTAGCTCAATGACCCTGAGATGGTTGCTTAAAAGGGGGTTACATGGTTAAATGATATGAACAATTTATTATTTTGTGCTTGGGATGGTCAGGTATAAGTGATTATTCTAAAATACTGCTGCCATAACATACCACACTGTCATGCCAAATGCAGTATATGCACACAGAAAGAGAAACAGGCACACAAACAGAGCAATTATTTAAGGAAAAAAGTCACACAATAGTCAAAATGTATATAATGTTTCCATGCAGTGAGGTTAATTCATTAAATTACATTTTGAGGCCACCTAATTTCTTAATACTTTGGGTCACTTGCAATTAAAAAACAAAAACAACATATATAGAAAAAATTACAGCAGACTGGAAGTATCTACACTACCAATAAAAAAACTCAAAACCATGGATAGACCACAATCACTCTTTTCCAAGACCCATGGAAACAACCATTAGGAACAACCATTGTCATTAGGATGGGAGTCAAACAAATCTTGGGCGGGGGTAATATAACTCCACAGTAGGGGAGAGCAACTATGGTAGTTTTATGACTTGTGGACTTCAACTCCCAGAATTCCTGAACCAACCATCCATCCAGAGAATAGCATGCTTTCTCTGTTTGCCATGAAAAAGTCTACTCTTTGGAAATAATTGTATTGTATATAAAAGATGATTATCCCTATTCCCATATTCAGTCCTTAAAATAAGATGCATTCCTCCTTAGTAATGATAGGTTTTGACAACTTTGAAATAATGTCAACTGCATTATAGCAGTTTGCTTTTCTGCCTTAGCAGAGTCAGATTAGCTGAAAGCTATACTTTATAAGGTTGTTGTTTAGGCTACAATCATAGGCAAATATATTGAAAATAAGTGCCATGCCAAGTATTTGTTAGACTCAAGTTTTACCATTTACCATTACCATTTGGGCAAGAAATGGGAGATCAGTAAAAGGAATCTGAAAAATCTATTTCATAATATGTTTTGATGCTGCATAGAGCCATTTGTCATTTTAAAAAAAAGATTTTCCCATGAATCTACTCTTCAGAATTCTTACATTATAAAAAAATTGTGTCTTACTCCACAAATTTAAATGTCATTTCTGCAAATCTACCCTATCAAATGCTAATCTGCGGTGTTTTTCTTGATTGCTAGTTCCTTTCTCCTCAGCCTTTTTTTAAAAACAGCTCGAACTTCTGGTATCTCCCTTTTTACCTAGGGCTGTAATTTATTTTGGGTGTTCCTAAGCATTATTTTGCTAGCATATGAAATGAAGGCTATCGTATGATAGTTTTCAATCTGTTATGTCTCCTTTCTTTGATATAGATATATAGGTTAACCTGTTCTAATCTGTTCACAGTTGGTTGTTCTCCAGATTTGCTGGCATACTTTGGTTAGAGTCTTTTAATAGACATCCTTAGCAATTTCCTTGATTTAATTCCACAGTTCCTTTGGATCTCCATCAATGAAAAAATAATTGGATTTGCAGAAACTGGCAGTTATTCCAAAGCCATAGAGACCAGTTATCTTTTCTCCTTATTATTTCCAACTGGCATTCCAGTCTCCAGACACAACAAAGACAACTAGTTTATTACTTATTCAGTGTATGATGAGAGCATGTCAAAAGTTAAGTAAACATATATACACAATCCACGAAAGTATATACAAAACTTCTACAGGGATACAGCATGGCCTCATAACTGTTATGATCAACTGGGATAACTTTCACACCTTGGATCAGTCTGGGGAGTTCTTGGCCATTCTTCCAGAAATTCATTGCTCATCCCTCCCAGGAAGACTGTCCCCATGAGAATGACGTAGCATAGCCAAGATTTGAGGGGAACCTGCTTTTTAATGAACTTTAATTTTGTTGTCAAGAAGCCTATGGTTTAAATACTTAGTTTAAGTTATTGTTTTAGTATGTATTTTATCCAGCCATTTTTAGTTCACATATTTAGATACAGGTTTTTAAGCCTTCTTGAAATAAATGTTTAGTTTGAAGGGCAACATATAAACATTATAATAAATTTTAAAAAAAAATAACTGCCACCTGGTTTATCATGATCCTGATTTGCATGTCTATCTATAATCATCAAGAATTATTTTTCTCTTTCACAAAAAACCCTTAAAGATGTTATTAGGAGGGCTATTTGAATCAGCCTTACAGCAATATACCTTCTTTTTCCATTAAGTAGAAAGATATAAAACAAAGTAGCTTCTTCTTCCAATAAATCATTCATCTTCGAAGCAATTATGCAGTGCAAAGCAATGATATATAGGAATCATTTCTGCAGCAATAAATTTAAATGCAGATAAAAATAGTTTGGGCTGAAGCACAAGGTTAAAGGACAATTACGTGCATTGGATGCACATCAGATCCATCTGAGAAGTAATACAAGATTTTAATCGGTATCATTATGTCTTAAGAAGAATCAGTTGCTTTCAAGAAAAGGTTATTGATGTGCTGCATAACTATGTCCAAGTATCCCGAAAGAGCCCATTAATCAGGGCAACATATCAGTAAGTGGTTTCAGGTATTCTACTGAAATAAATTTTATGTTCTCTATTATTATTTCCTAAATCTGACTGTGAATCAATTTATAATTGGCAATATATGCAGACTGAATTTAAAGTCAGTATTAACAACCTGAATCTACATTTACTGCAAACGTAGTTATTAAGAACTGAAAACCACCTTTACTGTAAACAATCTATTTTTACAACGAATCCACAGCTGGTAAATCTCAAAAACAAAGTATCTGTGATTAATTTTCTCACTCTCCTTTCTAAGTATTAAAATCAGAAGAGAATACATAGGAGAGAATACAAGTTTGAATCAACTGTGTGTAAAAAATTACAAAAGAGATAATGAAAGATAAAAGAAAAATAGTAACTTCCTTTAAATAATTGACCCATTCATTAAAAAAAAAAAAATCCAAGAAAGCCACCTGTATGGTAAAACTATCAGATGAATCCAAAAGATTGCAAACTGAAATATTCAGCTTATACCACCAATTCAAACTCCTTTGAAAGTTCTTCAAACAATACATTTGCTAGATCAGTGTTTCTCACTTGACGATCTCCAGAGGTATCCAACTAAATTTGTGATCATTTTCATTCGCCTTGGCTAATCAGATAAATGGAAATGATAGTAGTTAAATGTATAGGTAGTCCTTGAGTTGTAACCATAATGGAGAGCCTACCCATTATGCTCTAACTAGTGATGGTCATTTAGGATCTTGGTTTGACATGATTTTACAACTTTTTTGTAGTGTTCGTTAAGTGAATGCCAAAGTCGTTAAGCAAATCCCTAGTTGCTTATGGGCTAGTTTTGTCAAAAACTGGCAAAATTGTCATAAACCATGCTCATGTGATTGTGAGCCACTGCAAATGGCCATAAATATGGCCTGGTTGATGAGTTCCCAAAGTGCTGTCATGTGACTGCAAGTGAGGGGTTACCATCAGAACTTCTAATCTGGGTTGTAAGTACCTCGCCAAGTGGATCCATTGGAAGTTTGAATGGTGGCTAAGTAACCAGTCATAACTTAAGGACTACCAGTGTATAACTACTAAACTACATGCTATTATGTCTGTCTAGAACAATAACAGATAACCTCACTTCTCCAACCACGCTTCAATCAGTAAGTTCCCCTGAATTTTCCATTCCCCCATCTCCTCCAGGGTGCGCTGGCTAGACTGCAGAACTATCAAAGCCACACATTGCCAAATCAAGTAGAAGTAGAAGAACAGGATCTGTCTAGCTCCATATGATACTGAGTCAGCTTCAACTCTTTTAAGTGTGAACAGGGACATCCAGAAGAGGAATCAAAAAAGTTAAGATGGTGACAATGACAAGCATTTCTGGTTATTCATTTTTTCTCATTCATTTTTGTTAAATTAATTTACATAAATATTTGCAATTTTGTCTATATAGACATGTACAAATACAAATACATACAACAAAATTTGAAGAATTGCACGTTTTAAATGATAAATGCATTTTGATTCAAGTATTAATTCAAAATGGGCTTTCAAATGCTTTGTTGGTTTTTAATCTGCTGATCACTGCCCAGAGTTGCAACTGGTGAGATGGTCAGCTATATAAATCAATATAATAAATAAATGCAAACTAAGCATACTCTGTCCATCCCCCAGCTCTATATTATTGCATATGTTTCCACTCCCAAAACACAGTTAAGGAATATGATCAAGGGCAAATACTGCCATCACTGACTGGAATCATTCTCAAATTTTCACTTATTAGCCTGCTATTGTTATTCACATTGTGGTCTCTCTTTGTAGGGACTAAACTTGTTCTACATTTTAGCCAGATTCCCTACATCAGTCTATTCTTGAAATATCCTAGAATTTTAGTTGGCTTATGACTGGCCTTAAGTAATTACCTAAAACTACTTTCTCAGGATGCTTTTTCTCCTTTATGTCTTACCAGATCTTCCACTTTGTGCTTTGTGTTTAATGCAATCCAAGCATAACTAGCCGATTAATATCTGGTGACTGTTTAATGAAAATGTAAGCTTCAGGACTTCCTTGGTTTACACTTGAGCTCCTGCCCTTGGTCCAGCCCAGTCTTTTTGATATTCATCCTCATTATTATCCTCAGCCAAAGCTGCTCCTTGCTTGTATTTGCAACTATAAAAATTAATGCATTCCTATTTCTTGAGTATCATAAAGTATATGATATGTGGAAGCACATTATGCTATCAGGCAAACACTCTCTTTCATAGAAAATACAGCTGGTTTAAATTCAAAAACATTTCTTTTCACCTGCAAATGGACTTGCTTCTAACTTGTTCCTCAATTCATTGTCTTTTATGGGTGCCTGTAAATATCTAATTGTCTTTCATTCAAAAACAAAACTAATTTCAGTTCTTTAACTCTCACGTGCATGTTCAAGCTAATTCCTCCTGGGATGATTACCAAGTTCTATTCATTGCTCGATCTCCCAAACAAAAGTCCATAAATTTATTGCCCGTTTATACAGACCACACCAATTATGTCACAATTGAATTACAAACAAGGAAGAGTCAAAATATTTGAAATAAGAAATGTACAATCTAAATTTAATTACACAGGCAAAGTATCTGAAAATGAGTTATTTACTGCATGCCAAAAACTGACATACAGTAAAAGAAATCAACATTACAGATTTAAAACTCCTTTCAGCACTTTCTCTCCAATTTATATCTGCCAAGAAACTGCTGTCCTGAATATTTTTGTGCTTGTATCACAATAATAAAAAATACATAGTTTCCTACCCAGTGCAGCTTACATTGTCTAATACTTAATTTTTATTAAGGACTTTAAAAAAAAATCATGATTTTTCTACATTAAGCAGTCCTGTTACAATCCTTTAAGTTTTCTATGTATCTTGTCCTGTGAGGTAACTCATTTTATCTTTTTTTAACCTTTTATTAAATGGATATAATCCTGCCACTCCAGAAAACAAAATAAGCACACATATGGTGCTGGAATAGAAGATAACGTAGCACCAATGCTCAGTCAGCTTTTGTGTTTCCAGCAATGGGAGGTCAGCTGTTACTTCTTTGTCTCTAAATGTTAGGGATAATTTGATACCTACAACACCAATTTCTACTTACTAATTTATTCAGTGTGCACTTCCCTTTTAAGTGTGGTTTAATTTGCAGATCTCTTTGCTAAAATAGTGATTTTTTCTGGTTTTATTTCAATGTCTCTCTTTCACGAAACACATCAAAGTTGAAAGCAAACACATTTTTATCCATGGTGCACCACATCCTTGCTGTCTGAATTTATTATGAGCTCTTTTCCTAGTGTAATTTTACCTAATTATTTTATTTATTGGATATGGCATCGTTAAAAGTATTGACAGTACACAAGGCAAATTTACAGAGAAGGAGGTACTCTAAAAAGACACATTTCTGAATTTATCATTACTGTAGAAAATATATCCTGCATTCCCAATATATAGTATATGCCCTTAATATTTGACATATATTTTTAAAAAGAAAAATATTTAAAATATATTTAGTGGGCTGGTGGTAGTTTGTATCATCACTGCCAGGCTATCAGCTTCAAATAAATTCTTCTTTTCTATTCGGTTTAGAATAGAGTGAAACAAGGCTTATCATTTACAAAAGAGATATTATACTAGACATCATTGATGCCTTAACAGCAATTTACCAGAAAACAATCCATCCATAGTTGCTATCATATCCCATTATACTCTCCATACCATTTCATATTTATGCATTTATTAATTTTGTGTCCTGCCACAATCATGAATAGATTCTCAGTGGCTCATAACATTTAACAGTGTAATATTGCATAATAATAAAAATCAAAAATACAAAAACATATAACCCAAACCAACATCTTCTGTCAACTCTCAGCCACTATGAGAAAACAACTAAAGTTGGGGCTAATTGAACAACTTGTTTTTTTGTTTGCTTCCAGAACAAGTGGATATAAAGCATTGGGTTACAGTTGTGATTGTTATTTAATAAGAACGCTTAGTAAAAACTGGAGGCATTTTTAGAAACAAGGATGATGTTAGAGATGAGTGCTTTGCATCACAACTTTCTATTTTTCAAAAAGAAAAAAGGGAAAAGGAAGAAGGCCTCTGTATGAAATTAAATCATAACAGGGCAGAAAATTATGTAGGCATCAAGATAGGTTTCTACGCCCACCATATGGGAGTCTCAATGCCATGAATTTGATAAACATATTTGCATGCAAGGGAATTCAACATTTGATGTTTGTGCTAAATATATGGGATTGTCCTAGATATGGACAACTTCAATTGACCTTCATATAAGAAACATTAAACTATTTTGCAGTTAATCAACATGTTAATTATAATCTATTTTCACATTTATCTATGCTGACACGAATACCTTTACATTAAAATGAAATGAGTTGTCCAAGAAGAGATGATACATAAATCATATTTTTGGAAGTTTTCTGAAGACTCTGATAGAGAAAGCATTGACTCATTATGGCATCAGGTCCCTGTTTTCCTCTGGCTAATACCATAGGGCTAGGCACTATTACAAAGCATTCTTGGGAAACCTATGGAGATGGGATGTTAATATATTCACAAAGCTAATTGTGTTAGTAATATAAAACTTCACACTTCAAATAAAAGGACTCCAGCTACACTAGCATTTAAATTAATAGCAAACCTATCAAACTATAACTTCATCAGCAATATCACAGTGCCCTTTTTATTGGATCTTACTATTAACACCCATAGATATGTGGAGATTTTTCCTTTATAAAAGAGGAAGAGAGATTTGCTTTAATACAGTTTCAATTGCTGTGATTAAAGATGTTTTTGGAGTCTATTGCTAACTGAAACATTTTGATATGCATTGAATATAGTCAGAGCGTAAGTACTTCAAGTGTGCATGAACCTCCTTCCCAGCACACAGCCCTTTTCTTTCTTTCTTTTTTTTATTCAGGTTTAATGGTAGCTCAAATCATTGGCCATTTCTCAATCTTGAGAGATGGAACAGCTTGACACTAATAATACATTTGCAAAGGACACATCATCATTTAACACAACATTAAGTGCTCAGGAACAACTTTTTTTAATAGCAGGCACAAGGCATTCTGAGCTCAGGGCTGACATATCATTACATTTTATGCCACAAAGATAATCCAGCCAGTCATTCATGAGAGGTAAATTAATTTTCAAGTAACTGTATTTCAGCTTTAAGCCAACAAGAAGGATGCATTAAAGTGAATAAGTTTCTTTTATGCTATCACCAAGGGTTTCTTTCCCTGAATAAAAGCCTTTCTTGGGTATAGCAATATGTATACCTTCAATTAGTTCCTTTCCCCCTGCAGTTTCAGCTGAGAGATCTGCTTGCACAAGTTAAACTGTAATTTTAAATCTATAAAGCAATCCTTTTCTATATGCTATATATATTTCCCAAACTGATATCTCCCAGTTTTGGTACTGGGAATTCTGGGAGCTGTTTGCTCTAATATATTTGAAGAGCATCAGGTTGGAAAAGTTGTACAAATACAGAAAGCCAAATTGATACAAAGTACATGCAAATCAAAGCAACCTATCATGGATCATACTCATCTAAATCTTTCCCTGAGGGCCAAGTATGTCTGCTGCTAGCGTGGAGATTCTGCAAGGCAATCACACTTGTATCCATGCTTAAAGATAGTCCTTGACATACAAACATTCATTTAACAACAGTTCAGAGTTACAATGGTGCTGAAAGGGGCGCTGTCTTACCTGAACGCCTTTTCTCAGCATGAGGATAGGAGACTCCACAAATGGGTTAACTTCATCCTCCTGCCCAATGAGACTAAGTCAAACGATTGCCACGTCTCCTGCTGGGCTGGATCCTCACCCAGTTTACGATGAAGGCGAAGCACAGAAGGTATAGTTGGATGCGTTGGCTCCTCCTGCCCCCTACACAGGACCTGACAGCCCTTTGAGGGGATGCGGGGTGGAGTCTCCATCGTCATGCTGAGAAAAGGTGTTCAGGTAAGACAACGCCCCTTCTCCAGCATGAGGATGGAGACTCCACAAATGAGACATACCAAAGCCAATTGTCCCTAAGGGAGGGAAGCAGTCTGGGCCTGTGTCCCGGTGGATAGCACCACCTGTTGTAAAACCCTCCGGCCAAAGGAGGCGTCTGCGGAGGCATATTTGTCCATCTTGTAATGCCTTATAAAGGGAGAAGGCGAGGACCAGATCGCCGCTTTATAGATTTCGGTGATGGAAGCTTGCGTGGCGCAAGCTGCTGATGTTGCGGCGCTGTGCGTGGAATGAGCCGTGATGCAGCCAGGTGCGAGCAATGAGTGTGCTGATAAGCCCGTGCGATGCAAGCTTTGATCCATCTGCCGATTGTTGGGGCAGACACTTTCTGCCCCATGGAAGAGGGTTGGAAAGAAATAAAGAGCGCCTCCGACTTTCGAACACCAGGCTGTGCGCTTGATGTAATGTTTCAACGCTCTGCGCACATCCAAAGTATGCCATTTACGTTCCAAATCGTGGGACGGATTGGGGCAAAAGTTAGGGAGGACCACCTCCTGTGCTCTGTGGAACAAGGTGTTAACCTTGGGGACAAATGATGGGTCTAGTGGAAGAATCACCCTATCGGTATGAAAGGTGCACAGATCTTCCCTTACCGAAGAGAGCCACCAGTTCCGATATGCGCCTGGCCGAAGTTACAGCTACCAGGAAGGCGACTTTCATAGACAAGACGCGGAGAGTGCATGCTCCTATGGGTTCAAACGGCCCCGATGTAAGGGCCTGTAGAACCTTTGCCAGATCCCAAGAGGGATAACGGTGTACCACTGGTGGCCTAGGTATTGGTCGCCCCTTTGAGAAAGGAGTGCACCATAGGGTGCTGGGACAGAGAGGTCGAGTCGTCGCATTGCAATACTGTTCACAAAGCTGCGACTTGTCGACGGATGGTGCTGGGCGATAGGCCCTTGTCCAACCCTTCCAACAGGTACTCTAAGACCTTCGGGATGGTGAGTGAGGAGAAATCCAACTGACCCTTGGCGCACCAGAGACTAAAATTTCTCCAGGTGGAGTCATATATCCTATTCGTGGAGGGGCGCCTGAAGGCTTGAATCATCTTTATGACCCTCGTTGAATAGGAGCCCCTTGCTAACAGTTGCTGCTCAAGTGCCAGGCGGCTAACTGAAGCCACTGAGGTTCTGGGTGCTGCAAGGTTCCCTGACTCAGGGCAATGCGGTTGGGGGGAATTCTCCACGGGGAAGAGATGGAGAGGTCCACCAGGTCTGCAAACCAAGGACGTCTTGGCCAGTATGGGGCAATCAAGATTACCTCCGCCCGTTCCAGCAGAACCTTGCGGATGACTGCCTGGATCAGAGGAAGGGGAGGGAAGGCGTATAACCGTTCCCTGGGCCAAGGGCTGCGGAGCGCATCCGCCCTCTCCGCCCCCCCCCCGGAAGGGAACCGAGAGAAGAATCTCGGGAGCTGAGCGTTCAGCAGCGAAGCGAACAGATCTATCACTGGTTGTCCGAATTGGTTCGAGACCTCCTTGAAAATGGAGGGATCCAGACGCCACTCTTAGTGGTCTACCGTCGATCTGCTCAAGGAGTCCGCCTGCCGGTTCACTACCCCCGAGATGTGTTCCGCCCTGAGGGAGGAGAGGTTGGACTCTGCCCAAGAAGCTAGCAGCTGGGCCTCTGTCATGAGGTCTCTGGACCAGGTACCCCCCTGGCGATTCACGTGGGCCTTGGCTGCGACATTGTCTGTAAGGACCAGTACATGTTGCCCTGCTACTCTGCTCCTGAAGTGTCGGAGGGCAAGATGTATGGCCCTGAGCTCCAACCAGTTTATGTTGTGCTGCAGGTCTGGTTGAGACCACCAGCCCTGAGCCAACTGAGACTGGAGGTGAGCTCCCCAACCAAAGAGGCTGGCGTCTGGTTAGGGTGATATGAGGTGGTTCCTTGAATAAGGACCCCTTTGCCAATGCCGGAGATATCCACCATTGAAGGGAGTGCAAAGTCTGAAGAGGGACCCTGACCTTCTGAGTGGAAGAACTCGTGCCCAGCCTCTGAAATGGTAGAAGGAGCCATTGCAGGTGTCTGGAGTGCAACCTGGACCATGGAACGATTGACATGCACGAGACCATCTTCCCTAGGAGCTTGGAGAGTGTGGCCAGGGAAACTACTCGATCTTTCTGTATCTGGAGCACCAGAGACCGAATGCTCCTGCGACAGGTAGACCATGCACTGCATCGTGTCTATGATCGCCCCCAGGTGCAAAAGACGGGTGGATGGAACAGTGTGGCTCTTCGGGAAATTTATGGAAAACCCGTGGGCCTGTAGTACCCCAATGGTGTGGTTGAGATCCCATTGGGCTGCCTGGACGGACGAGGACTGAATTAGGATGTTGTCCAGGTAGCACTGGATCCGCACAGGTATTAACCTCAGGTGGGCCGTCAATGCCGCCAAGATTTTCGTGAACACTCTTGGGGCGGAGGAAAGGCCGAATGGTAGGGCTCTGTATTGGAAATGGTGCCCGGCAAAACAAAACCTGAGGAACCTGTGATGGCTGGGAATAATGGGAATATGCAAGTAGGCCTCCGTGAGGTCTATAGATGTCAAGAGGTCACCCCGTCTGATGCTGGCCAGAATGGACTGGAGCGTCTGCATCTTGAACCTCTCGTATTTGACATGGGAATTCAGACCTTTGAGGTCTAGAATTGCTCTCCATCCTCCTGAGGTCTTGGGTACCACAAAGAGGGTGGAGTAGAATCCCTGCCCTCTCTGGCCAGTGGGAACTGGCTCTATGGCCCTGATGTCCAGAAGATGACGAATGGCCTGTTGCATAAGTCTCTTCTTGTCCAGCCGCCGAGGCATCGGGCAAGCTATGAAGCGACCTGGGGGTGCGGAGAGAAAGGTTAGAGACAGACCCTCTTTGATAGTTAGGAGCACCCAAGAGTCTGTTGTGGTGCTCTCCCATTGGTTTACGAATAGGGAGAGTCTGCCTCCTATGGGGACCATGTCCCTGGAGTCATTTAGCCCGTCTGAATGGACGGCCTCCACCCCCTCGAAAGGGCCACTTACTTTGGGCCTGTTGTTTGGGTCTGGGGCCAGGGCGCTCCCATGGTCGGTCGGGTCTGGGAGGAAAGGGCCGAGCGTGCAGAGCCCATTCTGGGCTCGTGTATGCATGAAAGGGCGCTCTTCGAGAGTCCGAAGTAGAGCGTCTGTCCCCGTGTTTGTTAAGGTGGGACATCACCTTGCGTTTGTTGCGGTTCTCCACCAGGTATGGAGAGAGGGACTCACCAAACAACTGGCCGCCAGTGTAAGGTGCGGTAGCCAGACGCCACTTTGCCTTTTGGTCCGCTCTCCACTGTTTCAACCACAACAGTCTGCAAACCGCCACATTGTAGCCCATGGTTCGCGAAGAAAATCTGGCTGCGTGTAGAGAGGCGTCAGCCATGAATTCGGATGCAGCCAGTAGCTTACCCAGGGTCTGGTGGACTCGTACCTGGTCCTGGGGTATCGTGGCTTGGAGCTCACGCAGCCACATTATGGAGGTCCTGGCGAAAAAGGAGGTAGATGTCGATGCCTTCACCGACCACGCCGAGGCTTGGTGGGACCTGCGAAGGGAAAACTCGGACCTCCTGTCCTCTGGTCTTAGAACCTCAGCCATGTCACCGGATACGGTAGATGGAGAGACTAGAGGAGTAATGGCCTCATCTACCACTGGGACTTCAAGCAAATCAGACAGAGAAGAGGCCACATTAAATAGTCTCTTGTCTGAAGTAGTCAGTGAGGGCGGTGAACCCAGAGCTGACCATTGCTTCTTGATGGTGTTAAGGAACAAGGGAGGGCAAGGAATTCACTTGTGAGAGACAGAAGGTTCTGTGAATAAGGGATTTGAGACCTGATCAGTGGAGGGAGGGGGAGCCTCTTGTTCCGGCTCAATGTTTGCCGAGGCTGTTGCCTTATTTAAAAGGGCTTTGAATAATGATGGATCAAACAGCCTAACAAATGGGATAGAATCAGGTGTTGTTTCTTCATCCTCAGAGAGGTGAATCTCACACGGCTCATATTCCTCTGGATAGGTATCTATACCCTGGGAGGAATGGTCAGAGATGATGGACTGGGCATAATCTGCCGGCTCTGGCTGATAGTAGGGTGGAATAATAGGTGTGGCTGATTCGGCTCTGGGTTTGTGGAGAGCAGAAGCCAAGCCTTGGAAGACAGCCTGGGCTATTAAGGCCTGGAATTGCTCTGGTGAGAACTCCTGAGGGGCCACAGAGCGGAGCCCCGCTGCAGTCGGTGTAAACGTGGCCTCAGGTGCAGGCCGTGTGGCATGTGGCTGAGCTGGCCATTGAGGGCATGCTGAGTGACTCAGCATTTCTTGCCCCTGAGCGGTCCCAGCTTCGGGAGACCATGCCCTCTGGAATGGAGGGGCGGAAGGAGCGATGTGAAGCTTGAACAGAGTCCCCACAGTCGAGGCAGCAACGGCTGGGCCTACAAAGTCAGTATGCTGTTGTTACTGGGCCCTTGAAAACTGCCTCTCCAAGGCCAGATGCCGCCTCTTGGCCTCCTTCTCAGCCGCTTTGGAAGGAGCCTTTTTTGAAATGGCCTTGGCCTTGGCCTTGAGCTTGCCTGCTGCTTCCAGCTTTGAGGACTTGTGCCTCTTTTTTGCTGGGGATAATAGACCACCGTGGGTGGTCGTAGGAGCGGAGTTGTCTGCCATCGCTGATGGAACCTCTCAGCAGAAGCCGAGAATGCAGACAATCTTAGGTGGAGCTCTGGGATGTCTGTTGCCCAGGAACCGGCGAGGCTGGTTATGGCTCCAATTAGTGGTGGCGACTGGACCAGACACTGGCCACGTGCGCACTGGGGAGCTACCAGTGAGGCTGGTCACTGCTCCAACAATTGTTGCTGCTCCAATGCCGCTGAGGCAAATAGCTTTGTCTGCCTGAGGCAGAAAATGGCGGCAGTTGCAAAGATGAGGCGAGTCAAGATGGCAGCCAGGCAATTGGAGCCTTGCGAGGTAGGCCCGGTTGTGAGGAAAAACGACCCTGGTTGTGTCTGGGTCAGTGTTCCTGAAGCTGTAGGTGTAACCTACACTCGCTTCGCAGGCCGGGGGAAAAAACAGAAGGGATTCTCTCCCTGAGGTGGCCTTTCAAAAGGCCAGCAAAAGCGTTGCGGTGCCCAAAATGGCGGCCGCGACAAGCTCTGCCAATCCGCGGCACGCCTGTGAGGCCCAGCCGCTTCAAACACCTCTGTAGAGGCAAGGAAAGAGAGAGCAGGCTCCAAAAAAATGCCTCAGAGCTCTACCCGAGCTCGCAACGGCGCTCCGAGCAGCGGAAAACTTTACGATTGCAAGTTTCGGCCGCGCTGATAGAAAAGCGGCTTTTGGCCCCCCTGCAAAGCCCGCGGCTCAGCTGCTGTACTAACGATTGCGCCGGCTCTGGTCGGCTCGCAGCGCTCAATTTAAGGCTCCCAATTGTCAGAGAAGCTGACTCTTTAAATATTTCAGCCTTCGGCCGCGCTGCAGGCAAGCGGAGGCCCTCTGCGGAGCCCGCTGCCCAGCTGATCGTCGGGAGACGATCACGGCAATTACCATCTGGCCGTCAGATGGACTTGACAGCTCAGGAATTTTCAATGAAATTGCTGCAAGTACAGCAACAATAGAGATTCCACAAATGGTATACGACCTGACTAACAATGAGGAGCCAAACGAAAGCGTTCTGATGGGCTTGGAGACTAAGTCGTAAACTGGGTGAGGATCCAGCCCAGCAGGAGGCGTGGCAATCATTTGACTTAGTCTCATTGGGCAGGAGGAAGTTAACCCATTTGTGGAGTCTCCATCCTCACGCTGGAGAACAAGGGATTTATCGCCCATTCACAAAACTACACTTGTTGCATCACCTCTGTGGTCACATGATCAAAATTTGAGAGCTTGGCAACTGACTTGCATTTACGATGATTGAAGCGTCCCTACTTAGGGCCTTGCCAGCTGGCTTCCAACAAGCAAACTTAATGGGGAAAGCTGGATTTGCTTAATGATATGATTGACTTAATAACTCTGCGAATCATTTAATGATAGTGGTAAAAATGGTTGTAAAATCAGGTCCAGTCATGTGATGACTTGTTTTAATGACTGCATTGCTTAGTAACCAAAATTTTGGTCCCAATTGTGATTATAAGTCAAGGACTACCTGTAACTCCTGTTTCTATACTGCATACTAAAAGAGAGCAATAGGGAAAAGAGGTCCAAAAGGCCCACGAATATCATCGTGTATACTATGTGAAGCTTTCCACCATTTTCTGCATTCAAGCAGTTTTAAATATTGGGCTTATAACTTTCTGTTTACATGTGATACATTACTTTGTAATGGTATGTGGGAAAGACCTTGGGAGAAGATGTGAGAGGTGATGCCTAGGAAACAGTCAAATAAGACACAGCATAGCCTGCAGCTGGATAGTGAGTGGGCCAAGAGGCTCAGATGGGACCCTAATGTCTCAAGCTGCAAAGGAGAATTGTACTTTTAGATCTGCAAGATTCTGTTAATGTAGCTTTACAATAAAGTAGATTTAGTTTGTCATGTTTCCTGATGTTTCCTAGTCTACTGAGTAAGTCCAATAGGCTTTGCACAGTCATGGCTGCCATTCTGATTTGACACCTCCAGACACCCGTTTCCAATTTTATAATCAGTAGTCTTTGTGGCCAGCTCAAATAAATCAGCTCTCTGAATGAAGGTTCCTATATCATATTTTATGCCCCTGTATTCTGGTATCAATTACCATTATAATCCATTTCTAGTTGGATTCAGAAACAAAAACAAGATATTGAGTGCAGGTGGCACTTAACTGGAGAAATATTGCTAATATTTTCCCAAAGAAGTTTCACAGAGCTCATATGAAATAGATTTACTCTTGCATCCATTTTATCTCATGCTAAATTTACTTGTGAGGAATAATAATAGAAAAGAAGAATTGTAGAATTACATGAGGCCATTTCAGCAAAGCCTAATATACAGCTCAATACAAAAATTCAAATGGAAGCATTGTAGACTAATGGCTATCTAGCTTCTGCCTAAAGACATCTGTTTCTTGCCCTCACATATTAAGGAAGGTTTTTTTCTGCAGCTAGATTGGCTTCCACAGCTGTCCTCCATTTTTTTCCTCTTCACTGGCATTGTTTGGATTTGTGCTTACAGTATTTTTTTTTTCCCTCACTGCAAACTACTGTATCATCTCAATCTCTCTGAATCACTCATAATTTCTGCACTATATCATCTTCAGGGAACTTGTAATTCTAAAATACTTTCCTTCAAAATAAATGTCAGTTGACAGGTCTTAACAGTTCAGCCATAAAATAAATGACACTAATATCAGTTTACATAAAAGAATAGAGGCTGCACATACTTATAACCAGATGGAGCATGAGCAGAGCAATGCAAAACAATGTCTCCAACTGTATGAAGAAATATTAACTAAAATATCAGTCAAGAAAGGGACTGCAGCTTTGGACTGTGAGAATGATTTGTACTGGACATGTTAAAAAAAAAACACAGAATAAGCAAGTGTTGAAAATGATGGATGGAAAGCTAACTTTGCAAATTTTAACATATCTCAGATCATGGAAAAGTGACAGCCATGAAAATATCAGTGTGTGCAGAATGCAGAATAAAATTTAAATATTACTCCGCATCTGTTTATCTAGGTGTTAAATGCCACTCCAAAGCCTTTCTGTTTAGCTATTGGGGTTTAGACTTCAGTAGGAGAAGGGATTTTCAACAAAAAATTGTCAGAAAGCCACTGGGAAATATCTACCTGCAAATTCTTTCTGTTTGGTATAGAGCACACATGGCATAGTTAAGAACATGTGATGGAATGAAGTCGAGGAACAATCTTCAACTACTGATTCCAGCAATTTTAACAAGTTGTTTTCTTTCCATGGGAGTTATTTTGGCTCACCCATTTGTAATTTTAAATTATTCTGCTATTTATTAATTTTCTTTTTGGCCGACTTCAAGTTTATACCGGGCTGGTTTGGTTGGCTGGAACAAGTTTGATCATTTCAAGAGATTTTACAATATCTGTTATGAAGATATTTTTGGTCTTTAACCTCCAGAAGTTCTGAACTGCACAAAATGATAATTTTACTCAGAATTATAAAATATAATGGTTATAAGAAAAAGGTCCAATATAAGGAATCCACTAATTGATCCCTGACATCCTGCCTCAAAGACTTTAGCTAAAAGTCCACCACCTTTGAAGGCCATCTCTTCCATTGCTAAACAGCTCTGATCATTACAAATTCTTCCACTGTCCATCTGAAATATACTTCCTTGTAATGTAAATATGTTTCTCAGCCAGTTCTCCATAAATGATGAACAAGTCTGCCCTGTCTTCCACATGAACTGCCTTTCAATACTTAAAGACAATTATAATGTCTTTTTCTTCAAGTTGAATGTATTCAATACCCCCAACCATTCATCCTAAGTTTTTCCTTCCTGGCCCTTTATCATCTTGGTGCTTTTATTTCCATGTATGCAAGTTGTAAATTTTCAAATGTGCTGTTCAGGTGGATACACTGTTCTTTTCATATATAATATTTTTATTAAATTTTGCAGATATAAAAATTAAAAAACTAATGCAAACTAAGGAAAATATAAAGTAAAAAAGTACAGAAAGAAAAAAATATTTTTTTTAAAAAGAGGGAAAAGTAAAGAAATTGTAAATAGTAAAAAAAGAAAAACAAGGAAGTTATTTAAAGAAATTACATCCCCCATCAAAGCAAGTACAATTTCAGAACTTATCATCTTCTCTAATATTGTGATAAAAGTTATCTTCTTCTCATATCTCATCTTTGATCCAATTTTAAAGCCTCATCATTCAGTCCTAATCAGCAAAAGTCCTGAGTTACCAGCAATAACCTCTACATTTTAACCTGAATCAAATAGCCAACTTTAATTTACTTTATTTTATTTTTAACACTATAACTTATCACTTATAGTTATATAACACTATAACTTATCACTTAACACTAACACTTATAACTTAACAAAAAAAAAACCCTCTTCTTCCTATAAACAAATTGTTAAAACCTGGTCATTCAGTCCTGGTCAAAAAAGTCCATTAATAGCCATTAGAAAGAATACCATCTCTATTTCAAACTTGATCGGATAAGTCAACGTTAAATGCCTTCCTTTTGTGTTTAGAAATTTAGAAGGAAATCTATAGTCCCTTTAAACAGTGTCCCAAAAGTTTACTTGTTTTCATTTTCTCTTTGATTCTGCTCAGAAACTCCATCATTAATTTAAGATGTGTATTTTGTAAGTCCAACATAAGAAAGTTGTCCAAGTATCTCTTTTAGTTATTAAGAAATCAGTCGGTTTGTAAATGCAGTGTAGCATCTTTCTCCATTTCATTCTTGTAACTTGACATTTTTAAATCCACATCCAAAACAGCCTGCCTCTCAATTATATCCTCTTCTAATCTCCTCTTTTAAATCCATTTTTTATGGTAGCAGATAATCTTAAGAGAAATTTAAGTGCATTTGTTTCCAAATATCCTTGAATTCTTCCAAAGTTAAAATATTTTCTCCATTCCGCATTAGTGGGTCTCTATAGTTCTTGCTCGTTGCCTCTAGTATTCAGCTTTCAAAGTCTCCTATCAGGTTTACTCTAATCCACATTTTCCATAGGAAGATTTCTTACACTTAGATTCGAAATATTCATATATTTTAATGGGATTTTAAACAGGAAGGATTCTTTTAATTAATTTCAAAATCATATTTCCAATTCATCTGGCAATCTATATATAAGTTTCCAAAATCAGTGTTAAGGCTATCCTTTTGCTTCAGCTTAAACTTACATGAAACTTCTTTCACTGAGAATTGAAGGAAAGTAATCCAGTGTAATAAAACTTGTCACTTTGAAGATTTTTAAAATCCAAAAAGCAATTAACAAGCAAGTGACCCAGAAGTGATTAAGAAAAGAAATGAGCAAACCCAGCATCCGTCTGAAGTCTCCAAATCATGGCTTGGGCACAGAATTCTAACATCCACCAAAGACCATTGTATTATGGTCTTCTTTGTGGAAAACTCTGTATGGCTCACTTGCGGGAGATCCACATCCTCATCATATCCAGAGAGGAATTTTGAGGTGCTGATCCATTCACCAGCTCCTTGTTCTGCTCTACTGAAAGCAGAGCCATCTTCAATCCACCACTGCTTCCTCAGAAGTCCAAAACTGGATGGGGTATTCTATATGTGGTCTGACCAACACGGAATAGAGAAGAAAATTGTTTTCTCTGATCTTGACATTATAGAGATTAGTGCTTGCTTTTATAGGAATTATAAAATTGTAATAGTTATAAGGTGCTTAATTTCACTACTGTTTAATGAACATAATAAAAATTCTGCTGCTGAAAAACTTTGTTGATGAGCTTTGTTGCTGAATTGTGAACTTTGTTGTTTCATGAGTTTTGTTGCTGAAAAACTGAGCAAGTTAATTAATTTTTATTATTAGATCAAATCTAATTTAAACTTTTAGGGGGAAAACAGTGGCAGATAAAAGTCCCACTTTATCTAAACATCATTTTTATTTTTGCTTCTAAAAATGGTTCAAGAAATGCATCTTTTAAATTTTAGTTCTGCCAACAGATAGATAGGAAGCTGACTATACTGCACTGAATATGTTCAGGATGTGAAAAGAGAAAAATTCAATGAGACAAAGTTCATGTTCATTTGAAACAGTAGGCATAATAAAGAAAACAACATTAATGGATTTGCTTGCTGTGGTTTCCGAAATACCCAGCAAAAGCTCTGATTTAGTTCAGTGGGAAATAGAAGTTGAAATTAACAAACAAGAATCACCTTTGAGGCTTTTTCAGTGAAATACTAATTAATCCAAACAAATTGTTGGGAAGATTTGTTTTCTCAACCAGATTGAGCACTATATTATGCCTTTTTCCATTTGATTTCTATTCCTTTCATAGTATGAAAGTATAGTTTTTTGGTGTTGAAGCCTGATTTATTTTAGTATAAGGATGCCACCATATGGCGCATGGTACCAAGAAGTACAAGCCCCTAAACAGAACCAAAATAGATTTTATTAATACAACCGTTAGACCCAGTAGAATAAATCCAAACAATCCATCGAAGAAGGGAGATTATTACATCCATTTCAGACCAACTGCCAGGATTCTGAAAAAGGAGGAGTCAAAGCAAATTACACAAAACCAGTTGGAACCCTAAGATGTAACTTTTCATCCAGGAACTTCTTAACCAGAAACGTGCAAGTGGGACTCTCAAAGATGTTCCTAGGAAACCATCTCCCTCAACACAGAGACTCCCATTCCCCAACAAAACAAAAAACATGACCAAAACTACAGAAGTCTAGCACCTGGACAAAATCAGCTCTCCAGCTATGTTTATATATGAGTTTAAAATCCTGACTTATACAGTCATAATGGGAGCTTCTTGTTTGCTTATGCAGGTCCATGCAGGCAAACAAACCAGCTGAAAGAACACAGTCTGATGTTTAAAATTGGGAATATAGTTTATTTTTGAGCTGTGGTGGCGCAGTGTTTAGAATGCAATATTGTAGGCTAATTGTAGGCTAATTGTAAGCTAATTTGATTCTGAATGTCTCAAGGTTGACTCATCTTCCATCCTTCCGAGGTTGATGAAATGAGGATCCAGATTGTTGGGGGCCATATGCTGACTCTGTAAACTGCTTAGGCAGGGCTGTAAAGCACTGTGAAGTGGTATATAAGTCTAAGTGCTATTGCTATCATGATTTAAACTAGGGTTTGTTACTGGATTTGCAATCTCCCTCTCCCACAGGTAAAACATTGTGATGATACTCCATGGACTGACAACTTTGTTTTGGGGTTATAATCACGAGGCCATATTTAATCAGCTATCATGATGCTGTGAAGACATTCCTCACTTTCATTTTCATAGCACGACAATTGCTGACAAATTTCACCTATTGAAGCTTTCATTTCTGCCATGTGAGGAACTCATCTTGCACAAAACTTCCAACATTAGTAAAACATTTCTGTGAAATGCTAAGCTTGACAACAATTTTCTTTTGAAAGATCCACCAATTGACCTTAATCAGTTCAACCTTTTTCACATGAAACTTGTCAGTTGTGTCAAGGGTCATCCATGTTGTCCTGGATCATCTAAACAAGCTCTTTCCAATTCACCATCTTCATCTGGCCCAGTGATACACTTACAACAACATAATCAATACTATAAACAATTTGCATTCGGCAGTGAATTTCAATTGGTGAGACTCTTTCGGCAATCAAAAATCAATCATGGTAGGTTGCTTAAACCATACCAATGAGTACTTATTGCAAGCTTCCATTTCAGAAACAACAGCCACACAACTTTTTCTTACAGCAATTGTTCACTAACTGAAGTAAAAGAAAAGATGCTAAAGAACATGTCAGAGCTTCTAGCATGTCAGTACTGCCATCTGTTACTTCACATTACTTCACATTCACCCCTCATACACAGAATTTCCACAGATGGAAAATAATTAAATGTAACTATAAGATCAATCTAATATATTGTAAAAAATATTTCCCTCACAGCCCAATATTAAATAAATAAACCTCATAATTTTTATTTGTTTAATAAAAATTTTATTTTGCACAATTGCAAAACTTTCCAGGCTTGAAAACCAATGTATCCTCTGTGTGTGTGTGTGTGTGTGTGTGTGTGTGTGTGTGTGTGTGTGTGTGTATGTGAGAGAGAGAGAGATCACTTTCTGAAATTGAACAGATCAACACCAATCATGGCATAGCACAGAACAAAGTTTTAAAATAAAGAATAATGGAGAGAGAGAATTACACAACAATTTCCAATAAATGAATGGGATCTCTGTATATGGTGTGTCAAAAGAGGGGGAGAAAAATGGAATTTACATGTGGAAATGCTAATCTCCTTATCTGAAGGCAACAGAAAGTTCTTGTAATTTCACAGATGAGAATGGAATTATTGCTAGGTTTCTCTCATGTAGTCCATTGATATTCTTATTATGGGAAAGCTATTTGTGGATTGTAAACAAAACTTTTAGTCACAATATGAAGCTAAACTTATCACACCCTTAGCAACAATCCACTATTATTCTTTTATATAAACCTTTTGTTAGACACAGACAGTCCTTTCCCCAATACATCCTCCATTCCTTGCTTTCCACCCTTCCTCTCTCTTTCATACCCTCATGCAGAAAACAGGTTATTATCTCTAATCTAGGAACTCCATCTGCATCAAACAGTAAAGTGTATATTTTGTATCAGAAGATTCTAAGTTCAATTTCTGATATTACCAAAAAGAAGTAGAAAAACTCTTCTGGAAGCCTAGAGATTTCTGTCAGTGTTGAAAATAATGCATTAGGTGAATCAAGGATCTGACTCAATAAGAACATCTTTTAGTTTTTCATCAAATAATGTATTCAACTGGATAGCCCTTTTTTACAACAGGTACTGTAGAATCCACTTTGAGACAATATAATAATTGTTTTAGTAATAGATTTTAGATTCTTCTTTCATGATGAACAGTCTTATTGATGGGGTTATTTATCTTTATTCTGTGACATTAGTGCAGTTTCATCAATCATTGTATTGACAAATGAACAAGAGGATGTGTTTTTGTTTTATAACTCAAACTATATATTATTATTCATAACTGTACTGAAGATACAGCCATGACACTGAGGTAGTTGACAGGTTAAAAATACAGTATTGTTACAAAGTGCTGCTTGGAAACAAGCCCATTTCTGCTGTATCATTTTGATAGATACAGCAGTTCAAGGAATGCTTGGCAAAATTTAATCATGACTATACAGTCACTCGGCATGTATTTCTTATTTAGTTCAACAAAATAAAAGTATTAATCATTCTGTTGTGAATTCTTTTGAACTACACCATTGGTCATGATGAATATAGCGTCCATTCTCCTTAAAATACACTAGAATAATACGTGTATTAGAATACTGTGGCTCTTGTTTCATCAGCAGTGACTGTTTCATAAAAACATATCTTGTTTCTTTTCCTGACTTTTGACCACCGGGAACAGAAAAAGGTAGGTGAAGAATGAAGAAGTATCCTAAATTCCCATTTTTTCAAATTTTCTCCTGATTCTAAGTGTCTCTGTATTCTGTTTGCATAGAGCACTGCATTCAAGGACAGGGAGAAAGAGGATTCTTGTAACTCCATGACAGTTATTCCATATACTGAAAATACTGTAACCCTGCAGATACAAGGTCACGCTCTTAAACTGTTTTAGCCTGAATTCAAACAATCCTGTCTATGTAGCCTGCCTATAAATGAAGAATGTGAAGATTTCCATTACAAGTAACCACCTACTTGTAATTCACACGATATTGTGGTGCATATTTGAAAAAGTTGAGCATATCCTTTTCATCATCCTTGCAATTGCTGCCCTTTGTTGTCTTAGTGTCTTAAATACTTGCTTGTAGCCCTATATCCTTGGAAATAAGCCCAACTGAATTATAAAAAGGATTGCAGCACTAAGTATTTTTTTAATCAAAATGAGAAAACAAAAACTAACTTTAAAAAGATATTCAAATAAGAGATGTTAACAACATCATTATTTTTATGTACAGTATAAATATTCTGGTGACAATATGGATGGCAATTTCATTGTTTTAAACTGGAAATCCAGTCTAGGTTTGATAACATTATTCAACTGGCAGTCATAAGGATGGCAGCAGAATATCATAAATATCATAAAAACCATAAAACGTAACTAGCAGCCCAATAAATGACATACCTATTTAACTGGGACAGCTGTAACAAGAGTTCTAGAGTCTCTTGTTTTTAAATAAAGAGTTAAAAGAGTTAAAAGAAACTTTGATGGTCTGCAAATCAAAGTAGATAATGAGTAGGTTTTGGCTTCTTATGTGTGGCTTTCAAACTCCAGTGTGACTTCTAAACCAACAATTAATAAACTGATTGACAAGATACCTACAAGCCTACACATTCAAGCTTAAATGAGTCCTAACATGATTTACAACAGGTTCCTCTTAGTTCCTCCAGTTGTCATATAACTCTTATTATTCCTGACCAACGTAACTAGTATGGCCATGCATTTTGAGAATGATGAGAGTTCCAGCAACACATATGTTGAAGAAGGCGGTCTTACAGCATACATTTGTCAAATACTATTCTATTCAAAGAGAGAACACCAAGCCAGGATTTAGGGATAACCAAAAATTCTGATCCATTCATCCTGTGACCAGAACTAATGTTGCAGTGAGTAATCTAGCAAAGAACTTGCTGAGAATCTTGCAAAATTCCTTTTTTTGCTGTTATATATATCCATGCTTCCTTCTAATTATCATTTGAAGGCACCTTAATTTTTTTATTAGGAGAGAACTTCCCTAGAATTAGTCAGATATGACTAATATGGCATTTTGGCATTTACTGGAAATTTTTATCTGCTTCTCCAGTACTACTTATAGCTAAGGAAAAACAATGGATAACAGTGGGAGACTTTAGAGAATACAATTCTATGGTAGTGGAAGAAAAAAAATCAATTTATGATGCAATCATAGATGTGGTAGTCCATCCTGACTAGTTCTTCTGGAGTTTGGTAAAGAATAGTGTACATCCCAACATTGTTACAATGCAGTCTTGTGCAATGAGAAGGGGCGTTGTCTTACCTGAACGCCTTTTCTCAGCAGGACGATGGAGAATCCACCAATGGGTTAGGACTATCTTCCTGCCCAATAAGAGACTAAGTTTGCCAGAGTTAACACGCCTCCTGCTGGGCTGATATCCCAGACACGACGAAGGCGAAGCTGCTGACAATGGACTGATGTGTTGGCTCACTGTGCCCCTAACACAGGACCTGACGGTCCAAAGGGGATGGGCGTGGATTCTCCATCGTCCTGCTGAGAAAAGGCGTTCAGGTAAGACAACGCCCCTTCTCCAGCAGGACGATGGAGAATCCACCAATGGGACATACCAAAGCCGAGCTGTCCCTATGGGAGGGAATCAGTCAGGGCCTGTGTCCCACTTGAAGATGCCACTTGCTGTAGCACCCTCCGGCCAAATGATGCCTCCGCGGAGGCGAATTTGTCCAGCCTGTAATGCCTCACAAAGGGGGAAGGCGAAGACCAAGTCGCCGCCCTACAAATATCCCCGATGGGTGCCTGCGTAGCCCACGCTGCTGAAGTAGCGGCACTGCGGGTAGAGTGAGCAGTGATACGGCCTGGCAGTGGCAGGGACCGTGCCTGGTAGGCTCTTGCGATGCAGGATCTGATCCACCTGCCAACCGTGGATGAGGAGACTTTCTTCCCCATCGAAGAAGGCTGGAAGGAGATAAAAAGCGCTTCCGATTTGCGGAAGGCAGAAGTCCTCTTGATATAGTGGCGTAACGCCCTACGAACGTCCAAGGTGTGCCACTGGCGTTCTAAATCGTGAGCAGGCTGGGGACAAAAGTCCGGTAGGACCACCTCTTGTGCCCTATGGAACAACGAGTTCACCTTTGGCACAAAGGCCGGGTCCAGTCGGAGGACTACCCTATCGCTGTGGAAGACGCATAGGTCCTCCCTGACTGAGAGAGCAGCGAGCTCCGAGATGCGTCTAGCGGATGTGATCGCCACAAGAAAAGCCACCTTCATGGACAAGAACTGTAGTGAACAGGTCTTGACTGACTCGAACGGCAGCAAGGTAAGGGCCTGTAGCACCCGTGGGAGATCCCAAGAGGGATAACGGTGAACCACGGGAGGTCTGGTGTTGGTAGCACCCCTGAGGAAGGACCGTACCAGTGGATGCTGGGCCAAAGGAATGGAATCCTGGCACATGAGTACTGTGGAGAGAGCCGCCAGTTGCCTACGGATGGCATTGGGCGACAAGCCCTTGTTAAATCCCTCCAGCAAGTACTCAAGGATGTGTGAGATAGTGACAGCCGAGATGGCCAGGTGATTCCCGGAACACCAGGCACAAAAACTCCTCCACGAGGAATCATAGATCCTATTGGTGGAAGGACGCCTGGAGGCCTGAATCATGGAGATCACCCCTTCTGAAAAAGAGTCCCGTGTTAAGAGCCGCCTCTCAAGTGCCAGACGGCTAGTTGCAGGCCCTGAGGTTCTGGGTGTTGTAGAACCCCCTGACTGAGAGCGACCTGATCCGGGGGAATCCCCCACCGAGGGGAGACGGAAAGGTCCACTAGGTCGGCAAACCACGGCCGTCTCGGCCAATGTGGGGCAACCACTATGATCTCCGCCCGTTCCTGCAGAATTTTCCGGATGAGAGCCGGAAGCAGAGGAAGAGGGGGAAAGGCATAGAGGAGACCTGTGGGCCAGGGGCTGCGGAGCGCGTCCGTCCGCTCCGCCCCCCGGGACGGAAACCTGGAGAAGAATCTCGGGAGTTGGGCATTTGCCGGCGAGGCGAATAGATCCACCACCGCAGGCCCGAACCTCACCGAGATCTCCCTGAATAAATTGGGATGCAGGCGCCACTCGGAGTGGTCCACTGTCGACCGGCTCAACGAGTCCGCCTGAAGGTTGGCCTGCCCTGAAATGTGCTCCGCCTTTAAGGAGGAGAGATTGGTTTCCGCCCAGGAACCTAGTGACCGTGCTTCGGACATCAAAGTCCTGGAGCGAGTGCCGCCCTGCCGGTTCACGTGGGCCTTTGCAGCCACGTTGTCTGTGAGCACTAGGACGTGTTGACCCACCACCTCATCGCTGAAGTGAAGCAGTGCCAGATGAATGGCCCTGAGCTCCAGCCAATTTATGTTGTGACTGAGGTCCATGGGTGACCATCGTCCCTGTGCTAAGTGACAACCCAGGTGCGCACCCCATCCGAACAGACTTGCATCCGTCGTTAAGGTGAGTCTGTTTGGTTCTTTGAATAGGGAGCCCCTGTCTACAGCAGGGGAGAGCCACCACCGAAGGGAATCCAGAACTCGGCGTGTGACCCCGACCCTCTGGCTGGATGCACTGGTGCCCTGCCTCTGGTATGGGAGTAGGAACCATTGCAGGGTTCTGAAGTGCAGTCTGGCCCATGGCACTATTCCCATGCAAGAGACCATCTTGCCCAATAGTCGGGAAAGTGAGGCCAGAGAGATCCTCCGCTCCCTCCGTATCTGTCTGATCAGGGAGCGAATGCTGTTCCGGCGTTCCGGGGATAGATAGACCCTTAAAAGGTCTGTATCTATGATCGCTCCTAGGTGTAGGATGCGATTGGAGGGCTCTAGCAGGCTCTTTCGGAAATTGATCGAAAAGCCGTGGGTCTGAAGGAGCCGGACAGCTAATTCCAGGTCCAACCGGGCCTGCTGTAGGGAGGAGGACAGAATAAGGATGTCGTCCAGGTAGCATTGGACCCGGACAGGGATCAATCTTAGGTGGGCTACCAGTGCAGCCAGGACCTTGGTAAATACCCTGGGAGCGGACGAGAGACCGAATGGCAGGGCCCTGTACTGAAAGTGGTGGGACCCGTAACAGAACCGGAGGAACTTCCGATGGTCGGGAGATATGGGAATATGAAGGTATGCTTCCGTAAGGTCGATGGAGGCGAGGAAGTCGTGCCTCCTTATGCTGGCCAGGATGGACTGCAACGTCTGCATCTTGAATCTCTTGTAGACAAGATGAGAGTTCAATCCCTGCAGATCGAGGATTGCTCTCCACCCTCCCGAGGCCTTTGGGACCACAAAGAGAATGGAGTAGAATCCTCGATGGGTTTGGCCAGCGGGCACCGGCTCGATGGCCTTGAGCTGCAACAGATGATGAATGGCCTCGGACATGAGACCTATCTTTGTCGGGCTTCTTGGGGTGGAGCAGGCAATGAATCGATCCCGTGGCTGCGACAGAAATTCCAAGGTGAGGCCGTGCCTGATGGTGTTGAGCACCCAGGTGTCTGTGACGGTGGCCTCCCATTGGTGTAAAAACATAGTGAGTCTGCCGCCAATGGGGAGGTCCGTCCTTGAGTCATTTGTGACCTCTGAAAGGACGGCCTCCCCTGCCCCGAAAGGGCCTCTTGCCGTGATATTGCTGCCTGGTTCTGGGAGCCGGGCGGTCAGTCTGACGGCCGGGCCTGGGGAAGGAGGGACGAGGCGGAGGGCCCCACACCGATCCTGGTCCCTGGCGGAAGGGCGGTCCCCGTTGGTACGGAGTAGCTCGCCTATCCGGCCTCCTAGTAAGGTGGGCCAACACCTTACGCTTATCCCTATTTTCAATAAGGTAAGGGTCTAGCGCCTCCCCAAAGAGGTGTCCATCCCTGCAGGGAGCGGAAGCCAGGTGCCACTTGGACTTCAAGTCCGCTCGCCACTGTTTCAGCCATAGGAGCCTGCGGGCTGCAGTATTAGCGGCCATGGAGCGCGCTGAGAATCTGGCGGCATGGAGGGAAGTATCCGCCATGTATTCTGCCGATGCCACCAACTTACCCAGATTCTGATGGGCACGAACCTGATCCGGGGGAAGCAACGCTTGGAGTTCCCTGAGCCAGAGAATTGACGTTCTGGCAAAGAAGGAAGTAGAGGTGGACGCACGCACGGCCCATGCCGATGCCAGGTGAGACCTACGGAGAGAGAGCTCGGACTTCCTGTCCTCTGCCCTCAAGACCTCAGACGTGTCACCTGACACGGTGGAGGAAGAAAAAAGAGACGTTAGTGGTTCGTCCACCCTGGGAACCTCCAGGAGACCTGACAAGGCCGGGGAGACGGCCATGAGTCTCTTATCCGTTCCCCCTGGCATTGGAAGAGTGCCCGGATTTCCCCATTGTTTCCTGATAGTTTCCAGGAAAAAAGGAGGACAAGGGATATAGCGCTCCGTCACCGTAGGTTCAGAGAAGAGTGGCTTGGGGTCCTGACTGGTTGAGGCAGTCGGCTGCTTTTCCTGCTCTGGTTCAATGTTGGCCGACGTGGTGGCCTTTAGCAGGAGAGACCTAAATAGGCCCGGGTCAAATAGGCCTATGAAAGGCGACGGGTCTGGGCCCGACTCCTCATCCTCTGACAGCTGGAAGTCAGTTGACCCATAACCCTCAGGATCAGAGTCCCGCATTCGGGAGGAATGGTCCGAATAAACGGACTCTGGGTAATCTGGCCTCTCTGCCCGTGCATGAGCTGGTACCACGGGCCTGACATATTCTGGCCTGCTCTCATAGAATGAGGAGGCCCTGCCCTGAGCATACGCCTGGGCAATTAGTGCTTCCAGTTGCTCAGGCCCGACCCCTTGATGTTCAGGGGGGCGAAGTCCAGCCGCTGTGGGCGTGAACGTGGCTTCGGGCGGGGGGCGGAATCTAGCCGGTGAAGCCCCCGTTGGGGGGGTTCAATCCCTGGTCAGGGGACAGAGTAGTACTCTGTGGCATGGGGCCCTGATGGAAAAGGGCCCGTGAGTCAGAGGGACCTGGCAGGGCCGGTTGGGGGTTGAAGAGTGAGCTCTCCTGAGGGGCAAGGGGAACCAGGGGTTGGTCTCCCGCAGACATACGCTGTGCCCTGGAGAACTGCTTCTCTAGAGCCGTGTTTCGCCTCTCGGCAGCCTTTTCTGCGGCCCTTGAGGCCTTTTCGCCAGCTATGGCCTTGGACCTGGCCTTGGCCTTTATCCTGCCTGCTGCCTCTAGTTTAGAGGACTTGCGCTTCCCTGAGACGGGAGTGCCGGAAGCGCCCTGCGCAGATTGATTAGCTGCGTCGTCAGCCATTGCAAGGGAGGCCTGAGGCCTATTGCAACTCAGGAGCAGGAGCGGATTGTTCAGCTGTTAGAACAGCAAAAGCTGATGAACAGCGTCCGCTCCAGGATTTGCGCTACACTGAACGCCCTACTGCCCTAGGCAGAGCTCCGAGAGGCTGGAAACTGCCCAGTGATGCACTGAGGCGTATTAGCCAGGCGTCTAGCGGCGACAAGACCCAATGGGTGAGTCGCAATCGGCAAGTGCCGGCACGCACGTTGACCGATCAGTGGCGGCAATCACCTTGGTGATATGTGCCTGCGCACTCCTCTCCTTGTTGGTGGCGGCAATCACCTGAGTGATATGTGCCTGCACACAGAGCCTAGGTGGTGGCGGCGGGGCCCGAAGGCGTGCCAGCTCACGCTAAGGTGAAGTCGTCTCCAAGGTTGCCCTGGGATTGTCTGTGCCAGATCAGAATCTGGCAAGGGTGGTCAACGGCAGATTGGAAATTACAAAATGGCGGCTGACTGCGTCCGCAAAATGGCTGCCGTGAAACTTGCAAGGTGGTCTGTTAGGCCGGGGCCTAGACCCGAATTACTTCCCTGCAGGGCTGGAGAGGGTCTGAATAGCGTGATAGCCTCCTGCACGCCGTTTGCAAGCCTATTTTAAAGGCTGTAGCCTGTGTGGGCCGTCCCTAATAGGCCCGTTGGGCCGTTTTGGCATTCAAAATGGCGGCCACGAGTTGCGCGCCAAAACAAAAGGCCTCAACTCGACCAATCTTGAAAGGAGGCCCTCAAGCCGAACTTTGCTGCCAAAGGCTCGGAAGCCAGCGGCAGCGATGGCCGCGTCGCGTAGCGATTGCTCCAAGCAATCCTCGCTGGGGGAGGCTGCGTGGCCGAGGAGAGTGACTGCTGAGCCGAGCCCTCAGGCTGGCGTTCTGCAGCGCAGCGGCAGCTCCGATTCACAGCTGTTTAATTAAGCCTCAAGCAGCACAGAGTTGAGGGCTGCGCTGGCTGTTCGCTGTTCAGACGCGGTTGGAATCGCCGCGTGAGCGCGCCCGGAGGCCGACGCTCAGCTGCGCCGCGGCTAACTGTCCCGACGATCAGCTGATGCGATTGCCGGGATCCCCGTGGCCTTGCCTCCGATTACTCTACAAATTCAGCTAGCGCTGATTCGACAATCAGCTGTCTGTCGGCAAAATTCCCTATGCTAAGGGCTGACTCGGCGAATCGGCCCGATCGCCGAATTAATTTTGCTGAGCGAGCCGGAGGCCGACGCTCAGCTGTTTGCAGCCGGGGAATTTGGAAAATTTAGTTAAAGTCCGAATTGTGCTTTCCAGTCTAGATGATGAGAGAATCCACCAATAATGAATAATACGACCTGTCCAGAGCCAACACAACGTCCTAGCTGGGCTGAAGACTAAGTCGTGTCTGAGATATCAGCCCAGCAGGAGGCGTGTTAACTCTGGCAAACTTAGTCTCTTATTGGGCAGGAAGATAGTCCTAACCCATTGGTGGATTCTCCATCGTCCTGCTGGAGAAGTAATATACTTCTAACTGTATGTGTGGAATTAATACAAGGATATGAAAAACAGAAGTGGTTTCTTAAAATATGAATTACTGGATTTATTTTTTGACAAAGAAAAGTCAATTTGTACAATTAGCCATTATCTAGATCTGAGAATAAAATAATTTTTATTTCACTTATCTTTGCATGGAAAAGAACAAAGGAACATTGGAGATTTAATTCAGGTTTAATGGTAATAAAAGACATTTTTAAAAATATGTGTTTATTGCATTACAGCATACAATATGTATTTTATAGGCAGTATTTTAATCTATATTTTATGAAAATGACTTCTTATTATGAAGGTGATTTATATATTTAAACATTTGTGTAGATTATTCCATTAATGTTTACTGAAACTTTTGCTCGGTCTACTATAACAAAAGCATCAATTTCCCAAGTAATTAAATCACAATATTGGTTTATGGCAAAACTGGACATCCATTGAACACTTTTTGGTAATGATTAATTCATTCAGTGATTAATTACAACTTTCTGCCCTAATTAAAGTTCATCAAATAATTCAACTATTAAACATTATTAAGTGTTCCAAACTCCTCTATTGTAAAATTCCATTACAAGGGAAGTTTTCTAGAAATCTGCAACAGATACTCACAGCATTAGCATGGTATCATGCAAACCTTTTTCAGTTTGTTATATTTTTATTCTCTTATCAATATTATATGACAATTATTTTCTCTTTTTTAGGAAACAATCCATATTTATTATATGGGCTTAATAGTCAATCCCTGTTTTTAGCAAGCATTAGGGCTATGCAAATCCTTTCAAAAGGTCTGTGCAGAAGCTCATACAAGCACATCTCTTTGAAACATTGAAGCAGCCATATGCAAATTGGTAGAACTGCCTCATTAATTGAATGCACAGACAAACAGTAACAGATTATGAAGCAACTGTGCAAGTGTGGAAAAAAGATATAGCTGTTTTAATAATCTTAAGAAAGGAGGTTTTTTTTATGCACGTCTGCTTGTATAGTGCACATCCTTTCTTTCAAAGGATTTGCACAGTTGTAGTAGTTCTCAGAGTTGTCTTTTCCACAGCTGCTCACAGAGGCAATTATCTATATTCAGTTTGTGTCTGCTGAGTTAAGATGTTAGAGTGATGATACATAAACAAATATATACAGTATCTCTCCTCAAAGCCACGACACTAAGTTTAACAGCCTATAGCGAACCTTTTAGAGACTGAGTGCCCAAACTGCAACCCAAAACCCACTTATGCATCGTTGAGTGCCGGGTGGGTGTGGCCCATTGGCTGAGTGTGGCCCATTGGGTAGGCGTGGCCCATTGGGTGGGCGTGGCTGCGGTGGTAACGGCAGACTGGGTGGGACTAAAAAGTTCAATCAATCAATTCCAACTTTGCAAGATCTTTTTTTCTCCCGCGAGAAGTTGAAATTGACTGATTGAACCTTTTTTTTTTTTTTTGCACACGGCGGCGGAGGCCTAAAGCGAAAAGTTTTTGTAAAACCCAGCTGAAGGCCTAGGACTGGGGCGATGGTGCGCGTGCCCACAGAGAGGGCTCTGAGTGCCACCTCTGGCACCCATGCCATACGTTCGCCACCACTGGCCTATAGTGAGTTGGAAAGATTTATCCAAGATTTTTGCTGGTAATTTCATCAGTAAAATATGCCAAGATGTGCCTTGAAGGCGAACTTTGACAGCTTATGATGGTTTGCAAAATTACAATTCAGTTATCAGTCACCCAGAACAGTCTTCTTCAGTGCATATTGTAATTGGCTAGTGGGCATTTCTCCAACTGTCCCAGTTGCCTTGAAAGAGTAGCATCCTGAACACTTAGCATCTAGTGTTGCCATCAGGTGCTTTATGTCCTTGGACCATGCTGTTCCAGCATTCAAGGCATTAGGGATTAAGACAATTTACTTCTCCAGGGTAAGCAGTGAGTGTAAACAAAATATTCTAGCCTAAGATAGGAATGAATCCGTTATTTTTCATCATCAATGCAGATTTCACTTTATACTAATATAGATAAGTATCACAACATCTCATGTCAATTCATGAAATGTACAGTAGATATGAATGTCTGTTTCCAAGAGAGTAGAGAATGTTTTATTGACTGAATTTTTTGTTGCTCTCAGTCTACTTCACCATATGCACAGAGTACAGTTCTGATTTAGGAAAGCTTAATGGTAGCAACTATATCAGTCTTTAAGCTCGGGAACAAGAAATTTTACTTTCATTGAATTATAGGTGCAAACTCTTGAGTGGACTACTAAAATCGCTTCCCCCAAATTAGACATGGTCTGATGTGTAAAGAGTGGTAAAGGGAACATCTGAACTTGATATGCCTAAGTCAAGTGAGTATTTTCATATCAGAAAAGAAATGGTTATGGAGTTCAAATCTATTTTCAATTTCAAAAGCTTAACAACTTATTTAAAGGCAGTAAAAAAGTTGTCAGGTTCACTGAAATTTGTGGTACCTTTTGTATACAAATATGATAATAAGCAACATGTAATAAATTCAAGGTGGGATTGGCTATCCATTGCACAAACATGCAAATACGAAAAATCAGTTTTGGTGAAGTTTAAATACATGTTAGTACAGATGACTTTTTGAACATTCATATAAATGTCTATAGAGTTTCCAGTGAAATCTGACATTAAAAATGGACAACAGAAAACTTCACAGTGGCTTGAGACATTTTTCCTAGATCTCAATTGTGCTTTTCAGTTGAAAAGGTACATCTAGGAGCAAACTGTGGACCACTTTCTCTTATATCTATTATTCACAGCAAACCAAAGATAAATCTATTATCTATTATAACTCTATAGATTCAATCCTGTAGTTGCTGAAGCTCCTGAACATGTAATGTTAGATCAAAAGAAAATGCTGTGCTCTTCTTTTCCTGCGCCATTTTATACTTTTGCTAGAAAATTTAAAAAAAATATTTTATAGCCCGTACAGAGAAGACAGAAAAGAGTCATAAAATATACTCTGACTTTGACTCTTTGACTGATTAATAGAAGTTCATTTTAAATTTTTGTTACTTTTGTTTTTTCTTCTTATTTCTTTTCTTTTTCAATTCATACTGGAATTTGGAAGACTGGCTACACAATGAAATAATCACCCTTTTTTTTTTTTTTTGCTGTCCTCAACAGCTTCCTAACTGCCCTTATCGGGGATTAGTTTAATTAATATGTTACACTGAATCAGTTGTACTTTATCCCAACTGACCATAAAATTATCCCGAACATATAATACCTGAATTTCCTGATAATGCATTTTGAGGTGGCTTGTTATTACAATTATTATTAAACATTTAATTTAAATATATATTTGAATTAGATTCTGCAGCCTATATTCATTCAAATATTCATATTTATTTATCATTTTTGTAACCCACCCCTGGTATAGGCAACACTGTAGAAACATAAAAACAATTCTGTTTTCCTATGAATTTTTTAAAAAGGAAAAATATTTTAATATTCACTCTGTTTTCATTAAGAAACAGTATTAATGCAAAACTTTACATAAGATGAGATGGGATAAAGACAAAATCCAAGAAAACTTTACCTATTTGTTTTCTGTATTGATCCACAGGTATTTTTGCAGAAGAAGCATCCTTTTTACCCATTTTTCCGTCTTTATGAACTCTGTAATAAAAGATTAAAAAATGCTTAAGAAACTCCACGGCCATTTTAAATACAGGTCCCATGCATCAACATATCAAATCAAGCAATACATTATATACATACAGGGAAAATATCATAAATAGGACAGAATTTGGTTATGGAGAAAATAATCCATATAAATGCCTGATTACTACCACTTAAAATTACTTTCTTGTTTTGATTCGGAACAACAAAACTTCATACTCTTCTTTTTCTCAATGACCCAAGCAACAAGTGCTAGCTTCTATAATGTTTTACCAGTCACCTGCCAGCAACTTTCACCCTCCTTAAGAAGAAAAGCACATTTATAAAAGTTCATGACTTATTTTAATTCTTCTTTTGTTAGTGATGGGAGGCAGAAATCTTGTGAAGTTTTAAACAACACACTGTGTGTGTGTGGGAGGGGGAATACTAGCAAATCAAGGAGGAATCAACTTGAACTGTAATATTTAGTGCCATTCACAACCTATAAACCATAGAATATCAGATGAATGCCTGCATCAACAAGGCATTTCAACATTACTCTAAAGCACGGGTGTCAAACTCACTGTGTCACGTGACGTGTCGCAACGTATCGTTACTTTTTTTGCATTGCTGGGGCTGGGTTGGGCGCGGCCCGTGGGCCGGCAGTTTGACACCCCTGCTCTAATTATCTGTTAACTCTTCAAAGATACACTACAGATATTAATAAATTTATCCCCTTTTATTTGAATTGTGAGCATCATTCATAAACCATTCATAAATCCTATATGGAACATTTACAATTGCCCCTGCTGATTCTGTTTCTCTGTCTGTATCTATACACACACACACACACACACACACACACAAAATGGAACTACAGATAAACAACATAAATACATTCTTTTTGTTTGTTCTCTCCATATCCTACCTTCAATTCAGATATGAGGGACAAAAGAAATAAAAACAAAGACAATTAGATGAATAGATATTAGACCCAGGTAAGACTGTAAAAGCTAACTTTAAAAAAAAAAAATGCTTATTGCAATTTAATATTTGCCACAAAACTTCAGCAATGAAAAAAAAAATGTTTGAACTCCCAGTAAAATACTTAATGGAACATAATGTCAATTTATTTTTTTTAAAAAAGAAGTCTGGTCTAGTAAGATGAAGCACTTAGATGCGTGTGTGCTTCAAACTGTCACTGATTTTGTGGCTACCAAGACCTCTAAAACTGCTGTGACTCTTCTTTGTTCTTCAGAGCTGCTCAGTAATCATCATTCCTTTCAACTGCTTTGATAGTTAGATAGCAAACTCCCAAGAAACCCGCAGAGACATTAGCACATGCAGCCACAATGTCTAATAAGACAGCTATTTGCATAAAAGATCAGCCACAATTTAAAATGTCTTGCAATAGATGTGGAAAGGGAATAACAGATCTATATTAGCATGTACAAAACCAAGATTGTTTTCACAATTGAATTCCCAGGGAACCAAAGCTCATCACCTTTCCCTGATTAAAAAAAAAAAATCCTGCAAGTTGCTATAAGCCTGTTAACTAAAATATGGATTCATAAGGAAAAGAATGTTGATTATTTATTCATCCTGTTGAGAAACAATTTTGTTGTAATCATCATACCAGCTCATGAAATATTTTACAAAGGAAACTATCTCCTCTTTATACAATTAACCCAGCTTCCTTCTTTTTCCTTTTCTTTTATCTTTTAAAGAAGAAATTAGTTCAATCCTCTTTCTACTGTATGAACATGAGAAAGTCCTACTGATGGCAAATACAGCAGAAGTATTTTTTTTTCATCAATCAAAATAGAGCTGGAAGGGACCTTGGAGGTCTTCTAGTCCAACTCCCTGCTCAAGCAGAAGACCTTATACAATTTGAGACAAGTAGCTGCCCAGTCTCTACTTAAAAACCTCCAGTGATGAAACACCCAGAACTTCTTTTTCTTTGTTCTGGCAGCATAAAGTGGAAATAATGGTGTCATATATAAGGGTTTGGCTTGGGACTGAAATATTGTATCAAAATGCCATCGCAAAGAGCAGTACCACCTCCCTGTCCCTAACCTGGCTTTCTAATTTCTAAGCAGCAGAGTAGAAGAGCCAGAACCCTTTTTCATAGTGAAACAGTTCAGATAGGGCACATTTTCTCCACCTTAACGTTTCTAACCACTCATTTCTCATCACAATAACAAACAAACAAAAAACGAGTCAATTTGTGAGCAGGAGCATTTTTTAATGAAAGTGTTCTGTAGGTTTTCAATACATGAGGCCATGAGAGATGAAAGGGATACTAATTCAGGGTGGAAATTCTGAAAGAATAAGCTGGTTTGTCCTCTAAGAGGTGAACTAAATAAGCTTCTAAAAACATTTTAAAAGTTCACATTACCATATTTGACTGGATACCCAGTATTAGGATTTGGTCTTATTCACTTGAAGGATCTCAGCTAACAAAGAGTAGTGTACTTACAAACAACTCCCCTCCAGCTTATTTTTGTTTCTAGTTCATCAAAAAACATTTTCTGATCCCAAACATCAAGCCTGCTTCAGATTTATAAAGCTCTGATTTATATCATAAACTAAATTTTTTACATGCATGTGGCACATATTGCCTCCCAACGTGAAGTTGGCCTCAACTCTCCTATCCTTCCATAAGGGACTAAAAACCTTGGGGGCCCAAAGGGGGAACAGCACAATGAAGGTGGTTGATTGAGTTACAACAGATCCCACTTCCCTCCACCCCACCACACAGACACAAAAAACCCTCACCCTGAGGTCTAGATACTGTACATGTATTACTTGTATGAAGCAACACCGAGATATATATTTCTATACAGAGAGAGAAAGAGAGAGAGAGAGAAAGGCAGACAGACAAAGCCTGCTGTAATTTTTGAAACAGAACATAACTTTGTAACTTTGTGGTTACATCCAAAGCCTGATTCAAATATTTGAAAACAAATTGATAAAATTGACAAAAGCTGGATTTCCCTAAAAGAAGAGTTCACACTGAATTTATATTTATAATTTATAACCTATAAATGCATCAATTCTGTCTCTTAAGAACCAAAGTCATTAAATAATAAAGTATCCAAAGTATTATGTGAAGCTAAAGCAATAAAACACTAAGAACTTTACCATCACCTTTAAACATTCCAGCAGTAGCAAAACTGAATGTAGTATTTGTTCCTCCATATCACAGCCCCATTTTCTGCTGAACCAACACTATTAGAAACATTCCTAGATTCCAAGTATTCATCAATGACGTATTTGGAAATATGTTTGATTTTTTGGGCAAGCACTACCCGCTCTCTGTGCGTAACAGTGCAGTAGAGATTCATTTGACTCTTTCTGTAAATCTACATTTTAAAGAAACTTTATCATACCACTATGGAATAAGGAATTTTATTTCTGAATCTACATTTAGAAAAAAAAAAAAATCAGGCATTGTGTACTGACGGACCTTGGTAGAAATTGGCAATGCCTTTTTATGTGTAAACTATCTGTTTTGTTAAATTTGCACTGTTCTTAATTTCCTAGAGATTTTTTTAACCAACATTTACTGGAAGTCTTACCTGAGTAATATTGCAAGAACTCTATATTTATAGAAAATCTTATACAGTATAAGGTACGAAATGGCAAGATTGACCTGTTTGATCAGAGATAAGACAACAAGTATTTTTATTAAAGACTAGAAACCTCCTATGAATTTTTTGTTGAAAAAATGAACTGGTGATTTGTGGATTTGCTGGTTAAAAGTGGTTGAATAGGGGAAGAAGGGAATTATGATATAATTTTAATAAGGGAGGAGAAGGAATAAGTTTGTAACTGTTATAAAGAAGATCAGAAGTTATTTCTTGATATATATATATTTTTTGTATCTCTTTGCACACTTTTTGTAGCTATTTTCTTTTTCTTTATTTTTTCTCTATATTGCTTCACATTTCTTTTACTTCTGTAGTGTAAGTAATGTTATATTACTTGTGTGCTACAAATAAAATGTGTTAGATCCTGTTTCAAGGCTTAGAAATCTACCCAATTTTCATCCAGTATTAGCCAGCCATTATGTATGCACATGTACTTTTCTTCTTCAATCAACTCTGAGCAGTAATTATATCCCATCCTTAAATGAAACATGTTTAAATATATCCCTGATGGCACTTTTATTAAGTTGTTTATCTCACACTTCTTACACTAGCTCAAAAAGTCTATATTAAGGATTTAGGTAATATTCTAATTTATTAGTGTAATCAAGGAATAAACTGATGAACTGTTAAAGGTGCAGATCAGCAATAAAATGATTTCCATAATTATATGACCATCCTACTTAAACATAATGCAAAATATATAATAAATCAAATTGGCCAGTACTTTACTTTTCAAAAGCATATTCCTTCCAGATTGAGTATTTTAGACATAAGTCCCATAGTAAGGACTCCCAAGTATTTAATACTGTACTGTGGCCAGTCATACATTCCCTTAATGCAGAAGTGGACAATTTGAGTTCCACAGTGGAATGAACTAAAGAAGCTTCTTGGATGAGAAGAGAAACATCTTCAGGGAAAAAACATAGAAAGTCCAGTTGCCTTTTCAAAAGCACATTTGGAACAGTAAGACCTGAGCTGTTGAGATTCCATTGATCCAGTATGTCTTTAAATGTATAGTTCTAATCCCACATAGGCATTCTCTTTCCACAAAAGCCCCATTCCAGTGTTCAATTTGTGGAACACTTCATTTCTTTGTACATTTCATTTTATTCATTTGTTTGTTTATTATTTATTAAATCGCTAAACCATCCAATTCTAGGCAGCTCTGAGCTCTGAGTCACAAAATTAAACAAGCAACAATTCCATTAATAAGAACTAAGCTATATAAAACTACTAAACAAGGGAATGAATCTATCTTTTCCCATCCTCCTTCAGTTCATCAAAAGGGCCCATCCATCTATCTTAACCAAAAAATTGGGGGGAAGCCTTTTTAAAGAATGCTTGAATGCAGGTCAAATGAGAGCCCACACAGTTCTTTGAGGTGGATGCTATTCCAAAGAGGAGGTACAATAAGAAACACAGTGTTTCAGATAATCCCTCTGCCAATGTTGCACTCTTAATATCTGCAGAAGAAAAGCCTACATATGTACAGAATACCAAAGAGGACTCGGGATTCACAACATCCTGGTTTAAGTGGAAGCTTCTCCACGTGTTATTGTACATGTGTACGATTTCTCTTGGAAATGTCAATTGAGACATTAGTAGGGGCAAACTTTAATCAAAATATTCAAGGTGTTCTGGTTTCTGCAGCATCTGAATACAGCTAGTATTTATGTCACTATTTATAGTGTACTCTTTATATTTAATCAGGTATGAATGATCAATTCCAGGTCGGACTGGTCTAACATTAGGATCCTTAAAGATATATAAAGGAAACACATTTGCTTCTTTAAGCATTATAAATTGAAAGATGAAGGCTGGTTACCTTTAAAAAAACTAACACACATTCTCTTAGGCAACATATTTGAACTCACTGATCATAAAGGACCTATTGTTTTTACATTTTAAGGAAGTTTATTTCCTAATCTCACTATCTCAGAATTCATTCATTACACACACACACACACACGCAGACGTACATATATACATATTCATACACACAGATACAAATATACAAGCTATAAATCACACATATCATTTTCATTCATTTATGGTTCTATATGCAGTAAATGATTAATAAGAATAATAATATCCAAAGGGACATTCTTTTTTTATAAATATGTTATTAATTTTCTAATTTTACATCAAATACTTAATAAACAACGTGTTGTCTGCGTCCATTAGTAATTCAGTGGTCTATATTAATTTCTTCAGTCTAGATCCAATATTACACCATCAAATGTTTCCTCTCTTCTTCCGATAGTACTTACACTAGGCCAGGGGTAGGCAACCTTGGCTCTTTTATGACTCGTGGACTTCAACTCCCAGAATTCCTGAGCTAGCATGGCTGGCTCAGGAATTCTGGGAGTTGAAGTCCACGAGTCATAAAAGAGCCAAGGTTGCCTACCCCTGCACTAGGCAAATACAATTCTTATTGTTATTAGTAAATATATAATTGAGTATCAACATCTTTGTTACATTTTTCTGATAATATTAATAATATTTGATATTAAATATCAGTTTAAAATATCTTTTCTAACCAGAACATTACTTAATTGCATTTGCACTTAATATCCATATATTTAATTAGTATCCTGTTTTCTCTCTTTTTTTTAATTTTAATTTCCCATCAGTGTTCAAAATGTCTCTATTGTTTATAATTCCAAAGTAAGTTATATTTGGGTAGCCAAAAGCTTCCCTTATTCAAACTTCTTAACATTTTCCTGTTTTCCTTCTCATACAAAAATCTTATATTATAATAATAATAATAATAACAACAACAACAACAACATAACACCCCGATTGTCGATAAGACAGACAAAAAAGTCTGGATAGTGGACGTGGCAGTGCCTGGAGACAGCAGAATAGACGAGAAAGAACTGAAGAAGATAACAAAATACAAAGACCTACAAATAGAAATAGAAAGACTGTGGCAAAAGCAAGCAAGGGTAGTACCAATAGTAATAGGCGCGTTGGGTGCAATCCCAAAACAACTGGAGCACCACTTGAACACCATTGGCATTGACAAATTCGCCATTAGTCAATTGCAAAAGGCAGCCTTACTAGGAACTGCTTCCATCCTGCGACGATATCTGTAATAACATCAAACATCCACATCTGCCTATCCCAGGTCCTTGGTAAGGACTCGATAGGTAGACAAAATGCCAAATCCAGTCTAAACATCTGGCTGACTGTGCGATGATCCATAATAATAATAATGATGATAATAATAATAATAATAAATAATAATAATAAATAATAGCAATAATTAATAATAATAATAAAGTTGGAAGGGACCTTGGAGGTCATCTAGTCCAACCCCCTGCTCAGGCAGGAAACCCTATACCATTTCGGACAAATGGCTGTCCAGTCTCTTCTTAAAAACTTCCAGTGTTGGAGCATTCGCCGCTTCTGGAGGCAGGTTGTTCCACTGGTTAATTGTTCTCCTTAGTTCTAGGTTGCTTCTTTCTCACCTATAGACAGATATCTATACTTGCATCAGTAAAGATACACTCTAAGAATTGCTAAGGAGAGCTATCTTCGCCCATTTTCTCCCAACCAAACTATCTAAATTTCGCTATCTCTTGGTCCTCTGAAATGCAACTCCTCTCTCTTGGGAATCCAAACTACATTCCACCACAAGACCATCCTTAGTCAGTTTATTGTGGAAGAAAGGAAGGAGGAATTTATAAGTTTCTGCAAATATCACAGGAAGGATGAATAATGGAAGCTTATATACAGTACCCAGTGACTTGGCTGCTTTGGGAGCTGCATTGGTAATCAATTGATTTCCAGATGCAAGTCAATGTGATGGCTATCTTTATGATCTTTCATGGTCCAGACCCAATTATCTGAAGAACTGCCTTTTCCTGTATTCATTTGTCCATTTAATCAGTTAAAATGCAATAAAAGTCCTATAGATCTTGTCCTTACGGGACTGCCACATGACGGGACCACAAAAGCAGGCATATCCATCAGTTGCCCTCCCTCCCTGTACAAATTAGACCATCCCCATCCTTCTGAGGCCTCAGGAAAATGCTGAAGACCTATGTTATAGAGGAGAAGTGTGTTCTGTGATTTGAATATGGAGTCATAAGCATTTATATTTCTTGGTGAGATTTTTTTATATATATTTATATGAATTGCAGGCTTTCTGGGATATTTGTTATGTTTGCAGTATATTGTTAGCCATCTAGAGCCTGTGGGAATGGGTGGCAAAGTAAATAAGGGAGGCTAAGGGGAGAAGGAGGAAGAGAACACGTGCTTAGACTGTGAAAATGGACACGCCATTATTCCAACTCCTATAGAAGTTCAAAATTTAGTTCAGAAAAATGGAGAAAAAATTTCCGACTTTATACAATTCAGCAACAGAATAATTGTTGAGCTGTGGAATGTCTTTCCTTAGAGATATTCAAAATGAGGTTGAGCAATCAGCTATGTTTATTAACTTACAGAAATGCACAAAACATATAATTAATTTACAGAACTCATTTGTTCATGGAATTCATTTCCCTGAGATATTACAGTAATCAATAACTTTGATGACTTACAAAAGAGACAAATTCAACAGCAGTAACTCTATTCATGCTTATTAGGAATCTAGATAGATCAGGCCTCCGTGTTTAGAGATAGTGTTCTGATGTTTATCAGATACTGAGAGCAAACTTTATAATGCCTTAACGATAAGACACCCTTCCCTGAGCCATCTTGTGTGATCATCTTTGAAAACAGGGTGATAGGCTGATACAACAAGGGAAAATTTAGTGATTCATGGATAGCCTCCAAGTTTCTGGTTTCATTAATTTAAAATATAACAGTAAGAAATTCTTGTGGGTACTTAACAGAAGGAAGTGCAAGACACTGTCACCACATTGTTTTCCTACATAGTGACTGTTACAGTCCTTACACATTGTAGAGGACTCCTGTTTTTTTTCTTATTGGACTACTTGGTATTTTGGTTTATTTAAGATGTTTTGGAGAGCTTTATTTGGTTTGTGTGCTATGGTGATGCAGACAGACAGAAGACTAGTAGGGCACATACTTGAACACAAATAACAGTCAGATGATCCAATGAAAACTCCATCTCATAATACATGGACAGACTGAACCACAGCTTCAGCTGAGAAGCTATGAACTTCTAGACCAAAATAAATCCAAAAATTCTAGGGAATTCCTGCGAGTTGTCATTCAGACAAATTAATAATCATTAGACACATAGAAATAAACCATATTTACACAGCATTCAAAAGAGACAATTAAAAAGGAAACAAAAAGATCAGAACATATCCTCTCCACAGCCAACACCTAAATAAGTTGGGATCAATACCAGACAATTAATGAAGCAGAATATAATACCATAATCAAGGAACTACCAAGGAAAAAACACACCTCCACCAACCCTGGCAAGACAAGCTACTGCATATAAACAGGGAACAAACCGACACTCACCAGCACTGATGAAGTTACCAAGTCTTTCATGAGGTTTCTTGGCTTCTTAACTTTTACATATTGTATTTCTGTTTTAGGGCATACTAAACGTGGACTTGCTGTCTCAAATGGCAGGAAGCTAAGCTACTTTCAGCAAGTATAGACAATAAGAAGAGGGAGCCATAAAAGCATTATTTGAAATTACCAGTCACCATCTCTGATATTATATACATAGATATAGCCTTTCATCCTCTCAAGTAATAATACCGTCTTCATACAAATGTAAATCATTTTGTAAAGAATGCACAGTTATATTTACTGATCATTTGGGATGATTAACCTATGTGAAGTATTACATAGTCCATGTAGGATGCAGAATATCCTATCACTGTAAACAAACCAACTACTGGTAGGAGTTAATCATTCACAAAGGAGACAACAGTTACAGAAATCAGAACTAGAAAGTAGTAAGCCCAAAATAAAGAAAGTGTGAGCATGATCTGGTAGAAACAATTTTAAGATTCCTTCATCCTCCTTTGCCCCAATATGCTCTGCGGAAAACTTCAGCAAGAACAGGAATTCTCCAGAGCAACAGGAGTGGCAAGGAAAATTATATTACTTAGTCTGATTCCAGCCTCTGTTGAATCCTAGTGTTTTCCATAAATGGAAGGGGTGCCATCTGTTCATAGAATGACCAATCTGGATGACACTATTAGCCATAAATAAGAACATGTATTAATGGAAATGGAAATAACTGAATAAACATGTGTGCTTGCATATGTGTGTAATTATACACAGAACTTGCACATCAACAACACAAATATTTTCCACTCACTAAAAATATGTTTCATAAATGTTATTCAGCTGTCCTCTTCTCTTTTGCAATGTAGTATTATAGTTTTCAACATCTGCCACATAAAAAAGTAAGTATTCTTCCAAAGACTTGCTATGCCTGCAAATATGCTTAGGAAGGCTTACATCAATAATTACGCTAACATCTGAGGATATAATTGTGCCTGTAAGGGAAGGAGGCTTCTCCTGCTGCCATATTCTGAAATCCTTCCATGAATTTTCAACTTTAATTAAATATGTGAATGATATTTTATGTAGAGCATAATGTCACTACTGTATTTCCCAATTCTTATATTCAAGGCAGCCAGGGTACTGGGGAATAAGAGTGACAAGAATTGAGCAAATATCAGCATATTGGATAGTGTGACTGTTTTACATTGATTTCCAGCAAATCTAACCCTGTTGTAAGGGTCTTTTCTCAGGCTGATAAACATTCTGGAAGCAGTTTCCTAAGAAAACACTAGTAAAATAATTAATTACCATAAAAATACCTATCTCCTTGCTAGTTCTGAGAAAATCCATTAAGAATTTTTTTTTTTAAATCTCCATCCTTTCGTTTTAGGAGCCAATTTGGTTTTAAAAAGGAAATATTGTGGGAGTCCTTATTATCCCATCCCTTTCACTTCATTTATCTTAATAGTAGATAGTAGTCTAGATAAGAAATCAAAACCAGGAATCTAACACTACCTTTATTGTAAGGTTACATAACTTGCAAGTTTTAAAGCACTTCTCCTGTTTCTCACCCTTGCTTTCCAGAGAACTATGGAGAGTCCCTTCTGAGATGCTTCCCTTGCTCCCCATTCCTTCTACAGGCTGAGACATCTCTTGTCTTACCATAGCCTAGGGTGCGTCTCCTTCTCTTCCTGTCTCCCAAGGTTATTCTCACAGACCATTACACATTGGAAGAACTTTGTCACCAAAATTTCAAAAATGTTTGCAGCCAGATTTGTTATTTCAAGCATTTAGGATTAAGTTGATAGGTGATGTGGACTTAAAGTATTGTCCTCCGTGTTCATGAATCCAACCTAATCAGATCAATGCTCTATTCAATTCAGCATCCTGCCAACCATAAAGTTCATTAGCAAAGGCATGGAGGCAACTGTTCTTTGCTAACCCCTTGCTAACAATGTTACCCCTTGCTAACAATGCTTGTTAGGAAAGGAAAAAGAGCTCCACCATCACTTTCTTTTGCTGCCTATGAAGTGATCCAATATATAGAATAGTTGACTAGCTTAGATATAAACAGGAAGGGAGACAAATTTTCTGCCTTTCCATTGGATCTTAATGGAATATGAGAGAGCATTACTTCAACAAAAATTCAGTAAAAAAGGAGCATATCCTCCAATCCCAAAGATTGCTTGGAATTCAAAGATAATTAATTTAATTTAATAATTTAATTTCTTTTGCTATCTAATCTTATCTGGATTCAGAAATTAAGAAGGAGCTGATCTACTCTATACTCAGAAGGAACGCTCCAGTATGATAAGCTAGACTCAGAAGTTTTTTTTTTTTTAAATCCATGAATAGCAATAGCAAAATATTTTTGTTGCCAAAAAACCCTACATGAGCTGTGCTTGAAAGCACCATAAGTTTGAATTGAATCAGAGTTTATTTTATTTATGTAGACAGGGCAAATGTGTTTCCTTTTGTTGAGTTTTCTACAGTTCAAAAAGTTTAAGCACAGGAGGAAGAGCACATGCCATACTATGGAAGACTGTGCATAGTTTGGGAGAATTCATTCTGATGTGAAGGCTGTATATATGTGCAGTAAAGCTCAGGTGTGGCCATATGTCAGTTCACAGAACACTTTTTCAGTTCACAACTGTTCCATGGCAACTGTCCAACTCAGAGCTGATGGATTCATTGCAGATAACAGACTGGATTGCCAGATGTGCTTTATTTTAGAGGATTATCTCTTATTCCAAAACATCACAATTCTACGGAAAACAACAGTTGCCCTTTACTCTAGGCACAACAGCACAAGAGTCTTATTGCTAAAGCTGTTATTTGCCAAACCTGGCTATATACAAACTAGACTGATAAACAGCAACAAAACATTTTGCTTTGAAATATGAAAGTCAAACAAGCCCATATAATACATGTTTCATGACAAGAGAAAGGCCCCTTTTGCAAAGTAAAAATGAGATAGGAAAGTAAGAGCAGCTTACGTTTTCTCTTTGGTGTTGAAACAGACATTAAAATCCCATAGGAAGGGGAGGTGGTATTTAGAAAGGAAAATAACCACAATACCCAAGCATTTTCTACATTACAAAAATATCATAAAAGTACTAATATATACCATTGTATAAAATATTTCCTCACCCTGAACTTTAATATTCAGAGTTTGGGCAACCAACGAAAAAAGAAATGGGGAAGCATGAAGCTGAAGCCCAGAAAGATCAAAATTCTGAATGCCATAATTTAGCTTTAAGAATAAATGCAGCATAGCTAGGGGTTTTCAAGGGAAACTTGGGCTTCCTTAGGTCTATCAAACAATTCTCCATGCATGGCCATATTCTCACCAAGACACAAACATGCTCTAGCAACGTCCTCTTTTCCAGCCTGCTCTCCATTATTTGTCCCTAGCCATTAGAAGGTGACCTAAGCCATCCTTAGCTGTTCTAATGTTCTAATAGTGCTGGTTTTCCTCTTATTCTAACATGGTCCAATGGTAACTTGAACACATGTAAAATAGGTTAGTTTTTTTTACTCAATACATTGGGGAAAAAATCAGATGATTAGCAGTCCTTGGAACCAAAGCAATACAGAGAGAGGTAACGTTAGGCTTTGCTGATTCAGGTTTGAGTGGCTATAACTCTGAGAAAAGATCCTAAAACCCATAGCCATCTGGCCCAACATTATCAGGCTGAAATATCTGTAACAGCAAAGATCCACAATCAAAACCCTAACCTGAAGGGAAAGGGGATTTTTATCAGTACTACTGAGACAGTTATTAACCATGCTGAAAGGGGGAAGTGTTCCATTAAGCAAAATAGAAGGTTCGAAGGCAGGGAAATCCACATTTTAACAGTCAGGAAACCATCTGCAAATCTTTTGCATCTGATTTGGTTATTATCTCTCACTGAACGACCAGATCATACTAACAGACTTATATCAATGTGAACTGAACAATAAATTTCAGAATCTTCTGAAACTACGCAACACATAAGTTTTGCTACCCATGACAAATAAGCAGATCAAATGTGAGCTACATCAAATAGCAAGATTAAGATTCTTCTTAAGATTTAAGATTTTTCTGAAAAGGAGACAATATTTTCTAGGTCCTGGTAGTACCGGTATCACTGAACCAAAGTAGACTACAGCTCATTTATTTCCATATGGAATATATAACTCCCACTTTGGTAATGTGATGTCTAATTTTATTTTGTCTTATCTATTATTTATTGCATAAGGTACCAGGAAAGTGCATTTGATATTCATGATGGATATATCTAACCATCAAGTACATTAGGCTTTAGTACACCATTTCTATGTCTGCTTTGGGACCACATATAATTCTGGCCTTTCAAATAGTAACTGGCAATACTGCTTAAACTGCCTGCTAATTCTAAAATGTAAATATCTATACTGTTTAGATAGCAACATACATTTTCAGTTCTGAACTTGTTACATGGGAAACAGCTCACTTTCAATATTTTAAAGTGTAGATGATCCAATAAATAGGATCAGTTCATTCATGTATTTTATAAAAAATGCAGAATTAAAGCACTCAAAACATGCAATGATGCACAATCCAAGTCTCCAAGGTTGCATTCAGCCCTTTTAAAAGCCTTTGATACAGCCCACTGAGACTTCCAAAAGCTACCATGTAAACTGAAGAGGTAAATTATGAAAGAAATGCCTGAAGAAAAGTAGTTTCTACATTTAATTTTAATCAAACGGCACGAAATCAAAATCTAGTTTCCTTTTTTTCTATTTTTGGAAGTGCAAGCATTCCAAGACCAAAGGCAAACTTTACCCTGAAAAAAAGCCAAGAATTCTGGCCTTAGGACAACAGAGTCACAATAAATTACAGACTACACAGTTCAATATTCATAACCTGCTGAAGTTAGAACTGTAAATGTTAATGATTGACTCTTCTTAGTGTGTATCACAAAGCTAACGTACAAGCTGGCATGCTTTGCTTGAGAAGTGAAATGACAAATGCTACCACATGGAGCTGAAACAAGCTGATTAAGATTTCTGCAGAACTTCTACAGTTCACGCCATCCTTCTCACCACTGTTGAACCTAATGTGATTGCTATCTCTTCATCATAAGCACTAAATTTGCTGCTAATGTGTTGAAAAATTGTTGCAGCTCTGGCTTCAATTTACAGTTTGCCAAGATCATCTGCTCTGGAAAAAGAAACAAGGCCCAGCCAAAGACAGCATGAAGTATTTGTAAACTGAACCTGTTATTAGACACTTGGGGCATTCTTATTACAAACAGAAAAGAATAAGCAATAATACAGCATTTATCATATGCCAATGGTTATCAGTTCAAGTTCATGGAGTTTTTTTTCTTTTTTGTAGTTCATTTTTATTAATTTTACACATAATGTATTCTTTTTAGTGTATTTTCATTATTCTTTCATTTTTTATTAAGTGGACTAATAAAATAAAAAATGTAAAAATGGAATCACCCCCCAAATAAAAAAATACAATGACAAAGTATTGAGAATTTTCACAATGTGCATTCTTAAAAGATTTTTGTATCTGACTGAATTTGTGGATTTATGACAATATTCCTCAATAAAGACTCATATTAACTCCAAGTAATCTCAACAAAAACTCATTAATATATTTAAAATTAAAAAGTTCAATGGACACTGAACATAAGAAATATTAATTCCTCTATACATATTCATTCCATGTTTGCCCTGCTCTTTATTTTTAATTTTTCATGTGTGAAGGTTACTGACCCAGGTTTTCTGCTTTTCTCAAAGTGGAGAAATATTCTAAATAGACAGGAACAAAAAAACAAACCTAGTCAAAGAAGCTCAGCCAACAATAATAACTGCCAAATGTGTTATATATGTATATGTTAGACAAGAGAAAGTATGAAATATTAGTAAAAGCAAACAAATATGATACATGCATGTGGCATTTACGTGTCCGAGTTTTAAAAAGGAATAGATACAGGTTTAGAAACATCAGCTGGATTTAGAAATTCCTTCACTCTATCGTGGTCACCACTATGAACTCATGAATTTTGAAACCCCTGACCTGTTTCTAAAAAGTACAGACAAAACTTGTTTGGGCAGTTGAATATTTGTATTGTATAAACACATGCACAGAGGTCTTATTCTCTTTTAAAAGCCCAAATCCCATTATCTCTGCACCTCTAAGGCATTGCTCATGTTTAAATTCATTGTTTTCCTCTTTAGGGTCTCACAATATGATCCTTTTGGCTTGGCATATATAAATACAGAGTAACAATACTGAGTCTCCTTGTTCTACTTTGATTTTAAATTTTTATTTCTCATTGGCTTCCAATGAAATGTTCCCAGATTGCACCAAGCAACAGCAGTTCCCTTTACAATTTGCCACCAGGCTGATTTTTAATATGCTTGCATACATTTAGATAGCAGAACAGCTGCCAACACAAGCTTGGATTCAGTAGTATAACAGCTATTTACAGGCACAATTTTCTTAGTATCAAGGGGAGTTTAGTGACACTACTTCTCATACTCATGACTATATTACAAGATATAGTATAAAGGTAAAAATGTGAGCCTGCTCCTTCCTGAGCCCCAAAATTGCCTAGCCCACTACCCCTACTGCCAAACTAAAAACAAAAAACTCTTGATGGATCACCCAATATCCATAAGAATATAAACTTTTTTAGGAGAGTACTTACTGGAGCTGCAATAGCACCACTGAAGAGTATCTTTAGGAAGATGATCTAGAACAGGAGGAGATAATATACAGCTCTTAGACTAATTTCACATGGCCCTTGGTCTGGTTCCAAATGCTCTGGCCTCTTCAAAAAGTGATTTTTTTTTCCATGACAGGTGACTGAATAGGCAACAGAGAGAAAAAGAACCAGACTAAATTCATACAAAAAATGCAACTATACAAAAGTTCATTTGTTTTTGATTTAGCACACTGTAGAAGCCCAACTATTGAGGTTGATAGTTTAGGATGATGTATAATCCCTTATACCTCTGATTTGTCAGAAAACCATGGCTCAAAACAAAAATGTGAGATCCCATCCACTTTGGGGTCAAAGCCTGTCTAATGATTTACAAGGTTATCTGTTGCTGCCATAAACAGCAAAATCAGAATCAGAATTGAGTGTAGCTGGAAGGGACCTTGGAAGTTTTCTCCTCCAGCCCCCTGCTCAAGCAGGAGATTCTATATCATTTCAGACAAGTGACTGTCCAGTGTCTTCTTAAAAACCTCCAGTGATGAAGCACCCACAACTTCTGATGGCAAGCTGTTCCAGTGGTTAATTGTTCTCACTGTTAGGAAGTTTCTCCTTAATTCCAGGTTGCTTCTCTCCTTGATTAGTTTCCATCCATTGTTTCTTGTCTTGCCATCTGGTCCTTTGGAAAATAAATTGACTCCCTCCTCTTTGTGGCAGCCTCTCAAATTTTGGAATACTGCTATCATGTCCCCTCCTAGTCCTTCTTTTCTCTAGACTAGCCAAACCCAAATCCTGCAACTGTTCTTCATATGTTTTAGCCTCCAGGCCTTAGTTGCTCCTTTGCACTTTTTCCAAAGTCTCAACATCTTTTTTGTAATGTGCTGACCAAAACTGCAGTATTCCAGGTGTGGTCTTACTAAGGCTTTATAAAGCGGTACTAATACTTCACGTGATTTTGATTCTATGCCTATTTGTTTATACAACCAAGGATTTTATTAGCTTTTTTGGCTGTTGCCGCACACTGGTGACTCCTGTTTCAGTGATCGTCCACTAAGGACTCCAAGGTCCCTCTCACAGTTATTGTTTTTGAGCCAGGTTTTGCCTAATCTGTACTTGTACCTTTGGTTTTTCCTTGCCAGGTGTAAAACCTTGCTTTTCTCCACATTGAATTTCATTTTATTGGATAGGGCCCATTGTTCAAGTCTGTCAAGATCTTCTGGGGTGTTGGCTATTCCTGCCAGTTTAATGTTTAATATTAATATCTTGGACCTATACTTTCAAGGGTCCAATTAAATTGAACTTTACCATTCTAGAACTCTGCAAACATATTCTGTCAACACCGGTCTTAGCACTGATGATATTACTTACTTTGGGTAATGAAACATCAGCAAAACAAGCAAGCTCAAAGACTACCAAAGACCTCCCATCAGTCCTAGTGAATTTATATAGTAATGAACAGCAAAGTGTGTAATTTGATGGGAAAGGGAGGTAATGAGAAAACAATTTAACAAAATCCAATCTAGCTATGAAAAAAGACTTAAAGACAATGGGATTTTACAAAGAACAGATAGAACTTGACAAAATACTCTTGAAAACAGATGAAAATTTGATTAAAAAACTGTACCGATTCTTATTAAACTGGAAGATGGAAGAGGAACAAGTAAAAGAGACAATGATAGTATGGGCAAAAATTTTTGGATACTCCATAGAACTAGAAGCGTGGGAAAAACTATGGAGTAGAAATATTAAACTTACTAAAGCAGCTTCATATAAAGAAAATTTATATAAAATGTTTTATAGATGGCATGACACCAGTAAGGCTAGCGAAAATGTTTAAAAATACTTCAAATAACTGTTGGAAATGCAAGCAAAGTGCAGGCACTTATTATTATATTTGGTGGGTATGCCCTAGTGCTAAGAAATTCTGGTTCAAGATTCATAGATGGCTGGAAAAGATAACTAAAATACAGATAGAATTTAAGCCAGAATTGTTTTTGTTAGGAATTATAGGATCCAACTATGGAAAGGAGAATGAATACTTAATATTACATATATTGACAGCTACAAGAATAGTATTTGCCCAATATTGGAAAAATGAGAATACTCCATCAGATGAAGTCATAATTAGAAAAATCCTAGATTGTGCAGAAATGGATAGACTGGCTTTACAGATTAAAGAAAAAGAAGAATCAGTTGATTTTAAAACGTGGAAAAAATTTTATCAATGGTTGGAAAAACGATAATGAGATATGATGATGTAATTTATTGAGAGAGTTGATGTTTATTAACTAATTAATTTGATGTATAACTACAATTACTCATCTAGAATTTAGATACTCTTATAGACCAATTACCCCCACACAATGTTTGTAACCAGACGATAGTTTGTTTGCTAAAGCGTGAACTGTTATGGGGGGTAACCCCTTTATGTACCCTTATCCCAACCCTCTTCCCATACCTCCACCTATACTGATCCTTTGTATATCCACCCCATCCCCTCCCCATCCCTCAACCTTACCTTGAATGTGATTACCCATATCGACCCTTCCTTTCCTTTACTCTAGTTAATAACCTAATAAAATATTTGGGGGGGAAAAGAAAGAAAACAATTTAACATCTGTGATCTTCACTGTTTGCCCCATTGTTATCTCTATCTGTGACTGAAAAAAAAGGGATATAGTTTCACAAACCCAATCATCCTGGCCAAAAGTATCCATATTTACACAGACACCACCCCTAAAATAATATTTTGTTATTATTAACATCAGCTAATTATAAACCCAAATTAACCCCTCTGGTATGCCCTCTCTTATCAAACTCGTGTAAGAACTTTACAGTTCTTAAGGGGAAAAAAGCAAGTCAGTTGGATAATTCCTACCTATAGCCTAATCTTGGTTTCCAGATGTTTTGGGAACTATACCTTCTGTGATCCCTATTCAAGAGATATTTGCACATCTGGAGTATCCAAGGCTGGAACCCTTTGCCAGTCATCTTGAACTTGGAAAGCCTTACTGTAGTCTTACTGTAATCAGGCTGAAAGCAGGTAGTAAATGAGTAATATATCCCATGAGTTATATCAGTATTTTTCAAACTTGGCAACTTTTAATATCTGTGGACTTCAACTCCCAGAATTCCCTGGCAAGCAAGCTGCTGATTGGGGAATTATGGGAGTTGAAATGTACAAATCATAAAGTTGCCACGTTTGAAAAACACTTGAGTTGCATTTTTCCCAATTTCCATCATTACTTACCATTTAGCGCTATCTACTTTGGTACTTTATATATAATCAGGATTACTTTTCCCCTCCATCAGCGCACCCAAAGTTGGGACTATCTTATTCCTGGCTAGCGATTTCTAAAATTGCGGACGAACACAGCAAAATTTCCCAAAGTAATCCGTCTTTAGGAAAGCGATCCCTCCAATTAAGCGAGGCTGGCAAGAAAGCCCATATGAAAAACGGCGTCCTAACAATCAGAGGGATAGCAGAAGGAATAATTGCCCTCCCTCCTACTTAAAAAAATGTATTTCGTTTCACTTTATGGGAGACTTGAGGCTTAACAATGGGATGCAAAGATTTAAATCAGTGGAGAGCTGGCTCTCCCTTGCCAGTTCTTCCTCTTTCCACCTCATTGCCCAATTGTCATTGCCCGAAATCAATATGGCGGCTCTATCTCTCTCTGAACAAGTCCCCCTCCAAAGAAAATACGTATGAGCTGAGACTCTATTTAGATGGGCAGCAAATTCTAACCAATAACGACCTAAGAGCTTCTTCCCCTACCAATCAGAGAGGAAGTACGAAGTTTGACTAACGGAATGATCCGCCCTCTCTCTTCCTCGAAATGAGCTGTGATTATGATGTCTGTTCTTTTGAGCTTGTCAGGCGCGCGCGTGCGCGCGGCCGCAAAACTATCAGGCTAAAACGAGAGCGGTTTATTCTGCGTCCCTTCCCGTCCCCCACAGTTCACTCTCCCAACCGTAGCGGTTATTGCCTCGGTACCTCTGAGTCAAGCATATCAGTTCTGCCTCCGCTGCTCTTCGGTGGCGGAGACACGCCTCCCTCGTTAGGCGGAAACGGCCCGCCTCTCTTGGCTGTCCGCGGGTGGCGAAGGCTGCTCTAGGTAGCGCCGCTGGTTGAGGAAGGGCGGCAGCCCCCATCCCCCTTCTCAGTTTCCTCCTCTGCTGCTAAGACCTTTTTCGGCGGTTGCCTATTGTCCGACCCGCAGATGTGTTTGATCCTTCTGTACAGCCAGCCTATCAGCTGGTGAGGATGGGAACTGTAGTACAGATAGTCCTTGACTTACAACAGTTCATTTAGTGATCGTTCAAAGTTAAAACGGCCCTGAAAAAAGTGACTTCTGACCGTGTTTCACACTTACGACCATTGCAGCATCCCCATGATCAAAATTCAGATGCTTGGCAACTGGTTCATATTTATGACGGTTGCAGTGTCCTGGGGTCAGGCGATATCCTTTTGCGACTTGACAAGCAAAGTCAATGGGGAATCCAGATTCACTGAACAACCACGTTACTAACTTAACGAATGTGATGATTCACTTAACAAATGTTTCACTTAGCAATGTAAACATTGAGCTCAATTGTAACTCGAGGACTACCTGTATCCGGTTCTGGAGAAGTAAGTGTTGGACTGAGTTATGACTTGGCAGTCATGAGAGCCAGTTTGGTATAGTGGGTAAGGCACTTAGCTAGAAACCAGCAGACCCTGTGTTCAAGTTATGGCTTAAGCTGGAAGCCAGCTCCATGATCTCGTGTCAGACACTTTCTCTCAACTCTAAGGAGGCAATAGCAGGGCAATACCCTGTTTGTTGCCAAGAAAATGAGGTGTGCATCCATGAAGTCAGCAGAAGTTGGGCTTGACCTTGTGTGGCAGGGTGGTGTAGCAGTGAGGGTGTTGTACCCCAGTTCAAGGGGACATTTAGATAGATATGCATGCCCATTTCAAGCTCTTGGCCTAACATATATATATATATATATACTATGCATTGATATTTAAGTCCAGTAAAGAAATGAATACTTGGCAGACCCAAATTGAGGACTCTTGAAATTGTGAAATGCATTACTTGTGTAGTAACAAAAAAGCTTATGATACAAGCAGTTGTCTGCAGAGATTCCAGCAGCTGCTGTTACCGGTAGTAGCAACAGTGGTAGCAGTCGCAGCAGTAGTAAAGCTAAGTCCATTTTCTATTACCATGCAAACAAACACCAGCTTAAGTCTCCATGGTTATAGTCTTCAGGGACAATGAGCAGATTTTTCACATCCTTTGGGATTGTGTCCCCAAGTACCCCCTTTATTTCCTGTCATGTATATAAATATTTAAAAAACCTTCGCCCTTGGAGACATTGTTATCCCAAACACAACAATCTGCCTTACATTCAGAGTCGCCCCAAACATTCTTCAAGCCTAATTTTCCCCTTTCAGCTGTGAAAACAGAAAAAACATACATAAATAAAAACAGATGTACTCTTTTCAGAATACCTTTTGTACCTTGCTCTACTTCATGGGACGACGGGTTATACTGGTTGGTATAGTCGTTATTTTAAAGGATATTTATGGTTTCATTTCTGAAGCTCTCTGACTTCACAACTATGCTGAGCGAATTATAGATAAATATAATCAAGATAAAAAAGACATCTAGTTGGAAACCAAAAACCAAAAAAACAGTCAGTCAGTAACCAACCAAAGGGTATACATGCAACAGAGCTTTGCACATTTAGAAACAACTTATGAATTCATGTCTCTGCTTTTCTATCCATATTCTCTTAACTTGATTCAATGAAAAGATACAGTGATAATGTAAGCTGCGCAGTCACTGTATGAGTTGCATGGCCATATAAATTTGTTTAATAAATACTGAATGACTACGAATAATTTGAAGTAGTATATAATAATTTTATTAGGTAAGCATCTCCTCACTAGGGAGCCCTCTGAAAATAAAGTTGGCCATCAGAAAGTTGTGCACTGTCACTTAAACCTCTCTCGTGGGGAATAAGGACAAATAGCTTCATATTCCACTATCAGAAGACTGAGCCATTGAATCTTTCTCCCCATCCCTTGCTTTCACCCTATTGATTTTATAGCATTTTACTAAATGCTGTCATCCATATAGTTGTCCGCTATCATTTTGTTGACAATGTGAGTCAATATTTCATTAAACATTGCCTTTTGGCTTTACCCTGAATTGTCTAGAGTATATGAAGTTTTTTTTTCATTATTTATTCAACAATGCCACTAAATTATGCATTCTTGATTTTAAAGATAATAATAACATTTTGTTTACAGTTATTATTGTTCTGGCATCAACTTTTGGATTTCTATATAGAAGACAAATCTTGTTTTGGGAGGGGAAATGGGAAATGACAAGTCCCAGCTCTTGCTGCCTCAGGGACATAATTATGATCAGAAATACAAAAATGGAAAAATCATAAACTCCCCACAACTGAGGCTCTAGAAAGTTTCATCTCAGCATGAAACTATGTTTTAATTACTACTATTGTTTGCATTGTTTATACTGTCAATGTACCAGACAGAGTAAGAATTTGTCCTACTTAATTCTTCATAGTACTTGCTTCACTGGAAGATGCATTTAATTTTTTGTGTCTCCTCATGCCAGTACTTAAAAAATGGGTTTTGTAGCCAAATTCAAAGCACTGACATAAACGAAAATACGATCTAGCAAACATTGAATAGGACAAATTCCTGAAGCAAGTTGATTGACAACAAAAAGCTACAATTAGTCTTCCATATAACTTTTTACCTCCAAAGGTAATATTTATATTTTTATCTTCCTTAGGAAATGAAAATCAGATTTGTTAATGGATATGTATTTGGACATTTTACGTTGACCTTTAACTAAAAAAATTCCAGAATGGTTTGCTTAGATTAGTAGTAAGATAGTTTCTGCCTTCAGCTATACAGTCTAAAATCATGAAACAGAGAAGGAGCGAAAAAAGCTCTGGCATCAGTCTTAATTTTTATATATAAAAATTATATTTATGCACTATAATGTCTTTTTGATCCATAGTAATTATTCTATAATTATTTGCATCCTAAGCATGTATTAATTTGTGCATGTGTGTATGTTTAAAAAAATACTATGACTTTTATAAAGAAGGATATGCAGAAATACATAGATTTTAAATATGCCTGCTTTACTAGAAGAATGTTTTTTTTTTGTTCCGCTTTTATAGCTCTTTGTCTTTCAACCCATTTACTAACCACACAAGTAATGGTATAAAGACTATCTTTGTTTCTGTAAGTTTTAATCACATATATTTCAAGGAGTCAAGCAGAGTGTTCAAATAATGCATTTTAAAGGCCACTATGACACTATGCAGTTGTATGTGATGAGGAGATGCTACATTTACTTTGAGAGAGAAAGAAAGGGAGAAATCTGTATTTCATTTGTTACACTACTAACTTCACTTTAGGTAATTGCATTCCGCTTTATTATTGCCCAGAGCAATAACTGATTGTTAGTTATTGAAGTCTGAAATGATTTTCTCATCTCCCAGGGGAATCTGGAGATTTACATGGTGCACAGCAGTAACTAATAGATATAATCTGGTCATAATGTAGCCAAAGAATGTGTTATTTACTTATTGAGAACATAGATGTTGAGCGCTCTAACATTTCCTCATGAAGTGGGGCAGATTTTATTTATATTTGAGCATCATACATGTTTTTTTCCCTTTATTTTGTTTTGTTTCTTTAAAAATAGATTTAACAGGTTTTCTACTGTTGAAAGATGCTGACACTTAATTCTGTTTTTCTATACTTGGGAGAAAGTTCCACTGACCTCAGTGGGTCTTGCAGGATTCAATCTCAGTCGGTCATCCGGACCAGAGGTTGGTTCTTCCAAGCTTTCGGACTCGTGCTGGAGCCCATCGTCAGGGATCTTCTCAATCTCCAGGATGTCTCCAACCACATCCTGGAGATTGAGAAGTTCCCTGAGGATGGGCTCCAGCACGAGTCCGAAAGCTTGGAAGAACCAACCTCCGGTCCCAGTGATCAACTCATATTGGATCCTGAAACACTATCCTGGGACACGTATATTTGCCTATATATTTGCCTATATATATTTGCCTATATATTCATCAGTGGGTCTCTCTTACCTCATAATAGAACTGAAAGGAACTTGATGCTATTATAAAGTGGTCTGTGTTGTAGTTCATAGATTTTAGTTGCTGTAATTGTAAATAGTAGTACAATACAATGATAAAAAGGAAAAAAGGGAAAAAAATGGATCCAGGAAATTACAGACTTATCAGCCTGACCTCAATACCTGGGAAGATTCTGGAAAAGATAATCAAACAACGAATCAGCGAACACCTAGAGGCAAACAAAGTCATTACTAAAAGCCAACATGGGTTTGTCAAAAACAGATCATGCCAGACAAATCTTATTGCATTCTTTGACCAAGTGACAAAATTAGTGGATCAGAGGAATGCTGTGGATATAATTTACTTGGACTTCAGTAAGGCATTTGATAAAGTAGATCACAACCTACTACTTGATAAGATAGACAAATGTGGGTTAGACAACATCACCACCAGATGGATCCGTAGCTGGCTGACCGGCCGTACTCAGCGTGTGGTCCTCAATGGAACTGCATCTACATGGAGGGAAGTGTGTAGTGGGGTGCCCCAGAGCTCTGTTCTGGGCCCAGTGCTCTTCAACATCTTCATCAATGATTTAGACGAGGGGATAGATGGGGAAATCATTAAATTTGCAGACGACACCAAGCTGGCAGGAATAGCCAACACTCCAGAAGACAGGCTTAAGATACAGGAGGATCTGGACAGACTTGAACACTGGGCACTATCTAACAAAATGAAATTCAATGGTGAAAAAAGTAAGGTTCTACATTTAGGCAAGAAAAACCAAATGTACAGGTATAGTATAGGGGGTACCTTGCTCAATAGCAGTAACTGTGAGAGGGACCTTGGAGTCCTAATGGACAATCACTTAAATATGACCCAGCAGTGTGCTGCAGCTGCCAAAAAGGCCAACACAGTGATAGGCTGCATTAACAGAGGGATAGAATTAAGATCACGTGAAGTATTAATACCACTTTACAATGCCTTGGTAAGGCCACACTTGGAATACTGCATCCAGTTTTGGTCACCACGATGTAAAAAAGACGTTGAGACTCTAGAAAGAGTACAGAGAAGAGCAACAAAGATGATTAGGGGACTGGAGGCTAAAGCATATAAGGAACGGCTGCTGGAATTGGGTATATCTAGTTTAATGAAGAGAAGGACGAAGGGGGACATGATAGCAGTATTCCAATATCTCAGGGGTTGCCACAAAGAAGAGGGAGTCAAGCTATTCTTCAAAGCACCTGAAGGCAGGACAAGAAGCAACGGATGGAAACTAATCAAGAGAGAAGCAACCTAGAACTAAGGAGAAACTTCCTGACAGTTAGTACAATTAACCAGTGGAACAACCTGCCTCCAGAAGCGGTGAATGCTCCAACACTGGAAGTTTTTAAGAAGAGACTGGACAGCCATTTGTCTAAAATGGTATAGGGTTTCCTGCCTGAGCAGGGGGTTGGACTAGATGACCTCCAAGGTCCCTTCCAACTTTATTATTATTATTATTATTATTATTATTATTATTATTATTATTATTATTATTATTATTATTATTATTATTATTATTATTATTATTATTATTATTATTATTATTATTATTATTATTATTATTATTAATTATTATTATTATTATTATTAATCAACAAAATTTTCATTATTGATTTTATAAGTAATTGTTTATTATTAATATTTTTATAAAATCATTTCTGAAAATATCTCCTCATAAACTCAGGAAGTTTTAGTGCATCTATGAGACTCCAGCAAACAGCAGAAGCTTTATTCTAAGACCAAGTGCTAGTTTCACCTATTTAGTTCTTTATGTCTTTAACAAATTGCATCACTATCTGGTTTGGTGGCAGCAGTGTCTCAGATAGAAAGTCCATACAGAGAATGGTAAGGACAGCTGAGAGGATCATAGGAAGCTCGCTTCCTGGTATTCAGGATGCTGCTTATAAGCTCTATGTGCTTAGAGCTCAAAGCATTGTTAGAGACCCCACATACCCACTTTACAGTCTGTTTCTGTTGCTCCCCTCTGGGAGGAGGTTTCGAAGTATTTCTAGCAGGACTACCCAATTCTGTAATAGCTTTCTTCCCTATGCCATCCATCTAGCAAGATTCGTTTTTCTCGCCATGCACATGTATACATAACCCGAATTAGATGTTGTTTCTGTGTCATATAATATATGTGGGTATATGCATAATTCTGTATTTATTTATTTATTTTTGTCATATTTATGTAATGTATATCAGAGGTGGTGACCGTTTGAGAGCTGTATGCAACGAAATTTCATTTTAATGTATGCAGATTAGTGTGCATTCAAAGTGACAATAAAGTTATTATTCTATTCTATTCTGTTCTGTTCTGTTCTGTTCTGTTCTGTTCTGTTCTGTATTAATACCTAGCTATGTTCAAGGTTGTCTCTTCCAATCAGATTTGACCCATCTGAGGAATACTTCTGAGGAAGTTGCTGAGAATGCCCATTTCTGGGTTTGACGGAGACTGAGATCCGAAGCCATTTCTACATCAAAGCCCTGGTCCTCTGGAATGGTTTTCCCTTGGTAGTAAGAATGGATCCATGGTAGCAGCTTTCCAGAAGCTAGTTAAAACTGAATTCTTTCAGAGGGCATTTCAATGTTAGGGATCTTGCCAGGGCTCTTTTTTTATGAAATTTGCACTACTTGATTAATTAATATACTTACATTTTACTATGCACCTTTGAATTGCTGTACTTTTTAATTGCCATCGATCACCAAGAATTACAAGATGTGGTAATATATAGGTTTAGTAAATTTATTAAATGGTGCAAATTGCACTTCATCACGAGAGTTGTATAAAATTGCTGTCTGCCTATTTATTTGTTGAAGTGTAATTAATAGACCAACAATGCATTATTCCAGTATCTCATACAGCTTAAAGACTGTATATCATTATTATTAAGACCCTATTAATGTTACATCATGACCCACTGATTTCATTGTTTCAAGGATATAGTTAAAGTCTAATTTTACCTGAATCAGATGCTACAGTTTCTGAAGCTAACTTGCTTTGTTTTATATAGATGGTACCAAGTGGTTCAACTCTGTGCCCACTATTTTAATAATAAGTTTGATGAAGAATGGGAGAGAGTATGCTTATGTAGCTGGCCCGAAATTGGTCAGAATGTCTAATACTCTAGAAGTGAGAAATAAAATTTATATGTGCATTTTATAGAGGCAAATGTAGTTTTTTACTGGAACTGAAATTGAATGCACAGGTGTAAAATAATGAATTTGTGGCTTGGTATTAGTACTTGTGCAGGGGTGCAATGTAGACTAGGCTCCTCGTGATGCACCCTGGGCAATGTGACTGTCATGGATAAATAATCTGCACATTCCAGCTGTTGAACCTCACAAGGATCTCTCAGTAAGAAGCAGCAGCATGAATACCGAATTAATGCTATATTCTGTTATGCCATATGAAATAAAATAAAAGTACTTGTGCAAAACATCATGGAATCATAGTTCATTGCAAGCTGAATAAGCCAGAAGTGTGATGCAGCTGCAAAGAATGCAAATAGAGTTTTAATCTGTATGAATAGAGTATGGTTTCCAAATCATAGGATGTACTAATTTATTTTCATTTGATCAATCATTTAAACTTTTCAGGAGTCAAAGAAATAAAAGCTTATTCAAAGAAGGATAAACTAAATCCTATAAAGAAAGATAGGAAGAATAAGGCATGTTTATCCTTGAGAAGACAAGATAGGAAGAAGTTGAAAGTTCTTTTCAAATATCCGAGGGGATATCATAAGAGAAAATAAGAGGAGATGCATAGTCTGTAGTCCATACCTCTTATCTATCATTAGAACTTTTTCTGAACATGGGTATCCCATGGACAGGGGAACATAGGATGATACGAGAGAGGGCTATTCTGATGCTTCTGCCTGGCACAATTATTTGCAAGGAAATAGCAGTCCTGGTAGTGACCAAGGACTTCTGACATTATGGCCAGCAGTACCTGAACGTTGCCAGGAAATAGCTACAGAGAGCATGCATGTTAAAATTAAGCAGTTGAGATTGGTGTGTGCTTGGCAATCATCACAATGGCACTTAGTGTTACTGCCAAAATGAAGTCAATTACAAAGGTACAAAGAGCTATTTGGGAATTCTGCCAGCAAAGGCCCCTGATGATATCAGATGTCCAGTTCTCCTGCAGCCAGATCAAAATGATTCCATAAAACAGTGTCTAGCAATCAGAATTAAGGGGGCAGGCAAATGACCAATAAACTTATGCACATCCCAGCGCTGTCAGTGAAGTGTGCTAGAGCATGTCTGTTGCAAAATATATGTTGGATAAATACTACCATAAAGGCAGATCAGCTAAAGACACCTTTAAACTACTTCTGATATGGGATGGGGCTGAGAAAAAGGGAATGACATGAAAATAAAAAAATAAAACAGTGAACGTGATGCTTAAACAAATAAAATACCAGAAGTTGGCAAATATAGCCCTTCTAGTAAAGTCATTTTACTTAAACAAGATTTTTTCCCCTTCAGCCTTCATTAATTTTTTATTATGTTGTTAATCCGTTCCCTTTGGCATTATTGTGGAGTTCAATCTTTTGTCAATGCTATGGAAATTTATGTCTACTCTTCACCTAACAGCTAATGAGTATTACAACTTGTTTGTATGCAAGGCTAGAACTGCAGGAAAAAAAACTATGTATTTTATATACATGATACAGTTTTGACATACTGCTGCTGCATTTGCTGCTTCTCGAATCTATTTTTATTAACATTAAATATTCTCATTTAGAAAAAAGCAGTTTTCAAAACATGTTATTCTGAAGTTTTGAATATCATTCTTGTCATAATTTAGCTTTTCTATACTTAACTAAATGTTTTCTTCTGCTCATGCAACAAACTAGATTCACTAGCAGAGTAATCCAGGAGTCAGTTGACCAAAGCAGTTCAAAGTAGTCAAATAATTACAGATGAAGTCACCTAAATCAAGCCAGGAAGGCTCCAGCAGCTAATGTGACACATTATTCCATGATGGACTGCAGATAATGTGCACTAAAGCTGTCATGTATTGCACTCAAGTCGTACATCATATTGGTTCACTCTTGGAAGCCCACTCATGCCATTGATACAGAGGAGAGTTTTCTTTTAAAGTAGAAGAAGAGTGCAGGTTAAATTAAAATTCCTTCTTTTCCCTGGGGCACTGTCCATCTCTACTTTCACATCCATCTTTTCACTAACCTTTTTGCTTCTTCAGTTGTATCATGCACTCCTGTACCTGCAGAACTTGAAACATGCCAAAAGAAATCATATAAAATATCCTTCTCTATCTTGGTATTCTCTAGATGTGTTGGGAGTATCATTCCCAAAATTCCAGGCAGTTCTAAAGAATGGTATTTCAGTCTATCAACACTGCACCTTCAAATTGCCATCCAGCAATTGCTGTTATGCTTTTCATCTAATAATCCTTCTCAGATTAACTCAGATGTTTCTTTCATAGATAATATTTCTCATATATAACTCCATCTTTAGATACTGTGATTCAAATGGAATTGAGTCAAAGATACTAGTTTTGTTGTCTTCTTGCAATTGCTTGAATCATTTGAGGTTTGTTTTTTCCCCAGATGCTTTCTCTTAAGTTGATGCATCAAACAACATGTTCATTTTGAGCTCTGGATTCATAAATGTGAGGCATGTCAGTCCTTAAATTTAGATGGCCCATTTCAGTTGATTTGTTAGCTACATAATTTACTCTGAATTTTGAACTCCATTCTATTTTTATCAAGTTGATTTCCTATCTAAAGAGTTACATTCTGTTATATCTGCTTTATCAGTGAGACCAGCTTTAATTTAATGAAAATTTATTTATTAAATTTATATGCTGCCCATCTCTCTATCAAGTACCAATTCATTTAGAATTTCCAGTTTCAACTTTAACAAAATGAGACTAAAGTATACCTAGGTTTTTTTGTAATGTACTACCAGTGACTTAACTTAATACATTGGATTGGATCCAAAGTAGAGCTATTGCATCAAAAGGATTTAAGTTAGCCTTTAACCCACCTATAATTCTGAAGCCAGCTTACCATGTGAGTGGTCACTATAAAAATACTTTTCCTGACACTGGTTGTTTATTTAATTGCCTTTGCAGACTAAATATGCATTAGTCAGTGCTGACAGTACTCTAAATAATTTATATATTGCATTACATAATTTAGATTGCAGTATCATTAAAGAATCTAAAGCTCTTCAAAATCAGTTTTTAAAATGAATTCTTCCATTGCTGTCAAAGATGTCTAAAATCCAAATTAGACCCAATACATTAATATGATATTCCGCAATATGAGACATCTGAGTTATAACGAGTACATTATTATTTGCAAAAATATTAGTATTTCAGCAACAGTTAAAATGGCCATTTTCCTTTACATATAGCTAGACCCTACTTTTGAATAAAGACAACTACTTTATTATTTAAATTATCTTTTCATTAATATATATTTATGTTATATATAGCTAGAAATTGGTATTTTCAGTCCCAGTACATCTGATGGGTGCCAGATAGAGAAGGCTGCCTTATGACACCAAAAAAGCTTCTGTAATCAAAGTATTTAAACCAAGCTAATCTGTTATTCCCATTAAAATACTAACTTAAAGAGGTTATCAAAACAATAGTCTGAAATTATATGATCATTTGAAACAGATACAATTATTTTTTTCAACCAAATACAGGAGCTTTCTGTCGAATTAAATTAGCTTTCCATTAAATTAGCCATTTTAATATACTATATATACAATGTAAAAGAATGATGCCCATTTATAAATAAAGAAATAATAAATAAAGTTTGATCTAGTCGCTAAGGTACTAGGCTAGAAAGAAATCACCTTGCATGGTTGTTGTAGGGAAAGTAGGAGGAAAGTATGTTGCATGTTTTCCCCCTTGAGTTATTTAAAATAAAAATAAAATAACTCAAGAGGGAAAACATATGCAACACACCTTCCTTCTACTTTCCCTACAACAACCATGCAAGGTGATTTCTTTCTAGCCTAGTACCTTAGCGACTAGACCAAACCTTATTTATTAGATTATATACGTAATGTCAGTTTCTTCTAATATCATGTAATGGGTTTTCTCTATTTCTTTAATATTAATAAGAGGCATGTAAATACAAGTACATTTGTCCATTTTGTTTGTAATGAAAGCTGACCACTGAAAACACTGGCAGCATTCTTCTGTTAGCTATCCTGCCAAGTAAACAGATAGAACCGAGTAAGTTAAGAAGTTAACAAATTTGGTACACAGACCACCATTAGGCTCAAAAGATACAGTAGTCTAAAACAGTGGCTGCCAGCCTTTTGGGCTCCAGGGATCAGTTCCATGCAGGGTGGGTTTTTTGTGGACTGGGGGTGCATGTTTCATGCTGAATCCCATACATGCACCAGTGGGGCTTTGATCTTTTTCTGGTGGGCTGCGGATCAATGCCGGTCTGCAGCCTGAGGTTTGGGGACCCCTGCCCTAGAATATTTAATACAACAGAAAAGATAGATTTGAGAACAAGATGAAATATACACAGCGGTGGGATTCAAATATGTGAACAACCGATTCTCTGTGTGGATGCCACTTCCGGAAGTCCATTCTGGGCCTGGGCAACAAAAAATTAGCTACTGGTTCTGCCGAAGTGGTGCGATCCGGCTGAATCCCACCACTGAATATACATATACAGTATATGGAGTCCTTGGTGCTCTCTTTTATTACCCATCTAGGTAACATCATTAGTGCTCCTGAATGCAGAGTTTGTTCCCTGTTTATATACCAGATTATATAGTAGCTTATCCTGCCAGTGTTGGTAGGGGTGTGATTTTCTTCTTGGTAGTTCCTTGATTAGGATATTCTTTTCTGCTTAATTGTTTGTCTGGTATTAATCCCTGTTTATCTGGGTGTTGGCTGCTAGAGAGATATGTTCTGGTCTTTTTGTTCTCAAATGTTTTATTGTCTCTTTTGAATGGTTTGTACATGTAGTTTATCTCCATATGGCTGATTTGTCTGAGTGTCAAGCTTCCAGAAATTCCCTAGCATCAAATTTCTCTTGGTCTGGGATGCTCTTTTCCCAGCTGAAACTATGATTGAGTTAGTCCTTGTGTTGTGAAATTAAGGGGTTTTTATTGTATTTTCTGACTGCTAGATGTGTTCATGGATGCTTCCTGGTAGTATTCTGCCTGTCTGTCCTACATAGCAGCTATTACAGTCCTTACACTGTAAATTGTAGATGATTTCTGCTTTTTCTTTTTGGGCTACTGGGTCCTTAGGTTTATTGAAGATATTTTCGAAGATTTTAGTTGGTTTAGGTGCTATGGTGGTGCTGTGTGGTTTTAATAAGTTATTTCTAAGGTGTTTTTGACATATGGCAATATTTTGTACGGCAGTGTTTTGTATGGCAGTTTTTGATGTCTGGCAGTATTTTTGTATGGCAGTGATATATGGCATTTTTATATATTAAATTGGTACATAAACAGGAAGAAAACCCCACACTCACCAGCATTGATGATATTACCTAGTTGGTTAATGAAACATCTGTAAGCAAACAACCAAGTTTGAAGTTGTAAATTAATGATATCCAAAAGTATTTAAGAATGTGAAGTATTTGTGACTCAAGCGTACATAAAAGGCTGCACAGTAATTTGGAATACAATAGCAATAGCAATAGCACTTACTTATATATAGCTCCATAATGCTTTGCAGCACTCTCTGAGCGGTTTATAAATGTCAGCATATTGCCCCCAACAGTCTGGGTCCCCATTTTATTGACCTTGAAAGGATGGAAGGCTGAGTCAACCTCCAGCTGGTCAGGATTGAACTCCTGACTGTGGGCAGAGTTAGTCTGCTATACTGCATTCTAACTAGGTGCAGCTGGGTAATAATGCTTCCAATTACATAGAAGCTGTTTGTTGTAGCATTGTGCTGTGTATGTGTAAATGAATCACTACATAAGTTACCTTTTACCATCTCTCCTCAGCCACGTTGGTTGGTACAGAAGACTGATATATTAATACTTTCAATTTAATTGCCTAATTCTGGAATAAATGTTAGAGAATACACTTTATTTTGTTATTTCCTAATATATGTGTAGAGGGAATTTCTCCCTCAGAATCCTTAATGAATTACTAACTGACCCAGTCAAACAATATTTTCCTGTGAAAGAAGTTTTCGTTGTTGTTGTTTCCTTCATACAAGATTGCCTGTAGTTTTTATTATTGCAAGAACTGGCCCACTGAACTTAGCACAGAGTCGAAGGTCTCGATGAGAACACCATGATTAATGAGTTAGCCATTAATGCCAGTAGATTGAACAACTAAAATCTGATTATATTAAAGTGCTTCCCAAACATTAGGGTCACATTAACAGTTTATTGAAACAAGCTGATAAAATTTTAAATGGTCATCTAATTCCCCAGGGCTCCTAATTGTTGCATGATATATCACTCTGTAGAGAAATCTATTACATTGTTCCAAATGAGAAAATGCAATTTACTGTACCATTAGTGGGGCGGACAAAGCATTTTAGTCCCTTGCAGAGGGAGCCTGGCCAGAAAACTATAAAATACATAGGTGCTTCCTACACAAAACATTCTTAGCTTTCAGACATATTTGCTAAAGAGATATCACAATTAATAAAACACTATATCAAATTCATATATTTAAAACACATATACATTCAGGATTTAATTCAGGATTGGTCTATGGTATAAGGCTGAAATTACAATGAACTCTTTTTTCAAATAAATCCTCTTGAGCATCAATAAATCAGAGTATGCATCATTTTCTTCTTTTAATTGCTGGGATATTTGAGTATTTGCCAGATTCAAAATACTAGTATTTAAAGTTGCAATCCATTTTTTAAACATATATCGCCCTTTCTTTCTTCAGCAATGTAATTTTGTATAAATATAAGATGAGGCAGGTCTTATGTAAAATAAAAAATTATCCAAAAATAATCAAGCCTAATTGGGTTCATTGAGAAGAAAGTGCAGCTCAGCCTTTACAAAGGAACATTATTGTTAGGGACAGGCAGGATTTGAATTTGAATCATAGCTTTAGTTAAGCTTGTCCCCAGCTTGATCAGAAAAGACCTATTGGAATGAAATTTTGCTGGTCCAATTTATAAAACCTTGGGCAAGTCAATGATTGTAACTGAGAATAAATTGTTTCTAATTTTCCAAAAAAATATTATTTTAACATTTTACATACCTTCATGCATATAATCTTATTTGTATCTATAGTTATCTGTAAGACAACTTTGGAGATTACAAATTAACATTATAGCAGACCTGTGACTAGAATGGCAATGCAGAAGCAACTACCAACATTTTCTCTGCCCCCTCCTAAATTTTAAATTATCTTTAAGAGAGCAAACAAGTTTCCTCCTACTTGTTTTAATGTCCTCCTAGAATTTTTAGATTAGGCATGCTTCCTGGTGGATTTATTTCTCTGTCTCTATAGAGTGATATAAAAATCCTGCCAAAATAGGTGCATCTGTTCTGGATAGATTACCCAAAAAAATTAGACAAGAAAAAAGAAAATAAATGCAATTAGAAAGGCAGTTTGAAGACATTAATGATCTGAAAGGTTAATTTAGAAAGAGAATGTCATAATTACTTTGATGAAATATTCCTACACCTTTTTCGTCCAAAACTGCATTTTACCGGAAACCACTCAGATGCCTCTGAGAAGCTCCTAAACTCTGAATTACAGAATTTTATAGTCAAAACCAGTCATTTAGATCATTAAGTCCAATTCCTGCTTAATGCAAAAATCAAATTAAAGCATCTCTATTAGATGGCTGTTTAGTCTCCACTTGAACACTTCCAATGAAGAGAAACCCACCCACTGTCTGAATAATTGTTTCATTGTCAAACTGCTCTTAATGTGTTCTTTTCTATTATACATTCAGAATCTTCTTTCCAGTTGTCTATAACTCTGTCGTAAATTCTGAAAAAATAGAAAACAAGTTTTGACTGCCTTTTGTATACATCCTTTTGGATATCTGGAGAGAGTGTTCATATTTCACATCAATTTTCTCAGGGTTAACTGTTTCCAATTTGATCATCCTCTCTTCAGAGGATTCAAGTTTTTTGCCTGAGACTCTCACCTGCTTATCAACCCACATGGTCCTGGAACTATAACAGCAACCAGGACTTCCAGAATTGTTGTCACTAAGGGATGTGGGCACATGATGTCACATTTACAACCAATTAGTGATAGTAATCCTGGTCCCAATTGCTGTTACAATCTAAAGACTGCCTGTAGGGACTGCCTATAACTCTGCTATTGCTTTTTGTGCCCTCTTCTTATACTCCAGTGAGTCACCCTGAGTCTCTTAATTCTGTCTCCATTCCCTGGACTTAAGGAATGCTTCTGTGTTCTTTGTTTACCTCAAGGTTTCTGAATATTTGCTTCAGGACCTGCTCACTGACTCTCTACAGGGAAGCGATTGCTGTTTGCTTTAGAATCTTCCATTATCAAATTGACTAGTCTGAATCTTCCTTTACTATTTTTGAAGATAGGAACAACATTGTTGTTTTCCAGTTATCCGGTACTTCACCATTTCTCCAAAATTTCTCAATTAATACATATGTTTAGACTGTCAATTTCTCCAGAGTAATTCATTTAGTCCTGGAGATGTAACAAGATTTACTCATTCAGAGGAAATAGTTTTTCCTTGACCATCATTCTTTAAGCCTCAAGCTTTAGTCTTTCTCCTCCTTCTTCCTGTTTACAACTGTCGAATGGAATACTTAACTTGTTGTTGGAAAAGACTAAATGATTATAAATACTAATCAAGAAGCTTTTAGTATTTCCCTTCGTTGAGCTGCTGGTATATCGTTGCTATGTTCTTTTATTTTATTTATTTAATTGTTTGAAACTTAGCTGAATAAGCTCTTTTGTTGTTAATATGCTTCAGGTCATTTTCCATTTTGCTGTCCTAATGTCATATCCACCTTTCCAGGCTACTTCTGTGTAGTCTTCCTTAATTAACTGACCCTCTTTCCATCTTCCATACATGTCATTTTTTCCTTTTCATACTTTCACTAAGCTTTTTTATGTGGCATGTATACAAGCTATCTTATCTTATATATTGGTTCTTCTTTTGTTGAATTTTTCCATCTTTGGAACTATTTGCAATTGTATTTTTAATAACTCCTTTTTAGAAACTTCCACCTATTTTGCATTAGTTTCTTTTGCCATGAAATGCTATTTGTAATTGCACCATGTTGATTAAAATCTACTTTTCTAAAGCTCAAGGGACACATTGGACTACACTTAGCCTTAGTTCCCCTTGAGATCAAGAACTCCAAATTATATTAGCTTTGTCATTCATGTAATCCAGCATTCCACAACTTATTGCCCTTCAAATGTACTGGATTTTGGCAAGTACAATAAATATTTAAAACATAAGATAAGACTGATACAATGTTTATTTAGCCGTGTAAAATATTACCCCTAATCACATATTTTGTATTCCAAGGATATTCCATGTAAAATGGTATGTCTCTTCATCAGTACTAATTATCCAAATTTATTTACTATCACAGATATAGCATGGGCAGGGAGAGGACAGAGAAAGGAAAAAGCTCATAGGTTGCCCTAGTTTAAGCACTGAACCAACGTATGCTCAGGTTGCTGTTCTGAATAGTTGAACAATTCAGTTTGATTATTTTTCCCACTAGAATACCGGTGAGATTTTCTGGCCCCATAGAATTCCCACAAGGCTGTATAGTTAAAGTATATTTTTAGACAAGACATTTCTAAAGGAAATTCATTGAGAAGTATGTCATAATTCATATATTAAAATCACTGCAGGAAGCACAAAACTGCAGATTACTTCTATGGCAGCCTGATAATTTAAAATATCAGTTTTATGTGCAATCTATGTTTAACTTTGTTTTAGTGTAAGGAAATACCTTAGGTATAATTGGGGCCATTTCTTCAGAGAGTATAAATTGGTTTCTATCATAGAAGGGAAATTGGCTTTTCATCTGAAGGTGATTAAAAATGAAGGATTTTTTTATTGATAGCTGAAGTAAGTATCATCTGATAGCATCCTCTTAGCATTCTTTAAAATGTCACTGATGACATAAATATCACAATAACATTTAATTAATATTAAGTTGGCACATATCCAGGAAAAGCATCATAAATGTTGACATTCCAACATGTTTAGCATGAGAGTAATTCAACAGTTTAAATTAAGAGAAATCAACTTAGTTAGAATGCAGATATTCTTTTCATCTCAAATGATAACCTATATTATCATATCAAGCAATATTCTTACTGGAAAACTTTTCACTGTCCAGCAACTCAGTATTGCTGTTGGAATGCCATAGAAAAAGAACCTAGAACCATGTATGGGTACCATCTCATGCAAAAATATGAATGGGTTCCTCTTGTGTTTATCTAAGTGGGAAGATAGGAGATAGCACACAGGAATATAGTAGACATTAAATTCAACCAGCTCATATTCTAACAGAGGGGTTTGTGATTTTTATTGGCTGCAGGATTGCATCAGTTGTTGAATAGCATGAAAGGGCTGTTTAGTAAAAGGGGATAAGGTCACATTTTTAAAAAAGGCTTTAAAAAGGATTGCAGAGTATTGAAAATTTAATTAGATTAGAGTCTAAGGAGTTTTATACATTCATTTTATAAAATTGGTATTCAAAAATAGCTCCCTAATTAATATATTGAGAACCAGTTTGGTGTAGTGGTTAAGAAGAAATGGCTAATTAGAAACCCCACCTTAGACATAAACCAGCTGGGTGACCTTGGTCCAATCACTCTCTCTCAACCTTAGGAAGAAGGCAATGGCAAACCACTTCCAAAATTTTGCCAAGCAAACTACAGCAACTTGTCCAGGCAGTTGCCAGGAATTAATACTGATTCAAAAGCACATACATTTGTTTTTTAATGCATTAAAATATTTTTAGGAAATAGCCCTTTTGGATACCCCTGTCACCAATCTGGTCTGATGTTTTTATTTCTCATGCTAACACAATGTGCTGTCTCCCAACATACAAATCTTGATTTAGAGAAAAACATCTCTATAGGAATTTTTGAATGAGAAAAACAGTGTTTAATAACTACAACACAACAACAGTGTCCCCTTTCCTTGCTTTCCATATTAACCCTTTCTCACAATATTCCTAATTTCTTCCTTTGTTCTGCATGCAACCTTTCCACTCCAGCTAATCTTCCTAGTCTCACTTTATTGGATAAATCCTAAATCAATTCAGAACCCTCCATTTTGACCTGGATTATCCCCAGCCAGCTTCTGGCTGCTCTGCTTCTCTCCATTTAGGAGGCATCAGAAATGAAGCCATATTTTACATTTCTTTTATTGACAAATTGGTGACTAATGGATGGTACTTCGAAGCAAAGTGCTACCTGCAGCATTCTTATTTCCTCAAGAATCTCTCTCTTGTTGAGCCCTGCAGTTTTCTGGGGTGGCTGATTAGCCCTGCTGACCAATCAAAAGGGGGGGGGGAGAGAAGAAATAACAGTTTATGAAGGAGAATTTTATACTGTTCACCAATACGATGCAGGAGGACTCACAACAGAGCAGCCAGCAGTAACATTGTGTATATCCCTTTTCCAGTTTCTTTTTTAATCTTTTATTCCAAAGGACATTTTCACATCAATTACATAGGTGGACAAAAGAGGCAGCTTTAGTCTGAGGCAACATGACGTTGTCATCTTGAGAAGAGGAACAGAAGAGGGGCAAATGTGAGCTATGGAGAATGCAATCTCTGGTTATATTAGTCTTCTGCAACAAAGATAACAGTCTTGTGACATCTTAATAACTAACAACTTTATTATCACATAACTATTCATGGATCGTAGTCTAGTTCATCAGATGCCTGCAGTACTGCTCAGATGGAATTGATGAATAGTAATGGCAGTTTCCAGAATTTCCCAGAGATTGTGCTCCATTTTAATTTGTCTGCATCGTATAAGTATCAATTGGGTTTGGGGGTCAGTCATGGGTGTCAATAAACTTAGGTTAAGCAGGAGACATGATAAATGAACACCAATAAAAACCAAACTTCCCTAATGTTTTGTTTTTCTGAATATTTATTCCAAATCCTACAAATTCATGGTGCTTTTAATACTATTGTCATCCCTGAAATAAATCACTGTGTGTACTTCCTGTGATCTTTCAAAAGGCAATAAAACAGATTGTTTTTAATGGCTGTTCCAGCAATGAAAAATATCTTTGTTAGGTGGAAACAACAAATTGGATGCTATTTCAATTCCTTTTAATGGCGCGAGGATCTTTGCAACATGCTGTGAAAAATATTCTCTTAATGATAGGCCTGTGGCACAACTTAAGGAGTCATCAAGAAATAAATGCTTGGCTGTCTGGCTGGCAGCTTGGTGTCCCTTAATTGAAGTATTATAAGATTCTGTGAAGAATAAACCCTCTGGGGTATTATAGCTAAATGGCATGGACACCTCTGATGAGACATGTAGATGAAGACATGTCAATAGAATCTTCACCAATTTGCTGTAATAGGAGGGACTGATTAATTTCGTAACCATGGCTGCTTCTATTAGCTAACCTAAAGAATGATTTTGACTTTATTAAGCAAGATGTTTCTTTTCTTTCCAAGAGACTCCTGCACCAGAGTTATTGATTTCCAAAAGTGAAACAATATACTGTTCTTGTAAGGATCTTAGTTTATTGTTTTGCTTGTTACATAATAATACAATAGACAAATGAATAGAAAATGAAGAATGAAAGAAATAGACAAATGACTATAAAATGAAGCTAAAGTGTTCTGGGACTTTAGAATTCAAACAGACAAGCATCTGCAATACCCAAGACTTAATAATTGTTGATAAGAAAGACAAAATAATTTAGACGGTGGACATCTCAATACCTAGAGACAGCAAAGCAGAAAAGAACTGAAGAAAATCACAAAATAAAAAGACCTGCAAATTGAAGCAGAACAACAAAAAAAGCAAAGATAGCAGCAATAGTGATAGGCATCTTGAGTGTGATTCCAAAATATCTGGAACATTACTTCAACATCATGGTCATTGACAAAATTACCACCATTACTTGCAAAAGGCCCCTTTATTTAGAACACTTTACATCAGGGATGTCAAACTGCTGGCCCGTGGGCCAGATGCATCAGAGCGAAACCACGGCCACCCCATTGCCGGCAATGGCAAAAAAAGTCACAATACACCGTGACACGTCATGTGACGTTGCAAGTTTTACACCCCTGCCTTACATCCTGCGACAATATCTTTATATCATAATATCTGCTGGGATACCTACTTGTCCCAGCCAATAATGATACAGAAGAAGAAAAAAATGTCCTGGATAGAAACAAAAGTTTTAGACTCAAAATACAGATGGCACTCATTTACCATTGTCCATGGCTCCATTACCACAGAATCCTTTATCCATACTTGCTGAATAGATGAGACCCAGCTTCCAGGTAAAGGTGTTCACTTATCCAATGTTTATGGTTTATTTTGTCACTATATGTATGTGCCAAGTGGCTGATGGGTTTTTGTGCATATATGAAGTATTTTTTTCAGACTTTCATTTTTCTTGCTTTTGTTAGGCTAGAATGAAAGCCCCATGATTAATAAGGGCTCTCAGAAACAAATTCACTTTCCTTATTATTTCAAGAAATATTCCAACATAGCCTGAAGTCAGGGGGGTCTGCAAGGAGGGGTCAAGATGGGTAAAAAGAGGGTGGAGCTTCAGTCACATGGTTATTGCTGCCAAGTTGTCTTTTTTGAGGCACCTCCACAGACAGTCTGCCTGAAATAAAATATCTCTAAAACTATGTATGCCATTTTTGCTGGGTTTGTCCCATGAAGGCAAAAGGGGGTTTACTCTATCTTTGTTTAAGTAGGTTAAGCAACAGCAACTCCTTGTGACATTTGGCAACTCACCACATTAAATTGGCCTGCTATTCTGGATTGGGGGAAAAAGCAGTTTCATATCCTTTTATAATGAAGATGGTATTTCTTATACTGTATACATTTTTAATGTCCAAAAATGGAAATTGAAGCAGCTAAATCAAAATTATACAGCTTTATATTTTTATCTCTCCTCCCAAGCAATGAAATAGTTTTTAATATTTTAGTATAATTGCCCATGGACATCTAGCAACATTTGGTTACATATAATCAACTAATGTTTTATATTTTAGGAATAGCTTTAATAAAACATGAATTTTCCCATGTGATCGGAGCTACATATTCCAAAGCTTCTCTCACAAGAGACTGCATTTTTCATGTGGAGCTCTAAACTAAAAATGGCTTTTGGTTTTTCCTTTTGTGGTAGAGAATAAGGCAACAGCCATTTCTAGTAAATGTTCACTATTATTACATTGATCTTCAACATCAGAGGACAAATGCTACTTTCTCTTTTCTAATACATTATGTTCTAAGCCTCAACTATTTGCAGTGAACAAGAATGTCTGTGTTCCAACATGTATTAGTTTAACTAATAATGTTATTGTCAGGCTATAGTTTTAGATAGCATACTTTTCAGTTTGATGGATGATTGCCTCCAACTACCAGAATTCCTTGTGCATCAGCTTCATCACACAGGACACTACTGCAGGGAGGAAATATCAAACCACCATGAGTAGTTTTACCTTAACACATATACTCCCTTTCCTTCAAACATTTGAGCTTTTGAATTGGAGTGAGAGCATCTTACCCCTCTTTCCTCATTCATGGGTTCTCATCCACAGAGCAAACTGAGGGGATGTCTCCAGATCTTCCATGGTGGGAGTGGCTTCATGCCAAGATACTGATGTTGCTCTGATGGCACATAAGGGAAGCTGGCTATAACCCATATGGTTTGAGGTGGTTCTGAGCAGCCTGAGGACAGGCACAAACAGTAGATTCCATGGAATTGTGAAGGATGGCCTTGGCTATCAGAGCTGTCATGAAGTTTCCTACCTATATTCTTCTGCTAGTTATTTCCACCACAGTGTAAAAAAGGTATATTGTAGTCCAGTGCTTGTTCAAGCTCCACTTAGCTTTACATCTCTTCCTTCCAGACATCCTTCTCCAATGGAATTCACCTACAGTTTATGGTAGTCCCTTTACTTAAATCTTTCACTTTACACCATGGACCGGTACCGGGCCGCAGCATGCCAGCAACCGGTCCTCACAAACAAGCAAAGCCTGCATCTGTGGGATGCAGGCAGCACACAAAACCACGCCCCTTCCAGTCCGCAGAAAAACCTCTCTCCACATAACCGGTCCCTGGTGCCCAAAAGGTTGTGGACCTCTGCTTTACACCGAACTTGTTAAATACAGAGACAATAGATTAAACTCAGTTCTGCCCTGGATAAATTCAAGGAGAAGCTATTTCTGAGGACCACAAAAGCATATTGGAGTTCATTGGTTGAACCCCTTGTGTAACAAAGGACAAATTTATGTTTGCCAGCCTGTATGGCTAAAAGTCAAGGAAACATTGTGGTGACAATTTCCCCTAGTGTAGAAAATTCCTGGAAGTGACCCAAGCAAAGAAGAAGAAACAGACCTTTTCCAGAAGAAAAGGCCTGGGCCATTTAATCTGCTTTCTGCCAGCAGCAGCTTCAGCAATTAGGGTTGTGGTTCCATCATGTGATTCAGATTCAATTTGCAACAGCAGTGCCAGAGAGAAGACCAGTGTCACCTGTTAAATTGCCTACCAGGACCAAATGCTTCATTGTCTATTACCTGAGCAAGACAGAAGGTGGAAAAATCTAGGATTTTGTGCCTATTGAATTATATGCAGCCTATCCTGTGGTAATTAAAAGGAATAGACCAACATAGCTAATGTCATATTATTTTTGATTAACACCTTCATGTCAAAGTCCTACTAACTCCCTCATAGCAAATAAACAAGTACCTTGTTTTGTATTTTCAATGTGAGTTTTATTTTTTAATTCAAAATAATAATAATTGGTATTGTAGATGATGCAGTCCAAAGCATCCAGGTAAAATCAAGCTCTTTTCACCTGAGCTGAAAAAAAACTTGCCCAAACTGCAAAGGAACAAAAGATCAGCTCTTAATTAACAAGACGATTTTGGAAAACTACAAGAGAAGGAAGACAACTTGAATTGGATTTATGGATTGATTACAAGAAGACTTTTGACTCCCTGCCACATGATTGGATAATCAAGTGCCTAGAAATAGCAGGAGTCAGTAGAAACATAGAGAAGCTTTGTGGAAAGATCAATGGCACAATGGAAAACGTAGTTGTTGGTCAATGGTGATAGATTGGGAGATATTAATATCAAAAAAGAAATCTTTCAGGGAGACTCACTATCACCATTACTGTTTGTCATTGCACAGATTCCTCTGAACAAGTCAAACCATAGCTATCAAACATCAAAAACATCTTCTAGGCTTACCCACTAGCTTTACACAGATGACCTCAATAGAATTGCTGCCTGGTAGTATTAAAACTGTCCATAATCAAGATGCCTTCTGGAAATAACATCAAGAGTCTAGATGAAGACTATTACTATAAATACCTGGGCATCCTACTAGCACACTAAAGTCAAGAAGAAGAGAATACATCATGAAATCAGAAAACACAAAGACTTGCAAATTGAAATACAACATCATGGCAAAAGAAAGCAAAAATAGTACCAATAGTAATAGGTGCCTTGGATGCAATCCCAAAACATCTGGAATACTACCAGATGTACACCATAGGCATTGACAAAATCACCATCAGTCAAGTTGCAAAAGGCAGCTTTATTTGAAAGAGTTTACATCCTGTGATTATATATTTAATACCATCAAACAACAACATCTGCCTATCCCAGGTCCTTGCGAAGGGTTTGATAGGTGGACAAAAATGCCAAATCCAGTCCAAACAACTGGTTGATTATGTGACCAACCATACATTTTTAGTTTTATTAATAATTACAGGTATATGTATTTTATGGTTATGTTTTGTGGCCTATAGGTGGTAATAATAAAGAGCTTAAAAATATATATTATTAAAGTTTAGTACAATACCCAATTTGCTTTCAGTTCTGAGTGACAACCAGCAATAAGGATTGCAGCACCCTACGTACTTTTGTGACTTAATTGTCAAAAGGGAGCAACCAGGTCATACTGGAATATGACCAGTATTTAACTGGAATACTCAGACCATACTAATTTTCATCTTGATAGAATACCGAAGTTCTTCTGAGTTTTGTGCAGTCAGAACACCTTCAATTCAGATTGTTCCACTGGAAAATTCCAGATGGGGCTGCTTTACTTTGAACTCAAAACAAAATGTGTTTTTCATTTTGTGCAAATCCCTTCATTTTCCCCAGCTAGCATCTGCTTCCACAGCTGCCCACAGATAGAAAAGTTCCTCACAGAATTACTAGGGGAGAGTGCAGCATCTGCAGAGACAGTCTGCATAGTCTAGAAACAGAAAATGTTTTAAATGAATCTCTTTCATTTTACACATTGATATAAAATTAGTTGCCTTAGCAAATGGCAGCTCCTAATTGATCAGGTCTCAGTTCAGTTCTGATTAATACTTCATCAGAAGACTACCAGAGAAAACCAGGGTTGTAGATAGATTGGGAACATCCCAGAAGACAAATCCTATCCTTCTTGTTGCCAAGAAATGTGCCTGGATATGTCCATGAAGTTATATCTATATGCTGGTCTATGACCATAATAAATATTTGATTGGAAGTTAGATTTTCTCTTCAACAGTATTGCGACCCTTTTGGAACTTTATATTACTATGGTTCACTCTCTGTTTCCATATTGAGCTGAGATGAAGAAGCAGAGAGCCCACTGATCTCAGCTTGGGCAGTCTCTTCCCACTCTTACTCAGAGGGGAGAGCAAGGAGAGGAAAAGTGCTTTAAAAACAGAGACTATGCTGGTGACACTGACCCCTACATTAAAGGGCTTTTCCTGCTGAGAAGCCTATGAAATGTAATAAAATGGTAAAGGAAAAAGCCATTTCCATTTAACACCATTTTAGCTGGATTGTTAATAGAAGCAACACGGCAAAAATGTCCTTGCTCTTTATTAGCATTATAGAAGTATAAGGCTATACTTTTACAGTGCTATTATACTTTCCTTATAAAATAGCTTTATAGCAATATAATGTTCCTCCACCATTATAACAAGGTGATCATTGAAAGAAGTGACTTGCAAAACGTCTATTAAAATATTTTAATGAGTATTACTGAGGTCTAGTGCTATACTTCTGTAATATATTTCTACAGAATCCTTACGATTAAAAAGTAACCTGGAAATCATTTAAATTTCTAAAAACTCTGTCAATAGGAACTTGCCAAAACTTAAGGGTTATCTGAAACAGCATGATTAGCATCAAGAGTCACTTATAGTATATTCATTTGCTTTCTGGGATAGTTTCATGACATGGATATTTTGGGTATCATGCTTTACCACATAGTCCATATTTTCAAGACAAAAGAGTAAATAATAAACTAAAGCTTTGCATAGTGCTTCTTCAAAGGGTTTCACATGAATTATGTCAAGTGCAGTTACATTAATCTTAAAGTGGGAAATCAAAAGTCCTAAACAAAACCACAGCAAACCCATTTCTATATTGTGCCAAGAAAATTGCACAACAGTGTCCATGAAGTCATCAGGAGTCAAGCCCAACAACTTGAAGGAGGCTACCCCTTTATATCGCAGTGTTACATAACAGAGAGAAGCCTAGAGCTTTGATCCAGGGCTTATTCACCTGAGAGTAAATCACACTGTACTGTATATTGTACAACTTCTTTCTAAGAAAACAGTGGATAAAATTGAGACATTTAACCAAATTCATATGGCTGTAAAAGAATTCTATCACAGATTCTAACCACTGTGAATTTGGACATTCACATCTGACTGGACTTTGCAACAGGAAATCAGACTAGTTAGAAGTCATCATTTGCTGAACAAAAACCAGATGATCTAAAATGGTATACTAGTGAATATTCTATAAAAATAGAAGAAATATAAAAAAAAACTCTATTAAAAGCTTAAATGAATTTTTTCCTTAAAAAAAGCTTTACATTGATTTGCTTTTTAAAAGCCTACATTAGAGAAACTTATTTTACAAAATGATTTGGGATCATTTATATTAACATTTATTTTTTAATATGATTTTTATTAAGAACCTTAATTGCAATAGTAAAAACTAATACAAACTTAACTTGGAGAAAGAGAAGCGTAAGAGCAGGAAAGAAGAAAAAAGAAAAGAAAGAACATAATAAATACAAAGAAAAGAACTATATAAAAGAATTTCCAAACTTCATCACAGCAAATATAAACACATTTAATAACTTTTTATTCTTTATAAGGTTGCAAATATATCTCTTCATCTCATATCCCATTTCTTATCTGTAAGCAAATCTATGAAACAAACTTTTGAACCTTGATGTCAGAAAAAAGTTCATAAAGGGTTGCCAGAACATGCAAAAACCTTGATCAAATAAGCCAAGTTTATATTCCTTCCTTCTAATAATCTTAATATTTAATTCAATAAAATATTATTGTAGGTTTTAATTTCTCTTTAATTCTTCTTTATCCCATTACACATATTTCTTCAAGGCTTTATAACAAGCCTCTTTTGTAGCTCCAATAAGAAAAAAAATTCCAGGTTATTTTCTTGGCTTTTCATTTCATTCCTTTTAATTTTTAAAATTTTTAGACAGTTTCTTTTGTATATTTAGTAAAGCATCCTTTTCCAAACCATTTGCTTAACTTGTCATTTGTAGTTCCATATTCAGTATCTCAATCCTAAAAGTTAGTTTTCTAACAGAATAAGAACTGGTAACAAAAGTTTTATCATCTTGACTAAACCATCATTCCCAGAATTCTTCAGGATGAGCTATGATAATAATACTTTTGGGGGTATAACATCAGTGGAAATTTGTAATCTAAATACCCCTATTGTCATGTATTTCACTCTTAGCAGGCAAAACGTTGCTGTAAAATGCTGAAATAAAATAATGCTCTTTTCATATATATTATGAAGTAATAACTAAACAAAAATAAGCAGAATTATGTATTCATATTTCAGCTTGTTCCTTTTACAAGTATGGCTTGCAGATTGTTAAAAGCAACAGTCACAGCCTCAAGATTACAGCCTAAAAGGGCTCGGCACAAAAGGGAATTGGGGTGAAATGTGAAGATGAAAACCAGAATGCTTAGATGCTGGTTCTTAGAACTGTGTGCATTCTTGTTGCCCTAATGGCTGCCAGATAGCAATTGTGAGGTAGGCAGACCCTTGATGGTGGTATAGGACATAGAGTAGAAGTAATGATATATAAGAAAACAAAAAATGGTATAATCAATGCATTTCTGTTATTCCAGTTAATTAGTGTACAATTATAGTGATAAATCTTCTACATATTTTTCTGTGAACCCTGAAGAATGAGGTGAAGTCTTCAGACAGAATTATTCTCATGGATTCTGGTGAGATTTTGCCATCTCCATGCTGAGCTATGACTATTAAAAAATTATGGTACTGTAATTGAAAATTCTTTTATAAGGGCTGCTTTAGGCACCGATAAAAAGTTAATAAAAATTAAACAATGAAGTAAGCTAAGCCTATACCAGAGTTCAATGAAGCACAATTTCTCTGTGTATGTCTGTGCATATAAGCATTAAAAATGTGCAAGGTTTCTAATGGTATACATTTTTTTAAGGCATGGCACCTAAGCCAAGAGCTATTTAGTATGTAGCATGTTTTAATAAAAATAACATGTCTGGCAAGATCTAAAAGCTTTTGCAGCTGCAGGGGCATTTCTTAGAAGTAAACTTTGTGTTTACACAGGTGCAGCCATATTTAACAAAAAAAAATATGCAATGAAAACAGCTGCCTGTCTGTTTTCTTTGGCAAGGCTCATTCCAACTGAAACAATTTGTATCAAGCCTTTCTCTCTGCTATACCTATATAAATAACAGGCACAAACACACACACAAGGAGAAACAAAAAAAATCAGTGTATGATATTGTGGTTGCTCCTCATAATTTATCCGTTAGATAAACTATCAAGCCCAAACAATTTGTATCAAAATCCTTTGAACAATTTTTTTTCCAGTACAGTGTGTCTGACCCCATGTGCATGCATGCGCACACGCACATATGCACAGTTCAAATAGTAGAAACCTGTCTGCTTAGGTTGAAATTGAACTCAGTGCATACAGCATCTTCCAGTGTTTCCATTTTTGGCATTATTCAAGAAATTAGTGCCAGGAACTGACAATATTATCACTGAAGGGGCTAAGCTGTTTCCACCTGGAGCACCAAAATGAAAGCAGGATCAAGATCTCTCCATCTCCCATCCCAACAGCAGTGTAAAGGTGTATCATTTGGTGAAAGGAGAGGGCAAGAAATCCTTGTATTGGATTTAGGACTAGGAATTGAAATGCAACTGGAGACAGAGATAGTGAAAACAAATCATATTTTACTGTAGCAAAAGACATGTGATAAAGATGAATTAATCCCTCCACCAACCCCAACAGTTTTCTGTTTTTAGACAAGTCAGTCTTTAATATTCTAAGCATATTCATTTGGGGGTCTACATTAGAACTTGTGCAATATATTTCATAGGGTTCATTGAAAACCATAGCATACTTTGGAGGAGATGCATGTTTATCAGCCTTTATCCAATGTTCTTGCTACTTACTCCCATTGGGATTTCTTTTTTTAATTAAGAAACTCTCATTCTTACGTCTTCTGTCTGTCGTGATTTCTTCCTTTACCACTTTGCTAGGCTAGCATTCTTTGTCTTTGGGATAAATAAAAGTTAACTTAAGGAAAATAATAATGCTGGTAACAATTAAGCTGACAAGGTAAAAAGAAGAAGAAGAAGAAGAAGAAGAAGAAGAAGAAGAAGAAGAAGAAGAAGAAGAAGAAGAAGAAGAAGAAGAAGAAGAAGAAGAAGAAGAAGAAGAAGAAGAAGAAGAAGAAGAAGAAGAAAGAAGAAGAAGAAGAAGAAGAAGAAGAAGAAAGCCATGTGCTTAAAAACATTTGAATAAGATGGTGTAGAGAACTTGTCAACATCTTAGAAATTTACAGCCATCAGCAGTGTAATCATGTATTTGACAAAGCCCAGCAGCTGACTGCAAAGTTCATCTTCAGCTTTTTTTTTTTTGTAGGGCAGATGTTTCATTTTAATACTCTTCATATTGTAGATTAGGATTATGTATTTTTCTTTCTTTTTCTCTCCCTCTTTTCAACAAGAGAATAAACCTGACATGTTACTAATGTCATTTCACACTGTGGGCCAGATGGTAAAAAATGCAAAGCTTACAGATCTGTTTATATAGAGGGATAGGGAAAGGCAGTATTTTTTTTTTATTTCTGAAAAACTTCCAGCTCCATCATTTGTGCCTTTCATCTGAAAACTCAGTGGTGAATAAAAGAAGAGTCTCAAAAACTTCAGGAAATAGTCTGGAGATTAAATGGTTAAAAATATAATGTGATGGGGGTGTTAGAGAGGGCAGCAGTCCTGTTATTTGTGGCTGCCACAGCAGGGCACTGTGAACGTTTACAGCTTTGACACAGGTCATTTCCAATAGAACTAATTTGGCAGCTGTTTTATTGTAAAACATAAAATTACTGTTGTGCCGAATTTTTGTCAAGTTTTATTTTCAATGGGAACAATGATGCTTTAGGAGTTAGAATTGTCAAGTGGAAAATGAAAAACACTCTGCTTTGTCATACTTTTTGCATTAGTTTACAACCCTTGTTTGCCCAGTCTGTGATCTTTCATAGAAAAGTTTCTTTTAAATATGTTTCCATCCAATCAAGAGTTGAAGTAGTAATTGCATACAGCAAGTCAGATATGTGACATAACCAACCAGATTTCTCTTCACAGAAAAATGAAGAAATATATCCCTATGTCCTGCACAAGTTTGCCAATAATCCATCTCCTCTCTATTTTATACTAGTGATTTCATGTAGGGGGCAGGTCACGACAAGTGCCACCCTCATCATAAGGAGTCCTTGGTGCTCTCTGAGCTTGGTTGTCTTCTTGCTATCATTTCATTACCCAAACTAGGACACATCATCAGTGCACAGGTAAATTAAGCCCTTCATATTTCCCAAGCAAGATGTCAGAAGCCTTGCTTGGAAAGATATATTTCCACATTTTAGGAAGAGTAAAGCTTGTTCAATGATGCTTAAAGTTATCTTTAAGTAATTTCCTCCTTTAAATTTTTCTCTTTCTATTTTAATCTTCTCTGGTAATTGGAATAATAAAAAATGTTGTTTTCTCAAATGTTTCTGGCACTCTGGCCAAAATCCCAGGTCCCAGAATTAGATATGAGAGAAAAAGTCAAAATAGGATAACTGTAAACTGGACATCTCGACCTATTTCCCAATGTAGAAATGGTAGCAGTTTGGGCAGGTATGTCAAAAATCAGATTGTTCCTTATGTGTGTTGCATCATTGTAGCTATCATCTTGACTTTTTTTTTTATTACATCCTGCACACTCCTAGCAATGAGGGAGAAGTGGTCCTCCAATATAGAAAGAAGAAGAAAAAATCAGGAGTCAAAATGAGCATTGACATCCAAGAAAACAAACAAAACACACATGACCAGACTTAATTTATTCTACTTTTCACACATTTGCTCTCCCAAAAAGGCTGTAATGTTAGGAAAGATGGAAGGAAAGAGAAGAGGACAACTAGGAGCAAAGAAGATGGACTCACTTTTAGCAGCAAAGAATGTACTGTTGGACGATCTCAAAGACTAGATTAAGGACAGATCCACATGGGGAAAAAATCTATACGGTCCCTAGGAGTCAAAATAATTTGATGGCACATCAGTCAGTGCATAAAGTCTATTCGTTGTCCCTGTCCATTTTACATCAGTTCGATGTGTTGCATTCCATTTAATTATAGATTTTTTCCCCAAAAATATCCACTATATAAACATTTGCTTTATTTTTACATTGAAAGAATATTTATGTATGCCACTTCTGTAAATACGGCATCCTAAAATAAGTAGTGTATGTGTGTGTACCGTGTGTACTTTATGCAATGGGATAATGGTAAATTTGAAGAGCGGGTACTCTTAAAAATACAATATAAATACATACCATAGATTGCAATCCTACATATATATAGAATAAAATCTATTGCACATAGAAAGTTACTCTTAACCAATTGAAAAGCAATGCTTAATTAAAATCATCTTGAAAGCATTTCTATTTAAACTGATAAAATAATATAGGAATTGTCATTAGAGGAAAGGAATAAAAAGGAGTCTGGTAATGTCTTTTTCAACTATCAGATTTTATCAAAAGGCATGTCAGAAAAGATGCTAGAAGGCACCTTCTGGTTTTTTGCCACCATACACTAACAAGGCTGTCCTATTGTGTCTACAGTGGGAAGGAACAATTCTAGGCTTGATCCTTGTTCTCAAGTTTGCTTCATGTTAATTCATCACAAACAATAATTAAACTTGAAAACCTCATTATTACTCTCTTCACCTATTAAAACAAGGGAAAATCAATTCTATTGTTAAGTCAACTTGTGATATCATTGTTTCTACTCAAATTTAACGTAAAATAAGCATTGTTGTTTTCTCAGAGTATGGACATGTCATATCTATTTCACTTTTGAAATATGTACAGAAGAATTGGTATCTGAGGCTTTTTTCCCTGCTTTCTTAGATTCTATTTTGTTTGCAATCTATTATTTTTGAACTAATGTATAAAGCCCCTTCCATGTTTTGGCAGATAAACAATACATAATAGTACAATCCTACGCATATCAGAAACAAGACCCAGTGAGTACAATTAAATTTACATCCTGAGAATGGGTTTAGGATTTCAGGCTAAATATAGCTAATAAAAATTAGTCAATCAACCAGTAATGTTGACGAACATTACATCTGAGGTTGAGAGAGAGGAGAAATCTTATAATTACCTCTATCATCATTTATTAAAATTAAGGGACAACCATGTCATTTTTTCCCTTTAACATTCTAAAAGAAAGAAAGAAAGAAAATCTGCCTATTATCTTTTTCAAGAATCTGACACTATGACAATGGAATAGGAGCTTGTCACACTATAATAGCCCCTAACTGCTGGATAAATGCTGTGCTAGAGCAGAGACATTTATCAAAAATAAACACTGAAGGAGACCTGACAGACATTGATCCTGTGATAATGCTCTGTTAAAATGACTACTTCTCCAATGCCAAGCGACTGATGTAGATGTAGTCATTATGTCTGAGGAACGCTCATCTAAATGCCCTCTCACTGTGCCATATTCCAGCCGTCAGCTTTTAAAAGTTTAACATGCTTTAAAAATAAAAAAGCATACTATCTGCTATTCATTTTTATTTGGGAGAGAAAACAGCCTGCATAATTTCATATTTCTAGTCCTGCTCAAGGTTTTGTGCTTTATTTTTCTTGCTCACCTCCAAGATATGGTTGGAATGGGAAAATAGCAACCTGAGCAAAGCAGCTATAGTATAAAGAATGCAGTAGAGAGAACATCAGCATAAATGACCAGATGTCTAGATGATATAGGTCAGCATTTCCTAAATCTTGTTATCTCTCAAAATTTGGCATGTTATAATTTTATGTGCCTCTGTCAAATTTTCTTGACTACATTGTCCATTTCATGACTTTCACTGAAGTTTCAGGCATGGCTTAATTCAATAACTGATCTCTTCTACATGTGTTTAGTTATCCTATGTTTAGCTGATTTCTAGCCCAAGGTAATGGGAATAGATTACCTTATACATCTATATAAATCTGTAATCTTTAACCCACTTTATTCCTTGGGGCCATGAAACAATAAGAACAGTTTACGTGAGTCTTCTCCAGTTGGGTGTCTGCCAAAGATGCTAGAATATTATTTTCAGAAGTCACACAAGTGATGCTGGAACATATCTAATTGGATAAGCAATAGCACTTAGACTTATATACCTCTCCATAGTGCTTTACAACACTCTCTGGATGGTTTACAAATGTCAGCCTATTGTCCCTAACATTTGGGGTCTTCATTTTACCAACCTCGGAAGGATGGAAGGATGAGTCAACCTTTAGCCCCATCAGGATTGAACTCCAGGCTGTGGGCAGAGTTTTGTCTGCAGTTCTGCAGTCTAACCACTGTGCCACTAGGGCTCCAGAAGATTGTATATATTTATTAAAAAGTGAATACTAAGAAATAAGAATAAAAATCACCCAATCTGCATCTTTGATATAATTGAGTTCATATGTAGAAAGAGTGTTAGAACCTTAAAACACATACATATTAGGGATCAACAGCAACTAAAAGTCACCTGTAGATTAGATGGGTGGCACATTCATCTATTAAATAAATATATGAGTTGGTAATATACCAAATATAAACACCTGACAAGTATCCAAGCAAGGCATTCCATAACCAAAATGGCCATCTTCTTACAAACTGCTAGAAGGTGACAACATATCACTACACTTCTCAGTTTACTTTCTAGGATTCATTTGGAATGAGTGTGCTGGGCTGTAGCCTTAAGTACCTAAAATAAGGACGTGTTGCCGGAAGGATACCGTATAAGCTAGTTTGTTTAGCTTTATGCTTGATGTTTCCAGTTTCCTAGCATGGTGTTACACATCCTGAGTTTCAATCACTGACCCCCTCCTGTGTAAAATTTACAAAAGCTCAGAAAGTTGGTGGAATAACCAAGGAAATCATTTTTTCAGTCGATTGAGTTCATAATGGCAAAAAGCCCTGTGAATGCTATCTTATAAATTAGAAGATCCCCTGCTTTCTAAGTAGTTCAATTGAAATCAGCTTTTTGCATTTATCCTTTAGGTCATTCATGCTCAAAATGCTGTTAGCTCAGAGTCCAGAAGTCAGATTTTTAAAGGGAAAATGTCAAGTCCTTTTAGGCTGCTTCTGACCTTTTAAACCAGATTAGAGACTTGCAGCATTACACATGAATTTTCTACATTTTATAGCATAATAGTTAACAAATGATCAAATGCAGCTCCCAAGAACATTCTTTGTACAAGCTTGACATTTTCAGTTTTAAAAAGATATCACCATTTCATTTTGCAGAAAATTACTCTAGAGAAATTAATCATTTCCTGCCCTGTGGGTCTGACATACAAGAAATGACCACATGCAGGTTACTTTAAAACTCTTTACCTCTGATCCAGCTACACTTGTGCTTAAAACTCTAAATCATTTCTAAAGTACTGCCTGATCTGTTGACACATACCTGTCAGTCAGAGAAGAGAATGACTTGGTTTAACACCATCTGCTTTACTTTAAAACTCTTCCTTTGCCTTTATTTTTTTTCTTCATTTTTATTCTTTAATTCCATCCTCAGAATCATTCTTTTATCTTCAATGCAGGCTGCTGAAAATTTTCTGAGTTCCATTTTTGTATTGTAAAGTCATAATGTCATGGATTCTTATCCATCCAGTGAGAATGTCAGTAAAGGACCAATTACTTTGGTTCTTACCATTCCTATTAGGGGTTTTCCAATTCTTTTCACTATTGGAATTTTTGTAATCCCTATAATTTATTTACCTACATGGCAAACACAACCCATTGCACAATAAGTTCCTCAATAAGTGAAAATCAGCAGATCAATCTTAAACAAACAAAAATGTAAAATTCACATAAATATTTTAAAATGCAGCAAATTAAAAATCTGATGATAGTTCAGCAAAAAATAGATTTTAAAACTGAACAAATATTGCTCATTTCTACTGGCAGTTTTGAATTTCAGATTAGAACCTAATAATAATGAACCCGCCAAAAAACCTCTTATCTGACAATGTCAGTTAGTATCTATCATTTATTCTTCTCTTGGCAAGAAAAGCAGTAATATTTTGTTAACATATGTGGAACTCTCTTCAAGAATTCTATTATTATAAAGAAGAATGGGTCCCAAGAATATGTGCTTTGTCCTGATACAATTCACCTCTAGCATCCTATCTAAGCAATCAAGGTCTGAAGACCAACTGTAGCTCTGTTGGGCTAAGCATACAGAGAAGACAATTTCCTGTGATAAAAGTGTTACATTAACTGCCAATTCATTTTGAGTCAAATACGAATGCTTGCTTTTACCTTTAAAACCTAGATAGTTTGAATCTTGGTTATCTAAGAAACACCCCTTTCTATATGATTCTGTTGGTCTCTGAAGACATTAAGAAAATTTGTCTTCAAATGCCATGGATTTTCTTGCGAATGAGCCTGCTCTGTAGCTATCCCAGATTTTGCAGACTGTTGAACCAAAGAAACATATTTTCTTAAGAGCTTAAAAATACTTTAAAAATGGCTTTTTGATTGTCAATCGCTTTAAAATAATTTGTTAATATTTTAAATTCCAGTTTATGTTTCTGTAGTAAATTTCTATGAAAATATAGCAGTATAGACATTAAAATTTAAAAGGCAGTTCTAGTGTTCCTGATTCTGAAAGGAATGCTTCAACCATGTGTAATTATAGACATTCTTCAACTCAGGATGAATGGAAGCACCTCACTCTTAGTTCATTTGAATGAAACTTCTACACAAAAGCTTTGTTTTGGGTTGTGCCCCACCATCTCTGGGCATAATATTTTCATCTTCAGGTTTGGCATTAAAAATCGCGCTGCTTGGGAAAATCTTATCTTATGTCGATTGGCTATTCAAACTGCCTATGGAGAGACAGGGAGATATCCTTGAAGCAAATATTCAGAAATCCTTAGGTAAACAAAGGACAGAAGCCTTCCTTAAATTCTGGGAAGAGAGAGGGGGGGGCTCAAGATGATTTCTCCCTGAGTCACTGGTAGGGGGAGGAAAAGCATTAGCACACTTGCAAGATTTTGTTACTATAGCCTATCTCAATAAAGTCAAGTTTTGGTCTTCCTGTGGAGTTGATTTCCTCATCTGGGCTACCTCAATGGGCTGACACCCAATTGCACAGGAGGCAACTTAAGAAGAATCCTGCTGGATTGAGTGTAATTCAGCATTCTGCGACACGAGTGAACAAATGCCTCCAAGAGGCTAAAACGTAGGAAATGTTAAACCCACCCAATTTTAATCCTGAAGCTGAAAAATAGCTTCTCCTGCAACTGGTAATGTGTATGCGTGCACGCACACACAAACACATGTTACTTTTGCAAGATGAAATTACCATAGACATTTGACAGATGCCATTTCCACTCCCCCTCCCCATCCCTGCTATTGTCAATTCTAAAAGAATGCTATTTTAAAGATTGCGTCAGAATTCATCAAATCGTTTACCTATCACTATAGATAAGCTCTGCATAATGGAAAAGCTCTGTAGTGTGACAGGAAGATTAGGTTAAACTGAAGCAAATCAGTGTGATAGTTTTCCATTACCTGAACTCCAAACAGGATTGTCAACAAAAGCTGACACGGAATAATGATTCTCCTGCCATCTCACACTGAGCAGCATATAAAGGATAAAGGCATATTTTGATATATGTAACTCCTCTTATTTTTCTCAGGTATATCATGTAAGTCAGCAGGTCAACCTATAATTACAGCTCACCAAAGGCAAGCAAGCAAAGGTTGAGTGACACTCTTTTTTTTCCCCTTGCAAATGGAGCTGTATTACAATTAAATCCTTAGCTCTTCTTTAGCCTACAAGTTATAGAAGGAACTATTTCATTAAAAAATCTGCCTACCATGTTGTTGTTGCTGTTTAACTGCTATCCAGAGAAATTTCTCTGTGGAACTTGAAATTTCTCAGTCCACCAAGTCAATTTGCTTGATCCCAATGTAGGCGAGGAGCAAAAGTGGCTGAACAAAAATTCTCCAGCATCTCAAGAGGTTGCTCCCAGATCAGGGAAGGATGTAGGATATGATTAAAAAAAGAAAAGGCGGCAGCCACATTAGTGTGATCAAAGCTCTACCTATTTCTTATGTGCAACCCACTGCAGACCACTTATGACAAATTGTAAACATTTTATATGAAATAAAATTTACACTGGGGGGGTTGATAATGTTAATTGCTTAAAACTAATTTTAATTATAATTAGCATTGAATGGGTTAACTTAGTGGTCCCCAACCTTTCCAGCTTGGCAGACCAGCAGGGGGGGGAGGGGATGGTACCATGAAAATAGCAGGCCCGAGTGTGAGCAAATGGTAGGCACACAATCACTTGCCCGCCATTTGTGCGCCATGGTTCCAAACATGCCACAGCCTGGTAGTGGACCACTCCCACTGACCACTGCCCCAGGACCCCCGGCTTAATTGAGTGAAAAATCAGGACCAATCCTCTCTATTCTAAGTTGTTTAGACTATACCTAGAAGGCTGCTTCCACTTTTGAGCATGACAATGTATAAAGGATATTGAAATTAGGCAGCACATCCAAAAGAGAACACCACGACGACTAGGATCTATATCTTATGAGGAACAATTAGCATTGAGTAGCCTGGAGACCACTGCTGGGAAACATGCCAGTTGTCCTCAAGTAACAGAGGGATCTCATGTGGAAGAATTGTTCAAAGTCAGTTCAGAGGTTTTTAACTAGAGAGTGGATGACCATCTAGGCCATCTGTTAGAGATGTGGATTCTTCTAGGCAATCTTTCAAGGATATTGTAAGTTTGGATTTCTGAAGTAGGCTGCGGATTTGACTAGAGATCATACTTGAAGCATCTTCAAATCATTACATTTTATGAGTGAGTGAATCTGAGTTCATGCCATGATTGTCTGAATTTTCTAGACATAATTAAAATTCTCTGCCCTTCACAGCTTTCAACCTAAGACTCTTTCTGTCTCTCAGTATACAAAAAAAAGGTGAATGGGGATAGTTACAACATAGATTTCTGAAATACATGCACTGGTTCAGAAGGTGGATGGAGAAGATATTTTTTATTCTGTTTCACAATATTAGAACTTAGAGAATTTAGAAAGCATATCATGGATGTTCTCACAAAATGACTGTTTTTTGGAGCACATGAACACATTTCTAGACAAAACATTGCATTTATCTGTGTTTACTATCAATATCTTTGGGGCTATTTAAATTTCAGAGGCATACTTGGACATCATTGTATGCTGGAGGCTGGCATTTTGGTTTGTTGCATACCAGATTCCTGTGGTTTTTAAAAAAAATAATAATAATAATAACAAGGATAGTCATTAACTTGAAATTTCTCAGGCCACTAAGTCAATTTGCTTGATCTCAATACATCATCGGTCAACCTCAAGATAATAATTAAATGAACTAGCAACTATCCAGCAGCAGAAAATATAGCAGTCTAAAAACTAGCTGCTGAAGGGAAGGAGATGTGCCAGCTAGATCAACTACAAGAAGGGGACAAAGCACTGGAGACCATGTTCACAAAAAGGCTTAAGACAACTTGGCTCAGAAAACAGCAATTGTGAATCAAAGTTAGAAAGCTTCTTTTGAGGTGCATTTGAAATAGACTGAGATTAGGAAGATAGCAATAGTTTCAGCACTCAGGAAGTGGTGAGCTAATAATGGGCCAAGCAGAAAATGAATCCAGTATTACAATCATTCTATGAAATTAATTGGCAACAAGAAGGCGATATTGCACTTTTAAAAAGTCTTATGTTATTGGATATTGCCTGATCATGAGATGGTTAAAAAAGTGGGAATAGGCAAGTTCTAGGAAGACACATTTGTCAACAGCTATTGCGTATTCCATGTCCATTCAATTTCAGAGACACTTTTGCCCTAGAAGCCTATTCCGCAACATTATAACAGAAGAGAGCTGCTTGCATTGACTAGAAAGCAGCATCTGGATCCAGATGTGGAAAATCAATGCTGAATCTGATTGAGTTTATTTCGATTTCTTGGGTATATCTTTGTTTGGATGCCATGATAGTTTGCCAAATCTCCAAATACTACATCAGAAAATATTGCCCAAATGCAAATTGTTTTATAATAGAGTACAACTCTTTGTAAGCCTTTTCTTATTAGCAATCCTTAGCATGGTGATTCTCAAAGTGTGGAGACAATGTGGCTAAAAGGACTGAAATTCACATTGTGTTAAGAGAGAACTTTTATAAAATGATGTACATTGGTATATGACACCAGATAAAGCTATTTCTAATCAATATCGGAAATGTGATAAACATGAAGGGACATTTTACCATGCATGGTGGGACTTGCCAAATAGCAAAGTAAAACAAAAACATAAGATAATGCAAAGAATTTTAAAGATGATTTTTTTCAGATGAAACCAGAACTTCTTTTATTGGGACTTATGGATAGCCAATTAGAGGAAACTTATGGTAGACTGATTTTGTAAATAATAAAACTGCAGCAGACAAGGGATAATTTTGAGGTTGCTAATCTCTTTCCAGTGATGCTGAAAAGTAAGAAAGAAAATTCTATGTGAACTTGAAATAAGAGACCATGTGTTAATGATATCGGACCATTATCTGATTTATTAGTGAGCTGACTTGACTTCCTGTTTAGTTCCTTGGCCCATTTCGTCTGATTCAGCCTCCCAGTCAGAATGTTGCTAAGGCAGAGGAGGCAGTTGCCATCACTACAGAAGAATTTAAAGCTTTCTGGTCCTCGCAGGCAGCCACCATCTTGCCCTGTGTTTACCAATTTCACGTGTCATTAAATTAGCCCTAAGACACCTTTTGTGTGACATGTGGAAGTAAAGCACAGCCTGTAACTTTAATGACCTTTTATGCGATTCAGTCTATAAAACACGAAGCCTGCCCAGCAACGGTGTTACGTTAATGGCATTTAAAGAAATATTTTAATATTCAAAAATACATCCGCAGTGAAAGGATTTGACTGGTTCTAAATTAAAGCTAATTGCATAAAAGACATAGAGGGAGAAACCATTAAGACTGGTAGATTATCTTCAATAGATAGGTGCATTTGAAAGAAAAAGAAAACAACTATCAAGTTTGCAAAATAAAAGTAGAAGGGTTTCAATCCTGTGCTTAGTGAAGCTGCTTGAATCCTATTCAGGTTAATCGAACTGAAAATATTTGGCTATGAACTATACTGTAACACTTATTCTGGCATCTGCAAGATTACCAATTTATTATCGCATTAGCAAGTATGATCAAAGAATCCTTGGATATCCTTGAGCTCTCCTCTCCATTTTGAGATTAACTATGAATCAGTTCAGTGTCATAACTTACCACAGGCAGCAGAAAAGATGCTCTTCCAAACAGCACTTTTAAATTTTGCTCACCATGAAAATAACAACAAGGAAGATAAACTTTATTTAACCAAACAACCTCTTAAAGCTCTTTAAATGTAAAGAAGCAGAGTCTCATATAGACAGTATTCAATATACTGAATATGAATATAAACATTTTGAAAGCGGGGTTCTCTGGTATAGCAGGATGTTGAAACTGTCTGACTCTGAGCTTGAGCTTCTGAAACAATTTAAATATGTTTGGTCAGCAGACTATTTAGCATGCTGGAAAGCACACCCTAGGATGACGTGTTTGTTTGGTGGTGGGAGTGAGGGATAAGGATGTCAGACATCTGAGAATGACAGTCCCAGAGCTAAAGTCAAAAGGTGACTTGTGTGCAGACAAGAATAATCTTTGGGGCAAATATGTGCTTGGGATAATGAGGACCATCATTTAATTCTTCTTCTGAGACTTTCAGTAAAAAGAATAGAATTACAGATCAGAGACCTCTCTACACTGCCTGTCTTTTATTGATTCTTTGTATTAGATCTAGCCATGGATGTGAGCACAGGGATAACTTCACTTGCAAATGGAGGCAAGTATAATGTTGCAGGATCCATTCTGGGTCAGTCACCAGAAACAGAGGCTTCGTCTTCTGAGCTTTTGGACTCGTGCTGGGGCCCCATCCTCAGGGAACTTTTCTCACACATTCTGGTAAGAGAGAAGTTCCGTGAAGAGGACTCCAGCATGAGTCTGAAAGTTCTGGTCCTGGTAACCAACCCAGATTGGATCCTATAACTTCACTTGGTTGGACTGTTTTAAGGGATGAGAGAAAAATAACGAGGTAGTTGTTTAATGCAAGTTATTTCTGCTCCCTAAAGCATTGGCATCGACCTGGGAAACTCTTAAGATGTATGAACTTAACTGGGAGTTGGAGGTGCACACATTTTAGAGTTACTAAGGTTGAGAAACACTGCTCTAGAGGTTGCCCTGTGCAGGAAATAAATATCATTCATCCAGAAGATACTTTGCTAATTTGTGTCACAGAGATAGAATATTAACCCAACTTGTGTTAACTTTCTTTCATCTCATCTCCCTTTCACAGTCTGCAAAAAGTCTGTTGAATGAAATTATAAGTGGTAGATATGTCCATTTTTCTAAGCTAAACATGGTCTATGGAATAATTGATTGTGTGCTGCTTCTCAAATGATTTAAGCCATGAACCATTCATCTTAAAGCTGTGCAAGACACGTGGGATCCATTTGATGATATGCTTCATGCCACTTCTTTTACTGAAGTTGTACTGATACATTCTTCCTTGGACACTTCATAGTTGGAAATAAGCTCTCTTCCAATAGAAGAGAATATATGTTGCTCAGGGCTGAATTGTAAGCTCCCTACATGTTCAGAAGTGCATTTAATGCAGCAGAGCAATGCATTCATTTCACTCCACTGTTTAGAAGGCATAGGCCTGGAGAATCTCTTAAGTAAGCTACTACCAAATGGTGGTTTACATGAGCTTACATCAAATTAAAACAGTCTTCAAAGGTGTGCACCATCCTAATTCACATATCAAATTCTGGCCAAGAAGCAGAAAACCTCAAAGATATGCCACCTCTATCATTAGGCAACAGGAAGGAACAAATTCAAATGATGAAAAAGTCCAGATAGTGAACTGAAGCAGGGATCATTCCTACTTAATAGCTGGAGCAGATGCTTCATTGTTGTCCAGTCAGCCTGTCAGACCTGCCACCACTTAAACCTCTAAATAGAAATGGTCCTTGGCTCCATTTGCTGAGAAAAGTATAGTTTTATTAGAAGTCAAGTATATTGCAGTAATGCATAGCTAGAATTGAGAGTCGCCCACCAAAATCTATAAGTTCAACTTTTCCCTCCCTTAAATGCCTCCCATCACTGACACCCACCCACCCATGACCAATCAGGTTCAAGCAAGATGTTTTCAGAACAGTCAGTTTAAGCGTAGGTTGGTATGCAGCTGGCTTCTTTTCCCAGCTAGGTGACCTTGAGGCAGTGTCTCAGGCAGATACAGCAGTTATGTTTGTTTTCCTGTGAAGCATTCCCCTTCCCAACTACCCTTCCCAGCATTCATGGCAGACTGTCACCATATGGTAGCAAGGCACAAGCAAGCATAAGGTGGCAGCTGACACAACCATTGATGTGAGACCATAAGACCCTTCGTAATTGGCACTTATGGGAGAGCCAAGCAGTTGGACATCTATACAATCATTGTTGTTAAATTTATGCTGGGGATGGGATCTGCAGAAAAAGCAAATGGAAGGTAGGGATGGGGGGGGGGGCAGTTCAGTAATAAATCCTATTTCCTTTCAAGTAGTATTTTCTTTGGCATCATATGGGATGTAAGCAGTATGGATGAAATGAATTTTCCAGAAAGCCAAATTCTATATAATTCAACTACAAGGGAACCACATCCTATGAGGACTCCACTGAAAGTTGTATCCAATTCTGTTTAGTAGCCCTTTTAAAGGAAATATAAAAACTGATTTGGCCACAAGACGAAAATAGGAAATGATTTGATTCCATCTAAATCTATTTGTCTCCCTAGATTTTTATTTCCCATTCTGAAAATAGTTCTCATGCCCAAATATTTTCCATCATTTCTTGAGGAAACTTATTCTGGAGTTAAACCAGGAGTCCTCTGCTTGCAAAACAAAGGAGCTTCTGCCTAAGTTAGAGGATATTGTTTTGCAAATAGGATTTCCGAAACACAGCGAAGAACACTCCAGCTAGAAAATAATGGGATTATGTATTTGATGAAGCTCATGATCACTTAGACTCCATTGTCACCCAATATATTGATTGAGAATTCTAGGAGTTGTGATGCAATACTTTTAGGAAGTGCCAAGTCATAACAGCTTTCATCTGATTTAAATCTCTATTCAATAGGGAAAAAGAAGATGGTTTTGCTTTGTACTAGGATTGCTAAGGAAAGAACATATTGCAGATTCACATCTTTACTTTGTGCACACTATTTTATCCCAAAAATATTCTTTAGAAATGAGAAATTATTTGCATATCAGCTGCCATATTCTTTGCATTCCTTTTTTATTTGCAGCTTTTCTATAATTATTTCTTTTTTCTTCATTACAGAAAATATAAGCAGATAGTAACTTCCAATAGTCTTAGAAAAGGAGAAGAAAGGACTTGTAATGAAACATGCTAAGAGTTCATCAAATACAGCAAGGAGGGTTTGTGCCTTTGGCAATAGGAGTGTACATGAATGACACTATTGTGTGAAGCCAAGCATTGTGTTCCTCGGACCACCAGAAGATGGTCTTTTTGCATAAATATCTGACTGCATTGAGAGAGGCCTGGAAATTTAATTTGTAAATCAAAACAATTTTTGCAGCCAAATGTATTAAATGTATTGTGGTACTCTATTTCTAGTTTTTTTACCGTCTTATGCAATTTACTATCTACTATCCTTTTTTATGTTCATCACAACATAAGTAAAAAAAAAAAGTGGGGCTTTGATTGCATGGTCAGCATTTTGACTTTAAAAAAATAAGCACTTTGGGATTTTTTTTTCCCTTTTTCTTTGCAAGATTTTTGTTTTATTTTAAAGATAGCCAAAATGAAAGATGTACTTTTGAGAATAAGAAGCTTTAAAAATAGATGCAAATATAAAAATCAGGAGCAACTGTTTTTCTATCACTCTCAAACTATGAGACCTTTTAATATCAAGGTGTTTTTAAAAACAAAATGTCTCTCCCTTCCTAATAATATTATTGTTTTACCTTCAGGCTCTTGTTGTAGATTCTTGCTGTAGATTTTATTAACATGATTCAAATAAATTGGCTCCCTGTCCTTGGTGACTCGTTTAATTATTTTGTTATTATCCAAGGAACTAGTTTAATTTAAATGAATATAATATTCAGTTGCTATTACCTTGAGAAAATACTGGCTCTGGTTATTATATTTTGTAGTTAAAATGTTAAATGCCCAAATCAAGCTACATCTATCTATTTCTGTTTTTAAAATCTTTAAATTGGTTAGTTCACTATTTGCTTTTTTCATTGCCAAGATGGGGACCAGATTTTACTTTTTATTTATTTTGTTAGCATTCTTCCAAAAGTTCAAGATAATATACATAAGATTCCCTCCTTCAATGTTATCCCAACAGCAACAAACCTGTGAAGTAGGTTGGGTGATATTCTGATACAAACCTGCATCTCCCGTGAATAATAGATCACTTTAACCCAGTGTTTCTCAACCTCAACAACTTTAAGATGTGTGGATTTCAATTCCCATAATTCCTCCAGCCAGCAAATTCTAGAAGTGTAGTTCTACACAATCTAAAGTTTCTGAGGTTGAGAAATATTACCTTAATCAAACCACCTCACCATCTTAGTTCTCCATTTGCTTTGGTTATTGTTAATAGTATTGTTTCAGTTGCTCGGAGGCATCATTCTAGGCATGTCTACAACCTGCCCCTGATTTTTTTCTCTTTTCAAAAATAAAAGTTTTTCTATTTATGAAATGGGATAGAAATAAGAAAGATTTTATGGGCATTCATTTCAAATGCCTTCTGTATTAGAGCATAGTTTAAGTATATGATGTTAAAAAAAATAGGAAAATGGTCACGTGAAAGAGGAGAGTGATTGCAAAATATTGGATGAGCAAACATTTTTCTCTTGAGTTCCTTGGAGGCAATATGTCAGATGCTCCATGGTTATTAGGGACAATGAAAAAGTGGATGGAGATGCTGATCTTCTGCCTCATAGACTTTCCTTTCTCTCTTTCTGTCTCCCTCTGCTTTCTCTTAGCAGCTGAAGAGAAAAAAGAGCTAGTTATTTCCAAAGTTCTGAGCCAATCCAAAGCTACATGTGTATAGTTTGAGGTTGAATGTATTCCTAAGTATATTTTGTATATTTGTATATTCTGGCCTAAATCCAGAAGGATTGCTGTCAAAGATAGGGAAACAAAATTCACCAAAATAGCCTTGATTGAGGCAGCATTGAATTGAATCTCCTGTTGTCTTTCCTTTTCTGACCCAAAGTATCCACAAACGCATCATGAGTGAGTGAATGAGTGGATGAGTTTGTTAAGGAACTGACAAAGTGGGAAAAGGCAGATCATACCTGCACTGCAAAATCCAGGCAATTTGCCTGGATTTAGTCTTTTGAGGGAAAGGAGTATTCCCTATGTGCTCAACTGTGCTGTCTTGTGGAAGAAGGAAATGATGAGAAGATGAATGTCTGAATTGGTGACAGTCTCAAACCTGTTGCTGCAGGGAAAACAAGTGGTGATCAAGTGACCTTCTCTTCCCTTTCTTTAGCCTACCATCAATGCTGCAGCCTAGAAGGAGGGTTCAGTGACTCATCTCTCTCTCTCTCATTATCTGAGAGATTTACCTTGGAGCACAGTCAGATATCTCTACCTATACTCCTGCAAGGACATCAGAGAAGCTTGTGAAAAACAGGGTATCTCAGGTAATTTTTGCTCACATTTCGATGCAAGAAAACTTGTTCCTTTGTGAAGCAGCTTTGACCGATTGTTCTGCATGAGCCATCATCAAAGTGAAGTGCTCCTTTGAAGCTTTGGACAGCTGAGTCAACAACTTGGATCAAATATGTAAAAATGAATTTGGAAAATTGTATTGGCCCCAACTGAGAGGCTTCAAATTCATTCAAATTGTGCATTTGTTTGGACTGGTAATCTGAATGAAGAGCTCAGTCAGACTAGAACCAATCAGTATATGATTGTTTGATAGACAGACAGAAGACAGACAGACAAACAGACAGATCAATCCCTGGCCTTATGTCATGAAAGGTATACTAGAGATTGTGTTTGTTTTTCTCCAGATCTTTTTGTTGTTTTGCATTGTTTTAATATGGTACACAACCCACAGTCCTCGTAGGGTTGAACAGCCTTATAAATAAAATAAATGAGCAGAAGATTAGCTAAAGAAATTTGTTAAATAACTGCTGCTTTCTTTGTGGTGTTGAAAATATGTTGCCTGAAAAGAATCAATTCATTATTCATCCTAAGTGAAGGAATTGTTTTGTTGGCCTTTCTTTGTGAACAGATAATTGGTGTTACAACAGGACATGTTTACTTCAGTAGATGGGATTGCCTCATCTGGTTCATAGTTTCACTTAAAAATGAAGGTCTGAAACTATCCACAATATATAAAGTGTAGATGAACTTATCTCTGCATCTATTCATATTGTGCTGGATTCAACTATATAGTTATAATAATACAGTAAATACTTAGCAATCCAGCTCTGCACACAAGAGTAAAATACTCCCACTATTTTTGCTTCTAGCCAAATAAAATAGAACATAAACTATCAAAGAATTTAAAAAAACTTGTAGCCCTTTTTATACCCTAACAATCTGTCTAAATGTAAATCCAATTTCATTTTCTGAAATAATAAGAATGTCAACTCTCCAGTTTTAAAAACAGAAATAAAGGAAGGCTAAAGGTGTTAAAAGAAGATATGTAACTATCTAAGGCTGCTGCTGTAACCAAAGTAAAGTTTTGGGGGGGAAAGTCTTCATAATTGCAGGTAGCCGAGTTAGTACATTACATGAATAGGATTTTCTTTATGAGAAACAGATGTGAGTAAAAGCTAAATAAGAAAAGTGCCAGTGTAGGCATGAATCATCAGAATAAAATTTTGCACATAGCAAAAGTAACAGTATAATTATATGTTTGCACACGTTTAGGTAAGGAAATATGATTATCCAAAAATATTTTAAATATTGTTCTGGTGAGTAAATATATTTACAGGAAACAACAAATATACTTGAATTTGACCCAGATTTGCAAACTTAACTTTTTGCCATTGTGGTGTTATTACTATGGTGTTGAACTAGAACTAGGAAGACCCAGTTCAAGTCTCCCAAAAGCCATTTGCCCCGTCATATATAACTCTTATTCTCAGTGATCTATTAAAGATTTTCCAGTATCGGTAGTAGCAGGAAATCCAGACCGTGGAGAACCAGCCTCAAGTATAAAATATATTTCCAACAATATCTCTTGGCCTCATATAGACCCCAAAGGCATTCTTAACACCCTTGTAGGAGATGACCAGGCTGAGCTTAAGAGAGATCAAACACGTCATGCGTCATGAGTCCCTACAAGAGATCTAAGTCCAGCACACTGTGAATTCCTTGTCTACTGCCAAATTGCTTTGACCATTAGTAGTTCAGATTCTTGTAGAGAGCTTAAGTTTACAATAAATACAAAAGTTTACTTAAGTTTACAATAATTGTATTCTTAGAATACAAAACACTTTGTTGGCTTCTTCATTGACCATTCTCTATGACAATCATTTTAGGAGAGCATTTATTCATCCAAAACATTGGTATAGACAATGTTTATATTTATGTTAATAGAGCTTTGTTACTGGCCTGAAGATGACTGTCCAGCCTACAGATTGTAAGGTGATCTCACAAATCAATGGACATCCCAATGGTTTTCAACCAATTTTTGTTAAGACAGCTGCCTCCCATGACTGGCCCATACCTGAATTAAATTTTTGGCTTCTTCTGTTTCTCCATTCCCAGAGTCTGTTGTCAGACCTGGCTCACACTTCAGCCTATTAGAAAGTGAATTTCCATATTTCAGCTGCTCTACATAACAGTATCTGGGTGCTATCCATGGGTCAGTTATATGTCAGGCTTTCTAACCAAGACTTGGAATTAAATCACATATATTCTGAAATGTCACAGCATATCTGGATTTCTCAACTAGATTTATCTCAAATAATGGCTTGGCTAGATTAGAATTTTTATTTTCAAATAAAAATGAAACATCCAAAATAATTGGTTGCCCACTCTCAGATACCCTTTCATATCGCAATCATGACTTGAGTCTATGGAAAGCTGTTTGGCTTTTTCTCCCAATTGTTTGTCTAATTAATTTTTTTTAGTATAAATATGACTGACCCAAGACTGAGCTGATTTGTTTGACAAAGGGAATGTATTTGATCTCTGCACTGAAGTCTTACCCCAGCTGGAGACTGACAACATCTACAAGCCTCCCATTGCTACTTCACACATCCTTCTCTGCTGTGCTGCACAATCCATCAAACCTGTCCATCAGATCACACACACAAAAAAGGGGGGACCTCACTGCCTCCTCCTTTTTCAAGCCAAACCTCTGTTGCCCACTGTGTTACATTTTGAACAATCATTACGTCTTCAAACTACCACTAAGATGTCATGATAGTGAAAGAAAATAATTAGATGCCAACTTTGGCATAATAGAGTATTTAAAAATCAATTAGTGCCTAATGAGAATACATCTCAAGTTTTCTCATGATTTCACCAATTGACACACTGTATTGAAGTATGCTTGCACACAACAAATAGCCAGTTGTATTGTGGGAAACTGGAGCCAAGTTGCAGATTGTCTTTCTTTTTTCTTTTGCTTCGAGGCTCCATTTAGTTCTTGGCATGCTAACTAATGCATGTGAACTTCTTAGCTGGTGAATGTATTTATGGACATGTCAAGTAAGTCCACACTAAGTTGATCTCAGCATCATAAAGTAAGATGGCAATTAAATAATTTCATTATACTGGCCAGGATAAGAAATAAAAGAACCCAGTATTGTAGTAGTTGATGTTCCATATTTCCAAATCTGTCAATCTATGAAAGCTGAAACAGAGATGGTTATTTTTCTGGACACTAGTTTTGAACTTCAAGATGAAAAGGAAAAACGTCTACACCAATTTCCATAATGGTTTCATTCCAACAAAAACAAAAGCTGAAGTATGTTCCTCAACATTGGATATCCAAACCCACTCCACACTGAGTTTAGAGTCCATATCAAAAATTAAAAACCTGTTGTTATTACAAGCTTCCCCACCTCTAACAGAGAGGACTGGGTACATATGTTCTGCTAAGGGAACAAATGCCGTGCAATGTAATAACAAGTGAGAATAGTTGCTTCCAGAGAAAGAGGGGGGGATGTTTGCTTCAGAACAGATTCTCAAACACCAACTGCAAGATAGGCACTTCCCTGCAGAATAGAGAGCAGATGTTTCCAAACTGAAGCAATGGTTGACAATTGGAAGCTAAATCCCACAGTGGATAGCCAAGTATTGAGCTACAAAACCTGATTATCTGCCACCTAGGTTTTTTTTTATCATGCACTCTTTTAGTTTTTATAATGGTGTCTTGTTTGTTCTCAAAGAATAAAAATGGAAGGGGACACAACAGCAGAGAGCTGAGAATTTCCAGGCCAATGCAAATGCACTTCCTATAAGCCTACCTAATTAAATGTTAAAGAGCAGGCTATTTTATCAACACACAAAAAGCAAACTATATAATGAAGAAGTGGCACTGCAAGTGTTTTGTGAATAAGTAGATTTTCAAATCTCTATGAGCATCTGGCCTGACTTTCCACTACAGTGAGAGACATTTAAATTTCCTGGTGGGGAGCTCATTAAGAACAAATAGAGTATCCTAAGTTGAGGGACAGAATTCCTTTTTTTAAAATGGTCAAACTCAAATTCTACAAATTCAATTAGATGTGGGACCCGTTGCTTCATGGCTACTCTAGGATGGTCTATAACAATTCACCACAGCCAACTCACCATGGGCAACTTGTCATGGCTAACTTGTCATGGCCAACTTGCTGTGGAACAACTCGCCAGGGACAACTCTCCATGAGACAACTCACTGCCGGACAAGAGTTACATTAACATCAAAGAAATGGTGGATAGAATCATTAAAGAAAGAATGCAAAAGGAGAACAGAATGAAATATGAATGGCAAACAATAAAATAAATTTTATTTATTTTAAATAATTAAATACAATTGTTAAATTGCCCTGCAGTGAGTTGTCCCATGGCACGTTGGCTGTGGCAGGTTGACCCAGAATGAGTTGGCCATGGTGATTTGGCTGTGACAAGTTGTCCCATTCCAACTTGGAAAAACATCTATGTAATATTTTTTTTAAAAGCTAGAAGCCACTCATACAATTTAGAAAAAAATCATTGTAGACTTTTGCTTCAAGGAAGTACTTCGCATATTCAAGAAACATTCCATTAGTTGTTGACGAAAGTATATAAAGTTTCTTAGAGCAGCATTCAGTGTGGAACTCTTCTTACTCCCTAGTGCTCCTGCATCATGAAGAGATGGTGTGTCCTTAGAGCAGGGGTCCCCAACCCCCGGTCCACAAACTGGTACTAATCCGTGGCATGCCAAAAACTGGTTCTCGCAAACAAGCGAAGCCCATCCACTGCATGCAGGCAGCACATGAAACCACACCCACTCCGGTCTGTAGAAAAACCTCTCTCCACGGAACCGGTCCCTGGTGCCCAAAAGGTTGGGGGCTGCTGCCTTAGAGGACCAGGGATACTTCTTATAGTCTTCACTCAATCCCTTAAGAGTCAGTTAAATTACTGCATTTTCTTGACTAGGCCTTTATGGCAGATTTTCTTGAACATCTCTAATTAAAATCCAAGCAATATATAGGCAACTTTTTTTTTTATTTTGACACAGGGATGAACTAACAAGATTGTAAGAGCAACCACAGCATACTGGTGAGCATACTGATAGAATGCCCCTATTCAGACTGGAATTCAGCTAGGACAGAGTAGCTGACACGCCTACTTTGACAGTGTTGTCTTCTGAATCATTTGCAACCAGAAACAGGAGGGAGCATAAATGAATAGCTGCTCAAGCTTGAAAAGAGCTTTTGATGCAAGTTCTGAAAATGGCATGCATAATGCCTAGAATAGGCTCCAGCACATGAGGGGATGTTGCCCTCTTCCTTACAGATCTGTCAGAAGTTTCTGTCCTTGTACGTGTGTGTGTGTGTGTGTGTGTGTGTGTGTGTGTGTGTGTGTGTGTTTCCTCACTCCCATCTCTCCAGTTCCTTGAAACACAATCCTTTTTCTGCATTTTCTCTCTGAGTTTTCCCAATGCTGCACCAATGATGAATAATTTACCAGAATGGAGACAAGAGAAGTATCACTGGACTCATCCCTCATAAGCTTGTCACATGGACAAGATGTATCAATGCTGCTATTTCTGTGGGGAAATGAATGTGGAGGCTCTGCAGAGATCCTCCAGCTATATCAGTAAATAGGGCCAAGAGAGCAGGTTGCTTGCAGTATGATAACACTGAGTTACGAAAAAGACACACACACACACACACAGAGAGAGAGAGAGAGAGAGAGAGAGAGAGAGAGAGAGGAGACAATGACAGATTTCATTGACATGTTCTAACATAATGTCAATAATGCTCATACATTTAAAATGTAGGTTGCAGAAAGTTGAGGTTGGTCTTTTAGTAAGAATTCTCTGTTTCCTGTCTTTTGCACTGGATGGAAACTATTTGATGCTTTTCATAAACAAATTACTAATCCCAATGATGCCATAGCTGTGATGTATTTCATTTTGATGTCTTTGGATAATGTAGTATAACTTAAGCTCTCCTACCCCACACTTGATTAAGCCTCTGCTAAAAACAAGAATGGAGGCTATTAAAGATGATAAATGTTTCTGGGAGCTTCAAAGAGGGTAAAGTATAGGCTTCATTTCCCACTCTATATTTCTTAAAGTAACAACAACAAGACATCCTTGCAACAACTTAAATTGGACGCTCTGTGTTCTGTATATATGTCTTATATTTTTTTAATTGGACAAATTTAATCTTATGCATGTGTTGTTCTCTGCTATTCATAATGTTACCCAAAGACACATATGAAGGTATTCTCCATTGTAGGATTTCATTGCTGTGATACAGATGTAAATACCAAACCAACTTGAGCAGGTCCAATTATTTGTTTTATTTATTTATTTAGAAAATTTATATAATTGCCTACTAGCTCACAGCGACTCTGGGAGGCTTACAAACAATAAAAAGATAGTATAGAAAAAATAAAAATAAAAAAAACAATAATCCCCCACACCCCTCCCGACGACAACACACAGTTCAATAAGCTATTTGATGGGCTCCATCACACTCTGGGTTCCTCAGGCCTACTGGCAAAACCAAATCTTCAGGGCTTTACCAAAGACTGTCAAAGTGGGGGGCAGTCTAATTTCTGCAGGAATGGTGTTCCAAAAGGGGGAGCCATCATGGAGAAAGCTCTTCTTCTGGGTCCCACCAGATATACCTCCTTAGGGCATGGGACCCGCAACATTCCTTATCTCTTAGTGAATGCTCCTACCACATGAAATAAAAAATGCTATATTTTTATAGCATATAACTCTAAGGTTATAATTTCTTGCATTTGTGTATCTCTTGCTTGGACTCAGCCCCAATTTATAAAAGATCAGTTAATACTAGTGGTGTTCATAGGGTGTCAGTGACATCAAAATGATAGTTGTGCCCAAACAATCATGTATAGGGTAGATAGATTCTACTTTGAGAAAGGATTCTCATAAAGAGATCCCAAGCTGAGTGGGATTTTAAATGTAATAATGAAATATTGAATGGCACCATGAAACAACCCTGCAACCAAGGCAGGTCTCTCTGTTCTAGTATTACATAGAAAGGAATCCCTTGTTATCTCTGGTGGCACAAGAGAGATTGCATTTTTGTCTACTAGTTGCCACTAACACATGATCTTCAGTGGCAGTGGCAGTACCTAGATCAAATTACCCTAGTTGATTTACTTAATGGAATGATCTTACCCTGGAAAAGAAAAGTTTCTAAAAGTTTGCAGAATCAGAGCACATGGTCATTTTAACAGTATCAAATAAGAAGCTAGCAAATAAGCATCTTCCCCATTAAACTAAGAATCAGAAAGAAGATCAAAGACAATAAAAAACCTCACCTTAACATACTCACTGATAAATGAAGGCTTCTAAGATTCTATAACATAGCTCCTTGCTCATTGTAATAAACCAGCTTATTCTGTATGTGAGACTCTTGTTTTCTCGATTACTATCTGTTATAAGGTGATTGAAAATGTGTAAGGTGATTAAGACATGAGTGATCATTGTGAGCATCTGCTTCAGAACAGCCACAAATGGCACACCTGCTAAAGGTGAGGGAAGCTCTTCCTGGTCACAGTTTCCATCTGCTATTCCAGCAAGAGCTGGGAGCTCACAAGAATCCACACATTTCACATCAGCTCTTTCTGAAGGAGCACGATCTTATCAAGATGTAAAGTTGGCATTCTCCAGGAATCAGTTGGTTTCTGAATCAAGGCAGTCCATTTTGCTTTTTGTTGACTGTAATTCTGATTCTTCCTATCTAAACTCTCACAGACACCAGGTTAAGACTTCTGCCTTGTGCCTTCTGTTCAGTCTGTGGGGGAATTTTATAATTTAGTATAATTAAAGTACCAGTGATACTTTACCCCAAACTATCAGATGATTTGCCCCAGTCTTTTCATGTGGAAGTTAAATAAATTGGGACAGAGGGTCTAGGTATTGACTCTTAGCAGCCATACAGGCACACCTTCTCTAGAATGATCTGTCCTCATCCTGTCCCCAGTACCATTCTCAGATTTTCTAACATATTTTGGTTAGGACTTTTACTGATTCTCCTTCTATTGCTTGTCATATTTCTGTAATCTTCCATGAAATCTGACATGGTAATGACCACAGTGCTGAACTAACTTTATCTTCTAGTACTGGAGATTCTTGTAAATAGGGAATATCTTCTAAGGTAACTTGGATATTGACAACTTTAATGTAAAGAATGTCAGTATGCTCCTTCCATCCTTGATATTTTTGTTTGATTTCCCCCCCCCATCTTTTTGAAATCTGTAACTGTCCATTGATACCTTTTAACATAGTTAAGATAGAACCTGTAATGATATTTGAAGATCTTTAGGAAGACACTCCTTCAATGTGTGTATTTGTGTGTATGTGTGTGTGTTTCCATTTTTGATGTCTTCTCAGATATCATTGTCAGTCTGTTTCTTGCCTCTTCTAATAGTTGATAAACATTCTTTGCTAAGTTCCTTCCCAATATCTTTGTCTTCCTTGGCTTTGGCTTCTCTCCTCTGGTGCAATTTCCACCATTTGTTCTGACAATCAGTTTACTTTCTTCTGTTCCTTGGCAGTCCCTTTTCATATTCATCTTCAGCAACTTCTTTGATTTCATTTCACAATTCCTCTGATTCCTACTAATGGGGTTGCAGACGTCAAAGCAATTGTTGACATTTTCTTTGAAAATGGTGGGCATATACTCAAATTCATATTATTAAAAACTGGATAGCTTTGTTCTTTTGCTGTAGCTTGAGTTGGAACCTGCAGATAAGTGATGTATGATCTATTCCACATGGTCCTAGCCATATATTTGTTGTTAAAACTAAATTCCCTAAATATAGATCCTGTTATAGGTCATAAGAGCAACCATGTCCAGACCTGCACCCTAACTGGAAAGGGTCCAGATAATCTGTTTCTTCCAGAATGCTTCACAAATGCCACATCAGTCTATCTATCTATGTATCTTATCTATCTATCTTATCTATCTATCTATCTATCTATCTATCTATCTATCTATCTATCTATCTATCTATCTATCTATCTATCTATCTATCTATCTATCTATCTATCTATCTATCTATCTATCTATCTATCTATCTATCTATCTATCTATCTGCCAGTGGATTACATGCCAGAACAATTTGTTCTTACTTCCACAAGCCTACTCCTGACCAGATCAGGCCTCCATTGTTCTGAGGTATAAACCAGATTTTACATAAGACCTCCATTTTATATCAGTTCCATAATGACCTGGAAGTAGCCAATGGGGCCATGAAATCATGAGCCATTTCCAACTTTACTCCCAATTAAAATCCATTGAACTGAGGTAGAACTGAGCAGCTTGGGCAGGGATACTGCTGTAAAACTAAATGGATAGTACAACAGAAACATCCCTAGCTTGTCCTTCTGGACCAAAAATGCAAATAAAGTCTCAATCCAGCAAAGGTCAAAAATGTCAAGATGGTAGTTGGGACCATAAATTCAGATCCTCACTCCTTTTGTATGTGGGTCAGGAATATGCAAGAAGAGTTGAATGGGAAGTGAGAAAACACTTTATATAGATTATTATTATATATATTAGATTATATTTATAATCTAAACTCGGTCTCTTATATATTTGTATGTGACATTGCAACATAAGGCCAAAATTCACAGCTTGCATTGTGATGTCACAATGCACAATGCAACCTGGCATCATCACGTTTAGGAACAGATGCCTATGTGTAGAACATAAATTTGATTATAAATCCAAATGTTGTTCAGAGATTTCAAGTAGTCTATCAGCAATTTGCTTTCTCAAATACTTTGTATCATTTATCATTGAGCTGTACATTTAAATGCCTCAAGGAAGAAATTGTAAGGGAGGGGGGAGAAGAGAGGGAATATGTTCCATACTAAAGAGTGCACTTTTTAATTCAGCTCCTGCCATTAATCTTTTACATACTATGGTAAAGTTGCTTTAAATCATAAATCCTCCACAACTCTCAATGGAGTATCTATTTCTCTGTAGATTTAAACAGCTGCTTTAAAAGTTAAAATCCTCTCCATACCCCGTCATGCTATTTTACTCTTCATTTTTGGTAGTTTTTTGAAGTCCACACTTTAAAGCCCATGCCTGTGTTTTCTTACACTTTGTGTTTGTCCATTAGCAAGGTCGCAGAGAATTCCCCCATGGAAGGCTTGAAATAACATTCTCACTGCTCCCTCACCCAATGCAATCAGTATATTGGAATTAGCAGTTACTCTTTCAGCATTGTGCTTTATTTTTACCTTCTATTTATCTTTGCAATTCTATGCTGAGCATGGTGAGAACTGATAATAACATTAAACAGACTAATAACCATCGGTTAGGGCAGAGCAAAGCTTTGAAAATTTGATCTCGTCATCCCTCTTTTATGCTTCTCAAGCATACACATACACCCAAATGCAGACAGACATGATAACATGACATTAAGAGAGAAGGGAAACATACATATAAACATAAACACATTCCTTTATTACACAGAAGAAAAGATAGGTGCCTCTAATGGCTTGTGCTGGTAAAGGATCTAGAAAGACCTGCAGGTGTCATTTTCTTAATGCATTTCCTATCACGTTTATAAATTTGCATGACAAATGCTGTGCATAGTTATTTGGCAGATGGGTTATTTTGTTCATAAAGGCAAACAGCATTGTTCCCCACCAATCAGCAATGGATTGAAACAATTCAGCCAAGATAAAGTTATTACTTGAGCTTTACTCCCTTTCATTGACCCATTTCTCAATTTATGGGAAAAGTAAGGCACCCAATCAAAGAGAGAATTAGCTGTTAGACTATAGCAATGGCACTTAGACTTATATACATTTCATAGTGCTTTACAGTCTTCTTTAAGTGGCTTACAGAGTCAGCATATTGCCCCCAACAATTTGGGTCCTCATTTTACTGACCTCAGAAGGAAGGAAGGCTGAGTCAACCATGAGCGGGTTAGGATCAAACTCCTGGCAGTGGACCGATTTAGCCTGCAATATTGTATTCTAACCACTGCACTACCATGGCTCTTCAATCTGAACTATTTTCAAATGGTTCCTAACAAGCCTGGTGAATAACCTACTGAACCTGGAAGTGAGCTTCCTAGATTTCCTCTGAAATCTATCATGCCAGAGGAGGCATATTGAGATTCAAGTGCAAAACAGTAGTACACAAGAATTTGACTATATCTGTTTTCTTCAGAGGTATATTAGTTGACCCATGTGTTCCATGGGGTGGCCTTCTTTTTATCCTACAAAATCATTTAATATTTATTTTTATACTTAAAAGCATTCAAATGGTCCAGAGAGGAGATTGACTTTATATATCCTACAAGCTCCAGTTAGTATGATATTTTTTAAGCTGGCTTTTGTTTTTGTTGTTTGAAGAAAGGCACTTTTGGACAAACTTGCTCTTAGAGCTGTGCATTTGTGAGTTACTCCTTCCAGTCAATTTCTGCAGGCTCTGAATGAGATTCTCATAATGACTAGTGATGGAGGGATTAGAATTATTAAAACTTTCAACAACTGTCTGCAAGATGCTAGAATGTTTTACCAAGTTAAGAGATTCTGTTACTTTTCTCCCCATCAGTAAATGTCTTCTAAATCAAATTGGGCCATCTTTCTTTACAACACTTGGGTGATAATTTGACAATGCCTTTAAAGAGCCATCAGGGAGGTACAACTGTAGTGTAAAAGATAAATCATCACTGTCGGTCAGGGCTCTGTTCCAAGGCACATGATCAAGCTCACTATATATGAAGTGAGCATATTAAATGGGGGAAACCGATGGAGAAAAATCAACTTTTAGCAGCTGATAAGCGCTCTCCTGGATTGCAGCTGATTTATAAATGGTATTGTTACTCAGAGGTAAAGTTCTTTCTTGTATAAATATGCCATGTATTTTCTGTAACATTTAATAGCAATAGCACTTAGACTTATATACCACTTCACAGTACTTTAAAGTCCTCTCTAAGTGGTTTACAGAGTCAGCATACTGCCCCCAACAATCTGGGTCCTCATTTTATCGACCTCGGAAGGATGGAAGACTGAATCAACCTTGAGCCGGTGAGGATCGAACCCCTGCTAGTCAGCAGAATTAGCCTGCAATACTGCATTCTAACCACTGCCTCACCACACACTTATCACACGGATCATTATTATCCTACTTAATTCCATCTATACAGCACTTCAATTATTAGAAGCCAGGCAGGTCTCCAATGATTTATTAGTGCCACACACAGATGGATCAGTATTCCTGTACTTGTTGTATTTGTTTATTTCTGATTTTTTATTGCTTTAAATATATAAAAGAAGAAAGAAGAAAGAGAACAAAAAAAAAAGCAACATAGAGAAAAACAGGGGGGGAAATCATTGAACCAATTTTTTAAAACATATTTTTAAACCTTCATCCCATGGAATAATACTGATCTTCGATTGCACCAATAGCCATTTCACCAAAAGAAACACATATCAATGGTACAAGTTTCTACATTGGAAGCAGCACTGTAGAAATCTTTTTATTGATATTCCTCATGCTCAATAAATCCATAATTTGCAATACAGTTCCAAGTACTTGATATAGCATATCATTCAAAAGTACACCCACCTCTTTAACTCATATTAGTGCAGCATATTAGCAAACCTGTTCATTCTATGAATTAGATGATGGTCATACTTCATGTTATCCCACCAAAAACAACACTGTTGGATAGGCTGGGCTGAGAGGGAGAGGCTGTCCTTAAACCATTAAAGAGTTCCCTTGACTGAAGGTGGACTGATCGCCACACTCCTGAACTAGATTAACGTATTAAAATGTTCAACCACATTGGCACTAATGTGGTGAGAGCATTTAAATGTAATGAGGTGTGACTGCAACATTTTCCAAAAATCCTGTGAAATCCATTAAGCTGAGAATCAGGGTTGTCCCATGGCCATCTGCTGAGCTTAATGATAAAGACAAAACATTTGAATCTAGAGATACCTAATCCAAATTATATCAATTTATTTGTTGTCAGTTTTTTTCCCATGATACGGAAGATTTTCACCAGTTACCAAGAATGTCACAACTGTATAATGGTTCACTTTGGCCATCATCTTGTGATTGTTGTTTTTTCTCTCCATCATGATAATGTTCCTAGATTACCTCTATGCTTTGTGACCCACCTGAATTGCTTTTTTAGATTCTAATTCATTTTCAGCATTCAAACAATGGAATATATGAACCTGGGTTTTGATCACTTTTGTCTCTCCCCTTTTTCACCACACCTCTGCTGTGCGCGCGCATGCACATACACACACCATTTGTCACAGTATCCTGTTGGGAATTCATCTGAGTGTTTAACAGGCTTGTTTGAGGGATTTTTCTCTGCATGTCTGCTTTCACAGTCTGGTTCCTTTCTATGCAGGAGCAAGTGGGCAAACTCTGAGTGGTCTCTATTGGCTTTACCGGCTGTAGTGGGAATAATGGATGGACTCAATATATTGCAAATGCATAGGGATTAGAATCAGCATCATTTGCTACAAGGGGAAACAGTCAACATCTTATTTGCATCCATGCATAACAACAATGCAATTAGGACACACTTTTGTGAGAATTAGATTCAGATGGTAATTAACGAATTGTGTTATGAATTTTAATTTGGCATTAGGGAAGTAAATTATACTGTATTGCTCTGTTCTCACAGTTTGGATGGAATATATTATGCTATTCTTATTGAGAACTTGAAATTAAAAAACAAAATCATAAGCCTGGGCCCCAATGTCCTTAGAATTTAATTGTGTGGAAAAAGATGAGTCACATAAAATATTTGACATAGATAGAAGTAAAACAGCCGTGACTGCCGCTGCTTTGATTCTCTCGCACCTTTTGATGAAAGAATCAGTAGCAATTATGAGTGATAGCAGCTTGAACATGTACTGTATTTAAAAGGTCATTTTAAAAAGGCTAGGATTGGTTTTGCCTAATAATAAAAAGTCAATATTTTTGAGATACCTTTTCCCCAAAATATCTGATCTTAAGAAGTTGGAAAATAAATTAGGAGTTCCTCTTTTTCCTCACTATTTCCATCCCTCTTCCCTTCATGTTGCCTTTCTCTTGGACTAACTTTTAAATGTGAGGTCCTCCAGAACAGAGGCATCACAATGGTTTCAGAGAGCCCCGAACTAGCACAATGGCCACAAGGACTTAACCAAATAACAAAAATTGTTATTACACTGAGGTTCCTTCTCAATTCTTCATGAAATGTAGGATCTTTAAATATGTAGGTAGTCAGTAGAAACCAAATAGTATCTCTGGAACACAAGTCAGCCAACTGGATTTTTTTTTTTCAATCAGTTGACGTCCATGAAAGATTGTAATGCTAATTGACTGTTTTCTAATTAGTGGCATTAATGGGATGTCTCCAGTTCTGGTATGTCATTTTACAAGGATGAAGTCTACAAGCCTTGCTGTATCGATGTTACATGGGTAACGTCATGGATTGCGGTGCTACTGGCTCATCAATGCAGCTATAGTTGGATTTCAATCTGGATTTAAAGTTCTCAGATTAAGGTATCTCTATTACCTTTGATTAGAGGTCTCAAATAGTATAATTTCAGATGGTAGGACCATTAACTCTTCATATTCTCCATCTGTACCTAAGTTACTGTCAGTTTCAGAATACCTAAGTGGGAGTAAAGACCAGGCCATAGATTTTCTAGTATCTCATTTATTTTAGTCTGAGTAATCCAAAAAATTATTTGGAGGCTTCTTTATAAAGTGACCATGAAATGCTCTTATTGTAGAATCAAATCATTAAATATTAGTCTCATGTGCATAGAGTATATGAATTCTTCAAAGCCATCATCACTTGCTGAAAGAAATATAATATTCCTATCTGAAGTTTACTTATGAATGTAGCATGTGTATGTTTTTCCAATAATTCTAGAGAGCAGGATGCATACATTTTTCAAGGAAAGCAGAGTCATTAGTCACTAAGGAAACAATAAAAATAACAAATTGCAGCTTTATTTCTCAACCTGTGTTTAATGACCATGTAAATGTACATTTTCTCACCATACTGGTTCAGAACTTCACAATATGCCACCGTGACAGGCATAGGCATAACAACAAACTTAATGATATATCAAAACTCATAGCAGAGCTATAGAAGTCAGCATGGTTATAACCAAAAAGAAGTTAAATGCATTGAATCCAAGTATGCTGCTTGAAACTAAGGCAAAACGTCCGGATATAATTCTTTTTGGAAAGAATGGGAACTTACCAAGTGTCTTCCAGAAAGAAAGGGGGATTCTTGGAGGGCAAAAAGTCCAAGAGGTAGTTATGACCATTTGATTAAAACCCTCCAGTTTGTACATACATGGTAAATATAAAGTTGTACATACATATGTGTGTGTGTGTGTGTGTGTGTGTGTGTGTGTAAAAGAGGTAGTTTTTTTTTATCATCATGACAACCATCTTGATTTTGATTTTGACCTTCCTTGAGGGTGCCCATCTTAAAATCTTTATTTTTTTCCTTCATTTATGTAATAGGATAGAAGGCCTATTTTTCATTTTGCTTCAGTCTTTATTCCTCTCCCATCTGTTATATTAGATAGTTCCAGCACTGAGAAGGGAGGGGAGGAAAGCATTGGAGTAAAGGGCTTGTCCTTTAATCATAAATTTAAAAGGCCAGCAGGATTTATTGCTCCTGGAAGGTACATACCTCTGATAGCCCTGGCGTCCTGCTGCAAGTGACCCTCACAATCTACCCTTACATCACTTGCAATAACTTTGACCTATTAGCTGCCTCATTGCAAAGCTAACTTGAAACATCTGTGCAGTGAGAGAGAAAAATGCCAGTCTTTTTTGATTGCGGTCAGTATGTCTGGTATGGAGCAGGTGTGTTTTATGTAACTAATACATTATTGCAGGTCAGTGATAATCTCAGTTATTCTGCATTACATTTCCTCCCTCTAGGATGGAAGTCTTTAAGGGGAAGCTTCATAGAGAAAGTTAAAAATGTTTTGGTTCAATAAGACTAACATTCAGCGTTTTGGCTATAATGGGCTGCAAAAGCAGAACTTTTGCATCGCGTATGTATGATATAATATAATATGCTTCAGAAAACATGTAGGATTGGGGACAGTTTATACCTCTCCAGCAAGCCTCACTTGCATGTCCTCTGAGCCCAGAAATTCACATCCATCTGCAAGACAAAACAAAATGTGCAATTTACAGAAGATCAGGGTTGGCATTTCAGTTATTCTAGTGACAATGGCCATATCTAAGTTTTGACAGGCATATCAGGAATGGATTCAGGACAACTTAATTTTTAGTTTAATTTAATTTAAAGTCTGAACCAATAAGGCATAGCAGTTATGGATTTGGACTAGGACTAGGGAGACCCAAGTTCAAATCCATCCTCACCCATAACAGCTAACTGGGAGAAATATTGTAAGATCCAGAGCTAAGAATGAGAAAAGAAATTTTGGGATAATAGTAAACAGTTCAGTGAAGGTGTTGACACTAGGCATTCACTGTAAAAATACCAACAACATATTAGGGATAATAATAAATGCTACTGAAAATAGAGATACCAATATCATAATGCTGTTATATAAATCAATTGTACAATTTGATCTGGAATATTGTGTGCAGTTGCCAGATCTCAAAAAAGATATTGCAGAAATAGAAAAGGTTTAGAAGGCTACTAGAACAATCAAAGTCTTGGAGAAGATTCCCATCAGAAAAAGTTGCAACATTTGGGGCTCTTTACTCTAGAAAAGAGGCAAATAAGGGGTTGAGGAGTACAAAATTATGCATGGTATGGATGAAGTAAATAATGAGCAGCTACTTTCCCCTTCCCAAAATAGTGGAATCAGAGGTCACTCAATGAAATTGAATCATAGAGGATTACGGGAAGACAAAATGATTTTTTTTTTTTGCATACAATATGCAATTATATTTTGGAATTCACTACCACAAGATGTAGTTGCTGGCTATCAGCTTGGCTGGCTTTAAAAAAAAGGTTTAGATCATTTCATGGAAACTATAGGGATAACTGAATATACAGTAGGTGGCAGGAATAAGAATCGGATTTAAACTGATATCTGCCTTATGCCTAGCTATCCAGTGTTTAATATGGAATCTTATTATGGTCACTAAATGACCCATATACTAAAAAAAAAACAAAAAAAAACAAGCCAGTCTGTCCTCTATTTGAAATTGTCATGTATTTGAAGAAAAGGCCAGTCCCAGTTTCTGCATTTGAAAGAATATGTGCCATTCTTGTGCAAAATAGTGACTTCGTTTCCCCTTCATTAGTGATGCTTTTCCATTTCTTTATTTCTGTTTTCTTTTTGGCCTCCCCTGATCTGTTCATCATGGACTTTATTTCTGTGTTATAGTCTCCATATCATGGGATGAAACTAAAGCCAGCCAGCAGGAGACGGTACAAAGAAAGAGCACACAGCTAGGAGGCTGGTCAGAATCAAATAGTAAAGAAACTGGGAGGTGATCCAAGAAAATCCCAACCCAATGGAGCCCTTACTTATTTCTAATAATAGCCAGATAACTGCCACTGTCCCTAAAGGGTCCCAGATTTGAATTTCAATGCATATTATTGCAACCCCATGTGAATTTTAAGAGACACGGTCAAGGATTAACAATGAGTTGGATTTTATTTATGAGAGAAGACAAAGCACTAAGATTTTCAAACTAAGTTGGAGAGCACAGTATTATTTACGGTATGAACTTCTTTCTCAAGTGCCCAAACTCTGATGGTTTTTGTTTTGTTTTTCCAGGAAGGGAATGAATGGACAATGTTTTCAAGGCAGATGTGTGCAAAATGGAATTCACAAGAATGCATGCGGAAAAGGAAGCTTCTAAAAGTGTTTATACATTACCCAGAATTAGATATGAGCAATGAAATGGCCAAGTTTGCTGATGGCATCAAAATGTCCAGGATAATAATTTTTAAAAGATTTTGAAGTGCTCCAACTACATTTCTCTCAACTGGATGAACGGGCTATAAAATGGCAAATGATGCTCAGTGAAAGCAAGCCCCCAAATAATGTACATTGGCATGAAAACAAAAAACAATCTCAAGTGTTGAATAATGCACAGATGCTGTTTGAGCTTGCTGTGACAGAGTAAGAAAAGGATCATGAACTTGTGATGGATTATTCAATGTAAATGTCAATCACCAATCCTTCTTTTTTAAAAAAAGGAGGATTGATTAGGAGTGGAATTGAAAATAAAACTGCCAATACACCTAAGCTTTTATATAACTACAGAATCGTTCAGTGTCACAATATATTATTACAACATTAGAAAACTGAATAGCCCCAGGACATCTGTAGGCAACTGTGGTATAGTGGTTCAAATGTTAGATAAGAAGATTCAGTTTCAAAATTCAGACTTTGGTGACATTGATTAGGCAAATTCTAGTTTTTCAATCTGACCTACTTTATAGGTTTGTTGTGAGATAAAAATAGAGAAGAAGGAAGACTACATGACCTTCATTCCTCTTTGACAAAGCAGTAAACAAACAACATAAAATGTGATAAGATTTTCACCAATGAAAATATAATTAACTGATTTGAATTGCAGCAAAGCCTAGGGTAGAAACGATATGTAATATGGCATTATATTGGTTAATATAAAAGTTAACTTGGAGACCATGACATTTCTCTTTGCACATGCTTCTGCTGATATGGAAGCAAAGATCAGATTCTTTGGAAAATTCTGGTACATTCCCATCTTTGGATTTTTAAGCATTGATGACTAATGTTTCTCTCCAAAGAGTTGAAAAAATTTATCTCCCATACGCTCAATCCTTCTTTCTCAGCCAGAGTGCAAGCAAACATATGCCTCAGCAAGCTCTCTATTATCGTGTGATACCAACTGCAAAACACATATGAATCCTGTGTGTTCATTGTGTGACTGTCAGGTTTGTGAGCACTTCAAGAGTATTTGCCCTTTCTCTCACCACATTCTTTGGGTGTTGCATAAACAGAATAGGAAATCTAGTGAGAAGGTTAGAATGTCTTATACTCATGAATGGGAAGAACTCACTCATGTTTAAAAATGATTTCCTGATTCAAAGCAAACTTTATTACAATGTCAAATTTTGGGGTGTGTCCATTTTACTAGTCATCTTTTTTCCCCCATCAAGAATAGAATCTGAATTTGGTTGATTTCAGGTTCTTTTAAAATAATTCTCAACACATTCCTCATTAGGCATCTGTTTATTCCAAAACATACACACACACAGGGGAAAAAAATTAGATAACACTTTTCTGGCTTACTAAATGGATTCGACTTAGTAAATATGGTACTCGATTTTCAACTGATTCTACCATCTGTCAGCAAACTTACTGCTTTTAGCAGGTTGTTTTTTTTTCCTGGGTGGCAGGGAAAACTCTTTTCTTCTTTTTCTCTTCCCTTTTTTTTTTTTTTTCAGAAAATAGACTTGCTTAAGATATTTGGCAAAAAAAAAACCCAAAACATTGATAAAGGAATCAATACTGAAAAACATATAAAACTTGTAAAGAATTGCTGCAAGAAGATACGGTACTTGGAACTGTCCATTCAGCAGTAATTTTGTACATAGTGAAGTCAGGCTACTAAAAAAGTAAGCTTTAGTGGAACTTTTTGAGCACTTTTTGGTTATTGTAGAATAGCAATAGCACTTAAACTTATATACTGCTTCAGAGTGCTTTACAGTCCTCTCTAAGTGGTTTACAGAGTCAGCATATTGCCCCCAATAATCTGAGTCCTCATTTTACCAACCTTGGGAGGATGGGAGGCTAAGTCAACCTTGAGCCTGTGAGACTTTGAACTGCTGAACTGCTGGCAGTCAGCAGTCATCAGAAGTAACCTTCAATACTGCATTCTGTGCCACCACGGGGAGGGGGGAGGAGGGAATGCCTTATTTTTCTTTGCTGAAATGTCATATTGTTTTATAGAGAAAGATAGTATAGTGTAGTGGTAATGTGCTGGACCTGAAACCAGGAGATCCAGATTGTAGCCTTTTCCTAGGCCTTACCAACCCATACTGGATCAGCATGGTAGATTAGGGTCCATAAACCTCCAAAAGAAAGGGCATATTATAAGGGAACTGTGAAATTATTTTTAAATATAACAGAGCAACAAAGCAAGAAGGAGGTTTGCATTAGAACTGTACTTCAAAGCCTGCTTCTCTTCTAGTTACATCATTTACTTCAGCTATTTGTTCATTTGGTGTACAATTCAGAGCTGAATGAATGGTTGGATTCTATTGGAGAAGCAAGTTGTTTAGATGATAAGGAAGTTCTATCTTCACTTCAATCCTCAAGCATGGATTTATGAACTAGACCAACTCCTTCCCTTCCACTACTTCAGAACCTGCCCCCCCCCGGATTGTTCCTGAAGCTATCAGACCAATTCAGGTTCAAGAGAATGGTGTCACTGTTAAGCAGTAAAAGAGTAACACATGTACTGCAAGATTGTAAGGCTCCTTGAGAACAATTGTTTATTTTGGAGTTAGGAATTCCTTCTGTGTCCAGGGAAAATGAATGCCAGTAGTATCCTGGGCTGTCTCCTTCTGTCTAGGCATTCTGGACAACAGTCTTGCTCTGCATCTGGGCGATCAGATTCTGACCAAAGTTTGTCATCAGACACCTCTGGACCTCAGCCTGCTGTTCTGGTCCTTTAATTGCATGACACTGCTTTGGTTTTTCTGAGCCACAGGGTGGAATTTGGCAATTCTTGCTCATTTTCCTGTCATTGTCTCTAGTATTGTCCCCCTGTATTGTAGTCCACGTGCCTTGCCCACACCTTCGCTGGATATTCATTGGCATCATTGGGTAGGTATAGGACGATGTATAACTCTCGATCGCATAGCTCTTGAACATGAAATTCCAATAACATATTGTGTATGAGAAACTCTTGCTAACTAGCAAATACTGAGTGACAAGAAGTATATATATTATTTGGGCGGGGGGGGGGGGGGGGTTGCACAAAGTAAATGGAGTCCTGTCCCATATGTAGGAGCTGAATCTGGGAAATCATGGGCGTTCTTTGCTTTTTATCAAATTTAGAGCTTATACTAAACTGTCATGGGACTCCCTTCTCTAAATGTTGGGAAACTATTCTGTCAGTTTTTAGCAGTCATGGTCAGAGTAGTTTGGAAGGCTGCAAATCAAAGAATTAGTATGAACTGAGTCGGTGGCCCTGAAACCACATGTTGCATATTTCTTTGATACTGAAAAATCTGCATTTTATTTAGCTTCCTGGAACTGTACATTGGACCTGCTGTTGGAATCTGCTATTTGTTCACTTGCAGCAAGCTTGGCATTCTGTATACTCAGAGTCTAGCTCTAGCTAACAAGAGCAGCTACTATTTTAGAGAAAGTATCTGTTGATTAAGTGCCTTTCTTCTTTGTTTATGCTACCATATAAAATAATGTGGTTGAGTAATTTTACACTTACAATTTACACAAAGGGATAAAAGTTTGGGTCCCTTATTTAGATGGCCATGTTTTTCCTCCTACATAGGAGGGGGAATAACTAGCCAGTTTGTCCTTAAGGGTCTTCCCTTTCTCATTCTGCTGAATGGGGGTATGGACTTCTGCATTCAGATCCTTCCTTGGTGGCACTATGATGTGCTGATGAGAACAAAGCCAGTGTGATGTATTGGATATGTTGTTGGATTGGGGTAGGGGAATCTAAACTCGGACATCACTCTATCTTGAAGCTTACTTCATTGCTTTGGTCAGTTACTGTCCCAATTAAAAGTATTGTTATAAGAAGAAAATAAGATAAGCTATATCCATGCATGTTGCCTTAAATTCCCAGAATACAGGTTAATTATAAATATAAAGGTACACATATAAATGTGGTTATTATGTTGTTGGTGTTGATAATGATCAGTCAGCAATAATAAAACAGATTGAACTTTCTTAAAAGGAGACCTCTCAGAAAGATGTAAAGCAGAAATAGAAAAATCATGTCAGAGTGAAGTACTATATAGTATCATAAAACAGTTGTTGTGCTATAATTCTCTCCCAGTTTGATTTGCTGTTACTTAGAAGTCAGTGTTGTGAACAACAAAAGAGGAAAGTGATATGAACTAACTACAGCCGTAATCCTTGCCACTCTCTCCATTCCCTCATTTATATAATATTATTTCAGTCCTATTTAGATATACCTAGATATAAACAGTATACTTGGAGAGATCCTACTGAGGATTTAACTGCTGTGGGAAACTTTACTAGCTCTTAAATACAATGAACTGGTTCATTTATAATGTGTACCACAATTTCCATATCTGAAGGCAGTTTAATCCAACACTATTGCCATGTACAGTATAATAGGATATAATAGGAATATCTAATGAAAACATATGAAGTATGAGTTCCATAATTACCTCAGACAGCTCATTACAGAGGACTTCCTGCTTAAATCCCCAAATTCTGTCTTCTTGCATTGTAAACATTTTCCTTCCTAGCTCATCAATCTCAGTTATGTAAATTATGTTGGGCAAGGGACACAATATAAATCCCCAACTTTAATATACAGGTTTTCCTCCCCTTCCTTGGTGAAATGTAAGGCTACCTTCTAAGACAGAGGTTACAAAAGTGGATTAATTTTCTATTATTATTAGGCTGAAAAATTATAATGAAATGTGAAATTGCAAAGAGTCCTGGAAAGAGTATTCGGGCATTTTTGACTGGCTAATAAATGTTTAATTATATTTGGGAAGCATGGACTCTCTATGAACTTTCTCTAGTAATTCATAACATAAGGTGAATATGCAGGATATACACTAATCTTGCAAGGCTAATATTAACTATTGGTATTTAGATATCTCTGAGTTTGATAGAACTGAGCAATATATTTAGGATTACACATTTAATCCTATAACCAAGTCAGGGTCTGGTTAATGTAAGTATGTTCATTACTTGTTTCTGGCTCTTGCATGTAGGAATGTAGTGATACCTGTATTCTTTAATACTAATGTTTCATTTAGAGGAGAATGTTTGTAGCTCTTTTGGGATAATGAAACATCTGCAAGAAAACAACCAAGCTCAGAAAGCACCAAGGACCTCACATGTTCCATTTTTATGCAAGACCCCTCAACTGGTACTCTCCTAATACATTGAGACAAGATCTTTTGCACAAATGGTCTTTTGAAATATCCAATCACATTCGTGGGCCAGGAAACTGGTGTATCGTTTGTTCCCATTTCTCCAGAGACAAGAGAAAAATATCCAATAATTTTTCAAAAAAAAAAGTTTGTTCTTCTCCACAGAGTAGTGCAGGAGTCTCATCATTTTAAAAGTCCAGTGAGTAAAAATAAGACATTCTACCTCCCTCCCTTTCTCTCTCTCTCTCTCTCTCACACACACACCTATCTTTGTTACTTTATAACTAAATAAATGGAAAAACACCACATCACACCTATGAACTCAAAATGTTCTCCCCTTTGTAAAAAACTGGAAGAAGAGAAAATGTCTCTGCTATCACTAGTCACAACTTGTAATTCCTACATTACTCAGCCAGCCTATCTTCTGCTCTCTCTATATATATATATGACAGCTTCTCAAGATGTTCCAGGCTTATTACAATAAATGTCTCAGTGTGAATAAGGCTCATGAGAAAACTCACTAGAGTCTCAGAATTCACGAAAGAGAAGCAGGAGGAAATGACCCAAGATGCTAGCTGCTTTGTGAAAAGATATAGGAGACTGCATTTAACAATTGGTCCTTTTACGATCCTTCAGAGTTATGACAGCCACAAAACAGATACTTTATGGCCCACAAAGGATCCCCAGCCATTATAAATGGTTGTCTCCCCTCCATGGTCCTATGATTGTATGATAAGTGGGTCAGCTTTATAACCAGTTGCAGTGTTCCACTGTCATGTGACCACAATTCACAATGGGTTTTGCTGGCTTCCAGATTTTGGGGGGGCTTCTGGAAAAAAAACACCCATTCAAATGAAAGGGTTCACTTAATGAATAAATACAATGTTTGCTTAACAACAGCTTAATGAATACCACAAAAATGGCCTAAAAATTATTTCCGGTCACACGAGTACCTCAACGTATGACTGCAATGACTTACAACCATAACTCAGACTCAACTACTGTTGTACATCAAGGGCTACCTGTACTGATAAGATTAACTTTGTGACATCTTGTTCCACCAATGAACAGTGACCAACTGAGATTCTAAGAATTCAAAGAAATATGGATAGGAAGGCAAAGATGCATTAAAAGTATTAGAACAGCTGAAGTGCAGAAAGAACTTAGGGAACTAAAACTAACAAGAAAGAATTTTTTGTTTCAATGTCAATAATAATAAAAAAGAAAGAACAAAGTAGGCCTGTTGCAATGAGAAGAAAGTAAAGTAGAATAGTAAGAAGGGGAGAAGGGCAGAACTTCTCTATTTCTTTGCTTCTATTTTTTTCCCCCAAACAGAATTGTTTTCAGATGACTGACAAAAGAGGGGAGCAACGGTTCAAAAAATAAAAAATAAATGTTTAGGAGCAGCCAGCTATCATAAATGAATCTCAGGAACAAACAAAAATGTTGAAGGAAGATGTCAGTGTGGCTTGTGGCTTGTGAATGTGGATGTTATTTTAGCTTCTTCTTTTTTTCTTTTTTCTTTTTTGAAGGCTAGCATAATGTCAGAAGATTGAAGAGCAAATCATGTCCCAAAGGTGCTTTTCAAAAGGCAATTGGACTTCCTTGGTTTTTTTCCTTGAAAATGTTTCACTTCTGATCCAAGAAGTTTCTTCAGTTCTAAAGAACTGAACTGAAGAACTGAAAAAACTTTTTAGATGAGAAGCAAAATGTTTTCAAGGAAAAAGATAAAGCCAAGAAAGTCTAGTTGCTTTTCGAAAAGCAGCTTTGGGACAACCATGACCTGGGTGATTTAGAATCTCCATAGACAAGAGCAAATCATGTTCCTATTTTCAAAATAGTAAGAAAGAAGATGAGATTCTATGAGCAGTCAGCTGAAAAACATTATTGAGCAACAATTTGTGAGTACAGCATATAGAAAATAATGCATTGCTTGGCAGAAGCCAGCATGGGCTCATTAGAGTTAAATCATGCCAAACTGATCATCTTTTGTGATACAATGACTCTGGCAATACAAAGCCAACATATTCTTCAGTGAGGATCTAATACAGAAGATGACAAAAAGTGGGTTTTGTTAGCCTCCTGTTGAATGGGTGCAGTTAGTTGAACTGTTGATCCAATGATACCATATAATATTGACTCCATGTCACATTGAGAAGAAGTGTCATGTGGAATAATCTAGTGCTACATATTAGACCCTGGGCTGTCCCAACTTATACATGACTTGGATGAGATTATAGAAAACATGATTATCATCTTTGCAGATGATACAAGATGGGAGGGATAGAAAACCTTTAGAGCAATGTTTTGCAATCTTGCAGGGAAATTCTGGAAGTTGAAGTCCACATATCTTAAAGTTGACAAGGATGAGAAACATTGATGTAGAGGATATATAAAGATTCAGGGCATTCTTGACAAATTGGAGGACTGGGCAGACATCAGCAAGGTGATTTTCTAGATGAATGCAAAGTTCCTCTAGAAATTTTGTAGGTTCAACACTAGAAATTTTGGATGGAGGGATTATACCAGGCCACATGCAAAAAGGATCTCAATGTTCTGATAAATCATAATCTGACCATCAACAAAGTGATATAGCTGCAAAAAGCCCAAATGGAATCCTAAGCTGTCTCAGCAGTTGTACAGAGTTTAAAACCAAGATAAGCTATTGTTCCCCTCTTTTCTGCATTGATCAGATCACTCTTAGAATATTGTTTCAGAACACAGGATATGAACTTATGAGTTTAAATTACAAGGAAATAGATTTTTGTTGGGCATCAGGAAATAAAATCTAATAATAAGAGCAATTCAGTGATGGAACAGACTGCCTTAGAAGGTGGTAGTCTTTTGTTCACTTGAGGTGCTTAAAAGGAGGCTGAATGGCCATCTGTGATAGTAACAGATTCCTGCACTGAGCAAGGGGAACAATTGAGTTTTCTACAAGATTGCTCCCTTATACATATGCATACAAAACATTTGGGATCCATTAGCTTTTCCTATGTTTGTTTAGAGACCCTGACACATAGCCTTTTCTAAACGTGAGTTCTGCAGGTCCAAAAAAATTGCAGGGATTATGGAAATATGGAAAGGACAGCCTCAGAGAATGAGCTATCAAATGATGGGAAGGTAACATCTTCTGGTCATATTGGTGAGAGCTGTGAGCTTCCACAAAATTAGGATGACATTGTATACAAGGTTTGCTTCACAGCTTTGCTGATCATTTAGCTCTGGAGAAATAATAGTTGGAAAGTGGGTTCTAATTAGGGATGCTACTCATATTAACAAAAATACCATACTGTTGTGGAAATCAATTTATCAGGGTTCTAGCTGGGTCCAAATAAATACTGCCCCCTTCAGATCTTGTTGCTCAACCTGATAAGCTTGGAAGCAGGAAAAGCAGAGTTGGAAACATTAAGGACAAGGTAACCTGAATGGTTCCATGCCTCTTATTCACATTCACATATTTAGCAGATTAGCAGGATAGGATCACATATGCCACATATTTTCATGAGGTAAATAATTCAGACATTCTATTGCCACTGAATGTATAAAGGGACTTGGCCTAAATTGGTGCTTCTCCAAAGTACTGGACTGCAGTTCCCTAAGTTCTTGCCCAGATTGACCAATGATTAAAGCTGAGCATAGAAGCTTTTAATGTCTTCTGATCAATGCAGTGTAACCACGTTTTCCTCCAAAATCCTTCAATATTTACATCCTTTGATTTAGCCTAGCGCAGGGGTGTCAAACTGCCGGCCCATGGGCCGGATGCGTCATGGCGAAACCATGGCCACCCCATTGCCGGCAATGGAAAAAAAGTCACGATACGTTGCGACACATCACGTGAAGTTGCAGGTTTGACACTCCTGGCCTAGCTGGTATTTTGAGAAAGCTTATAACTGTATCAAGCTTGAGCTAAAACTGATGTGTAGTTATTTCAGCCACTAGAGTTATTCATCTTGAAGGTTGCTGTACAAATACTACAAATTCTAAATTAACCCCATTGCCAAAACATTACAATATTCATTTCAAATATATCCAATATTTCCTTTTCCATTATTATAGTGCTGCTAAAGTGGAGAATCAAATAAAAAATTTTTACTAGCAGGCAATGTATCTCTCCCTCCTTAATCTTCTATGTATTCCTTACCCTGTATTTTCCAACCTACACTACAGTTTGGAAAAGAGTTTCATCTTTGCTGATAAGCAGGTTTTTTTTCTTTTTTTAGGTAGCTTGAAGAGATGAGGCAATTTTCTTTCCATAGAATTCCTTTGCATTAAATCAAAGGTACCAGATGGCAGATAGTTCATTTCCTTTTGGGATAAGTCTTGTGCATTTCCATCTCATTATATGGGGTTATAATGCCCTTTGCTTCTAAATTAAACATAGGATGAAATTCTACATTCACCCATGCACACCTGTAGTGTTACAAATGTATTCACAGCAAAGAGTCATAGTAGAGATTACAAAGGAGCTTAGTAATAGCCATCCACATGCACAGATGCCCACCATGTTTCAGGCTACTGATCACCCTAGGTCTTTGAGTGGTATTTGATGAGGGACCTCCAAAAGTGGGTGGGATTAGGAAAAAAACTTTGTCTTCAATTAGGTTTCTTTAAATTACAATTTTTCCTCCCCCTTATTAGCTACCAATTCTATCCTTCCAAACTTTCTGAGAATTTCTCTTTTTTTACTGCTGTGGAAGCAACCCAGACATCAGGAAATTCAGGAAATATAATTTTCCTGTGGTTGCTGATACCTTATGGTCATCCTTTATACACGAATAACCTTCAGGAAACAGTGCTTCCTAAGGTGATTGTCACCTCAATAGCAGCTGCTGAGTTCCTTCCTTCCTTCCTTCCTTCCTTCCTTCCTTCCTTCCTTCCTCCCTTCCTTCCTTCCTTCCTTCCTTCCTTCCTTCCTTCCTTCCTTCCTTCTTTCCTTTCTCTTGGAGCTGCTGCCAGAACAGCAGGAACAAGATAACTGAGACATCTCTGAAATAACAAAATAGAGCTGCTTCCATGCAAAACATGATACTTTGTTCAAAATTCCTCTGAAAATAAAAAAGAAAGAACTCCCAAAGTGTATCATTAAACTAGCAATGCTTATTTGGTTATCACTACTTGATGGCAAGCAAGAAGCTATTTTTACTTTTAAGGTTATTTTGGTAAACAGCTCTCTGATAGGCAGATTGAACTGAAGCAGGTATGTGAAGTATCTCTTGATAACTTAGAAAGTGCAGGTTCTGATATACCTCAACAGCACTTCTCATAAATCAGCCACAGATAAGCTCATTGTGTTTTTCAAGAGTTGACTGAAACTCACCAGTCCAGGTTTGTAGATCTGATAATTCCCTGAAAGGGATCACCAGGAATTATCTCATGGAGTTTCCCAGATGCAAGCTACAACCCCTGAGTTTAGAAAGAGCCCACCACTGAAGTCTTGACAGCACTGAGGCTCTGGTTTATGTTAGCCATACACCATAGTTCCTCTCAAACTTGCATTTTCAAGTGATTTATAAGGCAGCCTAAGACTTTTATCATTACTGAAGCATAAATAGAGCAGTGTGGCTCTCTTTGAATGAGAAAATGGTAAGCAACACACAAATACACACACACACACACATACTGTACATATAATAAATCCCCTTTAATCCATGCATATAGGCAAAAATGCACAGCATATAGCGCTGGAAGGGATAACATTCAAATTATTATTCAGCGCTTGTTTCTGTCTATGTTTGTGGCCCTGCAGAGAAATCTCAAATTAGAATATTACATCTGCTATGCATATTCACACAAACTTCAGTGCAGCATATTTGTAATTTTGCATATTGTTTTAGAATTACCTCTCACTGAATTTAATGGAACTTATCCCAGGTAAGTATGGGTAAGATTGTATACAGTACATCTTAACTCACAAAAATCACCTGTGAATGCAACCATCCATCTCCAACTTTTATATTTTTTCAGTGTTTTAAGACTGAGATTGTGTCTAATGTCCATCTTAGTTTTGTGGGCCAATCACAAAATCAGTCAAGTCCATGGAGAATGCTGAGACTTGAGTATTGATTTGTTATAAATCAATGTTATAAATACCATTTGTCTAAGTAGGAGCTCCATTTAATTGCAAATGGTTAGATCTAAGGCTAAAAAGGCAAGCAAAATTTCTTTATCAACCTGTCAAAAGCCACTCTGAAAATCTCTTGCACCTCCAGCAAGGAAAATGTATCCAGAGATAAGATGATTTGTAAAATTTCTGAGTGAATGGCAAGGAAAATTGAAAGAAAAGATAAAAGAAAGAGGTTACTGAGAAATGGCTGTCCTGAAAAGACAAATTGAGATGAGTTGTCCAAAGATACCTCCATGATAATCATATCTAATTAGGTTAAGTGTTCTGATTAATAATTCACTGTGTAGTGAGAGAGAGTAAAGGGATTTTTCAAAGAAGAAACTTCTGTAGTATATAATACACAGTATTTGTTTTAAGCATATTAAAATCAATAGATTTAAAAGACTTGGATCATCTTGTGTTGTTGTTTATTGCCATATCCTTTGAGTTTCTTAAATTATTATTACTTTTTACCCTTTACTGGGTAGCGGATCAAGAATATTAGGGAAAGGTCTTCCATGTTACAGGGGGAATTAGTTTAAATAGCACTTAGCCAAAAAGAAATAGCAGCCCATAATCTTTGAAGTTCATTATAGCTCTGAGCATACTGTTTTGCATCCCAGATTAAAGGATTTTCAAAACTAACTTGATTGTCTGTCACGGTTGAACTACATATTAGTTGGCTAAGCTAAGTATCAAATATGGGAAATTAGTTGCCATTAAAAGCTCGCTTGCGGCAGTTCATTTCTCATCAGCCAAGCTGTGTGAGCCTCCTGCTGTGGACATGAACATTAGCTTACTAAATACTTTTGCTAATCAGATGCTGCTTTACTAACAGATATACCCAAATTTAAGGAAGAAGAGAAAGAAAGGCAACAGGGAGTAAGATTAATATGCTTCTGGTTATCCAAAAGGTTAACACAATCTCTTCTCTGATGCCTTTTTTAAAAGGATGCATTTGTTTTTATGCTGCTCACAACTCTCATGGTTTAAATGGATGTAAATTATTATTTTATTTTGTCCCTTAGTGTTTTTTTTAAATGTTTTTACTTGTACCCATCCAAAGTTGTTGAGAGTCAGGCAAATTTAATTAAGTAATAATAATATATATATAAAAGTTTGGGTAGTGGATGTGGCAGTACCTGGAGATAGCAGAATAGAAGAGAAAGAACTAGAAAAAGATAATAATATACAATATACAAGACCTGAAAATAGAATTAGAATGACTGTCGCAAAAGAAAGCAAAGGTAGTACCAATAGTAATAGGTATCTTAGGTGCAATCCCAAAACAACTGGCGCACCAGTTGGGGGAGGGGTAGTTAATGGAGGTCTTCAGAAATTTCTTTTGAGCAGAGAATGTCAGGCTTCTGCATCTGTGTGGTGAGAACCTCACTATGATGAGAGGGGAACTAACATTTGTGAGATTGATATAGGTCATAAATCAAGCCTGTTTGCTCCTCTAGTTCTCTTTGAAACCAAACTGATTAGAGTGGGAGAAGAGGGAAATTACTTTTCATATTGGCCTTGGTTGACTTTCTTCATGTAATAAACAAAACAAGCAACAAATATTGGCATTATTTGTTCACTCAGACTCCCTGTTATATATCACCTAAAGCTTGAGTAACATCCAAAAATGGCAAAAATTCAGAGAATCCAAAAGGGGAAAAATACTTTAGCGAACAGTAGGTAATCAAATAAGATTTACATTCTGGAATTAACCAGATTAACTGGACTTCTTAGTGTTTTATTTACAGCCTGAAAAAACAACAAGATAGTGACATGTCAGTCATCTAGAGAGAAATTCCAAATTTTGCAAAAATAAGAAATGAATATAAACAGTGAAAGATATTTTTTTTTAAAGCCCAGGGAAATGTAAGCATGTCCCATGGTCATGGAATCATGGTTAGTTTGGGTGAGGGGAAATGAAATGAGAATGGCTGGAATCCTAAACAAATGATCTCATGCTTTTTAAATTTCAGATGCCATGCATGTCCCATAAAAAAAAAAAAACCTCTAAAGAGAATATTAACCATCATAAGGGAAATCTCACTTTTAAAGCACTGAGAATGTAAAGTTTGGGTGCACTGATAACATTTTTAAAAAATTGGACTGTTCACTGTTTGTTTGCCTTGGACTATAAATAGGTGAGCCCACTGCTCACTTTCCTTTCATTAAATCTCGAAGAAAGTGGGATTTAGAAGTTGCCCCAAGCAGATCAGGGAAGAAATGAGTAACTAGCCTGCTCTGCAGAAAAACATGGTGAGAAATACAAGGATAGCAAGATGGAATAAAATCTGCTCATTTCCCTCCCTGCCGGTTCCCTCAGGTAACAAAACCCAACTGTGGGTAGCAGAGCCCAACCAATTTTGCACACATTTGGATGGTCCCGGATGGAATAAAAAGGGAACTAGTTAGCACCAGTACACCTAAGGGCTACTTAAGCTTGTTACACATGTGGGCTGGAGAAGAAATGAAGGCAATTTCACAGAGACAGAGCAGGAAAGAGAGAAAAAAATGATATTGCTAGGAAATGTTTGGTGCAAGGGCAGTTCAGTTAAGTGCACAGCCATAATGTAGTGCCAAAAATTGTTCGTTGTTTCTAGCTACTTTTCTTAACAACTCTCAGCCTGAGACCAAAGAAATGACTTTTAAAATAATTTTCAAGAGAGAAGAATATTTCAGTGACATATATGTGGGTAGGCTCCCCACCCTTAATTGCAACATGCTTTGTAACCTGCTTGACTTCCGTCCCTTCAATTAAATCCCACAGGTGAATATCTAAATATCTAAAGTCTTCTCATAAAACCATTTTTAGACCCACAGCATGCTAAAGAACTAAGGAGAAAATTTCAGCAAAGTAAGCCATGCCATTCACCCACATACACACCTCACAACTGAGGTAAATGTAAGAGGGCATCTGTTTTAAGGTTATGTTCTTTTTTTATTAAAATTTATATATTTTAAAAAAAAACTATTTCTGTCTGAGTTGAAAAATGCTACAAATGCCATCCGCCAAAAGAAACCCAAAAGGAATTCAAATGGACGTCGATAGTATAGGCAGTCCTCAATTTATCACCATAATTGGGGCCAGAATTTCTATTGCTAAGCAAGGTGGCTATTAAATGAGTCACACCTTATTTTAAGGCTTTTTTGCCTCCGTTGTTAAACAAATTACTGCACTTGTAAAGCAATGTATGCAGTTATTATGTGAATCCGGATTGCCCCATCGACTTTGCTTCTCAGAAGCCGGCTGGAAAGGTGATCGCATGACCTCGGGATACTGCAACCCATCGTAAATACATGCTGGTTGCCAAGTGCTGAATTTTGATCACGTGACCATGGAGGTGTCGTAAATGCAAGGACCAGTCATAAGTCACTTTTTTCAGTGCCGTTACTTCAAACAGTTGCTAAACTTATAAGTTGAGGACTACTGTAAGGCAAAGGGAAAGTTTTGGAGAATCCAGACAGATTTTGGCTTGAATAGCTCATCTAGAGTGCCAGGCAAAGATGGCCCTTTCCATGGCTCTAGGTTCATCTAGATCTTAGCAAGATATCCCTAAGATACTCTTCTCTGTGTATGGTGAATTTAACATCTATTGAAAGCTCTGCCTTAAGTGAAACATCTGCTGTTGAGACTAGACAAACAGTATTACATATAGGCTGGAAAGAGAAGCTGAATTGTTTGTCTTTTGGTAGCACAGTGTTTTCAGGAGCCTGAAAGACAATTGCTTCCTTGCAAACACAAGACAGATTAAATAAACCACATTTTGTCCTCGTTGCCATCTGCCCTTTGCTTACTTTAGTTTAAGCTCCATGACTAAGCTTTCCTATATGACATGATGAGAAGTTGGAGCCTGCTGATTTTCCTGCTCAGGCCTGTGAGGCTTGTAATGAATTTGGAAACTCAGAATTGAATGACAGAAAAGGGGGAGAATCAGAAATTAGTAACTGTATAATAAATAGCTTCCTATGCCAAATGACAGGATTTAGAACCTGAATGAACAAAATGCAATGTTTTGGGATTAGGGGAAAGTGTAACCTGCACTTTTCAGGAAAATAAAGTATAACCAGCTAGAATTTTATACTGGAATGGGGCCAAAATGACTTACTTTTACTGCCTCATATAGCATTGCCATTTAGGCAACATAGCAATTTTGTATAATATATGCAGTACATTTTATTTTTTTAAAAGACATACAATGAAAATATTGAAATAAGACATGTCTTAATAATATTTTCTCTTACAGGTAATACATTGGTTATCAGTCATAACAAGATGTATGATCTTGGAAATAGATGGGATATTTTATCAATGGCTAAAAAAAGATTTCTGAAAAACAGAATCGGCATAATATCCAGCCTGTTTTGGTATTTGGTCTTGATTTATAGTGAGTGGCAAAAATCTACTTTCATAAAGTTGTCAAGGAAAAGACAGTTGGACCTTCAATATCTAGTCATTTAAAATAAATGTTCTTTGTTCATTGTGCCCTAGAAAGGGAATTTTTCATTGTGCCAATAAGGAGACACAAGCATTTGTTTGATCAAGGAAACTCTTTTTCTATAAAAAGATAAACCTTCTCTCAGGTCTGGAAAACAGTTAGCTTTCTGAAGACAGGAATTTCCTCAGAACGGTCAAAAAAGTAAAAAAGGCATCTGCATGATTTAAACTCTCCCTTGTTTTACATGCACAATGCATATAAAAAGGGGCACAGCATCCACAGTGCAGTTGTGGCACCTATCTGAGGTTTTTTGACCCTACCTAGGGATCCTTTGCCTTCCAGCTTTTCAGGAAAGCACTTATATTATGCAGAATACAATAAACACTGTTTTAGATAAAGAATGTACCTTATGTGCTTTTTAAAGTAAAGCATGAGGATAATTCACATAAAATCCTTTGACCCAGAAGCACACCTAGAAGCATTCCTCATGCCATCGAAATCATTAAAAACCCACTAACTTTTGAATAGACACTGAATAAGTGGATGTTAAGAGAGGACTATCTATATTAAGAACTTAGGAAGTGTTTTTTAATTCATTATTCAAATGGCAAGTTTAATATACCTATCCCCTGGTTACCTATAGCTACTTTGGTTACAAATTGAGGTCAGGGAAATGTTTTCCAGTACAATTGGGAGACCCCAAGCTGCACAAATCTGGCTTAATTTGATAATGCAAAGGATTTTTTCAAACCTAGGAAGAAGGAGCACCTTGGGGATCTATATGTGTGGTATTCTTTTGTTACCAATCTATTAAATACTTCTGCATATCTTCAAGGCCCGTGCCTTATGTGCTGGCAAATTTTCACAGTCCCAACCTGCAGAACCTCTTCAAAAATCATTGTGCAAATGTCCCATCAAAATTGAGCTAGCATGATGGCACAATTGTGGCTCAACCTCTCAATAATGCACCATTGGTTCGTTTTCATAACTTTGAAGCCTATGACAAAATTCCACCTGATTTTTCAAGATCCCTTTTTATCCCGTGTAGATGTGTCCCTGCCACAGTCCTGAGAATATAAGACACTTGCATCATGGTTAAACTACAGGGCTGCTGAGTAGTTGTAGATTATAATGTATTGCAGTATTATTGCATATGGAGCATCTGATAATCTTTGACTTTAGAGACCCCTTTAGCAAAGGACTGGAGGGGAAAAAAATACCTAAACTTCCACAATGCCCTGAACTTTCAGAAAAAGTTAAAACAAATAATCCTTCCTGTTCTGTTTCAGAAGGAAAGACATCGAGGCGAGGCAGGAGTAACAACACAACTTCTTTATTGGGATCACGAACAGAACAGAACACAAAATGGCACCAGGGCCTTTTATACTCCCTTGCAAGGGACAGCGTCAGCCAATCAATGCAAGGCTAGTCTCCCGCCTTGCGCATGCGCACAAAGCTGGCGACAGCCTGTCTGGTCCCGGGCAACCACGTGGTTTGCCCGGGCCTTCTGCAGCCTCCTGAGCCTGCTGAGTCATTCAGCAGTCCCAGGACATAACACCCCTCCCCCCTTGGATAAAACAATAAGTGAATACTTCATATTGTTTCATACTGTCAACAGAACACCCTTCTATGAGTGTGTCCTGAGTGCTAGAGAACTATTAAGCCTCCCTTATACTTGACAGGAACCTCACATAGTCCTTTAGATGTTTGGGTGGACCCTTGGTCCGCTCTGACCTTCTTGGAGCCAGCGTGTGTGCCTGGTGTGCCATCTCGCCTGCTAGGCTCAGCAGACCAGGACTTTGATGCCCCCAAGACCCAGGCAACCCTCCGAACTGCTGACTGGCTGGATCCGCTAAACCCAAACCAGAGTTCCTTGGTGGGGTGGAATTCCCCAAGTCCAGTGGTGGGGTGGAATTCCCCAAATCCACAATGGACCCCTCTTGGGAACACTGTCCCTCGAGCCCAAGACCAGCAGCTGGAGTGGCCTGAGTAGCCAATTGACAGCAATGTCCCTTAGACCCGGTGCCTGTGCCAGAGTCAGGAGCCGCCTCCATGGCAAAAACCCCTTCAGGAACATGTGCAGGAACATTTGAAGGTCCACCTTCATGGAGAGACTGTGGTCCACAATCGTGGCTGGGAAGCCTCCAGCGCAGTTCGTCAATGTGACATCTGAGCACACGACCATCATCCAAGGCCACTTCGTATGACAGCAGCCCATAGACCTTGCATACCACTGCTGTCACCCAGAGATGTCCAGGTCCATAGTTCCTTGCCCAGACCGGATCGCCCACCTGTAGTCTCCTAGGTGCCCACGGCTGTGACACCTGTGAAGCCACCCGGTCGGGATGCAACCTATCCAGCTTAGTAATGAGTCTGTGACCCCAGCAGAGTTCAGCTGGGCTCTTTCCAGTGGCAGTGCATGGTGTGGTGACAAAGAAAAAAGTCAGCTAACCTGTGATGCCAGTTCCTGTGAGTGATTCTCTTTAAAGCATCTTTGGTAGTATGCACCATACGCTCAGCCTGGCCGTTGGAGGCTGGATGGAATGGTGCAGATGTGGCATGCTGGATCATGTTGGCTTGGAGAAAATCCTGAAACTCAGAAGATGTGAATTGGGGTCCGTTGTCTGAGACAATGACATCTGGAAGACCATGTGAGGCGAATATTCCTCTCAGCACCTGGATGGTCCTAGCAGTAGTAGTGTAGGAGACAGGAACAACCTCTAGCCACTTGGAATGGCTGTCCACGAGGAGAAGGAAGAATTGCCCCTGAAAGGGCCCAGAGTAGTCGATGTGTACCCTCGACCATGGGGTATGTGTCTCTTTCCACCTATGTACAGGGGCCTGGGGCATTTCTGGCCTTGACTGTTAGCACACTTGGCACCCATGCACCTGGGTCTCGATCTCTTTATTGAGCCCAGGCCACCAGAGGTGGCTATGCGCAAGCACCTTCATCCGGACTATTCCCGGATGTCCCTCATGCAGAGAGAACAAGACTCTAGTCCTCAATGAGGCCGGGATGACTACCCTACTACCCCATAGGATACATCCTTTGAAAGTGGAAAGCTCATGCTTCTTTTGCCAGAAACTCTTGAATTCTGCACCCGGACACGTGTCAGGCCATCCTGACAACACCCATGTCAGCACGCATGTAAGCGTGTGATCAGTGGCAGTTTCTGCAGCCACGTCCCTAGCATTGAGGGGAGATTCAGGCAATTCCTGAATGGAGAGAATGTGAAGAGCCGGAGCCGGATGTGCCTCTACCTGCTGTCGAGGTAATCTGCTGAGGCCATCTGCATGGCCCATTTCTTTACCTGGTTTGTGAACCAGGGTGTAGTCATATGCTGACAGGAAAATTGACCATCTCAGCATTCTTGGAGATATTATGTGAGGGGTTTGTTTGTTTGTTGTAAACAAACCCAGCAAAGGCTTATGATCTGTGTAAACCGTGAAATGGCTTCTCTGTCAATCTGCGCATAATTACGCTCTGCAGTTGAGAGAGTCCTGGAGTAGTAGGCCACAGGGACTTGTGTCCCATCAGCCTTGAGGTGGCTCAGCACAGCCCCAACCCCATAAGGGGATGCATCACAGGCTATGCACACAGGCAGTTGCTCATTGAAATGCGCTAAAACCGCATTTGAAGAGAGCAAGGCCTTGACCTCTGTGAAACTCCTTTCATGGACCTTTGTCCATTTCCATGGAGCCTGTTTGTCCAAGAGCCGGTGTAACGGCTCAGCCACTGCAGCCTTGTGGGGAAGGAAAGAATGATAAAAATTTAACAGCCCCAGGAAGGCTTGAAGCTCACTCTTTGACTGGGGGCTTGGGGCCTGCTGAATCGCTTGAAGCTTGGATTCCGCAGGATGGATGCCTTCAGCATCAATACAGAATCCCAGGAACTCAGTGGAGATGACTCCAATCTTACACTTATTTTGCTTCAGCTTCAGCCCTGCTTGGCGGAAACGCAGCAAGACAGCCCTCAGCCTTTCAGCTAAGTTCACAGATGACTCCCCAGCGATGATGACGTCATCAAAGTAGGGACAGACCCCAGGAATACCACGGAGCATTTGCTCCATCACGCTTTGGAATATGCCAGGGGCTACATTAACCCCAAACTGCAGCCTTTTGACCTTAAAGGCTCCCCGGTGCATCACTATTGTTTGGGCCTCAGCCATTGACTCATCAACAGGTAACTGTTGATAGGCCTGAGCCAAATCAAGCTTTGCAAAGATTCACCCCCCTTTGAGGGAGGCCAAAATATGGTTCACCACAGGCACCGGGTAGGCATGCTGCTGCAATGCTTTATTAAGTGTACATTTATAGTCCGCACAAATCTGGACTTCTCCATTGGCTTTCAGTGGCGTAACTATAGGTGTTTCCCATGGACTAGAGTCCACAGGCTCTAAAATGCCCTGCTGGGGCAGCTTGTCCAGCTCTGCATCTATTTTGTTTTTTAGGGCAAAAGGCACCCTTCGGGGCTTGATCCTGATGGGTGTGATGGCTGAGTCTAAACGTAAAGCAATGGGAGGCCCCTTGTACGAGCCAAGCTCTGAACTGAACACATCAGCAAACTCCTTGCAAACTTCTGCAAGGCCTGACGTTTGCAGATTGTGAAGTCCAGTCACTTGAATCCCAAGGGCCTCGAACCAATCGAGTCCAATAAGGCTCGCACGATCACCCCTAACTACCATCACATCTAGCAGCCCCTCAAAACTCCTACGCTGCACCCTGAGCATGGCCTCCCCCTTCACACTGACTCTGGAATTCTGGAAGTCAGTAAGGATTAAACTTGAAGGCCTGAGTTTAACTCGTAGGCCACTTCTGTTGCAAACCTTATTGAAGGTGTCAAAGGAAATGATCAATAGTTGGACCCTGTGTCCAACTCCATCGACAAGGGAACTCCTTGCAACTTCACGTCAATGTGAAGCTTCTTTTTAAGTGGCTGTGAACCCCGGTTTTGAAAACACCCCTACGGGGTGCGCAGAAACCCACCCTGTGTTGGTTGGGGACCTTGGTACCTTTCAGAGGCAATTCTTCTGCAGACCATTCCCTCTGGCGACCCAAACAGACGGATGCAATGTGGCCTTGCCTGCCACATGCCTGGCAGATAGCGGAGCGGAACCGGCAATCAGTTCGCTTGTGGCGTCCTCCACAACCAAAACACCGAGGGGATGCTGTCACTTTTTCTCTGCGCCCTTGAGGCCTCTTCTCTTCTGCATGCTGAAACCTGTCCACCTCCTCTTCTGGATCCACTTCAGATTCCTCTCGAGCGACATCTTGATGGATGGAGACCACCGCTGGAGGGTTCCTGGCGAGCCACAATGCCTTCACAGTGCCGCCCGCTGCTTCTTCAGCTGCAATCTCTCTCAAAGCATCTTGGAATGAGACATCTTCTTTTGCAAAAAGTTTCTGTTGCAGCTCAAGACTTCGCAGTCCGCAAACCAAGCGATCCCGGAGCCTCTCTTCCAGATCCTTGAACTCGCACTGCCTAGCTGCTTGTCTTAAGGCAGCAACAAAGTCCACAGCAGACTCACCAGGCCTCTGGTCCCTCTGCTCAAATGCATGCTTCCAAGCAATTACTGAGAGCTTGGGTTCGAAGTGCTCTCGCAGCATCCTCTTTAAGTCAGCATACACAATTGACTCCAGTGGTGCTGGGGCTACAAGATTCTCTGCAATATCGAAAGTCTCTTGCCCACAGACACATAGCAATGTAGCAGCTTTAAGGCCGTCTTCCTGGATCTTGTTTACTCGAAAATAATTTTCCACTCGAGCCACGTATGAACTCCAGCGCTCAGGGTGAGAAGTATCAAACTCCGACAGACAGCCCAGCTTTGACATCGTTACAGCCTGTAGCCCCTTCAATGCCTCTCGCTGCAAGGAATGAGAAGGGGTCCCTCGAAGCCGAGCTCACTTCCAGCATTTTCGTACTGGCAGGCAATCGCTTCCTCCAGATGCCGAACTTCCCAGTGCTTCAGGCCTTCTCTGGTAAGTCAGCCTAGCTTCTCCTGTTGTTCTGCTTGCAGCAGATCCCACCTTCATCGCCAATGTTCTGTTTCAGAAGGAAAGACATCGAGGCGAGGCAGGAGTAACAACACAACTTCTTTATTGGGATCACGAACAGAACAGAACACAAAATGGCGCCAGGGCCTTTTATACTCCCTTGCAAGGGAGTATATCAATCAATCAATGCAAGGCTAGTCTCCCGCCTTGTGCATGCGCACAAAGCTGGTGACAGCCTGTCTGGTCCCGGGCAACAGCCTGTGTGGTTTGCCCGGGCCTTCTGCAGCCTCCTGAGCCTGCTGAGTCATTCAGCAGTCCCAGGAAATAACACTTCCACTGCAGTGTTTCTCAACAGTAACCATTTTAAGATGGATGGAATTTACCTCCCAGAATTCCCCAGCTAGCTGGTTCTAATGTGTTACCTAAAGTCACTTTCTCCCTTAAATATTGTGTGGCTGAGAGCCCATTTTAATGCCTTCCCCACAGCAGTTCCAGAGGGGAGATTAAATAATATTACAGCCCTTATGGATATGGGGATGTTGAGTCTATAGAACATGTAATTTTGAGATGCAAATTTAATACCAACCTCATTTTGCAGCCTTTATTAACCATGATACCTGGCTATCTGAATGATTTTTACATCCATCACCTTTTAATAGATAAAGGTCCAACGGTGAATGCCAGTTATTTCTTTCTAGCTTCATTAGGCAGGGTTGGAATAATGTATATTGCTACTATGGCATTGCTGCATCTGGTTTTTTTTTAAGTTGCATTTTATTAGGTCATTGCTGGTCCAAGAGTGTAATTTTCTTTTCATTCATTGTGTAAATAGGTCTATAAAAGCCTATCAAACAATTCTTAATCAGCAAATCTGTCAGAATCTAGATCCAAGTCACATAAAATATTTGAGCATTCCAGAAAGCCCTAGATAGTTTTCAGAGCTAGCAATTGTAGGTATATCAAGCTGTCTTGATATTTCTGCAGAAGCAGGGACAGGGCTCAAAAAAGTGAAGATGGAAACACAGCTATGCAGTCAAAGCTCTGCTCCTTTTTTACAATCATCAAGCTTGATGGGGCTGCCCTTTTGACTTTTTGGAGCCCCTGAAGATGTCCCTGAGGCTGTCCAAACTTTGCATTAATACCCAACTATTTTCAATTAAATAGATTGTAATTGGCAACATTTTTCAATTGTGGCACCCAACAGTCATAGAAGTATTAATTTATTCACTGGATGAATATCTACCCAAGAATTTTAAGCAGTGTACAAAGTGTATCTTCTCCAATGTCTCCCCCTTTATTAGGACCAATGAAAATGACAGAAAGGTGAAAGGTTTCAAATTCTTCTGAGCTCTTCAAGAGGCAAGATTTTATGAAAAGAGAGGATACAAAAGACACAAGAAGTCTAAAAATGAGGGCAGACATGACAGCTGTAAGATGTACAGTTCCAACTCAGTTTCTTAATGAGAGTTCTAGAATGAATTCATTTGTCAGCAGTAGATGTTAGGTTTCAAATACAAAGAAAAGGTGGTTTTTCCTACTGTTTGCCGGGAGAAAGTATCACTTTCTCAGAAGGCTCTCACTAGGGCCGTGCACTCTTCAGAAATGATTGAGAAGAAGTGCTTCAGATCTTAGGCAAGCACAAACACTTGCAAGTCTGAAAAAGAAATATGGCCACTGTAATGAATAACAGAGAGAGCTGTGCCCCAAAGCAATTCTTTTGAATCATGTTTGAAGTGTGCATAGCCCGAGTGTTCACATTTTATATAGGAATAAGTCTTTAGATGAATGTGCTTCCTTGGATTACAAAATCTTTGTAGGAATACATCACATCTGATGCACACATAAACATTAAATGCAAGGAAAACAATGTGTGAATGAGAAAGCTTATACCCCTCATTTTAAGAAATGTGTATGTCAATATAAATTATCCCCAATAGGTTCAATAAAGATTGATTTGGAACTCCAGCCTTTACATTTCTTTTCTTCAACCTCTATTGTTCCCTTTAAACCTTGCGGTTCCACAAGGAATTTGGACTCTGCAAACAATCACTTAGTCCTTAATGCCTTCTTTATTTTTATTAGCTTTAAGCCCCCTCTGATGTGTTTACATCTCAAGAGGAATGTCTGAGCTGGGAGCTCCTTCAAGAGTTCTGTGAGGTCTGACGTTTTCCATCCCTCCAAACCAAGGTAGATAAGAGCAATTGGAGCCCAGCTCAGTGTCATACAAGCAAACTAAAATAACAAAACCCAGGCAGAGAAAACACAGAGTTTCTGTCTTTTGTTTGAAGTGGTGAAAAAGTGCAGGTCACAGTCATAAACAAAAGAGGGAGGAAGTGGGTGAGAAGGCTGTCAGGTCTTCAAAAGTTTACACATTGGGGGCTGAGGCTGCTTCCCCCCCCCCTTGGGAACATACCGAGTCACCTATTATGTAGCACTTTACCTTTATTTGATAGAAAAATGAGCTAAAACAAATATTGCTCATAAGGTGACTTGCCACATGTATTTTGAGTCTTCTGTTCCTAAGGCAGAGAAAATAATTATAAAAAGTCTCAAATAATGGTCTGTCTTACTTGTATTTTCACTTCCCTTTTACTAGAGTCCTTCATTCCAGTGATGGAACTCTGAACCAGGAAGGTATTCATTTGTGTTTTTTCTCTGTCATGAACTCAAGTGATAGCCTTAAACAAGCCAGTAGTATTTCTGTCATTGTCACAGGGGAGAATGCTGCTCAAACTAAAGATTAGTCACTTCTTTCCCTCCCCCTTCCAAAAAACAAAGGACCTCGGATGGAAGCAGAAGATAAGTCATGAATAATAGAGTAGGATCTTGGAGATAATCGTAACCAACATGTTGTTCAATGCAAGATTTGCACTGTAGGATATGACTTCCCAGCCAATGGCAATCTATCTATCTATCTATCTATCTATCTATCTATCTATCTATCTATCTATCTATCTATCTATCTATCTATCTATCTATCTATCTATCTATCTATCTATCTATCTATCTATCTATCTCTAGCTCCATCTCCATCTCCATCTCCATCTCCATCTCCATCTCTATCTCTGTCTCTATCATCTCTATGTCTATTTCTGTCTCTATTATCTCTATCTATCTCTATCTGTAAAACATGGTAGTATGTGACTGATTGAACTTTGCAAAAGAGGCTGTGGGTAACCCAGGCATCACTTTGTCACATATTTCTGTAAAAAGAATCAGATCCAGAGGGGAAGGAGAAATACAATCAATCACACATTTTTGTCCAATATTTTATATTTTCCCAGTTCAGAACTAATCTGGCTATATGTGAAGGTTCTTTAGCCAAAGTGGGGGAGAGGAAGAGAGAAACAGATGAGATCTGAAACAGCGCTCGAGAAGTGAATGAGAAAAAGAGCTATCTGAAAGGTTCTAGTACTTGATAATAATTAAGAGGTTTAGTTTAGAGACACTCAAAGTGGATTCATCTAGAGATATTAGAGTGTTTCCATTATCTATGGAAGTGGAATGGGGAGACTGAATTGGCTGGGAGAACTTAGTTATGCTGTGAAGACATCCAGAAGATCCCCAAGAGATCTTTCAGTGAACAGATTAATAGAAGTCAAAGGTTAGTATGAAGGTCATAATGTATTGTTGTTATTATTCTTTTAATTATGCAATTTCTAGTAATCTCTACATGGAAGGAGTCCTTTTCTAGTTTTCAAGCTTATTTCAAATATTACTGTGAGTGTGTACATGCATATGTAAGTGTATTTACCCAATTATTATATTTGAAATTATCCAGCCTACCAATTTGTTAAAAACTGATCATTCTAAAACAAAGAAAACTAAAAATCCAGAAGCAAAATATCAGTTAATACTTTTTAAAAAAAAAAGTTTTAGACCTTTTTTAAAAAGTCTCCATCTGATGAATGTAGATGATAGGCAAACTACTCTGGGGAAGTATTTCACCAACAGTGTGCTGTGCTCAATAGCTGGTCTGTTATAACAACTACACTTAACAAAGGTCATCAGATGAAAACTTTAGGGGCAGCATAGCTGTCCATAAGTCACTCTTTCAAGAAGCCTGACATTAAGTCATGTGAAGATTTATATAACATTATAGCACTTTGGATTGGACCTAGAAATAAATTGATAGACAAGGTCTAGCAAATCCTAGACAGGAATCTAGATGCTTTTTTTGGAACTACTTGAATTCACTAGAATATTTCCAAACACAATCCCACAGAAAATTATTGCAATGGTACAAATACAACATTATTAAAGGAGAAGCAATTCTTAAATGCTATCTTTGTCTTCACATAAGGCTGAAGCTGCTATATTAGCCTAAGTTCATAAAAAGACCTCCAAAACACATAAGTGTCCACAAAGGAGATGAATGCCAAAGCATCCACAGTGACATCCCAACACAAACCAGTGTGATTTACATATATTTGTCCAACACAACATTGGGAAAACATGTATATTTTGAGCCTCTTCCTAACAGTAGTAATAAGATGGGACTTGGTTCCAATAGAAGTTGTTTCACAAGATAGGGCCCTGCCATAAAATGAACAGAAGTACTTCTACATATCAAATATATACTGCAACTTGATCCATAGAAGATGCTCTGTTGATGGTCTAAGAATGTGAGATAAATGTATGGGAATATGTGGTTCTATAAATATCTTGGTGATAAGCCATGTAAAGCTTTATGGATCCCTATGAGCAAGTTGAATTGGATTTAGAAGGGTTTTTTTTTTCAACATGAGGGTTATGTGGGACTTTCAGGAAATACCATTCTTCAATTGCAGTAGCTCATTTTGAGCCTGCTACAATTTTCAGGTAATCCTCTTATAGCTGTTTCTTGGAGTGTGACACCATACATGCCAGGTGCAGAGCAGATCAGCAAGAAGATCATAACTAATTGATAGAGACGACTCCTTCAACAAATTTTCCTAGAAAGTGTGCAAATTTAGCCTTAAAAGATTCTGATAGAGTGAGATATGCCTAGTAGACAACTTTATTGAACCAGGTTTAACATCACTCCCTGACAACAAGCAAGAAGTCAAAGTATCTTCCCAAATTTGCTGCTAGACATTTGGTAGATTATATTGTCATAGATGATAGTTAAACTTAGTTCAATAAAAGTCTCAAGATTTTCTATTCTAACCAAACTTTCATGTAGTAGTGGTTTTTCATCTGTTTCATGTTATCCTTCTAATAGTTTGGGTAGGGCAAAAGAGCATGAGGGCATTTTAAATGAATATTCTTGGAGCGTCAAGAAAAAGAAGCAGTTTGACAAGCTAGTACAGGACCAAGACAACAAATTCAAAAATTTGAAAATATCAGTAGTTACTGTCACAAAATAGCCATAGGGGGTTTACCTATTAACTAAACTCTGGGGACATCCCATGAATTTCCTAGAATTCTACCTGCTATTTCTTGAAGCAAGAAATTCCCTAGTCTACTCCTTCCCTTTCTTCCCTTTATTTGGTCATGGAGCTCTGGTTGCAACCAAAGCATTGGTTTGAAGCTACACATATTTTTAATTTTCTAAAGATGCCTGTGGCACCCATGCAGGGCCCATAGGCATTAGAAATAAATATGTTCCTGGCAGTTGATGCTTTATGTGGCAATATGTCAATTTCCCTTCCCAAGCCCTACTTTTTATTGTTATTATTAAAAAACATTTTTTAAGAGATAGAGCTGGAAGCAGACACAACAGAAAGTATATGTGGGCGCATTTGCACCCCCACCATCTTTGGGACCCCAGAACTAGTAAATACACTTGGAAAATAAAAGCTTCTAGACATGTGCTGATTTCTGGAACTGAGATACTTTGTAGAATCAATGAGGAAGATGGTCTCAAGGCTAGCAAGAGAACCAAGCAGACGTAAGGGAGCCTGTGAGAACTAAGCATGAACATTATATGCCTAAATGTGAACTGCTCCTATGGGAAGATGCAGGAAGGTAAAAATCAATCAAATGGGTTTTTATCCACACACACACATGAATATACACATGGAAGCAGAAAGGTGTTTTTACTTCTTCATCATCAGAGTTAAGTGGTAGTACAGATGTGTCTTCAGAAAGAAAAACCCTACCTTTGAAGCCATTCAAAATCAGCATTGCACATTTGTGTAAGTCAGAACACAGAGCGAATAGTACTTCCCTTACCCCGGGCATGATTGATTTGGTGCACTGATGTGTCCAACTGTAATAATACTTGTAGCAGCTTAAAGAAAAATCATACAGGCGTAATGGCTAGCCATAATGGCCTGTGCTTTCTTTATTTATATTTATATGATTGGTGCATTAGCTGCATGGAATGGATATGTACTCTGTGTTGAAGTTATTATTTGCTAATTTGCAGCTTAAAAAAATAGTAATAAGCAACACCGCGCACTATCTCTTATGTATCGTGCATTACAATTACAACAGTTTGATTAATCACCAGCACTCGGTTTTGTTGCCGCTCTGCTACAGAATTCTGGGTAATGGGGTTGTTTACCATTTAGCAAGTGGCAACATTTCACTCTGTTTCACTACATTAAACTGCTCAAATAAAGCAAATGGATATTGAAAAGAGTTGGCCATCTGCCTTTATTTTCTCTTACTTTTGTTAAGAAGGAGAATTGGAAGGGGGTGGTGGAAATCCCACCTTCTCTGAAAGGATGAGAAATAAAGTATGACCCAAAAAAAGAAAAAAACCCTGCCACCACTTTTTATTTATTTTTTTAAAGTTAGATCAAAATCTCATCTAGATGCAGTTCAGATGAATGGGGGGGGGAAAGCTTGCTTTTGTGGATTTGGAGTGATTTCAAGACCAGCAATAGGTCTAATGATTATTTAATGGTGCCGTGCTTAGCGCTGGATTATGTGAGACTTCTTGTCCCCCACCCCCTTTAAGAGTTTGATGAATAGGTTTTGTGACAGCCATTTAGGAATAAACAAGAATTCATCAGTCTGTATAAGAAGGAGCCAGTTTGTAGATGAAGTTTTGGGAGGTAATTCATGAGGTCAGTCCCATTTAGATGTAGACTATTAGAGTTCTGCTTTTGAGAATGGCCATACAAGAGACTTACTTCGCATGGACCTCAGAAACACAAAGCTCCCTTTCAGAAAGAAGCCTGAAATTTTTATGACCTGGCTGCTAGGAAGCACATCAACTTGTCACTGTGAAGATCTGCTGGGCCAGGACCTCATCACTCTATTAAAGAGCTCTGTGACCCTATTGATTTGAAGTATTTAAAGCAGGGGTGAAGTTCAAAGCAATTTCTTTTCTATACTATTACTCAGCCTCTCTGTGTCCCGGCTCTAAAACATCTGCTGTCAGTTCCCCTCTGGTGTTTGACTCTGGAATCTGTCACAAGAGAACAGAGTAGTTTTATTTGGAATAAATTGGATTCCCTGCTTTTTCTTTCTTTTCTTCAACTTTTAGCATTTTTGTGCTGAAATCAATGCTTTACACCACTTCAAGCCTCAGGAAATAAAACTAAAAGGATATTCTTTTATGTGTCTTTAATAGAGAGTAATCCAAACACACTTCACTTCTGCAGATCTGTAATCCAATGTATACCATCAGTCACCAGAACACATCAACAAAAACTAGAATGTTTCCTTTCCACGGAAAATCAATATGAAAATATGATGGTTTTTTAAACATAAACTTTACTAATCACAAAATACACAATACATAAACATACACAAAAAGATATACAGCAAATCTCCAGATTAAGAACATCCCAGTTTCAGGATAACCCATAGTTAAGAATGGAGCCTATTGTAGCAAAATTTGAGTTAAATACACAATTATTCAAGTTTGTATTTGCATGGTTTGAGTTTATTACACAATGCAACTTGTATCATATTATACAATAATACTCTTCTGACTTACGTACAAATTCAATTTAAGGACAGACCTTGGGAACAGAACTTGTTCTTAAACTGGGGACTATCTGTACATACAAATACTGTACAAAACTAAACATTTATCTGAAAAACCACACAATCTATTTCTGCCCTTCATTCTCTTCATGAATTCATCAACATTTCTTTTTCTTTTATACCATTATAAATAATCACAATTGAAATTTTCCCTTATCTCTTTTTATTTAATTTGTAAAATCCTTTTCCATCAAGATATTTTTCTCTGCTTATTTTTGATATAATGCATATATGGTCTCCAGCCTTTAATAAAAAATCTCTGTAGATTTCTGTCTCATTAGGGACATCAATTTGCCATCTGCACCAATTTTGCCATCTCTGCCAAGTCCTTAACTTTAAGGACTTTAAGTAGCCAACCTTAAGCATCATACAAATTCCATTCAACACCTGTTTTATCTTATTTCTAATTGCTAGGATTCATTTGGAAATGAGAAATGGATAAATCAATGGAGAGAGAGAGAGAGAGAGAGAGAAGTCACTTTGACCATGAAGTGACCGTGGTCACTTTATCCATGACATTACCAGACTTGAGTTTTGCTCAAAGGAAATTTTATTTTTGTGTAATATACTGAAGATTTCTGTAGGGTTCAGATGAAAAACTGTTTCTACTAGCTTGCTTTATCTGAGAATCAAGTAATTAATGCAATGGAGGCAATTTGCTCATTGGGACACTACTGGTAATAAGTGGTACATTTTTCCTTTATATTTATGAATTAATAATGAGAGACTGGCTCTATGTTGATCATTATTTCATTATAAAGCCAATCAATTAATTGATTATGTGCCATTAAGTCAGTGCCAGCTCTTAGCGACCACAAGATATCCAGGAAGATCTGTCCCCAAACTAATTCTTCAGGTCTTCCTACATTTTATACAATTTTATACAACTCAGCCAACATTTTCCAGTTGTTTTCATTTTCTCGTTATTTTTCAGAAAAAAATCCAGTATTTTATCTATTGCTGCCATTGGAAAAAAAAGAAGAGGAAGAATGTTTAGCATGAAACCCACTCCCAAACTATTACTGTTCCAATGAATGTTGCCTCCTAATAGAGAAATCTAATGAAATTAACTTCTAGAGCACATTTTCTGTTAACATAAAATTGTTTTGAGAGGCTGATGTCAGGTTCCAAAAACCAAGAAAGACATGATGATGTTCCCTAAGCAGTTTCCTTAATTGTTCCTCACCTATGGACAGAAATTTTTGCCAAACTAAAGTAGACTACCTGAACCATAAAACATATACTCTGAAAATTATTAGGGAAGAGCCTTCTTCATCCTTTTTCTCACACAAACTATCTAAACTATGCTGTCTCTTGTTCCTCTGGAATCCCTTTTGGGAATCCAAACAACATTCCATCCCACTTACAGTATATGCACTCAGCACTGTGTTGATATTTTATTATTTTAGAAGTAAAACCAGTAGCAAAATGTTGTAATGTTCATTAACCTTGTTCAAAATTGCAGCCATTCAATTCTTCTGCCCAACTTTTCATTTCATTCCTTCACTATCAACATCCAACATAAATCCAAAGCTATTAAATATTCTCAATTTCCATTGACTTACCTCATACTTTTAATATTCTCCCCCAAACTCCACCATTAACTTTCCTTGGCAAATAGATTGGGTTGTTTTTTCTGCAAAGGATTGGCACTCAGGGACAGAAACTCACCAATAGGTGGAATAATAATAATAATAGCTGAAACTACCTGGAAACTGCCTGGTATGCCAAAAGATAGGTTATTATAAATACAAATAGTACAAATAAATAAACCTTCAATAAATGGTTGATCAGAAAAGGAAAAAAAAACTTCTCTTTGCAATGCATCTTCAAAATATATTTATTCTGTTCAAGAGACTTTTGGAATTTATCAATTTATTCAACTCACATTAAGTATTATTAGTACATTAAACAATAATAGCAAAAACAGCATCCCAAAACATGGTTCTGAAATTGCAGCTCTAATGGAGTTTTGCAGTTATTTGCATGGAGGAGAGAGGAAAGGAATCTTGGGTAAACAATTCCTGTTATTTCTAAATGTCAGCAAGGAAGCCTTGCAGCTAATTTGGAAAGAATTTTATTTCTTTTTCCAAACAATTTGTGATCCCATGTTTTCTTGCAAAAGCTGCAGGCAACCATGTACCTTCTGATTAGTTAATAACAGAATGCATACTGCATGCACATTATAGTTCTGATTCTGTGACATGGGCAAGTTGTAATAAGATGTGGAGTGAGCTTAATATGTTTTGGGGATTGTATCAAATTATAAATGAAAATATCAGGCTGAATATACCAATATGCTTCCTTCAAAACAAGTATCAATAAAAAGGAAATAGAAAAAGTAACAAGTAACAAGGAAAAGGAAGAAACCAAAAGGAACAAAAGTCGAAAAATAAATATCAAGTGTTTAAAAATAAGTGAAAAAAGTTACTTCTAACTATCTTGATCTTTAATTCATTCAGATGTTTTCTTTGTTCCTCCCATTGAAGGGGCTTCTTCGAGGTTTTAGCAGACCTCCTTCGTAAATCCATTGGAAAATCCTTATCCATTATTCCAAAACCTTATTAAAAAAAAATTGATATTCCAAATTTATCTGGAATCGTAATTTTTCTATAACGTTCAAAATCTTATTTAGCTTTTTGCTTTAAATTCTTAAACTTATAGTTAATTTTTCTTCCATCTGGTGAAAGATTACCCAGTAATCCATATGATTGAGAATAGATTTGAATTTTGTTGTCCTAGTTCTAATCCAATACTCAAAAGCAGCAAGAATCAATGTTCATCCTTCCCTCAGATCTAAACACATAGAAAAATCATCCCTTTTTTTTTGTTTGTCATTTCAGTACTGATAGATCCCTATACTAGAATGGGATATTTCAGAATCCTGGCATTCAGCTATTTTGAGGCAATGGAAAATTAGACTACCAGTTACACTGTAGACACAGCTACAAGAAAGAGATATTTGCAATAGTATTTGGTAACCGAAGATACACAAATGGCAGCTTGTTGCATGTTCAAGGAGAGCTCAGCTTTCCTTAAACTACTGCCCAACAATGTTGCTGGCTAAGAATTCTAAGAATTATAGTCCAAGCAATCTGAAATGTACCAGATAGAGGGTTGATTATGGAAACTCATAAAAGAACAATGGCTAATAACCATAGCATATATTCTTTGAAGAGACTTGCCTCTATTTGAGTCCAGGAGTTACTCAATCGTACTGAATGAATATGTCCCCAAAGCACATACTCTCTTAAAATAAGCAATATCTCTTCTATTGGCAGCAAATAATTCTGCTGAAATTTACATGGCTACATTAATGCATAAGGAACTGTGAAATGAGATTCTAATCTGAGAACAAACGCCTCCATCAATAAGGAAGAACCCTGGAAGAACAGAAGAAGGATGTACAGATATCTGGGTATTTGATTTCTTCTTAGAAAGGCAGACTTACTGTATACTTTCCATAAATATGTATTTTAAATAAACTAAGTTACTGTTGTTTAACTGAAAGTACCAGGCTATTTTATAAAGAACAAGCATATGGTACTTACCTTCTTGGTACCACTGAGACAAATTTCTGCCCATTGTTTAAAATCCTAGAGCTTTTAGCAGATTGTTCTATACAATGGAAGATTATTAAGTTCCCCTTTGAAGTGTGTATGTATTAGTCAACATATCTCTATTGATGTTGATATGCATTGGTGAAGAAAATTGTTTTTTTGCCGCTTTTGAAGCTATACACACAATGAATTCACATACTCCTACAGAACTGCTTATCAAGCAAACTATGCATTACTAAGGAATTATGTTTATAGAGAGATAGCCCTGATCACATTTGCTCAAGCAGTATCCTCAAGAATCTGGCTCTTTTGCCAGCAGATTCACCTTTCGTTTGTTCATCATAACAACTGTCCTTTGTAGCTTTGCATTTTTATCTACTCAGCAAAAGAAACAATTGCTCCAGTTCTAGGGTCAGTACTAAATTCACTAAGAAAATCCCTAGGCGAGTCTCTCTCAGGGGGAAAGTCTTAACGATAGGAGAGATGGTAACAATTTGCATCGTGTTCTAAGAAGGCAGAAAAGAAAAAAAAATCTATGAACTCTTAACCCCAAAAGAAATGAAAACTAAGTCTATCTCTCCCCCCCCCCCCAGCTTCTATGCTTTCATTGTCTGTCCATATCTGCTTCAGTGTGTGGGGGAGAACCAATAAAAATCACTGCAGTTGAAATCATCTTGAATTCATGCACTGAATATATTGCCATTTATAGTCTATTCTCCAAGGATGACATTTAAAATAAAACTCCAATTTGATGGGCCAACTGTACAGCATTAAAAACAATAAGCAGGATTTTCCTCACCCCTATGAATCCAGTTGAAATGAGTAAAAAAAAAAAAAAGCATTGTTTTAACCACCTACACCAAAGACATAAACTTAAATGTCCCCAAAGACAACATGGGTGTTTTTTTAAAAAAAATGTTTCTTCCTCAAGATTATGTATGATACAAAATTTTACAGAGCATACAATTTATTTCTATGCTAATGGGCTCCCTTTTTATATCCTATAACATATGTTTAGCATCACTTGGAAATGGTCATGTTTTTTAAAGAAACAGAGTGAGAAACAATTAGAGACATTATCTTTATTTATTATGGAAAATCTTAAGGAGACATTGCTTTTTAAAGTAGATATAATTGTGTAAAGACATTCATTATACCTTTATATATGCCGTCCCTGCTCTAGTGCCCTCCAGTTGTGTGCTGAACTACATTCCATCAAGCTATGTTGGGTGAGGATTATGACCATTGATGTCCAACACAATTTGAGGGCACCAATTTAGGAAGCATTGCTTTACATATTTAATTAATGGCACAATTGGTGTTTATGTAACTCAGTCTGCAGATGAAATCAGAAATGCAAAGCCCTATGCATGTCGTGGATCATGAAGAAAACTCCTACAGATATATGTTTCCTTACTAACTTTAGTGTAATGAAGCCACTTCGAATTAAATATATTGAGGCTTATTGGAAACCACAGGTGGTTAATAGATAAGAGTAGTAAAAAAGGATTTCCCCCCTAACTCTCAGATTTTAGTCTTCATTCCACATTATAAAGGTAAAGGTAATATTTTCCCCTATCCAGTTGTGTCTGACTCTAGGAGCTGGTGCTCATCTCCTTTTCCTAGCCGAGGAAGCCAATATTGTCTGAAGACATGTGCATGGTTATGTGGCCAGCATGACTACACACCGAGGTACACACTATGCTGTTACCTTCCCACCGAAGTGGTACCTAATTATCTACTTGCATTTGCCTGCTTTGAGCCGCTAGGTGGGCAGGAGCTGGGGCAAGTAATGGGAGCTCACCCCTTGCACAACATTCGGATCTCCAGCCCAGGCTGTCAACTTTCAGCTGACAAGATATTTTCTCTGTTTGAGATTCAACTTTAGAACAATTTAATCATTTAAAATGATTTTATGGAAATACATTTCCATATATAAGTATAAAGGAAATACATTTCTGTATTGAGAGATCATGCCAGAGGTGACTGCTCAATCTGCTATCTAGATGTTGTTGATAACAGTTCTAAAGGCCCTGTTTTGCAATCTAATGGACACTAAAACAGTTATACAGCTTAGAATCATGTTAACATCTATTTTTTCAAGTCCAATTGCCTGTTCTCTTTGCTCTGACCTATCATGAACCTATCATTGCAGCAAATATTGATATATATATCAATATTTGCTGCAAACTATGTCTTTCGTGCAAGGTTTTTAGATTTAAGATGAAGGTAAAACAGATAATGAGGATTAGATTAGATTAGATTAGATTAGATTAGATTAGATTAGATTAGATTAGATTAGATTAGATTAGATTAGATTAGGTTAGGTTAGGTTAGGTTAGGTTAGGTTAGGTTAGGTTAGGTTAGGTTAGGTTAGGTTAGGTTAGGTTAGGTTGGGTTGGGTTGGGTTGGGTTGGGTTGGGTTGGGTTGGGTTGGACCAGATTAGATTAGATTAGATTAGATTAGATTAGATTAGATTAGATTAGATTAGATTAGATTAGATTAGATTAGATTAGATTAGATTAGATGTGAAGCAGATAAATTATCATTTATTGACATGTCTATTGTTTAATCTGTTTTAAGCAAACTGTTGTAATTTCTAACTCCATGAAATTACAACAGTTGTCTTTTTAATTGTCCTATCTATATTTTTCAGCAAATATTTCTGAATAATGCATTGTTTTAAATATTTGTATTTCTTTACCTTTTTCAAGATAATATTGTCTTAAAAAGAAATAAAAAATGATATTGTTTAATTGTTAATTTACAAATCAAGTCTGTGCACTGCACATATTTTAATTCTTTGGAATAAGCCATAAATGAAGCCTTTGATGGTCCTCTTGCCCAACACCACATCTTCCTAAAGCCTCCTCTCATTATCTCATTTGATAAGAACTGCTTCTCACTTTCTCTCCCTGTCTTTTCTACAATATCTTTAGCAATTGTAATATCAGTAATTGCTGTATTTTTTTTTCTTCCATTCAGTCCTGTCTGATCTTCTTGGATAAGTCCCTGCAGTTTTCTTGGCAATGTTTTTCAGAAGTAACTTGCCAGTGCCTCTTTCCTATGCTCCATCACTGGGCACTTTTAAAAAGAGACTGGACAGTCATTTGTCTGAAATGGTATAAGATCTCCTGCTTGAGCAGGGGGTTGGACTAGAAGATCTCCAAGGTCCCTTCCAACTCTGTTATTCTGTTATTCTAGGATTGAAAGTGACTGACTCAAGGTCACTCGTGCCCAAGATGTGACTAGAACTCACAGTCTCCCAGTTTTTAGCCTGATACCTTAACTAATGCACTAAACCTGTTCTCTGTTATTGCCTTATACTGAATCCAAATATTGGTTTGTTCCACCAGCTTGGCCTATCCTGTTCAATATCCTTTCTTCAAGTTATCCAACAGGAATTTTTTTCTAGCCATTTTGTGAAGATGTCACAAATATAAACTTCTGCAGATAATTGTTGCTGAGCCATAGACCCCCTCCCCTCCTGAAATGGATATTCCAGATCAGGTAGTATTGTTGGTTCTATAAACCAGCCATTTTCTCTTCCATCACAGAAATGCATATGTTGGATGTGAATGATAATGTTTGAATTATAGTTCATTTCAGTGCCTACATGAACTCATTATTTCCCATTGCTTGTAAGCAAGAATTCAGTTTCTCATCACATGTATAGCATAATAAGAGTCGGAGCTAATAATTCTCAGATTAAAAATTAGACATAGCTATTCCTCACATTAATAAAATATCCATCATAAATCTCCTGTGTAAATACCACACTGCTGCGAAAAGTTCCATCATTCTGATGTTTAGCCAGATATATTACACTTATTAGGTAGCATATGTGAATGACTGTGGGATGCCCAGCAGCAGCAAGGTTTCCAGTATCACTGTGAAGTGGAGAAAATGATTGAAAAAAGTATTTTTTTAAAGACTTTATGCAGCAGTATCCTAATTCTGATAATCCCTGCTCCTCCATACATTTACTATTTCATTGAGTTTGTTCCTTACTAGCAAGAAATCTAAAATCCTTTCCTGCTTTATTTATTGTTATGTATTCCCATCATGCTGACCATTTTTGGTAGCTTATTAGTGGTTTTATAAAAATTTCTCCTAGGATACCTGTTGCTGGTACAGGGTAAAAATTCCAATGCTTCCGCACATAAAGACTGTATGGCTTTTTCCCCTCTCTATATTTTTATTCAGTACAAGGACACATGGAGTAGACTTTTCCACTACTTTTCTTCTTAATATACCTGATGTACATTCCCTCATATGAATGAAATTTGCTTCCACTGAGCTAGCGATCCTACAACTTTAGTGTTATTCTCTATAGCTTTGACAACAGGCAGTTTTTCAGGAATGCAACTTTCTGCTGCTGTAATTAATATGGCAAGATATTTTTTTCCTGTCTCAAAAGGAAGTTGTAAATATGCATTTAAAAAAAAATCAGATTGGGAGAGTCTGATGACTTAGTGAATGAATTGATAACTGCTGTTTTAGCAGACATTTAAGCCAAGCAAGAAGGAGGGTAGAAAAGCAGGGTGACAACCACGTGTGTGGCTTTTGTATATGTTGTTTAAACTCATGGCTCTTTTAATAGCAACAATCTGCAGAATGTATCATTTACTGTCAGAATAAACAGGGCAGTAGCAAGTTATATATGAGCATGAGTGTTTTGCAATGCTATGAAATACCTCTCAGCATGTGGATTCTACAAACAGATGGGTACACTGTGAAATTATGAATCAGCTGTTGACCAGTCTACATTCACAAGGCATTTGTGCAAAGGTGCGGGTGAACCATCTGTCTTGGACTTAAGAGTTTGTCAATCATTTGTAGCTTCAGAAATATTGTGAAAAGTAGATCAGTAAACCCAGGTCAAGGAACAAGTTGCTCTATAAACTATCATGCTGCTTCAGCTATCACAGGTTCAGTAACCATGGTGCGCTTAGGTTTTCTAGTTGATGCTCGCATTATCTCTAACCAGATTTACTGCAAAATATTTTAAGCTGACCTGTCTTTTTGCACATTTTGGAACACTGGTGAAAAATAAAGCAACATGGAATGGAATGGAATGGAGTGGAGTGGAGTGGAGTGGAGTGGAATGGAATGGAATGGAATGGAATGGAATGGAATGGAATAGAATAGAATAGAATAGAATAGAATAGAATAGAATAGAATAGAATAGAATAGAATAGAATAGAATAGAATAGAATAGAATAGAATAGAATAGAATAGAATAATGTATTTGCCCAAGTGTGATTAGACACACATAGAATTTGTGAGTGGTGCATAAGCTCTAAAACATTAACTACCACTATAGTTGTTAGGGCACCAGGCTAGAAATGGGGAGACTGAGTTTTACTATTTGCCTTAGCCACAAAGCCAGGTGGGTTATTTTAGGCAGTCACACTTTCTCAGGTTCCAATCTGAGTCGATCGCCAGGACCAGAGTTTTAGTCTTCCAAGCTTTCGGATTCATGCTGGAGTCCATCCTGAGGGAACTTCTTTCTACTTCTTCTCTCTAAGAGCTGGGGTGGCACAGTTGTTAGAATGCAGTATTGCAGGATAATTCTGCTGACTGCCGACTGCCAGCATTTTGGCAATTCGAGTCTCACTAGCTCAAGGTTGACTCAGCCTTCCATCCATCCTTCATTGGTAAAATGAGGATCCAGATTGTTGGGGGCCATATGCTGACTCTGTAAACCGCTTAGAGAGGGCTGTAAAGCACTGTGAAGCGGTATATAATCTAAGTGCTATTGCTATTGCTAGCAGAATGTGTGCTTTGGGCTATCCTATGCATATATTTGTTCCCTGAGGATGGGCTCCAGCATGAGTCTGAATGCTCGGAAGATTAAACCTCTGATCCCGGTGACCAACCCAAATTAAATCCTGCAACATTATCCTGGGACACATATATTTGTCTTACACTTTCTCAGCCCTAAAAAGTGAGCAATGGAAAACCACTGAAAATCTCACCAAGGAAACTGCAGGAACTTGTTCAAGCAGTTGCCAGGAGTCAAGTGTGTCTCAAAGGCAAATAAAAAGAAATAAAAAAAAACCCACTAGCTTGCTGTCTCGCTGTGCACACACACAATTGTTGCTAATATAAAAGTCTGCTGAGCTCTGGATGTGCAATCAAAGTGCATTCAAGATTGAAGAACTGAGCAGTGGTTTGGAAGAAAATCACATTCTCTTAATTTATGCATGTCTCGTTGTGGAGGGGGAAGAAAAAACCCAGACAGAGACCTTTTCCAAGGTCAAATGTTTCTCTTACCAAAACATTTTTAAGGTATATGCCCATGTTTCTCACTGATTCTTTTATGTACTCAGCATTCTGTCCTAAAAAGTCTGAGTTTATTAGACATCCATTACAATTGACACATTGTTGCACTGAGGAGTGAATAGATGCATTAGACAGATGAGCTTAATTGGCTTTCATCCAAGAGAAATTAGAGAGAGGGGGAGAAAGACAGCTGAATTTGATTCACATTTTCAATTAGTAAAACTTTCTTTCATTATTATAATGCCTGCTCAAATAGCAGCCACATCATGGTGACAAATCCCGTTATCATGCTTTCTTTAATTGTCTTCCAAAAAGGCTTCCATTGAAAGCATTGTCTGGACTTGTGTATAATGCTGACAATCAAATTCCGTTCAAAGAGACCCAGGGTGGGAGAGGGGTGGGGGAGGTCTGACTAAAGCACATTATTATAACACTTTTTTTTTTTTGGCTGGTAGTTCTTCAGGCTGCAGTTCTTCTATTAGGTCACCATGCCATGATGACAATGATGTGTGCTAACAAGATCAGTCAGCAAGCATCAGTAGGATGTTGACATGTCCCATTTGTTTTTGTTTGTTTGTCTTCCTCTGCTTTAGAATTTTGTCCTCTGCAAGTATGATATAGCAGAATAAATGTGCTGGTTTTTAAGCTGCTAACAGCAGGCAAGGATTTTATCATCCAAAAGCAAATTAAAAGAAATGGAAAGACTTGAATCCATTTCAAACCTTGATCACAAGAAATTATGTCCATATAATCACTAGGAAATAGGGCCTCGCTAATGGCTATGCACATTCATGATCCTACACCCAAGGGCATCTATCTGCTGTCATTGGAAAGCTACCATATTGTCACACTTTTTTTTAACCTCATGACTTAAAAGGGGAACTAGAGAACAACTTTTTGGCTAGTTGCAGCAATGAATTAACACAGAGCATCAGGCTCCAAGCTGATAAGAAGCAGACAGCAAGATGTGGGTTTGAAAGGAAGGCTTTAGATTAGACATCCAAGCTTGCATAGATAGAATAGCAATATATGATGGAATGTAGTCCAGATTCCCAGGAGGAAGGAAGTACATTCCAGACGAGCAAGAGACAACTCAGTTCAGATGGTTGGTGTGACAGAAAAAGGGTGAAGATGGTGTCTCTCTAATACTTCCCAGAGTATTTATGCTTTATGAGGGTTTTAGCACGCTTATTTTGACAAGTCTCTGTCTATGGGTGAGGAATAATAAAGAAATATGCTTCAAAGAATCACAATTTATCTTTCTTGGTTTTTGGAACCTGACACACTTTGAATGGTTTGGTTGCATCTGTGGGATGCTGCCCAAAATGTAAGAGGGCAGGGCAGGGCAGGGCAGGGCAGGGCAGGAGAGGAGAGGAGAGGAGAGGAGAGGAGAGGAGAGGAGAGGAGAGGAGAGGAGAGGAGAGAGGAGAGGAGAGGAGAGGAGAGGAGAGGAGAGGAGAGGAGAGGAGAGGAGAGGAGAGGAGAGGAGAGGAGAGGAGAGGAGAGGAGAGGAGAGGAGAGTCCACCATCACTTATGCTCTTCTTGGTTGCAGTCAGACAGCATTTGGAGTTTCATCACTGGAGCATTTCAACTCATTGATAAATTATACTATGAGTGATACATGATACCTTATGTATCTTTGGTGTTCTCTGAGCTTGATTGTTTTCTTGCAGACATTTCATTACCCAAACTAGATAACATCATCAGTGCTAAATATCTGTGGAGATACTCAGTCATCCAGGTCATAGTTGTCTCAAAGGTGCTTTTTCAAAAAGGCAATTGGACTGTTTTTTTTTCCCTTTAGGAAGAAACAGTTTTCTTCCTCAAGGAAAAAACAGTCCAGTTGCCTTCTTGAAATGACCTTTGAGATGACCATCAGTGCTAACTAAACAACCAAGCTCAGAGAGCACCAAGGACCTCTCATTTCAACCCTGAGCCACAAATATTCTCCTTTATTGATACCTGAATTAACTGGTTGCTCTTATTTCTTGTATAACACATCTTCTAGGCAGACTTGGTTGAGTGATGCTTTATCAGCATATGCATATATTATGATATATACTCATGAATAAGCCAAGAATTTTAAGTGCCCCAATATATCCAAAGAATAGGTTTCAACATACTAGGGATGGGCTTATTTGTGAGCATATCTGCCAATACTTTTTAAAAGTAACTATACCTCATATACAGACTCACGTATAAGTCCATCCATAAATAAACCAACCCTTGATTTTTTTTTTTATCACAATACTATAAAAATGGATAATCTTTGTCCCAGGATGATGTGATCATTTGTAACCTTCCCAGCTGTCTTCTGACAAACAAAGTCAATGGGAGGAGCTGGATTCACTTAATGAACTCATGATTCACTTAACAACTGCAGTGATTCACTTAAAAACTGTGGCAAGAAGATCATAAAATGGGGAAAATAACTTAACAATTGCCTTGCTTAGCAACAGAAATTTTGGACACAATTGTAGTCATAAGTCGAGGACCATCTATGTGGTCTATGTAGCCATTATTCATAAAGACTTTTACTATCCACTATCATCTCTAAAGTTTTAAGTGTGTTCAGCTCCAAATTGTTCCAGCTCCACACAGGGCCAGTTGTTCAACTTCCCATCTATATGCAGACTTATCACCATCTCAAATGTTGTATCACTGTTGTATCTTCTGCAAACCTCCATACTTTAACAGAGGGATCCTTAGAGATGCAAACACTGTATAGAGAGAAAAGAGTAACGGAGAAAGCATACAGCCCTGGGGGATACCTGTGCTAGTTGTTCGGGTATTCAATGTGATTTTCCCAAGCTTCACCTGTTGCTTACTATCTGTCAGAAAGCTTATAATCCACCTACAAGTATGGACAGGCACAACTAGCTGAATCAATATAGAGTGAAGAATTTCTGGAATGATGGTATTGAATGCCGAGCTGAAGTCCACAAAAAGGACCCATGAATTTAAGATGTTGCAAGATGTAGTGCAGTGTCATATTGACAGCATCATCTGACAATCTATTTAGGGGGTAGGCAAACTGCACGGGGTCTAGCAGCAGATCAGTGAGGATTTTCAATGGCGAAACCACTTCTGAAAAACCTTGCCAAGAAAACTGCAGGGACTTCTGCAGGCAGTCTCTGAGACTTGGACACAATTGAACAAATGTAAATCTAACTGAAATTTACTTAGAATGCCCCACTGTCTTCTTATGATATATTCCCAGAATATATCTGCATAGCCTATGTCTGTGGTCTGAAGCATGCTCACTAGGAAAGAATTTTGTATTGAATACATATAGGATTGCATGGAACACAGGTAGTCCTCAACCTACTACCACAATTGAGCCAAAAGTTTCTGTTGTTAAGCTTGACAGTTGTTAAGTGATTTTTGGCTCATTTTACAACTTTTCTTGCCATAGTTGTTAAGTGAATTACTGCAGTTCTTAAGTTAGTAATATGGTTGCTAAGTGAGTCTGGCTTCACCATTGACTTTGCTTGTCAGAAGGTCGCAAAAGGTGATCCCATGACCCCAGGACACTGCAACAGTCATAAATATGTGTCAGTTGCCAAGCATTTGAATTTTGATCACTTGACTTTGGAGATACTGCAATGGTCATAAGTGTGAAAAACGGTCATAAGTCACTTTTTCAGTACTGTTGTAACTTCAAATGGTCACTAAATGAACTGTTGTATTATATCTTATTTAAGGACCATTTATTTCAATTGTCTATACAATCACTTCATATAGCTTGGATTCTATGCTGTATTTCTTGTAGCTTAAATGCAACATTTGACAATTTTCAAACTTAAACCACATTTTTATTACTAACTGTACAATAAACATCTCAGATAGGAGTAATTCTTTGCCCCTTGGGGGAAATTGCATTGCAGCATTCCAATCACAGAAATGAATGATTCCCGTAATATTTCTCATTTTAGATATGAGCATTTCGTTATTCCCATTAATCATGTTAACAGAATATAGTGCACAAGGGCCTTAATTTTATTACCATGTTTGGGTAAAGAGAGATAATAACTATGAATATAATTTTGGTGATTACTTCCAATAAAGCAATCATCTCCACTGTTCATTAAAATATATATTTGTTTATTTATTCAATCAAAATGGAGGATAATTACTCATTTTCCTCTAGTAGATAATAGACTTTGCATTCAAATGCTTTCATATATGACCTAACTATAGAGCTGAGTTATATATGCTTAAGAGCACTAATAGAATTGGAAACTTCAGATGTCCACTTTGGCGAGTACCTGGTTTATGCAAAATACAAAACAAAATAACCTCTCAGTAATTCTTATAACAGAAGTTTAAAAAGCATTAAGCATTTGTTCTTAAAAAAAACTGACATTCAGGAGCTAGGAGATATAGTCAGGCAGGGTGTCCTGTAGCCCTCCCAGAAGTGCTTCAGAGTAACAGCATTTTCAATCATTAATTTTATTACAATATATAACTTTTAAACAAGCAAGATAAAAACTAACAAGAACTAATATTTATAACAAAGAGGGGGGGAAAGAAAAGATACAAGACAAAAACAAAAGTGCAGAAAAAAACCCAACTATAAAGAAGTGACTTCTAATTTTCTTTTACAATAGTTATAAGTACAAATATAAATTGACCTCTTACTCTATAGCTACAGCATTCTTTACACTTTTTATATAATCTATTTTTTCTAATCCTCAAAACCATATAATTTCATTTTTTTCTGTTTCATGTAAAAGGTCAATGAGAGGATCCTAATCAACATTAAAGTTAGACAATGTCTTTTCTGTAATCAAAGTTCTCAATTTGGCCATCTCAGCAAGTTCCATCATCTTCATCATCTATTCCTCCATTGTGGGTAAAGTAGAATCTTTCTATCTTTTTATATATATAATAATAATCTTGCTGTAGTTATCATATTTTAAAAAATGATTGTTTTTCCAACTGTTTATCCATCAGTCCCAAAAGAAGTCTTTGGTTTCAATTGTACACTAATCTTTAAAAACATCTGTATTAATATATGTAATTGACTACAAAACATTCTAGCTTTTTTGCATGTAAATCAAGCATGATAAAATATTCCCTTATTTACATTTCCACATTAAATTTAAATTTAATATACATACTAGACAATTCTTTTTGGTGAGATATAGGAATGATCCATCATTTTATAAATCTTTTTAAGATTATAACAGACCTTTCAACCACATAGCCTCCCACTGTTCCATTTGTGTATTGTAAATAAAATTTTAGCCCATTTTATCATACATTCTTTTACTCGTTCTTCTGTTTCAAATTTCAATAAAAGTTTATATATTTTAGCAGTATGATAATCATTTGTACACAGTGGTGTGATTCAGCCAGTTCGCACCACTTCGGCAGAACCAGTAGCTAATTTTTTGTTGCCCAGGCCCAGAATGGACTTTTGGAAGCGGCATCCACACAGAGAACCGGTTGTTCACATATTTGAATCCCACCACTGTTTGTACACAATTCTGTATCAAACTCAGCCATACAATGTTCAAAACCAAAAGTTCTTTTATCTACCATAACTCTTTCTAATAATTGACATGTGTATCCTACTATGACCAGCACTTTTCTTGATGTTATTTTACATTCTCCTTGGCAAAATTTTAGCCTATCAGAGTAAGTTAACTGTTTATGTTTACTTATTTCTCTTTTATAAAATCCTTTTTTGTGCAGAGACCCACAAAGGTTTTTTTCAGGCATGTTTGCATCTGTTCCATACAGTATTCTCAATATTGCACGTCTAACAAAATGATTTTTAAAATCAAACTTAAACTTAGCTTTGTTGTAACATAAGCATCCATGCCATCCAACTCTCAACTCACATGCTTCTAATTCCAAAAATCTTCTGTTTCTCAGCAATGTCCATTCTTTCATCCATTATTGCTCAGGTTTTGAACCCTGATGACATCATGGAATGGCAAAAACCTGGAGAAGCTTTTAAACTAGTTCACAATCCTCATGTGAAATGCTCCAAATGGTCTTCCGGAATTATATCATTAATAAACTTCTGGCACAAAGGCTCACATGCCTTCCACTACAGATGTGTTAAATTAATCCTTTTGTACAGAATGCATCATCATGCAGTTCCCCTCAAGTGGAATAGGATTCTTTCCAATAGAGTAAAAGTAACCAGAGATATATCTTTACATCGTGCCTAAAACTACAGGCGAAAAAAATATTATCAAAGAATCCTAATAACATTTCAATATTCTGGGTTCTCCAGTTGTTGTTTCCAAAGGCAATAAATTTCTCTTCAAACTGATAAAATAAAGAACATGACTTTTAGAAGGCAAGATGTGCTGTATTTTACATCAAACAAAATAGCCTCAACCATTTGCACAGAGAGCATCCAGAGACATGATGAAACAAATATTCTGCAAGTAAACTGGAATACAAACACAAACTGGAATATAAACAATGTGCCTTTATTTGTATCTCAGCTCATAAATCCTCTTTTTTTCATCACTTATGGGAGGTGTCAGAAATCCAATTATATACACAAGGTTTAGAGAATATGTTCAGTTCATAGAATATATTGAGGACACACACTTTTGTCTTTTTGGCCCTGTTCAGATGTTCTCCCCAGTACTAATAATTAGAAGCAAGTATGAATTCATTTCCCTTCCCTTGACATATTCATCTTTCACCTTCATCCTTCCACTATTATCTGCCACTTTCTAATGTGGGTAGAGGCAGTTGCAAGAAATAGAGAGAATCAGTGATTCCCCTCTTATTTTTCTCTCCCATCCACTCTCCTTCCTGTCTATCCTTTTTAAGCAGCAGCTGTGAGAATTCATCCACCAGCAAAAAGCAGGCTAGTCAATTCCTAAGTGTCGCTTTGAGGGCATTCTTGGACTGATGCCTAATGAGGTGGCCGTGGTAGCGGCTTGTGTTGGCAATCACAACAGCCAATGCACAATGTTTTCCTCTGAGGACCACTTAAGAGTACTGCCAACAGAATAGCCTGGGACAAGCCCAATCAGATATCTTAGCTGATCCAACTAAGCAGGTGGGGGTTGGCTTCCAGTTCATTGATCACCTTGGATCATCCCTTGAAGTTACTTCACTCCATCTATCAGTAGGGCTTTGTCAGATTTGCCCATAGCATTTACCAATGGACAGGCTCATGAAGGACATAGCCATGTTCCAGGATGACTGTACTCTGTTGAATGACATTCATGATGCTGGATAAAGATGAATTATATATATATATATATATATTATATATATATTATATATATAATGTTTTACAATAACAATCTTTAGTGCTTAGTGAACAGTGTGTAGTTGGGTTCATATATTTAAAAACAATCAATAATAATCAATATCTAAAATTAATCAATATGTTGGTTAATAATATATTTCCTTGATCCTCTCTTCTTCCAATAATATTCCCCTTTTGTCTACATTAAACAAATATAATTCTTAATACTTTCATTACATACCAAGTTAAATATAAACATTTTTTAAGTATTTGTACATATAATAATAACATCAGCATATAACATCTTTTCTAATCAGCTTATGTTTCAATTGTATTTATAAAGGTCATCTTATTAGGTTATTATATGTCCTGTTTTCAAAATTCTTATTGAAGCTTAATTTCCACTCAGTATTCAAACCACTCTTATCAGTCATAATTTTCTCAATATTCATTACCTTTAAATATCCAAACTTTTCATTCAAATACACCGTCTCAATATTTTTACATTTCATATATTATAGAAATATTATACTAATTATATATCTTATCCCTCTTACTATAGGGCTCCTTTATGTCTAAGTTTTGTCTGTTCTTTTGACCATATTCAAACAAATATTTAATCATATAGTATACCATCTAATAATCTTACTATAGGGCCTCTTTATATCCAAACTTTATATTATTATTTTTAACTGTATTCAAACAAGTGTTTAGTCATATAATATTCCATCTGATAAGTTGAATCACATCTCTTAACTCCAACTCTAATTTTCTTCTTTTGCCAAGAGGCTTTCCAAATCTGTGAATTTAGCTAGCCAGGTTGTATTTTTGTAAATGTTGTTGGGGATAAAAAAGATAAATTAAGTAGGGTATTTGTTTTTTGCCTCCCATGCTTTAAGGATTCTCCTGACAGCTCTTTACTCCATTTTATTAAATCTTTTTTGTCCTCAAGTTTGTTTTGAAGTCCTAGAAGATAAAACATCTTTTTTGTCTCCTTTGTTGTGGTAAAGTTTTGCAGATTTTCTTTTGTTTGTATTTAGTTGTAGTTCTCTTCATTTGTAGCTGTCATATTTAAGTCACTTTCTATTTTCTGATTTGTTTGTTCATTCTTTGTCGTTACTGTTTGAGTGTTATTTAATTGTAAGTTTAGGTTAGAGATATGTTCGTTTATGTTATCAAAGTTGTTTTTAATTTCATCATGGTTTAAGACAATTCTCATTTGAATCTGTTGCAGCATTGTATATATTTTCTCTTGGAATGTATTTGCTTTATCTTGAGTCATTGTTCCTGCAGATCTTTTATATTTCAAGCTGGGGTCTTCAGGAGGAGGTGTTGAGTGTGGTTTTCTGTCACTTTTAGATGAATATATAACATCCATTTTATCTCTCCCTTCTAGGTAGTTTTTCACCAGTGTCATAGTCTCTTTAATTAGCTTTTTCAAACCAGCCCGTCTTACAATCCAAACAACCAAGTCTTATGTAGTTCTTATCTTTATATATGGTTTTTACAATCCAATATGTTTCCAATTGTCAAGGCACCACTGAAAACAGTATTTTGTAACAGTTCTTCTTTTCAGGGGTCTTATAATTATCAGCCAAGCAAGATTTCATTCCAAAGTGTTTTAACCACCTGAAAGTTTTCCAGTAACTTCCCCTTTAGATGATTAGCCAAAGGCCAGAGTTTTTCTTTCTCTGCAAACAGTTCTTAAACTTAAAAATACAGCTCAGAGTGTTTATAATCCCAGAAGATCAGCAGTTTCTAAACATTTATAGTTTCACTCAGTGGTAGATACTTCAATGCTTTATTCCCAGCTGTTTTTTGCTATTTCTGGGCGTCTTGCCAAATTCTGAGTCAATACAGCTATAGTTTTCTTTAGTCCTCCACCAGGTGTCACTGTTCATTTTCCAACTTTTAAAGCAAAGAGTTATTTTTATTTTTTATAATTTCATCAATACTCTTTTAGGTATGAAGTTTTAACAATTTTCTTAGTTTTCAAATTTATCCAGACTATAGTATTTTATATTTTTGTTCCCCATAAGATTTTAATTCGCCACTTCCATCTATGAAAGGGTGGGGGTGTAGTCCCCTCCCTTCTCACTTTGGGAGGATTTTTGCTTCTTAGGGATCTTTTCCAGGAAGTCAACTATAAAATAGGAGAGAGAAGATCAAATTCCTTACCCAGTTTCAAGCACGCTGTTCACCGTTGTTCTGGTTAGTGCCTTTGGACTTCGGCTACAAGTAGCTTGGGCTGGTCGCCAAGGTGTGGCCAGCCTTTCTCCTGTCAGGCTTCCCCCAGATCGAGCGGAATGACCGCCGTTGTTCCATGATCATCGGGGCACCTCTTTTTCTTCGTCGCCTCTCCGAGGCAACTTTAGATGCATTTAGGTTCCCCTGGCAGGGTGAAACTAGCCGTGGGGTGTGGAGCTTTGCGATCCCACGGCTGTGCACAACAGCGCAAAACTGGAAGTCCAAATCTATTATCTTTAACAGGCCCTAATATATAGAACAACATATGAGGGGGCCTTGGTACTCTCTGAGCTTGCTTGTTTTCTTGCAGATATTTCATTGCCCTAACTAGATAACATCATCAGTACTAGTAAGGAGTGCTGTTTGCTGTCTGTTTATATTCTGGTGTTTTGCCTGTCTGAAGGTGACCTTGGAGTTAATCTATGTTGATCTGAGTGCTGATTACTGGTGGAGATCAGCACTCAGATCAGCATATATTAATTCCAAGGTCACCTTCAGACCACCAATCAAGTAAGCAATATCCCAATTAAGAAACTGCCAACAGCCCAACCAAAGAATCCCTAAGACCACCCCCACCCACACAGACAAGCAAGACACAAGAATACAAACAGACAGCAAACAGCACTGCCCACTAGCACTGATGATGTTATCTATTTAGGGTAATGAAACGTCTACAAGAAAACAAGCAAGCTCAGAGAGCACCAAGGACGTCTCATTTCAACCCTGAGCTACAAATATTCTCCTTCATTGGAACAAGATATGAACAAACTGCATGCTTTATTGGAATAACTAAGTTTAGCCATTTAGTTTTAGAATGTATTTATTTATGTGTAACTTCAAGGCAATTTTGACTTCTGGAAATTTGCAACATTTTTTGGAAGTGGTTTGCCATCAACTTCTTTTCATAGGAGTGAGGGAGAGTGACCAGTGCAAGGTCACCCCTTTGTGGCTAAGGTGGGACTAGTACAAAGAGTCTCTTGGTTTCTAGCTCAGTGTCCTCAGCCACCATATCAAACTGGCTCTCACTTTTATATTAAAAGCTCTTTGTGAGTCTGGTCCTTGTCAGCTTCTCATATTCTTATTTACAAATCTGTTCTATTCTCTTTTTGTATCAATCTGCCTTTTTTATTTAACAGGCAGAATAGTTCATACTCTGGTGTAAAGGAGAAAGCTTTGGTTATATTAGTCACGATGTCTGTAGCTGGTCCATGAAAAAATGTACAAAAGAGATGGTTTGCATCCATCCAAAAAAGGGATTGAGTTACTTGGCAATAAATTCACAGATTTTCTGGGGGAATATTTAAACTAAACAACGGGAACAGTGAGTTAATTGATACAGAACATCCCTGTCCCCGGCAATCTAACAATTATAGGGTTACAGTGTGTGTAACATAGATGTGTGTGTGGACAAGAATATCAACCTTGCTGTCAAGCAAAATCAAGCTTTTAATAGCGAGTGCCACACAAAGTGCACTAATCAAACAGGTGGTAAGAAAATAGGGGAACTCAGGCACCACACAGGTTATGTAGAAAGTAAACACAGAGTCAGTCATAAAGGACTCAAATGTCTATACACCAATGCACAGTGTATGAATAGTAAGCAGGGTGAACTAGAAATTCAGGTAAATGAGGGCAGATATGATATTGTTGCCATTACAGAAACCTGGTGGGATGAAACCCACAAATGGAACACATAGCTAGAGGGATTTAAATTATTTAAAAGAAACAAACCAAAGAAAAGAGGAGGTGGAGTTGCTCTCTATATAAGAAATAACTACATCTCTACAGAAATAGAGCACAGCAATGATGAAAACTGTCTTGAATGCATTTGGGTCAATATAAAAGGGGGGGGAATGACATTTCCATAGTTGTATACTATAGGCCACCCAACCAAACAGAGGAAATAGATGAACTTTTTGCTAGTCAGCTAACTAAGGTATGTAGGAAGCACATCACAATAGTAATGGGGGACTTTAACTACCCTGACATCAACTGGGAGACAAACTCTGCACCAAGTGGAAGATCAAACAGATTCCTGACAAACCTAGCAGACAACTTTGTCTCCCAAAAACTAGAAAAGAGAACTAGGGGACTAGCCATATTGGATCTAATCCTCACTAACAGAGATGAAATGATAAAAGTGTTGAAGCCACAGGAACCTTGGGGGGAAGTGATCATGCAATATTGGAATTCAACATTCTGGAAGCACAAGCAATAGAACACAGTCAAACTAGAGTCTTGGACTTTAAGAGAGCTAATTTCAATAAACTTAGAGAGAGCTTGGGAAGGATTCCATGGATGAGAATCCTCAAGGGGAAAACAACTCAAGAAGCTTGGGAAATTTTGAAAAGGGAGATAATAAAAGCCCAGTCTAGCACAATACCAACAAATAAGAAAAATAACAGCTGTCAAAAGAAACCAGCATGACTGCATAAAGAACTCTCTGATAAATTGAAAGATAAAAAGGACAAGTATAAAAAGTGGAAAGTGGGGCACATAACTAAAGCAGAATATCAGCAAATAGCCCGTGCCTGCAAAGATGAAGTGAGGAAAGCTAAGGCTCAAAATAAACTAAGGCTTGCAACCAAAGTCAAAAATAACAAAAAAAAGCTTCTTTCAACATGTAAAAAACAAGAAAAAGGTTAAAGAAATGATTGGTCCATTAGTGAGGGAAAGTGGCAAGAAGGTGACAAGCAACAGGGAGAAAGCAGAACTATTTAATTCATTTTTTGCATCTGTCTTTACACAAAGGGAAAAAACAATCCAACCTATCAAAAACAGTACCATAAAAAAACAGATTAGAAACGCAAGTTAAAATAGGCAAGAAAATGGTAAGTGAGCACCTGTCCAGCCTAGATGAGTTCAAATCACCAGGACCAGATGGATTACACCTCAAGGTTGTCAAGGAACTGGCAGATGTGATCTCAGAACCACGAACTATATTTTTCAAAGATCCTGGAGCATTGGGGAACTACCAGAGGACTGGAAAAGAGCTGATGTAGTTCCCATCTTCAAAAAAGGGGAAAACATGGATCCAGGAAACTACAGACCTATCAGCCTGACCTCAATACCTGGGAAAATTCTGGAAAAGATAATCAAACAATGAATCAGCGAACACCTAGAGGCAAACAAAATCATTACTAAAAGCCAACATGGGTTTGTCAAAAACAGATCATGCCAGACAAATCTTATTGCATTATTTGACCAAGTGACAAAATTAGTGGACCAGAGGAATGCTGTGGATATAATTTACTTGGACTTCAGTAAGGCATTTGATAAAGTAGATCACAACCTACTACTTGACAAGATAGAAAAATGTGGGTTAGACAGCATCACCACCAGATGGATTCATAGCTGGCTGACCGGCTGTACTCAGCGTGTGGTCCTCAATGGAACTGCATCTATATGGAGGGAAGTGTGTAGTGGGGTGCCCCAGGGCTCTGTTCTGGGCCCAGTGCTCTTCAACATCTTCATCAACGATTTGGACGAGGGGATAGATGGGGAACTCATCAAGTTTGCAGATGACACAAAGCTGGCAGGAATAGCTAACACTCCAGAAGATAGACTTAACATACAGGAGGACCTGGACAGACTTGAACACTGGGCGCTATCAAACAAAATGAAATTCAATGATGAAAAAAGTAAGGTTCTACATTTAGGCAAGAAAAACCAAATGTACAGGTATAATATAGTGGTACCTTGCTGAATAGTAGTAACTGTGAGAGGGATCTTGGAGTTCTAATGGACAATCACTGCCAAAAAAGCCAAAACAGTGCTAGGCTGCATTAACAGAGGGATAGAATCAAGATCACGTGAAGTATTCATACCACTTTACAATGCCTTGGTAAGGCCACACTTGGAATACTGCATCCAGTTTTGGTCACCACGGTGTAAAAAAGATGTCGAGACTCTAGAAAGAGTACAGAGAAGAGCAATAAAGATGATTAGGGGACTGGAGGCTAAAACATATAAGGAACGGTTGCTGGAATTGGGTATGTCTAGTTTAATGAAGAGAAGGACGAGGGGGGACATGATAGCAGTGTTCCAATATCTCAGGGGCTGCTACAAAGAAGAGGGAATCAAGGTATTCTCCAAAGCTCTTGAAGACAAGACACGAAGCAACAGATGGAAACTAATCAAGGAGAGAAGCAACCTAGAACTAAGGAGAAACTTCCTGACAGTTAGAACAATTAACCAGTGGAACAACCTGCCTCCAGAAGCAGTGAATGCTCCAACACTGGAAGTTTTTAAGAAGAGACTGGACAGCCATTTGTCTGAAATGGTATAGGGTTTCCTGCCTGAGCAGGGGGTTGGACTAGATGACCTCTAAGATCCCTTCCAACATTATTATTATTATTATTATTATTATTATTATTATTATTATTATTATTATTATTATTATTATTATTATTATTATTATTATTATTATTATTATTATTATTGTTATTGTTATTGTTATTGTTATTGTTATTGTTATTGTTGTTGTTGTTGTTATACATTTGAAAGCATTTTATTCTAAAATAATGCTCTAATATTTTGAACCCTAAAATATGCTGACTTTTTTCACAGTATTTTCATTCACATTACAAAATTATGAAAAGTGCATAATTCACATATTTGATTCATATTATCCAGAAATCTGGTCTGCCTTTGCTTTGAAATGCAGATTGATTGAAATCATTTAGCAACTTAGCTTATACAGAGCAGTTCAAATTACTTGTTGATGTGTCAAGTACCTACAGAGATTTAAAATGGTTGACTGTGTGACACTCGTGGCTCCTTTATCAATCTTGGCAAGACTATATGGAGAGGATACAACAAAGAATTGGGGAAGAGGAAGCAAAAGAGAAAATTGCATAATAAAAGATACATTGTTTCTTTCCAGCCACAAAATTTCATGGAACCAATAACAATTCCTTTGCTTTCCATAGGCTTTTCTTCTGGATGTGTGTAATTTGTTCCTGGCTTCTCCTACACCACTACTTCTCCTTTTCTATAGAAGAAATAGTGCCCTTACCCTCCCACTCTTTTTCATCCCTGGGCGTCTCACTTTCCTTGTAGAAAATTCTGTTAAGTGCTGGAGGCATGGCTTTGCAACCAATTTCAAGCCAAGAATCAACATCTGGAATTATAAATATTAATAGCTCTCTCTTGCTTGGACAGAAAATATTGTTCTCCAAATACCTAGTTTTGGGGCTATAGAAGTGTTTTCTCTCCCTCCCCCCCCCTCTCTCTCTCTCTCACACACACACACACACACTTTCCTCCCTTATCCCTGAGTTCAGGACAACATTGTACATTGCCAAGAGTAACTCTGTGAGTAAGATGGGCAGTCTCAATTTGATACATGTTGTTTGTATTGAAAGTCTCAATGGAGATCATTGATTCACAAAAAGTTTTGTTATTATTTATTTTTGGTGACATTGGTTTACTGATATTGTAATTCTCATGTAGAGATCGATACAGACTTGGTTGATATCAGCCTAAATTGTTGTTGTTCTGAGATTAAACAACAAGCATAACTTGTGGCTGATGCATATTTTTAGCAACTATATATCCCATAGGCACAGTTACTAGACTATTGGCCTTTAGAGGAAAAAATATAAAAGAATTAGAATATGTTAACAAAGATGATGTGGAAGATGGAGAAATAAGATGGTGGTGGGAGAAGATAACCTTTATTGTCATTTTTATATTGTGGGCACAATGGCACACATAAAAAATGAAATTTTGAGAAGGTATTCAAAGAAAGTGTTTCCTGGAGTAGAAATGAAACTATTATACATACGTTCTCAAATTCTGATCTGCTCTTGGTCTATCTTTTTCCCTTGAATTATTTTGCATACTTCAGTATTATTTGGTTGTAGAATTGAAGTTAACAATGACTCTGTATGCAAACAGTGAATCTGGTAACTTTGCAGAGTTTTCTGGGCTACCATTCTTATAGTATGTAACACAATGCTCAGGACAAAAGGTGTTGGCATATTGAAGGATTTTTTTTTTTTTCAAATGAAACATAAGTACAAAATTCTTCCACTTAAAGAGAAACATGTCAGGTTTGCCAAGATCTTCCTGACACCTTTTTTGATATTCTTTAGTGCTGTTTTACTCAATATCCTTGTTGAAGTTGGCTTTGATCCGATCTTAAACTTTTGAGAAGTATATATTCCTAGTTTTATGGTGAATGCCTGTGAGGCATGGTTAAATCTCTGCCTTCCCAATCTGCATCCTCAGGAGATACATTCAGTGTAACTCAGATGCCTCTGAAAACAGCAGAGAATGTAGGAAATTATTTTAAAAGCTGCATAGTAGTCGCAATAAAGAGAACAGCATATGTGATTTAACTGAATTTGTCTGGAGTCCAATTAAGCGATAAGACACTATAGGGCGTGTCGTATTACTAAACCATTAATGTAAGCCCCTGGAGTACTGTGAGGCAGAAGGCCAAAAGAAGTGTCTTAATGACCCCAAAATGCATGCTTTGTCATGTCCCATTGTTTCTGCAGTAAGAACTGTTCATCCTGGGGAAAAAATGCCAATAGGAATGTGTGAAGGCTAACTTGGAAAATTATAATGCAATTTATTAACTTGAGGTTTCCCCCGTTATTAAATAGGGCTTCTAATAATAAGTGAAGGGAATAATCATCCCAATATGCAAAGTTGGAAAACTGGTAGATCTCCAAATCTTACTAAATAACACCTCCTAGTATTCCCAACTAGCTTAGCAAGGAAAACTGAGAAATGTAGTTCAGTAACATAGGAAAGTCTTGGGTTTCCCATCTTTTCCATAAATAAAAACTAGTTTCATTGCTACTGCTGATTGCAGGTATTGCTGTTACGCACTGCAGATACAGACACCTTTGAATTTTAGCAGTTTAAGACACAGTCTTTGAAATAGGATCAGCAAGATATTGGAATCTGCTCCATGTTAGAAACAGTGCTGGGCTTATTTGTTAGAAACAATGCTGTACAAATGTATACAACCTGAAAAAAAATTCACACAACTTTAAGATGCACAAAACATTTAATATTTGGAGTTGAACTTGCCTTCTTCTGGGCTTAGATCCTGTGGTCTAGACAGTACCAAAGAAGGAACTTGAAAGAACTTGATAGTTAGGGAAAGAGATTACAAACCAAAACTAGGACTGTTCCTGAGCAACAGTAGACAAAAACACTTGCAACCAAAAATTAGTGAGAGATATTTCAGAAGATTATTCCAGATCTTCCATCTTTTTCAAGCTTTCTGGGAAGAAGCAGTTTTCTTGCAGAGATAGAATTTTTAATTTATTAAATTGAATGTCTCTTCCCTTATTAATCTGATTGTGTATTAAACATTTCAAATTAGGCCCCTTTCTTATAAAAAAACCATATCTAGACATAAAAACAGAGCCTTCTTAAGATTGGTGCCTGAGCTGGACTCATCTTTCCTGATGAAGTTTAAGAGATCACAATATTTCCAGCATCAGATCAAAATATTTTTGTTTGCCTAATAATTGATTAGACTCTGTCAGTGTGGTCTGGTGGTTAACTGTAGTAGGACAGTTGGAGTAAGGAGTATGGGAAGTGTGAACTAGGACTAGGGAAACCTAGTTCTAGACCTGTCTTAGACATAAAAACCAACTGGGTGTGACCTAAAGCAATAAGAAGACGGTATTAGAAAATCATCTCCAAAAAATGTTCCCATTAACTTGTTGATATAGTTGTCAAGCATCAACTAAGTCTTGCAGGCAATGATAATAATTATCCATGGTGCTTCTGTGTTTGTTTCATTCATTACTTTAGTTTTATTATTTATACTGTATATATATATATACATCACATTTGAGTCCAGATAATCTGAAGTACAGAGAGAGTGAGAGAGAGAAAACACTATAATTTTCTAAACTGAACCTGATCTAAAATAAACAAAAAGGAAACAAAAAGCAATCAACATGAGCCATGAGATTTTCCTTCCAAGTATTTACACATTCTGTATACTTAGAGACTGGCCTTGATTTTCCTTCAGCCAGCACTGTCTACTCTACTGAGTGCATATGAGAGATTTCAGATGCACACCTGAAGTAACTTGATGAAAAATATTAAAGTTCAAAATGGTTTTCCTGGGAATATGAAGACCTGAACATCATTGAAAGGAAACATCTGCTTCAATCTGGGACTTTGCCACTGTTCTTTTTCCTTGTTTAAATGTGGTTGGGATTTTATAGTAAAGCCCCTCAGGCAAATTCATAGAGTTATAGTCACCCCAGGCACTTCAGGAAAGGAGGCCAAAATGACAGAGGCTTCTATCAACTGGTATCCAGCAGAAGAAGTTGATGAGATTAAGGAGTCTCCATGATTAAAGCATAGTTAATTGAAATGTAGCAACTGGACTATTGGCAATCTCATAGTTAATCACCTGAACAGGCCTTTCTAATTGGCCTGTCTAATTTAAGAGATCCCCTAAGGCAGCGGTAGGCAACCTTGGCTCTTTTATGACTCGTGGACTTCAACTCCCAGAATTCCTGAGCCAGCCATGCTGGCTCAGGAATTCTGGGAGTTGAAGTCCACGAGTCATAAAAGAGCCAAGGTTGCCTACCGCTGCCCTAAGGAAATGCCTATGCAACAATTGCCTACAGGTAATCCTCAGCCTACAACTTACCATTATGGTTGTAAGTAAGTTGAGGCATCATGTGACCAAAACTGATTTTATGACAGCGGTCAAACACCACACTGGTTAAGCAAAAATCCCCAGTGTTTGACAGTGATCTCCATAAAATGGAGATTTTTTGCTGGAAACTGGAAATAAACACCAAAAAATAGCAAACAAAAAGTCACAAATCATGTTCATGTGACTTCAAGACCCCACAAATGGCCACAAAGGTGAGCTGGTTGCCAATTGTCTAAAATGTGATCATATGATTGTTGGGGTGGGGAAAATGCTACAGTTAGTAGTTCTGGGGAAGTCCATCATAACTTTGAATGAACATTAAGTGAATACTCATAAATTGAAAACTACCATGAGCCCTGGTGGTGCAGTGGTTAGAATGCAGTACTGCAGGCTACTTCTGCTAACTGCCAGCAGTTTGGCAGTTCGATTTGGCAGCCGGTGCTCAAGGTTGACTCAGCCTTCCATCCTTCTGAGGTCAGTAAAATGAGGACCCAGATTGTTGGGGGCAATATGCTGATTCTGTAAACTGCATAGAGAGGGCTGTAAAGCGCTGTGAAGCAGTATATAAATCTAAGTGCTATTGCTATTGCTAATCAAGCAGCAATTACATACAGGAGAGAGACACAACTTTGGGGAGAGGTGCTAAGACTTGTGGCAGAAAGGCAGACATGACCTGAAGATTCTACTGTTTGTATATTTCATAGAAGAGGTTCACCATCAATAATGCTTTATAGATTCAAATGCCATAAAAGCTGTATCTATGCCATAAACCTAAGGAAAATTCATAACTGTTTTATAAAGCCATTTCTGTGTGATGATTGTGTGTAGGGCCAGGGCATGGCTCATATACACTGAGGGCTGCAGCAGCTATGTGACAAAAGAGGCCCATGATTGTTTAAAAGGAATCTTGGGTCCATCAATTAATGCAAAGCAGTTTTAATTATGTGAGGGTTTTAGTAAAGCATTCTCACTGGCTGTACTCATATTATTGGATACAACTATAGAATTGGACAAATACTTTGAATCCTCTTCATTCTCTATTAGTGAGTAAATTGCATGCCTTTATAAGTCCCAGATTAGCTCATGCTCTCATGCAGGACCTTTTCCTTTCACAAGGAAGAAAAGGTATGTTTAATGTATTAAACAAATCCATAATATTCTTGTATAATCTCTCTTTCCTGAAGGCACAAGGGTCAAGTCTACTTTTGGCAAAACAAGCCATATATAACAAGGCAGCCTTTAGTTGGACTCTCTGGGAAGCAGCAGGCAGGTGGGCATATTGTCTTTTTTTTTCCAAATGCCAACATAATTTTGCAATATCTGTAATTTTAACACCCAAAATAAATAAAAATAAGTAATTCCATGAGGTGTGTTTTTTGTCTTTGCAATAACTAGAGCAACAAAAGACCTCCCCTCAGTTATTGCAGCATAGTACTAGAGCAGCTGTCTTCAGACTCATGTCTTCTTGACGTTAAAAATTTCAACTGAATAATTGCCACAAAGAAGAGGGAGTCAAGCTATTCTCCAAGGCGCTGGAAGGCAGGACAAGAAGCAACGGATGGAAACTAGTCAAGGAGAGAAGCAACCTGGAACTGAGGAGAAACTTCCTGACAGTTAGAACAATTAACCAGTGGAACAACCTGCCTCCAGAAGCGGTGAATGCTCCAACACTGGAAGTTTTTAAGAAGAGACTGGACAGCCATTTGTCCGAAATGGTGTAGGGTTTCCTGCCTGAGCAGGGGGTTGGACTTGATGACCTCCAAGTCCCTCCAACTTTATTATTATTGTTTGTTGTTGTTGTTGTTGTTGTGTTGTTGTTGTTGTTGTTGTTGTTATTGTTATTATTATTATTATTATTATTATTATTGTTGTTGTTATTATTATTATTATTATTATTATTATTATTATTATTATTATTATTATTATTATTATTATTATTATTATTATTATTATTATTATTATTATTATTATTATTATTATTATTATTATTATTATTATTATTATTATTATTATTATTATTAATTGTTAGCCAGCATTTGATCTGATGCATCTGGAAAGGACCAGACTGGGAATGAATGTATTATAGTCAGGGGTTTGTGTGTGTATGTTTGGGACTACACAATCCAAGCCCCACCTTTTTTTTTTTTTTTTTTTACATCTGATGCATATAAAAAAGTGGCAAGGTTTCGATCATACAGATGCTATCTTAACTTTTTTGATATTCCCACAGAAATTCCCAACTGCAGGAATGATTAAAAATATAGAAGACAAGTCCTGCATTCACAATACCAGGTTAGGATAGAAAATACTAATATTCTTTGTCACATTTGGGTTAAGAAATTCTGTATCTGCCCACAATCCCTCTGGTTTGCATGTTCTGAAGGTGCATGAACTCATCTGCTTACAGCATCTGGTAATTCTATATTTTAAGACAGATTTGACCTCAGTACCTTTGAAGTAACCCAAGACAAGAAAGAACTGGGTGAAACTCCTCATCCAGCTGCTACAATTTACCTTTCTTTTTTACCCCGTCTACTTAAAATGCAAAATTCTCCCAGCCATCATTTTTCATTTCCATCTTTTGACATAACATTCTGCAAATAGAACAAAAAAAATTAAAAAATAATGAGGAGAGTTCCCAACTGCTTTTTAAAAAGAAGAAGAAGAAGATTCCACATATGTGCAAATTAGAGATTCTGTCTGAAAATATTCCCTGAAAGCTGTATGGTTAGTGCAGGCTGGGATAAATAATGCAAATGCCCCATGGCTCTGTCACAGACCCCTCAATTTCAGTGAGACTTGGAGTTCTGCACCTGAGACTCAAATATTAATGAAGTAAAAGTGTAATAAACAAACCTCCTCTCCTTCTCCTCCCCACAAATCATTATACAGAAACACATTTACACCTTTTTCATTCCTCCTGCTCCTTCTCTTTTTTTTTTTCTCCTTGGCACAGATTGAAAAACACTTTATAATGATGAAAATAGACTTGAAAATATCTCCTCTGCCTGTCCTCTTGATGGTTATATATTGGCACAAAAGACTAACTTCAGTTTGAAGGTATTTCTGTTTATCTTTTCTTCATATGCAAATATGATAAACATAGAGTTATTCAGATTTGATTTACCTCAGTGAGGCATCAGTTGGTAATGAAGTTCTCCATGTTGAGGTGATGTTCTTCTGAAAAATTGGGTTAATTGAGAGAAATTTGCTTCAGTTAATTCTGAGTAAATAATATATTATGTGAACACCATTTATGTGCCAAGATGATATGAAAGAAATGGACAATCTACTTGTAACAGGTCTGCCAAAGTCTTTTTCATACTTCCAAGTCAACCTCTAGAAAATTAATGCTGTACTAAAAATTCTCCCTCCCCCCCCCCAAATCCCTATTTCCACTGATGGAAAAGCATTTGCTTTGGATTAGATTTTTTGTCCAAAGGAAAACAACATTTTGATGAAATTCTCATGAATGGGTTAGGTTCTTGCACTTCATATAAACTGAGTTATGAGCTAAACTAAAGCTGATTGCTCCATCCCTTTTTTGAAAGTGGCATTTGTCCTCTCCTTTCTGGCTTTAGATGTAAATGCTGATTTTTATCTAAGTAGATTGTCCATTTCTTTCATATCATCTTAGCACATAAATGGTGTTATTTCTATTTTCTATTCTGTGTTTTAATTGCTAGCCATTTTGAATGCTCAGTTGAGTGGGAAGTGGGGATGTAAATTAAATAAATAAATATGTGGGTATCCCTATTAAGGTCTAGGAGAAAATATTTGACATAATTTGTTCATGGGAGCTTTTTCAGAGGTTAAAAAGACTGCAGAAAAAAAATGATGGTACATGTTAAATTTCATACAGTGGTTTTAACATGACCCATTAAGTGATTCCATTTTACCCAATATGTGTTTTTTTGTCAGAAACCAGAAGTAAATGCTGGTAACCAGCAAAAAATGTCAAAAATCGCAGTCATGTACCAGTGGGATGCTGCTTATGGCCATAAATTATTACTGTTGTTTATTGTTTATTGTTACTTTTGTTTTATTATTTTAATGTGTACTATGTTTAATATTTGTAAGCCACCCGGAGTTGTCTTTGACAATATGGGTAGCACATAAATTTAATAAATAAATAAAGGTAGGCTGGTTGCCAAGCACTCAAAATGTGATCACATAACTGTGGGGACGGATGGCCATCTTAACTTCAAAATCAGCTCATAAAAAGCTTTGGGGGGATCCATTATAAATGGCCTCACAGCTCACAATGCACCAGTCTGAGGACCTTCTAAGCAATCCCTAATAGCAGAGGTCCCCAACCTTTTGAGCACCAGGGACCGGTTCCATGGAGAAAGGTTTTTCCATGGACCAGAGAATGTGTGGTTTTGTGTGCTGCCTGCATACCACAGATGGGGTTTTGCTTGTTTGTGTGGACCAGTTGCTGGCATTCCATGCCCTGGTACCGGTCCACGGACCGGGGGTTGGGTACCCCTGCCTTATAGCACTGCTAGCAGAGTAAAAGAATAACAAATTTGAAAGGGACCTTGGAGGTCTTCTAGTCCAACCCCCTGCTCAAGCAGGAGACCCTATACCATTCCAGACAAATGGCATCTTAAAAATCTCCAGTGATAGAGCACCCGCAACTTCTGAAGGTAAGCCGTCAGAAGGTTTTTTTTCAGAATCAAAATGATGCAATGAAAGGGCTGTTCTGGCTTAGGCCTCTCATCCATTGCTTCTTTTCATCACAGTCATATCAGGTGAAGCAATTGTGGTGTGTTTTGAAGATGTTTTGATCATTTTCTTCTGTCCAGAAGTTCTGCCTTCATTGCTCTGCTGCATTCTACCCATCCTTCCTCTTCTCTCCCACCCTATGAGGAAATCACAATATTTACACAATATATCACACACCGCAAAAAATTCAATATGCAAGAGACTTTCCTCTCTCCTTCCCTGCCCCCCAAATGGGGAAGAACACAAATATATCATAGCTGAACCCTTATGCATACTATTATGCTGCGGCTGTCTATACAACTTCTGTTTTGACTGAAAGCAGTAGCTATCTAATGACTCTTTGGAAGCCATTGTCCAAGTTACAGACACACATTAACCTGTGCCCCAGTACGTGAGCCCACAGCTCCAAACTGCAAATCATTTACTCCTAGATTACAGGGAATGCAGGCTCTGGAAGCTCCTTTTGTATGAAATAACAGCCCTGCTGTTTTAGCCCTCAGTTACAATACAGGTCCACATTCCTTAGCACAGTTCGATTCTGCAAAATGGACTATAAATGTCAGCAGTTGAACGGCATCCAGTAAAGCTAGTGTGTGTGGGGGGGAGGGAAATGCAAGCTAGCATGATAAATGTGGGGTAAATAACATCATTAAGATAATTTCCAGCTTTAAAGCTCTTTGATCAGAATGGTGTTTTTAAAAAGAAAAAGAAAATTAAGACAGATCTAAGTTAGGCATGAATATCTTGCAACTTCACCTTGACTTAAACATTTTTTTAAAAAAAATGTTTTGAATGCACGAGGAAGCCTGGGAGGATGAAAGGGCAGAAATGATAGCACTTCCCTAACAAATCGGAACATATCCTCCAGAGTAAAAATCATTCAATGGAAGATGCCCACCAACTATAACTCTGGGATCAACCACTGATACCCAATGTGAGTACAGATATCCCTTGGTGTCCATCAAGAGCCTGTCCTGCCCAGCAATAACAGAATATATTCTGGAATATTGCACCATCTTTATTTTCAAGTGCACCTGTGGATTTCACATAGATAAATTTGGAGATGATCATGAGTATTCTTAGAGAAAGATCGGAAAATTTGTTGGGGAGCTATCCATGGGAGAGCCATGGTCATGTGATCACAACCCTGGCACTCTTTTTTCATATGCATTGCACACATGAGACACATAAGAAGAGTGAGGTTTGGGTTGCATTATTGCAACCAACACTTAGAGGTTTTTTTTACACACCGTAGCAAGAAAGCAATTTACAGGTGTGTCTTCTGCTATCTTTTTTTCTTCTTGATTGGTTCTCACCAATTCTCACAGCCAATTTAGGAATCAACCAACTCATGGCAGTCAGTTGGATTGAAAAAGTGGGACTTCTGATGTAATATAAGTTCATACAATATCTATCCATTCTTTAAACCATGGCTTATCAAAAGCTGAATGGCTTTGCTCATGTTGAAGAGAATAGATCTTTATGTAGTTATCTTATATTTGAAAGGTTTTGTTTACCAGGAAAATGGTAAGCAAGAAGAAACATTGCCTAACCATTTCTGAAAATACTGCCAAGAAAATTGCAGAGACTAGTCCAGGCAATTGTCAGGCGTCCAGACAAAGTTTGGGCACAAAAAGAAACCCTTTGGAGCTGACTGCAAAACGTTGCCACTGGCACCTGTAAGAAGGGATAAATTCATCCTTTTAAAATATTTTTATGTGATGACATTTGTGTAGCAAATATCAAAGGGTAGAACTTGTATTGTAATGTTACATGTCATGTCTCCTTATTTTGATGTAATTGTGATTAGGAACAGGCCCCTATGCTTAGCACAGGTATGATGGTATGCTACCATGGATTTAAGTCCCTATACTTCCTTCCAAATAAATCTTAATGAGCTATAAAACAAGAAGACTTTAGAGGAGTGTGGCCATATCTGAGACTGAATGAATAGTTTTGACACACTTCTAACAAAACCTTAAGTACAAAAGGCAAATATTGAATGTGTCTGAGTTTTAGGATATTCAATTATTTACAAGTGTTGCCAAACTTTCATATTTATTCCTTAGTAGAAAGGAAAAGAAAATTTTGGCAATGTTAAAATAAGGGATTACTGGATCCAAGAATAAGGAGTGATTTTAAAATAAGATGAATCATCCAGTTCATACATAAAACACGTTTTCCCTAACCTAAATACAGTTGTTAGCAGGGTGTGTCTTTCTTTTCTCTACATAGGTTTAATATTAAATGTTTGGAGTTCAAAGAATTGCAAAGAAAGCCACATCACATAGTTATTTCCTCTCTTTTAAAAGTAACCTCCATAATTGCTTATAAAACAGAAATAAAAGAAGCTTCTTATCAACACAAAGTTCTAGAAAGAAACCACATCCCTTTGCAGGATAAATATTTCATTTGGATTAGTGGTATTTTTCTTCATACTGATAGTCTATTTTGGAGGAATGTGAACACCCATCATCTCCTTTATTAGTCTATGGAAGATGAGACACAAAAACTATGGTCACTTCCAACAATCAGCCTTTCTGTCTCCTAGCCTTTTTGATTCCTGTACAAAATGTTCCTGAGATTGATCTGAGTTGTTTTGACTGTTTGTAAGTCTGTTCCCTTTCTTCTCTTCCTTGAAAATCTTCCTGCATAAAATAGTCCAGACACAAAAGACTACAGATGAAAATGATTACAGTTTATTAGCAACAGACCTGCCTTAACCAGTTTTTCCAATCTATTTTAGATATTATAATTTTTGTTTTAAGATTCGTCCCTCCTTCTCTCTTTCTTTCTTCCCTCTCTCCCCCTTTCTTTCTTTCTTTCTTTCTTTTTTTCAGTTTAAAAGAGAGAAGTTGCCTTAAAATTGAATTTCCAGATTTTTACAAAATATAGGGATGTATCGAGATTTTCTGCAATTGCAACATATTACAGATTACATCATTGCTCAGCCACTAGAGAGATACCTGGGTACCTGCCCCAGGGAGATAGATCTTGACTAATTGTTAGGATAAACTTTCTAAGGAGCAGAACTATTTGGCAGTGGGTCAAACTGCTTTGGCAAGCAATGGCCTCCTTCATTGAGGATATTCAAACAGAGGCTTGATAGCCACCAAATGATGCTTTCATGAGCATTGCAGTCTGGATATTATAGGAATAATAATCTGGAGAATGCAGAAGATTGCTAAACTTTATATGTTTTTCCCTTGCTTGGTATTGTTTGAGTCTGTACAGCATGTATACCCACATACAATATACTGTATATTCAACATCTTATTAGCAACTTAATATTTGCTTTAGGATTGTGCTTCTGTAGATATAGTAAATATGGTTGAAAAGACTGTTTAATTTTTTCTTAATCCAAATTTAATATTCGTTGTCCACACAGATTGCCCACACAGAAGTAAATTCATCAAGGGTGGGAGACAGGCAATTTGTATTCGGCATTCTGAGAAAGAATTCTAGATTATGAGAAACTCTGTGATCTTGTCTTCTGCATGTCAGGAGTGGGTCCACCATATCCCTCTCGTGTATTGCATTTTGAGTGATAGGAAGGGGAGATGTTGTGGCTGCTACTGTGGTAATTTAATTCCTGTTCTTAACAAGCAGGCACTAAAGTTTGCATCCCCTAAGACTTTTAAACTCTCTCTTCTGTATACAACAAAGGTCAGGCTCATCCATAAAGCAGAATTGATCTGAGCTGTCAGGGCTTTAACTTCTAAGGACTCAAAGTTCCAGTCATAAATACATTTCGGGATATAACTGGTGGTGATTTCCTTCTTTGTGGAAGCAGCGTAAAAATTGGAAATCTTGATGGTGGGATTTTTTCTTCTTCCAAACCAAAGTTGATAACATAACTATACTAAAACATATTAAAAGGAAGCTATTTAAAATATAACCGCACAATAATAGCCATAAATGGAAAGAAATTATTATCGTTTGGGTTACTATATTTACATTTATCTATTTATTTAGCAAAACGTATAGCACAATCTTGAGAATTCTGGGCAACTTACTTAGAAAAAGCAATTAGTGGGTTTGAGCTAATTAATGGAGGAGAGAATTCTATAAAGTGGGGACTAATGTGGAGAAGGCCCAATATCTTGTTTGCATCATGTATATCTTGAGAAGAGGGGTCATTTCTTGACAACCGGCCCCAATTGGCATATTTGATTCTTGCAAGGTGTTATCTGATTTATCCATGTGCTGCACCATGTGGGGTTTTAAAATAATGGCCAGAGCTTTAAGTCATCTCCAAAGTCTGCCAAACACTGAGCTTCTAGTAGTTTTCAAGACCAGCCCTAAGTAGAGCACATTGCAGGAAGACAAGTTGTGAAGTGACTAGGACATGACTGACTGTCTGGGAGACTGCCTGGTCTGGGAAAAGGTGCAAAGACCCGATTGACCACAGTTGCTACCTGTTCTTCAAGCAGGAGCTATGAGTCCAAGACCGTGCACTTTGAGTAGGGCAGTGCTACACCATCTAAGAGTAGGTATGGGAATCCTAAGATTCAGGATGCCTTAAAATCTACAGCCACTCAACCCTGATAGAAATGAATCAGAGTCAGTTCCTTCCCATCTAGGCCTTCATAATCTCTTGGTGCTGGTCCAGGACCTTGACAGTCTCACTTGGCTGGTGACAAGCAGTGTGGAATATTTCAAAATAATTAAAATATGTAGGAAATTACATTGTGGGCAATAGAGGAAAAAAGTTTGCATTTCATTGGAACTCTATCCTGCAAACAAAATAGGCAGGGGTTGAAGAAAAGGAATATTTAGGTGCTGAGGAATTACCTATGCCACATCAAGCCATCTGTAATACTCTAAGCACAATTTGTCATTCTGATTCATTCACACTCCAGCTAGCAAACTCAAGTGATTACTACTAGGACATTTTGCACCATGTTTTTACCTTTTCATACCAGCTGGTTTTGTTGGTAATTCTTAAGTGAATAAATAAATAAAAAACCCACATCAACAAAACAGCATCACTTTGTTTCCTAAGAAAGTATTGAACATTTTCTGAAATATCTCATGGGGGGAAAAAATTACAGGAGGAATGAAGGAAAGAAAAGAAGGTCATTGGACAGACATCCCAATGTGGCAAATATTTTAAAAAGAGACAACTAATGGGCGGTTGGTATATTTTAGTGAAAATCTGGATCTGTTCCAGACAGAAAATGCATTTGAAGAAGAGAAAAACATGGAAGGTATGTGAGGCTGCCGCAGTTTTGTGAATTCTTCTTCAGCGTTATTACTAAGACTGACATACTGCTGGGTCTTATTAATTTTTCACTTAAAGCTACGTGCAAAAAATAGTTAATTATTGAAAATGCATTTCTGTCTGATGCTGAAAGGCTGTCTCTTTCAAACAGGTGACTGGCTCAGATAACCCCAGAAGGCACTTCTGGGACTTCTAAAGCCTTGATCATAAAATTTCTTTTTTAATTTGATAAGAATAGAGGTGATTAAAAGTGGAGATGATGGCAAGTCTAATGAAAGCTCCCCTCTTATGTCCCCCAAGAACTGAAATAATTGCTTGATTTCTTCATCTTCTTCTTTATGAATATTTTCAATGCTGGTCTCCTGCTGGCACAATGCCTATAAAGATCACTGGAGCAAGTGAGTGAGAATGTGTGGGTAATATTACTCCCTACACTGATGGTAGTTCAAAGACAGGAATGTCCAGACTAAATACACAGCAAAGGATCGGTTCTTTAACATTTCAAGAAGACAGGAACAGGACACAACAGGCCAATGACTTCAGAACCCCAAAATAAACAAGTAAGCTGAGATACAAAGCAGAGCAGGCACTGAAATTAATTATGCCTTCATCATTAAAAAGAAAAAATACATAAACCACAGATCACATCACTGGGCAATGGTCAGGATTTCCTTTTCTGGTGTGACTGTGAAATATCTGCTCTGTCAGCAAACTTGTTACTTATGTCCATTGGGGTCAAATCTGGTGGACTTTCCCCCCTCCCAGTCAAGGTTATTAATCCCTTTGTTGAGTAAAAAGGGCATGGCAGTGATCAGCCTCCGGCAAATGGTTGTGTAGTGAACAGCATGGGAATCCTCTGCAGATTGTTCTGTAATTTTGTTCAGCTGCAAAGGGATGAGGAATGGTTATTCTCTAGCAATATATAAGCAATGATTAAACTCTAAAGTAAAAAGGGAGGAAGCATGGAACTAAGGTTTATCAACAACATCATTCCTTTGACATGCATTTCTTGCTCCAAGTTACAAGGTCAAACTAAATATATCACAGTTGACTCTTGCCTTCAGGATTTTTCTTCTACAAGTTACCAGTACATGGGAAAGAGGGATAGAAAAATGGGAGGTGCCTTTTGCACCCACTGTCATCTTGGCTCAAATCAGTCTTCTCTTCCTGCTTCTTAAGTAGTAAAATTACCTTCTTATTCCTATCAGTTCTTCCTGCTTCCTTTTCACATACAAGTAGTTGAAGATAGAATTTTCATACCACAAAAGTATTGCTTAAGCTAAAAACTAGATCTACATTTTGAATTATTATTGTCAGAGTCACTCTATGAGAGAGAGAGAGATGTCTGGGCAAGAAGCTGGAAGAAGAAAAATAAAGCAGGAAGACATAATGTTTGCTTTGGTGTTTATAAATCAGGGTGTATAAAGTTGAAACACAGATACAAATGGTATATTAAAGTATCAAGGAAATTAAACTTGGATTAACCCTTGCTAATTAGAAATGCAGAAAAAAATGAAAAATCTTGAATCTTGAAATCCTGAATGCCAATATTCTGCAAGCAACCCGGTCCCCAGCAATATAAACTTTAGTACCTGTCAAATTCAGTCCCTGCTTGATTTCATTATTGCTTTCAGATTCTTTTAATGAAAAACAAAAGATAAATGGGCATGCTGCAAAGCGAAATAACAGCCTTAAACTGTTTGCAAGAATGCTTCTGGCCTTGCATAGTTCCCATAGACATGAGTATTAAAATGGAGATAAAGCCCTCTCTTTTCCTTGGAAAACCCCAGAAATATATACTATCAGCCTTATAAGGTAGTCGGGACAAGAAGCACACCCACAGGTACCAGCTCTAAATGTCGCACAAAATGTCAAGTGCAGGAAATCAGGAGCGAAAAGCGGTTCAAATGAATATAGGTTTCTTGCATGCTAACTCGCTCTCTACAAGAATCTGGACTACTCATGAAGGGGTTCAAGACCAATGACACACTTGACCCTTCCCTCGGGCTCAGCCAGGTCATCTCCTCCACAAAGATAAGCTGAGCTGATAGAGAGCACCTTAAGGGAGCTAGAATGGTAAAAGCCAATTTAGTTTTTAGTTTTCCTTCTGGTAAATGGGTAAACATTTTGTGAAGGCACTTAATGACCTTTCTGCAATGTTCCTAATATGTCCATTGGCCCCAAAAGATCAGGTATTCCCAAATATCTGGATTAGCCATCAGATATTGCATAAAGCTTCCTATGTTTCACATCAACAAAATGCAAAACTAAAGTATGCCTTTCTCAAACTACAAGGATACACAGAGACATTTTAGTAAATAAGTGTCATAAGGCTGTTCTACATATACCTTTTCAAACTGAATGGTCAGTGCAGTTTTTGCAACATTTCAGCTCTGTCTCATAAAATGAAATAGATGAGTTTGTAACAATCAGCTGAGACAGTAGAGCTCCAACTGAATTTGTTTCTGGTCAAGGGCATTCACACAGACACATAGTCTATGAATTCCTTTCATGTGGGAACAGGGGAATTATTGCTGTGAGACAAGTAATAAAATAAGAAGGAAAACAGAGTCATTGCTCTAGGCTGAGCAGAGCACTGGATTACTTAGTTGTGGAAAAAAAGACATTTTACCAATAATCTATTGCTTTGTGACTGTTTAAGACCTGCTTCTTTCTCAAAAAGATATCATATATGTATAATTAATTTAGCTATTTTATTGTTATGGACAAAAGATCCAGAATATTTTTTAAAAGATATATAAAAGGGGTATATAAAAGTGTACAGGCTAAAATTAAATCCTAACTTGGAATGGAATGGAATGGAATGGAATGGAATGGAATGGAGTAGGATGGGGCGGGGTGGGGTGGAGTGGAGTGGAACGGAACTGAACGGAGAGGAACAGAACAGAACAGAGTCATAGGGCTGGGTGGGACTTGGAGGTCTTCTAGTTCAACTCCCTGCCCAAGGGATTTGGACTCGAAGAGCTTGCCCCAGATACCATCTCAGAAAAATGGTTGTCCAATCTTTTCTTTAAAAAGGAACACCAACCTTTACTCAAAGTTGTCATCTGTAGTCTTGCCAACAAACAAATAACATATGAGATGCATTTTGTCATCAAGCTTGGTGCTGCTATAGATGCACAGTCTTGGATCTGGGATTTTATTGGTTCCTTTGAGTCATTGTTAATTCCTGACACTGCACAAATCCCTGCAGTTTTCAGAAATGGTTTGTCATTGCCTCCTTCCTAGGGCTGAGAGAAAATGACTAGACCAAGTGAGCTGGTCAGGGTCGAACTCCTGGCTATGGACAGAGTTAGCCTGCAATACAGCATTCTAACCACCACGCCACTACGGTTCCTAGTAGTCTTCTGAGTAGTTATGCAGGTTTATAGCCACAGAAGTGGTCCCTCTATAAGCCATTTAAAAATCAGTACAAACACCTTGAATTATATATAGTAGAAATTTGTAATCAGCACAGAAATCTATGATTCCTGCACCTTGCATTGGTCAGCAGCCCAACAGCCATATTTTTTGGATATGTTTCAAGAAAAGATCCAGGTATAAAGCATTGCAACTGCAAGACTAATTGCAACTGAAGCATGGATAACTACCACTAAGTTTGGCCAGTTCAGGAAATAAGAACATTAACCATAATTCTACCAAAATGTTCCTTGCTACAGTTAGGAAATAAGACAGAACACAAAAAAACAGCATTTACTAGTAAAACCCCCTAAGGGGAGACAGATTGCTCTGATTTCTGCCTATCAGCAGTACTGAAGGAAGAACCTTAAATCAAGTTAACATAATGAGCTTTCAGCACTGTGTCATAGGAAAGGTGTGAGTGAGATATGAGTCCCAGATATGTTGTCTGATTGTGTTCTGGGATTCTCAAAACCAGTCCAGGTAACACATACTGGAAAAAAACCATGGGACTGGAGTTTACTTCCTTACTTCCAGAATTCTCAACTGCAGTAAGTCAAAGTACATTTGTCTTCTAAAATTGAAGAGTCCAAACCAGGAACAAATTTTAGCTGAACACTGGAAAAAAACCAAACCCATATATTTGCTACAACTAGACCTGTCTCTAAGTATAGTATATTGTGTTTGACATACCTGGGAACTTCAAGAAGAGAACACGGGAAGATTGAGTGAACAATCTTCAGGTATTATTTCTTAGCCCAAATACCAGTAATACCTCATAGATTTATTGTTGTGGAGATAAAAGATATACATAGAAAAGCTAAATCAAGTGAATCTACAGTTATGTCTTGTTTAATAATCCTAATTTCATCATTTCTGTGCTGACATGGTAGTGTCTTACACAATGACAGCCTAGTGATTGACATTGGAATAATGGACCCACTTACTGTTATTATGCTATTAAAGATTCTTTTAGTTGATTGTTTGAAATTAAAATGGAAATATCTTTCCTTAAGCAATGTGTTCTACTATTGTCAAGTTCTCCAGTTTAATGTCCAATAAATATTCATTTGGTTTGTTCTTCAACAATGGCACTTAATATACTTTTAAAATTATACAGCTAGGAATGCTGATCCACAAAACAAAAAAATTCAAAATCCAAATTGGAACAATGTCTTGATTTGGAAGAACCAAATGATGTGAAAAGTATGCAAACTCTTAAGTTTTCCCAAACTTTTCCACTAAGTGGTGCAAAAAAGAGAAATATGGGAGGAGAACAGTTCAAATCACTATTACAGTAATGCACTGCCTCAATTTCAGACGAAATGAATATTCAGAGTAAATGAATACTAGCGTTGCAATTTAACAAATTACTCATACAATAGTATTTAGTTCTGCAGATTTAGAGACTTTTCTGCCAGAAAGAAGTATCATCATTTTACTATTCATAGGGAAACAAAAAGAAATAATTTTAGTATGGGTATGAAGGAAAACCTACAAATAACTGTTTTACAAAGTAAGGCATGGAAACATTTCAGATTGTTTCAAAAAATTCTCTTGAAGCTTATTGTGAGTTAATAGAACCAAACAGCATGCTATAATGCACCCCAAATGAAATATTAAGGAGACCCACATCAGTGCTGCTGAAGGAGAAACTTGCTGACAGTGAGGACAATCAACCAGTGGAACAGCTTTCCCCCAGAAATCGTGGGCGCTCCATCACTGGATATTTTTAAGAAGAGACTAGACATTCACCTGTCTGAGATGGTATAGGTTCTCCTGCTTGAGCAGGGGGCTGGACTAGAAGACCTCCAAGGTCCCTTCCAGCTCTATTCTATTCTATTCTATTCTATTCTATTCTATTCTATTCTTTACTACACATGTCTAAATTGAAAGCAGAAACCCCCAAAGTGGTACACAGGTCATACAAACCAAGAAACCAATAACACAATGTTTTTCAGTTCTGGGTGAGAACCTGGGCATCCTTTAGAAATGAGAACCAAATTTTGTGTTTCTCTCTCAAAGGATTTGGTGGGATAAAATAGTTGACTTAGAAACTCTCATATGTCCAGATTATTTAGTTATGGTATTTAATTATTTATTGTTTGTTTCTCTCCTCTTCCTATTCAACTTCCAAGCCTCCCAGCCACCTCAATTATTGGGTAGTATACAAATCTCTTAAAATATATAATGTAAAACACTGTAGCATAAAATAATAGAAATCTCTGCATTAATAAAAAGAGAAAAAAGAAACAGCCGGGAAAATCACAATAAAGCCAGCATGTTTAAGAACTCTAAAAGTGTTCCTAAAATATGTAGGAAAATGTCAAATTATTCATCTGGAACCAGGAAGAATGCTTGGATCTTTTTTCAAAGATTGTGATTATTACCAATAAGGACAGCAAAGTCATCTATCTGTCATTGATGATTCTATCTCTTGCACATAATATCTACCCAGCTCTCCTGCCTGAGTAACACTATCAGTGGAACAGGCAGTCATGTAAAAGAGTTAAAGGTACACTTTGTAAGCATGAAGATTAAGCATATCCTCTTTTCTTTTTTATGTCCATTTCTGACCTTTCCACATGACAGGACAAGTTTCAAGAGCATTCAAACTATGTGGCAGAATGTAGTTATAAACCCACAGGAACTAAAAATGTTGCATCACCAGAGGTACAAAATCATGTGAGTATCCAAAGAAAGTAAAATTCGAATATAATGTCACATTATTTTCTGCTATTAAGAATGATGATCCTAGAATAACTTGTATTATAATGTTTGCAAACATATGTTATGTATTGATGCTGTTTGTTTTAATTTAATGAAAGGCATTTTCAGATACAGGATCTACATGGTCTTGTAGATGGTAAATTGAACATGGGGTACTGTAGCAAAAGATATGGAAAGAAGTGGATGGAAGATAAGAGAAACACTGGATAGGGTTGGTTGGAAAGTATCCATACAGAATTTAATTTAAGAGTTGGGGGGGGGACTTAGATTCCAATTCCTGGAATAATGAGGTTCCAAGTATTTTAGAAGTTTTGCATTAAATCAGAACCCTTCTGAGAGAAAAAAATCTATTATGCTAACTTTCTAATTTCATTTCATGAAACACCCACTGCAGCCTAAAGGAACGATGCATTGAACAAACTTGTCAAGCTTTTGTTGCAAACATAGTCTAGGGCAGGGGTGTCAAACTGCCAGCCTGCAGGCCGGTTGCATCATACGGATGCCGTGCCCACCCCCATTGCCGGCAATGCAAAAAAAGTCACGATACCTCACGACACATCACGTGACGCAGTGAGTTTGACACCCGTGGTCTAGGGTATTGATAGTAATAATTAACAGTCTTTTCCTGCCATTGGGATGAACATGGAAGAAGAAGAAAAAATGAGGATGAAATGAAACAAAAATGAAGGAGCAGATCAAAGGGGCACAAAGGAATACATGACAGGTCTTTCAACAAAGCACAGACCTATGGTAATTAAGAAGGTGTCATAACGGCTTCCGGTTCCGGATCGCGACACGCGCAGTCGCACGGAGAGAGCCGTCTCTCCCACCGGCTGCTTTCCCTTCGCCGGTAGACCCTTAACCGGGTCGAAAGTCGCCCCGTAGAGGCGACCACCGCTTGAGGAGGCTCCTGCTTGACTGGGGAAGAGCGGCAGCTCTCCTTAGTTCGAGCTATCTCCTTAGGGCCGTCGGAGGAAAAGATCGGCCAGCAAAATGGACGATCACTTCGTCGCACCAGCTGAAAGCCAGAAGAACAACTAAGCGTAAAGAACCCCCGTGGAGAATCCGGGTGAGACCTTTCCTACCCCTTTTTTCCCTAATTACTCTCCTGTCAAAAGCTTTTGTGTTTGAATTACTTCCCTGCTGTGAGGGAGCAGCGTTTGGGCATTCGGGAAAAACAGCTTTGGAAAAAAAAAAAAAACCAGTTAATTTTTATGGACTACTTAAATTTTGGAATACTGAGGGGACCTGAAAACATTTTATTCTTGATTATTATTGTTATAACTACGCATCTATTACTTTGGAGAGGCCTTTCTTCATCTTTTTCAACACGAAAAATAAAAAATCTATTAATTTGGAAAGAAAAAAAAAGATTTTATGGTCTGCTGAGGACATCTTGTGTCGAAAAGTGGTACTGCAACTGTATATTTTTTTATGGCTGGGAATGGCTATGACCTTCAAAAGATGATAAGCATAAGATAACTGAAACAGCTGGTCTATTGAAAATTGGAGGTGAACATTTGTTTGATTTCTACGAAATAGAGCCTTCTCTAAAAGATTAAAAAATCTTTCTACTACTGATATGGAACCTAACACACAGCTGGACTATGAGCTCATATTGGAAAAAATTCTGGAAGCCACAGAGGATATGAACTCTTACTTTCAAACTTTGACAGATCAAATTATAGACCGAAAGACAGCGCAGAAGAAGCAGATTGGCGCCAAAGAGATTAGTGAACAATATGTACAACCTAAAGAGGAACCACGTCAACAACTCAACTATGAAACTACACTGAGAGAAACTGTGGAAACCAAAGAACAAATTAACTTTATACAACTCCAAACGCAATCTATGGAGAAGCCTGATGATCAAAGAATAACTTTAACGGAGATGTCTGAAGCATTAACATCAACAGAGACTGACACTCAGATACAAGTTATTGAAAATTGTGAAAAGGTGGATAAACAACTGGCAAATATAACATGGAATAAAACGGCTTTTACCATCCAAAGGCTACTAGAAGAAAGGAAAGAGAACTTTGACCAATTTGAAGCGTTAAAGAATATGGACCTTTTAATATTGTGGTTTGATGATGCAGGAATTCTATTATGGAAACCGTTATGGCACAGAAAGAAACCTAGAGTTAGATTTAAAAATGTATTTTAAAGTTTTATTTAATGGGTTTAAAAAGGCTTTGATTTTTTGACTGAGTTAATAACTAATGGAGCACGTGAAATTTCTAAGAGGATACCCTTTGTAACAATACTTTGTTTTAGACATGATAATTACTGGAGAGGTAAACTTTATTTACTGGTTTAAAAAGATTTTCATAGATATAGATGAATTGATAGAATATATACTTAAATTAGATAGAAATCTATTTGTTGGTTTGATATTTTTACTTTAAGATAATTATTTTGAAATAGAAGGAGAATAAGAGGGATGGGTGACAAGAGAAGAAATGGTATTAATGAAGAAAATATAAGAATATTACTGCGGAAATAATATACCAGATATAATTACTATGTAAAAAAAAAAGGATACCCGAAGTGTTAATAATATGTCTATCTAAGGCCAATTGGAATATGGTAATTGTAAGTTAGTAAAGCTTAAAAACAGGACCTGGATCTTTAGAATTGAAATGTGAGTGATATTTGATAGGATTGTTTGAAGCTTATATAGAAATGTATTAATCTGAATATGCAAGACTAAATGAGGGAATTAGAGAGGGAATTTTAAATGAATTGATTTGGGCTATATATTTGTGATTGTTTTTCTTTTTTTTTTGGATGTTCCATATACCCACCTCCACGGTGGTTCCTAAGCACTCTGATGTAACCCTTTTACCCCTATAAAAATCTAATAAAATATATTTAGAAAAAAAAAAAAGGAGTCATAACATCAAATAATTTCACCAAGGCAGAGGATGAAAATGTGGGATACATCAACCCCATCTATATTGTTCCCACTGTGATGCAGAATAGAGGGAGAATCACCTGATATTTGACACTGCATCTCTTCTCTGCTGCCATTGTATATATAAAAAGGTTAAAGCTGGAATAACCACAGGCCACTCCCGTAGCATTTGTCCATGCAATGGACCCACAGTCTCGTTTTCAGTGGTTCTGGATTTTTATTTTTAAGGTTTGCTAATACAAACATCAAGTTATATTTTTGTTTACCTGTATTTGGGGGTGGAGCGGGCGCTCGGATCCAGATGTAGAAATTGACTGGGATTGTGCTGAATGCAAACTAAACTGGAAATTAACACACACACACACACACACACACACACACATATGCACCGTCTTTTTCCAACAGAAAGAGCATGATTACAAAAGCTGCAGAAAGTCAAATGGCCTGCATAGACCAGGTGCTGTTTTCCAAAAACCAAATGTATAAGATTAGCATGAGAGATCAACGGATGAAAGTGCTTCCAGTTGACTGGGGCTAGTTCAAATCACACAACACAACGGTTCCTGTAGATATCTATCAACAGCTCATATTAAATGTTTATGTATTTATTTAAAAATTATAGACCACTACTTCTGTTTTGTGCCTCTGGGTGGCTTACAAATATACATATCTAGTGCAATGCAAACTAACAATTGAGTAACCCAGCAACATAAACACTCTAAGAAACTATGCATTAAAAAAAAAACTTGAAACACCCAATGTGAAAAAATTGTCTAAGATCTCTCCTAAACTGCAAACAAGGAAAGGGGAGAGGTAGGCTTAATGCAGAAATCATTATTCTTAAGTATATCTGAAGTAAATATGTAAATAATGTCCCACTGAAAGGTGTGGAGCTGACTCCAGAACATTCAGATGGCAATCATAGTCAAATGATCAAAACCACACCCCTTTTTACCAAGGAAAGGGGCGGAGATTTGAATGAGCATTTACAGCAGCTATCTTGACCCTTTTTGACTCCCCTGCAGATACTCTAGTGGCATGAATGTAGGGGATCTGAACTTAATCTGGGCTCAATATATATAAACTTTATACACCACAGAATGCACTTAGATGGCATTTAGCACCAGCAAGACTGGCAAAGATGTATAAAAACATGAACCCAGACTGTTGGAAATGCAAAAACAAAGAGGGAACATTTTACCATATGTGGTGGCAATGTCCAAAGGCAAAGACCTACTGGGAACAGATAAGGGGGTGGATACAAAAGATAACCAAAGAACAAATTGAATTTAAACCGGAGCTATTTTTATTAGGTATAATTAATCCAAAGATAAAAAAACAACTTCGATACATCATTGTACACATAATAACAGCGGCACGCATCGCATACGCGCAATGTTGGAAATGTGAGAACGTACCACCAAATGACATGATCATTTATAAGATACTAGAATGCGCTGAAATGTACAAGCTTACTTTAGAAATAAAGGATAAGGAAGCAACAGAATATTACGAGATATGGAACAAGTGCTATGTTTGGTTAGATCAAAGAACAAAAAAGTAGGAAAGCTATGTAACCAACTGTAAATAAATGTAAGAAATAGAGGACACAGTACTGTTAAGGAAGAAAAAAATGTATTTTGTTTTGTAAATTGTAAAGTGAAAAAGGAAAAAAAAAAAGAAGAAGAAGAATTGAACCAAGAAAGCCAAAGTTAACCAGTATAGTTGTTTCAGTCCAGGGCTGATGTGATACTTCTTGGTCTCGCAACCTGAACTGCTGCTTTTTAGGATAATTATTAGCTTTTCTTCCTTCTGAATTAGCTTCTCCACTAAGTTGTATGTAATATTTGCTACTGATCATTTTTTGCTGTGATTCAAAATTGGTACAGAGACAGTTCAGAAACTCTTACTTCATTAGGAAGGTTAAGAACTAAGTTCAGCCCCAAAGCTGAAGTAATTTATTTAGTTATTATTTTATTTAAAACACTTATATTTCCACCCATATTACAATCAACTCTGGGTAGCTCCTAGTCAAAAGTAGAAATAACATAAAAACAATAATAAAACTATACATCTGAGCACATTGAAGGCACTAAAAACAAAACAAAAAACTGGCACTTTGTCTCTTATCCCAGAGCTTAGGGGAAAAGCCAGCTCTTAAAAGTTTATGGAAGATTAGGAGTGTAGAAACCACCAAAAGTCAGGGGCAGAGTCTTCCACACGGCACGGGCTGGCCACAGAAAAAACATGCTTCCTAGCTCCCATCAGATGGTAACATTTAAGGGAAGAGATTATGAGTGTGCCCACCTTATCTGATCTGATAGGATGGGTAGATGTCCTTACAGAAAGGCAGTCCAGCAAATGACCTGGCCCTGTGACATATAGGGCTTTAAAGGTGATGACCAGCACCTTGAACTGCCCCCAGAAAGAAACTGGAAGCCACTGCAGCTCATGCAACAGAGGTATTACATGGGCAAATGTAAAGGTCCCCATTATTGTAAATGCTGCTCTATTCTGGACCAGGAGAGGTTTCTGGATGGCCTTTGAGGGCAGCCCCATGTAGATCACATTGCAGCAATCAGGTGACCAAGGCCACAAAAGAACACAACTGATTCACTTGATGAATTTGTGAAAAGATCCCCTAGTCACACTTGCCACCTGCTCCTTGAGCAGGAACTGTAAGTCCAGGAACAGCCCCAAATTACACACCATCTCAATCCCCCATCCAGAGTATCATCTGGTCTTGGGGAGCCAAAAATCCATAACCACACCATCTTGCCAAGGTTGAGTTCCTCCCCCGATGTTCAGTCAGCACCACCACAGCAGGCAATTCCAGGCAAACATGTAGGTTCCACATTTCAACAGTGGGTAAAAACACAACTTGTGAGTATATACTTATATGCAGTTACATTCTATGCAACACAGATACGCAGTTTCGCCTTACATCATCTTCATCAATGGATGCCATTGTAAAGTTGACATTGAGAAGGGACCTACTGTATTTTGCTATTACATATCAGTTCTTATATCTGATTGTCGTTGTCATCCTCCTTCATTGCCTTCAGCTAAGTAAGTTGACACCCAAAGTTAACCTTCCTACATTTTGGCTATGAAAACAAATGTGTGGGTATTCATTTTGGAATGTGCTTATTGTAAATATTTATGCATCCCTGAGGACAGCATCTATCCAAAATGGAATATAGAACTGTCATGAAAGCTATATGTAGACAGACACAGCAGGAACTGAAGGACCTAAACGGAGTGTCATCATCATCTCTCCAGGAAAGTTTTTAAACAACAGACTCTTCTGTCACACCATAATAAAAGCATGAGGCAGCAGCACTTTCTAGACTAAGGTATTTTATTTCAAAGACATGGCTTGAAACTAATTTGAGAGCCCGAATGAAATGACTCCAAATACCCTGTCCATTGTAATCCACACCACCAACTCTAATAGTCACAATTCAGCACTGTTGGGATTTGATAAAGGAAGGTCAGAGATTAAGACATTATGAAGACTATAATCTCACACCAGCAGGAACAAGATTGTTTCATTTCTTCAGGTTTATAGGCTGTGGAACAAGAAGCAAGAAGCTTGAACACATCCACAGCTTGCATTTTAGGCTACTACTCTATGTATGCCAAAGAAGTTGTTGTTACAGAATAATAGAGTTGGAATGGACCTTGGAGATCTTCTAGTCCAACCCTCTGCTCAAGCAGGAGACCTATACCATTTCAGACAGATGGTTGTCCAATCTCTTCTTAAAAGCCTCCAGTGATGAAGCATCTACAACTTCTGTAGGCAAGCCATTCCACTGGTTAATTGTTCTCACTATGAGGAAGCTTCTCCTTAATTCTAGGTTTCTTCTCTACTTGATTAGTTTCTGCCCATTGTTCCTTGTCTTGCCTTCTGGTGCTTTACCCCCTCTTCTTTGTGGCAGCCCCTCAAATATTGGAACACTGCTATCATATCAACCCTGGTCCTTATTTTCTCTAGACTAGCCATATCTTATTCCTGCGATCATTTTTCATATGTTCCATATGTTTTGTTGTTCTTTTTTAAAAAATGTTCTTTTGGAAAGCAATACAATACAATGTGGTTTGCAATGGGAGAGAATTTGTATTTCAGCCTATCATGTTGTTTCTTCTCAAAGAAAAAGAGATTTGTTAGTTTTTGTATGAAAATGCAAAGGGAAAAGACAACAGAAAAATATGGGGATTCAAAGGATGGATGAATATAGTATTCAAATCTGAAAAGGGCAATTTAACCTCTTAAGTGTGAGTTTGCCTGTGCTTGTGTCTGTGTTTATTTTCCACTCCCCCACAGGAAAGCTATATTGTTAATTATTTGTCATCTGGTTAGTACACTTTTTGCTATATTTCATATATGACTCTACTTGGATTTGTCTCATTTTTCCCAGATCCCACCACACCCATTAAATGTCTTAGCTGTTCTTTCCCTTAATGGCATCCCATTTATTTTCTTTACATCGAAGCATCCAGGTTAAAGGGACTCTGGAGGCAGAGTATGCATTTCCAGAGAGAAGGAGTGCTGAATTTACAGGCTTCAGAAGCTTTCATATCATTAGCAGAATCAGAAAATTGGTGCAAAATATAATTAAAACAATAGCAATTGCTACACCCTGGCATGGACAGCTGGCTGATGTTATGTGAATGGTAATCCAGGATACAGGGGCATCTGCAGGGCATGGTAAAAGGAAACAAGATGGTGGCCACAACACCCAATTGAAGCTTCAGCAGCTTTTTATATGCCATGCACAGTCGCAGCCATCTGCAGGTATCCTGGGCTGGGAGTGGTGTCATAAACAGGTTAGCAGAAGGTGAACTATTACAATCTTCAGACACAATCCAACCCTAGGAAAAAAAACCACCAGCAGACTTCCATCAGCATTGTAAGATCCTTAACTGTTAGAATTTCAACAGAAGTGTTACTACAACAGCAATCAAATTTGATATCTAACTCTGAACCCCATTGCTGCTCATTTTAAAGAAGAATATGATGAATAGACAGGAGGTACGTCGTGCTCAGTCACAAAGGAAATGTTTAGAAGTCTAAATATTAGTCTGATAGTACTGAGCAGAACCATGGAAAAGGCTGTAACTAATTTAAGTTTCCATTTCCCTAACATTCAATTCTTTTAACAGCTTTTCATATGATTTAACCTCCAAACCCCTTGTCATTCTCTCAGCATCCTTCTTGTACTGTGGCAACCAGAACTGGACATTGTATTTTTACTATGGTTTGACCAGTGCAGCATAGAGTGTAATTGTCACTGTCTGTTATGTTCAATACACTTCTGTTAAAACAGGCCACACTGTGCTGTTCTGATCAGATTGCACTATGTGGTATCTATAGTGTACTGTGAAGCCAACCCATGTGGGTCATTTTATAGTTGGTGTAAACCCAGAAAAATGTGTAAATTCTGTAACCATGAGTGATGTTTAGTTTTGCTTTTGGGAATGCATGTGCCTGACCTTTGCATTTTAATTCTAAATGCATTTCACAGTGGGGCTGTTGGATACCTGAACGGCATCATTCTCATTTCACATGAACAGTGAATGCATCCCAACATAACGTTGGTGATGGATAGCAAAGTATCAGGAAAATTTGTGAGATCATTATTGAAAAAACTCTGGTTAGCTGATAAAGGCCTCAAGTTATTCTGGACTGACTCTGAATCTAAATCTGAGAACTAAACATTGCTCTAGGCATTTGGGAATATGTTTTTCACTTCCTGATCAGTTTTCTGCTCTATTTATTCAGTTTCCTTTACATTTTGTTTCTATCCTATTCCCTATTTCACTTTGAGTCATGTTCTTGACAGGTGACCTGGTTTGATTCCAGTCCCACTCCTTGGCCCCCTTCTCCTTATTTAGCATTCATTTTTCTGCAATCTCAGGCCTAATGAGATGGTGATCAATGTTTCTAAATTGCTCCCTGTCTACATGTCTTCAATCATAACTTCTCTTTCTAATCTACTCTATTCTCCTTTCTGTCAACCAATTCATGTTTACTTAAGTAAACTGAAAAGAAATTTTATCCAGATCTGTTTATGTCTCTAGCTTCGTTATTTTTTTTCCAACTTAATATAATCCAACTCACCTTGGCAATTAAAATCAAGCCTTATGAATGTTCCCACACTGATTGTATAGGTTTTACATAGTTATTTTCCCGGGCTCCAAACACATCTTTTCTTAAAAACTATTTTTAATGTCAGGCTGTGATTGTGAATTATATATTTTTGTGTTAAACAACTTGAAATACATTTACTATTAATGATATATAACTTTTTAAAGGTGATCTCTCTTTCTTTAAAAAGTTTGTCTGGTTTCTCATTGGTAATGACAAGACCCCAAAAGTTAGAAATGTAGCTTCTTGCATCTTGGAAAAGGCCAAAAAAAATAATTATTTGATGGCAATATAAAATTCTCTTCTATAAAAACATTTCACCATAAGATAATATTTTAGCCTGCCAAAATCAGGATGCTCATGTTTGACTTGTGATGAATCTTCCAAATCAGAAATAGGTGTGTAAACTGATTTTTACAGATGGTGTTAAAGGACTCTACATTCCACTAGTAAGATTACATTAGAGCAGTGGAAGTCTTCCTTTTGATTCTGCATTCCCCAAATCACTGTATCCTTCCCTTACCAAATTTACTCTGGTTCCTTAACTTTTTACAGCAGGGTTTGAAAACATTTATATTCATCAAGAAGAAGAAAAGTAAGCTTTGCCTATTCTATTGGCAAAAGGTTACCATTGAAATAAAGCCAATTACCTTTGAATTCAGTGGATGGTAATGATCATAACATAATAGACTGATTGATGAAAAAAGCCAAAGCTTAAGTATTTGTTTCTTTTTTTAGTGCATGCTATGTCTTCTGTCTTCTGTCTGTCATGGCTGTATAAATGTATTTAAACTGTTTTAAGGATATAAATACACCTGCAAATCATATTTAACTCATATTGTAATGGGTTTGTCACCCAAGGTTTGGTTGTATTGGATGGAAGAAAGGGAGGGAGGGAGGGAGGGGGAGAGAGAGAGAGAGAGAGAGACCCACCATGCAGAAGAGTACAGGGCTTAATTTTGTCCAGGCACAGAATTTTCTAGTTTAGAATATATTCGTATACTTCTGTGTAGTCTTTAAGGAAAAAGACCTTCCTAATTTCTTAAAAACAGAAATATCTACCATCAGCAGCAATTACAATTTTACAAGAAAGGGATTAACGTGTTTGCATTACAAACATAAACAAGGGAGTCTGTAGAATGTGGTAAAAACAACTCAGTATGGCAGTTGTGACAGTACTATCAAAGCTCTGCCTGTTTTTATATGCATCACAAAGGACATAAAAGACAGGCATCTTTCAAACACACCATCACAGCTAACTTTCTTTTAACCACACCCTGTGAACACCCTTGAACAAAATACTTTATACACTAGATCAGACCACATATTTCAGTTTTCTTCTCCAGGTACTTCACCAGTCAGGTGGCTTTGAAGTGTTTGCTCGTAAAGGAACAGGAAAAAGAGGAATATTCTTTGTCTCCTTTGTATCTGGCTTGTAGCCATTGGTAGTCCAAGAATTTCCCTAATCCTTTTTTAAGCCATCTAAGCATTAAAGCTTTTTAGAGTTACATAAGAGAGTGGATGTCACCACATCTTATGGCAGTGAATTCCATGATCTATATGGTGAAATATATTTATTTTAAATCCTTTATTATTGCCAATCAGCATCATTAGATGCTGGCCCTGAGTTTTAATATTATGAATGATCAAGGAGTCTGGTCCATTTACCCAAGCTCTTCACAATACTCATAATTAAATCTGTAACTATTAGATAGAACAGAGGTCCCCAACCTTTTGGGCACCAGGGACCGGTTCCGTGGAGAGAGGTTTTTCCGTGGACTGGAGGGTGCATGATTTTGTGTACTGTCTGCATCCCGCAGATGGGGCTTTGCTGGTTTGTGCAGACCAGTTGCTGGCATGCCACGGCCCAGTACTGGTTCACAGACCGGGGGTTGGGGACCCCTGAGATAGAATACTGTACAATTATTCAGTCTACTTTGGAGCAAGCAGGTGTATTCACAAAGTATCTGCCTTAAAACATAGAAGAACAAACCCATCAGGACAAAATTCAACAGTCCATCTGCATTTAAAAGACAAAGGCCACTCTTTTGAAGACAGCAAAGTCCATATTTTGGATAGAGAGGACCACTGTTTGAAAGAGGGGTCAAAGAGGTCATCTATGTCAAAACTGAACAGCCCTCTCTCAACAGAGGGGGAGGGATACGACATCATCTATCTCCAGTCTACAACATAGTCCTTTCAACAGTTCCAAGAAGGCTCCACACCTATTTGCACTACTCAGGTGACCCTGACAACACAGATAAACCTCCAAGTGGCCTCGATGATTCTCTAAAAAGAATGCAAATGACCAGCTGTGTGCAAGGAATATAAATCCTTCCATTCCCCACCATCCAGTCAGAGCTAAAGAAGCTTCTCAGATGAGAAGTGAAAGGTCTTCAAAGAAAAAACAAGAAAATCCAGTTGCCTCTTGAAAAAGCACCTTTGGGACAACCATGACCTGAATGAGAATCTCCATAGACATTTACCTGCTCTAAAGTGTTTGTGGCTGCCCCCTGCAACATAATCATAGGAAAAGACACATTTGGTTTAAGGCATTATAGACTGTATGTGCCTTTGCATGTACTAGAGTTTCTTTTACCTTTTATAAGCAAAGGGCTGCACAGTCCTATAGAAAATAACTATTCATCTCAATCCTTCCCCCTCTGGTTCTGCAGTCTCCAACATTACATTCAGGGATTTTTCTCTTGGAAATTGCTCTCCCTTGCTCTTCCTATCTTTCATGGTGTTTTAAAAAGATTCTTAATTCTAAATAAAATCAAAGAGGCAGCAGAGATGCCACAAAACCAAGGTCATTGTCCAGCATCATTGTTATTTGCAAGAATATTTCCAGGTGAAGAGAGCATGGAGATGACTTTGGAAAAGGAATGGAGACGTTATTAGGGAAACACCAAAGGCAGACGAAACATGCATTGAGATCAGGAAAGAAAACCAGTTTGATGCAATGGTTAACACACCAGGCTAGAAACTGGGAGATCATCTTTTTCATGAAAGCCAGCTGGGTGACATCAACCAGTCATTTTCTCTCAGCAACTCACCTTACAGAATTGTTGTTGTGGGGAAAGTAGGAGGAGTAAGGAGTATTGCTGATAAAGAGCTGTTACTTATAAAGTAATAAAGGCAGGACCTTAAAAAAATATTTTTTAAAAAAAGTGGGATAGTGTTACAAAGAGACCCTGACTAGTTTACTCTCTAACTCTCTGGATATATGAAAGAGAGATCTAATTCTGCAATTTTAGCCTATCTCAGAAAATTAGAATTCTAATCTTCCTGTGAAGTCAGTTTTCTGTTGTGGTCTACATTGAAGAGTGGGTACTATGGCCCATGTAAGTCCTATAGATGTTCTTAGAAAACAGAAATGGTAGCTGGCTGCACAAAAGAACTGTGTTTCTAACTATGCCCATCTGCCCAGAAAAAAAGGACAAAACCTTGCAAGAGGAAATATCTTGGGAATCAGACTAAAGAGATGGAAGGGAACACCTTAATTACTTAGCTACCTTCACTTGATTGTGAAGCAAATCAGTCAAAACACACATACACAAACACAACTTTAGCATCACCAGAGAGTCTTAATGAGAGGGATTACAGTTCAGTGATAGAGCATTTATATTACAGATAAAAGAGAGTATATAAAACGTAAGTATTGCTGGCAAAAAAAAAGCCTATTCTCAAATCATTGATACTGTACTTTTAGTTAAAAGAAGAAAGTAGCAGACGCTGGGCAACACCTCAGCTTGAAACTTTAGAGAATCATTTTCAAAGCAGATGATATTTTGTGTGCTGCCTGCATCCCATGGATGGAGCTCCGGTTGTTTGCACGGCCTGGTTGGCATGCCATGGACCATTGGTGCTCTACGGACCAGGGGTTGGGGACTCCTGGTTTAGAACATTAAATTCAAGCACCACTCAGTGAGTATTCCTGCCAAATGGCTGTCTCACCTCCAACTGAATAGATGGGATGCCCTCTATTTCTCTGGGGAATTGACTTCACTACTTCTACCACTAGCAAATGGTTTTTCAACTGAAGACCTTGTATTATATAACCATGGTCTCTTTCTGTCTTGACCATCTTCTGTGTGATATCCTTTCAGTTGTTTTCAGTGCTATTATATCCTTCCCTCTCAGCCTGTTGTTTTCAAGGTGAAACACACCCAATTTCTTTCAAACTCTCCTCAGAGCACTTGTTTCTACTCCACTTTTCTAGGTCCTGGCAGTGTATTGCCCAGAACCACAAAATATGCAAGAGGGACATAGAATAGAGTGGGATGATTACTTGCTAATATTTAGGAAATGTACTTTTATGAATTCAAGCTAAAATTATAGTTGCCATTTTTATAGAGCTATCATACGGCTGGCTGGTAATCAATATGAATTAATACATACTGTATGTTCTTCACCCCTCCTAATTAGTTTGGAAAAGAAGATGATTAAGAAGTAATATGACAGCTTTCTTCAAATACGTGATACTCTTTTAAATGATGAAACTTTTTTGTTGTTGTTCTGGAGCAACAGGATAGAACTAAACTCTGAAAATTGGTTTCTACTAAGCAAAGGGAAACACCTCCTGACGATACTGGTCATTTGACAGTGGCACAGTCTGCCAAGGAAAATATGGCATTCCTCTCCCCTAGAAGCTTTTATGCATTGACTGAATTGCTACTGGGATGAGAATACAGGTAGTCCTCGACTTACGACCATAATTGAGCCCAAAATTTAAATTGCTAAGTGAGACGTTTGTTAAGTTGTGGTGCTGTGGGCCATGGTGACTCAGTGATTAGAATGCAGCATTTCAGGCTAACTCTGTTCATGTTGCCAGGAGTTCCATTCCTTCGAGTCTCACCAACTCAAAGTTGATTCAGCCTTCCATCCTTCCACTCAGAGAGGGCTGTAAAGTGGTGTGAAGTGATATATAAGTCTAAGTGCTATTGCTAAGTGAGTTTTGCCTCATTTTACGACCCTTTTTACCATAGTTGTTAAGTGAGTTGCTGCAGTTGTTAAATTAGTAATATAGTTGTTAAATTAGTAATATAGACTGCAGTTGTTAAATTAGTAATTAGACTGCAGTTGTTAAATTAGTAATATAGACTGCAGTTGTTAAATTAGTAATATAGACTGTCCCCATGACAGTCACAAAACGTGATCACATTATCCAGGGACAATGCAACCGTCATAAATATGAGTCAGTTGCCAAGTGTTTGAATTTTGATCTCATGACTATGGGAATGATACTATGATTGTGAGTGTGAAAAATGGTCATAAGTCACTTTTGTCAGTGTCATTGTAACTTCGAACAGGTCACTAAATGAACTGTTGTAAGTCGAGAACTACCTGTACTGAACATGGAGTCCATAGAGCTGGGAGAGATGGGTTCTAATTTGGGCTTGGTGATAAATCCCTGAAGAAAGGCAGCTTCCTGGACTCCACTTCCATGCCTTCTATTTCTGTTGTCGTTGCCTTTTTCTTGGAAACTAAGCTGCTTGTGATGCCTTTGAAGGAGGAAAAGTTCATACAGGGTTTTTTCCCCCCATCATTTGCCAATATTAAAGCATGTCAGGCAGTGGTGGTAACAATGCAACTTCCTGCTCTGCTGTAGCGAATAGATATTATAAAACTCAAGAAAGATTTAGTCCTATTGCAGAATCCTCAACAGTTGAACAAAAGGGATCCTAGAGGATAGAAACAAAATTTGATCAAAACTTAAAATTATCAAGAAACCTATTTCTCTGTTTAGGAAAAAAAAACCGTATAAAAAAAATCAAGTTATATGCACATGCAAAAGCATAATATGTACACATGTTGACAATTCACTTTTTCATGAAATGTGATCAGTGCTAAATAATATGTGCAAAGGATTTCCTAAGTGTAAGGAATAGTAGTTAGAACAACTGTTCACATGCATCCTTCATTTTCCACAATGCCAATAATAAACACTGCCATTCAGCTATTTACATTACTTTCTAAACAGATAGCCCTCTGTTTTTATGTAGTTCTCTAATATACAGTATTTCTGTGCATTTTCCCTAAATACATATTTATTTGTATGCAGCTTTAGTAAAAGTTGGGGAAGTACAAAGTGGATTCTTCCCAATTCTGCTTCTTCCCTGTTGTATGACTGCCTTAAAACTGCATATGCAAAATTAATAAGGAATTCCAAATATTGTCACTGGGCAGAAAGAGGGAAACATTTAAATGTAGGCCAGAACATAAGGAACTTTCCCAAAATGTGATGTGTATAAGTGACTGGGAGAACCATAGTCGTCCATTGTTTCCACAATATACTCACTATACTTCTTTGTGCTCCTAGCCATGGAAACATCTGAGAGATATAGGATCGAGCATATGGTGCATATATATATACTGTAACAACTAATGTATTTTTTTATGGCTCCTTCTTCCTAATCCCCCCTCCCATTTTTACTTTTCTCTCTCCCCTGTTTCTTCCCAACACAGAAGTTTTAATTACTAAGAAGCCACTTTCTGACACAATGGTAATGATCTCATTTCTATTTCAGTTAAAATGAGCTTATTGCTATTGACTTTTGCCATTCTCTAAATGGTTCACCAATCACTCATCAATATCTAGGGAGGCACACTGAAAGACATCTGCTGGAAGACCTTCTGGGGGGGGGGGGGAAAGAGTTGGAATTCTATTTCTTTGTCTGTAAAAGGAAAAGACACATGGATCTCTCCCAGCCAAGTGCATTGACCATGTTGTGCTTTCCTTTGTTGTAAATTTCACTTCCTCTTTTGGGTGTCTCTGCACGCTACTTGTCACCCTTACTAATCACATGTAGAATGGAGCTGACGAGCAACCATGAAAATTAATATCAAGAAAATACTCTCTAGCAAAATATTTTGCAAACGTGTACTCTGAATTTGCATAAATGTGAGAAATAGCAAAGTGCAGGTAGTAGCAGCTCACTTCAGTTTAGACAATGAATTCCTATTTTACCATAAACCCCACTCGGTTAGCCTTTCTGCATACGAAAATAGATGAAAACCCGTGTCATCCTGTGGGTTTTGATCCACATATCATTTTTGTTCTTCAGCTAAGAAGAAAAAGAAATATGTAGACGGCTAATTTTAATTTTAATTTAAAAGGCACATTTTAAACAGTTGTACATTGCATTATTTATTTATTTGTCTTACTTATTTCTCTGTTTGTTGCATTTAAAACCTGGAGGTCAACACGCTGCATATTCAGCTTGGTTGGCACAAACTGTGCAGGAATCTAATAGAAAGCAATATTGTTGAAAATGGATATCAATTGAAAACAGAGAGCAGTGTCAACTATTCCCCACTGAGAGCAGGCAACAATAAAACCAGCCAAGCATTACACAGTTGAGCCTGCCAAATGTCATTAGAGTGTAGGAGTGGGGGGGGCGCGCGGGGGGAATAACAGAAAACATGCTATGGTTGGAGAATGAAGAGATGGAAAGGAAGCTCACACTTTTAACATATTCTCTCTCTGTGTATGTGTGTATTGACTTAATACAATAACAACTGGAAACGGGGATTAAAATTTCATATCTTAAAACATTTGCACTGGGCAGGTTTCAGCCTATGAGATGAGTGACTCTCATTTTTTTTATTTCAGACAAAATCGTGTAACAATAAAATTAAAAATCTAAAAGTTATTAAATTCTATGATGTTATTAAGCTTCCAACTTAATAAGAGCTAAGCATGCAAAATTGATTATACATTTTAGATAGATTTTTTTTTAAAAAAAAATCCACATCATTTAGAAATCATTGACATTGATGGACTAGTGATGGGGGTGTAGAGAATGTTGGCAGATCCACATAAAACGCCCCCTTCCCCCCCCCCCCCAAAAGCACTAATTATAATGGCACCCCATCTCTCCTAAGGAGGGGACGGGGATACTTTTCTTTCCTCTCTGCTGCTGTGGAATGAGTAAAATTCATTATTTAATCCAACCCCTGATTAAGGAAAGAATGATTTGCAGTTTAACACAGCCAAATCTGGTGGCAAGTGTAGCATTGGAAGGGAGTGTATCATTTAACTCACAAATGATCAAATTATTGCTATCTAGGAAAGTAATTGGCAGGATGGAGAATGGGAAAAATATGGGTGCTCACACAATTGGCAATCTGCAATCAGATTCCGTGTGCCAAAGCTTTGCTGATGCCCTCAACTTCTCCCATTGTCATTTTCACCGATGATTTGTAAATTGTCAAACAAAGGAAATTTGTCTTTCAGACAATGGGGGTGGGGGGAACAGAAGAGCAGAGGATCCTTAATGCTCTGAACAGCCATGCAACAGCTCCATCTAGTGAAGACCGAGACACATCACCGTGTTCAGGACTGACAGAATGAAAAGTGGACACCTAATAAACAATACACCCTAATGCCAGAAAAGCTTAATAAACAAAGTGTATATTTGATTTTGCATGTGACAACAGCGGCAAGAATTATATTCGCACAATATTGGAAAAATGAAGAAATACCACCAGAGGAAGAAATAATTAAAAAAAATACTAGACTGTGCGGAAATGGACAGACTTACTTTGAGGTTGAAAGAAAAAGAAGAAACAGAATATTTTCAAACTTGGGACTTATTTTATCAATGGTTGGAGAAACGAACTAGGGATTAGGAATTTAATTTGTATTAGTGAATTATAAACTCAGACAACATGTTTGTTGAATAAGCACTGTTGAATTATATTTAAAAAATCAATATTTGTTTTAAAAAAAATAAAAAAATAAACAATACACTGGAGGTTGTTATGATTTCTGGTTGTTTCCCAATTTCCAAAAAGCACATATAACTTTCTTTCAGGTGGGCAGTCAGTTATGCAGATGGGTTGATTAAATTCTCTGTATTACTGTCATTTCTACATCATATGCAAAATCCTAAAAATCAATCAAGGTGTAATAAACATCATCTATTTTGTTAATGAAACAATGAGCAAAGCATCCCTATTGATTGTCATGGGGAGGTGGACTACAAACTCCAATTGAGGCAATATTTTTACTACACAAACCAAGTTACCAAATTGCATGTGAGTATTTATGCAGTCAAGAACTCTTATGAAAAATTGATTAAGCAAACAAAAATCAGAAAAAGCAAGAAGGAGGTTAAATATAGTCAGTATTCAAGGCATATTGGTTTCAGTTGCAGCCTGGGAAGGAATGTGGTAATAAATGACAGACATGCAACTGGAGTCAGATAGTGAACAGCACCAATGTTAATTCATACCTTGAATATTCCCAAACGTTGATGAGATGCTGAAATAAATAATTGCTATTCTCTATTTTTTAAAATAGCAAAACTAATGCTAAATCTAAATCCATTTCCATCTTTGAGAAAGTCATTCAGATAATATATGGAAAATGGAAATTATGTTGATATTAAGAAACTCAAATATAATTATATATGTCAGTTAGAGCAAACTAGGAAGAAATTATCCAGGATGATATATATATATATATATATATCTCCTTTCTATATTCTCTGATGTTTGTCTCCCTTCTTCGTAATGTACAGTTATCTCTATATATTATTTCCCTAACTTTTTTCATAGATCATCCAAATTTACACAAAGCATTATGTTTAAACACAATATTCAAAAATGTAAAATATTTTTAAAAGTCAATAGAATCTGATTGTTTCAGCAGACCTGGAGGAAAGGGAGGGTAGATATGTATGAATTCTTCCCTCTGCGGTTGAAATGTTTGCTTAGTATAGTCCTGGATATTGATATGTCATTACTATGATATTAGTAATCACTAGTCATAGTGATTAGCATTGTTCTTCAAATATTTTTGAACATCTATCTATAAGATATATAAGTATATAATCAAAGAATAGTCCAAGAAAAATAATCATTAAAATGTAATACAAAAAAGATGTTGAGACTCTAGAAAGAGTGCAGAGAAGGGCAACAAAGATGATTAGGGAACTGGAGGCTGAACCGTACAATGAACAGTTGCAGGAACTAGATATTTCTAGTCTAGCACAGAGAAGGACTAGGCTATCCTTGACAAGATAGCAGTCTTCCAATATTTGAGGGACTATCATAGAGAAGAGGGGGTCAACCTATTCTCCAAAGCACCTGAGAGCAGGACAAGAAGTAACAGATGGAAGATTATCAAAAAGAGATCCAAGTTAAATGAAGGAGAAATTTCCTTACAATGAGAACAATTCAGTGGAATGGCTTTCTTCCAGAAGTTGTGGGTGATCTATCACTAGAAGTTTTCAAGAAGAGGCTGGACAGCCATTTATCCAGAATGGTATAGATCTCTTACTCAAGCAGAGGGTTGGACTAGAAGACCTCCAAGTCCTTTCCAATTCTGTTATTCTAAGTTCAAAGCATTAGTACTGACAATGTCCACATTAGAACTATTAGGATAACATACATATAAATAAAAAGCAAATCAAGTAGCCCAAAATGTAATTAAATAAAGAAAGTATTTGGCTAATAGCAGAAGGACAACAGAGGGCGGAGAGGAAGTTTAGTGAATACTTATCGTGGGCAGTTCTACTGAAACGATTATCTGTCCTGTCCACCAAAGGGTCTCAGATAATGATGACACTGGGAGTTCATCCTCATATTTGTTTGTCATGTTATGAAGACAGTCCATTTACCATTCATGGAGGACATAGTCTCAAGATGCAAGCCTGCCATTGAGAAAACATCAGGTTAGCTTAAGTGCTCCAGCCTGAAAGAAGGTTTTTTCCTCCTACTCTGGCATAAGACCTCCCATTAGATTTTATACAAAGATAGGAGTCTTTGGAGATTAGTGTGATCCATTGTATTTAACAGGTCTGCAGTTACTAAAATTGGCAGTAGAAGCTCACTGGAAGGTAAATCACTATCTGAGGTTCTAATGGAATATGGCTTAAGTTTCTGGCAACCAACTGAAGGTCTTCTATTTAGATCCCAGGTTATGGAATATAAAGACATAAAAAAACACAGCATTCATTTGTGACCATAAGCATTGATTCACATGTTTTTCCTCATTACTCAGTTTGGAGAAAGTTTGCTCAGACTTCTAAAAATAGTCCCCATCTGAGTGAGAATTGGTTCCTTCCAACTAAATATTGTCTTTATTGAATGTCACCATTTTGTCAGAGTTTTTAAAGTTGCCTTAAATGAGCATAACAAGATCTGCACCTGCAGTCTTTCTTTTTAGTAACTAAAATGTAGGGGCTACCATACCAGCATTGTCTTAGCAACATTTAAATAATCATTAGTGTGCTTCATATAGACAAATAAGATGCTCAGTGTATAAAACAAAGAAACCTACCATCAGACCCCACATCCATTTTTTTTCTGAAGGGCTAGATTATTATTTTTTTTATTAATTCATGAGGTCTATACTATGAACAACAATACCTTTTCTCAGGACTTTCATCTGTCTGAAAACTGAGGTCCAGACACAGATTTTTAAATACAGCCATTTCCCTAAGCAATTAGGATGTCATGACCCAGAAAATAAAGAGCCAGCGACATTCAGTTCTCACCACCTCGGTTTCTTAGCACTTTTTTCTTCAAATAAGAAATTAAATACTCAACCAGGAAAGAATTGGCATTCCAAAAAGGCAGTCTGTGTGATGCCTGCACATGTGGAAATGAAAGAGAATGAAATGTAAGAAAGAATTAAGTTCTGTTTTAGCCATCCCAAGCTTTTATTTAAACTAATTATGCAATCAGTGAAATATAAAGTCTGTTCCAAGGTGATTTAGAATGAAAAGAAAAAGGAAAACATACAAGCTGAACTTTTAAGTTAGCATAGCAAAGTTAGCTGGGTGACTGGTTGGGCCAACCATCTCTCTTAGCTCAATCCCCCCCCTGCCCCAGGTTTGCTGCTATGGGGAAAACATGAGGCAGGAGTTAACCAAAATACCTTTGTTCATAGAGTCGTGGTGGCACAGTGGTTTACAATGCAGTATTGCAAGCGAACTCTGCCCACAGCCTGGAGTTCGATCCTTGTTGACTCAGTCTTCTATCCTTCCAAAATGAGGATCCAGATTGTTGGGGGCAATATGCTGACTCTGTAAACCACTTAGAGAGGGCTGTAAAGCACTGTGGAACATTATATAAGTCAAAGTGCTATTGCTATTGCTATTTTAAAGGGTGGGATAAAAATCTAATAATAATCATAATTCTTAGAGTAGTATTTTGTGAGTAAAAGAGAAAATGTCATTCTTAGTTGATCCTTCAGGGGTCTTTGCCCTCAATTCCATGTCCTACAGACATACGGGTTAAGATAACTGACTGCTCCATCAATTACTCACATATCTAAATAAATAGGTTTATTTTATTCAGCTTAAATACTATTCAGTTTATATGCCGGATAGATTGTGAGTGACTTACTAAAATATGTAAACAGAACTAAAACAATAGAGAACCAACATGCATAACAATATAATAATATATTATACACCAGGACAATACTAATCAAACATTCCAACTGCAATGGATATTTACCCCTAAATCCAAGCAATATAGAATCCAATTGAATTCCAGGGAGCCTTCCCTTCCTCATCTTATGGATGGGCAGATGGTACCAGGAGAAATCAGTCCTGAAGATATATTCACGGCAAGATATGCTTGTAGAAGAACATTCATTTCTATTTTATCACGCTAAATATCTTCTATTTGTTTCTTGATGAAGGGGTTCATCTTACTCAGGGATAGACAACTCATGGCTCACTAGTAGCCTTCCACTGAGGATCTGTATACTGCACAAACCAGAAGAAGGGCTGAGAAAATATCTACAGACTCCTTACATCCTGGGCATAAACTGTTTCATCTCCTCCCCTCTGGACGCCACTATAGGGCATTGCATGCCAAAACAACTAGACACAAAGACAGTTTTTTCCCCCATGCCATCACTATGCTGAATACCTAATTCCCACGGCACTGTCTTAGGCCTAAAGATAGTAGTAGGCAGTATTGGTATTATCCTTCTCATATTTCCTATTACCTACTCCTATTGGAATCTTATGACTCTCACTTTGTTGGTTGTATCTTATGATTTATGATTGCATCTTATGATTTATGATTTATAATTTAGTTGTTTGTATGTACACTGAGAGCTTATGCACCAGAGACAAATTCCTTGTGTGTCCAATCACACTTTGTCAATAAAGAATATTCTATATTCTAAATGCCAGTTCTCAGTAACTGTGGTTTCAGGCATATTATATGTTTGAAGCTGGTTTATTCTCACTTGAGCTATATTGCTCTCGCTTAAGCTGATATTATCAGAATGTCTAATGAAATATTAAAATTAGAAGTAAAAGTATTCTGGCTTTCAATCTTGAACATGAAGTCAATATTATAGACTCAATCACCATTCTGAATTTCCAGGTCTGACCAAGCCAACAACCAACTCATTATAATCAACTTTTTGCTTTAAGTCATTGTTTTCCCACTGATATACCTGATTCACTGAAGGTTTTTGTACTTTGGAAATACATATTAAAATTTAAAAAAGAAATTGTTTGGGCTTGAAAATATAAAGACTGATCAAAAGATGGAGATTAGAAACAGAACTTAACTGATATATTTAAAATAGACATGCTGCTGCTATTGCTGTTGGTGTTGCTGCTGCTGCTGTGATTAACATATGCTTCAGTTTTGGAATTTTTGAATTCTAACATGTTCCAAAGAGTATCATTTTTTTTTTAATCAATCTGCTTAAAAACCAAGGTCGTACAAATAGGTTTATGTTTTTTCTTAATACCTCCACTCTTATAACACTTCAATCTTTTTTGCTCAGGCTACCAGCATTCTCAAAATAATTAGATTTTTTCTTTTTTTTGTAAGCAGAACACAATCAACCCTAGAATAAAAAAACCATAAATATTTGGGAACAGCTGCTTACTATTAAATATAGAAGAATAAAAAACTATCCAGATCCATAATATTACACGATGATTTTCCTGGTTCCAAATCACACTGTTTCCCAGCACACACGATATTCAAAATTTCTTCTCTTTCTCTTTTTCTTTTCTTTCCTTCCCTTCTTTTCTCCTTCTTCCGAAAAAAGTAAAGGAATCAACAGGCCTAACCTGTGTTCAGATTACATTAATGACTATATCATTTCCAAAGCATTGCATAGGTTTTAGCCACACTTCTCCCATTGATATAATAGGATTTGCATGGCTAAAAGTCTGTGCAGTGCTTTCAAAATGTACCCTCAAGGCCTGACATGAATTCATGAAACCCTACAATTTCTGAATTAATACCAAAAGATGATACTGGATGGATTTAGATGCTCATTAGTTAGCACTTTTCTAATTAAAACCCAGCTTACTGAGCATTTTAAGTTTTTTTGGAAAGGAGTGGGGGTTAGGCGCATATATATGTAAGCCATGTGAATGGCTATTTATGACAGAACAGTGGCTGCTGAGAGCAGGCAACTCTAATTTTCCTAACACTTTTATTTCAGACCATGCATTAAGCCCAAGACCATGAGAATGGAATTGCACACATTTCTTCCTAAGAAGTCATCATGCTGCTAAGTTGCTTATTGATAGTGTGTGTAATATACCCACGGGGTTGTGACTATTTTTTTCCTTGCATGATTAATGTCCATGTGATGAGAAGGAGAGCCACAAAGCTACATAGTTTGAGGAATATTAAGTGTGAGCTGATGATAGGAAAATGTCATGTTTAATCAGCATGGCTAAGGACACGGGCTTCCTGAAATGAGTGAAAAGAAGATTCATAAATCAATTGGATAGCAAGCAATCCACAATTGTTTCCTTTCACCCTACAGGATTTACAGATGGTTTCATTTCCATATGCAAAAACTTTCTGCCTTTTTTCCCTCTGAGGAAATCCTAATCAGAAATGTTAATGTCACACATAGGCCTCCAGTCTTTCCTGAATGCACTGAATATAGTACAAGATACATCAAGTAAACAGATTCAGGATGCATATTATAGGAAACCAATCTATCTTTTTGTCTGGATATGAAAAAGCTGACATGCCTCAAATATGCTAACTTACCGAGAAGATCTTGGAACACTTCAGATGCCCTATATTTTAGAAACAAGCAAACATCCAAATGCAAAATGTAGGAATATGGATACATACTTGACCCATAGTTAAGTCTGAAAACATACATTGCAGCAATCTTGCTAAAGCTAAATATATCTGGCTGGATCTATTCACTATCAGAATCCATGGAAACATATGTCTGTTGACAGAATATGTTAAACAACTATTTTACGTAGAGAAACAAGAACAGCATTATGGGGTTTACTATAAGATATCTGTGAATAGAGCTATCAGAAAGGCATCCACTGGGCATTAAAATCAGGTGGAGCTTCAATTGTACTCCTGCTTGAGCAGGGGGCTGGACTAGAAGACCTCCAAGGTCCCTTCCAGCTCTATTCTATTCTGTTCTATTCTATTCCATTCTATTGTGGCCACCATCTTGACTTTTTTTTAATCACATCCTGCTCTCAATCTGTTTTGAATTGAACAAAAGTGTCGATAGTGCAGCAGTGAGTTTATGTAAGAACTTATTATTAGACTATTCCCCTTATATTTTGTGAACGAATAGGAAACAGCAATCTTGAGTTTCGAATTGGGTCTGAATAAACCAGTTGAATGTGGAACTGTAAAAGCACAGCAAACTCCTTGGTTCAGAAATCCAAACAAGCTCAACATATCAAAGTAAAAGTTTATAAACAGAATCCTTTGGAAGTCCAAGGGATTATCATCATTGTGGCAGAATAAAAACAGGAAAACGTGATGCACAAGAAGCTCTCTAGACTTAACCCTATATGGTTAATAAACAGTCAGGTCTATTAAAAGTTGGTAAACCATATTTATCTTTGGGGGGGGGTCCCTACCAGCACTTTTCCACATTGAAAAACCGGCAGACCTTGGTGCTCAACATTAGAGAAGCAACATAGGAAACTGAGATTCGAAGAACTATCATTTAGCAGCGATTTTATGAGAAATGTAAATAAATAGAGAAAATTGACCAGTGATTTATTGGAGTGTTTAAACTCTGCCTTCTACTTTGTCCTTTATATGTATTTGTAAATAATGAAGTATTCCAAAAAAGCTAATGATCCTTAAATTTAAAGAGTAAAGTTTTGCCCTGACAAGTTGTGTCCAACTTTAGGGACTGGTGCACATCTCAGTTTCCTAGCAGAGGGAGCCAGCATTGTCCCAAAACACTTCCAGGGTCATGTGGCCAGCATGACTATATGTCAAGGTGCATGGAACATTGTTACCTTCCCACCAAAGTGGTACCTACAGTATTTATCTACTTGCATTTGCATGCTTTCGAACTGCTAGGTTGGCAGGAGCTGAGGTAAGAACGGGAGCTTACCATGTCATGCAGTACTTAGGTCTCGAACTGCCCATCCTCCCTTTCAAAAAATAACTAGATAAGCACTGTGCTCAGGAAATTCTCTTGGCTCAAAGTCAGATTATTAAAACAATAGGATCACTGAATGATATTGAGCATAACTGTTGTCAATTGCTATACGTGGCTGGAATGTTTAAGCTAAACAGGTTTATTTTCAAGAGTAAGGTGGGAGAGAGAACTATATCTTTCATTTTATTTTTAAGCAATTGTGATCCTTATATAATTAACATGGATTCTGCATGTAGGGTTTGAAGAGTGTATATGCTTTTCAGTGAAACATATGGACATCAAAAATATCACTGTTCCACTGAGAACAGTAGTCTAAATGATATCTCCTGGACCAAGGCCAAGCTTAGATCTTTATTAAATGTTAATGACATCCACCTGATGAACAGGAGAACCTAGAGAAAACAAGATGTTATTTTCCAAAATTCATTACCAGTATCACCATTTTCCTACTCTATCAAATTAAAATGTAATAGTTATAACAAGTGAAATAAGTTGTTAATCATCTCACTACTGCTGGCCTGGAATATTATTCTGCATTTTTAAAAAGAACATTAACAATACAAAGGAAATAATTAAGTTCCATATAGTCTATCCAATTCACTTATGATGAATAAACCATTCAGATGGTTTTCAATATCTGCATATCAAGCAGGCATTAAAAAAAAGTAATCTAAGCCCTGGTCTTTAGTAGCTTAGTAGCTTTGATTTAGATCAGTGTTTCTCAACCTTAGCCACTTTAAGATATGTAGATTTCAAATTCCAACATGCTGGCTGGGGAATTCTGGGAGTTGTCCACATCATAAAGTTGTCAAGGTTGAGAAACACTGATTTAGACATAATATACAGTATAATATAAAGATTAGATGGATGTTTATATGTATACCTTTTGCATCATGCATCTGCAACAAGGTACATATAAACAAATGTTGTCAACAGTGTCACTTGACAATGAGATAGGCAGCATGTAAATTAATTAATTAAATTAATAAACAAACAAACAAACAGTATAAATGATGTACAGTTTTCTATATGAAAAAGCTGAGAGTTCAGATTTGGAAGCTCTATGTATTTCAGTGAACACCTCTATTTCTGAATAAATAGAAAGCTTTGCTATTTAAAACCTAAATTGGCTTATTATTTGTTTTGCATGCCTGGCTTGACTTAAAAAATGGATAAGGAGATTCATTTTTGAGGAGGAAAACTGAGCTGCCAAGGAAATCTCTAAATCTTATTTATCTCTGATTTCAGAACTCCAATATCTGGTGAAAGGAAAGAGATTGCCAGATACATGCTGGAAGATTCTGAGAATCTGTAGGATTCACATACCTTTCCAATCTCAACGGTAGATCAACAAGCAGAAGGCATACACAAACCTACAAAATGGCTCCCAGTCAAATTTGGGTCATGGGAGTTGTTTGTCCATCTTCCCAATGCAATAGGTAGAACCATGCTGTCTGTCTGTCTGTCTATCCATCTATCTATCTATCTATTTGATTTTTATCCTGCCTTCATTAGTTTTTAAGTAAGTCAGGATGGCAATTAGGCCATAATTCTTTTTCTCATCTAAATAAGAAGCTCCCTATGTAAATCATTAGAATTCAGGCTTTCTTTAAAGTCTCCAGGAGCTCTTTGTAAGGGGTGGGAGATGAATTCCTTATCATACATGAATGTCATGGAGGAGAGCTACAAAACCTTTGGTTCCCTGTTATGTTTTTGATTGGGTTCCTGCCCAATATCAGGAGCGTAATCTGGAAGATGCAAAATGGGTTCTGGGAAACCATGAAATGGTCAGCCCTCGATAGCTTATTGATAACATTGTCCCATAATGCTAATTATCTTCATTAGGGTTTACTCCTAAATCAGTTTGTAGTACCACAGTTTGAATCTCATTTTGCAAATGAGGGATGAAATATCAGTGAAGTGCTATGTTTCCAAAACACACCTTCCTAATCATTTCTGCCCTGTACCAAGACCCAAATCATTTTAAACTCCCAGAAAGTTTATATTTCACTCCAGATATTTCACGACATAAAAAAAGCAAAAGGAAGAGTAGAGATCACAGTCATTCTCAAGTGCTGCAGTAATGGACTACTATAAATAAATCAGAGGAATGTTATAGGATGGTCAGAAATCAAATGTTCCATTAGAATCAAATTTTCATAATAAAAGCTAACAAAGCAATGAGGTTTCTCTCTTAACTGTACACTGAGCAGAAAAACATTAAGCCAGAAAGTCATTTGATGACCACTTCCATTTTTGCCATTCTCCCAGATACCCTTATTAAATAAAGATTAAAGTTTTCTGAATACTTTCATCTGCTTTGAAATCATGGAATAGCTTCTTGCCACCTCCCTTTTCGGCCATTCACAAAATGCTGTTTTCAGCTGAGTGAATTTATTCCATTTACCAGTATGGAATGAACAGAGGTTGAGACAGTTCAGAGAGGCAAGTGCCTTTATATATAAATCTGTTTTCAGCAACAGACAATCATTCTGACTGTCATTCTTCTGGGCAAAGGAAAAGCAACATTTCTTGGCTGGCTGGTTCAGATCAACATTTCAGCATGTTCTTGTAATATCCCAGTAGAAGTTTACATGTAAATGGAAAATCTTCCTTCTGAGATGCCTTTGTGTGTGTGCGTGTGTGTGTGTATCTCCTTTATCACAAATGGTGGTTGGTTGATTTCATTTACATGAAAGACCCTCAACAAAAATGAGAGTCTTAAAGAAATAGGAAATAAGCCTGTGAAATTAGCCTGAACAAAAATAAACAAAATCAGGAAATTACCTTGAAAATTCATTGGTAAACCTGGTTGATCATATTCCACCCCATTGTGTTCTGCTTTACCCAGACTTATTTCATAGCCATAGGTTTATTCAGGAAAATAATTAGTCTACGGAAGAAGAAAAAAGAGACAAGGATAAAAGAGAAAAGAATAATATTAAAGATGCATAACAATACATTCATATAAATGAATCTCATATTTCCAATTAGGATTAAAAGAAACTAACATCCTTGTCCCCAAGTCAGATTATTAAAAATCCTTTGATTTCAAATGTACACAATTTTGTGGAAAGGAGTCCGGCAAGGCTGTATTCTGTCGCCCTACCTATTTAACTTATATGCAGAGCACATCATGAGAAAGGCAGGGCTAGATGAATCAAAAGTTGGAATTAAGATTGCCGGGAGATATATCAACAACCTAAGATATGCAGATGATACCACTCTAATGGCAGAAAGTGAAGAGGAACTAAAGAGCCTCTTGATGCGGGTGAAGAAGGAGAGTGCAAAAGTTGGCTTGAAACTCAACATTAAGAAAACCAAAATCATGGCATCCGGCCTCTCAATTCCTGGCAAATAGATGGGGAAGAAATGGAGGTAGTGACAGATTTTATCTTCCTGGCTCCAAGATCACCCACAGATGGGGACTGCAGTCAAGAAATTAAAAGACGCTTGCTCCTGGGGAGGAAAGCTATGGCAAATCTAGACAGCATACTAAAAAGCAGAGACATCACCCTGCCAACAAAAGTACGTATAGTCAAGGCCATGGTTTTCCCAGTTGCAATGTATGGCTGTGAAAGTTGGACCATAAGAAAAGCTGAGCGCAAAAGAATTGAGGCCTTTGAACTATGGTGCTGGAGAAGACTCCTGCGAGTCCCTTGGACTGCAAGGCGATCAAACCGGTCAGTCCTAGAGGAGATCAACTCTGACTGCTCTTTAGAAGGCCAGATCCTGAAGATGAAACTCAAGTACTTTGGCCACCTAATGAGAAGGAAAGACTCAGTGGAGAAGAGCCTAATGCTGGGAAAGTTTGAGGGCAATAGAAGAAGGGGACGACAGAGAATGAGGTGGCTGGATGGAATCACTGAAGCAGTAGGCGTGAGCTTAAATGGACTCCAGAAGATGGTAGAGGACAGGAAGGCCTGGAGGAACGTTGTCCATGGGGTCGCGATGGGTCGGACACAACTTCGCAACTAACAACAACAACAAACCATTTCTGGACTTTCTGAATAAAATAGAAATGACATTTTGATTTTGGGTTTTGACAATTGTGGGTTGTTGCTATAGAAATGGCTAGTTGTTACTATTAGATATAACTAAAGTTGATATTATAACTTCTCTATGTATCTTACTGTACCAAAAAAAGTTGGAAGTCACTGCTTTTTGTTTCTTTCTTTAAATTTCCCCCCTTCCCTCATTCTGTTTCCTCTCCTTTTTTCCATTGTGTCTTTATTTCTATTTGTATTTTATATTAAGAAAAAATAATAAAATATATTTTAAAAAGTTCCTTTGATTTCAATTGTTCCCCTGGAAAAACATGCAACATCATGAGATGCTCCTAGCTCTGATTCCTTCCGTGAGTGCTCAGGTGAGAACAGTGGTGTACATTTCTGTCTGCCTCGTGCAACTGCTTATCAGGCTTGCCACTTCTTGGAAAAGGCTGATCTCACTTCTTTGAACCACACTCAAGGTTACTTCTTGAAAGAATGATTGTGATGTGCTTTTATGTAGAGATGCCTTTGAAGGCAACTCCAAAGCTAAAGCAGATCCATAATGTGACAGCCAAACTTCTGTTGAGTATTCCTCATTGAGCGCATGGGATTCCAGTCCTGGCTCAGTTTCACTGGTTACCCATTGTTTTCTGAGCCAAATTCAAAGTCTTGTTTTAAAACTTGTTAGGTATTTGTTATGGCTTGGGACCTGCCTATCACTCAGACCCATTTAACAATGCTCGAGGGTGCCTTACAGGAAGAATTATCTGGAGTTGCCTCCCTATCCTTCATTCTTCTCTGTTACTTTTAAATGCAATTTGAAAACATAATTTTATATACTGGCATTTTCTTCCTTTGTTATGTATTGGTGGCTATTTACTGTTATTTGTTTCTATTAACTAAAGCTTTCATTGTCAATGTTGTAAACCATGATGGGCTGATTTTGCTCAGAGCAAATGTATAAATAAATATGATTATTCAGGAATCATGCCATTCAGTGTGTGGGGCAGGGGTGGGAGAGTAGAATTGCTAATACCTTTAATAGATCTTAGAAGATATTTTATAACTGGGTTTTAAAAATGATGGACTTTGCTGGAAAATCATGCTTTGGACAAAGAGTTGCTTACATCTGAACTACCATATGTAATGAGCAGGAAGGAAGCATCCCTCCTAGAAACCTAATGGTTATTGATTAATGTATAGAGCACCACATAGCCCTTTCCATGATAGAAGAATTCATCTTTTGCTCAAATGAATAAGTCAACATTCTTATTAAGCATATTAAACTTATTAAGTCCTTGTGCTGCAATGCGGCCTCAATTGAAGGGTCTGATTCAGCCCAATCGAGTTGACAGAGAGAGATAGCCCAGCTCCCACTGTTGTCTTAGATCAGGACATGTGTCAATCATTGGGCAATGAACTGCCCCTGGCTGTCCGTCCTCATTTCTTCATGGTGGGAGGCATGTTGTCCTTTCAGAAGAATTTATTTTCGCCTGCCTTCCCTACTAGCCTGGCCATGACAGGTCTGCCCTGTTTATGGCATTTAGCATATGGCTAACTGTGGTTCCATTCCATAGTTTAATAATAATAGTCAAGACACAGTATTTGAACTGAGCTGAGAGCATTTCTTTATCTTGCCTCAATCATCGGTTTGTATGTCTATCTGAGAAATAAGTAGCATCTTTTGTACATGCACTTAAAGATCCTGATGGGATCATCTTTCATAATTTTGCATAGCTCGTATTAAATAATAATACATACTGCACTATGAATTTTTTTATTGTCACCAAAATGCAACCAACAGCCTGTAATCATGCGGGGATGGGCAATTTTGGGGTAGCCCAGAGCTGCATACTGTATGTTTGGCATTTGAAAGCCATAAAGTGAGTATCAAGGGCCACAATGGAGTGTCAAGGGCCACATGAAACACTGGGGTCAGAGAATGCCCATCTCTGGCCTAAAAAAGTACGTACCGTTCTATGTATTTTCATTATTTCATTTAAACTTTACATTTCCATCTATTCTTTGCAGTTCTAAGCAATTTACAGCAAATATCATAAAAGCATTGCAAGTGAGTGAACTTACAATTTCTCTGTCCTTTTCTTTCTTTCAATATTACCCATCCCTCTGGTTTAATTATGGGGGGGTGGGGGGAAATAGGATAGCTTCCTGAACCCTTTTGACTAATGTGGTCAATAAATGTTACCATTACTGTACTATTTGATAAAAGAGTAAAAAGAAAATATATATCTAGAAGATATAGTGGTCTTGTAGTGGTAAGAATTAAATCTGAATGCATATTGCACAGAAAAACCATTTCAGAGCCACAGAGGAGACAGCAAGTCTATATCATGTGAAATCACTATTCTTTCTACCTCTTCAATAACACCTTTTATTTATTTCTTGGGTTAGGAATGAAAGTATTCTGAATTACCTGGATCAGAGAATGCTGATGCATAATCTCTAAATGAAGTTGATCTGAACTGCATTAGCCCCAACCAGTAAGGCAAAAGGTATAAAGGATGATGGGAATTTCACTTCCATGGTATCTGGAAGAAGATGCTACTATTCTTTAGGCTATAATCCCCAGTGGGACTTATTTCCATATGTTCTTTTTGCATTGCAATTACTTTTAAAGATTATACAAACTCAGTTTTAGAAATAGTGTCATGCTTTCTCTTTGATGTATCAATCTCACAATGTCTAAGAAAAGGGGAAAGTAAACCACTACTGGCAACTAGAAGCTGCAATAGATGGTTCAGCAAAGCTCTTATGTTACTAGTACCACCCTATATGAACAAAGCATTGCTGAATATCTCAGTTAATCCAATTAAACTTTTAATTGTTGTTCCATCTAGTTTCTTCACTCTCTATATAATCAGCCTCAGGTTACTTTATGCAACATAATGATTTTATTATAGATTATAATTATTTCATTATACGTTTTAATCTGTGAAAGTTTTCCTCCATTCATCTTAATTTACACAGAGATTATTGGTTTCTAATTCATCAAACACATCCTGTTTTTGAGACTCTTGAAATCAGATATATAGTTTAGTATTTCCAGATGGGATCAAACATACAAATTAACAACACAAAAGGAAACAGATCTGAATTTTATTCACAGACACATATTTGAAAGAGAAGAATGTATACATTCTTCTTGGTTTTCATTTTCATTTAAGTGGAGAATTGCCCTCAGCACACTTATGGCAGAATTAATCTCCAAATTCAGTAAAAGCTTTCTGAATTAGGACTTGACATATCTCTTTGTTTCCATACCACTTTTATGAGATTTTTCAGCACCATTTATGTTATTTAAAAGTATTTTCAAAATCCACAGATGAATATCATATGTACTGTATATATTCATCCCACCCAAAAAATCACTTCTTTTTTAATTCAGGGTGGTGAGAAATGAATCATGTGCGACATTTTATTACAAAATAAGCAAAATCCACTTCCCATTTTTCATCATTTTCAATTACCACTATGATTTTCCACATCATTTTCTGCTATAAGCCTTCCTCGGATGCTCAAGGAGGAAAAAGTTGACTGAAAATTTCCAGTCCTACCACTACTCATATCATTGTGCCACTAGACCAGTGGCCCCCAACCTTTGGGGCATCAGGGATCGGTTCTGTGGAGCATGGTTTTTTTGTGGCCTGGGGGGGGCATGCTTTGGCATGCTGCCTTGGATCCCGTGCATGCATGTATGGCAGTGGTGGGATTCAGATATGTGAACAACCATTTCTCTGTGTGGATGCTGCTTCCAGAAGTCTATTCTGGGCCTGGGCAACAAAAAATTAGCTACCAGTTCTGCCAAAGTGGTGCGAACTGGCTGAATCCCACCACTGGTGTATGGGGCTTCATTCATTTTTGTGCAGCCAGGTTCCTGGCAGGCCACAGACCAGTACCGAGCCACGGACCGGGGTTGGGGACTCCTGCACTAGACAAATCATTGAGGCTCCCAGAAGACCAAATAACAAAAAAGACAATAAAGTCATGTCCCAGAATGAAAAAATGTATCCTATCACTTTGGTATGAAAAGATTTTGAGTAAATGAGTAAAATGAGTAAATTTTGGACTAGTGCATCAGAATATAATAAAAATGAATTTCACTAAAATTAATGGAGTGAAGTAAGTGGATTGACCCTAGGGCAAAAAGAGAGAGAGAGAAAGAATTTTTAGTCTACATTGTTATAATCACAAAATTACATGTGCAACAATTAATTTCCGCAACCTTAATCATTCATCAGGCTTTCATGTTACCAACAGTCACAAGCTGCTAGAATAAGGAATTAATTGATATATTCATTACATTAGCCATTAAATTAATTTCATTGGCATTGGACAACTACACTCAGTTTTGCCCAACCAGTAATTACATTTATTATCACTGCTTTGGCTGTAAGAAAAATCAAGAAGGAAAAAGATTGACCACAGTCCCAAAACTTCATTTGTGTAGATGGGGGTTCTTTATTCCTTCCTCTACATTTTCTATTTCATCTAACAAATCATGTTAAGCAACAGTTATTCCATTCCCACTACAGTTTTAAAAATGAATAACTAAATATTACTTTTATTTTTTATGTGATTACAACATTTAACGGATAGATTGGATGAAGCACTGTTTAGTATTATAATATGTCTAATATCAGATATCTCAACCTGTCTTTTTAATTTGTTTATCAATAAGGTCCACTGCTACATTATTAGTTTGCTTCCAGAGAATCTTTATTGTGATGGAAAAAACCTCATCCTTTGAAGCTTGAAGAAGAAAGCAGGATCTTCCTTTCATGATTTTAGAACAGGACAGAAGGTTTTGGAGAAGACTCCAGAGCTGTAAAAATGAGGGTTAGAAGGAGCTGCATACAGCTTTTATGCAAACTTTCTGCCTGTGACCAGGTTTGTAAGGACCATACGGTTAAGCAAAAGTAAAATCATCCATGAACTAAGATTGAGATGCAATGCTAGCTTGCAGTGTGCCATGGGTAATAAATAATTTTGGAAACAAATACCACCTGCTGGATAAGAAGGAAGGCACATGAAACGATATGGTAAGTGATGAAGAAGAATTGGACCTATTTGAATTATAGACTTCAAAGGCTTTCCTTTGTCATGGTCTTTGACTGAGAGACAGTGCTGCCTCAGCAGCAGTTTCCAAAGGAAGGAAATTTATTACAGCAATTGTTTAAGTTGACTTTGTTTAGAAGAAAAATGCTGTTATTTGGAAGAAGCATTGTTTGTGTCAAATTGCTCTGCATGAGGAAGAAAACATTTCATGTTCTTTCTGCTATCATCTCAATGGAACTGGTGCAATCCTGAGACGCAGGAGATTTGACTTTTCAAATTATCTGTTGAAGGAAGGAAGGAAGGAAGGAAGGAAGGAAGGAAGGAAGGAAGGAAGGAAGGAAGGAAGGAAGGAAGGAAGGAAGGCATTTAATTCAAAACAGATCTAGTCTTGCATAGGGTTAAACTAACATAATCTCATCTGTCTTGTCATCATGGAACACCAAAACCCCATTAAATGCTCTAGTTTGCTTAGTAAAGTCTCTAAGAAAAAGAGTCACAGAGAAACTGTGACTGGGAGAGGGAGAGGACAAACATTAAGTGGTCTGCAATAGCCAACTATGCCTCCTAGAAAATGAAAGAGCTAATGGCATTATGGGACATTTTGTGGACAATGGGTGGGGATTCTGCTTTTCCCAAAGGTGAACAGTTAATATGGTAAGGAAACTTAATTTAGTTCATGATCAAGTGAGTTAAGAATCTTTGCACACGGGGCCATAAAATAAAATAAACTAATGAATATTTATAATATTAGTAATACTAGAAATACTGAATAGATTTTCAATTTCAATTACAAAATCCTCTTAAACAATCTCCCCCAATCTCATGGACTACCGATCTGGTGGACTTCACTTTCCACAATACTGCTAGGCTAATTAGAGGAGAATGGGGAACACCTTTGGAGATTTCAATTTCTCTTTTGGAATTTTCTGAAGTTTGGAGTTTTGGAGGGTCCTCCAGGTCAGCATGGGCAGTACTGCTGGGAAAGAGGAATCTCTGAAAATGACCTCCACTTTCTTCTGCGATGGAGATCTTCCACTGCATAAGAAGTGCTTCTGCTAGAAGAAGCATTATCAACTGGGGAATCTGCCAATATTGCAAATTAATTCAGACAGTTTTTCTCCAGTTTTTAGAGGGACATTTCAGGATTTTCTCTTATGTCTTAAATAGCATGCATTTCAGTTTCAATTTTATAAACTTCCCACTAAAACTAGCCAGAAACATCATCATCAGATTCTGAATTCACCTGAATTCATTTCAGGTCAATAAGCTGATTCAGAAGGGCATATTGAACAGGGGAGTTCACTGACAGAAACAATAAACTAAAGCAGAAAAGAAATGTATATACAAAGGTTATAGGCTGGATTTCTTGCACTCGTGTGCCATCTTTTTCACACTGTAGTATTCAGTTTCATCACGAATGAATCCACAGATGTGTGTTGATCATAGATTTGTTCTAAGATTAAGCCGAGTACTCTAGAAATAAAGACCATCTACAGTGGCAGAGAAGCTAGTGCCTTTTTAAGGCAAATATTATCTCTTTCTCAGACATTCAGTTTTCCTTGTCCCTTCAATCAATGAAGCCACAATGTTTCACAATCCTACAGAGGTAAGTGCACTCAATTTGAGTCTGGAAGACTTTCACCACAGTCTTTTATACATGGCTGTTCACAGCTTCAGTAAACCCAGCTGATGTACAATGGAATTTATTTCTAGCATGTGCTAACATTGGAGTATGCAAACATTACAGCTATAGGTTCTTTTGAAACATTTTTATGTCCTCCCTCTCCCGCCCCCCGCTTCCCCCCCCGCTGATATTTAAAGTGTAGAATATTTTCTTTTTTTTTTTAATCTAGCTACAGACAATTGGTCATGTGTAAAATAAAAACTGGTGGGTCCAGATGGTGCCATTTCAGCAACGCTCAGGAAAGCATTAAGATTCAGGTGGGCATTTCATTTTCATTTATTTAATTAAAAAAATTATGGGTTACATTCCTGTGGTTCAAAATTGGTAACAATAAATAAGAAAGCAGATAAAATGAGTAACCAAGAAAGAGTGGGAAAACTAGCTTATCATATTAAAAGTAAAGCCACTTCTCTTTTACAGTTTAATAAATAAGAAGCTTTCTATCAAGTTCTGAAATGTGCTTATTTAGCAATAATTTTGGTAGAGTAGGATATCCTGCCTAGACCAAGGTTTCTCAACCTTCGCAAATTTAAGGCTTCAATTCCCAGAATTCTCCAGCCAGCAAATGCTGGGAATTGAAATCCACATGTCTTAAAGTTGTGAAGGTTGAGAAACACTGGCCTAGAGTTTCTACATTCCATTTTGTTCAGATTTGTATGTCATATTCAGAAATCCTACCCATACTTTTCATATGCTGGCATAATGTTTCTCAACCTCAGCAACTTTAAGAAGCCAGCTGAGGAATTCTGGGAGTTGAAGTCCACATATCATAAAGCTGCTAAAGTTGAGAAACATTCTGCTAGATTATGCCTGCAGCATGGACAACACAAAGTGTAATTATAGTCTCTTTCAAGCTGAGTGCAATCTTAGTTTTTGACAGAAGTGGTTTCTGTTTTTTTCTGCATTGCTTTTATTTTATTTCTAGCCTAGCTAATAGTCAGTGTTTCCTGGTAACCTTTATGTAAATATTAAGCACTTCTGATCCTGTTTGGTTTTCCTAGATCAGCTACGTTGGCAAAAGAGATAGGATAGGATAGGATAGGATAGGATAGGATAGGATAGGATAGGATAGGATAGGATAGGATAGGATAGGATAGGATAGAATAGAATAGAATAGAATAGAATAGAATAGAATAGAATAGAATAGAATAGAATAGAATAGAATAGAATAGAATAGAATAGAAGTGGAAGGGACCTTGGAGATCTTCTACTCCAGCCCCATGCTCAAGCAGGAGAACCTATACCATCTCAGACAGGTGAATGTCTAGTCTTTTCTTAAAAATCTCCAGTGATGGAGCACCCTCGATTTCTGGGGGTAAGCTGTTCCACTGGTTGATTGTCCTCACTGTCAGGAAGTTTCTCCTTAATTCCAGGTTGCTTCTCTCGTTGATCAGTTTCCAACCATTGTTTCTTGTCCTTCCCTCTGGTGCTTTGGTGAACAACCTGGCCCCCTCTGCCTTGTGGCAGCCCCTCAGATACTGGAACACTGCTATCATGTCTCCCCTATTTCTTCTTTTCTTTAGACTAGCCCAATCCAGGTCCCATAGCCGTTCTTCATATGTTTTAGTCTCCAGGCCTTTGAATTTTTTCCAAATTCTCAACATCTTTTTGTGATATGGTGACCAAAATTGGCTGCAGTATTCCAGGTGTGGTCTTACTAGGGTTTTATAAAGCGGTACTAACACTTCATGTGATAACAACTCCACTAATACAAATTTAATCCTAATGCTATTTTAAGGGTTGTAATGTTGCACTTATCAATGTCTTTCAAATCCCACATCATTGTGCTTATCATCTCTCCTTACTTCCTCATATTTCCTTAAATAATTTGGCAATAAAGGAGCAATATATGGAAACTGAAAAGCATCAGAGAGAAGTGTAGGAAAATGTGCATTGTTCGTTTTGCCTGAGCAAATGTAATACAAAGCTTTCTTCTCCATGAAACACCACAGCTGTAATTTTTCACAAAGTTAAATTTGTTCAAACCTTTCATCTGATTTAAAGAATGTATTATAAATCATATTACATACTTTAATTATTTTACTGTGCAAGAATGGCAATTCTATATTTGTCAAGTATTGAGAATGGCTATTGCTAATAATTCATAGACAGACATTTAAATGGCACAAATTCACTTTCATAATGATAGGAATTACCTTAGTATGCATCAGGCAGCAATCTATCAGATCTATCTGTAGAAAATGATTGGGGACTTTACTGAATTTTTGCCTGCACAAGTTTTGCTGGCTTCAAACAAGGATTGGTGGAATTCTGGGGATCAGTGGTTATTAGCCTTGATACTAGTGTGACTGCCTCTGAAATCCATCTGCTGAGTGACCAAGGGACTCCCTCATGCTGTGGATTGGTCAATGTGAAACAGACTGTTGAATTAGATAGACCAGGGGATTGATCCAACAAGTTACTGCTTATATTCTTAATTATTACAGAACCTGGAATTTGGAAGTCTATGCCTTAGGCTCACCAGGGCTATTTCTATCAGTTTTGGGGAAAACCTGCTCTTCTCCATGTTTGTCCAAACATTTCTCTTCCCAACTTGAGACTAACCTGAAACCAATTTAAACTTGTGTGCCTGGAAACTAACTCCTCCTATAGAATGAATCAATGCCTCCATTCAGGCATTGATTCATTCTATATCCACATACCTTTCATGGCAACAACACAGAAACAATTTATTATTGTCCTCTTCCAAGATGTTTTTTCAGTTTTCCAATTTAGCCTGCAGCCCTGGTATGGCTTGTGACACTCCCATCCAAGTATTAACCAAGATCAACCCTACTTAACTTTTAAGCCCAGAGAAGATCAGTCAGGTGCTGGGTTCACTTACTCATTGGATAAAGAATATAATGGTACTTGTTTTCAAATCCAGTAAAGGAAAATGTCTTACATTATTGGACCATTGAGCTCAGTAGTGTCTAGATACAAACTCACTCCAGCAACCCAATGTTACAGATTAGAATCTGTCTTACTAATAGTTGGAGAGGTATGGATTTAATCTGAGAACTGCAATGCTGCAGAGCATACACTGTACCATTGCAACTCACAGCATGCTTTGTGAAATTTAAAGTTAGGAATCCTGTTTACTTTTCTTTGGTAAGGATAAGTACATTAAGATCCTCCACCTAGGAGCATGGACTATATTGGAAAAAAAAAGGGCAATATTTCACTTGAACCTAGAGAAACTTTATCTGAAGTAGACTTTTCTCCTAAACGTTTCCATCCAGTAATGGATTCAGCAATAGGCAAACAGACCCCACATTTGTTCAATAACATAGGATTCTATAACTACTTGATATTTTAGGATACCCTTTGCCAGTGATTAATAATGATGGGTTTTTTAGAAATGAAGTAGAACAGAAATATAGTGAACATCCTTAACTGTTCTTGAAGCTGGCAATGCTTTCAGCGCTGCCACTAGTCAATCCCTGTTGAAAGATAGCCATGCTGCTCAGCTCAATGGATCCAAATACATCTTGTCTATCCAAAGGGGGGCCAGTGGCTCGCAGCAGCTGTTCTGCTGCTTTGTAAACAAGTCTGGGACATTGTTCTTTAACCTACAAACATGTCTCGGAAAATATGCCTGTGTCTCAAAGGAGTTTGTTTGAAATGCTTCAAAGGGTTTTTGGAGGGTTGTTGTTTAATGTGGTGCTCAAAAGGTTTCAAAGGATTTTGCTATCTACCCACCCTTAGACCTTGCCTTTTAAAGCTTTTTCTTTTCTTGCTTTTTTACCCTTTAAAAGAAGAGAGAGGAAATCTAATATTAAATGCATTTCCAATATTGTTTGTTAAGCAGATAATGTTGTCATGTGTTTGTCATCAAATAATCTCTCGTAATATCAGAAATGTGGTACACTGTACTTCTAAAGTTAGTATTACGGAACTATGCAGATGTCACAAAGATGCTTTTTTCAGGAGGCAACTGGACTTTCTTGTTTTTATTGTTCTTTGAATACCCTTTGAATGGTGCAGGAGTATGAGCGGATTTGCAGACTACAGGAACAGGGCAGAAAATATCCTGCAGCCAAGAAGGCTCCACACACATTTGCAGTACTCAGGTGACCCTGAGGACACAGAAAACCTCTAAATGGCCTGAAGACTCTCTGAAAGAATGCAAATGACCAGCTGTCTGCAAGGAATATAAATCCTTCCATTCCCCACCATCCAGTCAGAGCTGAAGAAGCTTCTTGGATGACAAGCGAAATATCTTCAAAGAAAAAGAAAAACAAGAAAGTCCAGTTGCCTCCTGAAAAAATCACCTTTGGGACTGAGAATCTCCATAGACATATACAGATGTCATGTTTTAGAGTCTTGCCCTCACTTGACTAAAGCTGGAGTCTCTTCTGTTCTACTTGGGAATTCACAGATCAGGGTTCCTGTTTACAGACATAACATTTCTTGAATCTTCTGAAAGTTTAAACAAGAATTGAATATATTCTATATCTTAGCCTGCTCGTACAGCAGATGTTCTAAAACAGCAATCAGTTTTACATTATTTAGTTTAGTTACAATAACATAACCTCTGCTTTTTCTGACATGCCAACTTCCCTCTCAATGTTTTTGCACCTGTTTCTCTAATAAAGTTAATCAATAGTAATATTCTGTGTTGCTCTTTATACTGCATTTCTATGTATGCTTAGTCTCACACAGACACACACAAACACACATTTAGTACTTCTTCCCACTGAATTGCAGATCATGTACTCTAGATTTATCTTACAGATTAATAATAATAATAATAATAATAATAATAATAATAATAATAATAATAATAATAATAATAATAATAATAATAATAATAATAATAATAATAATCTATTATTTAATTTCATTTCTACCTATAAAGTTCATCCAGAAATATAAGTGCATGAATACACCTGCTAAATGACCCAATTCACAATGCAACATCTTCTTAACAATTGCATTCAATATCAGTTTGTTTCTAATCATCAGTCAAAGGCATTATCAGCATGTATGAATCTCATAATTCTATTTGCATGTCTTTGTGTTTTGTGATTTTCTCCAGTTTTTTCTTTTCTCTTCTGCTCTCTCCAGGTACTGTATTATCTACTATCCAGACTTTTTTGTTGTTCTTATTGACAATTGTTAAGTCCTGGGTGTTATGTAGCAAGTGGTTGTCATTTATTGCTGATATATCATATTTCCCATCCTCAGAAGCTTATATTTATTTATTTGGTTGGTTGGTTTATTAAATTTACATGCTGCCCATCTCACTATCCAAAGCAACTCTGGGTGGCTAGCAAGGTCAAGGTCAGATAAGAGACTTTCTCATGGCCAAGTGCCATTTAGATGACTCCTGACTGTGAAGCTGTTGCAAAACTGCAATAATCTGTGTATGTTATTAAGAGGATCTTCCCTTCTTGACCTTTCTACAATACTATGACAGAGCATCATCATGCTCATTTTAGGAACGTCAGTCCAATGGTTTTCTATCATTACATTCTCACTTTCCTATAAATACATAGGTGGAAATCTCTTTGCATTTCCTTTTGCATTAATTTTGGAAAGAGAAGTCTATATACACAAATCAAATGTGTATTAATTAGTGTAGCTGGCATTAAATATTGAAAGCATGTTAGAACTGTTATGCCCTGGGGAGCAACTGTAATCTGAACTTTACGGCTTTGATATTCAATTTTTACTGTGATTTTGTTTTCTTGCACTGCTCAACTCATTTCATTTGCATTCAAAGGAAAAATAGCAAAATTCTCTAGTGATTAGCTTTACCTGCAGTAAACTCGCCTTGTATTAATGAAAGACTGAATTTCCTCATTTCAAAAGGTAATGAAAAATATAGTTAATCAAGACAGTATAGTTCTCCTTAATTTCTTCTGTGTAATTACAGCTATGCTTTAACCAGTTTTTCTCATGGAAATATAGTCAAAGCATATATATTTCTCTTCCTGAATTGCTACATTGAGAAAAGAACGGTACATATAAGAAAGATAAGAAATGAGAGCAAACAAATTGGATGGCAAGGAAGCCATTTTAGAGAACACACATTTGTGTTTTGCAGAAATCATTCTCTCCTAATCTAAAAGTGCAATAGTTAACCCAGAAGATATTGGAACCATATTCATGGAAATTCAGCCAGGAAGATGAGAGGTCTGGAAACTAAGTGAAAAACATTTTTTAAAAAGCTGATTAGCTTTAAGATGGAGAAAAAGGGAGGAAATGAAAGGTGAGAGAACGAGCAGAAGAGAGACAAAGTACCATGAAATTATACAGGTTACCTTTTGCTATTTCTAGAACAGTTTCTCTTCCATTCACACAAATACACCCAAACAAATGTTCACTGTTGTTTATGAGAATGTGCACGTAGGTATACAGATAGTCCTCAACCTACCACCATTCATTTAGTGACTGATTGAAAATACAACGGCATTGAAAAAAGTGACTTATGACTTGTTTTCACACTTATGAACTTTGCAGCATTTCCCATGGTCACATGATCAGAATTTGGGCACTTGGCAACTGGCACGTACATATGACAATTGCACTGTCCTGGGGTCATGTGATCACCATTTGCAACTTTCCATCTGGCTTCTGACAAACAAAGTCAATGGGAGAATCCCGATTTGCTTAACAACTGCATGAGTCACTTAACAACTGTAGTGATTCACTTAGATGTGGCAAAAAGATCATAAAACAGGGCGCAACTCAACAACTGTCTTGCTTAGCAATAGAAATTTTGGACTCAGTTATGGTTGTAAGTCAAGGACTGTCTGTATGTAGAACGCCTTAAATGTTTGCACATATAATTGCAAGCATGAAAATTTGATTGTTATTAATTCACTTTGAATATGTATCAGGAATGAGTGCAGTCCATGTGGGGTTCTAGTTATAGATTTCCTTCTGGTCTCCTAAAGCTAGGCCCACCCCCCATTTATACTGTGTAATCTTTCCTTTAATTAAAAAGAAATATGATAGTTATTCTCAAATATGTGTATAGATGAAAGTCTATGATAAAAATTATTATTGTTCAAGAAAGAAATTCCATATTTTCTCAATTTAAAATTGTTTTAGTATTCTTTTTCATCATAAAGTAGGTAATGTTAAATTCTTTAACATTCTACCTATTGGTAAGTTTGGATGTGTTTCAGAAACCTAAATTAGTCTAGCCTCTTTGCCCCTGTGTCAGATCTATCTGGAGTGTTTTTACAATTGCATCAAAGAACAATTTCTTAATTGCTTTTTAGTGCAATTTAGATTTTTCTGCTGTGTACAAAAGGACATATAGATCTTTATAAAAAAAATTCTTATGGAACACTTAGGCTGAAATACATTTTTTTCATATAGCAAAAGCATACAGATCTCTTAGTGTCTTAGAGTATTTTACTCAATTAATTTGTGGCTTTAAATTCTTACAACAATTGCATGTGCATATGTACCTTTAAGTCAGTGCTGACTCCTGGGAAATGCCTGGACAACTACTTGCAGTTTTTCTGACAAGATTTCAGAAGTAATTTGTCATTGCCTTCTTACTAGAGTTGAGAGAAAGTGACTGGCCCCAGATCACCCAGGTGGCTTTTTACCTAAAGCAGGTTAGAATCTCAGTTTCCTGGTTTCTAGTCCAGTGCCCTTAACCATTATACCAAACTGGCTCTCTACAGCAATCATAGAATTTTCAAAATCATTAGAAAAGAAACCACTTTATCACACCTTTTGCTTATTTCTATAGAATTTCCTATGGACAAGCATTATTAGATATTTTTTTTAGAAAAAGAAAAGTTTATTGGGCCTTCAAAAATAGTCTTGAACTTCTTGTATTTATTTGGCCTCAGATGTTGTCACCCAACAAAGGATACGATGTAGGAACCCTAACTAACTTAACTCTAGGGCAAGATATAAAATTAAGCAGAGCATTCTCTACTAATTTTAGTAGACTTGGAAAAGTACCAGAACCAAATATTGTAGCATGCTATATCAATATCTGACAGCCCCACGCAAATTTTCTCCCAGCTAGCTGCTAATGTTGACATATTGCCCCATACATGGACTTTATATTATATTCAAATGTTTATGTTAGGTGTGGACTATTGATAGTATTTTTGGAACAACATTCATAAGATTAAATCATCCTTCCTCAGCCAGGTATCCATATTCATATTAGATATGAATTCTGGGAATTGCAAATCATAAACCCATGGAAGTGTAGAACCCATTAAATGATTACATTGTCTATAAGTTTTAATACATTCTCTCCTGTCTTTTTCTTATTATAATTTTAACTTTTTAATGGTTGTGTTTGAATTATGTTGATTGTTTAGTTTTGTGTTTTAATTATTTACATGGACCAGTCACATGCATACGAGCTATGGCGGCACAGTGGTTAGAATGCAGTTTTGCAGGCTAATTCTTCTGACTGCCAGCAGTTCAATACTCATCGGCTCAAGGTTGACTCAGACGTCCATCCTTCTGAGGTTGGTAAAATGAGGACCCAGATCATTGGGAGCAACATGCTGATTATGTAAACCGCGTAGACAAGGCTGTAAAGCCCTATGAAGCAGTATATAAATTTAAGTGCTATTGCTGTTGCTATTGCCATATTAAACAAACAAACAAGCAAGCAAACAAACATTTGCAGTATGCCAGGTTAAGGGAGGCTAAAATACTGCATGATGTTGCAATGGATTCAAACCTTGTAGGTTCAGCACCTTGGACAGTTACATATCTCCTACTTAAGATTCTCTAACAAGTGTTCTAAAGTATTAGTAAAGTTGTCCCCCACCCCACCCGTATATTTTTCTTTTAAATTCTCATCAGCCCTTGGCAACACAACCAATACTGAAGGGTAATGCAATTGTAGTCTCAAACATAGATAGAGTACCAACTTGGTTGTTCTAAAGTTCCATTAAAGTCAACACTGGGGGGAAAAAACATTTTAGAGCAACAGAGTTTTCTAGTTCCATTTGTGGATATATTGATCAGAATGAATCAATCTTATTCACCTACTGAAGGACTACATTTTTCACATAGATGCTGGAAAAATGGAGAAGCCATGTTTATTGCCTTGAACCACTGAAGAAAGAAGAAACTACTAAATAAATATGCAAGAAAAACATAAAACTTTTTCCATCAGAGGAAACATTTATAATATCTATGGGAAAACTCCTGCAATTATAAAGCTAATTCTTGTCTACAAATCAAACCAGAAATAAACTAGAAAGTAGAATATAAATTCAAATTTGTATTCCAAAGGGGTATCTGCAGGATTGAGGGAGGTTCAAAAGTTCAAGACAATGTTTCCAACTGCATACAGGTAATTATCATTTAGCAACTGCCTCATCTAGCTACTGTTCATCTTTACAACAGTGAAGAAAACATAACCTTACAACCAATCTACCCATTTACAACCTTCATAGGTCTGTAAAGCAAAAGAATAAGAAAAGAAATAAGATGATAAACACAGTATTTCATTTTGTAACTGCTTTGCTCAACAACTAAGTTGTCAGTCCCACTTATGGTTGCTACACGAGGATTACCTGTAATTAAGCCCTGGCCCTTTTAAAATGCAAATTATAAGTCACATGTATGCAAAATTTAAACATGCTGTTGCAGTTGCTATATTCATGACCACTACTGTTCCATGCAATGATCAGAAATTAGAATAAAAAAACAAGTGCTTGATGTTTATTGACACGAGTATGATCGGGGCACTTGTATATCACTCTTTTTGAATGTGTGGATTGGACCACAGTCTTGAAGATCTAGCTTTTAAAACATTACTGTCAGAGTCCAATATCTAAATTTTTAGGACTGATATGAGTTTCATAGAGTTGCTCACACTATCATTTTTCTCTTTAAAATCACTATAACTTTTTTTTCTAAAGTCACTGTAACTTTTTTATTATTTTTACAATGATTATAACATGGTGGTCGAACTGAACCCATAATTCTCAAATTCCTGATGGAAAAGTACATAATGGAAGTACAGAAGTGAATGAATATTGTTAATTTAAAATGTGAAATTATAAATCAATTATATGAAAGCAAAAGCCCATCATGACATGCCACAATTTACTTTCAGCGGCATTTAAACCTTTCGCGCATGGTGAACAATCTGTAATAAATTATGATTTTTTTTCTTTGCTCCTGAAATGAAGCTATAATGATGGTAGTTGAATTCTTGTACTGGGAAATAAGGTGGCATTTAATTCCTTGAGAACAAATGACAGTCACAAAAGAACGGTTAATTATTCTCAGCTGTAAGGGAGAGTGTGAATACACTAACCGAAGACTGGTGTGTGAGTCTATTCTTAACTAATTTTTAACTAAGGCTGAGCTGCTAAAGAAATGTGCTGGGCGTCTATAGGATAGTCCTATACTTGTTTTATTCATTCACATTCTATAAATTTCAAACCTTATTAGTGCCAACAAACTCAAATAACTACAGTAAAAAAATAACCTTGAAGGCCAATGTTATCAATGGAGATTTTTTAACCTCCAATCTGAGTGTGAGGGGGAAATCTAAATTCAGTTTTGCTTAGAAAGAAAAGTTTAAATTAAGATACTTGCATACTTTTGGAAAATAGAAAGAGGGAGAGTTACTTGACCCAAAGAATTGGTAATTAAATCTATATCTAACAGAGAAAGCTTATTTGAGAGGCACTGCTATTGCTTTGGTAGTGAGGTCAAAAGTTACCAAAATAAAGTCTGCTCTTTTTAAAAAAAAAAAATATTGACAATCCAATAAATATATATTTTTGAAAAAATAAGGAAATTATATTACTGTATCTATCTTATTTTACTACCTTAAGTTGGAGCTTCATACCAGCTGTGTAATGGAAATATAAATAGTACTAAAAGGAGAATCTCTAATTACTTTCACATCACATTTTAGTTAGGAAAGATTCATAACACGGCTTTGCCTTTTTGGGGGGTGGAATCATGTGGAGAAGATACAACTTTTCAGGAGTAAGGGCCATGATTGGGAGAAAGAAGTGATCTTGGAAAGATCCCAACAGATCTAGGTAGCTGAGCACAAAGGTCTACTTTTATCATTGTTGGACATTATCAATTTCTCTGATTTTTCTCAGTAGCACTGGAATTCTTTATATAGGTAACGATCACTTCTCCCTAGTTTCCTAGTTAAAAATCACTCATAGCAGTACCTTGAGTTGAACAATGGAGCTATTGAACAACAAACAGAATATACATCTATTGATTTGAACATGAGTCAGCTGATTGTTCCATCTAGATCAGGGGTATCAAACTCGCAACGTTACGTGACGTGTCGCAACATATCGTGACTTTTTTGTCATTGCCGGAAATGGGATGGGCGCAGTTTCGCTATGATCATCTGGCCCACGGGCCGACAGTTTGACACCCCTGAACTAGATCATTATTGTTGATACGCATTGGCCATTTTTTCCAGAATTTCCAGAAAGAACTATTTCAGCTTCCCCAAAGAGATCAAGGATTCTGCCTGAGGACTCAACTGAAGAGTCATTGCTAATTTCTAAAATAAATGTGGCCAGGTTCATAGTGCTTACATTACCTCTGGCTGATACAAAGGTTTTATTCTGTCTGCCAATTGCAAAACTAATGTTGCAAACATTCCATGCTGTGCCACATAAATAAATAAGTAAATAAATAAATAAATAAATCCTGAGTCTGGAACATTGCAAGCTATAGCCCAAGGACCAAAATCAGCCAATTAAAATTTTAGTGGAAGCCTCAGAATCAAACATCATCCTACCAGAGACCATGAAAAAAACCCAGAATGAAGTTCTTGATGTGTTTTATGCAGTCAATTACTGAGCAGTACAAATGCAGAATAAGCTATTTCAGTTAATCAAAAAAACAAAAGTAAAATAGCCATTAAAAACCATGGATCAAATTTAGCAAATCCTTGCAACAAAGAGCAGATGGGCAGGGCACAGAGGGAAATCATATCAGTCCCTACCATGGTTGAGAAATTTTCAAGGTCAGTTAGTTCTAGTGAAAGTAGTATTATGGGTTTTTGGGAACGTTAGCTTGAGCTTGGATTGCCGAACACGGCAATGCAATATTTAAGTCATTAGCTTGCAACTTAACTGAACTGTTTTTTAAATAGTAGGCATTTTTTATGTTAGTAGGCATTTAGCCTACTACATGCAGCTTGCATTCCGCAAATATAACTAGATTCAGAGACTTCTCTGTAAATCTCCCCATCCTGTGAATAATGAAAGTGGGTTGTTTCATATTGCATTTTGCCATAATATATCCCAATTAGTTTGTGTAATAGGCTAGGCTCTTTATTACAGTAAAGCTAAAGATGAAATTTGCAATAGGAGTATGTTGTATTTTCAGACCTTTGTGTGTGTGTGTGTTTGTGTGTGTATAGTTAGAAAATGCTACAGTATATCTTTATTTAGTGATCAAAGTGTCTTTGATTGAATACTACATTCATCTGAAAGTTTTTTTGATTTAGTTTCAAAACAGAAGAGACATTTTTGTTCCCTGAGTTTATTACAATGGCTGCAGAGAACTATTTCAGCCTAAATTTTCTTTTTGTAGGGTTGTCCTCTATGCAGCTATTTGTGGTAATGGTACATCATATTGTAAAAGAAAATTTCCTAGCAGTATTGAGATCCCCATTGTCTCTAATCACAATTGTCTATCATCAGCTTATTCTCATCTTCAAATAGTTTACACCAGTGGGGTTCTCAACCTTTTCTTCACCACAGACCCCCTTTAAATACCTTTTATGGCCACGGACTCAAATCTTAATTCAAGATTTAAATCATAACATTTCTTCAAGCCTTCGCAGTCCCCCTGTGATGACATCACAGCTCCCCAGGGATCCACAGTCCACAGGCTGAGAACCACTGGTTTACACTAAAAGTCTGGAAACAGTGTCACCCCGACTTAATTTTCCATATTTAGCAGACAGTGTTAACAAGGTATTGTATAAGTGGAGTTACATAACCTTCACCTAATCTGTGTAATCAGGATTCCCAGTTGTATGCTCAAACATACAAAGGGATATAACTGTGAATACACAGAACCCCGTTTACTTTCTGATGGCATAGAGGCAGGGGCAGGACAATAAGATATGATCTGACTACTCTTCACATGTTTGGCAAATGTAGGTTAAAAAGCAAGCATTTAAACATTCAGAGAAGATTTTGTAGCTAAAGTGTCTAGATTACAAAACATCCTTCTCACCAAATTACTAACCTTACCATATATGTGCAAAAAGATGTGCTGATTGCAAGGATATGATTGGGAATGGATCATTGTCCATTGGGGATGATTAGGTGTTGGCTAAGCAGAGGCTGCTATAGAAAAGTTACTTCCCAAGAAGCGAGCAAATTGAACATGAAAACAGAAAAAGCTAGTAGGAATTTGGTAGCAGAGTTTGAGAGGACAGTTTCTAATAAATTTTCTCTCTTGGTCAGCACTGTGTAATTGGACAAGAAAAAATGAGGAGGAGGAGGAGGAGGAGGAGGAGGAGGAGGAGGAGGAGGAGGAGGAGGAGGAGGAGGAGGAGGAAGAGGGAATAAGAAAGGACAAGTGTCTGCAGTTATGGCACAATGTTTCCATTTTTGCCTGAAAAACATGGCATATATTTGTAACTACTACAAGCTTATAGTTGCTTCTGAAGAAAAAGAATATTGATTAGATCAAACAAAAGAAGTGTTATAACGGGAGTTGACAGAAGAAGCAATTCTCCATTGTATGCCACTGAAACTCAGAAACAGCTCTCAGGCAGTTCTGAGCCTTGAAGGGAAAAAAGAAGACACGATTGTGGATCTATGAAGAATAACAAACATTACTGACCAGATCCATTAGCTTCCTGAGTGAGTTCTCTAGCAGCAAAGCATGGTGCTTTCTTTCAACAAAACATCCTTTAAGATTTAGCAAATCCACTTCCAATTATCCCTTTCTACTAATCCAAACTGCTCCATGTTGCTTTCTTAGACTTTGAAGGTCTAGGAAAAAAGCTCAAGAAAACAGGAGCTCTGATGTTCATCCATCCATAGAATATGACTGGAGAAAAAAAATGAGAGTACTCCATGAGAATTATTATCTACAAAAATGGTGTTGAAGAGATTGGTGTTGATCTGAGTTCCTGGATGATGGACTGGTAGAAGTTTCCAAGACTAATAAAATATGTTTGTCCAAAACATTTGTCCATAAAGCATGTGAGCTTTAAACTGAACTCTGTAGGAACTGACAATGAAATTCAGATGAAGACTTCAGATTAAAACTTGTGTACTATAGAAGAAAATGTGAGCACAATTGTAACAGCATGTTGACCTATTTTAAAAAAAAACATGTGTATCAGGTTACCATTGTCTATACATTAATGTTTAGGGAATGGGGAATGAACAAGTTGAATTCTTAGGCCAATAAGGCAGGTATAACAGAAAATGAGTAGGATGATATCTATTATTGGAGTAAAAGCAATTGAAGGTTATATACACATTAACATAGTTAACTGCTTCAGAAATACATGTTTGTTCAATGTCAGGTGGCTGCAAAAAAGCAAAAGAAAAATGCAATTATAAATCAGGTCGATATCCTGATGATATTCTTCCTCGTGTAATATTACCAGTGCTGGGCATTACACTTTGGGTAGGATTCAGGGAAGCTTCCAATAGACTATAAAAAGATATCAAGGATGTTCAACAGATTAGAAACTAAGCCCTTTTTTTTTTAAAGGGGGGGGGTGCTGAAGAAATTGACTATACTTCAGCTGATAAAAGAGGATGAAAAATTGATCAAACAAATTATGTTAAGATTTTAAATGCCAATTGCTGCTTTATCAACAGCAAAAACTGGGGAGGGGGAGGCTGGGCTGAGGGAACTGAGAGAATTTGAAAAGTACATAGATTCAAAAAAGTAAAGGCCTGAAAACTGATGACAAAGGGTACAGAAAATATGGTGAAGAGAAGTAGGAATATTACGGCTGGAATCCTAAATAGAAGTACCTTGCACCGCAATCCCTTGTTGAAAACTTCACTTGTTCAGTACTTACTAGTTTTGCCTATGCTATGTGTTTGTTTTGAAGATTTTGTGAATATTTTATTTCCCTACTGAAATAACATTGGAAGTGTGTCACTCAGTTATGAGATATAACACCATTCTCACCTTTCTCTTAGATTATGAAGAGAACATAATGTTATAGGACACTGGTTTAGCAGTGATCAGAAATCATCTTCCTTTCAGACCGCTATAAGTTTTTTATTTCCCTTTGATCAACCTCAGGTAAAGGTTATCATCAACTCCAATTTATGCATTTTTAATGGTAACAAATGTTTTAATTTCTCCAGTACTACAGAATTGCCATCATTTGAAAGAATTGTTTAGGTTCCTTGACCAGAAGAGGCATTTAACTGTATCACATATGATATATGGTACACTTAATTGCTCTTTGCAGCTATTCAAAAAGCATTCAGAAGTAATCATTTAGCATTAATATCGTGGGGCAACCCGAGGTCACAGTACATTAAAAACTAATTCAGAATGATTCAAGAATGCATTTTTCATATACAGAGTACTGTAATCTCTCTGTGGGATAAAAAGCGAGAGCGGCAATTCAGCCGGATGGGAGAAAGGTTATTCCACAGACCTGCCATTGGATACATAGTCAAGTTCCTTGTTATGGGTTTCTGTCATCAGAGCTCAACAAGCCAATTGAACTCAAACAATCTTGTTAGCTTCTGATGAATAAAGGCTGATGTGCTAAGAACCAACTGTCATTGCTGGTTTGACCAAATACAGCTAAATCAGAGTTTAATGGTTATGCTTGAACTTTCTGTTCTTCTTTGTCTCCGTGCTGCCCTCCCTCCTAGTGAGAGATCATACAAATGTAAATGTCTTTTTTAAAATGGTTTCAATACTTCTGACATTTCTTTAAGTTACACTGAGTGACTAGGGGAGGAAAGGAGTATAGGCTTCTTAATTAAATATGAATATTTTATCTAATAGGTGCTAGAGTACTACAGTCCCACTCCCTCCTCAACTTAAAAAAAATGATCATGAGTAAGCAAATAGACATTTATCAAACTACAAAAGCAAGACTGAAAAGGAATTTCTTCTTTATGTTTCACTATATTAGAACTAGTTGGCAAAGGTGCTGTGCAACACATTGAAAATAGGCAAATTAAAATTGAAAGGGAATATGTGCTGGGAATTCTGACAATTGAAGTCCAATAAATCTGAAAAACATAATTTTGAGATGGTCTGGACTAATAAATCATCTTTGGTCACTTGCAATTTGGGTGTGAAAAATTACCTCTAGCCTACTAATTTAACTAATTGCTTAATATTTAAGTGTAACACTGTGCTCTTAGAGATTTAAACTAACCAGAAATTGATTCTAGGTGTCAGTAGGAAGCAGATTTCGCATTTATTCATTGCCTTTTTTCCCTGTGCCTTCATTCCCCACACTTCCAGTAATGATCTTCAGTTTTAAGTGCAAGGTTACATAAAACATTCCATGTTAAAAATAATCACACACCCCACCCCTCACCCCTACACATGAGGAATTCTACAACAAAGGAGAGATTAGGACAGCCAATTTAATGACTTAATATTGTACAATATAAAATCATTCCAGTTGAATAACTTTTAATTTATTATAATGCATAGATGCCAATTATGCCTGATTTATTAAGAGAAGTTCAGCAGTACTAAGACCATGTGTTTTGAATGGTTGCCATGGCACCAAGCTTTCACAAGGACAGCTTAAGGATCATTAATGTGTCAAGGTGATAAGTTTTGACACTTGGTGGATTTAATGATGAATGATAATAACATTACCTCTTCACATTGCCAAACATCCAGGATTTAAGCTAGGCCACATATAGTCCTGATTTATTTGATATTTTAGGTCAACTTGGTTTTAATATATTAGTTACACAATTGTTACTTCTGTTGTGGCAGCTGAGTAGGTAAACCTTTGCCTGTTTGATCAGAACATCAGTGAATGTGCCTTGCTGAAACTCAGAGGCACACCTAGGAGAGTCCAAACACAGACCTTAAGAACACATTGCCTAGCCTTATGTGTAGAATTCTTAGCGTGAAGCACTGAGAAAAAGACAAGAAGAAATTGGAAATTCTATCATATATGGGCAGCAAAAACCTAGTCAAACCTTAGAGGGCAGCAAAAGAAGCAAATTTTCTTTGTTGCCATCTAGCTGTTATCTTGAATGTTGCAGGCCAGATAGGGTAGTCCTAATTCAGACTTCGTCCTGTCTACCTCCTTTGCATGTCTGTTATTAGGAAGAACTAGGATAACTATTCCATTATTTGAGCTCTTTGATGGGATGGTAAGATAATAATCAAATAGCTAATAAATGTGCCATGTTAATATAAAACTAACACTATTTATTTATTAAATTTTTATCCCGCCTTTATTACTTTATAAATAACTCAAGACAGTGAACATGCTTAATATTCCTCTCTCTTCCTATTTTCCCCACAACAACAATCCTGTCAGGTGGATTAGGCCAAGAGAGAGTGACCGGCCCAAAGTCACCCAGCGGCTTTTCATGCTAAGATGGGACTAGAACTCACAATCTCCTGGTTTCTACCCTGGTGTCTTAACCATTACACAAAACTGTTTGTTTTATCATTATATCATATTATATTATATATTATAATATATGTATAATATATATACAGCTAATTATATCTTCCCCAATTTATCCAAAATGAGTTTTTATTTTGAATTATACTGTCAAGACTCCACAGCTACAGAGACATCAGATGCATTTCTTTGTGTGGGCTTTTTTCAAAATCTCCCTAAGTGGGGTTCACTGAAAGCTCTTCAGGCAACACTTGCTAAAAGTTTGTTTTCTGACTGAATTTCTACTTCACCCAAGAAACTGCTAAAAATAATTCCTAATCTATTTATAGTTGATCTTCTTACAGTGCTAGACTCATCAGTTCAACTGAGATAACAAACGAAGGCAGGAATACTTTCAACTTGTTCAAAATATTTGGCTATACATGAAGAAATCCAAAAGTCTCTGAGTCCATTTGTGATTACGTATTATCTGGGCTGCTGTATCTTTATCCTTGCCAAAAGTCTCTTGAGGCTCTGAAGGCAATGTACTCAGCACTTAATGCCTGCTTTCATGGCATAATCCTGAAAGAAGGAGTAATAAAAATGTATTTACTCCTGTCAAAACTAATCTGTTAATTGGAAAGTTTGTGGTGAGCTTTTTCACAGGTTGTATCTAAAGGAAAATAGAGCTGTTTTCCTTGAGCAGTGAGCATCTATTGTGCAGGTAATTGCAAGGCCTAGGCTGACCTGGGAATGAGGTAGTCTATATCTAAATACCTGAAGTGAAGGAGAAAAAAAAGATATGAAAGCCGAGGCCCCATCTGCCAGACCGTAATGATTGTGCTATTTGAAAGCAGAAAGGTACGTCTGAAGCAGCTGGTTTCTCTCCAAGTGACCTTTTAGCATTTCTGCTTTTGCCGTCTGACAGATGTGTCAACTCAATAATTTCAAAAGCCCCTGAGTAAATAACCAATTGTGAGCAAGGATGACCCAAAGCGACGACAAAATGGGTGCACGCTGCACATTATAGAGCATAATACCTACAGAAAGAACCAGGAACATTATCAAGAGGAGAAGGAAGGAAATTTACTCTTATTTTTGAATAAATGGATTTCACTGCCTGTAGTTCCATTCTTTGCTGGGAGAGGTGGCAGAGAAAAAAGGACACACTGTTGAATGAACAGAATGGCATTGTGAGGTGGTTTGCCCTTGGAAGACTTCTGTTAGCTGGTTGCAGGACTCAGATGGTAGGTCAGAGCTCAAAATGGAGTCTGCGCCCTTACTCAGTGCACAGCTGGGGGAGAGTTACTAAGATCTACACTAATTGCTTTGGTGAATAACTGGGGAGCTCCAACAAGGTGATTGCAATCAAGCCAGGTCTAATATCAAATCTGAAGCCTTCAATGGATTTTGAGGCTCAAGGAGCTTTCCCCAACCTGGTGCATTCAAGGATAATAATGTGCTTCCCCACTCCTTCAGTCCACCGATCAATACAGCTTTTATTGCTTTTTATGTGCCTTGAAAAATGTTGCATTTAGCTGCCCAATCTGGATTCTACCAACACTGGAAACTAACTTTATACATTTTGAAGAGAGATTGCATATATTGAGGAGTCATTCCCTCCAGCCTCTAAGAAAATACATATAATGTGACATAGTAGATTTTCTTCTAGTATACCTGCAGTTATATTAACTAGTTTTCATGATTCAAACACAATTGTCTTTATTTTTCCTCTCTGCTGGGCCAGCATACTTTGGTGCATTCCCTATGGTAATATTAAAATTGCTTCTGTATTTTTAGAAGAGAGGGACAATTTCTTTTGTTTCTAAATGCCAAGTGTAACCCCACAATACTATTTTCTTAGCAATAACTATGCCCTCAATCCCCAAACCTAGGGTGAGCAAGTAGTAATCTAGTAGAGACCCAGGCTCTGTCTTCTTTTCAACCATAGAAGTTCCCTGTGTGACGTTGGGCAAGTTACTTTCTCGCCACCCAACTTACATTACAGGGTTGTTGTGGAGAAAAAGAAGGGGAGGGAACATTATGTATGCTGCCTTAAGCTCCTATGTAAAAGATGTGATATAAATCTACTTAATAACAATAACTGCTACCTTTGAATTGCATGCTACATGGCTGAAATATCTGACTGATTTTTGAATTTAGTAGTTGCTTCTGTCTTTTTTAAGAACATGTCTAATGGGGATTTCTGGAGAAGTCTTCTACTGGCACATTCTTTAATGAGATTTTGGTTATCCCTTAGAAAATTTATTACCAAAACTATAGATGTGGATGTTAAATAATTGGCATTCATAATGCATTGCTTCTCTTAAGTTTTCTGAAAGTCCTCCAAATCTATCCAACAGCTACTCTGTTTAAACACATTTAGCATTATCTGTACCATTTAACAAATTCTATAAAAAGGAGCAGTTCTTTGAATTTGGCCTTCAAACAACTGCAGATAAATTCATTTCCTCAGTCCAGAAGAGATGTCACAAAGTGGTTTAATAAAGTATTGTCTTTAAAATTAATAAACTTTCTTTTACAGTTATTTCCTCCCAAAGTGAAGAACAAAAAATAACAAAACTACAAATCTAAGAACAAACATGAAAAAATTGTTGAAACCAAAATCAATAGTTAAAACCAAAAGTGCTCAATAAAGATCAGCTCCAGTAAAGTCTTGATTCTTTTCTAAACCAGTTAGTCGATACGTTTTAAGGCTATTTGAAAACCTGTAGCATCAGCCTTGACAGACACCAGTTGAAAGTGAATTCTTCACAAGTGCAAAACCATTTCAGAGAAAATTCTGTCTCTCAAGTCAAGCAACTGAAGTGCTCTTAAAGGCAACCATACAATTAGGGCCCCTGTTGCATCTTAAGATAGAAAGACATAGGCAAAAATTATCATAAGCAACCATGGGGGGAGGGGGGGGAGAAAAAGTGATGAAATGTCTGTTGTGATGTTGTGACTCAAATTCCATTCCCTACTGGGTTGCAATAACATGATGCAAGTATAAATGGGTGGAGTTTGTACAGTATTGCAATGTTATGATATGCATTTCATCATTCTGGTCGTAGAAAAAAAAGTTTGGGATCTGAAAACTTGGACCCAAATCATGTACTTCAAAAGCAATAAAAGGCATGAAATAGATCAAACAAACATATATCTTAGTGATACATTTGATTCTCAGTTGAAATTTCAAATGCATCTTTAATGTCAGTTCCTTGTAGTCATAGCAGGTAACATCATCTAGCAGGCCCTACTAAACTCAAAAATGTCAAGCAGGGTTGGACCTGGATAATATTTGGATGGTAAATCATCAAGAAAGACCAAGGCAGTAGGACTGACTAAGAAGTAAATAATAATAATTCTTCCCAAAAGCAGGGGCAAGCCACTTCTATGTGAACTACATGAGGTCAGCAGGAAATGAATTGAGGGAGGGATGGAGGTCAGATAGACAAAACGACAGACAACAGACAGACAGATTTCTGAGTGTATTATTTGATGTTTACTTTGGAGTCCAGCTCTGTCAATGTAATTTACCTATAAAATAGATCACTATGACTATGCCTATGCTGCCATGTGGATGCTGTGAGACTATAGGATTAGCAGATGCCACCAAGAGAGACAGGAAGACTTGAGATTTAAATCAGAGATCTAAAGATTCATACTACAATTTCCTAGAAGTACAAAAGCAACAATAGTAGTAAATCTTGGTTGAAAATAGTGTTGACTGTGCTGTCCAATTAGTGGTGGAACCAGAAAAATCTCCTTTAGGAGAATGTTCCTAATTCTGGAAACCTCAACCAGAAAGGCCCTTTTCATTAATTTATATGGGCAACATTAGCTTAGCTAAATAAGAACAGTTTGGTAGAGTAGTAAGAGCCTGGACTAGAAACAAGAGTTTGTGACCTAGTCCTTCCCTAAGCATGGAAGGCAGCCAGGTAACTTTAGGCCAATCATATTCTCTAAGCCCACCACACCCACCAAGCTGTTGTTTAAAAATAGGAAGTAGGAACTTTTATAAATCAAATAAAAGAATGAGAGGAGGGGGCAGGGAGGGGCAGGGAGGGAGGGAGGGAGGAAGACATTTGAATGTCACAGAACTTGCAACTTAGGGCAAAGAAGCCACCACAGTTGTAGTGGTAAATAATCAACTATTTCTGGCGACTTCCACTGGTGCTATTGAATGAATGAATGAATGAATGAATGAATGAATGAATGAATGAATGAATGAATGAATGAATGAATGAATGAATGAATGAATGAATGAATGAATGAATGAATCTACATTAAAGTCATTTGAGATTCACTAAAACAACCTTTCTGTAACAACATCTTGCATGAAACTGGGAAGTTCTTTGGTGCATGGAGGCCTTCAGGCTTGGTAATGCACAGGTTTCCAAAGCTTATAAAGCAGGGAGTTAGATGCTTAAGGTTTAAAAAGATGCAAGGAAGAAACAACTGTCTGAAGCCTTAATTTGAGTAATGATAGGAACTTCCTGACAAAATGACAAAGGAATCCCTATGAAAAGCAAAGCACCTAAGCCATGCTTAATCATTTTTTTCTTCCTAAAGCATTGTGAAGGAAGACAGATCATTTTCTTTTTCAAACAAAAGCAAAACAGAACAGCTTTGAAAAGGTTAAAAAGGACAAGTGACTAAGATATAGATAGGCTATCCCTCGTTGAGACACACACACACGCACAAACACAAATGAAAAAAGGACCATGAAGCCCAATATGTCATCTATGTCCCACTCTTCTATAGTATATGTAGATGTGGGAAGTGATTTTCACTCCACAAAAGTTATTACATCCCAACTGTTTTTACCCATGCAGAGTTTTCTAATCCCTTATTCTTTCTGACACTGTGTTTTTAAAAGCACAGCAATGACATGGACATTCAGAGGATGTAGATTGTTATTAGCATTTTCTTTAAAGTCCTGGGGATGAAAGCTGTAGAAAGAGACTCATGAACAAAATGAACACTAGGTTTTTTAGCAACCACTTTTGATCCTTTGGTTTGTGATTGTGATTGTGCTTTACCATCAATGTATCTTCAGAACTACTTTTGTGGAGGCCACCTCGGAGAATCTCTTTGGGAATGCTAAGATGCGGTTTGCATGACATTGGAGCTCACATTGCTTGGATCTGTTCCTTTTAAGGATTGCATCTGTTGTACATTTGTAAGTGAACAGAGTATTGTAACCCTTTTCTTGCAAAGGAAAATGAAACTATAAAACATGAAACAATAATTAATCCTCACAAGATTAATGATTTACAGTGGCAGTGACATATTTAACCCTGAATGGAAAATGTGCTTTTAAATGTATAAATCAGCAATAGAAAGGAAGCCCAGATTGTTGCACTGTTATGGAAGGAGTAAATAGAAACAAATTATCTTGAGATGATTAGAGCGTTAACATAGAATCTTGCAAACTAGTATCTTCCAGAAAAACATATTAATGTAATCTTGGGGTTTTTTTTCAATTACTAGACAATCTGTGCTCCATTAGATCATTGTTTCAGAGATATTCCTTCAGGTAAACAGAGAAACAGAATTGACAAAAAAAACATTGGAAACAGGAGTGACTTCCACTTCTCACTGGCTTCCCCATTGAGTTTCCTTGTGGGAAGCTGGCAGGGAAATCTTTCTTCCTTCTCTTCTTCCCTTCCTTCCTTCCTTCCTCCCTCCCCCCTGAAATGTCTGCTGGCTTCCCCATTTACTTTGCTTGTGGGAAGCTTGCAGGAAAAAGTCAGTGGGAAAGCCAGCAGAAAGTTGTAAGTCCAAGGTCAGCAGGCAGGTAAGTGGTTGTTACTGGATGGAGTAAGGGGATACATGGGGATGCAGGTCAGGCATGGTATATTGGGGTGGATGTATAGGTGTGCATCAGTGGCCATGTGAGTAGGGGAGGGAGCACAGGTGGACAGCATAGATTAAAAGGGTGCCCAGAGGTACACAAGAATTGCTGTGTGGGTTGGGGAAGTCAGGCAGGGAAGCAGTACAGATCAGGAAGAGTGCATTAGAGTCACGAGGGAATTCAAGAGGTGCTGTGCTGAACAAGTGGGAGAAAAAAGGAAGGAGATAAGAGGAGGTGAAAGGAAGAAGGAAGAAGGAAAACGGGGAGGAGAAAGAGGAAAGGAGGGTGTGGAGAGGAGGTGGACATAGGAGAAGAGAAGGAGTCCAGACTTCTCATATATAAACAAAATGCTCATTTCCTTCTAGCATTGAAAATGTTACCTATTCTGGTAATGAAACATCAACAAGAGAACACCAAGGACTCTACAATTCCTTACTCATTTACAAAATGAAATGTCATGAAATATCTTTGATGTGTCCGTGGTTTTGCCTTTGGGTAGGCAGTTCAAAAAGTTATCAAGGGGCCAGATTTAGCCCAGGGACTTGCAGTTGCCAACTCCTACATTATGGTAAATGTTTCTGCTTTTAAGTTAATATGTTCTCAGAAAGGGACAATTCATTTACATAGCAAGCACATTTCCTGATTCGAAGCCAAGAATCATTATTGTAGTTCTTCATTAGCTATCCATTTTTGTTTATAGATTTAGGCAACCATTGTAAAAAATTTAGTTCCCTTGTAAACCTTTTTAAAACATTTTTATTAGATGTGTAAATGTAATATTAAATACTGTGCCTGAAGAAAACTGTACTCAGAAAATTGACAGATGTTCCCTATTAATAATGAGAAACATCTTTCTCCAGCTTTTCTGTCAGACATTAATGAAAATGAACACATAGCCACATATACATTGTAATGCATTTGTCTTTAAAACATAATAAAATCAAAAGCTGCTTCCAAGAAGAAAATATATAAAAACAGATAAGCCTAAGACTTTTTTCCCTAAAAAGCTGTATTAAAATGTAATCCCAGATTTTTCACCCAAGACATTTTGGAATTGATTACACAAAATGGCAAAGAGGATTATTATAGTAATCGTTGCAATTAGTTTGCCAGCTTCAACAGTTTTGATGAGGTATGATGGAGAATTACAATTTACAGGGTCATCCAACATACATTGAGTCAGATATTGTTCTCATTGTACTTAATAGGACTTTTCCCCAGGTAAGTCTTTTAGAACTATAAGTTGTCTTGTTTTTCCTGGAATATGTTGGTACCCTACAGGAGGGCTTCTTATCCTTAATGGTATGGTTGCAGTTCTTGTATCTGGCATTGTATCTGTAAATGGCCTTTCCCACCTGATCAGGGAAAGATAGCAATCCTCAGGGAAAAGATTCCAATTGCTATTTCCCAGTAGTTCCTGATATTTCTAAGCATAAGAGATTATGTAGATATACACAGTGGAAAAGCAATCTTGTTCTTTCAATGATATAGGGGAATTTGACTGTCAGTCTGCTTACTTCAGCTTCCTAGACCATGGTCTATATCAGTGGTTCTTAACCTTTTTGAACGAATCGCCCCCTTGAGCCAATGAGGAAGTTGTCATCACCCCCTCCCCCAACATAACCTCTCAATCACAACATAGGAAATAATTCTTCAATTTATGCAAACACTTTTTTTGTTTTCTTTAAAATTGTCATCAGGACATATCGATGCAAATAATTTATTTCCAGTCTTTTTCCCATATCTCAACTGTGTGAAAAATTTTGGTGCCACCCGTCACTTTATTCCCAAACTTCGTGATGCATGTATTTCATTATTATCTTATTTATTCAAGACACTTAAATGTAATGACCACTGAAAACAAAATTCAATTGCAAGAAAGTGAAATGCCCGAAAAGAAAAACTAAGAATTTCAAGACGAAAACTCTGAAACTAAATTAAGATTTGAGGAAAGTATATATAGTCACGCACACTGTAAAAAGGATTAAAAAGACAAAGAAAATATAATATCAAACTGGAGTGCACGCTAAAAAAGTACAATACAAAGAGACACACAAAATGTTTTACAGAGCACAACAAAAATTCAAAAACGAAGCCGAAAACTCAAAGTGGAACGTGAAATCCAATGCAAGCAAATACAATGATAAAAGCTCAGACAATTATTAACGAAAAAAAATGTATGTACACAAAATGTATGTACACAAAAAGCAAAAAAAAAGAACATCAATGGCTGCCTTGTGCTTGGTGAGCTGATGCCAAATTTCTTGGCTGATGCCAATTTCTTTTTTTTTGTTAATCGCATTTTTAAATCACCGCGCTCAGAGATCTTCAACATGTTCCTTGACTTAGAAGGGATCTGTTGGACTGCGCTGAAGCCCCTCTCTACTAAGTAAGTGGAAGGAAAGGCTAAAAGAAGCAACTTAACTTCCTCCCACAATATTGGGTAAGTGTTCCTCATTTTCACCCAAAAAGCTTCGTAGCCGTAATTCTGAAAATGTGACTGGGCTTCACAGTCGTATTTCAGATCTGTCAGTGGCTCTTGCAGTTTGGGATGAAGTTGTGCAAAGTCTGCTGTGAAAGGATTTAGCACCCAAGTGGGCACTTCCAGATTTATCAGATCATAGACTCTGGTTTCCATATCTTCTTTTAGTTGCTTCAAGTGGCAGCAAAAAACGTCCAAATCTTCTCCTTGGAGTTCACGTTCATTACCAAGGCTTGGGAACTGATACAGCTCCTGGCGACTCATATTGCTTGCAAGGAGGTCCAATTTGGAAATAAATGAGCAGATTACTCCCTTGGCCTTAAGAAAATTGATTTTATCTCCTTGAAGCTTTACATTCACTTCATTAAGTGATGCGTATTCACATATATACGGCATTCTGTACTGAAGCTAGCTGGAGGAACATTTGAAAAAACAATTCAATCCACTAATAGCGAGTGATCTGATGTTTTTGTACGACAGATATACAGCGATTCACTGTACGAAAAAGTCTCAAAAGTGTCCCCAAAACTTCTCGCTCCATCGCCCCCATATCGCCCCCTTTTCGTTCCTTCGCCCCCGCATCGCCCCTTTTTGTTCCATCGCCCCCCTGAAAAATGAAATCACCCCCTGGGGGGCAATATCGCCCAGGTTAAGAACCACAGGTCTATATTACCTAGATGAAGGGCTATTGGCAAGGGATGGACTGCACTGAACAAGAGCTGGAAACAATATATTGGGAAAACAACTGGCTCATCTTATCAAAAGGGCTTTAAACTAAAATTGAGGGGGGAAGGGGCCAATCTTCATGACCTATAGAACCTAATTCCAAGCAAAACCCACTACATAACCAATCACATAAGGAGGAAGGGAGTAAAGAGAAAAAAGAAAGAAAAAAAGAAAAACATAATGAAGTAGAGAGTGTGGAAAGATGTAAATCCCAGTTACAAATTAGGAGATATAATAAACATACACAAGACCAATAAAAGACTCAAATGCCTATACATTAACACTCAAAGTTTAGGGAACAAACAGGGTGAACTTGAAGTATTAGTACATGAAGACAGATATGATATAGTTGCCATTTCTGAAAGTTGGTGGGATGAAACTCATGACTGGAAGGTACTGATGGAAGGATACAAACTATTCAAAAGAAATGACCTAACAAAAGAGGAGGTGGAGTTGCATTATATATTAAAGATCATTACATCGCTACAGAAATACACAAAACCAAGGATGAAAACTTCCTAGAATCCATATGGATCAATATAAAAGGGGGGGGGATGACATTGCTATAGGCGTATACTACAGGCCACCCAACCAAGCAGAAGAAATAGATGCACTCTTTGCTAACCAATTAACAAATGTATATAGGAAACATACCACAGTAGTAATGGGAGACTTTAACTACCCTGATATCAACTGGAAGACAAACTCTGCAGCAAATGGGAGATCGGACAGATTCCTAACCAACTTAGCTGACAACTTTGTCATCCAAAAGGTAGAGGAGGGAACTAGAGGAACAACTATACTGGACCTAATTCTTACTAATAGAGAAGAAGTGATAGAGGGAGTTGAAGTTGCCAGAACCTTGGAGAAGAGTGACCACATCATACTGGAATTCAATATAATGCAAACACAAGCAATAGAATATAATCCAACCAGTATCTTAAACTTTAAAAGAGCTGATTTTAACAAAGTCAGAGACAGCCTAAGCAAAATTTCATGGATAAAAATCCTAAAGGGGAAACAACTCAAGAGTATGGGAAACACTGAAAAATATGATCATAAAAGCCCAGTCCAACACAATACCACTAAAAAAGAAAAACAAGAAATCCAAGAAGAAACCAGCATGGTTGCACAAAGATCTCTCTGATAAACTGAAAGACAGAAAGGATAAGTACAAAAAATGGAAAGAGAGACACATACCTGAGGCAGAATATCAGCAAATAGCCTGATTCTGCAAAGATGAGGTCAGGAAAGCAAAGGCTCAGAATAAACAAAGATTGCAACAAAAGTCAAAATAAAAAAAGTTTATTTCAACATATAAATAACAAGAAAAAAGTCAAGGAAACAGTCAGTCCACTAAAGAGAGAAGATGGCAAGAAAGTAATAGGCAATACAGAGGAAGAAAAGCTGCTTAGCTCATTCTTTGCATCAGTCTTCACACAAAAAGAAACTATAGCCCAAACTACCAAAAACATAACTGTAAAAGACAGACTAGAAATAAAAAATTAAAATAAGCAAGAAAATGGTAAGAGAACACGTATCTGACCTTAATGAAAAAAATCACTGGGAGCTGATGGATTACGTCCCAGAGTTCTGAAGGAGCTGGCAGATATTGTCTCAAATATATCTTTAAAAAAATCTTGGAGGACTGGGGAACTACCAGAGGATTGAAAAAGGGGTGATGTGGTTCCCATCTTCAAAAAAAAGGGGGGGGAACCAGACCCAGGAAACTACAGACCAATCAGCCTAACATCAATTCCTGGGAAGTTACTGGGAAAAATAATCAAAAAACAGATCTGTAAACACCTAGAAATAAATAAAGTTATAACTAGAAGCCAGCACAGGTTGTTAAAAACAAATCATGCCAAACTAATCTTATTTCATTCTTTGCAAAGTGACTAAATTAGTAGACCAGCGAAATGCTGTGGACATAGTATATTTAGACTTCAATAAGGCATTTAACAAAGTAGACCACAACCTACTTCTTGGTAGTAATCCAAGATCCTTCTCACAGTCTGTGCATTTGGTTTTTCTTGTTTAAATGTAGAACCTTACTTTTTTCACCATTGAATTTCATTTTGTTAGATATGTTCAATGTTCAAGTCTGTCAAGATCCTTCTGTATCTTAAGCCTATTATCTGGAGTGTGGGCTATTCCTGCCAGCTTGATGTCATCTGCAAATTTGATGAGTTTTCCATCTATCCCCTCATCCAAATCATTGCTTGAATTGGGTATGTCTAATTTAATGAAAAGAAAGACTAGGGGTGACATAATAGTAGTGTTCCAATATCTCAGGGATTGCCACAAAGAAGAGAGAGTCAAGCTATTTTCCAAAGCGCCTGAAGGCAGGACAAGAAGCAATGGATGGAAACTAATTAAGGAGAGAAGCAACCTAGAACTAAGGAGAAATTTTCTGACTGTAAGAACAATTAATCAGTGGGATAACTTGCCTCCAATAGTTGTGAGTGCTCCAAGACTGGAAGTTTTTAAGAAGAGATTGGGCAAGCATTTATCTGAAATGGTATAGGGTTTCCTGCCTGAGGAAGGGTTTGGACTAGAAGACCTCCAAGGTCTCTTCCAACTCTGTTATTCTATTCTATTCTATTCTATTCTATTCTATTCTATTCTATTCTATTCTATTCTATTCTATTCTATTCTATTCTACTCTACTCTACTCTACTCTACTCTACTCTACTCTACTCTACTCTACTCTACTCTACTCTACTCTACTCTATTCTATTCCTCCATTCTCTTACTTTTTCTTAAGGTCTCCAAAGGGAATGAGAAAGAGAGCCTTACACGGAGACAACAGAAAGGGAAATAAATCAGAGGTAGATTACAAGTCTCTCTCTCTCTCTCTCTCTCTCTCTCTCTCTCTCTCTCTCTCTCTCTCTCTCCCCCTCCCTCCCTCCCTCCCTCCCTCTCCCTCTCCGTCTCCCTCTCCATGTGGATGGATGGATGGATTCATAAAGATTTGTTTTCATGTTTCTGTTCTCTTTCTTCTTACTAATGGAATGATGTCATTATCTGAAGTTGGAACTTGGTTGTGTTTTAAACTTCTCTGTACTGTATATCACAATAATGATTTCATATTCATGTGTTCAAAAGCTAGAACTGATAAATGGACATGGACAGGTGGCTTTTCTAAACTGTAAAAGAAAAGTAAATTCTTCAGTGAAAGAAAGTAAAAGATAGGACTTTTCACACAACCTCTCAAAGGTTCTAATGAATTTGTATAATGCAGTAAAAAATAATGGCTCAGGTTCAGCTCAGTGTAATGAAAAAGACAGGGACTGAGTAATCTGTGCCTGTTTAATTTGCAGGAGTTAATAGGCAACTTCAAACGCACTGTTCAAACAAAATGTTGTTTGGGAGGGAGATTAAAAGGGCCTTCAGCAAGATGTATTTAGGAGGAAAAATCTTTTCTGTGGTGTGTCAACACTTCCAAGGCAAAAATAAATGGCCTGCTCTATAAACTTTTAAAAGAATCCTAAATATATTTTTCCCATCAGCTTTTGTATTAAAACTATATTATTTGTGTCTCTTATTTCATGTAGTTATATTATTTTATATAACCACTTATGTACTTTGCATAATAGATAAAATGTATATGTTAAAGAAATGATCTTTTCTGTCTGAACTGCAATATTCCTGAAAATTGGGATCCCATTCAACAATATCTTAAAACCAGTTCCTCTACTCTGAATCATCGAAAAAGCTTGTGCCAAAGATACTGGTTTCCCCCAAAATGGCTCTAATGCTAGAAAAGGTGGAAGGAAAAAGAAGAGGGAAACCAGCAACAAGGTGGATGGACTGTGGCAATGAATGCACCATTGGAAGTCCAGGTTAGGGGCAGATCAGCAAGGAGAAAATCTCTATCTTCTAAGAGGCAGCAATAACTTGATGTCACATAATCATCAATCATCAAAAATATTGGTATGGCTTAACATAGCAATGGGAAGATGCTGCAAAATAGAAGACAAGCTGTAGGTCTGTACATGTTCCCAAGTCTTCCTCAAGCTATATTAGAACAATTACCAGCAAGGGCAACACTGGTTACTAGGTGGAGATACAGTAATTGAACTCTGAAGCAAGCATCATGGAGATGTGTGCTTACTCTTATATAGATACAGCATTTGTAATACTGTACAATTTCTGGAACGATTCTTGGCACTTATTTCAGAGCTAGCTTTTGTTGATTCTTCCAAGAGCAAATTAATGAGTTTCTTGGAAGAGCTTTGGGGCTTTCTGTGATTTAAAACTGGCAGTAAAAGAAAAAGAAGACAGAGAAGGTAGTTGGTTAATTGACCTTTATTGTGCCTTCTGGTTCATTTAGAAATGGAAATTAAATTAACATGATAATTCAGTCCTACTGAGTTAAGGCTGCTATAAACCCATTAAATTTTATGGCAATTGATTTAGCATTTTTTTCTATTAACTGGGTTTAATTTTCAATATTGTCATGCAGATTCAGAGAAGTGGTTCATTCAATTGGGTTCCTTCAAGTTACCAGTCTTAGCTGTTTTATGAGGGTAACTTAATTATGGGAGAGCACAGGCCCTTACCATCAAGAGCATGTATTAATCTTGACAATGAGTTGGTGCAAAGAGCATAGATAAACAGGGGAAAACCAGAATATGGTGCATTAAATTCCATGATAAAACCCACTCTTTGGTACAGTTACCAATGCATTTCCTTTTAGTTCTGCTTTTAAATAATCTTTTTAAATGAGTTGCATTGGCTACTCATCATTAACATTGCTGGTTTATACACCCTACATTTTGCAGCAACTTGCTTGAAATATTATTTGTAAACTTAATCTAATGGCATTGAGTATTTTTTTGTTCTGCTCCCTATACTTATTTTAGCTATATTTTGAATCTCTTTCTCCTATTCACAATATAAATGAAAACAGTTATATTGTGCAATGAAATAATTTGACAATGGGTTAAATGGATTCAGAACCATAATCCCAAAAATAACTTTTCAGAGCACATAGTTATATTAAAGAGCCCCTAGATCTGGGGCTCAGTCTAATCTAATTTTCTTTACTTAAACAAAGAAAAATAAGGAAAAAGGGACTCACCTTCTGTTCCTGCTTCTCTCTCTCTCTCTCTCTCTCTCTCTCTCTCTCTCTCTCTCTCTCTCTCCCTCCCTCCCTCCCTCCCCCCCTCTCTCTCTCTCCTTATCTTTCTGTTTCAGACATTACTGATGTAAAAGGAAAAAACTGAGAAATGTAGGTTGCAAAGAACCAGGGTGAAGTGCTAATTGGCTCCTAAGAAACTGAGGCATCTCTGAACATTTATTTTTAAAGTAAGTTGAATATGACATAGAACAATCAAAACAACACTCCCCCCCCCATCATATCCATTAATGCAATTTTTTCAGTTTGAAGTTGCAACATTATATATTCATAACCAGTAACCTATATAATAATACATCTCATGATTTTTTAATGATATGCTCTTAATTTTCTCTTTACTAAAGTATTAAAAAGATGCTTATATCTCTATGGCTTATATAGGGCATATCTGCACTTACTGTTTAAGCTGCTCCTGTCTTGTGCTTATACCAGTTAGACTTTAAGCCAGTTTAAGAAATGTCCTATATATACTGAGATTATGGCTAACATCTTTTGTTTTTTAAGACAGATCATTTGGATGGCATGGATATTCATGTTACAATAAGATTAATGTGAGATACTAGAACTTTGTCAAGGAGAACAGCAATAGCACTTGGACTTATATACCACTTCAAAGTGTTTTACATCCCTCTCTAAGTGGTTTACAGAGTCAGCATATTGCCCCCAAAAATCTGGGTCTTCATTTTACCAACCTCAGAAGGAGGTGAGAATCGAACTGCTGAACTGCTGTCAGTCAGCAGAATTAGCCTGCAGTACTGCATTCTAATCACTGGGCCACCACAGCTCAGTGAATGTCATATATGTTATTATTGACTATTACCAACTACATAGATTTTTTTTCATATGGCTTTCTAATGCCTTAAAGACTTACTCTTTGTGAGTGTTATAGTAGCATAATGGTTAGACTGTAACTTCCTGTGTAAATAGAAATTTCTTCAACTCTCGGGGGAGGGGGGAGATCCTAATTTTTTTTTTTAAGGTTTCTACTTATTCCCAAGGATTTTATTTTAAAAAACTTCTGCTTTGTGCTGTGTTACTATTTCTTGAATGTTCTAAAATAGAAGGGCTTCACTTTCACCTTACAATGGGCTGTAGGATTGCCACATCATCCTTTCTTATCTTTTAATTACAACTGCTTTTTGGAATCAGCAGATTCTTTGGTACAGAATTTCAGATTATTTTATTTCATTGTAATATGTGTGGTCCACTTCTGCAGCCATATGGAATTTATTTTGACGTTTATGTATTTATTCTAAGAGCAGCATCAGCATCAGTTTATATCATTCTAATGTCAGGAATCCCCAATATGAGGCCCAAAGCCACATTCCTTTTTGGGGTTGCTACTGCAACTGCTGAAAGGAGAGATATGTACTGTATTATCACCATTTTCAGTCAGAAAACTAACAAAAATTATATATTATGAGTTCTAAATCATATTAAGGGAACTCCATAAATTTGGACAAAGACAAATTTAGAAAAGAACAGAAAATACAGGGCCTGCCAATGTATGAGTGCCTCATAGCTCATCAATAGTTGCCCTTGGCTTTCTCAAAATTATGATATTGCTTCCAGCCTCCAAAAAGCTGAAGACTCCTGGTTTGTGTAGAGGCAGATGTAAAGCAATGGTACTTGGGGCAGAGGGGAAATATTAACTGGATGTTTCAACATAGATATGGCCATATAAAAATGGTTCTCTCTAAAATCACTAAGTTTTGGATCTGGCTTTACTTACAAGGGCAATTTGGAAATAAACCTCCGTTTGGTTATCAATGTCAGACACTAGCAGATACATAACTTTTATTACACACATTAGAAAACTACAACATTACATTACTTTTTGACATAATCGCCATTCAAATTGAGGCACTTACAAGGTTTGAAATTTCTTAGTAGTAGTCGCTCAGCGCCAAATCTGGGCTATGGGGGGAAGTGATCAAAAACATCCCAATGGGGACTTCCGGTTTGTGTTGCGGTGAGACGGGATGCAGGAAGGCAGGGGTCTGCCTTCCGCGCCCAATTTTGCCCTGCTGGGGGCCCCGAAGAGGCAATGAAAATTGCCCCGAAGAGGCGATGAAGAGGAGGGGTACCTTGTTGATCACAGAGAGATGGTGGTCTTTCCGTTCAATCCAAGGAAAGCCCTCCAAACTGGCAGGGGAAAGACCGGCTACATTAGCTGCTGACAACCAAAGAAGAAAAAAGCACTACTTAATACTCCTAAACAGCATGTTTGGAACTGGGTGAGAATATTGATCCTTTCTTTACTATTTTACAACTGAATATCCTGGGAAAGGTTCCCAATAAGCTAAAAACTCCAAACATAAATGGAAGCGGCATTTTAATTTTAATTTTTAATATTGAAGTGGAAGTAACATAAAACTACAGCTTTGATAAATTTGAGAACTGAGATAACTGTTAAGATTTTCTCTTTGAAAAAAAAAACATTGAGGCAAAATATAAAAAATCAATCCTTTGTTTTAAGAGTGGAAAATGGACAATTGTTGAATGCAAAGAGGATATAAAAAGGAATCATAATGAGACTAAAAACAATTTAGACAATATAAACAAGCAAATCTCCAAATTAAATCTACAACTAGAAAGTTCCCAGATAACGACTACAAAGTATGAACAAATAATCCAGAAATCGGAACACGAAACAGAGGAAAGGGGTTTAGAGATGGAAGAGATAAAAGAAGGGAAATATAAATGACTATATGCAAACAAAATACTGCAAGACTTAGCTATAACAATGAAAATGCAAAAGATCTTTTACCCTTAGGCCTACAAAATATATTTGATGGCAAGGAAGAAGATTTTTAAAAATAGAATATAGAGCTTTTAAGGGAAATGTCACAATTTGGGAGACAGGGAATGAAAAGAGAAATGGAGGGAGAAAGGAACTGGGAGTTGTTTAAGGAATATAAATGGGCAGAATTCCCCCCAAAAAATACCCTACCTAAATTGCCTTCCTCGTGCCAAGCAATTTTTACAAAAATAAAAAGAAAATTCCTGGGCGATCTAATTGCCCTGGCTTGGAAAGCGACTTGGCAAAGAAAGAAAGCGAGAGTCAGATTTAAAAAACAGAAGATTTGACCTTTTAGAGGAGGCATTATATGTTTAAATACTTGTTTGAATAAGATTAAAAGAACGGATGACCCTTAGATATAATTAGACTGTTATAATGAAAGATATAATTTAAAATTAATATAACATTTTTTTCCTTTTTCTTTGATATGGGAAACATGAAGATAAGAGGAGGATTGATTTGAATAAAACTTTTAGCTATATAAATGTAATTAATATTGAGAAAATGATAACTTATAAAGATGTTTCAGATACTGATGGGAAATCAAACCTTAACAAGAGCACAAAAAACAGGATATTGATTAATGAATTGACATTATTGATTTACGAATTGATATTATTGTTATTTATATGAAATTAGTAAAATATGATGAAGATGCTTATATCTAACTTTGTATACATTAACAGTACCAAAAATTGTAATTGTGTAATGAGGGGAAAATGGAAAAAATACTGAGAAGAAAGGAGGATCAGGAAAAAATACTGGATTGGGTAGTATTGAATTTATATTGAAGAAGTTAATGTTAAATACTTGAACCCAGACAACGTGTTGTTTACTAAGCACTAAAGACTGTAATTTTTAAAAATTAATAACACTTTAAAAAAAAACACCATCCCAACAGAACTGCTGTGTGCGGCCGAGCATTATCATGAACCAATTCCACACCAGAAATGGTGCCATAGAAAATCCCGCCAAATGTGAAGATGCCAAAGGAGTACTGCTAGTGAAGTTCATGGAGTATGGTTTGACCATCAATTCAGAAGTCTACTGTGAAACGTTACAAAAACTCAGATGAGCCATCCATAACAAGTGTTGGGGCATGCTGACTTCCAGTATGGTGTTGGTTCACAATAATGCTTGCCCGCACACCACTAGACACACCCACGAACTTTTGAAGCAGTTCCATTGGGATGTTTTTGATCACACACACACACACCCCATAGCCCAGATTTGGTGCCGAGCGACTACTACTAAGGAATTTCAAACTTTGTAAGATGTTATGACAAGTGCCTCAATTTGAATGGCGATTATGGTTGAAAAGTAATGTAATGTTGTAGTTTTCTAATGTGTATAATAAAAGTTCTGTATCTGGGAGTGTCTCTCATTGATAACCAAATGGAGGTTTATTTCCAAATTTCCCTGGTATTTGTGCTCTACTTGGTTTCAAAGCATGAGGCCAGGGTATCTGAGAAGCTATCTAACCTGATGAGACTATCCCACCCCACCTGATGGGACTGTCCACTTGTTCCAGCAGAAAGGACCTACTTCAGATCCCATCTGCCAAAGAACTTTGGCTGGCAGCATCCAGGAAAAGAGCCTTTTCTGCTGTGGCCCCTTCTCTCTGGAATATTCTCCCATTGAAGGTGAGGTCTGCCCCCCCCCCGCACTCTTGGCTTTCTGGAAGAGCCTGAAAACTTGGTTCTACCAGCTGGCCTGGGCACCCAACAGGTGTCTATTATGTTGGGGGGGGAAGCTGATGGGGTACAGAAGATCCCCATCCCCAAACTGCCTATAATCTTGGTTTTTAGCTTTTCTATTTAATTCCTCTAATTTTAATTGTCTTGTAGGACTTTTCTACTTTTTATCATATTGTAAGCCACCCAGAGTTGCTGTATCAGTGAAATGGGTGGCATAAAAATTAATAAGTAAATAAATAGCTAGCACAGAAGCCTTCTGTATGAAATGGAATGGAAATGAAAATCTGGATCAGCTAATGGAACTATTCCCATTAAATACTACTGCACTGGGGGGGGGGAAATGTTTCAAAGGATTTGCTGACATTTCTTTCTGACCAAAATAATAGTTGAGCAAGCACTGAGGATACATTAGTAATTGTAAACATTGGCAATCAAGGCGAGGTTATGACTAGGGAGTCACCAGAAATATGAAGTTAGAGCATGTTTCTTAATTATTGTGTACGTATATGTGCATATGCACTGCCTGTCAATCTCACATATGCACATACACAGAATTTGATTCAACTATTGCACTAAATCATGCTTTTGATTAACTGTGATTTGTTAAATAAGCTACAATTGGCTAGATTTCCTCAACACAATTCAGCAAACCATGTAAACTAGCTATAAACCACGGTTTACACAGCAGAATTACTATATTTGGACACATGGTAAGCTGCAGACCATTGCATTACATCAGTATGGTTTACATGCATGCTATAAAACATATAATGCAGTATGTGGATCTTAGCACCTACACAGAAATACACACACACTGAATCTAAAATAAAAATAGTTGGAAGTATATATAAAGGTTTGCATGCATGCAATCTTACATATTTTGTTACGTAAGATGGCTTGGATTCTGTGTCTTGAAACAGCTACATATTTTCCCATTTCGGTGCCCACTCTCAAAAGCCTGGTGATAACAGATTACAGTCTGACATACAACGATCAGTTAAATATACTTTGAAAATACTGAATTGCTGTATTGTTCATTAAAATGAATTAACATTTGAATGTTTTTAAATTCCATCTGTTATGTATTTGTTCCCCTCCACAAGGATTTATTTCAGTTTCATCCAAATTGTTTTATATTTCATTCCATTCTGCTTTTTATTCTTTGTTTTTTAGAGATATATTTACCCTCACTGACACATCAGTGCAAAATTTATGATGTGAGCATTCTGTTTTGCAGAACGTCCCCTTTGATCAAATACAAAAAGCTATTTGCCATTAATTTCTCACTGTAAAATACTCACCTGCACACAAGAGTAGCTTCTGCAATATTTATGGTTATGGGAAATATGTCAGATTCAGTCATGTAAGAATTCAGGGGAATAGGATGTTGACACAGTTTCCAATTCCTACCAGCTAATAAAAAAACAACAACTGCTTGAAAATTGCTTCCCAGATAACTCCAGGGTAACTCGATGAACTCCCTGTACACTAACAATGTTTAATGTGGAATGGGACTGTTTTATCAATCATCATGGGGGGGGGGTAGAGAATTGTCCTATATAGTCACAGGCCTGTCTTAATTATATTTTATGTATGACACCCATAATTCAGTTGGTATTCACGCCCTTATATTCTGTCCATGACACAATGTGCACACATGCACACTGACAAACTGGAGAAAAATAATAAATCTCACAATAGCAGGAATTTTCAAATAGCATTTGAGGAAAAAAATGCTGAAATCCATCTAGCATTCAGAACCTCTCCTGGGGAATTTCTTCTTGAACGTGTATCTGAATTTGAGTCAGAGAGCTGAATTTCATCTTGCACTGAAACCAGATTATTACTGCAGTCATTTTGTGTAGGCATTCAGGGTGCCTAACATGAGAAAGTTGTGACTGTTATTTTAATACAATTGCAAAAAAAGAACGAGAAAGAAAATAAAACAATAGCAGAAACATAGTTAAATTAGATAATTAGGTGCCATCAGATTGGGTCCAACTCTTCACAACTGTATGCAGCCTGTTCAGTGATAATCTATAGCTCTTTCAAGGATATTGCCCATTGTCTTTCCCTTCTACTTCTACTAATCTTGCCAAGTATGCAGATAGTCCTTGATTTACAACCACAACTGGGACCAGAATTTCCATCAATATGTGAGGCAGTTGTTAAGTGAGTCATGCCCAGCTTTGCAACCTTTTTTAACCATGGTTGTTATCTAAATCACCACAGTTATTAAGAGACTCAGATGGTTGTAAAGCAGAATAACACAGTTGGAAAGGAATAAGGGATCCTTGGTGCTCTCTGAGCTTGCTTGTTTTCTTGCAGATGTTTCATTATCCAAACTAGGTAACATCATCAGTGCTAGGACAGAGCACCAAGGACCTCTCATTTCAACCCTGAGCTACAAATATTCTCCTTTAGGGTTGAAGGGACCCCCTGCTCAGGCAGGAAACCCTAAACCATTTCAGATAAATGGCTGTCCAATCTCTTCTTAAAAACTTCCAGTGTTGGATCACCCACAACTTCTGGAGGCAAGGTGTTCCACCGATTAATTGTTCTAACTGTCAGGAAATTTTTTCTTAGTTCTAGGTTGCTTCTCTCCTTGATTTGTTTCCATCCATTGCTTCTTGTCCTGCCTTCAGGTGCTCTGGAGAATAGGTTGACTCCCTCTTCTTTGTGGCAGCCCCTGAGATATTGGAACACTGCTATCATGTCCCCCCTCATCCTTCTCTTCGTTAAACTAGACATACCCAATTCCAGCAACCATTTTTTTATATGTTTTAGCTTCCAGTCCCCTGACCATCTTTGTTGGCTTCCACCATTGGCTTTTCTGGAAGCCAGCTAGAAAGATCACAAATAGTGATAATGTGACCTTTGGATGCTGCAGCTGTCATAAATACATGCCAGTTCCAGTGCTCAAATCTTAATCACATGACCATGGGGACACTGTAACAGTTGTAAGTGTGAGGACCAGTCATAAGTCACTTTTTTATGTTTTTATTATCATATGTAAATTCAGTAACTAGGCTGGTGGACATTAGATTTGCCTATTTAATGTGTAACATAATTCACTTTCCATTTTTATTTTCATAATATATTCTTCAAAGTCTTTGTTATTTTCAGTTAACAAATTATGCCATCTGCGTATCTCAAATTGCTAGTGTTCCAGATTCCAAATTTTGATTTCAGATGTCATCTTTTCCAAACGTGCTATTATTTTAGTATAAGATATACAGATATTGAAAAATATGTATCGTTGCCTCATTTCCTGTCCTATTCTGAACAACACTGTTTCTCCAACCCCTGTTGCAATATGTATTAAATAGGAGAGGAAAGAGACAAGTTAGAATTAAATCAACCTTCTTCAATTTTATGTTCTTCAGAGAGCTTGATGTTATTTCTCCAGCTAGCACATTCCTTGCTTTGGTGAGAGTTTAAGTCTGGTATCTCTGGAGAGCACCAGGCTACAGAAGTGTGAATTAGATGATGGGGCATCCATCCTGAAACCAGCAAACTATGTAAAGTCATTTCAGTCAGTTTCAAACTGGGATTTAATACAGATACAGTTTTGGTTATCCTTGTAGATGACTTGTGCCAGAGTTGGTAATAGGGCTACATCATCTTTGGGCTTCTTGATCTGACTACCTGGAAGTTGCTGCAGAATATAGAGGAATGTGCAATAAAGAGCATACCTTGGTATGTCCAATATGACACCCCTGCACTACTTGCCAATTTGCTTCCAAGTGTGATTCAGAGTGGCATTTATGACCTCTTAAGCCCTACATGCCATAGAGCTGGTACTTGTTTCCCAACTAGTTTGATCCAACAGGTTGGCATGCTCTGAGTTCCTTCACTCAAGCAGTGCTATCTAACATGACCTTAGAAGCAGGCCTTCTCTGCCACTGCATGGAAATGTGGTTCCCCCAGAGATGTGGATGGCTCTCATCCTGACGGCATTCCAGAGAACCCTTAAAGACCTGGCTCATCTCTTAAGCTTTAAGCTAAGATGGTTGGAGCCTCTTGTAGGACACATGTATGTTACTGCTGGCCAAATTTGCCATCTTGGTCTTTGTTTATTTCATCTGGATTGCATATTTTTATGCTGTGAGTGGCCCAGAGTTGACCGGGGTTTGGCAGTGTCCATATTGAAATAAACAAATAACTCTTGATGAAGTAGTAGAACTGTACTATTAGAATAACAGACAAAAAATGGAAAAGAGAGAAGCTCAGAAAGTAAAACAGTAATTTTTTTTTAAATAAAAAATATATGTAACAAGCAACTGCTTGTAGCAGAATAAAACTAGTTTTGCTTGTTTCAACAAAAATCTATTTCTTGCAAAGGGCTGGATACTATTCTTAACCTTTACAGAATAACAGAGTTGGAAGGGACCTTGGAGGTCTTCTCGTCCAACCCCCTGCTCAGGAACGAAATCCTATACCATTTCAGACAAATGGTTGTCTAATCTCTTCTTTAAAACTTCCAGTCTTGGAGCATTCACAACTTCTGGAGGCAAGTTGTTCCACTGATTAATTGTTCTAACTGTCAGGAAATTTCTCCTTAGTTCTAGATTGCTTCTTCTCCTTGATTAGTTTCCATCCATTGTTTCTTGTCCTGCCTTCAGGTGCTTTGGAGAATAGCTTGACTACCTCTTCTTTGTGGCAACCCCTTATATATTGGAACACTGCTATCATGTCACCCATAGTCCTTCTCTTCACTGAACTAGACATACCACCATGTTAAAACTTGTATCTTCATTTTTCCAATATTTAGAATAAATTCTATCAAAATATACACATTCATAATTTTGTTCTAAATTTTCACCACTATTGTATAAGCTGTATTCACCATTACTGTATTTTCACTGCCAAACATAACTACCTTGACAAGATAAGATAAAGATAAATAACCTTTATTGTCATTTTTTATATTGTGGGCACAATGGCACACATAAAAAAATGAAATTTAGTTGCCCGCTCTCAAAGTGAAACACGTACATGACACACACCTAAAACATACTATGTACAACATATATATAAACCCACATCCCTACATATACATAGCAAATAAATATTAAATACTGTCCATCTTGAATATATAACGCAAGGAGGAAGCTTGAGAGTTTGCAAGGTTAATGCTGTATGGAATGAAACTATGGCTGAATCTGGATGTTCTGCTACGGATACCACGAAGCCTCCTCCCAGAAGGTAACAGGGAAAACAGGTTGTGAAGAGGATGTGTAGTGTCCCAGAAAATCTTGCGGGCCCTGCTCAAGCAACGCTTCTGTGCTATGTCCTGGATGGTAGGGAGGGAACTGCCAATGATCTTTTCGGCCATCCTCACCACTCTCTGCACCGCCTTCCTGTCTGAAGCAGTGATGCCTCCAAAAACCAGACTGTGATACTGTATGACAGGATGCTCTCGATTGTCCCCCTGTAGAAAGTGGTCAGGACAGGGGAAGGAAGATGTGCTTTTCTCATGCGGCGCAGAAAATGCAGGCGCTGCTGTGCCCGCTTCACCAGTTTCTCACTGTTTAGCGACCAAGTCAGCCTACTCGTTAGCTGCACACCCAGGAATTTGATGCTGGTAACCATCTCCACAGGTGAATCATTAATGACCTTCAATACATTAATTTTCAGACCATTTTTTTTTTTTTATTCACAGCCTTATTGAGGCTTATTGACAGCCAGTTTGGTGTAATGGTTAGGACATTAGGCTAGGAACCAGGAGACCATGCGTTCTAGTTTTGTCTTAGGCACAAAGTCAGCTGGACCAGTCTCTTTGTCTCAGTGCTAGGAAAGAAGCAATGGCAAATTACTTCTGAAAACTTTGCCAAGAAAACTGCAGGGAGTTGGCCAGGCAATCTCTGAGAATTGGACACAACTGACTGGAAGAAAAAAAATCTTATTGCATCATACATTCTATCTAGAATTCACTGCAAATTATTCAGGTTTTCAGCTAACAACTCACCACTGTCTGTCTGTTCATTCCAAACACATCTCTAGTGTCAACAAAAGCATTCCTTCTACATTTATCCATAAACAACTAAACAACCTAGATGACATCATACATCTTTGTCTTACTCCCTACTCAGTGGTTAATCATTTGCAAATTACTCCATTTATTCTCAAAAAGGGTTTATTTCCACCATAAGCAAAGAACTGAGGAACTGAACAAATAAAGTAAGTGCAACCTGCCTAAACAGAGTTTAGCAAAAGATACCCAAATAGAGATTAGCTTTTCCCTAAGCACTGTAGTAGACCAGGAATCGCAGAGTGATAAACCTTGCTAGCTGGTTGTTCATCAATATCACAGAGCCCTTCACACAACTCAGTATAGTACTTGGTCTTTGTTTTGTCTATAGATGGAAAGAAAGCTGCAACAGTATCAGAGCTCCGGGAAGACAGAAAATTGATTGAAACTCTGAAATCTCCAAATCAATCAAAAGCCCCCAATTTGACAGCTTGAATTATTCCAAATTAAAATTTAAAAGAGTAACTTCTTTCTGACTGATTTGTCCATTCAGAGGTTTGTTCATTCCTAGTAACCTGAAATTATAGCATAAGGTTAACATGTGAAAGGGGCAACTTTACTATGTTATCCAATTACATTACAAAATTATTTATGAGATATACATCAAAATACACTCATCCTCTTCCGCATTATATTTAATAATCACTCAGTCTTGCATTTCCTCTTGTTTAAATATAATGTATTCTTCCCCACTGGCACATAAATACACCCATTCAGATAAAATCTGAATTGGGGTCCAATTCATAATACTCTCTATTATTTTAATCATATTCTAATATGTCTGTTCAAATAATATACCTGTGTACAAATGTGCATCACTTGAGAACATTTGTGTTCATTGGCACTCAGGAAAATACTCCTTGTCTGCTGGGGAGGAGGATAGTTGAGGGAAGAATGGTGGTGAAATATAATTTATGTTCAAATCGGTTTTCTGTTCCAACAATTTTTACACTGCATTCAGCAAATTATGGCAGCTACTTTTCTTTTGTTTGTTTTCTGTTGCTGTTTCAAGAAATGGTAAATACATTGTACTATACGGTTGTATGTTGTTGTTGTTTTTTTAAAAAAAGATGACCTACACTTTCCATTTCAAATGCGGCTTCTTTAATGAAAATATTGTAATGTCAGTCCATGCAAAGCAAGTGCATATTAATATGCGTTTACATCTGTCTCATATTAATATTCATGCCTGAATCCACATCTCTACACAAAGCCAATTTTCTGACCATCTGTGTGATGGCTGGTGGATGCAATGAATAAATTTTATTTGTGAGGGGAGTGATAAATCATGTATCTTCGAGGGGTTTTTTTTTTTTCATCTACAATCTTTGCTCTTAGGTGCTAAAATGTTTTCATCATGGTTTGGAATTCTTAAGCAAAACCAAGTGATTAACTCCTTCGCACCTTTCTGTAGTTCAGCCAGCTTTTACAAAAGAATAGGAGAAACTGAAGGACAGAAATATTAGTGGAAGGCTGTGGAAGAGGCACTGTTTCACTAACTTTGTGTGATTCCTCAATTGCATTTTCTTTTAGGAACTCATCTGATTGGGAAATGTGCAATGTCCCTCTATTACCTCACACACTCAGGAATAAATATTATTCTGAGAATGTTGTCTTTGATTTTTTTAATAATTAATGATTTATATAACATGCTCTGACATTATGTAACTTTTGCTACCTTTCTGGCTTTGCTTTGGGAAGAATTACCCAAAAAGGATTATTCCTAAATCACTCTGAAAAGATAAGCTGAAATCAAGACAAAACCATTATGGATTAATTTGTGCATGAAGTTACCTAGGCCAAATCTGTCTACAGTGCCAGAATTTAGCTCTGGAATCAGATGTTTAATGAAGAAGAAATCCAGAGCATTATCTTTTTATTCTCTAGAACTAAGCTCTTATACCCATTTAACAAATTGTAGACTGTCAAATCAGCTAACATAGCTCTGAGGAGAAGACATCCATGTGCCCATACTTTTGATCATAGTTATTGATTCAACTCATAACAATTGAGTTGAAAGATTGGGCTAAACTATGGTTTATTTAATGATATTTTATTGAATACTAACTAACTTTTCACCATTCCCTAAGATCTAAATGCAAATCTGTGAATGTTATAGTCTTCACTAAGAGAAACATTCATGGTATTGGTTACACACAGGTGTTTCACTCTCTCTCCCTCACACAGACACAAACATACATTCAGAATTTCATCTAAAACTAAGTTTATACTATTAAGTGTAACTGTTTCTTAATTAAATACTTCTTAGGTCTCTATGTCACAGATCTATATATATTTATATATATTTGTGTGAAAGCAATAAAACTTACTTCAAAATAGACAACTTTTCAATTGCTCAGAAATATCTTCATTAATTACATAAGACTGTTTGTTTTGGATGTAAAAAACAATAGTCCTAAAGAACCAACCATGCATGGTTTTATATGAAGCCCAGTGCCTATTTTAAAAAAAGCATTCTCTGTTTTCTATTGCACAAAAACAAAATCTTCAGTCAACTGAAATGTTTTAATTATCCTATATCATGATTATGCATATTTAGAAAAAAAAACTATGTTTCATTGAATTGGACTTATCTGTAATTAAATGTATTGTGAGAGTTCATCTAATTTATTGCAGTCCTAATTCCTACAGTAAACCAGCAAAAAAAAAAAGCCCAAAGAAACAAATAGGTGCTTATGTGTACAAGCTTATGTGACCTTTTTAGGTAACATTTCTACATTAATTATGAGTAACAATTAATTTCAGCTTCATATTTTCTTCTTCCAAAATATACTAATTTACTTTCTTTATGCATAATAATATGAAAGTTAGAATGGAAAAATCTGAAGAGTTAAGCTATAATTTCAAATATATTCTCTGATTCTCCTTCAGCCTAAGAGATCTCTTAGGATGAGTTTGGTCAAGTTAGAATTTATGCATATAAACATCTTGCATTAAAAATAATAATGTTATATTAAAATGGTTCAAAAAAATCTTTGTGGTGGAAGGTTGTGAATAAGACTATATGATGCACATGAATCTGTGTATTTCATATGACCATGACTGTACAATTTTTTTCTTTTTTTGTAGACCAGAAGAATGTCAACAGTATGCAGCCTATTTTTGACTTCAACCCAAAGGCATATTTCATTCTGAAAAAAATTTGCTCACTAACGTGAAGTTCAAAAAGGAATTTTAAATGAGTTTTGTACATCATCTGCATAATTAGCAAGAAATCATTTGTGGCTCCAATCAGTGCATGCAATTTTAATAAATTGCTCTAATAACAACTCTACAGAAATTAGACAAAGCCGTCATTGGGTCAATCAATGGCACTCAAGAAAATAGTATTGTAATGAAACTTCAAATGACAGTGTAATTCAACCTCATTCTTCTTTTTTTCATTATTTCGACAAATAATATTTTACTGAAATCTTTCTCAAATGAAGGACAAAGTGGTTTGCAAGATTGTTAAGGAAGATAAAGTCTTTCATTAGTAAATTGTTATCCAAGCTGGGTAGACACTGAAAAATCTTGAAACTGCTAATGAGTGATGCATAAATTACTGTTTTAAAGATGAACATAGTTTTACCATTGGTATATCAATTGATAATGCTGTTACTGCTTTCTTACCGTAACTATAAAAAATATAAGGACTTGGACACTAGCCTATGAAACCCTGAGCTTCAATACTTCTGTTCAAGAGGTCTCAAAGCTCTTTGGTGGTCTTACTATAATAAAATCTCTTCTCCCATATAAATTAGGTAAGATTATTCAGCCCTCTTCCCCATTTTATCTTTATATCCATCCCATGAACTTTGCTAGATTGTCATGGTCTTCATATCCAGATAGAAAAATGAATGTAGCTCCCTCAGATCTAATTTAAGTTTTGTCCCTTATATCATGCAGGAGTTGGGCTCACATGTAGTGCTTAGTTAGTTTGATAAATAGATCACAATTGGCTGGCTTCACAGAAAATACAGAGAAGGCAACCTTAAATTCATGGTGACTAGACTCCCACAACCAGCTTAGTTAAAATGCTAGGTCTACATACCTTGGTTGCAGCAGCTAGAACTTCTCCCAAGTTACTAACAAAGTTGTAATTTCATTTATTTGATTTCTTATTGAACAAATGAAGATCAAGATAAACTCTGGCTTAAACCAGGAGTGAGAATGCCTTAGTACTTGTGAACATATTTGTGTTCTTTTTCAGTGAAGGATGAGGAAGAACTAGGTAGATCTATTTACAATTATTATTCATGATAGCATTATGAACCTTTTATATTTGGAGGCAACACAGTTTGGGGAACAAAGAATAATCAAGAATTCTTCTCTTTCAAGCCTGGTTGTAAACTTCCCACAGTCACCCAACTGTAAAAGAACTGAACATTACAAACATTATTCTTAATGTATAGCCTTAAGAGATGTTTGATGATGGAACCAATTATCTTGCTGGAGGTCTTTAGAGAGAGAGTAGAAATATCTTCAGATTCTCTAGTTCTGGATTTCCTGCACTAAACAGGGAATTGAACATCCAGTGCTACTAATTGGTATCTAGAGAAACTTTTCTTTGCTTCAACAAAACTCAAAAAGACAGAGAGAAAGAGAGAGTGGTATCCTAAAATGTCTTAAATACAAGTATGTATGCTATTCATGGGTTTCAGGCATAAAGTTACATTTTATACCCAATCAGTCTCAGATTGTCTCAAAGGAATATTATTCTTCTTGATGTTGATAGGAGCATTTTTTTTAATTAACTTGCCCAATAGCTAAGCTTCCAAACAAGGAATGATGATGTTTGGCAGGATCTCCCTTTAAGCCAGAGAAAGAGAGGACTTATTCAAGCCACTAGGGAGCTGTCAGCTAGCATTCAGAGTGTATAAATTTGCAATATTAAAATCTACCAATTGTTTAAAATAGCATTTCCAGGGATATTGTTACCTAAACAATACACTAAAGTCTAACTTTATTCATTATAATTAGGGTTTTTATTTGTTTGTTTCTTAATCCTTGTGGAACAAAGTAAAAAAAATCAGATTTTATTTCCATTGGCTCCCTGTCCAAAAACTGGTTTATTTTTCATCTGACCAAGACAAAAATAATATTGTACGAAAAAAAACACAATCCTTCTTTCTCTTCTCCCCCCCTCCTTTATAAGGTTAGTAAACCTCCCACTGAGATTAATTATAGGAGAAGAGAGACCAAACCATTCTCAGATTGTCCTATTAACTCTTCAGTAGTGATTGGAATAACAGCGACACAAATAAAGGAGGATTCTGCCATGTTCATTGCTCCATTTTTCTTAAATCCTTGCACCGAACTCTGGCTAGCCACCAACCAAAGTGGTGGAATGGTCCTGAAAACAGGGTTTTTTTTCCAGGCAGAAATTCTCCATTGACCATTGAATGGCATTAGGGACTGTAATTCAAACAATAGTAAGTCCAACCCAAAGAAGTAAGGCCAACACAAAAAATAAACTTGATTTAATTGTAATTAAAATTTTATGCATTATAGTTAGCATTATTCCTCCTGCACTCAATAATTTCCCTTGTTTTGGAGATTAAAAATGACAGCCTTTGGTATCAGAGTTAAAAGAAGCTTGGAAGACTTATTTAACCTATAGAGTTATAGCCCTGTTTAGTAAAGTATATGATCCCCTGAGTAAATTTGAAAATTCCCAAGAAAAATCTTCCACAAATCAGTGATTTTCCTAATTCAATTTGGTATACAACACGTGTGCATGCCTTCAAGTCAGTTTTTGATTCCTAGTGACTGCCTTGACAAGTCCTATAGTTTTCATGGCAAGATTTCAAAAGTGACTAAACATTGCCCTCTTTCTAGGGCTGAGAGAAGATGTCTGGCGCAAGGTCACCCCGCTGCCTAAGGAGGGACTGGAATTCACAGACTCCCAGTTTTTAATCCAGTATCTTAACCACTATATCAAACTGGCTGTCATTCAATATTCAATATTATGAGGTTGCAATGCACAGTAAAAATAATTAGCCTTGTAGAAATTGATTTATGAATGAAGGCAAATATATGTATCCCAGGGTAATGTTGCAGGATCCATTCTGCATCAGTCACCGGGATCAGAATTTAGTCTTCTGAGCTTTCGGACTTGTGCTGGAGCCCATCCTCAGGGAACTTCTTTCTCACCAGAATGTGTGCTTTGGGCTATTCTATGCGTATTATTTATGTAATGCCTGGTTGTGTGTGGGTTTTTTTAACCGATATAGTTTAGATATAAAAATTGATTTTGTTACAGTCTCCTTACTAGCATGTATGATATAATTCAAGTTCATTTTGAAGGGCTGCAGTCCTACTTGTGAAAAATAAAAGGTGAATTTTCTTTGCTTCCATATTTACTGTTTTGATAGCCAGCCATTGCTCAGAATGCCACAGTGGATAAGCGGGATTCACTCTTATTGCATTCCAAAACAACCCCTGTGGGGTAAACTGGACAGAGACAGAAAAACTGCACTAAAGAACCCAAGTTGACCAGCTCAGGACAGGACTTGAATTGTGTTCTCCGAGATTTTCCTTTAAATGGGTAGCTTTCCTTCTATCTTTCTCCTACATCATATAAAACTTTAAAATGTTTTGCTCTTGACTTTATAATAATGGTCCATCCCTGTACTCCAATTCCTTCTGAATATATCACCAATTTTTTATATCATTGAGGGTTGCTCATACATTACCTGTGCCAGGTATTGCATAATTAAACAGAAGTTCAGAATCTAAAGCAGAGGAGCAACTTTCCTCCTGCCAGAGAACTGTATCTCAGCAATCACGAATGCTCTAACAGGCTCTGTTAGGGACGAGTGTTTGTCTACACCATCTTGCTTGCTGTCTCTTTCTTTCTGAGCTTCTATGGTTGTAAAAAAAAATGTAAGTTGTTTTGGAAAAACGCACTGGGCCTCCATTTTCAAACATTTCTAAAGGAAGTTTGCCATCTTCTACCATAAACCTTATCAGGCTGTCAATTATACAATCAACATTTAAGATTTATTTTGGTCTCTTTGGTACAGCTGGAAGGGAATAAGATCCCACTAATGTGAGCATGCAAATGTATAGTTGCAGCATACAATAAAGTGCCTAATTAGTTCAGAGATGGCATTTTCTATCCATTCCGATGTGCCAGCAGGTTTAAGGAGTAGTGTATGCATTTGCTTGTTTTGAATACATAGTGCTGTCTTTTCCCTCCCTTCTTGATTAAATTCCACTCACATTTTGCAGAGACAACTACATCTGTTCCATCAGTGCTATAAAATAGGTATTTCCTCAGGGGTATGTGAAGCATATATAAATCTCAGCTCCTGGTTGAGATTTGCATAGATACTGGCGCACAGGTCACTGGTGCATTTAGTTTTCATTGTGACTGTGGTGAGTTTTCAGGGGTCCATTGAGATTATGGACATTTTTGCTTAGGCAGGTAGAGTGCAAGTACTACAACAAAGAGGACCCTATAGTATTCTCAGCAATAGTTTAAGTCCTCAGTAGTCACTTGTACAAATATAGGAGGCTCACCCTGTATTCTCTAAATATGAACAAATGTTATAGTGTGGTCCTTTGCTTGGTGCGTATATACATTTAATGCAGTCTTATGCTTTGTTGCAAGTAAATGATGCTATGAGAAAAGTATTGTTCTGTATAAGTCATTGGTGTTCAGACTTGGGGGGGGGCAAGATTGCTCCCTCCCAACGAATTCCCCTTGTAGCAATCCTAACTGTAGGCCATTAGCCGTGAACATCTGCCCATTCTAATGACCACCCTAGTGTACACATACCTGACTGCCATCAAATTCAAATGCCACCCAGAGGACATAAAAGTTAACATCCCTTGGGCAGATTGCATCCAGAATTATTGACCAGCCACAGTTACCATGTTATTTGGCTTTTTAGAGCTGAAAAGAGGAACCTGGGTTCACAAGAAGGTCACATGCTGATGGGTTTTAAAAAAGGATGACAGAAATATGGGGATTTTTTTTCTTTGTAGTAGCGTCTACAAAATACAATCTAAATTGATAATGCTTTCTTCCATGAAGTTACATTATGTTGTCTCCTATTGTTCTCAGAGGGGCATCAGGTTGTTCACAGTTTTTTTCACCTTGGTGGATTATTTTTAAAAGATTATCTAAAAAGGGAGCTAGCATAAGACAAAGCAAAACACCAGCCTCCAGGGTAATCCTTATTTCCAAAAATGCCTTTGGGTTCCATATAGGCAACTTAAGAAGATAAAAAAATTGAGAAAATACAATTCTGTGCATTGTTTGCAAATTTACCCATCTGACCAGAAAAAAATCAAAAGACAAATACAAGCTAAAAATTAATAGTATATATGTTGAACACAAAGAAAGCTAGGAGCAATTCCAATGGTTTATCTTTTGGCAAATGGAAATTTTGTGACAGGCCACAGCTACTGTGTCAGCCATTTTGTAAATCTTCCATATAATAGACATTTTTTCTAGTACCCACAATGTACTCTTTAAAAAAAAAATGCAGTTATAGATCAAAATATCGAACATATTACAATACAAAGCAGCCTAATAGAGTCAGGTAACACTAAAGGCCAAATAAAATTAAAGAATTGTTAAAATTAAAATGGTTTTTAAATTAAATTCAGTTTGTTGTTATAGAAATGGCTAGTATACATTGCTTTGTAAAAGTAAAAAGTTGAGGCTGCAATGTTATTATCTTCCACTGTGCTAAATAAAGTCAGAAATCAATGACTTTTTTCTTTTTTCCCTTTTAACCCATACTCTCTCGTCTTCCCTTTTTCCTCCACTAGTTTCCCATTGTTTTTACTTTTTTTTGTATTTTAAAGTCTGAGAAACTAATAAAAAAAATTGCAACTGAAAAATTAAATTCACAACCAGAGTATGAAGTAACATCAAGATACTGCTTATAGGTATTGCTATTTTATATGTTGTGCTAGTAACAACAGTAGGCAAAAACTATTTTGGACCAACATCATTTTAGCTGATCTGCCAAAAACCTGGCAATGGGATAGGTTTTGACTTTTAAAGAATCTTTCAGAACCAGTAAAAAAATATTTTATCTCTTCACATTCAGAAGCAGTTTTGTGCTTTATAAAATCTCTTATTTGCAGCTGTCACAGCATTGCAATGTCACTTAATTCTTGTGTCTACTCATACTAATTAGAACCTGTTTGAGAGATTTCATACTGCTTGTGCCTTTCTTTGACATCTGGCTTCTATGTTTTGATAGAACAGGCCAGAGAACTATGCATAGTTGTTCACTCAATTGGGCCTATACAGAATATATCCATAAAGGATTTGCATGGTTCCAACAGGCTCACATCCATTTTGTCTTATTTTTGTTCTTACTATATGTTAGATGCTACATCTCTTCTTTAAAAAAACCCAGAGAATATCTCAACGCTACGGTGCATGCAGAAATAAGCCCAGGTTGCATAACAAAATTGGCCTGAAGATTCTGCTTATTCTGAAAGCATATTAGACCCTTGGGCTATTTCAGCTGTCTTCCTCGTGTCTTCTGGTCCAAAAATATCTCAGGAAAGGGTAATTTCCCCATCCATTTACAATCACAGTTACTGTTTCTGTCATTCTACCCTGGAGTCTCTCTGACAATATTATGTCTCTCTAGGCCTCAAATATGACAGACAGAATAAAGCTCATAAGCCCACTTAATTTGAGATTCTTAAATTTTTGTACATTGTAGGAACATATGCATACAACTACAGGCAGTGACCTTTTACCTTCAACCAATGCTGGATTCAGTCTAGTGCTCTGAAGAACGTCCATAAGAAGTTGATAGAAGATTAAAGGTTTGCAGTCTTGTGCAAAGGTGCTTACTTGGTAGTATTGACATGAGTCAGTATCTCACACTGGTGTGAAGGTCAGGACAGGCAAGGTCAGAAGCAGAGGACTTGGAGGAAAGCTGGTCCATTACAATAACAATGCACAGATGTCAGACATTCCTCCCATAGTGAAGTGATTGACTCTCAGTCTGTTAGGACACACAGGAGAAAAAGATGTAGGACTTGAATGCTGAGATTAGTATATGTATGACTTCAGACTTACAGACCTCAGTCTCTGGTTTTCTCCTAAAATTATGGCTTTTCTTAAAACTAGCTTATGAAGAGCTCTTTCTGCCTGTGTCAAGCCCCACATAGCTGGACAACCCCAAGGAAGTGAGAACTGCAGAGATTTCAGTAAACTCTCCTTAATGCTAGTCAGAGATAAATACAGAATCTTGGAAAATATAATAGGAATTTTTAGTCTTGTTTATAATTAGTTAATTAAGGCAGAATCTCTGAAATGCTTTTTCCCAGATTTCTCTTCACCTCAGCTAAATTGTCATTTATCATATAAGGTGTCAATTGATTTGCTCTTTTGATTGTTTATGTCATCTGTGTTTTTCTCCATTACTTTACCAGACTGTTCCCTGTAACTGAAGTATCAATTCGGGTGAAAACAGTTCATGGGTAACTCATTATACAGATAATCAATATTTCAGATATCTGACATGAAATTCTTATCCACTTGTCAGGATGGGTTTGAGACCTATTTTCTACTATGCATCCTGTTGAACATAGTTAACATAATAGCAAGGCCTATCTATCTATCTATCTATCTATCTATCTATCTATCTATCTATCTATCTATCTATCTATCTATCTATCTATCTATCTATCTATCTATCTATTTATTTATTTATTTATTTATTTATTTATTTATTTATTTATTTATTTATTTATTTATTTATTTGTGCGTGCATGCATGCATGCATGCAATTGCAAGTAGATAAATAGGTACCACATTGGTGGAAAGGTAACAATGTTCTGTGCTCCTTGGGATATAGTCATGCCAGCCACATGAGCATGGAACACTGGCTCCTTTGGCTAAGAAACACAGATGGGTACTGCCTCCTAGAGTTGGACAAGAGGAAACCTTTATCTTTACCTTTAATTATTCGGCACCCATCTTGCTGTCACAGAACACTAGGCAGTTTACAATCTGATTCAATCTGATACAATTCATATGTGGATAAAAATCAGGATTTTCAGAAATACTTGAGTCAAGGCACAATATCAAGGTTTTAAATGAATTTTCCAACATTTGATTTGTCTTAGAGAGTTAGATACTGGAGGGGACGGGCTTCTACTTGAATTCAGCTGATTGTGGAATTGATTGTGGAAATTGGGCTATTCTGGAACAGCTGGTTTCAAAGGTATTACAGATTATTATTCCTAAATTGATTACTACTCCCAAGATGCTTTTCCAAAACATCTGGCATTATTTTGTCTTTCAGTCCTTTGGCACTCAACACGAATGCATCAGCATTTTTGTGGGATTGGGAGATATATTTCTGTCGGAATCAGAATATGGGCTGAGAGACTTCTATGATGATTTATCAAAAGCTCAGTGCTAAGCCCTGATATCATCAACTCAGACTCATTTGGCTTTTGACCTGGCTTTTGCTCTTCCCTCTCCTCTACAGGAAAGGATTTCTCTGAGACAGCAAGGAAAGTGGTTCACTTTGAATGTGGCAGGAAGAGAAATATGGCTGCCTAGGTATGCATGCATAGCCATTTCAAGTGTGGCATGGGAGATGATCAGGAATAGATTCTGAAGCAGTTGCACAAGTCTTACAAAAGATACAGATGCTTTAACAATTTGAACAGAGGTGCTTCTTTTGCACTTTCGGTGTTGCAAAATGCCTCTTTAAAATGCTTTGCAGCGCTGTAATATACACTAAGATCTTCTCTAGCTTTGAGTTTGCAGTTCCTAGCATGCTGGTTGAAAATTCGGGGAGTTGCAATCCCAACATGCTCACACTGCTTTTGAAATGCCAGTCCTTTGACATAGTATAAAATTAGAAATTACTGTGAGCTGAGATACACTGTCCTCGGTAGAGTTATGCCCATACAGATCACTATGCATCCATAATTTGGAACATCTGCTTTAAATCATTCTTCCCTAATTTATGTATCTATCCTCCAGTTGTATGTTCTTTAGCTCCAGAATCCTCTACTCATCACAACCAAGTGCTAAACACACTACTTAGGTTGGGGAAGGCACCATGACAAGCAGCAAAATATTCTGAAGTTCTAGACCAGGGGTCGGCAACCTTAAACACTCAAAGAGCCACTTGGACCTGTTTCCCAGAGAAAAGAAAACACTGGGAGCCACAAAATTTGCGCGTGCGTGCGCAGGAGAGGAGGAACTTGATTGAAGAGTTTAATTAAAAAGAAATAGAGGCTGCTGTGCATGAGTTCTCTCTCTCTCTCTCTCTCTCTCTCTCTCTCTCTCTCTCTCTCTCTCTTCTCTCTTCTCTCTCTCTCTTCTCTCTCTCTCTCTCTCCCTCTCTCTCTCCCTCCCTCCCACTCTCTCCCTCTCTTTGTCTCCCTCCCTCTCTCCCCCCCCTCTCTCCCTCTCTCCGATCTTCTGCTCACCTGGCAAGTTGGCTTCACACTGTTCTCTGACAAGCTGACACACATTCTTATTGGGCTGACTCTCTCCTGCCCTTGGTCTGCCAGTCATCTTCCCCCACTCAGAGAGAGAAGGCTCAAAGAGCCACATGCGGCTCCGGAGCTGCGGGTTGCCGACCCGTGTTCTAGTCTATCCCATGCTTCCAGAGGGGCTTATGAGGCAGGAAGTGCTATTGAAAACAACCACTTTCTACTGAGAAAGAAGTGGTGGCCATTCCCATTGTATTTCTATCTGCCACTCAGAATGACCCTCTAAACGACATCCTCAGTTCTCCTGTGACTGCTAACTCCAGCTTAGTCTTCATAGTTGCTGGGTTGCTTATTAGATCTCTCTTTCCTCCCATAGCCCCAGGAACTAAGAATACAGCTAGATAATATAGTCAAATCTACCATTTTTAAAAAAGCAGCAGAGGGTGTGATGTGGGAGACCTGAGTTATAGTCCTGCATGAAAGACAACTGGGTGACTTTGGGCCATTCACTCTTTCTCAACCAAACTCACCTCACAGGGTTGTTGTTGTAGGGCAGGGGTGTCAAACTGCTGGCCCGTGGGCCGGATGCATCACGCCAAAACCGAGCCCATCCCATTGCCGGCAATGGGAAAAAACTCACGATACGTCACGACACGTCACGTGATGTCGCCAGTTTGACACCCGTGTTGTAGGGTAAATAGGAGGAGGAAGGAGTATTAGTTATGTTCACCTCCTTGAGCTATTTATAAAAAAATAATAAAGGCGGGATAACAAATTTAAAAATAATAACAACTAAATTTCCTCCTGCCCTAAAGGACGACTAATAGATCTGGGCTAGGAAAAAAAGAAACAGATGATCACTAGATGACAGCAAAGAAAAATGGAAACTCTATCTCTCTGCTGCCATCTGGTGTCATCCTAGATCTAAAAGCATAACAGCATTATCTATCCCTCAGGACAAAACCTAAAGGTATATTACATCCCCAGTTTACATAAAATCAGGCTTATAGATGTTTTCTTAAAAATTAAGTTATGGAATTGCATGATGTACACAATGCATACAACTGTCCAGGTCCAGAAAACCTATTACTGAGAACTGACTTTCACATGTAAAGCCAACATAATATATAGATAGAGTCTTACAGTCTTCTAATGTGCTGTAAACTTCAGCTATGATTATGTTCAGAGCTTCCACATACCTAGAATGCTAGATTTAAACTACCACAAGGTGTTCAGCTTCCTTTCCTTTATGCATCCAGTTAGATCTATATAGCAGCAAGAATAAATTATTGTGCCTACTTGAAAATATGGCTGACAGGTGCACCTTCCTTCAAGAAGATTTAGCAGGGGCATCATTGTTCAGATTGCTGGCACCTGGCTGTTTATTATTTAACATAGCCCAGTAAGAGTAATGGCAAAAATGAGAATCAATTTTGGAATAGATAAATGCATTAGACTCTGGGCATGTGTAAACCTAACATTATCCAGCTGCACTACATACATTAAAGAATTATAACATCCAGTTTTGGCAGAAATTCAAGACTCTGCAAATGTAATGTCCAATGGACCTATTTAGTAATTATAGAGATAAGACAACCAATCACCTTTGCACCTCTGCAGCACTCTTTAAACAAAAACAGCAGCACTGGAATTGCATAGCTAGTATAAAAGGATCTCTTCCATGTGAAAATACTTGCTCTGCTATGTGTTCCTCCTATGGATCCAGCTGGGCAACTTTGGTCCAGTCATGTCTTTAGCTCTATACTGGCAAATTAAAAAAAAAAACCTACCAACCTGCACTGGACTAACACGTTTGATTATAATCCACAACTTCCCTAATGAGTCTTTCATCCTGCAATGAAATGATTGAGCTAATTGATTTAGCAGTCAGAATTATTATTATCATTTAAGTGAGGAATTGTATCCTCTGCCACCCAGATCAAATTTATCTGATATATTGTTAGTGCTTTTTTTAAAAAGATTTTTATCTCTAGCTCTTCCCCTGAAGCACTGGGATACAGGCATTCCTTGACTTGAGATTGTTAGCTTAGTGACTGTTCAAGGTTACAATGGACTGCCCCAGGGTTATTTATGACCCAGATTCAAAGTTTCAATGGTTGTCCCCACAGTCATGTGATCACATTTTGGGTGCTTGGTAACCAGCCCACATTTATTTTGCCCCCTACCCCGATCTCGCCACAATGCAATTCTTTATTTATGGCCATTTGCAGCATCTTGAGGTCACGTGACTGTGATTTACAACATTTTTGTCAAGTGCAAGAAATCAGGAGTCCAGGCCGTTCAAAGAAAATAGGTTTATTGTATGTTAATGATCTCTATAAGAATCTGAACTACTAACGGTCAAAGCAAATTGGCAGTAGATAAGAGTCAACAGAATTCAAGTTGAGCTGAACTTAAATCTCTTATGGGCATGAAGGGACTCAAAACTGATGCTGCATTTGACCACTCCCTCAGGCTCAGCCTGATCATCTTCTATAATTTTTTGCCAAAAAAAAAGGTGTTGACTTCCATTTTCCAGCAAAAACGCCCATTGCAGACAATGGATTCACTTAATGACCACAGCAGTTGCTTAACAACTGCCACCAAATAAATCTTAAAATTGGATGGGGTCCTGTGATGACCTGCTAAACAATCAGCACAATTTATGACTATAATTCCAGGCTCAATTACAGTCGTAAATCAAGAATTACCTACACTATCCTCCATAACTTGGACTTATTATATATTGAGTCTCATTCAAAGTCATTTATTTCTTATGGTTACAGCTCTGAAGCATTTTGCTTACTAGTCAGTGTACGTCAGGCTCAAAGTTATTTCAAGCGTGAACTATCATCTTTTTCAACCTGTCCTCCAGTAAGTAATCCATACATTTACAAGATATAAATTGTATAACTAGTAACCTGAACCAGGATTATTTTTCCATAGAAAAAAACCTAAAAGAATAAACTCAAAATACTGCAACAACAACAACGAAAAAACCTAAGCATAAGTTATTTAGGTTTTTTTTTAATCATACTGATACTATACAAGCAGTCAATTTTATGAGGAAAACCATTTTTTAGCAAAACTAAAGTACACAGGATTATTACTTTCAATATGAAAGGGCTACCTACTGTTTGGTAAATAGAGAATTTGCAACAGCCATGTTATAAAACTCCAGGAAGCAGCAACAATAAAGGTACAATATATCATCTACCATCATTTTAATTTATGTTTTTCTTATGATTCTAATTATAACATTCGACATAAGACAGGAAGATCACAGCAAGACTGAAAAGGTTTTGTCACATAGACCAGCTGTTTTCACCACTCCCTCACACAAACTGCACATGGTTAAGTAATGTACTCTAAGGCTCCCTATTATGGGAAAACTTGGACTAAAGAAGTAAAATAGAAGTCTGAAATAAAGAAACAAGAGACTTTCCTAAAGTCTTTTATCTGAAAGGTTTTTTTCGGTTTCACTCTGATTTGAAAGGAAACCAAAATCTTGTAAATGGCGTACCTGAGACTTGATTCCACCAGAAGAATGAAAGACCACTGAATGGTATCTCCAGTACTCACTTGTGGAACCATTTTGTTTCCTTTGGTCAATTCCTGAATAGTTACCATTTCAAAGAAAAGAGGGGAAAAAGAACAAAAATCAGAATAAAACTGATGTTAACTTGTGCACAGTTTCTGGTACCTATAATTAGATACATATGCAGGCATCTGTGAAGGGTTGTTACAAAGATGGAAAATATACACGTCAATGTACATGTCAGTAAAAATCTAGTTGAGATTATTGTCCCCTGAGATTGCTTGTTTGTTTATTAGATTTGTATAGCTACCCATCTCATATCTGTGATTCTGGACATCAATTAAATTAGCAATAGCTGAATTTAATAAGTAGAAAATGTAACAATTTAAATTTGCTGCATCTCCTAGCATGCTTAGCTTTTGTATGCATTTCTCCTTAATTAGCATAGCTGTTAATCTAAATTGCTCAGCCTTTTTTCATGCAAATTGTTCTTTCATTCTTTGATACAAACATTTCCTTAATACAGGTTTATTTAATGTAAATGTCCCTAATATAACTCTTTTTTCCATTGTACTACTATCATTTATATTCAATTTTCAATAATGTGCTTTCTTTCCTGACTCATTTTTTTTTAGATTTTTGATCTGTGAAAGATGAACCCTGATACTACTATCCATGCCAACCCAAAGTATATTGTAAGCATAGAATGTAAATTACTCTCATGGATTTATGGCCAAATTATTTTTTATAAATTATATGGGTAATGCATGCAGATTTCCCATTCCATACTAACCTAGTGCACTGAGTAGTCACATGCTGAGGGGCCCTAATGGGTTTGTTTTGGCCATCATAAAGATATTTAAATTATATCACAGTCATACCACTTTTATAGTGCCTTACATATTTTAATGATACAAGAACTCAGTAAAATAGGACAATATAATTATATTAAGGACACTTAGAAAGGAAAGTGAAGACAGAAAATTTCATAGAAACCCATATCCTCAGTGCAGGAACCAAGTTATGGCATCCAAATTAAGACAGATGATTCTCCAAGCTTCAGTGCACAAATCCAGTAAAGAGAAGCCCAATGCTTCTCTAATTGGTTCCACTGTTGAAACATAAACACATTGTTCCATGACCTGAATTCTGAAATGGTAGAGAATTGGTCTTGAATTTCTTTCAAGTTCTTGAAGAGTCTTATCTTCTGCTCCTCTTTATTCAAGTGGTTACACAAGTCCTTCAATCTCTCTTTATACATTTTTGATTCCCTTGTCATCTTTACTGCTCTTCTTTGAATTGTTCCAGATTGACTCAATCCTTCTCACAGTGGGGTGCCCAGAATTGGCTATAACACTCAAGGTGAGTTCTGTCCAAATAAAGGCATGTGGAACTATTATTTCTTATGACATTCTGAAATGTAATATTTTTATTGTTGCTGAGAGCTTTCGTTTAGGTTTTACATAACATATTCACATTTGATACCCTCAAAATTATCTGATTAACTTGCTCGTATGAATTATGATTGCAACAGAATCGTGTATTTTATTATCATTGGATTCAATGGGACTTAAGTTTATCCAGAATCTATTACTATCTTCCCTTACTTATTGCCTCACAGAAGTATTGTGATTGTACTTCCTAAGAATCCTAACTAGTATGTTCATTCATGGTTTAACTTTATCTGTGAAATAGGCTACCATGATTTGTTCAATCAACTATGATTTAGTCCAGCACCTTGGATTTAGGATTATCTGAAAAACAGAGCCTCTGACCTCCTTCATGCATAATGTTAAGCAATGAAACCACATCATTGCTAAGCACCTTCATGAATCAGCCCTTTATTTCATCAAAATAGAACAAAGGAAGATAGATAGATAGATAGATAGATAGATAGATAGATAGATAGATAGATAGATAGATAGATAGATAGATAGATAGATAGATAGATAGATAGATAGATAGATAGATAGATAGATAGATAGATAGATAGATAGATAGATAGATAGATAGATAGATAGACATAGATAATATATAGATAACGATTAATGTATTTTAAATAATAGCACAATCCATCTCTGTGTCCTCTCTTGAAGCTCAGATATTTTTGAGATGCTAAGTTTATATGGGCAATATAAAGATCATTGTTATTCCCTCTTTGTAGAATTATTTCTTTTAAAACCATATCTATAGGAAAACAGCCACTAAAATAGAGGATGTCTCAAATAGAAGATTGTTCTCTGTTCAGCAGGACCCATGACCATCCTTGTCCCTCTGTAGATTCTTTGGTAATAAGAATGATTAGCCTGGATTAGAGTAATCAAAACCATGAACTCACTATATATTATAATTTCACCAAATCTTTAAAATCATTTGAAGAAAGTACACCCAGCTAGGAAATCTGTTTTCGATTCACTGGAAGAATTAAAATGAACATTTTCACAACTGTAGCATGAAAATGAATTAAAACTGCACGCAACATAACCTCATGCTGTCTTTGTGAAATTATAGAAAAAAAGTGTTGTCATTAACTAGCTTTGTATGTAGCAGAAACTACAGTTTGTGTTCGAGCTATGTAATATTTTGACCATTTGCCTAAAATATTTGCAAAGTAATTCCATGCATAAATGTTCCCCAAGGAGAGCATGTTCTATAATCCTGTTTTGAGGGGTGTTAGATGCATGAGATTGCTGAGCCCCACACAAAATGGGGTAGGTCATAGCCAGCAGGAAAATCTTTTCCATAGCAGAATTCCATACACAGAGCAGAATATCAACAAATATTTTAGATACTTTTTTTTGTCCCTTTGACAAGCAAAATTCAACAATATACATCAATGTGTACAGATGGTCTTGAACTGCCTGTATTTTTCAGTACATATTTCTTCATTTTCACTTTTAAACATAACTAATCATGATCTCATTTTGAAAAGCCTGTAGCAGAAAGTTTTCATTAAACGTGATCCACTGTTGGGGCAAACAAAAATAGAGGCTTCTGTCAGACCCATAAGATTGATTGATTGATTGATTTATCCCATCTTTATTATTTTATAAATAACTCAAGGCAGCAAACATACATAGTACTCCCTCCTCCTCCTCCTCCTCCTCCTCCTCCTCCTCCTCCTCCCACAACAACAATCCTATGAGGTGGGTTGGGTTGAGAGAGTGTGACTGACCCAAAGTCACCCAGCCTTTTATAAAGCCTATGCACTTTAACTCAGTCTCCTGGTTTCTAGCCTGGTGACTTAACCACTAGCCTAAACAATTATCCCCAAATTGTAATCCTTTCTGCCTAAAAGAAAAGGAATTTTACTCACCTTAATGAAGCAGAATAAAACTGACAAAAAGCAGCAGAGACCCAACCTGTGTAATCACCTAATGACAGATCTATAAGAAAAGATACCAGTGTAACATTTAATTCCAAATTGAGGATATTTGATTAATCTCATCAATCATCCACTGTTCATTATCAAAAGAACAACTGGCATTTCCAGTTATGGTGCCATTTTGGAAAAGTACAAGGTTTCTTAAAAACAAAAATGCCCCCATGTAGATAAATAAGAACAATCCAGTTTTCTTCCTATGGTCCAAAAAGCCTATGGTCAACAAATTAGAGGTCTAGAATTCCACAATTCATAAATTTTACAAAAGTCTTTACCTTCCTATTATTCTCAATTCTTCTTTTCTGAAAGCTGGAAGCCAATCATCATTGCTCCAATAAAGTGTATGATCTAACTCCTCAGATTTCTGCTATCTTTCATCATCCATGAATCAACTTAGAACTCAGAAGCAAAACATTACAGAAGGGATGTGTTTTCTTACATAAATAATTACAGCATTGCCTACATTTAAAGTTTCATTTCTGAAAGTTCTATATTTCAGACATGAAAATGCTGTCTAAATTCCATATGGAAAAAGTACAGTTTGTCATTTCTAAAAGTGTATCTTGACTGCAAGAAGAGATCAACCTTAAAACTGCTTATCACTTTTGAGAAGTGAATCTTATTTAGAAGCAGTGATTTAAATCTCTTAACTTTATTTCAAACTGCTGATTGTACATATAGCAGTGGATATCCTAGAAATGTACTTCATAATTAAAAATTCTAGCTTTGTTCAAATCTAATACCAATTGGTTTGTTCTGTATTCAAAATCTCAAATTACAAATTATATTCCAATGAGACACATCCATGACATTTAGTAAAATTCTGAGTGATTTCCCTGTTCTCCCATCTTCCCTAAATTCTATTCCACACTGCATCTAATTAGAGCAGGAAAATATATTAAACCAGTTTGTTGGTCTGGCTATAATATTTAACACTTTTAAAACAGTTTCTGGTCTTGCCTTCAGTTCTTTCCATATAACTCATGTAACCATGTTTTTTGTGGTTTTCTATATGTGAAAGTTCAAACGGTGATAGACCACATGCCTGGATCTCTGCATTTTGAATGGTACATTAGACAGAGATCACCAGGCTGAATATGCCTTTTGGGGAAAAGGGAGGTCAAGTGTTGATTATTGGGTTAACTTTTAAAATTTTCTACCTATCTTTTAATTAGGTGATCGTCCTCCCTTTGTATTAGCTATGATAATATATACAATGGATTAGTGAAAACAGAGGCAAAGAATTTGGCACCCTGAGTTTCGAAGTTAACACTATCCTAGGATCCAAGAGGAAAATATGCTAATGCTGTAATTCAATGGTTAAAGTCAGAATATACTTCAGAAATTTGCCCATGTTTAATTGCCAGTTGCCCACAGGAATGTAAGACTAGATTGTACAATTTGCTGATCAGCAAATTTAAGTCAATTGTTTCCTCAGAGAAGAGGAAGCATCTCTTTTTTCTTAATAGCAAAGCAACAATGGTTTGATTGAAAATGCCAGCAGCTCAAAGAGAGATTTAGAGCTGCCTATGTTGTTTACAAACTTTATCCCTCTAAGACCCTTTAATATAAATCAATCCTGAGGAAGAAAAAACAGAAGGTTATAAAACATGCATGGCATCAACTTATCATTTTTGTCAGACAAAAGAAAATTTCTTTTCTAGCATATTTCTATCCAAGCACTTGGTGTATTAATTGAGATCCAGGTCAATCAGATCCTTGCCCAAGTACATTATCAAGCTTTGTATACTGCTCCTAATTACTATAGTGAATCTGGGTATTATGATTTTAGCACTCTGGATAGCTGACCTCTAGTTCCTTTAGAAGAAGTGGTCAAAATCATAGTCACATAAAATTAAAAATACCCCAGGTAATAAGCTTGTCTTGCCTGAAGTAATTAAACTGAACTGTAACTAGTGGGCTCCCTTGTTGGCGTCTATATTTACATTTATCGACCAAGCAGGGCAGATCCCTAAAGATGGAGGTGGGGGAGAGAAGGGAGAGGGATAACAATTACAGTTCCTATTTACAAGAAAGACAATAAGATCCAGCTAATTATTATAGGCCTCTATGAAGTGTAAAGAGTGGCAAATCATATCCAAAACATCTGAGTAATCAGCTCCAAGCTTGGATAGAATTTGAAGAAATGTTAGACTACAGACAAAACAAGTTTTAAGAAAGTCAGTCAACTGTAGACTATATTTTGATATTGTACCACCTTATCCTGAAGTATGTATAGAATTCAAAATCAAGGATATATGTGGCATTTAAATCTGTGTTTGACTCTACAGCCAGAAAAATACTATGGATAAGCTCAAGAATATCATTGTGGATAAACATCTTCATCATCTGATCCAGGATGTATACACCAACTCTTCTCTGACAGTCAGGTGTAATAATCAAGGGCTACTTGCAGATGCAATACACATTCATAGGGGTGTACAGCAAGGATGTATTATGGTTCTGCCTTGTTCAATCTATTCATAAATTCTATAACTGAGACAGGGAACAATTTAGATGGTCATGTCCCCAAATTTAGCAGCTTATAAATGCCAGATACTACTATATGCAGAAGATGCACTCCTAATTTCCTTTCTGCTTTCCAATAGGACATAGAAAGACAATGATATCTACTATCTAATACTGCAAATGAAATATATTGGTAATTAACTTTCAAAATCATACTATTTGTTCAAAGGGCCAAAGTACAAAGAAGGAATATAGAGTGGTTTCCAACTGAATAGATTCCCACTCCTCAATATCTGAGTGATTAATTTTCATTTCATAAGAATTGGAGAGCTTATCAAGATTGTTTCTCCTGGTTGGCATCAAGATTCTTTCTTTCCTTTCTTTCCTTTCTTTCCTTTCTTTCCTTTCTTTCCTTTCTTTCCTTTCTTTCCTTTCTTTCCTTTCTTTCTTTCTCTTTCTTTCTCAAACTAGCACCAGCTGCCTTAAAACTATTCTTAGCTAGAATAGAGCTGCATTTTATTTAATTAACCAGAATTATTTTTCCTAGTATCCAAGAGCTGCAATAGAAAGGTACTAACACTAAAATATTTCCAAAAGTAATGGTGCTACAATATTCATAATGATTTTTACTGATCTTTTTCTGGGATTGTTTCTTTTTTATTTGTTGTCCTAAATAAATACACTGAAGATTTAATGTACATATTTCACTGTTTCTTTTCCTTTTCTAAAAACAAAAGTGAAAATTTTATCTGCTATAATTGGGTGGTTTATTTATGTGCATAGAATAAAGGGTATCAGGGAGCATAAAAATGTGGTTCAAAGTTCAGTGCATCTCTGAACTATGGTATCAGTACATCCATGTTCCAGGTTGACTTGATGTCCAAATTTGACAGAAACTGATTGGCGACCTCATAGTCTTTTCAAGCCTCAGCTTCTATGAAACTCATCTCTTCTTATAAATTGCCTGCACAAGTAATAAATGTTCATGAATGTGCTATGTTATTTTTCAAGTGGTTGAACTTTTAAGGATCAGCATGACAGTTGTACAATTATTGCTGAATCCAACAGTTGGAATACCTTGGAACAAATCAAATCAGGATATCTGTAACATTCACAGCTCCCACAGAGAAAATATACTGGATACATCTTCAATTCATCTTCTTTTCCTCATTCTTACAAATAGAATCTTAAAACACCTCACATTTCTGTTCGGTACTTGTAGACTTCAAAACACATAAGAAGCTCTCTAACCTTTGCTCTCCTGCTCACAGCTGGGTAGTATTAATGTAATGCCTTCCTCAGTAGGGTTATTAGAAAAGCTGGTCAAGTGATCATTATCACCTTCCTGTACAGCTTCTCCTCATGCTTTCAATTCATTTGCAAGTTGCAATCAATTGTGTGACCCCCAATCTGATTTTAAAAGCTTGAATGCATTTTGAGTCCCTGTAATGAAATCCTTCTCACCATGAATTGCCCAGTTTAAACACACCCGGAGTCTTTGTTCATTCAGCCTGCTCATTTTAAACACCAGCAGAAATTTTGTCACCTTCAAAATTAGGTTTGGTTTGTTAAGAAGATCAGCTGGTTTCTTTACATGGGTTGTGGTTTTCTTAACAAGGAGGTATTTTGACTTCAGCAGCACTTCATCCCTCCTTGCCATTATAAAAGAGAAGAAGACAATTACTAAAATGGTTTCAGTTTTGTCAGTTGAAATTATCTTCTCATTTCATTGGTTTTTCTCCCAATGATATGGAATCTTGCCTAAATTATTTCAGAGCAAAAATGAGAGCTATCAGACCTAAAAACGGAAAATTACAATGGTAGTACAAAATAGATTCAAAGCAATCTGTTTTACATGAAGAGAAATTAAAATATAGAATCATCCAGCTGATATACAACCTGCAGACCCAAAGGTTTTCTACTTACTTACTCCTGCCTTCTTCTTAGCTTCTACTAAATTTCAATGGAAAATTAAAATGAAATGTTGTGCTTTAAAGACTAGATAATATCAGAAGAGGGGTGCAGATGGGGTGAGAATAAATCAAATAAATTAAAAAGTCTGAATTAATCTTAAAATGTGGGATTTGACTCCACATTTGTCCATTTTTGCTTTCTGCTTTGCCCACATCCACTGTTCCTTTATGCTGGCCAACATATGTGGTCCCCAGCACATTCTGCAAACCCTACATATAACCCTTGACCAAAAAAGTGTGCATGTTCATGGGCTAATACATAAGGGCAGCATTCTATGTTCCATTCAGTGTTAATGGTTGGGAGGCACTTCATTGGCAGACAGATAGCTCTGCACTGGTCTGTGTTAACTGGGAAGAGCTCTGCCAGAGAGAAGGTTCATGTTATTGGAAGGCCCACAGCATTTAAGTAATTCTAACCATATTTCTAGCACCAGCTGCAGCAGCAGACAAAAATTTCCTGTCAGGACCTTTCAAGTGCAGGGAGGAGCCAGTCTGGATCTGCTACATCCAAAGTTTATCTTATCCACCTAACCTGGACCAATCAGTGATGCTAGCCCAAGAACAGGTTTATCTTGTGAATGATGGACTGAACAGGCCAGTTAAGCTATTATTGTATGATCTTCTGCTTAGCTTTATACCCTTATCAGAATTTGAAATCCAATAGAAGTTCTGCTTTCCCATGCTCTCTTGATTCTACTCAGGAGTGCTTTGTGTATTATTAGATAATGCAGAAGGTTTGACATAAATTGTTTTTGATAATTTATGCTAAATTTATAGCAATGCATTTTAAATGTGAGAATATATTTTTTTCAAATCATCTTGATTAAAGAAAAAATGTTAGTGGTAGGACAAATAATATTAACGTACTTGCTAAGCACTTTAAAAAAGTCTTTTTAATTTCTGACGGCTGCAAATTTGCTACGTTTTAACCTTCCGACAAGAATCTATGATAACTATGTTCCATGTTCAAGAAAGAGGTACACATAAACAAAAAAAGTCTTCACAATGACCAGCGACCTTGAGTCAAACTCGTATTGTTTTTACAAAATTTCATTCAGCCAAATCAGCCTTGGATTGACTGGACAAATTGGATTTCAGATTATTGCCTTCCAAAAGTAGCTGTTGGAGGAACTGTATTGGGACCAGGGCATAAAGCAGTTAATTGGTACTACAATTAAAACTATTCCTGTCTGAGATTTTAATCACAGTACAGGAAACACCTCATCTATCATATTTGACCATGATAACTTGGCAGATAAATAGTGAAGTGACAACTACAAGATGAAAGGAGGGGGGTTGGGGTTTCCCCCCCCCCTTTCCATTCAATCGTGCCTGATTTTTGGAGATTGCCAAAGCCAGCTGGGTGACCTTGGGGCCAGTCACTTTCTCTCAGGCTTAGGAAGGTGGAAATGGCAAACCACTTCTGAAAAATACTCAAAAATAAAACTGAAAGACTTATCTGGGGTTTCTCCAAGAAGGGACTGGCAGTAATGATAATTATCTCCTGTCGTCTCTTTGTACAGTAGCCTGGTGAAGGATAGGTGATCCATTCACAGAGCTGAAGTAACATTATTTTGTCTCTGTTTTCTCTCATGCAAATAATAGCAGTCTGGACAGATAAGGGATTTATTATTTGCATCACAATCAGCATTAGAAAAAAGGATAAAGCCAGACCTCTCTAATATGGCCACTCTCTAGCTATAAGAACTTCATCTGTATCATTCTCCAGGAAACACAGCCTTCCCTGGAAATTCTGTGAATTGGGGAAGATTATATTTAAACCAGTGATTGGATCATGTTTGGAGGACTTAAATGTTCAACAAAAACCACTGGTCATTCAGAAATATCTAAGTGGCTAAAATCAACTAGATGGCAGACAGAGCATCACAGTGCAAGCCATGCTTCTTTTGAACATGCATGTGATATCAACACACATTCAAAAGCGGAAAGGTTTATATCAGGATGCTGCGCCTTCATCTTTCCAATTTTGAATCCTCCTACCCACCCCACCCATCCCCAGGCTCTTTGTGTCTTCCATACAATTATGATCACAATGGCTTTCCATTTTTGATCAGGTTCCCTTTACACCTAGTCCAGAGAGAAAAGGTGACATAAATTAAGATGCTCCTGTTTTTCCTTTGATCATTTTGCTCTTCATTTATTCACTTCAGCAATAGCTACAGGAGCCACCTCTGTGTCTTGTCTTACTACACATACACACATACAAACTAAGGGGAAGACAGCATGCACACGCGCACCCACCCACACACTATCAACCCCACTAGGTAGACCAGGCCAGGAAACTGGGAAGGCTAAAACTAATTTTCTGAAAGTGGCTATAATAACAGTATCTTGCAGGATTGATTATGTTGCAATCCTGTATTCTTCCTGTTCTGACAATTCAGTGAATCAGGGTGGGGTCTACCTAAACCGCTTCTGAATATTATCTTGTTTCGCTTAAAAAATGCTGTTTTAGATACCTACCTTTTGCCTAGATATCTCTATCAAGATCATCTTCCTTACTTTCCTCAGATGGCCATATATATGTATATATTTGGGAAAAAAATATTTTCTCATTTTCTAGAATTAATTTTAAATTTAGGAATAGAGAGGAATGAGATTGTGATCACCATAGATATACGCATATGCACCTAGGTTAAAATGTAACAGATAAATTAAATATAAAAGTTAGATTATTTTTATGTTTTAAATCTTTATGTGGCTAATATTTCTGGCTAATATTTAAGTGTTGCCCCTGACATGCCATGCAGAGCTACTCAATAAATATCATACAGGTCTACTTTAAATGAATAAATTCAATGCATACATATGGGGTGCATATAGACTTAGCTTTCCTTAGCTGATAAATAATAAGCTTTTGTATGTGTTTCTCCTCCTGTGGTATTTGCTGCATATGATAAAAAATTAAAATATTTTAAAAATACATAATGTGAGAATATAAAATAAAGCTATGGAACCAATGAGAAATCAGTTCACAGTGTCTTAATACAATCCACCATCATAAAAGTGCTACAAAGGGTTGTTTTTTTTAAGAAAAACTCTTTCAAAACACCTCATCTTGAAAGGGATTATGAATTTGTTATTATTATTATTTATTCAATTTATATCCCAGTTTTCTGCCCAGAAGGCAATCAGAGCCTCCTTTAGCCACCAAGAGAGAAAATGGATTGCTATGGAGATAATACTTTCTCATGAACTCTTGACAACTTGCTGAGGAAACTGTAGGGGAGAAAATTAAAATAATAATGAATCTGCAATTTACTAGGTGCTAAGGTATATAGCTCAGCTCTCAAGAATATGTAAAAAAGAGGAAAACGTGGAGCATCACTTCAGTGACATAATCAAGAAATCGTTGTGAGATGGCCTCCCTGAATTATGTCTCTAGGAACAGCCATTAATTTATTTTATTCAGTTGTGACATATATAGACTTAATATATAAATATATAGGATCAGCTGATGAGAAGCAGACACTGGTAATTCCTGAGAGATCAAAGTATGTAAACAAACCCCATGACTCCTAAAATTGTTTCTTACCACCCAGCTAAATTTCCCAAAACTTTTTTCTCTTTCTCTCATGAAATCAAGGCAGCCTACTCCCCCCAGGAACATGCCACTCTCCTCTCTCCCTCCTCCTCCCCCTCTCCCCCCCCCCCCGCAGGCAGATGCTTGGGCTAAACTCCCTGCCAGGGAACTGTGGCCTGAATCACAAGGTAACCTTGATTGTCTGCTAATTTACATTCACCGCTAACAGCCAAGAAGAAGCCACAAAGCAGGGCAGCTTGGTTCTTAATATTTAGAAACAGCAAAGCTGTTACTTCATTCTCTCTTCTCAGGGAATGCAAATATAATTTGCAGAGGAATTACCAACTGGAAAAAGGCAGCTACACAAGCAGAAACTTTAAAAAGAGGATAAAGAAAAATGATTTAATTCACTTTCACGCTTCTGCAATTTACTATAGTATGTATCAGCACCACATTTGTGTATTATACTATGATTGCTATTCTAAGGCACTTTGTTTTCCTGATTTTGCATGCATAGCTTTCTTTTTTCACCTTTTATGACCCAAGCTAAGCTTCATTTCGGCAGATTCTCTGATGCGGGTCATCCCCAGAAGTCCATGAAATAACAGTGCATGAAGTCCTATAATTTTCTCTTCTATTCCCGTTAATGAGTGAACCTTTAGTTTTTTTCTGAGATTCTGTAAATAATATTGGGAGATCACAGGACTGAATGGTCACCAATGTAAGTTTTGCCTTAAAATGCTATCATCTTTTAATACTGGCAAGGATATGCAAAGGCCTCTCTCAACTAAGAACCAGGAAGAATAGGAGGAAGTACAATTTATTACCAGATTCTTATCATTCTTACAGATTTTTTTTAAAAAAACTTCATATGAAGATTTCCATTACAAAATTTCAACTTCGATTGATACTTTTGTGTTCTTCTCCAATTCTTTTCTTATTCTATTATCCCTTGGTATTGCCAGATCAATTATTCATACTTTCTTCTTTTCAATCATAATTAAATCTAGTGTTATGAACAAAGCTTTATCAATTTGTATTTGGAAATCCTACCTACAGTATTTTAATCTGCTCATCTTTTACTACTTTTTCAAATATATATTCCCACCAGGTTTTTGTTATTGGCACATGATAATTTTTACAGATGTTCCAGTGAATAATTTTGGTGACTGTGTTATGTCGTTGTTTATTATCAGTTTCTGTAATTTTCTGGCATGAGCTGAGTATATGATGTACTGTTTCTTCTGCTTCTTTACACAATCTGCACTTTGAATCATTTTACAATCTTTCAGTTGTGGCCTTGCGTGCATTATTTCAAATAGCTTCCTGGTGAGCAGCCAAATCAAGCCTTCAGTTGTTTTTTCAGGTTTCAATTGTACCTTTTTCCAGGTTTTATCTTTATCCACTTTCCTCTTGTTCTTTTGTAGAAATTAACTATGTAATGCTTTTTCTTGCTAGCATTCTGTTCGATATTTATGTTTTGTTTCCTATATAGTCAGTAAGTTCCAATGTTTAACTTATATCAGTGCTTGTTCTTGGCTGTCTTTTACTTAATCAGCCAATCCATGCTTTCCTTCTTCAACACTTATTGATTTGAAGTAAACCTCCACCATTTCTGCAAGGCAAGTATAAGTAGGATAAGTTGAGTCTGTCATTTGTGCCTCAAGTGAGAACTCTGATTGGTTCGATGATCGATTTGTTTGTTTTCTTGCTTATCCATGGTATTCTCAGGTATTTTCTCCAAACACCAAAGTTCAAAAGTGTCAACAGTCTTTCTATCTTGCTTCTTCAAAGTTCAACTTTTCCTTCCATATGGTGTCACAGAGAATACCAATTGTTTGCACATTTCTGATCTTTATATGTATAAATACTTTGTTGCATTTAATATCGCTTCTAAGGTTTTCATAACTGCTCTACGAAGTGCTATTCTGCAAATCTGTATGAATTAATTGCTTTCATATAATTAATATCAAATCAAGTTTGAACTTAATAGAAAAAATAGTGAAGTGCAGTTTGTGCAGGTGTTAGTGTGATAGAAAAATCTACCCCCAGAATTGAACTGAAGAGCACTTCAGCAATTCATTGAAGGTTAATTTTCTTATTTCTTGGGGGAGGGGGAAATTAGGCACTGGTATATATTTACTTTGGCATTTGCTGTATTACCAGGTTATTTCTCAAAACTGGAACAGACATGAGAAGTCACAAGCTATGCAGTAAGAAAAATGAATAAAAATCTCTTCTGTTTCAAACCTGAATTACTTTCCACAAAGAATAATGGATTCAAAATAAAAATCTAAGAAATCCTATTTTGTTCCAATTAAACTGATGTTTAAATGCACTTTCTAGATCAAAGTTACTGGTTTTATAATACATGTCACATGAGAAAAGACTTAATATGTTGTATCTATTTTCTTACCAATACAATTTAGCTTTCACATAGTAATCAGAAGAATGAGTTCTGTATTAATTCAATTTAAAAAAGGGAGTTTGATACAAAGATTCCAATTTATTCTACTCTTACCACTTGGTCATTTTGAAAAAAAAATGGGAAGAGAATGAACATCATACATAGGATCGCTGTAATTCAAAAGAGCAGGATAGGGCCTAAAGCAACAGATAACCAATATCTGTACTGTTCAAATGTAGTATTTTGCTGCCCTCTAGAAGGAGATTCATGAACATGCTTTGGTGTAATGAAGTGTCCTAGCAAAATATGTGGGCCTTAGAAAATTAAGCACACCTGTGTCCTTTTGTTGCTGCTGAACTATAACTCCCACCAACCCATACTGTTGACCATGCCGGTAGGGATTGCTGGGAATTATAGCCAACAAACATCTGTAGAATCATAAATTCAACATCCTTACTTTAAAAGATGCAGTTCTACTCATATGGACATACATCAGATTTCCATTGATTTTCCAATATTTTTAATGTATAATTTTTGTAGATAGGTATTTGCTCAACTAACAAGCCAGAGATTTTTTTTTTTAAATGAATTGCTACATAATTCTATTCTTATACTCTTAAGGTTGCCAAGTCTGAGAAATATTGAGCTAGGGTTACAATAACCTCAGGTGGACACAGGATGGAGGGAAACAAGATTAATAGCTGAAGGGGAAAAAAGAAGACAACTTTTTCCACCTGCAATTTCTCATTCTGTTCTGTGTAGGAATCAAAAAAAAAGAAAAAAGAATCAGGTAGCACCTTTCCCGACTAACAAATTTTATTAAAAGGCATGCATTCTCATGAACTGCAGCTCATTTCATTCGATGCTAGAGTCCTGATACTTTGCTCCCTTAGACTAACACTGCTCTCCTGCTATAATCATCCATGTAGTGCTGTAGCTGACGACACTGTGCCCTCTTGTAGATGCTGCAGCCATTCTGATCCTTAAAATTCTGGCCCAAAATGGGGGGGGGGGGAAACATTCAAAACTGCCGGCTCTACTCTTTCTAGGGGATCATGGCATGTACATGGCAAAACACAAGATGAAACAATGAAGTATTGCTAAGAAATGTTAATAATTTCACCTTAGTTCAAAAGCCAACTAAGAAAATATAAACACATTACCCTAAACTGAACAATCTGCATTTCCAAATACTAGCACACAGAAATATCATTTGCACAATCCAAGAACCTTCCTGACTCAGCCACTCACTTCCTTTCTGCGACTAGAGTTACCTTCCAGTACATTCACAATAGTGTCTGCCTTTCCACTGGCTTGAGCCAACAGACCCTTCGGTCCATCCCTCATGGCTTTGCCTATTAGATCGGAGAGCCTCAACAGAAAGTTGTGTGGCTTGCATTGCTGCTAATCAAACTGGACACCAGCAGGAAAGTTTATTTACCTGGTGGGAGAGACAGGGGGATTGGAAAACTTGATTAAGTGCAAACTAGCCATTGAGATTACCTTAACACAATATAAGTAACCAGGGCTTTTTTTGTCATAGAACGCCCAGAACGGAGTTCCGGCACCTTTTTTGGATGGAACCTTGTAGGGTAGGCAAGGCGGGTTGTATGACATGTGTGAGTTCTGGCACCTTTTTTTTTTTTTCAAAAAAAGCACTGTAAGTAACTATTAAAACACAATTTTAAAGATTTTTTTTTTAATTGCCAAATTTCATTGTCTAAAAGCCTGAAGCACAAATGATGGCAGTCAGAAATAGCTGGATAAATCTATAGAAATGGCTACATCAAAATCCCATGGCTTGATATTCAAGCTTCATGAAACATTCACATATGAGGATAATGATGCTTGCTTGTTTGCTTGCATTGTCATGATGCCAACAGTCCTGGGAGGAAATATAGAAACTGGATTTCTTAAAGCATCATCTATCAAATAAGCCTCATATCACTTTCCACTGGTTGAAGAGATATGCTATGCTCTTCTATTTAAAAAAAAAAAAAAACACCATTTTTTACATGGAGGGTTGCTTGGCATGTTGCTTGAAAATCCCTCCAAAAATATAGAAAAGGCAAAATTAATCTGGAACACAAGCAATGAAATCTAAAAGAAATAAATGTTCTTATTGATAATGTTTTGTTGGCTATAAAAAGGAACAGCTTTTCACTCAAGATATTAATAAGCACATAAAAAGTGCATGCTTTTCCCAGAGAATTGGAAAAGAATTCTTTTGAATTTCTTAAAATTATTAGCAGCATTGTACAGAAGTATATGAAGTAGCATTGGCAACATTTCATACTTTAGCTTTTGATGAAAGCACAGATGCATCCATCAAAGATATTTGGCCTTCTACTTTCTTCCTTTCTTTACTTACTTGCTTGCTGAGGCTTGTATGCTGCTCAGTTCCCACAGATTTTAAGTAGTTTACAAACACCCAAAACATCTGAACACCTCCAATCATATAGAATACACCTAAGTAATACATCATGAGTGTAGTGTCACAGGGATATGCTAATCTCCTATCCCCAAATGAGGGGCCTGTCAAAACCCAAAAATGTGGAGGAGGTCCTGCTACTTGTAGTGCTTGTTCTATAGAAGAGGAACATCACCTGAGAAAGTTAGTCCTCAGGAGGTCTGTAGATTGCAAGAGCAATAGCAGTTAGACTTATATAAGACTTCATAGTGCTTTACAGCACTTTCTAAGCGGTTTACAGAGTACGCATACTATCCTCAACAATCTGGGTCCTCATTTTACCAACTTCGGAAGAATGGAAGGCTGAGTCAACCTTGAGCTGGTAAGCTGAATTAGCCTGCAATACTGCATTCTAACCACTACGCCACCACAGCTGTAGATGGCATTCTCCTGAGGTAAGGACTCTCAACAAGCTTTCTCTCTTGAATGTTACCTTTCAGAAGACAGCAGATTCAATCTGGAAAAAGTAGTCACCTAGCCTTGAGATGCTCCATCAAACTTCCACAATACTTTGTAAATTTCAAGAAATAGTGAATGCTTCTGAATATGATTTAGTAGCTTTCAGACCTTCCAGTAACATGCACTGGGCACTTTTCAGCAATTATTTACAAGTATAATCACATTTTGGAATACTTTGAGCAAAATAAAAATAGCAGTCTAATTTCTAAAAGTTTCTTGCAAGAGTTGGTTCTCAGACTAATACTTAAGCATTATGTAGAGAGCCAGCTGAAGACTTACTTATTATGAATGAAGACAGCTGCCTCCTGTCTGGTAAACCAGAATGCTATCAGAAAAAGACTGTCTTAATTGACCCCAAGAATATTTGTTCTAAACTGAAAAGTAGTTATTTGTTAAAAATTTTACAGCTCTATGTTTCCATTTTAAAGAACTCTTGCTAGAGACAGTTCTATGAATTTCCACTTGAGGAAAAATCACTTTACGTTTGAGCACCCGTAAAGGGCATAATATCATCACAAAAATTTTAAAAGCATGGAGAAGTAAGTCATATTAAAAGATTAGAATGAAGTTTTGTTGAGGACTTCCGGTTTTGCGTTGTGGCAGAACAGGACACAGGAAGGCAGGGCACGCCCAATTTCACCCTGCTGGGGCCCCTAAAAAGGGCCTAAAGTTGCCTCGAAGAGACGGTGAAGAGGAGGGGTGCCTTGTTGATCATGTAGAGATGGAAATCTTTCTGTTCGATCCACCCTCCAAACTGGCAGGGGAAAGATTGGCTACATACCTGTGGCCGACCATTAGCTGCTGACAACCGAAGAAGAAAAAGCACTAATTAACACATTGTAAATAACATGTTTGGAACTGGGTGAGAATATTGGTCCTTTTTTTACTACTTTACAATTGAATTTTCTGGGAAAGGCTCCCAAGAAGCAAAAAACCTCCAAATGTGAACAGAAGTGGCGTTTTAATTTTATGGGGGACAGAAACATACAATACTGAAGTGGAAGTAATATAAAGCTACAGTTTTGGTAAATTTAAGAACTGAGATAACTGTTAAGATTTTCTCTTTGGAAAAAAAACCATTGAGATGAAATATAAGAAATCAATCCTTTGTCTTAAGAGTGGAAAATAGACTTTGAATGACATCTAGTGGTGGATTTGTGTACAGCACTATAACTTGCTTCCTGGCTGCTTGGTGACTCCTAGCTTGGGAGAACAGCTGGCAATAAAGGAAAATATTTTGGCATACTTATCACCCTGACCTTCTTGGATTATAAATACCTACTGAGCTTGGACTTTTAATTTTAAGAACTAGTGGGAGAGAAAGAAAAAACTGACTTTGGTCTATGCCTGGCTGGGAGAGACTTTTGAGCTGTTTTCAGGGAGGCTGAACATTTTGAATACCTTGAACATTGTGGATTACAACCTTGCCTGACTGATAATTTTTGGATACCTGAGATAAAGGATCACTATAAAATATTGCTTTCAGGACTGGACAATGCTTCAAGAAAAAACAAACATCTTTCAGAAGGAAATATATTCTATGCTACAACTAATTCACCAAACAATTGTTGCATACAAAGAGGACATAAAAAGAAACCATAATGAGACTAAAAACAATTTAGATAATATAAATGAGCAAATCTCCAAATTAAATCTACAACTAGAAAGTTTCCAGACGACTACAAAGCATGAACAAATAAACCAGAAATCAGAAGATGAAGCAGAGGAAATGGATTTAGAGATGGAAGTGATAAAAGAAGGGAAATATAAATGACCATATACAAACATATACAAACAAAATACTGCAAGACTTAGCTATAACAATGAAAATGCAAAAGACCCTTTATCCCTCAGGTCAATACATCAGATGGCAAGGAAGAAGATTTTAAAAATGGAATATAGAGCTGTTAGGGGAAATGTCACAACTCGGGAGACAGGGAATGATAAGAGAAATTGAGGACGAAAGAAACTGGGAGTTGCTTAAGGAATATAAATGAGCGGAATTCCCCCAAAAAAATACCCTACCTAAATTGTCTTCACAAAAATAGAAAGAAAATTCTTGGGCGATTTAATTGCCCTGGCTTGGAAAGCTACATGGCAAAGAAAGAAAGCGAGAGTTAGATTTAAAAAACAGAAGATTTAACCTTTTAGAGGGGCATTATATGTTTAAATACTTGTTTGAATAAGATTAAAAGAATGGCCAACCCTTAAATACTATTAGACTTTTATAATGAAAGATATGATTTAGAATTAAAAGAGCATTTTTTCTTTCTCTTTTTTGATATGGGAAATATGAAAATAAGAGGAGGATTGATATGAATAAAACTATATAAATGTAATTAATATTGAGAAAATCATAACTGACAAAGATATTTTACATACTGATGGGAAATTAAACCTTAACAAGAGCACGAAAAACAGGATATTGATTTATGAATTGATATTATTATTTGTATAATATTAGTAAAATATGATGAAGATGCTTATATCTAACTTTGTATACATCAATAGTACCAAAAAATGTAACTGTGTAACGAGGGGAAAATGGAAAAAATACGGGGAAGAAAGGAGGATCAGGGGGGAAATACTGGATTGTGTAGTATTGAAAAGATTCATATTGAAGAAGTTAATGTCAAATATATGAACCCAGACAACACACTGTTTACTAAGCACTAAAGATTGTAATTCATAAAAATCAATAAAACAGATTATAATGAAGTTTTGTTGAGCTGTCTTCATCATCCATATTGCTTCAAAATGCAATCTGACATCTGAAATAAGCATTTCAATTTGCATATGGTAAACTAAATGAGATCAGAGGACAGTTTTATGGAATGACTAAAGTTAAGATTGTTTAAATTGGAGGTCCCAAGAAAATCATCAAGTGGACAACCAATTTTATAATTACTTCATGAGCATCCTATGTGCCAACATGCTTCCAGAGAATGAGATTGGATGAGGGAGGAGTCTGCTTTTGTTTGCACAGCAGTAGCAGAGTAGAATTCACTTTTGGAAATGAGCAGGTCAGTTTCTTGTGTTCAAAATGTGAAGATTGCTGGAAATATAGGAAATATTTTCACATAGAAAAACTCTAATACATATGTTTTTCTCTGTACAGTCTGTTAGAACCATTAAGTCGGCTGCTCTAAACAGGTCAACTTGCAGATGAAATTACAACTAGTGCACCTTATTATACGTTTAGGTGCATTTTTAACAAAATAACAACATTATTTTCATCACAAATTCAGAAAAAATAAAGCATATTATTTGTATTATACCCTCTTCGGTGCAGTCAAGTATTGGCAGACACATTTGAACTCTGCTTAAAAAAAAAAAGGTTGCACAAAAGAAGTCTTGCACACAGTCTCCGAAGCTTTGAGGAAACATTGTTTCCCAAGTGCCAAGTCAAATCTAGAACACACACTCAGTCCTGAAGCTTTAAAACCCTTGAAGCTTTTTTGTTGTTGTTTTTTGCAATAAAAATGATATTTTAGCCCAAGTGCTGGAGTTTAAGGAAGAAGAAAAGATGTAAATTCTACAGATACAAATGCATCATGACTGAGTTTCTCCATAACATAAAATAAAAAATAACCCAACACAATTTAGAGAGCAAAATTGTGTTAACTCATTTCCACAGACTTTCTTGTCTGACTATATCACTAGTTATGTTACACAGGGTAGAATCATGCATTAAAATAAGAGTGTTGCACAGCTGGTTTATTGTCTCAGGACCAGTTCTTCCTGATAATTTATTTTTCCAACAGAAAAAGAAATTTTAAAAAATAGTGTCATCCATGATTACAGCTATGTCTATGGCTGGGATGAGTACATTTCAATGTTAGGTAATAGCAAGTACAGTATTTTAAATCCTTTAGCTATATGGTTATGTTTCATGATTGGATATATTATAAATATAACCAACATTACTTAAACAGGCACTCTATGCGAGATTTGGAAATTGCACCAAAGAAACAAAACTAACAACACCTAGCCTCTTTTCTTCAGGAAACTCAGCCTGGCAGCAATGCTGGATGTATTACTTCATATTTAGTCTAAGCAAGAACTAAGACAAGCTCTCCTGCTGTTCCTTAGGTGCTGAACTGAACAATTCTAAATGCCCAACTGAAAGACATCAGGAAATGTAATGCAACACCACCATCTGCTGACTGTTATTGTGATATTAAGCCTTCTAAAAGAGGTTTTCCACTTGTCTTTCCAAGTTTGCCTACAGAATATCACCACTTACTGCAGAAACTTATCACTGTATGCCATACAGTAATCCAATCCACTGCCTTGGAAATTCACCACACTCCTGGTTCTTTATAACATTGGTGATTCTCTGATCTGCTTATATTGCCCAGAGACCAGTTTGTTATCAAGCCCTCAATCTTCCAGATCCTGTGGCATTTTATGTCTCCAGAAATCAGGACACATCAGCCATGTCAACCAAAAATTCAGCATTGTCTTTCTAATGAATTATTACCCTTTCAAATTTTCTTCCATCTTTTATAATATGAAAGCAAAGCTTGTTTAGCCCAGACAGTTGATTATAGATACATTTTCCCCACATTTTGCTCTTCTATATTAATGTACAGGTTCAATATAGGAGAATGTTTAGTGCAATTTTAGCTTCATTCTGAATTATTTTTACATAAACAATCTACTTCTGTCTGTCCTTCCATTCTTTGCCCAATCGAGTCTACGGGTCATTCTCAACTTACAACTATTTGTTTAGTGATTGTTCGAAGTTGCAACACATTAAAAAAAAGTGATTCTCATGATCAGAATTCAAGCGCTTGGCAGCCAGATTGTATTTATGATGGTTACAGAATCCAGGGTCATGTGATCACCATTTGTGATCAGCCAGTTTCCCAGAAGCAAAGTCAAAGTGAGAAGTTGGATTTGCTTTAATGACCTTATGTTTCACTTAACAACTGCAGTGATTCATTTCACAATAGTGGCAAAAAAAAGGTCCCAATTGTGGTCATAAGCTGGGGACTACCTGTAGTCATTTTTTAGCAGAGAAGAACATTTTGATCAGTCGCATGATGACTGTGAACAGCAGTGTCAACCTTCCCACGTTGGAATCCTTTGACTATGATAGGACTAATACTCAAAATTCTTGGATAGTAAAGTTCCTTGCTGACCTACAAAACTCATTGACCAAAGAGATGAATTCTAGTTTTGGAGTCTGCTCAGCATGGATGAAAAGAACAAAGACGTATTAAACATCCTTAAAGTGTTGAGGAAGATGCACCTTCCAGGAATGTGTCCGCATGTTTCACACATGCTGTCCCCAGTCCATTGCCATTTTATTGGTGGTCCCAGAAGAAATGTGGTTTATATCTGCAAATACACTGAAAGGCAACTTTGGAAACAGACACACCAAGCCTTTGAGAGAACTTGTCGACCTAAATTCCTTGAGGAAGGATGCTTTGTTCACATCAAGATACTTGGTGAAGCATCCTTTTGAATGTTTTGCACACCCCTAATATTAATAAAGTATCTTTATTCAATGTTTTTTGTTTACATTTTATTTTTTATTATCAATGATATTTATATTCTACCTTTCCTGAAAGATCTACAGGCACATATATAGTATTTCTTACTCCTTGGGATGAGAACTCCATAACTTCAGAACCATCCAACAGCAAGCTCTCTTCCACAAGCCTCTCTTGCTGATCCAAATAGCAAGTCAAGTTCAAGACAGGAATAGCAGTCCCTCACACAGTGATCCCTAAGCACTTTATGGTTTTAAATGTCAAAAACAGCAGTAAAAAATTGAATCAAGAAAGGAACCAGAAATCAGTGAAACTCTAGCAGCAGAGACATCATGGGATCCTGTTTTCTGCACTACTTAGCTATTTAACTACCGGTATCATGTTTTGTACCAATGGTAATTTCCAAGCTCTTTTCACAGGCATCTCCACATAAAGCATACTGAAGCAGTCAAGATGGGATATAATCAAAGCATAGATGTTAACTGAGGCTGAAAATTTCAGAAAGAGACAGTTTAATTAATTAATTAATTAATTAATTAATTAATTAAAATCATAATGACTCAGAGTCAGTGGTGGGCAACTTTATGACCTGTGGACCTCAACTCCCAGAATTCCATGAAATCCACAGGTGGTAAAGTTGACATAGTTGCCCACCCCTATTCTAAGTGATAAGTTGGTGCACTAGCCTAACATATTCGTGCAAAAAATGCACTCTTACTGTTGATCTCTCAAATCTTTCAGATTATGTACACTGTTTTCTATTAAATGTTTTCTGTTAATTTAAGTTTTTTCTTATAAAAATGCATGGATCCTATTATTTTTAAGCATAAATATCAGCTACATATTAAAGGAGCATTTTCCACCTTACAAAAGGCTGGCAAAATGGAGTGCAGTAGTCCTCAACATACAACCATAAATGGAGCTTGCCCCATCATGATTGTATATCCTAACAATCATAAAACAGGTAGATCACGTTGGCTAGGGGAATTCTGAGAATTAAAGTCCACACATCTCAAAGTTGCTGAGGTTGAGAAACACTACCCTAAGCTAGCCATTTCTTCCCACCTTGGTTTCTCTGGGTCTATTTCCCTCAGTGGAGTCCCTAGGTTTGCACTTGCCTCTAGATGTATTCTGTGCAACTCACAACACTACACCTTTTGCATCTTCTCTCCTAATTCCAGGTTTAGATAAGATAAGATAACCTTTATTGTCATTTTTTTACTGTGGGCACAACGACACACATCAAAAATGAAATTTAGTTGCCCGCTCTCAAAGTGAAACACATACTTGACACACACCTAAACATACTATGAACAACATATGTATAGACCCACATCCCTGCACATACGTAGCAAATAAATATTAAATACTGTCCATCTTGAATATATAACGGAAGGAGGAAGCTTGAGAGTTCGCAAGGTTAATGCTGTATGGAATGAAACTATGGCTGAATCTGGATGTTCTGTTACGGATACCACGAAGCCTCCTCCCAGAAGGTAAAAGGAAAACAGGTCGTGAAGAGGATGTGTAGTGTCCCAGATAATCTTACGGACCCTGCTCAAACAACGCTTCTGTGCTATGTCCTCGATGGGACATAGCTTCCCTTTTTCTGCTAAGAAGCCCCTTGTCTTTCCCTGTGATCAAATTACTTTACAATTTTCCCCATTTATTTTTACACTCATGAGCTCTTTCTTACATCCTGATAATTGCAAACCCTGGGCCGCAGCTTCCTAACACACAAGGTATTTCCTCTCCTCTAATACCAAACTTCTACTGCTTGTACCATTTTCCCCACCCCTCCCATTTCACTGCAATCTGCTGGGCTATACCATCAGTAAATTAAAATTAATATTTCAGGAGTCTGTGGGCAAGTGATGTGCCATCTGGGCTTGGGATTCAGAATGGAGAACTCTAGGGGTCTATTTTCAACAAAGTTAAGAAAAGATTTTTTTTTTTAATTCAGATACTGCTCATTTATTCTCTCCATATATTTAAATTTTCACTCACCCAACCCTGAGCAATCGGGATGAATAAAAACATTATAAAACAAATTAAAATTAGTCATAAACAGCAGCCAAGAAAACCATACTATAAAAATTCAAATTATACTAAGTGAATGCCACCTACTGTTTGCTTACCACTAAACAGAGAAAACAAATTCAAGCAAAATGTCTTTGCAGAACTTTAGGAAAATATTCAAGTGTATTGTCTGGCAGATTGCCAGAAGAAAAGAGTTGTACTATCGCATAATTTCCAAGACATATATTCACATAAGCACTGGAAGTCTGTAGCTGCAGAAAACAAAGCCCAGCCATGGTGATTTGGCCCTCCAGGTTTGGAATTTTACCAGAAATGTGCATTTTTAATCATTTTCAGAATTTGAGCTGATTTGGTGCCACATCTGCACTACCTGAAATGTATTGTATTTAGTGTCTTAATTTAAGAATGCTGAGGTCAAAGCTACATGTTATATAGAAAATCTTTTAACAAAGGAAACATCAGAAGTTCCAATAGCATAAGAATGATAAATGGTATAAGTTGGCCTTATATAACATATATGACAATTCTCTGGCAATGCAGATGCCAACAAGTACAGTGCAGTGCCTGATCCTGGAATAACATCCTCTTGGGAAGCTTGGACTTCCCTGCAAGCCTTTAGACACTTTTAAAAATCTGCGGGTTTTCCGCAAGCTCTTCCAATAAGCTAGTGGTACTATATGCCCATTTGTTTTTTGATTGTGCTATGTGCTTCCCCTGTTAGGTGGTGTTCTTTGAGGGGTGATGGTCATTTTTAGATATTGTACTGGTTTTAATTTTACAGGGTTTAATTTTAAGCAGTGTCCCAATATCTCAGGGGTTGCCACAAAGAAGAGGGAGTCAATCTATTCTCCAGAGCACCTGAAGGCAGGACAAGAAGCAATGGATAGAAATTAATCAAGGAGAGAGCCAACCTAGAACTAAGGAGAAATTTCCTGACAGTTAGAACAATTAATCAGTGGAACAACTTGCCTTCAAAAGTTGTGAATGCTCCAGCAATGGAAGTTTTTAAGAAGAGACTGGACAACCATTTGTCTGAAACGGTATAGGGTTTCCTGCCTGAGCAGGGGCTCAGGCACTAGAAGACCCCCAAGGTCCCTTCCAACATTATTATTGTTGTTGTTGTTGTTTTGTTGTTTTGTTTTGTTGTTGTTATTGTACACAACTGATAGTGGTCTGTAAGGGCTGTTTTTTGCATTCATGCCTCCATAGGACCCCAAAAGACTGGTAAAACACACCAGCATGTTTCTCTAGTTCTGCATCTTCTTTTTAATACAGGTAGTCCTCCACTTACAACCACAATTGGGTCCAGAATTTTGGTTGTTGAGCAAAGTGGTCATTAAGTAAGATGCCACATGACGCTTCACTGAACAACTACAGTCCTGGCTCTCCCAGGTATGGTCATTAAGTCCACTAGAGAGAACAGTCACGAGAATGCTGGCATTTGCTGGTGTTTTTGTCAGTTTTGCGGTCCATTCCTCCAGCATGCTGAGGGACTTTTCTCTTCCCCTCCAGAAAAAGGTTCAAAATGATCAGAAAAGGCTCAGAACATTGACGTTCACTAGCAATTTCCCCTTCCTTCCAGAGTCTGCTGGAGGAGAGTGGAAAATACTGGCTCAGGATGCTGGCCTTCCCTAGCGTTTTCGCCAGATTTGAGGTCCCTTCCTCCAGCGCATAGAATTTCCCTCTCTGCATGGAGGGGAGGACAAATCCCTTGGCATGCTGGAGAAATAGCCCTCAAATCCAACATCCCCTCCTCTTGCAACCTTCCCTGCTGAGTTGATTTTCTGGGGAAGCCAGCAGAGAAGTTTCCAAATGGAAATCACATGATCACAGGGCACTTTGCAATGGGTTGTAAATACCAACAGGTTGTCAAGCATCTGAAATGCAGGCATATGACCAAGGTGGTGCAATGTTTTGCAATGTCTGGAAGTGTTTTACAGGTTGTAAAACACCCATTCCACAGCCGCTGTGACTGGTCATAAGGACTGGTCATAAGTCACGGACTATCTGTACTGTAACATAATAGAAAATGATTCCCCAGCAGAACATGAAGATAATCACCTCCTGCTGCTGCTCATTTTTGAATAGTGTCATTCAATTTTAGTTATGACTAATAAAGATAGGATTCTCTGTCATTCATTCACTTTTCCTTCAGTGTGTAATGGTGGGGAATGAGAAGTAACATCTCCAAGGAATACTGAGGACTACCAAAAGTTATCTCTTCCATTTGCTTTTGCAGCTTTCAACTGGAAGACACTTAATTCATACTTAGCAAAAAAAAAACTGAGGCTACCCTTATCATAGTTTCTTTTGCCATTTCTTCATTCACACGTTTACTGGCCAGCAGCCATTCCTGCAGAAGTTGAAAATAAATGGTACTGTATTTCTTTTTCCACCTTTTCACAGTTGGGAGGGAGATAGATTTATTCAGCACTTATTCAGCAAACACTCTTGAGCTCCCAGAAGAAAAAGAAAACAGATGCTTGAATCGACAGGGAAAATGAGGCTGGAGTTCCCGTCAGGTCTCCCTGGGAAAATCCCAAGATATAAGGCTGCCATATCTAAGCTGCAAAAAACCGAATCAGAGGGAAGTAAAAGAGTTTTCCTATCACTTTACTGCCACCTAGGGAACAGCTGATTTAGTGCATCGGAGTTGGGTTATCCAGAAATGCAAATAAGGTTTCATGAAGGAAAGAATGCAAAGTAGCACCACCGACTCTGCCAAAGATTGCGGAAAGGAGAAAAAAACATAGTAACAGGGATGACTCTGACCGCCTCCAACCGCCCGTTCTGTTGAAAAGCAAAGAGGAACATCGCATCAGCCGCCGGGTGGGCGGTGCTTGGCTTCCAAGGCAACCGGGGAGAAGTGAAGCGCATGCGCGCACCATCCACTTTCTCTCAACCGTCAGCGGCATTAGCGGCTGGTCGCAGTCGCCATGTTGATGCTGGGCAGGGGTCTGGACGCCAGGTAATGGGTCGCGGAGGGGCAAGAGAGAGCTTCTGGTCTGGGGGGTCCTGCTCGGGTCCCACGCTCCCTGGCGCGGGGTATGTGCTCGCCCCGGCATGGAGGGAAGCGTCCGGGTAGGGCGAGGGACGATCCGTCCCGTTGAAGGAGAAAAGGGGGAGAAGACAAGAAAAGGAGAAAACAGAAGAAAAGGCCTGTCGACTTAAAAGCACCCTTCCTCATCTTGATTAGGGCATATGGGAATGGTAGTCCAGCGCATGTTTTACAGCAGGGATGGGGAACTATGGCCCTTTGATGACTTGTGAACTTCAACTCCACAAGTTGAAGCCAGCCACAAGTCATCAAAGGGCCATAGTTCCCCACTCCCGCTTCAGATTTTGGCGGGGAGCGCTGGAAACTGTTTCGGCATCCTCGCCCTGATCCTGAACGAAAAGGAATGAGGCGTACGAGGCTCTCGGAAAGAGCGCTCGCTCCTCCTCCTTTCCCAGCCCCCAGGTCCATCACCGGCTTGGCAGCACGCTCGGGGACTCGCCTTCTGGGCCGCACCGCTGAGAGAAGCGACGACGTCCCCTCATTCGAGCTCACCCGGCTTCTCTTCCTGGGCATAATAGGGGTTTGCAATCTCACAGACAGTCCAGATTAAAACAATAAACCAAACCGGGGCCTGTATAAAGACGTGAATCCCAAGTCTTAAAATGCTTTTGGGAAGGCTAGGAAAATGCAGTATATAGTTCGAAAGCTTGCAGATGCAAGTAGGTTAATAGGTACCACTTTGGTGGAAAGGTAAGTGTGTTCTGAGCGCCTTTGGTGTATAGCCATGCTGGCCACATGACCACGGAAATTGTCTTTGGACAACACTGGTTCCCTTGGCCAAGAAACTGAGATGAACACCGTGCTCTAGAGTCAGACATGACTGATGGAGAAACCTTTACTATTAGGTCTTTAATCTTTAGCAAAATTTGCATTCACCATGGGGTTGGATTAGGTGACTCGACCTATTTACACTTGTAGGTTGATGCGTAAGGACAATTTTTGCTAGCACATCAAACAAAATCACAGGGGCTATTTTTATGACTATAGGTATTTTAGTATGAGAATTCAAACTAATGCAGCTTTTCATTTTATTAGCTATTTATCCAGGTATACACCTCTGATTGCAACATTTACCTTAGTCAGAAAGTGGAGACCATCTTAACCTACTGGTAGCAATAAATATTGTATTAAGTAAAAATAAATTCAATATTGTTGTACTTTGGTAATTTGATCATTAGATATCTAAAAACATCCTCTGTGAAACCTTATTTCCAAATTTTGTATGTATGTATGATCAAAAAAACAGGCAGGTTTTGAATTTAAACTAAGCTAGTCAACCTAATCTATTACAATCTACCGAAACTGCTTTTTTTTATATCTCAGTTGGTATGGTAGTAGCACTATATATTTTTATGTGATCCATACAGTAAACTGAAGGAAATTACACATTAGATTATTGTTTAAAAATTTAATCATAACAATATTCAAATTGAAATATAGCTTTGTACATGAATGAAATTATGATAATTCAGTAATTATCATTGAATTATGCATTTCAGGAAGGATGCTCAAATATCGAAGTCTAAAGGTTGGCTTAATGAGGCTTCCAACTTTTCAGTTAGCTTTGTACCGAAGAAAAGGCAGGAATTGACTCTTCATTGCCTGTTTTATTGTTTAAAAATAAAACTATGTTGATGAAATTGAAAAAAAAAGTTATACAATTTCAATAACTTGTTCTTTTTTTCCTTTTAATTTAGCATTTTTGTCTGTTTTTGTTGTTTTGTTTAGATGTTGCTATTTATTTTCAGGGTTATGTTCTTTTTCCTGCTCTGTGTAGTTCAGTATAAGGTTTTTTATTTTATCATATACAGTAGCTTTGTGTGACACACACACACACACACACACACACACAGGTAGCCCTCAGACCATGGAGCCTGACCATTACACTTGCATATTGCAATGGCCGTTAAGTGAAGCATGTCATTTAAAGACCCCCATTCCTACTCTCCCCAATGTAATCCTTAAATGAATGTATGAGATGTTAAATGGAGCAACAGGTGCCTCCGGTGAGGGAGGTCCCTGGACACCTAACACAGGTCTCCAAAGGCCTCCCCCACTTCCAAGACACCTGGTGCTCTACTCCCTGTCCTGCCCCTTGGGATTCACCAGGTCTTGGCCAGCTCTCAGCCCGGCTATTCAGCCAGGCAAGGAAATCTAAAGCTGGTCCACAGAAGCGATCGGCCCATGCAGGTCACTTATAGCCTGTAAACTGATGCCTACTTGCCATCCAGCCACTTGCAGGATTTAGCCTGCTCCCCACCCAGCTCCAGAGGCCAGGAGTACTCAACTTATTTTTTTTGTTTTATGCAGAGAAGCCTGTCCAATGCAATGCAATGCCCAGCTTTGCAGAGGCTACCAGCCTCATGGCAACCTTGTGCTATTCTAGCAAATAAGTTTCTCGTGAGACTGTAGATTGTTTTTTAAGGAAGCTCTCTACAAACAGAACCTCATTAAAAATAGAGAGCCCCCTAAGTCTCACAAGAAGTACTACTCTGCTGACCAGCTTTAAACTTCCTTGCCTGCTGAATAGCCAGGTTAGGAGCCAGTTGAGGCTGGGGAATCCGAAGGAGCAGAGGGAAGCAGGTCAGCAGAAGCAACACGCATACAGAGGGCAGTTGCCATCTGTAGGCCAAGGCTTACTTCCCATCCGGTCACCCAAGGAAGGTGATCATAAGTCAAGGTTTATGTATATAGGTTAGATTTTCTATTCAGGTTTAATGGACACTCAGGTTTAACAAATGTTGCTTCCCCAAGTAAAGTTTGCTGGTAATGTTGGATGTGCTTATAATTCTCAACACTGTCCTTTGTCTTTATTAAGTTAACTCTCCTTTTTTAAATAGGGATAACCAGACCAGACAAATACGGGAAGCTGTTTCAAATGTGGAAAAACATTTTGGTGAATTATGTCAAATATTTGCAGCATATGTACGAAAAACTGCCAGGCTACGAGACAAAGCAGACCTTTTAGTAAATGAGATACATGCTTATGCAGCTACAGAAACACCAAATTTAAAGCTTGGATTGAAAACTTTTGCAGATGAGTTTTCCAAGCTTCAGGATTATCGCCAAGCAGAGGTATAAATTTACATTCATACATTTTCTTATATGTCAGTACTCAAATTTTGAATGTTTGCATGTTATGACCATGATAATAAATTACAATTAGAGCCATTGAAATCTAATACTATACAGTGTAACTTACCCATAAACAGAACTTCCAATCTTTTGATAATTTCTGATAATAGTCCGATTTGTTCCAGAATAAATTTTCAGAGAATTAAAACCCTTTTTTCAGTATATTAAGAAGATATTAAGGGTTTGTGAGTTTAAGTTGCATTAAACTTTAAAAGATGACTGGCAAATTAATAATCAATTATATTTTAAACTAAATAATGAGTATACTAATTAACACATTAGATTTCTTTATTTCAGAACAAGGGGTTTTTTCCCTGTTACTTCCTTCTTGATTGTTTTCTATATTTCAGATTCACTGAAAATAATGGAAATTTATGCAATGAAAAATTCTAGAATGATTCATCGTGACCTCTTTTTATAGGTAGAAAGACTTGAAGCTAAAGTTGTTGAACCTCTGAAATGTTATGGGACCATCATAAAACTTAAAAGAGTATGTGACAGACTTTGTTTTCCTTTTTCATGTTTTAAGGTACTTCTTCTCTAAGAACCTGGTGTTTCTAAGTCTTTCTTAATTCAAGTAATCAAATCCTAAAATCTATAAAAGGCCATGTAATTAAAATTCTGCATGTTTGGATATTCAAAACTGGCAATATCCAGGAAAACTTGGAAATTCAAAAGCATATATTTACTCAAATTCATTTAATAGGAAGCATGTATATATAAATAATCATAATTTCATTTGTTCATCCAAACCTACATATAAATATACTGAATATTAAATCAACTATTAATCAAACAGTACCATCCAGTTCAGAAACACTAGGCCTGGGCATTTTATGGCCCATGGCCCATATCTGCCTTTTTGTTGTCCCTGTCTGGCCATCAGCCGCAGGGAGGCAAGGCCCTGGCGTCAGTGGGGCAGCTTGGGCAGTGGCCCTCCATAACAGTCCCAGTTTCTCCTGTGGCCCCTTGGGAAAATTGCTCACCCCTGCTCCAGATACCAGTAGTGAAGATCCAATTATGATAAATGGCTCTTTTCCTCATATGTTGCCCAAGACTTTGGAAATGCTGGAAAAACACCCTTACCTAGTAGTTCATCCTATAGCAATTCTAAAAAATTGGGGAAAATACTTTATCTAAAAGCACAACGTTTGTTGTATAATTTAATCAATAGCCTTAAGTAAATGCCTTTGAATTCCACAAAAATGTAAATAATTAGAAAACTCTTTTTTAAAAATATAGTTTTTGACATGCTTACAATCTGTTTGCAGGAAGATCTTAAAGCAACTTTAACAGCAAAGAACAGAGAAGCAAAACAGTTATCTCAACTGGAGAGGACCCGTCAACGAAATCCATCTGATCGGCACATTATTGTATCCTTTGCACACATACTTATTTAAAACTTTATATGCAATAGTTAAACTGTTGAAAAAGATTGGTACGTGTAAAACAATCAAGTGCAATTTCTGTTACATTGTTTTCCTAAAATATCTTAGTTCAGAGGTCTCCAACCTTTCCGGGCTCGGTGCACACGGAGCCACGCACACTGGCGTGGCATTAGCAGTTTCATTCACGTATGCGACATGCGCTGTGTGCATGCGCAAATGGCCACACATCCCCCACGGCGGCCGGCGGCCCATTCATGCATGCGCGAATGGGCCACGCAAACCACCCGGGCTAGCAGCACATGCGCAAACGGGCTGCAGACACACTAGCATCCCCGTTCGTGCCTGCATGCGCGAATGGGGCTGCGGGCGTTGAGTGGGAGAAATGCGCACCCACGCATGTGTGCACTGGGCAGCCGTTTCTGCGGCCCATAGGACCATAGGTTGGGGACCCCTGCCTTAGTTGACAAGTAGCTATAGTGATTATTCAGCAATTAAAAGTAATTACCTGCTTATAGAATTCTTTTTCTTTACTCCCTAATTTGTTATAATTTCAAGATTTACTAAAAAACCAAAAGCCATCAATAATTTGTCTGATAAAACTAGAAGCTTGATGAGTTGTTATATAGAAAGGATTGTTTAAATATCAGAAATACTGCTGTAGTATTTTCTGTAACTTAGAACATTTTCCTTTACTGTTAACACCTTCAGTCACAGGTGAGTCTTCCATCTGAAATGATAGCATAAGTTCTATTGATAATTATGCTTTTTCATATTTATAATTGTTCCACCAATAAGAAAAATAAGTTATATATACCTACAGATACTAAGATTAGAAGTAGGAGTAGAAGTAGATTTTCATTAAAGATCTCTTACTTTGGAAGGCAAAAAAAGAAGTTTGGTACCATGTTTTCTAACTAATATACTATATGAAAATTCATAAGTTAGCTAGCTAAATTGATTTTAATTAAAGTTAATGACTAGTATTGGCATAAAATATTGCATAGCTAATATAAATTAGGTAAGAGATCGAAACTGCTGTACATCTTCATATTACACAATAGAATTTAGTCACATTTAAAGAAATTTAGTCATTGAAGTCCTAATGTAATATCTGTAAATAAAACTGATCAGAATGACCAGGGTTAGGAGTAAACGGCTCATGGTGTCAGTTTCAGTGGTGTAGGTCCACTAGATAGAATTTTTCCAAATTGTGGGGAAATGAATGTTAATTTACTTAGAGTATCCTATCTAGGGCTATAGATACAGCAGTATGCTTTCTCAGGCAGTTTATCTAGTTTTAAATGGAACATTGGAAAACATCTGTTGTAGGGGAAAAAAATACTTTATTTTTAAGGCTGAAAGTGAATTACAGAGAGCCTCTCTGGATGCAACTAGAACAAGTCGGCAGTTGGAAGAAACAATTGACAATTTCGAAAAACAAAAGATAAAAGATATTAAGGTAGGTATGTAATTCTGGTACAACGCAATACAGATAGTGGGGTTAGCAGACTATTTTTGAAATGGGAACAAACACAGTCTTGACACAAACCTCTCCACACATTTAATGAACTTGTAAATAAGTGAGCCAAGTTTGTTAGCTTCCATGTGAGGACCCTAGAAAAGATATAATTCCTGGTTTTATTTTTAAAATTGGCATGTTCAAGTTTAGTGACAGAATTCAAATTATGTTCGCTAAATAATTCAAACTGGCAGTTTTTAAATACTCATAGTACATATCAGAGACACAGTTTAGCCCCAACAAATTGCTGCTTCTGTTAAAATATCTCGTTTACAGTGAAGAACAACACTGCTCAGATTTATTACTGAATTTGATCATACTAGAATTACAGTATTCTAGTGCAATTAGTATTTGAATAGATTAACATTAAAATGTATTAATTCTAAGGAGCAGGCAATTCCCTTAGTAAATAAATGAAATAGGAACTCAGTATTTAACACTGAGACAGATACTAGGATGAGTGGGGGGGAAATAATGCTCAGATGATCCATGCTGTTACATTTCAGATAAGAAACCTTCAAACAAGAAAGTGTAGAAGAACGTCTCTCAGATGAATAAGTTGTGGCTGCACTGGTCTCTTCTAGGCAGATACTAAGTCAGCCTGTACAAAAGGCGCCAATTATACAAAGACTGTTACAAACAGTAAATTGAACATTTTTTCCAAGCATAGTGAAGTTTTCTAGTTTTCATAGTGATGGCTCAATTATTGCCACAACTGTCATAAAGCAATAGATAAATATATATATAATATTCTACCCTTTATTTTTAGAACATACTTTCAGAATTCATTACAATTGAAATGTTATTTCATGGAAAAGCCATAGAAATTTATACTGCTGCATTCCAAAATATACAAAATATTGATGAGAATGAAGATTTAGAGGTAAGAGACCAAATGCATCTTTGGTAAAGGTGGAGTCAGTTGATTTTGTAGCATATTACAGTTTTAAAGGCTAGCTGTTCCAAAATAATTTAATGTTTAAATAATATCTTATTGGATAATTGAAGATATTTAAAAATATATATGCTTCTATTCAACATAAACAAAAACCTCAATTAAGGAATAATTATAGTCTGTATATATTTAAAAGCAGATAAAAAAATAGATTGAATAAGCAACAGAAAGGTTTCCCATTCTTGCTCATTCTGTCCATACGTAGAGATGCAATTTATTTGAGTGTTTCCTATCTTATCAAAGTAGATTTGGTGATAGGAAGCAATGGGTAAGAGGGAGATTTATACTTAACTCTGTCTTCCTAATTTCAACTTTTTAAAAGTGTAATGTGCCTCCCTAAATTGTCTGATAAGGAATGTGTTGAAATAATTTTTGCTGGTTTAAGTGTTAGCACTTCAGCTGCTAGCAGTTCAAAATCGTTTTCTTTGTGACATGGAAGGCAAGTAAATAAGCCTTTTTAACCTGATTTGCAGAAATTCTTCCGCATCTAGAAGTTGGGATATAACAATAAACCAGGCATAGGTAACATAAATTCAGCCAAAACTTTTTTAATTGATTTTGATCATTTAAAACCGAATGACTTTCAAAAAATAGATTTCTAGCTTTTCTCTTCAGTACCGAAGAGATAAAGGAAACTTCAATTATACAAGCTCTCCTGCTTGGCCTGCACGTATTAACTAATATCTAGATTTTGGACTGACGTTCATGTCTGGTAACATTTATACTTTCAGAAGAGATGAAGTGGTGGTATTATTCAGCTTGCTCTCTTTGCAGCTATTTACAGTACATCCTAGAATCCTTATTACTTTGATTTACACCAGTCTGTTTAGATTAAAATGTGGTCTACTGAGAGTATTCCAAGAAATTATGCATTGAAGTGATGTTTATATCACTTAAATCAGCGTAGTACTAATAGTGTACCTCAGAATTGCTGCATGCATTCCAAATCTCACTATCAACATTTAAGTTTTATTAACAGGTATTTCGGAGTTCACTTTATCCACCAGAACATCAAACCCGTTTGGATATTGTTCGTGCAAATTCCAAATCTCCCCTTCAGAGAACTGGTTCTTCCAGAACTTGTACTGGAATAGTTCAGGTAAAAAAAGATCTTGAATGTTTTAGTTACTAAGTTTTTTGCTACGTTTTAATATAGCCTTTCCAAATAATCTATTATTATCTAACCAGAAATCTATTGGATATCAAATTGTTTGAATGTCCAATTTACTTGCCACTTCAGTGAATAGTTAAAAATGAATTTATAAAACTTTTATTTCTAAAAGCAAATATGCACACTGAGATGTATAAATCATTTATGAAATATTACACATACTCAGATATGTAAATTATTTGTGAAAACCTTAGAGGTAATAGTGGAACTTGTTTTAAGGGGCTTTTTTAGTACCATTTTCAAATATTGAGGCTAGCATTTGTAATACAGCTGCACGTAAAATACATATAGATGTTTTGGACTAAAAGCAGAGACTGTTAAATTTAAAAATGTGCGTGCCAATTTATTTTTGCATCTTATCTGTATTTGTTCATTTTGGAAAACCTAGCTGAAAATACTTCCATTTGTAAGCCATTAAACATATAATTCAGAAAGACAGTTGATATGTAGGATAGCCTGCCAACAATGAATCCTTAACGTACAAAAAATACTGTACAAAAATGTTTTTCTTTCTCCAATGAGTGCTTTTTTCAGTTTCATTCTTTGGTAACAGATTGCTAGGAATCGCCTTAAGGAAGAGGAGGCAGATGAAGAGGAAGAGGAGGAAGAGGAAGAATTAGAAACCACTAAGGAGGAAAGATAGCTTTTGCCACAACAAAATATTCCTCAAATTAAAAATGCTAATTGTATTTACATTTCATGTTAAGACATCATAAGGACAGCCATTAAAATTACAACAAAGATACATTATTTGATCACCTTATGATCTCTTAATAGTATAACAGGTACAAAAAGTTGCTAAAATGGAGATATTTTTAAAAAAGTTGTGTCAATTTTGACAATTACTGTAAGGAATTCACCAAGTTTCCTTGTTTCTTTGCTTTTCAAAACAGACATTCCCATTGATTATCTATTAACAAAGGGAATGAGGTATATGTTCATATTTATTAAATATAAGCAGTCACCCCCCAGTAACAAAGTGAGTTACATAAATTTCTTTGATGTATCATAGAATCCATCTGCTGTCAAAACATCTAAATTTGCTTTGGCCTATACGCAATGCTATACTTCTAAAAAAGTACCTGTAGTTCTTGACTTACAACTACAATTGAGCCCCAAAATTCTGTTGCTAAACAAGACAAGTTAATGAGTTTTGTCTCATTTATTTTTTTTCCACAGTTAAGTGAATTTGCAGTTGTTAAGTGAAACATGCAGTCATTAAGCGAATCAGGCTTCCTCCATTGACTTGCTTGTTGGGAGCTGGCTGGGAAAGTTATAAATGGTGATCACATGACCCCTGGTCAGTGAAGCGGTCATAAATACATGCCACTTGCCAAGTGCCCAAATTTTGATCACATGTCCATCAGGATGTTGCAAAACACTAAAGTCATAAGTCACTTTTTTCAGTGCCATTATAATCTTGAACAAACAAATGGTTGTAAGTTGAGAACAACTTAGAAAGATCTTGATCATTAATCATTTCCAGCCTTATCTTCCAGCATGCCATATAACTGGAGAGTTGTCAGTGAAGCCTGAATGTAATTTTCTCTGCTCATCCTTAGCCAGATTTTCCCCCAGAATCTAGTTTTTTGTGTTTAACTGAATAATCGTATTTGATTTGCAATAGAAGCAGTATTAAAAGTTTACCTTTCAGAATTTTATGGTATAGCTTTAAGTTTGTAGTCAATATTCACACATGACTTTAGAAGAAAAATGGGATTTAAATTTTCTTCTCATTTCATAATTAGAATTAGTGCATTAATTATGTATTAGCAGTATTCTAACATCCATTCTATTTAATTGCCGGTTATCACATATTTTAAAAATAAAAAATGCATTTTCACACTAAGTATTTATATCCTCTGTCTTAGTGATTCTCAAACTGAAGCCCATAGCAAAGTGTTTTTAAACTGTACAAAACACTAAGTTTGAAACCAAAGAGAATAAGAAATAAGCATTTAACTTCTATCAACTGTAATTAAAATGCAGATGTGCAAAACACCTAAAACTGAACCATAATCTCTTCACCTCAGTAACTAAAAATCAATTAACACTGTATAATAGTACCAAGAATATTATCCTGGAATACAATGACTGAGCTTGCAAATCAATATGATAAACTACATATCCATGCTGAAAAAAAGCAGTTTTCTATACTAGTCATACTTGAAAAACATTTTCCCTGGCTCAGCTAGAGTAATAAACACTGCAAAGATATGTTGAAGGAATTGGAAATGCAGCATTTTCCACTAAAATGTGAATGGCAGATTTTTAATATTACTATTGTTATTGAAATTCTACCAGATGGAATTTCAGAAAAAAGTCACCATTTCCCAAGGTTAAGAGATCATATAGTACTGTACATGCACAACTCAAGTTATAACTTGTATTTTCACATCTCATCTGCATAGAAAACAAATGCCAAAATTTTGCTTTAGTATGAATAAATAATTCAGTTATCCAGGTCCCTAAATGACAGGAGTCCCTTTTATTCATATCAAACACTATCTTTAAGAGATGAGATTAGTGGTATATGAAATAAGATTCACTGATTGAGGAGACTGTCATCCTGACTTATCCCATATACTGTGCATAGTTTTAAGTATTTTGACCATATCATTTTCATGCATATTTTCCACCTCCAAGCTGTATAAACTTGAATGTTTAACGGATATAAGCATATCAAGTAATGTGTATTTGTGTAATGAGAGGGTGTAACAGCTTAAGGAGATCAACACCCTATATCAAGGTGTGCATAATTACTAGGCAGCTTCTTTTCCTCAGGCAAAATGGGCCAAAAAAGAGATTTAACTGACTCTGAAAAGTCAAAAATTGTAAAAAGTGTTTCAGAGGGATGTAGCACTCTTGAAATTGCTAAGATATTGGGGCTTGATCACAGAACCATCATGTTTTGTTGCAAATAGTCAACGGTCGCAAGAAATGCATCGAGAAAAAAAAAGATGCACGTTAACTGCCAAAGATTTGAGACGAGTCAAATGTGAAGCTATCAGGAATGCATTATCCTCCAGTGCTGTCATATTCCAGAACCACAACATACCTGGAGTATCCAGAAGTACAAGGTGTTCAATGCTCAGAGACATGGCCAAGGTAAGAAAGGCTGAAACCCGACCACCACTGAAAAAGACACATAAGTTGAAATGGCAAAACTGGGCCAAGAAATATCTGAAGACAGATTTTTCAAAGGTTTTATCAACTGATGAGAGGGACTCTCGACGGACCAGATGGATGAGCCCATGGCTGGATCAGTAACGGGCACAGAGCTCCACTTCGACTCAGATGCCAGCAAGGTGGAAGTGGGGTACTGGTTTGGGCTGATATTATTAAAGATGAGCTAGTTGGATCTTTTCGGATTGAAGATGGACTCTAAATCAACTCCTAAGAAAGCCAAAACCTCACTTTTACTTTCTTAAATATTCAGGTTTGAGGTCTACTAGCATTTTGGATTGACTTGAGAGCACTGTAGTTGTTCAATAAGAAAATTAATCTCCAAAATACAACTTGCCTAATAATTGTGTCCAGTGTATATAAGTATTCAACATTACCTTTCACAATCTGATTGATACCTTCCAGATTATGTTTAATTCCCAAGCAAAGTAGTTGACGTCAACTAATTGATTTGGAAGACACATAGTTGGGAAAGACTTGTCTAATACATACAAAACCAATGTAATCATGTCAAAATGATGTTGCAGTTGCAAATGCCCAAGATGAGTAAAAATGCCCTTACAATGCATGTATATCAACTTGAAAATGTTTCTAAAGTTTTAAATACCAGATACTTTTCAGCTGCCATTTCCTTTTCCTCCCTATCACAATGCTTAAAGGAATGTGTTAAGGCTTTTTCCACCCAAGGATAATACTATTGCAAAATTAATAGAAAATGTAGGCATGAAACAAAATTGTAAGGCTATACAGATATCACAGTAAGTTGCATTCTTTAGGCTATACCAGGGGTAGGCAACCTTGGCTCTTTTATGACTCGTGGACTTCAACTCCCAGAATTCCTGAGCCAGCATGGCTCAGCTTGGAAATCTCTCCCTTTCGCCTCAGCGTGGCTGGCTCAGGAATTCTGGGAGTTGAAGTCCACGAGTCATAAAAGAGCCAAGGTTGCCTACCCCTGGATACTCTGCAAAATTTTAGATTGTGCCAACTCCTCTAAAATTTAATTTATAAAATCATTATCTATGTCCACATATGCCAAATATAAAACTGTTTTTAGAATTGCAAGATATTACTGCTATGAATAAGCAAGGCATCAATGACCCATCCACATATTTCAGTGCATGTACTTTTATTTTGAAAGAAAAGCTGAGCTGACATTAACAAAACATTCAAGCTATCACTGAGAATTAACAATGGACAAGAATCCTATGGATGTAAGTTAATATATACAAGGATGACACAACCTATGCTTTTGAACAACTCTGAAAATACAATGTTTTACATCAAACCATATTTAGATAAACTGCAAATATACATGCAGCAGAGGGATGAAATACATAAATTTCATATTTCAGCTATGCATATTTTAAAGATAACTTGTCAGAACTATCAGGTTGATCCGTTATTTTAAAAAAAATCAATTAAAAATGCTGCAATTTTAAAATAAGACTTAACGCTTTATAATGCTTAACATTTTGGGGTGTCTTCATTTTCCAAGTAAAAAATTTGAACTATGAAATAATACTGTATATTTCTTTATTCTATCTCATTTTCACCTATACCAAGTTTAATCTAATTTTGCGCTTGCCAATTGGCCTATTGTTCAGTTCATTAATAGCAGCCTCTGCCTCTTTGTAATTTACTAGAGCAATGATAGCTTCACCAGAAAACATTCCATATTCATTGTGCTGAACAGAAAGAGATTCTGGTATAATTTTATAGCCATGGAAAAAATCCAGAATTTCATTAGGAGAAGCTCGAAATGGTATATTTTTTAATTTGATCAATGTTACAGAATCTGAGCCACCACCAAAGTTAGAATCAGGCATAAAGTGCCTATCGGAAAAGTTTTCAGGAATACCATCACCAAATTCTTTAAATGAGGGAGGACCTCTATCGGATGAACAGATAAAATCATCAGACAGGCTTCGATAATCACCTTCCTGCACAGAGGGTCCTTGTGAATCAACAGAGTAAAAGTTTTCATCTCTTTCGCGTGTATGGTGATGCCCTTGCATCTTTTCATTAGATGCTGGTGAAATATTAATACCAAACTTTTGCATTTGCTCCTCTGGTATACATCTTAAGAGTACCTCTGTCCCCAAAAAGCATCGGCGATTTAAGCTTTCAGCTTTTCGGGCCTGATTTTCTGTCCTGAATTTAACTAGTGCTTCTCCCAGTCCAACTCCTTTGTCATCATAAAGCAAATAAATGTCATTGTCATCAATATTAAATCCTGCAAAGAATTTTTGTACTTCAACATTTGTCACATCAAATGGAAAATTTCTTACATACACACACGTCTTTGAGCCAAGGTAGCCATCTTGATTTTTATCCTTTACATGGCGATATCCTTCTGGTGATCCAATTAACTCTAGCACTGTTCTTTTGGAAACAGGGAAAATGTAAACTTGTCGATCAAAAAGATCAAGCTTGTGATAAGTCAGTGCTGATGCATATGCTGCTTCTGATCTGAACATAATAATTGCATCCTTGTTTCTTGCCTCAATATCGTGTGATTTTAGAAAAGTAATGTCCTTGTTCACTAAAGTTAACTCCTGAAAGAACATCCGCAAGTCTTTCTTTTTAACAGCAGCAGACAGATTTTTAAGATGTACGTAATATTCCTTGCTCTGAGGTGAATGGAACTGGCTTGGAGCAGAGAAAGGTGAATGAGAGTGGGTTTTAACCCTCCTTGGAGACCTTGAATGGGTACTTGCTATGATCCTCCTTGGAGAATGTGAATGCATAGGTTCCATGACCCTCCGTGGTGGTGACCTTGAACCATTGCGTGTCATGACCCTCCGTGGAGGAGACCTTGATCCAGTGTGCGCCATAACCCTTTCTGGAGATCTTGAATAGGCATGTGCCATAACCCTTTGTGAAGGAGATTTTGAATAGCCGCGTTCCATAATCCTCCATGAAGGAGACCTTGAATTAACCTGTGATACTACTCTACGTGGTGGAGTTCTGGATCGGGTACGTTTCCTTGAAAACATATAGCTTGGCTCTTTTTTTGAATATTCTGTGTTTGAAAAATAATGTCCTTTATTTGAATTTTGTTGAAAGTGGAAAGAATTATCTATCTTCTCATCTATCTTGCCACCATACTTAATCCATGTTTCTTCCTTGGAGGGACGTACTTCTATAAACCGTGAACCCATATAATTCCTATCCCGTTGCAGTCCTTTCATGGCATCACTTAATGTAGCAAATTTGACAAAACCATCTCCATTGATTTGATCATTGGTTTTTAACATAAGTATCTTCTCCACTTGTAATCCAGAAAAGAAATTGAGCACATCATCTTCTGTTGAAGAATAAGGCATACCACGTATGAATAAATATAACCTATCAGATTTAGATACTTCCTTCCTAGGCTGGTTAAAATTTGATTTTGAAATATTTATATTGGTATTTCGAGGGCCACCAGAATGAAACTCATCCTCCAAAGGAATCATGGAATCATGGCTAGATTTACCAGTTCCCTTTTTAATGACTTGAACTATATTTGAAAGGTTGCCAACATCAGATGTTCCTGAATTATTAGGACCTGCCCGCCTAGATCCTACTCCTCTTCCACCACGATCAAATCTTTTCCTATTAATTTCTATTATGCTCTGCATTTCTGTCTTGCTACTAAGAAAGAACTGTATACGTGAATCCTTGATAAATCCTCCTGAATAGCTCATTGCTTGTCTGGCATCTTCATCTGTTGCAAATATAATAAAAGCTTCCCCCTTTTCTCCTCCAATAATATGTACACCTCCATCAGGAATATTCAATCCTGAGAAGAAACGACGAATATCTGCAGAACCCGCAACAAGAGGAAGTCCCTGTAAACGGATGACTACAGCCATTTTGAGCTCAACCCACAGCAATAATCACCTGTGGATAAAAAGGCATACATGATAACAAGCCTTTAGTATACTGGAAGAATGCTAGGCCTACGCTACACCATTTAAAACAAAACAAAAAAAATCCTGCCATTATTGAAAGAATAACTCCTACATTTCAAATCATACAACCTAATTTAATCTGAATGTTTATAAACACTGGCCAGTCTGAAATAAGTGTACAGTTCCCAATAATATTCTCAATCAAAAGCACCAATGTCATTCATAACATCTAAAATAAAAGCTATCGAAGCTTTCACAGCATCTTATAAAATCCAGTAAAAGAAAACATCTTGTTTTCCATTATCTGACATTCTGAATTACTTTGATCAAAACGATGTCATATCACTTCCAAGCAATAATGAAGTTTAAGCATTTTCTGTCAGGCCGGCTCATCTCATAAAGAATTAAGTTCAGTAATCTTTTTCTCCATGTTTATTCTTTCCTATGATTAGATAGCCAACTGCACATCTTCCTTTCCAGTCATCAGCTTGGATGAAAAGCCATCAAATCTGACAATATAAACATCAAGCTTTCAGAAGCTTACCTGGTTCTTCTTGGAAGGCCTGATAAAGGCTGTGAAATCAACTTAACTGTGGAAAGAAAATGAAACAAAATTAATGGCCAAGAAGCAGATTTACATTTTAAGCCACATTCAGTGGGATATCCAGAACTATGGTGAACATTAACAACCCAGTAAGAAATAAAAAAATAACAAGTTGTTCTGTTCCTTTCCTATTCCAGAGATGTACCAAAAAAAACAGGATTTGTGAATTTCTGTTGTATAGTATCTTGTTTTTCTCATGTTTTGAGAGAGGTTCATTATGTTCTCTACTTAAAATTGATGTCAGCAACAATGATATGAGATTGATCTTCAAATTTTGATACAGGTAAAAAATTCAATTAAAAAATATTCTTTTCGTCAATGTCCTCAGTCCTTGAAAGTTCCACACAAAAAGGGTAAGTGTCCAATTGTTCTAACATGATTTTCTTTTAAAGAACATAGCAGAATGTTAATCAAAAATTGAGTAAGTGACCAAATTAAGGAAACATATTCCAACTTCAGAAATTCCAGGAAAATATATTTGATGATATACCAATTTCCCCATAAAGCTTGCTGTGCCAATATGAATCCAGAGGAATCCAGTATATTTGAATAACTTTGAATTTAGAAGATAAGCACCTTGCAAAGGAGGAGTAGTACACATGTAATGACTATATGCAGAAATAGATTTACACAGCACTTGTAATACCCATATTTCACAAGTTCCAGAAAAAGGAAATAACAGAAAAACTACAAACCTAAATAACCTTAGAGACGTAAAGCTCCACTAAGCTCATCAAAGTCCACTTACGAATGTACACAGTACTGCAGTTTCAGTATCAAAGACCTAATACAATATCAAATGCATGGAAGGAAATACATTCAATTTAATATTCTATTAATAGAATATTAATACCAGAACCCAAATTACATATATCTTATGTACAAAAGTTTTAAGGCTGTAAACAATGATAAAATATACTGAACATTCAAATCTGTCACTATGCTTAAAACCAAACTACTTTTTCCAAACCCTACAAAAGTATGGCACATCCATCTTTCTTTTTAAAGACCTAAGGTCCAATCCAATCCATTTCACTGAAAACAATGGCAACTAATCTAGGGACATGAATAACAACTTGTTCAAAAAGCTTACATTAACAAATGCAAGCTAGCCAACTACAACTGTTAATAGCATTGGGCAGCTCAATTTTTCCCCTGAAAGTGAATAATAAACTAGATCAAACAAAAAAAGATTGATAGCATTATATCCTGTCCTTTATTTCCAAAAGAAGTCTACCAAGCAATGAAAAAGCCTTCAGGAATTCCAACTGACGTAAAATTAACATTAACATTTCAATTCTTGATTATCAAGTACAACTAAAACATATATACATTAATCTGGTAACAAAATGAGAAAAACATATATCAAACAAGGAGTTCAAGAATTCAGCAAAACTTATTTCTGAGCAGATACAATGGGACTAGTAAGCTTTAAAACTCCTTCTAAAAACCAATTGAATACTGTAGTTAACCACATGTCAAAAAAATCGTCCAATCCTCTATGGACCAGTTCATATTATACAATTCCCTACAGAGGATGAACATCAGATGAAGTGGTTTATTTATGTTTTTGCAGTTAAAATATACACTCTGCATTTTATTCTTGTGTAATCCATATGTGAATTCCAGCGAGCAAGCATTGATTCCTGTTAAAACAGGCACATTCATTCCTATCCATTCAATGACTGCTGGAGTAGTGCCTGGTTGACTCTTTCCCAGGAAGATAGTTGCAAAGATTTATTCCTCCTAGAGAATGCAGAGTATAGAACTCTGGAATATGAGGCATTACTTCCGTGATTGTAATCCTGGTAGAAAAATACATCGTAAAAAGACCAGTTGGGGAGAAAAAGCATGTCTTCGCTAGCAATTATCAATACCCATTCCTTTCCAAAGATATGTTGACTAAGACGAGATCAGAAATACTCATCGAGATGGAAATCAATCGGTAGAACAAGCTTGCGACTCCGGAGTTTCTTCATCTTGTACAGCGTCTATATACAAATTCAGTTTCTAGTATCATCCAACTCACTCCTCGGGAAAACGTTCGGAATGATCCAATATTCTCAGGAATGTGCCATTAAACCAGCGAAAGAAAATACAAGAACTACGAGACCTTCCGTAGCGTGTTCAATCCTGAAACGACCTTCCGACACAGAACCAGAGCGACTTTTTCCAAGCACACCAGACAGTTTTTCTTCCATCCCCGTCGTAACGGAGAAAGAATTCGCTTTGGGAGAATTGTTTAAACGCCTCAATATGTTATCAAAACACTGAACAGCAAACGCCTCGGCATCACCGTCCCCGCAGCAGGAGCTGCCCGGGCAGTGCTCAACGCCTTTGCCACCCACCCCTTCATTTATCCATACCGCTTGCCGACCTCGGTCGGCCTCTCAACTCAGAGCACGGAGAAAATACAGGATGCAAAGTGCAGCTTAGACGCTACCCTCGAAGCCAGCAATCCCACAAACACATACGCACACATACGGACACCCGTAACAATGACCCCTTCGCGTTTCATTTCTACTAACCAGGCCCCTGGGAGTCGAAAGAGGCCTTGAAAGCGCCTCAGCTCCGTTAATTTCCCGCGGGAAAGAAGAGCAGAAGCCCGCGCTTGCTTTAACAGGTCATGAGGCAAACGCCGCAGCCTCTTCCCTCTGCTCTCGGGCGCGCCAACCTCTCCAGGCGTCCGTCAGGAAACCGGCTGCGGGCGTCTTGCCCTCTCAAAAAATACGGTGCGCCCCCCGCTTCGACCTCCCGAAGCGAGAAAAGATCGATCCGCAATCTACAAAATGGCAGCCGTGCTTCCGCTCCAGCTCCCCGCGTCCCACCTCAGCAAAGCCATTGAGCGCGACTTTCGGTGCGCAGGCTCAGAGTGATACTCTAAACGCATGCGCCATGTCCCGGAAGTTCAAAGTTTGGTCAGGAATTCGATTTGCTTAGCCGTTTTCGATGGCTGATAGTGCAATTTTTAAAAAAATTTAGTGCAAAAACCCGAAAGTTTTGTAAAGGGAATAGAAAGGTAGGGAGGATTGAAAGATTGCAACTTTTGTTAGCAATCCGATAGCATGTAGAATAGCGTTTTGCACGGGACTCGAAAATTTAGCATAAAATAAAGATTAACTCCATTTGGCCTCCTAGGGTTTTCTTAAATACAACTCAGAATTTATTTATTTTTTAAATGAGCTATTTATACAAGTAATGTGTAACAATGTGTATAATGCCATCATGAAAACCAAAGAGCTTTGATTTCAGATAGGTTTATGATTTCATGTGACTGGTTTTTATCTCCATTTTAATGCAGTGCTCTTTGTGTTTGAATATGAAAAAAATAATTTCGTTGATATTTTTGAGCTTAGATTTGAATAATGTTGTGATATAGATCAGAGGTCCCCAACCTTTTGGGCACCAGGGACCGGTTCCATGGAGAAGGTTTTTCCACAGAACAGAGAGTGTGTAGTTTTGTGTGCTGCCTGCATCCCACAGATGGGACTTTGCTTGTGCGGACTGGTTGCTGGCATGCCGCGGCCCGGTACCGGTCCAGAGACTGGGGGTTGGGGACCCCTGATATAGATTAATAATGGTGGTGGTGATGTTATCCATTCAGTCATATCTGATTCTTGACAATTCTGTAGGCCAGGTTTCTCCATGTGTTCCAATCACCATTAAAAAAGACAAAACTTTTCCAATCTTCTGTACATATAAACGTCTAACATCCAAAGTGATGAAGCAATCAATCATGCTGTTTCAAAACCTACAGTACAGATAGTCCTCAACTTATGTTAACAGTTGGGAACATAACTGCTAAACAATGTGCTTGCTAAGCAAGTCACACCCCATTTTTCCAACCTTTTCTGACCAGGTTGTTATGCAAATCACTGAAACGGTTAAGTGAATCATGCTGTCATTAAACGAACCCAGCTTTCCCCATTTACTTTACTTATCAAAAGCTGACTGAGAAGGTTAGAAATGGCAATCGTGACCATGGGATGCTGCAACCATGATAAATACATACCAGTTGCCAAATGCCCCAGATGTGACTATGGCAAGAATGCAACAATTGAAAATGCAAAGACCAGTCATAAATCATTTTTTCAATGTCACTCTAACTTCAAATGGTTATGAAATGAATAGTTGTAAGTCAAGGACTATTTGTATAGCAGGGGTTCCCAACAGGGTGTGCGAGACGATATTCCCGGGGATGCGAAAACGTGGGTTTAGAAGTTTCAAAATTATAGTGTATATGCATAATTCATTATTTTGAACTTTTGTAAGGGGTGCGAGAATATATCAGAAGCATTCTATTGGTGCGGGGTATAGAAAAGGTTGGGAGCCGCTGCTATATAGGAATAGGAAATTCAATGCATCTGGAGGTTTCGGTATCCAGGTGGGCAGTTACGTTTTCCAGCTGGTTATAAAATAATTTTATATTTAAATTTATTTATAATATTACAATAAGTACTTTTATAATTTTTAAAATACATTTTTTTAAAAATATGTGTTGCTTCAACAAATCCATTTTGATTTTGCCAGTTGTAGTAGCCTAAGAAATAGATTCAAAATCATTACCTGCAAAATGTGTTACTGCAAAACACTGCAAAGTACATAAGTAAGTACATAATCCCTTACACAGAAGTATTTAAAATTACTGGAAATTGCTCAGAAATTATTATACCAAAAAAGTTGTGAAAATTAAAGCTAAATTTAATAAAATTTTGTAACCATCCATTTAATCATATAATGATGTCCTAATACTTAACATCATCTGTATAAGTGATGTTGACAATGTTTTTTCTATTTGAGATCTCATAGGTAATAAAACAAACAATATATGCACCATACTCTCAATTAGTGTTTTTAAAATGCAATATTTTGTTTTAATTCAACAAAAATAACATGGGGGGGGAAGAAGTGCAGATTATGATTTAATTTTCATGGACTGCTATTCACTCATCAAATGACTGAAATTTAATCTTCAATTGCAAGGATTCCATTTAAAATTGAACCTCATCCATCTTTCGTTGGTTGAGGATATAGAGATGGAGAAAGTGATCCTGTATACTCCTGAGATTTTTTTTAACCCTCTTGGCGTTCCGTAGTTCGAGTTTCAAACCCGCCTTTCCGACCAGGGAACTCTCGATGGGGTGGGCGGGGTCGAGGCTTGAGTAGCCATGGCGACGCTGCGGCGGTGGCTTGCCGTGGCGCTGGTGATGCTCCCCTTGAGCGCGGGCCGCGGCTTTTTCCTCCCCTTGCACGACCCACAGAACTGCGCTGGGACTCAGTACTTCGATATCGCCAGCTTGGACTGCCGGCGTTGTGGCGAGTTCCAGAAGCAAAGCGCTCAGGGTGAGACTACCTAAACTTTAAGGCTCAACCGGATGGAAGATGGAGCTTTTTAAAAGGTTCATTCAGACGTTGCACTGAATTCAGTGGACCTTCTTGAACATAGTGCATGTAGAATTGCATGTTCATTTATTTCCCCCCAAAAAGCAGATAATTAATAGTTGTGCTTAATTACTTACCATCTTCTGGTCATTATGTAACTAAAGGTCAGATCGGGAAGAGTAGCTGCTCCTCGTCATTGGATCGCCTCCAGGGAAAAGAATACATATAACCACAGGGATAAATTAAGAAAGATGGTGAAATTGCTTTAAAGTGTGTTTATTAAGAAGCAAATTATTTGTTAATAAACGGACAAATCCCCGCATAATATGAACAGCAAGCCTGATGTTCTCTAGTTCTTGCTTCATACTGAGGGTGTGTGAATAAATAGAAGTAGTCATCAGGTGCCATATATTTTGCTGGAGCTAGATCTTTTGTACAGTCATTCTCTGTCCAGACAGAGAAATACTAAAAGCTGGTATTATTGGGCAAATGCCAACTATTATGCCATTCAGAGACTGAAATTGCTGTAGTACATAGAGAACAATGAGAAGTAAGTGAAAGTTTTGTTATCTACGTAGAACCATCTTGGCTCACTTTCTCTCTGGATGGTGGCCAGGCATCCTTATTTAGCTCTGGAGATTGCAGATTGGTGGGTGGAAACATTACATGTATATATTTACATTCACACATTCTTACATTTAAGCCCTATCTTCCATTAATCTTGAGCATTATAATTGGAAGAGAAAGTAAAGTAACTTCTCCCAACTGCTATAAACTGCAGGTTCTTTCCATGGGAAATAAAGAAGGCATCTGAGTAGAAGAGAAGAAACTTAATCCTCTTTCCATCTATTGATTCATCTATCAATGGATTCCCACTAGTAGGGAAGGACAATGGAGACCCACTGAAGGCACCTTGTTAACATTTCAAAATCTGACTGTCAGTTCTCTCAGAATTTTTGGGATCTCAAGATTGCCTCTTTTTTCAGGTTTGACTCTAGTATTGGAACCTGCTAGAGAATACCTACTGTCAAACCAAAATTCTACCAGGAAACGTGAAGATTACTTTAGAAAAATGATTCCAATTTATTTCTTTAATTTATATAGTCATCCACCTCTTAACTGCTTCTCTGGGCAACGAACATAAAATATTTAAAACCTTAAAAACTTAAAGGCAACATATGTAGAGAAATTTAAGAGATCTCTTTCAGTCATATCCTTATTAAATATTTTAATTTGAAGCAGATAATACAAGATACTGTGTATTTTTCAGGTACATCATGTGATTGTCTTCCAGGATTCAAGAAAGTTTTTGATAAAGGTGGAACATCTATTATGTGCAAAAAATGTCCAGAAACTATGGTAAAATCAACCTAAAATATTTCTATTTAAAAAAGTAGGTAGATTAACTTTGTTTTTTTCTACACTGTAAGCTTTAAAGTGAGTTTTAAATACTTTTAATCTTTCATTTAGAGTGGAGTTACTCAAGATGGATGGGACTGCATTACTTGTCCTAGTGGCTTAACTATAGAAGGAAAATGTATATGCGCTAATAATGAGATTTTAGGTAAGAATTTTATAAAGTTATTTTATGTTTGTTTATTTTTCCAGGCAAATCTATGTAGAAAGTTATATGTGAGATATACTTTAACATTTTAGTTCATGAACAGATGAAAAATTGTAAAGTTTTATTTATTCCAGGAACAAAATGGATATAATTATGTATTTCAATTTGTGTTTTAAAAAATAAAACAATTCATATGTGTTTTTTCAGATCCACTATTCCAAATAATAACTGAATGTAAATTTTATGGCTATTTTCTTACTTCGCTAAAATGAAAATCTCATTTAGAAATCACTGAAAATTTTACAGCAAAGCAAACCTGCTGTCAATGTCTTTGATTGAATGGTTTTCAGGATCTTCTTCTGAGCTCTTTTATTTTCCCAAATTGAAAATAAATTTTTTCTCTGAAAATATGTTCTTCTGAATTTACACTTTTGTTGCAAGTTAGATTATGATACCATTTTTCTCTTTGATGAAAGTTGCAACATAGAATAGTGTTGAGAGAGACTTACAACACAGCTTTTGTTGTTACATAATTAAATATAAAGTTTCCTTTTAAAAACATGTTAGCTGATTTTTTCCCTTAAAATAACTGGTAGTAATAAATGATCAAGCACTTCCTATTTACAAAAAGTTATTTTTTCATTATTCAGTGTAATTTCTGGAAAAATCATGACCAAGATCTCCAAATTGGGAGTCATGTATTAAGCAATGTCAACTGAATTTTCTGGATTTGCTCTTTTTAAATATACATTTTAAATATTCATGCGTTACCCATTATATTTAACTATAATATATCTATACTAAGATTATTACTAATAGTCTTGTAATTTTTTTAAGTGGAAAGAAATATTAATGGTTCACTACTGAAAGCTGCATTATGTGTTCAGTGTGATGGAAAGGAACAGTCGTTTTCAGTTGCAAATGCATTAAATAACATGTAAGTATATTATTTATATAAGATGTATATTGGATTAGGAAACAACATTTGCCTTTCTTATTCTCATTAAATTTGCACAATTTAAAAAAATAATTGATGTTTGCCAAATGTAAAGATTTCAAAGTGTTTCCGCTTTTAAAAATGTATTGGGCTGATTCAAGAATAACACTTTTACCTTCCCTCTCCCCTTTCATTCAATTGTGTCCTCCTTTGAAGGCAATTCTCATTATTTTGCTAAAAGGGAGAAAAGTCAGTGAAAACTTGTTCTATTTCCAGGCTGCCTTTTCAACATTGATTTAACTCTAGTGCAGTACGCAGCTTTACCATGATACCATGACACTGAGAGATACTGTATCCATTCATGTTGCTTATTAACCTAAGAACCATTGGATCCTTTATTTAAGGTTATTTAGTGTTAAACTCTATGTACATTCTTCACATTTTATTCTGTCTTTTGTAGGTGCAAAAGATGTGAACCAACATTCATCAGCGTTAACAAATCATGTAGCTGTTCTGAGCCAAATATTTTAGTAAGTGTAACAAATACCAGATAATAAAAACAGCTGCTTTCAATGTTATTTGGGCACCAAGGAGGGGTATAAATTTAATAAGTAATCATAGTTCATTGTATTGAATATGGGGAAGCTTGTTCACATAAGTTGCCTGCATCTACTTTTCACCGGTTTTCCTAGAATCACGTGGAGGGACCATTTATCTTTCAGGTCCAGACCATTTGTAGTGCAGCAATCCTACTGCAGCCTCCTGCTACTTCGTATGACACTCCCAATTTGTTGGAGTTTTTACAGGACATACATGGGACTGCAGTAGATGGGATAGGAGTTAGGTTGTGCATGCCTAAATCTGAATTAGACTGCTGTACTAAATCTAGATATCAGTGGAATGTTCACTAAAATGAGACATACATGTCCTCCCAAATTCTTTCCTCAAACAGTTTTGCATGGGAGATAGGAAAGGACACTCAAATAAATGGTGAATTACTGAAATTCAAGTGGCTTGCTTTGTGAACTGCATCTATTGTTGGATCTTCAGTGTAAAAGAAACTTTCTTATTTTCTCTAGGTTAAGACCTCTACCTTTAAAATAGATATGTTCATGACAAGATTTATTGATTTTCAATTTCAGACAGGAAGTTTATGTTTTACAAGCACTGGAAATTTCCCTCCAAAAGGAATTACAACTGTTCGATTTGGAAAGCTAGTAAGTTATAGTCACATTTTTATATGATTTACAAAAGCATTGCACTCAGGGCGTAAAACAACTGTTGATTTTAAGCTCCTAAAACTACATAAATACATCATTTTTACCCACAGCATATTAACATAAAAGCTAAGTTTAATATGCAGTAGAACCATAGACACAAGAGTCAAAAGAAGCTTCTTGAACATGTAATCCAATTTAGTGCAGAAATCTGTGTGAAAACATCAGTGTCATATAACTTTCCAGCTTCCATTTGATGCATCTACTGAATGAAAATACACCATTAGATTTGATTTTACTAATGAATTTTCTTACCATTAAGTAAGAAGCCTGATAACTGTAAGATTTTCTCTAATGTTCATTCGGAAGCTGTCTTCCTATAAATCTGTATTCAAAGTCTTGACAGCCTTTCAAGTATTTGAGAAGTGCTATTAAATTTAATTTTGGTTACTATCAAGTCAAGTGTTGCTGATTCTTTGAAGGAAAAAGTCATCAGAGTGCAGTCTTTCCTATACCTGGGACTGACTTAAGAGCAGATGTTTGTAGAATTATACTAAGATATCTTTAACATGCATGCAAATTCATTAGAGGTCAACGATGCTAGGAATGGTTAGTGGAACAAGAAGGGGCAAGCAAAGAATATGCTGGCTTGATAACATCAAAGCTGATACAAAGATTAACATTCAACAACTGAAAGAAGCTGTGCTTGACAGGGCAGCAGTGAGAGCACTTGCCTATAAAGTCACTAAAAATTGGATATGACTGAATGGTTAAAACAACAACAAACTTGTAACAATTTGAACCATTCCATTTCTAGGGCATCACATTGAGATCAGAATGGTTTTATAAAAATCTGCAAGCATCAGCAGCTGCTTGCTGGGTATGTATTAATTTTCTTTTAGAACAAAATTATTGATAAACATTTCTAATCCATGTAATTTATACAGCTCTGAAGTTAATAGTAGCAGCTGGAACCAAAATTTCCATTGCTGATCAATGCAGTCATAAAGTGTAATGTCACATCCCAGCATCCCTGTGGTCATGTGATCACAGTCTGAGCTCTTGGCAACAGGCTCACACTTAGGACCAGATACAGGGCCCTGTGGTCATATGGTAGCCATTTGCAACCTTCCATGCCAGCTTCCCCAGAAAGTCAGTGGGGAAGCCAGCACGAACAGGCACAAGTTGCTGAGCTAAGTCATCTTCACACGTGCACCCTGCCTCAGGGCTTTTAGCTCACATTGCATTGGCCATTCACACAGCCTGTGTACCCTCCAGGCCTGCCTTGCACCTCTGTGCACCCTCCCCAAACCTTGTCGCACCTCTCTCATGCACCCTCTCCAAATCTCATCACACCTCCCTTGCACCCACATGCACCCCATTCTATCCTACCCTACCCTGCAGCAGCCTCTTACCTCCCTGCTAACTTGCTTGCAAGCCACCTGGGACTTGCAGCTTCTTGCTAGCTTCCCCACTGACTTGGTTGTGATAAGCCAGCAGAAAGATGCCTCGCCTCAGAACCATTGGATTCAGTTAATGATGGCAACTGGGATGATTTAGGGATTGCCATCACTAAACAACGCAGTCATGCTTTACGACCACATTGCTTAGCGATAGAAATTCTATTATTGATTGCATTGTAAGTCAAGGACTAACTGTATGGAGCATAATGTTAGAAAACAACCCATGTATTTTCTTTTGTTCAGAGGGGGGGGAAACATTTTTTTTTCTTTTAAATTTTTTTGTTCTTTTATATAATTTTGCACACTGTTCATAATTGATGGCTTATTTTCTTTCAGCTATATTCCAATCTTACATCTTGCCAAGCCTTGGGAAATATGTGTGTTATGAACATGAATAGTTTGAGCTCTGCCACCCCTGATGCATGTGGTTTGTTTCAGTTTGTGTTTGCAAATACAGTTGGACTTGGTACTGTTCATTCAATATCATTTTGGTATGTTGTCTTTGTCAGTCATTCCTTTGAATTATGCGCTATATGCTTTTGCCATAGGTAGGTTGCAGTAAACGCTATATAATTGTTTGCAGGAGACAGTCTCTTCCATGGCTATTCTATGGTGACCAACCAGGCTTAGCATCCCAGGTTCTTGATGGAACGGAGCTACCTACCAGCTTCACTTTTAAAGAAAAAGATGAGGTAGGTTCCCTGCAGTAAAATTCTATTGTTTCCTGCAGTTAAAAGTCTCTTTTTTCTCAATCTAGACTTGTCCCTGATGTGATTTTGTACTGATTAATTTACCCAGGAGACTATTTTAATGTATTAGTTCATTTCTTGAGGATAGACTGCTTTTGAATATGTATCTTAAAAATAGAACATGAAAATCTATGTTACAGTTATATTGGAGTTTTTCATATAATTTGAAATGACCAAACTGTTTTTATTTTCAGGTTTCCATTATTTGAAGGGGATGGGAAATTAGCACTGTGCCGGATCAAAACAGCTTATTTATTAGAATTTAATTTTATATAAACTAATTTCATTTTCTTCACAGACATATATAAGCTTTTCTGTTGGGGTTTGACTTTTTTTCTTGAAAACAAGAACATTTTAGGCAGGAGAGCGTTTGCAGGCATACTTATCGTAGGCAGACATTAATTTTTAATATGTACAATACAAATAATCATGCATTTAATTAAGATCTTAATTAATTAAAAGTTAATATTTCCCCATATCTGTTTTGCTGAGAGAGTTCTATCTCATAGCTTCAGGTCTACATTGGTATGTTGTAACACTTCTTTGTATTAAAATTATGGTCATTATTCTTTTTCATATTTTTAGAATAAGGAAATAACTTTTACCTCTCCAAGATAATGTTTCCATGTGGTGGGCTACACAGTAAATGGAGTGGTAGGGATTTTCATTTAGTACTTAATTCTTATGATAGTTTTCCTTATACAGTTGTAAATTTGCAACATGAAATATTAATACTAATCTGAATTTCTTTTTGATCTTGCATAAAAGATATGCCTAAGATGCAAGAATCTAGATCTTGAAAGCACCTAATTTTTTTTACAGGATGTAAAATTAAATTTTATTGCAGCTTCATACGATGCAATGGGAAATTTTCTGAAATGGCAACATTTAGAAGATGGTCTTTTACAGGTAAGGAAAGAGCACATCACCTTGTATTAATTTAGGTTAGGAATATAGGATCAGATTTAGTCAAAACTGTCTATTAAAATCTAGTAGAACAAATTTGTCAAAAAAGGTTTTGAATAAATTTAAACAGGGCTAGATGTAATGTTTCTTCCTCTCCCATCACCACTACTGCATACTTTGCAGGAACTCAAGAAGGTATGCCAGTCCTCCAAAGCAGATACAGGGGTTTGCAGAAGGTGGGATGGGGAAGAATCTATTTGAGTCACAGAAGCAGTTCCATGGAGAAAATGGTATCATTGGTGCATTTCTAATTATGAATCCACATGCTTGCATTTTGAGTCCCATCAACATAGTTTCAAAATACAAAGTGTGGCGGCAAAACATTCTATAGCCTTATCATCTAAAATCAATTCTAGGAAAACGTACAGGTAGTCCTCAACCTATGACTACAATTAGGACCAGAACTTCTGTCACTCATCATTAAGTTGCATCTGATTTTAAGATCGTTTTGCTGTGGTCATTAAGCCAAGCACGTGGTGGTTAACTAAATTTGGCTTTCCCCATTGACTTTGCTTGTCAGAAGGCCCCTGAGAAGGCCACAAATAGCCATCACGTGACCCCAGGGTGCCGAAACCATAATAAATACATACCTGTTGCCAAGCCTCGAATTTTGATCATGTGACTACAGGAAATGCTGTGGTGTTAAGAGCTGTGAGAACCAGTCAAAAGTCACTTTTTTCAGCGCTGTCATAACTTTAAACAGTTATTAAACAAATGGTTTTAAGTTGAGGATTACCTGTAATGGTATGTGGAAATGACCTTGGGAGACCAAGAGGAAGAGCTGCAGAGTGGGCAACCATCATGTTAAAAGATATCTCAGAAGGAGGAGGGCATAGGAAGCAATTCAGAAGGGACCCTCTCTAGTTTTCCAGAGAGTAAAAAGGAGAAGAGGAGAGAAATTCCTTAAAACTGTTAATGTCATCTTAGAAAAAAGATAGTGTTGATATCCCTGGTACAGTTTAAATTTATGATGAGCCCCACAAAAGGCACTTATGGCCCAAATACACATTTCTGACAGCCACACGCATGCAATCATGTAACTGCATTTTGGGCACTTGGCAAGTGATCTACATTTAAGGTTTACTTGTTTACTTCCAGTTTCCAGCAAAAAATACTTCGGAGCAAACAATCAGTTCACTTTGCAACCCTATGTCTGTGTAACAGTTGTCAGGGAAACAGTTCATAAAATTGGGGGCAGTCATATGATGATCCCCTCGGTGACTGTCATGACTTTTCACCAGGCTCAGTTACAGTCATAAGTCAAAGACTACCTGTAGCGCTTTATGTCAATTAAAAATCCGAAGTGACAAAACTGCATTTTGTCTTCATAAAAACATAACTCCTCTATCTTCTTCTTTTTTTAAAAAAAAGGAATGAGTGTAACATTTATCTGAGAATATTGTAATGAAGAATGCTAATTTTATTTTATTTTTAAAAACAGCTTTGTCCAGACACATTAATGAGACTCAATGCTGCTTATAAGTTTGGAACAACTTACCAACAAAAGGTGAGCATAGGTTTTTTTTTAAGATCCATAATATCTACATTATTTAATGCTAGAGAAGAAAGTGAATATCCAGTTATTGTGCTTTTTCTAGTGTAAAGCTCCATGCTCTCATATGGAGTGACAGAAATAAGACTATTCTGGGTTGTCACAGTATGAACACAGTTGAAAATAGTTTGGTATTTATACGGTATTTGGAGATCACGTAATTTTAACTAAGAAGTGGTAATATACTGCATATTTTGCAGTTCAGAATTTGGTGTTATTATTGGTTTTTAAGCCATGCCTGAATTCCAAATATATAAAATAAAAGGGCTTTTTAGAATCAGCAGGGCATGAAAAATCAGTACTACTTGAAAGTGCACAGAAAAACACCATCAACAATTCATTCAGTGTTAAATTTGAGGGTTGTCCTGTTACTTTTTTTTAATTAAAATTATCTAAACAGAAATGAGTAATGATTTTGGAAGTTTAAAGCATAGTATAAAAATACTTAAATAGCAGTTAGAGAAAAAAGAGTGGGGAACAAAAGAGGATGGCTGCTTGATTGCTTTTCCTTATACAATTGTTTCTATTTTTTAATTTTTTTAATATTTATCTTAAACATATTAAATCTCATCTTTTGAATTTTCACTTTAATCCTCATCTCAGTGTAAAACTTATTCAACACAAATAATAGCTTTCTTTTTAAAAAACAAAAAAACAAAAATCAAAATGGACATGTTAACGTTGCCTTGCTATTATGTAATTGTATTATGCCTTTCTCCCTTTCATTGTTTTATTTTTATTTATTTTTATTTATTTTTCATGTTTTTACTTAACTAATTAAATACTGAAACAGTAACATTACTATTATAAGCCTATGGAAATGTTTTTTAAAAACTTTATCACATTTTTAAATATTTAATATATTTAACTCAGTGATGTTAAGCATTCTGTTCGACAGCTCATTAGATGAGGCATTAAACATAAAACTGCCAAAAATGTATCATAATGCTGTTAAATAAATCATATCTGAACTGGTGTGGACCGTTGTATTTGCAGTATTTCACTAGCATTATTGTAGCATCAGAAACAGTTCAGAAAAAGCACACCTTTCCCAATGGAGCAGCCTTCCCAGGAGTGGATTGAAAGGGCTTACAGGAACCCCTTGTTGAAGTTTTAAAAATTATCAGAGTTCCTTGATTACAAAAAATAACAAGTCCTTAGTGCTCTCTGAGCTTGGTTATTTTCTTGAAGATGTTTCATTACCCAAACTAGGTAATATCATCAGTGCATGATAGTGAAATGTCAACAAGAAAGTAACCAAGCTCAGAGAGCACCAAGGACCTCTCATTTCAACCCTGAGTTACAAATATTCTGTTAGTACAAAAAAATAGTTTGATAAAATATAATATTGTGACTGTGAATAGTGGTGACGCTGTTGTCATCCATCTACTGTTTATGACAAAAGAGTCCCTTGTTAGCAAATTGACTATACACTCTGAATTCTTCTATATGGAAAAGTTACAGTGCTTGGCCCTTCTTCATTTAATGCAAAAACATGAGGGACCTGATTAAGGCCCTAAACATAGAGAAAGTGAAAAGACTGCATTTTCTCTCTTTCTCATAACACTGGTATGTGCTAAAGGTCATTGGAGGAAGATTCAAAATAGGCAGAAAAAAGGACTTTTTTACCCAGGGAGTCAAGCTGTGGAATGCAAGATGATTCTTAGTAGTTGAGTCCATCTTATCGAAATATGTCCAATTGATGGAGAATAAAGTTCTCAGTATCTTTCTAAATTGCCAGGTATTGGGGAATAGCAAAAGGGAAGCTGTTATTCTCATGTCCAACTCAGTGTACCCAAAAGATTCTATCTTGACACTTTGTAGTTGTATACAGACTTTTGAAACCATTTGTATACTCTCTTTGTTCTGTCATTCTGTTTGCTAAATATTAATAAGGTACATGTTTTAAAGGGAAGGCTTTTTCCTTAACATTTTTCCATTTTTGAGCTTTCTTGGATGTTACTAAAACACATTACACATTCATTTGCTCTTTTGATACAGTGTATAATTTCAGTTTCCAAGATTTTAAAGGATTATGCTGAACCTGTGTTTTACGATATATTCCTTGAATATCGTGATGAAGAAGATGGACAGCAATACCTTTGGGCTGTGCCGGTGTTAAATGTGAATCTTAAGTATAATGAAATATTTGTGAACCAAGGTAAGAATATTCTGTTGACGTATCTCAGTGAATGGACAGGTAAAAAGTAGGTGTAATAAATATATAATTCCACTTTCTTGTTCTTCAAAAGTATTGCTACTTTTTATCAGTAACTCTACTGGCACTCTAAACCTCATTCATACATAAGTGACCTCATTTCAATAAAACACAAAGCCATAATTTGGTATTAAGTGAACAAAAATCAGATTTAGACCTCCCTATTCCTTCTCTTTTCAGGCAGCCCTATCAATAGGAGAATAGAAGTGTTCATTCAGTTTTGAGTTAACTGAAGCTTAATACTTAAGCACTGTTAATTTAACAATGTTATTGAAATAAGCCCAGTTTGTAAATGATCGTTTGAAATTGAATTGTTTTCAGTAAACTGTAAGGCCAGCCACAGTTTATTTGAACATAAAATTAACTATAGTTAATTAAAAACAGAATCAGAAATTTAGTCTTAGGGCAGCTATGCTAGGAAAGAAGGAAAGGCAGTATACATGTGTTCCTGAAGTAACTTTGGTTAGTTTTAAAAGTAAATATATTAAAATGTATTTAATAGTATGGAACAACTTAGTTATTCAACATGATTTATATCATTGTTATCATTGTTCTATATTAGTGATAAACAATGCAGGTTTCCTTATTTTTCTTTCTCTTACAGTAGTTCTCTAAAAGTTTTTTTTTCTAAAGTTGTAATTTTATATGTTTTTCAAAGGCAGTAATGTGAATAACTGGTTTTTGACACGGCGTATATTTTTGGTGGATACCTTAAGTGGACGAGAAAATGACTTAGAAAGCCAGCCAAAAGTAATCCGAATTGCTAGTAAAATAGCAATAAGGTAAGGTTATATAAAATTTGGATAAGATGCTGCCCAGTTGTAAATTCCCAACTTCTAATTTGAATTTTCTTTGATCCAACATTTTGCTATGAGAAAAAAAATAACTGCACAAAAATAAGATGGCCCAATGCCCTGCAACCATCAAAACCCCCACATATATGCTCAAAAGGGAGCTCTGTTGAATTTATTGGGATTTATTCTGCTCTTTCTATATAAAGTGTGATCATAGGTTGAAAATGGTCCATCCATGCTGACGATAATATCCTCAGTTCAAACAAGTATTTTGCCTATACATACAACGTGAGTCTAAAGGAAAATTTCAGGAAGTTATTGCTATAAGTTTTACTCTTGAAGAGGGAACTTGCTACCATAAGCAGTGAAATGGGAAGCAGCTTTAAAAATGCTATGATTCATACTCAGACTGCAAAGCAAAAGCTAATTTCATATATGACTTGCTTCAGTAAAGCCATCAGTCACTGATAAAAGTAAGTGCTGTTGATGAGACATGGGACCAGTATATTGTCTTAATTTTGTAATCCGTACTTTGTAGAAGGATGAATACAAACAGAGAATAAGTTTGTTTTAACCCCATACAAACACACCATGGCCAGGAAGTTTAGCCGGCTAGATTGCTGTTTTGCTAACCCAGAACCAGAATATTTCAGTTCTTCTGAATTTCATCCAAGACAAAATCAAGAGCGGTTTTACCAAATAAGTGGGACAAGGCCAATGTACCACATTCCTTTCTTCTGCCCTCTTCTGTGATCTATACCCCCTGCCACCTTTTCTTCCCAGTCTCTGCCTTTGCCTATCTTCCATTAACAGTAATTAAATAATATTTTTTATTATAACAAATAACCATATTTAATCATAGTTCCATAACAAAAGTTCTGGGAGTTAAAAAGAGTAATGATTGTTTAAAAAAGAGATGCTAGGCACATTACATTAATAAGAATAAGAAAGCAAGTTTAAACAAAACATAGAACTTACTTACTTACTTCCAATGGTGCCAATTGCGATTTTCCATCTAATGCTCCATTGCATTCCTTTTTGCAGCATTCGTCTTGTGCGGAACACTCAAAGGGGAGCCATCTATCCACCTCTGATAACAGTTGCCTATAGTGATGTTCTCATCCAGAATCCCAATGCTGAGAATATAATGGTAAGCTCTTCTCTGCCTCTCAGCTACATTTAACAGTAGCTTCTCCAGGCAACCAAAACAGCATAACCAAGTTATAATCCTGCTGAATAATGAATAATCCCACTGATAAACTGGAAAGCACTGAATTTTGATCATTATAAAAGTTTCACGGTTAACAAAAAAGTGCTTTAGATATCTTTAAGTCAGAGCTTAGTAGCAAGAACTAAGCTCTTACCTGTTTAACCCAGTTTATTGAATCGGAATGGGACAATGGAACTACAGGCACATAGCTGCGCCCACTTCACTATGGGCCCCCCACCACAGCTAATTTATCACAGGCATGCCAGCCGAGGATAAATGCCCGTGATGGGTCAGTTGCAGCAGGAGGTACACGGTGAAGCAGGCATGGCCAGGCAGCCACGTTCAATTGTCCTAGACCCTTACTGAATGGCCATTAAAATGAATGGTTACAAACTAGTGCATCCTCACAAAATCTTCATTCTGATTTATTTAAACATTGATCAATTTCTTGGTTTCCTATTTCTCCCATAATTGTGCTTAATATCTAGCCGTCCATCTCACGAATATGACTGAGTACCATATAAGAAAAGCATGCCCAATAGTCTGTGATAATATTTTACGTTTCAATTTTCCATTCCCAGATTACTTTTTTTTGTAGACAAGAGTCACTGAGTTAGCACTTCCTACATTCTACTCTGTATTAATTATTTTTTAAACAATCTCTCAGTACCAATTTTACATATAAAGCCATGCTGTTTTGAAAATTCCTTACCAGTGACTGTTCAAATTTCTATATTGTAGCACTATTTTTCTGACACCGTCCACTTTATCTGTGGTGTTATGACATTCTTTTGCCAAAATCTGAAGACTAACTTAGCAAATAGATGAGAGCCAATGACGTACATTTCATTTTAAGTAATTATATTTTATGACCCATAAACTTTATGTTGTGTGGATGGTACTCGGGGCCATTGTTAGGTTTTGCCGCCATTAACATGATTTTCATGGTTTACATGAAAGCTGGGACATGACCGCTGAAGTAAAGACAAGGATAGAGAAAGCTCGAACAGCATTCTTCAAAATGAAAAAGGTCTTCTGCAGTCACGACATAAGCCTAAGACTGAAAATCAGGCTTGTCAGATGCTATATTTTTTTCTATCCTGCTCTATGGAGTAGAGAGTTGGTCTCTGACAGAAGGCCACCTGAAGAGACTAGAAGCATTTGAAATGTGGATTTACAGGCGGCTGTTACGTATAAGCTGGGTGGACAAGATCAGAAATGAGGAGGTTTTAAACCGCCTGGGAAAGCCAAGGGAAATCATCAAAACAATTAAAAAACGAAAGTTAGAATATTTCGGACATGTGATGCGACACCCAGAAAAATACGGCATACTCCATTTAATCCTCCAAGGAAAGATTGAAGGCAAATGAGGTCCAGGCAGAAGAAGAACATCATGGCTTCAAAACCTAAGGGACTGGTTTGGACAAAACTCAGCAGCACTTTTTCGTGCGGCTGCTGATAAAAACAGGATCGCCAACATGATCGCCAACGTCTGATAGCGGATATGGCAGAAGAAGAAGAAGTGTGGATGGTGGTGATCAAGTACAGGTGATTTAATTAGTAAAATTATTCTTTTGTCATTCTAACAATTTCTCTGTTTAGGTTTCCTTCTCAGTCGACTATGAAATGAATCAATCAGAGGCTCACATTCACACTGATGTAAGCATTCTCTTCCCACCAAATTTTAATTTCTTTGGAACTTGTCTGCTCATTTCCATAGGCAAAGCCATATGATTTGCTTACTTGTTCCTGCAGATAGCACTAGGTGTTCTGGGCGGCCTGGCAGTTCTATGGTCCCTTCTCAAGACTGCTGGCTGGAAAAGGCGTATAGGAAGCCCCATGATTGATTTACAGGTATGAACAGTTATCTAATACTAGATAATACTAGTTTATCTAGTATTATTTAGTTGTATCTGTTAGGACACTTTCCTGCAACAGCTTTGACCTGGTTAAAGCATAACACCTGGGTACTGTTAACAAACTGATGTTATGATCTCACCTAGTAAAAATAAATCCTATTCAGTTTAATTACTTTTTGTGGTGCACACTTATGCCAGGATTACAACTTTAAGGAATGTAAGCACTGCGTTAACAGCATCAAATTGGAAACTCCAGTGTCAGAAATAGTTTTTATATAAAACTGCAATCCTAGTATGTATGTACAATAGTAAATTTCATGAAAAACAGCAAAAAGGTTCTTTTAATTACTCATCTCTGAATGGAAGGAGCCTCTATGTCCTGCATAACGAGGCTTATTTCCAAATAACCTGGCATTCTAAATCTCATTTTAGCAAAGAATATATTTATTCTTTGGGGTAGTATAGCCTTACTCCTGCATTCTTTCAACCCACTGTTAATGACATAATTGTATGTTACACAATAAGAGCAGCACAGTATTATATTCATGACTTATGTTGGCTTATTTGAACAGTAAGAAATAAGGAAAACTATTTCCTAAATACACTTCCACATTTGGGTGCTGAACTGTTATCTCTCCTACAGATTCTTTCAAAAATCTTCTGTGAAGCCCCTACATATTTGTTCAAGTATAATTTTTATTAAAACTTTTAAATAAGAACCTAAAAGCTAACACAAACTAATAGACACTAAAAGGAAAAAGAAAGGAGAAAGCAAAATGTGCAAGAAAAGGAAAAACAGGTAAAAACAAATAGAAAAGAAAGGAAAAAACATAAAGTGGCTTCTGATATTCTTCAGAGCATAGCAATTATAAGTACAAATATATTTGACCTCTCTCTGAAGTTACATCATAATACTTTCCTTTCTATGATCTATCCTACCTAATCATCAAAACCATAAATTACAAGTTTGTTTTTTTCATTATTATATAAATAGTTCATAAGAGGCTTCCAGTCAGCAATAAAAAGATAATGTGTTTTCTCTAATTAAAGAAGTTAATTCATCCATTTCAGCAAAATTTGAACCTTTCCTGCATGTGAAGCCTCTGCATGTCAAGAGTCTCTTGATAGGTAGATGCAGCTGTTTAAAAGTCACTTTTCTGATCATTTCTGTTGGGGGGGGGGGAAGTCACTCCACTGCATCTTACAAAAACATAATTTTGTATTTTAGACAGTTACGAAGTTTCTACTTTTCTACTCCGGAGACCTTGCCAATGTTTTCTTCATCATCACAGTGGGAACAGGGATTTATTGGCTTATATTTTTTAAAGTAAGTTTTTTTCCCTTTTTTGTAAATGAATAAATCGTTCTGTATAATTATAAGACATCTGAATACTTAATATGTTTTACTTTCTCTTTTGCCTTTTCTGATCAGACCATTCAGGCAAGTTCTGCATGTTAAATGATCTTTTTGTTTGCTCTGATGCTTTTTCATTAGTTTCTCCCCTCTAAGTGCACTTGAAAAAATAATAGATCTAGTTAGTATCTATTCTATTTTGCTTTCAAGTTCATTAACTTTTGCAAAACTGCTGCTATTCTATAAGTAATAATTGTGTTATATCCTGTTTGGTATAATAAGGGTTTGTTGCTCTTCAGGCACAGCAGTTTGTCTCTGTTTTACTACCTCAGCCAAGTCAAGAAGATAAGTTCATTTCTTACGTTGGATGTGCTTTTGTTCTGAAGGTAAATATATGCCCTTTTGATTTCCAAAAATATAACTGCTACAATTTATCTGTGTCAGTTTGGAAACAGTTTGCATTCATTATTGTCTGAAGGGAGAAAAGCTTTAATGGTAACTTCTTTTTTGGAATACTACTTTCTTATTAGTGTTCACTAAGTTAAAATTCAAGGAAAGAATCTGAGAGTGGATGAAACAATTCTTGCTAAATGTATTTTAAAGTCTAGTTGAAAACTCACTCATGTTTATTTCCTAATTTTCAGTGGGGACATGAGATTACTTTTAGGTCTGCACTGAGTCAGATGTGATGTTGAAAACCTTAGAATAAGCCTGAATTTTAGCACAGTTGTAACTGAAAAGGAACATGTCTTTCTCCCCATATCCTTAAAAACAAAAGCATATGCTTTTTCTATTTGAAAACTCTTAGTTTTTTTAATCAATCTATAAGCATTTGAAAGTATAATACATATGTGTACATTAGTGAAGCATAAAGATTCTGTATATAATTCAGCACTGGATTTGAGGTAGGAAAAAACAGATACCTTTTAACAAGAATTTAAAAATTGTGTTCTTTAGAATTACAGAAATTAAATTCAGTAAAACTTATACCTCAATAAATACACCAGGGATTGTGCTATTAGTGGGAATTTCCTACTGGAAAAAGCTGCTAAATGAAACAGTCTGTCCAGAACGGTAGTGGACTTCTACTTGTTGGAAGCTTTCAAATGGAGCTGCATCACTTGCCAATCAGGGATGATTTATTGGAGGGCTTGGAAAAAAGATGACCTACAAACTCCCTTCTAATTCATGCATTCTGTAATTCTGTGATCTGATTGGAATTGCATAGGGAATTTCCAAGTCATCCATCATCTAGAACAGACATGTCAAACTCGCGACGTCGCATGACGTCGCGCAACGTATCGGGACGGTTTTGCCATTGCCGGCAATGGGGTGGGCGCGGCATGATGCGTCCGGCCCATGGGCCGGCAGTTTGACACCCCTGATGTAGAACATACAACTCCTGTTGATGGCAATAGGAGGCAGAGGTATTAGACAGGACTTTTCTTATTATTTGATAGGTGGCAATGTAAATGTCTTTCTCCATGTAATTCTAAATTATGGTTGCTTTTCTAGAATTGTCTTCTTTTCCAAGACAATAATTTTAAATTGTATTTTTTTATTTCATCTAATGATTTTTAGGCGCTGCACTTTTTGCATCTGCTTGTTTCCCAACTTTCAATAGATATCTTTTTCATCGACTGGGAGCGTCCAAAAGGAAAGGTTCTTAAGGCAGTAGAAGGTATAAAATGTTTTTCCGGTGGTTGATTAACTTGCTGATTTCAGAAATGGTGCAAATCACATCCTAAGCATTCTATGCTTATATATAGAAAAGTTTTACTTTTACAGCCATATGTAACCACATCTATATCTTCATTCTCATATTATATATGAAGTAACTGTACACATTCTTTTCATGTTGTGATGCTGTTCGTATGGTTTTTGGATAAGTAATAATTGCATACCCAAATCTTGGATTATATAAAATAGACCTGGGGGGAGGAACAAAAATGCATGAGGTTATTTAATTTAGTTAAACATCTATGATATGCTTTATATTAATTTTATATAATCTAATTATATTATCTAATAACTAGTGGTGTTTGTGCCATTGAGGCCAAAATAAATTTTTTAACAAATGTTTCTTCTTTATAGGAGAAAATGGCATAAGAAGTGTTTCTGCACCAGTCAGCATATGGAGAACATACTTCATAGCAAATGAGTGGAATGAAATTCAGACCATTAGGAAAATAAATCCTCTCTTCCAAGTGCTTGCTGTTCTCTTCTTTTTAGAGGTGACATTTAATTTTTTTTTTCAATGTTCCAAGATGTAATTGGGTCATGAAAATAGGGTAATGAAAAAAAAATCACATTTATAATACAATAGTTGTCACAAACTGGGTCTCCTAAAGCACCAGTTTTGAATATCTTTAAACTGACTTATGCAATCTGGACATCCAGCTATGAAATTATACATAATAATCAAAGCAGTATAATTAAGCATATATGAAGCTAGTTGCATACAAAACAATCAAATAGTCACTAACAGTCTATCAGGAATGTAATTCTCAGTTTTATGAGAGAAAAACAAGGGTGAAGTCAAAAAAAGGTAAGCGGAAAACATGATTTTAAGAAGTTCATATTAGCAATAGCACTTAGACTTATATACTGCTTCATAGTGCTTTATAGTACTCTCTGGTGGTTTATAATGTCAACGTATTGCCTCCAACAATCTGAGTCCTCATTTACCAGCCTCAAAAGTATAGTAGGCTGAGTCAACCTTGAGCCTTGTCAGGATAAAACTGCAGGCTGTGGACAGAGTTTGTCTGCAATACTGTATTTAACCATTGCGCCACCAGGGCACCTAAGGCATCATACAAGAGAAGAGAATCTTTTTTCATTTTCTTTCCTACTTGTTAGTTTAATGATTGTTGATAAGCAGCTTTTTTTTAAAGTTTGATTGCCAATAGATTAACTGCATATTGTCAATGATTATTCTAAACAAAGGGCAATGTTGAATGATCAGTCCAACATGAGGAATGTGAGCACTGGAATTACCAGTTATTCAGGCACTTAAGATTTAGTTTTTTTCTTTTACATTCAACATAAAAATTATTAGCAGCGTCTATTTGTATATACCCATCCAGGCCACATTTATAGTTTTACTATTAATCATAATTCAGGAATCATTGGAAGAATTCATCAGGAGCAGGGTATGCTTTCAGGAACTGACATATAAATTTGGGTGCATCTTGGCTGCGTCTTAATAATGGAAAACCTTCTTTGATGTTTTTGCTAAGATTGAACTTTTGTTTTCAATTGCTGTCTAACTCTATCCAACATGGATGATAGCTTCCTGACAATTCCCTTTATTATTGAAACAGGTCTCATGCAATAACATTCAACAAACCAAAACTGTATCAACTTCTTCTATATTTTTATAGCCACGTACTAAATGGCCACAATACAATAAAATATAATAAAGGAAGTCAGGCTACAGCCAAGAACCATTTCCCACCGAAAAGGAGCAGATACTGTTTGAGTTGAAATATGATTGATTTATTACTTACCTCAGTTCCTAAGACAGACAGGTTAATGGTTTTTTCTCTGGGCATAAATAAAAAATCTTGACAATATAGCAAAAGAATAGATGGGCTTATTTGTCAGACATGCAAATTCCATTTTGTTACTTCCATTATCTTACTAAAATCAACAGCTATTCAGGCTGAGAGGATATTTGAAAGACTGGAAGGACATTCTGGGGCCTTTTTAGTGTAATTTTATTCATGATTTGGCCAAAGTCAAATATTGAATAAATCAGGCAAGGGAGGTCAAATCAGGTAATCCAGTGTCTGGCAGAACGATATGCTTTTAAGTTTATATTATTTTCATTCATTATCTGTGTGTTCCTGGTCTTGAATCTGTTCAAGATACAATGAAAAGAAAATATATTTTCTAGCAGAATAAAAGTTAGCTGATGCATACTTCTTATATGAGACATAGATAAGAACACATTTGTTTTATGCATATAACTACAATAACAGAAAGGTCAGTACATTACTTCATCATACGCTCTAGGACTAGAGTTTCAATTTATATTCAATTTATGCGGTAGCCTCTGGGTGGTGTGTGATGTCCACTTGTAGATCTCAGAGGCTATGTTCTACAGCTTCCGAAATGTTTTTGATGTATGGCAGGGTGTGCCATGTGGTTGGTCTTGTATCTTGTTTCCTTTCTCTTCCCACTGTGTTGCGCAGACATCTTGTCAGACACTGTCAACACGGTGTACCCACAATCATTCATCACAAGATGAACAAGTGAGCATCACACACTGCCCAGAGGCACCATACAAGGACAAATTATGCATTGTAAAGATGGCTTAGAGGTGGGAGATACTTCCCATGTAATCTATTGAATCCCTTGCATGGATTGTGACTATGTAGGACAGACAGGGAGGAAGTTAAACACCAGATTACAAGAACACAAGCGAGCAGTCAGACGAGAAGACCCAAACTCATTCGTAGCCTCACACTGCATTGAACAAGGACACACATTCAACTTTGCAGCTACTAAGCTTGTTGGATGAGCAGGCACAAAAACAGCCAGGGAAGTGACTAAAGCCTGGGAAACAGGCCCCTCGTCCATCAACAGGAGTACTGATTTAGCACCAGAATATCAAGTACTTAGAAGGCGAGGGCTGGGCAGCACAAGCAAATGACAGCCGAAAGCCTAAAAGCCTGCCATCAACACACCCTAATCAACATCTAAAAAGCTACATACAACAGGCACTGTATAAATACCACACATAGAACAGCACACACTGCTAGAGAGAAGTTCCCTGAAGATGAGCTCAAACATAAGTTTGAAACCTGAGAAGATTAAAACTCTGGTCCCAGTGACCGATCCAGATTGGATCCTGCAGCATTATTCTGGGACATGTATATTCACCTTCACTCGTTATAAAATCTTTGCCAATGTAAATAGATATTTTTAAAATTTATCCATACAGTGGTACCTCGGTACCCATCTGGGGTTCATTCCAAGGGGCACAACAAATATTAAAAACAGGTACCGAGCAAATCATGTGACTTACGACATGACCCTTTATTTTGGCCAGAAGGAGTAGTGAGTCACAAGGCAGCTGGTGCCAGCAAGTTCTACCTTGCGTATCCAGTACCGAGAGATCAAGTACCCAGAAAAGCTTTTTGCTTCAAAACACGTGGAGTACCCAATTTGATGAGTTTTGAAGCAGTTGAATACTGAGGTATGACTGTAATTTGTTTGTTACCTTTACAGGTTGTAGGATTTTCAAATTTAGCCTTAATGGATTCATCTTCTGGTCTAACTAGAAACCCTGAAAGTTACATAGCACCCTGGAGCCGCATTTTGAGATATGGTATATCCACTGCACTTTGGCTATTGATTGCTGTAATTCAGGTAAAACTTTATAAAATCATTTTACTGTGACTGCCTTCCCATAAGATGATTCACGCTCATTAAATGATTTTATTGTGTATGAGTCATCAGCATAATGTAGATGTTTTTCTTCAGGAGTGGCTTTATGCACATTTATTACTTTCAGATACAAAATAGGAAATATCTCTCGAACAATAATATACCAAATTGTTATAATTATATTGACCTCTCTCATAATGAGAGAATAGTGACTTTCTCTCTCTTTCCACAACTAAGGAGGATTTGCACCTATGTACCAGAATCTGCTTTTCTTAATATTTAGTCTACGGGAAGGAACATCACTGAAGGACAAAGGGCCTTCTTATCAGTGATGTTCCTTCCTGTAGACTAAATATGATAGTCAGACTGAGTTGCATAGACTTCAGCTTAATACATATTAGTATTTTTCTACTGTATTTCCATTTTATGGAATTAATTTCAATACCAGTAAATATGTTTTATTTCCAATAAAATCAAATAAGTTACATATAATCATTATTAATGAGTTTTCCAAGAGGTGGCTCTTAATTCATGCATACTTGGGGATGATCACAAAATATTAAGAAAAGCAGATTCTGATACATAGGTGCAAATCCTCCTTAGTTCTGGAAAGAGAGAAAGAGTCATTATGAGAGAGGTGGGTTGTTATTGTGGAATTGGCAAAGTTGGAAATCTCTTCAGTTCTGCAAACCAGTCGCATGGTAGTACCTATGTAATTGTTGTTAGATTTATATTTTGCCTTTCCTTCTGGAGGTGAAACAAGTGTGTATTGCTCCAGCCTGGTCCGACGTCTTAATCAGTGTATCTTATTGGCTAAAATAGAAAAACAAATATTTTTTTTAACTTATTAGTAAATCTGATTTTTCACAGGTGATATATTTTTCTGTCATTCATGAAAGATTTATCGAAGATAAGATCAGACAGTTTGTTGATTTATGCTGCATGAGCAATGTAAGTATTTTATACTTTCAAATAGTGCCTTTCTTCAAAAAGGCTGTTCATATTTAAATGTTTCAAAATTATATTTGAAAAGACGTGCTCTGTCAATATATCTATAGTTAGTATACTAATAATTGATATCCCAAACTACTTTTTTTGAACAACTTCCCGATTTTTTACTAAAACCCATATGGGTTTCTTTATAATTTTACTGATGTAGACCTGTAAAAAAGTTCTATCCATAGGAAAGCTTCTGATGATATTCTGAGATAAATTCAGAATTCCGTTTTTCAAGTGTCTAAATTTAGATGTGAGCCAAAGAGAACAAAGGGCAGATTTTCACTTTTCTTCTTATTTTAATGCCCAGTGTAATGCCATTTGAATATTTAATAAAAGTCGTTCCACCCAGTGTAGTTGTTGCTAAGTTTGAGCTATATTCCAGTCCAATAAAGAAGTTGTTCCTACTCATAGCCTCATGCAAGGAAGCGTCTCATGATCACACATACAATTTCAACAGTGCTTCAAAATTAAGACATATCCTGCTTTCCAAATATACAGTTGCTTACGCTCTGTAGCATAAGAGTGATGACATAATAAATTTACAAAATGCAGTAGTGGGTAGAATTCTTCTTGTTATCTGAATGTATACTAAAATGCTCCATTTTATTTTTCTCATATTGCAGATTTCAGTTTTCCTATTGTCAGACAGATGTTTTGGGTATTACATTCATGGGCGATCTGTGCATGGCCATTCAGATACAAATATGGAAGAGATGAATATGAACCTAAAAAGGGAAGCAGTAAGTGAATAAACCAGAAGACTGGAAATCTAAAATGGTTTCATTCTATCAATTTTGCTTCTGCTACAATCTTAATTATAAGTTCAATTCATTCATTGATACCCAATTAACAGTTTACTCTCTTCTACCTTCCCTTCATTTGATTTTTCAGAACTCCAGTTCTGTCACAGCTTATGAAATTCACCAGAAAGAGACAAATAAAATATTTCACATGAACTTAACACTACAATGAAGAATATTTAACTGGGAGGCGTTAACACACAATCCATTGTCTCTTTCAAAGGAGTTTTTAATTTTTTAAATCCTGTTATAACGTTTGCATTATTTGTATGATTGCCTTATTTATTTATTTTGACCCTTTTTTGTAATTGTTCATATTTTAATTTTAAGCCATCCAGAAAAAAAGGAATAACTAAATTACCAAAGCTTGTAAGAGTATCCTAATGATTATGGAGATTCTCAGTCATCCAGGTCATAGTGATCCCAAAGGTGCTTTTTCACAAGGCAACTGGACTTTGTTTTTCTTTGAAGAAATTTCACTTTTCATCCAAGAAGAGAGATCACAACAGCAGTTAAAGAAAAAGGTCATTGATTTCTTGCAACAACTACTGAAGCACAATGCCATTGAAGAAGCTTCTTGGATAAGAAGTGAAATGTCTTCAAAGAAAAACAAGAAAATCCAGTTGCCTTGTGAAAAAGCACCTTTGGGATAGCATCCTAATGAATTTTGGTCATAGAGACAGGGCATCTGCAGGACAGTGTTCAGAAAGTCAAGATGTCAACCAGAAATGTACAATCAAAGCCCCACCCCCTTTAATCTGCGTTGTAAGAGACAGCTGCAGTTGTGGCTGCATCATTACTTTTTTGAGTTTGATTCCTATAGCTCTCCCTGAAGAGAAACTATATTCAACTGAACCATTAGCATATCAATATTATCTTTCATCACTTTTTGGTGGTGGCTGTTCTTACCATTATATAACTTATGAACAGTATATCAGAATTTTAAATTCTCCAGAGTTCTGGAATCATATACTGTACATATTCTGTTGTGACAGAAATAATATGGGGCTCCCAAACCTGAGCTAGAAAAATCCAGATCAGCCAAACAGAAAAAGAAAATTATTTATTCCCATCCAGTGTACATCCAGATTTTTTTTGCAGCTTGTATCTGATCACCCTATATCAGTGTTGCTAAACCTTGACAACTTTAAAATGTGTGTATTTCAACTTTCAGAATTTGCTGTCTACAAAATTCTGCGAGTTGAAGTTCATACATCTTAAAAGTTGCCAAGGTAGAGAAACACTAACCTACATAATAAAATGTTAAATTTCAATCTTTGTACATGTTATTTCATCAATTCTTTGTGTCATTTCCTCAGGAAAATCTGTGTAGCCAAAGAGGCTTGTTACCAAATACAGATGGTCAGACATTTCAGATTTCCATTTCAAGCAAAATGAGGCAGCAATATGACAAGATTCATGAATCATTGACAAGGGTATATATCTTTTTGTTGTTAGACTGTTTGCTATCAAATATTTGAAATATAATTTTTGCAGGAAATATGTGATCCAATTCTTGCTAGAGTATGGTATTTGATACAATTACTTCTCTCATTTTTGTTATCGTTGAATAACCAAGAATTTATTATTCATTCTCTATCTGTGTGTTGTATAGGTGGATCATCACTTTCCATTCATATTCCTACAGTTTGAGTGGAGTTTACCATTTATATTTGTATGTTAAAATGGTTGATGAGGTCCTTTTGGATAGTAGTATTAGTGCAGAATATACTCTTGGGAGAGAATAAATGTAGCTCAAGGTTGAACTGTGAAGTTCTTGATGCTCTCCGTGCTTGGTTGTTTGTTGCAGACATTTTGTTACCCAACTAGATAACATCTTCAGTGCTAAAAGGGAGTGATTATTTGCTCTGTTTGTAGCTTGCTCTGTCAGTATTGGTGGCAGTGTTGTTTTCTCCTGAGTAGTTCCTAGATGTTTACTGCTTGATTGTCTGGTGTCAATTCCTACTTAACTGGGTGTTGACTGCTGATAAGGAACTGTTCTAATCTTTTTGTTTCATTTTTAGCTTTTTTATTGTCTATAATACAACCCACAGCATCACCATAGAACACAAACCAACTAAAACCCTCCAAAATATCTTAAGTAAAGACCCAGTAGCCTAAGGGGAAAAAAACAGGAGTCATCTATAACATACAGTATGAAGATTTTAACAGCTATTATGTAGGACAAATCGTCAGAAACTAGCAGAGCGCATGCATGAACACCCACTAACAATCAGGATACACAAGGAAAACTCCTTAATTTCATAACACATGGAAAGACTTAACCATAGTTTCAACTGGGAAACTGTGAGTATCCTAGACCAAACTAAATCCTAAAATGCTGGGAAATTCCTGAAACCTTGGCACTCAAGACAAATCAGCTATCATAGTCACATAGAGGTAAACAACATTTACATACCATTCAAAAGAGACAATAAAGAGCTAGAAAGGAAACGAAAAGGCCAGAACATCTCTTGATCAGCAGTCAACACCCAGATAATTAGGGACTAACACCAGGATTACCGTCAGACAAACTTATCAAGCAGTAAATAATATTGCAATCATTGCCTTCTTCCTGGGCTCAGAGAAAGTGACTGGTCAAAGGTTCTCCAGCTTATTTTGTGCCTAAGGCAGGACTAGAACTGGTTTCTAGCCTGTGTCTTAACCACTACACCAAACTGGCTTATGTATTTTAATAATAGACTTCCTGTATTTTCAACTGATTAGTTCTGTGAATTTTGTGCTGCTTAGGAGAACCTTTGCATATTTTTATGCAATGATATTTTATGCAATACCATAAGCATGTTAGAATTTAGTACAATTGTAAATGATATTGCCTTAATGGAATACTCAAAATATTTAATTGCAAGCCTTGAATATTTAGTATGGAGATTTCCCAATAATGTCAATACTTGTTATATCAGAATGGACCCACAAATATGCATGCTTCAGATCAGCGGTCCCCAACATTTCCAATTTGGTGGCCTGGCGGGGTAGGGAGAGGGAATGACTGTGTGTGAGTGCAGGTTCACACACTCACGTGTGCAGCTCCATTTACACAAGTGGTGTGCACCTGCCACTCACACAAATGGAGCTTCACGCGCAAGCGTCCACTGCTCATGCAAGGGGAGCTGTGCGCAAGCACGAGTACCTGCCATTCATGCAAGTGGAGCTGCACATGCACAGTAGTGGGCCACAGCCTGGGACTTAGGGACCCCTGCTTCAGATTAATTTTTATTCTGTTTTCCTTTCAGAAACATGGTCCTGTTAGGCTTCTGAATTCTTCTGCAACTACATTTGAGCAAAGCACAAAAGCATACCATACTATGAATAAATTTCTAAGCTCATTTATTGATCATGTACGTATGATAATTAACATATAAAATATTGGTTTTCATGCAGTTGTGAGTTAGCTTGCTTTAGCTTGTGTTTCATATATGTCTGTTTATTAGGTGCAATATATTTTTGTCCCAAATATGGCTCATTGTTGTTCGTTTATTATTGTTGCAATTCCTCTTTCTAAGATGCCTTTTAATATAATTTGTGAACAGTATTTTTAGCTATGATACCCAGAACATAGTGTTATCAGCAGATGGGGCATTATTATATTTTAGTTTTTTTATTTAACAGACTTTGGCTTGATCTTTCTGTTGTTGTTGTTGTTCATCTATATTATCATCATCATCCACACAATTATTTTATACTTTTTATCCTGTTTTGCTTAGTTTGCAAACATTATCTTACAATAAACACTTTACTTTACTTTTTCTGTTACTGTTCTTTTGAAAGGAATTTCATAATGAAGAGTTTCTTTTGCTTTCTTCTGAGTTGTTATGTTTTCCCTTTTTAATAGGTTCATAAGGAAATGGATTATATCATAAAGGACAAATTATTATTAGAAAGAATTCTTGGAATGGAATTTATGGAACCAATAGAAAAGAGCATCTTTTACAATGGTATTGCCAATGTAGATTTCAGACGTTTAATTTATGAAGGCACAGGAATCCTAGCAATTTATTTCAATATGCAATCTTTTTTTTTTGTCTTGCACAGCATTTAGTGTTTCCAAAAGATTATCAGCTTAACTACATAACATATAGCTTATACTTGCTACTTTCTATATACATATATTTATGAAGATTAAATCTGTCAGCATTTAAATGCATCAGGTTGTAAGGGAATGGCCATCTTTGTATATTAGGATAAGTCAAGCTCTGCTGCCTCAATTGCCCTTGTATTGTCACTCCTCAAAATAGATGTGCCTTCAGCAGTGTTGTCTCTGCTACATCTTGTTTAAAATTTACAGAATTTACAATTTTGAATAGTTGTTCCTTAAAGATGAGCACACATTTCACACCCATTTTTCTCTCTTAACCTGATCTCAAGACATAAAACACTTTTAACAATTAGAGAGGAACAGTTCTTTCCTGTAGTATTTGTTCAGACAAAATTAGTCAATTTCTGAGCTTTGAGATTTGTGATACATTTACCAGACAAACATCCCTAACTGAATTGCTGCAGCTAAAACTATCTTATTTTCTAACTAAGTTATAAGTTAGCCATAATGCAACCATCTAATTAAGTCCCAAAGATTTTAACTTGCAAAAGTGTTACAGCCTATTAGGGTAATGATCTTCCATCTCTATAAATAGAATGTAGATAAATGATGTTGATCTTTTTAAAATTCTGGTAAAAACACTTTCTTTACCAAAAGAAAAGGCAGAGATGAGATTAAGTGGTGAATCCTTCATCTATTCTATCACTTTGCTTAATTTCAGCACTAATTCTGAGAATGGAATTTCCTTTATAGAGAAACCAAGCAGCTTCCCTTTCTGTTCATACTGGCAAAAGATTAGAAGTGTTATCACTTTTTCATTCTGAAGAGTCTTCGATTTTTAGGAATTTGGTCACAAATAGCCTATTGTTCAATGCAATTTAATTTTTACAAAAAGGACGCTCAGGTCAGGCTTGATTCCTAGCAATATGCAATTTTTGTGGCAACAATCTAAAAATGGTTTGGCATTGACTTTTTCCAGCTTGTTTTCAACCTCCCAATATTATCTTGCAACTCTGATATTTCCTGATGGTCTCCCATCCAGGTTCTGGACAATAACTTTATAAACCTTTAGAAATCAAATGCTTCTAGTTGTATTTTTAATCGTATTTTGCTTGTGAGAAGGGCTTTGAAACTCTTATTATGCTCTGGCAGAATTACATATACATTAAACACATTACATTGCTTGCAGCCAAATATAACTTGAGTCGTGCATTATTTTTTCCCCAAATCTATATAGATAGTTCATGTTTCCTTTGGCATTGCATGTTCTCTGTATTTTTTATCAATTCTCCAGTACAGTCAATTGGCTATGGATTATGAGAGATGGAACCTAGTTTGGAAAAACATTCTAGTAGTAGTTATGATTTTGTAAAATAAAGTTTGTTTTTTTTAAAGGCAAGTTATTCAGCAGATTTTTAAATTTTTTACATTTTATTTATTTTTCATTTTTGCAGATGAAGGTCATTCTTTCAGCGATATTCTTTATTATGGAAATGAAACTACCCTTCTCATCTTTGATATGCTGTTTTTTGCCATTGTGGATATAGCTGCTCAGAATTTCGTTTTAGCAGCTGTTCTTACATATTTACAACAAGAGGTAAATCTCACAATTAGAATAACATACATAATGCTTTAGGGTTCCATTCTGTCATTTATTTACAACTTGTAGTTATCCTGTGGGAAAATGTACATTATTAAAATTATTAATATCCATAAATTGCTATATACTTTATATAAACATCTTAAATAATCCATCTTTCACAATTTAAAAGGAAATGGCAAAACACACTGGAACAGAGAGCAAAAGAAAATATTGAACACTGGTTTGGTGATTTCCCACTAAAGTAGTGTTTTAAAGATTTATCCCTCCAGAGAAACATTATGCAATTATACCTGGCAATATATAACCTATTGTTATTTTATAAACTATGTTTAGTATTAAGCAAACTTAATCTGGTGTGGCATTTTCAGGAAGTACTCTGAATTCAGTTCAGAATCCTCTGGTAAATTCCCATTTGTTAATAAAATCTGACTGTTCAAACAGCAAAGTCATGTGGTTTCATTTGTTTGGCTGTAGAATACCTCTAGAATTTCCAAGAAATTATAACTTGCTACTCTCTGAAAGCCTGAAATAGCATATTTAAGACTGGTCACTTTAAGTTGATATATCCTATAAAGTGACTGATCTTAAAGCTTTGCTTTTGATATATTTCTTAGAATTCCAAATTAATATGAATACACATTAGATAGATTTGGATGTCCCCCTTTTTCTCACGAACTGTAATATCAATTTGTCACAATCTTAAGACAATAATCTATATGAGATTAAACAGTATGTAAGTTAACAGAACAGCCTATGGACATTTGTTGCTACACAAAGAATATTTGGTTCAGTTTGTGACATATCATCTAAATCTGCTTTGTCTTAGATTTTCAGGTTCATTCGTAATACAGTTGGGCAGAAGAATTTAGCATCCAAGACATTAGTGGATGAAAGATTCCTGATATAAATGAAAAAAACCCAGTACTTTAATGGACACTAATGTTGCTCTGAAAAAGAAGTTAAGCAAAAGAAGAATCTGTTTGCAGTATTATTTAAATATTACTGTATCCTACTTTTGTTATGTGGCATACTGGAAAATCTATTTTGTATGAATTAAATACTTCGGTACTTGTAGTAGTTCATAATGAATACCATGCCCTAGAGCATTGATAAAATACCACAAAATCCTACTGTCAATATTACAAAATAAAATTTATGCATTAATTTTGTAATTTTATACAAACTCACATTTGCTACTGCAATATTTCTGTTGTGGCTATGTTGAACATATTTGCATATGGTGTAAGTAACCTTTATGGGTTTATAATTTTATAGTCTCATGAACTACTTGATTTAGAATATGTAAAGTATTTAAATACCATTTTTAATGTTTCTGTAATTTTATAAATTTCTATAAACTTATAATTTTACTATGTTAAATTGTATATAAATTAAATAAATAATGGGGAAAAATAAAGAAATTGGAGAGTTATGGCAGAAAATACTGGAAGGTATGAGTCTAAGAGTGCAAGGGCTAACGTAATTACTTTTTTTCACAGAGTTCAAGGACCGCTGAACATTTAATATATTTAAACAGAAAAAACTTGGAAAAAGGGAAAAGCTATAGTGCCCCTGGTTATAACAAAACAAGTATGTTGTTATTTCTGCTTTGTTTCATATGTCAACAAAGAATTCTGGAACTTGGTTACTTTAGCTGGTAGTTTTGCTGATCTCCTGAATAAAGGCATGCTGGGTTTAGCCTTCCACTAAAGTAACAAATGCTGACAGGTGCAAAAAAATATGCTGATCAAATTAAACAAAGCAGTTATGGAAGCAAACAAGCCTCTACTGCCTGAGTCGAGGGTCAATAACAAGTAGCCAGTCCCACACAGTGTTCCTGACAAACCAATCAGCATGTAACTAGCCTTGTGCAGTGAAGAAATCACATGTTGATGGCTGCCATATATAATTGAGTATATTTTCAGCCAATTTATGAGGGAAATTTTCCTCCCTATTGTACTTATTAAAAGTTCTGAAAGAAACAAGTATTTCCTCATGAGTGTATGCCTTCAAGTCAGTTTTTTGACTCTTTGAAACTGCCTGCAGTTTTCTAAGAAGATGTCATTGTCTTTTTCCTAGGGCTGAGAGAAAGTGATTGGCTCAAGAGTAATGATATGTGGGAATGTCCTTGGGACAGAGACATAGCTAAGGGAACAATCAGATAAAGCCTATTTAGTACCTTAACCTACTGCAGGAATGTGGGTATAGCAGATGTCTCAGAAGGGAACATTCTTAGTTTCTTGAGCTATAAAGACTGAGGAAGAGATGTACTTTCAAATTTGCAAGAATCTGTTAATACAACCTTACAATAAAGTAAAATTAGCTAATCTGGTCATGTTTCTTGTCTAGTCTACCTCATATAAATAAATTAAATAAATAAGACTGGCTTCTTGCCTAAGAAGGGACTAGAATTTAGTGTCTCCCAGTTTGTACCATAATACCTTATCAAAGGTATCTCATGTCTTCATATGAAAACAAACTAAATTGTAAAAAACTGTAGAATAAGATATAGAGACGACCACTATTTACTTATTTTCAGGAGATAAACTTGAGAGCTAAGTGGAGCTGGTACCTGATGTCAGCTTTAAATTTGAGTATCTGAATGCACCCCTCCTCCCAAGAAGAAGAGTAGTAGGGGCAGAAGGAGGTTGCCTTCAGGAGGTGTGAACTGCCAGGTTGACTGCAAGAATGGAGAAGCTTGGATGTCAAAGCACCCAACACATTTATTATCAGACACTAGGAGGAAGAAATAAGAAAAAGCCATCATCTTGATAGTTGGGAACACTCAAGACATTTTGCTAGCAATGCAATTCATCCTAGCAGACTTTGTCAGTCGCTTTATTTGTTGCACTGTTTTTCTCCATTGATGGGATTATTCAAAGGGCTGCTGCCTCTGGACCACCCTAGAATGTTGTCTCATTCCTGCTGGGCTCCTCCTGACCTTAACATAGCCTTAATGCATATATTTCACTCAGGACCTCCCTAGAGGGGATGGGAGGAGCCCTCTTTCTCCAGCCCGGCTGTAAATCTCCGCCTTTTTCCAATTCTTGTCTCTAGAGAAAGGAGAGACTTTACAAAGAAACATAAAGGAAGAGGTTGATAGCATTCCCCCTTCCACACCATGCAAAGCCTAGTCTTTCACAAGGTCTATTTTTTCACAAATTCTGTCTACTATTTTGTACATGACTGAAAATGTATAACCTATATTGCAAATGGAGGCTAAGGAAAGCATCTTCCTGCTATCTTCCCAAGTCTTTCATTAGCAGAAGTAAAGCCTTGATTAAATAGCTGTCCATTATTTCACAGTAATCTTCAGCCCCAAATTGTGTTCATTGCATCCAACGTTGATCAAAAAAGTCTGTTCAACCTAGGCTTTACTGTCATGTATTCTGGGAAATGACCCACTGAGAACACATTGCAAAAGATCACTTGCTTGTAGATTATCAGAATAACAGTTGGAAGGGACCTTGGAGGTCTTCTAGTCCAACCCCCTGCTCAAGCAGGAAACCAATAAAGATTTAACTTTTTAACTTAAGGACCAATGTGTTACAGAAATATACACGCTAATCCATTATTGGTTTCTACAGGCTGTAAAATATATGCATGATTTAATTTTCCTGATATTTCAGCCACCATTGAGAAAAAGCACTACATTTTATTAAAGCTGTGGACAATGAAGTCTTAGAAAATGGAGAAGGGTATACTCACATTGATCAAAGCATGAGACTTGCCAAAACATTGTAAAATTCTGTTTGCTTGATAGGAAAATTTCCATGTACTGCACAGATCTATATCTACAAAAAGCCATTTGAAGAGAAAAAGAAGCCAGTTCAACTGCTTTTCTGTCTCTGCATTTCCTATCATCAACTGAAGTGAACTGAAGAAGCTTCTTGGATGAAAAGCAAAATGTCTTCAAAGAAAAAAACCCAAGAAAGCCTAAGCTGCCTTTTGGAATAAGCACCTTTGGGACAACCATGATCTGGATGACTGAGAATCTCCATAGAGACATTCCTATCATCTAATCACTCTTTTTGTATGTCACAATTACTGTACTATTAATATGAGCTAATTTCCAAATTTAGCATCTTTGATATAAAATCTTTCCCACTTAGTTTTGCCTTGCACTACAACATATGTATCCCTCAAGTTTTATAGGAGAAAAAAGCAGATGGTTAAGGCTTCATATGCATATGTGATCAATTGTACAGATGGCCATTCCTCCTTCCTTCTGCAACCCCAAAAGAATTGTGAAATTCTTCAGAAAATACACTAACCAAATTAAATGCAACTTCTAGAAGTGTGAACAGTGTTCTTGGTAGCATTGTGACTTACTCCATAAAAATAATCTAGCTCTTAAAAAAAACCCAGAATGATCTTTCACAGACTTAGTAGCTCCAAACACATTTTAATAATGAATAATTGAGAAATTACTTTCCTACTGCAGCATAGTCCCATGGATTCTACTGTTGTGTATTATATTAAATTCATAATACTGCAAGTTCAAAGCTCATAATTGCTGTCTGGTAATTAAAGAAACCAGACTTAAAACAGGAAGACAATGAGTTTGAACCAGTCAATATTTCTCAGTCCTTGAAAGAAGATAAGTCTATGTAATCACCAGGAGTCAGGATTATCTTGAAGAACATACAGTAAAAATAAACTTCTTACCATAAGAGACACTGAAAATAAATACTTTAAACAAATAACGAATGAGGACCTAGCTAAAATCATGATACAATAAATATCAGACTATGATCTGAAAAGTAAGCATTATTTGGGTGAATTATTTTGTGAAACCATAGCACTGTTAGCATTTGTTCAGGGACAAAAATGCAACCTAAAGGAGAATTTCCCCAAACTTCTAAGAGGCTATATAGAGTGAATCTTAAGAGTAAGGTAGAATGCATACAACAGTGAAGTACAACAGGTCCAAGGTGATTCTGACATTCATTATCTATTAAGGAAGTTGCCTGAAAGATTGCAGCTCTATATCTTCAAGCACTGTTCAAGATCAATTACCACCTAAATCACACTGCAGTTCTCTTGAGTTATATTGCCACAACCCTACTACTATAGTCCCTTGATTTCAAGATGAGAGTTTAAACCTTATATTATGGCACCAGTAAGAGCCTAAATCAGATGAACCATTGCAGAAATAGTTTTCATGAAAGAACAGAAAACAAACAGCAGGTGGCTGGGAATAAACTTTCATTCATGGTGACTTTTTGACTACATCCTGTGGAGATTCTTGGATCATGCCATCCAGATTTAATTTAATGTACTCTGCACAGTGATTAGCAAACAATTCAAGACTATTATTTTGGACAATACAATTCTAACCATTCTTATTCAAAGAATCACTCACTTCAGTATGAGAATTTCTAGAATTTCTAGTGTTAATCATTATGACAATTCCTAGTAACTAGTGGAAAAGCATTATTTCCTGATAAAAGGTAAAAGAAATAAAATTGCAGAGATGGTGATGGGTATTTTAAAGCAGGTGATTGCACATGACACTAAGAAATCCTATCAAGAATACAGCAATTATTGTCAAAGAAGCAATAGGACCAGCTGCACCTTTGTGGGATTCAGGGTTGATTGGTTGATGGATATAAGTTTTATGAGACCTCCACATCATTTTAAATGTTTTGTCTTGTTTTGTTTTAATTTATTGTGTTTTGATTCCTGTTCACCACCCAGAGTTTATTCTGGTAGATGAGCAACTATATAAGTTTAATAATTGAATAAATATAAATGTTCACTCCTCTTTTATGTGGTTGATTTAGTAAAGCATGGAAAATAAAATACTTTTCTATGAAATTCATTTGAATACAATTCTTATCTAGGTCTGTCCTAGAAGAGATCAACCCTGACTGCTCCTTAGGCAGCCAGATCCTGAAGTTGAAACTCAAGTACTTTGGCCACCTAATGAGAAGGAAGGACTCACTGGAGAAGAGCCTAATGCTTGGAAAGATTGAGGGCAATAGAAGAAGGGGACGACAGAGAATGAGGTGGCTGGATGGAGTCACTGAAGCAGTAGGTGTGAGCTTAAATGGACTCCAGAAGATGGTAGAGGACAGGAAGGCCTGGAGGAATGTTGTCCATGGGGTCGCGATGGATTGGACACGACTTCGCAACTAACAACAACAACAACAACAACACACAATTCTTATAAAGCAAGTTATGTTTTTGGAGTTTTGGGGATTCAATTGCACTATTTTGTTGACTTTTTTTTAAATAGGAAGCTTGATTGGATACTGTAAGCTTTGTTTTTGTTTTGTTTGGGGGAGCAAAACTTAAAAAAACTGAACCACCGTGTTTTTTTTTTTTTTAAAGTTATGGAGGCCATTCTGAAAATGATACATTTTGACCACAGTAAAATAAAAGATCTCCTGAGGAGCAAACAGCTTCACAACTTTTTTTTTTCTTGGTATTCAGAGTAAGGTCACCATGAGCCACTTTTTCCTTGACTTCTCACAGTTCCTTTTATCTGAAATGCTCTTCTGAATCTGTAATATTATACTTTGGAATATTACTCAACCTTTACTTACAGCCATTTCTCAAATGATCCTTGCAAAATCCCACTTGTTGAAACTGATGTTGTCTGGACATTGGAATGTAAATAAGATATGAAATTCACTTAGGAAGCTGTTTACAGACCAAAGCCATTTGGAATTTTAAGTGTATTTTCTGTTCATGATTAATATATAAATAGCAGATAGTGGCTCAATACTCAAGTATCCTGATAACATTTGATAAAATGGATGACTCTTGCTAGCTGGACTGAAATGCAGTTCAGCAGATTGCCTTCTAAGTAGCTTAATTTCTGTATACTGGTCATCATACGTTATACTGGTAAAAAGCCATTGCAATGCAAAGAACTACAGGTAGTCTTCAACTTACGACTATAATTGAGTCCAAAATTTCTGTTCTTAAGTGATACATTTATTAAGTGAATTTTGCCCCATTTTACGACTTTTCCTGCCACCGTTGTTAAGTGAATCACTGAATCAAGTTAGTAACATGGTTATTAAGTGAATCTGGCTTTCCCATGGCCTTTGCTTGTCAGAAGGTCGCAAAAAGGGATCACATGACCCTGGGACTTTGCAACCATCAATATATATGAATCAGTTGCCAAGCATCTGAATTTTGATCACGTGACCATGGGGATGCTGTGATGGTTGTTAAGTGTGAAAAAGGTTCATTGGTCACTTTTTTCAATGCTGTTGTAACTTTGAACATTCACTAAACGAACTGTTGCAAGTCAAAGACTACCTGTACTGTATGCCTTGCATTCAAAAAGGCCCTGGTTCAAATTGGGGGATTTCAGTCTAGAAAAATCATGCAGAGGCTCTAAAGGAAATTATACCTAAAATCGTGAAGAGTTCCATCAGAAACAAGAGGAAGAACATGATAGAAAAATTGCAGGTTACGAAGGTAATGAGTACTCTATCAACATTGGCAAGGAAAATAGGACAGATAAAACAAGAAGTGGGACTCTCACAGAATGTTGAGAAATCATTTTTAAGTATTTTCCCTTTTCCCCGTTCCTGTTCCAGCCAAACTGGTCAAACTAAAAACATTCTTTGGTATAGGGTTGCCACGTTTTCTGTACATGATATTAGCTGAAAACAGCTTGTAGGTACAAACATTTAGCTACCTTGGGCTATTAGTTTGCTTGGTCAGAACTATCCCAAAACTTTATGCTGCCTCTGGAGAATAAATAGTACCCCTTCCTATTAAAACACTTTGTATCCAAGCCAAGATTAACCATGTTAAGTTGGCACCTGAGCCAATATGTACACAGATACACAAGTATCTTTGCCTATGGTAGTTATCAACCTCAACAAAAAAAAAGGGCAATGGGTCATACATACCTAGAGACCCATGGAAATCAATAATGAGACATAATTATTAAGAGACTAGAGTAGACAGTCACTTGTTTGAAATGGTATAGGTTCTCCTTCTTGAGCAGGGGGTTGGACTAGAAGACCTCCAAGGTTCTGTTCTATTCTATTCTATTCTATTCTATTCTATTCTATTCTATTCTATTCTATTCTATTCTATTCTATTCTATTCTATTCTATTCTATTCTATTCTATTCTCAGTGCCATTGCTCTTAATTGGGCTATTCTATTACTAAATTTGAATCCAGCTAATAATAATAGTAATAGTAATAGTAATAGTAATAGTAATAGTAATAGTAATAGTAATAGTAATAATAATAATAATAATAATAATAATAATAAGAAGAAGAAGAAGAAGAAGAAGAAAAAGAAAAAGAAAAAGAAAAAGAAAAAGAAAAAGAAAAAGAAAAAGAAAAAGAAGAAGAAGAAGAAGAAGAAGAAGAAGAAGAAGAAGAAGAAGAAGAAGAAGAAGAAGAAGAAGAAGAAGAAGAAGAAGAAGAAGAAGAAGAAGAAGAAGAAGAAGAAGAAGTTAATAGCAACAATAAGTTAATAGCTAGCAATGGGCCTTTTCACGATGTCCAAAGTGACTACTAAAGTCAGCCAAACTCAGTCTACCTAATGGAAGGGTCAAGTTGCTTGCCTGGGACTTGAAAGGGAGGGTGAACATTTGAGTTTGAATGTCTGATCTGCATTCTCTTACAATTCGAAGCATGAATCCTCTATCCCAGTTCTCTCCCACTATTTATTTTTTTATTCTGCCTGTCATGTAAAACATACAGAGGTTGATATGTGAAAATTCATTCCATTTGCTAAGGCAAAGCACTATGTGAAAAAAATCCAGCAAGCATCAGGCCTGGGCAAAGACTGAAATGCAGTGCAATTTCAATATGGTAGAATCAGAAATGGTAGAATTCTGTTATTCTGTTAATTCTACCACATGCGTTTATCCAGTCTCTGGGTCACAATAGCTCAGTCATATTTTGCCAACCCGTTGATAAGTTTGATTCTCACCGGCTCAAGGGTGACTAGCCTTCCATCCCTTCTGAGGTCAGTAAAATCAGGGCCCAGATTGTTGGGGAGCAATATGCCGACTCTGTAAACCGTTTAGGGGTGTAAAGCACTATGAAGCAGTATATAAGTCTAAGTGCTATTGCTATAATGCAAACAATGTTATTAGAAGTTCAGATTCAGATCAATTCAATTTAGTTCAAAACTCCCTATCATGCCTTATTACTTGAGGGCAGGAATGGCAGGATTACCCTGTTTCATTTGAATCATTTTCATCATGCTATTCTCTTCCTGCATCACCCTATTTATGTAAAGTTAAATAAAAATGTCTTTTCTAAATATATTTTAATTTAAAAGTACAAAGGAAGAATTGCATGGCAAAATTGGCACAGCATCTCAAGAGATACCAATAAAGTTTTTTTTCCAGATTTTCAGAAATGTCCATTGTTTCATCCCCTGGGTCTCTTTAAGAATTGTGATTTCCTTCCGGATAAATCAACATACTTTTGTGCACTCAGCATGTCTCTTCATAAACTGATATCTTTTAAAAGTTCAGACTTTGCTACTTCTGGTCTTTTAAAAAAATATTTCTTCTACTGTAGGTCAATGGAAATGGCTCAGTCACACAGTATGACATCTAAAACCAACGGTCTTTCTCAGTGTCACTTTTCCAGTTCTGGCTGACCTTCAGGGTAGGAGAGCTTTTAAATTCATAACATTCATAGCATAGAAGCTTTTGAAATCCAGTAGTATTTCATATTTTAAAAAAAATACCTTCACCCTCTTCTTTTGTGACCACAACATCTGAATCAAATTACAAAATAAAAGGAAGTTTAAGTATGGCAAGGAACTATGGGGAAAAAGCAGGCCTTTGATGATCTGAGAACCAAATGCCTAATTTTTCCATTTTTAAAAAGCAGCATATTTCTACCTTATCAAGTTCCTAAAACTAACAATTTAAACTTTTTTCCCAATGATATCCATAATTCTGATATTGGGGCAAATTGTTCCTCAAATTAATTCAGAACTCAGTCATTATTCTGCAGTGCATGGAACAAACATTATCTTTTCTTCCAAAAGAGAGATTTGTGTCTGGGTTATGTGAGATCTAGGACAACCTACATTGATTCCTTTTGACCGATTCCAACCTCTACCCGTCTGCAAGCTGCCAAAGATTAAATGAAAACTATACTTTTTGAAATATATATTTGCTTTTTATCCTATCTTTATTACTTTATAAGTAACTCAACCCTTTCTGGAAAAAGTTTGAAATGTATAATAGCTCAAACTAACTAGGGCTAGCTAGGCTTTCTAATGGCCCTGTTGAGCAGAACCACATGCTGTATTTTACTCTTATATGTAAAAGTCTTAGGATAAGATAACCTTTATTGTCATTTTTATATTGTGGGCACAATGGCACACATCAAAAATGAAATTTAGTTGCCCGCTCTCAAAGTGAAACACGTACATGACACACACCTAAAACATACTATGTACAACATATATATAAACCCACATCCCTACATATACATAGCAAATAAATATTAAATACTGTCCATCTTGAATATATAACGCAAGGAGGAAGCTTGAGAGTTTGCAAGGTTAATGCTGTATGGAATGAAACTATGGCTGAATCTGGATGTTCTGCTACGGATACCACAAAGCCTCCTCCCAGAAGGTAACAAGGAAAACAGGTCATGAAGAGGATGTGTAGTGTCCCAGATAATCTTACGGACCCTGCTCAAGCAACGCTTCTGTGCTATGTCCTGGATGGGAGGGAGGGAACTGCCAATGATCTTTTCAGCCATTCTCACCACTCTCTGCACCGCCTTCCTGTCTGAAGCAGTGATGCCTCCAAACGAGACTGTGATGCTGTATGACAGGATGCTCTCGATTGTCCCCCTGTAGAAAGTGGTCAGGACAGGGGAAGGAAGATGTGCTTTTCTCATGCGGCGCAGAAAATGCAGGCGCTGCTGTGCCCGCTTCACCAGTTTCTCACTGTTGAGCGACCAAGTCAGCCTACTCATTAGCTGCACACCCAGGAATTTGAAGCTGGTAACCATCTCCACAGGTGAATCATTAATGCACAGAGAAGTGTGGCTGTGCTGCCTTTTCTGAAATCAACAATGATCTCTTTGGTTTTTCCTGTATTTAAAACTAGGCTGTTTTCCTTACACCAGTTCACCAACCCCTCAACCTCCTTGCTTCCACCTTGTCATCCTGAATAAGGCCCACTACTGTACTTCACAATATGGTTGGTGGCAAACCTAGCACAGCAGTCATGGGTCAACAGGGTGAACAGCAGCGGACTTAAGATGCAGCCCTGAGGAGAACCTGTGCTCAAGAAAATGGTATTAGAGGTATTTGTTCCAACTCACACATATTGGGGCCTGTTGGTAAGAAAATCAAGAATCCAGTTGCACAAAGGAGTGTTTAAGCCTAAAAGGCCGTTTGTCTACTAGATGCTGGGGAATGATTGTGTTAAACGCCAAACTGAAGTCGACAAACAGCAAATGCACATGAGTATTTCTTTCCTCTAAGTGCTTCAGGCTCAGTTGGAGAACGGAAGAAATAGCATCCTGAATCTTATGCACTTTACTTTATGAGTATCTAACTACTGCAATGCCAAATAAATGTTTTTTTTCCCCCATTATGCAGGCAGTAATCCTAGAAACCTTGGGCAACAGAGTCAGATCTGATTAGTGCTTGGATCCCAGGACTGGAGTCTAAACTGGAAAGTCAAAAATCAATTCCAGAAGGCAAGTAGATGACCTGTGCCCGCTCACACCCAAAATGTACTTGCAAAGGCTACATAGAAATATCAGGGCTTATGTTAAGATCCACGTACCTGCCGTGCAAACAGTTTGGTTCGTTTTCGATTTAGTCTATTGTGCAAACCCAGAACATGGGGTTAATTATACATACTCTGTGCAAACACATACGCTGAGTGTCTACTGAGATTCTTATTCAAAGCAAGGATAGCTATCCTTGTCATCGTGTGAACTTAATTACAACTTTAGCAAAGAGGGAGTATTGTGAAGAGCATTAAAATTGCTCCCACCTACTTTTCAATAGAGTACGGCTTTCACCTGCACCTCCAGCGACCCCACCCCAGAAGTACAGACCACGCCCCTCCTCAGAAAGCATTCTGATAGGCCAAAAGCTATTAGAAGGAGGACCTTCTGGGAGATCCGAGCCAAATACAGCGCCGGGCAAACCCGCCCTTTTTCCGGCTCCCGCCTTTTCAGATTGGAAAATAATAAAAGGAGAAAAAAGAAGTCCTCAGCGGCAATTTGTACAAGATGCCTCCCTCTTCCGAAAACCAGTAGCAGCAAGGCGATCGGCGGACGCGAATGTAAGATTTGAGATCCCTCCGCCAAGCCCCAGCATTAAAAGAGGAGGAAAGAAAAAAGCGGGGGGAATGGGATAAAGCGAACGTGAGAATCACGTGACCTGCCCTCCCTCCCCGCCCATTTCTGTCTTTAGCCAATGAGCGTGAAGACGGCCGAGCGGAGGCTATATAATCGAGGTAGCGTCACAAAAACCGCCCACGATCCGTGAATTCCATCTTGCTGCCTTTTTTTTTTTTTTTGTATCTGCTGCGCGGCTGCAGCGAAAAGCTGAGGCAGGTGCGTGCCCGCTTGCTGGCCACTCGGGCTTCTGGGTGGGAGGGGGGAGAGCGCTAGAGAGGCCGAGTTACTCCGTTGACGGCGGCCGCGGAAGGGCGGGACGACGGCCGCCTCGCTTGCTCTCCTGTTACCCGGCTGTCCTCGCCGGGTACCGTCACATTCCCTCTCCCCCTCTCGGGCCAGGTCAGTATCTCTGGGTTAGAGCCGGCCCTAGGGCTGGAGCACCGCGGGTGGTCCTGGGTAGCAGCCGCTGCCATCTCTCGGCTCCGGTTTTTCGGGCCCGAGGCGGAGGAGTGCGCGCAGACTGGGCGCGGGGGTAGTGATGCTGCTGCCGAGGTTGTAGTGCAGCTGCCTCCCATTGGTACAGGCGGAAAGGCCCAGGAAGAGACCGGGATCCCTTGCAGGAGGACGCGGGCGTAGTTTCGGCAACAGACCCGAGTTCACGCGTCTCCTAGGGAGCCCCCGAAAGAAAGGCGTTGTAACCGGGCATGCAAAAAAAAAACATGCATCCCTGAGTTCGACTTGAAGGTGACATTTCGGGATCCACCAAAACCAGGACCGGTGTTTTGCCTTCAGAAAGCCTTGGTTCACTGTGCGGCATCTCTGGGTAGTGGGAAAGAAAATATCCTTTGGGTCAAGCTTTGGTCCTGGTTTGCATCTATATGGTTTGCATAGTAAGAGTAGGACAGGAAAGCTCCAGCCTATCTGTAGGCCCTGTTGAGCAAAATGGGCCATATTTAAGTGTTAGTTCTGACTTCCATTAACTGTTCCTGTACCTGTGTGTATATAATGTGCATGTATTGAAAAATCTCAAGTTGAGAAATTTAATTATATAGACAGCAATGGTGAAGATATTGTGAGAAAATCAATGTTTTCTTGCAATATCTTCACCATTGCTGTCTATATCAGGGGTCCCCAACCCCCAATCTGTGGACCAGTACCGGGCTGCAGCATGCCAGCAACTGGTCCACACAAACAAGCAAAGCCCCATCCGCGTGATGCAGGCAGCACACAAAACCACGCACCCCCGGTCCACAGAAAAACCTCTCTCCATGGAACCGGTCCCTGGTGCCCAAAAGGTTGGGGACCTCTGGTCTATATAATTGTTAGTCTCTCATCTCTTCATAGCCTGTGGTATTCTCTACAGTTTACTTCTCCCAGTACTAATCCAGCTCAATTATTTTCTAAGCTTTCAAACTCAAACGTAGGCAGCCAGCTATTTCCATCCGCTGGAGTTGTGCTGTATACATCTATTGAATTAATAATATTGAAGTAGGCATATATTGCTTTTTAATTGTTTTTGTCTTGAATGCAAAAGAACTAAGATATCATTTTATTTATTAGAAGTTTTTATGATACTTTAAAAATGCTGCCTCTCTCCCTGGGGACACCTCTAGTATAAATAAAGAAGCTTTTAATCTGATTGGCAGATCATTGCATAAACTAATCCTGCCTTGTATTCAGAAGAACTCACTTGTGCAGCCCTTTTTCTTTAAACCAATAGCTGCAATATGGAGAATAATTAACAGGATTGACAGAATCCTGGGAAAGATATAGTTAAAATCTCCTGTTAGTTTGTTCATTCCTAGTATAAGGGCATTCTATCTTTTGTGGCTAAACAGCTGATGTGGTCTTGCCAGGTTTGTGATTGACCCCCTTTATCTCATGAATATGCAAGGAACTTGGAAAATAGGATATATGTCTTGTAACTGGATTGACCATATTCAAATAAGGAAAATTGGGACATGTAAGAAGGGACTCTTAAAAACACCAAACTCTGGAAGAGGTAGTGATAAACTGTTCTTCACCTAAGAAGCCTCATTCTTTCTGTGATGTTCATATGTGTTCAGGAAGATTGAGGCATACTTGTTATTTTCAGTACTAATACTTGTTTAATATGGACATATGGTTTTGATTTAAATGTCAATCTGGTCAGAATATGTCCTGTTTGTCTCTACTAATCTCTGTTAGATCAATAAAGCTGGAGAAATCTTGAACATCTTAGTTTGTAGAAAATACTAAAGTGAAAACTCTATATTACTCTCTTCAGAGCAGCTGTATACCCTTTGATGGTGGCTTCAAATAATTGAAGCTGGTGCTTAGCAGATTAAAATATTCCTCCAGCCTCATTTCAAAACAATGTATATGCCTGTTGCTCTTCAGAGCCGGCTGATAGCAGATGAGTCTTGTGTGAACTGGATGCTATGTTGCAAAGCAAGTGTGATTGAGATCTGCTCTGTGTTTGGCTGTGGAAAGCTTAGATAGTGCTGGTTAAGAAATGGCTATGCTGCAAGTTGCTTCTTAATGTTTGTCACTACAAACAAACTGCTTGTATTTCTGTCTTTCTTTTTCCTGTCCCCCTTCAATGTTGGAGACTACTTCTTCCTCCCTTAATAAATCTGTCCTGTTCCTTGCTATCCCTGGGCTACTGCTTTGTGGATGTTGGCGGCTTCTTGTTGTGACAGGAGAATGTGTGTGTGTCCTGGGCCCAGGAGAATTGGTAGGTATTTTTTTGCTCCTATTATCTGACGAATAGAATTTTAGGGGTGGGTAATGGGTTAATGAGGGAGTGTATTAAATAAGTATTACTGTAGATGACTTCTGGAATTGTTGGCTGTGAATTCTTGGAATTGAAGTCTTAACATTTCTGAAGAATATCAATTTTGAAAAAGGTGCTGTAAGTATTGTCTTTGTAAATGCTTCTTTAAGCTTAAATCAGTATTTTCCTAGTGTATACTCTTACAAATAAACTTACCTTGGATTTCGATGTCACAGACATCAGCTTCACTGTACAGTAAAAACAGATTTCACACAATACATTAAACAATGTAGTTTGTTTAATTTGGGCTTAAATGCATGAACTCAGTATGGTGCTTTGTGAAATATGCTTTATGATTTCACATTATAGGTAGACCTAACAATTACGGTTTATTTAACTGATTATGGTTTTAAAAAGTCCTTAGGATGTGTGTACCCAACCATTATACATGTGTTGAATATGGGTTGAATAAGTGTACTCATTTGTACAAATGCATTGCTCGCAAGCATCCCAAGTATCTAGAATATCATATAAAGATAAATTCTATTGTTACTATCTTCATTCTTGATTTTTTGAATGCTCTCAGGTAGGATTAATTTTAACTTGCTTCAGTTATTGGAATAAATTGGGCATGTCACTGATATATTTCCCCCTTGCCTCCTCCCCCCATCCCTGTTTTCCACCTTGTACCACACTCCTGGTATGATATTCTATCTGATACAGTGCTGAGACTTACCTGGAAAGTTAAATATTGGTCAAGGTAACCATAAGTGACTCTACATATATCAGGCTTTCAAATTGTTTTATTGATAATCACAAGTCATCAGCTGCTTAAAATTGATATGGTTGTCTGGGGACCTGACAGTAAAGAAGTAAAAAACAATAGCACTTAGACTTAAATACCGCTTCATAGTGCTTTACAGCCTTCTCTAAGCGGTTTATAGAGTCAGCATATGTCCCCCAACAGCCTCTGAAGGATGGAAAGCGGAGTCTGGCAGTCAGCAGAATTAGCCTGCAATACTGCATTCTAACCACTGCGCCACCACAGCTCTGGTGGTAAAACTGAGGAATTAAAAGAACCCGAACCTGGTCACTTGTTGGCAATTTCTAGAACTGTCTGACTTGTTTTATTTCTGTCTTTCATCTATTAAAGGTAGAAATTTTCAGAATTTGAAATCATATACGTATTTAAATTGTGCAATGGGAGAAGCTATCTCTGCTTCACCCCAAAAAGGCTCTCCACAGTAGCATATTACTATTGGCACTGTAAAAGTCAGTGTAGGGTATGATTATAAGAGAAACAAAATAAAATAGGAACAATGGATCCATCTTGTGTGTTCCTTTTATGGTTAAGGGTTAAGATAGCAAAAAGTGTCTTTGACATTTGAGAAAGACTGGGAGGTAAACAAAACACTGAGCAAACTATGCGCGACCAAAAATATAGGAATACAGAAGAAATAAATACAGACTGCTCAGATTAAGACAATTTGACTTATTTTTTTGAAATTCTATATGACTGAAAAACACAAATTAGATAGTAATACCCTAAATTCTGCATTCTCTACCAAACCTTGTGAAATAACATAAAAGATTTTAGATTAAGAAAATTATTTTAAAGTAATACTACTAGGAGAGTTTGCTGCAGTTCTTGAAAAGTTGTCAGTTGAAACTGTGGATTAGATCTGTGGCTCCCAAACTGACACCCAGGTTATTACAATAATTTCACAGGCACTGTAGAATATTTTACTACTTAATAAACTGAACTGTCCCAATGTCTTTGGGGCGCTATGGAGCAGAATTGATAGGGTGCAGTGAGAAAATTACATTAAGGGCACTATGAAGCAAGAAAGTTTGGGAATCTCTAGGCTAGATGTTAGTTCTAGCATATAATAATATACTCCATATTAATTCTGAAATTGCTCCTGCTGTCATAGACCACTAACACTGTAATAGTAGATAGTTGCTGAAAACTATCTACAAAATGGTGGCTAATTATTTTTCTGATTTGCTTGAAGACTATTAAATGACTAAGTAATTGTTTAAAACAATCTGTTGGAAGTTTTGTAATTCCAGACTGTAGTCTGCTGTACATGATTGTTGTTATACACAATAAGTATCCTTGGTAATTGTAAATGGTGAACTTAGAGCCGGATTTACTGGTGGGTAATGCAAAGATGATATTTGCCTGTTCCCCTCAAATTTTGGTCGCCATGATATAAAAAAAGATGTTGAGACTTTAGAAAGGGTGCAGAAAAGAGCAACAAAGATGATTAGGGGACTGAAGACTAAAACATATGAAGAACAGTTGCGGGAATTGGGTATGTCTAGTTTAATGAAAAGAAGGACTCGGGGGCGACATAGTAGTGTCCCAATATCTAAAGGACTGCTACAGAGAAGAGGGGGTCAGCTTATTCTCCAAAGCACCTGAAGGCAGAACAAGAAGCAATGGATGGAAACTAATAAAGGAAAGAACCAACCTAGAACTAAGGAGAAATTTCCTGACAGAACAATTAATCAGAAGTTATGGGTGCTCCAACACTGGGGGTTTTTAAGAAGAGATTGGACAACAATTTGTCTGAAATGTTATAGGGTTTCCTGTATAGATTAGAAGACCTCCAAGTCCCTTCCAACTTTGTTATTCTATTCTATTAAGTTTGTGAAATTTTAGGGAAAGCATATCAGAGAAAACAGATTACAATAATTAACACAAATAACAAATGTGGCAATTTCCTTCATATGGCAATCCAAATCCTTCTTACATGTATAGATATTAGAGTCTTTTCAAGGACAGGATTTCAGTTGTGGTTGTTTTGGTGCTTTAGCTTTTGAGATGACTTTTGTTCTCCCAACTTGAAACTTCAATTAAATTAAATAATGCTATTTGTAATTCTCTACTAGTATAATAGGGTGAATTGAGATATTTAATCTTAGATTAATACTTTAAAATATTCTTGCTTCCTGCAAGTATCTGTTGAATTAGCAAAGTTGTACACATTAAAGAGGTATTTAAATAAAAGTATATGGGTACATGATATGATGTATATATCCTTTTTTTATGAAATGCCCATCCTAAGTTTACATTGTCTTGTGTTTTCTTCCAGCAATTCCAGTCAAAAGCTCCAGACTACCATTGTTCTCTGATGCCATGCCAGCACCAGCTCAGCTACTACTCCCATTAATTCGCAACTGTGAGATTGGCAGGCTATACAGTACTGCATGTTACTGTCACCACAAGCATCTATGTTGCTTGTCCCCTCCTTTAACTCACAAGCATTTGAGATATGTTCCTCAGAAGAAGCTTGCAACGCTCTGCAGACCAAAGGAAAACTTCAGTCAGTTTATTCATGCAAGAAACTATGTCTCCACACCACAGCGATTTTACCTCACGCCTCCACAAGTCAACAGCATCCTCAAGGCAAATGAATATAGTTTCAAAGTACCAGAGTTTGATGGCAAAAATGTAAGTTCTGTTCTTGGCTTTGACAGCAACCAGCTGCCAGCCAATGCTCCCATAGAGGATCGAAGAAGTGCAGCGACTTGTTTACAGACAAGAGGCATGCTTCTGGGTGTATTTGATGGCCACGCAGGATGTGCATGTGCCCAGGCTGTCAGTGAGAGATTGTTTTATTATATAGCTGTTTCTTTGTTGCCTCACGAAACTTTACTTGAAATAGAAAATGCTGTAGAAAGTGGTAGGGCCCTGTTACCCATCTTACAGTGGCATAAGCACCCTAATGACTATTTCAGTAAAGAAGCCTCCAAATTATACTTCAACAGCTTGCGAACTTACTGGCAAGAACTCATAGATCTTAACTCTGGAGAAACAACAGATGTCAAAGAAGCTTTAATTAATGCATTTAAGAGGCTTGACAATGACATTTCTTTGGAAGCACAAGTTGGAGATCCAAATTCTTTTCTTAACTATTTAGTATTGCGTGTAGCTTTTTCTGGTGCAACTGCTTGTGTGGCGCATGTAGATGGTGTTGATTTGCATGTTGCCAATACTGGTGATAGTAGAGCCATGCTTGGTGTCCAAGAAGAGGATGGCTCTTGGACTGCTGTTGCTTTGTCTCATGATCATAATTCATACAATGAAAGTGAAATTGAACGACTTAAGATGGAACATCCAAAGTCCGAAGAAAAGAGTGTTGTCAAACAAGATCGGCTGTTGGGTTTACTTATGCCTTTCCGAGCTTTTGGTGATGTCAAATTTAAGTGGAGCATTGACCTTCAGAAGAGAGTAATAGAATCTGGCCCCGATCAACTCAATGATAATGAATATACAAAGTTCATTCCACCAAACTATCATACTCCTCCATATCTCACAGCTGAGCCTGAAGTGATACACCACAAATTGAGACCTCAGGACAAATTCCTGATATTGGCAACCGATGGTTTGTGGGAAACCATGCACAGGCAGGATGTAGTTAGAATTGTAGGTGAGTATCTTACAGGTGTTCATCATCAGGAGCCAATAGCTGTTGGTGGTTATAAGGTAACATTGGGACAGATGCATGGACTTCTTACTGAAAGGAGAGCCCGTGTCTCTTCAGCCTTTGAAGATCAGAATGCTGCTACTCATTTGATACGCCATGCTGTAGGAAATAATGAATTTGGCACTGTTGATCATGACCGGCTTTCTAAGATGCTCAGTCTTCCAGAAGAATTGGCTCGGATGTACAGGGATGATATCACAATTATAGTAGTACAGTTCAATTCCCATGTTGTTGGTGCATGTCAAAATGAAGAATTCTGAATTGAAGTGACAAACTAAACTTCACAGAACAAAATGAAAAAATGACCAGTATTGAGTGCATCATAGTAAAACACTTGATTATCATCAGGTCATTGGAATTATAACTGGAGCAAATATAATTTGCAAAAACCTTGGACAATGGTCAAAATGTTACTTACCTGATTTAAACTACCAGGAGAACAAAACAACTTTGCACTAAGTAGTCTATTTGCTTGAACAATGGCTTATAATTTGGGATTATTTGATAGAAGTAAATCTTCATATGCATCAGCGCAATGCCCTTTAGGGCAAAAATAGTGTATCACATATAAATTCCAATGTAGGTAGGTATCTAAGTTGCTTTAGAAAACTTTGGATGATTTGATCATAAAATTGAACTTTGAATAGGGCTGTTGACTTTTATACCTACGAAGTAGCTGTTGGGTCTTTCCTTCAGGAAAGGAAGGGAATGTATTTTTAAACAGACAGTAGATGTCTTGAAATTATATCTAACTATCTTATCTTGGGTAGTGATATATCTGTTGAAACACATGCCTGGAATATTGATGTTAAAAGTCCAAGTTTAAGCCATAAATATCCTAAGCCTATCCAGAAGTATTAGAAATTGAAGACCATTTTGCATCAAAAGCTAATATATTTTGCACAGTTCAAAGGGCAATAAATTATTAGACAGATAACTAAATGGAAAAGTGCAAAAAAAAAAAAAACCCAATCCCTTGGCTTATGTTATAAACCTAAAATTCTACTTTTGTGAATCTTGACTTTCAGTCAGAATCATACCAAATCTATTTCTGCTCATCTTGAATTTAGTGTTGTACTTAGACAAATGGTAGTGACAGTAAATTTGTGCATCACATGTTTATAGTCTGAATTAAAGTTTGGTCTTCTGGATGTGTTAAGTATTACAAAGCAAACAAATGTACCTGTATTGTTTTGTTGCCACAGTGACTTGAAGAAAGCCATGTAATAAAAATTGTAAATAGAAATAGTGGCAGAGAAAAGTCTGCATGCTATATGCTTAATTCCACTGGCAGTGCAACATCAACTCCTTTCAATTTTATTACTGGTGTGTAAACTTGCTTACATCCCAGATCTCTTCCTAATGTTGCATGACTGATCTCTGAAGTATATGCCATATAATGGTATATTTGGAAATGGCAGGTAAATTTAAAAAGTTTTCTTAGCAATTACAATTTGAATGGTTTTAATTTAATATCAGACTCAAGGCTTCACAAATGTCACTTGCCTTATAATATTGAACTAGTTTTTATTCACTTCATAAAAAGTATATATGAATCATTGCTTAATATTTTTCTCAAGTTCATATCTATATTTGAGGCATTTGCAAATAAACATTAATATCTGCTTCTCTGTTTAAATATCTTGTATGTATTCCACTTGAACTGCATTTGACTTTCCATCACATGTGATTGTTTAAGCTGACACATTTTAGAAAACGTCAGTGCTCTTCACAGCATAGATGTATAAAAAGAACAATGAGCTAACTCTGTCCTTAGTAAACCAGTACTATGTGTATGAATGTTTCCAGCACTTAGGTTTTGTAGCACTAAACCTCTCTTAGCTCTTTACTGTACACTAAAAGTCATATTTGTCTAAAAGATTGCAAGTATTGAAACGCAAAGACATACAATATGTAATTGCATCAGTTTCCTAAATGGATATTCTTTATAAATTTATCTTGATGGAAAATTCCTATCTGCAGCCTTAAAAGGGGGATGGTCTTCTTTTTCTGTGTCCAAAGAAGTGACTGTTCTAGCTTTTGTTTATATTTCTCATCTAATTTTGTTATTTATTGTATTAATGACAAAACTGAGCAGTTTAACGTATCACCTTTATAAATGGAGTAGAATTGTTAAAAGCATATTTTATGTTACATTGTTCATTTTCTTAGATATTTGTGACATCTATAATACATGTCAATGTATCTTTGTGGTTTGGTTCTAGTTAAAATGAATGGTATTGAGTCCTGGCCCTATATATTCAGCACTTTGGGGAGAGTTGGTCTTGTACGTACAGATATGAACATAAGAATTAACTTTTAAGTTCTCAGAATACGTTTGCATTGTAAAGGGAGGGGAAATGGCTTTTTCAACACCACACGATATAGTCAAAGAACAAATAACTTTTTGGTAAATTTCAATAAAAACAATTATTGGAAACATGCATTAGAGTCTTTGAAAAGTTGTCTTGGCTTTATTTTCCTGAATTCATATTTCATATTTGATTGTTAGACTATGTTTAATAGTAAAATCACTGTTATACATGAAAATATTTGAAATGAAACAGCCTTTCCCAAGAGAGATCACAACTGGAACAAATGAGTAGCATCAGACCAAATGGATCACAATATTTGAATGTATTCTACTTCACAAATGTGATTTTTGTATTATCTTCCAGCTGATTAGAAGTATTCTTGACTTCCATTTTTTTTTTAAGTGAACAGAAGAGCTCAGTTGAATATAGCCATCTACAGCATTCTCCAGTTTTCCTCTGCTTTAGCATATGCTTTTACCTGATCCATTATAACTATAGAGTGCTGGATTATTTAAACCCCTTTAGTTTCCAACCAATGAGTAGCTATTATCTTTTCAATGATGTGAGTCTCATTTATTGTCCTTTGCATTATTGGCATCTTAAAAAAAACAACTGGTTCCTGTTGAAATTTGGGAAAGAAAAACAATCCTTTAAAACCAGCCATCCTCTTGTTCCAAATTCAGATGTTAAGAATTGTTCTCTTAAATTGCTGGAAATTAGGAACCTGGGCTTTTGGATCAGTTCTAGTACAGAGTAACCTTACAGAACAGGCAAAGTTTTTGAGAAAATAAACATGTAGGACAAAGGGGCAAAATGTGTAAATCTTAAAAGCTTGGGCAGCCTTGCTATTATTGCTTCTTGACCACTATAAAAGAAAAATGTATTCTGTTTCAAGCAAAGGTCTGTAACTGACATGTTTGTCTATTTTACTCTATTAAAGTAGAACCTTTGGTTGACCAGCATGTAGGAACAATATTGCATAAACCTGTATTTTTTTTTCTGCTAACTTTCCAGACAGGAATTTGGGCTAGGGTTTTATTTATTAAGTTATATTTATTATTGGATTTTGTCCTCCCCTTTATTACTTTATAAGCAATCCAAGGCAGCAAACATATATCAATGAATTCTCTAAAAAATCTAGATACAAAATACCAGGAGTCATCTGCTCTTGTTGATGTAACAATATAATACCTTTCAGCGTGACTGCCAATGTAGTTCTAAATTACTGTTCAAAATGCTAAAAAAAAATTGCAAAAATTTCAGATGGAAAAAGTAAAGCCTGCTGCTAAAAGATATGCTATATGTAATCTTGTATCAAAAGAACATCATTTTATATTCAGAGGGATTTCTGCTAGTAACTGTTTAGAGTAGTAGTATACTATAATGAGACTTTTTTAGATGAGTTCCTAGGATCTATGCCAGGAATTAATAAGGCCATAAAATTATGTAATTACCATTTAAGCTGAAATATGCTTGAGGCTATTTCTTTCATAAGCAATATCAAATGTCAATTATGAAGTGAATAGCCTTGCATCTCTTGTGTTGGAATGTACCATCATGATGGCAAGACTTACTTGTTTTTATAGTAATATTGTTGAAAAAAATTTTTTTTGCACAATTATGCCTGAGATTAAAAAAACACAACATATATAGTACTCTTGCTTCTAAATATGAAATAAAGAATGGTATGAAATAATGGCTTTTTATCAACTCTTTAGTGACTTCTAGGAATTCTGTAGGTCCTTATCAGGTGTCTTATTACTCGTGACTTTTCAGTGGCTTGTGAATTGGGTAGTCATTTTAAACAGCTCTGTAAAAAAATCAGTTTTTTATGTTTCATTCTGCCAATAGTATAATTTCTCTTTTGGTTGCCAGATGTATTGTACAAATTAATCACTGAAAATCTAGTCATTTATAAAAATTGAAAGCATGGGCTTGCTAAGATATAGGGTAAGAGGTAAAATTTTATTTACAATATTGTTTTAACATTCAACACTAGTGAGTTTTTCAGATGGTTTATAGTAAAAGTTAAATCCATACAAATATGTTTCCATTTGTAATTACTTGGTTAAATGTTGTAGTGAATCAGGTATTTGGAAGGCAAAAAGATCTTCATATTTTGTTAAAATATATTCTAAAACATTTGGAATATTTCATTCTATGGAGAACTTTGGCTATATCAAGCTTGGGCAGTTACGAAAAAGCAGTTATGTACTCATGAAGTATAGATAATTCTCGACTTATGACCACAATTGAGCCCAAAATTTCCATTGCTAAGCAAGGCAGTTAATGAAATTTGCCCCATTTTATGACCTTTTTTGCAGAATGTAGGCGAATCACTGCAGTTGTTAAGAGAATCATGCAATCATTAAATGAAACTGGCTTCCCCCATTGACTTTACTTGTCAAAAGTTGGATAGGAAGATTACAAATTGGTGAATACATGACCCTGGGACAGTGCAGCTGTTATTTGTTTGTTTATATCCCGCCTTTTCTATTTTTACAATTAGCGTGGCAAACATATCCAGTACACCTTCCTCCTCCTATTTTCCCCCCAACAACAACTCTGAGGTGAATTGGACTGAAAGTGAGTGAATGGCCGAAAATCACCCAGCTGACTTCTCAGACTAAGGTGGGACTTGGACTCGCAGCTTCTTACTTTCTAGCCTGGTGCCTTAATAAATGCCAGTTGCCAAGTGCCTGAATTTGGATTTTGTGACCATGGGGAGGCTGCAATAGTGTGTGAAAACCAGTCAAAAGTCACTTTTTTCAGTGCCATTGTAATTTTGAATGGTCACTAAATGAATGGTTGTGAGTTGAGAACTACCTATATTGAATCAGACTTTGTACCAAAGGAGACAGGCAATATGATTCTGTGTGTGCTAGATTTAACTATTCAAAAATTGATTTAGAATTTGAAAAAAATTATGTAAATTTGAAATTTTAACAGCTTGGTAAAAAAATTCAGATAAAATTTTAAATGTTTAAAAATAAATATAGTTTAGATGTGGGTTTGAGCTTTTAGTTTAGTTTTTAAAGGTTTGTTATCTGTACATCCACACATAAGTCTAGTACAGAGGTCCCCAACCTTTTGGGCACCAGGGGCCGGTGCCATGGAGAAAGGTTTTTCCGTGGACCAGAGGGGGTGTGGTTTTGAATACTGCCGGCATCCCGAGGATGGAGCTTTGCTTGTTTGTGTGGCCCACTTGCTGGCGTGCTGCGGACCGGTGCCGGTCCAGGGACTGGGGGTTGGGGACTCCTGGTCTAGTATAATGTTTTCTTTATAATAGGCTAGGTTTCTCTTTTTATACAATATAAGGATGCTACTCTTTTAGTATATATGTAATATTATTACAAAGTAATGGTCTTTTATCTGTCTTTTAGCATTAGCTAAAAGATGGATGGATAGATTAGATAGATAGATAGATAGATAGATAGATAGATAGATAGATAGATAGATAGATAGATAGATAGATAGATAGATAGATAGATAGATAGATAGAGATAGTCAATAAAATATGCCAGAATAAAAGTATACTAAAAGAAAATTATAACTTTTTATTGCAAATGATAGATGTGGCAAAATAAATTGTTTTATCTGTCAATTTATATTGATATATTCCATGTATATCATAGTAATACTATATACTTTTTTTTTCTTTTAAAGCAATGCACCTTTAAGGAAAAGTAGTTATGGTTGGTTCATTGGAATTTCCCAGTTGGGCTCTGCCTTGTGGAAGAAAAGCTTAACCTGAATTTCCCATCCCCTTCTCAAAAATGTGTTTGAAATTGTTCTTCAATCAGCCTAAAGAGAGAAAAAATACAATTAAAATTATTGGGGCTCTCTTCTTTCTGTTGTATTTTGATTGGTATTGTACAAAACAGTAGAATACAATACCAAACAGCTACAAATCTGCAGTGGTTTGAAGAACTGATAGTTTGCAATTCAAGTAGTAAACTGGATTCCGTTCTGTCAACCGTCATGTGACGAGCTTGGCCAGATGGAGGTCAAAAAACGGGAGCAGGAGGGGAAGGTTAGTGGGACTGACTGGCCAAGCACCTCTGCCAAAATCTTTTCAATAGGTCTATTTATGACTTGGGCATGGATGTGAGCCTGGCCCGTCTGCATTGCTGTTTCTCAGTATTTTCAGTTGTATTCTAGCCATAGCTTAATGCTGCCAAAGCTCTTTAGGGCTTCAGGGTGTGCTTGCACAATAAAAAGAAGAGCCCCCCCTTAATATAAGTCAATAGTGCTTACAAACATTTATAAATTGGACTGCAGCTTTCCCACCTGAGAGTGATTCATAGTGATCTGGATGCACCAGAATCTAATCCTGGGATGAGATTAATCGTGGTTTAAAATTCTACTTTTCTGCAATTCTGTCTTGCCACTGCAACTTCATTCACAACTCATATCTTGGTTCTTTGAATTTGATAAGGTTGGGAAGCTATTCTTAGCTTTGATTAATATCTGGCTCAGGACTTTTAAGAGACTGGGAGACGGTCATGACAGATTTAAAACATACTGATGATACCAGACCTTGATCTCATGGGTCACTTCACCCACATGTTAAAACAGGGATGAGAATGTTGAGCCCTTTTGTCCACAAATGAGGGACTGCATACAACCACCTCTACTCCCCTGTCCCCTGTAGAAGGAGTAGAAGTAAAGAATACAGTGGTTAATAGTATTGAAAGACACAGAGATCAAGGAGTGACATCTTCATCCTAATTCTGCCAAAGGTCATCAACAAGTATGATATTGATGCAGGCTCCATACCATAGCCTGACATGAAACCTGACTGCAACAGATCCAGATTGTTGTTTTCCAAGACCTGTAATTGTTGTTTAATTATCTTCTCAACCTTTCCAAGAAAGGGAATATCAGAGACTGGACAATAACTGTCCAGAAGAAATGGATCCAACAATGGCCTCTTGAGAAAGAGGAACACCATTGCTGCCTCCTGAGAGGCTGACACCTTGTTTTGCCAGGTGTCAGGGCAGTGATAGATGTCCAGGCAATTGCTTCTTTTGGATCCAGAAACAATGAGCACACAATGATTAACTCAATAAAACATTTAACTCAATAAAACATTTAAAAGCATGCATACAAAGCAAGATGACACCCAAATCTCTTACAACCTATTAAGAACTCCTTAATAATAACAGCAGATATAGCCCAAGGATAGCCAGCCTCCTAGTGCTAGTTTCTATGCAGAAGTTCCCACAGATAACAACTCCAAAGGATTTTATCAAAACCTGGCACCACAGCTTCATGCCCTACTATGGTCATGAGACTGCAAGACCTGACCTTGATCGGGTGGCACACGACTCTGGGATGGGAACCAAAAGTCTTGAGACACTCACTTTTGCAGCTATGTGGAGATTCTCTCCCCCCCCCCGCTTCTTTATTCAGCAAATGAGAGTGAAAAACAGGTTAGCTCAGAATGAGTTCTAAACTAGATTTTTCTTAATGTGAAGTAGAAATCAAAATAGAACACTAAACTCCTTGGCACAACGGTCTTGTGCATTGCCACCTCACGCCTAATTACAGGTCACCCCTTGAACTACTTTTGCAATGCAGGAAGGACCTGGGTGTAATAAACAGTGGACCAAACTTTGGAAGACTGTCCACTACCTCAGGAAATAACCTCACATGAGTCTGCTTATGCTCTTACTTCAACTTTGATTTATAGACCTGTCAAAATGAGAAGTCTCATTATAAAGTTACATTTTCATCACCATTGTAATTTCAAAAGGTTGCTATACAAGGCAGTCCCTAAACAAGGACTACCTGTACATGTTAAGTCAGCACCCCATTCCTTGACAAAACCATGGCTGAGGGCAGATTTATTGCAAACCAGGCTGGCATTCACAAGTAGCAGATGAAGCCCGGGACCACCAAGGATGCAATCATTTGGTACCAGGAGTGAACACTGAGGACAAAACATGACTGCTATCCACTAATTTGACTTCCCACTTTATCTTTCCCTGTTACAACTACGATGGCATTACCTGTCCTCTCCTCCCACCAACAGACCCTCTGGATTTCCCTCCAAGGCCAGAATACTCAGACTCTGTATCACTCACCCACCAGAAACCCATCACCACCATACACCACACAACCAAAGAATGCACAAAATAACCTTAACTAAATGGTGAAGTACATGCCTGACATTGCAAAATAGATTGATGGTCCTTTAAGAAGATAGATTCCTATGTTTGAGACAGAAAATTGTGTTTTGATTAGTAAAAAAGCGATCAAGAAATGTACAATAGATAATATGAAGCTACAATAAACCAGAGATGGTGGTAAAAAGAAAACTTGACAATATGAAATCCTGGGAGGAAAAAACAATAAGACTCTTTCCTCTGAGATGATTGGCAGGTTTTTGGCAGAAAAATTTGCAGAACCCATTTTTTGAGGTCTTGAGAATGAAGCAGACTTTTGGCCTCAATTCTTTCTACTCTTTGCCTGGATTGGACACTCTGAACTGTCTTCTTGGCACCTGACAAGATGGTCCTGCTTTTATCTATGTATTCTTGTCTTTCCAATAATTCCTATGCACAAACAGATGGTTGATAGTTGCTTAGAAATTCTCCCCCACCGACTTGCTCAGCATCCCTTTCCTCTGCATTTAGATCCTAATGGGCGACTGATTGACACAGAACAGTCAAGCTGAAAAATGATATTTCATTTAAGCCCTGAGCTAAATATGGGTGACATTGCCCTGGGTCATATGCAACTGCAGCTTGTATACAAACTCTTGCTGTTAATAATGTGGCCAATATTCCCTATTGTTATTACAGAGAGTTAGCCAAGGTACAGGTAGCTAAAAGCTCCACTTTAGGGCTTTAGAGCTTCCTCTGACTCTGCCTTTGGATTCTATTAACAGAACTCCTGAAAAATAGGAAAATATTTTCTGCACTTTTGAGGTGAGAAAAATGAAAAGAGTAAGGAGGAATAATATAAGTAGTAAATACTAGTAAGTAAAAGTAAGTAGGAATAATGCAAAGAAACAGTTATTTATCATTTCATCCATTGTGATCATTGGCTTTATAAAGCTATGAGATTCAAAGAAATATGAAAAACAGAGAAAGTAGTGCATCCTAAGACACGACATCCCCAAGACATTCCCAAATTCCACAATGTGGAAGTATTTATCTGATGTAGACCTAGTATTCTATCAACACTTAACAGAGATTCTTTTGCTATTCTAATTTTGTCACATAATCATAGTTTTCCATATGAGGTAACTTTCTAGATTTTTGTCGGAACTATATAAATAAAAAGATAATAGAACTGATATTATGTAAACATTTATTTTTATTTCATTTAAGCCAGCAGATGTAATTTTAAGACATATATTTTAGGAATCTTTGAACCTCTTGGAAACAGCAGAATGTGGAAGAAGATTTTCCTGCTCTAGCTCAGGAAATAATAATCCAGCAATCCCCAGAGAAAACAAAAGTATGTACCAAGAGGACAGATGCCTCTGTGAGACAAAACAAATCTTTTGAGATGAAGTCAAACCTGTTTTGTGACTCAGAGTGGAACAAATTTGACCTCTCAAGGTGATAAAACTACAGTAATCAAAACAAAATTTCTAGGTAAGCAAGAATTTCTGTTTTGAGTATAAAATCCTCAAAAATACTTAATCCTAGAGAGGCTTTTATCTTGCTTTCCAAAGCAGATGCAAATTCTGCAGACCTGGCTTTAGAGAGATGTGTACAAAGGCAGAAAAACCATATCTATTAGCATCCTACATTTCCAATAGTTTACAACTCATATCTGCCCTCATTTACTTGGATTTCTAATTCACCCTATTTATACCTCATACTCTGTGCGTTGGTGTATAGACATTTGAGTCCTTTTTGACTGGCCCTGTGTTTATTTTCTACATAACCTGTTTTGTGCCTGAATCCCCCTACTTCCTTACCACCTGTGTGATTAGTGCACAGGGTGTGGTACACACTATCAAAAGCTTGATTTTCCTTGACAGCAAGGTTGATATTCTTACCTGCACAAAATCTATGTTACCAGCACTGATAACTCTATTAGTTTTAGATTGCTGGTGAGAGAAATGTTCTGTATCAATTAACTCTCTGTCCCCATTGTTTAGTTTAAATGTTTCTCCAGAAAATCCGTGAATTTAATGCCAAATAATTCAGTCCCTTTCTTTGATGGATGCAAACACAAGATTAAATTTGGGTTTATAGATGTCAGTGAGATTTTTAGACCAGGCTCCAAAATATAGATTTAATGAAAAGAATTACTTATAGGAACAGAATACTTAGGTAAAAATAGTTAAAAAGTAAAAATAATTACAAATTGTCCAGACAATTCCATCCATACCTGTTTGGTGGCTTTTTACCAACCTCTCATTTGTAAGCTGATATCAACCTATCAACCCATTCTTGTATCTTCTGATCGCCACTTCTCATTGGAGTAACCCTTAAAGCATGCAGCCATCTACCCCCCAAATTCTGCTTGGGGCTTTACTGAGGGAACTACTTTAAGCTGCTTGGTTACTTCATGGAGTACTTTCTTCCTTTTCACTGAAGGTTTTCAATGAAGCCTGGATAGTCATTTATCAGGGATGGTGTAGTAAATCCAGCAGTGTGCTGGATCTCTTGGGTCCCTTATAAGTCTGTGATTTTATAATTCTCTGGAAGTCCTTTAATCTTGAACCAGGAGTTGAAATAATATCATGATTTTTTTTAAGTTAAAACCTTGATTTTTAGTATATTTAAAAATTCCAGAAGGTGAGATGTTAGGTCACTTTAGCAGCAAAAATGCCCCCGGAAGTGCATAGCTCAGTTGGCTGTCTTGTAGCAATGGAACATAAGAGATCATTGACTTACTATAGTGAGTAAAGAAAATGACCCTGATGGAGAAATGCAGGAATTGTTACCTAGGCAAAAGAGGCTGAAGCATTTTTCAAGTTCAGAATAACAAGATAACAGTTGGAAGTGGATCAGGCAGGTGCCTCCCTAATTCACTGAATTATAAAAAGGAACAGGAGGCACAGCACAATTGCAAATTCTCTTGCTGTAATCACTTTCAATAAAAGTAGCACTAGCCTTCCTGTGGAGTTGTTGGTCTGGTCTATCTAGTGGGCTGCACACCTCTGAAGACTTCTTTTCCATGCACTACAATATGTGCCTGCCCTGTCTTCTGTCATAAGATGAAAAACACAACTTGCATGCTGAAACACCTTAGTCAAGCTTCAGGCTGCCTTAGGATGGGCTGGCCTTGAAATATAGACCACTTTTAGAAGACGTTCTTCACAAAACAGCAGAATGATTTCAAAGCATAGTAAGCCACAGTTACTACATAATTACGTACTACATGTACAACACTTACATGTTGGTTATAGAATTTCAGCTCTAACCCTAACCTTGATTAGGATTTTAGAGGAACAAGTGCTCTTATACATTCAATGCATTTCAATAGCATAGGGTTGGGACCATAGAGAGGGAGAAAAATTAATCTTCCAAATTTATACAAGTATTGCAGTAACAACAACAGCCAAGCACAGCTAATTTCATCTTGATTTCTGGGCAGCGTCTGCAGAAAAGCTTGGCAGGGTGTCTAGAGTCTAAGAGGAAGGATAGACAATAATATAATGACTGCATTGTTTAATTTGCTGCGGTCTTCGTTTCATTTTATGAGTTTTTATTAAAGTTATTTGCTTTTGATCTCTCACTTTCCTTTGTGTTTAGTTCATCTCATATAACATCTGTTCTATATCTTATCGGAAAATAGAGATAATGCATGACAAAAACCTTTCTGTGAAAATAAAATGTCTTTGACAGGGCATCTGGTAGGGAGAGACAGTGCAGTTTTTCACTCACCTAAGCGGCAATCTGCTCACGTACAAAATAATGAATGATTCAAGGTGAAGTGCATCTGCTCGGGAAAACAACTAGCTACTGATTCCTTATTCCTGGCAGCTCTAATCCTCTTCAATCTAGTTTTCCATTTTCCCCTCCAAAACATTCCATAGCCCAGAAAATGGCAAGTTATGGTCAACTTTGGTATGTAATACTTTTGTGACTTTTTTTTTATTTCCAGATCGTACTGCCAACATTTGCCTTTACTGCATTTTTACTTAAAACAAATGCAATAGCATTTGTGTTTGGCTTCTAGTAATCTTGATAGATATATAGAGATGTAGACATATAGAGAAGTAGAAAAAGCTCCGAATTCTGCCTTGGCCTTTCCAGTGACATCATGCAAATTCTTCTCTTCCTCCTTCTTTCCCTGCAAGGTGCAAGGTCTGCTTCTTGGATTATTTCACATGATCAGATACAGCAACCAGATTCAGCTAGGTGATTTTCATAGCCAAGCCATGTCCTGACATATCCTGCAGTTTAGGTCACTGCAGAGAAGCAACAAGTCTAATTACAGGCATGCAGATATACAATTTATAGTTTCATCCCAAACTGTTTTTTCTTTTCTTATCATACCTAGTTTGTGAGCATAGGCCAAGAAAATGTTTAATTGATGGACAGCAGTATTGATGACAGATGACATTAGGTGATTGGAGTGTTGATGGACCTCAGCAACATGGCTGCACATATCAGTATTTACTATGATAGCCATATCTTCATTACTGGACACACTAATATGCTAATCAGCATATTCTCTACTCCAGTGTTTTATTGTCCCGGCCTTCCTCCTCAATAGCTTGGCCAATGCAGGATCACATTTTACAAGAAGGTTGATAAGTCAGTGTCTTTTCTCTCCTGTTTATTTAATTCAGTATTCCTATGTGCTTCTAAGAGCAGCTTTGGGGGACTCTCTAAGACAGTGATGGCGAACCTTTTAGAGACCGAGTGCCCAAACCGCAACCCAAACCCACTTATTTATCACAAAGTGCCAGGGCTGCATCAGCATTGTGGTGCCCACAGGGGGGCACTGCTCTAAGAGTTAAAAGAAACAGTAAATAAATTCCAAAATCCATGGCATCAGTATTAAAGCTGGAGTTCTTTTAGGTTCTTTGTTTCATTTTTAACTTTGCAGCTCCACACAGCACTCTCTTTTCCTCTGTTGTTCGAATCCCTCATGCAGAGAGGAGTTCCTTTGATCTGCAATTATTGGCAGAGTCTGCAAACTCACATTCCAGATGGACTAACTTGATCTGGAGTGACTATTTCCGGCCCTTAATTCATCTGGGCCTTTGAACTGCTGATGCAATGAGAACAGTGATCTGGAAATCTTGCATAGAGTTATTAGTGGTCTGTATCTTGTTGCTATGGTGATGTGGCTGGACCAAATACTACTTCAATAGAAGAGCATACTATTCTTCCCTATTTATGTATTTGTTTGGGAGACAGGTTGTTTGCTCATTGGGAAAGCTTTAAGGCTTTCTTATCATGCAACAACTGTCCAGATACCACAGCACAGGTTATGTCATGGAAATGTGACCAAGTTAGTTTATTTAATCCACGGGCGTCAAACTCGTTACGTCACGTGACATGTCGCAACGTATCGTGACTTTTTTCCCATTGCTGGCAAAGGGGTGGGTGCGGTTTTGGCGTGACACATCCGGCCAGCGGGCTGGCAGTTTAACACCCCTGACTAATCCATCCTTTCTCAATCTGAAGTGCATGTGCTGGATAAGTGTTGGGGGAATGGTAGTTCACAGGTGTTTCAAGGTCACTAAGATGGAGAAATAAAACTGATCTCCATGATAGGAACTAGTGTCAGCTAGAGCAATAACTATTTTCCCTTACAAATACAGTGACAGTATGAGGTGAATCCTACAGTTATTACCAAAGCATAGTCTCTGTTGGAAAAGGACAACAGCTTTAAGAGCCTCTAAACAGATGCAAATTTGCTGGTTGAATTAGATGATTTATTGTATTTATATTACCTTAATGATTATCCCAACATATGAATATTGAGCAGAGTCATGTATGATGTATTTGTTCAATTTCTGTCTTTCTCTCTCCCAAAAGCTCTCTTCATTTTATTACACAAAATCTGGGAGGTAGGAGTTCACATAGCTAAGCTAGAGTGGGACCTAAAACTGGGTCTCCTTGATCCTATTCTATATTCCTGATCCTTATCACTACATCACACTGGTTTTCATATCAAAATTTCCACCAACAGCATACTGACATATATCTGAATATTAATGAGGTCCATAGAGTATAGTTCCTCCCTCCCAGGCAGCCACATGGTTTACATAAAGTTTTCTAAGGAAAAGGCCTTTGGACATAATCTAATTGCATGAGATAATGACATCCACTTGGCTTCAAGAAGAGAAGCTAAATGGCCCATTAAATTAACTTCATCTGATAACTCCTTCTTGTAACATCTTGAAAGAAGGAGAGGAAAAAACACCAAATTAATAATTTTCTCTATCATGCATGGTATTATATACCTCTAACAGTACCCATTTACTCATTTTTTTTCTCCACTAAAAAGCCTCAGACATTGTAAGCTTTCCTCATGAAAGTGTTGGTTCCTTTAATCTAGTAAAGCCAATTCAATTTTCAGCATCTTTTCCCCAGATCTACAAAGACCGGTTTTAAGCACCAAGTTAAACCATGGTTTTTCTCTTCTTTTTGTTTTTGTTGGTTTTTTTACTTAAGCAACAATTACAGACTGATTTTACACAACTAAAACGTCAACTAATCAACTATGTCTTACAAAGGATCGTGAATGGGTTCACACAAGTGGAATTGGCTATGCCAACAGCATTGTGACTGAGGGCTTCATTGAACTGCTCAGTTGGCCATCAGAAGAATGGGCAGACAAGCATTTCTAGACAGCAAAATGGCTGACATCACCTCTATTAATCCTCCAATCACTATTGAAACAATATTAGAGTTGGTGTTTTTTCTATTCCATTTCTAAAGTACATTTTTCTGTATTAGGTTGCCTATATTTCTATCTTTTTTAGGTAATGCACTTCAGTCTGTGTCAGTACGTTTCTTGTCTAATAAATAGAACACTAGTTCTAAATGTAGCAAAAACATTTTAGTTTTTATTATTATTTCTCTTACCCTGGGTTTCCCAATTTCCCTTGTATTTTAAAAAGAAGTTTGAAAGGTTTCACCCTTAGCTCCCAATAAGTTATACCATGGAATCCAAAAGGCGGAGATTAGCTTAGTTCAAGTCCACTCAGTATATGATGCTAAATGTAAGAATGAACCGTAAACTACCAGTAGCAGTACTAAAAAAATATATATCTTTTTTTGTCATATTTATGTAGAGCATATTGGTCCCTTTGAGAGCTGTATGCAATGAAATTTCATTTTAATGTATGCTGATTAGTGTACATTTAAAGTGACAGTAAAGTTATTCTATTCATTCTATTCTATTCAGTTCTGAACATAGTAACTGGTGATTGAGACCAAGAGTTCAGATTAACTTTACCCAACAGGGCAGAGAATTGTATTTAGTTGTTCTGTTCCACAAACACCCATATATAATTCAGTTTATATTTAATAATGTGCACCTCTCTGAATATTTCAGTGAAATCCACCAATAAATTGAATTGGCCAGCTGATGGCACTATCCTGTCAGATAAACACACTTAGTCAGCCAAGGCATCGTTTACTTTGCTATGAGCTCTTGCACAGATTTTAAAAACCCAAGCTACAGAACAGTGAAAATTATGTCCGGATCTTGTATGGCAAAATTAAACAACATTGTTGTAAAACCGAACAACTTCTTAATGGCTTATGGTTTTATGTATTGGAGACATCAAATATATTGCCATGAAATATTGTGATTTTGTTATGCTCTTGTGGAAGAAAATTTCACATGCTCTTATGCTGCTTTTTATTTGACAGGGAAATAATATTTTAGATAATAATAACATTAGAAGGGGAATGGCCTGGTAGGCAAATCTAATATTTCCCCTTCTAACCATGATACTGTGCAACTAACCAGTAACTGCCTTCTAACTTGCTTTCTGACCAGTAACCATGATACTGTGCTATTGGTTAAATACTACAATTATATTAGATAATTGCACTTAGGTTAACTTCTCTATTCTAGTTTTATTACATGCTGAAATGTTTATATTTAATTAATTACATGCAATCTTTGCAGATGATGATGTGGTATATTATATATGATGTAGGTATTAGAGAATGGGCTATTCAATTCTTGTGCCATAAAATATGGGTAAGGTGACCATGTAGATACAGCCATCCAGTTTTGTAGGCAGTAATACTGGTTTGCTACTGTTGCCTTCTGCGATTCTCTGACAATGTCTCATCCAGAACCAACCTAGTTTAGGGTCCCAGCCCAGCCAATCTTGGCCTGATGCTGCAATCTATTGAGACAGTAGTTCCTTAGGTTAAGAATATAAGTTGGAATAATATATTATTAGAACTAACTGCACTGCAAAGCATTAAGTAAGCTTTTGAGTTCTCCAGAATTGTTCAAAATACAAAAAGCAAAAAATAGCAGATTTGTTACTGAGGTTACTGAGCAAGGTATCAATGACTGATTTCATGTGGTGTGCTCAATAATTGGCTATGAATTTGTGTTTGAATCCTCTCTACTAAAGATGGGAGGCTCAATTATATTTTGTTTGGTTGCTTTCAACTCAAAAACTAACCACCTATGAAGATGAATGCAGTCCACCAATTGTGTATGTGGGCCTGCATAGACAAATGAAGAAACATCTTACTTGTTTTGTTGATTGGTTCAGCAAACCAAAGAAGATATGAAGTCCTTGGTGTTCTCTGAACTTAGTTGTTTGTTTGCAGACAATTCATTACCCCACTAGGTAACACCAGGTGATTGTGCTTTATTTCTAGAAGTGTAACAGCTACTATGTACGACAAACAGAAGACTAGTACAGTGCATCCCTGAACACCAACTAGCAGTCAGAAGACAAAATGAAAAGTCATTTATTTGACAACACGTGGACAGACTCATCCATAGTTTCAATTGGGAAAAAGTGGGCATCTTAGATCAAACTAAATCCAAAAACATTTGGGAATTCCTGGAAGTCTGGCATTCTGACAAATCAACCATTGTAGACCCATAGACATATACTAGATTCAAAAGAAGCAATAACAAAGTTAAGAAGGAAGCAAAAAGGCCAAAACACATCCACTCCAGCAGTCAACATCTAGATAAGCAGGGATTAACAGTAGCCAAACACTCAAGTAGAAATCAATACCCTAATCAAGGAACTATAACGAGAAGAAAAAACATATTTCCACCAAAACTGGCAGGTCAAGCTACTATGTATAAACAGGGAGCAAACTCCATATTCATCTGCAAGCAAACAACCAAGCTCAGAGAGCACCAAGAACTCAACCCTGAGCTATATATATTCTCTTCAAAGAAGATGTGCCAGGCATCTGACAGGTCATGATTTCCTGCTTCTGAGCTCTAGTATTATAGAGCAGTCTTAAGGAAAATAAAATAAAAAATGAGTTGTCAGGTTGCAGAAAGTTAAAAACATACAAGTTGCTCGGCAAATCAACTTGAAAACAGCATGACTTGTTCACTGAAGCCTTGGCTTCACCACTGTAATTAATTTTGTTATAAGAGTGAAAGTTGCCACAGACATTAAACAGGCACCGTCGCTTGTAAGGTGTAGAGTCATCTCCCAGGAACCAGAATTCTGTGGATGAAAAATATGCCCCTTTGTTCTCAAGGGCCAACCTCATTGCTAATGTGCCACTACACTTTCATTCTTTATCTGCTATCCACTGCCGTTCTGCATTTATTATCCTAAACTTTTAAAAAAGTAAAGGAGTTGATTTGATTAAAAGGCCCATTACTAAATAGTTACATAGGAATGCATGTACTGGCCATTTGAATGGTTATAGAGTACAAAACCATTCAAAATGGCCATTACATGCATTCCTAGACATATACTTTAGAAAGAGAGACAGTCACAAAATATAATTAAGATATAAATTCAAGAGAGTTTTCCGTATTCTGAATAGCAGATCCTACTTGGAACTCTGGCTATAAGAACAATTAGACTATGAGGATACCTGATGGCTGGCTTCCTGCTTGTGACCATGTCAAACCGAAGGCTGCCAGCCTTGTCATTACTAGCCATTAAGTGAACCCTAAGGAATCACCAGCTATTGTTGAGTCAGCCGTCAAATGACATTAGTTTTAGCAATTAATTTTGTCTCATAGCAGAACAAAATTAACATATTCCCAGCACATAAAGCATCTTTTCAAGAATGAAGTGTCTTTGGATAGTGCTGAGGATTTAGTAACCTGGTCCAGAAAACAGATTACACCCAGCATGTAACTTTTTGCTTTCCTAATAATTTATATGATATGTGCTTCCTAATAATAATTTCCTAAAATTATTAGGAAAGCATAAAGCCATCTACAGGCTAACGAAGAAAATCAGCAGTCAGTCCCTGCTCAATTTTATTTTCCAAGAAAAATTCTGAACTTAATATCAAAGCTGGAAATATACAGTACTTGAAAACAAAAATGAAAGGGAAACAATACTGGACATAAGTACATGAGAGGAGAATTATGGTGGTTTGGTGAATATGACCAAACAGTGCAATTATAGATTCAAGGAAAGCAAATGCAACCCTACGGTGCATCAATAAATATACAGTGTCAAGGTTTTTCTTCTCTATTCTATGCTAGTTAGACCTTTGCTTATTTCCTATTATCCTAGCCTGCCACCTGCCTGAAGAAGTTAGTCTAGTTGTATTTGTAAAGCATTCTTGAACTTTCTCAAACTGAAAAATAATATGGATAGACTAAGGGTGGGTGGGTGAATCTACTGCACTGTATTATGTTTGTATGACTTGTGCCAACTTTCTGCAACTTGAAACTTTCCAGACACATTTGAGATCAACTCTCAATGTTTCCCACTAGCGTGGCCAACTGCTTTAAGACTGAATAGTTAGGAGATTTTTAGAAAAATGAGACATACAGGTCAGACCCTTGATGTAACATGCACTTAGTTTCCATCATGATTGTCAGAAATGAAATGAACCTTCACATGATTGGCAAACCTACTTTCCTGGTTGCTCAAAGACTTTTCTACTTGCTTGTGTAAAAAAAAAAAATAGAAATCTTTGGCAAATCTTTTTGTGCAATACAAGGAAACTGGAGACTTAAGCTGTTGGGACATGTACGGGCATCGGTGGCAACAGTAGTTTGCAAGGCCTCCTGCCTCTTTCATGTGCTTTCTGTAAGATAGCATAAAATTAATTTAAAAATCTGTCAAATCTCTGTCAAATATGATCCATTAGATGAAAGAGAATTAGCTTTTGAAATTGTTTCTAAGGAGAACAGAATTTCAGTGAAACGTTCATAGGTGGAAACAAATATTTTTGCATTACTTCCATTTAAAGGCTGTCAAGAGGGCTGTGTCAATGCTGTGCAGTTTGTGATTCTGCATTTCTGTCTCCAGCAATCTGCAGCCAGTCCATCTGATTTCTCACACTTGGATGAATCTACAGGCATGTTTTCATCACAGAATGCATTTTGTTGCGTTTTTTTTCCCAGATTGGAAAATATCAACAGCTAGACAGGCCTCTGAGTGATGGAAAACTGTATAACAGAAAACAGTGATACTACTAGCCATACCACCGACCACCTCCAACAATAACTAATGTTCAAAAACGCCAAGACAAAGACAAGACAAATTCAACAGGAATTTTCTGGCGCCTTGGGAAAAGGAAAAAAACAAGTCCCTTTCACAGAGAAAGCAGGACAATTTTCACTACATTGAGTCTCTCATCCAAGTCAGATACAGAGGTTAGAATTTGTTTTCAAAACAACCAGTTCTCACAATCCTCTTGACTATTGATTCTAGAGTTCACAGGATTAAGAATATATCTAAATATGAACACAAACTGGGATTTTGCAAGTTGTTGACTAACCCATGTGGAAGACATTTGTGGTAGAACCCACCTGAATGAAAGCTTGGATGATATTAAAGATAAGATAAGATAAATAACCTTTATTGTCATTTTTATATTGTGGGCACAATGGCACACATAAAAAAAAATGAAATTTAGTTGCCCGCTCTCAAAGTGAAACATATACATGACACACACCTAAACATACTATGTACAACATATATATAGACCCACATCCCTACATATACATAGCAAATAAATATTAAATACTGTCCATCTTGAATATATAATGCAAGGAGGAAGTTTGAGAGTTCGCAAGGTTGATGCTGTATGGAATGAAACTATGGCTGAATCTGGATGTTCTGCTACGGATGCCACGAAGCCTCCTCCCAGAAGGTAACAAGGAAAACAGGTCGTGAAGAGGATGTGTAGTGTCCCAGAAAATCTTGCGGGCCCTGCTCAAGCAACGCTTCTGTGCTATGTCCTGGATGGTAGGGAGGGAACTGCCAATGATCTTTTCGGCCATCCTCACCACTCTCTGCACTGCCTTCCTGTCTGAAGCAGTGATGCCTCCAAACCAGACTGTGATGCTGTATGACAGGATGCTCTCGATTGTCCCCCTGTAGAAAGTGGTCAGGACAGGGTAAGGAAGATGTGCTTTTCTCATGCGGCGCAGAAAATGCAGGCGCTGCTGTGCCCGCTTCACCAGTTTCTCACTGTTTAGCGACCAAGTCAGCCTACTCGTTAGCTGCACACCCAGGAATTTGATGCTGGTAACCATCTCCACAGGTGAATCATTAATGCACAGAGAAGTGTGGCTGTGCCTGCCTTTTCTGAAATCAACAATGATCTCTTTGGTTTTTCTTGTATTTAAAACTAGGCTGTTTTCCTTGCACCAGTTCACCAACCCCTCAACCTCCTTGCAGTAAGCTTCCACCTTGTCATCCTGAATGTCTGAATCAGATTGAGAAAATACACATCCACACTCATATAGACTGGCATGGGTTGAATAGTGGTAAGAATCAGGTTGAACATCAAGGAAAGCGGTTTTTGTACAAATCATCCAAGAGGTTTCTTTGTCCCATGTTGTTTAAAGAGTGTTTGCAAAGGCCTGTCACAGCATGCAAGAGGAATGGTTTCTGCTGCTTGTCCTTCTACAGTATAGTTTTGATTTGGGAACACTCTGTGTTTATAGCTGTGAAAGTTCCCAAAGTTTAAAAATATTGAAAACAATCTTTAGTTATAAAACAATTATAACTATGTAGTTATAGAATAAAAACAATTAAAACTTCAGAAAAATAATGGCTAGGTTTGTGGTACTGGAGAAACACACTAAAGCATGACTTGTAAGGCAAATGTTTTCATCCAGAAAGAAAACACTCTCTACAGCTTGTAGATGTTGTGGATTAAATCCATTAAACTTCAATAACTAGGAATTGCAGAACTGAAATCTAATCCATCTGGGAGGCATCACATGGAGAAAGTTGTTCCTCGTATAAAATAGATCAAAGCCTTTAACTCTTATTGTTGAAAATTATTAGATTTCTCCACTATTTCCAACAGATCTGATCTGATCAGGGCCATAGCTTAGCTTAGGAGAAGGTGAAGCTTCAATCTGTGGTAGAATTTTGTTAAGGAATATTTCTGCTGTCAGGATTCAAGATGCTGTTTGGCCACTGACAATACTGCTAGATCTCCAGAAAGAAGAGTGGTATAATAGCCTGCCTTAGCATAACCCAGCAGGCCTCATTAACCAAGCTATATAGTCAATGCCCCAGGATTTCTTACATCAAACAGTACCATCATTGGGAACTCTTGCCTGCTCTTTCATTCTCTGGTAGCAGCTGCTTCTGAGATGGTACTGGACTCTCCAGGCAGGGGCAGTGGAGGCTTAGGCAAGGAAATTGGGAAGGGAGGCTGTACCTTCCAGAGAAAAGGGAAGAAGGAGGTAACTGAGGAGGGGAACCAAGTCAGGCTACCCAATTGTGAGGATCTCTCTGTCAGTCAAGGAGTAAGAAGACATCAGATAAACAAATGTCTATGGAGATTCTCAGTCATCCAGGTCATGGTTGTCCCAAAGGTACTTTTTCCAAAAGACAACTGGGCTTTCTTGGGGTTTTTTTTTCTTTGAAAATATTTCACTTCTCACCCAAGAAACTTCTTCAGTTCTAAGAACTGAATTTCTTAAAGCTGAAGAAGCTTCTAGGGTGAGAAGTGAAATATTTTCAAAGAAGAAAAACAAGTCCAGTTGCCTTTTGGAAAAAGTGCTTTTCGGACATCAGACAAGCAAGATATTTCAAGGAAGGAAGGAAGGAAGGAAGGAAGGAAGGAAGGAAGGAAGGAAGGAAGGAAGGAAGGAAGGAAGGAAGGAAGGAAGGAAGGAAGGAAGGAAAAAGATCAAAGGACAGTAAGATCTCTCTGTTCATCAAGGATAGAGATGAAAAATAAAAACAGGGTATAAGAAGTTCTAGGATGGGTGTCCTAGATTATATTAGGATAATATGATCAAGATATTGCATAACATTGCAGTAATAAAACTAAGTACCAATGTTCTCTTGGCTAATGAAAAACACTGTCAAGTAAGTACCCAACCGAAATGGTTCTGTTTCACAAATAGCTGTTTGGAAGTAAAGTTTGTTGTTATTATTACTATTAAATCAATTTAATAGCATATTATGATATTATTCATTTTCATAATTTTTTAAATACTTAACATTTTGTTTCAGTATCCAAGCTACCAAACCAATTCTCATGTAGTATATGGGACATGTTGACACCAGCTTTGGCCCAAAGTTCTAGAGCAGGGGTGTCAAACTTGCAACGTCACGTGACATGTCACAACGTATCGCGACTTTTTTTCCATTGCCGGCAATGGGGTGGGTGCGGTTTCGCCATGACGCATCCAGCCCCCAGGCCGGCAGTTTGACACCCCTATTCTAGACCATTTTACGACTACAATAAATAAAAGTTGATGGCACCATTTCTCATTACTTTAAAGCAGAAAACGCATCATAACTGCAGTGAGAACACAGACTGAACACAGAAGTCTACCTTATGAGAAAAAACATATGGAGGAAACCCCAGGTTGCTGGTAGTAAGATGATGCAAGCAAACAAAAAATATGACTATTCTGCAGTAGCCAGAAACTAACTTCTTTATCCCACTAATGCCTCCACATAAAGAGAACCACTCTTTCTAGTGCGTGCACTTTTCTCCTCTGTTTTGCTTCATCACTGGAGGAACTGGGTGCCAGCTATGACTCAAGCTTGAAGTCTCCAAAATTTCATTCAGCTGTGAGCAAATGCAAGTTAGAGATACAGTACCTTACGAAAGGCTTGTAGACCTCAAGGGTTATAGAGTGGCAGGCTCCCCAAACTTCTCCTAAAAGCCCAAGGGGCGGGCAGGACACAAATCTCAAATGAATGTTTAGCTTTTATCAGGGATAATTATCCTAATCATAAAACAATTTAAGGAAGTAAAAGTGCTTACATATGAAAGGAGCAAATGTTTTTACCTAACTCAAAACAAAGTGGCTCAGTCACTAAATCAAAAGACTCTAACTTGACAATGCCTTTTAAAGTAAGAGCAGCAGGCTGGTTGCACGATATTAGCCCTGTTGACATTGGGTGTTATGAAAGATACTTCACAGCAGGATTATGTGATTCTTTGATCTAGAGTAGGAAACCTAGTTTGAAGTACACTCCAATCCTTCCAGTCCTAAGCCTATGTGTTCCTTTTAACAACATTCAAAACAACTTCATATCTGGGCAATTTTGCAGCACAGAAGTCATATGCACACTCTAAAGGCCTTCAGTGCAGCCCATCACAGGCACCTAGAATTCCCTATTCCTGCTCCTTCTGTGCTGTTTCTATTGTTGTACAGGTATAGTATAGGGGGTACCTTGCTCAATAGTAGTAACTGTGAGAGGGATCTCGGAGTCCTAGTGGACAATCACTTAAATATGAGCCAGCAGTGTGCTGCAGCTGCCAAAAAAGCCAACTCAGTGCTAGGCTGCATTAACAGAGGGATAGAATCAAGATCACGGGAAGTATTAATACCACTTTACAATGCCTTGGTAAGGCCACACTTGGAATACTGCATCCAGTTTTGGTCACCACAATGTAAAAAAGATGTTGAGACTCTAGAAAGAGTGCAGAGAAGAGCAACAAAGATGATTAGGGGACTGGAGGCTAAAACATATAAGGAACGGTTGCTGGAATTGGGTATGTTTAGTTTAATGAAGAGAAGGACGAGGGGGGACATGATAGCAGTGCTCCAATAACTCAGGGGCTGCCACAAAGAAGAGGGAGTCAAGCTATTCTCCAAAGCACCTGAAGGCAGGACAAGAAGCAACGGATGGAAACTAATCAAGGAGAAAAACAACCTAGAACTAAGGAGAAACTTCCTGACAGTTAGAACAATTAACTAGTGGAACAACCTGCCTCCAGAAGCTGTGAATGTTCCAACACTGGAAGTTTTTAAGAAGAGACTGGACAGCCATTTGTCTGAAATGGTATAGGGCTTCCTGCCTGAGCAGGGGGTTGGACTAGATGACCTCCAAGGTCCCTTCTAACATTATTATTATTATTATTATTATTATTATTGTTGTTGTTGTTATTGTTATTGCTATTATTATTATTATTATCATCATCATCTGAAAGGGCTCTGATGTTAGTCTCAGAACTTGGAAATAAAAATTTTGATGTTAGCCTCAGAATTTGGGAAGAAATGTATGGGAAGAAGCACTCCTTCAGTTCAGTCCTTCTCAATTCAGGCATCATCCAGATGTGTGCACATCAACTCCCAGAATTCTCAGCCATGATTAAAGTGGCTAAGGAATTCTGGGAATTGAAGTCCATGCATAGAAAAACATCCAATTTAGGAGGAGGGTGATACAAATACTTCACCTCCAGTCCCTAATGTATTATATAATTAATATTAACACAGTGTTCTGAAAGCACTGAGAGCTTGAACCTGACAAACACACTGCTCCAACCTCCAGCGTTCTTGTGTTTAGTCAGAAGTCTAAAAACAACTGTTTGTGTATTTACCACTTTTTCTGTGAACTGCTTTTTTAGCAACCTAAATTGTGCATATTATTCCACTCAAGTTCAAGCAAATACAAATACAATTCCCCTTCAAATCAACTAACTGAATGAAGGAGTGCGAGGTGCAGCGTCCTACAGTATTTTTTTATCCAGTTGGAAGACTCCACATATTCATCTGAAGGGGTGCGAGGTGCAGCGTCCTACAGTATTTTTTTATCCAGTTGGAAGACTCCACATATTCATCTGAAGGGGTCTAAAGTGAAAATATGCCGAGATTGATGAACTTTCCCAACTATTTTATTTTATTATATTAAACTACCATTTGTATTCTTAATATTGCCAACTACTAAATAGCCATTTATAATTTCAGAATGAATAGCTTTTTTTAAAAAAAATGACTATGCAAGGACTTCTGTTTTTGTTTTCTAGCAACTGCAAAACCTAATTTTTCTTTATGCTTTCCTCTGCTCTGCCTTCCTTATGTTCACTTTTTGCGAAGCTGCAAATATGTTCTCAGAACACCAAAAAATTACATTTTAGTTTTTTGCGAATCTATCAAGAAGACTATAAGAGTTTTTGTGGTTATTAATATTACATTTCCTTGTGTTAAAGCAAGGGGACGAGTACCCATAACTGTACATCAATAGCATTAGAATTTCACTGTTAGGTCATGCACCTTACAGAGAGAAAAAGTGATGAATAAACATGTGTGACATCACCTGTGACATCACCATCCAAATGACACCATTACAGATTTGTGACAGATATCTGGATATACAGTAACTATATAATGGTGTCACTTGCATGATGATGTTATAGTATACATGTCATCATTTTGGCATCACTCTAGTTTGTGTAGACACCACAATGTTGGACCTAATATAATAGAATGTAACCTAAATTATTTAATAACAGTCACCAAAAATGAAGTCTCTAGAATTGTTAAGAATACTGCAAAATAATTGATAAAGTCTTTTGCCATTCTCATCTCTTCACTTTGTCAGGCACCAAAGATCAGGACCACAAGTGAAATTCTAATTAAATTGGGTTTTTTTTTTATTAATCATGTCTATGCACAAGAATCTACTCAACTAATAGTTAGCATGATGTTGGTGTTAGATAAGGGTCAATGGAATTCAAGAGGAGGTTGACTTCCTCCATCTGTCGCTACGTAGAGACTCCAGGCTGCTTCTTCTTTTGACTCCACCCCCAGGTTCTATCACTTTTCTTCTACATCTTTACTTCACATTCTAACCCTTCTTCATCCCTTCTTTTTCTTCCATTTTTCCATTGGTTCAGTCCTCTTTCTTTCAAAGGAGTTGCACTTCCTCTTCCTCCTCCTTTTCTTGGAATTCTGAACAAATACGATTATATATTCTTCTTAATTGAAGGGGAAATACTTCAAAAAGCCTTGCTAATATCTTTTCAGGGGCCACGTCCAAGAAATGAAACTTGAAAACTTTCAGCTATTAGAATAAAAAGAAAAGGTTATGTTTGGATTATTCTACAGAAAAGTTTATACAGTATAGACATGTCTCCTGAAAATAAAAATAATATTTTCTAGATTCTACATGTTCTGTTAACAGTTTGGAAGAAATTAGAGTTCCCTCAGCTAGTAAGTTTTGAGACAGGGAAAATTTTATGTTTTAAATAATGCAATTTAAATGTCAGCTTTATGGTTTAATGAAGTTTTTATCCATAATATAGTATATACTGCATTAAAACATTTTCTAACAATTTTTGCTGTTATAAGAAAATGAAAGAAGAGTTTCCTTATTTGTTTATATCCCATCTTTATTATTTTTACAAATAACTCAAGAGAGCAAACATATCCAACACTCCTTCCTCCTCTTATTTTTCCCATAAAGCAACTCTGTGAGGACTAGGTTAAGTGAGAGTGACTGGCCCAAAGTCACCCAACTGGCTTTCATGGATGAGGCAGGACTTGAACTCACAGTCTCTGACTTTCTAGCCTGGTACTTTAACCACTAGATCAAATTAATTATATTATTTCATTCTTCTCCTGACTGGAATTGAAAATAAATCTTATGAAGATAATAAAAATAAAAATAATAAAAATAAAAAAATAAATAAAAAATAAATAAATAAAAAAATAAAAATAAAAAATAAATAAAAAAACAAATAAAAAAAATAAAAATAAAAAATAAATAAAAAAATAAATAAAAAAATAAATAATAATAATAATAATAATAATAATAATAATAATAATAATAATAATAATAATAATAATAATAATAATGTTGGAAGGGACTTTGAAGGTCATCTAGTCCAACCCCCTGCTCAGGCAGGAAACCCTATACCATTTCAGACAAATGGCTGTCCAGTCTCTTCTTCAAAACTTCCACTGTTGGAGCATTCACAATTTCTGGAGGCAGGTTGTTCCACTGATTAATTGTTCGAACTGTCAGAGAACTGTCAGAGAACTGTCAGATATCAGAGGTGTTGGTTTTGGTGTTGGTGTGTGTGTGTGTGTGTGTGTGTGTGATATTACTATTATAATAGTGCAATCCAACTAACTTCTTAATTTTAGCTTTCTAAACATTTCAGAGTAACCAGAAATTGTCTCTGTGTTATATTGTTATCTGAAGCACATTTCTCTGAATTACAGTGGGAATTCTAATGTGCTGCCTTTTGAGGCAGAATCATAGACAGTTGTAGTTGTGAAGATTACTGAAATCACATCCCCTTATTTAAGCTAATTATCCTCTTTCACAGGAACATTTAAGCTTTTGAGGGTGGCAAATTGGACATATGTAAGCATACATAAACCAGTTCCAAACAGTTGTTTTAATTGCATCAAAGTTCTTTTTAAAAGTAAATCCATGGGTTTCTTTTTTAACCTTTATGTTGTTTTCATTAGCAGTCAACTGCTTTAAAAAAAAATCTCCTCACCAAAGTGGCATGATGCAGAAGGAAACAGAGCAAGGATGAGCAATTTCTGCCTTGGATGTAAATCCAGAAACAGCCTGTGTGACTAACTATGAGTCTAGCTTCCTTTCTTCTGTGTGGTCTCAGCAAGTCTGAAATCAGATTTAGACTTAGATTTAGAGGAGACCAGCCAGAAAGCCTTCCATGGAAACCCATATATTTCCATCCATGAAAATTAGCTGCCAATTATTTTGTAGCCTAAATGGTAGAACTGTTTACCTTATTCTGGTTGGGCTGATGAAGGAACTTGCAAGAGGCCACTGGAAAACCATTGAGGTCTTGGTCAACCATTTTATACATTTTTTCCCCATTTTACAGTAGGTCTTCTAGTCCAACCCCTGCTCAAGCAGGAGGCCCTATACTATTTCAGACAAATGGTTGTTCAATCTCTTCTTTAAAATCTCCAGTGATGGAACACCCACAGCTTCCGAAGGCAAGCCATTCCATTGAGTAATTGTTCTCACTGTCAGGAAATTTCTCCTTAGTTCTAGATTGCGTCTCTCGTTGATCAGTTTCCATCGATTGCTTCTTGTTCTGCCTGCAGGTACTTTGGAGAATAGGTTGTACTATTCTTGCATTTTGTACTGCTTGAATATGACTCCCAGTTTCCCTTGAGAAACTTGGACAAAGAGAACAGAACTGTTACTTAGGAATTTTTACTCTTCTGAAAACTAGGGAGGTCCCATCTGGAATCCTTTTACCACCCCTTCTTCTTTGAACTCAAATTTAATTTATTAGACAATTGCCTAAATTGCAGCTCTTCTTCCTATCTCCCAAAGTCATTCCCACATAAAATTACAATCCCATTTACTTCCTATAATTTTAAAAGGATAGAATATTTGCTGTTTCTATAAACATTTTTTTATAACTCTTTGGTTATCTCGTTCTTTTAAAAACTTTGCCAGTCGTAGTCTGCTTATTATATATATTATATTACTATATAATATATTATTATATTATATAGTTTGGATAAATGAGGAACAACTCTCTCAAAGGTGACGTGGTATATTCACAAACTAAAGCACTTTCCAATTGCATTTAAATTTAATGGTTTTTTTTTAATTGATAAAACATAGACCAGAAAATATTGAGCATTTTGTGACCAAAGTGCTGGCTGGGGAAATCTGGGAACTAAAATCCACACATCTTAAAGTTGCCAAATTTGAAAACAATGACCTAGAGAAACTTTTTAAAGAGTTGGGGCTACTATTCCTAGAATTCCTTTGGCCCTGCTGGGTCAATCTTGAGTACTGCAATCTCAAAACTTCTGGAAGATTGGAGAACCTTTGCTCTAGAATGTAGAGAATGTTGAGTTCTCATGAAAGTATAGTTGCAGCATTGTCAGTAAATGGCTAGGATTATCTGGATTTGAAAACTAAATAAGTTTGTTTCTCATTAGTGCTTGGATGAATCACACGGTATTAGAAATTAAAAACATAACAAAACAAAAACCCTTCCATATTGTTTGCCAAGAAAACTGCCTGGATGCATCCATAAAGCTTTAAGGACGTGTCCATGAACTTTGACTTGAGGGAGCCTTGAGGGAGATTACGGCTTATCATGTTGCATGGCTCCAAGTTTACTGTGGTGAATTCAGTAAATGATATAAAACAAACCATTGTTCTATAACTCAACCAGCAGTTTTCTGCTTAATGTATAAATTCTTGCACAATTTCTACATGCAATTATACATGATAAGAATTGGCAGATTGTTTAGCCAGCATATTAATCATTCTGTTTGTTGTGCATCCAGATCCCTTCAGGTCTTGAGAAAAAAGTTTGGTTTGGCTGGTCATCGAAAATGTACTGTAAGCCCTATTTGTACATATAAAAAAACATCAGTACTTACTTTTTAATGAAGTTTGGGGGTTAGCCAGTGTGCAATAAAAATTTGGTAGGGAGCACTGCATGCCAAAGTGTTTGTGCCTTTAGTCTCAATTTAATGCCACTGTCTACCAATGTGATGGTTTTCATCTAGCAAGCTGTCTCAACACTGCTGTGCATCTGGTATTTTTAAAGTTTAATGTCAAATTAACTGGCCCAACTGAAACCAGACCTTGCAGTATCCAGGCAACGGTTCCAAAACAATAGTTAACAAGAGATTTCAATGTGTGAAATTACATGCAGCAGAAAGAAAAGATGGCCTACATAACATATTTGTCTTCTTAGTCCTATTTGAACAAAGTTATAAGTTTTGGGGCATCCTACTCCTCTTCTGAACTGCAATACAAGGTACCACAGTATGATTTCTGTCTCATGCTTTAGGCGTGGCAAAATGTGTTTTACAAGACCGGCTTTCAACTGTATCAAACTAGGATCTGCTTTAAGATATATCCTGCAGAGGTTTATTTGCTTTTCTTTTACTTGGATCCATCCATGTTTCCACAGGGTTTAGTATATCCATACAAAATAGCAGCCTATTTCAGTGTCAATGGCAATGCATGAAAGAAAAATGGACAGAAGCTCATGATCTTCCGCTGATTAAAAAAAAGGGGGGAGGGGAATTTTTGAAGATGAAGAAAGTGTTCTTGATGTCATGCCTAGACATCAATTATAAGTGGGGTCTAATAATTAAGACACCAGGCTGCAAACCAGGAGACTGTTCTAATGCCACCTCAGGCATGAAAGTCGGTTGGGTGACTTTGGGTCAATCTCTCTCTCTCAGCCCAATCCACTCACAAGGTTGTTTTTCTAGGGAAAATAGGAGGAAGAAAGAGTATTAGGTATGTTCGCCACTTTGAATTATTTATAAAAATAATAAAGACAGAATAAAATAAATAGCAAGGAGAATGTCACAAGAAATAATGAATTTGAACTTATCAAAAATCAGGTGTTTCTTGTATGTACAGTTATTCCAAAATCTGACTTGCAGCAGCTCACATAAATTTCTTTTTCCTTCAGTCAAATGCTACAATTCTTTTAACTGAAGATTAAATCTAAGAATTGCAGGAAATTCAAAAGAACATAAGAAATATTCTGCTGGATCAAAGCAATAAACATTTGGTCAACCATAAACATTTAGGAAGCTTAATAGCAGAATCGGTTAAGCGATATTTAGGTATGCTGCCTATAATCAAAGAAGAAATAAACAGCAATTATGACTAATAGCAACTGACAATCTAATCCTCCATGAATTTACCCAATGTCTTTTTAGAATTGCGCACATTGATCACTTTTACCATAACTAAACAGCATCTTCCCAAAAGTATAGCAGAGAGGTGAGTTCCTGCTCCAGCATCACATTACTATTTAGAAGACTCACTGAGCTGGGGAAATAGCATGATGATGATCAACATGATGATGATCATGATAATTCTTCTGATTTAAAATAAAAGATTTCCATGAAGTCATAAGAAGATAAATAATAAGATAGCTGTTGCCCCTAGCTCTTCAATATCAAAAACAACGCATGACATAAAAAGGAAAATAGTGAAGAAGAAAACAGCCAAATCAGACACTAGGTTATCAATTTTTTTAAAAAAGGGCTAACCAAAGTAGCAACAATTTCAAGGAAACAAGAGCCAAAGATTCCTGCATTTCAGCAGAAACCTCATGGTCCTATTTCCAATCACTAGCTCCTCTGTTAGCTGATGGAGGGAGAAGTCTGATGGATCTGGTCTCACTGCTGGATCCTCCTTCACTTTTCAGTGTAGCCTGATCTAATAAAGAAGCATGTTTTTGCGTATTGGCTCATGGGAGGGGAACAACGAACACACCACGATCTCCCTAACTTTTATTAAAATTTAAAGACAGAAATAAGGGCCTTCCCATTAGCACTGGGCAATAACAACGTGCAAGAGAAACAGGAGTGTAACCCACAGCAGATGCAAGCATTTTTTTTTTTTTGCTGTCGCAATGTTCAATATGTAGCTAAACAAGTTGGAAATCTTTTTCCTAGAGAAGAGGAAAGTCCTGCTTCTCTGATTTATTAAAAGGATACAGAGTGAAAAGCTTGTTATGGAGACTAGGTATTTATGAGGGTAATAGAGAATGAATCCCAAATGGAAGTTCAGGTCTGTTTTTATATTTGAATGTTGTTGTTGAACATGCTTTTTTCTTTTCAGTTGGCCAGAAGATTCCAAAAACCATTGAAGTTGAGTTCACTGGGCCTCTCTGAAAGTGCCAAATGCTTTAAATCCAGCATTCCTCTCTCCTCTCCAGTTTCAATCATGCTCCTAAATTCCCTTTTATAGGGCTAGGCTGTCAAGAGCCACTTGGTTCCTTCTTTTGTGCTGTTCCGCTGGCCAACTTTTATCTTCAAAAAAAAAAAAAAAGATAGTATGTGTGCATTCTGGAGTTTTGTCACCTAATAATTGGCCAACCTCTTTTTATCACAGATGATTTTAAACGAATAAGAATATTTTGTAGAAATATTGGCATCCTGGTGTATGTCAGTTCCTTTGATTATAGTTTCTTATCTGTTGTCATCAGGGCTTTTTTTGTCATAGAACGCCCAGAACGGAGTTCCGGCATCTTTTTTGGATGGAGCCTTGTAGGGTAGGCAAGGCGGGTTGTATGACATGTGTGAGTTCCGGCACCTTTTTTTTTTTTTTTTACAAAAAAAGCACGTTACATACATCCAAGAACTTCTACAAGTGAACTAGAATTTTTAGAGGGGCAAAAAGAAAAAAACAATTTGTGTCACATGAAAAATAATCATAGTAGCTGTAATTAATTTCTTACATTTATTTCTAGTTATATTTAATATATAGAACCAGTTTGATCTAGTGCAGGGGTAGGCAACCTTAGCTCTTTTATGACTCGTGGACTTCAACTCCCAGAATTCCTGAGCCAGCATGGCTGGCTCAGGAATTCTGGGAGTTGAAGTCCACGAGTCATAAAAGAGCCAACGTTGCCTACCCCCGATCTAGTGGTTAAGGCACCAGGCTAGAAAGCTAGAAAGTATGAGTCCGTCCTACTTTAACCATGAATGCCAGCTGGGTGTCTTTGGATCAATCATGCCCTCTCATGCCCTTCACAGAGCTGTTGTTCTGGGGAAAATAGGAGGAGGGTCGTGGGTTGGATGTGTTCGCCCTCTTATTTATATAAAAAATAATAAAGATGGAATACAAATAAATAAATAAAAGTAGATCACATATAGTTTTTATCCATTTTATTTTATTTTATTTTATTTATTTTATTTATTTTATTTATTTTATTTATTTTATTTATTTTATTTATTTATTTTATTTTATTTTATTTTATTTTATTTTATTTTATTTTATTTTATTTACTTTATCTATTTTATTTTTATATTTTATTTTACTTTGTTTTTTTTTAAAATTTTTATTTATTGTATTGTATTTTATTATTTTATTGTTTTATTTATTGTATTGTATTTTATTATTTTATTGTTTTTTATTTTATTTTATTTATTTTATTGTTTTATTTATTGTATTTTATTTTATTGTTTTATTTATTGTATTTTATTTTATTATTTTATTATTTTATTTTATTTTATTTTATTTTTTGTCTTATTTATTTTATTATTTTATTGTTTTATTTATTGTATTTTATTTTATTATTTTATTATTTTATTTTATTTATTTTATTATTTTATTTTATTTATTTTATTATTTTATTTTATTTATTTTATTTATTTTATTTATTTTATTTATTTTATTTATTTTATTTATTTTATTTATTTTATTTATTTTATTTTATATTTATTTTATTTTATATATTGCTTTATTTTATTTTATCATTAGTTCATTTTATGTTATTTTATTTATTTTATTTATTTATCTTTATTTATTTTATTTTATTTTATTTTATTATTTTATTTTATTTTATTTTATTTTATTTTATTTTATTTTATTTTATTATTTTATTTTATTTTATTTTATTTTATTATTTTATTTTATTTTATTTTATTTTAATTTATTTTATTTTATTTTATTGTATTTTATTATTGTATTTTATTTTATTATTTTATTATTGTATTTTATTTTATTTATTTTTTTATTTTATTTTATTTTATTTTATTTTATTTTATTTTATTTTATTTTATTTTATTTTATTTTATTTTATTTTATTTTATTTTATTTTATTTTATTTTATTTTATTTTATTATTTTATTTATTATTTGCCCCAGTACTGCATATTTTTGATTCTGCAGGTCCTGGAATACTCCAGATCAATGTCCTGGAATGAAATATATACAGCTAATCCTTGACTTATGGCCAATAATTTCTGTAAGCAAGATGGTTAATTATGCTCAAGTTTATGATCTTTTTGCCATAGTTGTTATGCAAATCACTGCAGGCATTAAGTGAATCAGGTGGTCATTAAGCAAAATCCCCATTGATTTTGCTTGTCAGAAGCTGGCTAGACAGGTCAACAATGGTGATCACATGATCCCAGGGTGCTGCAACTGTCATAAATACATGCCAGTTACAAAGCATCCAAATTTTGATCACGTGACTGTGGATATGCTGCAATGGTCATAAGTGCGAGGTACAAGAAGGGGGGGACTTCCTGTTTTCTTTTGCAGATCAAATCCCTATATTAGTTGGAAATCTATCTGTATGTCTAGCAATGTTTCCCTTTTCAAAATATGTAATTCTGTGGCAAGCATAGCCCATGCTTTGCAGATCCTACTCTAGACTAGCATATAAAATGCAGCCAGTAACATCAGACAGCTCATTCAGACTTGGGATCATTCCCAGAATTATCTGAGTCTGGAACAATGCTAATGGGAATTGTCTTGTTTTGTCCCTAGAGGTACAAAAATATTAATAAGCCCACCTGCTAAATACACTTGTCTTTTAAATGAAATCTAAAGTATGAGGTCATGTGATTTAAAAATGCTTATCCCTCCTGGGATCAGAAGTAAGAAAGGCTCTCAGTGAGAACTGAAGGTCATAGCAGTATCTGGCAACTAAAGAGCAGTCCTTTCATTGCTAATTTGTAATATATTTTTCCTGTGTTTGCCTGTCTATGAATCCTAGTGACAGTATAAGAGTAGGATGAGATATCAGTAGTGCATACATTCACCATTTTGTTCTTCTCATGGCCAATAAAGGATGTGTTCATGCTTTTGGATTCAAATCTTGGTTTTCATCCTTACCCAGAAAAACCAGCGGCTCAAGAAGACTCTTTATCCAGTCAACCTGTGTATTCTATGGTTGAGCTATGGCCTTTCTCCTTTCTAGCCTGTGAACCTTTCAAACTTCTGGGATCTGTTAAGCTCTGCTATCCATTATGTTCGAGCCAAGGTAGAGAGTCACTTTGGTCTAGTGGTTAAGGCACCAGGCTATAAACCAGGAGCCTGAGTTCTAGTCCCACCTTAGGCATGAAAGCCTACTAGGTAACTTAGAGTTACCGTCTCTCAGCCCATGATCTCAGGCTAGGGTGAGAAGCCAATCAGTCAATTCCTGACACAACTATTGTTCAACATTCAGTTGATCTGGGGGGAAATGGGCCTTGCATTTGTAGGAAAAACTAGGAAGAAAAACAATGCTGGGGGCAAGGTCAGGTGACCAATGGGTGGATGACAAAAGCACCTATTGGCCATTTCATGCTGAAAGAAGAATAGAATAGAATAGAATAGAATAGAATAGAATAGAATAGAATAGAATAGAATAGAATAGAGTAGAGTAGAGTAGAGTAGAGTAGAGTAGAGTAGAGTAGAGTAGAGTAGGAAGGGATCTTGGACTAGAAGACCTGGTCTTCTAGTCCAGCCCCCTGCTCAAGCAGGAGAACCTATACCATCTCAGATAGGTGAATGTCCAGTCTCCTCTTTAAAAAGTCCAGTGATGGAGCGCCCATGATTTCTGGGGGTAAGCTGTTCCACTGGTTGATTGTCCTCACTGTCAGGAAGTTTCTCCTCAATTCCAGGTTGTTTCTCTTTTTGGTCAGTTTCCAATCGTCATTTCTCGTACTTCCATCTGGTGCTTTGGTGAACAACCTGGCCCCCTCTGCCTTGTGGCAGCCCCTCAGATACTGGAACACTGCAATCATGTCTCCCCTATTTCTTCTTTTCTTTAGACTAGCCAAACCCAAGCCCCTTAGCCGTTCTTCGTATGTTTAGTCTCCAGGCCCCTGATCATCTTATAACCATGCTTGTCTTCCCTTTGGCTACTGATCAGCCTCATCCAAATACATTTGCTGTGGTTGTAAAGAATTAGATGTTGCATTATATTTAAATGCCACTCTATCAGAAGTGTACAACAGTGAGAGACTGAAGACTGCTTCACTAGAGGTACAACTGCAAGTATGTTAAGATTATGACCCCTAACAGTTTAGCATAAAATTGATATAGATTAACAGTGGAATGACAAGACCAGTATTCCCATTGCTCTATCTCAAAGAGAGCACAGAGGAATCTGGGTGTCCAGATAGATGTGTGGCTTGAGGTTTAGCTTCTTTGTATTTCAACTTTTAACAAAAAGAAATTAAAATTTTACTCAAATTGGAACCATCTTTATGGTTTGAATAATTGAATAAAGTAAAAAAAAAAGGAACGGAGAGGTAAGAAAAGAAGAGGAAAAGAAAAGTGCAACACTTAAGAACACAAAAAGAAATGGGCTATTTAAAGAAGCAATGACCCATTTTCCTTACAGCAGTTACAAATATATTTACAGTATTGTGACTCCTCCCCACCTAGATTACATGACATACTTCATTTCTTCCCATGTTCAACCCTTTTCAATCGGCAAATTCAGAAATCATCATTTTTATCCATTTTCAACAAAAGGTCTATAGTTTCCAATCTTAACCTTGGCAACTTTAAGATGTGTGGACTTCAACTCCCAGAATTCCCCAGCCAGCCATATAGGCTGGGGAATTCTGGGAGTTGAAACCACACATCGTAAAGTTGCAAGGTTGAGAAACACTGCAGTAGGCACAGGAATCAATAATAAGGATAGTAAATATTATACTGATATAATTTTCTGCTGACTCAGTGATGAGTGAATAGCACTAACTCAGCAGGAGGGAAAGACCAAGAATGATGCACATCTTCAAAATACAAATGTTAAAACTCCAGATGCATAGATCAAGTTTTCTACTTTTAACTTACAGAACAAAAACAAAGTTTGGAGTGCTAACTGCATTCTTTTAGAAAGCACCATTTGTCTAGGATCTAATCATGCTTAGGACAAATTGTTTTCTCCCTTCCATCAAATAACCTCAAAAGGTCTCTACAAAGAGATGTATTCCAGTCTTATTTGTTCCTGCTGTGCACAAAAGCAGGCAACAACATAACTTTAATATGCTTTCAAACATTCCAAAGATTATGTAATGGATAAAATCGAGCATGTTTCTATGAAATATGAGCAACAGTTCTAAACTCAATGACCTCTTCAGTCACAGTTGAAAGTGTTTATTATGCCAAAGAATATAAACATATTCTGGATTATGCTCCCCCACTGTGATTGATATCAAACTAAATGTTTGCTATAATTTGGGAAGAAAAACATTCCATGTAGGGTTGTCTTCTTCTTTTCCCTTATGTAATTAGTTCTGCTTCCTATTTTGTTATTATCTGATCGTGTTTCATTTTTTTGTTAGCATTATGATAAATCAAAAGGAATTAATAAAATGGGAGAGATGAATACACTGTCTGTAGATGTTCATATAATCTAAGTCTTCACCAGAGCTGCTCTTGAAAAGATATACAGTAGGTAGCTCACATCAAAGAAAACAAATAGTTAATTAATATGCAGCAAAAGGCCATCACAGTTTTCCATTTTTTAAAGTAGGAACTTCCATGTTAGCCAAGCATCCAAAGAGCATGGGAAGCTGCCTACAGCTCATGAATTGAAGGTTGCCCATCCTTGGTTTATGGATTACCCCATTCTACTTAGTTATACAGACAACAAATAATTAGATGATATTTCTTTATTAAGGAGGTGAATGAAAGAAAGGGGTGAAATACTGTGCCAGTACAATTTCAGAATAATGCCTGTAGGTCAGAAATATTACAGCCAGCTGCTTGTACCGAAAGATTGTGAAATATACTTTGTATACACATTTAAATTAATGCAACATCATTCCTTTTTGTTGTTGTTGTTCAGTTGTGTCCAATTCTTGGAAACTGCCTCCTTCCTAAAGTTGAGGAAAAAGTGGCTAGCCCAAATTACCCAGCTTTGTGTCTAAGGCTCCCAGTTTCTAGCCTGATGCCTTAACCACTACACCAAACTGGTTCTCCATACCCAAACATCTCAGCATAAATAATAAAATGTGTGCTTGGATCCCTTTAGCCAGTCACATACACTGTTGCATTTTGTATTCCACTGATTGAATGAGCAATGAATATTCTATTCTATATTCACAGTTGCTTTCCAGAACATTATGTATTTCATTTTCAAGAGAAAAGGAACCTTGCCTATCTGTGTTTCTCACAAATTTCTCTCATTATTCAATCAAGAAAGCTTTCTTTTTGGGAATTGATGAAAATGTCCTTTAGCCTTGATATTCACCAGAAATGAGCATGAAGTCCACAAGTTTTCTCTCTCTCTTTTTTTTTTATGTAGTGGGCAGAGAAGATGAGTCACTACTTGCATCTTCCAGTCCAAACTGTCTATTAGGCAGCCTCTGTGCTCATTTCCTTAAATTAATCTAGGCACTACAAACAGAATACTCAATTAGCATGTAAATCATTTTTAATTATCTCTGGTTAAGTTCCTTTGAGGTTCTAACAGGGGCATCCATAAGCATATAAAAACAGATGTAAAACAGAAATGTGAAAGAGTGCAAGCTGTATTTTGATACCTCCAAATTATCAGCCTGTACTGCCCTTCATTGGCAATGCCTTTAAAGAGTATTGTAATTGTTATGCCCATGATATCACCTGCAAGGGGCAGCATCTGAAATACCTCTATGAATGAAGCAGCTTCTACTGTACCAGATCTAGAACCTCCTTGCAAAACTCCCCATCATGCTCCATTTTTATTTTTTCCAAAATCAGAATTGCCAGATTGACCAAAGCCATGAGGGCCAGTGGAGATCAATATCTGTAGATCCATCTGATGACAGCCACAGAGAGAGGGAGGGATCTGTTGACGAACTGAGAGAAAGGATTGATGTAAGAGATCCAAATGAACATGGTCTAATTCTGTGGAGATAATGATTTGATTCAGACACCCAGATTATTGTTTCTGTGATCATCTTTTTAAGAAGAGATCTATTTTGAATATGTGGGTTAAGCATAAGTCTGCTAATGCATGCATATGCAAAGGGATTAATATGAAAGCAGGATTCATTTGTTTATTATGCAAGACTGAAAAAAAAGGTTATAAGAATAATAAGCATTTCTGAACAGACCCGGAGCATTTTTATAGCTATTAAGAGAAACATTGCTGTCAAAAATGGAGATAGAAGGTATTGTATAAAGTATATAGAAATAAAATGTTACAAAGGATGTAGCCAAAGAAAATAAATAAGTTACGATTAAAAATGCAGAGAAAATGTATAATACAATAAGAAAATAATTTTTAGAATACAGAAATTTGTTTTGAAAATGAGTAAAGAAGTCTAAACAAGGAGCTTCCAGCATTGTGAATAAAATTAAAAATAAAATTGATTAAATGATGTGGGATGAAACTGAACTAAGAGAATGCTGGAAGAATTTTAGAAATTTGTGAAAGAATGATGGGTGGAATTGACACAAGTTCTATAAATGTTAGTGGCCAAGAAAAAATACAGTAAATTAATCCTAAATGGAAGGAGAAAAACAGTGTGGCTGTATCACAGAGTAACTGGGAAAATGTTAAAATATGGATGTGACTTGATAATGGAATGGCTTTACCATCCATTTAACATGTTTGTGAAGACTGCCAATTGGAAGAATGCCATTGCTGATTCCTTCTGCAAAGGGAGGGTGGCGAGAGTGAACACAAAACCTGCAAGGGAATTTATTTGTGAGGTGGGTCTGGGAAGGCATATGGCAGAAGCCGGCTGGATGATCTAGGACTAGTCACTTTCTTTCAACCCAATCCACCTCACAGGGTTGTTGTTACAGGGAAAATAGGAGTATTGGGCATGTTTGTCATCTTGAGTTATTTATAAAAGTAATAAAGGCAGGATTAAAGCAAGGAACAAGAGGTGAACATTAATGAAATGAATAATCTGGAATCATAAGATGTTTTTCACCAATGTGAAGCTGCAATGGGAATGCAGTACATAAGAAACGGATATGGTTAAAACAAGAAGAGGGATGATTAGGAATGAGTGTGAACGGAATACTAAAGTGAGTGACTATTGTCTTTAATCTGTGCATCAAAATTTAGAATTTGCAGGATGGATATGAAAGAACAAGAACACTAAGGCAGATGCTGGGACAGTAATAAAACTTGAAACAGATTTATTAAGAAATCACCCTTGAACATACCTATAGCATCAGAAGGATAGGAGTGCCTGGTGAGCTCAATTGGCTCACCTCACAGATACAATTCTGGCTGGCTAATAGCACATTAAAACAATACAAGGACAAGAACAATATAAAAAAACATGAAAATGTATGATGGTTGCTATGAACAAATGCAATAAACACTTGACAGGACAATAACACTAATGGACCTTCAAACCTCCTGCCACCCACTCCATGCCCTGGAGCATACCCAGGTCTTCAGTGCTTTATAGAAGACCAGCAGGATCAAAGCCAATCTATTATCGGGGTTATTATGTTGCATAATGATGTTTAATTTGATATTATTGTGCTTCTTCACACACCAATGGCATCTACCTCTGAAATGGACACTGACACACAATTTCCTTAGTCTGGTTTGCTGGTTGAGTCATAAAGCTGGATTGACAAATCACACTGAGCCATAAACTGTAATTTACAAACCATGTGTCAACACTGTGACAATTAAGAAATTGCAGCCTTTTTACCTTTTGCTTTCTTTGTGCTTTTCTGTTGTTTGGGATTCTCAGATGTAGAAGGGGGGAAGGGGGAAATGCTTGAGCTTTTTCAGTTAGCTTAAACAATTGCAGTTGGGTGAGCTTCAAGGTCAATTCTAGATAAAGTTTTGGTGGGCTGAAAAGTAGGGAGGAAAGCCGGCGTTTTAGATTAATTGGTGAATGTGATTTATGACAGCCTTTCTTGGGTGGGAATTGCAACTTGTTACATTGTATCAGAGGGGAGGGAACTTTAGTCTTGGGTTCAACTATGTAAGTGCCGATACTTTGTTTCCTGAATAAAATGTTCTTTAAGGAAGAAATCTTTGCCTTGAAATTCTTTTAGTTGGCTTCATCTATCGGAACCATGACACCATGATGGCTGAGTTTATTCAGCAACCTAAACCCAAATTGAACAGGTCACATTATGGATTTGTACACTCAACCTGTAGATTAGTTGCCTGGACAGATGAGATTTTGCTTGATATTTGAGCACTACAGGAAGGGCAATCTGTTATTTCTTGTGCTTTCTCCTCAACCATAAATACAATACTGTATTTGTCGTTCCCTTCCACAAAAGATTTGACATTGATGACTGCAATGTTTGTCATGGCTAACTTTTCTATAGCCTTTGCTACAGTTTGACAGTTTGTTTTAAAAGGCACCATTTCTAAGCATAAGTATTTACATTTGAGGAGATTTCAAAAAGCCACAAAGTCCTGTTTCCTTTGGAGTTCAACTTTATCCAAACTTCATCTTCAGAAACAGAGTTAGAAGTATAAACAAAGTAATCCTTCTTATCATAAGTGCAATGATGGAAGAGATGGGCTTGCAGTAATATTTATTTCCCATTTATGCCTTTTCCCCCCAAGGATTATTCACAAGTACCAGTTTATTTTGTGCTCAGCGTCTTACCATAATGGAGAACATTAAACACACTGGTAGATCATCAACAGACTATCATTCAGTTGTTACTTACTCAACCAGAAAGCATTATGACAAAGATTTATGTAGTTTATGCCTCCACCCCAAAACCACCCTGAACCACAAGGGCAAGGGTAGCATTAATATCAGAATATATTTAGATTAAAACATTAAAAAATGACTTGGAGAAGCTTCGTGACATCATTTCTTCTTAGGAACTGAAGATTCATAAGGAAAATCATCTTCTTTACACAACAGATTGAAACTAGCATCTTCTACTTCAAATCAGCACAATTTATTAAAGAAACTACTACTACTGAGTTCACACAACAAGCTAAACTTTGTAAAGTATGGTTTACAAAGTACAAGCATTAACTTGGTTTGCTAATTCAAAACAAACATCTTATTGTAGAATAGCACACAAGTGAACTCAATCCTTTAAAAAGATGATTGTCATTATTAGGACTGAGCTGAATGCAGAATTAATAATATGTAATAAACACATTATGATCAATAAAATAAATTAAACCAATGATTTAAATAGAACTTATTTACATTGGCTAAGTCTGGATACCAAGATAAGTAATTTGCATAGTAAACTATCACAACTACCAGTAACAGATTGGCTTTTCAGATTAGTTGCACCCATTCAGTCTGTCAGTTGCAAAGAACAGTCCACAGACATGCTTTGCTTTGACATCACTTGAACAACTAAGATTTTTTGGGTTGTAGATTTTCAATCCAGCAAGGTGAGCCAAATGCTGCACTTAGTGGAGTTGATGGATAATGGGTGACCTTCAAAGCTTGCATTCTCAATTTTTGGCAGCCATGAAAGTACATCCATTTGTGGATTTATTGTTCTTAATGCCAATATCAGGAGGAATTTTCTGACCATGAGAACTATTAAACAGTGAAACAGCCTCTCTCCTGCAGATGTGGGTGCTCTGACTCTGGAAGTTTTCAAGCAAAGATGAACAGTTATTTGTGGAGAATAGTATGAGGATTTCTAGCTGAGGCAACGATTGGATTAGATCAGTACTTCTCAACTCTGACAAGTGTACAATGTGTAGACTTCAACTCCCAGATTTCCCCTGCAAACATAGGGAATGGACTAGATCAGGGGTCTTCAAACTTGGCCCTTTTATGACTTGTGGACTTCAACTCCCAGAATTCCTCAGCCAGCTTAAATTTACTCAGGAATAAACCTCATTTAAGTTAGTAGTAATAATGTGACCGCAAATGCATTTTTCTGTTTCTTATATTGATGTTCTAGGCATATTTATTCTTGTTTAACACAGGCCTTATTACCAAGTACAGATACACAAGATTGTTGCCTCTATTTTATAGCTTTCAAAGTAAGCCTCAAAAATCTTCTGTACAGTACTGTCATTTAATTTTCCCTCTCCCCTTCCCTGAAAAACATTTGCTTCACATCTCTCATATTCTGTTGTTTCTTCCTTTGACTATTAGAATTCTTTCATAATATTTATATAAGCCTTTTCTGGCATTTCTCAAAAACCATGGAATGCATGGTTTTTGAAGTGAGTTGATAACAACTGTGGGAAAAACAAAGCTATCCAGCAAATGGTAGGCATTGTCTGTCAAAAAGATTCAGAAAAAAAAACAAGTCATTTTATTGGGCTCTCTGAAAATTATTGGCACCATTTAAGAACTTAACAAGAGAAATCTTAAATTATATATCCAATCTTTATTTAACAATTGGAGTCTCCTGAGGATGTTTTAATCGAATTGTTCCATATGCTCAAAATAGGTATAATAAGCCTATCAAAAACTTAACATAACTATTTTAGGCTTTGTGTATGCGCACATGCCCATGTGCGTGCAGAAACATTTAGAGAAAAAAAAATACTTCTGCCAAATATATTTATAAAAGTTGGGAGGCTCTGGGAGTGCAAAATTTGGATCAAGCTGATACTGTTGTATCCCCATTTTGTGTACCTTTTCTGTAGTCATATTAGAGAACTACGTTTTTTTTATGCAGAGCAGTACATTGCAATCTTGCCCCAGCACCATGGTTATTAATAGGTCACTTTTTATGATTAACATTCTATTAAAAGCATAGATATGAACTGTTGATCAGTAAACCAAATACAATCCTTTCCCTTTTAGCCACAGCTATATAGCTTTCTTCAGAGTTCAAATATGATCTGTATTTATTGGGCTTTACAATGAACAATACTTAATTATATTTAATTGAGGCATATCATGAATTCTAAAGTTAATATTTAAAGTTTGACGAGGGATGATCGAAATTACAATGGGACTGGTTCAGCCTTTCTCTGCTGTCTTTGTGCCTAATAAAAGAAACTCAAAAGCAATGCTGTCTAAGAAACAGAGTCATGGAACACATTCCCCAATGATTCCATCAGCAGGTTGGTTAAGCTATAATATTGTCCTTGGCAGAAAATCTGCAGTTAAGCTAAACTTAGAAAAGAGCTAAAGTTTTTAAAAAAAGAATAAAAGTAGATCTCATAGGAAATTAAGTCCGACATCCTATATTAAGGCAGTTGTTCTTACATTGCTCCTTTCTTTAAAAGGTTATTAGCCATGCTTACTTCAATAATTTGGACACATTGCAGATTCCATCATTCCATGGTAGATATTTTCTAACTATGTAGCTTGTTGATGAAAAGCCTTTACAGTAACCTAGCATAGAAAGACTTGATAATCCTCAGAAAAGCATTGCAAATCAGTATCTGGATATATATTTTTTTACATTTATCTGTGGGAGGCCACCCTAGTGTGAGTTACCATCTTTTTTTCTGTGTTTTTATTTGATGTGGAAATCAATTGACTCACCTGAAAAATATGTACTGTCATCACTGGTTACATTCATATGTAGCAGTCTTCATGGATGACATGGGGTTTTTCTTTCCTGGCATATTCTGGGATAGTAATATACTTTACAGGAGTACTTTCTAATATTTTCCAGATCTGGCCTCAAAGACAAATGAGAACAATGAGAAGAGAGAAAGAGAGAGAGAGAAGATGGAAAATATTTGGACAAGATCTTGTGGTATATCTAAGCACCTTTCTTATAGCCATTTGTAGGAAGTTACTTCATTGGTTGCATAGTCTTTTTGATATTCCTTAATAACCATAAGGATAAGAGCCTGTAAACTGCAGTGCTGAAGAATTATGTCCTGGTCTCTTCTACTTATCAGTTGTAAGAGGCTAAAGGGCCCAGAAACAGTCCAGAATAGTTCAGATTATCGGCAGAAAATGATGTCGTTCTAAGAAATCTCACTTGCGGTCATCCCAAGGTTCAGTACAATATAAATTTATGAGAATTCAAAATAGGTATATTAATTCCTTTTCATATCTGAATTTGTGTAAAATTGATAAGGCCATCACTAGAGCAAACAGAGCCAAGGGAAAATGAAGTTTATCTTTTAACAGTCAATATTTACTAAAGGCGTTAATTTCAGTGGCAGGCCATTATAGGTTTCTGTTTAATCTCTGAAGAGCATTTGTGCTTCTTTTTCAGTAGATGTAGGCTGGTTTTACCTTTAAACAGGATGAGATGGCATATCCTTGTATAGCACCAAACTGGGAATTATATACAATTTAAGCATATTTATTTGGAAGAAAGCCACACCTTGTTCCATAAGGTTTCCTCGTAGGAAAAAAACAAAAAGCAAAGGACTGTCACTTTAATCATATTTTTAAAAATCTGTACTAAGCAATAAAACTAACCAAACTAAGCAGGATTGGATTGTACGCTCATAATTTGTTGGTCAAAATTTTGGCTCCATTTTGGTTTTTCTCTCTAAAGGTCAAATTACATAGGATAATACAGGATATCAACATACGGTACTAGACTTTTCTATTATTTAGTTTAATTTATGGTAGATAGCAGTATCAGGACTGGGATGTATAAATACTGTACTGAATTTAAATTATTCTTACACTGCATCATGAGTGAAAACCTCTCCCATCAAGCATGTATTACTCCCAGGCAGAAGCTGTTCCCACCAATCCTGCTCAGTAGCTTGTGAGTAGCATGTCTCAGAAGTTTCATGAGTTTTACATGCTGGCATATATTTCACATGCTGTGCACTTCCACGGCCTCCAAATGATTGTGAGGTTCTACTTCTCTGCTTAAAAACAGCGGGAAGGAAAGATAACAAATGCATTATTTGTGGCAAGGATTTCTAACACTCAGTGACAGGAGAGAAAACAGAATTCAGAGCACAATCCAACGAGTAACTTTTAAAACGGGGGAAATGGCTCTTTTAGATGGAGCTTGAATGAGATGTTGTTGCAAAAGGAAATGGGGAGGATTGCAAAAAGAAGTTAAAAGAATTTTTTGAGAATAATTCTTAATAAAGGCACAGAAGTAAGCAAGGTTTGGGATGCAAGCAAAGCAATTATAAGAGGAATTTCATGTAATGTAAAAGTGAATTTAAAAAGAAAAGCAAAGAGAAAATACAAGTGATTTTGGGTGAAATAAAAAAAAGGAAGAACTTTAAAAATTCCCAAGTAGGACAACTATTGCCTACCAAATTAAGCTTCTACAGAGAAAATTGTCTATATTAACAGTGAGAAAGATGGAAATAAAGATGAATTATGCAAAACAAAGCAAATTTTAATTTGCAAATAAACTGGGGAAAATAGTTGGCATATAAATTGAGAAACGAAAGCGATAATAAAGTTACAAGAAAAAATACTGAAATAACAGATAATGCAAATAAGTGAAAAGTGTTCCATCAAAATTATTATACTTTATATAAATGTCAAATAATTTCTGTGGGAAAAGTGAGTGAATAGTTACATAAACAGAACTTAACTGATCTTCGCAGTAGATCACAGTGAATCTACAGAGACAAATTTTGAACGGATCTATTAGTAATAAGAAAAGTTTATGAAGCTGTTAGAAAAACTATCACAGGAAAACCTGGTCTAGATGGTCTGCTGGCCTCTTATCATAAATGTTTTGAGGATGAACTTTTACAACAAATGATAAATACTATTTTACAGAATAGAAAGACTCCTTACAACTATAAAGAGGGTGATGTAGCGTTAAAGCTAAAGAGGTCCAGGACATGACTTTATCAACTGAAATTATCAACCAATATTGCAGGATCCAATCTGGGTCAGTTATTGGGACCAGAGATTTTGTTTTCCGAACTTTCAGACTCATGAAAGAGCCCATCTTCAGGGAATTTCTAGCTAGCTTGGATCCTGCAACATTATCCTGGGACACGTATAACGCCTTCATTTGTATCAACCAATATCATTGTTGTTTACCACGATTTTGGCTAAAAGGTTAGAAATAATTTTACAGGACTTTATTCATGAAAATCAATATGGGTTTTTACCTAAAAGACAATTATGAGACAATATTGGAAATGTGTTGAATATCCTGGAGTATTTGGACTAAAACAAGCTGCATTGCTCTTTTTAGATACAGAGAAGTCCTTGACAATTTGAAATGGGTTTTCTTGCTTAGAGTTCTGGCACATAATTTTATTAAATGAGTAAGATAGATTTATACTGCTCAGAAACCACAAATAATTGTTAATGGAGAATTAACAAAAACTTATGAGAGTCAAAAAGGAACAAGACAAGGATCTCCACTGTCTCCATTCTTATTCAATTTAATTCTTGAGGAATTAAGTAGAGACATGAGACAAGATGAGAGAATTTTGGGATTTAAAAAGAAACTTATAAGTTAAGGGCATTTGCAGATGACCTGGTATTAGTTTTAGAAGTTCCATTAGAGGAAGTAGAAACATTACTGGGGAAATTAAAGGACTTTGGTATCCTAGCAGGTTTTAAAATTAATAATCAGAATATGAAGATGAAAATAGAAAATTAAATAGAACTGATGGAAAGAACTTATTGTAAGCTTGCAAAAACGTAAAATATTTGGGCATTACTATGATGAATATGAATTGTATATTTCAAAATAATTATGTCAAGACATATAATGAAATTAAGAAGGATATATTAAGATGGGAAAAATTAAAATTGTCACTGTTAGGGAAAAATGTGATAAAAATGAATGTTTTGCCTAGAATAATATTTACCAATGGGAAAAATATATGATTAAAAGAGTTGAAATTTACATTATGGTATGATAGAACAAGAATTTTTATAAAATGATGTGTGGTTGGTACATAATGCCAAAGAAATTATCTAGAATGCATAAAAGCATTTCAAATGTTTGTTGAAAATGTGAGCAACGTGAAGAGATGTTTTATCATGCTTGGGGGACATATAAAAAAACTTTAAAAAAATGGATTGAGATAAATGTATCAATATAGAGGATTTAAAAGATTAATACTCAATTGAAGCCAGAACTTTTGCTTTTAGGACTGATGAATAAACAGTTAGAAAAAAATCATGGAAGATTACTTCATTATATGATTACTGTGGCAAGATTACTATATGTACAAAGATGGAAAGATTCAACACTATCCATCATGGAAGAATGATTGGTGAAATTGACAGAACCTGCTGAGATCATCAATTGGACATTTTTTATTTGAGAAACTTCATTGTTGACGTTCATAAATGATTGGAAATCCCTTTCTTTTTGTGTAAAAAAGGAATTTTTTTACGACTTATGATTTTGATGGTTAGAAGGAATAGGTTATATAAACAAAAGAATTACAGGTAGTCCTCAACTTATGATCACAGTGCGACTGAAACTTTCATCACTAAGCATGTGGTCATTAAGTGAGCCATGCCTGATTTGATTAATTTTTTTTGGCTGCAGTTGTTAAGTGAATCACTGCAATTGTTAAGTAAATCCAGCTTCTTCCATTGTCTTTGTTTGACGGAAGCCCCAGGAAGGTTACAAATGTTGATCACATGACCCTGGGCCACTGCGACCATCAAAATACATGTCAGTTGGCAAGCACCCAAGTTTTGATCGTGTGACTGCAGGGATGCTGTGATAGTCGTAAGTGTGAGGACCATTTGTAAGACTTCTTAAAGCACCAATGTAGCTTCAAACAGTCATTAAGTAATGGTTGTAAGTGGAGGACAACCTGTGTGATGAAAGCCTGGAGAGAGAGGTTTGATTAGAATTGTATGTATAACTGACAAGAAGAAGATCGGAAGCCATTTCTTTTATTTTTACATATATATGTGTGTGTCTGTGTGTGATTTCTGTTCCTTTATTTTCTTTATCTTCTGTTTTTCTGTTTTTCTTTTTCACATCTATTTCACTATATTTTTACTTTCTTTCAATGTATTTCTTATCATCTGTGTAAATTGTTTTAATAAATCTATTTTTTTTAAAAAGGAGAGATCAACAATGACAACAGAAAAAAGATGAATGTCCACTTTCATTTAATCCTTTAATTCAAGGCATGCAGTTCAGAGGGCCTGATAGCAACAGCTGCAACGTTTTGCTCATTCTTCTTTTTATTCTTGAGATGTAAAAACACTAGTCCCAAAATGACACCTAAACAAACAAACAGGAAAACAGATTTAGAGTTTATTCAACCCAGTTTTTTCTCAAACTAGAACCCTCTAGATGTATCCTACCTCTTCCCTTGTTAGTTCAGTCTATGGTCTGTGCTGGCTGGGGATCATGGGTCTTGTCACCTAGGACATCTAAGAAGTGCTAGGTCCAGGAAAGTTGTTTTAAGCAAAACCATATTTTGCGAATATGTCACAAGCAAAATAGATTAGTATTTCTACCGTGTTTATACTGTATGTGCTTACTCAATAAAAATCTCGCTGTGTTCAAAAGAGCTTATTCTCCATTAAGTGTATCCCAGACTAGCTTTAACAATTGTCAGGCTATGTAGAACTACACAGATTTCAGTAATACCAGTCAGGGAATAAATACAAAATCTTGGAAATGGCAGGAGGAATTTTTCACTCCTGGTTCATTAAGGCAGAGCCTCTGAAAGATTCAGAGCATTTCTTCCCAAATTTCTTGTAACTAGAGCTGTGTTTCCATTTATGAGATAAGCTGCCCGTAGACTTGCTTCCTCCAATCTCTCATAAGAATGCAATCTTTTGAACACTGTCTAAATTACATCAATGAGTGTCATGTCCTAAGAAACATATTTTAGATGTACTATAACTTGGTCTTAAACCAGGGTTTGAGTGGTTTGAGTACTGCCTAAATACATTGTGGCCTCCAGATTAAGCTCAGAACCTCTTATGTGCTTATTTTCAGAAACATATGAAATCAACTGTCAATTATCAGTTTAATGGTTCTGAATATACCATAGTGGTGAGTTTCTCTGTTATTAGAAAATCAATTACAGCTAGGTAATTTAATTTCATTGTTCTTAATTTAAACATGAATCTAGTTAGGAGGCATCATTTACATAACAGCCAAACTTAAAAAGCTAAATGGAGTTGTTCTGCCCTTAGGGTGGTAGACATTGAAGAGACTTGATAATACAACAACGAGGTTTATTCATCACACACAGAAACAGAACAGAACAGAAAATGAAACTGGCTCCGCCCTTTTATACAAGGAGCTCTGGGTAACTGTAACCAATCATTGCACGAGTTTCTCCCGCACTAAAAGAGCAAGCATGCCCGGGTCTCCAGACATCCAGTCTCCGCAGCAGCCACGTGGCCACTAGCTTCGCCTGGCTCCCGCCCTGCACCTGCTGTCTTTAGCAAAACTCAATACACTACACCCTTCCCCCCAGGGTTAGAAGCATAATGCACCCCCCTTTTGCTATACTCATGTCACCTCCTTGTGAAGGCTATCCAATCACTCCCACTAATCTTGACCCCGGCCTGGGACCTCTTAGGACATGGCGCCTGCACATGGTAGCTTTTGGGGAAAAAAGCAAGGTATTGGCAGCTTTTGAAAAAAAGCAAGGTAGTTCATTTGAGCACGTTCTGAATGCTCGGCTAGCAAGAACTCTGAACTCTATGCGAGCGCCGACAGAACCCTCACGTATTCCCATAGGAATTTTGGGGTCCCTCGGACCCACTCCGATCTCCGCGGAAGTGCTGCGGTTGCCTGGTCTGCAAGCTTGCCCACCAGGCTCGGCAGACCAGGACTTGGGGACCCGCTTAAAGCAGTCGGGATTGGGGCCTGCAGGCTGGCCTGCTGGTCCAGCTCTGCGTGCCAATTTGAGGTGGAATTCCCCGGAGGGGTGGTATTCCCCTGGTCTGCATGAGCAGCTGGTTGGGAGCAATGTCCCATAGGGGCAAACCCACTCCCTTGGAGAGGCTTGAAAAGCTGATCTCGCGCAATGTCCAATAGGCATAGTGCCCGAGTCAGGAGCCGCCTCGATGGCAAACCCCTCTTTCGGTAGTTGCAATGATCCATAGTCAGTGCTTTGTTGACCTTCCTGATCATTATCGGAATCTTCCTTCCCCCCCCCCGAGAGCAGAGCCAGGAGCAGAAGAGTGGCTTGGCAACCTCCAGCGAAGCTGGTCAATGTGCCGCCACAGCACACGACCATCATCCAACGCCACTTCGTAGGAAAGGGGCCCGGTGACCCTACAAACCACAGCTACCACCCACAAGTTGCCAGGGCCGTAGTTGCAGGCCCAAACTGGATCGCCCAAGTTCAGCCGCCTCGGTGCCCGTGGTTGTGACACCTGCGATGCAACCCGGTCTGGGTGTAACCTATCCAGCTTAGTGATAAGCTGGCGACCCCATCGGAGCTCGGCAGGGCTCTTGCCCGTAGCAGTACATAGAGTGGTGCGGTGGCAAAGGAGAAAGTCAGCCAACCGGTGATGCCAGTTGCCGTGTGTGATTCTTTTCAAAGAATCTTTCGTAGTTCGCACCATGCATTCCACTTGACCATTTGACGCTGGGTGGAATGGCGCTGACGTGGATTAAGTTTGCCCGCAGAAAAGACTGGAACTCTGAGGAAGTAAATTGAGTTCTGTTGTCGGAGACAATTACGTCAGGGAGTCCATGAGTGGTAAAAATGCCGCGAAGAACCCTGATGGTGATAGTGGAAGTTGCAGCGGACACTGGAACTACTTCCAACCACTTAGAGTGACTGTCCACGATGATAAGAAAGAGTTGCCCCTGAATGGGGCTAGCGTAGTCGATATGGATCCTCGACCAAGGATCATGTGTTGTTTCCCACCTATGGATGGGAGCTTGGGGCATTTCTGGCCTGGACTGCTGGCAAATGTGGCACCCTTGGACCTGGGCTTCGATCTCTTTATCGAGCCCAGGCCACCAAAGGTAGCTGCGTGCAAGCGCCTTCATGCGGACTATCCCCGGATGTCCCTCATGCAAGGAGATGAGGACTCTAGACCTCAATGAGGTCGGGATTACAACCCGACTGCCCCACAGTATACACCCCTTGAAGGTGGATAGCTCTGACTTTCGCTTCCAAAACCCCTGAAATTCCATGCTCGGACACGTGTCCGGCCATCCGGATAACACCCAGTTCAACACGTGTGTCAGCGTGTTGTCGGCAGCTGTCTCAGCAGCTACATTCCCTGCATGGAGAGGGGACTCAGGCAAATCCTGAATAGACAGGATGTGGTTTGCCGGTGCAGGATCAGGCTCTATGTTCCTTAAGGGCAATCTACTGAGGCCGTCTGCATGGCCCATCTCTTTGCCCGGCTTGTGAATCATGCAAAAATCATACGCAGAGAGAAATATTGACCATCTCAACATTCTAGGAGAGATTATGTGGGGTGTCTGCTTGTCCATTGTGAACAACCCCAGAAGTGGCTTGTGGTCTGTAAAGACCATAAAACGGCGACCATATAAGAAGTCATGGAACTTCTTGATGCCCGCTACGATTGCCAATGCTTCTCGATCTATCTGAGCGTAATTACGCTCTGCGGCAGACAGAGTTCTGGAATAATACGTGATAAGGACCTGAGTCCCATCTGTTTTAAGGTGACTTAAAACAGCTCCAATCCCGTAAAGGGAAGCGTCGCACACTATGCTAACAGGGAGTCGCTCATCAAAATGAGCCAGCACCGCATTTGAAGAAAGTAATGCTTTAACTGCAGCAAAACTCTTCTCGTGGACATGTGTCCATGCCCATAGAGCCTGTTTGTCCAGGAGCCGGTGTAACGGCTCCGCCACGGCTGCCTTGTGGGGAAGGAAGGCATGATAGAAATTTAGCAGTCCCAAGAACGCTTGAAGTTCTGCTTTTGTTTTGGGACTGGGTGCCTGCTGGATCGCTTCCAGCTTGGACTGAGCAGGATGTATGCCTTCCACATCTATGCGAAACCCCAGAAACTCTGTAGACGTGACCCCAATCTTATACTTGTCTTTCCTGAGCTTCAGGCCCGCTTTGCAAAACCGCAGCAACACAGCCCTGAGTCTCTCAGCCAAATTTTCCACTGATTCCCATGCGATGAGGACATCATCGAAGTACGGGCATACGCCCGGAAGGTCTCTGAGCGTTCGCTCCATGACACTCTGGAAGATACCTGGCACTATGTTAATGCCAAACTGTAGCCTTCGCACCTTGAAAGCCCCCCAATGGGTCACAATGGTTTGTGCCTCTGCTGTGGCGTCATCCACCGGCAGCTGTTGGTAGGCCTGGGCCAAATCAAGTTTTGCAAACATGCAACCCTCTTGTAGAGATGCCAGAATATGGCTGACTACTGGCACGGGATATGAGTGTTGCTGCAGAGCTTTATTCAGCGTGCATTTATAGTCAGCGCAGATTCTGACTTCTCCGTTGGCCTTAAGTGGCGTGACTATGGGGGTTTCCCATGGACTGCTGTCCACAGGCTCTAAGATGCCTTGCTGCAAAAGTTTGTCCAGTTCCGCATTAATTTTGTGCTTGAGAGCGAACGGCACCCAACGAGGCTTGATCCTAATCGGTGTGACAGAAGGATCTAACTTCAAGGCAATTGGGGGCCCCTTATATTCCCCTAACTCTGTGGTGAACACGTCTGCGAATTCTTTGCAGACTTGGTCCAGGCTGGCCGTTTTTAGACTGTTCAGCCCGTTACCTGAATTCCCAGGACCTCGAACCAATCAAGCCCGATTAGGCTTGTCCTGTTCCCCTCGACCACAACGATGTTCAACATTCCCATGAATTTCCGGAATTGCACCCTTAGTGTGGCCTCCCCCTTAACTCTGACCGGGGAATTCTGAAAATCGGTCAATATTAAATTCGATGGCCTGAGTTTCACCCGTTGGCCGCTTCTGTCACAAATTCTGTTAACAGTGCTCTGGGAAATGATGGACAGGGTGGACCCCGTGTCCAGTTCCATCCTCAATGGAACTCCTTGCAACTTGACTTCGAGTTGCAACTTTTTCTTTAAGGGCCTATGTCCCCCGGTTCTATGGACGCCGCGCCTGCTGGCACAGAACCCCACTCTGTTCTGGCTGGGGACCCCGGTACCTTTCCGAGGCAACTCTTTCTTGGAAATTTCTTTTCCACAACCTAAACAAACATGTGGCCTTGCTTGCCACATGCTCGGCAAGTGGCTGTCCGGAACCGGCAGTCGGCTCGTTTGTGCCATCCCCCGCACCCCATGCACCTAGGGAAGGGATCTGCCTTCTCATGAAGTCTAGGAAGTCCTTTCGCCGGGGTTTGTCACACCAGGTCAACTTCCTGGTCCGACTCGGCCTCTTCCTCTGGTTCGACGTCCTCGTGGTGGACGGTTTGCGATGACTGAGGGTTCTTTGAGAACCGCAAGGCCCTTACAGTTCCGCCGGCTGCTTCTTCTGCTGTGACCTCTCGCAACGCGTCTTGGAATGAGACGGTCTCCTTCATGAAGACCTTCTGCTGTAGATCTCTGCTCCTTAGTCCGCAAACTAAACGGTCTCGTAACCGTTCCTCTAAGTCCTTGAATTCACACGGCCTCACTGCCTGTCGGAGGGCGGCGATGAATTCTGTGGCAGACTCTCCTGGATGCTGGTCCCGCTACTCGAAAGCATGTCGCCATGCAATGACCGACAGCTTCGGCTCGAAGTGCTCCTTGAGCATCTTTTTTAGTTCTCCATATGTCACGGTCTCCAACGGCACTGGGGACACTAGGTTTTCCGCAATGTCAAAGACGGCTTGGCCACAAACACAGAGCAGTGTTGCGGCCTTCAACTCGTCGTCTATGATTCTGTTTACTCGGAAGTAATTCTCAGCCCTGGCGATGTACGAGCTCCACCTCTCCAGGTGAGCAACGTCGAATTCAGCGAGCCGCCCCAGTTTTGCCATGATAGGGTCTCTTCTCTACCACGTGCTGCCACTCTGATGGAGGGGTTCCAGGGCAGTTCCTCGCGGCACTCTCCCCCAGCGTTTGCATACTGGCAGGTGAGTGAGCCGAAGTAGGAATGCCATCCCTCAGCGTGGTCTGGCCTTCCTTCATGGTGATTTGGGCCCTTCGTTAAGGTGGCAGCAGTATCCCACCTTCGTCGCCAATTGTTCTGTCCTTAGGGTGGTAGACATTGAAGAGACTTGATAATGCAACAACGAGGTTTACTCATCACACACAGAAACAGAACACAGCAGAAAACGAAACTGACTCCGCCCTTTTATACAAGGAGCTCTGGGTAACTGTAACCAATCATTGCACGAGTTTCTCCCATGCTAAAAGAGCAAGCATGCCCGGGTCTCCAGACATCCAGTCTCCGCAGCAGCCACGTGGCCGCTAGCTTCGCCTGGCTCCCGCCCTGCACCTGCTGTCTTTAGCAAAACTCAGTACACTACAGGAGTCAAACCTGGCTAGTAAGAAAACTACGCCCTTCTTCACCAAACTTGCAAGGGCATGGGCCTGGAACTGTCCTCATACAAAAACACTGAGCAATCATCCCTCCATGGAAATCAGCATCAGTCATTTTCTCTACAACCAACACAACTGTGAAGGCCAGTTTGGAGCTCAAATTAGTAGTTTCATTTCATCAGTGCAACCATTTCTCCCATGAATGGCAATCTACCCTAGTTAACATGCTGAATAAAAATAGTTGCCAAACTGTTGGCAAACAGTTCCCAGGAGTCCAGATCTTATGCAGACCTGATGATAATGACTAAAGGACAATGTCATGCAAACATCCACCATAATAGATGTACTATACTGGGTTTGTGTTCTGGAGATGCAGTTATTTTATCTGCATCTCTTGATGCTGGCAGCTTGCTGACCAAGACCAAATCTGTGGTTTATTTACCCGGTGCAAGTGCAATCAATAACACATAGGGTTGAAGAAAGTAGAAATTTATCACTTTATTTCAGATCAGAAGCAAAGGGGCTCTTCATTAGCAAACAGAGGAACTGAGAGGAGCACTGAGCAGGACTGGCATTCTATTTCAGGGTATAGGAAGTTCTAAGCAGCAATACAATGATTGATTACAAATTTCTTATATCGTGCCGTTCAGGTGTTCTTAGTATGTTCTATACCATCTAGACCCCTGCTTGCCCCTCAACCCAAGATGCAACAAGCTTCTAGGTACTGTTCTAGCATCTAGCTATGGTTTCTCTGTAGGGTCTGCTTTCAGCATATCTTGTTCTGACTTAGCTAAGCTGCTGGCAGCTTCCTGTTTTGAGTTTCTAGGCAGACAAGACAAAAGCAGACTGAAAAGAATTGAAAAGAATATGTTCCTTTTTTAAATGAGGTGCTTTGAAGTTGGGGTCTCAGACCCTCAAGCTCAAAATATGGAACATTTTGCTTTTGCTTATTTCTTGTAACTCTTATGATTTCAAGAGTTCCTGGCCAAGAAATACAATAAAAATGAGTCTATGGTGGCTCTTGCTTTCAAATATGGAATTGTGGATTGGATCTCTGACTCAGGCAAATATTAAAGTAAGCCGTTTTCATGTAATTCATGAATTATAAATATTGTTCCTCTAAAAAAAATCCAGATCTCAGCTAATTCAATCTATTTTCACAAGCTCTATTTTTATAAAAACATAGCTATAGTTTAAATGTTATTATTTTTTATTTATACATTCTTTAGTAGCTCTATCAGTCATCCTGGCTCCTTTAGTGTTTTCAGATTCCCCCAAGGATTCTTATTTCATTTCCAGGAAAGGGATGCAGTACAAAGTAGTCTAGTATTATCAAACTTCTTGTTCAGGCTAAACACAATAAATATTATCCAACTGTAGAAAATTGGTACTTAGAGAATAAATTAATAGAGTCAAGATGAAACATTTAAACATCTACAGATATAAGCAACATGTTAGAATACAGAATACAAAATAACAGAGTTGGAAAGACCTTGGAGGTCTTCTAGTCCAGGGGTCCCCAACCCCCGATCCGTGGACCAGTACCGGGCCACGGTATGCCAGCACCCGGGCTGCACAAACAAGGGAAGCCCCATCCATGGGATGCAGGCAGCATACAAAACCACACCCCCTCCAGTGCATGGAAAAACCTCTCTCCACAGAACTGGTGCCTGGTGCCCAAAAGGTTGGGGAACCTCTGTTCTAGTCCAAACCCCTACTCAAACAGGAGACTCTATATTATACTGGACAAATGTTATCAAACAGAACAGAGCTGGAAGGGAACTTGGAGGTCTTCTAGTCCAACCCTCTGCTCAAGCAGAAGACCCTATACCATTTCAGTTCAGTGGCTGTCCAGTCTTTTCTTAAAAAGCCCCTACAACTTCTGAAGGCAAGTTGTTCCACTGGTTAATTGTCCTCACTGTTGGGAAGTTTCTCCTTAATTCCAGGTTGCTTCTCACCATGATTAGTTTCCATCCATTGTTTCTTGTCTTGCCTACAGATGCTTTGGAAAATAAATTGACCCCCTCTTCTTTGTGGCAGCCGCTCAAATACTGGAATACTGCTATCATGTTCCCCCTAGCCCTTCTTTTCTCTAGACTGGCCATACCCAATTCCTGCAACCATTCTTCATGTTTTTGTCTCCAAGCCTTTAATCATCTTAGTTGCTCTTCTTTGCAATTTTTCCAAAGTCTCAACATATTTTTTGTAATGTGGTGACCAAAACTGGATGCAGTATTCCAAATGTGGCCTTACTAAGGCTTTATAAAGCAGTACTAATACTTCACTGATTTTGATTCTATGCCTCTGCTTGTACAACCAAGAATTTTTGGCTGCTACCACACACTGCTGACTCATGTTTCAGTGACTGACCACTAGGACTCCAAGATCCCTCTCGCAGTTACTGTTTTTGAGCCAGGTTTCGCCTACTCTGTACTTGTGCCTTTGGTTTTTCCTGGCTAGGTGTAAAATCTTGCTTTTCTCCACATTAAACTTCATGTTGTTGGATAGGGCCCATTGTTCAAGCCTGTCAAGATCTTTTTGCATCCTGAGATTCTGTCCAATCTCTTTTATTGCCTGCCTAGAATTATATATTGCCCAGAAAATGCTGTATTCTTTTGCAAATATTGTATTGCAGTAATATCAGTTTTTCCAATAGAAAGAATATATGAATCTCTGGGCTGAAATGTGGAGTTCTTGTGCTCTCTTAGTCTGCTTGTTTGCTTGTAAATGTTTCATTACCAACTAGGCAACATCATCAGCGCTCAAACGGATGATGTTACCTAGATGGGTAATGAAACAACTGCTAGAAATCAACCGAGCTCAGAGGGCACCAAGAATTCCATGTCAATTTTTGCCATTTTATCGCTCCCTTAATCCTCCAACAATTATCAGGGCCACTCCACGAAACAAAAAAAATGGGTGGAAGCTCTAGTGTAGCTTCTAGTCATCAGACCTACTAATAACCATATGATTTAAGAAGAACACTTACCAATAACAAGCAGAACAGCAACCAGTATGCCAATTGTTGCTCCTACTGTTGGAAATGAATTTGGATTGTCGATTTCTATATAACATCTGTCATTGGTACACCTGCACACATTCACTATAATAAAAAAAACACCGATCCGTTATAAGGCAAACTCTAGCATGTGCCATAATAAAAATAAAAGTTTGAAAGCACAATGAGGGACATTTTCACTATGTACCTTTCAGATTGACATCAACTTCAACTGATGGACTTCCCCCGTCAATAATTTTCAGTGGTACATTATAGACCTTTTCTTCCAGATTCAGGTTCTTTGGGGAAATGTAAGCTTCATTGCCTGACAAAACAAATGGAATGATGATATTGTGATTACTGTAATGATAACAATAATTAAATAATTTAATTTAAATAATTAAAGCATTATAAGGTCTTCACTTTCTGGCCACATCCAAATAAATATCAAATCTTCACTGGCTCACTGATTTCAATATGGCTGAATTCCGCATTCATTTAGTTATGTACAATCATTTGTCTTGTTATTTTGGAAGGCTACTAATCGTCCAGTACATATTTTTCACCCAGATAAGTTTGCTATGTTTAAATTTAGTACAAATGTTAAGTGTTTAAAAGAAAAGGTAGAAAAAGAAATACAATATCAAAATATTTACAAAAACAAAGACAAAAATATTTAATAATATTTAATAAACAGTATTCAACCTGGTGGAAGCAGGACATAGCAGCTTCTAAAATTGATGTTGCCTATGAGAGACTACATCTACATTCCTAAAAAACTAGGAAGGCTGTACTAATAGTACTAATAGTACTCTAATAGTACTCTATTAGTACTAATACTAATAGAGAGGATGTTAACCAGGCTTTCAAAGGTAGTTCCAGAGTTTAGTAGTGCCAATGAAAAGAACTTATGTTTTCTCTTGTCTCAATTAAACATGCATTTGCCAGGTTGAGACAAGAGAAGGGAGTATCTGTCAAATCTTAGGAAACAGGCAGATTGGGTATAGAATAGTGGTGGTGAAGCTTTTGGGCTGGGCGAGTTAAAAATTCGGAAAATGGGCCCAGTTTAAGTGGGCAAAAGATTATTTGGCTTTGGCAGTAATCTCAGTTTTTGTAACACAAATTCTTAATCAGATTCCATAAGAGGGCTATCCTAAGACAGTAAGAGATGCACTCACATATCTAATAACCATAAGAAATAAATGTGTTCATCTGTATAGCCCAACTAGAAGAAAGTAAAAAGTAATTCAAATGTATCCTAAGACAGAGGAGATGGATAAGAAATCCTAATTGAAGATTGTCTCCAGCTTATCACAAACATACTCACCATCCATTTTAGAAATGTACCAGTTGTCCTCTCCACCAGTGAGGAAGTATATTAAGTTTTGAGATACTGAATCTGGATCAGCAACTTCAAATTTTGCACTCTTGTCTTTTTGGAGCGGGTGGCACAAGAACACAGACTCGTTTACTAAATACGGAGCATTATCATTGATATCTCTGAGATGCAATATCAGCTGTGCAACACTGCTTTTAGGTGGTCTGCCTGTACATTTGAAAAGAGTAAGAGAATATTTCAAAAAAAATAATTGAGAAATGTATAGCTCACGGGTCGGCAACCCACGGCTCCGGAGCCGCATGCGGCTCTTTGAGCTATCACCTGTGGCTCCGGAGCCTCCTCCGCCATTTGGGGGGAGTGCATGCGCGCATGCGCACCCATCCGCGCATGCGCGCATGCGTGCAGACGGCGCGCATGCATGGACGGCGCGGACGGCGCGCATGCACGGACGGCGCGCATGCGCGGGCACATTTTGCGGCTCCCAGGGGTTTTTTTTTTAGGGAAACGGCTCTTTCAATGTTTCAGGTGGCCGACCCCTGGTATAGCTGGTAGGTAATGCTTATAGACATTACAAAAAAGAACAGATCTAAGGGGCAGATTTCAAAATTTAGAAGTTGTTGCTATGATCTTTACAGAAAAACACTTCACTCTATCATTCTGACACTGGAAATAATGAATAACCAATTTCTAGTTTTTAATGGAGAAGAGGAGAGCTGGTTTCATCTACCACCCCATTATTGCCAACTTGTCTTATTAAAGGTGTGAGTTTGCCCCATTTCAGCTTTATAAGTTGCTAAAATACTTATCAAGGCAAGACCAAGACTGGTGCTACCACCTATCTTGACTTTCCAGCAGTGCAAGCTGCCATGTTAAGTATATATGTAATCCTAAAATACATAATGTAACATTGATATGAATCTTGCTACTCCCAGCCACGGTCACCAAATATGGAGAGTCAAATGTAGAACCTGTTAGGAGGCACTTTAGCCAAGGCCCTTTCAAACAGCCAAGGTATCCTTACTTTGATCAGTTGCAACAATTTCTACTGTGTAGGCATGGTAAAGTTCATAATCCAATGGGGCAACTGTATATATATGGCCATTGACAGGATCAATCTTCAGCCAATTTGTGTCAGTTTTCTTCAGAAAGTACCTTGCAGCCAGGAAAGTAAGACATAAGAAACAAACTTAGCCAAAAAGCATTGTTTTCAACAGTAGAAAACATTGTTTACAATAGTAACATGTATCAATATGTGCATTTTCCTTCCATCACTTTTAGAATCCTAGCCCTGTTCATTGCTAATAACAACAGATGAGCCATTTTTATCTGGCAAATGGTCTATCTATTTAAGCTAGCTCTTCTCCTCTCCTTTCCTTTTGTCTTCAAGTCAATGCTGAATCCTGGCAACTGCCTAGACAAATTCCTGCTGTTTTCTTGGCATGAGTCCAGGGTTGGTTGCCATTGCCTGCTTCCTAAAGCTAAGAGAGACTGATTGACCAAGATCACCCAGTTGGCTTTGTGCCTAAAGTGGGACTAGAATTCATGATCTCCCAGTTTCTAGCCTGATGCTTTATTCATAACTGTGATCACTATTGTATACCAAACTGTCTCTTAATCAAGCAACATATTTGGATACATTTGTTCAACTTTCTTATCACAGAGAATCAATTTCCCACCTTTTGTTACAAGTTTTCAATGGAAGCAGGATAGAATATGGGGGTACTGAAAAAAATCAAGGTAAAAACCACAACTGTGCAATCAGACTCCTGCACCAAGAGGAGTGAATGAATGTGGCTATGATATTGACTGTTATATGATTTTGACTGTGATAACACTGAGCAGATGTTGACATCTTCCTCAAAATCACATCAATTCTTTGTTGCAAAGAGAAGCTTCAGGGAACAACAGTTTTCAACAGGAAATTAGAAGAGTTAGAAGAATTGTTCTACTATGTGTATATATATATACATACACACACACACACACACATACATACATACATACATACATACATACATACATACATACAAACATGTTTATGCAGGTAATCATATGCTGGGTCTCTAATCTGGACTGCACCCTTTCTACCTACATAAATTGACGTCTTTATAATATACTTAAGTAAAACAGGGGTTACTTTTGCACCTGCTAAGGTTGGCTCTTTTTAATTCTCAGTGGTGTTTTTCTGGATAAATGTCCTAGATTACAAGCCCAGCCTGCTTCATGTTTTGGTGATTCAGTATTTTATGCATGCAGTATTTTGGTGATTCAGTATTTTATGCATGCAGCCAAGTTAAACAAGCTATGCAAAAACAAGCTATGCAAAATATATATATGCAAATATGACATTTTAGCAGGTTCTTTCAAGGCAGGAAAGCAAGAGAATCTCCTGGATGGGATTCAGCAATGCAATTACTACAAGTCTATTTTTTACCCCCCAAAAAATGATTTTTGCCTTTACCTTACTGAGTGTCCTTCGGGATCAAAAGCTTTTACAGTTGTCACATTGGTACCAATGTTCACATTTTCATGTAGTATAACTTGGTAGATGAAATAGGGGAAAACTGGTGGTTCATCCACATCAGTAACATGGACCCGTAAGAAAGTAGATGAACTTGAATTATACTTTATTCCAGTCACGAGAGGTTCAGGATTGGTAGCATTGATTGTAAGGCTATACACTGATTTTGTTTCAAAATCAAGATCCTACAAAAGCAAAGGAGAAATTAAAACAGGTATAACAGCCCACCAGGAACTTAAGCTAGAAGAAAATATTATCTTCTCGAAACAGATGTATAGCAGAGTTCCCCAACCTCCTATCCTCTAGATATGTAACACTACAACTTTCCATCATCTGCCGCCAGGCCATCATATTAGATACACGGAATGACCATTGCCTATTTAGAACAAAACAGATCAAACAGTTTCAAAGTCAAAATGCTAAAGTGCCAAACATCTATTTATTTGCTTGTTGTTTGCTTTTACTGACAACCATTCTCTGTTTGATTAGACATTGCCAGAAGAGAGGTCAAGTTTTCAGAAAGAATACTATTTACATTTTCTGCAACCTAGGATTAGATTTGTCAGTTTTTCTGCTATCTGCATACTTGTGGGAAGTGACTGATATTGAGGTGTACAATTGTTCTTTTCCTTTCCTCCTTTTTTTTTTTTTTTTGCAAACACTGCCTTTTCCATAATTTTCCATCACAACACCACAGTTGTGGGTACAGAGTCTTCATAACTATCTTTCCTATCTAGTTCGGTGTGAAAGAGTCATTTTCTCAGGTCTGTACTATAGGGGATGAAGCTTTGATTGACCAAGTTTTTGAGTTTTCTCTTTAGTCTCCTCAAGGGAGCATGTGGCATCTCCATGTTCTCTCGGTATTCCAAGACAATAAGATAATATGGCTGTGTTTAATCTTTACCGTAAGTAAAGATGTTTGTGTTTATCATATGACTACCTTCAAAATAGTTGGAGGAATTAGGGAGAAGAAACAGATTTATTGGGTAGACCTCTAAGTGTACTGTTTTTAACTATTCTCCAAAAATCTGCAACTTCAGGTTTGGTAAATGTGAAACCATTCATTATGTCATTTAACATTTTGTCCTTGAAATTCAGAAGATCTCAAAGGAAAATAGAATCTCATAAGATTTTAATCTCTTGCAAAACTTTAACCATATAAAGATATTTTTCTCCAATTTTCTTAAATTCGGAGGTTTTGTAGGCATCATACAGTATAGACATCCTATTGCTATTCTCTAAATTAATGTAACATTAGTCATTCAATTGCCTTGCCTTGAGGAAATGTTAATTAAATCTATGTAATATAATAATAAATGAAATGGTGGTAATTCACCTTGTTAATTATAATAGATCCTATATTTGTATCTGGATCAGTCCGTACTGTAAAACTATTATTTGGGTCACCCTTTGTGATGGTGTAAATAATCTGAGAACTTCCAGTGAATGGTTCATCAGCATCTGTGGCTCGAATTTTAAATACAAGAGATCCTTTTGCCTGATCTTCTGCAATAATCACAGTGCCATACTATAGTGAAAAACAAAACACAATAAATATAAAACAAAAGAACAGAAAAGAAGAACTAACACTTTTAATAAGAACTGGCTATCTTGAAGAGAGCTTCATGATGTAATAATTTGAAATCATCACTTGCTGTTGCACAGTATTCTAAGGCCATCTTCAGACACCCTGTTTGCCCTGGTGTGAAGATGTTCCACTAACCATTTTTAGAGGACATCTCCTCAGCCTGACTGTTTTAAGTTCTCCATTCTGGAAATGGTGTTTTCCCTTTCATTCATGCTCGAGATCTTTCATCCAGACATCTCATGACACATGGAGAAGAAGACTTTAGGTGACTTAAGGTTAGAGTTTACTGCTTGGCTCCAGTTGATCCAGCAAATCTGCTGTGGGAACCTCTTCCATTTAATCCCAGAGTTCAGGATCTCTTCTATGGTGCTCGTTTAGACGCTAGGGAGACTGGATTTGTGGCTCTTATAGTTACCTTTATTTTATTTTTTTTAATTGTGCAAAGCCTTCTGATAGACTATCTTTCTCCAGCCTAACAAAGATAATTGAAGCATAATAAAAGGACTGCCTCTTCTGCTTTTGTAATGTGGTGGGAAATTCCCTTTCTTATCCAATTGGCTCTTATCCAGATATGGTTGTGCATAACTGTTGGTGAACAGCTGGAGAAAGGGGCTTTGCTGTGGATGTCAGTGTGGGAACTGTGATTATGAGAGGAAAAGGAGTTCCTCTCATAATCACAGTTCCCACACTGACATCCACAGCAAAGCCCCTTTCTCCAGCTGTTCACCAACAGTTATGCACAACCATATCTGGGCTGCACAAATCCAACCAATCACCAGTTGACAGCCAAGAAGCATAAACAACTCTTTACTGTCACCTACAGGTCTATAGGTTGAATGCTCACCCAGTCAAACAACAGTTACAAGGCAGCAGTCCCCAACCTTTCAGGCTCTAGGGCAGGGGTCTTCAAACTTGGCAACTTTAAGACTTGTGGACTTCGACTCCCAGAATTCCTCAGCCAGCCAATCTGATTTTCTCCAGAGGTGTTAAAGATTAATACTTAAGGTTCAAGATTATAACTTTTAAAATTCCCATGTCTGTTGCTGGAATTTCTGGGAATTGTAGTCCTAAAATCTCTGGTGGGAATCAACTTGGGAAAGTCTTACCTAACTAGCCACAGATATGCAACAACAACATCTACATGCCAAGCAAATGTCTTGGAAGAGGATACCATCAAACCAAAAGTTTGAGATTTTTCCAATGTCTTGTGAAAGCAAAAACAGTCAACAAGATACTCACATCTGGTTTTTCAAATATTGGGATCTTATCATTGATGTCAATGACTTGAATTTGCACATTACATATAGTTGAGAAAACTACAAGGAAAAGGATATAACGAAATCAAATGTGAGCTGATCTGCACAGAACAGATTCTCAAACTTTTTAGACACATCAAATATAGCTAAAACATCCCACAGCAATTAATAGCCCTTCATAGGTATAGAATCAGGAGGAGTCAGGTTCAAATTCACCCCAGCTCTGACAGCTCAAGAATGAACTTTGGGTTAGTCACTTCCTCTTAACAAACCCGGCAAACGTTGTCATTATGGGATGTATGTGGGGAATCTGAGAAGCAAGTGATAATGTACATTGCCTTGACCTCTTGGAGGAAAAACAAGAAATACATCTAAACAAATAACAATACAGGCAGTCCTCAATTTATAGCCAATACTGAGCCTGGAATTTAGTCATACGTCATGCCAGTCATTAAGCAGGTCATCATGTGACCAACACAACTTTATGACTTTTTGGTGGTGGTTGTAAAGTGAATGCTGTGATTGTTAAGCAAACCAATCAATTCCTCTGCAATGGGCATTGTTTTGCCCCAAACCAGAAGTAATTGCTGGGTTTTGCCAAGGGCGCAAAAGGTGATTATGTGACCATGGGGGAAGGGAGGGACAGCCTTTGGAACTTTGAATCAAGGTCATCTAGGTTTTGGGCTTCATTGTAATTTGAACGGTCACTAAGCAACTGATCATAAGTCATGGGCTACCTGTACTACTACTACAAGGGGAATAATTCAGAATTTTAATGTTGTTTCTTTATTTCAGAGCTTAGGTCTGAATATTTATACTTCCCACTCCAACATGGAGGGAAACTGCAATGCCAATTTTCAGCAATCTTGCCGTGAAATCCACCAACATGGTCATAAAGGTATTCCAGGGCTACAATAAGGAGTTTGAGGGCCTGGAGTTGCAGGTAGAGCTTCAGCCACAGTGCCATGTAGCCAACATATTGCCCTTTTGGACCACACCTTAGGGACACCTTCTTTTTAAAAGGAGCACATAAAAGATTTATAATTTTACTTTTACATGTATAGCTATTGATGAAAGGAACAAGGGCTAGAAGGAGTGAAAAGGAAGAAAAGGAAGAAATGAAAGAAGTATAGATGAGAGACTGTGGGCTATCTCGTGATCCATGTCCGTCTAACATTTGGGGAATACATGTAATGTGTGGTGCACTGACCTGAATCTGTCACATTCACCTTCAAATTGTAAGTTGTGGCCACTTGTCTGTTTAATCCCAATCTGAACAGGTGGACTGACCCAGTTCTCAATTCGATGCGGAAGAGATTGTCTCGTGGGATTTTGGGGTTCTGGTCCAAAAGGCTGAACTGCAGGCGAGAATTAAGAGACCCCTTCTCATCGTTGTCTGAGGCAAGGACAATTCCTATTAAATTCCCTGTTGGTAACAGAGAAAATTGTAGTTAGACCAATAGCAAACGCATAGTAGAAAATAAAATAAATTAGTTATAGAAAGAGAAATGTAACTTTTGGGATTGGGTAAGGGAAATACACTTACTCACAAATTCATGATAGAATTATTTATGTGGAACATCATCTCCTTAAAACCTAACAAAAGGCAGTTAATATTTTTCAGTGGAATCCAAAATAGCCAAAGAAAGATTAGCGATGAGCAAAATACCTCCTTTTTCAACTTCACCTTTGCAGTGAGGGGATTGCATATATAAAGGCCCTTTCCATGCAGTAGCAGCTTAGAAAGCAAAATGCTTTATTTATTTGCATAATTATTAATATTAATGAGAAGATATAAGTGTTTAATGGAGGATGAGTGTTTAGGGCCGAGGTTTCTTCATTGATTTAATGGCCTATTGTTGGATCAATTTCAAGATTTTTTAAAAAATAGTAACAACCAGCAGAAAATATAGCAGCCCAGGAGCCAGCTAGTGGAAGGAGGGTATATGAAGCATTGCAGAAAATTGAACTTGCTATTAGAAAGGAATAAAGAAGAGGAAACCATCCATTCTGGAAGACATAAAATGGGTGAGGTTAGAAAACAGTAGTTTTGAATCAGATCTGGAAGATGAAGTTTCAGGATACATTTACAATAGGTCAGGAGGAGAGGGTAGAAGAGGAGGAGGTCATCCCATTTCTTTATTGAGAAAGTGGTGAATGACCCATGTAGGCAGTGGGCCAAGCAGAAAGTATGCATTTATCCAGTGTTAATGTATGACCTCAACTCATACTCATCTTATGAAATCAGAGAACTTAGTATTTATTTGACCATACTTTGATGAATAGACTACAATGAGCACATTTCATACATCATGCTATCACTTACTTATATTAACTGGTTGCTCTTGAGAGATTAAGCCATAAACTAGCCTATCCCATTAAGACATGGCATCCTTACATGGATGCATCCATGCAATTTTGGAAAGCCAAAAAGTTTCTACATAGCTGTTCTTCTCAGAGATACAGACACAAAGGTCTGTCCATCTTCTTTCATACCTGATCTATTAGGCTAGGACTGGTTCTTTAGTATGGTGAAGGTAGTGCCTGAGGGGGCAGAAGAAGGTAAGTTATTTATTCTGTCTAAGCCACCCAGACCCTAAGCATGGGAACCAAGCACTGATTAATTCTCTGATAGGATGAGACTAGGAGCCGTCTCATTTGAAGGGTGCAGATTTTATTCTCAACACCTAAAATATACAATAGCACCTCTGTGTAAGTAGTTCATATTGTAGAGTTCTTGGTGCTCTCTGAGCTGAGTTGTTTGCTTTCAGATGTGCGAATGTTGATGGTGCTATCTAATTGGGTAGTGAAAGCATGTGCAAGCACCAAGGATCTCACTGTTCAACCCTGAGCTACAAATATTCCCTTCTATTAGAACTTCCAACTCATAAGAAGTGATATGGTGATATTAAATTTTATACTCCTTTACCTTACAAAGAAGCTTTGCCTTAAATTATTTTTACCCATACAGTATATTTAAATGCAGTATTTCTTACCTACGCCTTCATTTTCTTGAACTTCAAATTTAGACAAAACTTTGTCACACACAGGGGGGTTGTCATTGATGTCTACAACTTGGACTGAAACAGTGATTGGGTAGGCCAGCCTGTCTCCCTCTTCATCATTTGCAAAGATATAGAATGAATACTGAAATAGGATATATAATTAAAATTATACAATTAAGAACTGCAGGAATAATGAATATAGGCTTAAGGAATAGTAGGGCAAAAACATTATCAGACTTTCTCCCCATCTCATATAAAAACCACTCAAGAGCAGAGTAATTAGTTGAAATAAATAATTAATTGAACAAAAAAAGTAATATAGAATGCAATGCTGATAATGAAATGCAAATATAAAAACACCTGAAAGTCACTCTAGTTTAGTTTCCCCCGTATTTTAAAACATACCTGCTATCCTTTTCCATGTACTTACATAGTCTTTCTCTTCTCTGTCTAGTGGTTTAGTTACATAAACTGTTCCATTCTGACCAACTATAAATGGGAGTTCAATAGAAGACTTGTCTTTGGGTTGAAGTTCATACGTTGCATGTGGATCATTCCATTGTACCTAATATTACAATGTAAGAGTAAATAACAAGTATACAAATGAACAATTTTGACCTGATATATGGGTTGTTGTTTTTTTAAAAAATTCTCTTTCTAATGCAACTTGGGACTACCAGAATTGCCATCGCTAAGCAGTGCAATTGTGTGACATCATGCTTTCCAACATGCTACTTAGCAAATGCCAATTCCTTTATAATATAAGCTGCCCAGAGTTGCTTCAAAACAACATGGGTAGCAAATAAATTTAATAATAATAATAATTCCAATCCCAATTGCCATTATTAACCAAAGACTATCAAGCAGTTATTTGAGAAAGAAATGACAGATCTATAAAATGCTCAAAATGATTGGAAAGAATCCAGAATGGTATCTTGTAGTTGAAATATTTGGCCTACAATTTTTGCTCTCTTGCATTATCCTCCTCTGTTGCTTTTTGTAACTTCTTGCCTATTGAAGAGTTCTGGGAAAATCAAAGATTTGTACATGTTGATATTCTGGATGGATATAAGAGATGACCAGGCTGAGCCGGAGGGCGGGGTCAAATGCATCATCAGTTGGAGTCACTATGCCTCCGTAAGAGACCTAAGTCACGGCCCCCCTTGAAGTCCATTGACTGTTGTCTGGTGCCAATTTGTTGTAAGCCCTTGACTTACAACAGTTCATTTAGTGACCATTCAAACTTACAATGGCACTGGAAAATGTGACTTATGTCCATTTTCAACAGTTACGACCTTTACAGCATCTCCTTGTTCATGTGATCAAAATTCAGATGCTTAGCAACTGGTTCATATTTATGAGGGTTGCAGTGTCCCAGGGTCATGTGATCACTTTTTGCAACTTCTCACAAGCAAAGTCAATGGGGAAGCCAGATTCACTTAACAACCGTTTTACTAACTTAAGAATTGCAGTGAGTCACTTAACAACTGTGGCAAGAAGTGTTGTAAAATGGGGCAAAACTCACTTAACAAATGTTTCATTTTACAACAGAAATTTTGCGCTCAATTGTTGTCTTAAATCAGGGCAACTGGACTTTCTTGTTTTTCTTTGAAAACGTTTCGCTTTTCATCCAGGAAGCTTCTTCAGCTCTTCAGCTCAGAGCTGAAGAAACTTCTTGGATGAGAAGTGAAATGTCTTCAAAGAAAAGCAAGAAAGTCCACTTGCCTCATGAAAAAGCATCTTTGGGATTTGCTTTTTAGATTCTAAAGATTCAATAAAGATTTCTATTATCTGGCAATAAGATTAATTTTCAGCATTCATTTTTCTACTACTCACAAATACTTCAAATACTTCTGGACATCAAACATTCAAAATATCACCCAACATGATAACAATATTTTTTCAGTTACATATGACATTATCATTTTTATCTCTAGCAATATTTCTGTCTTCTTTATAAAAACTAACCAAGTTCATTATGACTATTGCCATATTGTGAAGCATAAGGAAATACTTCTTTTCTCGCTAGGGAATCTCCTGCCAATTAAATTAGATTGCAATATAAAATTGCTACAGTCATGGGTTCCATTCTTTCTTTCTATAATTTTTCTCAAGGAAATCATTCTAATTATCCAAAGTCATTATTACATGCTACACTGGAATTACTGTACTTAGTTGGATGTTATGGAGAAGTGAATTTGCTGAATGGCCCAATTGTAGCATACATGGTGGAAATCAAAGGTTGTGTCTTTAATCATTGATGGTGAGTTGCCTGATAATTTTAGGAACTTACTTGAGTGATTTTCATGGGGTGTGGCTTTGTTGAGTTTTCCGGGAGCAATACTACTGGAGGAGATTTCCAAAAGTTTTCCAACACAGTGATCCTCACATCAGTATTAGTGGCAAAAGAATTTACCTGTCCTGCCATGTCATTTACTGTCACCGCGAGGATAAAATTATTCTGTACTGCTGGATCTAAGAATTTTGTTCCTGAAAATATAGCAGAGAATAAAACTTGAAAACATGTACTCATTCTTTCTCCTACATTCTGAGACAATTACAATTTTCTTTCTTTAGCAATTACCCCATCACTTATCTTCTCATAAAATTTGCTTGCTATCATAAAATTTATGTTCCTGAATAATGGCAAGTTCTGCTGTAACCCTGGTTTGCAAACACAGATATGTGAAAATCAGTTTTACAGGTAATTAATCAATTCCTAGGGGTTTTTTTTCTTTTCATCTCTTCTGCCAAAGTCTACCGAAGATCCCAAATACCAAGCAGCTACAGAAAACACTTTAGCATATAACAGCACAGGAATCTATTTCTGCTTCGTTTATCTGCGGGTTTTGCCTGTATGATTGTGGAGGTTTTTAGGGATGGATCTTTTGTGGGAGAAACTGGTTTCTCTTCAGTTTGCATAAATATTTTGCATTTGTGAGAATATTGGTGCTTTTGCTAAGTTTCCAGTGTTGCCAGTCATAGTTAGTTTTCTCAGAAGTTACATCACATCTGCCCAGCAACAGTATTGGAGCCAGATGTTATGTAATGGTTTGTTTATGTATCTTTCACATACATACACCAATACACCCTACATAGCTAGTAAAACATTGGTACCCCATTCTACATTTGGGGGGGGGAATTAAACCTTCTGGGATTGTTTTCCTTGGGGATTTAGAGTCCATTTGGAAATGGCACATGTTTCCCAAATGTGGGAAAATTAGATTTAGAAATATGAAAGACTATTGACTTTGACATGGCCATATGCTACCAGTGAAGTCTAGGCTAAACTGTACAAGACTTAATTATTTTCATCTTTTTAAATTTATATTTACATTTTATTGACACAAAGTTAATAGTGACAGAGATGCATACAATTGTCAAAGAAAAGAAAACAATACACAAAAAGCACTCTAATGAAAAGGTGCAAGAAATCTCATAAAAAAACACATAATATATATCATTATAATACACAGTAACAATTCTATATATACTTATCTAATACAAATATTATTCAAATATGTATATATTTCTAATATATTTATATGTCTATCTTTTTATAACCTGTCATATTATGTATAAATGAGTGCCATATTTCATTATTCATTCAAAGTATCATTATGGGAAAAAAAATCACCTACCAGCAAGAGTTGTAGAAATTGCACCTGTAACATTGTCAATCCGAAAATACATCTCAGTGCCATCAAGGCTGGGAAATTGTTGAAAGATACTATAGCTGAGCTGTGAATGTAAGGTGCTGGGATCATCGCGATCAAAAGCAGCAACATACATGAAAGGCTTTCCTGTGTGTGTGTTTTTTTAAAGAAAATAAACACAGTTTGGAAATAGAAAGTCTCACTTAGCCCCAAAGGAGAATCACTATCAACATACATACCAATAAACGGAACACCCTTAAGCATATTTTTTTAGTTAGAAACATCAAGAAAAAAGCCCTCCAGGTCAGGATTGCCTTTAGATATTTTAGTATTTTAAGGGGGGGGGGGTGTATCTTTTTCACATAGTTGACTTTTGACTTGGGAACATTCCTTTCTTTTAATAATTTTTCACTGGCTCCCTTATTTTATATCCTTTATATGTCAACTGTTACAACTTTTAGGCATTTTTCCCATCTGCTTCTTCAGCCTAATATTTCAACAAATCCAAAAGTGGACATGAAGAAAAGTGGTTTAGGAAAGATTGAATTAAGTCTACTTGGGAGGAACTTGGAATAGTACTATAGCTCTTCAGTCAAAGCTGCAAAGGCATCTTTGGGGTTTCACCTAAATCCCTGAAATTGTTATACAAATTTAGGAGAAAAACATGCCATCCAATTTTATTTGGTGCTTTGTCTTTGAAGGTATGCCCAATAAAGAAGCATCCAGGATGCATATTAAATTTGGATTATCAAAATGGCTAGCTTCTTCAAAAATAGCTCTGTATGTTTTTCAGGAGCTTGGCATGTTTGTTATAGTCTCCCATGGTTGCTTGGAAATACACTATATTATATTCAGTGTTGTGTTTAATATTTAAAATTTCGTGAAGCTCAAAGTAAATATGGAAACAAATACCTGGTAGGGAGTGTTGTCTAACTTCGCCAAAGTAGACTGATTGATTAAATTGGGGTGCGTTGTCATTGATATCCACAACATTTATGATGACAGAATAGGGTCCTTGCACCCTATTGCCATTTTGATTTAGACCTTCCAACTAAATTGAGAGGTGGAGAAAAACAATATTAAAACAAAACATTTCCATAAAACAATACATTGTCTCCTTCCTGTTTGAATTGGCTTGCCAGGTTTCCCAGCCACATGCCTTCATGAAGTGTCAGCCAACAATTCCCATCATTCCCAATCAGTATGGCTCAAAATGATGGAAGCTAAGGTCTAATGAATCTCACAAGGCCAGAATAAACACTCCTGAGTTAGTCAGCTATTAGCTACAACATAATTGTAAGTGTTGCAGATAATATGGCAATGCTACTGCTTACATGATTGTTTCTCAATTTTGGGGATTTTAATTCTGGGACTGCAACTCCCAGAATTCCCTAGCCCAGGGGTAGGCAACCTTGGATCTTTTATGACTCGTGGACTTCAACTCCCAGAATTCCTGAGCCAGCCATGCTGGGAGTTGAAGTCCACGAATCATAAAAGAGCCAAGGTTGCCTACCCCTGCCCTAGCCAGTATGGGGAATAATTAGCTAGTGATGGTTAAAGATGTAGTAAATCATCTGTATATATTTATGAAAGAGAGGTTGTGAATGATCCTTCAAAACAGACTCTGTTTCTGCATAGGCAACAAACAAAATAAAGTATATAAGTTCAGGGGGGTTTGGAATAAAATCAGTACAAACCAGAATGTTGATTTTCTATAAGATTCCCTGTGCCAGGAAAATGTACGTAAGAAATAACCTCAAGGAAATGAATGCTAAAGTTTTCACACAACATTTTTACAAAATGCCTGTATGTTAAGGAAAGTTGAAGAAGTAATAATGGATATTATTTTTTGGATGAAAACTGGAGAACAACAAATCAAAACAAAATAATAGATCACAGTACTGTATCACTGATCTGAAACTTGTTGATCAAGATTAAGAGGATCAAGCATTGAAATGGCTGAATTAAAGAGAATAAAAGAGTTATAATAACATGTACCTGTCCATAGCTCAGGGACGGTATGACAGGAAACCACAGACAGGGAGCAAAAGGCTTGCTAAAGACAGTATGTCTCTTTCTAAATGTACTTGGTGAGCAATGACATTGTAACAATTTCTGCTTTTTATTTACTTTCGTGCAAACAGCTGTATTTCCTTCTTGTATAATCAACTAAACTAAAGTATAAAGGCATGTTGAATAAATCATTTGGGGTTCTTCCAGCTTTATAGGAGGACCCTCCTTTGTCCAGGTCAGAATAAATGTGTGACTCAAAGAGAACTGAACTCTGACTCTTTGTTTGTGCAGGGCCAGACCTAGTACTCCTGCTTAACAAACTAAGGCTAGACTTAAGCTAATTTGCATGTCCCCATCAACTAATATTACAATTCATTTTCAAAATTTCTCATCTGCTTATTCCTAGTCTTGTCTGCTTCTCTCTTGTCAAGGCTAAAACAGTGGTAATCAACAGGCTAAGAAAGCAGGATTTGTGACTCTATTGAGCAAATTGGCAGTGCTCTCCCGTTGTTGTAAATAGCTTTTGTTGTCTAATGCCAGTGTTTCTCAGCCTCAACCACTTTAAGATATGTAGACTTCAACTCCCAGCATGGCAGGGGAATTTTGATAATTGAAGTCTATGCAACTTAAAGTCGCTAAGGCTGAGAAATACTGATCCATGGAGAAATGAAACAGCCACAGAAAGGGATGATTTGAGAAAGAGTGAGATTTTTTTTGGAGAAGAAGAGACCAGTATGGGAAAGAGAAAAATAGGTCATTGTGGGTAGGGGAAGTGAATAAGAGTGGAATTACAGTTTTGCAGAAATTAGAGGGATGGTAGAGAGCATTCCATTTATTTTATTTTTGCAAGTGTAGTTGACATTATTTGCCTCTCAATCATTATTAATTCTGTTGGCAATAAATTGGACAGGGTACACCAAATCACTTTATGTGGTCAGAGCCCTCCAGAATATGCTACTGAATACGCTACTTTCAATGGCAAACCACTAAATTAAGTGATATTTAGTTCTTTCTCTATAAATAGAGGTAGCAATAATAACATTTAACAAACCTATTTTATTGGGGGGGGGAACCCCCAAGCCCTCAAAATACTGCAAGGATGAGCAAAGTTTGCAGTCTTGTCTTTTACAATATAATTACTATATTGTTGTTATGTACTCTGCCTGAAAGCCTAAAGAAAGCTTTTAAAATTGTCAGTTTCCTACAACTGATATCCACTCCTACTATGAACACCATGGTTCTGAAAGGGGTAATATTATTTTGCATTTTTATATGTTTAATGATTGTTGATAAATTTAGGTTCTGAGATGTTAAAATGTTATACATGAATGGTGAGTTTTATTTTAATTGTATTTCTCTTCCCAATTGTGACATATTGTGCTATATTTTCTGTTCTTACTATTTTTTTAATACTTTGGTCATCATGTCCTGAATTACCAGATTAAAAATAGACTAAATGATCAACCCATCCATCCATCATCCATCCATTCTTCCATACAAACAGTAACTAGAAGAAAGTTACTGGTTTTGTTTTGCTTTTAATTATTATTTTCATTTTAGAAGCCTTCACTCAAACTTTTGGGGGGAAAACAGAACATTTAATGTCATTTTTGGTTTACCTGTAATCTATATTTTGTTTTTTTTTCCCAGTTTAGAGGCCCCTTGACAATCAGGACTCCATCATTTGGTGTGATCTCTATGATGTAATTTGTTTCACCAGTCAGCCTCACACTGTAGGTAGGGGGTTGAAATGTAAACTGGTATGAAGAAAAAGAAGAAACTCAGAATACCATTTTTTTCTTATGTAAATCAAATCCCCCCCCCTTTTCTATTCTTCTTTTTGTTCTGTTTTAAAAGAGGTGGCATGATTTATTTCCTCTTCCTACACCTTCAATCAATTTTCAGATTTGTTCGAAAGAAAGGGAAGAGAGTCAGTATTTCACATTACCCTGTATAAATACTGTGATCCCACTTTACCCTCTTCAACATAAAATACTTTGTTTTCCAGAGGTCCATGATCTTCAAGAAGGTAAGCAACCTGCAAGGACAAGAAGAGACAGGGTTTATTCATATTTTCCATATTAATTGATTGCAAGGAAGTATGATGCATTTGCCAAAGCAGGCTCATTCTTTGAAAGTATAATAGAGGGAATAGCAGTACTTTCTTAAGGATGGGGAATAAATTTTATTTCCAAAAGATTCAGCAGATAACAGGCAAGAGTGCTTAGCATTTTACGTTTATACTGAACACGATGAATCCTGGCAGAAGCTTCTAAAAATCAAAATAATCAAGAGTCTAAAATATTTCCAGTTAAGTTCCAAAAATTGAGGAGGTCAAATCAGATTCAAAACGTAAGTTTGACTTTAATTTTGAAGCATTAATAGTGAAATTGAAAAAATATCGTTTGAGTACATTATCTACGAACAGGTCATCTGTATTTAAATTATTGAGGGTTGTGTAAGGGGTTTCCTTTAGCCCTAAATCAATTTTATATATATGTATATCTACTATTGTTTCAACATTATATTGCATTATTTCAACAACAGTAATAAATCTTAATTCCTACAAGGTGTAATTAAGAATGGAAACATAAAAAAAACCAGTGACATCTCCTAACTCTACTTTTGTTGCTTCAATCTTAACATATATTTTATTCTGAATATATAGTTATCAGTTTCTCACAAAATAATGTTAGTTATTATGAATAAGCAGAACTATTATGAAGACTCTTCACCTTGAATAATACAGTTCTACAACTCTTCTTTTCTCACAAAATCATTCATCTTCCTGAACTGGAAGGCCACGCTCAATCACCCATGCTTTAGTCATCTCCCATTTGTAATTATTGCAATGTCCTATTCATGGAGCTGCCCTTGAAGACCACCTGGAAGCTGCACCTGATCCAGAATGTAGCTGCACATGCAGTTTTAGGTGCCCCATGATTCAGCCAACTAACCCCACTGCTGAATGAGCTGCACTGGTTGCCGCTTGCTTTCCAGGTATAATTCAATGTGCTGGTTACACTGGTCTACAAATTTTGGGAAATTATCGACCTCCGAGATAAAATGTGTTAATGCTTACATAATTTGATTAGATGAATCAGAAAACAGGTGATAAAGGTGCTGGTTGGCTATAGTTTTCAAGATATTTTACAATAAAGATTTATACACAGGCAAGTATATTTGCCTAGAAGGGAGGGAGGTATCTAATGATCATGATGCCTCGTAACTTCTCGACAAAGTACGGTAGAACAATGAAAATGGTACCACATTTAAGTGTATAAATTTATCTTCACTTTCAGACTAAAGATTATTACCTAACTATAATTTATTGTTCTATTATTGCAAGGTATATTTGTCTTGGTCAGATCTACGCATCATACAGTTACATCTGGTGGCTTGTGAAAGTGTTATTGCCTAACATTTCCAAGGAACAGTTGTGGGATATTTTCTCTCAGAAGCCAAGACGCCACAAAACTGTGTAAACAATGCAGATAACTTCTGCTACATTTGTGGCGAGGTTACATTTGCATCTCAAAAGTGCAATATAATGGCAATTTTGACCTGAAGCTGTATCTTGGAAACTAGAGCCAATTAATAGGACTTAATTTTCCTTTATTAGTGACCCAATTCTGGTAAAAATTAAGCTACTTTCATTTCCGAGGCTTTCTCCTTGTAGACCAGTGTTATCACTCTAAAGCCCTATATGGGAGAGGGCCAGGTTACCTACAGGACTGCCTCTTCCTGAGTCATCTGCTCTTCCAACTAGGTTAGATAGGGTACGTACTCCCCAGGTCCTCTCCCTATTGTGTTTTGATGGGATCTTGGTGGCAGGCATTCTCAGAGCCAGATCTTTGCATCAGCCTCCCACCAAAGATTAGAAGAGTCCTATCCTATTAGCCATAGAGGGCGGTGAAGACCTAGCTCTTTCCCTTAGCATTGGGCTGGGATGGGAGAGTTGAGCTGTGAGGATGTTTGGTATGTTTTAATTATGTTGTATGGATTATTGGAAATCACCTAGAGTCATTGTATGAGTTTGGTAGCATATAAGTCCCATAAGTATATACAGTATATATATAATCTTGATCCACAGCTTTTATTCCCATGTTAGAATCTGATTAAAATTCCAGATTCATGCATAATTTAGAGCCTCTTCTTGAATCTACTTACAGCACAGACATGTCCTGCCAACATCTTTTTTTTTTTGGGGGGGGGGTGCATGCTCCCATGACATCACCTTCAATTTGTCCCCAGCCCATGACTAAGACAGACGTAAATTGTCTTTAGCTGTACTAATGTAAACAGTACTTTCCTCTTTATTATGGCATTTTTTATCAGTACATTTCTTCCTTCTTCTAAAGCTTCTTTCTCAAGTCGGGAAGCTATAAGAAAAGTTGCCCTTTGAACAGGGAGTACTATACTGCATACCATTCTGAGAACCACACCTAGAAAGGGGCATGAAAATGCCGGAGCAAGATTTCTGCTATCTAGATAACAAATGATTAAAGGATCTGAATATGAGATCATAACTACCAATATCCACACTATTGTCCCATGCCAGAGGGGAGTGGCATCTTCTCCACTAAAACTGAGGGCAGGACAAAGACCAACTGATTGAACTTCAGGAGACTCAGACTACCTCTTAGGAATAATGTCTTGGTTAAGAGTTATGAAGAGGTGGGACAGCCTGACAAGAATATTAGTGGAATATCTCTCTATAGATGTTTTCAAGTGGAAGTGGAGAGACTTCTATGAGGACAGTTTAGTGCAGCAGTCCCCAATCTTTCCGGTTCCATGGACCGGCAGTGGCAGCAGTGGGTGATGGTGGCAGGGGGAGAGGATAGTTTCCCACGCACAACTTAATCCTGCACATGAGCAAATGGAACTTTGCGCGGTCGCCTGCCACTTGCATGGCCCAATTTCCAATGGACAGAGGACCGGTAGCAGTCTGCAGACCGAGGGATGGGGACCCCTGGTTTACTGAATTCCTGTACAGAGCTTGCAGTTAAACTCAATGGCCTAAATGTCCTGCCAATCCATATTTTCTGTGATTCCATGATTCAGAAAGCTTCCATGTTGGAGACATTGAAAGAGCTAAACACCTATTGGACTTCTGCTAGTATGAAAGAAATGAGAGAATGGCCTGCATTTTTTCTTTCCTTTCATAACCAGTTTTAAACACATTCCATTCATCTGAATCTAATGAAAAGAAAAACATATTTCCCATCTTCAGGACCATCTGATAAACAAAATCTGAGTCCAAAGGAGGAATGGGATGGAGAAAGCATCTCAGAATTTAAGTTCTTGTATTCTTGGTTTTGGTTTTCTATCTAGATTACCTCAAACTCCCCTTTGTTTCTACACTCCAATTCTCCATATTTTCAATGTTCAGGTTACGTTTCAGTGTAAATGATTCTTTAATTCTGCTTTGGAAGCAAGCTAATTGTTTGAATCCATGACGAAAGGATCTCAGTGTAGGAGTGGGAAAAACGGGATGTGTTCCCAAGATAAATCTCCAATAGCTGATCCTAGGTTTAACCAGTCTAATTTCTCACTTTTGACAAATCTAATTTGTATACTCTAGCTCAGGGCTTTTTGATTTGTTTCAGGCTGTAGAACCAATTAAAAATATTCCTAGAACTCTGATCTAGCTTTAGAGATAGAGGATTGTCAATAAAACAAAACATCTGTTCACTTAAACTTATCTGTGCAAATGTATATATTAAAGTTATTTGGATTTCACAAAAATACATCTCTTAGCTGTTGCCCTAGAAAGATCTTCTACTAGATAAGTATGAAAAGTAAGCTATTCATTGTAATGACAAGATTAATGTTTCTAACGTACAGAAATTGAAACTTGCAACACACAATTACTTGGGAGATTAATGTTTTCACCAAATAAACCCACGCTCAACAACTGGGATATAATTGCTTTTTTTAAAAAAGCATTATTTATCACAAAAATCCTAATAACGTGTTGGCACTTGTGTTAAGAATGGACAAAAGGGTTCAAGTCTACTCTATAAAGCTTATTTTTACTGCTATATTTCAAAAGATTTTCTCCCTGGGCTGATCATTGTGACCAGCTTGCCCTAGTACCAATATGGGCCACTCACACTTCTCAATGTGGTCCCCTACACAACCCTGATCAACAAATAATTTCTGTCTGCCTTTTCTTGCTACCCATTGAAATAATGTTTTCTGTCTTGTGCTAGCTCATGTGGTGCCTGGTTCACAAGCTAGCTGATGCACTTCATTTCATTGTTGGCAAGTGCCTCTAATCCAGGTGGTGATTGTGACCTACAGCAGAATTCCAGAATAACAGAAAAGGCAAAGTTGGAAGGGATCTTGGAGGTCTTCTAATCCAACCACCTAATCAAGCAGGAAACCCTATACCATTTCAGAAAAATGGTTGTTCAATCTCTTCTTAAAAATCTCCAATGTTGGAGCACCCACAACTTCTGAAGGCAAGTTGTTCCACTGATTAATTGTTCTAGCTATCAAGAAATTTATCCTTAGTTCATCTTGATTAGTTTCCATCCATTGCTTCCTGTCTGCCTTCAGGTGTTTTGGAGAATAGGTGGACCCTCTCTTCTTTGTGGCAGAACCTTAGATATTGGAACACTGCTCTCATGTCATCCCTAGTCCTACTTTTCATTAAATCAGACATGCCCAATTCCTGCAGCTGTTCTTCATATGTTTTATCCTTCAGTCCCCTAATCATATTTGTTGCTCTTCTCTGTACTCTGTACTCTTTCTTACTCAATCTTTTTTATATTGTGATGACCAAGTATGGTCTTACCAAGGTGTTAAAAAATGGTACTAACATTTCATGTGATCTTGATTCTATCCCTCTATTAATGCGTTGGCTTTTTTGGAAGCTACAGCACACTGCTAGCTCATATTTTTAAGTAATTGTCCACTAGGACTCCAAGATCCCTCCCACAGTTACTACTATTTTATATCTGTGCATTTGGTTTTTCTTGCCTAAATGTAGAATTTTACTTTTCTCACCACTGAATTTCATTTTTTTTAGATAAGGCCAATGTTCAAGTCTGTTGAGATCCTTCTGGATTTTGAACCTATCGTCTGGAGTGTTGGCTATTCCTGCCAGCTTGGTGTCATCTGCAAATTTGTTGAGTTTCCTTTCTATCCTCTCGTCTAATCATTGCAGAAGATATTGAAGAGTACAGGGCCTAAGACAGAGCTTTGGGTTACGCCACTGCATACTTCCCTCCATATAAATGCAGTGCCATTAAGAGATACATGTTGAGTGTGGTTGATCAGCCAATTACAAATCCATCCATTGGTGATTCTGTGTAACCCACATTTTTCTATCTTATGAAGTAGTAGGTTGTGGTCTACTTTATCAAATGCCTTACTGAAGTCCAAGTAAATTATATGCACAGCATTTCGCTGGTCCACTAATTTTGCCATATAGTCAAAGAATGCAATAATATTTGTCTGGCATGGTCTGTTTTTGAGAAACTCATGTTGGGTTCTGGTTATGACTTTGTTTGCCTCTAGGTGTTTGCAAATTGTTGCTTGATTATCTTTTCCAGAATCTTCCCAGGTATTGATGTCATGTTGATAGCCTGTAGTTTCCTGGATCCATTTTGTTTCCCCTTTTTTAAAGATGGGAACCACATCAGCCCTTTTCAAGTCATCTGGTAGTTCCCAATGCTCCAGGATCTTTGAAAGATATGGTTCAGTGGTTCTGAGATCACATGTGCCAGTTTCTTCAGAACATTGGGGGTGTAATCCATCTGGTCTTGGTGATTTGAACTCGTCTAGAGAGGATAGGTGTTCTCTTACCATTTTCTTTCTTATTTTGACTTGCGTTCCTAATCTGCATTTTATAGTATATATATATATTTTGATAGGTTGGATTGTTTTTTTCTTTTTATATGAAGACAGATGCAAAAAATGAATTAAGCTGTTCTGTTTTCTCCCTGTTTCCTATCTAGTCAGTGGCCATTGCCTCATCCAGCCTTACTTACTTGGTTTGTATGTTTATTACAATTTGATCAGTGAGAAGGTAAAAACTAGCATTTAAAAAATAAGTTCTTTGACAAAACAGTGTTTCTTTTAACCATGTGGAATTGACAAGTGCTCTGCCACTTTCCTCTTCTAACCCTAATAGGAAAAATGATAAAAGGGTGGTACTTTTTTTTCTAACCAATCCAAGAAGAGTGAAAAAAAATACCTGGAATCTTCTAACCAAGGCTCCAAGAAATGTCCAGGCACAAGGACAAAGTGGAAAAAGGAGCTGAAATCCAGAATTCTTAAAGCAGTTTCATTTCCACCCAGTTTACACACAAAAAATAAGTAGCTGAAGGCTGTAGTGCAGAAAAAAATCCCCTTTGTTGTACTTTATGGGGACATATAACTATTTAGAAAGATCAAAGTCTTCAACGTATTCCAAGGATCAAAGTTTAAATTAGATATCATTGTGTCAACCCTTCCTAGTCTGTTGGAATAGTTTTATGTGAGCTATAAAATATGAATCATAATGTAGCATAGGAACAATAAAGTGCGGCTCCTTCTAGTTTCTACCTGTGTTTCATTTATTGAAAACTGCTGCACAAAAGCTCAAGAGTTTGAACATCTGTTGCACTTTTGATTCAAAGTATTTGAACTATAAGTGACCAATTCCTGTATGATATCTGATGTTAGAGAGAAATTAGCCATTATGACAGATACTTCCATATCATGTGCCCAAGGCAAAAGCTCAGTATAAAAAAAATGAAGGTAATCTTCATCTATAACAGGCATGTCAAACTGCCGGCCACGGGCCGGATGCGTCACGCCGAAACCGCGCCCACCCCATTTCCGGCAATGGGGAAAAAGTTGCGATACGTCGTGAGTTTGACATGCCTGATCTATAAGATACGGGAAGTGTGCACAATCTTTATCATCTAGGGGGCGGGTTGTTTATGCTTTTGTCAGGGTTTTTAAATTGTATACCACAAAACCTCAGGGTTTCTTGAGAAAGTGCTATGGTCATCCAAAAGGTTAAAGGCAAAAAATGTTCACTTTTCTAGAGTCAACTTTTTATTATTAGAGCTTTTTGCCTCCTGAATCAAGGTTCCAGGATTTTTTAACTAACAGATTGTGTAGCCTGAAGTAATAAATTTCTCCTGCCATACTAACCTTCCAAAAGATGGAGATGGTGAAACAAGAAGAGATAGGATCGGTACTGAATTAATATGAATTGAATTCAAAAGAATCACCACTATGAGAAACATGTTGAGATGGGGACGGAGCAGTAAGTTTAAATAAATTGATCAAGTAGAAGGAGAAGACCAAAAAGTTTGAGTGGATGGATTTACTATTCCTACATATATTTATTATATGATTGTATCCTCATTAATTCATGGTATGAATAGAACACATTTTGTTCTATAAATATTTCACCTCTTTCTTTTTGAGTGTTAGGGGTAGGGCAATGTACGAAGCAATGTACAGATGTGTGAATACAAAAATGATTTGCAAAGATGGAAATGTACAATATAGAAGTATACTGAATGGTGTTGATAAGGTATGTTAGATTTAGCTATATTTCCCTTTTTATATTTTGTTCCTAACTTCTCTGGCTTACTACTTCTTATACCTTTTCTGCATTTTGCACTTAATTACCACAAAATTGAGTTGTATGATGAGTATATATAGATGCTTTAAGCCAGGACTTTTCAACCTTTTTACTGATTGTACCACTTTTAGGATATGGCAATATTCGAGTACCACCTAGCAAGGTGTCAAGGTGTACCACTTTTAGGATATGGCAATATTCGAGTACCACCTAGCAAGGTGTCAAAAACTTGGTGACAAAAAAAAAACCTGTTCAAAGTTGCAATTGCACTGAAATGACTTATGACCATTTTTCACACTTATGACCATTGCAGCAACAGGGTCATGTGATTTATATTCAGATGCTTGGCAACTGATTCATATTTATGATGGTCACAGTGTCCCAGGGTCATGTGATCCCCTTCTGCAACCTTTTGACAAGTAAAGTCAATGGCAGGGCTGCTGGTGGCCAAGTGCTAAGGCAGGACTTCCCTCCTCCCTCCTTCCCTGCCTCCCTCTTTCTCATGCCCACCTCCTTCTGAAGGAAGAATTTGAACCCCCCCCCATATTTTCCCTCTTCCATATATTGATCAAACAAGGGAAAGGCCTCCAGAGACAGAAAAGACAAGCTGCTGAGTGAACTAGCTTAAAAAGGCACTTCCCCTTTAAGAATTAGCTACTGGCTAGAAAGGAAAGTAAGGAGCCCAGCTGGCACTTAAGAAGAAAAAAAAATGTAAGTACTGGCTGCCGGCTAAGGCAGCCTCCCCAAATGGCTCCATTCATAAGTAAAATCTGCAGCTCCAGAGGACTCTCTCACTGTAAGTCTTTGCCTGTGCTGGCTCTTTCCCTTCCCCACTACACTTGGCTAGGCAGGGCTGCGTACCACCTGCCACTCATTAATGTACCACAAGTGATACGCTTACCACAGGTTGAAAAGCCCTGCTTTAAGCAATACCATGGAACCCCCACCCAAAGCATGGTATATACTACCCATCCTTCTTGCAGTTATAACTCAGATTTCTGTGGATACAGAAAACAGAAGTCTTTTTTTGATAGTATAGGTATACATGCCCTTCATGCTATTTTTTTTTGTAGTCAACAACGTTAGGCAAAACACAGAGATGGTGTAACCCAAAGAAATAAAAATGAGATGCTAAATGAAAAGAACCTGAAGCTAATTTATACCAACAGTATACCTCTATTGTTTTCTGTTCTTGCAACCATCCTTTCTCTTTTCTAATTGTTTATTTATCTATATTTCTGCAAACATCAAGAATCTTCAAATCTGTTGCTGATACTTTCCATTTGGCATGCAGAAAGTACTATTTTGGCTTCCTTCAAATTTCAACCACAGCAACATGTATACAATGCTACCTAAGTAAGCTTGGGGACAGAGCATTTTGTTGCTTTCAAAGGGCTGGGAGTCATAGAAATAAGAATCAGGACTCCTACCAAGTAGAGAAGAAACAGAACTCATTCTGCTTTCTTAGACAGGCTAACCTTGTCCAATCTAACTCTCTGTGCTTTACCCAGGCATTTTGAAAGCTTGACCTATTGCAACAATCATTAAATCTTCAAGAAGTTAAACACGTCAGGCAAAACTTCTGTCCCCGATGACTACTACTAAACCTAACAGAATAAATGGAACCTAAATATTTAGAAACATCATTCCTGTAATTACCTATTCCTAAGAGAGAACTTTATCTATCACATTCATAGAGCTGCCCATCTCACATAGTAACTCTGGTGGCATATATAACAAAGCCATCAAAGTACTTTAACAGCCAACAACTAATTTAATTTTTAAAAAAATGACAGTAAAACATAGAAAAGAGTGCAGTGAATTTATCATATCGCCATCTAGCACACCTGACAAAGGGCCTTTCAGAAGGCCAAAATAGGGTTGGGGGCCAGCCTCATGATATTGATATTCCACAGGGTGGCAGCCACAGCAGAAAAGGCCCTTCTCCCAAAATCCTCTGGCTGACAGGACCTACCATATACCTCTCTCCTGCATTATGATCATATAGGTGCTGTTACAAGTTGTAATCATTTCAAAAAGGATTAAATGGATGCTTAACCTGATCCAATGTCTAACAGTGTGCCGACAGAGACTCCCATTGTGCCTGCCAAACTCCCTGTCTCACCAGACTTTAAACAAAATTCACTTCTTTCATTTTTCATTAGAAATTGGCATAGTAAAAAAGCAAAGTGATCAGCCATAGGCATAGGATGATTTTCATTTCCACAATTGTATCTAGGCCCCACATGAACTCCATAGATTTTCTTAGAAAATTAATGTTGGGGGGCTAGAGCCCAATGATTTGTCTGAGCTACTACTTGTCCAGAAAAAAAGGAGAAAATTCAAGCTGATGGTGAGAATTATCCCCACCAGTTTTTTTCTGATAAAAAGAGTTTTTGATTGACTCCACCCTCCAAAGCTATTCCATGACAACCATTTTGTAAAAGTCCCCACAATATGTTCACAGTTCTCCAAGGTTATTCATCAAGTTTGGGGACTCCTATTTGTATTTCTAAGATTCAGAGGATCCAGAAAGTGATACATTCCAACGTAGTGAACTATCATACCCAACCCAGTTGCCCATTCATTAGAGTGGCTTAATTACTCTGATTAGTAGGAGCTATTTGGGATTATTGTCTTGGAATGCTCTCCAACTTCTAAAAAAACAAAACATTTGCCCATCCCTGGCAGATATACACATTTAGAATTAATATAAATATAAATTACAAATGTATCCTGCATCTCAGCATAATGGATAATCTGTGAGCAGATGACCTCTGTTTGCCCTGCCTGCTTTCCCAATATATCTTCTGCTCTCTTTGCTTATGGTTCTTTATTTTAAAAGCAGAGGTGGACCGGGCAGCCCTTCAAATAGTTGGATTCCATTAAAAAAGGACAAAAAGAGGTAATGCTTCTACGGCCATAAGTGGTACCAGTAATTTAGACACAGTCTAAATGCTAAACACTAACTCCCACCTGTTTTAAGAAAAGTGAAACTTGCATATAACAAATGAAAATCAGAAATAAATTAAAGCAACATTCAAAATTTCAATGCAGAATGTTAGATACTTGAATTTGCATTCTAGGTTATTACCATTGTTCAACTTGTATATGCTGCTATTTATATGCTGTAACAAGGGATACAGAATTTTACATATTAGAGAATGTAACAAGAGACATTTATGGGGAAAGCTACGTGAACCAAAAAACAAGAAATAAAATTGCAATTAATATACCCACACAAATAATTCCAAAGAAATGCTAAGGTAATTTCCCTAGGATGATAAGATCAGCAAGAGACAGTATCGTCATTTGTGATGGGGGAAACTGAAATAATTTATCATATTTAGATTATAAACATTCCTTTAAAAAAGCAAGCAATGTACTATTTTCCCCGTGTCAATAATCGCCAAAAAACCCAACTTTTTTCCAGTGCATTCAGAATCAGCTCTATTAAAGGGAAATGAAAGCTTTTTGCCACTTACCTGATGAAGACTAAGGAGACACAGTAAATTAAGTCCATTTGGCTTAAACATCTTGACGAGGCTTCCTCTTTAGATTCCTATTAACAGTTGAAATAAATGTCTGAGCAGCGATTCAAAACTGTGTTAAAATCTGATTCCAGCAAGTATGTTATTCACTTCTGCTTTCAATTGTACCAGCCTAGGCAGGAAACCTTTACAGGAATTTGTCTCTCTTTTTATTTGTTTTGGTTTTCAGCATGGGATTTTTATTTTGAAATAAATACAGACAACAGAAAGGAAGTGAGAAGACACTTGAAAATACCATAAGATTATTACTAAAAGAGAAAAAGAAACCACTTTGCTTTACACAACCCTGAGCAAACAACCTGGTTAGACCCAAAGTTTCCCTTTGTGTGACAAAGAAAGTGTCATATACCTGAAAATTCTCCTTGTAACAAGAGACTCGAAGAGAATTTTGGACCCAGGACAGTAGTTTGTCCTTCCTCTAAAGATATAACATGGAAACAAAGTCTAATGGAAGGTAATGAATTATTCTGTTTGAGACAAATAAGAAAAAAAATTAAAGAGGGGGGAGAGAAACAGAGAAATATTTCTAGAAAAGGCAAAATAATCCAAAATGGTGGAAAGGACAGGGGCTACCGCAAACCATATAATAGTGTTATCACAAGTGCCACTATAGCTGCTCACTGTTAATTTTATAAAACTGCCTTTCCAACATGGGGGCAGAGGATACTTACATTCAACCCATCCCACCTTTTTTTATTGATCCTCTTCATTTATTGGGAAGTTTTCCAATCAACCTACCACTGTCCTACTAGTAGCAATATGAAATTTAACTCATATATAAAAAAGGAATATGGTCTTAGATAAGTTAAAGAAAATGAAAAAAAAAATCTAACAAAATGCAACAACAAATGACATATACAGAGAAGTGGCATATTCTACAATTCAGACTGATAGAACAATCAAACAGGTATCAGGTACTATGTAAAATCTATGGAAGTTGGTAAAAAGATTACATCTTACCTGGGGAATAAAAATTTCAAATTGTTTTAAAATAACACCTGCTTCCTTCACCTCCTGGTAGTCTCTCAGAATATCTGGAGATTTTTACATGTAATCAAACATTAACTTTCTACAATGACAACCCCTGATCTGTAACATCAGGGTGTGGTTTACAACAGCAATCACAGCAATAAAATATGAAAAAGCTAAGTACATTTTCCATGTGTCCCTCCTTGCACACTTATGATATTTTCCTTTTTAAAAAAAAATAAATTAGAGATTGTGAACAAACAAGTTTAGAAGGTATTATTTTAATAGACTTGTTAAGTAACATAATTAACATAATAATGACCTCGATTAATTTAGGCCTGGACACAACTCATGCTCCTGATATATTTGACTGTAGGACAACACCTGGAGAACAGTTCTTTAAACCCAAGGGCACTGCTTGTAAAATAAATATGTGGGGGTCCTTGGTGCTCTCTGAGCTTGGTTGTGTTCTTGCAGATATCTCATTACCCAAATTAGGTAACTTTATTAGTGCTAGTAATGGGTTTCCTCTCAGTTTATGTTCTACTGACTTGCCCTGTCAATGTTGGTAGGGGTGGTCTTAGAGGTTGTTTGGTTGGGCTGTTTACTTGTTTAGCTTGTTTGGAAGTTCCTTGATTGGGCTGTTTACTTCTTGATTGTTGGTCTGATGTTAATCTTGGAGTTAATCTATGGTCATCTGGGTGCTGATTGCTGGTGGGGAGATATTCTGGTCTTTTTGTTCCCTTTTTGGCTTGTTGATTGTTTATGTGTCTATTGATGGAACATCATTAAATAAATATGTTCCTCGCTTAAACCCTGAACACATAAGGGCTATCAAAAGACGATTCATAACATTAGAAATGCCAAACTGCAGACAATTGTTTGTTACAATATCCTTCAACATTGCGTGACAAATGTCATAAGTGAATGAGGCTCAAAACGTCTGGAAATAAGCAATCCTTTTCCAAACTTGGCAAATAACCTGATAATTGCCTGGGTGAATGAATAGAAATGGGGTATATTCCTATTCCCAAGATAGCAATCAGGAAATAGACCAAAAAGCATTACAGAGAAAGTCAATTTCTTTCCTGCTACGTAAAGTATTGGATACATTGAAATAAAAGATGAAATTTAAAAAAAAGATTATTCAGAAGTGTTTTCACCTTGCCAACAGGCTTTAATAAAGTTATTACATCACAAGCGGTTACTGCTCAGCAAAGAATTTTAACACCTTCAATCAGAATTATTCCTTTCAAATATGGCTCATTTTATTTCACCCTGGTGGAAGTAATTAAAAAAAACAATTATTTACCACAATATTGCCACACTGCATTTTCCAGTAGTATAGTGCTCCTGTTCCTCTAATTAAAACTAACTTTAAAAGTCCAAGTTATTTTATACCTTCCTGTTCATTACTGAATAGTCTCGTAAAAATTTTCTCCTTAGTGCCAAACTCCTAGTTCAGTCAAAAGAAAGTAAATACAGGGATAATATATTTTCTTGCTGTTTAAACACTCCGTTTTTTATAGATAAAAGTATGATAGTTTTTAATGTTTAAAAAGATGGCAGGAGAATAGCCTGCTTAATTTCATTTAAGTTCTTCCCACATAAAATTACAGAAGAGCCAGGGAAAGGATAAACATAGGCTTTTAATTTTGATTTTTGGAGAGAAAAACATTACAACAATGGTTATTCTATATATGCTGTATGATCCTGGCTACTTGGCTGTTTCTCCTAAGAGAGCACAGATCACAAAAGCTAAAGATGGATCCCTGCAACTAGGGTCAAGTAGATGATTTATTGGGACCCCCCCTCCAAATCTGTTGCTCATCAATTCAGGACATATTGGGCTTCAGAAATCCAAGAGTCTCATCTGAGTGCCCATGTTAATTGTATTTTAGAAATTAGTAAGCTGACACTGAAAGTGATGAAGGAATGTAACGTTAGGCTTCCATTTAGGACCATTAATGGGGCAAAAACAGTTTTGATGGGAACACAGCCTACTCTACTCTAAGTAACAACCTGCTGAAGAAAAGTCACCTTCTGAAAGATTATTTAGTTGACAAATTTCCATAATTAAAGCAACTGCAGAGTATAGCAAAATGAATTAAAAGGCAAATACAAAGGAGACCGTGGATATTAGGAAATAAAACCTATAAAATAATCCAAATCAAGCATTTTTATAGCTCTAAGCGAAAGAAAAATTGCAGCAAAAATCTCTTTCTCTCTCAGTGACATTTTTGAGTGTGAGTGATGAAAACACACTGAGCAGTAAGATGTTTAATGCTTGAGTCAGTTTTTCCATATACAACTTTTCTCATGCTTATGTTTCCTCTGCCATCCATTAACTTTCTTCTTGCTTTTTTTCTTGCCTCAGTTGATCTCTGTTTCTCTGTTAATGTTGCTAATTTCTCCATTTCTCTGTAATATCAAAAGTCTTTACCCTTTTTATATCTATTTGTAGGATGGAAATTTGCCTAGTTTTTATTAGCTTATTAAGAAATAATTAAAGGCTGTTGTAAGCTATGAATTAATTTTAGCTGGCATTATTAGTTGTCTCTTTGTCTGCTAGAAATAACATTTGTTTAACATCTGCAAGCAAGAGCTAGAGGGGTCTGCCACAAACATGCTATAGGCTGGCCACAAATGTCTCCCACGTAGACTAGCTGATAGATTGTGGCTTTAACACTCAGCTAAGACACCTTGCAAACAAATGCATTACTGGAATCAAGGAAGTATCATAATTAGCTTAAGCAACAGTCAGAGGGGTTCGGACAAGGGCATGGAGGTAAGGAAAGCTCATTTTTAGCATAGTAAGAAACACACCTCAAGGTAGTCAACTTTTATGATAATGAAATATGATTAAATAAGCAATGGGATATTAGGAGATTGCCTTGCTTTGTGTGCATGTGTGACTATCATGCAATTTTGTGACCAATCAGCAATTCTCTTACTTTTGTTTCCCATATGAAATTGTATTTTAAAAAATTGTGCTTGATTTCTGGTGTGCTCCTTGGATATGAAACTCTTATATTAATACTAATATTCAAACACATTTCAACATACTCTTATGTTTCTGTATAGAAATAAACAAGGTTTTGTTGTTCCTTGATCCTGTGTCCAAGCTGGCTTCTTCACACTGGGTTCCCATACTTAGCCAGTCTTCTGGGCAACGTATCTGTGGACAACTCCAAGCTAACTGCTTTTCTAACTTAAATGTGGATGTAATAGTCCCAAGTTTTATTCATATTCTTTGTAAAATGTGATGCAACTGAGGAAGGGAGTATCTTTTATTTATTCCTTTGAAATAGTGTAACCATTCTTCCATTTTTAAACTTAAATAGTCACCATTTTAATTTTTTTTTAAATCAGCCTTAATTTCTTAACAGGAGACTATTCCCATGATCAAATACTTATGAAATATTGTAAATATGAAAGAAAACAGAATTTAGGTTGTTATGGGCTCAGTCCCCTCTTCTCTAAGCAGGGAGGGGATTAAGGAACAGAGCTGACAGATTTAAATTTCTTGGATGAAAGAGAAGTCAGTAGATTTATGATGCTTTATAAAATCTGTTTCATTTGAAAATATACAAGCAGAGTATAGTGGAGGCAAAAAGGCCCTTGCAGTCCATAGCTCAATGGCTGATTCTGCATCAAACTTGGAAAAGAATATCTGTGTCAGCCAACTTCAAGGAGACCTCCCAGTTCATACCCCAGATGAAATGACATCCTGTCTTCCTGGCTGCTTCCAACTTCTATTGAAAAACTAAAATGAGGCTGTGGGCATATCCACACTTACTGTTCAGGCTACTCCTCTCCTCTTTTCCAGAAAAGTAATTGCAAAACATTTTCTCAACATCTCCCCATCCCCTTTCCATATTCTGGGAGGAAAATATAAGGGGGGAAAACCCTCAGGAAACTCAACGCTACCCTTGTGGCATGGATGCCCTAGAAACCACAGCCTGTGTTCTTCCGTTGCAGGATCCAACCTGAGTCGGTCATGGGGACCACTGTGTGTTCTTTTGTATTGTCAGTTCTACAGGGTAGTTTGATGTATCTGAGTGCTGAGAATGAAACTCTTGTTTCACATCTCAGATAACTGGAAAAAGGTGAAAAGAACTGCACGTGATGATGATAGAGAGAGGGAGAAAGCTAAAAAAAATAATAATGAAATTTTGCTGGAATTCCAGTCAACAACATTTAACCAAAAAGCAAACATTTTACTGATTATGCTTTTATTATATCCATTGCAAGACTGAAAACAAAAGCTATCCTTTATCTATTTATTTACTTGATTCATATCATATCTTTATTTTTGCACAATCTATGGTGGTGCTCTCTCCTCCTGTTTTCCCCACAACACAACGCTGTGATGAGAGAGGGAGCAGTTGCTCCAAATCACCCAGCCACCTTCCATGCTAAAGAAAGCTAACATTGTCTCTGCCTTCTGAAAAACAAGACAATCTGCCACTGGGGTTAGCTTGCAACAAATTCAAGGGCTATAGGCCAAACTGATAGGAACACTCAAGGCAACCTAACAGGGAAATGTGTGCTTACCCAGCATAGAAGAAAAATACACACTAAGCATGAGTGGAGGATGAACTGAGAAAGACGTCTTCCATTTCTGCACTCCAGAAACCATTGCCAGACAGTTTAGATGACTCAGAGGTAAGCCCAACTCTATCTTGCTTCTCTAACTTTTCTGTTCCCCAGTAAGTCATGTAAATCAGTCAATAAATAATATTAGAAATAGTTGCTTATATTATTTAATTATATAAGTGATTAAGGAATTATATAAATAAGTTAGGACTTAAAGTAATCACTAAGCTGTGGTTCCAAGCCATCAAGAAAACATCTAATGTTTCTTACACATGCTTGTATGCACACAAACATACAGACCAGAATGACCTCCTGCTGATATAATAACAAAATAACAGAAGGGACCTTGGAGGTTTTCTAGTCCAACCCCCTGCTCAAGCAGGAGACCCTATACCATGGTGAAGGGCCTCTATAGAAAAACCTCAGGAGCTTTCTTATGGTGTATACTTGGTCAAGAGTGGCTTGCAACATACTGTTTTGGGCAAAGATGCCCAGCCTGAAATGACAGGATTTCTTGATGAGAGAAATCATCTTCATGTGGAAAGTGCCAAGTTCAACTCCTGGCCTCGCCAGTCAAAATAATCCAATAGGAGGTCATGGGAAGCAGTCTCTGCAAGAAACTTCAGAAAGTTGCTAGAAATGTGGTATTTTAGAAAGCAATGGAATGCATCTCTGTGGACTTGTAAATAGTTCATATACATCAAACTATTTAAACTCGGCTGTAGATATGTTTTACAAGCACATTTTGTAAGTTGGATAAAAATGAGACATATTGGGAAGGAGGAAATCTCATGAATGAAAGAACATATACGAGTCCCGGGATAATGTTGCAGGATCCAATCTGGGGCTCCAGCATGAGTCCGAAAGCTCGGAAGACTAAACCTCTGGTCCCGGTAACCAACCCAGATTGGATCCTGCAGGAGGAAATCTTTTTAGTATGGTAAGTTCATTGATTGATGATCGTGAGTTTATTAAGAAGCAACTACTGAAAATGTGTGTTGGTTTATAGAACCATATACCTGGAGGGTCCCTCAAGCAACATCTACTGCTATTCGCTACCCACTACTAGCGCAACAATAATAGGTAGCCATACAGTTTTCTACTCAGAAACCTCCCAGGAAGAAAAGTTCACCATCTTCCAAGGCAGTGTGTTCCACAATCAGTTGGCAGTGCTGTTACTCAGAACAAAATAATATTGACATGCATAGCCCTCCAGCACACAAAATATTGCTGTATGCAGTTCCTGGCATTCCTTACCACGACCCACACTAGCTTGAACTCTGAGAACCACTGCTCAGCAAATAACTGGCAAATCACAGATTCCCCATCCAAAAATGGACAAACATCTGCTCTGCTGGAAGATAGCATCTGCAAGTCTTTGGGAGGTCTTCCTTGTTTGCTGCAAGAAAAAAATATCCCTATGGTAGAGAAATTCTGCTAGAGATATTGTGGAGGTTTGGGGTAGGAAATGTTTTAAAAAGAGTATTGAATGTGAAAAATCTCAGAGGGGCACACTGATGGATTAAGGCAGGGGTCTCCAACCTTGGCAACTGTAAGACTGGTGGACTTCAACTCCCAGAATTCCTCAGCCAGCGAAGCTTTATCCATTTTGGGATGGAGAATCTGTGATTTGCCAGTTATTCTGGGAGTTGAAGACCACCAGTCTTAAAGTTGCCAAGGTTGAGGACCCCTGGATTAAGGAACAAAGCCAGCCCATTCTTGGTCTTATGTTTCTGGGGGACTCATATGTTTCTGCTACACAGTCTCTTAATGACAATCTACCACAATGTTGGTCAACTTTTTCCAATTATGAACCACTAAATAAATGTTCAGAAATTAGGGGACCACCCAGTTAAGCAAACAATTCCTTCTGCAGTTTAATCTTTAAGAGCATAGGAGTTCGTGTTTTATTCTGCACTAAAAATTAATCCAAAATTAAATATTTATTTTCTGCTTGATTTTATATCTATGCCAAATAACAGTTCTTTGCACAAATTTTCCCAGCTATGTACTTACGTTCAAATTTCTGAGGACTAAGGAGCTAGGGGTGAGTGGATCTTTATCCCAGTGAAATCCCATTTATATGTATGCATTGCAATATTTTCTATTTAGACTTTTCTTTTTAAGTTGCTTGAATGAAATTCCAGTTCCACTAAGCAAAGCACTCACAGATTTTCAGTAAGAAACTATACAAGACTTGCTCATTATTGTTACTTCTCTGAGTTGTAGTACTCACATGGTTATTTACATTATTACTTTATATGTATTTAACTTATTGGAACTTACACTGCTCCAATCCATAAGGATTTTGAATGATCTGTATGCCTTAGTAAATCAGTTTCCAACCACTGAATTTCACAATTCCATTATCTGTTGACGGATGTTAGGAGGTTCTGATGGATCACTAGTAGACATCTAACAGCAGTTTCCCAGTATTTGAGGTGCTGCCACAAAGAAGAGGGGGTCAGCTTATTTTCCAAAGCATCTGAAGGCAGAACAAGAAACAATGGATGGAAACTAATCGAGGAGAGAAGCAACCTGGAATTAAGGAGAAATTTCCTGACAGTGAGAACAATTAATCAGTGGAATGGTTTCCCTCCAGAAATTGTGGATGCTCCATCACTGGGGGGCTTTAAGAAGAGACTGGACAATCATTTGTCTGAAATGGTATAGGGTTTCCTGCCTGAGCAGGGGGTTGGACTAGAAGACCACCAAGGTTCCTTCAAACTCTGTTATTCTGTAATTCTGTGATCTATGGACCACAATTTGACCACTGGCTTATACCATGCAGTATATCTGCAATGCTTTTACATACCTTAAAACACAAGGACAAGAAATTCAATTCCATGATGTTTGGATTAGTGGTTAAGGCACCAGGCTAGAAACCAAGACACTGTGAGGTCTAGTCCCAACTTAGCCATGAAAACCAGCTGAGTGACTTTGGCTCAGTCACTCTCTGTCAGCCCAATTCAACTCATAGGATTGCTTTTGTGAGGAAAATAGAAGAAGGAAGTTATGTTGCATATGGTTGCCACCTTGAGATGTTTGCAAAAAGTAATAAAGGTGGAATATAGATAAATAGGTAAATAGGTAGATAGATGATAGATCTAGATCAGGGGTGCTAAACTGCCGGCCCGTGGGCCGGACGCGTCATCCGGAAGCCGCGCCCACCCAATTGCCGGCAATGGCAAAACCATCCCGATACGTTGCGCGATGTCACGTGACGTCGCGAGTTTGACATGTCTGATCTAGATCGTTACAAAGGATACCCTCAAATGAATCTTCATAACTAAAGTGAATGCCTTCTCCATCTTCAGTCCCATTGTTTGAAAAATTTAGTACTGTAGATTATCTGCAGTGCACAGCTAGTCCTCAACTTACAGTTATTCACTTAGCGACCGTTCAAAGTTACAATGGCACTGAAAAAAGTGACTTATGACCATTTTTCACACTTAACAATTGTCTTGCTTAGCAACAAAAATTTGGGACTCAATTGTGGTCGTATGTTCAGGACTACCTGTAATTATCATAAACAGAAGTTGTTGTTTGATTTAGCTGGGGTTAGGCAAGGAAAGTGGAAATCTGTCTTTAAGGCAGTATTTCTCATCTTCAGCACCTTTAACATGTTTGGAATTCACCGCCACACATGGCTGGGTGGGGAAATCTGGGCACTGAAGTTCTACATCTTCAAATTGTTGAGGTTGAAAAATATTGCTTTAAAAGAACCTTTCCCAAACCAGCATCAGCCACTTGGATCCTCCAAAATTCTTATCCTTAGTATTTCACTATGAACAGATATCTAGGGAAACACCGCTGTAACATTAATCTACTGTATTATAATCTTTGCCATAACTCACAAACATGCACTTCAAAGGAAATCCTTTCAGAGTGAACTGTTGTGTCACGTACTCTGGATTAGAACCACACCTGCCCACAGGATGATACCTTTGAACAAAGTGTCATTCCTAGGCGTAGCCAGGACATAAGTCACCATAACTCAGACTGAGTGACTCTATGACTCAGATATTGAAGAATCACTTGAAAGACATGGTCAGGTCAGGCCTTCCAGTTTCAGTTGGCCATTTATAGTTACCCACCTTTCAGAAAATACAGTGAGTTTATAAATTTCCCAGTAATTGGGCTGATATTTTGCTTGTTTGTAAAATAAACCCCAACAATCTGACTCACGGATAAGGCTGTTAAATCATAAGTTATAGTTAAGCTAATTAGCTGAAATGGTAAGAATCATCTTATCTAGCAGCATATTTACACTTTATACATAATTTTTCAGCAAATTATTCTCACTTTAGTTTGGACTTTTCAGTTAAACCATCATTTTTGCTCTTTTCGTACAGAAATTAATTTTGTTAATTAATTTTGACAGTGAGAACAATTAATCAGTAGAACCACTTGCCTGAGAAGTTGTGGGTGCTCCAACACTGGAGATTTTTAAGAAGAGATTGGACAACCATTTGTCTGAAATGGTATAGAATTTTCTGTTTGAGCAGCAGTTTGGACTAGAAGACCTTCAAGATCCCTTCCAGCTCTGTTATTCTGTTTGTTATTTGTTTATATTGTACTTATTCTACAAGAGAGGCTAGCAAACTAAGGCTCAATGAGCTCTTGGAAAGCCTTGGTTTTTAGTTCCTGCATTTAGCTAATAAATCTGTTGGTCTAAATGCTGATGTGTAGAGCCAGAAGAGTAAAAGGAAAGCTTCCCTCATCGTGGCAAATGCTTTTATCTGTAGTTGATCTTCTCTACTTAAGGGAGGTGGAAATATAACCAGGTTATCTGACCTATACCATGAAGCTGGTGAGGAAAAAATGGCAAGTGAATGTGTTTATCCAAACCCATATTTTGTTTTTCTGTCTATGAGGTGAATTCCGGCTAGGAATTTTTAGGAAGATGAAAGAAGAGGTTGATTTTTCTTCCTAATATTGAATCAATGTTTATAATATACTTTATTTTTATTTATTACTCAATAATATTTTAAAATATGTTTATTAAACTTATATGGCTGCCCAACTCACACAACAGTGACTCCAGACAACTTACAAAATTAAACACCAACAACATAAAAACCGATAAAACCCCACCCCAATCCAACCGATGGCAACAATAACATTATTAAATCAACCACTTGATCATCTCCATCTCTATTCATGCTCCCCAGACCCACCTACATTACCATATCTTCAGGTTCTTTCAGAAAAGCAACAAGTTGGTGAACTGGTGCAAGGAAAACAGCCTAGTTTTAAATACCGGAAAAACCAAAGAGATCATTGTCGATTTCAGAAAAGGCAGGCACAACCACACATCTCTGTGCATCAATGATTCACCTGTGGAGATGGTTACCAGCATCAAATTCCTGGGTGTGCAGCTAACGAGTAGGCTGGCTTTGTCACTCAAACTGGTAAAGCGGGCACAGCAGCGCCTGCATTTTCTCCATCGCATGAGAAAAGCACATCTTCCTTCCCCTGTCCTGACCACTTTCTACAGGGGGACGATCGAGAGCATCCTGTCATACAGCATCACAGTCTGGTTTGGAAGCATCACTGCTTCAGATAGGAAGGCGGTGCAGAGAGTGGTGAGAATGGCCGAAAAGATCATTGGCAGTCCCCTCCCTCCTATCCAGGACATAGCACAGAAGCGCTGCTTGAGCAGGGTCCGTAAGATTATCTGGAACACTACACATCCTCTTCACGACCTGTTTTCCTTGTTACCTTCTGGGAGGAGGCTTCATGGTATTCACAGCAGAACATCCAGATTCAGCCATAGTTTCATTCCATACAGCATTAACCTTGTGAACTCTCAAGCTTCCTCCTTCCGTTATATATTCAAGATGGACAGTATTTAATATTTATTTGTTATGTATATGCAGGGGTGTGGGTCTATATATATGTTGTATATAGTATGTTTTTAGGTGTGGGTCATGTATGTGTTTCACTTTGAGAGCGGGCAACTAAATTTCATTTTTGATGTGTGCCGTTGTGCCCACAGTAAAAAAATGACAATAAAGGTTATCTTATCTTATCCTATCTTAAGATGGGAGCCAATTGTATCTCAGGAGGAATGATGTTCCATAGAGAAGAGCCTTTTTTTTATGGTCCCACCAGAAGTACATCCCTAATAGGTGGGACAGGCAACATATCCTGCCTTCCGGGTCTGGTGGGCTGAATGGTGAGCTCCCGTTACTTACTTTTAATGACTGAAAACTTTTGTTTAAATTTATTTATTAAATTTATAAATTGTAAACTGAGAATTCACAATTTAAGAAACAAATTACAAATATGAAGAGTTAGTACGCCGACTACTTCCTGTGTGAAAATATCTGGTTTTTTACTTTTTTCACACCATTAAAGAAGGAGTATTTGAGATTTCATTTTAAAAGCAATAAAATATTTTATTGATTTTTAAGGTATGCAAATAAATGTTGCTTAGTCCAAAAGATAATAGAAAATAGTAACAAAAACCAACATTTTCTAAATAAATCATTTAATAAATATATTTCAACACTATATTTTCCACAGTCCTTCCATCCTCCCCCTCTTCAAGCTCACCCATTGAAAATACAATTAATAACTGAAAGATAATAAATATAAAAGTAATGTCATAAACTTGTTTTGAGCACAAACTGTCTTTTTGGTTTTTACTAAAAGGCAATCCACCTTCTCAAAAATTTACATCTCACCCTTGAGTTTCAGTTTCAGGATCTACCATTCATACCATAACAATGCTGTAGGGTGATACAAGCGAAAGTTGATTTGAAGTAATTTATAGCAAAAACTGAATTGAATTCAGACAGGAACTCCCCTTCATGAGTGAGCTAATGTCCTCTCCTTTCCTGAGTATGTCTGGCTTTATTATGCTGTTTTTAGGAATTCTGAATGGCTCTAGAGAGAAATAAGAAAATTTTTATTCTATACAGTAATTACTTAACTAAAGCTCCCAACATTCTTTATTATTGGTATTCAGACTAATTCTCCATGTTGGAGAATAACAACATAAGCATCTCTAGATAATTAACCATATTAAGGAGTGCCAGTTTGGTGTAATGATTAAGGCACCAGCTAGAAATTGAGAAACTGTGAGTTCTTGTCTCACCCTAGGCACAAAGCCAGCTGGATGACCTTGGGCCAGTCACTCTCTCTCAGCCCTTGGAAGGAGGCAGTGGCATACCACTTCCAAAATCTTGCCAATAAAAATGCAAGGACTTTTTCTGGCAGTCACCAGGAGTCAACACTGATTCAAAGCCACACGTGCACATAGTACATTAAGATATTTTCTCCCTGCCTCTTCAATGGGCAATGACCCCATTAATTGATGATGCTATGCCATAGCAATTGCTGGTTTGTGACGTATGTGCTTTTATTTCAGAGGTAGCCATGCTTTTATGGTTTCACTTGGCAGCGAGGAGGAAAGGAGGTGGAATAATAAAAAAGTCAGAAAAAAATGAATTTGTTATCAGATCTGCTGCAATGCCTGCCTACTTTGTCTTTTAGAATCTCAGGCTATAAAGCAACATGCCAGGTGCCAGATCAGAATACAAATGGATGTAGAACCAGTAGGGCAGAAAGTGAATGGATTTAGAATTGGGACAATGTTGACTTCATGACAATAATCATCAATGGGTGGCTGGCTTTAGTGTTCCTAGTAATATGAGCATCTGATTATCTGCTGATGCTGCTGATACCTATCTAGCCACTGCAACAGATGATATTGTAAGAATAAGACTTAGCAGTGCACACTTAAGGAAAGCAACTGGTTGGTTAGGAAGAAGGCAACTATAGGAGTTTCCCTTTCCACAGGAAACAGGTTGTGTTTTTTCAGACTCATCTCACTTATATTGTTTGGAATGTTCTTTCAGAGAGCATAAAAATGCTCCTCCCAGTCCAGTACGCTCATTCATTTCAAATATAAACCAAACATATAGATGACTTTCCTTCTTCCATGCATGAGGCCATGCTTGCTGTATTGCAGGCATGCACCATCACAATAATCACAATTGTGATTCCAGATGAGCTGTCTTGACCAATCTAATATAGATTGATGTTTCTCAGTTCTGGAGATTATGTGGAATATTTGTGATAGATAAAAGTCTAGCGTCCCAAGTTCCTAAAGGACAGAGAGATCATGGCAAGATTTGGACTTCAGTTTGAAAGCCATATTCTTGTTTTTTCGGGCTACGATTTTCCCCCAGAATCTCCTCGCCTTCTTAGGAATGGTCTCTTTTCTCTTTTGATATGCCAGCCTCTTCTCATTCTTTTCTCTGCTGTCCCTTCTCAGACGAACTTGACGTACGATGCCTTCAAACAGCTCCCTCACGTTATGCTGTACAGCTGCTGAGGTCTCAATGAACTTACAATCAAACACTACTGCACAGGCTCGGCCCTCTGGAAAAGATTTGAAGGGAAAATAATTCAGAAGTATTCCTAGGAAGCAGCGCTCTTCAAACTTGGAAACTTTAAGATATGTGGACTTTGATTCCCAGAATCCCCCAGGAAGCAAAACACTTACTGCTCACTTAAAAGACAAAAAGGGGAAGAAAAAATATCTCCCTGAACGAAGTCGGTTTCAGTAATGCCACTTCACTACAGGTAGTCCTTGACTTACAACTACAATTAAGCCCAAAATTTCTGTTGCTAAAGTGAGTTTTTAAAATGAGTTTTGCCCCATTTTATGACCTTTCTTGCCCCAGTTGCTAAGTGAATAACTGCAGTTGCTAAGTTAGTAACACAGTTGTGAAGTGAATCTGGCTTCCTCACTGACTTTGCTTGTCAGAAGTTTGAAAAAGATGATCACATGACCCTGGGACACTGCAACCATCACAAATATGAGTCAACTGCCAAGCATCTGAATTTTGATCATGTGACCATGGGGATGCTGCAATGGTCATAAGTGTGAAAAACAGTCATAAGTCACTTTTTTCAATGACGTTGTGACTTTAAATGGTCACTAAACAAGCTGTTGTAAGTCGAGGACTGCCTGGACTGTTAATTAATTCTCTTTTAGAATTTAAAACACCTCTACCTTCCCCATTCATAATTGTTGGGCAAACAAGTCATAATGTAGATATGCCTAAAGTTACAGCATCTCAAGAGTTGAAGCAAAAACAACTGAAGAGAAACATCCTTACCTGAAACAGAAACTTCACGGCACCTTACAAGATCACTTTTGTTGCCTACTAAAATAATAGGAAGGTCTTCCATCTGCCGCGCCCTGCGAAGCTGAATCCTTAGCTCAGATGCTCTTTCAAAGCTTGCCCGGTCCGTGATGGAATAGACAATTAAATATGCATCTCCAACTTTCATGCACTGATCTTGGAGCCATCCTTTTTCCTTCTACTCAAATAAAAAGAGATTTGGAGTCAGAAGTTTAGGCTTCATACCTGGAAGCCCATCATCTACAGGAGAAAAGCTAAATATTGCTGGTTACTATAATCATAAAGCTTTCATTATTTTAAATGCATTGTTCGCATTCGTAAACAAGCATTGTATAATGAGGTCACTGGAGGTCAAGTTTGTGTATATAATTTGCTTCTGATTGGCAAAATCTCTTTTTCACCAAATTTAGACAGGTAAAATGCATTCCGTACCTCAGTGGTATTCAACTTAACTTGGGTTCTATCCAGTGGTGGGATTCAGCCAGTTCGCACCACTTCGGCAGAACCGGTAGCTAATTTTTGTTGCCCAGGCCCAGAATGGACTTCCAGAAGTGGCATCCACACAGAGAACCGGTTGTTCACATATTTGAATCCCACCACTGGTTCTATCTTACGGTTAGGATTTTGAAAGCATCTGAATGGCTACTGTGCAAGACTCACCTATTACTAAAATTGCTGACATGATTCCCAAAGTATTTCTGTTTGTTCATTACCAATACTCCTTGTTATTCTAGCAATGCATGTCTATAAAATAATCAGTGAATTGGATCCAGGTGTAGATATGTATAAAAGGTGGCATAAATGTCCTTCCTTGCCCTCTTAATAAAATTATCCCTATAGCCCCCCTGAAAATACTCTGCTTATGGATGGAGTTCCACTCATTTAGAGAGGACTCTCTTCCTCTTTGCAGCACACCATATCCCTCTCCATTCCTTGAACAGAATTCTCACATACTCTGCTTAGCATGTGGGAATGGATTGTGAAAAAGAGGATCTTGATTTACTAGCCTTGCTAAATGTGCCCAGATCTTAATCCAAGTCACCAAGTATCTGTATATTGTGACTTATGTTGCAACCCATAGCCCAATTAAACAGAGCCCTTAGAATGCAACTAGCCAAAACCAGTTAGAAAAACTATTAGACATATGGTCCTACAAATGTCACTCCTTGCTTTCCAACATGAAGGGGGTAGACCTACAATAGGGATTCAAACATACTACTGCAAGTACTGTTTCCCCAATGCACTTGGTGATGAGTCTAGGAAATAATAAGAGGAATAAGGAAGGAAATAGGAAACTATTAGGAAACCTAAAGACTTCAGACTGGCTGGTAAGTAAAAAATAAATCCCAGAAGTATAGGATGAGTGGAAATTTGCCTTGCTCTTATTCAGAGCTATGGCAAACCTCCAATTCGAGGCCGTGGTGATTTATTTGGCAGGAATAGCCAACACCCTAGATAACAGGCCCAAGATCCAGATGGATCTTGACAGACTTGAACACTGGGCCCTATCTAACAAAATGAAATTCAATGTAGAGAAAAGTAAAGTCTTATACTTAGGCAAGAAAAACCAAAAGTACACATATAGATTGGGCAAAACCAGGCTTAATAGCAGTAACTGTGAGAGGGATCTTGGAGTCTTAGTGGACAATCAATTAAATATGAGGCAACAGTGTGCGGTGGCAGCCAAAAAAGCCAATGCAATCCTAAGTTGCATTAACAGAGGGATTCAATCAAGATCACATGAGGTACTAATACCACTCTAGAAAGTCTTAGTAAGACCACACCTAAAATACCGCAACCAGTTTTGGTCACACACTATAAAAAAAGATGTTGAGACTCTAGAAATAGTGCAGAGAAGAACAACAAAGATGATTAGGGGACTAAAACATATGAAGAACGGTTACAGGAACTGGGCATGACTAGTCTAGTGAAGAGAAGGACCAGGGGAGACATGATAGCAGTGTCCCAATATTTGAGGGACTATCACAGAGAGCAGGGGATCAGCCTGTTTTCCAAAGCACCTGAAGGCCAGACAAGGAATAATGAATGGAAACTGATCAAGCTGATATTCAACCTAGAAATGAGGAGACATTTTCTGACAATGAGAACAATCCACCAATGGATTGCCTTCAGAAGTTGTGGGAGCTTCATCATTGGAAGCTTTCAAGAAGAGACTGGACTGCCATCTGTCAAAAATGGTGTAGGGTCTCCTACCAGGGTGGGGGGTTGCACTAGATGACCTACAAAGTCCCTTCCAACTCTGATTCTATTCTATTCTATTCTATTCTGTTCTATTCTGTTCTGTTCTGTTCTGTTCTGTTCTGTTCTATTCTATTGTTCTGTTCTGTTCTATTCTAATAAATAATTAGAGGCTTTTATAAGCAATGAAATAACTTTAGCCAGAGTTATTAGTTATATCTTTTTGTCTGCAAGTGAGAGCGAGAGGGGTCCACCACAAACACACTATAGGCTGACCTCAAATGTCTCCTATATAGACTAGCTAACAGGTTGTGATTTTGACACTCAGCTAATAGAATAGAATAGAGCTGGAAGGGACCTTAGAGATCTTCTAGTCCAGCCCCCTGCTCAAGCAGGAGAACCCTGAAGTTTGGCTTCTCAATATTTTTAACTGTGCTTGCTGCTAGATTTAAGGACTTTTTTAAAAAAATGCATTTATGTAACTACGTATTTCACTCAGCAAAATTAAAGAATGAGGATGAACACATGAACAACATACATGAAAATTTCTGCCTGACAAAATGATTTTGCACACTACCTTGTTTTCCCAGACGTCCAGAAGCATTATAGTTGCACTTTCGCCATCCACCTGCAAAGTTCGTTCATAGTTTTCTTCTAGAATGGAGAACACAAAAATATGTGACTTTTTTTTGTTTTCCTTTTCACTATATAACTCAGACTTTAATGTTAGGCAAAGTAAAGGTTAGAAACATAAAAATTCCCTCTTTGGCAGAAATTAAATAAATCATCAATACATTGTGGATGCCATACCAAAAGAGAAGAGACAACATTAAACTATTTCAGGTGGGAATAATTAGGTAGACTTTTAAGTTTAACAAAACTCTTCATCAGTTATATCTCTCCATTTTAACCAACAGCATGTCTCTATGTCAGGGACATAGAGTCCCCAACCCACGGTCCATGGACCAGTACTGGTCCACGGCATGCCAGCAACCGGTCTGCACAAACAAACAAAGCCCTATCCGTGGGATGCAGACAGCACACAAAATCACGCACTCTCCGGTCCGTGGAAAAACCTTTCTCCATGGAACTGGTCCCTGGGTACCTTTTGGGCACCTCTGCTCTATGTAACAAATGAATAAAATACTTTTTATGCATTGGGAGCCACACTTAATACTTGAGTAGCCAGCAAGGAGATACACACAAGTATCAGGAGATGGGGATACAATAAATCAACTTTCAATTCATATTATTCACATTTAATTAAAATTAAATACAGTGTCTAGAACCCCCATCAAATCATGTGATGATGTTTTCTTCAATTCCATTAAAAAAAAACCCACCACGGTTAAAAAAACATTTGGAGGAGGCCTGTCAATTTTTGTATCTTGGACTTCAGTGCTCATACTAACTGAACTCTGATACAAGATAAGGCATGATTTTCTACTGATTCTTTCACAGTAAGGAAAATTATCTCAGGGTTTTTTGAGGGTTGCATTTGAAATAAATGATCTCCAGATACCAGCTCAGAAAATATAGATTCACTGCTGTGGGCCATCTGTATCTATCAACAGGGCAGCTAAGTCTATTTTGACTGTATTTCATGCCTGTTCTTTCCACTCCAGGCCATCACACCAGACAAATGTTAGGAAAAAAACAACTTGTTACATCTGGCATTCTTATATCAGACTCTGGCAAAGATCTGAACATTTCCATGAGTTCCAGAATTGTATAATTTCCATAGTAGAAAAAAAAGAAAAATGACTACATTGACTTTTTGCTGGAGTTCTCTTTCTCCTAAGTAGGACAAGAGTAGAAAGAAGATCCAAAAGGAAAAAAAAATAAAGCAAACATGACCTTTTGACCCCCATGGGAGCTGCAGGCAGTCCTGGAGACTCCAGTTAGGCTTAGTAATGGAAAATATTTGTTTTCACTCAATTTATGGGTGAGCAGGCATTACAGCTGCGAGCAACTTAAACAGCTTTATTCTGGAGCAAAAGTACATACGGTAGATTCAAGGGGGTGGCTTTTTTGAGTGTGGCCCTTCCTACATAGAATGCCAACAAACTGGCAATTCTCTTCCTTATATTTTTATTACAGTATTATACTTTTATGCTTCTTAAAGGATATTACAATTAAAATTCCTGATAGAGCAAAAGATTGCTTGAATTCACCTGTAATCTATTTTTGTGGCAACTTTGCCAAACTCTAAAATCCTCCAGATGTGTTTGGACTACAATTCCCAGAATTCCAACATCTTTATGTTCTAAAACAGGGGTGTCCAACTCGCAACATCATGTGACGTGTCGCGACGTATTGTGACTTTTTTCCCATTGCCGGCAATGGGGTGGGCGTGGTTTCGCCATGGCGCATCCGGCTTGTGGGCCGGCAATTTGACACCCCTGTTCTAAAACAAATGTTCAGAAGGTTCCAGTTCTTGTAGCCGTGTTGCAGTGAAGATGGTGCAAAAAGATCCCAAAATCTTGGTTTCCTCTCAGTCCTCTTGAATGTCTCACTTCCCAGTTCCAAGTGTAACCAATTTTGAAATCAGATTCTGAAGAGATATTTTTAATCACATATACCCCACCTATAATTCCATAAGTTGCAATTTAAGTTACTCGTGGAATAAATAAAGTGCTTATGCTATTGAATTTAGGCTACTATTACTGCAGTGCCAATATGTAAAATTTAAAATAATGCCCACACACTACAAGGCAAAGATAGGACAATAATTACTATATTTTTAGCAAATCCATTTTACAAGTAAATCATTGGAAGAAGGATGTACACTGTATAATATGCTGCACACCCTTTTTTAAAAATGAAAGGAGAATTTGAAATGTAACATAAATATTGACTTATTGAAATAATCAAATGATGCTTTAAAAGCTGCTGGCCAATTAATTGGGGCTATTGTTTATTCAATCAGTCCCAGCCTCCTCCAAGCTGGAGCCTTCAGGAATGATGAAGTTCAATGTTCAACCAAAGAATAGCTAATTAGGATTATAATGGTTGTAATCCAACACAGTAGGTTGAGGAAAGGTGAAGCCAGTGTTTTGTTAGCAGTTCTGCTAAATATGGCAGTTCTGCTATTAACTAGGGGTGCAACTCTGGCATAATATGGAGAAGAAAACAGAAGTAAGTTGTTTCCCTTTCTAAACCCCGAATTATCACTTTTCCTTATGGGAAGAGAACATTTTTCAGTTATTGTTGAATAATGATAAAAAGATGCTTTTACCAAAAACAAATTACAAAAAAAAATATTTTTTTACAGCTCAGTCTAATGCAGGGTTATTTGAAAGTGAGTCTTACACTTCATTTAAATCAGTATGTTCTCATTTCCATTGTTCCCACCTTAAATTCTCTGTTCATTACATTTGACTTTGAGGGACATTTCTAGCTAGACATATATAAAGTTAGACTATAATAGTGCAATCCTTGACCTGTCTACTCAGAAATAGGCCCATTGAGGTTGTTTGTGCCATACTCCCAGGGACATGCAAGTGCAATTTCAGAATTCATCTCTGAATTCAATGCTTGCAATGTTCTTTTAACATAAACTCTTACTTTACTTGTTTCTAATACCTTGTCCAAATCCTGGGACATTAAAAAGTACTTTAATGCTAAGTTTGTCTTGAGCTGATCCCATTTTTTAATTTTGAGTGAGATTAATGATCAGGTGTAGAAATGTTACATTTCTCATATGAATACAAATCTTAAACCTATCAACTGCTTCTGTACCATTATTCTAATTTGCATGTCACCTTTTTCTATAATATGTACCCTTTGAAAACTCATCATTGATGTGTCTTGCTTGAATTGAAAATATGATGAAGTAGCTGGAATTTTGCACGTTGAATGTTTATGAAAATTATCCAGAAGCACTAACTCCTACACAGCAAGCATCAGCAGATGTTATAATCATTACCCTTAGGACACATGATCTTAGTGGAAAATTATGTACCCCAAAATGTAACATACACATTTTGGTGAATTTATCAGAAAAGTCTTTGCTTCTTATTTATTGCACATCAGTCAAGTTCAGCTTTTCTCAGATTTGCACAGATTTGGTTTGCTGAGCTCAAGAATTTTCTTTTAAAGTTTGCGCTAACCATTGGATTTTTTTCGGGGTGCATTTCTTCAAGCATAGAACTTTTGTTCACACTGTAATCTAATGTACACGGTTTCTACGAACAGGTTTTCCTTATATCATGCATTTTTATACATTGCATTTACAAATACACACGTTATTCAAAAAACATTTCTCTAGAATATATATATTTTTAAAAAGAGGCATACTACATTAGGATGAGAGCTCAGTTTGTGTATTCATTAAAAAAAGAAAAGCAAAATTAGATTAAGTTGGCATTCCAATGCAAACTGAAAATCGCTCCCTCCAACCTCCAGCTGACTCTGCCATCTTCCTTAATAGATAACCACATTCTGAAATAACTTTGGAGGCCACAGAATTACGACTTCAAGATCAGGAACTCTGAATTTATGTGTTTTGTTTTTGCTTGCTCCCAAAGGCCTCTTACCCAAAAAGTTTTAACTAAACCGGGGGAGGGGAGGGGGGGAGGGGGCAAGGAACAAAACCACCTACCTCCCAGAAGTTCACAATCGCTGTCCAGGCTGTCATGCACACCTGCAAAGACACTCGCAATGGTGGTTTTGCCAACTCCTTGTTCCCCTATGAGAACCACTCGGTAGCAGCTGTTTCCTGACTCAGTGGAGATGACAGAATCAGAGGACTCTGATGACCAGCTTTTGCGGTAATATTCTTCATGGTTTAGGGTATACCTTTTCTGGATGTTTGCCTCTTGGGTCTCTTTCTGCACTACCAGATGCTTTCCATCTGTTGGAACACTCCAACGTTGCTGCTGAGGCTGCAAGGCACCACAACTACTGCCACTGTTGCGACGCATGGTGACATTGTTCAAGGTCATGGCTTTTTCCCTTCAAGACTAAAAAAACAGCAACAGTGAAATGGTGAACATCATAAGTACCAGTAGGCTGCATACATTGTCTGTCTCACATGGGGAATGCCCACATGTGAAATTCTTGGTGAGCATGCCTGAAGGGCCTAAGACACCTTGCCACGACCAACTTGCTGCAGCTAACTTGCCATCGCCAACTCACTGTGGCACAACTCGCCATAGTTAACTCGCCACGGGACAACTCACAGCACGACAAGAGTTACACTAATATTGAAGAAATAGTGGAATAGAATCATTAAAGAAAGGATGCCAAAAGATGCCAATTAAATTGAATTGTTGAATTGTCCCACAGCGAGTTGTCCCGTGGTGAGTTGGCCGTGGTGAATTGGCCCCTTCCCTGCCTGAATGTAGCTTCAAAGAGCTAAAATAGGAGAAAGATACTCATAGCAGTGGAAATTCCTCCTTAAGAAGCAGTTGAGGGCTTGGGAATTGTAACAACTGCTCACCAATAAAAATACTTCAAACTTGAATTCAAAACCTGGATTGTTTCCTCCATCTGATCATGTAATTTGTGGGTGGCTGTTGCTCTCAATAAGAGTGCAGACCAAGTGGCAGTACGGTACCATCTAAAAAAGCCATCCAAAGCAACCAAGAAACTTGGCTCTATTGCAAAGGAGACCACTTAGTAGAAATCCACTCATCCTGGAGGAAGAGGCAAAGAAGGTCACCTTTGATGATCCTGGTTTGTTTCTGCTCCCTGTACTCCTGAAAAGCAGCTCTGCAGACACAAGTGGGCAACCAGAGGCTATAGAAGAAAGAATGGATGGCAAACATCCCTATCTCGTCTAACAGTCTTTAAGAAACAGTAAAAGTATACCCAAGTTCCTTCCTTTTGCCCTTAAAGGATCAGTAACAACACAAATCTTGTTGTGTGGAGGAGGAAATAGTTCAAAAGTGTATCCAGGCTATGTTTGTGATGTAAGAATTCCCTTCTACTGTAAAAGGCTGTAATTCATCTCAAGAGTAATAAGCCAGGACTATCCTCCCTTCCCTACAGATAGTTTATAACTTTGCAGGAAGGATTGTTCAGCACTGGTAAGAGACAATGCTGTGAGGCAATTTTTGAGGGCCAGAAACATTTGCAGCTACCATTTTTAGGAAAGTTGCCTTGATGCTCACCAGCTCTGGTCATGACAACTATTTAGACATTTGGCTTATTTAGGCTAAAGCCTGGTTCTTTCTCAGCTGACATAACACCTTTAGAGCTATCGGGCAGAACAGAAGAGAATGCTGATGTCCCTTTTCCAAAGTGAATATAAGAGCAGCATTCGCAGAACAGCTCTCCTTCACAAAGTGAGCATTTGGTCCATCATTCAGTGATGAGTCCCATGAATGAGAATCCCACCACTTTGGAAGCTAAGACATGCAAACAAAGCAGCAAATGGTGTTCCGCCTGACATTCAAGATGCAAACACTTCTCTGTTGTTTGCAACTCTCTGCAAAAGTCCCAAACGTGAGATTCCCAGGGATGCTAAGGAATGCCATGCAGAAAAGCACAAGCAAAACGAGGCTATCCATTTTCTGCTCCACTCCTGGGAACTTTCCCAAGCAAGAATAGTATCAAACTCCTGCAAATTGAATACACTTCTCTCTCATTCTGGTCAACAATATCACTTCTTAGAAACAGACAGAATCAAATTCATTTCTATAGCACAAGCTGGTTTTTTTTCTCACTGTATGCAGCCAACTGGACAGTTAATAATCTGAGTTCAGTGAAGAAATACAGCTAGTTCCGATGCAACTTTTAACTTCTATTTCAAATAATGCTTTTCTTTCTTTCTTTCTTTCTTTTTGCTCTCTAAATACAAGTCTACTTGGGTGCTTAAAAGAAGGCTTATTAATTTGTTCTTGATAAAGAAACACTACCTTGCTGGATGGTTTTTTCCTGATTGTCTTTCGCAGCCAGTCGATGTTCTTGATCAGAATCCCTTAGTTCTCAAAGTATGGAACACCAGGCAAATCTCCCACAGAAAATCCTTCATATGTTCAAGGACTGCCTCACTTGATTCTTTCTCAACAAACCTGGTTTATATTAAGCCCATCTGATCAGACACAGGGCTTTTCCGTGACGTCACTGGCCTGTCCACCCAAGAGCCAGCCCCCATCTGGACGGAAGCAGGCATGCAGAAAAGGGGAAGAAGAGAGGGAGGAGGAGAGAAGTTACTGATGCTAACAAAGTAATTAATGTGTAGTTAAGTTTCTTTCTTCTGTTTTTTTTTTTTAAATCTTCATTATGCTTGTTAAGAGCCAGTTCTGTAAGAGAAAAGCAGAAAAGCACACATGCACAAAACTCCTTTGTTGGGAGGAGTGGAGTGCCACTGAAATGAACCATCTGTTTGAAGCCGTTTGGATTCATTAATGCAAGCAATGTTGCACAAATCTTAATTGTCTGGAAGTTGTGCTGTATGGGAAATTATCCTCTTTCAAATATGGACAAGCTATTTACCCACAAATACCTCCAGGCTCTATTTTTTTAATTATTACTTTATTTTTTAAAAAATATTGGGAAGGTGGTATGCTGCAAAACAAAATTTCACTCCATAGCATCTTATATAGTTGCAGAAAAATATTCCCATTAGAATGATAAAGATACCTTGCCTTTGGGTATCTGGGTGCACCCTAATCTCAAAATATTTGCTGCAAATTACATTAAATCTTTATTATGGTCATACACCAGCATAAAGGAGGTGGGGTGTAGTCATTAGAAAAACATAAAGGATACAAAAGAGTAGAAATAAAACTCTAAAAACATTATGGAAGGCTAGACACTATACAAGTACTCCTTATTTAGTGACTGCCTTGCTCAGAGACCATTTATAGTTACAATGGTGATGAAAAAGTAACTTTGCAACCAATCCTCACATTTACAATCTTTGCATATATGTAAAGCAAAGGAGAACTGAAGTAACATTGTAAGCACGGTCACAGTTTTTACTTAGGAACTGCTTCATTTAACAACTGAGTTGCCAGTCCCAATTGTGATCACTAAACAAGGACTTCCTGCAAATGATATATTAATTAAAAACTAAAAGTATATACAGAAAGCAAGAATCTAAGTGGTAGGAGCACTAGATGGTTGTGGGGAGCATATAAGGTTAGTTTGTGGAAGACTATATCAAGTTACAAAGCACTCAAATATAGCAAACTAGGTGCTCATTGAATCTAGTTTATAGGACAGTCGTCATCCAATGAACTTACCACTGCAAAAGTTATATATTTACTGTAAATCTGTTTAACCTCATCTTTCATCTATACATGGAATGCTACCCAGATTGTTGGGGGCAATATGCAAACAAGGCTTACACTGTAAACTGCCCAGAGAGTGTAGTAAAGTGCTATGGGGCAGTATATAAGTCTAATTGCTATTGCTATTTGTAAAGAAACTGTTACATCAGATAAACTTCTTTTTTGAAGGCAAAGGTTATGCTGTGCTGAGAAATCATATTGCTCAAAGGGTGCTCGGTTCTTTGACTAACTTTATTTCTGACTATGCTCAACTTCCCAGAGATCTTATGGCTGGCTGGCAGCTGGATTGTCTTGTTCTGCACTTTTTGTTAATCTGAGTCTCCTTTAATGATTTCCACTTCTAATGTTAAACAAGACAGTGGGCCAACCTTTGCATCAGAAGAGGCAAGAGGTTTACAGACACTTGGGTTACTAAGAGATTAAAGAGTACATTGCAGGAGAAGATGGGAATTGTACTAAACGTTTCCAGAAATTATGCAGCATAGTTTACAGATTGGGGTTTGGAAAACATCAACCTGCACATTAAGTTAAAAGCACAACTTGCACTTGAGTCTTTTGATGATAAAAGAAACAGAGTGATGAGCAGGTCCAATCTGAAACTCAAACATGAGGAGTGGGAAGGGGTAACCTCCCATCCAATCATCACCAAAGCTGGTAATACCTGATATATAGATTGTTTCTTATACAGGTAGTCCTCCACTTATGACCACAATTGAGCCACAAATTTTGTTGCTGAGACATTTGTTAAGTGAATTTTGCTCCATTTTACAACCTTTCTTGCCATAATTGTTAAGTGAATCACTGCAGTTTTTAAGTTAGTAACATGGCTGTTAAGTGAATCTGACTTTCCCATTGACTTTGCTTATCAGAAGGTTACAAAAGATGATCACATGATCCCAGGACACTGCAATTGTCATAAATGTGAGCCAGTTGCCAAGCATCTGAACTTTGATCACATGAACATGGGGATGCTGCAACGGTCATAAGTGTGAACAATGGTCATAACTCACTTTTTTCAGTGTCATTGTAACTTTGAATGGTCACTAAGTGAACTGTTGTAAGTTGAGGACTACCTGTATACTGCTAAGCCATTTAATAACAGTTTTTTTGACTCCAGTAAATTTGGTTGGGTTCACACGTGCTATGTCCAAATTAATGCTGTGGTTAAAGTAGACCAGGAAAAGCTATTTTCTCCTTTCCAAAATAGTACTACCAGAAGTCACCCAATGAAAGTGAATCCTGCTATTGGACTAATTCATGGAGAACCACTTGCTACTAGCTTTAATGCAGTGTGGCAGCCTCTGAAGCCATCTGCTGAGAGACTAGAGGAGGCTTCCTTGTGCCTGTTGATGGCCACGGTGAGAACTGCCTGCTAGAGGGTGCAGGGGTCAGGAATCTGATGCAGCAGGGCACTACTTAAGATGTGCAAGACAAGGTGCATTCCTACTATACCTACAAAGAAAGAACGAAAGCAAAGAGCAGACGTTTTAATGCCTATTGGCCCACAAGGAAAAAAAACTGCTATGACCTGGTAAAGACACAATGTGGAAACAAGTCCTCTCACTTATATCTTGATCCTAGGCATGTTGGCGCTGAAATAAATTTCACTGGTTGGGTTCACACAGCACACCAAATTCGACATAATGATACCCAGCATGTGCTCGAACCTTCTATACCATGATTTTATTTTAGGAAGATTTTCAAAACAAACTCAAGCAAAAAATATTTGCCCAAGTCCAAATAGTGCATGAGATAGATATAGGCATCTCAGATTTCTCTGCAGGATAGCCAAGAAATACAAAACCATAACAACAGACGTTTTAGGGATCTGTATCAGCTGGATGAAAACTGAAAGTACCAATAATAGTGCTGGAGGGTTAGGAGAAGGACAGAAAAATTTGCCATAAGTAAGAAATAACTCTTTGAATGTTTGGACAATGGCATAAATCCAAGAATTTCTAAGACTCGAAAGAATTAGTGCACAGGCACACCCTAATTCTTTTGGCTGAATAGACACAGCTTAGGCATGTTTCCATATGCTATCTTTATATATGAAGTCTCCCACAGAAGAAATATTCTCAGATGGAGAAACCTTCAGATTATTCTTGAACTGACATGTCTCAGTTAGCCAAAACAATAACAATAAGGAGATGAGAAACAGTATAATCATGGGTCAAACCTAAAGATTTCCTGTGGTGCAATTAAAATTGGAACTCATCTTGAGTTCCTGAAGCAAATATGAGATATAAATCAAAAATTAAAAATATGAGAGCTACTTTCATATAGTAATTAAGGCACAAGGCTAGAAATGGAAAGACTATGGATTCTAGATCTTAGCTATGAAGCCAACTGGGTATCATTGGACCAGCCACTTTCTCTTAGCCCTAGGAAGGCAAAGGCAACCCACTTCTGTAAATCTTGAGAAGAAAACTGCAGAGACTTGTCCATACAGTCACCAGGAGTCAAGACTGACTTGAAGGCACCTTCCACACCAAAGGAAAAAAATCAAGCCAAGGGTAAATGAGCAGAGTCAATCCAATTAATGTAAGGAAAGAATAATCACATAAATTCATTAACATTTACAGTACTGTTTTAAATATGCTAAAGTAGTTATTTCATCACTAAAATAATTGAACTAACAAGAGGTCAATTACTCAGTACATTTGTATAGTAACTAGCAACAGTCTGGTGTATCAAACAGAAAAAGCCACAACACAGTAACACATTTGATATGCTTATTAAACATAGTGAACTTTTTTTTTATTTAAACCAACTAAGTTCTGGCTGGATCAAATAGTGTACTGAGCAATATTTTAATCTGGCAAAGATCACATAGAAGAAAAAACAGGATATGCCGGGCAATTAGTTCCACCATGTAATCACTTTGTAACTGGACTTGTTACAAGACATTTAAACTAATCAACCCCTAACCCCCTTGGACCTCCTGAAGCATGGTTTGGCAACATGCTGTCACAGTAACAAGTATCTCAGAGTAACAGTGTTGAAAGTCAATATTTTGGAAATCTGGTGTCCACACCTATTATTTTTGGAAGTGTCTGACATCTGAGCCCTTATGCCATAAAAATACTAGCAAGACTTGAATACATCATCCACCTCTCCACCATTGGCCAAGTAGTAGTGGGGAACCATTTTGGTACCAACCAGTGTTTGGGAGATATGCTAAATGTTTCTGGGTTTCTCTTCACTGAGAAATGTAATGGAGAGGCTTGTTTGGGCTACTTTCTATACCCAGTTAGTTTTTTTGAAGGACTAACTGGGCATTTCCACTTTTGGCTGGACTGTGCTGTTTGCACAACATGGATAACCAGGTAAGCATAGTTAGCCCAAAACAAAACATTTCTATATGGATTAAAAGTAATTATCTTCTGTATGATGGCTGACTGAGTGATGTGTTTGCATAACACACGGGTCCCAGCAGTGTCCCAGTTAAGCATGCCATGTGAAACGTGCTAAGGTTATGCTGCTAAATAAAAGGAGAGGGTAATTATGTGTTTACATGGCAGCACCTGGCAGCAACTCCTTAACTCAAATGAGAATGTAAAGAAGAGAGCAAGTTAGGTGTAGTGGTTAATGGCACTAGACTAGAAACCAGAAGACTGTGCATTTTAATCCTGCTTTAGCCCTAAAGTCATCCGGGTATCTTTGGGCCAGTCACTCTCTCTCTCTCTCAGTCTTGGGAAGAAGGCAATGGCAAACCACTTCCAAAAAGCGTTGCTAAGAAAACTTCAGGAAGTTGTTTGTATAATCATCAGGAGTCATGGATGACTCAAAGGCATGCTCTCGCTCTCTCTTTCTCTCTCTCTCACTCACTCTCTCTCTCTCACTCTCTCTCACTCTCTCTCTCACACACACACACACACACACAAGCATCATCAACAGTTGTGATGTGAGTGCCACCAACTGCTCTGAATCATTTTTTTTTCTTTTGAATCTATGGCTCTAAAAGTCAAGATGCATTATTTATTGCATTTATGTTGTGCGTTTCATCTGAGTTCTCAGTATATTCAGTATGTAAATTATTTTATGCCCACAACTCTGTAAAGTGAGGCATATTGAGAAGGGCACTATGGCCCAAAGCCATCCAGTGAGCGACAACTTGAATTTGGCTCTCCTCAATCCAAACCTGACACTTTAACCATTGCTACCAATTTCTGTCATTAAAACAAACCTTCAACTTACATTCTAAGGCAAAAGAGCTTGGGCTGGTTATGATGCTCAAGACTGAAGCAATTTATGATCCTGTTAGTCAAGAATTAGAAAAGGAATCACCCTGCTGCACAAGCTAACAACAAATACTTTGGAAACACAGTTTGATTCATTTTAAACAACTTTGTCAGACCATAAGAAATAGTCAAATGTATCAGACATAATTCAGAGAAACTCATCTAGCCTTATGATCTAATAGAGATAATAGCCTTTAAAGACTCCCCCACCACAAACAGTGATCCTGTTTCAAGATAGAGGGGGAAATATTTTGATCTCCTAGTTACAACCCGGCACCTATATCATCTAGCTCCAAACTATCACCCCCTCTTTACAGACTATTAGATAGTTTCTTGAGGATACTTTTTTCCAACCCCTCCCCCCCCAAAAAAAAACCAATTAAACAGCTTTCTCAGACTCATAGCCTGCCAGATATACTGGATTTCAAGCCTATTTAAAGTGGCCTTAGCCAGGCCAGCTAGCATTGGTAGAAGCTGAAATTCAGCACATCTGGAGGACAGGAGTTGGAAAGAATCATCTATGTAATTGTATGTTTATATAAAATAAAATAATTAGACCTGGTCACTTTTTCAGTAACAGCCCCAAAAGCAATGGCTCAAGCAGGCTGTATGCTAAACTAGTGTAGAGCTTTTTGGTGGCACTGGAGTGAATTTGGAGAGCAGCAAAGCTGAGCACATAAGGGCAGTTCAAAGCCCAATCCCAGATTATTCTTATTTTTTAGAAGTAGGGCAGAGGACTTATTTTATATATATTAAAAAAAAGGCAGTTTGTGCAGAAACTGCAGCAAAAGAAAATTCCTGTTAGAACAATTAATTAGTGGAAGGACTTGCCTCCAGAAGTTATGAATGCTCCAACACTGGAAGTTTTTAAGAAGAGATTGGACAACCATTTGTCTGAAATGGTATAGGGTTTCCTGCCTGAGCAGGGGGTTGGACTAGAAGACCTCCAAGATCCCTTCCAACTTTGTTATTCTATTCTGCTCTGTTCTGAGTTTCTCAGCAACATATCCAGTATCTACCAAACCAAGGGAAAGGCTGGTGATTTCAAGGGATGTTAACATAAAAACAGCACTGTGATAATTTTCTTTGTTAATTTTTGTTAAAAATCTAAGTAAAATTAAAGGCACCCCCTCCAAACACACTTCATGTGAGATTTTGATTCTGAAATATCATTAAAAAGTCGAGAAAAACTCTGTCATTCAACAACTAAAGGAATAAAGACGTTCTCTGATGCCAGTGCTTAAAACGTTGTGAGTATTGTTACAGGCACGCACCCAACTTTTAAACATTGAAAACTGCCAGAGGTGCCATGGCTTACCCAGGATTATGTCCTTGTGAGGAAATAACTCAAAGCTAATACTGTGCTATACACACATACACACAGAAAGAGAGAGAAGGCATATGATAGGTAGTTTGCAGCATTAACCCTCCAACAAATTCCTGTTATTATCAGATATATTAAATCACTGAGAAAAATTGCCAGCTGTCTTCCTTCTCTCCATTCCATAGTGAATTGTCTTTGTTACCTACAGTATCTCTCCAAAAATATGCACACAGGTACACCTGCACAACCCTTGTCCCCTCCCTCTCTTAGAATTTTGGAAGCAGGAAATTTTGGTTTTGGTTTTGTTAAAAAAAAAAAAAAAGGTGATGCCACTGGCTCATGAAAAGCCCATGGAGAATATGTGGCTGCATCTGGCCAACGATCAGCGAACGCCATTCTTAAATGTTTCTGCACAAAGGGAGGACACTATGTTCCAGCCGCAATTAAGCTCTTTCTGGCCAAGTCGCTAGCACAGCTTCTCTACGGGACCTTGCTCGGACCCTCAGCTTCGTGTTTTATACCATTGGAAAGAATCCAATCCAAATTTATTAGAATAATTCTCCAGATGCCGCGCTGTGTCCCAAATGCACTTCTGTGCCTGGAGACAGGATTGATAAAAGTCGAAGCAAGAATCTGTATAGCTTCCTTAAATATCTGGCTAAGGCTTAATTGCTTTCCGCAAGGCCTCACTCCATTAATTCTTCAAGATAAATTCTCCTCTTCATGGATCAAGGCAGTCGAGTCCAATCTTGCCAAACTAGGCTTCTCGTTAGCCTCAATTCTCAAACTGGATTACGACCAAGCAAAACAAACCTTGCGTCAAAGGGTAGAGGACATCGAGAGGCAAGCGGACTTAGGTATAGCTCTGATGTTTCTGGCTCCAGACTCTATTAGATATGTTGTTACACCTGCCAGTTATCTTAGTCAGTTGGAGTCAGTAAACCATCGGAAAGCATTTTCGCTCACATGGTGCCATGCGTTTCCATCGGCCGTCCTGTACAGCAAGTATAAAAAGACACCATTGACTGAAAGACTCTGCTCCTGTGGCTCAGGAGAGGTGGAGACCATTGGACACATACTCCGTCGATGTTCCTTCTATAGAGCTATTTGAAAAAACCATATCCTCCCCATAATTGATAGGTATCCTGGTCGTTCGGAAAGTATTTATCTCCAGTGGCTGCTTAAGGACGAGCAGGCAGTGATCACGGTGCAGGTGGCTAGATTCTGCGCAGCAGCATTGGGGATTCGCCAGAAACGTAAGTAAATATTTCAGATCTTTTTAATAATCTTTTATAATTAATTTTATTACGTGTTTTTATCCAGCATTAGACTATACTCAATGTATTTTTATTGTCAGGTCAGTATGATTCAGTTTTTCTGAAGGTAGTTAGGTTTTGTAATACTGTCTGTAAAACTAGGCAGACCTTGGTCACCCATTGATTACATCATTAATTGTAATATATTGCTATGTCTTCTTGTGTTCGGTTGTGTTTAGTTTTGTTTTATTTGAATGTTTAATTTATGTGTTGGCCTATGGCTATAATAATAAACACTGGTAAAAGTGTATTTTCAGAAAAAGCTAATATCCCTGAATGGACAGATAATTACCAGTTATGGAATGAGTGCTCAATTTGAACATTAGTAAAAGATATCACAGAGAGCCAGTTTGGTGTAGTGTGAAGGCATCAAACTATAAACCAGGAGACTGTGAGGTCTAGGCACAAAGCCAGCCGAATGACCTTGGGCCAGTCATTCTCTCTCAGCCCTAGGAAGGAGGCAATGGCAAATCACTTCTGAGCAACATTGCCAAGAAACCTGCTATGATGTGTCTAAGCAGCATCTGAGAACTCAATATGATTGAACGGAAGAAAAAATGTCAGGCCAAATAAATTGAATTCTTTACATGATATAAAAAGTTCCAATTAAAAATGTTCTAAATTTTTGAGCTTAATGCAAAAATCTCCATTCTATGTATTTATAAATGTTAAAAAACAAAAAAAGAAAAAAGAAAGGAAAAAACCAAAAAAAATCGTTGCCCCAATGATTGCGGAACGACAGCAGTCGTTCCACTTGATGCGGAGGAAGCCCTCTAACCTGACAGGAGAAAGGCTGGCCACACCTTGGGTGACCAGCCCAAGCTACTTGTAGCCGAAGTCCAAAGGCACCAACCAGAACAACAGTGAACAGCATGCTTGAAACTGGGTGAGGAATTTGATCTTCTCTTTCCTATTTTGTATCTGATTTCCTGAAAAAGATTCCCAAGAAGCAAAAATCCTCCCAAAGTGAGAAGAGAGGGGACTACACCCCCACCCTCCCATAGACAGAAACGGCAAAATAAACACTTATGGGGAACAAAAATATATTGAAATGAGGTTAAAAATACTACAGTCTTGATAAATTTGAAAATTAAGAAAACTGTTAAAATTCCATACCTGAAAAAGTATTGATGAAATTATACATATAAAAAAATAATTCTGCTTTAAAAGGTGGAAAATGAACAGCTACTGACATCTAGTGGAGGATTAGAGAAAACTATAGATGCATTGACTCAGAATTTGGCAAGATGCCCAGAAATAGCAAAATACAGCTGGGAACAAAGCTATGTACTACAGCAGGGGTGTCAAACTCGCGACGTCACGTGACATCGTGCAACGTATCGGATCGGTTTTGCCATTGCCGGCAATGGGGTGGGCGCGGCTTCCAGATGACGCGTCCGGCCTGCGGGCCGGCAGTTTGACACCCCTGTACTACAGAGTGAAACTATATATGTTTAGGAACTGCTGACCTTCTGGGATTATAAACACACTGAGCTGCATTTTTAAGTTTAAGAACTGTTTGCAGAGAAAGAAAAACCTTGGCCTTTGGCTAATCTTCTAAAAGGGAAGTTACTAAAAGCTTTCAGGTGGTTAAACACTGGATTGAAATCTTGGCTGGCTGATAATCATAAGACACCTGAAAAGAAGAACCATTACAAAATACTGTTTTCAGTGGTGTTTTGATAATTGGAAATGTATTGGATTACAAAAACCATATATAAAGATAAGAATTACATAAGATTTGGTCGTTTGGATTTTAAGATGGGCTGGTTTGATAAAGCTAATTAAAGAGACTATGGTACCGGTGAAAAACTACTTAGAGGAGGGAGACAAAATGGATTTGTATATTTATCTAAAAGTGACAAGAAACCCACATCTAACACCTCCTGCTGAAGACCCAGTTTGGAACATCAGACATCTGCAGGAACAATGACTCAAGACAAAGCAAATACATTCCAGAAGAAAATATATGCAATGCTGCAACAGATTCAAATGACAATTGTCTCAAATCATGCTGAGTTTAAAAACAATTTTGGTAACATAAATGAAGATATCTCTAACCTAAATTCACAATTAAATAAAGCTTAAAAAAATGATGATAAAGAATGAACAAATAAATCAGACAATAGAATACAAACCAGAGGAAAATGACTTAAATATGAAAGCTACAAATGAAGAGAACTACAACTTAATACAAACAAAAGAAAATCCGCAAAATTTTGCTACAACAAAGGAAATAAAGATGTTTTATCTTCCAGGATTTCAAAACAAACTTGAGGACAAAAAAGATGATTTAATAAAATGGATTAAAGAGCTGTCAGGAGAATCATTAAAGCATGGGAGACAAAAAACGAATATTCTACTTAATTTGTCTTTTTTATCTCCAACAATATCTACAAAAATACAACCTGGCAAGCTAAACCTACTGATTTGGAAAACGACCTGGCAAAAGAAGAAGATTAGAATTAGATTTAAGAGATGTGATTCAACTTATCAGATGGAATACTATATGACTAAACACCTGTTTGAATACGGTTAAAAAATATAAAGTTTGGATATAAAGAGACCCTATAGTAAGATTGCTAGATGGTATACTATATGATTAAATACTTGTTTGAACATGGTCAAAAAAATAGACAAAGCTTGGACATAAAGGGGCCCTATAGTAAGGGGGATAAGATAAATAAGCAGTATAATACTTTTATAATATATGAAATGTAAAAATATTGAGACGGTGTATTTGAATGAAAAGTTTGAATATTCAAAGATAATGAATTTTGAGAAAATTATGACTGATAAGAGTGGTTTCAATACTGAGGAGAAATTAAGCTTAAATAAGAATCTTGAAAACAGGACATATAATGACTTAACAAGATGACTTCTATAAATACAATTGAAACATAAGCTGATTAGAAAAGATGTTATATGTCGATATTATTGTTATATGTACAAATACTAAAAAAATGTTTATACCCAACTTTGTATGTATTGAAAGCATTAAGAATTATATTTGTTTAATGTAGACAAAAGAAGAATATTACTGGAAGAAGAGAGGATCAAGGAAATATATTATCAACTAACATATTGATCAATTATAGAAATTAATTATTATTGATTGTTTTTAAATATATGAACCCAGACAACACATTGTTCACCAAGCACTAAAGATTGTTATTATAAAAATTAATAAAATATATTTTAAAAAAGAAAGAAAACAATCCAGCATTTAAGAGTAAGCAATTTAAATCAGCTATCCATAAAGCAGGATTTCAATTTGCTGTTCAGGTTTTTGGCTAGTACAATACATTTGCAGAATGTGCATAAATGAGTTGGATTTTGTAGGTTGCAAAAATCAGTTTTTCTTCTTGTTTCACCAGAAAATATATGATATAACAATGTAAAGCTACAATACTTGATATCAAGATGTATAAATTGATGTATAAATGTGTAAATCTAGAAAGCAGTATACAAACAAACAAAAATACTTTGTCCAAGCATCTTCATGTCAACATGAAGAAAATAGTGCCGTCAAGAAGCTCAGGAGAAAATGTTTGTCAAATTTTATCTCTAAATCTATGAGATATTGTAAATTGGAGATAATGACTAGCGTCACTAGCCCCTTCATGGCATAGCAAAGACTTTAGTTAACTTGTCCTAGGATTTAAAATAATGTCTCTTTTGAGTCAAACTAATGTCATGATAACCTCATGGACATATCCATGTAATTATGTTGACAGAAGTAAGGGGATGGTTTGCCATTATCCTCTTCCAATATTTTTCTTTATAGGTAGTCCTCAACTTACGACCATTCACTTAGTGACCGTTTGAAGTTATAACAGACCTACCTTGGAGCTACTTATGGCCCATATTCAAAGATCCTATGGTCTCTCTCCTGATGTTATGTGACTGAACTTCAGGCACACAGCAACTGGGCTGCATTTACAGCTGTTTGCATGTCCTGTAATCACTTGACCATGTTTTACAATGGTTTTGTCAAAAGCTGGCATTTACTTCATTTTTGGAAAAAGACTGCCACATTCATTTAATGACTGCCACAAAAAAGGTTGCTTTACACCACAGAAAAAGGTCATTTTGAAGGGAACAGACTGATGGGCAGTCTCCATTACGATTGTCGGACAAGGACTGCCTGTACTCCCCAGTCTAGCCTAGATTTTCTGGGAATTTCCCATTCACATACAAATCAGAATTTTAAAGGCAGTCAAAGTTAGCTAACTCTGATTATAGTGTAAAACTTTCTTGCAGGTGACTAGTTTTTATATGACTCCACATCTACCAGCATACTTATATTTGTTTTCATTGTCTCTGAGGTAACTAAAGGCAGCCCCGTTTATTTATCTCAACAGCAGGAGGGATTTCAGCCTGGAATTCCCCATATAATTATAGTACTGATACCAAGCACAGAGCACTATTACCTAATTCATAAAATATGAATAGCATTACTTAGCCAAGAGGGGCTATTCTCTTTGTTAGCATTCAAAGGGTCAAATGAGTGTAGATGTGAATCACTCAAATGAGTGTATATTTGAATATCCAATAGGATACTCACACTAAATTTTGTGTTCATGAGTTTGCAAGAGTTGAAAGTAACATTGATTCATCTCAATCAGGAAAGACAATCTGCATCCACGGGATTGCATATATAGCCTTGGAAATATTACCTCTGGCCATAATTGGAAAAGGGTCAGCCTGACTTCCTGCTATGTTGAGGTATGTAACACACTAATCTGAAGTCAACATTCTAAACTAGGTTTAACAGAATGGGCAAGGAAGTCCCACCTCCTTCCATGCGCCTAACCCAGCCCTACCTACTGCTGATGCTGGTTGTTCATTCCTGAACTAGGCACACTTCCATACAAGTTCTTACAAACACTTAATCTGTACAGACAACTTAGTTGGCTACAAAAAGACAGATGGCTCTGAATTAGCTGGCCCGGTAGCAGCAGCGCTAGTTAACAAGTAAAATTGCTTTTGATTAGGGGTAACAAGTGGCAAATGAATGGAACAGGAGATATGCACAATGTAGATTTAAGTATGCACAGTCTTCCTTTCATTGATCAGCAAGCAAAGATTTTTTAAACAAGTTAACTCTTAATGTTCAAAAGTTTCATTTTCTTGTCCTGCCTAGAAAATGTTAAATCATATCCATTATTGCTAAGCGACAATGATGATGTTATCCATTCAGTCATGTCCAACTCCTGGTGATTCTATGGGACAGGACTCTCCACCTTGTCCAATCTTGCACTACTTCTTTGAGTTGTTTTATGTTCTGGCTAGTGTCAGCTTTGATGGTGTCCAGTCACCATGTTTTTTGGCAGCCTGGTTTCCTTTTACTGCTAAATCTTGCAAGCATAATTGCTTTCTCCAGTGAATTCCCCTGCATGACATGGCCAAAATAACTGAGATGCAGTTTTATGATTGGTTAAGCATTGGTTGGTATATATACACTAGGAAAAAGGCAGCCTGAAGGATAAATGCTCTACAGATAATATTAAGTTGAAGGTGAGACAGAGTCCTATAAAGTTGGGGGGAGAGAAGTGAGCACTACAAATCGATTCTTTCAAGAAAATTTAAGAGGCACAAATTAATAGAAGGAATGTATAGTATCCAAGATTTCTACTCTTTATGCAAGAGACTCTCAAACTTCAAGCAGCACTCTTAAACCACAGACCGCTATACTATATAACACATATGGGGAGGCATGTGAGTTCAAGTATAGCATTAAATATAAATATGAATCTCCACAGAATACATAAATACATACGTAAAACAAGGGTGGGAAGAGATTTCAGGGGGGCACAGAAACCTGGACCCACAATTGTCTATCTCATTACAATTCCCAATGTTCTCATGACAAGAGCTGCCACATTTAATACTGTTGTGAAAATAACTTTAAATCGACAGCAGAGTTATGAGTACTTATGGCAAACTGCAGAAAAGGCACCTGAAGGCTATAGGTAGGTTATGGATTTTTCCACTTGTTTTATAGGCTGGAAACATTTGATAGGTCTGCCTCAGTGCAGAACAAACTTCATTTTGAAAACTCTCCTCTTATAAATCTTCTTTAACCCCTGGTTAAACTATTCTGAACAGTTGCTGCAAGAGTGCAAAAAAAGTTAAGGTGTGAAATTTCAGACGTATTCAAGTGATCTCTGTTCAAACAAAACGTGACTAAGTTGCACGCGGTTTCTTAGCTAAGAAGAGACCTGTTTAAATTTTTAAATAATAGCAGAGGATAAAGGGACACTTAGAACTTGGCTTTAACCAATAAAACTTGAAAGTCTTGTACAATAAGGTATACGCTCTGCTGCTGCCATCTTCAGGTCATTCTAGGGAAAAGGGTTAACTTTTTTCAGTCCTTGAGTCTGATATTTTAAAATGATGAATCACCTTTGCAGAACAAAATATTTCTATACCCACCTCAACAATAAACTTTCACTTTTTGACAGGGAAATCTTATATGTGTGTATTACAACCATGTATGAGTATGAGAAAAGTTACTTTTTCTGAGTCCCTCTAGAAGAAAAGCTATGTTGGTCTATGGTTGTAAAAAGTCAGGAATCATTTTATCAGATTATCAGAATGACTAAACTGATGTTTTGGAAAAATGAGGTTTTAAAAGAGTGCTTGAGCGAGCAGTTTTTGAACTCGCAAGTTCGTATACATCAATAGGGTTTGGGCATTCTCAGGTTTTAACAAACACAATAGGTTTTTAATTTGTTACAATATTAATTGAGGTGCTTGTCAACTGTCTCATATTTCAATTGGACACATTAAGATGGGTAGCTACAGAAATCGAATGAATGAATAAATAAATAAATAAATAAATAAATAAATAAATAAATAAATAACCAACCAACCTGGATTGGAACCATCCTGTCTTCACCCCAATTTGAAACCTAAGAAGTATAATGCATGGCATTAGCCTAAACTAGATTTAGATATATTTATTTTTATCTTATGAATATTTTTACCTGTTATTTCCTACTCTTGTATGGTTTACATAATTTTGTTCATGCTGCAAGGAAATAATGTGATATACACACACATGCCTTTGTTTTCAGCAGGAAGTATTCTCAAGTAAGCCTATGAAAGATTGTAAACTAACTCAAGAATATGATCTCTGATGCAAATATTTATCTGATCTGCTTCGCACACCAAAAACTGGAGTCTGTTTGCCCAGGGTTTAATGAATAAATGACAATTAACCCAACACGTTAAACTGTGATTGTTTTTATTGTATGCCTCCCGGAGTCAGATTTGTGAGATGGGTGGCTATAGACATTTGATTAAATAAACAAAATAATACTTGAGTATAGAAAACAGTTGGATTCAACAAATAATCCACATTATGTTTTAGCTTACTGCATGAACTCCAATCCAAGTTTTTATTAGTTGAACAGTACATTTGAACTAATTAATCTCTTAATTTTAAACAGAACACTTTGAAGCAAATGTACTTTTATGGCATGATTATGCCAAACAATATAATATTATTTATTATATTTTATTGCACATAGTCTATTTGCAGTCACCACTGGTTTATATAACTTAATCCAATTAAGAAGGTTAGATAAACTGGAGAGGCACTGTTTGTACGAACTGGTCAGGTATCACTTGAAAGACTATTATCAACAAATGTACTCGTTCTTTTTAATGTTATTAGTAACATAAACACTATTTGAATGTGTAGTTAAAAGTGTTGGGTTAGGATAGATATGCTTGCCCACTGTTGTCCTGCTTTGTGAAATTACTCATGGAAAAATAGCCACTTGATCATGGCTGCCTGAAAATAGACTGCAATATTCTAAGCTTGGATTGATAATAATAAGAGGATTCCTTCTCCCAGAAAATATCCATAAGGACTTCAACAACTTTTGATTTACATTCCCAAGTGACTGTAGAGAACATTTGAGGATGGAAAATATTTGTGGATATCTTGCTGATATAAGTCGCCTTAAATTTTGAAAGTTTTGCATCCTATAAATAAGCCTGTTATGATAGCTACCATTACAGCAACCTTTGGACAGAAATAAACACTTAAAGGGAAATCCCCACATTCTTAACAAATACAAGGGTGGACCTGTGCCTGGGGGAATAGACCTTTCAGAGTCGATTTATAACCTTCTCCTCACCTAATCATACTTTGCCAATCTCTTTGCCAAAACAATTCAGTTGTTTTAACAGATTTATTTTATGAAGGATAAAATAAGGATATTAAATGGAAAAACAGAACAGCATAAATCAGAGAGAACTAGTTCAGGAGATGTCTAAGAATCCTCAAACAATCCTTTTCCATAAATGCCACCCACCCCTGCATTTTTACTGTTTCAGCAGTACAGAGTCAGCATATTTAAAAAGGTAACATTGTAGAGTCAAAGCCATAGATCAGAGATGCTCGAGTGTGTAAATCACTTTTCAAAAGAGGTTAGCTTTCTGCAGGCCAAGCATCTGTTTTTTTTAACTGAGCCAACGGCCTTCTTCCTAATGCATTTAACAGAAGCAGAACTGAGAAGCTAAGGTTGAGAGATGAAATCCCAGAGCTTCAACTCCGTCTAGAGCAGGGGTCTTCAAACGTTGCTGGCTGAGGAATTCTGGGAGTTGAAGTCCACAAGTCATAAAAGGGCCACGTTTGAAGACCCCTGATCTAGAGGCCATGACTAAGAATTGAGCAATCGAACCAATGAATGGAAATGATGCATTATTTGCGATTAATTCATTCTATCAGGACAGGAGAAAAATTGCTAATGAGGAAATAAATAAAAAGAAAAACCATGCCACTAATTATATATTACATCAAACAAGTTATTCAAGGAACGCATATGACAGGAAAAAATTTCCCTGTGCCTATAATATTATCTGATGAAATCTGAGTTGCTAGATGGACATGAGCAGATATGTTTCTTCCCCTAGGAAGAAAATAGTGCTTTCCCACTATTTAGAAATTGTAATTATAACTATATAATGCAATATATCATCTTTGACATACTAATTCTGAGAACAAATCCAAGCTTATTTATTGATGGAGAAAAATAACCACGATTAAAAGAAAGCCTTGTCTCTGTTCTTATCATTAGTTGAAGAAAACATCTTGGATGGGTTAGATGGAAGTATAATATATTCTGAAGTTGTTAGAGTGATGTGACATTGTAGGAAAAAGTGGTAGTAAAGAAATTTTCCCCCAGTTTATTTTAAGGATTAAAAGAATAATACAGTGTCAACCTTGATATATGTTCTTTATCCTCAGTAATCCTATTATTAATAATGCTGCTACTACTGCTGTTAAAATGTTAATACCCTAATGAATACAAGCTCACTATGACTAAGAAGAAGCTAACTTGCTGTCAATTTGTTATATTTTGGAAAATAAATGTAAGGTTGTCTTTTATCCTGTCAAGGAAGGGATCAGGGAGTTGTTTGTGATCTACACAAAAGTGTTTCCATTGCATCAGCTGTGACATAGACAGAGACTTTTTGACTTTCACATCACTTTGGCTACTCTGGTAGTCTTGGATCACAGGACAACCTAAGAAAAATAACAGGAAGAAAACATAAACTGATGAGAAATATTCAACCCTACTTGAACATTTTGAAATAAAGACGTTTATGCCTATAAAAAAAATGCCTTTGTTTGAATTCAGGTACTCTAGATGACAGAATAATAGCATAACAGAGTTGGAAGGGACATTGGAGGTCTTCTAGTCCAACCCCCTGCTCAGGCAAAAACCTATACCATTTCAGGCAAATGGTTGTCCAATCTTTTCTTTAAAAAATTCCAGTGTTAGTGCACCCACAACTTCTGGAGGCAAGTCGTTCCATTGATGTCTGAGACAAACTTGTTGGGTTAATCTTCTCTAAACTGACAACCTGTTTCCCAGAGTGGTTAACAAAAAGATTTTCTAAGTTTGGGGGGACTCCGTAATAAGTAAGATAGGCATTGGCATCTGAAAACTTTTGAAAGTGCAGTTGCTGGCTGTAACATGTCTACTGACTCTTATTTTATCTTGACTATTGGCTGCCATCATATTTGGTGCAACAAATTAATCATTTACCTAAGTAAAATATAAAGAAATATATTTTTTGCCTGTCCTGAATCTATTACCTATAATTAAAACTAAGTTAAATATTTGCACAGAATGACATGGGTTTCAAATCTTCATAAAGAAACAATATATTAACATCATAAAATTGCTCATCAAATCCACCAATCCCAGCTTCTGCGATAGGGGTGCCTGCAAGGAGGGTGGGAGATCAAAAATAGCAAGGGGGCAACCACAACCCTGCAATCAAAGCTCCACCCTTTTTTATATGGATTGCGGTTTTAACTGCAGAGTTGTGGCCATCATCGCCAAACTTTTTTGACCCCCTCGGTAGACAACCATTTTGCAATTTGGACAGGGGGAAAAACAACACTAAAACTGTATCTTGTGTATGAAATAAGGCAGAAGCAACTCAGAAAAGGTCACCTTGATTATCTTTCTTTCCCATACAGTTACACTCCAGCAAATCATGGGTCACACAATTGGAATCTTCATGCAATGTAAAGAGGTTTCTAAGTTCTTCAACAGAAAAACGGATATGCTCAGATCCCTTGGAAAAGTCTACAACTGCTCCAGAAAGAGCTTGCTTACTGATTTGTCTTTGATAGATTTTCTCCTCTATTGTGCCTGCATTAAAGAAAGCAACATTCATTCACTTCCTGAAAATAATGGCTAGAAATAGGCAACAAGCATAAATTCAAGAATGGTCAAAGCCATTGGTACTAACCAACGGGGAAAAAAGCATTACAACTATGATATTGCAGACCTGTAGTGAGTAGTCTGTAAATATGAACTGTATGCCTCTGTCCATCTCTCCACACTCTGGCCATTGCCTACAAGAGAGAATGAGACAATAAAAATGATAGATAAGGCCTTCCAACTAATATGCTTGGCAATGTTATTTCACTATGTTTGCTTATTTTATTTTGTTTCTAAAAAAATCTGTCTACAATCAAGCTCCTGTTTTACTATGAATGACTTTATGAAAAAACATTTTTGCAAGTTTTTGACTGATTGCCTAATTATGTGACATCAGGTCAGTGTTGAACCATGTAGATGGTCCTCCATGACAATGTGTCAAAAACATTGACAAAAGCTTGACTGACTAAAAACTTGAGCATCCCGTATATAATTTCTTCTAAGAAATCAGCCCTTGCCATTTCACTCACATTGGCTTTTAATAAATAAATTCACTTATTTAAGTAGGTTTAAATCATTAAAAAGACTTCAGTTAATTCTGATTGATGCTAATAGCTTTGCAGCCCCAATATTAAAGAATGTAACAAACCTGAATATCAGTCGCTGGATTCCAGTCAATATCATACAGGATTAAATGAGATGCTCCGACAAGGTTCAAACCGACACCACCAGCCTTTGAACTTAATAGAAAGATGAAGGCTGCACAAAATTTACTATTGAAACTATCAACAATCTGTTGCCTCTGGGAGACAGGGGTGCTGCCATCAAGTCTAGTATAGGAATATCCACATCGTTGGCACACTTCTTGCAATATATTTAACGTCTGAGTATAGTTAGATACCACAACAACTCTGTAAGCATGGAATATGGAAAATTGGTTATTAACAAATTCCATCTACGTTGATGGAACAAAATTATTCCAATACCAGTTTTGTTTGCCTCTTATGTTTATAATACAGTAAACAAAATGTTCAGTTCTCTGATAGAAACTACCAGCTGAATTATGAGTCAAAATTTATAGTGTAAATGTCAATTATTATAAAAAAGATAAATGTACCATGTAAGTTTATCAGAGATAAATGTACCATGTAAGTTTTGTGTACTTGTTATTTATTCATATGAAGGATTTCAAGCGAAGAAAAGATGTCAATAAATCAAGGATGTAGAGCAATAGTGCCTTAGTGAAATGATAGGGCTAAGGGTATTAGAAGGCCAGTGAGAAACCATGTTTCAGCAGAAGTCAAGTTCCACCACAGTGAAATAGGCTGAGTCCTGAGAAGGTAGCACAGATATAGCACACCTCTGTTGTGATGGACATGAAGCAGAGAGGACATATCTGCTTTTGTTTCTATAAGAAAGAACATCTGTTCCACTGGAAGCCTATGTGAAACCAGCCTTTATTTGATCTTACATGAGATAAGGCCAAAAAAAAAAGAAATTGTGTTTTAGAGAAAGAATTTATTGGGAAATGCCAGAGATAGTTATTAAAAGGAAGTTAACATATTTATATAGGGAATGGCACATTTTCAGCAACCTTTCACTCCTCCATCTACTAGGTTTGTTAAAATTATTCAGCACAAACATAATATGTTTTTATTTCATATCTCTATGCATGTTTGGTTATTAATGAATTGTCGGTGGCTATATTTTAGACTCTGCCTCTCTGCCACCAGCTCTCAAAACAGCATGTTATCAAGAATGTAGGAAAATATTGGCAAGCAAATATTGTATTTTTAAAAAAAAATGGGAGGGGATAGATTTTTTCCTGGGATAGGGTTAGAAGAAAGGTATAGACCATTAACAAACAACAATCAGATAAGAATGTAGAGAATTAAAAACTGATGAATAAAGTTCATTCATGTTCCCTAAACAAAAATCTACAAAGAGGTATGAGAATTTACTTCAGTCTTCTGAAGAGATCAGGTTAAATGAAAGAAAGAGCAATGACTACCAAGTTCCGTAGCACTAGAGGTGGTTAATAATATAGCTAAGAACTAAATTATAAGCCATGATGTCTTTTGTTTAGGAAAAAGAACTAAATTATAATATTCAAGCACTCAAACTGTACTTTCAATTAAATAGCCTTCCTACCTTTCTGAAGGTCCACGTTCATGAATTGCTGCCAGCATCTGCGTTAGCACCTTCAACTTTCCTGAGTCAGAGAAATTTGTCTGAGCACTTTCTTGAGAAAAAATATCACGTAAACCACCATAAAGACTTGTTTGGTCTTGGTTACCACAAGATTCAGATTCTTTCTTCTATGGAGAAGAGAATTTTGGAAAAGTATATTGACTGTTTTAATGACATTCCAACTAAAGCCATATCCATACTTTCTGCTTGTTCCCATTGTCATGACGCACCCACTATTTCCTGAATGCAAGAATGGACCATAATGTCTTCCGGCTGCACTGAGCCTATTGCAAACGTGTCTCCTGACTATGTTTTGAAACTTCACTTCAAAAGTTGGCTTTTCTATTTTGATGCATCTTAAGCCCTTCCAAACAGTTAGTCTACCCCGCTTCATTCCAATCTAATGATATCCCCAGTTTTGATTAGTTTTAGATTATGGGTTTTTAATGTTGTAAGTCACCTAGAATCACTATGTATGAGTTGGGCAGACATATAAATTTGTTTAATAAATAAAATGTTTGATCTCTGCATTGATTGAAAGCCCAAAGGTGCTTTTTCACGAGGCAACTGGACTTCATTGTTTTTCTTTGAAGACATTTCACTTTTCATCCAAGAAGGTTCTTCAGGGTTGAGGCCACCTGAAGGTTTATCTGTGTCATCAGGGTCACCTGAGTAGTGCAAATGGGTGTAGACCCTTCTTGGAACTACACCCATTTTCACTACTCAGGTGACCCTGACGACACAGCTAAACCTCCAGGTGGCCTTAATGACTCTCTGAAAGAATGCAAATGACTAGCTGCCTGCAAGGAGTATAAATCCTTCCATTCTCCATCCAGTCAGAGCTGAAGAAGCTTCTTGGATGAGAAGCGAAATGTCTTCAAAGAAAAACAAGGAAGTCTAGTTGCCTTGTGAAAAAGCACCTTTGGGATAACTATGACCTGGATGACTGAGAATCTCCATAGACATATTGATTGAAAGCCATGTATGAACTTTTTTCATGTATCTGTTATTGTTCCCCAAATTCTTCTGGAAAGAGCTGGTTAGTGAAAGTAATGCATATTTTAAATCAGATCAAAACCTGTAATGATTGTAGACTTAATGCCCACCAAACAAGTCTAAGAATTTAGAAACATATCGAAACATAATTCAATATGCACACCTGTATTGCTTTCAAGAGAAGGCAGGGATGGTTACAAAGTTTTTTCAAAGCACCGATGCATATTAAATGTGCACTATTTTCCAAACTTCCTTGTAGGCAAGATCTAACAATCTGAGAGTTCAAAAGAGTATGATAAAGAGCAAGCTGCAACATTGTTGGTCGACAGAAAAGTATGCTCTCCTTTTTGGGGGGCAGGAATTTGTTGATGACCTCTTGTGTTCTTCTAAGAATGTAGAATCCTGTTAGATGCATCAGTTCTGCTGCCCTTTTCTCACCTAGTTCAATCTCTTCCTAGGAAATAAAATGGAATATCAAATTAATTCATGAGAGTAAATTTCCTGCCATGGCCTTCTATTCATTCTTGCTTACCATAAATAGGTCTCTTCCTTTACAGAAACTTCCTTAGAGTCTGGAACCCTGACCGGGACTCTCCTCCCTCTTCCCAAAGTTCATGAATTCTGCTCCCTCTGTCTGCCCTTGTATCATTTCCCCTTCCTCTGGAGTTCAGACAGAACATAAACTTCTAAATAGAAATCCCAATGAGTTAAATAAAGTTTTTATGCCTAGAATATTTGAAATAGGACTACAGTCTAAATTTACTCTTCTTTAAATTTTATATTTCCCTTGCTCCTCAGATTTGCGTTAAACAATTTTGAAATAAACTCAGCATTTCATCAATGTCTTAATCTGATTTATTCTTAAATTTTTACCTTTCTTTCCTAAGCAATCAAGGCAGCTTAGAACAACAAAACTAAATACAAAATAAAAACTTGATAACAAAATTTATACATATATTAAAATTACTATAATTAAAACCAATTAACACCTTAAAAGCTTGATGAAATAAATATTTTTTGCCACTCTCCAAAATACTGAGAGGGTAAGGTTAAACACTTTTCCTTGAAAAGAGCACTTCATAACTTGGAAGTCATAGATGAAAAGGTTCAATTCCCTGTACTACATGATAAGGTTTGTTAGCAGAGAACTTTCTCTTCCTGTTTCTAGAATATCTTCAATAGTTGCTCTTTGTAATGGTAGTCATACAATACAGAAATGTAAATATAAGATATGTATTGCCTCTCATAACAATAAATTATTTCTCCAATAGTAAAGAAACCTCATCTCTCTTAATTTTATACAATCAGTAAAAAAAATCTCAAATTCCAATTGTGATAACAGACCTCAGCTGCTGAAGGTTCTCGCGATCTAAGAATTGGCTCTTCATACACTTTTTTGTATGCCGATAAAGGACCAAGAATTCCAGGATTTACATAGTCTATTAAAGCATAAAATTCTTGCAGGTCATTTTGTACTGGAGTGCCTTGGGAGACAAAATTGAATTTAGTAAATAATACAAGAGAGCCAATTATGTGTAGTGGTTAAGACACCAGAATAGAAACTGGGAGATTGTGAGTTCTAGTCCAGCCTTAGGCACAAAGCCAGCTAAGGCCGTTCATACTCTTTCAACCCTAGGAAGCAGGCAATAGCAAACCATTTTGGGATTCTTGCTAAGAAAACTAAAGGGACTACTCCAGACAGTCTCCAACAGTCAAGACTGACTTGAAGGCACAAAAACACACACACACACATACACATACCCTTCCTTCCCTAATTAGATTTTTATTCACTTTTTAATACACCAATATAAGGGAACAACAAAACTTATTTTTTTTACTGTAGGTTGAACAATATTTTCAGTGACACTCGCTGAAATACTCACCTCAACCTTGTATTCATATACCCAAGAATACAGCCCATTTTCAGATATAATCCTGAGAATGTTTTGCTTTGTTTCTACCTATATTTATCATTGTAATTAGCACTTTTTGTATTCTCTAGAAGCTGTTGGTGAGTGAATAATGATATACACACCAGTAAGAATAATTCTTCTTTCACAGGAGAGGCTGAGAAGAGCAGCAGTTGTCTTAATAGAACTGTTTTTCAAACGATGTCCTTCATCACAGATGACAAGGCTGAATTCTGTCTTCTGAATTTGGTCCACAGACCGTAGAAACATCTCATAACTAAGGATCAGGACTGAATAAAGGGGGGAATTGATGAATTCTTCCACTTTGTGATCCTGAAAAACATAAAGAGAATTGAAAGTTATGTGGGAATGGGAAAGTTGGCATTCTAAATAAAAATGAATCTATACCTAAATGTATGTCCCACATACATACCTAAATATATTGAATTATTCTGAATTAATTTATGAACATTCATTGACAAATAAGACAATTTATGAACAGTCATTGACAATAAGATGGGATGACTAACTTTGTTTAAACTACACACAGTCGTTTTTCTCCTGTATGCTTCCAATGACTAATTTTTACTTCTGAATATTAATAAAAAAGACTCTCCTCAGTATCAACTGGGGAACATTGTTAGGTTTCTTTCTTTCCTGCTCACTTTCCAACCAATGTTAACCATCTACTAATAACAATTGGACATTTTAGTACATACAGTATGCCTATGCCACTGCTTTCAGGAAGAAATGAAAGAAGGAAAATGTCTATACTGAAAAGCTACTTTTTAATCACAAGCCCTGAAAACAAACAGTTGAGTTGCAAGCCTGCAGCCTCCATTCATTTGACTGCTAATGGATAATTCATCACTGAGTTAAGGACCTAACCACAGTTTGTTAAATAATCCCCACTGGCTGCTCTGGGTTGACAAACTGCATTAAACCCAAACAAGTAAGACACATTCTGGTTCAGTGCTTCATGTGAGCCCAGGAAGTGGATGAAGAGAAGGAATGTGAAGTTACATTTAGATTAAATTGTTCTACAGAGTGAAGTAAGAAAAGACAATGCTCATGTCGATGAAATTAAATTAAAAAGGTTCTATATAAATATTTATTTATACAATTCATAAATAAAAGATGAACATCTAAACATTTGGGAGTATCTAAAATAATTACTAGGGATTGGAGTGTAATTCTCTGGTTCACCTGATCAACTAAGAACACTTTGATTCTCTCATTTCCCAACCATTTCTGAAATTCCTTTCCCCAGTTCTTCACCAGACTTCCAGGAGTTACTATCAAGGCTCGTTTGATTACAGGCTTGCATCCATAAGGTCCTTGACGCAGGAGTGTCCAGATGAGTGAAATACACTGCAGCGTTTTTCCTAAACCCATTTCGTCTGCAAGGATGGCACCAAATCTACTGCTCACTCTAGACACAGACAGCAAGGAAAAAGAAAGTGATTATTGTATAAAATGATTTTTTTAAAAAAGCCTTGGCCATTTAATGGAACACCATAGGCATCCTGATCGTTTGGCAATATAGCAAAAGAGTATTTATGGATTAGACTTTTGATTTAATTGATTTGTTTTTTTATTCCGCCATGTCCATACAACATTTTAAAATATACAGCGAGAATTAAATATGATTGTTGATGGTTATATTTTTACATAATAGTGTTCATTTTTGTTATAGGCTATATTTTGTTGTGCTTGTACAGTTAAATAGATTGGATTGAAATAAAATAAAAATAGCTGTAGTAAAATAAATAGGTATAGATACTCAAATCTGAACTCAGAAGAGTTAGAGAAAGAAGCTACAGGTCGCTTGTCTTCCTTCATTCAAATTGTATCTTTGAGAAAATATGCCAAACCTGCCCACTTGAGTGTATTGCAATATTATATTTTAGGTAAAGAATTTTTCTATAGAGAGTAGAAGAGTTCTACTTGATAAATAAAATTTAAAAGAAGGAGCAGAGAATGTGAAAATTTGAGGTAAGGCTGATAGGTGAATCAGATAAACATAAATGTTTCTTTCATGAAACTATAGTATTCCTTTCATTATTATCTGCATTATCTCCCAAACCTTCACCAAATTTGGCAATATGTCCTATCTCTTGAAGAATGAATAACCAAGCTTTTGTTGGCTAAAACTGAATCAGTAAAATTGCTTTGTGCCCTTCCCTCTGGTGGATGAAGTCCCTAATTTGGTTGCAGAACTGAGCACAATAAATTCTATGAAATTATTAGGTCAGATTAATATCATACTTTTAATTTTGCTATAGAGTATACTCCATTTCATCAGCTTCCCTGTTAATATAAAATATTGCTAATTATTTCTCTGAAGGGAGAATTTTCCAGGGGAGAAGCTGTTGCATTATTCATAAACAGAATCTTCACTCTGTAAAAGGTCTCAATATAATTCAATAGAAGATCTGCCAGGGCTTCACTGAATTGTTGCTTGTATTCTCTGACTTCTAAAGGTTTATTCAAAGTAGACTTCAAATCCATTCATTTTTGCAATATTTTTAAAGCTATTGTAATATGCAGGAATGGAAGGGGGAAAGACAATTATCTCTGTCAAAATCATAGGTTTAAAAATATTATAATTATAGGAGTTGGAGTTTTCAACCAAACTAGGCAACAAATAATTTTTCTCCAGCCTAGATCTCCTTAATTTCTACCCAAGAAAGAGAGAGAAAGCCCTTGTAGAAAAGCTTTAGCAAAGCTGCATGAATTAGATTTTTTTTTAAAAAAAAAGACTCCTTTAAGTCAAGACCAATTTCTGGTAACAATATGGACAAGATTGCATAGTTTTGTTGGCAACAATAAGGAAATAATTTGCCACAGCCTTCTACAAATTTGTTTGGCTCCTCCAGTTACAATTCGCACATTTCCTGTTGGTCTGTCATTCTAATATTAACCATGCCTGAGTTCATTTAGTTTGTTTGAGATCAGCCAAAGTTAACCAAGCCTGACTCCTGGGCTGCACCTTGTCTGTGTCATTTTATCATTCAGAGGGTATTTTAATTTTAAAAAATAGTAAGTTGGAATGCTGGAAAGCAAAGTATCAGTTTCCAAGATCATGTTTATATCCAACAATGATAGTGCTCCCCATGGCTGCCATTCTGTAAATGACTCCAGAGTCATTTTGTGACAAAGGTGTTTTTTCAGGAGGCAACTGGACTTTCTTGCTTTTTCTTTGAAGACGTTTTGCTTCTCATCCAAGAAGCTTCTTCAGCTCTGACTGGATGGTGGGGAATGGAAGGATTTGTCCATTCCCCACCATCCAGTCTTCAAAGAAAAAACAAGAAAGTCCAGTTGCCTCCTGAAAAAGCACCTTTGGCACAACCATGGCCTGGTTAACTGAGAATCTCCATAGACTCATTTTGTGACACTTCCCACAAGATACTCTGGAAATGCCAAATGTGACCACCAGCTTAGAAAGATGACTTATCAACTGGTGAAGGAGGCAAAATCTTCTGTTTTCAAGCAGATCAAAGCTTACAGGTACACGTTGAAGTGATATTTTCCCTTCATTGTATTTAACTGTATTGTTTATCTTTGTTTATTTGGCTTGAGTTTTCTTGGGTGGGAAGGACAATGTGCAGATTTTATACAAACTAAGAAACCACAATAGCTCTTATAAACATGCTATAGGCGTAGGCCACTGCTCTCTTACGGTTATTGTATTAGTCTCCATATAAAAAGTCCACATTATCCTCATATACTATTCTCCTCTTTTGGCCTATGTGCAGTGTCTCCCCCACCCCCTTTTCTTTCTCTTTCTCTTTTTTGCTATTTCCAATCTATATGGTTGCTATCATGCTGTTTTTTAGGAATTGGGAAGATCTAGAACAAGTTTTGCACAAATGCTGTTTTCTAGCACAAATGCTGTTTTCTAGCACTCCCTCCTTCTGGGAGGAAGCTTCTTTCTCATACTTCCGCCATTGCTCAGTTTGCTTTCGTTTTTGTAAGTGTTGCCACCTGTACATAGCTTCCCCATATAGTCATCTCCCTGGGTAAAACTGTGTCAATACAATACAATACAATACAATGCAATCATCACAAAAATGTTGCTGAAAATGGCACCTACGTGGGCATTTCTTTTTCTCCTCAGCTTTAGCACTTGAAGTTTTTACAATATACCAAAGGCAAATGCATCGACTTTTCCCAAAATCTACCAATGTTCTGGGAGATCAAAAACCAGGAAATCATGATCTTCTTACCTCATTCCCATCACACATTCATAAAGAAATAGAATTCCTTCTCGCTGATGTGGGCGAAGATGGCTTGTAATGTAAGGGTCTACAACCACATCCACAACAGGCAAATGTGACTTGTTAAACAATCGCTGGTGACTTGGGCACGGATATGGCATAACTAAGGAATCTTAAATTTCAAACATAGGTGGTGTCAGCGCAAAAATATTAGTTTTAAAGCAAAAGCAATCAGTTTTGTAGGTGAAAGGAAAAAAAATTGCCAAATTCAAACCAAAACATGCAAATAATGCTACCCTTTTAATTCTCAAATTGACAGAGTAGTTAATAAACAATTAGTAGTGTCATATAAACAGTCTTCTCTAAGATGTTTAATATTAAACAAAGAGGAAAAACTTATCATTCTGAAATACATGGTGATATTTGTTCAAGAATTTCTTAGGATAAAATCAACAAAATGACAACTTGCTTCACGGGGTTATATTCCAACCTTAATTAATTTCCCATATAATCTGACTTTTAGGAATGTACCAAACATTTTGAGTCCTGTCTTAGGCATAAAAGTCAGCTGGGTGACCTTGGGCCAGATATTCTCTCTCAGCCCAATTTACCTCACAGGGCTGTTGTTGTGGGGAAAATAGGAGGAGGAAGGAGAAACAGATATGAGTTACTTATAAAGTGAAAAAGACGAGATAAAAGAAGCAACTGTATTTTTCATAATTCTTGATCACTGGCTTTCAGTGTCTGGAATTTATATCTAGAGAACAATAAATTGCCTACTCATGAGCTATTTGCAAGTTTCTTAACTTTGCTGCAAATGAGATGGCAATCTCTCCAATCCATCAAGGGAGGAATGTCTTCTATTTGTTCAGTTTAGATATGATTTCTGTTTTCAGATAGGTCATTTTTCAGTCCATCTAGATTTCATCATATCCACAGTGCCTAGATTTGTTTTATACTGAGATTCTGAGAACGAGAGAAAAAAAACTTAGGTTTTGGTTATCCAATTCACCCATTTAATTAATTTGGCCTTCCCCAAGTTAATTTCCTCTTTATATGTTGAGGCTATGACTGGAATGAATTCCAATATAAGTTAGAGGGTGTCTGAATTTGATTTGGATTACTAATTCACTTTCTTTAGAAGAGGATAGAACAGAGATAGACAGATTAACGCAGATAAACTCAAAAACAAGTCCTTACTTGCAGCTAATGGATCATGACGTGGTTTACAGTTAGGCCAATTTTCTTTAGTATTAGGTTTGCAAACATTTTTGAAAGGGTTACAAAACCGCCTTGTAGAAGCAACTGAGGAATTCCAACTTTCTTCTGTGGCCTCCACACCAGACAAAAAACATTTGCCACTTTTAAAGTCCTCTTCCAATATCACACCCATCAATTCAATTTCTTTGCTTCCAATCATCAGACTCTGACCTTCAGTGAGATTGTCTAAGTCTCTGAACTGATATCCAGTGCCTAAGAGAAATTATAAAGGTTATGTTGAGATGTATGGATATAAATGAATAAAGAATACATTTAGTCAAGTAAATCTTACAATTTTAAGAAAGAAGACATTATCGCCATACTGTGCAATAAATAAGGCCAATTCTTTCGACTAAAAAGCTGAATACTGATAGTTTATATTTATGACACATTCTTTTTAAAGAAAAAATATTAAATAGCTCTGTAAGCTTTTGAAAGATGTCAGGAACATCCTCAACATAGCTCCTTTCTTTTTATGGTACAGTATCACCTTAAAAGAAGGTAAACATTAGCCCCATTTGATGCCAAAATACCCACTGCTCCAAAATACAGATTGCATGCTAGAAGCTTTCCAGAGATCTGGTACTCATGAGGGCTGGGGGAAAAAACAAAGATTCTAACCCAAATTCACAGACACACTCCTGAAAATATCTTACACCCTCATTTACTTCACTAAATGAATTCCTAACTTATCTAATCCTACTAGGCAATAGGAACAAAAAAGCTTGATTAACAAGTTAATGAGTAATGCATGAAAGTTAGCGCTCGTTGCTAAGCAATATAGTGCAGGAAATGGTTGATCTCCCTTTTATTTATAATTGTGTTAGCAGCACCAATTATTATTTTTCTGAAAACAAAGAACTCTGTAATATCTTAGAGACAAACACATTTATGTAAATAGTTGTGGGGAATGGGTCACTGTGCTTATTACACAGGTATGTAAGTTTTGTTTGAAATGTTAGAGACTGTCCTTTATTTGGTAATCGTTGCTATCTAAGGGGGGGCAGGGAGGAGGGAGGGGAGAGAGAGAGAGAGAGAGAGAGAGAGAGAGAGAGAGAGAGAGAGAGAGAGAGAGAGAGAGAGAGAGAGAATTGCACTTACCACATCTGATAAAGTAGACTTTATTAGATAAAAGATTATGTCAAAGGACTGGTGCTATAAAGAAATGGCTTCAAGGTATGCCTTCTTGCATACTATTTTCCTGCACGTTGTTGTGGAGGAGGTAAATCTTTACAAAAATGTTTAACTATATAAATCATTTGCAGTTTCACTGAACATACGCAGGTAGTTTTCATCCCTCTGAACTGGGATTAACTTGCAAATACATAAATGTAGGGAAGTGTGTTGTGGATATGGCAGATATTAAATTCCATTATTTATCAGAAACATTCCTAAAAGGCTAGTGATTAAGAAAAATATAACCAGAGTGAAACAGAGTGTAGTTTGTATATGTAAGAGAGACAGAGAAAGACAAGTGGTAGAGTGATATTCCGAATATGGAATGACATTCTGAATATGGGAGTTTTCTGGGCATTATCTAATAGTAGGTCAATACTTTGGATTTGATGCAGAAGACCTGTTTCAGAGAGGTAGTTCATAATAATACTTTCCAAGCACTCTTTTTATTGGAAGATTTCCATTTATTCCTTGCTTTTGAGAGGATAATATACTCTATTCATGCACAAGGAATTTTAGAGTACAATAAGAGCATTTTTCATTCACTACTATTTAAATCTTTCAGTCGAATTTGCCATCTCAATCCCTAAGCCTGAGTTCCAACTCACATGTGCAAAGATCTAATCACTGCAATTGTTCCTCTCATCTGACCATTTTAATTCCATTCTGGCAATCGCCAAATATGTTGAAATACTATTTCCACAACCCCAGCCAGATATAATAGTTGAAAATGATAATAATTGAGGTTGAAGTCTAACACCTCTAGAGGATACAAATCTGGCCTCATTCACAAGTTAGCCATGACAAACTACCTCTGACCACACAAGTTCCAATTAGCTGACACGGCTATGTAATATTCTAACTTTCTACCAATAGACAGAAAATTCCTTCATAAAGTCACAGAATCTTAAGCACTGGAAGGACCATTTAGACCTTTGAACTCATTTCCTAGGCTCTTCACCTCCTTTATATAACTCTTCGTCCCTTCCAAGTGTGGCCTCAGTCATCAAAAAGTATCCTTTTCTTCCTTTGGTCAAAAGTTACATAACAATATTTCTTGAACATACACTTGAACAATTATTTTCATTTCATTCTTACCTTTTCCAATGTTTTTGCCTTCCATATCCTTGAGCATCACTGACTTTCCTTTCACTATAAGAACAGCATCACCTTCCCACTTCTTGTGCTTTTTCTTTGAGGCTTTGCACCATACAACGCTGAAATATTTGGTAAGGCAGATGGGCTCCTCTGGGTGTCTTGCTTTTTCTGTTGCTTCTGGATCTGTAAGAATGAAGACACACAGGAGGTCTTGGAATTGCAGAGTGTACCCAGGTATGCAAACTGAAACAGTTGAGCAAACCATGAAGCTGAATATTAGGTCAGCTTTTTAAGTTTATTTGTTCTGTTTATTTGTGCATCAGGAGAGCAGGATATCTTTTAAAGGGGGGGGGGACTTGTCTAAAGAAACTTGTCTAAAAGCATCAGTAACAGAAGCTCCCAAGTATGCAGCTATTCAGAATTCAGAATGATAGGATTACAGTGTTTCTTCATGCATATCTATATATGTACACAAACTTATTTCCGCACATACATGCAGGAGGGAAGAGAGAGAGTTAGGAGAATCAAGGTATGTATAGCAGAATACAGAGCAATGTCTGGATTGTACCTCAAAACATTTGAAGACTACAGTACTATGTTATCTGCTCCTGCCATAGGCAAGCTGCTTTGACACAGAGGCAGGATACATCTGGATGGAAAGGGTACATCATGGGAGAGAAAAACATCAGCCAAAATATTTCAGAGACAAAAACCAGGCAAAGTGCTCACAGTGCAGTCTACTCAAAATATTTCAAGCTTTATTTAAATATTTATTTTACTGTAGTGCTCAGTGTCACAAGCAGATCACAAAAACATTGATTCCTGCCATCTACTCATGAGGAGCCATTGTCAGGAATATATGTGGGTAATCTCATGATCTCTTCTTTCTCAGGAGAGATTTTGCAAGCACAAATTCCGCATCCAGCCATTGATGTCAGCCACAAAGTTGCTTCTGTTTCTTCAGGGACATTTTCAGTTCACCACATCCTCAATGGATGTCCTCAAGAATGACATTTTCTCTCCAATCTTCTGGCATTTCATCAGTTCCTCACGGTTTTTGAAAGACAATATAAAAAGGTTCATCTAAATTCTCACCTTTATTATCCTAGGTCCCAATGCATTTTGCCCTGAGATTTAAGTACAGTCAGTGAAATAGATATTTTTTTCCATGTTTACTTCTTCTGCCCTGTCCCTATATATTGCTCTGTCCAACTGCCTTCTTTTTGCAGAAAACATAACCAGAATAGGATCTGAATAGCTTTGCTTTCTGTTTTAGTAAGCAATTTGCCTTCTTTCTTGAGATACTAGTAGAGTGCTCCCTTTTTCTTCCTTTTATGTTGACATTATCCCTCTCCCTTCTACTGCTTCTGTTCCTTTGGAACAAGTTGGCTCATTGTGTCCATAGATCATACCATGTCTCATAATTATTAAATCATACTTGTCTTTCTGAACTAAGAATGAAATCTTCTATTCTTTATGTCCTATACTCAAAGCATTAGTCTATGGATAAACCAGGTTGTGAACTTTATGAAGCAATGTTTTTTTCCTGTACAGTTTAAGGGCCCAGTTACACTTCCATTTCTTTCTATAGTGCACATAGGTTTTTTTCCTGATGTCTTTATTTTTCATCTCGACTCTCCATTAAACCCTTTCCAATCAAGTTCCCCATACTTCAGCCTAGGACATTTTCCCCAGTCCTTGTGAAGTACAATATATCTTTCTTGTGCCAGCAAACCAAATCTCTTCCATCAATGCTGATAGCCAATTATTCATATGCAGTATTCTTCTTTTCTTTTTTCAATCCACTTCTATGGAGTAGAAGGAATAATGGCAATCCCAACTTACCCCAAAGGTAGGATTGTTGTTTATGGTGTAATATCCATGGGGATATGGTTGCAAGCTGTTTTTTACAGCATGATTAGGTGGGATTGTTGTTTATGGTTTAATATCCATGGGGATATGGTTGCAAGCTGTTTTTTACAGCATGATTTTCTCCCCAATATGGATTAGCACAAAGGAACAACTAGGAATGAACTTGATAAGTCTTGGAAAATGATCAATCACATCCCCAATCCTTACCTTTGTCAAACTGTGCACTTTGTATGATTTTATGCCTTATGAAGAATTGCATCCTTCTTTCTATGATCTAACAAATCTTTACCATCTTTCATCAATCATTCACTATTCTAATCCTTTGTTTGCTACCAGCTGAAAAATAGGCTGGATTCTTTGCAGACAGGAACAGAAAAATGGCACAAGCATTGCAGGTCACAGCTGCAAACTTCTATCCATCAATCTTCTTTTTTTTTAAATGTTCCACCAGTAGAAATTTTTTTATTGTTTCTTGTTCTCTTCTCATGCTTTCAGCTAAAACTATCAATTTAAAGGGAAAGACGGCTTGAAAATCTCCTTCTGCTAAATTGCACTGACAAACTCCTATTTGTTCTCACTGCTTGCTTGCTTGCTTGCTCAGTACTGCCCAGGCCTTTCATGAAACATGTCCTGCAAAGTCATTTGTGAGTTTCTGTAGTTGTTGTCACAACCCTATGTTATAATTTAAAGTTTACAATTTAGTACGGATTTTGGTTTGTTTTATTGTATCTCACTTTGGGATTTAATAGGAAGGCTAGAATATCTACATTAAATAAATACATCCTCCAGTTTTACTCTTTGTACCAGACAGCAGAATTCTTTTCTCCTGAACATTTCAAAAAGAAGTTGAACTGACAGCTGCAACTTAGGAACGAGTCTTGTGTGTAACCGATTATCATAAAATGGACACTATAATTTGATTTCTTGCTTATCAGCTTCTCTTTCACAGTCTTAAGCACAGATAAGTTCCCAAAGCAATTCATGGGGATTTTGGCAGGCAATGGAAATCGCGCTGCTGAGCTAAACCCTGCATCTCTTTTTCAGGCATTTTCTAAACACTATCTATATATTGTTGTTATGAGGAGGAGAAGAAGACAAACATGGGAAGGAAACAAAAATTTCAGAAGCAGCACAAGCTGGAGCTTTCCTTTTCAAGCAACTGTCCATTTAAGGAGGAGCCTAATAATATAAATCTTTAATTGTTATTTTCACTGTTTATTGTGATTCTGTTATTGCATTTTATTACAATTGGTAAACTACCTTAGAAAGATCCGTACTATATATGTAACGACAAGATATAAAATAGCTTCCTTTTATTTTTATTATTCAGGTATGAGTTTTTCCAAATCCAAAGAAATGACTAAAAGTTTAACTTAGTTGCGCTTGCAACGCAATTCATAAATAGGCTGCCAACAGTAAACAGGAAAAACTATTATTATAAATAATTAATATTAGCATTTAATTTTAGCATGCTGCTGGCAACCTACTTTAGATCAAGCTCATTGCCCAGAGCTTTCATTGATTTATCACTCATAGCAAATATATTTTCTTATTCGTTACAAAAAAAATAATTTCCAGGAGACGCCCCAAAACACAAACCACACCAGACATATCATTATTTCTGCTGTAGATCTAAAACAGGCAATGCTGCAATAAGCCATTTAGATTACCGAAATATGGTTGCTTAAAATTCATGAGCGTTAGAAAGATTTGACCCTTGTTATGCATTACACAGGAATGATTATTTTTAGACAAGCTGATGACATTCTTGAAAGGAAAAGATGTAATCCTTTCAAGCCATGTTATATAAACCCAATCTACATAAAGGCAATCTATTCAATAATTCAAGCAGGACAAACACATGAGAGATCAAATTTAATAGGGACTGTGTAACTGTAGTTATACCTATTAAATACATATGCATATTATGTCCCAGCAGAGACTTATGATCATGATTACTTCAGTGCATTTTAACTGAGACATCTCCAGATTTAAGTAAATGAAACAGTATATATGCAAAAGGTACTTAACTATTTAACATGCAACTTGGTTAAACATTGTGCATTAAAGTAAGGTTATTTATTTATTAAATCTATAGATGGTGTAACTACATCCCACAACTGGAAAAGTCTGCACTATTGCTATCCACATGAATTAATTCCTAGGCAGAAATAGTTCAATAATTTGAAGGGAAGCATGGAGAGAGACACACATAGATACTGGGGTTTTATTTTCTGACAAGAATTGCTATGGACTGTTGTTACATGATATTAGGGTTGGTTTGCCTCAAAAACAAAAAGGGATCGGGGCTTTTTGATGGTGGACTGAAATGTATGAAATGATTTTCCAGAGATACTGTGGTAAAGAATTTTTCTTCTGCCTTTATGAAATGAGTGAAAGCTATTTCACATTAGGGAAGCTGTGGATAGTCACTGACATTGGGAGTTATTGGAGTTATTAGATGAGTCAAACTCTGGGCTAGCAGTTTATATAGCATTTTTAGCTTTGCTATTCTTATGTTATGCAGATTCAGGAACTGCTACAGCTGGGCATGAATGCACAACTATTTCATATTTAGGTGTGTGTGTGTATTCTAAAGAATTTTAGAGTTTGTAAGAGAATGAGGCTATATTTGCATACTATGAACTGAGACAAAACTGACTGTTCTAAAACTTTTAAAATCTGTATAGCAGTTTGTAACAAAACCGGAAAAACTAAGTGTTCTAAACTGATTACAAACTTTCTTAAGTCATCTATCTACCTTATTTAGAAAGCACTCTTCACAAATGATTCATTTCCTATTATTAATGAAGTTGTGATGGTAAAACAGTGAAAATCACAAATCCTCTAATCCTAGAGGAGCCATCCATCACTGACTGGTATTTCAAAGCTGGAGGCTTGGAATTAATAAAATACCAATTCAAAGAATACAAATTATGCAACATTCAACATATCAAGACCAAAACCACTTGTTTTTTTTTTTAATAAATACATTAGTAAAAAAAGGGCAGTATCACTACAGGTAGTCCTCTACTTACGATCACAATTGAGTCCAAAATTTCTGTTATTAAGTGAGACATTTGTTAAGTGAGTTTTGTCCCATTTTACTACCTTTCTTGCCTCAGTTGATAAGTGAATCACTGCAGTGAATAAGTTAGAAACCCAGTTGTTAAGTGAATCTGACTTCCCCATTGACTTTGCTTGTCAGGTCGCAAAATGGGATCACATGACCTTGGGACACTGCAACCATCATAAATATGAACCAGTTGCCAAGCATCTGAATTTTGATCAAATGATCATGGGGATGCTGCAAAGATTGTAACTGTGAAAAAGTGTAATAAGTCTCTTTTTTCAGTGCCGTTGTAATATTGTAACACTAAACAAACTGTTTTAAGTCGAGGACTACTTGTACTATATTTAAATTTTTCTTTTGGAAAGATATATTTTAAAAGATGTAAACTAAATTCATATTAGTCATTGCAAATTAAAGTTAGTTACCCTTTTACACTTTTGATGCATTAAAAAAGAATCAAAATCTATTTTTACAATTTAACTGCATTATGGGCATCTTATTTACTTCAGATATCCCTGGCAAATCTCACTTCAAATTGGTTGATATTCCCACCAGTCTTATGAACTGCCCCTAGGTTGATCAAGGGTGATGGGAATGGCAGCCCACTAGATCTGGAAGACCAAATAGGGGGAAAGATGAGCTATAATATATAGCTTGGTACGTTTTCCATTCCTTTTTAACATCTACATGAGGTCACTGGGTGGGATCATCCGCTGCTATGGAATGAAGTACCATCAGTACACTGATGATATTCAAGTCTACATCTCCATCCCAGGTGACCGAGTGATAATGTCGCTGTTTTCTTGCAGTGCCTGGAGGCTGTGGGAGCCTGGATGGGGGATAACAGGCTCCAGCCTAACCCTGGTAAGACCAAGAGACTTGGAGCACTTGGAGCTCCAAGTTCCGGGACTTCAACATCTTTAGTTTTAGATGGAGTTGCATTACCCCAGACAGATCCATGGGGTTTTTCCTGTACTCGCGACTCCTGCTTGTTGAGTAGGTTAGGAGTCTTTGTGCAGCTTCATGCTGTGCGTCAGTTGAGCATCAGCTGAACCTTTCCTGGATCAGGAGTCCCTGCGCTCAGTTAGTCAAACCATGGTCATCTCACAGTTGGACTTTTGCAACATAGTCTACATGGGGCTACCCTTGAAGAGTATCTAAAACTTCAATTGGTGCAGAATGCAACTTCTCAGAGAGTTTTTGGGGCCCCTAGGGTAGCCCACATTATGTCGCTGTTCCACAAGCAGCACTAGGTGCTAGTTTGCTTCCAGGTCTAATTCAAGGTGTTGGTTATCACCTTTAAAACCCTTCATAGCATTTGTCTAGAATATCTGAGGAACTGGCTCATCTCAATGGGGACCAGCCCGCCCCACCCACACTGGCAGAAAAAGCAAGCTATGGACCTCCCATTTGGTTAATCAATTTTTAATTGAATTTTCAATGTGTAGTTTTTATTTATTAAGGTTTTATATCATTTTATGTATATGACTATAAGCTGCCCAGCGTCCTCAGTGAGATGGTGGCATACAAGTTTATAAATACATACATACTGTACATACAAATATACATACTTACATACATGTTTTAACCAGCTCTTTTCCCTGAGGCTCATGTGCATCTTCATAGCACACATTAGAGGCTGGACACTCATTTGGAAAGTTGTGAATATTGTATGCCTGTTCTCATAACATGGCAGCTCTAGAAGCAGCAGTTAGATACCAGCAACCAGTTGCCAAAAGACAATGTGGTGAGGTGAATGACTTTGAATAAATGTGACAGTTATGAAAGAGGAACAGGACAACCCATGTTCAAGTTGATCCTCAGCTATGAAAGCTCAGAAGGTGACTTTGGGTTAGTTGCCTCCTCAGCTGAACCTGTCTTACACCTTGTTTTGCTTATAGCAAAACAGAGGGAGGATTGCTGTGTTTCAGGCCCTAAAGAAAGTCACAATGTAAGTCTCATGAATAGATAGATGGATCGATGAAAATATTTAATCTTTTCTTTAGGGATAAAAATCTGGGGAGGAACTCTGGGGGTCACAGGTATTTTGCTCTCAGACTTCATGTTGTTCTACCTGCCTTAATAAATTTGGTGAATAGTAGCTTTCTAATTTTTGTCCTCTAAATCATATACCATGTCCCACCCCAAACATACAGGTAGTTCTGAACTTATGACCATAATGGGGCCTGCTCACTAAGGTCACAAGCCATGATGTCATTAAGTGAGGTGCCCACACGATTGCCTCATTTAATCACTCAATCCTTGCTCTTCCCATTGCAGTTGTTAAGCAGAGCATGGAGTACCTCAGTGGTGGGGAAGGCTCTGGGAAACCTAGTACAGGCCCAGGCCTGCAATGCATCACCTCCCTAGCTCACCCATGGCCTGCCCTAAGTCTCCCATGCCTTCCCCACTCCCTGAGGCAACTCGTGCACCACTTACCACCTCACTGGGTTCCCACCAGCCTTGGCCTGTTTTCCCACCCCATTGATCACATTTGAGAGCCAGCTGCTTCACACCTAGATCCTCCTGGAAGCCACATGGCTCCATCCCAGAAGCAGGAGCCATTTTGGAACAGCCACAATTCATTGCAGCCACTCCAAAAATTGTTACCACTTCCAGGATGGTGCCACATGGCCTCCACTGTGTAGGAAAACTGCATGGCAGAATGGTTGCTTCTCGAAGGCCTACCAAAAATATAAGTGACCAATTCCTGATAGGGTGGGGAGGAGAGTGTGGAACCCAGCAGGATGGGAAACAGGCCCAAGGTCTGCTGGAACACAATGGGACAGGATGGAGGGAAAATGGGCAGGGGGAGGCAGTGCAGCATCTCTGCAGACAGTTATAAGGGCAGATAGATTGACAAGCGCCCAAACTTCATTCATGTGATCTTAAGGGTACTGCAGCAGCCATAACTTTGGGCACAAGTTGTAAGTCCCTTCATTCAGTACTGTTGTAATTTCAAACAGTCACTGAAGGAACGCCCGTAAGTCAAGAACTATCTGTACTCAACCAAACAGAAAATCAATGTGGCAACAACATCATGCATTAGCTACAAAATGGCTGAGAAAAAACAGCAGAGGCCCTCTACCAGTTGAAAGAGACTATAAGATAATTCAGTCTAGTCCAATGTTTCTCAACCATGGCAATTTTAAGACGTGTGAACTTCAAAGCAATCCTCTAAAATAATCATTCAGCCTTCCTGTAAACTGGTGGTTTCCAGATGTACTGGACTATAAATACCCTTAATTCTTAGCCAGTATGAGCATTCTGATACTGGCTATTGGAATTATCCAACACTGAGAAAGGGAGATGCTGGCTGGAGTAAGATACAATACTTAATTATGGACTGCCCATCACATACAATATCATTCTGTCTTTCTTAAATGCCTCACATGGGGTAATTTTAATGTTCAAGTACATACCGAAAAGTAGTTAATGTAATAGAGCTGTACTGTGCAGGAGGCTGCAAAAGAACAGGTGAGGCATGAGTGAGGCAGCTGTTTGTAGCATTTTAAAACAACTATGTCCATAGCAATTCTGGGAAAAGGGACAGCTGCTTTAAGGTATTGTAGGCAGATGCTACATCCCCAATCAGAAGCAAGATAAAATTCAAAGCAGTTCATAGTCAAGTTAATATACATATACAGTAACACACTTGCATCATATTTGATTAAAAAACCTTTTTAATTCTTATTCAGTTCTCTGAGTTTCATTACCTACATCACCATAACAGCAACAACCCAGGGACAAATTGGAGGTATCACCAAATACTGTACAAGGTAAAGAATAATTAAGATTAAAAGAGGCAGAAAAATGTAGAACAGTGTTAATGGAAATTAAAAAATAATGCTATAGAAGTGGAACCTTAAACAGAATGAATGTGACAGATAGAAAATAAAAGTGATAGAAATATTTGGGATGAAATTAAAGTGAGGAAATATTGGAAGTAGCAACTTAGGGATCAGTAAGGGAATGAAAGTTGCATATTGAAGGGTAGAATTGAAATTAGTGATAGAAATGTTAAAGCCCAAGGGGAAAAAAGTATGAAAAGTAAGGTATAGATCCTGTAACAATGTGATTCAGTTGCCATAATTGGAGAATATAAAGTATGGAAGTAAGAAAAAAAATGTGATATCCCCTGGACTGTTTAGTGTATTCATAGATAAATCTACTATATAAAGAAACTAGACAATCCATTATCCATTGGAGCATAATTTCAGTGATATTTCCTTAAACAGAGAAACAGAATGACCACAGATAGGCAAAACAGTGGGAGTGGGAGCGACTTCAGATTTTCCGCTGGCTTCCCCATTGACTTTCCTAGAAGGCAGATAGGGAGCATTGGAAATGGCAATTACACGACTGTAGATCAGTGGTCTCCAACCTTTCCCGCTTGGCAGGTCAGCCCGGGGGGAGGGGGGGAGAGAAGGGATGGTTCTGTGTGAGTGGCGTATGCATGAGCATGCACAGCTCCATTTGTTGCTTGCGGCGGGCGTGCACACTTGCATAAGTGTTTGCTGCTTGCGCAAGCACCCACTGCTTACGCAAGTGGAGCTCTGCATGTGAGCACAAGTGCCCTGTTCCGAACAGGCCGCAACCCGGGGGTTGGGACCCCTGCTATAGATGACCACTGTGGTGTAGCAGTACTCAAGCAGCCACAATCTTTGCCAAATTTCAATTCCATGGGAATCATGGGTCCCATTCTGTAAGTTAGTCCATTTGAGATACATTAATTCAAAAATTGTTGCCCTACTATGATGTATTGTTTGGCCCAACTGAAGGCTAGAAACAATTAAACACAGTTTTAGCAATAGAGAGATGTTTTGTGATGAATTGGTTGGAAAGATAAATATAGCTGGAGTTTTTATGGAAGTGATGTTGTGTTAGCTGAGATCCTATGTGATATGTCATGAACGTTATATGGATTGTATGATACAATGAGTACTTTGGATCTGAAATTTAATATAGCGAAGATTAAGCTAGCTTAGCTTAGAGAAATAGAAATTGAATGAATAATAGTAAGTTATAAGTGGCAAAAATGATGTAATTACTATGTGGTTTGCTGCAAGGAATATTTGTCAAAAGAAGCAAAAAGGACTATTTATAAAAGTATACTTCTAATTCCTTTATTATATGAAAGAGAGAGTTGGGTATGTCAGTAGAAACAGAAAGACTGAATGCAGTAGGCAAGGGAGAATTAAATGGAGAAAAACAATTGCTGGAATGTGAATTGAGTAAGAACATCAATACAAAAATAAGTACTCTGAAATGGCTGGTCACAGACAGAGAATGAATTAAGGTCCAATTGTGGAAAAATACGTGAAGGAAGAGTGAATGAATTGAAAGAAAGGATAAAAATGAGAAAGACATTAGAGGGAATTGATGAGATCTTCAGTAAGACAGGGATAAGAAATTCAAGAAATAAAGGCAATGTGTAAGCAGTGGATGGGCATGAGAAAAACAAAGATGGTTTTCAAGTACCAAGAGATAAGGAGAGGTATAATGAACAGAGCTGGAATAATATTTTCTTTTCTTTTTCTTGTTTTGTGCATTTAATTTCTGTATTGTTTACTACTCCTTTTCTGCACTTTGCATTATGATGCTTACCCAGAAAGGAAATAGCACACAACAGTGTGTGTGTTTGCGTGGGTGTTTTGTGTGTGTGTGTGTGTGTGTGTGTGTGTGTGTGTGCGTGCATACAATATGATCTCGTTGTAAGTAGCCAAAATAACAAAATTCATCCAAAAGAAAACTAATAATATCATCAGGCTTGGGGGAAAATCAGTTTTGCTGATGATTTCAGAAAGAAAGGGGGTTTCTAACAAAAGAGAGCAAAGGACAATAATGATTAAATATGCTAAGTGAGTACAGAATTGTAATTATCTGTTGAGTAAAAAATGGTAAGCTCTGTGAAACAAAATGGAAAAGGTGGAGTTCTGAATGAATCAATTGCAGACTTTAAAAAAACTAATCAAATACTCAGATAGATAGATAGATAGATAGATAGATAGATAGATAGATAGATAGATAGATAGATAGATAGATAGATAGATAGACAGACAGACAGACAGACAGACAGACAGACAGACAGACAGACAGACAGACAGACAGACCGACAGACAGACAGACCGACAGAGACAGACAGACAGACAGAAAAACAAACACACACACACGTACACACACACACATATCATCAGGAATTGTGTGTACCAGTTTCATATTACATCAGCTGATCACCCAAGCAAAATTGCAATGCTTTTTAAAGACATGTTATGATAACAGTTCCCTCCATAATTCAGATGGATTACACACTGGTGGCTATGCACCAAAATCAGGTATAAACCAACCCTGAAAATACTGAGCACTATCTAGATATAAAAAAATTAATATAACATTCCTTAACTTGCCCTTTTGGACTCCCATGATTCTTAACTGAACTGCAGAATGTTTGACAAAAACAAGAAGAAAGTGTCAGAGGTATTATTTTTATTCTGAACTGTTTACTGATTTCAGAATTAAAATACTCTAAAATATTGTTGAATCATATTTCAACAGTTCAGCTCAACATGAAAATGCACACTACTGTAGATATTCCTATCCATGCTTTTCCTGATAGCATAAGGCCATACTAAAATACTAGTTATCATTCTTATAAAAGAAAAAATGAGCAGTCTTTTTCTCCACTTTGCATATATTTATTTACCCACAAATAAATATTTTAAATGGGTACTTAAGAATTGTTCCCAGAAAAAAAATGAAATAAAAAATTAAACAGAATTTTTTACAATAGCTTCATAAATCAGTAATGGCTTTTACTATCACAGGATAGTAATCACAGGATTTCAAAAATGATTTTTTTTTTAAGTCTTAAATGTGGTTTTCCTTGAAATCTGAACATCTGGGAAAACCATTGAAAACTGTCTTTCAATTTCTTGCAAACATGAATGAAATCCAAAATTAAAAAAACGTAAATTCTTTTGTCCTTCCATTTCCACTCCATCCAAATAAAGTAACTGATCTTTTATAATCATATATAGAATAAGCACGGTTTTATGCAGCAGAATTGTTTTATATTCAAAGACTGTTGAATTCAGGAAGATCACGACGTAATCGTATTGCCTTTAATTTTTCTACTTTAATTTTTGCTCTCAAAAGCTCTTCTTCCAACTGCTGTCTCCTTTTCAACCCATCCCTTTTTTCTTGGATATAGAGCCCAATTTTCCTTTGATTTTCCAAAATTATGTGATGTTCTTCTTTTAGCATTTGCAACATTTGTGGATCATACCCTCCACATGCTGGCCTAAATCGTTCTCCACTTTCGAGCCTAAAAAACTCATCTCGCCTGGGGATAGGCGATGGAGATAGCATTCTTATATCCACAGAAGACAGGGAAGTTGATGGAGATCTCTCCATGACATGGACCATATGTTGCTGATCTCTTTGTTCCAAGTTATCCTGTGTTTGCAGTTCAAGTATTAGTGAAGGTGGTGGCTTCACATCCTCTTCTTCTGGATCCAATTCCAGTGTGATGGCAGCAGGATGGGGCTCCAACATTAGCTGAGGAGAACTTGTAGTAGCAACTGTTTCTTTTACCAGGGTAGCACTAAAACGGAATAATATTTTAGGCATTAGAGAACAGAGTCTTCTCTAGCCACATTTGTAGACACAAAATAGCATTAATTGACATTACTGAGTCCATAAAAGCTAAATAGGCAGACATGATTAGTAACTGACTAAAAGACTACTTGGAAAGTCCTGGACTGTAGGCTAGACTGGGCAACTGAAAAACTTTTCACAAGAAGGCAATGGCAAATACTGTAACTTACATTTTTACTAAGAAAACTACATAAAGTTGTCTATATAATCACCAAGAATCGAGCCCAAATCAAGGAAGCTGGATATTTTTAATCAACCTCTGAGCTATTTGTACTTTGATAAAAGGAGAATCATCACAACTGTTTATGTGTATATGGACTGCCAGGAGAGACAATAGAAAAAGAGAGAGAATAATAGCATGGAGCAATTAAACCTTGAACACTTCTTGTTTGCATAATTCTCTTTCTCAAGGTGGCTTTCTTCCCTAAGTATTCTTTTTCCTGAAAACATGGACAAGAAATCAATGGCTTTTCAGAAGCTGCAGAATTACAGCTCCCAGCAGGCAGAGGTTAGTGTGGCCAATAGTGAATAATGCTGCAAGTTGTAGTTCAGCAAGTTCTGGAGGGCCACAGGTTCTTTCCCTCTGTCTTAAGGTATTTATTTCCATATCTGCACTGCACATATCCTCCAAAATTGCTTACTAGTCAGAAGATCTTGAATATCATTAACCAGAGAGAGTCCACATAGGTTACTATTATTTGGACTGGTTCCAATCTTCCCCTCTCGCAATGCTGTGACCGCTGCAGAGGACTGCAGGGAATGTTAGGGACAGTTGCTCACCTGGAACCAGACTGAGAAGAGCACTTAGAAAGCTAAGCAGCTTTCAAGTACCTTCCAATCTAGCAGTAAGTCAGTGAATGAGCCTTCCCAGAAGATACTGAAAGGAGAGGAGACAGGAAAATCATCTTCTCACCATATAGTGGCTTAAGAAACACTGAAGATAGCAATGGGAAAAACTGAACACACTGGGATGGGTGGCATTATATTTCCAGTCCCTTTCCCGTGTTTCGGGGAATTACTCTTCATTAAAGACAAAATAAGAATATAAAGTTTTCTGGGGAATTAACATATCTATTTTAAGTGAAAAACACTAGGAAGAAAAAAATTTAAAATGCCTTTAAAAACACTTCTGGTCACTGGTAAATTTGGGAAGAGGTATACCTGAGGTTAGATATCTATGCAGCCCTTAAACCATAGCATGTTCATGCACTAATTTTTTCGAAATAAAAGCAATTTTGGTATAACATAATTTAATATACGTCTGCTTATTATTTATCAGCTCCAATGGATCTTCCTGTTCCCACTACAAAGTACAGATTTATCTAAAGATATAGTGAGAACCTCCTTGTTGGATGAAAGATTTCCTGGACAAAAAAAAAAAGATCTAAAAGGACAGATATTTTCATTTCCTGTCATTGCTGCTCCATTAAAACTCCTCCCTTTGAAATATTTGTTTTAAAATAAATTATTGAATAATTGATTATTCAGCAATCTTCCATTATTATTGCATGGCAGTTCATAGTTGTTCCTTCAGCTAGATCATATATTGCAAGTGTACTCAATTCCTCTACAGAAAGATTACGCTAAACTTCCTAACACTAAAGTAAGGAACACTGGTCCACATCATTTTCTTAGAAGCAAGCTACAATTTTATCAGAATTTGCATGTATAAGTGCATGTCAGGACATTGAAAATGAAAAGATCCAAGCAGAGGTTTCAGATCACAGCAAATCAGCAGCTGTGAGCAATGGAGCATTAGTCATATGACCTTGTGTAGCAGACAACCCACAGAGAAAAACTGGAGTTGCATCTAATTAAGGATGAAAAAAGCTGATATCAAATTGAACAGCTAATATTCATCAGTAAACATTGCCAAGCAAAGTTAAATATCTTGTATAAACAAGTGCAATTTCCACACAATTTTCAACTGGAAAAAGGGTATGTCCCCTCTTTACTTTCATGTCTAGCTCATTTCCTGATCTATTAGTTTTAGCAGCTGTATTTTTCATAAATAAAAATGGTATCTGGCAATGCACAAATTATGGCTGCAAAGAAAATGAGAATATAAGAGCCATAGTCATGGGAAAGTAGAGAGATAAAACCAAAGTGATTGAGAAGGCAAACTCTTTGTGGCCAGCTGTATCTTTGGTTATCTCTTAAAAACAAAAATCTTTTGCATTTTCCCCTTATTTTAAAGATCTACATGGAGGGATAATAGACAAATTTATATTATTGAAATTTATCCCCACAAAAACATGTTTGGAACCACAATACTCATTTCTAATGGTTCATATTCCAGATACATTTTCTGTAACACTAAGCTACAGCAATAATCATTTATACTGCATTTCAAAATGTTTAAGCAATTGATCATTGTGCAGTTTTTTTGCAAAATAAATATTTAGGTGCTACACAGCATCTAAGCAAGATTACTAAACAACAATGGTACTCTAACCATTAGTACTCAAGCTCAGATCTGTTATCAAGACACTATCTACTCTAATGGTTCAATAAGTAACATCTTTCAATCAAAGTGATGATTGGCCCAATCAATTTTAAACGTATCAGCCTGAATAATCATTATCAAAGTCTCGTATCTCAAGGATACTACTGCAGTTTTTAGACTACAGTCCCTGTTGAACTTAATACACTTTTGATTGTATGTGCTGGATTGCAAAACATCATTTTGAAGGAGTATTAGGTATGTTTGCCATCCTAAGTTATATAAAAAAAACTGGGATAACAATCAAATATTATTATTATGTCATGTATCATATCATATAAGCATAGCTGATACAAAATTCTTATATAAAAAGAATCTGCTATTGAGATATTTTTATTTGACAGGCATCTTCCGTGGAAGTAATTTAGAGAACAACACTGTTCAATGTAACCGGAGGCAGGGCAGTAAACGGAGGCAGGGAAAATCAAATGCCGACTAGCATGCCCGTACATGCCAGCCTCTCTAGACATTCCACTTAAGATTATTATATTTGTTTACCACAATAAATGACATAAATTTAAATAGCAATAGGCAATAGGAGCCAGGAAAAGAGATATTTACTTTTCTTTAGGATTTTGAAAAAAATACCTAAGGGTACAGGGCAGACATGGGAAGCCTGCAGCAGAGAAAAGGGTAATAGCAAAGGCCCTGCAAGAAAGGTCAAACACAGCTTGCCTGCTCTATGTCTGGCTCAAATCTAGACAAGCTTCAATTTGATTTAAGCACAAAAGAGCCTGCTCTAAAAATAAAAGGTTTTGTGCAATGGCAGCATCCTTATCTTCCTGAACCTGAGCCTTGTAAACCTGTGCACGTTCTTCTTCTAAGTTTAATTATAACTTTAATCTTTATTCTGCCTTCAAACAAGGCTAAAAATGGTTTTGAAATCCACTTGTATTTTTAAAAGGCAGAGTAGAATATCAGAGAAAATAGCCTAAAAAGTCCAAGTGCAGTTTAAAATATATTCTGCTCTGGGAGATTAACATAATCCTTGTCTGGGCACACGCAGGAGTGAGCTCCTTTGTTCTCCAACTCGACTTTATGTAGATTTTATCCAAAACAGGCAACAGCTTCCGTATGCGGGCAGCTGACTGCAGTACCATACTACCTTAAATGTAGAACAGCCCTTCGCTTGGTCAATGTTTGAATGCTATGCCTATTAAAAGGGGAGGGGTAAAAGTTGGAGCTCCTATTTCACTTGGATTTTTTCTTAACCCTCACTTGCCAGGGGTCTGACAATAAGATCCTTGAAATACAGCTGCAAGCTAAACTGCCCAATCACCCCTGTTTTTGCCAATTCAAAGGCTGCTTTGAAAAAACGACTTGGATTGCAGCATTCTTAGTTTTCCCAAGCTAAAGCATTTAGCTCAAACAAGGGCCGGAAAACAAGGCAGGAGATGCTCAAGTTGGCCATTCAAGCCCAGCGTAAAAGGCAACTTACCATGGCAGATTATTCCTCTCTCTCAAACACACAGTGGAAATCTGAGGGATCATTTCCACAACTTTCTTAGTCGGTTCAGAGATGTAGCTTTTGTAGTCACAAAGGGTCTCCTTTTGCTGTAAGAGTTCTTGCTTGGCGTATTCCTTGAGCCTTTTGTATAGTGTGCGCAGGCCCTGGGCAGTGCGAGGAGGGCGGTCAACTCCAATGGCATTGTAGTTGTCAGCTATGATGTCCCAGCATTTGTTTTTTTCCACTATGACTGAATGTTTGTTGGTGTGTTCCTCCAGAATATTAACATATGGCTTGACAAGTTTCAGCAAATCAAGCTTTTCAGACAAAGTGAAATTCGAGGATCTGGCCTTCCCAACCATCGTCCTCTCCAGCCTGAAGATGCAGCAGTTCCTGAAACCACCACACAGATCCTAGCTCTGCTCGGCTCTTTTTCACAAACAGAAAAAAGATCAGGCTTAACTAGGCTTGTCTCATTTAGGCCCACGCCTACAGGGGAGGGTTTATTAAAATTCCTTCAGCTTAAGCTGACGCAGGTTCGTGAAATCTGGTTAAGCCAAGCCTGACCTACATAAGGCTTCAGACTGAAGGAGAAGAGAAGACGGAGGGGAGGGGGGGTAGTGCGCACGCACAGACACTTTTGTGCAAAAAAAAACCCCTACATTTAAACAGGATTGAAAACATAAAGGTTTAAAGATTAGCACGTTACCCTGCCAAATATTACCCAATTCATCCTGAGTTTACAAGCTTACACACACACATCTCTTTTGCTGATAGAAAAAAGGTACTGCACAGAAGACTGAATTTATTCATGCCCAGGAAAAGAACAACTTTTTATGGGGAAGGGAGGCATTTATTGGTTATTAAGCTGAACCACCTCTGCAAAAAGGAGAAAGAGAAAAAACAACAAGCAAGATGACTGGATTTAGAGGAGGCGTGTGTAGAGAGATCCCTAACAGAGCCCCCAGATCATGATTCTGTTCCCCAGCGGCTCTTCTCTCAGGCTCCATTTGCATAATGCTAGTCCTGCTGTCAATCAGGAATTGCAGATTGCCTAGCTAGTTAGGTTTCACTCAGGGTCGGGCTTCGCAGCAAAGCTAAGCTTCCCCAGCACTTTGCAGTGTGGCTTTGGCTTTATGCGCGCACACACTTTTTAAAGAGGCAGATGCTCAACAGAGCAAGGACAGGAATGAGCAGAAAACCGGGTCCCCTCCTTACAGCTGCAGTTTGTCCTAAATGTACGACTCATTACAGTCAACTATCACATGGCAGAGAACACACCTCTCCAGAGGTGCATCTTAAGGACGAGATTCTGGTTGCCCTTTTAATGACCTTCAAATGAGCTAGGCTAAAAAAGAGTCATCATATCCAAGCAGGAAGGAGCTAGGATGGATGCAACTTGCTGCAGACATGGAGGATGCTAGCTTGCGAAAGTCTGCCATAATACTCTTGTGATAAGAAATTCAATCATTCTTATTAGCTTGTAATGTAACAAGAGGAGTGTGGCACTTTAAGAATTAATCAATTTATTATCACATAACTGTCACTGATCACAGTTCTACTTTATATATGGAGCACAGTCCTGAGGAATATTATGCTTACACATCACTTCAAACTATTTTCGCAACCCTTCAGAGATGTAGGAATCAAATTAAACTCCGATCCATTTTTACTTTTATTTCCAAATCACAAAATATTCTCTGCTTCTCAGGAAAGTTATATAAAGACAGGAACACGATACTCTGATGGCCTTAAACACTTACTCCGTGTCATTAAGGCCATTACCTCCTAGCCTTCTCTACCTAATTGGTTGTTGTAATGAACAGACAAAAGTTGTAATTTGTCTATAACAAAAGCATTCACTGGGATCACACAAGTCATGGTTTGTTTAAGCATAGTTTACCAAGTCATGGCTGGCTTGATTCAGCTAATCAATATTTTATATTACAATATTTTTGTATTATAATATTTATAATATTTTATATATATTTTTTATTTTCAAGCTCCTGATCAAATGGCTACATTCACACAACTTAAAAGATTGAAAACCAAATAAGTTATGTTATAGCTTAATTGAGGTACAACATAAAATCTTCCCGTGTATAATGGAATACAATTAAATTGCTTGCCTTTTCTCAGTGTTTCTTTTTAAGACTTCATGATCAAACACAAACCCCTGACAATTAACAAGAAATAATATTTCTTCCCATAATAGATCTGAGAAACAGTTCTGGAAAAGTCAGAAATCTGCTCACTAAAATATATGTTATCAAATATAGATTTTAGAATAATTTTCTTACTGATCAATAATGGGGTTTTTTTTTGTATTTTTTAAAAAGTTTAAGGACTATAAATAGAAAGTATTCCTTGTAATGCTCTAGCTCAAAGGTCCCCAACCTTTTGGGCACTAGGGACCGTTCTGTGGAGAGAGGTTTTTCCACGGACCGGAGAATGCGTGGTTTTGTGTGCTGCCTACATCTCACAGATGGGGCTTTGCTTGTTTGTGCGGACCAGTTGCTGGCATGCCGTGGCCCGGTACTGGTCCACGGACTGGGGGTTGGGGACCCCTGCTCTAGCTTGAATCAAAGTCTAAAAAGCTCTAACCCACCACAACTGTAGATGTAGTTTTATTTATATCAAGGGTGAACAATCCTTAAAAAATATTAATCGCCACAATCATCTTTATGGAAAGATCTTCCCTTTATTTTATCATTATGATGTTATTTCTCTTTTCTAATGTTACTATTTTTACTTAAATTCAGGCAAATGAAAGCAGAATCTTAAAAGACAATGAAGCACAATTCTGAAAATGTGAACAAAAATTGGAAAAAAAAACCCAAAATTTAATAACTAGATATTTTGGACAAGCTGTAGCTGTAAAAGAGAGCAGCTCATTTTCCACTCATTCATATCCTCGCTCTGTTGAGCATGTTCCTCTTTAAAAGTATTAGAAAACTATGTATTAAGATAAGATAACCTTTATTGTCATTTTTTTTACTGTGGGCACAACGGCACACATCAAAAATGAAAATTAGTTGCCCGCTCTCAAAGTGAAACACATACATGACACACACCTAAACATACTATGTACAACATATGTATTCATGGGTAGCAGTTACACATATATTTACGTTTTACTAGAGTCACTATCATGTTGCATAACACATGATCAGCAACTGCTATACTTTCTTCTAGAAACATGCGGCTGCCTTCCACAACTGCAGTACAAGTCTAGGAAAATATGCAACTATTTTAAAGAACTATATGCAGTGCATGTAACATATTTCTGAAATATAATCAGAAACATTGAACATAAAGTTCAAGTCCATCTTATCCAATGATATTAATCTACCACAGACTAAGACAAAGCCTGAAGATAAAATGAGAAGAAGCAAAGGAATGAGATTTAAACTGTTGAGCTCCTTAGAGAAAAAGTAGAATATAATTGTACTAACTAAAACCTGGACTAATTGATATCGTCATCATATGTCACTGATGTATTGAAATTATATCATATCATGATGCAAGTCCTAAACTGTTTTGAAGAAAGGTAAAATAATGTGGAATAAACATTATATAAATGATAATAAACAACAAAGTATGTGTTAGGATATTCCATTCTTACTATTTTTATTATTGAAGTTCCTTTTATACTGTATATGAAGGACAAACTTTACATTATGGTAGTTACTGTTAGTTCCAACCAGTCTAATCATTTATGTTGTTATTGTTGTTTGTTGTTGTTTTAGCTTTCTAAGATAAGACTGAGTAATGTCTATCAGAATGAAACAAGATGAATTCAATGCAAGATTTTTCATAGGTAAGACTGTAGTACCATCTCTTGCCACCAAAAAGTGGTTGACAAATACTGACATTTAAGGAACAAGATCACAAAAGCAAATTTGAAATTCAGCAGACGAACAGAACTCAAAGCTGTTGGATATCACTTCATAAACAAAGAACCAAGCTTTTGAAAACATGCCTATGGCCAGGACCACCATAGTGAGATATGGAAACACAGCCAGATTCATTTCAAGCTCCATGGCTGCGCTGGTGTTGATTCCAATGAACAGAAATATTAAAACAAAGGAAATCAGCAAAATTAATTATCTCACCAATCAAACGTCTCCTTTAAAGGACAACTTCTCAAAAGCAATCCTTACAGCAAATACAGAAGATGGAACAACAATTCTGAATGGACAGTGCAAACAGCAAGCCAGGAAGAATCCATTTTATATTTAGGAAAAAGCTACCATGCTACCATGAAAAAATACATAGTAGAAAATATTTTCTCTGTATTATAGAACTGGAAGAAAATAATCTTAAGTAATTTTTTCAATTGATGTCTCTTTTCCTCCTCCAAAATAAAGATCTTCGAAGTTTAGCTTCTTGTCTATAAAACACTGCAATATAGTTTCCCAAATCCTAGTGGTGCAGCTTCTAATGCATACATAAAACCCTGTAGATTAAATGCTTGAATAATCCTTTAATAGTACGATGAAAAACTGGGATGTATGAAATGTTTTACAATTCAGACAAGCAAAGCACATCCATTCATAAGTAAATCTGATTGTTTTTAATCAATTGAAATCCCTTCAGTGTAGAACCCCAATTAGGGGTTACTTAACTAAGGATATTCACCATGTGAATGCTTCAATTAAGGCTCACCAACATCACACATTGTCAACTACTTGAAGGCAATCACAAATTCAGTGTGATCATCCGCAGACATAAAATATATTTGCATACTGTATGTCTTTAGGCTTTTATTCAGATAACATGGAAGTAATGCTTCCTGAAAAGGGATGGAGATTGTTACCCAGAATATTCAAGTGTCAAGTCTTTTAGATCCTGAATATTTGAGCAGGGCTTAAGTGACTCCTTCAGCAAACTGTAAATGCATGAGTTTGAAAAGTAGCTCTTGTTTTATATTTCTAATAAATAAATCTATCACAGGAAAAATCTGAGCTGCACTCTAATGATAAAAGATATTCCTGGAAGAATTCCATGAAACAAAATTAATACTAAGGAGGAAACATCCATTCGGGGCACTTGGAAAGATAAGATAACTTTTGTCATTTTTTACTGTGGGCACACTGGCACACATTAAAAATGAAATTCTGTTGCCTGCTCTCAAGTGTACACATACATAACACATATAGACATGCTATATACATACCATACATATGTATATACCTACACCCTTACATATAAATACATATAAATATTAATCACTGTCCATCTTGTATACATAGCGGAAAGAGGAAGCGTGAGAGTTTACAAGGTTGATACTATATGGAACAAAACTGTGACTGAATCTGGATGTTCCGCTTCAGATACCACAAAGCCTCCTCCCAGAAGGAAACAAGGAAAACAGGTCGTGAAGACGAGGATTGTAGTGTCCCAGACAATCCTGCGGACCTTGCTCAAGCAACACTTATATGCTATGTCCTGGATTGAAGGAAATGAACTGCCAATAATCTTTTCTGCCATCCTCACCACTCTCTGCACCGCCTTCCTGTCTGAAGCAGTAAAATATTTTTAAAAAGTATTTTAAAAGTGAATGAATCTTAACATATAACTAGCTGTAGGTTGTTCCAGCTTTATAGCTAGCTTTCAGGTTTGTAATTAGTTTTCTAGGATGTTGCTAGGTTGCCCACAATCTTAGCTGAACTAAGAAAGAACCTTAGAAAGAGCTAGCTTGTTCCCCTACCAGTTTGCATCATGATGATAGACCAACAATCAAATGGAGGCTGTAACAGAATCCAGCTCATTGATGTAACTAATTATTCTGAGTCACAATCTTCTTTTGTAATGAGAAATACTATCCTTTGGTCATAATATGAATTGTGCATTCTCTATTACAGCACTATCTTCTTGGCCCATTATATATACAGATACATATTCTTCTTCTTGCCTTTCTTCATTTATATTGTAGACTCTATTTTTTTCTTTGACAATAAGGCAATCGTGTCCTCAATACTTAGTTCCTTATCTTTTCAATAGGCCTGATCCACAAAAGCACTCTTTTTCCTTTCCCTAAATGGCGGAGATCTTGCACATAAAATGAAAAAAAATATGGGTGACTTTGCAAGGGGAAGCATTCTGGCCATCTCATGATGGCGCTTGACGTCAGAAAATTTTGCTGATGCTTTTAATACAAAGATTGCATATATCACAATAACAATACTCCCAACAATTCTTACCATCTCCCAAATTATTGATATCTCTATTAACCCATGTTCTGTTTCAGTAGTAACCATTCAAGTTTCCTCAGCAAATTTAGAGGCATCTGGTACTTGCAGTAAGAAAATATATGTGTACAACCCTATATACTGTATATATAATTTTATCAATCTTGCTGATATTTTAGAAACAGCAGCTATTTGTTTGTATATAAGTACAGCACGAGTAAATTTACCTTATTCTGAAGAGGAAAAACTTTGCCATCACAACCCTGAAACACAGCTCTCCTGAAGCCAATGTTGCTTAGTTTCTAGTTTCCTTCAGAAGATATTTCAAAAGCTATTCTGCTTTACATTAAATCATGCATATTCCTACCTATTTTTGGTCTGCATAGAGATTTCATTCCAGTTGTCAAATGCCCAGTCGCCATATTCTTGTTTTCACAAGGCAATTCTTCTTCCTTAGATTTTACTATTACAGAAGAATGGAAGCCAGAAGTTGTAGAATGAATATTTACAGAAGTTGGGCTACACAATTGTCTCTTGCACACCTACAAGACAGAATATATATCTATTATGGAATATTCATGCAACAACTTCAAAATAAATATGTGCCTCTCCTGCCTGAAGACTCTGAAATATCAAAGCCATGTCCTTTAGGAGGACATCCTCAAAGGGAAAAGAACCTCATATGAAGACAAATCAACCTAAATAATGCTCCGTCTAGAATTTTCAAGCTACAAAGACATGATTGCATACCCATGAGTTGACTATCCTAAACAGAAAGCTGTTTAGAACATGGAAATATAGATATCCTGGGAAGATCTCTGGAAAAAGTCTTGACACTGATCAGATGAACAGCAAATCCAAATTAACAGATCTTATCCGCAGTTCCTCAGATGGCTCAATTGTGATATAATGAATTAGTTCAACAAACAAAAAAGAAGAGACTCTCTTGAGCTGAAGACAGTCCCCTGTGACTACATGGACTAATACATGCAGGTTTTGGACAGCAATATGGAATGAGATACAAGAAACACATGGATATAGAGTTCTAGTCAGGTGTCTAATTTCAATGGATGATCAATTTACAACTGGGAAATCTGGACAAAATCACTAGTTTGTGATTTATAACTCCCTAAGTGCTTCTCTTTTGTGTACATTTCCCATTTTATTTAGAAACCCCCCTCCCCCAAAAAATTATTACATGAGAAGTCTGTACAGTAAAAAAACTTTTAGAAGTTATGCCTCCAAATTCTGGACACCAAGTGATATCAAAGGGGATGAAGCTAGGACCCATTTTTATAGTCCTCCACAATGCATCCTGATTAAACAGAATGTCTGAGGAATGTGTAAGAATACAAATGAACTCATGATTGAGGAAATAGGATTGGGTAATTTGTATTGCTGCCTTTTGAAAGAGCATATGAACTAAATTGATAATTAGCTAATTCTTGTTTGTTGAAGACCATTTTGGAGTTTTGTTGCCTAAACTCCAAATAAGAGGGCAAATTTCTGATAGATCAGGATATTTCAGGGATGGCCAACTGCAGTGATTAAGCAGTATGTGTAAGCTGCATGATGATTTACACAACCTCCAAACCAAACATAATATTGTATAGCAAAAAGATACACATGCTCCTGATATCTAATATTTTGTGTGGAGAAACCTTTTTTGTATGAAGGAGAATTTGAGTTTCCACAAGTTATTCACATTAGTAATGTTAATGTCTTTGTGATCTTCCCTTTTAATATTACCTCATCTGTTTTAATTTCTGGATCTACATATTCAGATGTTTTCGGCAGGATTTTTACTGGAGGTATAAATCTTGGTTTTTTGGCTGAATGCCCCAACAGTTGACTTGGAGCTGCTGATCGTCTCATCTTTGGCTCTGTTGATTTGAAAAATAGCAATCAGGAAGTGCGAAGCAAATTCAGAGTCTTTGAAAGCCTACTGTAAGAATCCAAATACCACACACATACAATCCAGGAATCTAATTTAGAAATAACTGGCAGCATTCCTGACATAGCACTATTCAGGTTCTACCTATGTCTCCAATAGAAGAAAATTTACCACTTCCTGAAACAGATTCTTACACAATCAAATACACTTGTCATTAAGCTGTTTCTACTAAGGGTAACCAAATGTAGACAAATCTCTTTATATAACATAGGCTTCTAGCTACATTACATCTAGACATTAAAGTAAAAAGCTGAGGAATTAAGAAGTATCACTCCCCTTACTCCTTCTCTAGTTACTATATTATATTTTTTGAGTTAAGTGTCGAGGAAGAAAAGACTTTTTCTCAGATCCTTTAGGAATTCCAAGGAAATGTCAGTAGCCAGGCTGATGTGGGTTTTTTCATCATATGGTTTGGTTTTTGCACTCTATGTGTTACTTATTGCCAATTTCATTACAGTCATTACTGTTAACCACTCTTGACATGTGCATCCTGCAGGGTTGGGGTGCAAGTGCTGCAATAAAATCTGTACTGTAATAAAATATGATTCTTATAGCCGTACCATTAACCTTTCTGGGTCAGTCCAATACGCTTTCTTAACAATGCTCTTTTTTAACAATAATAAGCCTCTGGGTACCAGCAATCATGATTATGCCATCAGAGCAACATTTTCCATGCCCACTCCCTGCTTTTTAAGACTCTGTCCAATAAAATATCTGATGACCTCATTCTTGTAAGGTTTTATTTTTAATGTTATGAAATATGAAACTGCCTTAATAAGCTATATCAAAGAACCAAAGGGTTCTGAGAACATAGATTGCTTTTCAAACGCGGTTTCAAAAATGCAAATAGGAAAAAGGAATACAAACTGGATATAGATATATACTACGTACAGAATATCCCATATTGCAAGCCCCCGAGGACCAAGGACGTATAGCAGCTCCTTTATCCCTAACGATGCCCGCTTTCTACCCAAAGCAAAGCCTGACTTACACAGCAGTTTAATCGTCCCGCCATATAGCTTACGCCTTTCCTCCACAACTACGTAGTCACTTGTTCAACAGCGCATGCGTACACAGCATTAAAATCTCCGTTCCGTATTCCTCCCCGGCCCTTTCTCGGCCTAGTACGCATGCGCACAAACTCAGCCGGTTATTTGCCGGCCAAGCACACTAGGGCAAGAGGATCTTTACTGCGCATGCTCTTCTACTGTTTTGGCCGCCTTTTATCTTCGCCCGTACTTTTTCTATCAATCATTGAGCATACTGTCAGAACAATGTCTCTGTTTACTCCTTATTTGCTTTTATAGAAATTGCAGCTATGGAAAGCAAGGCGGAGAAATAGCGAGAGAGAGCGAGAGAGAGAGAGATTCATTTACATAAAAATATAGAGCTATACGTTTGAAGAGACTTTTGAGAGGGGAAGCCTCTTGGTATCTTATTCTCTCGGTTTGGACTTGAAAGCTTAAAAGATTTAGGCCAGGGGTAGGCAACTTTGGCTCTTTTATGACTTGTGGACTTCAACTCCCAGAATTCCTGAGCCAGCAGGCAGTCTATAATCAGGCTTCAACAAGTCTTTTCAGAATGAAATTTCAATTTCAAGTCTTTTCTGCTCCTCCGTGTGGGTGTCTGTTTTGAGACCCGCATTCAGGTATCCACGTTCATGAAGCTTAAAATTGACTGAATTTAGGCTGTTAACATTGAGTCTTACCCCAGCCTACCTCACAGGCTGATTACTATAAGAACAAAATAAAGAGTGACCCTCCCCCCGCTCTCCCGTCACCATCTACGCCCGCCTGGAAAATAAATGGAGAATTAAAGAGAACAACCGACATTCGTGCCGCGGGGTCTTAATTCCCAGGTAGTCTGCTATTTCCTCGAAGAGAAACTCAGAAATCAACTGTCTGCGCGACTCTATAATTGGCACTCTATGTCCTAATGAATCTGGACCAATGAAAAGCCACATATATAGAGGCCGGTAGAACCTTCGTCCGCTTTTCTCTTCCTGGCTGCGGAGCAAGTGGTGCGTTGTAGACTCAGGAGTTGGACCTGGCTTGAAGGGGTGAGACGCGGAATAGATAGGGCGGGCAGCCAGCCTTGCACAGGGAAGGGCAGGAGAGGCTGACTATATGGAAGGGGGAATTCCTGCAAAATAATGACTTTCCTCTTTTAAAAAAAAAGAAACACTATTCTCTATGCACTAAAAAGGGAAAAAGCAAATTTTCGAAAGTTGACTGGAAATGTTGGTGGATGGCAAATATAAACGAGTTTTACAATTTAACAGGTGTTTTATAGTACAGGCAGCCCTCGACTTACAACAGTTTTCTTAATGACGGTTGAAAGTTACAGTGTCACTGAAAAAAGGGACTTCTGTCCAATTTTCACGCTTAACAACCATTGCAGCGTCCCCATGTTCCCATGATCAAAATTTCGATGCTGGGCAACTGGCCAGCCAAGATTCACTTAATAGTCCTGTTACTAATTTAACAACTGCAGTAATTCACTTAACAACTGTGGCGAGAAAGGTCGTAAAATGGTGCAAAATTCACTTAACTGTCTTACTTTGCAACAAAGGTTTTGGAAGTTGAGGACTATAAGCTTTCATGCCTTAGATCAGGGGTGTCAAACTCACCACGTCATGTGACGTGTCATGACGTATCATGACTTTTTCTCCCCTTGCCGGAGCTGGGGTGGGCGCAGCTTCCGCGTGACGCATCCGGCACATGGGCCAGCAGTTTGACACCCCTGCCTTAGATCAGTGTTTTTCAAACTTGGGCTCTTTAAGATATGTGGAGTTCAACTCTCAGAATTTCCTTATGGGGAAAGGGTGGGCATAAAATAAATTCCCCAGACAGACAGCCCCATGCAGGGGTGTGGGAGAGAGAGCTCTGTTGCAGCCAAATCCATCAGAGGCCTGTGTTGCTCTTTTAAGATGCAGTGATATGAGACTGATTATTTTTAAGCCAGATTGCATTTTCATGCCTATGTATCCATGTTCTTGAGAATTTCTTTTTGTTATGTTTTTCTTTTTCATCAACAGATACAAAATAGTCAGTTGAGGGTTATATTTCTGCATTTGGTTCAGTGGTACCTAGTCCATAAAAGCACATTACTTCTATTGATCTGTAATATGCACCAATATTTCATTTTAATGGCAGATTTTAGATATTTTCTGTAATTACAAATAATGAACTTTTCAGAAACAAGCTACCTCCAGCAGTTCCTTTGCTTTTGGTTCCATTTTTCATTTCATTTTTCCTATTCTAGCAGCCTTACGATTGTGTTAAGAATTACTCCCAGTATTCTGGCCAGGGTTTCTGTCTGAACTGAAATTTAGCCACAAACATCTGGAGGTTATAAGATTCAGGTAAGCTGCATTACTTTTTGCCCTGTGTATGTGGTTTGTATAGAGCTTATGTTTGCTAATGGAAATAAAGTATCACCTGAAAAAAAGAGACCGCAGGCCATGATATATGCCACTCTAAGATTTCTAGCTATAAGCCTTCTTGTTGTTGCTGTTATGGTCCAAGTGGTCAAGGCAAGGAAGATCTTTAGAGCATCCTTTATTGTCCTCAGAAAGTGTTCAACCAACGGCCCTCCAATGACGAGTAAGGCTCCAGCCCGGGCTACCCTGAAGGCAGCCATCCTCATTCCCCCAAACAACAGCCCATATTTTATCAGGAAAGTCCACAAGGCAAAGTCCAGGCATAAAACAAATGGCAGTCTTCAGGGCAAAGACGAGGTACAGGGCAAAGGCAGTTCTGAAGGTAAAGCAAAAGAAAGGGCAAAAGCAGTCCACAAGATTAGGGCAAGACAAACGGCAGTCCTCAAAGCAGAGACAGGGTACAAGGCAAAGGCAGTTCTGAAGGTAAAATCCACAGGGCTAGGGTAAGGCAAAGGGCAGTCCTCACAGCAAGGCAAAAGCACAAGTCAAAGCTGGGCGAGTGTAATCCAAAACAAACATTTGTTCCTGGCAAAGACTTAAGTCCCCAGGGCTTCTCCTTAAGTTGCTCCGTCCCAGGTGTTCCTTGTGAGGAGGGGTGGGGTGACCTGCTCCCGAGTAGCCTTGCAGCCCTTCTCTGGGCTTGCCTGTGCTCTGCTCTCCTTGCCCTTGGATCAGTGGAGGAGGCAGCTGTTCCTCATCAAGATCTGCCTATCAGCACCATTGCCTGTCGGCAGCCGATCCTCCCCTGTTTCTGTGCAGGCAGGCAGCTCTCTATCTGGTCGACCAGCTCCCCCAATGCCTGAGGGGCCTGGGACAGCATCGTCCTCAGCCCCTGGCCTCCAAACATGCCAAGGGAGATATGCCATCCCTGTCGGATGGCCCCAGTTCCAACTCCTCGTCCTCCAAACCGCACTCTGATGGGGCCATGACAGTTGCTATGTCCCAGCTGCCCTAAAAATGTGCCGTTAGCAAAGATGCTATTAATAAACCTCCTGTATGGCCTCAACTGTTTTTTATGTCAAGATCGTTGTCATCAGTAAATAGGGGGTGGGGGGAAAGGGGGGGTGGGGGGAGCCAAGATATGATGAAGCAGCTGCTGAGCTCTCCAAGACCTTTATATTTGTTTAGGATGAACCATACAGGAAATTAGAAACGTTCTGAAACATTGCCCATCATAGGGCTTCACTCAGAGATATTTTCCCTATAATTTTAATCTCTGCAACCCAAAACCCATTTTACATTTCAGTCTGTCTTTTGCAGCTGCCCACCACAACCAAATATAGTCCTGGTTTTTTGTTTTTGTTTTTTCAGTTTTTGGAGAGTTATCCTGATGATGGACAGAGAGGCAAACAGTTTTAAGCTCCACATACTATGTTCCGTGAGCAAACTTATTTTAGACATTAGGACATTGTACAGATGCATACTAATAATGTCTATGCTGCAGGGCCAGCCCTTTTGAGGTGGTTTTCTTGGTCTTGAAGGAGGCAGTGATGTCCCCTTTCCTGAAGAGATCATCATTAAATCCAATAGTCCTGGACAATTATTGCCCATCCTCCAACCTTCCCTTTTTAGAGAAGATAGTGGAGAAGGTAGTCAGGCTTCAGGTCAAAAGTCCCTGGAGGAAGTGGATTCTCTGAACCCATTCCAGTAGGCAGGTTGTAGTCTAGTATGGGAACTACATTAGTCACCCTCATCTCCTCTGTGGCAGAGCCAGGATGGGGTAGTATGGCCATGCCTGTGTTCCTTGATCTTTCAGTGTCTTTCATTAATATCCACGATGGTGTCCTTTGGTCAGTAGCAAACGTTGGGGGTGGGAGACACTGTGATGATGCTTCTCTTTGTCTGTGGTTGGTTACAGTTGGCATTGGTGAATGTGAATGATCTCTCTCTTTGTGGGGTGCTACAGGTTTCTACACTTTCTTCCTTCTGTTTAATATCTACATGGAACTGCTGGGTGAAATCATCCATTGGTTTGGGGTCAGCTATCATCAGTATGAGCATCAGCTGATTATACCCATTGGTACATTTCGGCTCCATGCCAGTCAAGTGATGCCATCAAAGTCCTAGCCCAGTGCGTGAAGACTGGATTGGTAGGAACAAATTCAGGCTCAGACCTGACAAGGCAATTAACTCTCAGTGGGGTGGCACTTTCCCATTTGAGACTTGTGCACAATATGCGGATCTCTTGGATTCTCAGCTTCTACTCAATGAGCAAGTGCTAGTTGTGACCAAGAAGGCCTTTGCACAGTACATTTGGTGCACCTGTTGTGTCCTTTCCTGGATTGAAAGGCTCTTCAGACAGTCACTCACATCCTGACCACTTCACAAATGGATTATTGTAATTACTTCTACATGAGATGATCCTTTAAGATTATCTGGAAGCTACAGCGGGTCCTGAACGCAGCAGCACAGGCAGGAGTGGTGCATTATGCTCATGTAACCTCTGTGAGGTGCACTGGTTGCTGATTGGCTTCCAAGTGCAATTCAAATTGCTGGTTATTAATTTTAAAGCCCTTCATGGCAGGAGGCCTGGCTATCTCATGGACTGTTTGTTTCCATTTATTTCTGCCTGTACTGTAGAATTTATCAGAATGGGTATCCTCCAGATCCTATAGTTCCTGCCCTCTGGGATTATATCTCCCCAGAGATTTATGCACCTCTCACTCTTAAGGCATTCTATAAATTATTCAAAACCTGTTTGTTCTCCCAGGCTTTGGCTTAAGGTGGTTTTCTATCCCTACGAAAGTTAGTTTACTCTTAGTGTTTGTTCTTCTGGTCAATTGTATCGTCATATGTGTGTGTGTAGTCTCATATATATATATATGTATAGGATAGATAGATAGATAGATAGATAGATAGATAGATAGATAGATAGATAGATAGATAGATAGATAGATAGATAGATAGATAGATAGATAGATAGATAGATGATAGATAGATAGATAGATAGATAGATAGATAGATAGATAGATAGATAGATAGATAGATAGATAGATAGATAGACTCCTTTCTTTCTAAGCAGCCCAGAGTTATTAAAGAGTTGGGCAGCCTTGAACTGTAAATAAATATATATTCTGTATCTCTTACTTCTCTCTTCTTCCTAAGCCAAAGAAGGGTGTCTGGGCCAATGAGGTATGGGCCTTCATTTTAGTGATTGAGATTGGCTCATTAGATCATATATATAACCTATTCCTTTCACTTTAAGACAGATGGGAAGACAAGATGGATCGGAGGGATCCAGCTATATTGCTTCAGTGTTTTTCAAATTCTTTATGTAATTCACTTTATCATATTCTATTTTTTACCCATGCTGTTTGCTTAAAGTACATATCACAATGTTTGAGAAGTTTAGTCAATGACTTGAAGAGATTTGCATGCATATATGATAGATATGAAAGGTAAAAGTATCTTACCTTTGAATCTGCTAGGCATCTTTTTGGTATGTGAGAGTTGTTTAAAACTTGCCAGCTGGGACAGTCACTTTGTAACGATGCCAAGTTGATGTCCTTAAGAGAAAGCCTTGATTTTCAAAGGCAGTGTAAGAAGTTACCGTCCTCTGCTCAAGGCTAATGCTGCATTTCATTCCCATATTAGGTTAATCGTGTTTGAGAAAATGGGCTATGACATGGAGCGCTTCGTTGGTTATGTTAATGATGGGCTGATGTGTTGCATTTGCCGAGATGTGCTCCAGGATCCTCTGCAAGCTCCTTGCGAACACGCCTTCTGCACGTCCTGCATCCATGGATGGCTCATTGAACACAACAGCTGCCCAGAGGATCGACAGTTCCTTGATTTGTCTGTCCTTCGACCACTTTGCAGGTATGGGACCACTTGCCACAACTCCTAGTCCTGATCTGGCATTAGTTGCTATATAGGGCAGGGATTCAGTTTGTGCCATTTTCTTATTTGCAGCTGCTTCTCATAAAATGGGATTGTGAGAGTGATTTTAAAGCTATCCTTGGAAAGGCTTTCTGAGTCAGTTCACTTGAAAAATAGGTTTGGGGGCAGACATTCGTGAGCTACGGTTTGAAGTTATGACAGACACCCCCCCCAAAAGGTACTTGCAACCCAATTTCAAAGTTCCAATGTGCACACACACACACACACACACCATTGTCACATGATCACATTTGGGGGCTTGGCAATTGACTTGCAGCCATTTGCAGTGTACCATGTTCACATGACCACGATTTTCATTGTCTTTTTCCAGTTTCCAGCATTTACTTCTGGTTTCTGACAAAAAACACCCATTGGATAAAATGGATTCACTTAACAACTGCTACAAAAAGGTCATAACATTGGATGCAATCACATGGTGACTTGTTTAATGACAGCAAGAACTTACAACTGAAATTCTAGGCTCAGTTTATGTTCTTAAGTCGAGCTACCTATAATACATCTGCAAAAACCTGTCTGCTATTTTGCAAATGTATAACGTATCAAAAACCAAGATAAATGCAGTGGAGATGTATAAACCTTTATTGTGTATAATGAGTTTGGCCTCTTCTTAATAGCTGCAAATATTCAAAATGGCATGTAATGGACACATAGATAATGAGGGCTACCTATACTAGAAAAGGTTCCATAATCCTTTTTCATTTTTTCCCTGGTTCATTTCCCCTGGTTATTCAACAACAAAAAGGGTGTGCTTTATCTTTTTTAAAAAATATTATTTTTCCATGTTTCTCAAATAAAAAATTGTCAGGAAACATTTTTTTTTATTGATGCATCTTATAGTACTGCAAGTATGATAATTTCTTAATGTAGGTACATGAGGAATGATCTTAATCGACTTCAGCTTCACTGCAGAAACAGAGAGCATGGCTGTGAAGTAGTGTGTTCACTGGAATCCGTTGACAGTCATGAATGCGAGTGTGAATACACCCAGATTCCCTGTCCAAATATTGGTAGGTAAAAGGCAGAGGTGTTTTATGTAGCGATGGCAAACCTTATTTTTAATACCTATATTAAGCAGGGCCTAAAGAATTTGGTCCTTGCTATTAGGTGACCTTTCTTGAGTTCTAGTTTTTCTCTTTCTGTGCAGGTTAATTTGTTTCCACCTTGCTGAGGAATCCATGGATTCATACAATCCGTGAAGAGCTGACATCAGCTTTCATGAAACTGATGTTTCTTTCTTCCCATTTGTTATTGTTTGGGAGACAAACTACTTCTCTGTGTGTTAGATTAGAAATAACTAACCAGGACCTTTCCTGATATTACAGAACCTCTCATTCTTGAATATTGGCCATATTGGGTGGGACTCTTAAAGTCCAACTACTTCTAGAAGCTATCGGTTTTCTAAATGTGCTAAAGATGTGCTGAAAAACAGGAAAACTGAACACCTTATTCACTTATCACTCAAAATTTTCTCTGGGTCAGAAACACCTTGGTAAAGAAATGATTTCTCTTATTAACAATAATGGAGGTAAAACTGTTTCTTCTGTTTCTGCCCACCTTCTATTTTTCACTCAGCTTGTCCAGTCCAAGTTGAACGGCGTAACTTATATAGTCATATGGTAGTGTGTGAATTTCGGACTCGGGAATGCCCCAATGGCTGTGGATATGTCATTCTTAGTCCTGAAGATGTCCAGCACAACTGTGTGGCAGAACTGAGAAATGAACTAGAGCTACTCAGGTAAAGTTGTACCCTCTTGACTGAGAGTCTGTAAAAAGCTCTAGTTTCTAACTTAATCGTTATATTAATATCACAGTCATTGATTTATTGCCAAAGATGAAGAAACTACTGGTTCTAGAAAATCTGTAATATTTTGTCTATCATCTTTGCCAATCCTGAAAACAACTCCGCTTATCAAGGGGGAATTAGACAGTTACTTAAAAATTGTATAAGCGTGAAGAAATTGAGAAGTTGATAAAACTGTCTAACTGCTGAATCTTGTTTTTTCACATTTGAAATACTGTCAAAATAGCTAAGGGATTGTTTCAGATTTTCAAACTGACCTAAAAATTATAAGTCTTATTAAAGGAGAGTACACTTTCTTTTCTTAAGATCTGACATGAACTGCCAAATGGAAGATACAAAACATGAGATGCAGTCTCGCTTAGATTCCCAAAGGAGATACATGGTGAAAAAAGAGAGTCTTTTGCAAAAAGACATTGAAGACCTTAAGGTAACCGTATTGTCTTTTGCCACTGCTTTTAGTGAATTGGTGCTCTTATTGTTTTACTCCATGCTGAGATCCAACCATGAAATAGCTTTTTCTACCGGTTTATGAATTCTCCCCAAAGGAAACTTGGAGAATGCTTATTGAAGTCTCTCTTTAAAAAAAAGAAAAAGAAGAAATATCAAGCTGGCTCCAAATTGTTGTAAAATTCACCTTGCCGTGGCTCTTTGATCTGATGAGAGCAATGTTCACTAAGTAGTATGGCATGCTCATTATTTGTAATAATGTTTAGCTATTGTCATGCTAGGTGCTGTGGCCTCCAAGACCATCTGGAAGCTTCAGCTGGTCCAGAATGCAGTGGCACAGGTAGTTAAGAGGCGCAGCCCACTGCGCCCAAGAGACATTGCTACTCTGCAGGCTGCAGGCAATAGGCATCCAGGTACTGATTCAAAGTACTGGTTATCACCTATAAAGCACAGGACCAGGCTACCTTTGGAACTGCCTGTTTCTCCAAAAATCTGCCTGTCCCTCATGTTCTCATTGGGACAGCACGTTCCAGGTCCCCTCATCTAAGAATTGTTGTCTTATGGAACCTAGGAAGTGTGACTTTTCAGTGGCTGCCCCTGCTCTTTGAAATGATCTTCCTTCCAGCACACGTTGATATCAGTCATGGTGGCATTAGAAATGTGATCAAGACCTGGCTGTTTCCTAGGCATTTGGGTTCAGGTGAGCAGGGTCCCTCACTGTTTTACTATATTCTGTTCAATTCAACATATTGCACATCTGGGTTTTATCTTTTAATACTATATAATTGGATTTGCAGGGGGGCAGTTGGTTTAATATCCACCAGGAAAGGTCACAAGTTGTCCCCATCACTGCTTCTCCTGAGGAGTCCACAGAGACTGTGTATTCCACAGCACCCGTTGTGTGTGTCTGCACCATAGCCTTTGCTGACCTACCCACAGCCCCCAGCGCCTGCCCATGGCACCCCCTCTGCAGTACCATCACCCCCTGCAGCACCCCCACATTCCCCTCTTCTGGTATAAAAAAAGCTGTGCGTCCTGCACTTACAATGGCAACCAGGACTGACAGGATTGCCACTGCTAAGCGATGCAGTCGCTCGACATTGCACTTTATGTCACATCACTTAGCAATGACAATCCTGGCCCCAGTTACCATCATAATCCGAGGACTGCCTGTAAAGAAAATCTAGCCTCTGTTCAGCTTAATCAGGTAGAGTAGACGGCTCAGATAATTAATGAAGAGAATAAAATAACTTGGCTATTACCATTCATCTTTACTATTCTCTCATATTTGATGCCTGGATAAAATTGTAGAGGCAGTTTTTAAGAACAGCACATTGCTGTATTTACTGGACAGGGAAGATAATGCCTGTGTAAAAGAAAATGCAACATTTGCCATTCTCTTTTAGCAGTCGGCAATACTTTATGATAAAATTAACTCTTTAAATGCTTTTTAGAGTCAAATGTCCAAGATGATGTCTAACATGCAGACTCTGATGGCAACAGAAAGACAGCATCGCCAAGAGTTGGAGCAGGCAGAACTTGAAAAACGTGAATTGTTGGAATTAATGAAGAACTTCCAAAAAGAAAGTCTCTCTCCAAGAGTTGAAAGCAAGAAAGCAACACATTCCCAGCCTCTGTCACGGCTGGATAGTATGAAACTAAAAACATGGGAAGCAACAGCCATATAAAACTAAAAGTTTTAAAACCAGGTTTGCTGAACTTTGAACTAATTTTAGAGGGCAAAATTATTAAGTTATTCTAAAACAAATCAGTACTCATTTATAGGCTTTATTTTCCTTGAGATCCTTTCAAATCTCATTGAGTTTGGGAAGAATCATATTTAAAAGAGAGTATCTTCAAGTGTTAACTATTTCAGTAGTCAGTTTTAGGAATTTAAAATCCTGGGAATGATTTAAAAACCTTGTTTTACGTAATCCATTATTTTCCCCCCCCTCAAATGAGTAACAAAATGTCTTTCTGCTATTCAGAACAGGGTATTTAAAAAAAAACTTAAGACTTGAAGATTAAGGCAAACAGGACCTTAGTTTGAATATGAAAAGTATAGGAATAAAGATTTTTTCCAGTAGTTGATATTCTAAACTATGCAAGATAAATTATTGGATTCTGATCCTGATTTCTAATTTACCTCAGTGTTTTTCTTTTTCAGGTAATTTGTAAACCTTCAAAATAGGCTACCTTTCATCCTAGAGGTAGAAGACAAAGTAATAATAAATTTAAGCTTTGGTTTTGGTTTTTTTAAAAATTATAGTTGATATCTAAAGAGAGGATTTTACAGTGCCTTTATGACCCTGGCCCTTATGTTAGATATACTTCAGAACTGCAATATAGTTAACACAATTTGTAAGTTGATCTTACAGTCCAATCTACCTCATATGATTGCTTCAAGAATAAAACTGAAAGTGGAAATACTATATATTTCACTGGAGATCCCAGAATAAAAGATATCACCCTAATCAAAAAATAAGTTGACACAAGAGCAGTTCTCCCATAACTACATTTGGACCAAACCTATTTATGTTAATGAGCATTTCAATTTCCATTACCAGAAAAGCATGAATCTCATTTGTCTACCATTAGATTAACATGTTTTTCAGTATTAAAATAGCTCAAGAAATTTATAAACAATGTTTTTAATATTACACATACTCGGCAACTAGAAAATCAGTATTACAAATACTCAGCTAACTAATAAAGCTAATAAATATTTTTGCACGTATGAGCTAAAATGGGATTTTTGGAGTCAAGGACAGTTTAATATAGAAGTGTCGATCCATAAAAAAAAAAAAGGGTCAGAAAGGAATTTACTCTTTGGGAAATGAGGCTGCAGAAAAAGAAATTAGGAATACTATCACAAATTTGATATAATCTATGCCAGGGGTCTCCAACCTTGGCAACTTGAAGACTTGTGGACTCAATTCCTAGAATTGGCTGGGGAATTCTGGGAGTTGAAGTCCACATGTCTCAAAGTTGCCAAAGTTGGAGACCCCTGATGTATGCAGTGTGGATTATGCTTGTTGAAAGAAGTGTAGAAGAGGTCTGACTGTAGATTGCTAAAACGTGCATCTTTGTGTATTTTTCTTTGAAATAAATACTTCATTTCCAATATTTTTATTCCATGTGCATGTTCTGAAAGTGCAGTGCTGTTGTGGGTTAATTTTATTGCTGCGACAAATAAAACAGAGGAGTTCATTAAGTCTTGGCTGGTTTCAGTAGACAAGCAAAGCTTTTTCTGTCACCCCCATGGACTAAAAAGAAATTCGACAGTCAATTCATGGTGCTGTTAATATTGATAAATGTTTGATGGAAGTAAAACAACTGAAACTACGTTAACCCAAGTCACAAATGGCACATGAAACCAAAACTATATCATGACTTAACATGTGAATAAATTTGATAAAAGCACAACTCTAAAACTGCCTGGTATAATCCTCAAAAGGAAATCCTCAATAGTGATACTATGGCACAGTATGGGTTTTGTGGCCAGGCTGGCTGCTTTTGTGCTGGTCTGAGATAGCAAGGAGAGAGAAATATATTGAGAGCATAGCTACAGCATCCCAAGAGCAAATGATTTGCTCTGCTGCTAACCAAGACTATTGTATATATACATTGATTTTGGGGACTTAAATCCTGGAAGAAAACCTTTGTTGTCAGCTGCTGGGGGACATACTGCAGGTTTGAGCTGTTAAATGAGAAGAAGGGAGAGAGGGAAAGGAGATATGTTTGAACCTGTGCTGCTTGAGACATCAAGGCAGAAAATGGCTTTGGAGAAGCTGTGCAGGAAGTTGCTGGCTATCACTGTACAAGTGCTGATCCATTGGAATGTGCATTTTCAGTTTCTGGCTCCAGAGGATGAAGATGTCAGTTGGAGGCTTCCCTGGGAGAAGTGAAAACCCAAACAGGGACATGCTTCGTCCCAAACCCAAGGCAGACACCTGGAGCCTCCAGGGAAGCCCCAGACCAGGAAAGGCAGAAGATCCAAAGGGAGGTACATCACCCAACATATACACACAGGAATGGCTGATGAGATCCAAAAAAAGCATGACAAAATTGTTTGATCACGCTCAAAAATAACTCTACCTGTTCCCTTTCTGCCCCTTTGAATAAAACAGAGGTGCAAGAAACGGGAGAAAAAGGGAAGTAGGAGGGTGATTGCTAGCAAATAGCCCTGGGAAAGAAAAAAAAAACCAGGGCCTGAGAAAACATGGACATTGCTGTAAATGGTTCCATTTTTTTCACTAATTTCTTAAATTTATCTTTATGTACTAAAACACCAGTTTCTGTCTCAGTGAAGCAAATGCCCTCAAAGTCACACCCTCAGTAACTAGGACTGATACCAATATAATCAGTTGAAATTTGGAAGGATAGGATTTTGGTAAGTTATGTGAAACAACAGCCCTACTCATTCGGAAAACCAAAATGGAGACATAGGACCCTATCCCAGTGCCTCTGTCTCAAGTTCTTGGTTGCTGGGGAAGATCAGCTGCTCAATAGTTCAGGTAGTCCTTGACCTACAATGACAATTGGGTCTGGGATCGTTGTCGCCAAGCAATGCAGTTGTAAAATGTGGCTGCTTTGCTTACGGCAATCCAGGCCGTCCTGGAGTTAAATAAATGCCCTGGTCATTAGGCAAGGCAACTTCTTTCCAGCATGAGCCAGGGAGGGTATGCAAGATTGTGGAGGAGGGTCAGAGAAGGTGCACAAGAGGCTCAGAGCCACTTGGATTTTCAGGCCCGAAGTCAAAAGGCTTCTGAATCCTCTCCACTTTGGGACTGAAAATCTTCCATGGCAGAAAATCCTGCTTGGGTTTTGGCAAAGGGCGTGATCAGCCAGCCTCCAGAGACCAGAAGGAATCTTCTCAGCAAGTGATAGCAGTTGTGACCTTCTCAGTCAGCTTCCCCATTAATTTTCTGAGGACTCGGCAGAGAAGATTGTAAATCATGTGATTTTAGGGCCCTTGGCAACCGGTGGTAAGTGTAAATGGGTTGTCAAGAGCCCAGATTGCAATCACATGACCAAAGGGGCACTGCAACAGCTGTAACTTTGGAGACTGGTTGTAAGTCCCTTTGTTCAGTACTGCCCTAACTATAAACGGTCACTGAACTAATTGTTGTAAGTCAAGAACTATTTGTAGTCCTTTTAAATGACCGATTGCCTGGTACAGTGACTTTATGACTTTGTAGGTTGTAAAGCAAAAGAAAACCGAAGTAAGAATATTAGTGGTTGCAGTTTCACTTAGTGACATGTTTCACTTAACCACCAAGTTACAAGTTCCAACTGGTTACTAAATCGAGGACTACATGTATAGCTGTAGTTCTCCACATCATCAGGAACCCTGATTGTAGTTTCATTACTCTGTGAATCATTGTAACGTAACTCTATTTTGTCGAAAGTGGCAACTATAATATCACTTCAGATATACCCTCTCCCCAATATATACCTCATCTTCAGCTTTTCAAATACTTGGAAAGTGCCAACTGTTTTACAAAATAAGATAGCTAGGACATGTGGCATTTACAAGTTGCCTAAACTTCCTAAAATATATCTTTCTTCTGAAACGGCTTCACCTAAAAATGACCTTGCAGCATCCAGAGTAGCTTGATGAATGGCAGCTTTAGAAGTTGATCAAATAAATAATACAACAGCTGGAGCTTTAGGAAGGTGCTTGACAAATTCTGCTATCTCAGAGTGCCAAAAGGTGTTCTTCATTCATTACTTAGCAGAGGTAGTCTCTGTGTCTTGGGTGAAAGCCACATTGCAAACCTCCTGGGGAAAAAAAAATCTTTATTTCTGGCACACTGCCATGTCATGCCCCAAACACAGGCAAATATTACACACAAAAAAAGACAGTTTTATTGAAATCTCAGATCTTGTATGAAACAAAATTGAATCCCTAAAAAAAGTAATGTCTTGCTGCCCTCAAATACCAAAGGTCTAGCATTGGTCCTCAAATATTTAAGTGTTTCACCATCATCTTGAAATGTTCACAGTCAGAACTGTTTATCGAGTAAAGGAACGAACGTGACGTCCTCTTCCACTGCTTCCGCTAACAAATTTTCCTCTTGAACCACCACTACCACTGTTGTTGGTACTTGCCCAAGATGGCGTAATTCCACCACGACCTCTGGAAGCACGATCACGGGGGCTTGGCCGGTAGCCTTAAACAAATGGGAAGGTTATTGGCAACAGTATCTATGCACTTCTAGCGGGATCTACAAGTTATGCATTATAATGTTCTGACGGAAGCCCCTTCAAATGACCAAATTAAATCTTCTTAGTATACAGGAAAACATACCACACTGTTTAAAGAACTAAAATGATATATATAACAGGCAGAGGAAAAAATGTATTAAGATTGTAATTTAGTGCGGCTAAAACCAAGACTTGCTACCAAGATTTTTTTTTTTTTAATGATTCATCAGGGAGGAATTGGGGTGATTGAATGGAGCTGAGCGTTTACTGGTCAGATACCCTTCCTGACTCCTATGCAGAGTTTGCAGCCGATATTTTTTCTCTTTGCGTTGAGACAGAAATATCTGCCGCTACCTAGGATTGAACTCATAGCCTCCTGATTGTGAGGTGAGAGCTCCACCTTCAGGCCACCGCACCACTCTTGCTACCAAGAATAAATAACCTGGCTGAAAATGTGTAAAACGTGAGAACTATTGAGGCTGAAAAAGATATGCTGATTCTGATATTGTCTAATGCATATTTCCAGCTCCCATTTTAATTAAAGTTATGTATTTTAACAATTAATAGGTAAAACATGCAAGTTGTGCAGATAAAGTAAAAGCCTTTAGCAAGGAACTCATGCCATTAACTTCTAATGGGTGTCAGCCCAAGAAAAACTACCCTCATGTTTTTTAGAGTTTTTCTATTGTCTTTTTTTTTTTTTTTTAAAGTACATTAAATTATCTAAGGTGCCTTGAAAAGTTAAACAATGAAATAAAGCTCAAAAACTGGAGAGGGTATAAACATGTTCATGTTAAATGTAGTAAATAAAAAAGTAACTTCAGGATCTTGCTCCAATTGTTTCATGATTGTGTTCTGCCTGTTACACAATATGCTTGCTGCCTGGAAGGCATGCCTTCTATTTTCTGTCATGATTACCCCCTATCTCAGGGAAAATGTTTGACCACCAAGCAGTTATATGTGCTTGCTTTCTATTATTTTGAACAAAACTTACATCTGGTATTCATTTCTCAATTTTGCATTCAATGGTGGTGTTGTGATTTCACCCTTGATTTGTAAGGCATCTTGAGAGCTCCATGCAAAGAACAATTAGATACAAAATATATAAAAGAAATTAATTATACTGTAGAGGAAAACAATCCCTTACCCGCAGAACTTAAAGGCCTCAGAGGGGGGAGAGGTCCTCTGTTGAAGTTGCTCTGACCACCTCGACTTTCACTGTATGTTCCTCGGGGGGAGTTTTGGGCACTCCAGCTTGATCCTCTGGCTCCTTCACGGCGACTATAATTTCCTAAATGAAAAGTGCTACTTAAAGCCAAATGCAGACTGCTCTTATTTTAATTTAGACTTAACTTAACATCTCAGTTTAACAGCATATTATCTTAAAAAATGGCAAACGTAGTACAACAGCACAGGAAGTGAGCAGTGTTAAAGCAGAGGACAGGCGAAAGAATGTGAAAAAAAAAAACATGTAGATTCTGCTTTTGTACTTGCAACAATAAATAATATGGCAGTATGACAATGAATTTCACTTTAAGGAATATGTGAGATAACTGACTGTCAACCTGCCTTCCTTAAGAGCTCAAAGTTTTCAAGTTCAAGTCAGCCATATAACTTACCTTTCGAAGCAGGTGGTGTGAAGAATCTGTTTTGGCTGTGAAAGGCTCCACGCCCTCCACGGTTCCCTGAGAAGCCACCACGGGAAGAAATTTTCTGCGAAACTTTAGGCGGCCTCTTGGGAGGTGGGATCCCATCTGGTGGAACCACCTCTTTGCTCTCTGCAGCTACAAAGTCATCAACATGCATAGAGGGCGGCCTGCTGGTATTCTGTTTCCTCTGACGGAAGATGTCATGGGGGCGGATGCCTTGGCCAAATGCTCCCCTGCCTCTTCCTCTAGGTGGAGGTACAATATGAGCCCTCTTGGCAGGTTCGATGTATTCTGACTTTCCACTACAGAGATGCAAGAGAGAAGGAGAATTTTACAAATGCTTCACAAGCCAGCTAAAATCACATTAAACCTTTCTTGCTAATTTGTGGTCACTTTTCTGAATATTTTTCAGAGTTGAACTACGTTGACATTGCTAGTTCAAGCAAGCATTTTCCTATCAGTTAAATACAAATAGTATTACTATAACTCACTGATATATTCTACAGAATTTACCAAATCTCAGATTTAAGTCTAAAAGGGGTTTAAGGAATCTTCCTTTCTTTCACCAATCTGTCATATCCTTATTTCATTCTAGCACATATATTTGTAATATCTTAGAAAGAGAAATGCTTCTTTCATTGGAGCCCACTGTACATTCTTTGTGACAAAATAATCCAGACTGAAGCTCACCCACATTGGTTAGTTGCATCATTTTCAGCAACTCTTACTTTTTGGCTTGTTTTGTTTTGTTTTGTTTCCCCAACTATGAAACTGGAAATTTCAGGGTTCATTTTTCTAAATCTTGTGATATACAACACATGGAATTTGAATGATTTAACATAGTTCACATAAACTATTAAGCTTATGAGATGTTTGCTGCAACAATGCAAACAATGTGCTGAATAGTTTGTGACCACAGTTGTTAATCTCATTATATCGTGCTCACAAAATTACAATTTGTGCAGTGAAGTTATATAAATCCATCTTTAGGTATACATATTGCATATATATAATTGGATATACAGGTAGTCACTGCTTAATGATCACAATTGGGGCAGAAACTCTGTTGCCTAGCGAAATACCACATGATTTTGATGGACTTATGACCTCACTTCCGCTGAGGTTGTTAAGCGAATTAGCCCCAGTTTATGCGAGATATCATATGACCATGACTTGCAATTTTATTGCTGGCTTCTCTATTGACTGCTTGTCAGAAGCCTGCTGTGGTACATACAAATGGTGAGCATGTGATTACTGGGATACTTTAACAGTTGTAAATGCAAGGACCAATCGTAAAGTTAATTTTTTAGCATCTTTAAATCACGGCTAAACAGACCAGCCATTAAGTGAAGTCTACCTGTACTGAGTAAAGGCATCAGGCTAGAAACCAGGAGACTGTGGGGAATGAATGAACCTTAGGAATGAAGCCAGCTGAGTGACCTTGGGCCAGTCATTCTCTCTCAGTCCTAGGAAGTAGGCAATGACAAACCACTTCTGAAATCTTGTCAAGAAATCTGCAGGCACTTGTCAGGCAGTTTTGCCATGAGTCAACAATGACTCGAAGGCACACAGAAATTGTGCAAAATCAAGGCCACTGGTTACCTGGAAGTTATAAATGTCTCATGCTTGTGTTTGCCAAGTTTAAAGCCTTTTGTGGTTTTGGTCCGACCAGGAGAAGAAGGCTCTGTAATAAATGACCTCTCTAGCTCTGCTTGCAGATCAAAGTCACTACATCCTTTTTCTGACAGTTCAATTAAGTCAACTTTCACCTACAAGAATGTGAAAATATTCCATTTTAGTAAATCCATGAGTAACATACTAATACTCAATATAATCAGAATAGAAAATATTCTACACTACAAAATAGAAAAGGAAGAAGACTTAGTAGAGTGGTGATGTGAATCCAAATCTCCTGATCAATCTTTTCCTTTAGAAACTATGCTATAGTAACATGCAGATTAGATGGAAATTATCTGCAGGAATAATAATAATAATAATAATAATAATAATAATAATAATAATAATAATAATAATAATAATAATAGTAGTAGTAGTAGTAGTAATAATAGTAATAGTAATAGTAATAATAATAATAATAATAATAATAATAATAATAATAATAATAATAATAATAATAATAATAATAATAATAATAATAATAATAATAAGAAGTTGGAAGGGACCTTATAACCCCTCCAGAATTATTAGTTAACAGCTCGAAGAATGTGTATTAAAGGCGTTCTTTAAAATAAAAGCTTTTCATTTATTTAATTTATTAAAATCAAGGCATTTCAAATTCAAAGCACTCTGTAGAATGTACCATTCAGATCTGGCACTGACTGGACAGATTTTCAAACCTGATTATTGACCACAAGAATGTAGGAAACAACAGTATCAACTGAAAGACATAGAACTTCAAATTTAATAGTGTCCCAAATTGTAGCAAGTCTCTGTCAGCTGTCAGCTCTTTGTCAGCTTTATCAAATCAAAGGGATTTTTGCAAAATAATACTGTAATCAGCTATTAATATCAGCTCTGTCCCCAGGCTGACCAAATACATAAAATATTATGTCTAGGAGCAAAAGTAGAAAAAGGTCACTTGTACTAAAAAATAAATAAATGAACCCGAGTCAAAGAAGATTTCCATAGCATCTAGTAAATTGTTTGTCAGATCAAAGGGAATTTCCAAAAAGATGCTAAAATATGTAATTCAGGATGGGAGAGAGGAAGTTGATACGAAAAATGAAAATATGAAATTATACTGGATAACCCCAAGTGCTAGCAAGCTTAACATAGGAGTTTGAATTCAATATTGTATTACTCACAGAGTTGAAAAATATTCCCCCAAATTACTTTTTAATTATTTACCATGTCAAGATCAGTTTCAATTTCTTCAGCCTGGAATGGTGAGAACCACATAGACTTCAACTGGTCATCTATCACGTCTGCCAAGATGTACATAGTCCTGTAAGGAAAAATACAGCTTTTATTATTGGTCAATATTGGTTTGACACCTTAGGAATAAGTTGATGTTACTAAAATTCATCAAAACCCTTTCATCTCTTTCCTCCAACCACTATTTACTAAATCTTTTCCTAAGACCAAATTCTAGTTATCCTGCCAAAAATCTTCTTGTAGCCCACATTGTTACATCATTATGAAGATCCGTTCTAACTAAAGATAAAAGGACAGCCCTTTACTAATACAAACTGTTGCCATTTTCTCATTCAGTTGCAACTATTAGCTGTTTTATTATTTTAAAACTATATCACATTATTTTACCTGTCAAAAGTTATACCTCAATACATGGTATAATAGTAAAAAAATGTAAAGTAAAAAGGAACAGATAGAACGCTAGAAGCAAAAATATACTTGTTTGAAGAACAACTAACAGAAAGAAGGAAAAGATTGGTCTCCATGTTTTACAGAGAAAGAAAATGAATGATTTAGCATAATAAATATAGTATTAAGAATTATACAATACTGAGGAATTTCTACTCTGCTCCACAATGAACTAAAACTCATTTATTTAAATGAGATCCAAATATACCAATTCCATAAATTATAGTTCTCTTGTCCATATAAAATGTCTGTTTGTTACTTTACCTATTATTAAACAGATGTTGCAGAGATTCTGGAGCAGGCAAAATTGGTTCCACATCTTGATCACTTAGAGGACAAGCCTCTCCAGCAGATTCTAACATCTGCCTAAGTCCAACAACATTATCCAGTAATGTTTCCAGGCTGTCGTCTTCCTTAGAACACTCCTAGATAAGAAATTCTACAGTCATCAATCATATAAAATCTAGCATTCTGGACAGTTAACAAGATATACAGAGAGAGCATTTCACCAGAATATATTTATTTTGGATTCCCATTAGAGATGATGCACTAACAACACAATTATAAGCAGTTGTATTAACGTAATGCAGCAAAAGGTGGCACTTTAAAGGTGAATAGATTTATTAAAAATTAATTTGTGTATACTAGAAGCCATTTCATCTGATATAGCATACAAAATGCTGTTGGCATGTTATGTAAAATCAAGAAGATATGTAGACAACAAGACCAAATAACCATAAAATCTGATAGATGCAGGCAGAGAATTCTGTGAAAAGCTAAATGAATGCAGGATAGCAATCATGATCAAGAAAATCAGAATGACTGTGTTTATCATCCAAAAATGTGATAAAATAAATCTTATATTTCTCTCATTAGCTACAGTAACTATTCAACCTGAATAATGCACACACAATAAAGGTAGTCCTTGACTTACAACAGTTCATTTAGTGACCATTCACAGTTGCAACATCACTGAAAAAAGTGACTTATGACCATTTTTCACACTTATGACCATTGCAGCATCCCCGTGGTCACATGATCAAAATTTACACAGTTGGCAACTGACTCACATTTATGATGATTGCAGTGTCCTGGGATCATGTGATCACCTTCTGCGACCTTCTGACAAGCAAAGTCAATGGGTAAACCAGATTCACTTAGCAGTCATGTAACTAACTTAATAATTGCCATGATTCACTTAACAACTGTGGCAAGAAAAGTCACAAAATGGGGCAAAAATCACTTAATAAATATCTCACTTAACAACATACATTTTGGACTCAATTGTAGTCATAAATCGAGAACTGCCTGTATCCAATATTACTACCGTATAAGTTTTCACTTATGTTAAATAAATATATTATTTTTTAAGTGAAAGTTACATTACCAAAACCAGTTTCTCCAGTTCAAGGAGCAGGTTTTCAGGAGTCTCTTCTTTGGTGTGCAACTGATACTTTAATTCTGCAGTACTAAGACCCAGGGTTCTGGTGGGATGACTTCCATCTACCTCCGCAAGACTCCCATCATCCCCACAACATCCCTGAAGAACATGAAAAAGTATCTAGATGAAAAACTACTGCCAAAGGTATAAATAGCCATGTTATATGCAACATAATGTTGCCAATAGAGGACACATAAAATAAACAAACATTCAAAAATCTTTATAACAGCTGTAAAATATAGCTTTGTGTACACTTGTTTTCATCAAAAAAATGCATTATTTGTTATAGAAATAGCTAAGATATTAAGAATGCAAAAGTAAAAAGTTGAAGCTGTAATCGTATTATTTCTATCTTACTGCTCTGAAGAGTTAGATGTTAATGCTTTTATTTTTTCGCCCCTTTGTCCTACAGTTCTCCTTTTACCATTTCCCATTTTCCCACTATTTTCATTTTCATTTGTATTTTATATTTTGATTAATTTAATAAAAATTATATTTAAAAAAAGAAGTATACACTCATTCTGTTCTTTAAGATGAACCTCCTTTCAATACGAAATAGATCAAGACGTCTTTCCTTTTCAATATCCATGTGGAAACATCCTTATAGAATATACATCAAAGGGATTTTGCAAAACACTTTTTTATACTTGCAGATCCATCATATGAAGCTCTTTTACAAAACCATATTGTTGACTATGTGATCATACATAATTGCTCTTAGAACTTTTTACTTCTCTATAATCAATATAATTATGAGGATTTTCAACGTTCTGAGAATAGTGGTTTGAATTACTTGATGAATTAAGTGTATTTATTAAGCAACTTTTGAGTGGTTCACAAAGTAAGAAAAAATTATAATCGAACCACATAACAATACAGTAGCATTAAAGGCAAATGAATATAAAGATGGCAAAACCAAAGCAACAAGAAAAACATGCAAACGCTACTCAAAGGGAGCTTCAACCACCCTACCTAAAAGCCTGGAAACATTCCCTTGCTGAAAACCATCTGATATTCCTATTGTTTTATGTTTTATTATTTGTTGCTTTGATGGAATAATTGTAGAGGATTTTTTTTTAAAAAAAAGGAGATAAACCTGGCATATTTTAGCAATAGTAAAGCAAGATATAAAACTTCTTCAATGACATAACCTTAAAATCAATACTAACAAACCAAATTGACACTCTGTTTAGAAAGCATCTTAACTATTTAGAATAGCACATTAGTCTACTTCAAAGATATTTTGCTAAATTGCAGTGTAACAGCAACACTGCTGGAAAATGTTAGCTTGTATTGACTTACCAAAGGATCAGAATTTAGTATCTGTCTCATGAAATCCAGAAAGGAAGAGGCAAGTTCTCCTGTGTCTTTACTGAAGCTGCTCACTATTCTCTTCAATACTGTTTGCAGAGCATCACAGTGTTTTGCCAGAGAACTACGGTTGGTTCAAAAAGAAATGTTTTACTTTACCTACTGAATTTAATGTAGCACATAAGCGATCAAGAGACTAAAAAGCAACTAGTTCATGTCTTCATAAATGAGTATTGTTAGATATTGCTAAATGTGAAGTAATTTCATTGTACTTAATATTCTTAGGTGTAGCAAAGGCTCAGATTACTACAATACTTTTAGATTAGTCAGCCAACTGCAATACCTAAACTACACACAAAAAAGAAATACTTTTAATTGCAGAACTGATAAACAGAATCTGTCGTCTACGAGGCAATTCTTATTCCTTCATTTGCATAAGAGGAGGTCTCTTCTAAAATAATTGCCATAGCAACTGATAGCCAAAACAGCCTCTATCAATACTCTCTAAAAGACTGACTGCAATTCTTATTATTGAGGCATACTCTTATCTCATTTCTTTTAATATAACATTGAAACCAAATACCAGCAAAAATAAAAATAAAGAATAACAGAGTTGGAAGGGACCTTAGAGGTCTTCTAGTCCAACCCCCTTCTCAAGCAGGAGACCCTATACCATTCCAGACAAGTGGCTGTCCAGTCTCTTCTTAAAAGCCTCCAGTGATGGAGCACCCACATGAAGCATGATGAAGCATGACATCATTGGAGCCAACCCACAATCTTTCCATATTAACTATTACAAATGGGTTCATCCACCTCCATGGCCCAATGCAGGGAGAAAAGAAGACCGCAGGACGCAGAATACTTTATTCTCTTTATAAATCTGCAAACAGATGCAAATGTGATGACATCATTGAACAAAGCACATGCAGTCAACTAGTTTTGTAATCCTAATTATCACCTCTGGGACAGAATTTATACATCATCTTCCAAGCTCAACTTTCAGAATTTCAGTGAAGAATTTTACTGGAAAATTCATCTTAAATTTTGATTGTAAGAAACAGGACATAAACAGTATTGAAAGATACGACGCTCACTTTAGGAAGCTAATTTTTCAGGTACTAATTTTCACTGTAACTTTTTCTTGACGTTGAACTGATATGCCTAATCTCCACTGAAAATGAATGGGAACTGCCCAAAATTTACATGTACTTTTAGAAAGATTTGAAATGGGGAAATTATACCTTTTCAGATGATAGAATCCATAATCGTGCTCTGTAAGGAACATCATTGTCCTGATACAAGTCAGCAAGCAGGTATAGCTGCTTTCAGCATTAATAATTGTTTCTATCAGGCAGTCACAGATGGAAGCTATGAGTTCTTTGCCTGGCAATGAATTGGAAAGCTGCTCCAACTCAGAAAGAGTGCTTTCTGAGGAACTGGGCAAGATCAGGGCAATATCCTGTAAAAAAAATAAAAATCAATGCATTATTGAAAGGCAGGGGCATATTTTATAATTATGACACTGCAAGCAAGAGCTGGGTCTCAAAGAACTAATTTAGAATGTGCCTTGGTCCAGGGAGAAAAGCCTCAAAGATTTTCTCTTTTTCGAATAACAGACCAACACGACATATTACAAAAGATATCTGAGATTCCCTACAGTAGTAATGTTAGTGGCACAGAAAGCAGATTTATTGCTCACAATAATTAATTGACTAATAGGTAACTCCTTTAGGTCGGTGGGCACATTGGGGATTTTGAGAGCATGTTGTATATATTCTTATAAAATGGCAACATAATGGAAACTGCTAGTCATCAAATGCCAATTTAAAGCTACAATAAAGGTTCTTCTTTGACATCTACTCTATTGCTTATTTCTAGGTATCCTATTAGATCAGGGGTTCCCAACCTGAGGTGCTCGCACCCCCTGGGGGTGTGAGACGATATTCCAGGGGGTGCGAAAACTTGGGTTTTCAAAATTATAGTTTTGTTGTTGTTAGCTGCGAAGTCGTGTCGGACCCATCGCGACCCCATGGACAACGTTCCTCCAGGCCTTCCTGTCCTCTACCATCTTCTGGAGTCCATTTAAGCTCACGCCTACTGCTTCAGTGACTCCATCCAGCCACCTCATTCTCTGTCGTCCCCTTCTTCTACTGCCCTCAATCTTTCCCAGCATTAGGCTCTTCTCCAGTGAGTCCTTCCTTCTCATTAGGTGGCCAAAGTACTTGAGTTTCACTTCAGGATCTGGCCTTCTAAAGAGCAGTCAGGGTTGATCTCCTCTAGGACTGACCGGTTTGATCGCCTTGCAGTCCAGGGGACTCGCAGGAGTCTTCTCCAGCACCATAATTCAAAGGCCTCAATTCTTTGCGTTCAGCCTTTCTTATGGTCCAACTTTCACAGCCATACATTGCAACTGGGAAAACCATGGCCTTGACTATACGTACTTTTGTTGGCAGGGTGACGTCTCTGCTTTTTAGTATGCTGTCTAAATTTGCCATAGCTTTCCTCCCCAGGAGCAAGCGTCTTTTAATTTCTTGGTTGCAGTCCCCATCTGTGGTGATCTTAGAGCCCAGGAAGATAAAATCTGTCACTAAAATTATAGTGTATATGCGTAATTCGTTGCCATTATTTCAAACTTTTGTAAGGGGTGCGGGAATATATCAGAAGCGTTCTAGGGGTGCGGGATACAGAAAAGGCTGGGAGCCACTGTTATTAGGTAATACCAATCTGCTACATTATTACAGAAATCTTAAGAGTAGCCAACTTGCTTTAAAAGCATGACAACAGATTATTCAACATATTGCCTTAGAATTTATTCACTTTTTGTAAATTTGTAACACTTGTCTGTGATCAGAAATAAAGAAGTTTGCTTTTCTCAGCAGATGAACATGCTTTCAACATGCTGGATTCAACTACCTATTCTTTTCACTTTCAAAGAATACCTATGTATTCTATAGTTTGGGGGACTTGGAATATCTAGTGTTGGAAGTCTGGCATGTATCAACATAACTATCTGTAAGCATAATGACCCCTGGGAATCAGTTGCCTATTGCTGCATTATTTCCAATGCAAAGTTTTCTAAAGAGGGAAGTCTTTTGAATCTTGACTAGTGAACTTAAGAATGACTATTAGATTCAATATTAGAGGCTTTTTTCTAAGGGAATGCTCATTTAGAACTATTATTTGCACAGAAGCAGAAATTGAGGTTTAATTCAGAAAGTTCAGCAAAACTAAGCCATCTAAAACTAAAACTAGAATATGCAAAATAATAGAATACAAAATTCTAATTACTGTAAAATTTCAAACAGAGCAAAATTAAAAAACAAAACAAATTATTAATATACACAAATTTACCATATTAGGAATTAGGACATCCTAGACACATAAACAAATTATTACAATCCAAGTATTACAAAACCCTGCAGTAAACTGCAGATCTTTATAATTCATTCTGTTGATCTGTTCATGTGGTAAATTACTTGGGGGTCATTAATCTGGAGAAATGTCAGCATTTAGTATTGGGGAAGTATCCAAGGGAGGAAATCACACACACAAAAAAACCCAGAATGTAAATACGCATATGTTGGTTGCACTACCATAGTACAGCAGACAAGATTCTGAATCTGTTCTCATATACAGCACAACTATTTCCAAAAAAAGAATATCTTTAGAAGTAGTTCTAAGGACCGGAATTGGTGACCAACAATTCCATCACTAAACAAGACATAATGTAACTACAACAGACTTATGACCTTTCTTCCACCGTCATTATTAAACAAATCACCTCTAGTCATTAAATAAGACATCACATGACCACAACTTTTGATTTTACTGCTCGCTTTTCCATTGATTCTATTTCTTGGAACCTGGCTGTGAAGCACACAAATTGTGATCACATGACCACAGGATGCTGCAATGGTCATAAATATGAGGACCAGTCATAAAGTTATATTTTTTCAGCCCTTATAACTTCTGCGGTCGCTAAACAGAACAATGGTTAAGCAAGGACTACCTACAGTCCATTATTTCACAGCCTACCAATGCATTACAGTACATTCAGGTATCTAAGTGTGTGAAGATGTAACCATGGGAACACGTAGAGTGAAGAAAATTAAATTAAATTAAATTCTTATTTAGATTTTCCATTTTAAATACCTGGTCACAGAAGGACTGTAAAATAGAAGCTAAGTATTCTGAACACTGCTGATGAATGATGTTTTCCCCTGCAGTTTGCATCAAAGTCAAAAGTTCTAGGAAAACTTCGGTGTATTTTTCATCGCCTTTAGCAGTTCCATTAATCAGGTGCAAAATAGCCAATTTACAAGCTTTGTGCGAAGCCAGAGCATCAAATAAAGCAAGCAAGCGAGTGGTCTGACCAGTGTATTGTTTCTCCTTATCTTCTGGGTTGCTGAAATGATGAGAAATTTCTTTATTAGGATGACAGCACACTAGATAGAAATGTAAATCGAAACAAACATGTTTGAATATTTCCATTCACCCCTTTCGCTCTCTCTCAATGTAGATATATAGATATATACAGTACATATATATATATATATAGATAGATATATGTAAACAATATTCATTTCTGCACAAATGTAAACTGCCACCTATCTGAAAAGTTACCAGCGTGAGGGATTACTACCATAGCTACATGGGTAATAATAATGTTAGTGGTATTTAAGTGGCTTGAATGAAAACAAATATTCAGGAGATGGAAGCAAATTTTGGAGGATTTTGTCCAGTTTCACCCACTTCTCTCTACTAATCCTCTAACTTCTAACTGTTCTAGAACTATAAAGAAATGAAATGAAATGAAATGAAATATGTTTTGATGTGTAGTTCCCTAACACTTGACACACTATTCAAAGATCAAACCTGGTTCTTGCCCCCAACCCCACAATACACACTGGTGCTACAGAACACATTCTGTAGCTAGACGGACAATCACGTAACTGAAGGAACAGAAGGAGTAGGGTCAAAAGCAATTGATTAAGTGTTGAATAAGATAGGAAAGGAGAACGTACAGGACCTCTTAAGTCTACATTCAAGTGTGAGAAGGCAAAATTGTAACCAATGAGATCAACTTCCCTATTTTTGACAAATCATTAAAACAAATTATTAGACAATAATTGTCTTGTTTAGGCAATATTAAATAAGATATTGAAATGTACCTTTGCAGATCTTCTACAAGTAGATCTAAGACAGTTCTCATAATAAGGAGAGCCGTTGGTGAGGCCAAGTCACACAATTGTACACAAATGCGCCTTAGCATATGCTGAATGGGCTGGCAAGTGGAGCCAGAAAAGGATCGTACTATTTCTTGCAGTAATTTTGCCTGGACATGAAGATGCATGCTCCAAAGTTTTCTAGTATTGAGAGCTACTGATAAGTCATGTGGTTCAATAACCTATGGAAAACAAAATAATGCTTTGAAATGCACAATAATCATTGCTATTCTCTACTCTGGAATTTCATAGAAAATATATGTATTGCCAAGAAGAGTATGTCAACTGGAATTCATATTCAAAATTATTCCCACAACCAACAGCCCTATAGAGGCACATAAATGGAAACAAGTTTACACATCCAGGTGCTCCATACAAATATCCCTGTGGTACCTGGCCCTATATTTTGCTTGGTTCTCCAGATTATATTTTGTTTAATGATTCTAGACAGTAATAAAACCAACTTCTGCATGTATGCAATATAATTATATTAATAAAAATAAAATTCATAAATACGTTTCATAGCTCCTCAACTGTCAGATCAGCTTATCTTTAAAATCAGTTGGTAGTTTTTATTTACCTGAGTGGTCTGCATAGGCAGTGGAAGAGGCAGTAGTTCTGAAAGTAATATAAGGCCAGAGAAAAATCCTTCTGGAATTCTTAGAACAGAAGAAAGAACCTCTTTTAGCATTAGTGACCAAGTATTATTGGCTAGAGTTTCTTCGGAGATAGTTAACTTCTCATTAACACCCTGGGTGAAAGTCAACAAGATATCAACAATATCATTCTGGATTTTCTGTTCATCACTGTCCAAACGCCCAGAGAGTGTTATAGAACATAAAAGCATGTGTAAAGAAATAAGTGCTGAAGGAACACGCATATCTTTAAATTCAAAGGATCCACCCCGTAGCAATTCAGTCAACATGGTCTTCAAAAGTGTGAGAGTACATCGGGCCATAGAGATTGTAGTGACTCTGTGAAGAGTTGTTCCCATGTTGACATGGAGTCTCCAGGGCTGAATAAGAATGCTGTTTAGTTTTTGCAGAATTCTGATAAAAGTGTCCATTCCTTCAGAGGAGAAGAGCTGAATAACTGCCAGGTTCCATTTAAGGTCCTTCTGCTGACCTTTATGAATGATAGGAGAAATAATATATAGTCTTTATATTTTAGTCTCTTATTTTATTATTAAGCACAGGTAGTCCTTGACTAACAACAGTTCATTTAGTGACCATTCAAAGTTACAATGGCAATGAAAAAAGTGACTTATGACAGTTTTTCACACTTATGATCGTTGCAGCATCCCCATGGTCACATTATCAAAATTCAGAGGCTTGGCAACTGACTCATATTTATGATGGTTGCAGTGTCCCAAGGCCATGTGATCAGCTTCTGTGACCTTCTGACAAGCAAAGTCAATGGGAAAGCCAGATTCACTTAACAACTGTGTTACAATTGCAATGGTTCACTTAACAACAGTGGCAAGAAAGGTCGTAAAATGGGGCAAAACTCACTGAACAAATGTTTCACTTAGCAACATACATTTTGGGCTCAATTGTGGTCGTTAAGTCGTGGACTACCTGTAATATAAATTGGACACAATGATTCTGTTGGTGACCAAAGGTAAATATTTTTACATACTTCTTTCACTCAGCAAAAATGAACTGAGAATTACTCCAGTGTGTGTATATATGATCAATATACATATCCAAAGAACAATATATTTTAGAATGTTTGTGAGTGTGATTTAATACAAATACATTCTACTGAATGAGAACTAAGAAGTTAAATATTGTTACCTTCAACAGGAGGCGGAGGACATGCAATATGACACAAGACACGAAGTGCTGTAGGGAGACCAACTCCTTCCTGAGTCATCAAGCTATCAATGTTCTTTAAAGTAAAGAAGTAGATAATGATTTAAAAATAAATATTCAAAAGGGATATATCTGATTTAACAGACAACATTGCTTCTGCACAAACAATGGAGAGATCAATTTAATTTTTGTACACAACCGAGAGTGTTACGCAAAAGCCAGTTCCCCATTTTGACTAATAGTGTAGATTTTTGGACTTGAAGTTCACTTATACAGAAAGCACAGGGATATGGAAAGCCTGACTTATGTAACTCACCAGCAACTATTCAGCAGTCTAGCAATGGATTTGGTTCAAGATTTGGTCCTTCCTTATTGCGCAATACATCCAGCTTTGTTTTTAAAAGAGAACAATTTGTATGTGTTCTGTTAGGTCACTATTCCAATATTTAAAATATTTGGATACCAAACTAAATGTTAGCATATATTTGTTTCACGAATATTTAAGTAAAACTGTAAATAGAATAAAGGGGGCTAAGGTAGGAGGACCAATCTAGATCCCAAGAAAGGAGAATATTTGTAGCTCAGGATTGAAATAAGTTTTAAGCAACTCAAAGTGAACAGCAATCATAGGATTGCCAATCCAATTTTTTCCCTTCCCGAAACATTTTAATTGATCAGCATGTCTACTTTCAACATAATCTGAACTAAAATTAAATTCAAAATACATTTGTTCAAAAAGATGAGTAGTTTGCTATTCGAATAAGTCATGTTTATTTTTACTTTTTATTTATTAAATGTACATGCCATTCATCTCACTGTCCAAGGATGGCAATGTAAAGGAAACCATGTAAAAACTAAACATTTGTTATATAGTACAGCAAAAATGCACTCCCCCATATGCTTTTACTTATTTATTTTACTGACCTGTTTAATATATTCAATGAGATTTGGGATGCAATTAATTTCAAATCGGAGTGTTTTCAATGGCTCCAACCATTTACTAAGTTCTAAAAACAAACAAGATCATTTGATGAATGTTATATGATGCGTTCAAAAAAAATGTGAAAACAATTAGAGCGGTTTTGATTCTAAAACAGTGAATCTTAACAATGGAGACATATATTCTGTCAATATGCACACTAGGAACATGGTACTCATTTGTAACCAAAAGTCTAAGAAATTTTTATACAATTTTATAATCCAGTTTGAATATTTTCCATTATTTTTTCTTATAATTCTGTATTTAAGATAATAATAAATAATATAGTAAAATAATAAATAATATAGTAAAAGTAAATGCTGCCCAATTCCCAACTCTAAATAGTTTACAATTATGAAAAACATTTGGGGGGCACCAGACAAAAAAACAACAGTTGCAAACCTTCCAAGCCCAGAGGGGAACAAAAAGGTAGAAAGGCATGTCAGTTGTTCTCCCAAAGACCTGGGCAAGGTCTTTAAGGCGTTCTTAAAGTTCATATACAGTACAAAGGAACATATCAGGAACACTATTAAAGAAATATTTGGCTTGTTTGTCATAAGTAAAGACTGGTTAATCTGACAGCCAGAAGAAAGCCATCTTACTATATGATCAGTGAGATAGCATCTGTTGTGGTATTTGCTTCCTGATCTGTCCATATCAAAAGGCTGGCAAAGACACACTTTTCTTGCTTTCTCCCAAGGGCCACGCACTGAGGCCTTGAGCTCTGCTTGCATACAAATCAAATGCCATTTCTAAGAATGCAGCCTTGGTAGCTATGAACTTTACTACCTAGCAGCCCAAATGTGACTTCCAAGATTGGCTGGTTATATTGCTCGATATTATAGATGCCAACATGGATTACAAGCACTATTTATAACTTATCTAGATTACAGATAACATCCATTACCTTCCCACCAGGAAGATAGCATCACAAACTCTAAAAATTGAATGATCCACAACAAAAGCCCTCTGTCCCCTGAAAGAGTATTTTTAGGACTAGAGCAGTGATGGCGAACCTTTTAGAGACAGAGTGCCCCAAAACGGGCCCCGCCCCTGCTCCACCCCCTGCCCTGCCCCGCCCCCACTCCACCCCACCCTGCCTGCCCGCAGGGCCACTCACCGCCTCCAGGGCCGCTGCAGATCGCCCAGGCAGCCCAGCAGCGCCACGGCGGCCACGCCCTCTGCCCACGCCCCGCAGCATCAACTGTGCGCATTGGGGCGTGAGGGCACAGTCTTGTCTACGCTGCCTGGCTGCCATGTCTTTGGCTGCGCTGCTCCACGTGGGCCACGCTCAGGGGTGACTCTCCTCCAGGGAGGCTGCTGGTGAGGAGGGGGTCGTGGGCAGAGGCAAGGCTGGGGCAACGGCATGTGTGCCCACAGAGAGGGTTCCAAGTGCCGCCTCTGGCACCCGTGCCATAGGTTCGCCACCACTGGACTAGAGCATGTTGGTTCCCTCACCCAAGAACTGAATTCCAAATTTATCATTGAAATCATATCCTCCTTCCCCAAGATTCTCATTCTTCCTGACAACAAATCACTGTTGTTCGGAGGTAGTACATACCAGGAGAACCAGACTGTATACATCTAAACATCTCCAGTTCAGCCAGTTTGCATTCAAAAGATTGGACCTTTTCCCTGACAAGACAGGATTATTGGCACACACTCCCAGTTTATTCCTAACAGATGTCTCCCCTAAACTTGATATGTAAAGTTTTAGAACAAAATAATAAATCAGAAATATTGTTTTTTTCTATCTAGATGAATTTCACAGCAGAAGGAAAAACTACTCCGTACAACTCTGAGATTTCTTATTCCATATTGTATTCAAAAGCATCTTTCCACCAATGAAGTATAAGGCACATAAACCACCAACCTAGATGATTAATGAAATATTTTAAGCAGCTACGGAAACTGGACAGTATTACAAGTTACAATAATTAATACAAATAAAATTAAGAAATTTTTAAATATTATACTTTAAAGGAAACAAAATGCCTGAAAGTGCACTTAATGTATGAAAGAAATCAGATGTATCTATCAGGATTGTCTTTTCCACTTGGTAGCAGACTACACACTACTTTTGACAGCAATTTTGATATTAAATCAAATCAAATTTACAATGTTGGGAAACAGCAGGTATAACTATTCAAGGAACAGAAATCCCAATATTGTTTGGGAATGTAGAATGTAGGACCAGCCTACTTCATTTTAAAGCTGTACAGCAGTACGTGATGTGGAAACAAGAGTTGATTTAAAGAATCTAAGTGATTCATCATTATAGAATATGAGTCTCAATATTTCTTTTAAATTATTTGATGATATCTGTCCATGAATAGTATATTACATTGTTTAAAAACCAATTTTATAAGAAGACTGCTAAAGAACCTAGTAATCTTAATATATACAATAGCAATAGTGAAACAGAATATCAGAAATATTTCTCCTACATCATTTAAAACATTGTCCAACATTGTCCAACAATAACAAACACTGTACCTTGTAATTTGGTATTATTTTCATCAGCTTTGCAAAGCTTCAACAGGGGTGCTGAGTACAGCTCAAGCATCTGGACATCACTTGAAGACTGTACCACCAGTAGAACAAGGATGCAGGCATAATTGTACGCAACTGACTTTTTTGATTTGGAATCACTGAAATGTAAGTTTAAAAAAAAAACCTAGAACTTACTAATTTACTTCATATTACTTCATTTCATATTTTAGTCTTCATACTAAGCATAAAAAATTCAGAGATTAAGTTTCCATCACTGGCTTCCCACCCTCCAGAGATTTAGAGGACACATAGAAATCACAGAAGAAGGAAAAGTAACTGTGCAAGAGGATTCCCACCTGCTCAGCATAGGATTCCATCTTACAGTATATTAAACATAGGAGACCAATATAGTTATCACTAAAGTTGAAGTTGAGATTTTTATCAAGCCATCCTATTCTTTCATAATCCTTCCACTTTTAAAATGTATTATACTCCATATGGAGAAAAGTAATTAAAAGCAAACAATAATCTTTAGAATAAAAAATAATTAATAAAAAACAGTATTATTCTGAACTCAGTTGACATTTCAATCGATCCCGTTACAGATAGTCCTCGAGTTATGATTGTAATTTGAATTAGAATTACCATCACTAAGCACAGCGGTTCTAAACCATGTCACATGATTGCACTGCTTAGTGCAGCGGCTCCCAGCCTTTTCTATACCCCGCACCCCTAGAAAGCTTCTGATATATTCTCGCACCCCTTACAAAAGTTCGAAATAACAGCAACATATACACTATAATTTTGAAAACCCAAGTTTTCGCACCCCCTGGAATATCATCTCACACCCCTAGGGGGTGCGAGCACCCCCAGTTGGGAACCCCTGGCTTAGTGACAACAATCCAGGCAACCCTGGTTGATGTCATGACTCCAGTTGCACGGGGTCATTAAGTAGAAAGGAGGAGGAGTCTCAGGTAAAGAGCATGGGGGGGGAGGTCCTGGGTAGCTCAGTGCAGGCTGTGCACAAGTTGGGAGAGGAAGGTGTTGCAGTTTGGCTCAAGCTTAGGGAGACTGAGGAAAGAGGATGCAAGGTGTGTACGAGCACAGGGAGGCGGGAAAAGAGGGCACAGCGTGCATGCAAGAGAAGGGCAAAACGACAACATAGTCATATGAGCGAAGAAAGTCTGGGAGTGGGGGAGACTTGTATCCTTTCCTAATGCCTTCCCCATTGACTTTGCTTGGGCGAAGCCTGCAGGGAAGCTCACAAATGGTGATTATGTGACCATGGGACATTGCAACCAGTTTATGTGTAAACTGTTTCCCAAGTGCTCAAATTTTGTTCACATGACCGCAGGAGTGCTGCAATGACCGGAACACCTGAGGACCAGTCTTTAAGTCCCTTCGTTCAGTGCCATCACAACTTTGAATGGTCACTGAATGAATGGCCGTAACTTGAGGACTACCTGTACAGGAGCCTACAGAGACGTTACTGAATGTCTAACACTTAGTGATGAGGCCAGTCACTCTCTCTCTCTGCCCAACCCCCCCCCCCTCACAAGAATGCATCTGTGGAACAAGTAGAAAGAAGCAGCATTATGTACACTTTCTTGAGCTGCACAAAACAAAGACAGAATATTGTGAGTCCACCCATTACAGATATAAAGCTAATAATAAATCATTACCCTAATGCTTCTTTGGAATAGAACTCCATTAAAGTAATAAGGCTCTGGAGATTCTTCTCAAGGCTGAAGACATGGGCAACAGCAGCTCTTCCTACTGGGTTAAAAGTGATCAGGTAAAGATTATGAAGTGTTCCCAGGAGATCTGAATGGTCAGTTTCATCAGTGACTATGCAACGCTGGAAGTGGCTGAATAGTTCTGAAATGCACTGCAGTGTCTGAGTCGAATGAAGAAGCCATAAGGGAAATGCTTCATCGCCTGCCCCATCTGTCTGCAGACCTTCTTCTTGATCGAGATCCGAAAACTGACAAAATGCTCGTACCAGCAAATTGGTGGCTTCATATTCAGAGAGGAAAAAAAGGACACCTTTCTGTGACTGTGCTAAAAACCTCAGAATATCTCTGACAGACTGAAGCACTCCAGGATGCACATTTGTTATTGGATTGGACAATAGCAAAGTGACAGACTCCAAAAAATTGTGATTGTGGAGATACCTGAAGAAATGAAAAGAGAAAAGAGAAATAATATTATATTGAAATAATATATCTATCCACTACATTTTCCCATAAGATAGCTAAACTGCAACATCAATATATTTGTATTACAAGGCACCGTTGTGGTTTGGAATAGAAGGCAAATCCCACAAATGCAAAGTGGGATTAATTAATATCACATTAATTAATATCACCAATATTAAAAGCAAAACTGATATCCATCTTCACTGGAGAAAGCAATTATGTTTGAAAGAGTTAGAGGTAAAGGGAAAGCAGGCCATCAGAGAACACAGTGGCTGGACACCATCACAGCTGACACCAGCCAGAGCATAGAACAACTCAAAGTAGTAATGAAAAATTGGAAGATGTGGAGAGACGTAGCCCATAGAATTGCCAAGAATCAGACACGACTGAATGGATAACAGCATCAACATCATCATCATGATATTCATCTAAGTCTGGATTTAATTTCAATAGATCTGTATCTGTTTTTATATTTTCGCATTAAAAAACATAAAAACATCATTTAATTTTTTACTGATTGCTATATATTTATTCAATCCAAGAAACCAAAAATATTTGTTAAAAGTTAATTAAGGATTTTGCAAATCAGATGACCTCAAATGTCCCTACAAACTTACATTACTGAAGCAGATGGCTAATTATTACTATTTTTATCAATATAAGCAGAAAGCACCACCATAGTACCAAAGAGATTACTACAATTTTCAAGGACTGCAAATTGGAAATACTGTAGGATTTTCAGGGAGTAGATTATGCACAATTTAGAGAAAAGAATCTTCTTTTATAAACCTGAAGAACTCAGAATAGTACATTGGTTAGGAAGTATTAAGGACTTGCAAATTACCTATTGATATTACCTAGTCTTCAATTCTAAGTAAACATTTGAGTAACTCAAATCTTATTAATTTAAATGGGGAAAGTGAGCTGACTTGATAAGGAAAATGAGAAGAAATAAACAAAGAAACGGAAATGAAAGTAGTAAAGAGATTAAAATATTTCCTCTGTTAAATAATGGACATGTATTATAAGAACATATTAAATATTGGAAAAAGAAATCTGGTGATCGTCTGGAACATGCAAGCAGAAATTCCCAAACTGGGTCAAGTTTCAACTCCAATTAGCCTAGGTTTGGCTTTTAAACATGCTGTGCAGTAACAATGGAAGTCTGATGAACTTATCTTGAAGGTACCAACTAGAAAAACCAGAATAAGCGTAACTAAAGCCATCTACCAAAATCAAAATACAAACGTACATACCTGAACAGAACTGGAAAAGGATCGTCCCTTTCTGGAGGCCCCGTAATACGTGCTGTTGTTGGAAAAGATTTCACAGGTGGCTGCACCATAGTGTGCGAGGCTGTCTCCATCAAATGCAAGATTTCATCTAAAAGGTTAATGAGTTTTTCAATTTCTCCTTCATTCATAGTGGAGGACTCCAAAAGATTGTCCATATCCATTGGAGCTTCCACATCGTTTTCATATTCCTGGTTGCCTCTTTCAGGCCCAGTATCTGGATCCTGCTCAGACTCAGAATGATTTGGAAGGGGGGGAGAATTTTCTGCTAGCTGGTCACCAATTTTTTTTACCTCAGACAGAATCTCATAGAAGTGACATTTCTGTAAAATGGCAGAACCTCCAGTGACTACCCTTACAGTCTGATCCAGGAGAATAAGTTCCAACAGTCTCTGATAGCCACTTTTTTCACTGGCCTCCAAACTATTCCTCAAAAAAACCTCCATTCCTTCAGTCATGCTAATAACACTATCCAAAGCTTTGAAAGCATTAAGTTTAAGGGAAGAGGACACATGATCCGCAAAGAGCAACTCAAATAAAGAATCAATTACTCCCCCTTGCAAGAGTGCTTCTATTCCTCGAGTTCCACATTCTGCCAGAGAAGAAACAAGTTTTGTCCCAGCTTTCAGCTGACGGACATTCAAAGCAATCGGTTGTCTCAAGGCTACTTGAAGATTTAAAGACTGCATTGTCCAGTCAACCAACTGGCTTAGATAATCCTGGCTTGTATCCTTTAATTGCAAATAACTTAGTCCTTTGGCTACTAAACTGGGTATTTCTTCCAAAGCTGTGACCCACTTTGCACCTCTCTCCTCCTGATATAATTCAAGGAGCTCAGTCAATTTAACAGAATTCTCTACTGCCCCACTGTTTTCCTTCTCTACATCTTGATCTCTCATCTTGGCAATTTCCATCTCAAAAGTGGTCTTATAGGGGCAACTGAAATACAGAAGGGGTCCAAGCTCCCTATCAAAAGGATCGTAGGTTACAGGTGGCACTCTGGCTAAATCTTCAGCAGTATATTCAATGTCAAAACTTGGGTATTTAAACGTCTCTCGTTCCAAGTCAGCAATTCCATCTTCATCACTTGAAATCTGTTCATAACCATCATCTCCTGAAATGAATATGTAAAATAACCTTGTTAAAAACATGCTATAAAACTCATGATTTAACTGTTGATTAGATAAGATAGCATATTTGCTCCCCATTTGTATGTGTGTCCTCCTACACATACATACCTCCCGAAGCAATAAATAATGTATTATTAATTTTCTATTCCAAAAGTTTCTGTAAGTTTCAATCACATGGACCTCTAAAAAGGTGCATGTATCACAAAAAAATGATTGCCAAGTAAACAAGACCAAGATCGGACTTCAAGTATTCAAAGAGAAAACAAAGAAAAATACTTTGGCTAGCAATAGTTTCTCATGCTTATAAGCTGCCGTTACTAACTCAAAATAGAACACAGATGCTCAAATACATATTAATATGCAGAGATAAATTCCAAGAGTCTTTGCAAAAAATATTTGAATTTACTGGCCTACAATCCCAATAGCCCTCCCAAAGATTGCAAACGATTTTTATTGCAGCCGTACTGAAAAGGTTACTAAGACATACTGAACAGCTCCCTTACTTTCTGGCCCTTGTTCAGATGGAATGCCTGTGTTTAGAGTTATTTGAAAAGATTTATTTTAAAAGAATGCAGAAATGTTGCTAATGTGAGAACATCTCATTATTAAATGTCAGAACAAAGACTAATTAGCCCTAATAGAATGACACTAACTAAAGCACTCACTACTGGGTGGAGTGAAGAAGGATATCAGTACAGCAAATAAATACCTCAATTTAAGCTTTGGAAAAATTAAATATAATTTCAAAGTATATTTGGGGCTCAACAACTCACATGTGACTGAATTATCACAAATTATTTGATTATATATCCAATTATTCCCTTTTCACTTACAAATGTTGGCAGCCTCTCTTGTAAAAATGAATACATATTTTCATCCTTTTCTAAAAATTAACAGTTAAATCTTCCTTTCTAAAATTATGTGTTTTCAAAATTGGTTCTTAAATACCATAGTCTCAGCTTGCAGGTAAATCAATGATTGACAGTTAACATCAAGCAAGTATTCAATTATATGCATTGCAATATGCAAAACACTGTCAAGAAACTAAATACATTTTTGTGCATTGTATATTTAGTTCCCTCATTTGGACATCAAAACATATATTAGTGGAGTTATTTTAGAAAGATCCAAAGCTTTTTCTCTCAGATGTGACAATAATAAGAACAGAATTTCCTCCTGGCTACCTGATACAGGCATTGGTTCATCTTCATCGTCATCAGGTGGAGGGTGGCCAGGGGGGCTTCTTGGTCCTCTAGGTTGGCCATCACAAACTAAGCAAAACAGAATTTTCATACACTGCCAACATTGTTTCAAATACAGTGTTCTTTCAATAGGGTCAGGCCAGATATTTATTTGCGAGTTAATGCTTATCAAGCAAGGACAACATAATGTATGCATGCATGCATGAATCAACCCTAGTAGCTTTGTATTTGCCTACCTTCACCTTCTTCCTCTTCATCACCTTCTTCCTCTTCTTCCTCATCCTCATCGTCATCCTCATCTTCATCGTCATCATCATCCTCTTCATCATCCTGAATGCTATCTACTGTTTGACCATCATCATCCTCTTCTTCCTCTTCCTCCTCAACATCAGCACCTTCATCATCATCATCCATTTCTTCTGCTTGTTCTTCCTCCACTTCCGCCTCATCAGAATATGGACCTTCTTGATGAATGGAAGTCCGATCAGGAGAAATGGGTTCAAAATAATCTTCTCTGTGATCAACATCATCATCTTTTTCTCCGGCAACTGAAAATAATGACATTAATAGCAAGAAAACAAACTGAATGCTTGAGGTTTCAATACTGAAAAGTTACCTATAATGAAAGTTAAGTAACAAAGATATATGATTTAAAGTTACATTTAAATATACTATTTCAATGCAGATACTACACTTCCAGATTTAGTTTTACATAATGTGGATGTGGGGATGTGAAGAGTTAAAAAAAACTGAATGTCAATTCTTTATTAAACATGGAACCATGTACTGTAAATTATTAAGTACTGTATGTGGGAAAGAAAATTCTTAACCCAAGGCAGCATGCAAAACACTCTGTCAAGAAACCAAATATATTTTGTGCATTGTATATTTGGTTCCCAAATCTGGACATCAAAACATATATTAGAAGGATCCAAAGCTTTTCCTCTTGGCTACCTGATACAGGCATTGGCTCATCTTCATCATCATCAGGAGGAGGGGGGCCAGGTGGGGTTCTTGGTCCTCTAGGTTGAGGCCGGGGAGGGCTGCCATTGAACTGTTCCTCTTTCTCTCCATCAGCTGTAAAAAATATTTGAGCCAAAGAACAGTTATGTATTTTTTAAATCACGCTGCATGATAAACAAAGGCCACATCATTTTTGCAATTCCTTTCAGTTTTCAAAGCAGTGAAAATGGACTGCTGAGAGTGGGATGGGAGAAATGAAATTAAAATTGATAAGAAAACAAAACTCTGGGTTTGGTATCCCGCCCCCTTAAGGGTTTAAATTGGGAAGAGAATTAGCTGGCAAAATTCTGAGGCATATGCTGTATTGATACTCATATTTATAAACTTACAGAATGAATTCCACTGAAAGTAGTACTGAAAAATACAATTGTTTAACAAAATATGCTTGACTGCTATGAAAGATTTGCTTTTCTAACCAAAGCCTTTTTGAAGAGGGTTAAAAAGTAGAACAGAATTGCTCACCTAATTTTGGAGTTCTTTTCAAAGCTTGTTGTTGCTGAGGAGGTGGAGGAGGTGGTGGTGGAGGTGGAGGAGAGTCTCTATCATGGCTTACTACTCTATCAACAGAGCCATATATTGCCAGTGTCAAGCAATTATACCAGCCTCTTAAAACTAAGCCATCAGTGTTTACCTGTATTATTCAAGATAAAACACAGAATATAAAACATGACTTTGAATTAACAGGATCAATTTGATCAGTTCTGTTTTATGTGTATTGCTTGTTAAACTACAGCTTTGAAAATCCTATATATATCCAAAATTCTACAGCAAGTTTTGAAAATATATGCTTTTTATTTCAAATGTTCTCAGCTCTCATTACCATCTGTCTAAAACAAGAAGCACATTTTTGTCAGGAACATCTATTAAACTAAGTATCATATAATACTATGACAAAGAATGAGGCTTGAGAAAAATATCTTTGCCTCTCTTCTGAATGATTGTAGTATAATGATGCTCAACAATGCTATAAAGTACAGAGAAATCACAAATCATCATTACACACAGCTTTTCCTAGAGTTTTCAATTTCTCAAACAATTGCACCAAACCACCCCCAGTTATATCTCTGATGACTGCCATATCCAAAAAATGCAAAAAAAATTATCTACTCATAAGATTTAAGGCATTATGTAAACAAACAAATTTATGCATATATTTGTGTGCATATACACACGTACACACACAAAAGCCAATCCCTAAGCCAGGGGTAAGCAACCTTGGCTCTTTTATGACTCATGGACTTCAACTCCCAGAATTCCTGAGTCAGCTATGCTGACTCAGGAATTCTGGGAGTTGAAGTCCATGAGTCATAAAAGAGCCGAGGTTGCCTACCCCTGCCCTAAGCTATTCAATATCCTAGAAAGGCTTCCAATGAAAAATTTAAGTTTCAGAGAGACTCATGTGGTAGAACATATTTTTTCTGATACTCCAAAGGTTCAACAGTTTGGATTAATTTGAATTACACCTGGAAACCAACTAGCAATTAGAAATGTTTATAATCATTTCCTATTAGTAACCCTTCAGCAGCCATTGAACCAACTGATGGTTCTAAGAAGACTTTGATAGGACACACTGAAAATAATCCAGTCTCTAAAGATTACTTCTGTCCAAAAGTGGTTGTTAAAAAGTTACGATATTAACTAACAAGAGGGATAGCACAACAATTTACATAATATTTACCTTTGAATTGGGCCTGAAAATAATTGAGGAGTTTTCATCATACTCCAGGCTGTTAAGCAAAAGAAAATTAGATATTAGGTAATAAACATGCATATTTTTCTCCAACACCTTCTCTTACTAACTAGTCTTGAAATAGGAGCTTCTTACAACCTGTGCTTTTAGAATTAGGCTGACAACTATACATCTGTACATTAAATGGCAGAATACAGGAACTCTATAAACTTTACAAGAACTTTATAAAACTGCATTTTATTCACTCTCTGTAGACTGTGTATCCCAAGGATTGCTTCTTTAAAGTTATACAATAGTACAGTTGGAGAAAATTTGGCAATATGACAGCTGAGAAGACCACAGAAATTAATGGTTGCAGGAAATTGTAAGTATGCATTATCAGAATCCCTTCTTAAGAAAGAATTGACAATTTTTTTTTTATATTCCATAATTTTACAGTTTCAGGTAAAATTTATTCAGTGTTTTATGAAGGAATGTTCTTAGTTCTTACCTTCCTAGCCTGTCAAATACTGGTGCACTTGGTTTGCTGACATTGTTGAAAAACAGGTCTAACTGAAATGTATGGGGAGATGTCTCACTGGGAATAGAGCCAAAATGGGAAAAAAATCATTTTTTAACCAAAGTATGATTAATGAGCAAGTCAAGCCTTGAAAGACTACTAATAAATCTGCAGGAAGATAAAAAGTTCCCAACTATTAAAAATAATCAATATTTACATTAATAAACTCTTATTTTCTATTTTTTGTAAGATACGGTCCATACTTTTCTCAAATATTCTTCTGAGCAGAATGTCAATTGTAAGTTCATACTTATCTATATGTAAAACTGCCTATAGTTTTCTTTTTGAATAAATAAAATAATAAATAATAAAATCTAATAAAATTCAATAAATTATAGAATAAAAATTGTTTTTTCTTTCCATATGACAATTTCTATGACATTTGGCAATGTGTGTGATACTATTCTTTAATCTCAGGTATTTCACTAGCTTGCTGGCTAGTCTTGAGCACAAGTATGTCCACATAAAATCCTGAAGTATTAAAATGTTATCTTTGCAATATACTTTACATTGAATCACTTGACAGTGAGATGGGCAGCATATAAATTAATCAAGTATTGAATGCAACTATCAATAATCCTCTCTTTCAACTAGCGGAAGTTGCTTTTGAAAGGAGTGTAAACCAAAATCTCAGAAGCAAATGTCTATGTCTTCCTCCTTTTCTATCTTGAGTCATGATTTGTAATTTCTGAATTACAAGAATTGACATTAGCCAGAATTGACTCCAAACTATGGCTGGCAAATCTAGCTCAAAAGAAGATTATTTTCTCAGCAATTCTTTTACTCTTTTATCAGCATTTCATAAATCCTGCCATTACTTCAACAGAATTGAAAAATTCTAAGAGCTATAGTTCTTGTCACAATTAATACACAAATCCTTTTCAAATTTCTTTTATATCTTTGGTTTGTTAAAGCAGAAGTATATTCTATTATATAATGCTGAATGGACCCAGGAAATCTCAGTTCATGTCTATTGAAAATTTAGCCACATACTTTCATTCTCTGATTCAGTACCCCATTTTACAGAAGTTAATATCCCTTCTCATAAGAATAATAGAACATCACAAAGCACTCTGCATGTTAAAAATGATGTAGAAAACAGTGCTGGACAATCTCTTATACCATTTTTTTTACTTACCCATAAGCTCTACTTTCAGGTAAGTTAGAGTGAGCTCTTATTCCTGGAGGAATCACACGCACTTCATTGATGTAAACTACACATGGAAAGCGAACCACGTCTACATTAGTGCTTTGCTAGAAAACAAAATGAACAAAATTCATGAATTTTGAAGTGCAAAGTATTTTTGTTTTGTTTCATGAGCACTCAAAAATCTGTCAAAATATGCATTTCATACAATCCAGACATTGCCTAAAAGTAACAAGTGTTATAACAATTATAACCATCCATTCTTCCTGACATGTCGACATAACATGCCATTTGTAACAGATAATACCATTAAAAACAACACTGCAGAATTCATTTTAATTTGGCTTTTGTCATTTTAACAGTGCCCCATTTTTCTATGATAAACATTGTAACCCTATGGACTATATTGTATGTCTGGACACTTAACAAACTTGGACACTTGACTCACAATTAGTTTTTACTTGTTTTCTTATGCAGAGATATGTCCTCAAGCATGGAATGAATTTGTGATATTGTGAAATTGTAACATAATGTGTGGATGGCCTTGGGAAACATGGGCAAGAGATGCTGCCTAGGCTCTCTTAACAGTCAGATAAAGAAATTGAGAAGGACTCTCTCTAATGCAGACATGTCAAACACGTCACGTGCGTCACGTGATGTCGTGCAACATATCAGAGCTTTTTCTCCATTGCTGGCAATGGGGTGGGCACGGTTTCCTGATGATGCGTCCGGCCCGCGGGGCAGCAGTTTGACACCCCTGCTCTAATGGATCAGGCATTTAAAAGTGGCAGTGCGAAGTTTGTACTTTCAGACTTTTAAGATTCTGTTAATGTAGTCTTTCAATTATGTATAATTACTTCATCTAGTCAGGTTTCATGTCTGGTTTACCTGGAAGGGCTGATAGGAATCCTTACAAGTACTTGAGGAAAGATCTAATCATAACACTACGTTATGCAACAAATATGCTGCACAAGTTGTGGTGAAAGGAAACAGTTTAGTTAATTAATTCATTCATTTAAATTCATTTTAGCCATCAAATATCAATGGACCTGTTAGGGTCAGAACCTGATGATACTATGTTAATAAGCTTGATGAGGTACAAAGGCAGATGATTTGCAGGGGAAAGTCCAGGAGCTGGTTTAAACAAAGAGGCTAAATAGAGAAGAAATAAAGATCTGAAAAACATCTGCAGAGTGACAAGCAAAGAAAAAAAGAAGTGGCAGAAAATAGGGAGGATTCAATATTTAGCAAAAATATGGAAACATTATTCATTACTGAAACAATCTAACAATATTTTATGTAAAACGTTACTCACTGCTGAGCTTGCAGCAGTTTAAAATCAACTAATTTAAATAATTAAATTAAATTGGAGAAGACTCCTAAGAATATCATGGACAGCCAAGAAAACAAACTATGGATAATTGAACACATTAATACAGAGATCTCATTTGAGGTACAAATGGAAAGGGGCAGATCTAAGATGGCAATGAAGTAGCAGCTTCTCTGGTAAACAGTCAAAATGATCAAGCTCAAATTATAATAGTTCAGAACAATATGTGAAGATCCAGCTCTCTGGAAAAAGCTCTAATGCTGGGAAAGATGGGAGGAAAGAGAAGATCAGGATGACCAGGTGCAAGATGGATGGACTAAGTTGCAGTGGCAATGAGTGAACTATTCGAAGACTTAAAAGAATAGATAGTCCACATAAACAGTCAGACTTATTTCTTAGCATACATTTATAGGACTACAGTCAATAGAAAATGAACCTAACTTGTGAATATCTTTTCTTTACAGGATATATGATGGTTACAGGATATATGACTCTCTTGTAATTCAAGAGAGAAGTTCAATTATTTCTTAGCAAATTATTTTAACATTAAAGGCATAAGTAATTCTTAAAATAAAATGAAAATACTATAGGAAGCACAATTTTTTATAATTTTAAACATTGACTGCCTTTAAATTCTACACATTCTAAGAACTCTTAAAACGTTATAAAATCTTTCCCCAAAAAGATAGCCTGTGATTACTCAGTAAACAATTCTTATGCAATTACAATATTGACATACTGGTGTTAAGAGTATCAATTGGAAAGATAGGATACCATTTTAACAATAAACTAGTAATCATGAGATTGAATTGTTTAGTTGGAAAATCAGGGAATATTTAGCTTAACCCCCTGCTCAGTACAGGGTCCACTAGTGCACGTTTGATAGTTGATTATCCAACCTCTATTTATAGGCCTCCTTATGCTATCCTGAACCGATTTCCTTGTAGTTCTGACCCACTGGTTCTGGTCCTACCAATAAAAAATTATTCCTCTTCGTGTGACATCTTTCTGATATTGGGAGACCAGTATCTTTAGTGATCTCCCCTCAGTCATCTCATCTATAGACTAAATGGTCCCAAATCATTTAACCATTCCTTATTTGGCTCACGTTCCAGATCCCTCACAATCTTTGACAGAATTTCTTTTTCCCCTTTTCAATATATTTCCTGTCCTTTTAAAAACTGAGATCAAAATAAGCTATCTAATGAAGTATTACATGCTTATACTGAAATATACTAAAATAACATAGCCAAAAAAAATCAACCAGCATGCCCTTCATTTATTAGATATGTGTATCTTGATGGGTAAAAAGCATATTAAAAACCACATGAGCTGGCATTCTCATAATACCTTTTTACTACAATACCCAAACTGTTCTAAGCACCTAACATTGGACAAAAGGTTCCTTTTACCTATGTCCTATAAGAAAACAGTGTGTTAAATTCTTACATCAAAAAAACAGAACTCTGAAGCTACATGTATGTAATCCACACTAATTTTAAATAATGCAATATACCACCTGCACTTCAATATCTCAGAAATCAAATAGGACACAAATCTAATGATTTTATGTAGATAAATTTATATTCAAAGGTATTTGATTTCTTTTTGCTTATTGTCTATACATTATTTCAGTGAATCCCATGATTTCTTTCACCTTTTGGTGAACTTAAGCTACATGTTTAAAATGCTGATTAACACATGATGATTTTACTGCTGTCATTATTTAACTGGATTACTCATATACAGACATTTCTCCTTTCAAAATTTTGCTAGTGAAAAGATAGGAACAGGAGTTATACTGCTATGAACTACAATCAGGACACATATATTTCGACTGAAACGACAGCAAAAGATGCATTTTGAGAGGACGGGGAGGAGGTTATCCCAAAACAGCAAAACTTTGAAATATCCATCACATCTATACACGGCCGAACATCTATGCATACCTCAACTAGATCGACTTATAAAAAAATTTAAAAAAAGAACTATCGCTACCGTTATGCGAAGCTGATTTCCTTTGTGGAGGCTGCAGAAGGAGCTCTGAAATTAAGACTTATTAATTCCCGACTGATAAATGAACATCTCCTCTCAGAACCCAATTTCATCCTATCTGGAAGGCGGGGGGAGGGAGAATGGGGGGGTGGAGAGACCCACATTGCCTCGGTTACCTCAGTGCTCTGATGTTTGAAAGTATCCAAAAAAAGCAGCTCCGTTGTTGCATCCGCCGCCATCTTGCGTCGGCGGAAGCGCCGAACCTTCGGTGACGAGCACTTCCGGAGCAAAGAAAAGGGGTTGGCACGTGGCTTGGACGGTTGCCTTTGCTTCTCCCTCCCTCCTCCGCCCCCCTCGCCCAATCATCTGTCTCTTGTTTGTATAAAAAGCAAAACAAAACACCCATGCCTGGAGGTTAAAAATCAGGAAAACGGACAATTTTTGTATTTTTTTTAAGGTGCCATAGACCAACATAGTTCACCTGCTACAACATCTGGAGATTGACCGCGAACGGATGAGTCGACGAGGTTATTAAAACCGCCATACAAACCTCTTATTTAGGAATAGTATTATTTGCCTAGGATTGGTTCCGCGTGTGAATCTCGCTTAAGATTTTTTTGAGTAAGCCATCGATGAGCGGGGATGAATTTGTAGGCAAGCGCGCATTTGAGAATAAGCAGCCCATATAATAGTGACTTTTGAGATATCGGGCGCCCGCTCAGGGTGCCTTCATTCAGGTATATCTAACTGGGATTCTGTCCAAATGAGCGGCGAGACCGGCTCTTGGTGAATAAACGACCATCGAACTGAGAAAAGCCTTTCTTTAAATCCAGAGAAGGAACCCGATGGCAGCTTTTTGACTATCACATTTTATGAAAAAGGCACAAGGTTCCACTCTGTATCGGATGAGGTGAGCATTCGTCGGAAAAGATGCTGCCTAATTTATTTTTTTCTATCATTAACATGACTGTCCTGCTACTATGTTTAAAACCACCTCAGTCCCGAAGTGCGTTGATATTGAAAATAAACGTCAGGCACTGGGCTTAGTCGAAGCTGGTCTATGAATATCACCGCTCGTCCGTAGCCCTCGGGGATTCTGACCTGTGATGTTTCTGTTCCCTGAACGCTTAATAGCCGGCACAACATCCCGAATAGGATATAATATCACAGCTAGTTTCCACGTAAACCCGGAAAATAATTTAGATACCAGGACTTTTAATGCCTGCGGTAACATCTACACAGTAAACCGTGGCAATAAGGAAAGATATTTCCCCTTATATCAGCTTGCAAAAGGGTGATCCGATGGGCTTCTTCGTGAGTCGATTTAGGAGGACTGGAGACGAGTTTTGACGGCAACTGTATTCTCTGGAACATATGCAGAAATGCGCATAGTGATTTCTCAGTACAGTAAAGGATCTATTCTGATTTATTGTATCTCTTCGAAATCGAGTTTTACCTAAGTTAACGTCTCCAAATGTCCTGTAAGGCACTCCACATACACAGAATAGTTTCTAAACTCTTAGAACTGAATAAAAGGCGGGCAATTTTGTAAGCCAAGTCACTTGGAATGCCTCCGAGAAAAAAATGAAGAAAAAATATACATAAAAATGATTTCTCCGTTTAAATTTTCCCATTCCGCCCTCATGCAGAGCTAGGCAGACGCGTTTATTTTTTTACTAGAACCAGGAATCTGTTGTAAACAAACAATAAAAAAAAACAGTTGCTAAACCGAACAGCCATTAAAATACTTCTGAATACAGATGGTACCTAGAAATTTCGAACCCGTACCATACCCGAGTTCTGCCCTTAAACACAAAATGCAAACTGAAGCTATGCTACTCTTTCTCAACCTGGTACCGTCCAGATGTTGGACTAACTCTCAAAATCCGTAGCTAGACTAATGGTTGTATGGGCGAGAGATTCGGAAGTTGAAGTCCAGCGGATACTGGAGGGCAACAGGCTGGGGAAGCATTCTTGTCTAACTCTAAATTCATTGTAATAATACCTGCTGCTAAAAAAGAAAAAGGAACCAAGCCGGGTAGACAGAAATCCTTATTAAAATCAGTCCAGAAACCTACTCAAATCTTCTGCGATTCCAGCTATACCGTATTCTGTAGACTTTCCCGCTATCTGGGCAGGGTCTTAAGGGACAGCCGTATTGTCTACCTATCCGTTTCTTACGCTATTTCTTGACGCTACGTCTTGCGTCAGGAGCTCCTCGAATCTGCCGCAACCTGCGGAGATGCAAGCGGCTGCGCAGACTCCAGAAGCGCGATTGAAAAGATTTTGATCGCTTTCATGAATGGCAGGCAATCAGCAGGGAAGAGCTGCTTCTTTCACCCAAGGAGGGCGGAGCAAGCGACAGCCTCCGCCCCTTCCAAAGCAGAGGCACTGGAACGATTGGCCGCTTACTGCTGGATTTGCTGTGCAAAAAAGAGGTGATTGGTGGGACCTCAAGCCTCAGAAACTTGACCGCCCAATCCGGCAGCGGCGCTGCCATCCAGCAGCCACCTGTTTCGGCTCTCGCAGCTTCTATCCCGGATTAAGGTCTTTTTCTCGCCAAGTTTAGGCACAGCGAGAAGCTGGACAAAAAGATCAGATAATTGTAGATGGATTGTGACCTGGTTTGAGAGGTAGACAGGCGGAATGCCTTCTCCCTCCTTGGATAAGGTCCGGGGGGAAATGAACGAAAAAAGAGCTCCTAAACCCAACGTTGATTGCGGAACCCTTTAAAAAATGATTAATTCCACCACTCTGGAGCTTCTGCGCATATGTTGCAGCTAAACGAAAACATCAGTCAAACCGACTTGCTTGGAAGGCACCCCTTCCCCCCCAAGCTGGGGTCCAATTCCCATCATCCTCGCCGGCCTCTCCAACTGCTGGAGAAGATCAAAGATCAAAGTTGCGGGCTGCTTGGAGAAAGGCTGGCACCCGCCCCTTCCCCCGACGCTTCCCCCTCTGGAATCTGGAGTTACCACTGCCTTCCTTGTTCACCTGAGGGAAGGAGAGGGCGGCGCCTTGAATGAAGAAACCGAAGACAAATCAGAATCTACCGCGCGAAGATGCGCCCTTCGGAGGCTTACTTTTCTTTCCCTGATTGGGCTGGTTCTTCTGTTGCTTCACGGATGCTTCCTCCGCAAACTCACGTGCTTGTAAGGCTCTCCCCTTGCCCTCCAGACTTTAACCCCATCCAAAAGGCCGAGCTGTCGGCCGTCCGGCTTCTTGGCTGAATTTTGAGTTAGCCAGCCGATTTAGAGCGAATTTGACCTTCTTTTGGTAATCCAATGCCCGAATTCAGATAACTAGGTTTAACAATACTACCTTCACTACTGTATAGGACAAGTTTGCTGTGTCCCGGCGTGTTTGCTCTGCTGTCTTTCAGCATTGTCAGGTGATCCTATTTTAACATTTTATTTGAAAATAAAGCCGCAAGTGGGGTTGAACCTGAGCTGCATCTTAGGATGGATAAGTGGAGACAGGATTTACTTCATTCAATTGGAATACAGCTCACTGGAAAGCAAATTAACCACCGGCCATATTTACACAATACATAAGGTTAAAATGGGGTTGGCTAGCTTATGATTCAGTGAATCAACTAGGCAGATTTGGAAGATTGTAGGTACTTAAAATTCAATCCATAGTTGCTCAGAAGGAAGGCCTGGTGAATTGAATGGCCCTTATACCTCAAGAAGGAAAAATTTTAAAAACTTCAGCCAAATGTCATGTGTGCTTATTCCAAAGTAAGTCCTACTAGATTCACTGGAACTTGTGTATCAAATCTGCAGTTTGTTAAATCAACTGGATACAGAGCTATTACCGCCCTAACATACAATGGCTACCCACTCCGCTTCTCAATTTGAAATGCCTTGGGCAGCTACTATAGCTCTTTTTGTTCCAACTTGTGCCCCTCCCTTTCAAGTATGAGTTAACCATCTTTTATGTCATGACCCACTCCACTAAAGCTTTTGGATTGCAACATTGAACGTTTGGAAAGGGGAGCATACTCTTTAATGTTTTTACTGCAGCAGACTAAGATAATATCTTAAAATATCTAAAATTGAATGGAGTTTGCTTTCAAGTACCTGAAAATAGATCAAGCCCTCTAGCATTTCTAATATATTTTGACCTCTAAGCAAGACTACTATCAGCAATAGTTTAATGTTAGGTGCATTTAAATTGAGCTTATTTCTACTGGCAGTGTTTAAATAAAGTTGACACAAACTTAGTCCAGTCATATTTCAGTATAACAAATTTCTACATTAAGAATAGTTAGAGATAAATTGCACTAATGGCATAAGTGCAATTTATCTCTAAAGTATCCATAAGCTTGGATTGTTGCCAGCCCAAGTTTTCTCCTTTTTCTTATATGGATATAGTAGCTCTATCAGGATTATTTATCCATTGCTGCTTAACCAACCAATTTAATGTCTTCAAATTTGTTGAACTTCTTCAAGTCAGAGTTGGCTCCTGGCACACAAGTAAACTAGTCCCTGCAGTTTTCTTAATAACTTTTTGGAAGTGGTTTGCCATTGCTTCATTCCTAGGGCTGAGAGCGTGTGATTGGTCCAGTTTCACTCCTAATGTAGGACTAGCACTCATAGTCCATGATTTTTTGGCCTTGTGCCTTAACTACTACCCAAATTGGCTCTCATAATTAATTTTTATTTTAATTAAAATTATAAGTGCTGAAGTCCAACATAGATGAAGAACCTCAGATTGAGACAGCATTATATTCCATGTTCTTCTGGTGTTCCTCAATCTTGCTTTGACATAACTGGTCTTTGTAACAGTTGACATGTTTGAGTGTAATCATATTGGATTTTAAAAACTCAGTTTCAAGTAACTAAGTTTAGAAGTAAAGTCCTATATGCCTCATTGATTATAATTAGTCTCAGAGAATTGCCCATACCCTGTTCCACTTATTTCTGCCACGATTCCAACATTTTATCAGTGTCTCTTGTTCTCCATGTTCTTTCTCCCATTTATAACATAAGTAATCCTTATCGTGATTTGTGTGGCTCTGGGTCCCATCCTTAGGTCATTCTGGAAATTTTTGAAGATCTGGTTGTGCTCCTAGATCTTGAGGTTATGGCAATTGTGGAACCCCTTTTTTGTTTGGTTTTATTTGCATTCTGGAAATTTTTGAAGATCTGGTTGTGCTCCTAGATCTTGAGGTTATGGCAATTGTGGAACCCCTTTTTTGTTTGGTTTTATTTACATTGTATACCGTACTGTATGTAGAAAGACAGTTTGGTATAGTGATTAAGACATCAGGCTAAAAATCGGGAGACTATGAGCTCTGATCCCGCCTTAGGCATGAAGCCAGTCATGTGGTCTTGGGCCAGTCACTCTCTCTCAGCCCTAGGAAACAGGTAATGGCAAGCCACTTCTGAAATCTTGCCAAGAAAACTGCAGGGTCTTGTCCAGGCAGTCACCAAGAGTTAGTGCTAACTTGAAGGGACAAAAAACAAACCAAACAAAACAGTATGTTTTCTTTTTGCTTCTGGTCTCTTGCATTTTTCTTTTAATGAATTGGTTTTTAGTTGTAAGCTGTCCAGTTAGGAAGCCTATACAATTTAATAAAAAATAAAATATTACTCAAATAGAGATCAAGACTTTTCATCATAATGCATTTGTTAATCATTTCATCTGCATCTTTGATACCTCTACCATGTTGTGTGTATGAATGGCCTTTGCAGTGAGATTTTCAGTGTTTATACTTTCTGCATTTAATATCCTTTGAAAATCATAATTTCCAACTAAGCAAGACCCTATGCACAGTACCTGTTTGCAGCATAATGCAAATATACCACCTTAGTTGGAAATTTGTGGTATTGTTAACATATACATAATAACGTGTCCTCTTTTGAAATGTCGCAAGAAGTCTTTGCAGTTTTGCAACAGGGCTCACCACAAAGATGCCAACCAAAGCAAGGCATGGTTTCAGTTGCAATACAGTATTTATTAGCAATATAAAAGTCTGGCCAAACTTGTGCAAAAAGTAAAACAGCCTCCTCTTAACATCTAGGAACATTGGACCATATCTCATTCCCAACCCGACTGCCTACACACCTGGAAAGCACCTGCTGAGGAACATTATAGCCAAGTATCCATTAGACAAGAAGGCAATCGGCTGCTGTACACCGACAGTCCCTTTGACCCCCCACATTCTGCATGCCTCACTAAGCCCCTCAACCAGCTGCGCTCTTCCTGGCTGCAGCTCTGCTCCCCTATACTGAGCCCTTAGCTCGTCCCCTTTTGTTGCCACGTCCCGATGGGAAAGAGCCAATGGGCGGGCTCCCTCAGGTGTCTCCAGCGCGCTCGGTCTTACCTGCACCACGTGGGGAGGGAGGAGTGGGCAGGTAGAGCCACCTCCCTAAACAGCCAAGCCCGCAGCCATTGCGCGCTTCCGAGGGGTGTAGCCGAACTTATGCTTCGGAATTGGCTCCCATGTAATTAAGTCTCTCGCCCCCCCCCCTTCCGAAAGCCACACGGGGCATGCGTCTCTCTCAACCTAAAAGAAGGACCAGGACGTAAAAGCAGCGCTTTGGTGGCTGGAGGTGGGGGCCAGGGAGGGGGCGCTTTCCTTCCTTTCTTTCTTTCTTACACTAAGTTGGGGCTCCGAAATAGCGGCTGGCTGGTTGTTGCGGGGAGGCTCCTTCTTTGCAAAGTTTGGTGAAGTGTGTGGGTGTTGTTTGTCTTTCCTTTTCTCCACCCCAATTTCGGGGGGCTTCTTTCCTCCTCTTCCTCCGCCCTCAGCATGACGACGTCTCCCGATTACCTGGTCATCCTCTTTGGGGTCACCGCTGGGGCGACCGGAGCTCGCCTGGGCTCCGATGAGAGAGAATTAATCCAGCTCGTGTGGCGGGTAGTAGATCTGGCCAGCAAAAAGGTATTTTTGCCCGGCGTGGAGTTGGCGGCTTACGAATTCACCTGAACGTGGCTGGGGGAAACCTTCTCTTCCTCTCTTTAAGTTTACTGGCTCCCGGATCGGTTAATCAATAGTTAAGAGTTAAAGCTACAGGACAGCCCGATGCGCGCTTATTGGGGAGATTTCGAAAGAGAGTAGAATTCCGGGGAGATTTTGTCTGAGCTGTTGCAAATGGTTGGGGACGGATGTTCCGCAGAGAAACTATAATCACTGGAGAAAAGCTGATAATTTAAATCAGCCTTTGCATCGTGATGAGCAAATGCCGGTTGGGCGTGTTGGGAGTTTTCATTCCAAGGGGGAAGTGGGCTTTTTTTAAAAAAACAACAACAATAATAATAATAATAATCGGGGAACGTTGCGGGGTTCAGTGTGTTCCCCCAAATGGAGGGGCGGGGCTGGAGTAAGGAGTCGAGCTGGGACGGCTGGATCCCCCATTGTGGATTCCAGTTGGGGGGGGGCGTAAGTGGGCCGCCCGGCTCCGCTTCGGTTTTCCCAGGGGCGCAAAAGAAAAGCGTGGGACGACCGCGGGCCCTGCCGTCCGTCGAGCAGGTGGAAGGCAGCGATTCCAAAGGAAAACCCGGAGTTGTACTGGGAGTCTCTCTTAATGAAGAAAAAGGCCACTTTCTCCTTGGGCGAAGGGAGCGGGCCTCTAGAGATCAAGCCCCCCCCCCCACGCCCAGGCTAAGAAAGCCTTCGTCGCCACCGGCCCAACCCCTCTTCCCGGCGGGCGGGCGGGCTGCCAGTTCCCGGGGACCAACTGATCTCTTCCTTCCCTCCCCAACCCCCGTTTCCCTGGAGGTGGGCAGTCTTCATCACGTCCTGATCGGGCCCGATCGCCTGGCGCTGACGGACGAATGCAGAGAGGAAACCGGCCTAGACGAGGACAGTCTGGCGCTCGCCCCGCAGCTGGAACAAGCCCTGGGGCAGGTAGGCGCGACGGACAAGCCCCTTTTCCCCCAGGGCCGAACCCTGGCTTGCTAGCTTGCTTGCTGGCTTGCTTGCCCTCCCGCCCGACGGAGCTTTCTGGAAATCGGGGTGTGCGAGGCGCACCAGATCACTCCGGGGTTGGGTGTGTTGTGGGAAGGGAAGGAGATTAGAAGTGACTCACAGCCCGAGAGCGCGGGAGAGGCAGATGGCTTCTTGCCCACGTGGGCTCTGTTCCCCGGCTGCTTTTGCCCGTGAACTAGGATGGCCAGCAAAAAAAAAAGACGTCTGATAGCCATAGCACTTAGATTTATATACCGCTTCACAGTGCCTTAGAGCCCTCTCTAAGCAGTTTACAGAGTCAGCAATACGCCCCCAACAATCTCATTTTACCACCTCAGAAGGATGGAAGGCTGAGTCAACCTTGAGCCAGAGAGAATCGACCTGCAGGCAGCGGGCAGGCAGCAGAAATAGCCTGGCATTCTAACCATGTGCCACCATGGCTTGTGCTAGTGACTTGACTGTCACTGAGGTCAGTGATACCTGCTGCTATCAAGTCTATGGTACCACAACCACTTCCTCATTAGTGACCCCCAGAGTCTTCTACTCTGACCCACTGAAACATCTATGGGAGGAAGAGGAACTTCAATGAAGTCAAAATGGCAGTCATAACTATGTAATCAAGGCCCCAGTGTCTATGGAGGTTCTCGGTCATCCAGGTCATGGTTGTCCCCCAAGGTGCTTTTTCAGGAGGCAACTGGATTTTCTTGTTTTTCTTTGAAGACGTTTTGCTTCTCATCCAAGAAGTCAGAGCTGAAGAAGCTTCTTGGATGAGAAGCGAAACATCTTCAAAGAAAAACAAGAAAGTCCAATTGCCTCCTGAAAAAGCACCTTTGGGTCAAGGCCCCAGCCTTTTTAAATGCCCCGTGAATCCACCATATTAACTTGGATGCCCCACATCACCCAACTGCCATTGAGTCTTATCCTCTTACTGCAATGGTTGGATAACCCTAGGGCAGCGTTTCTTAATCTTGGCAAATTTAAGACAAGTGAACTTCAATTCCCTGTGCTGGTTGAGGAATTCTGGAAGTTGAATTCTGTGAATTTAAGATCCACACATCTTTGAATGGTTGAAGTTGAAAAACACTGCCCAAGGATATGCAATATATCGGCAAGGAACTACCCCATAATAGTATTCTTTCTCATGTGACTAAGGGCTGGCAGAAGATGTAACTGAACTCTTGAGAAGCTTCTTGTTGCCTCCTGGTTGGAATAGCAGTATAAACAAAAACTAACTTAGGCCATAATGATTTCGGTCAGGTACCTCTTGGTGCTTTCTAACTATCTTGGATTTCTCACCATATTTCCTAGAGAGTAGCAGATTTCTGAGTGTACAGTCCAGCACATTTAAAAGGCTTAAAAGATTTCTTCCATTCCGCAGTGCTTATGATGATTTTGCCATGCTCTTGATTGTTGAAATTGATTACTACAAATTCATCAAGATTAGTACAACTAATACAATTATTCTAGCTTTTAAACTGAAAGGTAGAGACTCACTCAAGCTGAGGTCAAGCACCGGTGATTACATGGAAGCATCTACCTAGGGTTTTTTGGCAACAGTACAAGAGTTATTTGGCATTATCCTCTTTCTGGGAGTTTTTTCAGCTTTCCAGTTAGCCTAAAACTCTAGTTTCCTAGTGATGTCCCATCCCAGTTTGGTCTAGTGGTTAAGGCACCAGGCTAAAAAGTGGGAGACCATGAGTTCAATTCCCATCTTAGCCATGAAAGCCAGGTGGGTGACTTTGGGCCAGTCATTCTCTCTCATCCCAACCCATCTCACAGGGTTGTTGTTGTGGGGCAAATAAGAGGAGGAAAGTGTGTTGGATATGTTCACCAGCTTGAGTTATTTGTAAAAATAACAAAGGTGGGATACAAGTAAATAAAAATTAACTAGCTTTGACACTGTTCATCTTTTTTCACTCTTTGTGCTAGCCAGTTTGGATAGATACAACTCCACACAAGCCATCTTGCAATTTGTTGCACCAAGTGTATTGCATTACAATTCTCTTTCTCTCTCTCTCTCTTTTTTTTTTTTTTTTTGGAAGACTGGAAAAAGCTGATTTAGGTGATCTTTTTAGATACAACAGCTTTTTGGAAAGATATTGATCATGATAAGACAAGTCAAAAGAAATCACAAGCACTAGCTATGTCAAATATGTTCACAGAGCTATTGTGTGCTGCTGTTTCTACAATTATTATTGAAGAGTTTGATAGCAATTTCTGTGACACTGGAAAAGGGGGGCTTCAATTAAAACAGACTTTCTGTGTGGTGCTGGGAATTTAGAGGACTCCAGCCAAGATGTCATAAAAAGTATGATAATAATTCAAGTTACTAAAGCAGTGTTTCTCAATCTTGGCAACTTTAAGAAATGTAGACTATAGTGGCTAGAGAATTCTGGAAGTTGAAGTCCACACATCTTAAAGTTGCCAGGGTTGAGAAACACTATTAGAAACGAGAGTGGAAGAAAATGAGAAATTTTCCATTTCATGGGGGTTTGACTTAAACATTGCCTAAACAATGCCTCCAATTTATATTAAGTTGTGCATCCTTAGTGAAAGTATGCAAATATTAATTTTACAAAATGCACTTTCATATCATAAATGGGTCTTTCTGTGTTGTATCCTTTTTTTAGTTCAACCAGTCTGTGAGCAATGAACTAAATATTGGTGTTGGTACGTCTTTCTGTCTCTGCGCTGATGGGCAACTTCATATCAGGCAGGTTTTGCACCCTGAAGCATCAAAAAAGGTAAGGGGACTAAATTCAGTCTCTCTCCTCTTACACACACACCCCAAAATCAGGCTGTGATGCAGCACACGTTTTCCTTTAAAAACTCATATTTACTGACACATTTCTGCTAATTAAGCTTATGACATTACAGCTGGAATCACATTCGTGACTCTCTAGCTGAACTTTTCAGGTATCCTGGTGTTTGAAATATCAAAACAATGTGCCACATTTTATTATTCACATGCAATGTTTTTGCACTTCCATGGTACAAAGAACTAAGAATTGATTTAATCTTTATAGATATGTGTTTTGCACCAATAGCATATCTTGCCCATGTGTAGGGACTGAGGAGCAGAAGGAAGCAGCCCAGCAAAACCAGAATAGAATAGAATAGAATAGAATAGAATAGAATAGAATAGAATAGAATAGAATAGAATAGAATAGAATAGAATAGAATAGAATAGAATAGGACAGAGCTGGAAGGGACCTTGGAGGTCTTCCAGTCCAGCCCCCTGCTCAAGCAGGAGAACCTATACCTTCTCAGACAAGTGAATGTCCAGTCTCTTCTTGAAAATCTCCAGTGATGGAGCACCCACGATCTCTGAGGGTAAGCTGTTCCACTGGTTGATTGTCCTAACTGTCAGGAAGTTTCTCCTTAATTCCAGGTTGCTTCTCTCTTTGATCAGTTTCCAACCATTGTTTCTCATCCTTCCCTCTGGTGCTTTAGTAAACAACCTGGCCCCCTCTGCCTTGTGGCAGCCCCTCAGATACTGGAACACTGCTATCGTGTCTCCCCTATTTCTTCTTTTCTTTAGACTAGTCAAACCCAAGTCCCGTAGCCATTCTTTGTATGTTTTAGTCTCCAGGCCTTTGATCATCTTAGTAGCTCTTCTCTGAATTTTTTCCAAACTCTCAACATCTTTTTTGTGATATGGTGACCAAAATTGGCTGCAGTATTCCAGGTGTGGTCTCACTAGGGTTTTAATACTTTGCATGATCTTGATTCTATGCCTCTGTTTATACAACCCAGGATTGTATTAGCTTTTTTGGTTGCTGCTGCACACTGCTGGCTCATACAGTAGTCAAGTGATCGTCCACTAGGACTCCAAGGTCCATCTCACAGTTACTGTTTTTAAGCCAAGTCTCACCCAATCTGTATTTGTACCTTTGGTTTTTTCTGCCTAAATGTAAGACTTTGATTTTCTCCACATTGAAACTCATTTTGTTGGATAGGGCCCATTGTGCAAGTTTGTCAAGATCTTTTTGAATCCTGAGTTTGTCTTCTGGGGTGTTGGCTACTCCTGTCAGTTTGGTGTTATCTGCAAATTTGATGAGTTCCCCTTCAATTCCCTCATCTAAGTCATTGATGAAGATATTGAAGAGTACTGGGCCTAAGACGGAGGCTTGTGGTACATGACTTTTAGATGCCTGGGGACAGTTTTTAACTGATCTAGAACAGAGCTTTTCAACCTTTTCACCGATTGTACCACTTTTAGGATATGGCAATATTCGAGTACCACCTAGCAAGGTGTCAAAAACTTGATGACCAAAAAAACCAACCCTGTTCAAAGTTGCAATTGCACTGAAATGACTTATGACCATTTTCACACTTATGACCATTGCAGCATGCCCAGGGTCATGTGATTTATATTTGGATGCTTGGCAACTGATTCATATTTATGATGGTCACAGTGTACCAGGGTCATGTGATCCCCTTTTGCAACCTTTTGACAAGTAAAGTCAATGGCAGGGCTGCTGGTGGCCAAGTGCTAAGGCGGGACTTCCCTCCCTCCCTCCTTCCCTGCCTTCCTCTTTCTCATGCCCACCTCCTTCTGAAGGAAGAATTTGACCCCCCCCCCATATTTTTTCTCTTCCATATATTCATCAAACAAGGAAAAGCCTCCAGAAACAGAAAAGACAAACTGCTGAGTGAACTAGCTTTAAAAGGCACATTCCCCTTTAAGAATTAGCTACTGGCTAGAAAGGAAAGTAAGGAAGAAAAAAAATGTAGTAAGTATTGGCTGCCGGCTAAGGCAGCCTCCCCAAATGGCTCCATTCATAAGTAAAGGAATCTACAGGCAAAATCCATTCAGGAGAAAAATACTTCAAAATCACTTGCAGCAAAACTTACAGCTAACAATAGCAGAGCAATAGAAGCTAACACGAGACATCAGCCATCAACCATCAGCCAAATAGAAATTGCCAAACACTCCTTAAGAACACAAAGCCCACATTGCACAAATCCCAGAACTTCAAAGTCACAAAAGCACATAAGAATCCTTCCACTCTCCATCTCCCTCCCTCCTCCGTGCCTCTGCAGCTCCAGAGGACACTCTCACTGTAAGTCCTTGCCTGTGCTGGCTCTTTCCCTCCCCCACTACACTTGGCTAGGCAGGGCTGTGTACCACCTGCCACTCGTTAATGTACCACAAGTGGTACGCGTACCACAGGTTGAAAAGCCCTGATCTAGAACAGTGTTTTTTAACCTTAGCCACTTTAAGATGTAGGGATGTATCCAGAATTCCCCAGGCAGCCACAGGTTTTAAAGTCCATACGTCTTAAAATTGCTAAGAATATGAAACACTGAACTAAGAATTTAATCCTCTTAGACTGCCCTCAGCTCTTGTTCAGGCATTTTGTTTGCTGCTTATTTGGTTGTAACAGGTAGTCCTCAATGTATGACCATAAGTGAGCCCAAAATTTATGTTGCTAAGTGAGACATTTCTTAAGTGGGTTTTGCCCCATTTTACAACTTTTCTTGTCACATTTGTTAAGTGAATCATTGCATTCATTAAGTTAGTAAGATGGTTGTTAAGTGAATCTGGATTCCCCATTGACTTTGCTTGTCAGAAGATTGCAAAAGGAGATCACATGACCCCAGAATACTGCAACCGTCATAAATATGAACCCGTTATCAAGCATCCAATTGTAAATCACATGATCATGAGGATGCTGCAGTGGTCATAAGTGTGAAAAATGGACATAAGTCACCTTTTTCAGTGCCATTGTAACTTTGAACGGTCACTAAACAAACTATTGTTAAGTCGAGGACTACCTGTATTGCTTTGGTTTGGGATTTCTTGCAAGTGATTCTAAAATGATTAGAATAAATGTGACACGTGTAACCATGGATAATATATCTTTTAAATGTGTTTAGCCCAGTAACGATTGCTTGCATTATAACAATTCTCTATAAGGAGCTATTGCATAGCGACTTTATATTTGGCTGCAGTTAGTGTATTTCATTTTTTTTTAATCATTCACCTGTTCAAAGAGATTAAATCTCTCATCCGCATTTTCAAAAATCACATTGCTGTAGATCTTGAAATTCTGGTAGTGAACGGTATCTATTCCCCAAGCATTCCTACTGTCGTCTCAGTGTTGATGTCTCCGTGACAAAAATATGTATGTGTGGCACACGAATCGTGATTGATACTCACAATTTTAGAAAATAGGAAATCATGCCAATCATATGTTACTATTTTCTCATATTTTCCTTTATTATAAATAGAGTTCTTCTTGACAAGGAGGTGTTATTTCTCATAACTCAATTGAGTTCAAGCTGTAATTGACCATCTCAATCCTTGCTAAGATTCTGCTCTTTGACCATGTCACTGAATAAACACTTATGTTCTTAAGGCACTGGAACCTAAGCTGGTGCTTAATTTATCCAAGCAGACTTGGTCCTCCTTTTAGTATAAAGACTCAACAGACTATATATTTTTAATCTTCCCTTGTTCCCACTAAATGAACAAATTTCATTATCTTCTTTTGCATTGTTTATATATTCTAAAATCCTGCACATATCCTATAGCAAAGCTGTAGATCTTTTGTTTTATAGTGGCATTGACAGTGGTTACTCGGCTATTCTATAAAAGAGAGAGCAGTGGTAAATAAACTGATCTAGCTTGGCAAAGTCTTGGGGAAAATCAGTTTACATTTAGTCATAGTTGCTACAAACCTAACGCTATCTACTCAGCCTCTGAGCAAGATTAAATTGATGACATATTGCAATGCTATCCACATGATTTCATTTATCACGTGAACCCCAGCTTACATTCAGCCTGTAACAAAATCAGTCTCCTTCAGCAATGAATTCCCTCCAGACGTCTCAAGGGACTTGAGGCAGGTGTCTGTCAATGTATCACAAAACAGAAATCAATCATTCACAAAAGCATGCACTTCATCTACACTCGTTTGTTTCTCCTTTCTCTCAGCCGTGCAAAGAAATAGTGCTTGTCTGGAGTTTATAGTCTGACAGAGCATCAACTAGGTTCACAAGGCAAGGAAAATTTCCTCTTTACAGCTGAGGATGGAAGACTTTCAGCCCATCTTCTTAAACTGTTGCTGCAAAGAAAAACAGCTCAAAGCTGGGAAACTATTGTAGGATGGGTTGCTCTTTTGTTCAACCCAAACAATAACTGTACAGTGGTTATGTTGAAAACATGGCATTTTGAAATAAAATTTAAGAAATTAATCTTGAGACAAACCTATCTTAAAATGACAGGGTGAGAGGGATTGTATTGTCATTCCTTTAAGATGAGTTCAATTGAACAATCCTTGCATTCTATGAGTAATGGCAGCTATTTGAAGTTAGGGCATTTCCTTATTTCCTAGGGCAACTATATGTCGAATCGTACATCTTTATGTTGTTTTGAATTGCAATCAAATGGGTATAAAATCTCATAAAATGTTGTGGTGAATAAGGCAGCATGATTGATCTGGTTAAATATTTTATGTAAACCAAAAAGGAGGCTTAAAATGGATGTTTGCTCATGGACTTTGTATAGAAATATTTTTCAAAGTAAATACTAAGACAGAAGGAAGTATGGGTGTTTTATTTACTTTCAGTTTAAAATCATTAACACTGCAGGCAAAGCCTGAAAAGTCAGAACCACTGCCTTAATTGCAAATTCTGAGTTTAGACTTTTTGAAGGGCTTTTGTAAAATCTGTTAGACTCCATAATTAGGTTGATTTATTACATTAAGAAAAAACAACAGTGCCAAACAAACCAGGATACCTAGGTTCACACAACACACTAAGCCAAAACCAACCAAATCACTTTGTGAATCTATCACTTTATGACTTAGCATAATATATGAGCATAGCGACTATCCTTTTCTTCTGTAAATATGAAATTGGTAATTAAAGAAAACTAGAATCTAAATTTGTTTAAGGCAGATTAATTTCTCCTTTAGCTATATTCTTGAAATATAGAAGCCTGATCATATCTTTTGCCTACAGGCAATCTTTACAACCATTTGTTTGCTAACTGTTCAAAGTTACAATGGGACTGAAAAAGTGACTTATGACTGGTTTCACACTTAGTGACCAGTTGCAGCATCCCCATGGTCACGTGAACAAAATTTGGACACTTGACAACTGGCATGTATTTATGACAGTTGCCCTGTCACAGGGCCATGTGATCACCATTTGTAAGCGTTCCCAGCTGGCTTCCAACAAGCAAGGTCAATGGGAAAGCCAGAAAGATTGTAAAATGGGGCACAATACATTTAACAACTGTCTTGCTTAGCAATGGAAATATTGGGCTCCAGTGTGGTCATAAGTTGAGAACTATTTGTATTGGCAAAAAATAAATCTGGTTTTTGTAACCAGATGGCTGCCAGATACATTGGATTAGAAAGAACCTTTATTGATCCCAGCCAATAAATTCAGCGATCTGCCAGCTAGGAATAGCAGAGATTTAATAGATTACTACAGTGAGAAAGGCTGGCAGATTTGCTGGCTTCAAAGAGGTATTTTTGGCCAGCGAAGTCCAACTTTGCACTGGGCTGGAACTACCAAGGAGATCGCAAAACCCTTCTTAATAATTGATTCCACTCTTGAAATATTCATATTAAGCAGACTCTCAGCATTTAAGCAGAAGTAGCTGTCCTTTAACTATTGTTCAATACTCCTTTCTAGAATGATAGAGAACAGATCTTGACCTTTTTTGTGTGACATCCTTTCAGGTCATGGTGGAGTTCTATCATATCCCATTCGGTCATCTTTTGTCATCTTTTTGTCAATTCCTTCATTCTTCAGACCCAGTTTCTTCTGTCTTTAACATAAGTTTGTTTCAATTCTCTAATCTTCTGCACTGCCCTCCTTTTTTTTGTACCTGTTCCAGTTTCTACTTCAGCTATTCTTAAAAATAATAGAGAGAAGTTAGACCAGACTGTCAACAATTTCCTTCAGTGTCCAGATGTAATTCGTATTTGAATTTGTTCGAGGGCAGGGAGCATTCCCTGGCTAGAATTCTATCCAACTTGGAATTCTGTTCCTCCAGTCATTTGTTCATAAGTGCTCAGCAGAGTGTATACATCCTCTTCTTAAAAGGACCAGACCAGGTTAGGAGCTGACTAGATCTGCCTTTTCATGGTTAACTTTGGTTCCTTTGACATTTTTTTTACAAAGCAGCTAGCTGGTCCAGTGATGTTTTTCTCTTTTATTCTGAACATATTAGAAGAAATTATTTTGGTTCTTAACTTTCTTTGTTATTCAGCTTGTTCTGATCTTGCCAACATCGTTGAAAATATAAGTTATATAATTTTACTCTTCCTTGATTACCTGTCCCTTTTCCAGTTCCTACATACAGGTAGTCCTCAACTTACAATCATTCACTTAATGACCGTTCAAAGTTATGACAGCACTGGAAAAAATTACTTATGACTGTTTTTCACACTTACAACTGCTGTAGCATCCCCATAGTCATGTGATTAAATTCAGATACTTGGCAACTTAGTGACTGTACAAAGTTAAGCAGAACTGAAAAAAGTGATTTATGACCATTTTTCACACAACCATTGCAACATCCCCATGGTCACATATAATTTACATTCGGATGCTTACCAACTGACTCACATTTATGACGGTTGCAGTGTCCCAGGCTCATGTGATCATCTTTTGCAACCTTCTGACAAGCAAAATCAATGGGGAAATGAGATTCACTTAACAACCATGTTACTAATTTAACAACTACAGTGATTCACTTAACAAATGTGGCAAGAAAATTCATAAAATGGGGCAAAACTCACTTAAGAAATTTCTCATTTAGGAACATAAATTTTGGGCTCAATTGTGGTCATAAGTTGAGAACTACGTGTAGTGTCTTTTTATTAGATTTTCACTAGCTTCTCACAGAGCTGCACTTGCCTTCTTCCATTTCTTTGTTGCTCGAATTGTGTTTTAAGTGTTTTTGCTATCCATCTTGGGTTCCTTTTGCTACACTATTCTCCTGTCATGGAATACTTTTCTTTTGATTTTTCTCTACAATGCACTCAAAGTCCAAAATCTTCATTTAACTACAGTTAACTTTAGTTTCTGCTAATTCAGGGATTTCATGATTACATGGGCCACTTTCCTTGAAACTTCTCTTTCCACTTGGTCTTGGTTAAGGTTAAGGGTAGCTGGTTCTCCTCTGCCTTTCTTCATCTACTGAAGAAGAAACTTGTCATCAAGATAGGTCAGGAATTGCTTCTTGGAAGGACTCTGCTTGGCAAATGTGTAATTAGTACAACTCTTTGTAAGTGGGTGGTCAGTTAAGTTAATTGGCCGTGCTATCAATTGATAGTTTGGAGTACAAATTGTGACTGCTACCTTGGTTTATTAGATGTAACTTGTTTTGCAGAATATCTTGTTACCTGAATGTTTCTACTCATTTTTTGATCTCCGAAAAGAATTCAAGAAGTGTTGTCCTGGGTCACCTGAAATTGACAAATTAGATGCTGGTTCCATGATACAATGTATCCTTTTAATAAATACATAATTTATCTGTATATTTCTCTAATATTAAGAAAAGTTTATATATTGCTTTTATTCAGATGAAAAATGTTATCTCACTCCAATTAATAAGAACTATATAATATAACTTTAAATATGCCAAATGCTTTTTAAAAATCAAATCAAATCAGGAAGTAGCTACAGAAAATCAAAATAGTAGATCCAGTGATAGGTGTTAAAACATACAAAACTAGAATAAAAATTGGGGAACCAATAGGATGCAGAATAGAATACGTTTGTGTTTGTGTGTCTATCTGTCTGTCTATGTATGTATGTATAACCCTCAGATACGCCAACACATTTTATTTATTTAAGTAAGTTTATTATGAAATCTCCATTGAATAGGCTTATTTTAAAGTCATGCTAGCTGACAGATGTTAATACTGTATGCAACAAAGTTATGATTCTAACCGCACTTTCTAAAAACAAAAGTGCAATAAATAAATAATACCAGTAAAAAGTAGCGCTAATACTATGCCATTTACCCCATTCTTAATTGTGGGCAATACCTAGAGCAACATTAATTCAGGTTTTGGATAATTTCTATATATTGGTCTGTTGAATGGCTTTGGTACATGGTTTGCTTGTATAGCATATCCTTATACTATGAAATTACATCCTTTGGCCCAATCGGAGTTGCTTTGTCTTTGTGCTTTGTTTTGGTGAAATATCAAGGATTATATGATATTTTCTATGGATCTTTTAAAAGAAAAATGTGCCCTGAGTACACATTGTTCAAGTCGGAACTGCCATCGTTGTAAGTGAGGATGATTTTATTGCCCTACCTTACAAGCTTGAGTAGAGAGCTGAAAATGCTGCCTATAACAAGTTGCTTGCAAGTCCAGGATTTCTGATTATCATCTGAGTTATAATAATTGAAATGCCTGGTGGGTTGAACAGCTGTGCTCTTTCTGCATTCAATGCAGGCTGAAATTTCTCCTTGCCAGATGAGTTTTCCCATGGCCCAACAATTTATGGGATAAAGTGGCATTGACGTTGAAGCACTGGTCTTGGATAAAGCAACAATTCATTGTTCCCCATTTCTAGGGTACACGTCCCAACATGTAAAGACATTTGAGATATGTAACAAGGTAATGGGAGGTTCTATATATGTTAATAACCCTAAGAACAGAAAGACAGTTGCAGCTTCTGTTGAACAATAAGTAGTGATGCAGTGAGATTGGAAAATATGCACTCTAACCGGTTGCTAAAACATGTTTGCATGCAATTAAATAAAGCCTTTGTAGAACTTGAAAAATAATCCCAAATCTGTGGCCGTAAAACTTTCATGCAGAGGGCGAAGGTTTGGAAGGAAAGTTTAATTGAAAGCAGTTTCTCTCCACTTAAATCATTTTTGTTCAACATTTTATTTAAAGAGATGAATGCAAACATATTTAGATCTCCTTTTAAATTCAAGTCCTTTTTGAAGAAAGATGTCCACTATAACTGAAATCTCAAAAGCAATAGCAATTTAAACTTCTTTTTTAATAATTACTGTTAGGTTCAGACATTTTCCACCACCCAGTATGTGTTATTTGGGTTTTAGTGATGTAGTCAGGGTAGTAAATAATATTCTTGGATACCCTCAGTGTTATTCTTTGATTATGGAAGGATTGGGAGAACACTGCATTTTGAGATAGATCAATGCACAAGAAAAATATTTAAACAATATATCTCTGTGTTATTCCTTTGCCCCAAATATAAATTCTAACAGATGCTTTTAATTTAAAAGAAATAAAATGAGATACAGTTTCATATATCAACTATGTACGATATAAAAGAGATCAGAGGGTTGGACTAGGAGCAAGACAATCCAAATTGAAATTCTCTCTCTACAAGATTTTATTAGAAAACAAGACCGATGTTTCCAATGGATTGAAAGCAATATGGCAACTCGATATATAAGCTCTTTACACATTTATGATTACAGTCTGTTCTTGAGTAAAATTAAGTATATTCAAAGCAAGTATTTTATAGATAGTATTTAATGCAAAGGGAACTTTACCTGATAAATTCTAGCATGATGTGTTTGAGAAAATATAAAGAAATAAAAACATGTATGGCCATCTAGGAAATTGTTCAGTCAGCATTGTTCATTTGTGTTCATTAGGCATTCAGATTTTTAGGGGAGGTGTCTACATTAAAATTACACTAAAAGGAGGTGTGATGGCTGAAAGTTTAGGAATCCCTACCTCAGAGCATGAAAAACTCATTTCGCAAGAGGGGAACATTAATTGAAGCCAAATAGGGAACATGGCAGGATCTTGGACAACAGGAAAGGATATATTTCCATATGATGACAAATATATAGAGAAATAATTCTAATGAAAAAGTTTCACGGGGAAAAAACAAGATGTCACTAGTAATGATAATGCAGATAGTACCTTTCTTGGTTTAAAATTAAAGTATGCTTTTGTTGTATATAATTATTAACATGCTTACTACCCAGTTCCAGTTTCTAGATTTCTAGATTTAACTAAGTAATCCTATATGTATTCTGCTTTTATTTTTTATAGGATTGATTAATTGATTTGATTTATATCCCACTTTTATTTCTACCACTCAAAGCAAGCACATGTAATGCTCCCTGCTCTTATTTTCCCCACAACAATAACAATCTGTGAGTGATTTGGGCTAACAAGGTCACTGGTCAAAACTGGAGATTGGGGGGGGGGCAGGACTCTCCTGGTGTCTAATCAAGCATCTTAGCCACCATATTGACTCTCCAGTTTTAAAACAGTCCTTTTTCAATGGTAGCACTTTTTCCAAGTAACATGGAAACTCATGAAAAACTTTTGTTAGTTGGAAAAGGTACCATACACACATCCTATTTTTTTCCCTAGAGCAAAAGTGGGATATAAACCTTAATTATAGCCTTCATGATGTATCCCAATTTTATTTTTCCTAGAGTGTAGTCTGATTTTCATCTTTGAGGCGACAGGTATAGTAGGCTTTATTTTTAGAAGTTTATAGTCACACCAATCAATCACACTTCTATACAGCAGAAGCACCTTAATAATGAGGTTGGGCAGTCTCATAATTCAGTGCTTCTCAACCTTGGCAACTTGAAACTGGGTGGACTTCAACTTCCAGAATTCCTCAGCCAGTACAGCTGGCTGGGGAATTCTGAGAGTTGTCCTCCCAGCTTCAAGTCACCAAGGTTGAGAAACACTGCAAAGTGATGACTGTTCTCCGGTTGGGAGAAACAGTGGCTACTTTTTTATTGTCCTGCAGTTATCCTTCCCCCTTTTTTCAGTATCAGTGAATGGAAATAAATACAGGATTCCTAAAAGGACCTAACCAGTGTTATGTAATTATATTTTGCTACTTCTAAGAGTTTTCTAGAAATGTTCCTGTGTAGGATAATATTGGCCTTTTGGATTGCAATGTTCCATTTCTGATTCACGTATCCTTGGTCTGATAACTCTTGAGTCATTCTTGAAAATAATGTTGTTGAGCCAGTTATCCATTGTATCATTCTTCGCTATTTATGTAGTATATTTTGCAGTTATACATGTTAAGATTTGGACTTTTATTTTTTTCTGCCCATGACTTAATCTGAAGTTCTTTTTTCTTTTACTTTAGAAAGATGTTTGCTGAGAAAAGAACTAGGAATTTTGAAAGGGCCAGGTCTGTGCTTCAATTTACCCATAAATACCAGCACTGGAAGATTTGTCAGTCTTCTCTGTTCTGACTAATAAGCTGCAATTCTCAACTTGTGAAGCTTGCTTAGCCGGTTCACAGTAGGGAATGCCCCAAGGGTGGAGTGAATCAAGCTTGCACTGGCTACTTACATGTCAAGTGCCTTCAGAGAATGCATTCCCCTTATCCTCTAAATCTGTGTTTGTCAACCATAGCAATTTTAAGATATGTGGACATCAACTCCCAGAATTCTCCAGTTAGCATGAGAATTGAAGTCCACACATCTTAAAGTTGCCAAGGTTGAGAAACACTACTCTAAACAGATGTGCAGAAACCATTATACAGCCACTAATAAGCCTACATAGAACTAGATTGTGTAGCTTACTTGAGTTGTATTTTGAGATGTCATTCAGGTGTGTAGAAGAAAATAGAGTATTGTAATATTGAGGATGCAATCTTAGAATTTAGGTTTAATAAATGTAGAGTAGCAATGTAACCATATGGAAGCTACTACAAGGCTATTCCAAACCAACTAAACATCCTGTTCTGCAGATTATACAGATAGTCCTTGACTTATGACCATAATTGAGCTTTTAATTACAGTCATAAGGCATGATGGGCATAAAGCAGATCATCACACGACATACCTGATTTTATGACTTTTTTGCCATGGTCATTAAGCAAACCCATTGTTTACAATGGGCACGTTTTGTCGGAAACCGGAAATAAACACTGATTTTTGGCAAAAACATCATAAATTGCAGTCATGTGATCATAAGACTCTGCGACTGGCCGTAAATGCAAGCCAATTGCTGAGCTCATAACTGCAGGGAAGGGGGGCACGGCCATCAGAACTTCAGAACCGGGTCTTAACTTTGGTCACTAAGCTACTGGCTGTAAATCGAGAATTAGCTGCATTGCTAAGAGAAAATTCTCCACCGCTGAAACACATTCACAGTCTGAAGCTCCCAAATCAAGACAAAAGGCACAGTAGAATGCTCCACTTAATCTGCTTTTCTATTGCCAAAGTTATTTTATAGGTAATGTTCAGAGGCAGATTTTTATCTTCCTTTGGGATTTTCTTGTGAAATTTGAATTAATTTTTAAAAGAAGCTAATAGCTTGTAGCAAGGGGTATCTGCTGCTCACAGGTTACTAAGAGGCTCTATATTTTGCTTTTATCATGATGTTTTATAATGTCAACAAATGCTTTGGTTAAGCAAAGTAATTATAATGTCACTAATCTGGAAAAGCTGTAGAGGGTAAATGGATCACAGCAAAGTATATTTTAGCACTCCCTTCTATTGTCATTGATGTGTTAAGAGAGGATAATCCATGGGAATGAAGAATGGGAGTGCAGGGACATGGGACAAATAAATTAAAAAAATGATGCAATAGGATAGAAAATAGGGCACTCTGTATTTTTTTACTTGAAACTATCTTTAAACAATCAAGATAAATTTATTTCACTAAAAGTAGCAAAAGTTTTGCTACATTATGTGTAAGCTTTGCCCACAAATGATTACCAACACAACTAGTTCTTGACTTACAAGAGTAATTGACTGCAGAAAGAACAGGTTGTAAGTTGGGGCAGTCATTAACTGAGTCGTCATGTTTGCTGGAAACCAGCAAAAAGTGCCAGAAATTGTGATCACATTATAGAGTGGAAGGGCTGAGTCTGCACTTCCACCCCTTCCCCAGTTACTGAAAAGCCACACGAGGCTATATGTTGATGTCACCAAGAAGGGTTTTGGTGAATGCTTTTGCCCTTTGTTGTCAGGGTTTTATGTGCAGGAATAGGACTAAGAAGACAGCTTAGGAAACAAGCCACTTCCTTGCCAGCTCTTAGCATCCCACCAAACCCACCCAAAACTGAAATCAGCCGAGCCCATAGACATGTGGGGGCATGGTTTGCATTTGGTGCAATTAAAGATGGGGCAGGGATGATTTGGGATGCCAAAGGTCTGCCATTTGAACGATTGCTTTAAGATTCTTGACTGTTGTATTCAGATCTGAATCCTGACAAGCAGAGCTCAACACAGCGTTTTGGAATGCACCAAGTGGAAGATATGGGCAATGTGATTTTAGCACTAATTTCGGAACCCTACAGTAAGCAAAGAGGATATTCTTTTGGGATGGGATGGTTTAATTTTACATGTACAGAGCTATTCAATATTACTTTTGCTACTGCCTTTTTGAGGCAGGAATGGGAATTTTTTTAGTGTTAGAAGGCACAGTTTTCTTGGCCAGACATGTGCACCAGACTTTTCATAGCACGTCAAGGGCTGCGCTCCAAAAATGAAGGTCTTACTGTTTTTTTAGGACATGTTAAAGTATAAAATTATTTAAATCTTTGTGGTCGCTAAAAGTCAATACTGATTTGATGGCACATAGTCAAAAGAATAAAATGGGTTTTGAGTACCTATTTTTCTTTAGCCCCTCAAAGTTCTAACAAGTAAAAGAATTGGCTGTTACAGGAGCTACAAAGAGGATATGGACAGAGCACAAATGGCTACACTTTTTGCATCCAGCTTTAAATGTGGCTAAACTTTTTTCCTCCCTTCCGCTCCCTCCTTTCCTCCCTCTCTCTTTGTCTCTGTCCCTGTCTCTCTCTCTCTCTCTGGACTAGCTCCTACAATTTTGCCATTGCCTCTTTCTTAGAGTTGGCCGAAGATCCTAGCTGGCTTCATGCCTGAGGGGCAGGCCTAAAACTTACGGTTTCCTGGTTTATAACCTGATGCCTTAACCATTACACAAAACTGGTTCTATGTGGCTGAAGTGCAACACCCAATAATCTTAATTAGCAAGCCTATTGGGAGATGTTTGGATTCTGGTTCAGCAACCAGGAGTTTAGTTTTGTGGTTTAGGATGTGTGTGGTTGTAATTGGACCTGTTTTTATCTCCTCCTCATTGACCAGATAGCAGTGATTCTGTCATTTTCTCTATTGCCATAGTGAACATTATTGCAGGAGATTATCAAATGTGGGATACTATTAGTGGACTAAAATAAAGAGAGATTCAGGCAGAGAAGTCTTCCTTATCAGACTATTAACTATTAACCCATCTGGACTACAAGGAATGTTCGGTGATATATAGAAGGGCATAACCAACCTTCCTTGGGTGTGTCTAGAAATGAAACTGACTCTTCCTGCATGCAAACATGTGTTGTATCACTCAGCTAATACATGGAAAGTACACTTTTGAAGGAGGCAGGTGACATTGCCATAAATCTACCTATGGGGAGTGTAGGTTCTCCATGTCTGGAGATTTTAAAGTCAGATAGCCACCTCTCAGGAACAGTTCGACTGGTTTTCCTGCACATTTCAGAAAGTGGGAGTAGATGAACTTTGTGTTCTCTTCCAAATCTACAGTTCTGATTCTATGCACACTACAAATGCTGGGGTAAAGGAAAAGGGCCTAGAGCAGCAAGCATTGCAATGAGATCATATCTATCTATCTATCTATCTATCTATCTATCTATCTATCTATCTATCTATCTATCTATCTATCTATCTATCTATCTATCTATCTATCTATCTATCTATCTATCTATCTATCTATCTATCTTATCTATCTATCTATCTATCTATCTATCTATCTTATCTATCTATCTATCTATCTATCTATCTATCTATCTATCTATCTATCTATCTATCTATCTATCTATTTATCTATCTATCTATTTATCTTATCTATCTTATCTATCTATGTATCTATATCTCAAGGTTGACCCATCCTTCCATCCTTCTGAGATCGGTAAAATGAAGACCCAGATTGTTGGGGGCAATATGCTGACCGCTTAGAGAGGGCTGTAAAGCACTGTGAAGTGGTATATAAGTCTAGTGCTATTGTTATTGCTGTCTCTCGCAGGTGGATAATATTTCATTTTGCTATTCAACCATATTGTTGGAAATGGAATTGATTTTGTTCTGTGTTTTATAGACCACAGGTTTTCAGATCCAGAAAGGGTGAACTATAAATTTGAAAGTGGAACCTGGTAAGTATGCATCTTAAAATAAAAATATGAAAAACTTTTTAAAGACAATTTATTAAACATATTAATAGGCCTTCATGAGATATGTCTATTTTCCTGAAAATTATATTTTTAGAATATATACATACACACAAACACACACACACACACACACACAGTGTTCTCTAGACCCTGATGATCAGTATGAAATTTCCTTTAGAATACATTAGTTGCAGAAATATAGACATATAGGACAATTATAGAAGCCCAGACCAAAAACAAATACAATAGAAAATGAATGTTGACTCTCAGGAAAGAATCCTGGGAAGTTTTGAACTGTCATATAAAAATGTAACGTAAGAGAGAGGATCCTTTTAATTAAGTTCAAAGCCTTTCTTCAATACAAATTCATTTGAACCCTTAATCCTTTGAAAAAACGTTTTAAAATGAACACTGTAATTATCCTTTTGCTGTATATTACAAAAAAGAAAACTCTTATAAAACTGCAGGCATATACATTTCTTTCTTTCTAAACAGATTGAAGAGAAAGCCAATGAAACCTATAAGGTGATGTCCTGAAGGTTTTTCAATCTTTAACCAACAGTAAGAATAAAAAATAAGCCTCAGTATTTAAAAAGATGAGGTTTGTTGAATGTTGAATCCCCAAAAAAGGCTACATTAGTGACTCAGAGCATGATGGAATCTTGTGACTCCCGGCTGATTGCAAGAGGTTGCAAAAAACCTCAGTTTCTGCCATCTGCTCAACACAAACAGCTGTCCATAGTACATATGGATAATCTCAAGATCTCTCCTTTATCCAGAGAGAATTTCTGGCAATCCAATCCAATATGCAGCTGCTTTTCAGCCACAATGTCTCTCACATTCCGCAGAATTTCAATCTTTCCATTCCCAACTGGAAACTACTCCAAGTGCTGGGTTTTCTCATGACTGCGGAAATGTACAGTATATGCTTTTTTTTCTACAAATATAGAAAAATAACAATATGTACTGAAAGACAATGGTGGATAGGCAGATGAATAGGAATAGGAAATTAAACCTCAGTTTCCCTGTTTTAGTGCATGTCCACACTGCCAGGGTTCTCTGTCATTAGTACAAGCCACTAATTATTTCTGGTATTAAAGGTCAATGAAGCTTTCTATTCTTCCACCCCACCATAAATGCAACCTCTGCCCACGTTTTCCTGTTCGACATTGAAAGTAGTGTTTGCTGTCAAGCTTCACTGTCCGGTTTGCCCACTGAACTTTGTTTTCTTCTGGGCAAATCCCTACACTTTGATTGGGAAAACTGCCCCTTATCTGGGTCAGTGACCACTGTGTTGCAGCTCTCTAATCTCAGCTTCAGCTATTCTTACCAATTGTGTTCTAGTAATTTAGTAGTCAGAGCAGTGTTTCTCATTCTCAGTCACCTGAAGATGTATGAATTTCAACTCTGAAAATTCTGGGTGTTGAAGTGCATATATCTTCAAATTGCTGAGGTTGGGAAACACCGGGTTAAAGCATTTGCTCAATATATAAAACATCCTCAGTTCTTAGCCCAGCAGATTTTTTAAATTGTCAGTACTACTTTCCTTTCCACGAAGTGTCCACTCTGTTTATATCAAGTCCACTGGAATATCACTGAATATGACATGCTGGACAACCTTCCTTCCTTTCCAACTGTAAATAGCCCCAATAAATTAGTACTGCAAAGGCACCTGAGGTGCGATCTTTTTTTCCTTATGACAAGAAAAATGTTGAGGTAGTACATCAATGGATTTGCTAAAAAGAGCAGTAAAATGGGTTGATTATAAAAGAAAAATCATTGTATTCTTAAAAAACTACAGAATGTTGAACTGGTGGTGGTACCCATCAAACATATGTTATAATCATAATGCCTTTGGGAGATTTTTCCAACATTAGCTGCGGCACACATTATTTAGCCAAGTCTTGGAAAAGAAAGGAAGCTGCAAGAATGGAATGTTTTAATTTTTAAAGCTAATCAGTGTGTGTGTGTGTGTACATACATGCATTTTTATTAAATTAATATGCTGCCCATTTCACTGATAAGATGACCCTGAACAGTTTATTTTGATGTTTATGTAAACATTTTAACATTATATATCTATATTTTGTATGTGTGTAGACACAAATATATACATATATGCGCATAAATGTATATATCCAATAAGAACTGTTCATAGAAAAGAAAGGTATTACAAATTGCTTTCTGGGATAGAAAATTAGGACGGCAAAGTAGTTGTAAATTATCCTATGAGAGTGGTGGTGGTGGGTGTTACATACTCAACCTTTGGCAAGTTAGCTGCTGGAGCATCAGGTCTGGATAGAATTTTCTTAAAGAAAGGTCCATTTGGCCTCAGCACACGGTAGGAACATCTTAAGGGTACAGCCCCAGTAGTTTAATCACACTGCATTGTAAATGACTATATTTATCTGTAGTTAAATATAGTTAAAATTAGCCAGAACAACAGACGTGAATTAGGAAGTCATCATGTAATTTTGGAAGGAGAGATTAAAATATAATTGTACAGTACTTAGAAGTGCTGTGAAGAATATTGGAAGCTACTTTTTATACCTTTATCTCCCCCCCCCCCATTTTCTTTACTTATTGAAGTTTTAGCTTTTTGCATTACTTCTTTTTATTTTTTTCTATTCTAATTTAGTTTTATTAGTTCTTATTATTACTCTTAACACTTTTAATAAAAAATTTATATATATATATATATATAAAAGAACAACAGAAGCAAATTACATCATACTAGAGGACGAATCTCTAATTTCAAAAAATGGTGGGGAATTTTAAAGTCTCCACTTAATTATCTGAAAAATGTTCTGATGTAAATTTATGGCTATGGAAAAGCCTTAATGTTCTGGTTGTGGTTTGTGATGATGAGAATATTAAATATATTAATAAAGTTATCCTTACATTTGATCTACAGCAGCAAGATGGAACTTGTGGATGATAATACTGTGATCCGAGCCAGAGGTTTACCTTGGCAGTCATCAGACCAGGACATTGCTAGATTCTTCAAAGGAATAAATATTGCCAAGTTAGTCCCGTCTGAATGATATACTTGTTATGTTTGATATGTTCCATTATCCCCAGAGATCCACATATTGGCTGAACTTGGTAGCCAGCCAAAGGTTTTTCTCCCCAAGCTTCAGAGAAAGGCAACGTATTCAGACATCAGTGTGAAGGAATCTGTTTGTATCCGTATATTTTCCCAATTCCTATTCAAGGCGGCAATTTATGGTCTTCCAGATACCTAGACAATGATGAGGAATGCGAGGGTTTGTAACACAGTCTCCCTACCCTTAAACTTAGAAGAATGACAATTGATCCCCTATTACGTTAAATGGGAGACACGAAAAAAGAAGAATGCCATCTTAGATTTGTCCAGACCTTTGCACTCCATCAAGGATTATCCTGGCTTCTTTGATCGGTGTATAAAGTCATCTGGTGGCAAGATTAAAAATCACGTAAATGAACATGATGTAGCAAAAGCATGTTTGAAATGGTTTTTCCATTCGATAAAATGGCCTGAAGCACAGTTATTTTCAAAACCTTTTCAATACAAGTAACACCAAATGAATTTGGGAAGTGAACTTTTTACTAACGTTCACATTGTAGAATTGATCGAATTGTTATTTTTTAAAGGAAGATCTGAATACATCAAAAAAAATGACCAGAGTCACTTTTTTTCCCCCTTTCCACGTAAATATAGCTTTTATGAAAAGGAACATCTACTTAAGTTCCTTTTTTTTGTAACCTTTTCTATCTCTCTCTCTCTCTTCAGAGGAGGGGCTGCGCTTTGTCTCAATGCCCAGGGCAGAAGAAATGGAGAAGCCCTTGTCAGGTTTGTAAGTGAAGAACACAGAGAATTAGCATTACAAAGACACAAGCATCACATGGGGAACCGGTATATAGAGGTGCGTTGGTCAAGTTCTGAATGGTATATTTGAGTGAAATAGTGGAAGGTTTGTCTTGAGTTTAATTATATTTTTCTTTGCTTATCTCCAGGTGTACAAAGCAACAGGTGAGGACTTCCTCAAAATTGCTGGAGGTAAACTTTCTTTTCCTGTAATCTAAAGTAACATTTTAAATCCGCTTTCTGTGATTGCGTCCTCTCCACATGGGTGGTCTTCAACTGACAGCCTTTTCAGCAGTAGCTATGTTCAGAATATCCGGGTTGGGGAAAGCGAGTCCTAAATAGAAAACCCTTCTTTTCTGCTAAGTTAAAGAAATTGATTAAATTAGCCAGGATCTTTAAATCTCTGGCTACATAACTGTGTTGGCCATTAAGGTTTTCAGATGGTTTTAGGGCAAGAATTGGATAGTTACAATTTCTTTGTAGATTGGAGAAGGAAAATACTTTGCATTGGCCATTGATCCAAAACACCAATAAAAATGTTAATTTTTATTAATTCAGCAGTACAACTTTACAAAAATGGGAAAATCTTAATTTATTATCTAGCATAATGCAGGTTGAGAGCCAGTTTGGTGCCATGTGAGTTCTAGTTCTGTCTTAGGCACAAAGGCAGGTAGGTGATTTTGTGGCAGTCGCTCTCTCTCCTCAGTCCAAGGAAGACAGCAATGACAAGCCATTTCTGAAATCTTGCCAAGAAGATTTGGCAGGCCATCGCCAACAGCCAACGCTGATTTGAAGGCACACACACACACACACACACACACACACACACACACACACAAAGCATGTGATACAAGATTAGAGATACAGGGCAAGAAACAATGATGATCCGATTATCCACAGATATTCCCAATTGCAATGTTTAACTAAACCATACAGATGGTGCTTCCAAGCTGTGATGGTAATGTGAAGGCACTTTCTTGAAGCCTTTTCAATTTTTAAGAGAACCAGCCTGGTTCAAATACAGTAAGTCATAATTTCTTGCCTAAATCAACTGCTGGGATCATGCAACATACAGTACTAAAACCACTAGTTTACAAAATATGGTCCATATTGTTTTTGGACAAGAGTTAGAATGTTAACTGGGTGGTAACATTAGGGCTTACCACATGGTTAGAGGATACAGAACCTGCTCTACTAGGGTGTGGAATCTGAAAGTCCTATAGTAGTTTAATTTTTAGTTTCTAGTCCAGGAGCCATTTGAATAGAGTTTCTGTACAATAGTGTGGTTTACAGTGAAGAATTCTGTTTTCTGCAAGAAATCAGTGCAACCTGCCTAATATACCTTGGAATTCCTGAATCTTAGTGCCTGTGTATGTGGAGAACATCAGATTGAGGAAGGTTGTCTTAGGCATAACTTCTTGTGTAATAATAAATGTGGAAATACACATATGCAGGTATTTTTCCCTCTGTAAAATGAAATCTGTGAGGGATATAAAGAATATAAAAAAATTAGTCAATGAGGAGAGACCTTGGCAATCTAGATAATACCACTGTGCATATATATATGTGTGTGTGTGTCATTCCCATGCCACTAAAAAAATTGCACATTGTGCTTATTACCTAAGAAGGTTGCCACCCTATGCATAAATTGCTATACCACTAAACTTCTCAAACACGCTGGCTGGGAAATTCTGGGAATTAAGGTTCACACATTTTAAAATTGCCAAGGGTTGGAAATACTGCATTAGATCTACTTCCTTTCATAATAATTCTGGGTTATGGATGGTTACCTAGCTTTCTAAACGTTGTTTTTTTATTGTTCTTTAAGGTACATCCAATGAAGTAGCCCAGTTCCTATCTAAAGAAAACCAAGTGATTGTTCGTATGCGGGGTCTCCCATTCAATGTCACATCAGAAGAAGTGTTAGCGTTTTTTGGTCAACACTGTCCTGTGACAGGTGGAAAAGAAGGAATCCTTTTTGTGACTTACCCTGACAATAGGCCAACGGGAGATGCATTTGTGTTGTTTGCTTGTGAGGAATATGCACAAAACGCACTAAAAAAGCATAAGGACTTGTTGGGGAAAAGGTACATAGAACTTTTCAGGAGTACAGCTGCTGAGGTACAGCAGGTGAGAACCAGTATTCACTAATATTATGGTGTGAGATGCTAATTCAAGATAATTATGGAATTCACAACTGCAAAATAAAGCAGTCACCAATTTGAATGTCTTTAATGGAAGATTAAACAAATTCATGGAAGATAAATGCAGTCAAGAAACTATATATTACCTTTGATACCGGATACAGTATGCCTTTTATATCAGTCGGTGGTTACTGCACTTCTAAAAGGCATTTAGTTTCACATTTTGGATAAAGATAATCTGAACTAGGGAAATGTTTTTTTAGGTTACGGCCTCCAAAATTAAAGAAATTAATTATAAGCCTGCAATGGTGCAAGGCAGGCCCACTGGCCAGATACGAGGAATAGTATTGCTGTGACTCAGTCCTGATGCAGCAGAACGTTCACACAGAAAGTTGTGTTGTGTTTTCTGATTGAAGAAATTTTCCTACTAGATGGCTTTCATCCCTCCTTCATTGGTGACAGGCACTGAGGTAGAGACTCTGCTGTAATGATATGTCTTGACAAATGATTAGCAGACCATCTCAGTGTTAGGGCAGAAAGATGTAGATGAGACCTTAGACCAGACATGTCAAACTTGCGACGTCACATGACGTCGTGCAACGTATCGGGACAGTTTTGCCATTGCCGGCAATGGGGTGGGCGCAGCTTCTGCATGACGCATCCGGCCTGCGGGCTGGCAGTTTGACACCCCTGCCTTAGACAATGTAATTTACTTTAAAAAAAATATCTTAGCCAGTTAATTAGGAAGCAGCTGTAGATGAGATAGAGACATACCGGTATATAAAGACCCCATATCTAATCTCTAGCATTTTTTGGAAAAGCATGAGAAATGTAACCCAAATTTTAGAGACATTTGCTACCTGCCAGTGTTGATAAGGAATGTATGGTCTTTTAGTCATGAGGGACTACACTTAGTAGTTTTTGGAGTGGTGAAGGCCATAGTGCCAAGGGCTAGTTTTCAAAACAAGAAAAGCCAGATCATGTACATGGGGTGGCTAGGATTTTGTCTCTCACTCTCTCTCTCTCACTTCGTCGGGAGTCTTTATTTTCAAATTCATTAAGCTGACTTTAGAGCTTACACTATCATTTGGTATGTTTCCTGTTTCTAAACATGTTTATTGTTTTTGCTCGCAGGTCCTGAACAGGTATTCCTCTGCTCCTCTCATTCCTCTCCCAAATCCTCCTATTCTTCCTGTGCTACCTCAGCAGTTTGTGCCTCCCACCACTGTCAGGGACTGTGTTCGTCTGCGTGGTCTTCCATATGCTGCCACTATAGAGGACATTTTGGGATTCCTGGGAGAGTTTTCTGGAGATATCAGAACTCATGGGGTTCACATGGTATTAAATCACCAGGTTAGTGAAGAATATTGACAAGAATGTACTCGCAATGAAGTGGTTGCTCCTGAAACAAGGAATGGGACTTTTGAGTGTTCATTTTGCCCAATGGTAAGGCCAGAATGGTAAGGATACATTTCTCAGAGGCTCAGAAATCAAGTACGGAAGCAAAAGTAACTTTTGCATGGAGTGAAGGCTTTATAGATGTTTGGCCTAAAAGAAAAGACTGACTTCCTAAAAGGTCCAGCAACAATAATGAGGCATAAATGCCAATACGGAACACTTTAGTTTCTGCACAGCACTGGAACTTTCAGAATTTGCCTCTCTGGGAAATTGTCCTTTCAGGAAATCTATGACCAAAATAGTGGTAATCAGAGAATGGCACACAGAAGGGAAGATAGAAGAAAAGCCCTCATTTCACCATTCCTGTGATGGCAAAGCAGTTAAGATCCAATAGAAGAGAATATATGCAGCTCAGGGTTAAATGTGGAATTCTTGGTGCTTGGTTATTTGTTTACATTTCATTACCCAACTTGGTAACATCATCAGTACTGATGATATTACCTAGTTGGGTAATGACACATCTGAAAACAACAACCAAGTTCAGAAAGCACCAAGAAATCTGCAATTAAGATCGCTGCCAGAAAGATCTTGGTATATGTGAACTTTCTAGAAGAGGGGTGACACTCAGATGTTTCCATTCTACAATTCCCAGAAGGTCAACCAATATTACCAATAGCAAGAAGTGCTGGGATGAGTATAGCAACATCTGGGATGCCATACATTATTTACACCTCTCCTAACTTCACATGCATCCCTTAAGGATAAGGAAATTGCCCACATCTGGTTTAGGCTATGCCTAGCACCACACTAGGATTTCACAAAAATCAAACATCATAGTCATATCCATAATGTTACAAAATAATCGAAAGCCAGCACTGAAGAAAAACAAATACCAAACAGAGAAGAATACTTCTTCATCTTGTATAGAGCCTTGCCTAACAGTTAAAGATTCATCCTAACTTCAGCTTAGGAGAAATATGTGTGCAGTCCCAGGAGGACAAAAAAGTTCATGACTTCAGTGGCACTGAATGAAGATAACATATTTTATTCATGGTCCAGATGGTACCTCTGCCCTGATGTGGGACAGTAAACTAGGCTTTTCTACCAAAACCCCTAATTGTCATAGGGAGGAAATTTAGCATTTGTCAATGCAGTCATGTGATAGAATTTTGGGCTTGATGGGTGCATCTCGAATGTAAAAAGAGCTATTTCAGCTACCTAACAATTATCAACGATATTTTCGGGTCACTATTTGGCAAAGCAAAATTGTCCCAATTATCTCTTGATGCAAACATATTCTAGAAAGACATTGTCTATTAATCACTTTAGAACAGCAAACATTATCTTAGAAGATAAATCCATAATGCTGATTTGTTTCCAAACAAAAATATTATAGGTTAAGAAATATAAAGCTGAATACAGTAGAAATTAGTACTTAAGTGTGTTTGGTAAAACAAGGGATGGATGGATGGTCGATCAAGTATGAGCAGATGTCAAGTGAATGTTGACAGAATGATCAATATGCAGGAAAGAAATATGTTGAGGGAATTTGGCCATACAGAGAAAACGAATGAGAACTGAATTGCAAGACAATGGTATGAAAACAAAATATGAAAGGAAGGAAGGAAAAGACCATTCATGGGTTGAAATTGATGACAATCTTCCAAACAGAGCTATGAAAAGTTTAAAAAAAATAAAAATCAAGGTTTCAAGTAGCACATGGATGTAGTGGAAACAAAGATGGTTAGCATACTTTAAAAAGTTTGGAAAGCTATGAGTGGTGTGTAAAACTTATATTTAGATAGATTTGATTTTCTTTCATTTTTTACTCACTATTTCTTATCCTTTTCTCTGCTCTATATAATATTGCCAACTTTGAACAAGAATAGCATGATGTCTGAGCATACGTATCCATGTAATGTATAGACAGTAATAATGGTTTATTTCATGCAGTTGTAAATGAATGAATTGCAAGGTAATTTAATCCTCAGTATAGGGATCCATTAAACTCTCTCCAATAGTTAGCCAGTCAGCCACCCCTTTGAAGGTTTCCAGTATGGGGAAATTCACTGAAATTCTGGGCAGGCATTGCCACTGTAAAACAACTTGTACTATCAAGAAATCTCGCTTAATATTCCATTTGAATTTCATTTCTTTTAAATTTAACCTACTCTTTATTTTCTCATCTGTTTTCATCTCTTCAGTAAAAACTGGCTCATTGATAAAATTTAAAAGAGCCTAGTGGGAAGCTTTTTAATCCTATCGTTTTCCTTACCCACCCTTACCCAGAACAAATAGTCATGCTTATTCCCGTTACTCTGGAAACAGCTTTTTAAGTACTCTCGCTTTCAAGCAGAAATAAACAAGCTCTCTGCTACAAGAAATTTAGCAAATTATGGCCTCAAGATAGCTTAACTGAACTATTGGGTTGCATTTATACTTGCTAGCAATTGGGAAACTGCAATAATGAAAACCATCAGAGAAGAGACTGCTGCTGTATTTATCTTAGCTATTAAAATACCTTTCTGGCTTTCCTGTTACACCTTTACTTGCACCTTTCCCAAACAAGATTGTGTGCAGCAATATATTGCTATGTCACTGTCCTTTTTTATTGTCTGGCATAAACTGTCTTTTGGAGCTCTACTTCATACCAAGTGGATGGCTCAGTATCCCAAAAAATCTTCAATGTGCTGTTAGTAGAATGTTACTTTATGGTGACACATGGACAAACTTCTCTGCAGCAGCATCTATTATGTGGGATGATCACATCACAATTTTTCAGGCCAAAATGCTGTCTTTTTATCACTTACTTACTTACTTACTTACTTACTTACTTACTTACTTACTTACTTACTTACTTACTTACTTACTTACTAACTAACCTGAAAGCTGGTATGGTGTAGTGTCAAGGTATTGGGCTAGAAGCGGCATAACCCAGGTTCTACTTCACCCTCAGTCCCAGAGGTTTACTGGATAACTTTGGGCCAATTGCATTCTCTTAAGTCCATGAAGACAAACAAAGCCCATTATCCTATATTGCTTTAAGTATAAATTAAATCCTTCTCCATTTGTATAATGGTACATGGGAAAGACCTTGAGAGGAAAGACCTTGAGAGGCAGCTGCCCAGGGAACAGAGAGGACATGTAGCCTGCAGCTGTATAATGGATGGAGAAAGAGGCTCAGAAGGGACCCTCCTCTAAAGGAGATGGCATAATAAGATTATTTATGAAGTGAATGATGTTATGAAATGAAAGTAGGATGGAGGCTTCCTAACCAATCTGGGTGGCTATACAGGGTTTCTCAACCTTGGCAACTTTAAGATGTATGGACTTCAGCTCCTAGGATCCCCTAGCTAGCATGCTGGCTGGGGAATTCTGGGAGTTGAAGTTCACATAGGCTAAAGTTGTTGAAACACTGGTTTAATCCAACATGGGCAAGACTCCGCCTCCTCCTCCTCCTTCCTGCTCTACCGTAATAAAGACAAAGAAATACCATGATGTTTTGGGCCTCTTTTAAAGTAGCTGCAGTTTGGTTTTGTGTCTGAAACAAACTGCAGTCCAGCTTAGACAAATAATTCAACTTCATAAACTACACCATGAAAATCATTTGTCTCAGCAACTCTTATTTAAAATATTATTTTTATCATTACTATCATGCACATAATAAGGCAAAGCAGTAGTTAATAGGAGTAGACCTTTTTTATTTCTTTGTAGCTATGCTGCAAGAGGATGAGAAGGCCTCTTGATACCACATTAAATCATTGTTTAACACTGCATCTCAATGAATACAATGAGTAGAGTCTCTCTGTTGGGGCACTAACTCACTGGCCCAACATTTTCTTCAGCAATAAATAGCATTATAGAGTGAATTAGAAATTTCTATTATTTAGCCTAGAAATGACATTTTCATGCTACACTTCAGCTTATACAGTTATAGTTGTTCTGGACCAACCAGCAGCTGAGAACTGTATGTTAGGATGTTTAGCATTTATAGGGTTAAGCGCTGTTTCCTTAGGAGATGGCTTATGGGTAATGTAGTTTTAGCAGTCAGTTTATCTAGTCAGTGGGAGGAGTTCAAAGGTTTATGACTGTACTTCCTGGCTCTGTGCCATTGTTTGATTCTCTTCACATTGGGACCCAGCCTCATGGCTCGAACACAGCTATTATTCAACATGTAATTTACATACAGGACAGGAGGACATCACTGTCTTTCAACCTAATGATATGGATCCAGATTAATATTGCATTCCAGACATATTTCATCTTAATCGTGAGTTGTTGATTATCTCTGTGAATAAAGTATTCTTCTTTGATCTGTTCATTCGAGTAAATACTACGGTTGAAAGACAGTGATGTCCTCCTGTCCTGTATGTAAATTACATGTTGAATAATAGCTGTGTTCGAGCCATGAGGCTGGGTCCCATATTTTTTTTAAAAAAGCTATGATGACCCCGATCCTTTGAAAAATTCATACAGTTTAGGAACTCAATACTGCATATGCAGCAATGTAGAGTGGACAAAAAAAATCAGGCTTCCAACTTAAGCTGTCTTTTTTTAAAAGGCAAAGTTATGCTTATATATTGAGCAAGTAAGTGACTTTGCTGTGGTGCTCCAGTTCTTCATTCTTTTGTCCTTAGGGTCGACCCTCAGGAGATGCCTTCATCCAAATGAAGTCTTCAGATCGAGCCTTCTTAGCAGCTCAGAAGTGCCACAAAAAAACCATGAAGGACAGATATGTGGAAGTCTTTCAATGTTCTGCTGAGGAGATGAACTTTGTATTAATGGGGGGCACTTTAAATCGAAATGGCTTATCCCCACCACCATGTAAGTTACCATGTAAGTCTTGCTTGGGTCTTGGTGCTATTCTGTGCTGTACGCTGGTAGGTGCTGGAGCTCCTTCTCTTGACTCTTATGCCCCTCTCTTGGAAAGGTTCAGCATATGGGGATCTAGAGTGCAAACTTTTCCCTTGAAATCAGTTGGTCGTTCTCCTTTGGGTTGTGGATTACTGTGATTCACAAAGGAATTGTCTTCCTTACTCTTGCTTTTCTGCTGACATACACACTTTTTTCCAATTCCTGGGTGCCTAATTTGCACTGGGCAGGTGTAAACAATTTTTTAGAATAAACTATTTGCAGCTTAGCTACTTAACTTCACTGTTGGTTATAAATAGCATAATTTAGCTCCTTGAAATGATGGGAACTAAGATCCCATAGAACTGAACAACAGAATACAACTACACTGTTTTAAAAAAGGTGAACCTGAGGATCTTGAACCAGATCAGAAGAATAACAACCGAAAAGGGCTAGTTTGTCCTTCCTAATTATTCTGCTCCTTATAAAGAATTGCTTTCCACAACAGTTAAGTATAAAAAGATCTCTGATTGGCAGCGATGAGTCTTATATGGTTATTTTTTCAGAAGCATTGTAGTGTACTTTTTCCCAAGTCTAGTTTGTCTCTCCCGTGAAAAATTAAGAGTTTTGCAGTGTGTCATTAATTAACATGTAGTTTGACCTTTCAATGGCTTTAAAAAATAGGACAGATTTATGGAAAATAAATTTGTCAATAGCTACAGTCCTTGAAAGTTATATGCACCTTCTAAATTTGGAGCTGATTTTCTCCTGGATAGGGACCGATAAAGAACAGTAAAGTGATGTTGTTCACAAGTTCTGCTTCTGAACTTCCTAAAACATTTGACTGACTACTATTGAAATGTTAGATTAAATACTGTATACTTTTGAACAAATCTTATAGAATTCACATACTTCTGAAAGCACACTGATATTCTAACCTACAACCAGTGGTGGGATTCAAATATGTGAACAACCAGTTCTCTGTGTGGATGCTGCTTCCAGAAGTCCATTCTGGGCCTGGGCAACAAAAAATTAGCTACCGGTTCTGCCGAACTGGTGCGAACTGGCTGAATCCCACCACTGCCTACAACCTGCATTTTATTCAAGTGTGTTATATTTCACCTATAATATAATTTAAGATCACACAAAATCAGATATCTTCATGAATGCAAATGCATAGAGAATTTAACAGAAAAAAGTGAAGCATGCCACTTGCAAATGTCTAGAGTAAGATTCCATTTTTAATCATTAACTCTTTAATTAACTCTTTATCTAACAAATTTAGTGTGATTCAGTAATTTCTTTCAAAAAGGAAAAAGACACATTCAGCATGTCTGACCTAGTCAGGGTTTCCTTAAAAATGCAAGTACAAGACAAAATAGATGTATATTTCTGCTGGAATTGAAGAAAAATCCATATAAATTGATCTCATGAATTGCAGGTGATGTTCAAGAATGCTGCCTAAGTTTTAGCTAGTGTGCTATCATATGTTTGCAGGAGATATTGCGACTGATGGTTCCCTGTGTCTTGTCCTGTTCTTAGGTATTTCTCCACCTTCATACTCTTTTCCAACACCCACTGCAATAATTCCAACGGAAGCAGCCCTCTACCAGCCATCCCTATTCCTCAATCCACGTACCCTCCAGCCATCCACAGCATATTATCCAGCCGGCACTCAGCTCTTCATGAACTACACCACCTATTACCCTAGGTAATCCCCATCAAGGCAAGGCAAAAACAAGAACTCCTTGTATGAATTGCAGGTGATGAATAGGACAAGAAGCTGGTGCTTATCGCTAATATGGATGCCTTGCAATAATTTGCCTGTTGCCAGTGTATGTATCAAAATACAGTTAGGTTCAGATAACTGGTGGATAGAATCATTCTTTTATGTTTTCCTACTTGGTAAAGAAGCCTTCTCAAAACGTTACCATGCAGAGGACCCTAATTGGCTCCTTTTTTTTTTTTTTTTTGGCAAGGTCTGATTTTTGCCCTTTATCTGCAGCTCTTTGAGGGCTGTTTTGGGTACCATTCCTAAAGGACAAACTCACAGATGCAGATTTTCATGGCGTGCAGAGGGAAAAGGGAAGCAGAGCATCATGGCCTGTGTATGAAGTAGAAAGCTTTCTCAGTGAAGTTATTCTGTGATTCAGAACAATAAATTAGCATGAAATCAAAGGAAAGAAGATCATCTGGATTTGCAAATTACTGTTGAACTGAAATGGTATAATATTTATTTTGACTAATCTATGTACCAATCCAATCATGGGATTATTCAGTAGCAGTATTTGAAACAAACCATAGTTTAACATGGTATAAATTCAGTAACTGATTCTAGTTAGGCAGAAATGATATATTACAGTGGCTTAGTTTGTTGCCTAGGTCAGATGTCTATGGAGATTCTCAGTCATCCAGGTCATGGTAGTCCCAAAGGTGCTTTTTCAAGAGACAACTGGACTTTCTTCTTTCTCTTTTCTCCAAGAAGCTTCTTCAGCTCTTTAGCAACTGGTCATAGTTACAACTTCCAGCCAAGCTTCTTGGATGAGAAGCGAAATGTCTTCAAAGAGAAGGAAGAAAGTCCAGCTGCCTCGTGAAAAAGTACATTTGGGACAGTGAGGTCAGATGCAATAATCGCAAGTTTATAAACCACAATGCCTGGCTACACACAACACATTAGGGCTTACTGTCCACATTCAGTAAATGGATTTTTGGAGAAAAGACCTAATATAGGTCTTATAGGGGGTACCTTGCTCAATAGTAGTAACTGTGAGAGGGATCTCGGAGTCCTAGTGGACAATCACTTAAATATGAGCCAGCAGTGTGCTGCAGCTGCCAAAAAAGCCATCACAGTGCTGGGCTGCATTAACAGAGGGATAGAATCAAGATCACGAGAAGTATTAATACCACTTTACAATGCCTTGGTAAGGCCACACTTGGAATACTGCATCCAGTTTTGGTCACCACGATGTAAAAAAGATGTTGAGACTCTAGAAAGAGTGCAGAGAAGGGCAACAAAGATGATTAGGGGACTGGAGGCTAAAGCATATCAAGAACGTTGCTGGAATTGGGTATGTCTAGTTTAATGAAAAGAAGGACTAGGGTGACATGATAGCAGTATTCCAATATATCAGGGGCTGCCACAAAGAAGAGGAGTCAAGCTATTCTCCAAGGCGCCTGAGGGCAGGACAAGAAGTAATGGATGGAAACTAATCAAGGAAAGAAGCAACCTGGAACTGAGGAGAAACTTCCTGACAGTTAGAACAATTAACCAGTGGAACAACCTGCCTCCAGAAGTGGTGAATGCTCCAACACTGGAAGTTTTTAAGAAGAGACTGGACAGCCATTTGTCTGAAATGGTATAGGGTTTCCTGCCTGAGCAGGGGGTTGGACTCGATGACCTCCAAGGTCCCTTCCAACTTTATTATTATTATTATTATTATTATTATTATTATTATTATTATAGGCTGATGGTCTCCATTTTCCATTAGTTGGGAACTTGCATCAGGACTAGCTGTTTGTCACTGCAAGGTATCCATTTCCTCCAGCCACCTGATGCTAGTCCCAATAATTTGGCTGTGCTGAAGAATCAGAGTTTTGAGGGAACATGATATGGACAGAGGGAATACATTCTAGAGAACAGAGCAGGTTGTAGGAAAAAGAAATCCACAAAAAGGCAGGAAATTTGAGGACTGAAGAATTGCGTAACAATGAAGAAAAGGATGATGACATAACAGGAGAAGTTCATCCAAGAAGTCCTAACCCAGAATCATTGGTGATGGAGTCTGTGCTTGACCTGGTGACAATGAACAGACAAGGTGAAAAGAAGGGGTGAATAGAGAAGAACAAACTTCAAGGTTTTTAGAAGATCCCCAAGTATCTTATAAAACCTGATCTTAGTTGCCCAGCATTGTGTGAAAATGTGGCCATCTAACTGATATATCTTGAGCATTGCATGCCTATGGAACTTTTATTCAAATGCACATGATACAAAAAGCAAAAGCATAGCAATGACCAATTTGTGGCTAGCGGGTAGCTTCTCTGGAATCTGAAATACGTTTATCAGACAATTCTCTGCATTCAACAGACAGTTGCTTCAGTTGCAACACACACACACACACATCCGTCAGTGTTTTTTTACTCATATAATTGTATATTGTACGGACATTTGATTGTTCCTTTTGTAATCATGGTTCAATTTTAACTTTACAGCATGCAGCAGAGAATGGATCTCTACAGCCAGATGGGTCGGCCAGCTCACTGCCCAAAGAATGGATTCCTCTTTAAAGGCCCAAGCAGTTAAATTTTCTGAAAAAGGTAAGTCTCCGTACTATTTTTTTTCTGCCAATTTTTTTCTGAAACTTCCTAATAACTTTTCTGGATGTAGATTCTCACCTCTCTCCCGTCTAATCCCTATCATTCTCCAGATTCCCCAAATCGTCCTTCTTTACTTCCCACCCCCACTTACCAATGTCATTTCGGTTTACTGGTCAAGGATTGGCTGCTCCATGCTGTCCTTTTTGGATGTTGAGATATAGCAAATGGGTAATAATTGCATCTACATGCATCTTCAGATTATGAGGTTCCAAAATAATCCTTGGGGACTGCCATCATATAAAGGTTTCAATGAAGGCCTTCCAGCTCAAAAAAAAATCCCCTACATTTGCAGAGGTTTGTTCTCTTTCTTAACACAAAGGTTCTATGTTTAATTGTCCTGGCTAAGGGCAGATAGCATTCCTGTCTGCACTTTCAAATAAATGTGTTTAGGATCCTAAGTGTTGATTTTATTTGACAGAAGCAGATGTTATAATATCTTTACCACTGGATGTAGTTTAGTCTTCAGTGGGCATAAGGTCCCACATATGTCAAAATTCAGCATCTGACTTCCTGTTCTAGTCAACCAGATATCTTTGGGAAGCCCACAAGTAGGACAATCGGCCCCACAGATATGTTCCTTCTGATCCCGGAAATTACAAATAGGCAAGAAAAAGTGGGAGAGATAGGCAAAAAGACTCGGCTCTGATTATATCCACCACTGATGACATTTTCCAATGAGTTCCTCACCTGGGCTGCATTTATTTATTTAATTTATATGCCATTTCTTAGGATTCAAGGTGACTCTGGAAACCACAATCTTCATCCAACCATCAGGAGCCTGAGTGGGTAAAACTAACCTTGTTCAGACGACATCCAGTTATGACCATTTAAGACTAGTGCAGTGTGCTGAGACCATTGTTAATTGTGGCCAAGGAGAAACTCCTTAATCCACAGTTTCTATCCATGTTTTGGTATATCATTTAGCTCAGTAATAGCTTCCTGTCCAAACCAAAACAGATGGAGGCATACAGATATAGAGATGTAAGGAAGAAGTAGCCCGAAATGGAGCCTTTTCCACCAAAATGTTCAGTTCTTCAGTGACCTTCTGACAAGCAAAGTCAATGGAGAAGCCAGATTCACTTAACTGTGTTACTAACTTAACAACTGCAGTGATTCACTTAACAACTGTGGCAAGAAAAGTCATAAAATGGGGCAAAATTCATTTAACAAATGTCTCACTTAGCAACAGAAATAGGCTCAATTGTGGTCATAAGTCAAGGACTACCTGTACTTGCACAAGGAGAAAGAATCCAGGGTGGCCATGAGCCGGTAGGTTATAAAATTACAGGTGGTGCTCAACTTACAACAACAATTCGGATATCAGAATTTCTGTTGCTAAGCAAGGCTATTGTTAAATGAGTCGTGCCCAATTTTATCACTTTTTGCCACAGTTGTTAAGTGAAGCATGCAGTTGTTAAGTGAATCTGGCTTCCCCTATTGACTATGCTTTTTAGGACCGAGCTTGGAAAGTCGCAAATAGAGACCACATGACTCTGGGACACTGCAAGCATCATAAATATAGGCTGGTTGCCAAGTACTTGATAATTTTGATAATGTAACTGTGAGGATGCTGCAACAGTCATTCGTTTGAGAACCACTCATAGGTTACTTTTTTAAGTGCTGTTGTAACTATGACCAGTTGCTAAAGAATTGTTGTAAGTCGAGGATTACCTGTATGTAACCATACCAATGATGTGATCCAATCCTTTTGCATTTGTTATAGGCTCCAGTTCACATCCTATACAACTTCACTGAACAAAATGGAAATCCCGCTGAGCAGGCTCCAAATTCTACATGGCTGCAATCTTCCAAGACAGAATCTCCACCATCTTGGATATTTGCTGGTGTCAGGAGATTGTGTGGATTTTTAAAATAACCGAATGTGCATACATGTAATCCCAGGAATAGCCTTTCTCCGTCTCTCATTCTATCCTTGCCACTGAAAGCCTTGGGGACCACATAAAAGCACTACCTGAAATCACAGGTGCCAAATTCACAAGGGAAGAATATTTGTAGCTATCTTTTCCTATATCCAAAAATTACATTTATTTCTGATCACTAAAAGTATCCTACCAAGGTTAAGGCACTCCTAATGTTTGTTGGTACAACACATTATGACAAATCAACTTTTCTAGTTTCATGCACATTTTTAAAATAAAACAAAAAGGTCTGAAGACCTTCAATTTATGCCATTGGGGGGGTTGTTTCTGTTTGTATGTTGCATTTGTACATGTATATATATGCAGATGTATGTGTACTTGAATGTGTAAACACCTTGATTCATGTATATTTATTTGTTTAACAATATTTTTCAGGTTCTAGGCAGGTTTACTTGTCAGTGTAAAATGCAGTGTGGGGAGGGGAGAGAATGGTGTATCATTTTGTAAAATATAGCATATAAATATATAAATATATATAAAGTAATGCTCTAAAAATTTGTATATTGCACATTACTGTATATTTAAGTTCCTCTAGTCAGATAATCCAACAGAGGAGAGGTTATTAATTCTACTCTTTCCACAAGCCAATATATAACTTATAAATACTAGTATCAAATTAAACATGGACAGTTAGGAGGTTTTTTCCCCCTCACCATTGTCTTTCCTGTGGAGGAAGGAATTAAAATGTGTGCAGTAAAATGTAGAGATCACTACAGTGTAATGGGCTGGGATATGGAAATTCTCATTTTAATCTTTTACATCAATTTTTCTGCTGGTATCCTTGATGAATTATCAAAAACATACAGTTTTTGTATCAAAAACATACAGGGGCTATGTCACTGTTGTAAAAATTGATTGGAATTGTTCTTGCTGGATTCTGTTCAAACCTGATGAATGAATGTTATGCTCTTTGAGTCACATTACAGTTTTGTCTTCCACAAATATTAAACTGTTTTAAAGCAGTTTACTGAATTCTTGAATTCTGTATATGAAGTTGGTCTTTCAAGTTGGGTTTTTTCCCTCCCCAAAAATCTAAGTTGTGCCTGTTTTAAGAAAAACTGAGAACTGCATGCCTTTTTCCCCTTACAACATATCATCAATCCTATCCTTCAGCTAACGATTCAAAATTATGAGCCATTTTTTAAAATGCTTTGTTCAGCTAAACAACCAAAAGGCCAAAAGGGAATAAAGAAACCCTTCAAATTTCTATAAGACGCTTCTCTATTTTCTTAACTGTAATCCTTATTATCTAGGAGGTGGCATCATCAAACTGACCTTGGCTGATCTCAGAAAGTAAAACATGCTTAAGCCTAGTTAGTACTTGGACAGGAAGCCACCAGAAGGAACCCCATTGGATGCACAATTAGAGTACAATCACAACCCCTCATGCATTGCTGCTGGTGTATCTGTGGTCATCAGTAGAACTCAGATCTACACCTTTTCCATTTTCACCAGTCCAGCTGATTTACTGCGTTTCACGATATCTTTTATTGCATCAGCTTTAGGAACATTTAAAATTTTCTGCTCATGGTTAAGCTAGAGGAGACTTTTTTTCATAAAAAATAAGTCACAACATCCATTTTCCATATGAGCAAATAGGATGACATGGATTCTTCCTCACTGCTGGGATAATGGACATTAATCCTAGCCCATTCCAGAAGAGGAAGCTCAAAATCTAATTCCTAACCTGCCCCTCATTTCTTTGATAACGTCTAGACCAGATTCTCAATAACAGCCAATTGTTTCTGCCTGTGCTTCTTTCCCCCAGTTGAATTCAGATCATCAGTTCCTCTTGCTTACAATCATAAGAATGCATGCTCTATGTATGGAAATTGTACTACATACATCTATACATGCACTACATACGTAAATAAATACATTTAGCATCTCTGAGGTTTTAACAAGCTACTGTGGAAGACAGGGTGAATTTTACCCAAAAGTCTAGGGAGTTTCAGTTTTACGGTGACCGGATTGATGATCTTTACGATAGGAGAAGGCCCTAAGAATTTCAGTCCTAATTTCTTACTGGATAAGATTCTAAAAGGGAAACAAAGCCTCAGAATTCTTTGAAAAGCATTTTCCTTCGGAACCATAACAAAAGACACACACAAAAAACCTCAACATTAGGAGAACCATGTAAACTTATGCTGTTTAATAAAATATGTTATTTGGAAAAAGATTACCAGAGGCATTCTTATTTGGGGAGGAGGTGCCTTGATGTGAGTTAGCACAAGGAGGGAAGGACTGGGTGAAATTCTCTGGACATCAGTACTGTTTTGTTTTTTTCTTAGTTCCAGGTAGTTGCCCTGTTGCAGGAAACACTCAATAGTGATCATATAACCAGATTTGTATTCGGAGGATTCAGGCAGCCCAGAAGATGGCGTGCTTAGCATTCAGCCTAGATCTAATCCCCCTGCTGCTTTGTTCCAATTTCTTTGGCTCCGTTTGTAGGCTAGCTTTATCAACCAGCCCTCAACAGTTACCCAGCCTAAAGGCTGTTTTATTAAGCTGTATTTCCATACTGGCCACAAAAGAAGGGACATTGTCATTTCCTCAACCTAATGTTTGGATATATGTGCTGGTGGGAATTAATTTACTGCATTTAAAGAGCATTAAAGCAGCAGACTGAAGAGTCCTCTCTTGGACTTTCTGGACTTGACTAAAATAAATAGCCTTGTCTGGAAATACTGGTAATCACCAAGTGGAAAATTACTCTGTAACAAAAGACAATCTCTCTCTAACCCTAACAAATGAATATGAACAAAGTGTGCAAGAAATGGGGGTGGTTCATATATATCACTTTTTAAATTTTCCCTGCTGTCCCCTTCCCTATTTTTCCCTTTTTGTTGTAATATTGTATTTTAACTTTCTATTTTTGAAAGCTAATAATACATTTAAAATTAGTAAATTAATATCCTAAGCAGGTGAGTAATGGAAAAGCGAATTTCCTTCTTCCACAGAATTCAGACTGTCTAATGGAATGATCATGTTTCCAATTCTCTCTCTTGAGAACATGAAATGTCATTAACAGAGATGAGTGGTGCCTTTACGAAGCCCAGAGAAAATGCTTGTGGACTTTTTAGCAATCCAGAATTGTTCTTTAGGAAAAGTGTTACCAGGACAGAGACAAACCCAGTTTAAAGATAAGGCCAGATATTTGAGCTTTGCATTTTAGAGTCAGTGTAATTGGATTGTAATTGTATAGTCCAGTGGTGGCGAACCTATGGCACGCGTGCCAGAGGTGGCACTCGGAGCCCTCTCTGTGGGCACGTGCGCCGTCGCCCACAGAGTGACTGTTTAGAAAGCATTACATGCATGGCAGTTTTTAAAAAACAGTAATACAATCAACCAAAATATATATACCAATAACTGCCTAATTATCTTCCCCAGAACCACTAGGTGGCAGCAATAGCGAGGAGCTTCATCTTCTTTCTTTTCATTTTGGAGTGGACCAACTGTTGAGATGCTTTTGAGATGCAACACCAGCAGGTGTACCCTTCACACAATAACTTTTTCAGAAACGATGTGAATTCCAAAAGCAATCCAAGGCATCCTGCCTTTGAAGTAAAACTGGGTCTTTATAGGTAGTCCTCAACTTATGACAGTTTTAAGTCACAACGGACCCCCTCCCCAAAGGGATTTATGACCTAGTTTTGAAGTTCTGACATCAATGCGGGATCCCCTTGGTCACATGACCACATTTTGGGCACTTGGCAATTGGCCTACATTTACACCTGTTTGCAGCACCCTGTGGTCCCATGATCACAATTTATAACAATTTTGCCGGAAACTGATATTTACTTCCAATTTTTGGCAAAATCCAGGCCAGAGGTTCAGTTAACGACCATGAAAAAGTTCATAAAATCAGGTCGGTCACCTAGCGACCCACTTTATGACCATTATGACTTATAACTATAATTATAAGGCTCAATTACAATCATAACTCGAGGACTACCTGTACTTTATTTTTAAAACAATGTTTTTAATCGGACTTTTCAGTACAAGTATGAAATTATTTCAGCAATTTTATCTATTCATACTTCCATAGTAACTTTTTTGGTCTCCAAAGATGGAATGTGGCTAGCGACACCTATAGCCTTGGATCTTGGAGACATCAGTGGATAACGTCAAAGAGTACACGATAGATTTTTCCCCATTGGGAGCTATTTAAAAGGGTTTTAACTTTTCTACTGTTTTCAGCCTCTTAGAAACTTACTACATATTTTATTTTCTTCTTGGTTTTCTATTAAAAAGTGGTGAACACTCAATTTGACATTTTTAGGCTATTGACTATTAAATTTTTGTTGATTTGGAGAGACTGAAATGTGCCTGTTGGGGACTGCAATTTGCCCACCCTTGTTTTAATTTATATTTGGAAGAATTTAGTTGAATTATATAGAAAGCCATCGATGGAATAGAGAGCAATCTGGCTTTGTGGGAAGGACTAATTGAAATCGTTCAGCTCTACAGCAGAGTTTTTGCAATGTAGTGTCTTTTTAGAACAAAAAACAGCAATTCTTGCAATGTGTGTGCTACAAATACACTTTCAAATCCCTCCTGTCCTCTGCATTAAAATGCCATGCTGGTTCTACACATCAGATTGAAAGCAGCTTAAGAGCTGGGGCCTTTTGATAAATATTAATGATCTGAAGCAGAGCATACAGGAAAATGATGTACTGTTAAGATGCTCTGGAGTTGAAAATTGTCAGTACTATTATGGTTTTCTCCTGCAAATAATAAATGATTCAACAACTGTATGGTTACCATGGGGATAGCTTCTCACTGAGCCTAAAATTACCAAGGTGCTGACAAGCCACTATTTTTAGTACCGCCAGATGTGCCTCTTTAAAAACAGTAGAGTGATATGAGTGTGTCAATGTGTATGGATGTATGCATGTGTGAGAACACATGAAATAATTTTCAGAATTGCATTATTATTATTATTAACAGTAATAATAATAATAATAATAATAATAATAATAATAATAATAATAATAATAATAATAATAATAATAATAATAATAATAATAATAATAGAGCAATGCCCATGTATTTGGTATTTTAGAGATAAACATGTATACACTTTTTCTTAAATCTTCATTTTGAAGGCATTTATAATGTAAAAATATAATCCAGAGAATCAAGGAGACAAGGAAGAGTGTCAGTAAGAAAACTGAATAAATCTCTGATTACTAAAAGCAACAACAAAAAAATGACCTATGCAAGCAGGTATTTATGGCTCTCTCAGGTGTTGCTGTTTTAGTAATATGTGTACAACATGGTGCAAAAGTATTGAAGGGGGGTAGAGAGATTCAGCCAATAAAATATAGTTTGTTGTAATACTGTAATTAAAATTTATTTGGTAGAGTCTCCATTTTTAAAAAAAACCCACATCAGGGTGGGGAAAATATCACAAGAATGTAGTTGAACAAGGTAGAAGAAAACATACAATTAGGGATAGATAATTTGCTGCAATAAGAGCATTCTGTTGTCAGTGTATTACAACATCTGCATCTCTTGCATTCATCAGAGAAAGCTAATGAGGAGAGTTAAGTCTGACCTACAACTAATTTCATAGACTCCAGTCTTTTTGCTTTCATGCAAAAGAGCAATTACAGTTAGAAAAAGTACTCAAGAACAGTGATATCCTCATTGCACTAAACATTCCAGCCTTTTCACACCTACTGATGATAAATATCTCTGGACCAAGTGAAGAAACCTGTTTTTTATGGGAAGCATGTTTTTAAACACCACCAGAAAATTATCTTCCCTGTGGGTTCAGTTAAACCCTGGTAAAACAGACGTGGATATACCAAATACACATACATGTAACAGTAACTGTACGTAATACTTAGCTGTGGATACTATGTGTACATAACAGATAGATGAAGTGTGACTTTCACCAGTTAAAAATGAAGGAAAAATATTGTCATTAGAACACTATGGAACCTAAGATGGCCTTTTCTGACCCAGTGTCATCCACATATGTTGGACAAAGCTTCCCATAATTTCTAACTGACATAATTTCTAACTGGCCAATGCAAAAATTATGGGAATCATACTCTAACATTTCATTTACAACATAATCCAACAGCATCGTTTACAGAAGGCAGACCTGAGGACTGGAGTTGCTACGAATGACAACTTTGTGTGCCATCTTAAGGTCACCAGTTCGGGTCAATAAATGTCCATACCTATTTATTTATTTGTCCCATAAATGAGAAACAAGTCCAAAGGCTCTAAATACTCAACAATAGCATCAATGCACCAGGTGCAGAAGGGCATCGCACTAGAGCAATATGAACTTGTGGGGGCCACAGAAGGAAAATAATTGGTTTCTTATACTAAGCCATCATGGGATTGGTTTTGTCTTTGCAATACCATATGAACAAAGCCTACTGGCTTTATGCAACAAATCATGATTTAAAAAAGCATAGATTTGTTCCATGTTTGAACCCAATTGCACTAAACCATCGTTGTTTGGGCATGACTTACTGAATTAGCTGTAATTGCTTGGGTCACCCAATATGATGAATCATAAGCCAAACACACTACATTATGACTTAGTTTCCTGTGTGAATACAAGCAGGTTCTATGCTCAGGTTCTATATCAAAGATTTGTGTAATATAAGTAATCCTTGATTAATGACTTCTTGTTCAGCAATTGTTGGAAAGTATGATGGCACTGAATGAGTGGTGGTTATGACCAGTCTTCAAAGTTCTGCTTCTGGGATCACAATACTCTTGTGGCCATGTGAGTCCTGGCGATGCAGGGTAGAGCAGAAACCCAAACTTACATACAAAAACATGTTACTTCATTCCAAAGAAGAAAATACATAGCCTTCTATGGCCACTGGTAAAGGAACTGGAAAAAATTCTTGATACATTCTTTGCAATGCTTTCTCTTCTGTGTTTAGAGGTCTGCTATTATCTATTTCCATACAATGGAGACAAATGGGGTTGTTTTTCATGATTACACAAACACTAATGCACATTTTGGTGGCAAAAGAGAAAAGTAATTTAGAATATTTTGAAAGCAAATGGACTTCAGACACCATAAATAATGCTTTTCTTTTCAGGGTATGTAACAAAGCATAACATTTTAATGTCTTTTAGTGACTATACTTACACAACATTATGTTAGCCACAGTTTATTAAATTAATGATTTTTTTTCTGGATTTGAATAACACATTCAACCATAAATAAACATACACTAACCAGAAAAATGTGTTAATTTTATAAACTATAGCTAACTGTTGTGCAAATATAGTCAATAAAAGGCATTCAAATGTTATACAGATGCTCAAAATAATGCTTATGCTTTAAAGAAAATTTAGTCTTAAAAGTGCTACCAGAGCATCTATTTTATTTACTGCATATGTTACTGTAGCTATTATTAGTACTTTTATCCAATTTATACCCTCCTTTTCTTCAGGAGCTCTCTCTGATTTTATTTTCACTACAACCCTTGGAAATAGCTGAGGCTGAGTGAGTATCAGAGGACTCGGTACTTTTGTCAAAATAATGAAAGCAGCATTATTGTCATTGTGCTGCCCCTTAGTGTGAGTGTGAATGTGTGTGTGTGCTGTTGATACAATGCACAAAGAAAAAGGAGTAGAGCTTGCATGCCATTAGCATAAAGGCTGCTTTTACTCTTTGACGCACAGTCTCACAGATGCCTCTGGTGAAAGAGTGAGTACCTGAATATGGGTTTCCCAGATCCTAACACTGTTGCAATCTGGAATAATGACTCCCATTTAATAATGCTGACAGCACAACCTTCCTTTAGTGTTGGTGCATGTTTGATAGATATAAATGTCCTCAAGAAATTCTCTTGCTACTAACCTGTTGTTGTATGATGCAACATTTCAATTTCAGCAAATGCAAGCAAATATATATAGCTACCAGAAATGGAGCTGATTTGTGTAAGCCATCTTGCTCTATTCTCATGCTGCATGGAACAACTTATACCATTGTGATGTGTGCTCTCCTTCTTCAATTTGAGAAATGTGGACTTTCCAGATATGTGGCTGTGCAGATTCCTCAGCCAGCATGGCTGTTGCTAAGAATTCTGGTACTTGAAGTTCACATATCTGGAGGATATCAAGGTTGGAGCATTAAATAATCACATTTGTTTGGAACTAAGAATTCTGGTACTTGAAGTTCACATATCTGGAGGATATCAAGGTTGGAGCATTAAATAATCACATTTGTTTGGAACTACACAATCTGTTCAAATATAATTTAGGATTTAAAAACCACCAAGGCTGGATTCAGACAACAGACTAAACTAGAACCAAACAAATTTAATATTAAAATAGGTTAAACAGACCACAGAAGGAGGTTAAAGGCCATAGCCAGATGACGATTAACACAGGATGGACAGACACCAAGCTTTCTGATAAAAGACAATCCTATTTGAATTAACATATCAACACTTTTCTAAACACTTTGTATTCAAAACACCTGAAGTAGGAGATAAGCCAGAATTTATATCAGATGTTTTTATGTTGCTACAGTGTAAAAACTATGTGGTAAACCAATGTTTTTCAAACATGGCAACTTTTAGATGCTGTATGTGGACTTCAACTCCCAAAATTCCCCAGCCAGCATGAGGAATTCTGGGACTTGAAATATATACGTCTTAAAGTTGCCAAGTTTAAAAAAACACTGAGCTGAAATAAATAGACTACAGCAACTACCCTTGTAGTAATCAGTCTGCTTTTAGGATCTTTCCCCAGTGCCAAACAATAGTACTGCCAACAAACTATACAGGGTGATATTGGCTCTCAGTGGCAGATTTTTGTCACCTGATTTCTCTGCCAGATAATGGTTGACACAGTCTATAGACTTTACACACCATGAGACTTCCCTCAAATAGCCTAGGAATAAAGAAGGGGGGGGGGATGCTGTGTTAACACTACTACAGTTGAGAATTACTTAAAGCTGTCTCACTCATGGGCTGGGGATGAAATAAAGGTGGGGACAAGTCAGGAAAAAAAGAGCAGCTGCCAAGGCATATATGTGCTGTGGTTAAGTATAAAGGGGATATAGCCTTCTTCTAATACTCTCGACAATAAATTACACTCACTTGTACCCAAAGATTTCCTTGAGCTGTACTACCCAGTTTTGAATGGTTAAAGCCCCGGGTCTCTGGTAACTTACATAGAGATTTATAAAAGCCAACACTTGCAGGGAAGGAAGTGGTAGTAGGTGATTGGCTCCAATCCAAAGACCTTATTTTGTCTTTCGGCTCCACCCATCACCATTATTTCAGCCAGTGAAGGGTTTATGGCAAGACCTCATGAATTAAGGTTAGGACTCTAAAGTCTAAAATCTCCATTGTGTAATATGTGCTTGACAGTTACATAAACTTAGTTTTGGAAGCACTATCTGGTTTGTTTATTTTACCTTTGCCTTCCTTGGCTTGAGAACAGTAATATGCATTTACATCCAGTGTTTAATATGGGACCAGCTATAGGGGTATTCTGGGAATTGAAGTCCACACATCTTAAAGTTGTCAAGTTTGAAAATATAGGGAGTTTTGAAAAGATTGGGGAAAATTGGATTTATTCAGTCCACATTTGTAATCTTTTCTCCCATACGCCCATACTTAGAGTCTAATACAATTCTTCAAGGACAGGCAGCTGTCCCAGATTGGCATGCAGCTTCCAAGCCCCTTGTTATAGCCCTCAAAACCCATTTTAGCTAGGATTGTAAAAAAAAGAAGAAGAGAGAATTGACATCTATTTAAACAAGAGTTCTTGCAAGTTATGGTGCAATGTGCATAAAAACAAATAGGTGGAGCTTCAGTTGCACTGTTGTGGCCTAAAACAGGGATATCAAAAAACGCAAAGATATAAAACAGTGGTATCACAATTAGACAACAAAGGGAGCTATTCCAGGGGTAGGTAACCTTGGCTCTTTTATGACTCGTGGACTTCAAGCTGGCTCAGGAATTCTGGGAGTTGAAGTCCACGAGTCATAAAAGAGCCAAGGTTGCCTACCCCTGAGCTATTCTAATCACTTCAAATTCCCACATGCACAATGCTGGTCTACCAACTTCATACGCGTTTATGCATTTTTACACATACAATCTCACCACCTCATCTCTCTTTTTCTCTATTGAGTATTAAGTTGCAGATCACCTACTGCTGTTACTATTAGCACATGGACATTAGCAGTCTTGTTTCATGCATCAACGGATCAGCTGTCTTGTATGAAAGTAAAAGATTCCGTCAAGTCAAGCTTGCCTTCCTCTGAGTTCAGGAAAATTTCAAGTTTCCTGGCAAAAATATGAAAGTGATTTGCAATTGCCCTCTGGTTTTTCAAGTCAATAATCCAGGGACTCTCCTGATGGTCTCCCATTAATATCAACACCAAACCTTCCTTAGCTTCTAAGCCCAGACAGCATTGGCCAGATTCTTTTGTCACACATCTTATAAATCAGATTTGTATAGAATTTATTAATACTTTTAAACACATTTATGTTTAATTGCTGGGTGCTATAAGTGCCTCCCTAGATAAAAAGGTGGTTATAAATCAAAATAAAAGCAAATAAGCATGTGCCAGAGTGTGCATTGATTGGTTGTGACACTATAATGTAACAACTAAGCCTTACTTCCCTTCCTCCCCCCAACACATAAATTGTTGTAAATTAACATTTCTCAATTAAACTTTGCTCCAGAGCAAAGCAGATTTGCCCAGACTTAAAAAAAGGCTTATTTGGCAAGCTATTAGACATTTGTTTTAACTTGTTTACTTGTAGACTTGTAGTCTCTTCAGCAACATTTCCATACAACTCTGGCAACTATGTTTTCCTCCATAGTTTCTAAATTCAGATGGTGAGAACTGAATAACAAACAGGCCCAGAATATGTTAACTCAAATAATATTGTATGGCATGCTAAGAGGGTTTGAATAAGGGAAGCTTTTGGTTACACAAATATAACTTATTATGAGAAATTATAAGTGATAGAGACATTTTGAACACTGATGGGAAATTAAAATTAATTGAACAAATAGATATTAAGTGCAAATGCAATTAAGATATATTTTGGTTAGAAAAGATATTTGAAACCGACATTATTGATATTATTAGGAAAATGTAACAAAGATATTGATATTTAATTGTATATGTATTAACAATAAGAATTGTTTTTGCCTAATATGGGAAAATGTGTACTACTGGAAGAAGAGAGTAAGCATTGGATGGTGTAATATTGGGCCTAGATTGAAGAAGTTAATATGTATCACTGAATTACTAATGGATCCAGGACATTGTTTATTAAGTACTTATGATTTTAAAAGTAGAAAATTAATAAAATATTTATATAAAAAAATACTGTATGGCACATTTACTTGTATAACTGAACAGACTGTGGGTTTTGTCAACGTAGTTGATATTGACAAGGTATTCTTTGAATTCTTGTACAAAACTGCAGCTGTTGAGTCTGGCTAATTCCTTGGCAGCTCTTCTTCCTGGACTAGAACTTTAAAACTGTAAGGCAGAGGAAATAATATCAGTCTTTCCCAACCTGGCAAGTTTCAGATGTACGAGGACCAATATTCCTGCAAATATATAAAAACTGTAAATAAAGAAATTGGCAGTGTTGATTAGGAACAATGAAGTCCAAGCAGTGTTTCTCAACCTTGGCAACTTTCAGATGTGTGGATTTCAACTCCTAGAATTCCCCAATCAGTCTTCTCCCTGGCTGGGGAATTCTGGGAGTTGAAGACCACACACATTAAAATTGCCAAGGTTTAGAAACACTGTTCCAACACATTTAGAAGCCATAGGGCCTTTAATAAATACGTTGGCAACATTAAGATACATGGAATTCAACCCCCAGAATTCCACAGCCAGCTAGGAGTTAAAGTCCACACATCTTAAAGTTGTCAAAGTTGAGAACATGCCATAGGCAGAAAAACATTAAGATAAACCTGACCATAACTTAGTGGCCATTGGGTAGAAAACCCAGATTTGCAAGATTGGCTGAAGCTTTAAAAGACTATTGTATATCCCTAATCCAATTGCATAACAAAGAAAGTCCAAACTCAATCCTTTGTATAATGTGATTTTATCGGAATAAAAGTATTGACCATGAATTTCTGTTGCTTATTACTCACATCTACATTGCAAGATTTTTATTCAATAGTTGTATAATATATTATTTATATACATATAATTTATATTTTGCGGCTCTTATAATTTATTGATTCAAACAAAAAGATTTATTTTTCTTTGGACTATTCACTAATAGTCTTCCATTGCCTTTTAAAAATCTATTTTTTCCTACTATTCTGGATGCAGAACTCTGGCCAATCAGGCAAATGATAGCCTTTGCTTTGATTGCCTTGACAGAACACTCTTATCACTTTCTTTATGACAAAATCATCTACCACAAAGGAAGATACTTTGAGTGCAATTGGGACACAGATAAACAGTAGAACAGCAAACAGGCATATTTTAAATTGAATTATAGCTAGTAATCCAAAGCAAATGTCAAATGAGTGTTCTGAAAATACTTTAATTGGCATTTATTTTAATTGGTATCTAGAGAAAAGCTATGCTCTTCTTAAATACTTCAAATGGAGAGCCGTGTAGTGATGTCAGTGAATCTGGACTGCATCCAAGATCACTGTAGCTCAATTGTAATCAAGTTAAGACCTGCTGCAAGGGTCCAGCGTCATTCTTTCTCTTACCACAAAGTGTGCAGAGGGAGGGGGGAGCAGGGTGAAATTAGAGGTTTCAAGTATTATTGCATTCAGAGGCAGTATCAAGAGCAATATGAACAAAAATGCCCAGAACTGTGTTTGGCAGGAAACAAAGGAACTGATTGGTATAGTGCAGAAATCCTAACCAGATCTTTCCATTGCACCCTCTACCAGTTGTGCTAGAAAAAAACAACTCAACCAACCAACCAGCTTTCTCAGCAATAGGCAAAATAATTGGTTATGCACATTAAAGAGGCATCATAAACCATTCCAGGACAAAGGACACAGAAGACTCCATTTTTAATATATAAAGTCTACCATGTTTATTCAATAGAGACACATTAAAGACAACCCCTGAAAACCAGGAACACAACTTCAACACTCCGTTACGAAGTGTACATATGTGTATATATATAAATATGCGTAAAAGCACTAGTCCATACCTAGTCCACAACTGCTTCTGCTAAACCGGAGTATGTGTGCACGCATATAGATATATACACACATTTTATTGTTTTTATTTTTAAAAGCTTGTGATTAGCTACCTTCTGTGAAAAGAGTTCTTCATCCACAATCTGATAATGTTCAGTTGAAGCCAGCTGCTTTCCAGCTTTTAGATTCGTATTTATTTTTTTAAAAAATGGCTTCATATAGATTGTATTTCTAGTTGTTTTTTTTAAAAAAACAAATAACTATGAATGCGCCAAAGGAGAAGAAACTGCAGAGGGGAGGGTGCAGACAGGGGTCTTCAGAAATGGAATTTTCCTCTTCAGTTAATCAGAAACAGGGGCAATAATTTATTTCCTTCTTTGGAGACATATTGACTTGCCATGACATACAGGAATCAACAAGCAAATCCCGGGGCTCTCTTCTGGCTGGAGAAAATCTCCCCCTCCTTGCCCCCCCCCCGGACAAATTACCCGGGTAGTTTTCCTAGAAAGCTTACTGAAATATGACCCCTTCTGAAAAATCCAGCTTGTAAGGAGAGGAGCTTTTGGAAAGAAGCGGGGGTGGGGTGAGGAGAGAAGAGGAAAGGGAAGCTTGGACCAACGTGTTCGTCCTCAGGAGACTCCCAGCCGTTACAAAACACACAGGGTTTGCCCACAGCCCAGTCAAAACAAGCAGGGATGGGGTTACAGTACCATGGCCACCTGCCTGGGGAACACAGCAAGACACCAAAACACGGGGTGGGGGCAGAAAATGGGGTGACCTTCGCGAGAAAGATGGAGAAGGGAAGGACATGGTGATCCAAAGCAGATTATATTTGTGTCCAGCAGCGTCTATGGCGTCCACCCCTCCTCCCCTTCCGATCGTACGCGGACAGGTCTTTACTCTTCAATAGCCCATAGGATTTCATACTAGACAATGCCAGGTGGGATGGTCCCTTCTTTGCGCTTCCACACCGAGGGCAGAGAGCGAGAGAGGTAGGGTTTCGGCGCCCGGGTGGGAGGCGCAAACTCCAGCACCGAAGGCGGATCCGGATCGTTGGGCAGGGGGACAGACAGGGGACGGGACCGGGACTCATGAATGGCTGGGCGGGAGGCTAAAGAACAACCGTCCGGGGCCGCAATAGCACCTCTGTTTTTTATTTGTTTTTTGTTTCCCCCAAAGGGAAACAGGAGCAGCCCGTCAAGTGGCTCAAGAGTAATGAAAAGCGACCAAGAATCATCGCTGAAAGTCCTGGCAAAGCCCCCGCGAGGGTCTGCTTCAAGTATCTGGCGCGGCTTGAATGATCCGCCTCTGGGCTTTGCCGTCGCGCCCGCTCGCCGGCGCTTCGGCCACTCTCTCCGCGCGTAACGGGATCAGGCAAGCCAAATAGACGCGGTCTCTTCCCCACGGCGCCGTCCCGTAGCTTCTTCCCTTGGCGGGCGGCGATCCGAGGGCCAGGCTGCGTCCCGGCGGGGCTAGGGCAGGGCTTGCAAAGAGGCGACGGCGAACTCTGCGCCCGCGTCTCCGTCGCTGCTACTGCAGCGGCAGCAGCTGCCGGCGGACGAAACGGAGCCAGGGGAGCCCGTGGTAGAAGAAGTCTCGGCCGCCGTCGAGGCCGCCAACTGCAACCTCCGCACCGCTTCCTTGATGAGGTTGCCGGAGAGGATGAGCTGCTGCAGGAGGCGGTGAGGGTCGCCGTCCTCGTCGTCGCTCGCAGGCAGCAGCGATCGGTAGCGGTGGTGGCGACGGGGCTGCTTCCTCCCAGCCCGAGCGGAGCTCCGCAACCAGCCCCGGCCGCACAGTTGCTTGGAGATCCGCGGACTACCCTTCTGGTCCGCAGTGGGCGGCGGAGGTGGGGGCGGCGGCGGCCAAAGGAGCAAAGACGGCGACTGGCGCGGGTGGGACGGCGGGTGGCGATGGTGTAGCGAGGCTAAGAAGCCGAGACCTCTCGGGGACGAGTAGGGAGCCACTCGGTCCCGGCCGTGGTGCCTCGGGAGGAGGCGGGGTGCCGCCGGCGTCCGGTGCTGAGAGCTCAACTGCAGCACCTCGCCCAGCTTGGCCACCAAGGCGTCCACTTCTTTAGAGCAGCTGCCAGTCGTCCCGGCACCGCTCTGTAAAGACACGGCGGCGCGCTCCAGGAGTAGGAAGCGTTCTCCGCCCGGCCGCCGGCAAGGCATCGCCGCTGCTCTCCTGCCTGCCTTCCCCTTCGCTTGGCACGCGTCGCTGTTTCTGGGGGCCCCCGCAGCGACGGCGCTCGTAACTGCCAAGCGAGCCCTCTCCCGCACGCTCCCTGCCTTCTCCAACGCTCTTGTTGGTGCTGCGGTTGGTTTGTAAACAATGGATGACGCGCGCCGGGCGCATCCAACCACTCCGACCGAAAGAGGGGGGGTCGAATATCTCAAGGGGTTTTACGTTGCCCGAGAACTGTGGCTGTTCCTCCCGGCACAGAGTCCTTCGTTGTACGTCGAATATCCCACGAAGATATAAGAGTGCGAAAACCGTGAAAAGGGAGATTAGTTAAAACGGCTTCTTCCTCTACACCTTTCTTTCCTCCCCTGTATATAAGAGTCTGCCGTTCCGGTGGACTCGCCTGCTATTTTAACGTCGGCGGCCGGGGAGTGTGGGCCGGGCCTCTGTGACCGAGAGCAGGGGGCGGGGCAAGAGTGGCGTCATGATCCTGGATTGGAGCCAGTAAAGGTCAGCATGGCAACACACGTACATACACACACACAGCGCCTGCATGCATTGTAAAGATACGATCTAAGGTAGGAGGGACTGACGGCTCGTTTGCGGCATATTTGCCCTGGAATAAACGTACACTAATTTATTCCACTGGGGTTTTACTCCCAAGTAAAAGTGCAGAAGACTTGAATTACTACTAGAGCTGGGGGCGGGGAGGGGAGAGGGAACTTAGTAAAAAGACTTTCCAGTAGGCTTATTGGGCAGCAGTCTTCTAAAGCATCCTTGCCAGCAGTTACACTCTCTTTCATTTCCCATAATGCCGCAGGACAAAGCTGTATGGCAGGCATTATGGGAAATTAAGGCTGCACATGCTGTGATTGGTTGATTGATCTCAAAACTTTTGATCTGATCTTCTTTGTAGATAGTAGTGGTTATCCAGTCTCTAGTTAGAAACTTACAATAAAGAATTTGTGGGACCTTTCTAGAGAGATTCACAACTATTTTATCATTTTAATGTTAAGTTGAAATTGCCTTTGTTGCTATTGGAACAGGTTGCTTTGGCCTTGTTCTCTGCTACATCATTTGTTTTATTTGAAAGCAAAAAGTAATAAGTATATAAAACTGTCTTACATAATTAAAAAAAAAGGTCTGGAAAATTCTAAACAACTCCCCAAATTTACTCAAGGGCTCCTCCTTTTTCAAAATAATTCAGATGTAGACCACACAGGCTTTTAGTTTTTACTAGACCTATGACCTGTTGGGTCATCCTTTCAGATATATCCCCTTACCTAAACAGAATGCAAGTTTAGCCAACCAGCCACATTCCCACCATCAGTTGTAGTCATGTGATCCTCATTGACTGTTTCCTTGCAAGTTTCCTGGCTTCCCCATTGATTTGTGAGAAGGTTCCAGGGAAGGTTGTAAATGAGGATCACATGACCATGACAGTGCTGAATAACAGTAGCACAATGGCACTGAAATGGCAAAAACTTTCATTCCCATGGGAGTAATGGGTCCCAGCATTCTGTAAGTTAGCTCATTTGAGCTACTTTGGTTGAAAAGGTTTTGTCCTATGATGCATTGTTTCACTCTGTTAAAGGTTACAGACATGAGAGTTTTAATGGTATATTAGATAATCGGTGACCCATTGCATCATCGTTTTAGAGTTATTTTCTTACCTAAAAAAAGCAGAATGATCATGGGCTGGAAAAAAATCAGTGTGTGCAGGAATGATCCCTTCCTTCCTTCCTTCCTTCCTTCCTTCCTTCCTTCCTTCCTTCCTTCCTTCCTTCCTTCCTTCCTTCCTTCCTTCCTTCCTTCCTTCCTTCCTTCCTTCCTTCCTTCCCAGGAACCAGCTCCCAGTATACACCTAGCAACTGTTTGAAATTAGGACAGATCCCCCCAGGGGTTCCAAATTTCTGATGGCCACTCCCCCTGCAGCCACATGATTGCATTTGAAGTGCTTGGCTTGCATTTACAACCATTTGCAGCAAACGGCAGTCACATGATTGCATTTTATGATGGTTTTGCCAAAAGTAGGCAGTTACTTTCAAGTTTTGACAAAATTGGCCCATAGCGAACCATTGGTTTGCTTAATGACTGCAGCAGTTACTTTATGGCTGTGGTGTTCACTTAATGACTGCCACAAAAAAGGTCATTAAGTCTTGTCAGTTACATAGGTGATTTGCTTTATGACCATCACAATTTACGACTATGATGGGCAGGTTCCAATTACGGTTGTAAGTTGAGGAGTACTTGTATATTTTATCTTTTCTGGAAATCTGTACCTAAGTACATACAACATGGTAAGATAAAATTGTTAGTTAGCATATATGACTTAGCATGTTTTCCCAACACAGCCAACATAATAAACCATGAACAAATAAACCATAGGCTAACTTTTTATATGAATACATTACTGTTGTTGAAGCACTTTACTTGCCCTGTCGCAAGTTTCATTATCTCTGGGCTCATATCTCATGCTAAGCCATAGTTTAGTGAGTAAACCACAATAAGCTGGATATAAACAAGGCACAATGCCATAGATTATGAATTACTGCTCATAATAGCTAGGTCTCACATCACATGAAAACCAAACCAAGCAAATAATATGATTTGGAGTGATTTATTTTGTGGGAAGTCAGCGCCCCTCCAGAGAAAGAAATATTTTGGGGAATATTAAAAAGGCAGAATATATTTCTCCAAAGGAATAATGGGAGAAAAAAAATCTAAGACAAAACCAGCCCTCAGAAACCAACCCCCCTTTCTCAGCCCCACGCAGAAACCAGGTCTGTAGAAATGCAGATGTGATAATCCTTTCAGAAAGGATGGAGCCAGGAAGCTAGAAGCTGATGAGATTAGGAAGACAAAGACCCCTAAAAATCTACATACCCCACCCAAACTCTAAAAGACATGACCTTTAGGACATAATAGGATTAACCCACCAATACCAAAAAGGACATACTCCAAAGCTCAGGTCAAAGTACATGACACAGGAAATACAAAGTCTCAAACAGGAAGAACTCCAAACACAAAAGCCCAAGAAGGTATAAAAACCCACCACTCCCAGCTACATGTGGTCAGCTGCTCCAGAGCCTCATGTCTTGTGGTTCTGCTCTTCAATAAACTCCAACCTTCTTTCTAAAGCAATCTGCATTTTGTTTTGTTGGACTGGACCCTGATGAAGACTTTTTCTTTCAACAATTTATTTAAAGAACTGATGAAATCTAGCCTATTTCACCAAACACTGATATGGTCATGTAAATCAGAGGCTAGTCATTCAGTAGCCCCATTCATTCTTCTTCTAAGAGCAACTGTTCATATAATGCAATCAATAAAACTATATTGTATCAGCAAGTTTAAGAGAGGCTTCGGAGCCTACTAAGCCATATTATACAACTAAATTTTGTCTAAACTCAACCAATTACAACGTATTCAATTGTAGTGACGCCTAGGCAATCAGTGTAGAGATAACAAACCAACCACTGTGGGGAAGAGGTGTGTTTCTCTCTCCAGGGTACCTTTAATGAACTGTGCAATGTGCAATGAAAATAGGAAAAGTCTATTTTTCTTACCCTGCTTTGTCCCATAAAGTGGGTAAAGTAAACTTATCTGTTTGCAGAGAGTAGGATTCCACTCCTCAGAAGTGTTCTGTTCCATTCTGTAAATTCAGAGGACATATTTACATTTTTTCCCCTTTCCTTGATAATCTAGTATAGAATGTTCTTCAGGGTTGTCTTGATATGTTTACAGTTCCTTTTATGGCAGTTGTTTCCACTCTTCCATCTTGTAAGTTATTTATATTTCAGTTGCCAAACAATTCCCAGCTTTCCATTCGATTATGACATGTCCTCCTCCTATAAGCACAAGCTGTCTTCCTATCTACTGTTGTATTGGTTTGTGTGGGTGTCTATGCATTTATAGTTCTTTTAAGAATAGAGCCAGAATTAATCAGAATTAGCAAAGGTGTTACATCACCACAGATAAGGTCATTTTATACATTCAGATTCTTTGCAAAAAAAAGGAGTCTAAAAAGTTAAGAAAAAAATCTGTTCAGGCCATACATATATAAAAAGAAATTTGTAAAAAAGCATTTATTGCCAAGCAATGGTCAGAATGTTGCAACTCATCCTTGTGCCCAAATAGTCAAGGAAAAAAGAGCAGTTATAAAATTGGTAAGAGTTCTCTTTGCTTCCCCCTTTTTATCAGAAAGAGACTAGCTTCCTTGAAATGAAATAACTTCCTTGAGCCCAAGAGCAAGATGATTGGACGAGGGAAAAGTTCTTCCAGTGGGCAGAAGGGTGTTTGGGGGTCAAAAAGTCAAGATGGCAATCATAACTATATGACTGAACCCTGGCCTTACAACATACATAGAAAGAAGGCATGGCTTTGATTTTGTAACTACAGCTCTCTTGACCTTTTTGACCGCCCCGCCCCCAAATCCTGCCAGTGTCCACAAGCTCCAGCCCCACAAATAAAAAAATCCAGCTTTGCTCTGGTTTCAAATATAATGGGGCAAAAAGCTTAAAAGAAAGTCCCAAAGGTACTTTCTATCAAAAGGCAACTGGACTTTCTTGTTTTGCTAGAAGACTTTTCGCTTTTCATCCAAGAAGCTTTCTTCAGTTCTGACTGGTGGAGAATGGAAGGATTTTATATTCCTTGCAGTCATGTGGTCATTAGCCCTCTTTCTGAGAGCTATTAAAGCCACTTGAAGGTTTATCTGTGCCCTCAGGGTCACCTGAGTCCTGTAGTAGTCTGCAGTATTTTCCTCGTGGAAATCCTTTCATACTCCTGCACCATTTGAAGGGTGTTCATCCCAAAGGGCATAGCTAAATGCCCATGGAGATTCTCAGTCATCCAGGTCTTGGTTGTGCCAAAGATGCTTTCTCCGTAGACACTTAAAAGGAGACAATCAGCTTCTCAAAACAAGCCAATGTCATCTGACAGACAAGTCCAGATATGCTTTTGATGTGGACTAATTTTGAAACAGGTTAGAGTTAATTTACATTTGCTGAGAGTATGACTACCTGAGTAGACAAGTCTCTTCTGGTGGTGCAGAATGAGTCGTCTTAAATTCAGGTCACTTTCAGGAGAGTGAAATATTATAAATGCACTGTTATTATATATCTCATTTGCCAGAAATGATAATATGTGATCAGTGTTCCAACGTATTTATTTTTTGCATTTTATTAAAAAGCTTTATGGTTCTTCTCATTGCAATCACAGAGGGATGAAAGAAAATGCCTGCCTTCTACCCTAGGCTGATCCTTAGCTCTAATAAGAAGTGAAAGTTATGGGAGTTAAAATTCAAAATTTCAGCAGGTCATCAGGGTGAGGAAGGCTAATGTACTTGGTAAGATGGTTGTACAAAATAAAGCCATTTAGGGCATTGTTTTCTCATTTTTCTTTCAATTGGCAAGTCTGTTACACATGGCTTTAACAAGGAAGCAAGATGGAATTTACCAGAATACATAGGAAACAAAGAGCTTGCAATCATTTACTTCCTTAAACATCCAGCTTGCCAAAGCATTTAAGGTTGCTACGTGACAACAAAGAACTGCCAACTGCATAGGTACAGAATCTAAACACAGTATTCTTAATCTTACTTTTCACTAAACACAGTTTCAATACTTCAGACTGTATTTATTATTTATATAAGAAATGACAAGAAATTTCTTATCCTGCTGTTTTTTGCTATTTTATGGATGCTTTATTTAAGAAACTGTAGTAAAATGCTATTTTGAAGTTTGGTAACATATTGGTTAATTTTGCCAATTGAAATATCCCATCAATGATTTTTTTATACAATTTCAACAAAAATAGTAGCATGATATCTATCCAGATTTGCTTATTGCATTGCCCTGATGTGGTAATGCAGAACAGGATGTTATGTCAAATGCAGTTGATACTGCATGACCCCTTTAACATCAGTAGAATCCTTGAAAATATGTCCTGTTATATATTATAAAGGCTCCCAAACTTTCTAGAATCATGTTCCTATTTTCATATTTTAGGAACCCCTATAGCTTGTACCTCTTCACCTCTCATTTAACCCATGCTTCTTTAACCATTATTTCAATCCATGTTTAAAACTAAAAACAATCACATTACATCATGTTTTATCTTAAATTTTAAACAAGTATCTTCGAAGAAAATTCTAATGAAAACATAATGTTAACATTTTTGTTTGTTTGCTTGTTTATATGGCCATCCATCTCACATACAAGAAATGAACCAGATTTAATGTGAAGGGTATTGTTTTCTTCACAGGTTGAGAAAACCTAGCTTTTGAAAAACTAGAGTGCACAGCGCAGGATTGTTTCTGACAACCAGTAAATTCCTTTGTTTCATTTTTATTGTGGGTGAAATTGAAAAGTTGCTTCATGGAGTGACATGGGGAAAAAATCATAGAAATGATACCTACTGCTTCTTCCCTAACTTTTGAGTAAATTTTAAAACATTTCATTCTAAATTTCTCCAAATCTGAATTTTTAAAATTATTTTCACATTCAAATTATATTTTATAACAAATGCTTATGGGCAGTTAACTGACATCAGTATTAAAGCATGCTAATTTATGAGTAAGGTCGCCAGAATAGATGTCTGGAAAAATAGCAGATGAATATTGCCTGCAAGAGAGTCCAGATAAATAATTTTGTTGTTCACATCCTCTTGACGATGTTCATGGTAACTTTGATTTTCAACAAGTGAGAATTAACAAAATGTTAGGGATCTCAGCTTGTGTTTGATGTTTAAAAGTGGATTCTTTTCTGTTTAAGTTTTAATAATGTATTATAGTATTATTTCAGCTTGAATTACTTTGAAAACATACTCTGTTTGGAAAGCCATCGTATCTCTGAAACAAAGGTATTTTATGACCTGCTTCTAAATTCGTGCAGAGAGCTGCAAAAAATTGTATTTAAAGTGATAATTCTTCACTAGTAACTTTGGATCCTATGTATCATCCATGAACATTTAGCAGATAAATGTTTGCTTGAATTGACTCCCCTCCCTCTCCATAGCAACAAATACAGACTGAGAGCCAAGCTTGGCTGGAGCATTATCTGTGCATACAACAACCGTTTTTTCCCCAGTGCAAGTCCATTGAAAGCCTTTGATGTGATCATAGATTCTGTCAGTAAGTTTTATTTTCACTGTTATTGTTAATTTACTGGTAGTCCTCGACTTACAACCATTTGTTTAGCGATCATTTGAAGTTACAACAGCACTGCAAAAAGTAACGTATGACCAGTCCTTGCATTTATGACCATTACCGCATTCCCTGCAGTCAAATGATCAAAATTCACGTATTGACAACTGGCATGTATCTACAATGGTTGTAGCATCCCGGGATCATGTGATCACCATTTGTAAGCTTCCCATCTGGCTTCCAACAAACAAAGTCAATGCAGGAAGCTGGATTGGCATAACAACCACATAATTCACTTAAGAACTGCAGTAACTCACTTAACAACTGTGGCAAAAAAGTCATGAAGTCAGGAACAACTCACTTAACAGCCACCTTGTTTAGCAATGGAAATTCAGGTCCCAATTGTGGTTGTAAATCAAGGACTAACTATATCAGAACTAGACTAGCAACTGACACCATTTGGTTACCTTTGTGTTACTGTCACACTGAACTATGAAGAACAATGATTTGAACCATTTTAAGAATTTCTACTATTGTACAATATGTCATCAATGTGATGTGCCATAGAATTGTCATCAAAATTTCTTTTTCTTGTTTTTGGCACCTAATAATAACAATGCTTCAGAAGAGTCTCTTCGCAATCACACATTCTTTAACTTGAAGAATGAGCAATGACAATCTGTAAGATGCTTCTACTACTTTGGTTGATGCTTGATGAAAAGATCCCCCAGAACCAACTTCATGTGTTTCAAATTTTGAAGTAGCACCAAAGATTGCTTAGGTTTCTCTTCCAAAGACCTGTGGTTTGTGGTTTGCTGTAATGATTCATTCAAGACAACTGGGTTTCACGACCTCACAGCTAAAGACTGAATGGTCTACTACAGGGGTCTTCAAACTTGGCCCTTTTATGACTTGTGGACTTCAACTCCCAGAATTCCTCAGCCAGCGTTGCTGGGAGTTGAAGTCTACAAGTCATAAAAGGGCCATGTTTGAAGACCCCTGGTCTACTAGATGGTCAGACTCATTTTTCCATGGTGTAAAACTATATTTATTATTGTCTTCAGAGTCCTTTTTTAATTAATTGTAACATGGGTATGTACACAGATATATATATAACTTAGTTATAATTAAATTTTGAATTTTGTAAAAGCAAATCAGTACTACTCCTTTGAATTTAGACTACTTTTTAGATTTATTCTGAGTATTTCCCTGCTTTTAACATCATTTGATTCTAAAGCCTTTTTTTTGTTTCTTACACCTGTAATCAATCAGAGCCCCACAGAGAAGCAGGAACAGGAAGAGGCAAATCAAAATAATAGAATTATGTAGCATTTAAACAGAATTTAAATTGAGCAGGTAAACAAAGTATAATTCACTTTCCACAATAAACAATGCAAAAGGCTCTGCCTCCTCTTGCATCTGGCCATCCTTTAACAAAGGTTTATACTCACTTTGATTGCATCAACCCATGGTTGGTCACAGGAAATGGCTAGATTTACAACCATTCCTTTAGTGACCAAAGTTACAATGGCAGTAAAAAGTGACTTATGACCGCTTTTCACACAACCATTGCAGCATCCCCATGATCAGGTGATTAAAATTCAGATGCTTGGCAACTGACTCATATTTATGAGGGCTGCTGTGTCCCGAGGTCATGTGATCACTTTTTGTGACCTTCTAACAAGCAAAGTCAATGGGAAAGCCAGATTCACTTAACAACTGTGTTACTAACTTAACAGCTGCAGTGATTCACTTAAGAACTGTGGCAAGGAAGGTTGTAAAATGGGGCAAAACTCACTGAACTATCTCACTTAACAACAGAAATTTTGGACTCAACTGTGATCCTAAGTTGAGAGCTGCCTCTATCTAAGCCATACCACTATTGGCTTGATCCCAGTGCTGTAGGCTTATTAACTAGAGTTTTAAACTTACATAAAATTTAGGATCTTGAGTTGGTCTAGATTAGGGGCCCAAACTCTTCAACTCATTGACCCCTTCAGGAGCTTTCAGATGGTTCATTGATCCCAAATATTGATTATATGAAAATAATTTAATAAATACTACTAATAGTATTACAAATAATAATAGCAACAATGATATTGACCCCTTCAATAATGCCAGTGGGGTCAGTATTGACTACTTTGGGGAACCCTAATTTGGAGTCAGAGAGATTGTCAGTTTCAATTTGTGAAATAGTGGAATTGTAGTATACAAGTCTTATTTCAAATTCTGGCTTTCACATATTCAATATATTCCACATATTCAGACCAATATCTGCTCTGGATCCATACATAATGTCAAAACTCAGGTAAGCTTTTATCTGTAATTAGCAAGCTATGAGCAATGGAGGGAGTAATAAGATTCTTGTTTAACTTTTCCTGTGACTTAGATTTTACAAATGGAGGCCTAGCCTATGTTCAGATATTAAACTCTCTGGTTTTGGCTTGGTGTGTTGTGTACATACAGTCAAGTGTGGTTTATCAATAAATCATGGTTATACTAGCCATATTTGGATGTGAAATGAGCAGATAACACATCCTATGTGTATCCCAACTGGACTTGCCTCCTGAAAAAGCACCTTTGGGACAACCATGACCTGGATGGTTGAGAATCTCCATAGACATCCTATGTGTGCAACCTCAGATTCAGAATTGGTTGTAAAAGTAGCAAGAGCTGAGGAAATTTGGGAAGTTTTGGTGGTGTGGAACTTTTGTTATGGTTCTCTGGCTTCTTCCAACATATGGCTCTCTTTCATGTTACAAAGGAAGGTATAACATTTTACTAAAGATGATTAAATTTATTCCTGTTTAATAAGCATATATACATTTCTGCCTTTTGTCTTTTGAGAATTCCAACAATTTAGAGAAGATGCCAACTTCACTCAGCGGGAAACAGTTCTCAAATGTTTCCCTTGACAATCTGTTAAGCCGGCTTAATGATAATAGATTTATGAAAGCAGCAATCAATAAACAAGTTCACAGTGATGATTCACAGCATGTGCCTTTTGTTGTATGTAGGTTACAAGATGTTCTGCCTGGAGCTGAAATAAACTTCCTTTGTTTGTGTCTCAGGACATCTCTAAAGCCCTATTTCTGAACAATAAGGCAACTATCTATTACCTTTACTCGTAAATATTGTAAATGCAATCGTTCATGAATTAATGAAACATTCTTCTCTGGTGCATAAGTAAAAGGAAAAGAGGGGAAGCACTGAATGCACAGATACATAGTCAGCATTTTTTAAAAATGATTTCCCCTAGTTTATGACTCAAATTTAATGGCTATGTTTACATACCCTATTAAGTTAAAGGCAAACTATTTTATGGCTTAGCATTTTTTGTGACACGTATTTAACACAAAGATACAATTGAAAAAAATGGATATAAAAAGCAGCAATTGAACCCATTTCACCAAGCAGCCACTTTTCTTTTCAGGTAAGACTCAAGTTCCTTTCACAATAGTGTGACAAGCAAAGGTTTTTCCAGTCTTTTCCACTGAGGAGGTGCAATGAAGAAAAATGCTATGAAGAGCATCAATTCCATGGGAAGAAACATGTTTCTAACCCATATTCAGAACATGTTTTCCTACTTATAGCAAAGTACCACCGTCAAGATACTTTCATTATCCTAAGACAAATATGGCAGTATAGGCTGTGTCCTAGGTTTAGATTGTCCGTCAATCTCAAACTTCACTAGACGGCTCTAGATCAGTTTCTACTTTACAGCATCAATCTCATTGTCACAATTCTACCAGGTTACTCACATATTCTTTACAAATAATCCTCAAATCATCTGATCCACCATCAATCCTTCCATCATGTTCTGCCTTTTGTAAATTGAAAACCCTTTTAACATAGTTTTTTGGCCATTGATCTGGAAGACATGAGCTTGCAGAGACAATGTCACCTGTCATTATTTAGCTCAAACTGGGCAGATATCAGCACAGAGAACACTGACCAAGGTACACACACTACTCCTAATGGATCATTGAATGTACCTGGAGTTTCCAGTGTTCTGTGAGTTAACAAATATGTGTTCCTTCTTCCTTTATAGAAAGAGGACCAAGCACCTTTTTTGTCCTTGTCCCCAACATATAAATATATTTTCCTGCTGGTTTTGAAACATTCTTCCTAAAACACTGGCAAGAGGCTGTTTCAAGGGAGCATTTATTTTTGAATGTATGAACAAATGCACTGCTGCTTTGTGGTTAACCTGGTGTGATTGACAGAGTGATATTCAGCAGCAGAGGTATATGGTAAGGCTTATTTATGTATCGATACTGACATCCAGGTTGATAACAATATAAAATAAAATTTAATGAAAGCAATAGAATAGTAAATTAAGCTGTAAGAAAAATGGCACTCAATCCAATCATGGGGGGAAAAGTTAGACTTCCAATACGCCAAGGAACAACTCCATGGTCTTCCTGAAAGTACTAATGAGCATCTAGGTGAAGACTGCTCCACAAATGGGACCAGCATGGAAAAACACCATTTTCAGGCTTCTACACCCTTTCATCTCACGTGTGAAGGACTGTAAATCTGCCTAAAGTAGTCAGATATACTACATATTCCTTCCAGTAGAGAAAGCCCTAAAGATTTACTGAATGCTCCTGGGTCAGTCATCTTCCCCTAAGCCTAGTCTTTCACATTGGAATGGGGAAAAGATAAAATAAGAGGTGAGAGAACGTTGAATTGTGCTAAGAGCTTTTTAGAAAGACACTAAGATATCAACATGCACAACAAAAACTTTATAAGCTGCTTCTCACAGAATACATTTCAATAAATTCCTCTGTTTCAGAGATAGATGACAATAGTATACAAATTTTATTTTTTTAAATTATATGGAATGCAAACTGCCAATCTCCAGGACAGTTTCCAAAGAATGCCTATAGTTTCCACATAAGGATTATAACCAACCCTAGAAGGTAAAATGAGTGGATGGCCACAACCACATGTACTTGGAAGTATAGCCATTTGACTGATAGTATAACTGAACTCATTTAAACAGTGTCCTGTTTAAATATTCATATTCATATGTTAATTCATATGTTAATATATATGGCTAGTCCATGTATGATGCCATACATTAAATTCCTTTCATAAATTATGTTCAGAAATAAAATATCAAATAGTTAATAATTCAGATATTTGCTAGGTTAAATGTTCATTATAAGTGGCCAGCAAAGCAGGGTGTTCCTTATGTGTTCATGTCTCATGACATCAACTACCTCAGTATTTCTCAACCTTGGCTATTTTAAGATGTATAGACTTCAACTCCCAGAATTTCCCAGTCAGTATGAAGTTGAAGAGTTTTGAAGTTTTGAAGAAGTCCACACTTCTTAAAGTTCCAAGGTTGAAAAACACCAATCTATGCTCATTAATACTATCCTAATTTAGCTGTTAGAAAAGCTAAACTAGGAGGGAAAGACTGATATAAATAATAAAGACAATTTAATAGTAGAAAATATGTTTAGCTAGGATTGAACTGGCAACTTAGTTGTGTATGTGGGTTGCAACATGTATGATCCGTTACCTACAAATCAAGAAATCATAAAAGTAAAGGTCAACTTACACACAAAAAAAGAACCAGACTTCAGTTTATACTTGCAGCAAATGATAATCTATTACAAGACGGCAATAATAAAGCATTGACTAATGTTTTCAATTCTTCACTGGCTGCTTAATTAAGTAAAGCCCCCCAGGCTATTTTCATTCAGATAACTTTGTCCTGTCTTACTATATAAGAAACTTCAGAAAAGAGAAGTAAGAAAGGATTATATGGGTAGACTATGAATGTTTCCTTGTTTCTACAGTTTACAGGAATTATTACAGCTGATTTTTCTAAAAACAGGACATTCTTAAGGCTGCTTTACTCAATGGACTGTACTCTATTTGGTATATACAACAGTAATTGATTTATAGTTTTCTCTCTCCTTCCCAGCAGTCATTCTGTCTCTCACATCATAAAGGGATTGGCTCATTAAAACAAGATATGCATAACTGAGTTTGAATAAATCTTTTCCTACATCCAAACCAGGAAATCTTTTGTATTTATGGTTTAAATAGTTTATACCGCTATGAGAATTAAGCAAGGACCAGTCAAGTAGCACATACTTTCATATTGCTTGGTCATGGGAAACCAAAATGAGGTGGATCATGGAATCATGTGTTTTTATGTGTATCACTTTGAATAGTCACGGGCACCATTTTGATTTTTTAGAGACAAACACGGATAGCCTGGACTCGAGGAAAATTAGTTTTAAATTCTGCTGTTTATTCTGTGCTGGGACTCCATTAAATTTGGTCAAGAAGTTATTAGGTTAGTGTTTTGATGAAGCACAGCTTTATTCTCAAAGGTGGACAGATTCGCAGACTTATAGCTTGGTCTCATATATGCTTAATTGGAAGTCAGTCTCTGAGTCTAGAGTGCTCTTAGAAATGCACTGTTGATTTTGACAGAGCTATATCAATTTAAATCAACATATTGTGGATCAAGAAATAGCCTCTCCTTCATATTTTCATATTGCCTTTTTAGAATGTTAAATATTTATAATTCGATTTTGCCATCTTAGCAGAAGCAATTTGTTCAGATTTATAGTTATATAAATTAGAGTCACCTTGGGCTAGGTGACCGGCATATAAGTTTGACGAATAAATAAAAAAATAAAGTTGTGATTAAAGCTTAAATACAGTAGGAGCTGTTCAAGGCAGCTTATATAAATTTAAAGTTTATTACATCAGGGCTATTAGAAAAGTATCGTATTTTACTTTTATTTTAACAAAAATAAAGTATTACACAGGGACATGAAACCTTTTCTTCTGCTGCGTAGATCTCAGTTCACACTCTAAACTGTAATGTTGTTTGTGAAGTATTGCCTTAAGTATGTTAAATAAAAGCAGCCATTGTGATTTGTAAACCATAGTTTACATCAACATCCAGGCAGTTGTGGCTTATTAAATAATGGTGAAACATGCTGCAGTTTAGCATGTTGTGAAAGCTTTAAGAGTATTTTCACAGAGAGTTTGCACTGCACCATTGATTTCTCTGATTCACAGAACGTTCTGCATCTCCAGGCATAATCATCTTCCATTTATAGCTCTCCTGTGCCTTCCTGCTCATGCATCCATTCGTCTTTTATGTTTGTTTGTTTCCATAGTAGTAGCTCTCTTCCTTGTCCATAATCTAATTGCAGCCAGGATTTCAGTTGTGTCATTCACTGTTCTATAAATGCACTCCTGAAGAAGCTCAATACTTGAAAGATTTTTTTTCTTAAAAAAAATGTCCCTGTTATGCTTGATTCCTCACATTATCCACCGATCCTGCTCAAATCTCACGATCTGTTTCTTCTTTTGAAGACGGCAGGGCAGTTTATTCTCATCCTCCAGAAATGTATTAATGCTGTGCCTGTTGTTTATCCTGCTTAAATTAGCAAGGACAACATATACACTATGCAAAGCCAGGCCAGTACACATTCATTTCTCATTATGTCACTGAGAGAAAGATGCCATTTCTCTGCTTATGTGTAAGATAATCCAGCTTCAAATGCCTGATTGGCTGCCAAGTTAAAATGGATCCTTGAGGGTTTTTCCTTTCACCACTGTACTTATTTCACAGAATCCTTATGGCCGGTTTTTCCATTTCCTTATAGTTTGCATAAACATTTGGAGTTGCACTTCTTTGTAGTAAAAGCTTTCCAGGCCAGGAAATTTTATGGAGTCAGTCTAGAAAAAGTAGATGTCTTAGATAAGGATCAGAAGACTTGTTGCTCAGATATTTAATTCACTGTCTATCTTGATCTATTCCCAGATCCTTCTTCCTAACCTACTTGACAGATTTATGATGAGTGAAATGGGATGCTACCCTGAGCAATTTTAAGAAAAGGAAGGGTCAACACACTAAATAAGATGACAGGGAAAAGTTGTTGGCAGTCATACCTCCTTGGCTATGGATAGAAAAATGGGATTACTTTTGACTCTAAAATGGGAGCAGTATTCAAGAAAGCTTTCATAATCAACAATGATCTTGGTTAACTTAAGAGAGTAATTGAATTATTGTGTTCACACAGCCTGCTAAATTATAATGAAATTAGTTTAGAAAAGGGGTTGGTGGGACAAGAGGGGTCTTCACAAAATTAGTGTGAACAGTAACAAAGCACATGAATTGAGTGAGGGTGTTCTCCTTCTACCTCTCCACGTGGTTTCCCATATTTGTCCATTTAAGATTTAATGATGACTAATTAAACTATCAAGGTCAAGTGAATCAAATCCTATTTCTGACTTTTAAAAAAGGCACCCTAAACTCTATTTTGGCCATGATGCTGAAGGTAGAAATTTTTAGATGGTTATGAGTGTTAGAAGAGATTGCATATTTCCTCCTTCCCATTTGGAGAATTTGAGGAAGCATCTGGTCTTTTTTGTTTACTTCCATTACATTCCCCAGGAAGCTGGACTGAAAGAGTTCCTAAGAAAGTATTATTTTTATGGACATTCTTCTGACTTCCTGAAAATGGCTAGTTTATTAATGCTCAAGGGAAAGGTATCACGAATGCATTCTAATTTGCATTAAGAGCCTCAAGGCTAGGATTTACCAATAAAAAAAGTTGGGACAACATGAAATAGACAACTGGTACTCTGCAGATAAACCCAATGCATATCAACTGGGGGGAAGAGCAGGAATTCTTGATGCTTTCTAGATGAATGCATGTCTAACTACCGAATTCCCCAGCCACAGCCAATGCTGAAAATTCTAGGAGTTGATGTCCACTCATCTAGATGACACTGTGATGGAATGTCTAACAGGATCTGAGAAAGCAGAAGAGGAAGCAGCATTACTGAAAAAGAGACAACTCAGCCCAGGAGAGGCGAGCACTGTGAGAAAAAGGCTCAAAGGTACTCCACCTTAACAGGATAGGTATAAATTCAGCTGGATAATTGTTATGAAAAGGGTTCAAAATTCTGTTACAATAAATTAAAGTGGTTCTTATTGCCTAAGTTTACCTGCCATGATGGATTTGACAAACACCTAGATTAGAGAAACCTGAACTAGACCATTTTAACTGAATCACTTTAGTGATAACACATAAGACTGTTCATGAATTCTATTGATTTTGTAGAGGTTCAAACTACATTTTCTAATGGAATAATGCATGAATAGTGAAAGAAGTGATTCTTTAGATATTGCTGAACTACAGCTCCCAGCATCCCTCAACAGGGCCAGTGTTGAAAGCTGTAGTTCAGTAACACCTAGAGTTCCACAGATTGACTAACTTTATAATACAGCCTTCTCAGATGACTAGGAAGATGCAAATAATAAAGTGTGGCTCAGTAGAAACCAGAAACTAAAAGAAAAAATCCCAACTTCAGTAATTATGGTGAATAGTTAACATGTTAAATCAGAGCGTGTCTATTACAAAGAAGTCAATATCCATGGGGGAATTCTTAGAAAGTGAGTTGAAAATACATTAAAATGGTTTTAGTTACTATCACATATGGAACAAAGGATGCGGTGGCTCAATGGTCAAAGATGTTGAGCTTGTCAGCTGGAAATCTGGCTTCAAGACCCAAATGCTGCATGATGGGGTAAACTCCCATTACTTGCCCCAGCTCCTTCCCACTTAACAGTTTGAAAGCATGCAAATGCGAGTAGATAAACAGGTACCACTTTGATGGGAAGGTAACAGTTCCATGGGGCTCAGCATATAGTCATGCTGGCCACATGACTACAGAAAAGTCTTTGGACAATGCTGGCTCCCTCAGCTAAGAAATGGAGCTGAACACTGTCCTCCAGAGTCAGACACGACTGGACAGAGATAGTAAAGATAAAGATAAACCTTTATCTTTACTACATATGAAACACCATATATATATTTTAAAAAAGGTAACCAGAGAATTTCAAAGGGCACAGAAAGGGATATCTAAACTTTGGGTTGAAACAATTCCCCTTTGAGAAAATACTATTGTGTTTGGAACATCTTAGCTTGGAAGGAAGACAAGTAAGTGGAGGTATAATGAAGGTGCACAACATGTATTATATAGAAAAGGTTTTTTTTTTTTCTCCTCTGGCATGAGGACATTACAATAAAATATTGAATGGAAAGAAGTTCTTCTCGCAGTAAACAGCTAAGCTATAGAATATTTTTGCAACTAGACAACTAACCCTAACCCTTGGGTCATTCTTTCAGAGATTTTTTTTTTTTTTGCAATAGTGGCGAATATCTGTTGTTTTTTTACCAGATTCCTCAATGCCTTCAACAATGACAGAAATTCTAATGTACTGCCCTCACTGGAAAAGTTGGAATATATTTAGAAATATATTTATCTCAAAAACAGCCTGTGTTGAACTTTATAGTGCAATCAACAACAGCAGAGATGTTTTATAGCATTTGTGTTATGTCATTAACTGTTTTATAATAATTTAATGTCATAAAATGTTTCATACAATTTTGATAAATTTTAATTTGGGGGGTTGATAGATCCCAGATTTTGGACACATTCTATATGTTAATCCATTGAGGTACCTGTTTGGTGCACCAATTTGCCTAGTGAAAGGCTACAGGAAGGAGAGTTTTAGTAGTATATAGATTAATGTGTGATTCTTACTAGTTTTACTAATTTAAAGGTTAGGATTAGATAAATTCATAGATGAAAGGGGTGTGGACCAGTGATGAGATTCAAATATGTAAACAACCGGTTCTCTGTGTGGATACCACTTCCGGAAGTCCATTCTGGGCCTGGGCAACAAAAAATTAGCTACTGGTTCTACCGAACTGGTGAGAACTGGCTGAATTCCACTACTGGTGTGGACTGTCACTGTCATGAGGGTTATATGTTACCTCTGGAATAAAGAGTGTGCAGGTCCTTCAGTACTAATTACTAGAAAATAAGAGCTTCGTACTAACATGGTTAGTACATGAGTCCTTATCAGGATAAATACTGACATAGATCAGTTTTCAGTTTAAACAGCATGGCTGTTTTTATGTTCCTATGATTAGATAAATGTTTATATTTAGAGATAAAGGAACAGATCAGATTCAGAATCCAATCTCTTATAGTTGTTCAGAAATATGACACTATTTAGAGCTTCATAAGTAAAACTCAGTTCAGCTGACTAATCAGCAAAAGAGAGAAGCAACATTTTTGGTTTTAGGTATCTGATATTGAACACCTAGAACACAGGAACAGAAGAAAACAGTAGGCTTTTAAATATATCTTAAGGTAGGTTAAAAGCAACTTGTATTGATTTACAAGTATTATTTACGATCTGGTATGTGCTTCAATAAGCCTCAAAAATTGTTCAAGCAGTAGTTCAACTGCATGCTTTAAAAATGCAAATTATAAAAAGGCTGTGCTAAAGCACTTTTTATCTGAGTCTGTTTTTCTTCTCCAAAGACATGCAGTTAAAAAGGCCTGGCGGTACTGTAACAATTCTAAGGGATAACTACCGGTAGCAGAAACTCTCAGAAATTGTCATGAAAAGCATTTGGTTTTGTGACTTACTTCTATGCAACTTGTTAGTTATCTCAAACACTTGCTTCTGTGGTTTACTTTCTCTTAAATTAAGGATTTTCTTAGATCATCACTATGATCTAAGAATTGTCTCACCACTGCTTTGATGATACAGACATGATATCGCACAGAACAACAGTGCGTAAGTTACAGAACCAAATGCTTTTCATGACAATTTCTGAGAGTTTCTGCTACCGGTAGTTATCCCTTAGAATTGTTACAGTACTGCCAGGCCTTGTTTCTGTGGTTTATTAATTAAGGATTTTCTTAGATCATCATGATGAAACACAGATGCTAACAATTCTCTCACCACTGCTTTGATGATACAGTGGATGATACAGCTTGCTTTTTTAAGGGAACTTTTAATTTTTGTTCTGAGACTCCAGGAGGTTTTGGTTAATCAGCCACTAAAATAATAAAACTGGGGTTAAGTAAGTAGCTTGATTTTATTGTGAAAAAAGAAAGATATTAATAAATATGAGCAGCATATATTATTCACTATTTACAGTGATGTGTTCATATGTAAAAGAGGTTAAAAGAAAAGGCTGCCTCACCAATAATAGGTTATTGCATCATACCGTGGACTGGGAGAAAAAATACCAAGATAGCAACAAGTGGTTTAAAATTAGTCACTCCTAAATTCTACCTTCTTAAAAATATATACTAATTACTCATCATCAGTTTCTACCTTCTTGCTTTGATTTTGAACTAAATTCAAATTTAAACCTAATATGGGGGCAGAGTTGGAAGTATTTTTCATGAAATCTCAGGTTCTCACTTTTTACCAACTGGATGTCATAGATAACAAAAATGCTTGTATTTAGTATGATCAATTTGATCTGGAATTAAAGTTACAATTGGGTAGATAAGAGAGATAAGCAATATAAAAAATCAGTTCTCCCAGTTCTATGTAAATTTGAATAATAAATTCTATTACATTTCTCTATGTTATTTAATGGTTTCGACTAAAATAACAACAGAACTAACCTCCAACCAATTCAGTACAGATGGTTCCATTTGTTACACAATGTGTCAGGAAAACAAAACAGACAGCTATTACCCCATTAGTAGAAACAATGAGTCAGCTCTGCCAAAATTATTATGCAGGAAGATATAAACAACCAGCTATAAATCCAGATCCAGATGTAAACAGAAATAACTCAGAAAACTTGTTACATTATAAACTGAGAAATATTTTAGCTTGAGACTAAACATTTTGTAAAATTGATTTACAAAGGTAGACAAAATGAAAACTTTTTTTCATTTAAACATAGAATGGAATTAATGCTATAGAAGAGATTCCTATTTCTGTGATTGATATTGATGACCTATTAAGCAACATTCTCTCTCATAAACTTCCTCATTAGTGATCCCTAAATAGCACTAATATAGTCAAAGTCCATGTATGCAGAAAAGCAGAGAAGCAAGTGGCTTCCCACTTTGTCAGTATAAAATATTAAATATACTAAGGGCATGAAATTGTATTATTATTGAACTTTTTATTCTGAGTGAACTACTGTATAGCCAATTCTTAAAATTAAAGTGAATACCATTGTTCCTCTTATTATAAAGAAACTACAATCTCCTTTGATTTGTGTTCATTTTCTGGAAACTACGTGGATATGTCCTTGTAGCCATCTTGATAATATGGAAGTGATTTTCTTCAGGAATATTTTTTCAATGTCCCAGGTTAGCCCTCTATTCCAAGATTTCCCGGAGAAAATTTTCTGTCAGAAAGTCTGAATTGGTGTTATTTAGGTTGTTGTGGTTATGTGTGAAAGTTGGAATCTATAGGTTGAGGATAGCTTTGTGTATGTGCTTCAATTAATAGTAATAATTTCAGGAAAATGCTACATTCTGAATATGAAAGTCAGATGAAAATGAGGAGAAAAAATAAAAGACAATTGGGTCACTTAGACACACAGGATTGAATTAGAATAGTGATTCAAGAGTAATGATTTTAAAGTTATAGTCATTACAGATACATTGCTTAGTTTGTATAAGTCTATTCGTACATACAATGGCAAAGATAAAGAATAAAAAACTGAAAACTTGATCGGGTTTATGGTTTATGCTGAACGAGTAAAAGATTTAATGAGTGATACAATGATGAGAGGTTCCAAATTTGGGGTGCATAAATTGTTGGGATGTTGTCAAGAGCCAATTTTGGAAAATGGACATGGAAGAAAAGAAGTGAAAGAAATGAGAGTGAAAATAGAATAACTATAAGAAGAGAAAGTATACATCTTTTAGGAAATGGTATTTGAAGACAGATTAATCTCCCAACAGAATAAACAGAAAGTGAACAAATTGGAAAGATGATATGGAAGCTGCTAAGAACAAAGTAATAATATATGGTCACTTGTGAGGAATGAACATTTGCTGAAATGAAAAAAAAAAGCTGTGTATTAACTCTGTACTTTTGCTCACTTTATTACATGAAACTAAGAGTTACAATGTCAGGTGAAACACAGAAGTAAGTTGACTGCAGTGTGATTGGAGTACTTAAGAAGTTCATGTGTGATGAAAGAAGGCAGGGTCAAAAATGAATGGATGCCAAGGTACTGTAGTGTGAGCATGTTGAGAGAAGACTTGAACATCAAACTGGAAAACAAGCACATATAGGAAGAATGAGTGGGTCAACAGAGAGGTAACAAAACAAACCCAAGCAAGTTGTGGTGTCAGAGAGCTGAGGAGCTCCTCAAAAAGAAAGAGGTGAGAAGTTCAAAGAAAACAAAAGACAAGGACATAGGGCATGGAACTAGAAGAAGCATTGATAGTCTAAATCAGGGGTGTCCAAACTTGGCAACTTTAAGACCTGTGGCTGGGGAATACCAGGAGTTAAAAGTCCACAGATCTTAAAGTTGCCAAGGTGGGACATCCCTGATCTAAATGATTTTAAAATGGTTGGATTTCTGAAATTACCCCCCACACCTCTTTTTGCATACTATGTAACCATTACTAGTTTCTTTTGAGAAAATAAAAAACTTTGGTTTGGAATAATCTGGGACTGCAGATTATTTTTTATTTATATGAATTCCCATGTTTTACTATCCTTGAGCAACAAGGCATAATATTCCTGCCTAAAATTCAGGAGACCAGATATTGAGATTTTACAGAATCATTAATTATTTTTAAATAGGAAAAAAATGGGGAAAAATAAACTTTGGAATAGAATTTGGTGGATTAACCAAAGTCATATTCTGTGCTTGAAACTTTTCAAAACTTTTGCTATTTCAATAGGCTTTAAGATACTTATTTACTCCTTTTTCCTTGAAGTAAAGCAGATGTCTAGCCAAAAAGTAAAAATAGATTTTTCATAATAAATTCCAATGCTGTAAACTCCTACAGTATATCATATGTAACTCATTATGAAATTTCCCCCTCCCCCCTTATTGTTCTTTCAATGCATAAAAATAGAACATGAACCCTAATTCTGCCTTTTTGCCTTTGTTCTACTGCTGTGTTTCACTTACTAGAATCTGAATGCAAAGAAATTGATTTTGAAATTAGGGTTGGATGATGGGGTTTCCACAGAGTGAATTGAACATAAAAAAACCAGGTAGAATTTCAATCATGGTCATGGTCTCCATCTTGCCTTTTGGGGCTACATCATATGGACAAATCTGAAAGATGAAGAAAGAATGATATTACGCCCTGTAAATAATTTCCTTATTTTTGCTCTAAAGAAGCATCCAGGATACAATGTCATGAATGAAAAATGGGGAGGATTAATAGCAATAGCACTTAGATTTATATCCGCTTCATAGTAATTTGAGAACATGCTGCTATAGTGAGATTGTCAAATTAGTAAGTGCTTTCCACACCTATCTGCTCAGGATGATCTCTTCAACCTCATCTTATCTCTGTATTTTCTCCTGAATTGGTGGGCCAACTTCCAAACGGGCTGCACTTCATATCATTTTTATTTTCTAAATATTCCCATGGAGAATATGTAAGATTCTTAGGAAGAAAGGTTGGCTCTTTGCTTTGCAATATGCTAGATGCCCATTTATTTTTTTTTCCTAATAAAAAGAATATAAAAATAAACAAAATCAAAAGACATATCATTGGGCTTTTAAAGCATCCATTGGCTCCCCATTGGACACCCATATGTTATAATTTATATGGATGAATGAATTTAATTCTGAAACTGCTAAGAACTACTGTCTTTCTCTTCAACCTTATTACAATTGAAGTATATACTTTACAAAGTAGAAGACTCTTCGTCTCCTATATACCCCAATATGAACACAGGCAAACTTTTCAGGAATTAGTGGACAATTAGAGCAGCTATGATGGGAAAGTTGAACTATAATCAAACCACTTTTGAAGTTACTTGTGAATGCTCTTTAAAACTATGTTACATACGAATGGTATGCTCAATCCTAGAGATATCCCCATTTTTGCCCTCTCCTACAGACATGGATTCTGACCACTGGTGAGAACAGGAAATATGTGAAAATATAGTACAAACCTTACAGCTCCTAAATATAGCCAGTGTTCACACAAGAAAGACTAGCCAGCCACATTTTAACCTGCCTACTTGATTAGTTTAGGGTTCATTGGATTACTTGAGTAAATATGGTAAACAAATCATGCAAACACAACTACATTTTTTTTAAAAAGGGAATTTTCAAAACTCTTCTCCCCAAACCCGGGGAAAATGAAAATCTTTGTCTTTATTTTGTTTCATTTTTTTTGGCATACTCTACACATCCACTGACCAATGTCAACCCCTCCTCTATGAATGAATAAATGTCTCCTTAATTCAAATGTGTATTTTCTTTCTTCAAATACCCTTAAACTGGAACACATATTTTCCTGAAAGTGCACAGCTATAGCGGGAAAAAGTGCAATTTCTTAAAGGAAGTTCAGGCAGGTGCACTGAGCATGCCAACACTGGATTCAGTTAGCTGCCAAAGAGAAAGTAATATTATATATTATATATTTCTGAGAAATTAGGAAAGAAAGGAATAGTTGAAGGAATGTGAGGGAGTATGAGATTTAATCATAGTAAGCAAAACAGTGGTTAGGTGTGACACATTTATACATGTATGAACTAGTTCATCCTTGAAAAATACTATAATATTTCCTAATGAAGTCTAACTCAGCTGACTCATGATGAAATCAGTCTTTGTAATTTAATTTCTTAAAGATGATGAACTTGAGATCAATGAAACTTAACTTAACCCTTAACTTTTGGTTTCTAAATTCTCACTATACATATAGTCAGTAGACCTTACTTCTACTTTTATCATTCCCTCTGGGCTACATGTACATTTTGTGAATGTATATTTATATGAATGCAATGTGTATACTGTATGTATATGAGTATGTGAATGTACACACACACACACACACACACACACACACACATCTATGTGTGTCTAATGAAACAAACAGCAACCATGAAAGCTTATGAGGGAATTCTACACTGGAGGCAGCTGATGGACTAGGAAACAAGATGCCACCTCCATAATGCTTGTGTACTTGGTTCCTAATTTTATCCAATCCCTGTGAATTATAACCATTTTAACATTTTTAATGTTTTATATTCTTACTTTTCTTTTGTAATAAGCTGCCCAGAGTTGCTCCGATAGTGAGATGGGCAGCATATAAATGTAGTAAATAAATCAAATAAATAAATAACTTGATGAAGAATTAAACCAAAGAATTTTTAAATGTACTTAAATGTTGATATTATGTCTAATGGTTCGTAATTTTACAATGGAAAGGAAAATGAAACAAGTAAAATGATTTAGCTAACTATTTTTAACCCATACTCAATTATTTTAATGACCTTATCTTTAAATAGTATCTGCATCATTTATGGAACTGTATATTGAAATTTTGTGGACCATTTAGATAACTATTTCATAGTTATAACATTTCCCTGTCACCTTTTACTAAGGAAAAAAACACACCCTGTTCTATCAAACTCCAATACACTTTAATAAGAAGAAACGTCCTTGGCCAAAAATATCTCCTTTCCTTATTTGTAAACTTCCAGGGTATGCCAGCTGGATGTCAAGCTCCATTCCAGAGATGGCTGCACTTTGCTGTTTATATATAAAGGCGGTAAAGTGATTTAGGGTCCATCAAATTGTGCTGTATAGTCTATCTATTTCTGACTATTTTTGCTGAGGCCTCTTCACGGTGAGTAAGACACAGAATTAAAAGTTCGTTCACTCAGGGCTATAGCCTATTTTCAAAGACTACAAGTTATCTTCCATATTTATAAGATAGTCTCTAATTAGGACTAAACTGTACAGTGAAGAACTAGGTCAATATTTCCAACCTATCAAATTGCTGTACATTTTCAGATCTAAAAGGCTACGTTTATTTCTTTATCTCACCCCTTTCTTATGTTTGTCCCCCTGCAGAGTTAGGGCTACATCAAAATGTCTAGGTCAAGGTGGCTCTTTCTTAATATTCTGCAATTATGAAATTAACTCCTTCATTTCTGGATTTGTTCATAATAAATAAACCAATGTTTTTCAACATTGGCAGCTTGAAGATGTATGAACTCCAACTCCCAGAATTCTGGGAGTTGATGTCCACAGATCTTTAAGTTGCCAAGATTGAGAAACACTGACATAAACAGAAGTCTATGTGGCATTTCCTCAGTAGTAATTGGGAAAGGTGGAAGGCATGACGTCTTTTGTTTTGAGTGATTTGGCATTTATCCATCAAAACCAAAGGCTACACGAATCAGGAAAGATCTCGGCCTTCTTCTGATTACGAGTACAACCAGAGCAGCCACACTGAAAGTTTTCCTCCAGTCTTTGAGCCAACAGAAATATATACAGGTAGTCCTTGTCTTATAACAACTCATTTAGTAACCATTCAAAATTACAACAGCAGTGAAAAAAATGACTTATGACCGTTTTTCACAATATTTATGATGGTTGCAGTGGCCCAGGATCATGTGATCACCTTTTGTGACCTTCTTACAAGCGAAGTCAATGGGGAAACCAGATTCATTTAACAACCATGTTATTAACTTAACAACTGCAGTGATTCACTTAACAACTGTGGCAAGAAAGGTCGTAAAATAGGGCAAAATTCACTTAACAAATGTTTCGCTTAGCAACAGAAAGTTTGGGCTCAATTGTGGTCGTAAGTCGAGAACTACCTGAACTGCATACATTGCATTGCCCTCAAAGCCAAGGACTATTCTGCCCCAGGAACTAGAGCAGTAGCTGGTGTTTTCTTTTTAATTTGAATGCAGGACAAATTAAAGAAAGTGACTGACAGAGTCCTCTGGCTTCATTTCCACCCTCAACGAACGTGGGAAAATTAATCATAATCATTCTCCTCAAAATGTGGTGGGATAGGGCAGGGCAATTATCGGCAGGTGCTATGAGTGGCCGATTTACCCAACTGTCAAGTGTCCAAAACACAGCCTATCAGGTTGCAGGATGCGAAAGATTGCAGGGAAGCTGCAAAAGGAATGGATGAAAACATGTGGACGTAAACAATAGATAGCAGTGGGCGAGTCATTTCACAGCTTATATTATAAACAGCAACTCAGCCCAGCTCAGGAGGAATCTGGAAAGAAGTGTTGGAAAGTATTCAGAAAGACTCTGCCTTCTGAACTCACTATAAATAAGCCTGGGAAATCCCTGTTTTGGTTACCAACTTTGTATTTACTGAAATATTTGGTCTTGTCCAGCTAAAAGGAGCTTGACCCAGTCTTGGGGGGGAGCACTCCTGATGGCTGCCCAGGAGAGCTCCCTACCCTTTGACCTGGCCTCCCTCCTCCATGCCTGTTTGTTTACTTGTTTGTTTATTAAATTTCTACACTGTCCATCTCACTGATAATGTGACCCTGAATGCTTACAAATGATAAAAAAGATAAAAACAGAAACGATTAAAAATTTAAAAGTTACATAAAAACCAAAACCAAGGAGACAGACGGCATGGGGGTGAGGGTTTCTTATCCCATATAAACCATCTCCAGCAAGGAGCACCCCCATTGAGGCCCCAAGCTACCTGTTTTAAAGCCTGTCACTAGTGATATCCAAAGAACATTGGAAGGATGTGTGTGTGCAGAATCTGAAAAAAACAGTATTGTGGAGTCACAATGCAAACCCCATCCTTTTATACATGCACCATGCTGTAACACTGCATTTTGCCAGCTTCCAAAAATGTCCACGGTTCTTTTTTCTCTGACATTATATCTGGAGCAGCAATAAAACAATATTTCTAGGGAAATTGAATCTATAGTATCTACAGCTTCATCTTTTCTTACACACATGAAAATGATGCACATAAATTTCCTCCAATTAGAGTGTACAGGAAGGAAGGAGGGTTAGATGCTATTTCAGCCTAACAAGAACAAAGCTGTTCTGCCTTTGGATTCATCTGCCCAAACACACTCCTGGAAAGACTCCCTTCCCATGGCCCTATTTAATTCAACCAAATGCTCCTCATATTGTAGAATGGGAAGAATAAAACCTTTCAAGGCTTATAACTCAAGTTTCTACAAGACTCGGCATGCTTTTTGTAGCTTAAACAAAAGCGAAAAACCCCAATTATGGGCTGAAAAGCTGGTCCTGCTCATTGTAGTGATGCCATGAGGCCACAAGTACTGAGCACAGAGAGGCAAAGGAAAACTAGTGTGTATAGTTGCAAGAAAATTGTCCTCTATTACTATAGTGGTTAGTCCTGATTTGGGTTAAGAGAAACACAGGGTTAGCACCATGCTTAATTCTTCCGCTTACTGGGTGAATTTGGGACAGTCACTTTCTTTTAGCCCAACATACTTCAAAGGTTGTTCCTATGAGCATAAAATCTGAGGTTATTATGTGTCAGTGTTTCTCATCACAGTATCTTTAAAATATATTCACCTTAAAGCTGCTGAGACTGATTAACACTGTTCTGTGCACTCTGTCTTTAGTTCCTTGGGGAAGTTGGGATACATATATAATGCAGCACATAAAAAAATAAACATTCACTTGCAGTTAAGACTGACCAGCTGCTCGGACTTCAACACAATAAATACAACAGGGAAGTATATTATTTATAATAAAATAAAATGAATTTAGTTGTGCTCTTCAGTCCTAGATTTTATTCAGCCTTACAGTTATTAAGCAGGTAGGCTGGGACAATTTTATAAATCATTTAAAGAGAGGATCATCACTTGATTCCTGGAAAACAACTTTGAGCTAAATCAGAGTTAAATCCTAAATTTATAGAACCCCCCAAAATCTCTTTTGTTTCATAAGATTAAATGAGTTTTAGAATGAGGAAGGAAAAAAGTAAAAGCAATAAAGCATTAGAGATAGTACTATCATCATTATGAAGGGGGAAGAAAAAAGAGGTAGGAAGCTGCAGACACTAGTCCAAGCTACCACACGATTATGTAACCAAGTCTGATAACCTGATTATTTCAGCTTTTAAATATTAATTTTGCCTTTGGTCTCATGAAACTTGTCTTGCTAATAAGCACCTGGGACTGAGGACTAAACTACAAGCAATGCTGGAGATCTCCATCAGGATCTCCCAACCATGTATTTGCTTTGCTTTAATGACTGAAAATCAAGGGTGTGGCCTTTTACTTCCCAAGATTGCAAAAACAGTTTGAAGATGTTTTGCTATGATTCTTAACTGCTGAAACCCTGAGGTCAAGGAGAAAAAAATCATTACCCAACCATGGACTACTATACATTCTGCTTTAATAAATATCCCATCAATCCCTTTCCACACAAAAATGATTACCTCCTCTTTCCATTATTTCTTATACTAGGTCTCTCTCTCTCATCTGTCTGTCTGTCTGTCTGTCTGTCTATCTGTCTATCTATCTACCTATCTATCTATCATCTCTCCCTCCCTCTCTATTTTTATCTATTTCTATCTATCTTCCATTTCAAATAAACTGTAGCTGACTCAGAAATAAATTGGTTCAGCCTTTTGAACAGTGACACTGTGGTAGAATCACAGAGGTCTGGAGCTGCTACTGAACTGATGCAGAATCTTTCTGTGAGGAATCTCGTGATTAATTCCTTCAAACAGAAATTCTTCCCAAATTCAAATAATCCAAAGTGCCATTAATGGTAGGGCCAGGAAAACCAAATTCCATCACCAGCAGCAAGCAGTAGTTTTATATAGATAATATACTCAAGAAACAGGCAAGGAAGTAAGGGTTAGACACTGTTTTCCAAAACACTTTTTCAATCTTCAAAGGGCTCCTACTTATGAAGACTCTTTCTTATTAGGTCAATTTGTGTTCCTGATTTATCTTTATCTTTATACTTGTCTACATATGAACTGGGGAAATATTTGAACATTATAAAGGAGATAGGCTTTTGAATGCTTATCTATATACAATACAACAGGTTCCTGCAATTTAAACTGCAATAATTGTGGATATGTTTGAGGGGGATAACTTAAAAAAAAACTAGTAGAATATTTTATTTAGAGTTAATAGCAATGGAAAAGTTAAGCTCCAAAGATGTTTGGGAGAGAGACAAATATATAAATTTTAAAAAGTTCCTATTTCAAGTTGCTCAGGATTGCATACCTGATACTCAACATCCCTGTGAAGTACTTCAATCTAATGTAGGGGTAGACAAGCAATCACCCACAAGTTACTGACTAATCCAGTCCCTAACTACTTGATAAATGCTGCGCTTATGGTTGAGCACTTCATTTAATGCGTCAGACCTGAAATTTCCCAGTTTGGCCCTTTAGTAATTCTTGTGAAGTCACAGTATCTCTATGATACAGCCATGCAACAAAATTAGAATAATCTTACTCAGTTCAGTCCAATGTCCATCTAGTTTTTATTCTGTTTCCAGTTGCAACCAGCAAGGTCACCCTATATCAGTGTTTCTCAACCTTGGCAACTTTAGGACATGTGGACTTCAACTCCAAGAATTCCTCAGCCTTATTGCCATAGTGTGATACACATATACAGCAAGCCAAAATCTTTTTAAAGGTGTTGATGAGAAAACATTATCTGTTAGAGAGGACTGGATATTATAACTATATGTACTTTTATTCTGCAAAAAAACAGAATAAAGAGTCAGCTTCACTTTTTGACACACAGGCATTAATGGAATGGTATCATGATAAATAAGAGATTTTTCAGCCCTTGACATTACATTATGTGCTGGCTTCTTATGAGGTGGTAACAGTTAATCATGGGGAACAAGACATCTTAAGTGAAACAAGGGATTAGTGCCAAGACTGTATATTTTGTTGATTGGCATGAGGATGACAGATTCTCTTTAAAGCCATTTTTTTTCAAAAGAATTAACTTTAGTTAGCTAGTTTAGTTAGCTGCAATCACTATACATAAGTAATTGCATGACCTCTCTAAATAACTAAATAAAATAAAAAGCTACCACCCTCCATTCTAAGAGCTGATTTCCAGGTTCTTAAAACAGTTAAAAGTCTAGGGTTTTCTTTTATTAAAATATTTCCCACTTTTAAATATATGATGTCTTCAAGTAGCTAATCTGAACCTGGTACTCTTCAAATGGGTTCAAGTACAACTTCCATTGTCTCCATGGGGATTGTGGTCATTGCACTCCAATCCATCTGGATGCCAAGAATTTGGAAATGCTGCATTAGAGAACAAGCAAAGGTTCAGGGGTTACATCTTTCACATCTTAGAAATTCAATGTACTTAAAAATCACCATAGCATTCTTGTTGAGTCACAACAGTAGGAAATAACAATGAAAAAGTGGAACAGTATGAGGGACTGTTTCATTTGCTTCTTCCTTTCATCTCCTGAGAGATGATCATATGAGGTGCTTTTTCTCATCCTAGCTAGGGAGAATGACAGATTTTTTGAAAAGTCTCTTTGCCAGTCATGTCTCTTTTGGTTTTAAAAATGTATACTATAGAATCAGTCCTTTGAGATTGCAGCAAACTCCACATTCACTAGCAGTGATGTTACCTAGTCGAATAATAAACCACCAAAGCTTAGAGAGCACTAAGGACTCCACTTCCTCAACTTTGAGGAATATACATTCTGTCACTGTGTTTTCAACAATTGTGATGAATGAATACAGTGAGGCAACTGAATGAATATGTGCTAATATTACAACGGTTTTCTGTAGGATTGGGCAAACTGTTCTTTTGAAAGTAGATGCTTTCTGATATTAGAGTTGTCAAGGACACTACAATCATCAGTACAGTATAAAACCAATACAAGCTTTTATATAATACAAAATAGAACATAGAATAGAAATATTTTAACTGATTTATTGGCTATAGATCCCCTAATAAAAAGCTTCTAGAAGTTGTAAAATCACTAAACATTAATGGGAAGATCTTTGGATGTCATTATAAAGTACCAAAGTATAATAGTTATGAAAAGGCACTCCTTAGTTATTCTTGAGGACATGAGACTGCTTTTCTAGGAAACAGTGAATAGAAATTATTCAGTCATGACCCTCTGGAACAAATCTAAGTACAATGGTTGGTGCTTAGGAAATATGAATTTATGGGGAAAGAAACCTAGCTTTGGGAAAAAAACACAAGTTGAGGCCCTAACATTTTGTATTTTCCAATTTTTTCATCACTGGTTGAAAATCGAAGTTATCATGAACAATAAATAAATTGTCAAGAAAATATGAACAACCAATTATGAACAACCAATTATTCACCTGGACTATCTTGCAGACAAATTCATCTACTATTTCCCAACTTCACTCATAGATTAGTATGCAATTTAACACTGATGTTTATTTACTGCCAGACATACAGAACATACATGTGATACATAGGTAGTTGTGAAGTTACGATCACTTGTTCAGCAACTATTCAAACTTATAACAGCACTGAACTAGGGGGACTTATGACCAATCCTGGAAGTTACAGCTGTTGCAGCATCCCCGAGTCATGTGATCGTTATTTGGGCACTTGGCAACTGGCTCACAATTACAATCTGTTTCTTCCACATTGTGGTCATGTGAGGTCCTTGCTTAACAACCATGCAGTTCTGGCATTATGACAACAACTGCTGGGATTGCCTTTGTGAAGCAATGTGGTCATGTACTGTCACGCTTTACTATCCTATCACTTAGTGATGGATAATCTGATCCCAACTGTTGTCATTACCTGAGGATTACCTGTAAAATATAATTGTATGAAAAATCATTTTGAAAATTTAAGCTTGGAGGTATTTTGAACAAATATATTTGGACAGGTATTTTTTAATATTCACTAATTGGAGTATTGGAGTAATACATATTATTCTTACATTTTCCTGTACAAAACTACACAAAGTAGCATTTCAACTTTCACCATCATCACCATCATCTTTAGTCCTGTGCAGAGCACATTGGGCAGCAAGTGTTTTATAGTGGTTCCGATCATTTGCACCATTTTCGGCATTGTTCTAAGGAACATTAATAATCTTTAGGTCTTCCTTAACTGTTTGGTGCCAAGTTTTCTGAGGCCAGCCACGTTTTCTCTTTCCTCAAGGAGGTATTCAACGTAGTGCAAGTTTAGGATGCCGGTCTTTAAGTATACATAAGATAGGGCTAACAAGCCACATTTGACTGTCAGATCTGCCCCAGCTAGGTCACTAGGAAAGAAAGACCATCGACTCCAATTGGTTGAAGTGATAGGTACTTTTACTAAGGATTAATGGCTGCAGCAAAAGTGAGACTAGATCTGCGTATTCCCATGGAAAAAATACAGTTTTTCCTCTCCCGTGGCCCTCCCCCTTGACCAGATTGTCAGTGTCCAATAGCATCCCGGTTTGATGTTTTGGGAACTGCTTTGATGTTAGGCGCGTCTTTGCATTCTTTCCCAAGCCAGGCGTCCTTGGGGCAGCTGGATTAGTATGGTTTGACACCTCCGGTTCCTGTCAGTGTCTTTCCCTACCCCCTTACATCCTTCTACTCTCCTCCTGCACAACTTCCCCAAATTCCTCTGCCCCCTCCCTCCATATATGGCAGGATGCCAGAAGCTTAGCGAAGCATAGCGAAGATGACAGAGCTGACATTCGACATTCATACATAGTTCTTGATAGGTGTTCTAAATCTGACTTTGTAGTACCTGTGATTTTCTGTGCAGTTTGGTCCTTTAAAACCTCAACTCATAAAGAAAATGGGACACCATCCCTCACATTAAATTTGTTTTATTTTTGCTATATTTTATGCCATGACTTTTTCACCTATTTTTGTTACAAGAAAAGCTATTAGTGTTTGTGCTTATCATTTATTTTTTCAGGGTACCAAATTTTATATAATAAAGTACAAATGAGATACTTTGAAAAGGGGATTTGAATGTGAGATTCTATTACTATTATTTTGTATAGTTGTGCCTACATTCTTTCAAGAGTTGTAATTTGGTAAGTACAAAGCCAGCAATGTTATTGTCACAATCCCATGACCTTTGATAAATTACATAAACTTCAAAGTAGAAAAGCCAAGGGCAAGTCAACAGTATTATGTAACAATACTATACTATTAACATTGATAATAGAAAGCAGATTATTTTAATAGTACACTGACTCATATATAACCCGTGAAAGATAGGATATAGATTTTGAATAGCAATTGTAAACTTTTTATATAAAATCATAAGAAAAAGCAGCTGCCAACACAATGCATAACGATTATGTTCAATCAATCAACTTAATCTTGAAATTATCTTCAGCCAGTTTTCTTCAATTCAGCATTTGTATCTATACATAAATGAATGTAAAATGTAATGTAAAAAAGAATTGAGATTTCTGCCCAATCTCATCCATTAACCCTAAAGTACAGGTAGCCCTCAACTTATGACCAGTTGCTTAGCAACTATTCAAAGTTACAATGAACCTCCCCAGAACTACTTATGATCCAGTTTCAAAGTGCCAATGGCCACCCCCAGCCCCATATGAGAGTATTTTGGGCACTTGGAACTGGTCCACATTTACAGCAGTTTGTACCATCCCATAGTCACATGACTGCAATTTATATTTTTTATGGGAAACCGGGTTTTACTTCCAGTTTCTAACAAAAGCGCCCATTGGATAAAACAGATTTGCTTAAAACCATGGCGTTCACTTAGTGACTGTGATCTTCATTTTACAACCCTGGCAAAAAAGATTGTAACATTGGGAGCAGTCACATAGTGACCTGCTAATGACTACTTACTACTGTAATTCCAGCCTCAATTTCAGTTGTAAGTCAAAGACTACCTTTATATTAATAGAAGGTTATTCTGAGCAGAGAAAGGGCAGTGTCCAGGCATCCCTAATTACTTCTGGATATTATATATATTTAGAACTAGTTTATTAATATTAGGCTATTTTACTCTTCTTATAAACCAAGCCCTTTGGGTGTGAGATCTGAGAAACCTCCAAAAATAGAAAGCACTATTTTCATGCATTAGAAGTGAAATAAGATCCAAGATGTCCCTAGAGAGGGAATTAATTTTTAATTTAATTTTGTTCTGTGTGGTCCTTTAATTTTGTTTGATAAATGAAATGCAATGAAGCCTCACTGATGAGAATTGGAAGTGTGGTCTCTAGATTTCTACTACAAGTCCAGATGCAGTCTCACTCTGGAGAAAGGGTAACAATTCTAGGTAGTGACAAACTTTTTAAAATGGAGAAGCAATTACTACTGAGCGCAGGGGTGGCAGACCATTGTGAACTGTCACTGCCTGCCCCCCGAACAGCATCTCGCAGAAGGCCTCTGGCAACATGGATCTTCAGTATAGCCCAAACTTTTTATAAATTTTTATAAAGTTGAAATGAATACACAAATGTTTATTAAACTAAAAATAGGACCAAGGTACAGGTTCAACTCCACTCTCAGTCATGGAAGTTCTCATGGTGACTTTGGGCCACTCTCTATCTTTCAATGCATTCTGCCTTAAAAGGTTGCTGTGGAGGAGGAAAAAATGGAGAAGAGAATGCTAGGTAATACTGTCTTGAGCTCCCTGAAGGAAAATTGGGATATAAATCAAATGAATAACAAACACATAAAAATCCCATCCATTCACTTTTTTTGTTTTTACAAATAACTTTAGGCTGTGTTTTGCCTCAGAATACTCACAACTCAGTCAATCAAATTACAGATTTTACAATACTACTTAGAAGCTTGGTATGATTCAGTGTACAAGATTTCTTTTGAAGTTACCTGTTAAAAGTCATTTCTAAAATGAATTGCTATCCAATTTGCATAACTGCCAAACAAAACAAAATGCTCTTTTAAATGAATTTGGGTAAAGAATGTGAAATATCCTTTTGTGTTGCAACAAGGGGAAGAGATGCAACTACCTCAGATTACAAAATGGTGACATCATATTTTTAAGAAGCACCAACCCTTCTAGATAAGTATAGTCTTGTTTTATCCCCTCTACTCATCCTCTGGAGGATACCTGTTTCATTCATATCATATGAGGCCAAGAATGTTTCATAAGTCTAGGCATGCAATTAATTAATTAATTAACTAAGGTTACCTCCTTACTCCTTTACTACCTCCTTTACTTCTCAAGGTCCACAACAAAGGATGTAGTTCTTTCTCTTGTTTTGCTTACAATAACCCAATGAAACTGGTTAAGCAGAGAAAACACCAAAGTGACCTAGTTAACTTCACAATTGAACCAGAATGTGAACGGAGTATCTTGGTTGTAGCCCAGTCTGACTTTCTATAACTCTAAAAGTAGGGGTTTGATTAATTGATTGGTTAGATATATATATAATATTTTTTTTCAAAGTTAAAATACAAAATACAAAACAAAAAAAGAAAAAACCCAACAAAACAAGAATTACAAAGAAGACACAAGAAAAGAAACAAGAAAAATATATATATAACAAATATGAAATAAATGGTAAACACACAACCTCCGCCTTGATTGAATGCTGATATCTGTATCTCAGACAAATCTAATTTATCCTATATGATTTAGCATGTTTACAATTGATTGATTTGATATAAAAAGCAGATTAAAAGAGAGGAGTTGCATTCACACAGCACATGTACTTTTGCTCCTAAATTTTTATGGGATTGTATAACACAATGAGCCATGAAGTAAACCAAACAGGTTAGTTTTAAAGAACACACTAAACCACAGAGAAATTAACCCAAATTAATATTATTACCAAAATCACCATACTATGAAAACATAGCTATGTACTATTTGGCCTTGTTAACTGACCCTGAAAAATAGCTTGTGTGGACAGATTTAATCCCCCCAATTCCAAACTTTGTTTCCTAAACATAATCCCACTACCACCACAATAATGGATATTCATCACACAGTCTTTTGGGAATGCCTTGTTTTAAATACAAAATTCACAGTTGCAATTATCCCCCTAGGGCAGGGGTAGGCAACCTTGGCTCTTTTATGCTGGCTCAGGAATTCTGGGAGTTGAAGTCCACGAGTCATAAAAGAGCCAAGGTTGCCTACCCCTGCCCTAGGGCCTAGGCACATATTTAGCTCTTCCAGGGGAAGTCAGGTCCACACAGCTAACCTAGAGATGTTTTTGGAAAAGAGTGTCTCAATTGTTGTTCAAAGGTATGTGTGGAAAGAGAAAAGTTGGTTTTGAGTTAGGTTCTTTTCAAGCAAATGCAAAATTGCTCAGAATTATTTATTTATTTTAAAAAAGAAAGAAAGCAGCAAAAAGCGGATGGATGGATGGATGGATGGAGATAGACAGACAGACATATAGGTATGCCTATACTTTTTAGAATATATTTAAATGTATAAATGTATAGTTATGTAAGTTTGGAGGGCTGAGAATCTTTCTGAACATATTATTTAATAATCATATATGTGCACTCACTAAGCCTTTGCCTCAAGCACCTCCCATCAGATTCACAAAGTAAATATTTAATATTTCTATAAAGAAAATAGCAGATTAATAGTTCTCATTTGACTGAAATAATGTGCCTAACAACTATTCATAACTCCTTTGGTTATTTTTATTCTAGGGAATTTTCAAAGGGGTCATAGAAATGATTGTCCTCTGAAAGGCCTTTCTTTATCTATGTAAACTGCCCCAAAAGACAGCAGAACTCATAAGCATATTTGTAATTGCCCTCAGGGAAAAGAATGACTTCTTGGAAAATAGTTTTCTCACAGTTTTAGTTTCAGGAATCACCAGATCTGGGCTGTTTTATGTATAGCAAACATGGTAGAGAAGGCAAAGGTTGAATTATGAGCAGTAAAATCAATAAAATATATTTGTTCTTTCAGATATTTATAATTAAATATTAACTAAATATTACCAGTAAGGTATGCGCAACCTATTCAGGGCACCCTATTCCTTACTTTCTGTTCAGGAGGTGAGGGCTTAATTTACAACATGCAAAAATCAGTAGTCCCCAACTTATGACCATTCACTTAATGGCAGTTCAAATTAATGAAGGTATCAGATCCCCAAAGCAATGTATTACTTTTCTTTCTATCCTATACATGCTTCTATAACCATTTTTGGGGGCCTGCCATTCTGTTGGGAGGGGGGATGCTTTGGAGGATGCTTTGCATTGCCATGCCACTTTGCCCTTCCCCCAGGGGAAGGAATGCAGCCAAATAACATCACCCTTATCTGGAAGACATTTTGCGCTTGGAGCCAGAGGGAAATGAAACCGATAGAATGCGCCAGAGGAGCCAGTTACCAAAACAATATACTACTTGTGGATTGGCTGAGATACAAATGGTCAGTGGGACTATGCGGGAAGGAGTAATGAATATTGCTTTTGATATACTGCTTGCGCGGGATTTTTCCTCAGACCTCGCTTTGATTCCCTGCTATCACTAGCTCCTAATAAAAGTTCCTTTTGAGACAATGCCTGTTTCAAGAGTTCTGCTTTCTTGGGAGACCTACTTGAGGCAGCTTGACTGTTGGCTTGCATTTACAACAATGGTAGCATCCCATAGTCATGAGATTATGATTTACAACTTTTTTGCCGGTTTGCAGGTTTTTGCAAAAAAACAAACATCATTGGTTAAGCTCTATTCACCCTTACGACCGCTTAATTAGATTTACAACTGCACGACTCAGCTTATAGCTGTGATGATTCAACTTACAACTATCATAAAAATGATTGTAAAATCAGGTCCGGTCATGCAATGACTTGACTTACAACTCCAGTGACTTATGATGGAAATTCTGATCTCATTTGTGGTTCATAAGTTGAGGACTATCTCTATAGTTAGCAGCTTGTTCAGACAGAGGAGTCACAACAGTTTGTTAACAACTGCTTTTTGCACAGTTCAGCATGATCCACAGAAGATATGTCTGAAAAATCAGGTTAACTGCCATCACAGGTGTTTACTCATACTGAATTGATGCTTGCAGCTCTCTAATCACAACATATTTCCTTTGCAGTGTAAACCAAATGAATTCCACATTTAGCTAGACCAGAGGTTTGAAACAGTTGCCAGTTTGTGAGAAATGATTTTTATAAAAGTAATTACAGTCAAATCACCAATACAACATTATGATGGTAGTCTACTCTGCTCTGCATTCTTAGTGGATGCCTGGAATAATAATAAGTAATAATATTATCAAAAAGAGACACACATCTGTTCAAAGTCATTTTTAAATCAAATTTATAAAAGTAATAAAACTGTAATAGATAAAACCAGCAACCACTACCATCACCACACATAAAACATAAGAATATCAGGAGAAAAAAGTAAATCTCAAAATAAAAATATAACACATCTTTGTCAAGCACAGGAAAGAAATATGTTTTTCCCCAAGAAGAATACTTAGTGAGATAACATAATTGCAGAGAACCAGTTTGGTGTAATGGTTAAGGCATTCTGGCTTGAAACTGAGATCCTGTGAGTACTGATCCTGCTTTGGTCACAGAGCTAAGAGAGTAACTTTAGGCCAGTCACTTTCTCTCAACGCTAGGAAGGAATCAATGGCAAACCAGTTCTAAACAATCTTGCCAAGAAAAACTGCAGGGATTTTTTCAGGCAGTTTCTGAGAATCAGACATGACTGAATGGAACTGTAACTGCAAAAGGCCTCTCTCCTGTCTATACCTGCCTTACTGCCCTCCACAGGAATCTCAGAGGAATATCATAGGATCTGTGTGGTTAAATGTGGGAGGAGATACTGCACTCCTTTGAGTAGCCTTGCCCAGGTCACTCAGGGCTTCTAGTTTAGAATTAGGCCTGGAAATTGGCTGACAGCTGGTGCACAGGCCTAATATGCTGGTACAGGTAGTCCTTGACATACAACAGTTTGTTTAGTGACCGTTCGAAGTTACAATGGCATTGAAAAATGACTTATGACCATTTTTCACACTTATGACCGTTACAGCATCCCCATGGTCACGTGATTTACATTTGGATACTTGACAACTGGTTCATAATTATGACGCTTGCAGTGTCCCGGGGTCATGGGATCATCTTTTGCGACCTTCTGACAAGCAAAGTCAATGGGAAATCCAGATTCACTTAACAACCGTGTTACTAATTTAACAACTGCAGTGATGCACTTAGCAAATGTAACAAGAAAAATAATAAAATGGGGCAAAACTCACTTAACAAATTTCTCACTTAGCAACATAAATTCTGGGCTCAATTGTGGCCATAAGTCAAGGACTACCTGTACTAGCCACTCAAAAGCGTTTCTCATAAAGAGTCCTCAAACTGCAGGTGTTTCTAAACAATCGAGAAGTACAAAAAGGCCTAAAGCTCCTCAATCTAATTTCCTACTCTCTGGATCATCCTATTACATAAGCTTGCATTACTCTTGCCAGCTGTTTGGCATTTTGTGTGTCATACAGCTAATTGCTCTCTTTTGTTAATTGTTACAGGAATCTGTGCCAAATCCAGTAACAATTCTAGGTAGCAACAAACCACTTACAGGATTAGAAGCAGGAAACAAAATATTGTGAATCATCTTTCTGGCAAGTCTACACATGCTGGGCAAAGACTGCACCTACAGTCAGAGATTTCCCAGGAGAAAACTTTTATGCAGTAGGATGTTTTTGTATCATTGTAATTTAGTTTGTAGAGCACTTACAAAGGCTAAACACATCACCAAACTTTCAGCTCCATTCTGTTCTAACTTGCAAGGTAGAATAATAATATACAATAATAATTATGCATTGGCTCATACAATGTATTATTATACATTGGCTTTTCTACCGTACAAATTATAATACTTTATTGAGGATGATGATGAGAATAAATTATTACTGTCATTATTTCAAATATTTTCTGACGTCAAAACAAGCCATCATCCCAGCCATGATTCAGAGCACAAGTCCTATCATGTCTGGGCTGACTCTGATGTTCTCACAATTTCTTAATGTGCTTCTCTGGCTTCTCAGAAGCTACACCTGAGATTTCCAAAGCTGCCAAAAAGTTGGATCTGAAACATGTTTAGAAAATGTTAGGAATACTGTGAGACACAATATCGTTCCAATATTTCCAGCTTTAGATTTAAATAAAAATGGTCCCAGTCACTTAATAATTCATTTTAGAATTATTTGATCAACTGTTACCTACAGTTCACCTGACTTTCCAAAAGTTCATACTTTCTCTTTTATCAGTATTTGAAGATTAAGTGACTAGGGCAGGGGTAGGCAACCTTGGCTCTTTTATGACTCGTGGACTTCAACTCCCAGAATTCCTGAGCAAGCCATGCTGAGGAGAAATGGAGAGGTTTCCATGCTGAGCCATGCTGGCTCAGGAATTCTGGGAGTTGAAGTCCACAAGTCATAAAAGAGCCAAGGTTGCCTACCCCTGGACTAGGGCATGCTATCTCCAGGTATTTACACTTCTAAATGCCCTCTTGTCTTCCTTCCTTCCTTCCTTCCTTCCTTCCTTCCTTCCTTCCTTCCTTCCTTCCTTCCTTCCTTCTTTTCCACAGTTGTTAAGAGAATCACTGCAATTGTTAAATTAGTTAACCGGATTGTTAAAAGAATCTGTCTTCCCCATTGATCACATGAACCCAGATACTGCAATCCTCATAAATATGAGTAGGTTGCCAAGCATCTGATTTTTGATCATGTGATCATGAGGATGCTACAATGGTTGTAAATGTGAAAAACAGTCATAAGTCGCTTTTTTTTCAGTGCTGTTGTAATTTCGAATGTCACTAAATGAACTGTTGTAAGTCGAGGACAACCTGTACCACTAACTTTGTACCCCTCGTCTTTCCCACTTTTGTCAACAACCTCCTTTATGAGTAACATTCCGTAAATGTTTCCCAACTATCAGAATCCCTTTGCTTTCTTTCTGCCATTCTTGGCAATTCCAGGAGCTTTTAAAATTTTCTTTCAAACTGTACTTTTATTTCACTTTCCAAACTGTATTTCTCTTTCCCTTTATATTGCTGCATCATGCTAAGTGCTAAATTTCAGATTGCAGATCGCAATGTCTATACTATCACAATAAACCAAATCAAGCAAACCATATTATGGCAATGAGTTGTGTTGAATCATTCAGTATCATTCTATTGTGTCAGTTTCATTTTCTAAACAATCTGTAAATAGTTATTTTTTGCAATAAATACAACAAATCAGCTGGATAGCTGGCTGGCTTAAGAGGTGACAGAGGAACTAAAAGAAATAAGAAATGAATTTAACTAAAAGAGTTATTATATATAAGAAATATAATGTGTGCTAGTGAAAACAACCTAATGCTGCCTATGTGGTGCCCTGCAAATACGTTTAGATTGCTTTATCAGAATTCCCAGTGAGCTTGTTCAGGATTTGGTGTATTCCCAGGTTAGGAAAAGCTGCCTCAAAGTATTCATTAAGAATTATGCAATAAGCCTTGGGCATTCCACTTCTGATATGATACTGAAGGTGAAGGTGAAGGCAGAACAGCTGCAACAGCGCACTCTAGACATGCCAAACATTTTAGCAGCCTTTGGAATTCTTCAGAAATCACATCATTATTTGCATACTAAATGTTTTTATATATACCTGAAGGAAGTGAAAATAAATTTCAGAACAATAAGCACTACTCCCATCACTACTATTATTATACATGTTATATAAATATTATAGTTCATTGCATAGTCAGCCAGATGTTCAGACTCGGCCTGGCAATTTTGTCTACACATCAAGTTCTTTCTATTATATTAATATGAACACTTATGAAAAAAAATCTGTTGTTATTCCAATGATTGGAGCCCTCAGGGTGATACCTAAAGGACTTTCTCGATTATCTGGAAATATTGAATTTATCAGACTTGAACACACCTAATTTTACCAAAACCTTCCAGCAATCTCTACTCAGATGAGTAGAAATTAGCACCAAGATAGACATTAGACCAACAATCAAGGAGCATACAATATCCCAATCAAGGAACTAACAACTGAGACAAACAAGCTAACAATAAATAACAGCCCAATCAAGGAACCACCAAAACCACTCCTACCAACGCTGACAGGGCAAGCTAGTAACATATAAAATGAGAACAAACCCCACTCCCCACTAGCACTGATAATGTTACCTAGTTTGGTATTGAAATGTCTGCAAGAAAACAACTAAGCTCAGAGAACACCAAGAACCCCACAAAGTTTACAAATAAATAAATAAACATTACCTTCTCCATTTTGGTTTCAATGTATCTGAAATAAATTTGAATAATTTAAAGGAAAGGGACTGAAGAGCAAATTGGTTCCTGTGCTGTGCAGATTATTTCATGCTTGCATCATGGTTTAATTAAGAAATTTCTCATTAAAATCTTCCCCATGAACAAGAGTGCTGATACAGTGTTGTGTTTCATAAAAGGTTTGCTAAGGTCTGTATTTCTGGGTTTTTCAATAGGAAGACCCAAAGTAACTACCTTCCCCCCCCCCAAGAGCTGGTCTGAAGGGGGAAGCCCTTGTTAGAAGGGCTAAAGGCTCCCCAGGTAGGCAGAATAGGGAGTATCTAGAGGTCCTGATGACATTATACCATAAGCATGTTTCTCGGAGAAACTTTTAGCACATTTTAATCAGTGAGGCTTTAAATTACCCCCTCTCCTGTAAGAATATGAGTATGATAATGTGATTTAATGAAGGTAATGGTGATGATGATGATAATAATAAGTAAATTTATCTAAATTTCATTTTTTATGTGTGCCATTGTGCCCACAATATAAAAATGACAATAAAGGTTATTTATCTTTTATTTTATCTTTAACAATAGGATAATAGTTAAATTGGGGATGACTTTGGGAAAGTCATCCAACTGTCTTTTTATTTAATGTCATTACAAGTCTAGCAATATCATTTGTGAAAATCCATGGTGGAGGAAGATGGAGATTGTGGGATCCATTCCCAATGGATAAGTGAATTGTCAATTGAAAGCATACATGCCACAACCACTTAATAAGGGACAATTACTGTCTGTATTAACCTTGAACTCTCCATCTCCATATTCCAAGTCTGATAGTGAAAAATCTACATATGAATTCCTACCCTGAGCTTCAAGCTGGGATTTGCTTTTGAAATTCTCTCTCCACCCCCCCAACCCTCCCAAGGATAGCAGATTGTAAGTCCTTTTGAATGTCCAGGGAGATTGAAAGGCTCCCTGCTGGTTTTGGAGTGTCAATCTAGTGGGAAACTCCTGAATTGAAATTCATATGCAAATTTGACACTATCAAAGTTGGATAGAATAGAGATGGGGACTGACTAGTTCACAGCCAAAGATAATTGTTCCCTTGTTAGGTATTCATGTACACTAATAATCTTTATTTCCTTATTCATTATTAGTTGGCAGTGGGTCACATCCATTCTGAACGAATCTTTTACCCTTTTGCTGGCCCTTGTTTGCCTTGTAATAGTCTTTTGCACTGCCTGGCCCCATTCGTCATTAGTCCTTGCTCTTTCTTAGTATCTGTCTATTTCTCATGCAGTTGGATAAGGTAGATCTCTTATGCCACAGTGCATTATCTACCTTTGGTAATGCTCCAAGTCTCATTGATGCTTTTGCTGCCTCCTTTCTGCATTTGGTATCTGACAAATTATTATATTTATTTTATTTGCTCTTTTATATACCCAGTCATATCTGCAGAAGCAACAAAGTTAGCTATAAATGGGGAAAAAAATCATCTCACTGATAGCCAATTGCCTATGGGGAGAAGTATGCAGAGCCTTTGATGATGATTAAAGTACTTTGCCAGGCATATCTAGAAGTTCTTTCAGATATGTTGACTCCAAGCTATTTAATGCTTTAACGAGCAGGAATGATTTGAGTTGGGTCTAGAAACTGATTGGCACACAGAGTAGCCATCATAGAACTGATAATAATAGAATAGAATAGAATAGAATAGAATAGAATAGAATAGAATAGAATAGAATAGAATAGAATAGAATAGAATAGAATAGAATAGAATAGAATAGAGTTGGAAGGGACCTTGGAGGTCTTCTAGTCCAGGGCTTTTCAACCAGTGGTCAGCGTACCACTGGTGGTACATCGGCACCTGGCAGGTGTCACACTTACAATGGATTGAAAAGCACCTGTAAAAAAAAAGTGTAAAAAAAGTGTAAAAGTGTAGTGTGGGGATGAGCTGAAGCGGCCGCAAAGCAGCACAGGCCTGTGGGAGAGCCAGCTGAAGCCGCGGTGTTGCCGGGACTCTGCTGAGCGCCCAGGATCCATGCTGGGCTCCAGCTGACTGGCACTTCCAGAAGCTGCGGGCAGCCTGGGGAAAGGAGTCAATTGCAGCTACACCAAAGACAAAAGGAGGGGATAGACATGCCCATGGGGTACTTACATTTGTCCCGGGGTCACCCTGGAGACAGCCGGCCCATCCCAGCCCGCAATCAAAGGAAAACCCGGAATCCAGCAGATTAGAAGACAGCCCAGCCACCGTGCCCCTCCGTTTCCTTCTCCTCGCCCCCTGGGCCCAGACGCAGTCACTGCTCCTCGCCATAGCTGGGGCGGGGCTTGCAAGTACCTCCGCCTGCTTCGTCCTGCAAAGTGGCGCTCTCCCGGCGCTCCCACACGCCACCATGCCGGCAGCCCCGACTAAAGGCCGTGCACTCCAGCCTCCCCCAGCCAAGGAAGGGGGAGGCATCTAAAGCTACATCAGATCTGCAGCTTGTCAGCAGCGTCAAAGGCTGCCCAACTTTACTCTGGAATTTCAGGGTTGGAAAGCGGAGGGGCAGTGCCTTGTTTTCAGGCGTGGCGGCACCTGTCGGAAAGCCTCCTGCTTCCCCCCCCCCCGCAGCTACCTCCTTCGGAGCCTTCCTGATGCCGACGGGCCTGCCGACATGGCGGAAGGCGGGAGCACTGGGTGAGCCGCGCTTTACAGGATGAAGCTGGCGCATCTATGCTGGCAGGCCTGTTGGGATCAGGAAGGCTCTGAAGGAGGCAGCTGCGGGGATGGGGGGTGGGGGAAGCAGGAGGTTTTCCAGCAGGTGCCACCAGGCCTGCAAACGTGGCGCTGCCCCTCCGCTTTCCAACCCCGAAATTCCAAAGTATAGTTGGGCAGCCTTTGAGAGCCACTGACAATCTGCAAATCTGATGTAGCGTGAGCTGCTGCCCCCTTCCTTGACAGGGCAAGGCTGGAGCACACGGCATTTAGTCAGGGCTGCCAGCATGGCAGTGGGTGGGAGCACTGGGGGAGCACCGCTTTGCAGGATGGAGGTACTTGCAATCCCGCCCCAGCTATGGCAAAGAGCAGCAACTGCATCTGTGCCCAGGGGGCGAGAAGGAACTGGAGGGGCGCAGTGGCTGGGCTGCCTTATGGCCTGCTGAATTCGGGGTTTTCCTTTGATTGGGGGCGTAGGACCTGACCCTCACTGAAATGCAAATCCCTCTCTAAGCAGGCTGAAGGCCTCTGTCTTTGTGGCCATGCAGTTCTGAAATTGATGGGCTGCTGCTAGGGAGGAGAATCAAAATAGGGCAAAACAAGCGGAGTCCACCATGGTTTATTGATTGCAAAGTTTTCCTCGGGTTTTCCTATCCCTTTCTGTGCTATTAAAATCACATTGGCAAGGTCTGTATTGAACACCTGGCTGCAAACTACTCAACCGGATTTTAGCCTAGTCCCTTGTGCAATCCCAGGCCACATTCTGGAGGTAAGAGGATGCAGTAATAGGAGAGAGCTGCAAAATCGATCCGTTATTTATTCTTGCCTTTAGCAGCAATAACTACGTTCTTTGACGACTGCTAGCAACCTGCAGGCTGTGAACTTTCCTTTCCACCTTGGGGAAAGAATTCAGGAGTGCTAGATTTATTTTTCCTGCTAATTACAATATACTTTGTGGGTTTTTAAAGGAGCTTATGAGAAAAAGATGTGTCTGAAAATTAAAGCATGTATGGATTGTGAGACAGGGAAGGGAAATACATGGACTTATGCGCTTCCAATTGCTGACAGGTGTGCCACTAATATTCTGACTGGACACCCTCCGGGCCCAAAGATTGTCTTCGTTCTTCATAGGGTGGTATTGTGGATTAACTCATTTTTTCTGGGTTCTGATTTTAAGGTGAGTATCCTGAGCTATGGAGGCCTTTGATCTTCTTAAATACATAATAATAAAATAATGAGAACTAAAGGCTCAAAGGGAAGGCAAATTAGAAAGAACAAGACCTTTTGGGGTCTTCAATTCCCTTCAAGAGTTCCTTAATAAGGTTTACTCTTCCTTCCTAACATCTATAAAATATGTGAAGAGCTTAATTAGTGATTTAACTATGTTTTCTTTTTGGCTGTGTTTTAATTTATATATAATGTATGTTTAATCAAGGAGGGCTTGGAGAGGTAGAAGTGGCCAATATGGAGGTTGCACCTTGCCCTCCAGATGTGTCTTCCCTGCAGATCTCTGGAGAGGAGGAGGGGATGGCAGGGGAGCTGTGTGAGAGAAGGCTGCCCCAACAAGCCCTTTCGAGAAGGGCCAGCCTCCCTTGTGCAGGACCCGGGAGCGCTGCTCCCCTGCCGCCTCCTCTTGCTCTCCAGAGAATTGTCAAGACAGAAGTTGGACTTGGAGGAAACTGCTTCCTGCAAACATCCTCTACCTCCTGCTTTGCTGGGAGGGGGCACCGGACAGGGGAACACCAACGATGCCTGGGATTGGGAAAAGAACATCTCTTTAGCGTGCTACACACACACACACAAACATTCCAAGATTGGAGATTTGTATCCACATCTGAGCTAGCAAATTGCCAATCATGCCTGGGCTTGGGGAGAAGGCCCTCTCCTTCCTCTGTGGATAAAAGTTCCTAAACTTGGAATGCGGTGTGTGTGTGCGTGTGTATGCCCGCATGCACTTGGTTGCTAGCAGTTTGGGGAGGCAAGGAGTTTGTGGAGCACCAAGTTGTCCCCACATCGAGTTAGCCAGTGCGACGGAAAACGTTCTGACCCAGCTGTCTTGAGTCAACTGTATCCAGTGAGTGACGTCGAGCAAGCCACGCCCCACCTGCTGGGTGACTGGTGGTACTCGAATATTGCCATATCCTAAACATGGTACAGTCTCTGAAAAGGTTGAAAAACCCTATTCTAGTCCAGCCCCCTGCTCAAACAGGAGAACCTATACCATCTTAGAAAGGTGATTGTCTAGTCTCTTAAAAATCTCCAGTGATGGAGCGCCCACAATTTCTGGAGGCAAGCTGTTCCACTGGTTGATTGTCCTCACTGTCAGGAAGTTTCTCCTTAATTCCAGGTTGCTTCTCTCTTTGATCAGTTTCCAACCATGGGAGTAGGATGGGATCCCCCTCTTGCAGTAGGGAATGGCTCCAAAGAACTCCATGGCCAAAAGGACATGATCTGCTCAAAGCCAGGGCCCGATATTAATAACTCCCAACCCAGATTACTACCCCACTGCCTCAAGAGAAAGTTTATGGACAAGCCCATTTTAACAGAAAACCTGATTTTAAAAAAAAAGTGTATGAACCACAAATTTTAAGCAGCTCTAAAGATTGGTTGACCTCTAAAGGGCAGTCAGGAGAATTTTGTTTTTCTCTCTGTTTCCATCCGGACTTTGCAATCCAGACTTGGTAGCCCTGCCTGAGTATAAACTGCAATCAATAAATAAATATTTTTACGAGATACGATTAATTCTCCGCGTCCTCAAAAGTGGATTGTCTTTCTTTTGGATTCCTTAATGAATGAACTGACATCACAGGAATTACAGAAAGGAGTAGGCAGCGTCTCAGGGCGGAAGTTGAATACGGAGTACTGGCTTGGCTTCAGTATCTACGCGAATTTGATTCCGCATGTGCCTTTCCATCCCCGTGAAGGACCGTTCCGCATCGCCCTGCAGAAAAGGAAAAGATCGAAAATCGGGGAGCTAACAGGAAGTGAAAAGTATCTCCTTCTGTAGTCGGGGCAAGGCTGGGGTTGCTTTAGTAGGATCAGACGCTGGGAAAGAGAGACGAGAGTCCCGATCGCTTTAATGCCGGAGAGATCGGCGGAAGAAAGCGCGTTGAACTCGGGTTTCTTTCGGTGTGATAACTGGAGATGGAGGAAGGTGAGGTTTGCGTGCGCGCGTTGTGTCTCCCTTTTCATTCCGCCTCGGGCCAGCTGTAGAGGTGGGCGGGGGGGGGGCTACACTAGTAGGAGAAAGAAAGAGAGAAGTGCTGAAGATTTGCGCTGGAAGGAGGCCGCTCAGATGCAAAGAGCAATTCGGGAATAGGCAAATCTATCGGTTTACTGGCATTAGAGCTAGGAGAAGGGCCGAGGAAGGTGGCATTTCTAAAAATAATTTCGCATACTGTTACAAAGCAATAAGGTTAGCAATAACTTCAGCTTGCAAATAACTTTCAAGCGTCAGGAAATCATCTTGATACCAGTAACCATCTGATCTTTTCGTTTTCTGAGCTGCTTTGCCCCGTAAAGCTTTGTGAAAAGCAGAGCAGAATGAAAAATAAGTGGCAGAGGTGCACATACCAAATGTACCTGCAAATGATCCTCTGTCATTCTGTCAACCACAATGGAATCTGTGCTTCTGTCTATCGGAAAAGACGAAGCATGCAGTGGATCTCTTATGTCAAGGGAATGTATATGTGAATTCCCTCTCAAAAATACTGTTTCATTGATTATAACTACATTAATTATCTTAAGGTTGTATAAGCTAATATAATATGAAAATATTATATAAACATAAAAACTTTTCCATTCAACACAATGCTAGATTTATATATGTGCATATTAATATAATATTTATGTGGAAACATTTCTCAGCTGTACTCTATTATGTTCAGTTAAAGTTTTAACTGTACCAATGAAAGGTTTTTTTCCACCTGCAAAGCAAAAAAACCCCAAGAATCTATTGGTCTCTGGGAATATGTAAATTCAAAGCATGGATGTTTTCAAACTTGTCCTCAAAAATTTTCTTCTCTATATCTTAACTAGTTTTTGCAAATTACAGAATACTGAGAAGAAAATGCTGTGGCTCACTGAGAAACCGTCTGTCTTAGTGGTCTGATATTCCCTACATCTATCTTATTTTTTTCAATTAATCTTTCAAGCCATATGGCAGAGATGTTACTTAGTAAGCTGTTTATTCATTCTTTGAACTGAATAGAATTGTTTCATGGAAAAGGTTCTTTTTGTAAGAACATGTAGGTTCAGTCTAAGTATAGATTATCATAGATTATCATAGTTTTCTTTGCAACAATCATAATTTTCTGCTGCAATCTTACAACAGAAGTGTTTTTTCTCATAATCTCAGACGCAGTAAATTTCTTTCATTGAAGTTTAGAATTTGCCTAGTTTGGCAAATTTATCCAAAGAAGCAATATTTGATGTTTGGGACACTGGAAGGTATATACACCCTCCTCTGTATTTGTGTGTGTTTTTTCCTGGCCTTTGACATCTGTGAGGCCTGTTACATTGGGATTAATTAGTCTTGAAATTTAAATGGACTATGTTATTCCCATTTGAAATTCCCCAAGTAATTGGTTTTGAGCAACTTCATTGAAACTCTTGTGATATATTCCACAGCTAAAAGAAAGGGGGGGGGAAGGGGGAAGAGAAAAATTAGGATTCACCTGTCATGAGTTGTCAACACAAATCATTTGCACTGAACAACTGCTTCTGCTTCTCATTCAGAACATCTATGAACTGTTAAAAGAAAAAATACTTTTTCCTTTCTGTAGCTCAATACTTCATAACATGTTCTAGTTTGTACAATGTATTGTAATTTCATTAGGTTTACTTACTTTTGTGACTTATTTCCTGCTCAAGGATCATGCATTGTTTATAGATAGCAGCTTGATATACCAGTTCATCTCTCAGAATGTTGCTTTTACAATTCTGCAGACATCTGGATAAATTACAATAGAAGATCAACAATTTCTGACCCTCAGTTATTTAATAGCAGTACAGTGTCATGTATCTGATTATATGTAAGCTACACCATACTGGCTGGGTTCAGAAGCTGCATAGAGCCATTTTGTGGCGAGGTTGGAAGGTCTGATTGAACTTTTTTTTAGTCCCATGAACTTCTTTTGTTTCCCTGCGCGTTTCTTCCATTTGCAATGTAGCGTTTTTTTAAGCGGCACAGCCAAGAACAGCGGTCAGGTAATGGAAGTTATTTCCCGTTCCATTCTTGCTTGGAGGGGAACCAGGATTAAATAGAGTGCAAAGAGAGCTTTGCCCAGACGTTTGAGGTCAGCCTCCTGCCCTCCCCAGGCTGCCTCCGGTTCCAGGTTAGAAGTCAAAGCCATGAATGGGATTCCAGACTGGAGGGGTCAGGCTTGCAGAGGCATTGCCACACCCCACACCTCTGCAAAATCTCAGTTTAGACGATATTGCAGCAAGGACACAGGGAGGGGAGGTAGAACCGGGCCGGCAAAGTCTCATTCCTTCCAATCTAAAAACTAGATGGGGGCAGCCAGTTTCTTCCCCCTCTTGTAATTTGGAAAAGGAGTGAGTGCTTTTGGCAAGCGAGGGGAGCAGGGCGGTGGCGTGCCAAGCTCTCTAGCTCCGTGGCGGTGCAATTTGTAAATCCGGGTGGGTTCGGCATTCCAGCAAGTGGCAGAGCAAGGCCACTTGTGAGAGAGGCTGGGGCTTGGCGCTTTTCTGCCTGGCTGGACAAGGGCTCCGCCATCCAAGGCTGTGCAGGAGGCCAGCGTGGGCAGTTTGGGACTCTCAGATGTGGCACCAAAGTAGCATGTTGCAGCATCTCTGCGGTTGTTCGTAAGTGCAAATGACCGCTGTGATGTTGCAAGATATGTAACTTTGGAACCTGGTCGTAAGTACTTTTGATGGGGAATGTCGTAACTTTGAACATTAGTTAAGTGAACATTTGTAACTTGAGGACTACCTGTATTAATATATTATTATAACAGGCAATTATTACAATATCTGATATATAGAGGTATTTTGCCTGACACGGACATTCCATTGAACCATTATGGGTAATGACTAATTGCTTCTAGTTTCTCCTACTTCTAAAATATATAAATAAACAAACCTAATTAGGTTACAGAGTGAAAAATCTCAGTTCTATTTTTAGCATTTAACCTTGTTCGACTTTCATTTCACTTTGTTAAACAATATCAAGAATGAAAACAACATTTTCCTTATATTTTTTAAAGCAGCATCAAATTAAACAGAAACAGCATGTGTGTATATTATGATAACAGTTCAGAGGCTGGCAGAACCATTGTGTGCAGTAGTTTTGCCAGCTGCTCTGTGTTTGATATGCAACATGGGCCTTGTTTCTGCCATCTGTAGAGAATTGAAGGAAAGAGTAACTTGATCTTCCCAATCAGGAAAAAAATTCACAAGAGGGACATCAAAATGTTGCTCTGTAGAATGCAATGCTTCCTTGTTTGAGAATTCAGGCTACTTTGATCCTTCTATTTTTGTTTTCAAGTTTCTGCCTGACAGCATTCTTTGTCTATGAAGTACACCTAGTCCTCCTCACTTGAGTGTCTCTCTTTTACTTCCCATCTGAAATCATATTTATATTTCTACAAACCTTGAGTTCCTAATATCTTTTGTGTTTGTGTATGCTCAGAGAATGACTGTTCAGCTCTATGAGTAATGACACTAGCAACATGAATAGCAGAAGCAAATGTAGACTAGAAGAATTAGAATAGATCTTTAAATGGTTTTGTGTTTTCATAAATCATTTTTTTTGTAGCTATAGGTAGTTCCAGATAGTGTCACACATGTAGTAGACGACCTATGCTCATCCATTAATAAAAAATCTGGATTCTAAAATCTAGGTTAATCTTTGAGTTGGCATAGGTGTATTTATGAATGAAAATACAAGTGAGAGGCTGAGTCTGAATTTTTTGTTTGGAAAGAATTGTTGTCCCTTATCTCCTGAAAAAGCTACTGTGATTCAGAATATCCTCGGAGTAGGAAAGAGGGAGTAGTAGTGAATAATTTTGCCCATTTCCTGACAGAATAGGACATTCATAATATGACTGACTATACGCAATCTGGCAGCCATTTTAGAGACTGTGTCATGTTTATAATGTTCCAAATGTGCCCAATAGCTTAAAGGATGAAGTAGCATTCTTTTATTTTGAATGTGATTAAAGGAATCATTTGCCTTTGGCAGGTTTTTTTTTTCATTGGACTTATTTCTGATAGAATTAGGAAGAAGGAGAAAAATCATTTGAAGGAAAACTGGCAGTAATAAAATGGCATAGTGGAGAAAGAATGAGCACATACCTCTTACTTACACAATAACCTTATTTAACTGTACTTTTGTAATATTCATTCATGTGTTGGATTTATATCTAGAAGGTCAAGAAGATAGATGGATAAGACAAGCACTCACTTCTCCATTTTTTTCCCTGACATCCTCATGAGTTAGATTGGGCTAAAAAATAATAATTGCCTTAAACTCACTTAGCCAAAGAGTCAAGTTAGATCAGAATAAGCAGATAGCTTGTATACCATTCCCTTCTCATTTTGTTAATAGCCTTATCTTCCACAAATTCATCTGTTCATTTTTCAAAATGGTCCTTGTTGGTGGCTATCATAGCATTCTGTGATATGAATGCTATAAATTAATTATATGTTCCCCCTCTCTTTGTTGTGACTTGATCCCATAACAATACAGCCCTTTCTTTATTTGCACCTAATTACAACTAAGACAAGCCCTGATAGTATCTTGTTTGGATGTTTCTCCATGAGGTTGCTTTCACCTTGTTTTCAACCCTTATTTGAGCAAAATTAAAGTTATCCTCAGCTGTTCTGCTATGAATGTTTTCTATCTTAAAGAGTCAACAACTGTAGCAATTTTGCCATATGTACAATCCATTGTTCCCACTATTTTGTTTGCGGCAATAGCAGAGAACATCTATGGTGTGGGATCAGCCTAGCATTTATTAGCCACTTCAGGTTTGTGCTGGTATGAACCTGTTTGTCCAGTTCTCAGGCACCGTCCTTCAGGTCTAGTCTACTTTGTGGAGCAGGAAAGTTCATTTTTCAAACTAATCTCTCAATCGGCACACATAGCATCTGCCTAAATATTATGAAGGGGAAGCTATGCAGTAAGGTAGAAAAAAAGTGTGTCTGCTAGTGCAATTTTCTCACTAGGTCTGTCAGCTGTTTTTCAGGCTGCTATTGACCATAGGTTGAATGATCTCCTAAAAGAGTGATAAACCTATGTTCAAAACAATCTGAACAATGGCTTGTAAGCTTGTGAAAGTTTTGTGGTGAGAAGGTAGATACACAGATACACACATACCTACACAAGAGGTAACTTGTACATCCTCAACTTTGCCTGTCATTGGCTGTTCAGTCTGTCATTTACTTGGGCTTGTCCAGACCTTGGGCTGTCTCAGAGATCTGACAGGGAGAGTCGCTTCTCTACATCTGCCACATTCTGAGCCCAGACATCTGAAGGCTCAGCATAGATGTCAAGTGAAGGGAAATGATTTCCTACAATGGATAAAACCCCAGATTTTGCCATCTGTCAAAACCACTGACAGTCACAGCAGTGCTGTGATTGGTAGATAGTTTTCCTACCAGATGGTGATGTTAGAAGCTGGGAGGAGGGAGCAGGACATTCTTCTCTGCACAGAAAATTAGGACACTATTCTCCAGTTACTTGCCAGAACAAAATCTATTAGAATTGGCAGTGGGAACAATGCTGGTTAAGATCTCTGCTGATTCCTCATAGCAGAAAAATATTTAACTGAGCTATGGGGGGGGGGGAGACTCTACACTTTTTTTCAACTATACTTTTACTTTGCTGATGCAACTACCATGTTTCCCTGAAAATAAGACCTAGTCTTATATTTTTTTTGCCTCCAAATGAGGCACTGGGTCTTATTTTTGGGGGTGTCTTATCTTAGGACCACCAGAGACAGGCCTCCCACATACCGACACCTGTCATGCCACTGCTTGACTTCTTCAGCGGCCGCTTGTTACCACTTGCGGCTGGACGCCATGTGGTGCATAGCGCCATTGCCACTCTAAGGGGTAAGGGAGGGTGAAGCTGCCCCATGCGCCCCGCACCCACTTACCTTACCGGTAGGACCGTCACAGCCAGGCCTCCCACACCCCTACACATGGTGCTTCAGGCCATTTCCGCCACTCGGCCTGTGGCGTCCTGCCATGTGGCGTCCTGCCACGAGCGACGGCAATGGCCCGAAGAGCTGCTCGGCTTCTTGCTGTGAGCGACGGAAACAGCCCGAAGCACCATGCGGCATCCTGCCGCAAGCGACGGCAATGGCCGATTGGCTGAGCGGTGGAAACGGCCCGAAGCACCAAGTGTCGGGGCATGAGAGGCCTGGCTGTGGCAATCATACGGTAAGGTAAGCGGGTACGGGGTGCATGGGCAGCTTCACCCCCCCTACCCCCGCCCTTGCCCTCAAACTAGGGCTTACTTTTGGGGGAGGCTTATATTAGGTCCACCCCCGAAAATCAAGCTGGGGCTTACTTTCTGGGGGGGCTTACTTTCGGGGAAACACAGTAAATTTACAAATTGTTTACAAGATCAGTTCAGAGAGTGGTTTTGTCCTGCAAAGCTTTTACTAGGAATGAATAGCCAGTGTAACGTAGTGTTCAAGTTCAAACAATCAAATAGACTTTCAGGCATGTCAGTTGCAATGTTGACTCCAGAACCAAGGGATAGGACTAGGGAGCAGAGCTTTAGTTCCATCCTCAACGATGAAAGCTTATTGTGGGTGACTTGGGGTCTTTTACTCAGTTATCTTCTCACATTCACTGAAGATTGTGGAGAAACACTAGAGAAGGAATGTAACTTTGATTACCCTGTACTTATGGATGAACAGTGGCAGATCAATCTAGTCATGAGGATGATGCAGACACAAGAGGCTGTATAAATTACATATAAAATGGAATCTTTATTCCACTCAAAGATTTTTGTGTGCTAGATATTTTAGGCCACTTATTTGAGTGTAAACTTCATTGAATACTGAAGCTCTTATATCTCCAAAACCATGTCTAGATGGGTAAATACTATTGGGATTGTTTGGAAGCTATATAACAATGCAATCCTATCCATGCCTCTTATCTACAACTAAGGTAGATAGGTTTTGCATTCTAAGACTAACTTCTGGATATTTTGTCTAAAAGCTGTTGAACTGAGGCAAAGAAAGAATCCAAGCTGTACTGAAGTTGAAGAAAAAACTCTCAAAGAAAACAACGAAAAAGGCAAACAATCCAAACGATCCCTAAAATGTGAGTTACATTATTTTTCTGTCAGTGTTTCAATTCCATATATATATTTGTTTTTGAGGAATTAAATTTAGAAATATATTTCTATGTAGAATGGATAATAAATCTTTATTCTGGAAAAAGATTTGAGCTAAAGTATTCCACTTTGTACACAAGCCTGTAGAAAGTGATCAGTCTTCAAAACCAAAAGCAGCTATGAGGTTATGAATCTATAGTTTACAGTCAACACAGAATGATTGCTAACCTTTTTGGCAAACAAATCCACCAAGAAGCACCACAAAAGAGGAAAGATTACATGCCTTGTCTCTGGCAGCCTTGCAGGAATGGAGTTCCTGCTCTCTTGTGTTAATATCATAATAGCTGAACTGCTCTATGTATAGGAATTCAAAAGTGTTTTTCTCCTTTTTAAAAAAAATAGCAATCTCTACTGTTGAAATATAGATGATCCTCACTTAATGATGGTAATTTGGACTGGCATTCTCATTGTTAAGTGATGTAGTCGTAAAGCGTGACATCTCATGACTGGGCTGCTTAGGGACGCAGTTCTGGCAGTCCCCAGTTTCCATTGTTAAGCAAATTATTAAGCAAGTGTCATTAAACACACACCTCATATGACTGCAACTTTCAACTTCCTGCTGGCTTCCCCATTGATTTTGCTTGTGGGAAGCTGGCAGGGAAAGTTGGAAATCACGATCATGTGACCGTAAGATACTACAATGTTCAGAAATCCAGGCCAGTTGCTGAATGCAAGAATCATGATCATGTGAACACAGGGGCACTTTGGTGGCTGGAACTTCAAGGACCAAGTTTTAAGCGCCTCTTGTTCAGAGCCATCACAAATTTGAATGGCCATAGAATGTAGTACCTGTAGTCAGTTTATGGTCTGGAACAGATAACAATACTTAGTCTTCTTCTCAAAATCAAGTCCCTTTGTTACTCTTGTTTTCTTCTGATGTTAGAACTTCATTATACTCATTGGGATGTAATCTGCAAATTTGCCCCCAGTGTTTGTTTGGTACAGGCTGTTGAGAACATCTGAATCTATTTTATTTACCTGACACAGCTTAAATGTGAATTTAAAAAATATTAAAAAAAACAAACACAAGAGGTCTAAATTGATTGATATGCTATGCACAGATGCCCTACAATTTAGGTTAAATATAGATCATTTAAACAAAGACAGCTGTGGGTGTATAACAAGTTACTGCTATGTAAAATGCAAGCAAGCTGCATGTTTGATATTTTAGTAAGATATAAATAAAAATTAAACTTTTACAGATGTCTGCTTTTAAGGAATGATTTCCATGTGCCCTAGGTTTGTTTATTTCACCATTCGGGCAAACAAACTATCCTGTTTGATTTGAGACAACTCAACAGTTACCAAAATAGGCTAACAAAACCTGATTTACCCAATTGTATATTACTTGATGTATGTAACATCAAATTATAATCTGTGAGTGCATGGAGCAAACTCTAAATATTTTGCTTGTTTACTTATAAGATTTATGTAATTCCCAAAGGATTCTAGATGGTATATAAAATGCAATAGCAGCATAATACAAAGCCGTATTAGTGCTGATATCTTTACAGAATCTATTTCTGAGGACCTTCTGAAAAAGTGATGTTTTTACTATCTTTCAGATGACTATAGGAGTGGGAGCCATACTCACCTCAAGGGTCAAGGTGTTCCACGGGAGGGACCTTATACATAGAATGCCTGCAATTGAGATCCCTATTATTGCACCTCATGATGGGAGGGATCTTTAGTAGACACTCCCTGATCATCCAGCTCTCTGGGTTGGGTGGACAGAATTTATCTTGGAAAGGCAGATTCCAGGACCTGAACCATCTAAGGCTTTATAAGTAACAACCAACAACTTGAATTGCACTTGGAAACATCAGGAGCCATGCAGGTCCTGCAGTAGTGGTATAACCTGGCAATACATACAGTAGCTATCCAGTAAGAGTATGGCCTGCTGCATTTTGGATCAGTTGAAGTTTCCAGATGGTCTTCAAAGGGAATCCCACATGGAGCAAATTACAATACAATAATTCAATTGCTAGATGACAAGAGCACAAGTGACTGTTCTCAGTGCATCCTGTTTCTAGCAAAGTTACAACTGGCATTCTGACCAATATTAGGCCAAAGGTCTCCTGGCCACAACTTTCATCTGCTCTACTTGTATCCCAACTGTTCCCAGGCAAGCACAGAGACTCAAAATTATTATTATCCTGGAATAATTAGGCACTCCATCTTGCCTGGATTGTGTCCTTGCCAGTCTATGAGTCAGATGAAATCAAGAAATAGATTTCACAGAAGACTAAAAACTACTTTTATTTAGATTGGCTATGGTAACATACTCTTGCAAACAATGTTTCCTTTTTGATGCTTTGATAATGGATCTTCCCTTTCTCCATCAAATCATCCTCTTTGTTCTGTACATCAGGTCAGGACGTCTACCACATCCTCCATTCCTGTGTCTACAGAGCTTGGTGTTGTATATTCTGGTGTTTTGTACTTATGAACTGGTTGGACATTAGCCCTCTGCTGCCACCTGCTTATTGCGTTGCAGAGGCTCTTGACAAACATTGGGCATTTGACAATATAAAAACATAGATTTTCAGTTACTTTATTTGATGTTTATCATATTTCTTTTCAGATGTCTTAATTCCACATTTTACAAAGCTTTTCTTCGGCTGCATTACAGCAATCATAAGTGGAATGATGTATGCCATATACCTTTCAACATACCATGAACGCAAATTCTGGTTTTCTGGTAGGCCGGTAAGGAATCTCAAACAATAAAGTCTGTTATTTTATATAAGCACAAGGTTGGCTTATGTGTAAACAGATGTGGCAGTTCTTATAATGTCTAGGATATCTGACACAGAATTCTTAACCTAGCCATTGGTTCGTGGACAATGAGGGACCTAATCCAAAGCATATGACAGCCATGATTACCTATCCCCAGTCTAGAGTCAAGATGGAATGATAAGCTGCATAAAGTAGGTTTGTTAGTTTTTCTTATCAAATCCTTAATTGTTTTTCTTTGAAGAGGTTAACATTCCCTTTCACCTCAGTTGACAATGAATTTATAGCTTCTATCCTGTGTTCTTGGCATTCTCTTATTGAAGTGTGCATGGGTGCACCACACGTACAAAAAACAGATTCCCATTTTCAGTCTGTAAAGTATACTTCGGAGCCTGTTGAGTTTCCTGTGAACTGTTAAGGAAAAAACAGAGCTGTCTCAATACAGACCCACTAATATCACAGGAAGCTGAGGCCATAGCTCAAGAGAGCTTTGGTCAGCCTATAAAAGGATCCCGTTTGGGGACTGAAATCTCATTTTTTAAGCATCTGAAGCAAAGTTGGAAAAGATCTCCCTAAAGCTCTTTAGAGCTTCTTTGAGTCTGAGTTACTTAATAGGCCAAATGAAAACGGGCAATGTGTCATTGATATCATACGAACATTCACATCATTATTGTAAGTTAGCTGTTATGTTCTTATGAAACTGTAGCCCTGAGCTATCTAGCTTTCATAAATGGAAATTGCGGATTCATATTTTCCCATGATTTGTTATAAATATAATCCATCTACAGTATCAAAGAGGAATAGGTAATTTGTGGGTGGATGGGTAACAACTTTTTTAAAAATAAAATATGATGCTCAGAGACCATCCTCTTTCAATAGCATCATGAGAGTGGGTGAAATTTGCTTTTGGGGACTATTTTGTCTACCGAGTTAGTTGATTCTCCCCAAAAAAATGATTTGATGTTTTAAGCCAGTCTGATGGTCTCTTTTTTTTATTGTCCATTTGAAAATTTGGGGGAAATTTGTGAATTGGTAGATTGTAGAATTTTGATAACATATTCTTTGTGTCCTGAGAAAGGGATTTGGGAAGTCATGTTATTCCCAGCTTACTCATTCTTGTACTTCTTTTTCCTCTAGGAACTTGAACGAGAAATCACATTTCAGGGTGACAGTGCCATTTACTACTCATTTTACAAAGAACTGTTAAAAGCCTCCTCTTTTAAAAAAGGTAAGGCAAATACACTTGCTAAATAGTAACTTAACAGAAATCAAGACTACAGCATGCACCATCTTCTTATTGCAGGCTATATGGAACCTTGGGACAGATTGAAAGATTATGTGACTCAAGCTTTTATCTACCTATTTTATCTCTTCCCTAGGATCTCATTTGTAATCTTATTATTCCAGTTATTTATGTAAACCTAGCCCATGGATTAGGTTTAGACTAAAGAGAGATGTGACTCAAATCTGTATGATGATCTGAAGCTCATATGAATCACTATGAGGTGATACACATGAGCTCCTAAAGGAAGAAAAGAAAAAGAAAAAAGTTCATAGACAATTAGGGAGACTTAAGATTTGCTAAAAGCATTGAAATTTAAAAACATAAGTGTTACTTATGAGATTTCTATATCCCTTTTCTCCAGGAGGTCAGCACAACCTACATAGCATTCCCGCCTCCAATTATAGCCAAACAACAACTTTACAAGGTAGCTGGGCTGATTCAAAATCATCCAATAAGTTTCCCATGGCTGATATTGATCTGACCCGTAGTCTCCCCGGTCCTAGTCCAGTATCCTAATCACTCTATCACATTGGCTCCCAGTAGAGTATATCTTTACATTGTACTGCTGTCTGTAGTCTAGTGCCAGATCTGATACTGAACATTAAGTAAAGAGCTAGATTTCAGGGCAGACATAATTAAATTTGTCCCCTGGAGTGGTGGGCCTATGGATATAACTTTCATGGGGTGCAGTCGTCAAACTTTAATCCGGTTGAATACTTTCAGAAACAAGCAAGAATAGATTATCTCCAGATAATCAAATGTCTTTTATATTCTTCCTATTTTTATGAGATGGCATCTAGGAGCTTTCTATAGTGGATGATGATAATGTTAATGATCAAGTAGCCTTTACAGGGTAGCACAGGCAAATATGGTAGGAGCATAAGACAAACTTGTGGGACAGCTTATCTCCAATAGTTTCTGCCCATCTCAACAGATCTAACAGAGTCGGCATGCTTTGAGCTCCCTGTATGAAACCATGTTAGCTTATTTGATCTGTTGGAGCATCTCTTCAATCAAACATTATTTTCTCCCCGGTCCCGATGGCCACGACCTTGTTGATTTTCCATTGGCTGTTCTATGCTGAGAGGTTTTTAAGAGTGTCCACAATGCCTCTGTACTATGCTGTTGGTTGCCTTATTTGTTGGTTTGTTTGTTTGTTTATTTAATATTATCATTGGTGTTAGCCAACTAGAGTCATTTGTTGAGATGACAAATTGGACAGCCAGATATGTCTTTTAAATATAAATAAATAAATACTGTAATATGGACAGCTGGGTTATTTGTTTTGTTGGATACTATTTGTATAGTAATAGGGGGGGAAAATCTCCTTGCCTCCTTCATTTGCAGGCATTCATCAGCTTATTCATGACAACAGGACCCTGTCACTAAAAACAATGAATACTGTACGACAGATGACTTTGTATCCGGAATTGATCGCCAGCGTTTTATATCAGGCATCCGGCAGTGAGGTATGTACCTTTTCCTTTTTATCATCTTGTGTGATGGAACCAGGAAGGTCCTCTGCCTAAAAGAAACAGGCTTGCTTTGTTTCAGACTATTATTTGAATGCCTGGAGGCCAGGTGAAAACAATATGAGCTATTAAGAGGCCACCTTACTTTGCATCGAGAGTACTCCATTTGCTTAGAAAAAATGCGGCTTGCTCCTGTATGATTCCTCCTGTGCCAACTTAGTTAAGAAAGCAAAAATTTGTAAGAGGCTAATAATGCTGGGATCACACTCAAGATCAAAACTGGCAATCCCAGTCTTACGGTAGCAAGAATTTTGGGTCAGCCCATAGAAAAAGAGATTCAGGGCTGGCAAATTCTATATTTGTATCATGATTTTATTATGAATTCATTAGCTAATCTTTGTCAAACCACGCTTTTGTTAACTTCAGTTCCTGTTTGGGTGAGTCTACAGGTTTTGCTAGCTAGGTATAGATTGGCAGTTGGTAACTGCGTTTTAGATTATTCCATGTTGGCGTTTTTCAGAAGGCTATCACCCATATTGTATAATTATGTATGCACTTCACATTGAATCGGTATTTAATTACTGATCTTTTTTGCGAGTCAGCTATCCAGCATGAATATAGGGAGGAGGTGGGGTCTGATGTGGCAAGCAGCCTCTGGCTGCAGTGAACTACTGAGGGGAGCTTTCTGGGTCATCAGTAGTCAGCAGATCAAAGTTTGAGAATCACTGTGAAGCAGCTTAAATATTTCCAATCTCATGGATGAGGATTAAATATGATATAGGTGGTGAGTTGAATCTGTACTATCCTTTCAGAATCTAATGAGACAAGTGTGCACAGCTCTTTAAGGCCAAGGAATACATTTGGTCTTTGGGTTGGTATAATACTCAGGTATAATACTCTAAAAATTAGGTAAGGGCAGGAGACAAAGACACAACCTGCATTTGAAATAATGTATGTACACCTTAGGTCATATAGATTGTCCACACTTATGGCTGCCCCATTCAGCGTCCATTCAAAGTTGTGATGGTGCTGACAAAGTAGACTTACAACTGGCCCACAAATTTGTGGCTGTCACAGCATACCACCGTCACATGACCATATGATTTGTGACCTTCACAGCCAGCTTCTGGCAAGCAAAGTCAACAGAAAAGCCAGTAGTAAGCTGCAAGTCACAATCACGCTAAGTGATGTTGCGCTTAACAATTTACAGTGATTCACTTAATGACTGCAGTGGAATTGACATCATAATTCCAGTGTGGTCACATGAGCAGTGGAGTAACAGTCGGTAAGTGAGTGCTATCTGTAATTACACTAATTAAATACTACTAATGTGATTGTTTTCCACAGGAAATAATCCTGTCTGGAAGACCTCATCCAGAGACCTAGGAGACCACATGCAAAGGCTTTAGGAGGACACATATAGCCCCTGTCCTTCAGGTTAGGCAGGCCTAGAGTACAAGTAGTCCTTGACTTACGACCACAATTGAGCCCTAAATTTATGCTGCTGAGATATTTGTTAAGTGAGTTTTGTCCCATTTTACAACCTTCCTTGCCACAGTTGTTATGAATCACTGCAGTGGTTACGTTAGTGAATCTGGCTTCCCCATTGACTTTGCTTGTCAGAAGGTCTCAAAAGGTGATCATGTGACTCTGGGACACTGCAGCCGTCATAAATGTGAGTCAGTTGCCTGTGGCTACAGTTGCCAAGCGTCTGAATTTTGATCACGTGACTATGGGGTTGCTGCAAAGATCATAAGTATGAAAAAAGGTCATACGTTAGTTTTTTCAATGCCGTTGTAACTTTGAACGGTCACTAAGTGAACTGTTGTAAGTCAAGGACTACCTGTATAGATTCCTCTAATTGAGGAAGGGACCCTGATTAGTTCCTTTCTTGCCTTGCAGCGCTTTTATCTTTGCTGATACTTTTCCAGGGAGTCTTTCAATCTTTTTTCAGAAAACACAGAAAAAAAGGCCCTATTGGCAGTGATAGTCTTCTTCCCTGCAGCCGATAATATTCATTGATTGAAGAAAGGGTATTCTGAATCTCATCTGCTATTATCATTGAAGATACATCTAAGGGGAAAAAAGAACTTTCAAAAAGTGGCAGAACTGGAATTATTTTTATGAGAGTTTTCGGTACTCAGATGAAAACATTTAGAGTCATGATTTGGCCTTTCTTTGTTTACATAAAATGATGGTCCCTTGGGGCTACAGGAAGCTGTTTCCCTTGATAAATTTCAGTTGAGATGGTCTAACTATCATTCAGTTAACATGTATTTATAAAACATTTATCTTTTACTTTTCAGGAAGTTATTGAGCCAGTCTATTTTTACATTGGCATAGTATTTGGGCTACAGGGCATCTATGTGACTGCACTGTTCGTAACCAGCTGGCTTATGAGTGGGACTTGGCTTGCAGGGATGCTGACTGTTGCCTGGTTCATTATTAACAGGTAAAACAAATATTTATCTTCTCACTGCAGTGCAGTCTTAAAATGCCAGATTTGCCACCTTCAACTTTTCAGTCAAAGTAAAGATGAGAGCAGCTATGGGTAGCAGGGATTTGCCAGACTAAATCTCTCGGATAACTTTCTGGAATGGTGTATCTAATTTCTTCTTGGTAGACTTCAAGGGGATATATTAACAAATATACTAAAAAATCAGGCAAAGCCACCCTCCCATTGGCTAGTTTGAGCTGGCAAAGCTTTTGGAACTGTGGATGACTATCTCATCCTCTTCAAGGATATTTTTTTTATCACTGAACTCTTGTTTTCTTGCCTTAACAAAGCAAGCAGCTATATTCTTGCTGGGATTGATGAAACCTTAATGAAATGTTCTATTGGCAGATATATATGCAGTTTCCATTAAGTAATATTTTCTGATTGGAATTATTAGAAGAAAAGTACTTCTCACATTATTATGACTGATTATCTGTTACTAACATTTAGCTGTTTGGTAGAATGAAGAATACATTGAAACTCATTGCAGTTGACATTGTGCTGCAGTTGTAGTGATTTCTCCTTCAAATCAAGGTTGAATTTGAACAACAACAACAACAACAATAATAATAATATAATAATAATAATAAAAGTTGGAAGGGACCTTGGAGGTCATCTAGTCCAACCCCTGCTCAGGCAGGAAACCCTATACCATTTCAGACAAATGGCTGTCCAGTCTCTTCTTAATCCATTCTTAAGGATTAAATAGACATATTCCTGTTTTTTCTCAGTATTATACAGAAGTGGTTGTTGTGGATTTCTCTGAGAATACATTTTTTTACTTCCAAGTTTACCCTGCAAAGATAGAATTTTCTACTGGTCTCTCATTCAAATACTAAGTTTTTTTTCCAAGGTTGGCAAATGAAAAATGGCATCTACTTTCAGTGGAACATGTTTCTAGCTATATAAAGCATGTAGATTAAATAAGAAGACTATATGATCAATCCCCAAATGTGTCTGTACTTCGAAATATTAATACAGATATGCAGTTTTTCACAATCATGCTGCATAATTGAATATTCATGTTATAAAAGAAAGTCAGTACATTGGTTTTTTTCTGCTTGCTTTTTAGAGCGGACACAACAAGAATAGATTATTCAATCCCTGCTAGGGAGAACTGGGCTCTGCCATATTTTGCTTGTCAAGTTGCAGCTCTAACAGGCTATTTAAAGAATAATATAAACTCCTCTGCTGAGGTAAGAGAAAAGTGTTTGAAGTGGAAATAAAACAGTAAAAAAATTGTTTTTAAAAGGATGTAAAGTAGAATTATTGGTGGGTCAAAATCACTTTGGGTCAATATGCTTTTGAGGGGATAGAACCAGTTTCGTGTTTGCCCCTTGTACATCTCGTTTTTAGAAAGATAACAGTGTTTGCTAAAGCATATTTTTCCTTCTGAACCAGGAAACTATTTATTAAGTTTCCCTTTTGAAAGTGTGGCCATATTCTGCCCATCTCTGCTGTTAAAACATTTGACCTTGAGTTTGTTTGTGATAATTATGATCTCTTGCTGGAATTTTCTTCCTCCTGATTCTTTCAAATGAGATTTTCAACATTTTGCTTTGCAACAGTAAGTTCAAACATTGGGCTCTTCCATACTGCTGTCTTAAGCTACGTGGCTCTTGTGTGAAAACTGCCTGTAAATGAAACTGGCTTAAGAAGTCGTGCTCCATATTTAAAGCCCCTCCTTTGTTTTGGCTACAGAGATAGCCTAGTGCAGTGATGGCGAACCTTTTAGAGACCGAGTGCCCAAAAACCGTCCCCTGCCCGCTCCGCCCCTGCCCCCGCTCCGTCCCCCTGCCCTGCCCCCGCCCCGCCCCCGCCCCACCCACTCATAGGACCACCCACCGCCTCCACAGCCTGCCGTAGCAGATCGCCCAGGCGGCCCAGCAGCGTCATGGCGGCCATGCTCCCGCAGCATCATCTATGCGCGACAGGGCGCGAGGGTGGAGTCTTGTCCCTGCTGCCATGTGCTTGGCTGCACTGCTCCGTGCGGACTGTGTCCAGGGACGACTCTCCGGGGGGGCTGCTGGAGAGGAGGGGGCTGTGGGGGGAGGCGGGGCTGGAGCGATGGCGCACGTGCCCACAGAGAGGGCTCCGAGTGCCGCCTCTGGCACGCGTGCCATAGGTTCGCCACCACTGGCCTAGTGTTCTATCTGGACTTTGCTAGTCCTTGGTTACTAGATTCCCCTGCTTTTTTGCCCCTCCCACCTGTGCCAGGAAGACAAGTGCAACCACTTTCCTTTCTGTGAGCAAGTATTTGAGGTCATGTAGTTTCCATTGATAGATCTTTTGTATGACACTTTCCCCTTCATACCTGACACCTTTCCATTTGTTGTGCCTGTTGGTAGACAGAGCAGTAGAAAAGAAGATCCCATTGTCTTACCATTCCCTCTTTCACTTGTGCTGTAGGAGGAAACTGGCAAAACACTTCTCAGTTTTACTTGGTTAAGAAAAACAAAAGAAAAGAAAGGTCCACTGCTCCTCTCACATTGAAGCAAAAACATGAATATTACTGTCCGCATATTACTGGCCCAGCAATCTTATCTAGCCAAACTTGGAATTAATCACTTGGAATGAAAACACGCAGTGGGCAGGGGGCCAAAAAGAGCAGAAATGAGGAGAGGTGGCTGCATAAAAGCAGCTGAACAGCTCACTATTTCACCAATCCACTGCTGAAATTAAGGGGGCAAACAGAGTTCACCCATTAATGTCTCTTCAGATGGAAGCAGGCAAGCAGCCCAGCAGTGCCTGTGGAAGGAAGCAACCAGAGGAAAATGTGAATTCCTGCATACAGTGGCCAGATTGCATTTAATGGAGTTTCTGATTAGATGCATCTGGAAATGCACTCTTAACAAAACTCCCAAACAATTCTACCTTGTCTTTCCCAATATACATTCAAAGTTCCTAAGTTTAATTGGTTATTTGTAATGCACTTTAAAACATCGTTTCCCTTTTCTTCTCCTCTTTCTCTTCCTTCTTATGCTCTTTCTCAGAGGTTTTGCTACCTGCTGGTCAGTGCTTCAACATACACTTTTATGATGATGTGGGAATACAGTCATTACCTATTGTTTATCCAAGCGGTCTCTCTTTTTCTGCTTGATGTCATAGGGTTCACACAGACAGAGAAGGTATTTGGACATTCAAACACATTCATTGTATATGTTTAAATTCAGATTCTGCTTTGTTTTCTTTGCCTTCTGTAAGCTCCATCTGAAGGATTGGGGTGGACTTGGGGGGAAAAAACAGGACAGAGGGCAAATTATTGTGCAGCTGCAACTCAGAATTTTTTTTAAAAATCAAGGCACGTTGATGTTTTATTTCCCTATCCATAGGTGCATGAAATATATAAAATCTACCTGTTTTCCCTCTTCTTGGGATATGTGTTACAATTTGAGAATCCAGCTTTATTAGTATCTCCGTTATTAAGCCTTGCTGCCACAGCCTTGCTGGCAAAATACCTTCAGGTAATGTTGGAGACATTATTGTAGTTATGCACTTCTCTGTATTTAAGGTTTCTATCAAGAAATAAACAGGTCTGTTGCTTTTTTGTAGATGAATATGAAAAAGGGAACTCTTCTTTCAAGGATGCTGAAAGTCATCTATTTTTATTTGGTATTCACGGTCACAGTGACTTTGAATCTTACAATGAAGGTAATCTTTATCTTTACAAAACTTTCATTTAATTGTGCACAATAATACAGGTAAACCATATGTAAGTTCCAAGAGAGGAAGAAACTTCTGATAAAACTATTTCCCAGTGGGTTTTTTTAACTGGTAAAATAGTTAATGGACTAAGTCAGCCAAACTTCTCTGAATAGTATACTAGAGTTACAGGAATGAAAATGCAACATACGAGGATACTAGATTAGAAAAGACTAGAGTGGAGTAGGAAAATGATATTAAAGTTCCTAATATGTCTAAGCTGCTTTTTTACATACATAAGGTGTTGATGGGAAAATTTGGGCATGGGGGCGTGTGTGAGTGGAGTTAAAACAAGGAAGTAATGGGCTGCTTCCAAACTCCACCCAACTTTTTGATTAGCAACTATAGGAAAAACAAAAGCTACTCAAGGAAAAACATAAATACCTGCCACAAAGCATCATTAACCAGTTTTGTAGTATAATATACAGGTAGTCCTTGACTTACAACAGTTCATTTAGTGACCGTTCAAAGTTATGCCACTATACAAGTGACTTATGACTGTTTTTCACACTTATGACCATTGCAGCAACCCCATGGTCACATGATCGAAATTTGGACACTTGGCAACTAACTCATATGACAGTTGCAGTGTCCCAGGATCACGTGATCACCTTTTGCAACCTTCTGACAAGCAAAGTTAATCGAGAAGTCAGATTCATTTAACCATGTTGCTAACCTAACAATTGCAGTAATTCACTTAACAACTGTGGCAAGAAAGGTTATAAAGTGGGGCAAAACTCACTTAACAACTGTCTCATTTAGTGACAGAAATTTAGAGCTCAATTGTGGTTTAAGCCAGGGACTACCTTGTATATTTATTGAAAAACTGCTAATAGCTAATGAAATTTCAAAGTGAATTCCTTATATTCCCAGTTTTTGCAGATAGACCCACACTCTCCCCTCTCCAGTAAGATTTTTAGTAATCATCTTTACAAGACTCCCTCCTCTTGTGGTCTCTTTTTTAAAGGGATCTCCAGATTTTGTTGGACTCCATGGGTGGGTGAAGAACACAGAATGAAGGTAGAGCAACCGTATCTGACAGATAAAGGCTTCCCTTCAGTCTTTGTTACATAAATTTGTTTTATGTTAGAAAATGTAATGCCAGTAATCAAATGATACTTATCTAATCTCGTATAACTCTGTTATCTGAAAAGAATGCTATCTATATGCAGTGTGTCTTCTCTTTTTCAGACATTTATTTCCCATAAAGAAAATGAGCATGTAATTAAAGTCCTTGAAGCAAAATTGGGATTGAATACAAATAAGTAAGTTTGAAGTAACGATCTACCTAATTGCAAAATAATTATTTTTTTATTTGGTTTCCAAAAGGGATTGGTGGTACATAATACTGTAGTTGTAGTATTCTCAAAAGCTGCTGTTTCCTGTGACTGCTTCCGCTGCTGTGTGAAAAGAGACGGCCACTTTTAATGGTGCAGACAGGTGTTCCATTGACACTTCAAGGCCTTTGAGAGACCCAGTGAGAAACCCTGCACATTCCTCATAATTATGTGCTAGAAGCACTGGATGAGGGCATTGAGTATCTTCTCTGCCCACACCTAGTAGCAGTTAACATAAGCAGATACTTAGTTAGCAGTTGGGACATCTCTGGGCTCTTTTTTAAATGTATGCTTCTGTCCTTGAGGAAATGCTATGAACTGGGCAGGCAAAGTCTTAGAAGCCAGAATAATTGCTGAATAAAGATGAGTCTCTAGTCCTCTGTAAACCAATGTTCTACTACCAGTAAGAACACAATAAATTACCAAGCAGCAAATTGAGAATAATTTTATATATTCCTTTAGTTTGTTTTGCCTCATCCTTTTTTCTTGTGGAATGTTTCTAATTCCAATTCGATCAGCCCTGATCATTAAACATGCTGCCTAGGGTTGATAGAAATAAGAACTCAGCATCATCTAGTGGGCTTCCACAAAACATGTCTTATTTAGTGAGAGATCTCAGGAGTAGCTTGTAGTTAAGTGAGGGCTGTAATCTCAAGGGAGAAGCTAAAAGACAGATTGAGGAGTTAAAGGGAAAGCACTGCAGAAGTAATTGGTAGAGAGAGAGACAGCAAGTGAGGAAGCAGATGGAACATTTGAGAAAAAAGAAACATGCTTGTGTACTGGGAAAGAAGCCTCAACTGAGAGCATGAAGTTGTCTTTCTGTAAAGGAGGGAAATGCTCACAAGCTGTGAAAGTGGAAAAATTCTGGATAAAATATGGGTTGAATAGACTCAAGCCAAACATACATCTGGCCCCTGGAAAACTTAAGAGTGGTCCCTAAGACTTTCCAAAACATGCCTTCAACTCTTAATTTTAAGGCATCCAAAGAAGAAAATTATTCAGCAACTGTGAAAAACATTACATTTTAATTAAGGTGTACATTAACTTAAAGCATATTTATAGCTACCCACTCTTCTTTATTCTCATTGTTCCACTTTGGAGAATATCCCTAGTTTGCCACTGAAAAGCCAAACTGAGCAACTCTGCTTTAGATTATGATTTTTCTAAACAGAGTTTATAGGGAAAACGGGCAGCATAAAAATTTAACAAATAAATAAATAAAACTGGTGAAATAAGCCCTATAAATGGCCTGTTGCTTGTTCTTTTAAACATTTATTTTGATGGAAAATGAAAACATATTGAGGGAATAGTCTTTTCCATGCGAATCAAGTCAGTACAACACATTATTCTGATTGGCTGGGATCATGTCTGGTTATTTAATGTATTCACTTTCACTGACATTAACAGGAACTTCACAGTTAATTGGCTGCTTTGTCAAGAGTCACTTCAGACACCATCCCAAGATTTCTTCTTGAGGCTCACTCATTCTTCACTATTGCCATTCTACATGTTGGTGCTAATTATTTGCCTTGCTTCTGTGGGTCAGGCTTCCTTTAGGAGAATGGGGTAAGTTGATTTTTTTGATCAAGTTTCATTTTTCTTCCATAGCTTTTGTAGATGCTAGTTGCTTGGTGTAATTGATACACCCATTACATATTGCGTAAGGGGCTCCCAAGTTGAATAAAGTGGTAGAGTTAAATTTGAATTCTAGCTTCCTTTGCATATGTATAAGATATTATATTTGCATGGCACATTTGCATATATGTTTAATGCTTTTATCCTTCATCTTCAAAATTAGGCAGAAAGATGAGCTGTCTTTGTGTTTCTTGTAGACTTTCTTCTGTTTTTCCCCTCAAATACTTCCAGATCTATAATTGGAGCCTGTTGCAAATATCTTATGACTATTTAAAAAAAATCTTAACGTTAGAAAGCATTTCTAGATAGATAGAAAAATCCAAGAATTTGTGATGAGTTCTTGAACTGGGCAGAATTCACTATCCATTCACATTCTGTTTATTGATCAATACGTTACGGTACATATTTAGAATGCCTGGAAGTGTTTGAACCTCATTCTGTCCTTGGTAACTCCTTTGCTACATCGTTTTCTTGAATTATTGTTAAGACATCAGAGTTTAGATTTGAGAGAAAAACATAATGAAGAGTGCAGTTGTTGGGTCTGACGGGTCATTTAATTGTCAAGCAGACTCCATGAGAGAGAGGTATGTGATGATTCCGTCTTCTTTCTCTTCCGATGCCACAGCAATAAACAAGTCAACGATCCAACCACACATGAGGGCGGGATTGGTGAAAGACCAGAAGTAGCCTACCATATATTGCACACAGTTTCCTTGGGGCTGCTTTCTATGATGATGGAAGGGTGAGTCTGTGAGAAGGCTGCATGGATTTCTTTTCACTGGGAATGTGGAAGATATTACTGTTTATATTATACATATGGATTTAAAAAAAATTCTCTGGACATGGATAACAGGGGTTATGATTTTTAAATAAATACTTGTGGCTGGTTAATAACAGGCTTGAATTACAAGCACCTTTATATGGAAGAGGAGTTAAGCGGGGAGACTTGCAGTGGGAATCTCTATTTAAGTGAATTTGTCATTGTTACTTCTGTACTCATCAAAGTGTGTTTAGCATGTGCAAAAAGGTGAGAATTAGTAACACAGTAGAAAATTAACTTAAGGCATTTGCTCCTACAAGGTATGGCATTAATCAGCAAATTAGATGATTTTAAAAGACAGTTATAAAAAAAAATTAGGTAGAAATAGGATTATAAATGACTGCTGGCTGTGATTGGCTTTATGTTACTTTAAATATTGCTTATGGAATATCTCTGCATAGTTGCCTAGAAACAGTAATAAAGGAGGATGTTTGTAAGCTTCCCAAAAGCATCTGATTCGCTACCATGAAAAACACAAACTGGAAGATAAAGAATTTTGATGTTGTTATTACCTTGGTTCCCTTTAAAATAAATGATTACAAACAACCAGTTAACTCTAGCACATACTGTCATTGTGAGAACTTTGACTACAAATGAAATAAGCAGCCTAATGTGCATTACAGACTCTTATACTTGATATTGGTCATTGCAATATCAGACTTAGGTGGGCAACCTGTGATCTTAGATGAGGTTGAGCAGGGTTGCACCTGATCTTTGAATTATATGCCAAGAACCACATTCCAAAAAGTAGTAGGAAAACCAGATCAAAGCCAAATTTGCTTTAATTTTATTTGCACATAATTAAATATAAAAGCAATTCATTAGAAGTAAATGTTATTTAGGCCCAGTAATGTGTTTATATTTTCCTACTTTCAAATTCTTCTGCAAGCAACTCTTGGATGACCTGATATGAGGCTATCTTGAGTGCTCTGAGATGTTTTGGTTGCATCGTATAGCATGTCTATAGGCCATATGAGTTGGGACTGATAGAGGTCGGACAGTTGTTATTTGCTCTTTAGAAAAATGTCTGTGGAGATTCTCAGTCATCCAGGCCATGGTTGTCCCAAAGGTGCTTTTTCAAGAGGCAACTGGACTTTCTTTTTTTTTTTTGAAGATGTTTCACTTCTCATCTTCAGCTCTGACTGGATGGTGGGGATCTTTCCATTCCCCACCATGCAATCAGAGCTGAAGAAGCTTCTTGGATGAGAAGCAAAATGTCTTCAAAGAAAAACAAGAAAGTCCAGTTGCCTCCTGAAAAAGCACCTTTGGGACTCTTTAGAAAACAGAACTTATATGTTGCCCTTATATATGAGTGAACAGATGTGGTGGGGAAACATTACCTGCTGTTCCTAATTTACACCTAGTTTTTTGGCACTATAAGAGTTTTGATCATCCTGATACTTGACATCAGAAGAAGAAGAGGAAGAATGTGATGCCATTTGTTCTTGACTTCTCAGAAACCATTGGTACCAGTTGGTGCAAGGAAAGTTTTCATATAGTAACTGACTTTTACCTAGAAATCTATTTGCACAGTTTGTTACAAATGCTCCAAAGATTTCCATTTTGTTTCTTGTTTGGGCACATGAAATTGGTTCCTATGAGGCTATCTTAGAATTGCAATAGTATCAATATAGTGCAGATGAAATTTAAGTCTATTCTCATTTCTCAAGTTTGAGTTCAGAGGATTCTGCCAAACCTTTCCTTTTTGCCACATCGGTACCGCATCTTATCTTTTTTCTGGATTTGTATTGTTTCTCTAGAATGAAATATGTGTGGACTCCGTATGTTTGTATGATTGCGGCATTTGGAGTCTGTTCTCCTGAGCTTTGGATGACTCTTTTCAAGTGGATCCGACTGAAAACTGTGCATCCTGTTCTGCTGGTGAGTTCATCTTGTTTATAGTGACTATAAGGAATGACTGTATTTACTGGTAAGCATATAAAAAGTCATCTCTCATCAAAATCATGGTCTGGAGATATAGCCAAGCTTTTCTAGCCTGGTGTCCTCTAGATATGTTCAGACTGCAGTTTTCTGAAGTCTGGGGTGCTTGGTCAAAGGCTGTTCTGAATCTTCTAGGAGGCCATCATTTTAAGAAAAAATGATATGGGTAGGATTTGAAGGGTATAGTTTATGGATGGGGCATGCTCTATAAGATTTTATAGGTAAAGACTGGAAAAAAATTGTGGTTGTAGAGACTTGCATATTTTTTTGAACATGATTGTTGCAGTTCAGGATGCATCACTATATTTGATTTGTTATTTGGCTGAAGAGCTGTAGGATTGAAGAAGACTCATGAGTCAGGCAAAATGTGAGCTACAGTGTGATTGTGACAAATGCATGGCTTGGATATGGGCAAGGGAGGCTACAGAAGTAATGGCATTCTATGGCTGTTGTTATTCTGTGATCTGGACTACATAGCAAAACAGCTTTCCCAGGGGCTAAAAACCAGAAGGAAAGACTACATTGGCAACCTGCTTAAGATGCTAAGTGGGGGCTAGATTATACCTTGTCTTCTTCTTCCCCTTGGGTTTGCTGTAAAACAGAGGCTGTAGTAACATATGGCAATTTGAATACTTGGTTGAGTAAATGCCTGGACTTTATTATGGTTGTCTCACTGGAGCTGAAGAAGTAAAGGCATTTAGGTATCTTGTGTGTATGAGTGTGTGTGCTGGCTCACATGTACTTGATACATAAATAATTGAAAACATGCTCCTTTTGTAGATTCATTGGGCATTTTTTTGAGTATAGGTATCATCCACTCAAGTCTGGTCGAGCTAGCATCTGCCAATTTTGTATTTTCTGGGCAATATGTCTTTTACATCTTTTCCCTAGCTGAGCATACATTAGAGGCACAACTCTTTTGCCATTTAATGGTGGTGTATTGGCAACCTGATATGAGGATTTCCTCGTACAGCTGAACCATTTATTTTTGTACTTACTGATTGCTATTCCAAAAGAACTCTATATGCCATCTTTCATCAATTTTAGGATATAATCTTATATATGCCGATTAAGAAAAAAGATCAATGGGATGTATTCCTAAGTAGAACTGTAGCCCCAAGACATGTATAGTGGTGATTTGAAAGAATCTGCATGGGTGGGAACCAAAAATAAACTCCTAAATATAACTATTTTATGTGTCTATTTACTCTTTTAGGCTCTCATTCTGAGTATGGCTGTTCCAGCTATTATAGGGTTTAGTTTGTGGAAAGAGGTAAGAATAGAATATTATATAAAATATAAATATTGCCTTTCCCCTTCTCCTATTAACTATGCACAGTATTGGAAGATTTAATAATACAGCTAATACTTGGTTTTGATACAGTTCACATTATGTATAGCAATCTTGCACACAGAAATTTTCCTATAAAGACATTTAGCCAAATGTCTGCACTTAAAACAGTACTTAAAATTGTATAGATACTAGATAGTACTTTTTGTCTTAGCAGTGACTGGACTTGGCTGACTTTGGATTCACAAGCTATGCAAGATTGACATTTGGATGAGAAATATCAATGAATACTAGGACAATAAGCTAGAGCAGAATTTCCCAACCTTAGCAACTTTAAGATGTGTGGACTTTAACTCCCAGAATTCCTCAGCCAGCATACTGACTGGGGAATTCTGGAAGTTAAAGTCCACACATCTTAAAAGTTGCCAAGATTGAGAAACACTTTAGCTAGAATGAGAACTATCCTGGAAGAAAGCAATGGCCAAAGGTTTTTATATTGCTGCCAAGAAAATTGCATGAACTGGGCTTGAAGGAGGTTTTAGCTCGATCTCACATGCAATTCTAACAATGTTTTAAAAAGATCTCTGAATGATATTGAATAACTTAACAAAATTAGAAGTACTTATATTAATAAGCTATGAAATTTAACTAGATGTACTTGAGCCCATAAGGTGGGTTATGACAAAGGAAGTGAATTTTGCTATAGGTAGCAAATGGATTTTGAGCATGCAAAGTATGGTTTGATGGTAAAGCTAGAAAGGTGTTTTTAGTCCACTTTCCTGCATTATTTAAAGTTTTGTAATTTGTCTTCCCACAGTTCATAGCCTTGGTGCTTCCTTTTAGTTTTTTCCTAGGATAATGGCGGAACTCTCAGAGCTCCAAGAATTTTATGACCCTGATACAGTAGGACTCATGACCTGGATTAAGTAAGTAATCTTTATTTTTTTCCCCTGCTATATATTTTGGTAATTCACAGTAATCATTCATCACATAGTGGGTTCAAGAGTTCTTTCCCAAGTTTATCCAGGCTTCTTGTAAGCTATGCTATTCAACTTTTGGGAGTAGCTATAGAACTGTTATCTGATCTAGTTTAATCACGAGCTTTAAATGATATACCATCATTTTCACATTTTTCACATTTGATTATTACATGGTGATTGAGAAGGTTTTAGAACAGGGGTGGGCAATTAATTTTCCCATGGGGCCACATGGGAAACTGGGACTGTTCAGAGGGCCAAACTAATAGGGCTGTTGCCACTATTGCCGCCACCATGACCACTGCTGCCACCATTGCTGTCATGGGCCACACAGAAACAATCAAAGGGCTTGATGTGGCGCATGGGCCGTAACAGACCATATGTGACCTGTGGGCCATAGAATGCCAGGTCTGCTTTAGAAACCATCTTGATACATTTGTACAAAGCATAGTTTCTTTAGCATTAATATTTGAATCAAGAACTCTGACTTGATTCCTTTTAAACAAGCCAGGAACACAAATCAGCACGAAACAGTTCAGTTTACACGAGATACGAAGAAAGGAGAAAATGTCTATAGTTGACATGGGCCCAAACTGTTCAGCAGTTACAAAATTGTTTTAAGATTTATTGAAGTTATGGGCATTAAGTTACCAGCATTTCAGCAACTGAACTATTTCCTGTTAGAAATCTTTTGTCTCCTAAGTCAATTGGGTCAATCCTTTTGTAATTTCATTATAATGACTTTTCTGTGAACTGGCAAGGAGGCAAGTCTTTTTACTTATTACGGGTGAGCTATTTATAAAAACACCATCTGGATTCTTACTAAGAACTGACCTTTACATTCAGAAACAGGATCTGGCTCAAACAGGATTTCTGAATTCCACATGTGTCTTCATGGAGTGTGTGAGAGACAAGGCCTTGTTATTTTTTTTTACAGAGGACAGGCTCCTATTGCTGCTATCTTTGCTGGAAGTCCACAGTTAATGGGTGTAATCAGACTGTGCACTGGATGGATGGTGACAAATCTACCCCTGTATAATGATGATGATCTGCAAAAGAGAAATGAAAATGTGAGTCTCCATTTACCTAAGATAGCAGCTGCCTTGCATGTAAAACTAAAACTGGAACTTTTTTCAGATAACCTGAACTCAAACTTCATAGGTAAATAGATAATGTACAATACTCTTTCTCAATCTCTGAAACTTGTGGCAGCTGCTCTTTATCCAGGGGTCCAGATAGATCATTCACAGGAAGGCATTGAAATCCATTCTGAAATTACAGACATCTTTTTTTTTAAAGGCTTGGTCCTATGTGTCACATTCTCACATTTCTCTGCCCCCTCCATCAAGGTTTACTTTATATTCTGGGGAGCTTCTACATACTGTGGCCTATCCATAAGCACTCCCTATAGACAATCCAACAATTCCTCATCTTTTGGGATTAAGCTGGGGAGAGGATGAGTGGTTTTGCCTCCAGCCCCCTCATCTCTTCAGAAATGATAACCAGCTGCTGCTTCAAACATACGTATTTTCAGCTGCTTTTTAAATTACATTTAAAAAACTAATTATCTTTTAAATCCATAGATTTTTCAGATCTATTCCAAAAGATCAGCTGAGGATATCTACAAAATACTCACATCCTACAAAGCTACGTATCTGGTCATAGAAGATTCAATTTGCAATGAAGTTGGACCAGTGAGAGGATGCAGGGTTAAAGACTTATTAGATATTGCCAATGGTCATGTAAGTAGTAGTGTGACATAATTCATCCATCAGATTTGGTACTTTACAGCAGGCGTCCCCAACCCCCAGTCCATGGACCAGTACCGGGCCACAGCATGCCAGCAACCAGGCTGCACAAACAAGCAAAGCCCCATCCGCGAGATGCAGGTAGCACACAAAACCATGCACTCTCCGGTCCATGGAAAAACCTCTCTCCACGGAACAGGTCCCTGGTGCCCAAAAGGCTGGGGACTTCTGGTTTACAGGATATATTACTAATTTGCATAATAAGTGTTTTACAAACCAGTGAGCCAAATTCAGCACATTTTCTCGGAAGCAAGATCTACTTGCTCAATGGTGATTGCTACAGATAAATATTACATAGGATACATCTTGTGACCTATTCATCTGTATAACCTGTGTAGGATTCTGAAAAGCAGTCATAGAAGATAATCACAACTGAGCAGTGCATTGAAACCAAGTTCTTTTCATTTAGCCCAATGCTACAATGTGAATGCAGTATACATATATATATAGATGTATGTATATATATGTGTGCACACGCTTGAAGTGAGACAGCAAATCCTTCAGGGACCAGTCATAAGTCCCTTCATTCAACATTGTCATAACCGGTCTCTAAGCAAGTAATCATAAATTGAACACTACTAGTATTGGTTAAGATGGTGGCCTAGAAATCAGAAGACTGTGAATTCTAGTTCCTCCTTAGGCAAAACCAGCTGGATGACTTTGGACCAGTCATTCTCAGCCCACCTCACCTCACAGAGTTGTTGTTATGGAGGAAATTAGAGACAGGAGTATTGGTATGAACCTCACCTTGAGTTGTGTACGAAAAAACCAGTGGAATAAAAATCTAACCCCCCCCCCCCCAAATTAACTGGTTACATGCCTATAACATTCTTACTTTTAAAAATTGCTCCATTTTGTATAAAGTGCTTTCACCGGAACTTAATATTGTAGTAATATTGCTACTCTCACATTGGCATTATAAACACGAATTTAATTAATTCCAATATACAATGTGTTTGATTCCTCCCTGAAGTTAAATATGTATTTTGCTTGTTTATTGTTTTCTTGCTTTCCTCTAGGTTTATTATGAAGAAAATGACAGCTCTGGCTACTCAAAATATGGGCGGTTTTGTCAGGAGATCAAAATGAACTATTCGCCATATGTGAATTACTTCACACGCGTATACTGGAATAGGTCTTACTTGGTATATAAAATCAATTCTATAATATCTTTCCAATCCTGAGAAATTTGCAGCTTATCCTTTGAAGATGGACTTTGCAGAATTTTTAAAAAGGCTAAGGTTATCAACAAACCTTTTTTCTATTGCATATAAATTGCAGATGCACACAAAGGCACATCACTGACTACATGAAAATTGCTTAGTGTATCCTGCATGACTACTGCAGATTAACTGGTACAACGAAAGAGAGAGATGCTCCAGAACTATAGAAGATACAACTGTCTTCCAAGAATTAAAAGGCATCTTTCCAGTTTTTCAACTTTAATAACCTCATTTTTAACATCAATTTGATTTCAGTTTCATAGCAATTACTTTTTTAGTTATATTTATTTATGTTGGCAAATACAAAAAAAAAGGGAAAAGAGAATTTGCTGGACGTTATTCTCCAGTTATATACATATATCTGGGTTTGGAAGTGGGATCTAGATAGGGAATGTTCTGCCATTTTCATCGTTTGGAAATCCCATTATATTCCTGGAATTTGTTACAACGGAAAAAGTAGGGAGACAAGTGGCTGACAATGATAAGAGACAGACTGAGGAATAAGGCTGTGCAGACTAAGCTGTTGGTGGAGAGCAATTCCCTAATTGGGGCTGTCTTTTTTATTATTATTTTTAGTAGAGCATTATTATACTCTATGTTTGGTGAAAGGTTTGGTTTAGGTATCCAGTCAATAATAGTATTCTAAATAAGTTGAATTAAATAAGAAAGATTTCCTTTCAGTTCTGTAAATCATATATTTTAGGCACTCTTATATTCTATCTAAAAAGGTAATGAACCAACATAAAATGTAGCCCTTTAATAAGAAAAGGTTGAAGGCTCATATTCTAGAAGTTTAGCTTCAACTACTTGCCACTTTGTGGGATTATTCTGTTAGTTACTTATATTTTTGTGTAATTATTGGCATTCATCATTTTGTCCTAGTCATTACCAGGACGAATTATTCATTGTGGCTTAATAAGAGTATTCCACCCATTTGCTCTCCTAAGCCAAAATAAAAGATCAGATTTAGTTTATGGATATTAATGTATTTTGGTAGCTACAGTTAAATTTTGTTTCTTCCTTATTTCTTCATCCATTTGAATGGTGGAGCAAGCAGAACATATTTAAATATTCATTTTTGTTGTATTTTTAAATTAAATTTGGATTTCCGGCTTGACATCCGAATGTGGCAATTATCTGGTTAAAATATTTCTAAAATGAAGTCTAAATGAAACTATTGACCAAGCTAATAATGTAAGTTGGCTTACTTTTATAAAATAAAAAGTTTTTTTATTATATTTTAGTACAACTTTGCTCTTTGCACCTTTTTTATTTGTAAACTTTGTTTTCTATTTTTTTCTCTGCATTATTCCTGTTTTTGATCTCATGATCTTGAATTAAAAAGAGTTATTTAAGTGTACGCCCTGAAGATGAAAAAGTATTTTATCCCAAAATTAATTTTTTCCTGACTTTAATATTGTAAAATACTTAACTAAGAAGCCAGAGAGGGAAAAAAAATACTTTGAGAATATTTTATCATTGTCTTGTTGTATGGCATTTTTAAGGGAAGCTAATCAATGCTGCCCTTTTTGTGCAAGTCAGAGTTACTTGAACATAAGAATTTGAAAATGTAATTGTTTTATTTTACATTTAATTGAGCTTGGAGATCTCCTGCCAGGGATGTCCATACCAGAGACTGAAAAAGTCAAGATGGTGCCAACAACCATGCACTCAAAGCCCTGTCCTTTTTTTATATGTGCATTAGTGCATGTAAAAAAGGGTAGGGCTTTGGTCTCATACTTGTGATGCCAGCTCCCTTCAGCCTGCTGCCACAAAAAAACCCACTCCAAATCAGCTGGATGTGAGGGCAAACCAGCTGTGACATCTCTGACCCCATTGATCAACCCCTGATCTGATTGGCTAGGCAGTGTCCCCTTCCTCCTTCACCATGTGCCATGTGCATCCCACCATGTGCCATGTGCATCCCTCCCAAAGCTGTGCACTCCAGGGAAAAAGACAGCCTTCTCAGACAGGAGTCTATCAGTCTTCGGTGTAATCCAAATCACTTCACAGAACCTGTTGTAATCTGTGGGGTTTGATTAAAATTATCTTAAAAGGGACTAAAATCTGAAATGCATTGATTTTTGAAATGTATGTAATTTTCTTTAATATTACAGTCATTCATTTCTGTACAAGTTTATGTCTCTGCACTTCTATGTTGTAGCAGAAAGTTGCTCTGAATAATTTCTAAGAAAAATTAACTTTGCAGTACTACTGCTAACAGTGTTGCTGTGACATTTAAGGGAGAGATGAGAAATAGTGTTCTTAAATGCTCTGCTCATTTGGTATTGAGCCGTTTTATTTTATTTTTATTTGGCTTCTGAAGCCTATTAAAATATTTACAGATAAAAGCTAACAGAATTTAGTTCAGTGGTCTTGAATTTTGAACTCAAATTCTAATTCTCTGAAATGGTTGGATTGGATTGGCCTTTCAAAGAATCCTAGTCCTTCCAACAATGCAGTTAAAATTCCACAATCCTAAAATGAATTTCTTTTGAATACTATTTCCAGTGCTGAGTATTGTAAAAATTTTAGAGAATAGTAATACATTTATGTTACAAAAATTTATAGTTTTCAGTATATTCTCAGAAAACTGTTTTGAGCATGAGCAACAGATGTGTTTCTCTCTCTTGAGTTTCAGTGTGTCTTATAATTTAAATAATGCGTGTCTTCCCATACTTCACTGGTTATGCTTGAACTGAAGGATAAGAACTTTCAAGGTGTAAAATCCTCTTAAAATGCTGTTGTAATGAGATGCTTCTGAAAAGAGATTTGTAATGTAAAAAAAGCAGTTCTTAAAAGCTCATGGAGACCAATGCTCAGTCATAACAGTGTTAAATTCCATTTCTCACACTGGTTTCTGAATTAAGTGTTGGAGTTTTTAGGGAGTTGTGTTTCATTTTTTGTTATTCCTTCAAGGATTTGGAAAATAATGAGATTGTGGAATCATGTGAGCATGACATCAAGTATGTATTCCCCACACCTACTTACTATAGTACAAAAGGAAAAATAATTATAGCTGTTGAAAACACATATATTCAAAGATCTAAATCTTGGCTGTCAGTATTGCAATGCTGTTGGAGAATGTGCCTTGTAAACTTCTCTTTTTAAAAAATGCAAAACTTAAACCTTTGTGCGCTTTGCAGATTTTTTTTCCTGAGGAAATCCACAAAACAAGACCTTGTCTTGAATTTGGTTTTAAGAAGTGCTTACAGAAGGGAGAAAGGAGAAATATATAGTGGTTGATAGCACCAACTATTAACCCATAAGCAAGGTGTGTAAGCCATATCCCTTTAAGCAGAGTTATTTTTCTCTATCACTTAAATGTATAAAGAGGTTGTCTCCTTTGGGGTTTAACTTTATTTGAACACATCCTTCTCCTCCGAGATAATTGCTTCAATTATCCTCCCTTTGTGCTGAAAACTTTTTTAAAGTTAAAAATGCAATCCAGTCAGTCTATCAAGAAGCATGATTTTACTGGAAATATGTTAGGGACACATATGCTATCATGGGAACATAGGTTGCTGTTTTGGACAATTGAACCACCGAGCAGTCAAATTTGATATTATTCAGAAACAGAAATGGTTGAAATGATCCCTGTTTGTGGATGCAAACTTGAAACCAGGGTTTCTACAAAGCATATGTTGTATTGCTAAAATAATTAGTTGCTTTCCCTGGTACCTTTTAGCTTTGTTGGATTATAGTTTCTGGAATTACAATTCTGCATTTTAGAAGGCATTTGCGACCATTGATAAATGTAACACCAGCATAACTGGCCTGCAATATGCACAGGGAATGCATCCAGTTAATTAGGCAAATGAGAGGTACAAGCATGTGTAAATATGAAAGGAAGGGATAACATTTTGATCTCAGGAAGGAGAAAGATAATTCTGATTCCTTGTTTCTACAGTAAAAGAGCTGCTAAAAAATTCAAGGCGCTCACCATATCACATCAAAACTGCCAATTTCTGCTTATTTCAAAGCAAAATTTCAAGAGAGCTGTAGAGCAGACTTACAATGCATCTCCAGAAATATTTTTGATAATTATCTTAATATTTCATTGTAAATAACAATCATTTTAGATTGTTATTTAAATTATACATATCCATGTAAATAGACATGTTTTGATCATGTTTCTGGAATAAGTAGGCCTTTTTTTTAAGCAGGTGTCTATCAAGCAGTCATCATGCTCATTCAGTCTAAACTATTTCCCCCCCCCCCCTGTATCTTCTCACTTTATTGTCCATGTCGCAAACAGAACAGCCTTTTTTTATATTATTCATTCACAACATTGCACAATTTCCCCCAAACTCATCAGTGGTTCTTTCGTTAACACCATTTGCTGAAGCATGGCATGCAATTATCACTAATTTATGAATTCCTCCTAAATGTTTTTAACATACTAGATGGCATCAGCTTATACTGTCTGACATAAACTTTAACCATTTTATTCAATTATTCCACATCTTCTCTTCCAAGTGTGTGTATTCATCAACTTCACGAGATCACATCTTCATTCAGCTTTATCACATTTTTCTCTCTCTCTCTTCATGCATCTTGCATTTGTTAATTCATGCACTTTATACTTTACACTGTCTCAGTCTTCCATATTCCTTGTTGTGAACAGAAGGGGCCTTGAATATTGTCTTATAACACCCACCATGGCATGTGTTAATTGAGGCTTTCATGTTGTGCTTTTTAGTCAAGATAATGAACCAATAGTGTTACAAGCCCTAGTTGTTTCAATAACACGTCCTGTTCCCTCCTAACGGAAAGACACAGTACAGTACTGGTTGATTTTGGCCAAATATGCTACAAGCACAATTGAAGCTCAGTTTTCTCCAAAGCACAGTCACATCTCCTTCGGTACAGTTCCCTCCGAAACTGAAGTGTGGATTTAAATATGCATATTTATCACTGTATCCCTTCACACAGGAACACAGGTACACACACATGCCTATGTGATGTTGACTGTATTGCCGCCTGGAAATGTAAAACTGGGTTTGCTAATTTTCCAAGCACCTGAACCACTGTAGCATACAGTGAGCAAATATAAACCAGCAAATACAAATCTCCATTCACTTACTAGATGAAAGCAGCATGAGAAGTGAAGCCATTTTAATCTTCTGCAGTTTATCAAATCCTAGTTCACCCACCTAAGTCAACAAGCATGGCTGAGGCAGGAATCCCCATTTTAAATATCAAGAAACAGCTTCACATGTCACATGAAGACATTTATTTAAGTAAAGTCTCTGGTGAACTTGGAGACATATCCATTTGATTTTGGTCACAGTACTATGGAAGTGGATTGCCATTACTTTTTTTTTAGTTCAAGAGTCTCAGGCTAGTCCTTAGTCCCCCATATGGAGAAATCCAATGTAAGCACTGTAACAACCATGTCCAAACTGCTCACAGACTAAATCTGACTGGGATCACCACCTGTTGAATCTTCAAGCTTTCAAGACCATTTTAACATTTTGTTTTGTAAGCCGCCTAGAGTCACTGAGAGTGGGTGTGCTATAAATTTTCTAAATTAGTGTTCTCAACCTTGGGAACTTTAAGGCACGTGGATGTCAAGTGCCAGAATTCCCCAGCCAGCCATGGTGGCTGGCGAATTCGGGAAATTGAAGTCTACATGCCTTAAAAGTTCCTAAGGTTGAGAAAGACTGCTCTAAATAAAATAAAAATCGTGGGTTATTGACTGTAGATATTGTATATAATTGCCCAACACAGTAAACCTTAAATCATAATTAACAAAGTTGCATGATGATCAGCCAACCTCACTTAAGAGGTATGAAACAGACATTCACTTTTATTTGCCACAATAATTCACCGTAGCAAAGGCCTAGAAAAGCTTATTATCTAATGCTGTATCCTCGCAATAAATAGTTTACTGAACATAGGAGATAATCATAATTTAGCCTAGCGTGGGTGCTAACCCAGCCCATGTCGCAGAAGTTTGCAAAAAGCCTTTGCACAAAAATAAAAATACTCCGACTGATCAGCCAATCCACACTCCAGCTCTTTCAAATCTACCTCGGGATCATCTTGCGCAAAAAGCGTAAGTTACGCTCTTTGCTGAACGAGAAGACGGCAGAAGGCCCATGAAGAAACACATTAGCGTCCGGGCCTCGATTCTGACTGGTCAGAATCGAGGAACGGAGGCGGAGCAAAAGCTGTCTATTCCCCTATCCGAAGCCAGGAAGGTAGGAGAGGGGGCGGGGAAGGCGTCGTCCATTTTGGTTGATGGGAGGCAGGGCGCTCGCAGTTGGTGCGGGCCCCGTCTGCGAGAGGATCAAGGTGCAGAAAAGGTGAGAGGGGAAAAAGTGACTTTTCTTACCTGTTTTGTGTGTTTGAGTAGGTGAACTACATGCATAACAAGGCATTTGCTTTCACATAAACAAGGAGAACCAGGAGCAATCACGAGTGGTCTTCTGATGGGGCAGGCCGTGGCTCTGAAAGGATGGGGCATTTCGTGTATTTCAATCAATGTTTTTCACACTTGGCCAGTTTAAGGTGCTTGGACTTCCAACTTCCCGAATTCTCATGCTTGGCTTTTTCTGGGAGTGCAACAATGAACAAGATCCAATTGAGCACATAAAAGTAAATGTAAGCATTTCAGCACTCCGGAAGACGCAATTGATATGCTATGTTCAAATTGATAGAAAAATACACTAACATAAATTATACAGAGATATAAAATAAATATTAAAATTAGTGCAGATATGTCCCTTTCCTGTTCCTCTAGAATAGGCTATCCCTAAATCAGATGCCCCTTTTGATTCAATTTTTACTTGGAAATACCTATTTTCCTCAAAATTCCACTTCAGGAGGAGAATGTTGGTAGTTCTTTCTCATCTGCACCTTACTTATTTTCTTCTGGAGTTCTGCTTGCAGTCTCCCAAAATAGCCTCATTTTTGGTTGGGTCAGATCTGGCTTTTGCTTAAGAGAAAATATGTATTGGGTATTGTGTATATGGAGTGTTTAGCAAAGAAGACTGGTAAAGTATTTGAAATAAAATCAATCCCATTTTACACAAAACTGAAAGAAATAGAGCTTAATATTGCAAATATATATGGGGAAATGAGAAATTGGAATATCTGATTTTGGAAAAAAGATGAATCCAGATTTTAAGAAATGTAAAATACACTTCTAATCATGGGGGGGGGGGGAATCAGTTTAATATAATGGTTAAGGCACCAGGTTAGAAACTAGAAGACTCTGAATTTTAATCTCACTTTAGCTATGAAGCCAGCTGAGTAACTTTGGGCCAATCAATCAGCCCTTGGAAGAAGGGAATAGCAAGCCATTTCAGAAAACCTTGCTACAAAAATTGCAGGGACTAATTCAGGCAGTGCTGGAGTGAACATTAATTGAGCACACAAACATAAATCTAGGAATGAAGTTAATTCATCATAATTGGTGATTATTGGACTCCTCAAATAATGTTTTAAAAAATTAGATATCAGATGCCCTGTGTTAATGTTACAGCTCTTATGATTTGATCATATCTATCCATGGTCTTTTTTTGGCTTCAAATAATTATATATGTTAACATAACTTGGTGAAAATATAACAGTTTGTGTGTGTGTACATTATGTGATGCTGGATTATATTCATAAATTATGGAATTAGTATTGTATGAAGAGTTTGGCTTGTCAAATCTGGGTTTTGATGAAAATTATTCTATATAGATAGCAAACAGAAAGAATTCAAGATATGTGTTCCCTATCAATTTGTAAAATATCTTTAGTAAAATGCAATATGGTGTAGATTTATAATAAATGATAGTTTTGTATTATTTTTGTATTATAAGAATATTTTTTCCTTTTTCCTTCCGTTCACTTTAATCACTATTCTGAATTTGTTTTTTGATTGAGTAATCTGTATTCTATTTTTTCTTGAGCTCATTCTTAACATTCACCAAAAAGGAAGATGGAAAAAAGATTGCCAAGGAAGCTGTAGTCTTATGAAAGCTGGGCCACTATTTCCAATTCTATTTATTATGAAAATTCTGACTTGTAAATTTGATGAAAAGTTTCTCTAGATACAAGATCCCAATTTGTCATATTTGGACTGTAAAATCCAGTCTGAATGAAAAGATCTGCAACTAAACTTTTATATCTTGTAAAGCAATTATGCTCTGATATAATCCATGTTGTTTCTAAATCAGGATCCCTGCCCAAAGGATTGCTCAAAGAAATCCAAAGGAAATCAAGAAAGGAAGATGAGTGTAGAAGCTGTTGATCGGGAGGCAGCCACATCTAGCCGACCCTGCACCCCCCCTCAGACTTCCTGGTTTGAGTTCCTGCTAGAAGAGTCTCTACTGGAGAAACACCTGAAAAAGGCTTCTCCTGGTAAATAATGCTGTTGTTCAAAGCTAAAACTTTTATTTTCATTCATTATTGCAGAGGATGAAGGAGTGTGATTGCATTTTCTGTGGGTGTTATTAAATTTTGTAGATTCTTTTATCCAATGATGAAGCAAAAGTAGTAGTAGGTTTTTGCTGATCCTTACTTGCACTGCACTTAAATCTTATTCAAGGTCCACATCACATAATGTATTTGGATTTTTTATGTGTACTAGTATACATAAAAATAAATACATATTTACACTTGAATATGACAATGATACAGGAAATGACAGTAAAACCAATGACATCAATCATTTCACTAAATTTTCTTTTTAGACAAAAATTATATATGCTTCTTTAAAAGTAGCTTGTTTATTTTTCATTTATTTGCTTCTCCCTACAGTGCATATTTTAAACCTTTTTTTTTTCTTGGCAGATCCTTCACCAGTCCAACTAATTGTTCAGTTTTTGGAGCAGGCTTCCAAGCCTTTAGTCAACGAACAGAATCAAGTTCAGCCTCCCCCTGATAATAAGAGAAATCGCATTTTAAAATTACTTGCTCTAAAAGTTGCTGCACATTTAAAGTGGAATTTGGATGTACTGGAGAAAAGGTATTAGTTGATTTCTTGGATAAGATTGTTTACAGATAATTGTCACAGTAAAAAGTATTAATTTTCACATTGCTTAAATAAGTAGCATTTTGAAGTTTCCATTTCAAAGTCACATAAACTAAAAATTCAGTCTCAAGACAGATTGATCACTGGTAATCATGATGAATAATCAGAAAAGTAAGTTATGATGTAGTTTGTACCTGCATAGGAGAACAGCTGGGAAAGATGTTTGCTATTCTGGTTTCCAGCTTGCAGGTTAGATGTGCAATAAAAATAGCAAAAAGACTGCATTGGAACCTTAATGGCTTTTGTTTGGTGATATTCCGTAACAAAATTAAGAGCTGATCTATGGACTTTCAGTTTGTTTGTTTTTTGTCTTTTAGTTTATCTGTTCCTGTATTGAACATGCTATTAAATGAATTGCTGTGCATCAGTAAGGTTCCTCCTGGAACTAAACACATAGATATGGACCTTGCCTGTTTACCTCCAACCACTGCAATGGCTATATTGCTCTACAATAGATGGTAAGATTTTATTTTCTTGAATACTCTTACTAGAAGGAAATGTTAAGGTCAAATAAATCCTATTTTGCTTGTGAGGTTTATAAGTGATATGTGCACAGTAGATAGCATTTTTTTTTATTAGCTGTCATACAAATAAACCAGTAATTCCTTTTGCATGTTGTTTTAGCCTGGCAAAGGAATAAACTGTGAATTGGGTAGCTGGTTTCCAATGTCTCTTCCTATGAAATTGTTTAGAGCATCAATTGATTACAGATCCTGATCCATTAAAATGACAACTTAAAAATTTGATAAACTGAAGTTAAGCCCTGTTTTATTTCTATGTGATCTCAACTAGAAGTTTGAAGAATCAGTGAAATCAATATTTCCAGTGTGTTACATTTAAGTCAACCTTTTGCTATCATATTTGCCCTAGCTTTAATTTTTGAAATGAGCCCCAATAAATAATGCTGATATCAGAATAATTCACTATTCAGTGCTAACAGTTTTGTGTTTTTTTTAATAGGGCTATCCGAACCATAATCAATAGTAGTTTTCCTGTCAGACTAGCAAAACCTGGTCCACCTCAGTTGAATGTGTAAGTCTGTCCGTCTGTTTTAGCCTAAACCTAAATCAGGATCCAATTTTCAATGAGGCATGTGAACAAAATAATATAAAACTTGTTTGATACTTAAAAGTATGTATTAAAAGATTTTTAGTGGAAAGAGGACAAAATCCCTGACTATAGCACCTTTATATAAAATAATTCTGATTCTTTTAGAACAAATACAATTTAGGCAAAATTATTCAAATAGCTTAAACCTTAAATGATTCAGTTTTCAATCTTGAAATGCGGTTTATTTAAAAAAAATGTGAGGAAAAACATATTTTGTTGCTTATTTATTTTTGCATCCATTTGTGCATTTGAGTCAGTGTTGACCCCTGGTGACTGCCTAGAAAGTCCCTGCAGTTCTCTTGGCAAGATTCTGGAAATGGTTTGGTTTGCCTCTTCCTAGGGCTGGAAGAGAATGACTGGCGCAAAATCTCCCAACTGCCTTTGTGAATCACCATCTCCTGTTTTCTATCCTGATGCTTTTAACTACTAGACCAAACTGTACCTGTTGTATGCTGAACACACGAGGTATACTGGAAATCTAAATAGCGTAATAACTTGATATTGCATTGAATAATAACCCACAATTGCTTTTGCCTTTTTTGTTCAGTATGAATCAGTTCCAACAAGAAAAGGAAGTCACAGATAACATTTTGAAAGTGGTAAGAGCTTTTCATTAAATTGTCCACAATTAGAAGTTAGTTGATACAATTAATCAAGAAAAGTGCTAAAGTTAAGACCTTTCTCATGTAAAAATGGCATTTGATATCTTTACTGTGAAAACTGGAGCATCTTATTTCTAACTCCAGCTCCATTGTTGAATTTTGAAGTTTATATGAGAAAATTATTTCAGGAAAGAATGTATTATACTCTTAGCCTTTTGACTTAAATCATACAATAGGGAAGAATCACATGATAAGATAGAATAAGGATGTTTTTCAAGGAAATAGGTCACAAACTAGTTGCAGTTTATTCCAGCATGTCTATCCGATTAGTATTAATGGGGGGGGGGGAATCTATTTTATACACTCTCTCCCAAGGGCAAAATAGTGAAAACAACAAGGGTACAGAAGTTGTAGTATGTATCATTCAAATTGCTATGCAGAAATCTGAATCGTATTAGTGGTGATAGAAATAATTGCTTACCTCTTGAATTTCAGAGAAATATAATTATATTTTCTTGTTCATAACACCAAGTTGATCTGTTTATCTTTAAATCATATTTCCTAACGGAAAGATTTAAAATAATTTATAAATACATGTATTGCAAGGTTAGCAATCAAGTGTTCTTCTCTTTGGCAGGACATTGTGGATGTTGTAGGATATTTGATTACCTATACTTGATACATAGGAACTGCTTTATATCTGTAAACAAAAATCATTACAAAAAGTAAATTTTCATTATAAAGAGACTTTCCTTTTCATCCAATTACAGGGTGAAGACTTACCGTAGCTTTCTCATTCTGAGCTCAGAGAATATTAAATGGTTATTATTTGATGATAACTAAATATGTGAGATCTTTGAAAGGGGAATGATTGACGTTTGTTAGTGTGAAATTTGATGTAGCTTGAACTAGAGAAGTACGTATTTATCTTAAGTAATCAAAGCAGGTGCTAATAATTCAACATTTACATTCCTCCTGGTTGTTCCAGCTAAAAGAGCAGGCTGCTGATTCCATTCTGGTGTTAGAAGGAGCACTAAAATTAAACAAGGATCTTTACATTCACACAATACGGACGCTAGATCTGCTAGCTATGGAACCTGGTATGGTTAATGGAGAGACAGAGAGTTCTACAGCCGGATTAAGTATTAGCACTGAGGAAATGCAATGCCAAGTAGGTTGATGTTTTGTCTGACAATGATGTTGGTAGAATATACAGGTAGTCCTCGACTTATGACAGTTTGTGTAACAATAGTTTTAAGTTAATGACAGACTTGGAAAAAGTGATTTATGAGCTCTCCTCGAATTACGCCTGTCACTAAATAGGGCACTTGGCAACCAGTTTGCATTTACAATAGTTGCAGCATCTTGCAGTCACCCTGAGTAAGATTTGTGACCTTCCCAGCCAGCTTCGAACAATCAAAGTCAATTGTGGAAGCCAGATTTGCTTAATGACCACATGATTTGCTTAATAGCTACATGATTCACTTAATGTCCACATGATTCATTTAACAACCAGAGTAAAAATGGTTGTAAAAATGACTTGTTTAGCAATCAAAATTCCAGTTGTAATTGTTGTAAGTTGAGGACTATCTTTAAATATGGATTCATAAAATGAAATTCATTTTGAAACAATTCATGGTGTCATCAGCCAACCTTGACATTCTATATTCAGAGTTAGTGTAGCTTTCCAGTATTTTGAAAAGGTGAAGAATATTCAGTTTTACAGTTGTTGTATTGTTTCAAGGATGATTTATTTGCAAATGTTTGGAAAGAGAAGGAAAGCACCTCTTTAATATAGTGTGTAGTGCAGGGATTTTGTGTCTCTGCATTTAATTGTTGCTTTAGAATTACTTTTAAGGATTCCAAAAGGGATTAAAAAGTCCTGCTATAATTTATTTTCGTCTATTTCAGGTATGCTATGATTTAGGGGCCATCTATTTCCAGCAGGGTTCCACAAACTTTGATTTATATAGGAATGCCAGAGATAAATTTTTTAGAACCAAGGAATTGATTTCAAAGGTGAGTAACAAGTTAAATAGCAAATGAAATCTGTTTTTACAGAAAATGGAAACCCATCTAGAAGCTTCATTGCAAATTTTAAGAATTTTCATAAAACTGGTTGATACTCAAATTATTAGAAGATAAATCAAAGACATTTGTTCAACTTGAGCCAGTAATCTTGCCATTATTGCGATGTTGTTTCTTTTTTAAATAGGATGTTTTAAATTTTTATATAATAAAGTTATACTATGTTGTAAACTGACTTGGCATATTTTAAAAAAAGGATGGTAAATAAATACTGGTAACAACAATAACGAAATTGTAATGATTCTTGGAAAATTATCACAATGTGATAAAGAAGTCTCTGTTAAAAGTGTTTGCCTTGAATAAAATGTTGGAAGTGTTTACTACATTTTTATAACTTTGATAACATTGTATTTTCTAGATTGGCTCATCACTTCATTGCGTGATAGATGAAAAGAGGCTAGCTGGTTACTGTCAAGCCTGTGGGGTTCTTGCACCTTCTGACAGTAGTTCACAACCATCAACTCCCTACAGTCAAATTCATAGCTGCTTAAGATCTGGCAATTACCAGGTAAACAGCATGCAATGCTCTTGTAGTTGTTAAGATATTATATCTCCGCCGTTAAGTCACGTGAAGTCACGTGTTCATAAACTCAGGGCTATTAAACGCATTTAAATATCTTGATCCTTGAAATAGATATTGTATTTTTATTGTAAAATCTTTAGCCATTTGCTTGTGCTATTCAAAGAAGGCGGGTTACTCATTTCTGGAAGTCATTCCAAAGTAGTATTGAAGGGTTAAACATAGATTCTGTTGATTGCTTAACATTAGTCAGCTTCTCGTCAGTGTTACTGATTCAATTTCTGGACTATCTTTCTTGCAAGAAACTTAGAGCAGTGGTCCGTCCCCACAATAAATCTGTGATGTTTTTTAGACTAAACAACAGTGACAGCTCAACACAACCCAGTGAATTGGTGGTGTAAAGCTTTTGTTTCCATATGAATCCCAACTCTCTTTATGCTGATTCACAGTGCTGAAGTTGAAGTACATGCATTTTGAATTAAAACATGCAAGTAGTTCCTATGTTTCTGTTCTAGGAACTGGTGAAGATTTTTCTTGAAGACAACCAAATGCCCACTTTACCAATTCAGTTCAGACAGTCGGTGTTAAGGCAGCTCTCCCAGAAGGCTCAACAAGGGTGAGCATAAATTGAAGGAGAGAACCACTCTGACACCCATCTATTAATTAGTTGTTAAGCTTGGCAGAGTAGATAGATTTCTGAGCAACCTCTGTCTTTGAGTTGTCTGGTTCAATCTTAGTAACAAACCTTGGAACTGGACAATTTTGTCTCAGTTCCGTGTATTAATATGTTGCACTGCTTGTTAGGTGGAATGGTATATCACAAGGGCTTGATCACCAAGACTCCTTAAGTTTAAAAAATGTTTTGTGATTTTAATACAGGTTTTCCAAATTTGAAAGAATACAAAACTCATCACTGTAAAAATGAGAATTCTTTGAAACAGTAATGCCCAAACCAGAATATAACTGTGGAAGAACTTTGTATGTGAAAAGTGCTGAAAAATATCAGTATCTATTTTGAATTGTATACCGAGTGATACATAATACCATTTTAGTAAACCTGTGCTCCCAATCAAGAAAGCAGTATTTAGATAACATTGTCAAGAACTTTTGCTAAATGCAGATTATGATATATTGTTATCTCCCAAGGAAAATGGAAAGAATGGCTTCATGTTGTTCATAAATGGCAAATACTAGAGCAAGTATCTGAATTTGTATACCGTGGTAAAGCATTTACTAAAGGTGGGAAAGTGGAGAAATATTAAGTTAGTAAAAAGAGAGTAAGTAGTAGGGAGTCTGTGACAAGGAATGAATGTTTGCCAAAAGAGAGAAAAGTGGTGGAGTATAAGAGTGTCCTGTATTCCACTTCATTATCTAGAAATGAAAATTGTGTATATCTAGAGAAACTTGAAAGTAAGTTGAATGCAATATGAATTGGTAATTTAAAGAGTGAGATAAAGTCGATAATGAAAGGGACCTGAGTGAATATAGATTAAATACAAAAGTAAGTGGCCAGTATGCACACACACACACAAAACTCACACAGACACACACAATTTGTAAGGATAGAAAAATAGGGAGAAGTACAGTGGACAGTGTTGGTGTGAACTGGTTTTTAATTTTTTTTAAATTACCTTTTCTTTCCTTTTTTATGTTTTTCCTTATCTTAATTCCTTTGGCTTGCTTTTCTTATCCTTTTCTGTGCTTTGTTTAATATTACTTATCCTGTGGTTTGATAGGTATGTTCGTATATATACTGCACACATACAGTTGACTGTTATACTAGAATATAAAAACAATACCTTGAATTGGTCTTTTAAGTATAAGTTTTTTGTGTGCCAATTTGTCTTAGTTTATTTTTTATTTTACACAGAGATGAAGTTCTCGATGAAATATATTTCAAGGTTTGTGCATGCAACAGTGTTTGTGATGTGATGCAGGGTCGGCCAGTTGGCGTCCAGTTTACCCAGATGCTTCTTAGACCTACCAAAGAAAAAGTAGACTTTCTCCTTGAGGTAAAAATATTCCCAATTTTAGATTTAACTATATACACATACACACATACATGTATCGTTATCTGTATTTCATTATTCATGTCTCCAGATTAATGTTCCTTTAAAAATTCTGAAGAGAAGTCTGCTATTTCTTTTAAGGTAGATTTTTTTATATCTCTCACTTGGCATGTTGCCTATTTATGAGCTCCTAACTCATTTAAAATTTTGTCAAGTGGCTTTTTCTACACTTGTTGCATCTGGTTTTGGTTAATTATTGGTGAGGATTATCAACATAGGTAATAGATGTGAATGTTTCAAGCAAGTTATACTAGTAAACAAACAAAATTCCACCAGATGAAAGAAACATACGGCTGCATTATGTGAAATGAGATCTTTCTCCTTCCTCTGATTCTTCATATAGAATAAGCATTTTTAAAATCCTCTGCTGTTCTAGGGCCTATATATGTCACTGTTCTAATTTGTAATTGTTAAAACTGTTCAAACTAAAACTAGATAGAGAAAATGCTTCCTTCATTCGAAAGATAACTATGTAATGATATTGCTATAAACTATGTGCAAAAGAATATATACCATTGCAAAAAAAAATGCATACTCTGTTTTTCTAAAGAGTTTACGGGATTTTTCTTGAGATTTAATTATTCAAATTTAAACTTTTTAGGTGTGTTCAAAATCAATACATGTAGAAAATGCATCAGAATCTTCAAAAAGAAAAATGGCTTATTTTCTAAAGTAAGTGTGTAATAAGAATTTATACTATGTTAAAAATTGGACAGTAATATTGTTTTTTACCCATTTTTGGATGGTAAATTGTGAAACGTAATCTGGTGGCTTCTGAAGGGAGAATCGTATAAGAGAAAACTAGAGAGGATCGTTTGTTTTTGAAGGGGGAAAATGTACTCACATGCATCTTATTAAAACAGCTACTTCTTTTCCTACAACCATGCAGCTGCCATTAGCATAATCTGAGGAAATGATATGATTGAATTGGAAGTGTGATTCATTGTAAGATATCTGTATTAAGAATTCATTGATAGATGAATTTCTTAAGTGTTATTAACTCAACAATCTGTCACTTCTCTTTCCACAAATATTTGTTCTTAATTCTGTGTAGGAATCTATGTCTGAGTTTGGAAGATCTTCAGTTTGTCTTCATGATTTCCTCCCATGAACTGTTCATAGCTTTATTGAAAGATGATGAACGAAAACTGCTCATTGATCAGATGAGGAAGAGGTCACTTCGAGTCAACTTAGGCACTAAGCTGATAACTTCATTTTATGATATTCCAGGTTATTTCCCTTACTTCCCTTAAATTATTCGCAACTTTTTTTAATGGTGGAATAAAGAAGTATAGTAAGAATATTTTGACTGTAGTCAGCTAATGCAGCTTGTTGACATTGACATTTTTTTTAACAGTTACCTAATTATACAAATTTCTATTGGCCATGATTAATCTATATGTCTATAGTTGAGAACAATGGGTGCAATTCCCTTGTGAGCAAGCACTTGAGAGGAGCACCTAAATTTATAGCTATTGCAATAATAATAATAATAATAATAATAATAATAATAATAATAAAGTTGGAAGGGACCTTGGAGGTCATCGAGTCCAACCCCCTGCTCAGGCAGGAAACCCTATACCATTTCAGACAAATGGCTGTCCAGTCTCTTCTTAAAAACTTCCAGTGTTGGAGCATTCACCGCTTCTGGAGGCAGGTTGTTCCACTGGTTAATTGTTCTAACTGTCAGGAAGTTTCTCCTTAGTTCTAGGTTGCTTCTCTCCTTGATTAGTTTCCATCCGTTGCTTCTTGTCCTGCCTTCAGGCTCCTTGGAAAATAGCTTCACTCCCTCTTCTTTGTGGCAGCCGCTGAGATATTGGAACACTGCTATCATGTCCCCCCTCGTCCTTCTCTTCATTAAACTAGACATACCCAATTCCAGCAGCCATTCCTTATATGCTTTAGCCTCCAGTCCCCTAATCATCTTTGTTGCTCTTCTCTGCACTCTTTCCAGAGTCTCAACATCTTTTTTACATCGTGGTGACCAAAACTGGATGCAGTATTCCAAGTGTGGCCGTATTTCTTCATTTTTGAATGGATCTTGTCCATTATTAAAGTTAATGATCACTTAGGTATAAATTGCTCAGCAATAAATATATCATTTTTTTTTCCAGCTTCAGCAAGTGTGAATATTGGTCAATTGGAGCATCAGCTTATTTTATCACTGGATCCTTGGAGAATCCGCCAGATTTTAATTGAGTTGCATGGTATGACATCTGAACGTCAGTTCTGGACAGTTTCTAATAAGGTACTTTTCTTTATTTAAAGATGAAGAATGTAATGATACATGGTTAAAATTATATAAAAATATAAATATATGTATATTTTTTCTAGTGGGAAGTTCCAAATGTTTACGGCAATGTTATCCTAGGAATTAAAGATAATTTGACTAGAGATTTGGTCTACATCTTGATGGCAAAAGGACTACATTGCAGTACAATTAAGGTGAGAAAGATCTCTTATTGATATTCTGAAAGGCCTCAAAGAAAAATTGCATTCTAATTAAAATGCCATTATAGTATTTTGAATTATAATGAAAGTATGGTTTATGCAAAAAAATACAATCTTATCATATGTATATACAAACCATAGGTCTGTATAGTGTGATGTTATATTTTAAAGATTATTGCTTATTTCACATATTTTTCTCATTATGTCTCATTTCTTAGTTCAGTAGTTGTTGGTTTGCATTTTTAAAATATATCAGCACATGCTAAGAAAGAAATATGACTTATCAAACCCCTCTTGAATTCAAGAGAAATTCAGAATTAAATTTCTGTGAACTGTAATTAAGTAGATGTATTGCAGAAAAGTTAAATGTAAAATGCCAAAAGCACCTGTCTTCTGCTATAATATCTCAGCTTTGCTAACATTTGTAAATGTGACAAGATAACAAACAAACTCTTGCTGTTTGTTGCAGGATTTTGTCCATGCTGAACAACTTTTTGCTGCTTGTCTTGAACTTGTGACTGAGTTTTCTCCGAAGTTGCGCCAAGTTATGTTGAATGAAATACTACTTCTCGACATTTATACCCATGAAGCAGGAGCAGGACTTTCTGGAGAACGACCTCCCTCTGACTTGATCAGCAGAGTTCGAGGATACTTAGAAATGAGGGTGCCCGGTAAGAATATTCAGGTTAAGTACGTGGCAAGATTTCCATCTTGGGCAAGAGTTTATTTGTTCATATCCCCCCTTTATTAATTTTTTTTACAAATAACTCAAGGGGGCAAACTTCTATTTTCCTCACAACAACAACCCTTTGAGATAGGTTGAGAATGAGTGACTGGCCAAGTTATCTGGCTGGCCTAAGGCGGAACTAGAACTCACGGTCTCCTGATTTCTAGGTATCTTAACCACTAGACTAAACTGGCCCTATTAAGAGTAACCAGTAGTTAAGTATGATAGTGGTTGGAAATTGTATTACTATCAGTAGTTATAGTTCTTTTTACAATTGCATTTTTGCCTGCTGGCCTGTTGTAATGCTGAATTAATGTTGATTAAAGGTCACCCATACATAGAATTGTAAATTTTAGACATCCCTGTTTATGGCTCATGAGCCACAAAGATAACTGATGTTAACTTCCCTGACTCATGTATTGTGTCTTGGCACTTTCTTCATTGTCATCCCTATTTCCCATTTCATAGACCATAAGGTTCTCTTAAAAGCAAGGAAGTTTTCATAAGCTTGCTAATTTCCCTCAATTTTCTAGGATGTAATTTTTGTAGGAAACCATCTGATCAGTTTCTCTTTCAAAATCCACTGTAGATATTCCTCTTCGACAAGTTGTAGCAGAGGAATGTGTTGCCTTCTTGTTAAACTGGCAGGAGAATGAGTACTTAACTATGCAAGTTCCACATTCGTTGGTACAGACTAATCCTTATGTGAAGGTAAGGCATAGTTTTGTATTGATTACTAAATTGAGGAATCCTGAACAGTCTTGCAACGTGTTTGCTCTGTATATTAAGGTGTAATCTAGTAGCAGTATTCAGTAGTCCGATCCAAAGTGGGCAGTGGTACTTCAGATCTAGGCTATCACCAGTATCTTAAAAGAAACTGCACTTTTTCTGTGTAGATTCACACAGTAGCTGACTAGAAGTAGTCATCTCACAGATGGAGAGGAGTCTGTGCCAGATTGAAAGCACTCTTGCCCACTTCGGATCCCAATATTATGCACCCCTATAACTTGTTTTCCCAGAGTGCTTGCTTTTTCTGTCTGTACTGATTTCTACCCTGCTTGATAAAACATTTGCATTTACAAATAACACTTCTCTGTGTTCATTCACCATTGGTTCTGTGGTAGAAATAATACATAGCTTGTACCATATAACATCAGGTATATACATATAGGGGGTGCGATGGCTCAGCAGTTAAAGATGCTGAGATTGTTAGCTGGCAGTCACGCTTCAAGACCCAAGTGCCATGCGACAGGATGAGTTCCTGTTACTTGTCCCAGCTTTTGCCCACCTAGAAATTCAAAAGCATGTAAATGCAAGTAGATAAATAGGTATCACTTCGGTGGGAAAGTAACAGCATTTCATGCGCTTCGGCATATAGTCATGCTGGCCACATGATCATGGAACCTTCCTTGGACAATCCTGACTCCACTTAGAAATGGAAATAAGCACCCCCTCTAGAGTCAGACACAACTGGGCAGGCGAAACCTTTACTTTTACCTTTATATACATGTTAATAATCTTGCATGGCTGAAACTCTTTAATTATTTTAGTTTTATAAAAATAATACAATAGTCCAAAATTAGTGAGGCCAGAGAATTCTATATGTAGTTAGTTCTACATAGTTGAGATGTGTTGGGGGCTTTAGACTATTTATTTAAATATCAGAAACTCCCTATTCAGGCCCTTAACTGCATTTGAATTTCTGAATTTCAGAAATATCTGTACTATGACGACCATCGTGTTTCTGGAAAATAATCTAGATCTATATATTCTTTTGAAGTATCCTGCATATTTTTGGCTAATGGTTTTAGTATTAACTTGGATAATACCAAGTTCCAATAGGGATAGATTGCTGGAACAGATAACATTTAGGCATTCAAAGACTTTCTTCTTTTTTACTTAGTTAGGGCAGCTTTTGGCTGCCACAAGTAAAGATCTTCCTGGACCAAAAGAGGGCAGGTGGGCAGCCACGGACCTTTGGGAGATTGTTACACAAATCTGCAGTGTATCCAACCAACACAAACGAGGGAATGATGGCAGAGTGAGTTTAATAAAGCAGAGAGAATCAACATTAGGCATTATGTACAGGTAAACTGTTGTAATTTTCTTATATACCTAGATGTTGTAGTCATGATATTATTCTATATGTAATGGAATGATCTTGCTTGTAATTAAATTTCCCAAGAATATCTAATTTACTTCTACTTATGCTTCTTTAGAATAAAATAAAAGCCTGTTAAGTAGAAAAATTGTTGTGGGTAAGTTCTATGCAATATACAAAATAAATACATAGCTTATACCATATTTACATAATATTTAATGATCCTGTTTGTACATTGTAAACAGAATGATTCCAGCAACAATGGCATTTTTCCAAAAATAAGAAACTCAGGTGATGAGCACTAAAAAGATTGGAGCCAAAACAAGGCAGCTGATAAGAGACATAGATAGGCATGTTCTGGGGAATTTTTCTGAAGTACGAGCATACATAAAAATGATAAAGGCATGGCGAAATAAGCAGTCCACAGAATGGTGGCTGCTTTTGGAAGAGAAGAGAAAAATTGAAAATCTAGGTTGAGGATGGGGACATGAACTACCGTTAAGAACATTCTCATTAGAAACTGAAGATATTTCAATATTTTTGGTATGTTTTATGCTTATTGTCTGGTCTTGCCATTTCCCCTTACTGTCTGGGAATGTTTTGTTGTTGCTGCTCTTTTTGAAATTCCAAATATTGATCAGATTTGTATTAAAAACCTTTTAAGTTTTCTCATTTTTATAGGAAAAAAAGTCGTAAAGCTAATTAATATCAAGTCAGTACATTAAACAAACATTTTCTCTTTAGGAATGAATTATTATCGTTCCTCAAAAAGTTGCGGGTGAGTTTGGAGTTAAAGATTGTAAATGTGTTAAAACATAAAAGCCTGTTTCTACTGAACAGGGATGCCTGCTGGGTGTGATCAGAAAAGTCAGTGGCGACTACAATGATGTGAGCAAAGCTTTGCCTGTTTTCTGTTTTATTTTATTTTAACATATTAACAAAAGGAACATATTGCGATATTGCTGAGTGACAGGACTGGGATTTAAGTCTGTTTTCATAAATTATGGCCTACCAAAGAACATCGTTTTTAGTGTTAAGGAGTTAATACAAAATATTTTAAAATATGGTTATTTTAACTTGACTGCAGATTTGAGAAATGTGAAAAGTGATTTAAAAACCTTCTGTGAAAAGGATCCCAGCAGATTGTACATGGTATTATTTCTAAGATCACTTTTAGACAATTATTTGGGAGCAAATTAAGGTCATTGTTATCCACCAGTACTCTAGTAGGACGTGAAGATAAAACCACTGTAAACTTAAGTAAATATAGGTAGTCCTTACTTAACAACGGTAATTGGGCCTGGCAACTCTGTTGCTAAGTGACATCCAAAATGCAAAATCATGTGACTTACGCTGCAGTTTGGGTTACTGTTAAGTGCATTGCACTATTGTTAGGCACAACATCATGTGATCACCATTTGCAATCCTCCGTTTGCTTCCCCACTGACTTCGCTTTTTAGAAGCTGGCAAAGAAGGTCACAAATGGTAATCACAGGGACTGATTGTCTTACTCAGCACCATCATAACTTCAAATGGTCACTGAACATGTTGTTAAATAAGAACTATCTGAATAGCAAAAATCTACCCAGAAAATTTGAATTTCATGGGAAAAGGCTGTGATTTTATATCAGCTCATATTTTCTCAATGTTCTCATAGGAGCCTCTGGTTTTAACAACAATATTATCCTTGTTTGTCAAGCTTCATAACAATCATGTAAGTGCAGTATTCTCTTTTATCATAAATCATCCGCTTTGCTCTCTGAATTCTCTTACTTATTTTATCCTGACTGTATGTATATCTATATATTTTCTTTTTTAGGAATTCATTGTAAATAACATCACAGCAGAGTATATTTCCATTTGGCCATCATCTATTCCTAAGTAAGGAATTTGTTTATCCAACTCCGTTTATGAATACAATGAAATGTATTTTTGTTTCTTCGGATCTGTACAGGTTATTTCTTAGCTCAGAGCCCCATGTAAACCTCTATTGGTCACCTTCCATCCAGTATTAAATCTGATGCTGAAAATGTGATTACGCAGAATTTCAGGTTCAAAACAGCCTTTTTGGAGTGCTCCAAGCTCAAGACAAAGTACCTGGATTCTAAGAACTTTGTTTTGAAATTAGACTAAACCTGCTCTTTTGTTTACACTTCAGAACAAAACTTGCCTGCAAGTTCAAGGCAGGGTTGTTCCTCTCTTGAGAAAAAACTTGGTACAGGCTGGAAAATTTGGAATATTCCAGTGAGGCATACTGTTTTAAGATCAAAATAAAATACATGGCTATTTTAACGTATAAACCTCAAGCTGAGAGTAGGGAAAGTATTCAGAGCTCTGCGGGCTCTTCAGTCTGTTCCCACACAATGAAACTTGGGAGCTGGTGAGATTAATGGGGTATACTTTGGTGTGTAGATGTGTGAGAGGGTGGAAGAAAGTGAAAAGAAAATTCCAGCCTGCTCTCTGTCCTAAATGCAGCACTCGAGACAACATGTTCTCATCTCTAGCAGAGGATCAAAAGAAAACTTACGTTATACTACATTTTTTGTGAACGTAAGATACTAATAAGTTCTTAGGGGTGGTAAAGCAAAGTTTAAATCTTAGATCAGGTTAAGGATGTTTGGAATTAAATAATTAACAGTAGCAAGCAGAGAAGTTAAAAAGCATGGACAATAGGAAATACCTTCTCCTGGACTGATTTAAGCCATAATGTGTAGGAGATGACCAGGCTGAGCCCGAGGGAGGGGCCAAATGCATCATAAGTCATCAGTCCCTGAATGCCAGCAAAAGATCTAAGTCCAGCCCACCTTGAATGCTCTCTTATTCCTGCTCATTTCCCTTGACTTTTAGTAGGTCAGATTTTTGTAGAGATCTTAAGCTTGCAATCTTTATATTTATTTGAACTGCTTGAATCTCCTGGTTTCCGTGGCACTTCATATAATGCAGAAGACTGGAACATAAGTGAAAGTCAAGGACTTCATAGAGAAGCTCTCTTAAATTTGGATTCCATGTAACAGCAAAATGGCTATTGACGTGTATACTCCCAATGAGAGAATGAGAATGAAAAGTTTGCAATGGGTGTATAGCCTAATCTGAACAGGTAGAAGGGGCTCCATAATATTAATTGTGATTTTGATAAGGAGAGTAAGCAATTTCTTTGATAAAACAGATCATTTAAGATTAACAGAAACGTTTTCTATCTCGGTGGGGCTGTCATAGATACATTTAGATTGCAATCATACTTATTCCTATAACCAACAGAAAGCAGAAAAGGAAGTTATGTATGTAGTAGTGGAGGTGCAGACTTTTGTCTACAACTCTGTCCTTTATGTGTAACATCACTTAATAGGGTATGGAGGAGTACATAGAATTACTTAAATAATACTTTCATTGAAGCAGATTTTAACTACATCATAATTTTAAATACAATTACTAATAATTATGTTTTCTCATTTCAGTTTTCAGTCGGTAGATTATGAAGCAGTAGCTGTCACTGTCAAAGAACTAGTCAACTATGCACTCACTATAAATTCAAACAATCATTTCTGGTTAATCACTCAGGCAGATATTTATTTTGGTAAGTAGAGTTAAACCTGTTTCTGTCCATTTATATATATGCCTGGTCCTCATTGTAGTGACCCTGGGTGGCTAACAATATCTTAAAAGCAACAGCAAAATAAAGTATACAATCAGCACCCAAAGTAAAAAAAAAACAACCGGCCAGGCAACAGTTAAAATAAACATTTCACTGACTCTTAACTGGCAATCCAACCACATTTTCAGCCCCTTCTGAAAGGCTGGCAGGATTGGGCCAATCTAATCCCTGGGAGAGATGATATTCCAAAGGGTAGGTGCCACAACATTTTGGTGCAAGGACAGTGTCGCTTTGAGGTCGGGGCTGAAAACTTTTATTTCTTTTTGTCTTTTGTCAGGATATTTTACCTTAATTTGTCCATCCTATTCAGATAGTATTTGCAGAGTATAGTACAGTATAGTATTCAGATTAACTTGAAAAAAAACTGGCCTAATTCACAACAAATGTTAAGCTGTTATGTGATACATCTTGGGGTTAGCATGATGAGCCATATCATTATGCATGAATTGGGTCATTGTGGATTATTTTAACGAATCTTGATTTTAAAAATGCTAACTTCGGGTTACACGTGAATATGGCCACTAGATGACATCATTAACTGTCTTTGCTTCTCTATCTCCAATATAGCAACTAATCAATACTCTGCTGCACTTCACTACTATCTTCAGGCAGGAGCTGTGTGCTCAGATTTCTTTACTAAGATGGTACCACCTGATGTATACACTGATCAGGTGAGTGATAAGATTATGTAGCAGTATATAAGGAATATATAGATGTATAGAGGTCTCTGATGATCTGGGCTGCTCTATAATACAAGCTTAGTATTAAAGTGGACCCATTGATTAAAGTTCAGCATTCTAAACATGGGCATTTTGAACTCATTTTGTCTGACATTTTTATCATCTATCCTACTGCTATGAACTTAGAATAAAGTGCATTGATTATTTGGAATTGCTCATTCAATGGCCTTTCCCCATATATACCAAAATTACAGTATGGACACTTCCCTTCCCTCCACCATAGTTTTTCCCATCTTTATTTCACTTCCAGCCCATGTGTAAGACATCCTTAAATCACCTTAGTTGTATTGGTGCTATAACAGCAGTTTCGCCTTACTTGAGAGCAGCCGGCCAGGTTCAGGATGCATCAGATCTGACCTACTTTGGTGCCTGTTGGTAGCACAATCAGGTGATCGATGGGAGAACAAGACTTGCCCAGTGTCTGTTGGCTGTTTCATGCTGGGGCAGATAGGTCCTTTCCCCTCTAGGGTTAATCTGAGCTGCAGAGAAATACCTGTTCTAGGAATGTTCTATAGCAGGGCTTTTCAACCTGTGGTACGCGTACCACTTGTGGTACATTAACGAGTGGCAGGTGGTACGCAGCCCTGCCTAGCCAAGTGTAGTGGGGGAGGAAAGAGCCAGCACAGGCAAGGACTTACAGTGAGAGAGTCCTCTGGAGCTGCAGAGGCACGGAGGAGAGAAGGAGGGAGGGAGATGGAGAGTGGAAGGATTCTTATGTGCTTTTGTGACTTTGAAGTTCTGGGATTTGTGCAATGTGGGCTTTGTGTTCTTAAGGAGTGTTTGGCAATTTCTATTTGGCTGATGGCTGATGTCTCCTGTTAGCTTCTATTGCTCTGCTATTGTTAGCTGTAAGTTTTGCTGCAAGGGATTTTGAAGTATTTTTCTCCTGAATGTATTTTGCTTGTAGATTCCTTTACTTATGAATGGAACCATTTGGGGAGGCTGCCTTAGCCGGCAGCCAATACTTACTACATTTTTTTTTCTTCCTTACTTTCCTTTCTAGCCAGTAGCTAATTCTTAAAGGGGAATGTGTCTTTTTAAGCTAGTTCACTCAGCAGTTTGTCTTTTCTGTTTCTGGAGGCTTTTCCTTGTTTGATGAATATATGGAAGAGAAAAAATATGGGAGGGTGGTCAAATTCTTCCTTCAGAAGGAGGTGGGCATGAGAAAGAGGGAGGCAGGGAAGGAGCGAGGGAGGGAAGTCCTGCCTTAGCACTTGGCCATCAGCAGCCCTGCCATTAACTTTACTTGTCAAAAGGTTGCAAAAGGGGATCACATGACCCTGGGACACTGTGACCATCATAAATATGAATCAGTTGCCAAGTATCCAAATATAAATCACATGACCCTGGGCATGCTGCAATGGTCATAAGTGTGAAAATGGTCATAAGTCATTTCAGTGCAATTGCAACTTCGAACAGGGTTTTTTTTTTGGGTCATCAAGTTTTTGACACCTTGCTAGGTGGTACTCGAATATTGCCATATCCTAAAAGTGGTACAATCGGTTAAAAGGTTGAAAAGCCCTGTTCTATAGGACAGGCATTTCTCTTTCAACATACACTTGAATATATTCCAGGCTTTGATTTCTAATATTCCATAATAAACTCAGCAAATATTGGAAATTAATTAGAAGGCTTAATATTTAGCAACCTGGCTCTGTACAGTGTATCTTTCTTTCATCTTGAGTCTTTTAGTCCCAGCAATATTAAGCTGTCATTTCAGATGTGATACAGAGGATCCTTCAAGGCTTTCGGTAGTTCCAGAAGCCAACTACAGTGATGGGGAAAATTATTTGATCCCCTGCTGATTTTGTACGTTTGCCCACTGACAAAGAAATAATCAGTCTATAATTTTAATGGTAGTTGTTATTCTGTCTCTCACTGTTAAAATAAACCTACCATTAAAATTGTAGACTGATCATTTCTTTGTCAGTGGGCAAATGTACAAAATCAGCAGAGGATCAAATAATTTTTCCCCTCACTCTATTAAATTCTAACCAAAATAGAAGCCTAGACAATAATGGAACAATTTATAACAAGCGAAGTGAGTGGAACATTAGGAGAAGTATTTGGTCTCTAAGATTTCTTTTTGCTTATGCTATTAATAGTGAAGCAGAAAACAAATGTTAAGCGATATGACTTGTATTAATTGTATTTCATATAGGTAGCTATATCAGGTAAATGGATAAATTGTAGATTTTCTTTAATTTGCGTATTTCTCTGTAGGTGATTAAACGAATGATAAAATGCTGTTCTCTGCTCAATTGCCATACACAGGTAAAGAATATGTATCCATCTATTAACTGGGAAAACTGTGGAGGGAAATTCTACCAAAAAAGCAAGCCTATACTGCACTCATCTAGAATGTAGTGTTAATTATTGTATAATTGTGACATAATAACCTCATGACAAGATATATATTAGCAAATCTTTGTTCTTCCAGGTGGCAATTTTGTGCCAGTTCCTTCGAGAGGTAGATTATAAAACTGCATTTAAAGCACTTCAGGAACAAAACAGGTAAACAAGATTTTTTTCAATTGCCATGTAACTATACATTAATGGCATAAAATAACTGAAGCCCTGTTTTTCAGCCACGATGCTATGGATTCTTATTATGACTATATATGGGATATTACTATCTTGGAATACTTGACATGTATCCTTTTATTTTAAAAAGCTACATGGGATTGATTTGCAACCAGAATGGCTTTAGTAATTGGCTATTTAAATTGGTAATAGTAACTGCATTTATAAGACGTGCAGCAGGAAGATATCACAAAATAAGGAAATCCTTTCTCATTTAAAAATAGCAGTTTTAAAAGATTAGGACCTTGACTTGGCTCATTTTGCCAATGAGGAAGAGTTAGGCTCACAGAAGGTGCAAGGAAACTGTTTCTTATAACAGAGTGGAAAGTTAAGATAAAGAATGTTAAACTGCTATACAGATAATCTTGTCTTAAGAATTTAGATGACTCTGTACTATAGTTTCCTAAATGGTGTTTCAGATCTTCATCACAAGCGAGGCGAAACAGACAAGAAACAGATAGCAGTAAGTTCTTACAGTTTCATATATTGAAAGGAATTTCTAAGAAGATACTGCAGTGGTCTATGTGTGAAACCATTACATTAAAAAAAAAAATCACCCTTTTCCCCAATTGACAAAATTGTTTTAAATGTAAATAAGAACTTACTACTAACATGGCTTTTTGTTGCTTGGACACATAGATTAAAGCTATTGGGCAGACGGAACTGAATTCTAGCAACCCAGAAGAAGTACTACAGCTTGCTGCTCAAAGACGAAAAAAGAAGTTTCTTCAAGCAATGGCAAAGCTTTACTTTTAGAAACTTATTTTCCTTTGCAATATAAGAAGAAAAGTGTTCGTTGCAAGATATTTCAACACTTTATTTAACATGAGAATTTTTTATAATACATATTTATAAACATACTGTGTGGTATTGTCCTATTTATAAAACATAAAATCCCTCATTTTTTGCACAAGTATACAGAATTAGATTAGCTGCTTATTGCATGTGAAAAAATAGATGTAAGTTGTAATGAAGAATGATCTATTCAGAGTGTAGCTCTTCTTTGCATTCAAAGCTGTGCTTACTGCAATCCAGTCTTTGTTTTTCTTGCATTGTAGACAGCTAGTTTGTAGAAGTGCTTTGTGAGGAAAGAGGTAGGATATGACAGCTGTTCACTGAAGATGTTCCAGTTTAAGTGGAAAATTCTTAAACTGCTTTACTTCCAAAAGTAAAGTTTTTAAGTCTTCATTCCCTACTCATGCTTTATTATATTAAGGCAATTTGGTATCATTCCTTAGCTACAGTAATAAGTGTATGGAAGTAGGAATGTTGGCTTAGTAACCTTAGGTTAAAAAGGTTAATATAAAGGCTTTTATTTTGTGGCTGCACCGATGTGCAAGCTGAAAACTGACTCACTTTGAGTCCTTAGTTTCAGACTGCCTCACTCAGTGTTTTATCACCACAGGTCAGAAGAATGTTTCATCCTATCCAAAACCAGCACACATCAATAGACAATTGGTGAAACAGTCTTATTAAATTCACAAATAACTAAATTTGACCAATTCATTTGCATCTGTTAAAAAAATTGAAAGTTGCTTAAGACAGTTTTAAGTTAAAAATCCATAGTTAATTATGAATTTAGTTAATCAGAAGAAATCCAATTTCTCTAGGCCTCATTGGGCTTCAAATGTAAAAGATTCAGGCCAGCTGCATGTGAATGTCCTTCAGTTGCATCCCGATAGTCTTCTTAGCCATATCAAGTGTAAAAGCTCAGTGTGTATATTCAGTCTTAACAAAGATCCCAGTCTTCACACACATACAGCATTTTTACTTTTCAGAGCTCTTTGGAGGGGTTATTATTCCTCCCGTAGATACTGGTGATAGCTGACTGGGTACAGCTACTTCATAGTTAATTTCATCCTATCCAACAAAAAGAACAAATTATTGTGATGAAAAAGAAGCTACTTTATTGTTAATTTCATTCTATCCAGTAAAAAGAACAATTATTGTGATGAAAGGGGCAAAAACCTTCCTAGCCACAATGTGTCACCTCTTTGGAAAGGTAAAGTAATCACTCTGCAAAGTATGTTGGGCCAAAAGGGAGTGGGTGGTTCAAAGTCACAGAGAGAGAGAGATCTCCTGGGGCTGAGGGTGGACTTTAACCTGGGTCTCATTGGATCTTGGCCAACACTTTCACCACAATACTACACTGGCTTTCACATCTCAAGGTTTTTTTTATGTTGCCTATTGATGATCATTCCTTGCAAGAATAATTTGAGATCACGGTAGTCAAATTTTACTAATCTCAGTCATCATTTAGGCATTATTAAATCAGAAAGTTTAGAATTCATAACAGTAGCCAAATTGTCAGCAGCTGGAACTGAAGCTGGAAATCTCCACAGATGACCGTATGGTCTAACATTTTCTGCTTACAACCCTTTTTGTTCATGGCTAGCTCAATTACTGTTCTTTAGATTCCAGGTACTCCTCATCCCAATGTTCTAGGCCTTGCCTAGATCATGCTAGATCAGGGGTCTTCAAACTTGGCCCTTTTATGACTTGTGGACTTCTCAACTCCCAGAATTCCTCGGCCAGCATGCCTGGCTGAGGAATTCTGGGAGTTGGAGTCCACAAGTCAAAAGGGCCAAGTTTGAAGACCCCTGTGCTAGATGGAAATATGATTTTTGTCATCTCAGGATCATAGGAAAATGCATACTTTTAGCAAATAACTATATTAAGTAGGAAAGAGATAAAGAAGCATTCTTTTAATTCCAAGGAAGTATAATCCCAATGGAAGACCAAACATTTAAAGAGAGAAAATTCATTCTTACCAACATATCCAAATAGTTTGTATGGGTTTGTATGTTATGTCTATCTTCCACTGCAACCTTCTTGAAATTTTTCAATTTCACTGGTATCTTTTTTGCTACTTTGAAAAATGGTTCCATCCATTCTACGCATTCTGCAATACTAGCCCAATCCAATCCTAAAAATGAAATGAAGCAATTTACTGTAGCTACCTGAAATACTCGAATACTTGACATCTGTAATACACAAATGTTGTCTCAAAGCCTCCTGGTTATCTTTTACTTCTGTTAACTTGCAAGGCTGGAAGAAACCTTTGCATTTCTCTGAACACTCTAAATTATTACATATCAGTTAGCAGGGCAAGGAGGCTATCCAAGGGCACAAAGAGTGGAAAATAGCTATACAGCCCTATTTTCCCCATCATTCTTTATACTGTTTTCTCCATCTAATGTTCAAGACAAAAGAGAGAGAAAAACAAAACAACAGAAGGAACATTTTTAAAAAAGACAAGAGAATCTCATTACTGTTTGGATAAGGTTCCCCAATTCATACTGAGACAATATTTTTAATCATGCCTAAGATAGAAGTGAAAATTGGCCATGGAAATGATAGAAAAATCTATTTAACGTGTGGTTGAAAAAGAAGGCAAGGCCCAGGAAGGAGGAAGTGTCAGGATGAAAAAAGAAAGCATTGTATTGAAAATTTAGATGCCATTCTCCAGATGATCTACCTGCTCACACTTTAATTAAGCTGAGAAAACATACACACACAAACACACGGGGGGGGGGGGATACTACAATTTATCACTTATAATCATGTCATGAATATGCTAAATTTATTAAATGTTGTGCCCTTCAACGTCTTATGACAGTTGCAGACTCACATACATTAACTTCCAAAAGCGAAGAGAAAAATACACAATTATTCATAGTTTACCATACCTGAAACCTTCTTTACTACTAGTTCTGAGGTATGATAGCAGAGGGCAGCAGCTGCCAATATCCTATACTGGAAATCCAAAGAATTGACATCTAGAATACAGAGATCTAAAAGCTGTGGAATGACATACATATCATTAGAAAGAACTTTACAAGTATAACAATGCATCAATTGTTGCTCAATATAAGCTCGGTATAAAATCTACAATATCTTTCCCACAATTCTTATATTAGAAGCACTCCTATTTACTGGCTCATTAGATCTGCATCTGACTCATAGCCTATATTTGTTATGTGTGTCTGCCTCCCAATCAGTGTTCATTTCTCATGCAAAGCTGATAGTAATTGCCTTTTTATACGCTGAAGCTGCGCACAGACAGCAGCTCATTATGGCTCAGGACTTTCATACTTCAAAGCCCAGCCAATTGAGTGTTTTGCTTTCCTGCCTACAGTAATCTGCAATTTGGTTTGCAGGCTTAGATTTTCTATCCACTTATCTATTTTCTTGGCCTTTAGTAGATCTATCTAGATTCAGTTTATTGAATTAAATAAATTATGCATCTGCATTAAGTGAAAACCTAGCTAAGTGCTACTTCAAGGTCAAACAGATTTCAGACTTGCAGGGTCTTTTCTGCCCTTTGACTGAAATCCAGAGATCAAGCCATAAATGCAGAATTAAGGAATTTTGAGCCAAAAGTTTTGTTTTTAGAACCTTAACTAACTTAGTATAAATATGTCTCCCAGCTTTCTTCTTTTGGATAGGGATTCATTTGTTTTTATTAAGTCAAGAACATTTGCATATCTTATGCAAATGAAACAAAAATCTACCAGTTAATATTTATATATTGATGAGTTACAATTATAGCTGGTTTAATACATGGAGATTAACACTCAGGTGATGCTATCTATAGGCTTCTTTGTCACATTTTAAAGAAAGTTAAAACTAGTCCTTTTTTGCATCTACACTACAAGAATTCAATACACTATACATTAAAAAAAAAACGTTTACAACTGTTGACTGCTGTAAAATCTCTTTAGAATACAGTTTCAAGAAAAATTAGGCCTCTAAAACAATTCAAAAGCAACGTTTCTTAACCCCAAAGAACAACACATTAGAGCTCATACAATGAAGTAGAGATGCAACTGGACAGCCACTTGTCTGAAATGGTATGGGGTCTTCTGCTTGAGCAGGGGGCTGGACTAGAAGACCTCCAAGGTCTCTTCCAGCTCTATTCTGATTGATTGATAAGCGGGGGAAACTTCATAGGTAAGAACATAAAGCAATTCCAGATTATGGCTTCCTGCCCTACATTCCTAATGCTATCTAAAATGACAATAGTTTTACTGTCAGTAATATCAGTTGTTCTTCCAGCTTTACATGGCATGCATGCTAAAACAGAAACCTACCTGTGCTATTTCAATAAATTTGTCCTGAGAATATTGAGGTAGCAGCACTTTGGGAGCATCCTTCACTGCATCCACTTGAAGGTAAAGATTCAGCCAGGAGATTACTGTCACTGGGCACAACTCCCACTTAAGAGCCTACAATATTTAAACATAATGTTTACAGGGCTGTCTATTGAAGTGGTTTAGTTTTCAGATTGTGTGATATCCACAACAGATATTGTCGAAGTAAATAAGCTTTCATTATTTTATTCTCACAAACAGCAGAAGAGATAGCATTCTTTATTATTTCATTGATATGTTCTTATTTTCATATTTAACAACATGCTAATTTTTCAATGTGTAAAGTTACTGGAAGGGATGAACATTTAAATCAAAGCATTTTGCATAGGCCAGATGTACAATCTGAAATTCTAGATCTTCATGAGACCTCCAAAGTCTCTAAATCCCCCCTGAAACCTACCACAGATTCGTAATTGAACGTAAGACCATGGGAATATTATTAAATATATGGGGATTTAACTATTCAGTTAAATCACACAATCAAGTTTTATGTTTGGTTTATTTATTTGTTTGTCTAACCTCAGCTACATTTAGGAGTATGACTGCAGAATTCTACTCAAAAGCTAAGGACATCTCTCAGCCTGAAAAAAAATGGTAATTTCTGTCAAGTCCTACAGCATTCTGGAAATAATCCACTGAAGAGATCCCATTCTGAGCAAGCCGAACAAAACATTCTGTGATAAGGCTAATGTGAGTAATCTCAAACCAAAAGTTGTTCCAGCTTCATATACTCATTTATATATAGCTATTTGTTATATCAGACCACTAGCATGAGCAATTCCTAGCCCTAATTCTTCTTTAGCTTAGTAAGGCAGTTAGAATTTTCTTCCATCAACTATTATGCTGGAAAGAAATAACTTAGCTTAAAATAACTCACTTTTCCTTTAAAGAGGATGTTTCCCAGCTGATTAGTAATATATGTAGAACTTTAAGGCAAGAATTAAGACATAGCATTTATAAAGCAGTATTTAAAAACAGTTCAGATAAGAGGTTGGTAAATTAATTTCTAGTATATCAGTTCCAGAAGGAAGAGTTCAAATTGTTACTATCCCAGTTTTGTTACCTTTAATATAATTAGTTCCATCCTTATAATGTCATCTTCACTGCAAGCACCATCAGTAACATAAGCAAACTCCTGCAGTTTAGGAGCATATATCTCCTTAAAAAAAGAAGAAACAGTGTTAAAACAGACTTTGCAGAACTGATTATCAGTTTTCTACATCCCTATGCAATACAAATATATATTTTAATTTTACATCTTGGAAGCTCAATTCAGCTACTGATTTTTTTTTATTTCCCACAGAAAACATAATTGACTACATAGATACAATCTATTGAGTATCTATGCAATCCCAGATATATCAGAAATCCACTGATAATTCTCCTGTCTCTGGTTCAAAACTGCCTTAATCTTGCAAAATAAAAAAAAACCAATCTACAAATAACTGTCGGCTATGCTAGGATATCTATTCCTAAACTGCATCAGCTTTCCAAATCTTTAGAAATCTCAATTATTTAACTTAAATGAGTTTCTACATACTGAGTAAAATGACACGGTAATTGTTTCACATGCATTTATCTTCCCAAATGCCAAAAAAAAAAAAAAAAGGCAAGGAATTAACAGGACATCTTAAAAGCTGACCATAAGTGCTTTGTTTTTAGTGAGTCTAGGTCAGAAATGTCCCCACAGCCTATGAAAGGGGACTCATTTGGATATTTTCAGGAAGTTTCCTGAAATACTTTTTTTTTTTTTCCAGAAAAGACTATTTCATCTGATCTCAAGCCTAGTCATACTTATAAGAGCCCATCAAACTTCTAAAATATTAGCAGATTAGCTGCAGAAGCTGTGTTTCCTACTTGGTCACCAAATTCACCTAAATCTATCCAATACTTCCTCAACTGTCATAACAGGATTAGATTTTGCAAGTTATGTGAGCTATGTATGGGGGATTAGGCCTTACAGTTTTTATTTGACTGAATATTAGATATTTAAGGCCTTTTTGATTATTTTGCTTACTTGCCTTTATTTTACTCCTGGTAACTCCAAGAACAACTGGAGTCACTGTGATGTAATAATGATTGAAGTGCTGACTTGGAAACCAGGAGACTGAATTTTAGTCCCACTTTAGGCACGAAAGTCAGCTGAGTGATTTTGGGCCAGTCATTCACTCTCAGCCCAAACCACCTCACAAGGTTGTTGTTGTGAGGAAAATAGAAGGAAGGAGTTACTTATAATGTAATAAAGGTGGGATAAAATGTAATACGTAAATAAAACAAGCACATGCAGTTTTCTAGACAAGCACATTTTCAAAAGTGGTATACCATTGCCTGAAATAGTTTTTCTGGTTGAAAACTCCAGGGAATGAGTTTTAAAAGTCTATATACTATTGCGTGGGAGCTCAAGGCAATTTAAATTGGGATTTCCTTTCATTTTCATCTCCATAAGAATTTCCATCTTCATCTCCTAGTGAAGAAGACTGGCAAAGGGAGGAAGACTAACCCAAAATTATCTTGTGAGTTTTCATGGATGAAGATAGAGGGGGAACAGGGTCTCCTCAATTCTAGCCCAACACTAAGTATAACCAAGTAGCTGTAGAAATGCATCACATATCTCTACTTACCTCAAGCTTGGAAGCAATGAACAGGGTTGTAATTCCTATAAGCTGAAGCATGGTTTTATTTATGTCCTTCTGAGTCAACATGAATCTATCAAAAAAGTCTTGGGCCAAATAGAATGTTTCTCTATGAAGTGTGTATACTTCACATACCTGTAATGAAATACATAGCAAACAGTATTCTGAATAGCCAGTGAAAGTTTCATTTTGATATTACATGACCTTAATTTTAAATCAAAATTAATAAGGTGGAAAAAAATTCTTGCTTGGCACTGAAGAATTTCCAAAATAAATATTTACAATAAAATCTAATATATAGTATTTTTAAAGAATGTCTAGTTTCTTTCAAATTTAAAATTCTGTACCTCTTTTTGTTAGATCTACATTGCCCCTGACATTTACTAAGTGCAGATAAATTCTACACATATTCTTAAATTTGAAGCAGTTACAGTATTTAAAACACTCATAGTATCTATAATTAGCGGGTACTTAGAAACCTCCTATAAGAAACTTTAGTTTTCACTATTGATAAAGTACTAGGAAATTTTCCATGTTTCTAGTAAACATTCATATTATTTCTGATAATTTTTCTGGGTATTTGGCATCACTAGACTATCATCTAAAAGTAGTCTTCACATAATATAGGATAGTATATAAGATTATTCTACCATGACTAGCAATAACAAATTAATAACCAATTTGTCCCAGAACACTCAATTATCTTTAAGCATAACAAAACTTGGTATATCTGAGATAATGTCTTATTGGAGGTAAGATCAGAATATATTAAAATGCTGAATATTTTTTGTATAAAGCAAGTTGTTTATCTAACCCAACAAAAAAGAAAAGCTCTGTAAAAATATGTGAACTGTAGATTACAGAGAGAAATACTGGCAATAAGTAATAGATGAAATGAAATCAGAGAAAATGCTTAAAATTGAAATAATTGATCTTTGTTCATAAAAAGATGGTTTCCCCTGTCCAGTCATATCTGACTCTAGTGGGCAATACTCATCTCAGTTTCCTAGCTTGAGGGAACCAGTGTTGTCTGAAGACATTTCCATGGTTACATGGCCAGCATGGCTATACGCCGAGGCACACAAAACGCTGTTACCTTCCCACCGAAATGGTATCTATTTATCTACTCACATTTGCATGCATTTGAACTGCTAGGTGGGCAGGAGCTGGGGCAAGAGCAGAAACTCATCCTGTTGTGTGGTGCTCAGGCTGTCAACTTTCCAGCTGACAAGCTCAGCATCTTTAACTGCTGAGCCAAGGAAGACTTTAATCTATTTGTCCCCTACATATGATCCTTGGATTAGTCTTATATGGATGAGGAAGAATATTGCAATTCTAATCAATTGTATTTAAATAAAAGATTCAATGAAGTTAATCGATTTTGTTCTAATAATTCTTCACATGCAAAGTAAGCATATCTGGGGCTGGAACCATACCATAAGCCTTCCATGTTGTCATTACAGTGCCTTTTCTGTTGCCTTGCTCTCTCTCTCTCTCTCTCTCTCTCTCTCTCTCGCTCTGTGTGTGTGTGTGTGTCTGTGTGTCTCTGTGTGTGTAACATGAAATCCTATACATGTAGGTTTGATTCCTCAATCACATAATGGCTTCTGATACATGAAACATTTAAAGTTGCAAGCTTGCAAGTATTCCTTTATAGATGATTTGTGGATGCATGTAGTTTAAGGAGACAAGTGAAGCAAACAGGTGGGTGGAGTTAGTAAAACATCTTTCTTACTACTTTATTGAAGAAGGCTGATATGTTTCAGATTTGATCGTAAAATACACCTTTCTCTTTTAATATTATTTACTGAAGAACTAGAAGTAATATTAAATCCTTAATTTAAAACTGGTGCTTTAACTTAACAAGGAAAATATACATTGTTAAAAGTAAGCAAATTAAATGCTTACGATTTTTGGGCACTATGCCGTTCCCTCAGTGATGTTTTACAATCTTATTTCAATACTTACCTCTAGAAGCCAATCCAGTAGGACTGATCTCATATGTGGCTGTAGATTTGAGTGTAGTGATGTGAAATGCTTGCAGTGAGAATATTTGTTTTCTTTTTTGAGAATGTTGAACCAAACCTCTCTAGAACTTCCCCAGCTAAAATCAAGATAAATAATAGAATTTCAGATAAAAGAAAAAAACAAATTTGCAAATTTGCTTTGGCACAAGTATTTGATTCTGAAACTAAATGTTTCTGTTTGGTGAACCCAGTTTATGTTTAATTTCTTAAAGAAAACATATTTTAATAGTGGTTCTGTTAAATGCTGTGAAATTAAGTCCCATGATTTTATTTATTGTATTTCCTAGTTGTTTTTCAATACTGTGTTTCATAAATACAAAAAAAGCCAGTAGAAAAATAAACATAGACATTTTACTTCAGACAAAACTGTAACACAGAAGATTGTTATGTACAAAAGAAGTGGAAAACAAAAAAATAGCATGAACAAGATCAAAACACATATTCTATGCAAAGCTATAGCTTATCTTAGACTTTTGAGAATTTTTAATCCTAAATTCTACTGTCTGCTTAAAAAAATAGGATGTTTATTACGCAGCAACCATACCAAAATGAGTTCCACATTTTAAAAATCAGTTAGCTGTTTTATTTACACCTGAAGCCCCAGCACAAAAATACTCATGTTGGTCAGTTTTAACAACAAAACAAATTGCTTTATGACAATTTCATACTTTAGGAGAGGAGAGGTCACAAGAAGACATGGTTCATCTGTTATATGAGCTCAGAGCTCCCATTTTCCCTCTCAAAATGGGGGGGTGGGAGAGGACTGTACATCAACCATATTGAGGAAATACAGCTGTTATTTTCAAGTGTTGCTACTGGAATGAAAGATCTTCAAATGACTATAATCAGGTAGTTTTCTCCTGGCAAATAGTCATTTGTATTCCAATTGTCCATCAAAATTTGAGATTTTAGCATTACCTCTGAAAATATGTAGAACACTTAGACTAAGACCAAAACATTTGAAATAGCTACACTGGTGGGTTCTTTATATGTTCCATATATCACTGGAGCCAAGTTAAGTGTAGCCCTTTATATACCCTCCTTAACAATAGTTATGCACAGTGCTTTTTTTGTAAAAAAAAAAAAAAAAAAAGGTGCTGGAACTCACACATGTCATACAACCCGCCTTGCCTACCCTACAAGGTTTCATCCAAAAAAGATGCCAGAACTCCGTTCTGGGCGTTCTATGACAAAAAAAGCCCTGGTTATGCAGGGAACAAGTTCTGCCTCCCCAGCTCTGCACAGAACCCACTGGTGCTAGTCAAAGCACTGCTGCACCCAAGCATGGTTTATCACTCTCTCTGAATTGTTAGGCACATTGTCCAAATGCAGGATGACATTACTTTAAGCCTATTTAAGGAAACTACTGTATCTAAGTAACATGTATTTGAAAGTAGCATGCTATATGTCTTTTTTTTAGATAGCACATTTAATGCTTAGGTATAGTTTAGCCATAGCTGTACACAGGGCTTTTTTTGTCATAGAACGCCCAGAACGGAGTTCCGGCACCTTTTTTGGATGGAACCTTGTAGGGTAGGCAAGGCGGGTTGTATGACGTGTGTGAGTTCCGGCACCTTTTTTTTTTTTTTTTTACAAAAAAAGCACTGGCTGTACATGAGGCTTTCTGAAGGAATATCCTATTTTCTCCATTGATATATCAATACACAGCAATATTTTAAATTATTTTCCATACATCTAGCGTACCTAAGATCCGGTAAAGGAGATGGATTTATGAAGAGATTTCTAAACCTGTATTTTTTGAATCTGGAGAAGTCTGTGGTTGTACTTTCTTTGTGTGGAGTTTCTATTATTATGCAAGGAGATACACCGCCTGATATTGTGGATGGCCAGCAGCTCTAAAAATAAGATAATAAAAATATAGTTTTCAGATAGTTTTTTTGACAAACAGCGATGTTTTTATCCCACCCTTGAAAAACACATTTTTAATACAGATTTATGTCATTCATGTTATCAGCCCATACTCATTTTAACTAAGCAATTATATTCTGGGAACTAAAATGCAATGTTTCCATAGTGAAAAATGGTCTTCATAAACAAATTACAACATTAAAAGCATGCCATGCATCCCCCTATGTGTTTATTAAAACTAGATTCTGCCAATACAGGAGTGAATAAAATCTTCCCCTTATATTGAGTCCACGTGTACTTTCTAAATTACCACATTTTGAAGAACGGAGTTCAATTATATTTCAAAACAGTATTATACAGATCAACCATACCTTAATTTCATATTGATATCCCACATTTTCTTCATCTATCTTGGAGTCCTTTGGAAAACAAACAAAAATCATTAATACCTAAGCAGCAATGAACTAATATCCAGTTCTTCAGATTCACCAAGAGCTTCTCAAACAATTGGGACACAAGGACAAAAACAATAACACTTTAAATGCATGGCTTGTTTTTCAAAGTATTTATCAGATCCTGATATTTATCCAACTTTGTTTCATGATTAAACAGCTGAACAATCAATGTCAATTTTATATATTTAATAAGTAAAGGAAATTCTGTTGTATGATATCAAATATTTCCACCAAAGTGATGCAAGTGCCAAACTTGAGGTTTCCCTGGGTCATAGTCAAGGTGTCAGATTTTATTCAGGAAGATATGCACTCAAGGTCCCACTCAATCAGATTTCATGTGTGTGTTTGGAACAGTTAATCTTCTCAAACTACCGTGCAGGATTTTTGTGGTGGAGCCGAGAATAGATATCCATCTAAGCCAACATGATTTCTCAGGAAAAAAATAGGCATAAATGCACTAATGAATTGGACCTTTAGTATTTGTAGATCTTTGGCATATGCTTGAGATGGTAATACCATATACATACATACATACATACACACACACACACACACACACACACAAAGGGAGTTAAATGAGTTGCATCCAAAGGAGCATGTTTCTTTTGTCAGAATGATGAAAGCAGCATCGCAACATTGTGCTGCAAGTGCTGCGTTTTTATGTATGCACAACATCACAATGAGCTTACAAAAGCGGCAATGCTGTTTTTGTCATTCTTCCCCTACCCTTGGTCTGCCCTACTGTATTGAATTATTCACTGGTCTTTGCATAAGGCCACCCCAGCTCACACATAATCTTTTTTCTATATGTGACTCTTAAAATTCCAACCCACCTGCATCGACTTTCTTTTTCTGTTCTGAAGTGACAATGGGACCTGTTCTTCTGGAGATGTGATCTGGCATGGCTGATGCAGTTTAGCTTGCAAACGGCTACTGCAGAAAGGAAAGATATTTTATTCCATCAGCGGCATAGAAGAGTGTACTGCTTTACCTGCATTGTACTGTATATTATATAAATGATCATTACCTTCGCCTGGACATCTTATTTGAAATTCCAGATTATTTCCCTGCAAATAACAGATCAGATGTTAATTCAAGCCATAATTTCGCTACCAAACACTAGCTTGTGAAAATTCTGGCCTTCAGTTACTTATTCTGAAAAAGTGATTCATTTGTTGCACCCCACTAATTGGGGGACTTGTCTCTATGTATGCATGGGAGCTGCATACTGCACCAAGACTTGCTACAATGACATAACATAAAGGACAACAAACAAAAGACCAATGCATAAATTTATGGCACATCCAAATACATGTTTCTGAAATCCAGGTTCTGAAATGTACATCCAGAACAAGCAAGTGCTCCACAGAAAGGCGGGCTCCTGTTTCCTCCTGAAAAGCCTGGGCTTGGAAAAGAAAATTCATTGGGCAATTTGCTCACAGCAGTCATGTTTCATCCTGGAAAAATTCTGCATGCCTGAATCAGGTAAATTGAATTGGTAGACTGGCACACTGTCTCAACCTAAGATAATAGATTTCTCTAAACCAGAATTTCTCAACAATACCAGCTTGAAGATGTGTGGACTTCAGCTCCCAGAATTCTGGGAGTGTAAGTCCACATATTTTCAAGCTGCTAAGTTTGAGAAACACTAGTCCAGGGGTAGGCAACCTTGGCTATTTTATGACTCGTGGACGACAACTCCCAGAATTCCTGAGCCAGCGTGGCTGGTTCAGGAATTCTGGGTATTGAAGTCCACGAGTCATAAAAGAGCCAAGGTTGCCTACCCCTGCACTAGTCTAATCCCTTAGAAGTAAAGGTTACCTTTGCATCTAGTCAATTTCGCCTACTTCCATATATTGCCTCATAGTAGCCATTTTGTACTATATTTAAAGATCCTGCTTGAGGCACCTTCTGTTTCTTTTCTCGAAAGCAACTACAAATATTTTAGCCCTGTACAGTATTAGTTACAATGAAGTGAGAATCTTATAATCCAGTAGTAAGTGATACAGATACATAGGATATACTGAAAAACTTAGCAGTTTACGAACTGTACCTTCATTAGGAGCTGGTTTTGTATCTGAAACTTTTCTAGGCACAAAAATACATACTGACTACTGTACAACTCCTGGTCTTTATTTTATCCATTATTATGATAGCTCATTATGACTATAAACAGATACATTGTGGTTTCTCTTGTTCAGGAAACCAAAAACAAAACAAAAACAAAAAAAAACTTCAATTCCCCCCTTCTTTCTGCTGGGCGGGAGGGGGCTGATTCTGTTCTATAGCCTTTGCTTGTCAAGCTGGAGGCAGGAGCTCTTAAAATGCCCCCATTTCTCCTCTCTTAACAACCCCGCGCCAATTTGCAGAGAGCGGGTAAGTGAAGAAGGCGGCAACAGGAGGCTTCATTCTCTGAGCGTCCTCCCAATTTCCTCCCGGGTCCCGATTGTCGCCACTCCTAACCGCCTGGTGTGGGGTGCTGGGTCCGGGGGATGCAAGTAAAGGGGGGAGAGTGGGGCGAAATAATGCCTTGCTAAATTTAGAAGGGGGGGGGGAGATCACAAGCGGGAACCGGGGTGGGATGGAAACACCCCTTTAAATAGAGTCACACAGAGAACAGGAAACCTTTCCCGCCTTCAGTTACTTATTCGGAAAAAAATGCTTCATTTATCGCACCCCGATAGTCGAAGAGGGACTTTTGACAGAAGTATGCCAGGGGGAACATAGGAGCCCCGATTCCTCCCCCACTCTTTGCATTAAGGTTTCCCTCCAAATAGAGCAAATCCGGACACCCATACCTCCCCTTCTCCCCCACCCCAGGACGGCACCGATCAAGAGCCGGTCTTTCGATCCCCGGGCAAATATTGTGGGGGGGTATTTTGGAGGATAAACGAGCCCCCCCCCAAAAAAAAACTGGCTCTCTCCCGCCTTCTGGTGAGAAAGCGCCTTCCACCTTCGCGCATGCCCGGCACCCCATCTGGGTTGGGGGGGGGGTGAGAGAAGGGTAAGTGCTGGGGCAGCCCGGGAAATGAACGGGCGGGCGGGCAGGCGGGCTCCCCCCACTCCACCCTCTTGCAACGCGGGAGGGACTCTGGCTCTCTCCCTCCAAAAATATCTGGCACTTCCAGCAAAGGCAGGCCGATCGAGCCGCGTCTTATCTTAGGGTTTGCCCTACACCGAAGGCTCATAGCTCCCCACTTCGGATAAGGCTACAACCCCCACACCCCCAGCGCTAAAAAGAAAAAAGCGCCTCTTCCCATACCCGGGATTCCCTCGGGGGGAGGGGAGAGATGAAACCACCCAGAAGCAGCTCTTTTTTCCATCCGAGGGGCAGACAACCCTCTCTCCCGCCACGACACCCTTCGAGCTGACCTCCCCGAGGTCGGATGGGCTGGGGGTCCCCGTTATTTCTCCCTCCCCGCCTCACTCTCCCTCCAAAATGCAAGCGGGCGGGCGTGCATCCCGCCTTCTGGCTTCCTCCCCTGGCGAGAAGCCTCGCGCCTCGGCCCCGCTGCCAATCGCTCAAGGATGCCCCCCGTGGACCCCTAAAGACCCCCTCAGAATCTTGGGGCACAGCCCCCCCAAAGCATCTCCACAGCCGCTCCCCCACCAGAGCTTCCTCGCGTGGCGGAGGAAAACCGGGGGGAGACGGGCAGGGCAACCCCCGCGCCCTCTCGGGCATCCTCCCCCTCCCCGCCCGAGCACCCCGCACCGCACCTCAGCTGCTTCAGCCGCGCAGAACTGAACTGTTCTCAGCTGGCGCCGGCGCCAAGGCTCTATATGGGCGACGCCTGCGCATGCGCCAGCGTGGCTCCCGGCTCGTCCCTCCAGTCCGCGCCTGCGGTTCCCGGGCTGCGGATTCTCCCGCCCGCCTTGTCCTCCGTGCGCTTCACCCCGCATCCAGGGCCGGGGGTACCTCCGCGAGAGAAGGCCGCTCCCCTCCACCCCAGCAACAAGAGCCCCGCTTAGTCTGGAGCTGCTGTCTCCTTTGGAGGTAGAGGAGAGGAAGACTTGAAAGCCGCTTCTCAAAACCGGAGCCACGGGGGCGGGGGGGAATCTCTTTGCTGCACCCGCTCGGCCGGCTTCGCAGAAAGAAGCGCGAGCCGGAGGAGTTCTGCTCCTGGCTGCTTATTTCCCCCACATACACACGCCGGCGATTGCGCAATAGCGTGCCGCTCAGTCACTGCCGGCGACCAGCGCGTCCTCCTTCCCCTTCCAGTCCCGCCAAATGTGCTTCGCTGACATCACTGCTTCAAGCGGGCTCCCAGCAGGGCTGACCACCCTCGGCTCGCCAGTGGCGCCTGGTGCTGCCAGCCCGGTAGCTCCAAGAGGGTCTGTCGCTCCCTGGAAAGAAGTGGTGAGATGCCAGATTTGTACCCGGGGAAGCAGCCCACGGGGATAAAACGAAGCCCTTTGCCAGATTCGTTTGCCCGAGGCAAGGCCCGCGCGACCTTTCCCAAGGTCTTTCCTCGTTCCCACGTGCAAGATACGGGTTTCCCCCTGGCCCCAATCCGCGTTAAGGCCATTAGGCGCAGCACCGCCTCGGGGAGCTCGCGGAACCCGACGCTCCCCGGGTTTCAGCGAGACCCGCTGATTTGTTTGGCGCTTTGTCGCCGCCCCTGGGTGGAGTCAAGCGGCGCGCCCCAACCAATGAGAAGGGAGAGAATCTCGGCAACGTGGAGTTGTCAGCAAAATGTAAACACAGCCGGTTTGAAGGGTGAGTGAAAAAAAAAAGAAACGCTGCTCTGCCTTCAACGCGGCGACTGCAACCATGGCTTCTCTAAACAGGAAGGGCGGTTGTAGTATTTTCTTCGGAGAAAACATTGCAAAACTTTGTACCTTTTGTTGGAAACAAACCCCATTAAACCCGATGGGTTTACAGAAGCGCAGAGCGTCATTCGGCTTTAAGGAGGAAGTGGAATGGCATCGATTTCCTTTTGCACCTCCTGACCATTTTCTTCGGATAGGGAAGAATTTTAGATTTGCAACTTTGGATTTATCTCTTCTTAATGAGTTGATTTGAAAATCCAAGTCTTAATTTTTCTTCCCACACACCCTGTTAGAATGCTACTAGTCCACTCTGTTCTCCTGGCAGATGCTCATTGCTCCTTGAGCCCAAGTGATGGGTGAGCATTGGCTCTTCTCTAAGGTCCACCCTAACAACCATACTGGTCCAGAACAGTATGAGAAATTGAAGGGAGACAGACTCTCCACTGCCTCAGAGCTGTTTCATTTATTCCATCTGAAGAGGAACATACTGACTTTAATGTTGAACTGTAAGAAGGTGCATAATCAGCATCTATTTAGATACTAACACAGCTGGCTGAACTACTCTTTGATGAGAAGTTTGCTTGTGTGAATAGTGTATAACATGAGAAGGGATATTCTAGAGGTTAATAACCATTATAAAACCTGAAATGGACACCTAGAATGGATGAGCCATCATGTTAATCATCTCCAGATAAAATTATGCCTAAAGATAAATGAATCAAACAGAGCCTACTACTTTAGTTCTTGTATAGTGTGTGTGTGTGTGTGTGTGTATATATGTGTATATATATATATATATATATATATATATATATGTATATATATGTATATATATATGTATGTATATATATATGTATGTATGTATATATATATATATATGTTTTCTGAGGTTTTCACGGGTGTTTGTATGTAGGTCTTTGGTAATTCGGGTTTTCTCCCGTGTAAAATTGAAAGTGTCAATTTTACACGGGAGAAAACCCGAATTACCAAAGACCTACATATATATATATATATCATTCTCTAGGCAGCTGTTTCAGAAACATCAACATATCTGCCTTATTTTCGAAAGGGTGCTCTCATCTCCCAAGGCCCTATTGCAGCAATATGATGGCTTCCTTAGAAAAAAGCAGCCCAAATGCAGAATTACACTGCAATTTTGAAGACACTGGAAATTGTCCTTGATGGTGAGCATAGAAGCAAGGGAAAAGATTAATCTATTTAGGGCAAATCTTGATTAGCTAGCAGTTCTCTGCTAGCTTGTTTGACCCACAAATGGGTAAACATGCCTGTATCCAAAGTTTCTCTGTGTTCAAGTAGGTGCAAAATAATTTTTACAAAATTTTTACATATTTTACAAATTTGATGCATTTGAAACCAGATTCAGAAGAGATGGGGGGAAAAAGACTAAAAATCTCAAGCAGCTGAAGTCACACCACTGGTTTACCTATTGTAAATAGTTCGGTGGTATTTGTCATCACTGATGTCTGTCTTGGGGTTCAGACTTTTCTAGCCCTGCAAAGAATTGCAGAGATGAAACTTTCTCTATGAAAAGAATTGTTCCACAATTACATTTCCCTTACCTATTGCAATTGGTATCAGGATTCTCCTTAGACACAAAGGGTATTTAATCACAGACCACAGTTGGGAGGTATCTTAGGAGATCATTTGGTACCTCACACTTCTCAGTGCAGAATCACTAAAGGAGGATTTTTCAATTCTTGATGTAATTTTATTAAAGTCAACAAAAAGCTAGCAAGCTTTTAAATCTTTAGTTTTGCAAATTGGGTTAAATCTGAAGTGTGATGAGTAATCTATGCCTGCTCCACTCCTACAGAGGTTATCCCCACAGCATTCCAGTAAATACTTTTTGTCACTGCAGTTATTTTGCAGTGACACGTGCACACGCGCGCACACACACATACACAGAAAGAACTGATGGAATATAGAGCAAACATTGGATTCTGAAAACTCTTTTTATCAATTGGCCTTTTTATTGACTGTTTCTCCAGAGCACATTATGAAACAAAATACTTAAGTTATATAGATGGGTTACTATGATTAATTTCCCTTTTTTTCTGGAGACCCTTAAATCCTTTTATTTGACCTGTTAGATTGCTACCTTATAAAGCAGGGCAGAAAATTAGATGTGAAAATATCTGTGCCTCTATCACAACTGGCAAAGTGTTAATGTGATGAATTCACAGAAGAAATTGCAGCGCAGTATAGACCTGCCCTGTGGCCCAAAGGAATCGAAACCATGACCAAATGACAAGGATGCTGTTGCCCAAAATATAACATACACAAGGAATAGATGGGAGAGAAACTGATCTGAAACAAGGCCTTCATTACAAAATTCCTGGTCTGGCTATTCTTTGAGTGTAATAGCAACAATTTACATTGATAATGTGTCCAAATAGAGTCAGGTCAATATTTTACCATTAATATATCAATTTTTAAAAAACATCCTACAAAGAAAACTCAAAAGACATCAATTTCCCCAGGTGTGATTGAGTGATTCATACATGTTAAACTGCCCAATGGATTTGCTGCAGCTGCCAAAAAAGCCAACACAGTGTTAGGCTGCATTAACAGAGGGATAGAATCAAGATCACGTGAAGTATTAATACCACTTTACAATGCCTTGGTAAGGCCACACTTGGAATACTGCATCCAGTTTTGGTCACCATGATGTAAAAAAGATGTCGAGACTCTAGAAAGAGTACAGAGAAGAGCAACAAAGATGATTAGAGGTCTGGAGGCTAAAACATATAAGGAACGGTTGCTGGAATTGGGTATGTCTAGTTTAATGAAGAGAAGGACGAGGGGGGATATGATAGCAGTGTTCCCATATCTCAGGGGCTGCCCCAAAGAAGAGGGAGTCAAGCTATTCTCCAAAGCGCCGGAAGGCAGGACAAGAAGCAACGGATGGAAACTAATCAAGGAGAGAAGCAACCTAGAACTAAGGAGAAACTTCCTGACAGTTAGAACAATTAACCAGAGGAACAACCTGCCTCCAGAAGCAGTGAATGCTCCAACACTGGAAGTTTTTAAGAAGAGACTGGACAGCCATTTGTCTGAAATGGTATAGGGTTTCCTGCCTGAGCAGGGGGTTGGACTAGATGACCTCCAAGGTCCCTTCCAACTTTATTATTATTATTATAGGATAAGCCAAACTAAACTGTAGTATTGACAAACACACTGGTATCCAACTTTTCTTTAGGCAGCAATCTTAAGACATCATCCTGAAAGAACAGGAGAGGTTCTGTTAATGTAACATCACATGATAGGACATGGCCAAAAGTTGTTGAACCATTTGTTGGTGGATTTAGTGGTTTGGATGCATTTAAGGAAGTGTGCAGCCACTGGGAGGTAAATGCTTCGATTCCATTGTATTGTTCAGCAAAAAACCTAGCCACCAAATTTCGGCAGCTAGTCTTAAAAGAGACCCCAAATGAGGCATGATAGACATGTGGCCAGAAACTGCTTACTCCTAGCCTAGCACAGTACTGTATGTAGACATAACCATAAAATACCTGCTTTGGGTACAGTCTATACTATGTGTTCTGAGCCTAATAAATTGGGACAATGTGGAAAACTTCTACTAATCACTCTGGTTTTCTAAATATAGGAATATTATCTTTTTGTGCATATACATTGAAATATACAGTCACTTTGCAAAACTTGTCTTCTTCATGGGAATAGATCATTGTAAAAATGAATGAAAAATGAGTCCCATGCATTTTCAAAACAAAAAGAGTGGAAAAACAATCAGATGAAATCTATTTTCTTTTTGTCATTCATTTTCAATTATCCTATATTAGATTCCTATTCTGGACCAGAGTTAATTGCTCACATAGAAATACAAGAATGGGAAGAAATAGACTATACAATGAAACTGAAAATTAACAGGCTAGAAATCCATCAAACTTGAGTAACTGGTTGAGTTTGAACAGCTTTTAAAATCTTGTTAAAAGTCCCCCCCCGCTCCGCCTTTTAATCCATCTGAAGAGTGACAGGTCTGGTGTCCTGTTTTAACAAGGGCCCGTTTTACAGCATTTTGCGCTTAAAGTGTGGTTAGTAGATGAATAAATAAGCAGAAGCAAAATGGTTAAGTTTTAAATGAATGGAAAATAAAAACGTTTAAGCATTAGAATGGCATGAGAAAAATGACCTTCCTTGCTCACCCACAGCAGTCAAATAGTTTTTATCAAATGACATGTCATTGGTGGAGATCAGAACTGCAGATTATGATGGAGCAGAAAGACAGGCAACATTATGCCCTCCTTATGGTCAGCTCGGATTCCAACAGTCCTCAGCTCCAGCCAACATGATCAAGGGCCAAAGACAACTATGAATCTGAAGTCTAACTCATTGCTTCTGAAGGTGCTCTATTGCTCCCTGCTGTAGGCGAATCAATTAAGGATATGGTGCTATATCAAAACCAACTGTCATTAGACAATGGGATTTCATAGCATAACAAGGCATATTTCCTTTTCATTCCAGGAGAAGAACTGAGTGTAGCAACTCTGATCATTTTGAAATGTTAAGTACTGTAACCTGTATATGGTATCAACAGGATGGCCAAATCTTGCTTACCAACAGTTCTGCCACAGATACAAGGAAAATGGCTCCACAAACAAGCTGCCATTGAGAATGCATAGGCTGATATACCGTATTTATCCAAACAGAAAGCCTCTTTTTTGTATCTTCAAATTCAAGTCTGGTGTGTACAAGTCATTGAAAAAGGCACAGTTTTGTTTATAATATGTATAAAACAGTTCCAGCAAAGTTATTGAAATACCATTCAACATAGCACAAGGCCTTCATTTTTACAAGTTATTACACTTGTTTTTTGTGGAAAAAAGATACAGATATATAAAAAGTCATATTCTAACCACAAAACACACATTGTTTGAAAAGCAACAAATTCTAATACTCTAATAGTTTCAGGCACATAATAAAACAAGCTATATAAATATACAAGAAAAGAGTCAGACTTAAAGTTGTATGTGTAAAAATTCCTTTCACCATACCATTATTTCCAATATTAAAAACTGAACAGGTATTTCTATTTCCCCATCACTAGCAAGTTATCCAGTAAAGACAGCAACTGTACCTCTCAATTAGAAGTCTTAACTTCAAATTCTTGCTAAAACAGGAATTCAGAAATAAATGTGGCCTTTATTTTAAAATTCCTAAAAGTAGACAATGAGAATACAATATTTTCTCGGGGGGAAAAAGATGAAGATGGCTAAGAGTTACTTGCTGGTACAGTACGTTATTTCACTTAATCAATTTAAAATCCAAGCCAAACATGAAAGGGGTTCCTGAGTTTTAGAAAAAAATACAGTGATGGTGTTGTGAATTTGACAAATAAGAGGTCCTGAGCGACTACTAAAACAAGGAATGCCTTTGCAGTTTTTAGAAACTGAGGGACAGGATTCAAGATTCAAATCACAGAAATTTAAGAGAGAAATATCTCTCCTGAATCCTGGAAGCCAAATGGCAAATTCAAATATGTATCAAACAAAAACAAAAACGGGACAACCAGAAAACAAACGAAAAGCTACTGGACTTTGCCATCTGTGGCTTTAAATTGCTTGTAATTCTTTGGACTTTTCTTTTGGGATATTTGACAATTAGTGTCTGTATAAAAGCATGAATCTTTTTTTTAGAATAACAAGGAAAAGTTAGTTAAACTTAAGTGAGGAATATACAGTTACACAGTGACAAATTTAGGTTGCCTAAAAAACAACAGGCAGAGAAATTTCAGATTTCTACTTCAACAATTATTCATTCCTTTTATAAACTATATTCCCGTAGTGTATTTTGAGAAGGCAGCTGTGAATTGCAGTTCTTTAAAAAAAAAATACAATTTTCATCAATCTGATGTAGATTGAATCTAATGGACTGAAATGTGGCAGATCATGCTTATAAATCAGTTCAAAATTGGAGGTGCAGCTTTTGGCCTAACCACAATTAATAAAACCTGAAGAAAAAACATTCTACACCTCATATTTAAATAAAACAGGATTTTGAAAAATGCAACACCCACACAGGCAATCATTCAAACAAACCAGGGCAGAAGACTTATGCATTTCAGCTCTATTAACCTCAACAGGTTTCCAGAACCTTTGATTGAATGTTGTGTTGTAAAATAGTCACTAAGTAACGTTACATTGTTTTGCGTAATTGACTTTAGACTAATGCACCAAGAAAAATTACTCACTAGCTTTGTTGACAATAAGAAGGAATGTTTCATTTTATCTGCTCTTTGCCACACTAATAATCTTTGTGTTTTCATACCATCTCCTTTGTCTGTGGAGATCAGGTGTAACCTGAAACCAATAAAATACAACACTGAATCTATACTCAATCTATAGCCATCTTGGGGCTGACTTTAAACTTGAAGTCTCAAACTTGAGACATCTGGCCTAATTTTGGAACTTTCTTACATCCTCCCTATTTCATTTTTATAGCTTCTTACCTGATTGAGAGTTCTAGAAAATGTTAGGTTAAATTTCAATGGTCTTTAACTATCAGCAAGTAATAGATTTTGGATTTCCCCCCAAAGGATCAACATGGCTTATCACTGCTTTTATGAAAAGTTTACTTTTGTTCTTCAAAATAGTCTTTCCCAAACTGGATGCTAGATATATTGGACTACCATCCCCATCATTTAAGAATAGGATGACTGGAACACATACTCAAAACCTGGTTCGCACTGATCTTCACTTGTAGGTCTGTTACATTCTACAAAATACTTTCTTTGCACAAGAAACTAGTAAACCATACTAAACCAGAGATTTTGAAAGCTATGTAGAAAGATATCAGGTTACACATTTTTCCTCTTCACCTTCCCTCTATTGCTACATAGAAAATAAATTCCGTATTAGGAATATAATGCCATTCAGGCAACTGTATTTTGATGGTTATGTTAATATTTTAAAAGACAATCTACAGTATTTTCAGATCATTGCAAGTGTAAGGGTGACCCTGAGAAATTCTGTAACTACAAGATGGCTGAAAGATGTCTTATATCTTGGCTGTAAAATACGAATATAAAAAACAAACAAACCCATCCATACCTAATAAAATTTATAAAGTCTCACAAAGGGAGGCAAAGAGGCACAATCACACAAACATTACTACACATACTGTATATGTTCACCAGCTACAAACCAAACATTGAAAAGGCATTCTGTGACGCTGAAATCAAAGTGGTTTTCAACTGAATTGTAACACTCAGTGATTGTGTAAAAACAACTCATGAGCATCCTAAGACAATTCTCACCTTCATTGTCTCACAACAGTTAGCCAATATTATTTCTGGGGAGAAAAATGCAAAACACTCAGTAATTATACTGACGCTGGCAAGGCTGGTGAACAAAAAATCCACTGTTCTTGAGTTGCCGTGTGTAGGGATCTCGGGCGAGATTTTGGCGACGGAGACAGTTTCTGTTCAGGGACTGTCTTTCACTGAACTCTTTTATCCACTGGGAAGGACGAAAACTCTTGGTACTTTGTTCAACAAAAGTTGAATGAGCAGCAAGTGCAGCAATGTAGCATTGGATGTGTTGGCCCATTTTGCTTTGGGCTTCGGATCTAAAATTCGAAGCAGAAGGATGGAACTGATAGAGCTGGTTATAGAGCAAGGACACGGGCACATGGCAGAGAGTTTTCATGGGTAGCCACAATAACGCATGACACAATGATTCATAAACTGGTCAATCACATTCCAATTTGAGGATATGTGGGCCCAACCTATGTATAGGTGGTTCTTGAGTTCCAACCCTAATGGATCCATCATGGTCATAAACTTGTGATTGTCGTAAATTGGATCGCCCACGTGACCAACCTGATTTTATGACCTTTTATGCGCTAGTCCTTAAGCAAACAAGTGGTTTGCTATGGGCTGGTTTTGCTGAAAATCAAAAGTAAATACTGATTTTCGACAAAAACGCCATAAAACATAGTACATGAGTGCAGAACACACTGCAAACAGCCATAAATGTAAGCTGATTACTGAGCGCTCTAAGTGTGCTAATGTGAACGGACCTGGGGGAGGAGGGGAGGGGGTTCGCCATCAAAACTTTGATCCCCGTTGTAAGTACCACCAGGAAGGTACGTCATAACCTAGAATGGTTGCTAAGTGAGGGGTTGTAGGTCAAGGAGTACCTGTAGTTACTTGATGGCTCACAACGTAGGTTAATACCATAAATCCTCTTTAATTTAACCAAGGGCCAAAGTCTGTGCAAATCCAGACATCTAGTATCACTGAAATGCAGTGAACAGCACTTTCCCCAAAGTGATACAAAGATACTATACTTCTTTCCCCAAAGGAAGTTGAGGGAAACCTTTGGCTGCATGGTCAACTGCTCATTTTCTGTAGGAAGAGGCTGGAGAAAGGGAGTGGAAGACTGAGGTGATTAACAGGGTTTCAAGTTAACAGGCAATTATACAGAGGGCATTAAGGAGCTCTAGATTCACATGTCCTGCATGAGGGGGGGTGTCAATCTTTTATCCAGTCACTGCCCCTTCACTTTCCCTTTTCCCTCTCCTCCTCCAAATGTAACTTGTGTCTGCAGTTCACCCTACTGAGAAATATGAATTTCACTTAATGCGCATTTTGCAACAGAAGAAATTTTGATGACGAAAAGTTATTGCCAAAAAGGTATCTTCCTGACAAGGCTCAGGAACGAAATCAGTTCCTCTACACTACAGTAGAGTTACTGAATGATGCACAGAGCAAAACTTTCAAATTTGGGGTAGATGCTAATAAGATTTGAGATGGCACCGAGAAAGGGATCCTGGAATCCTGATCATTAAGCTAAATGAAAATATCATCTCAATTTATGGGCGCTGTCAAAAATGTCAGCATCATACTTCAAAATATTAAGAATATTTCTGATCCTCTAAAGCAGGGCTTTTCAACCTGTGGTACGCGTACCACTTGTGGTACATTAACAAGTGGCAGGTGGTACGCAGCCCTGCCTAGCCAAGTGTAGTGGGGGAGGGAAAGAGCCAGCGCAGGCAAGGAGTTACAGTGAGAGAGTCCTCTGGAGCTGCAGAGTGGGTGGGGAGAGACAAAGGGCCCAGGCTCAGTTCTGGCTCACCCTCCCCCATGAGAAAGGAGGAGGAGGGGGTGGAGACAGGAGAGGCTATAAAAGGAGGCAGTTTGGGCTGGAGAGGGAGAGAAAGAAAAGCAGCAGCTTTGGGAGGAGGCGGAGTCAGCTCTAGCTGCACCGAAGGGAAAGAAGTTGAAGGAGGAGGGTGGGGGAGGGGTTGCCCTCCAAGAGGAATGAAAAAAGGCAGTAATGGCTGGAGGTGAGGAGGGAGGGAGGGGAGGGAGGGAGGGAGATGGAGAGTGGAAGGATTCTTATGTGCTTTTGTGACTTTGAAGTTCTGGGATTTGTGCAATGTGGCCTTTGTGTTCTTAAGGAGTGTTTGGCAATTTCTATTTGGCTGATGGCTGAGGTCTCGTGTTAGCTTCTATTGCTCTGCTATTGTTAGCTGTACGTTTTGCTGCAAGGGATTTTGAAGTATTTTTCTCCTGAATGGATTTTGTCTGTAGATTCCTTTACTTATGAATGGAGCCATTTGGGGAGGCTGCCTTAGCCGGCAGCCAATACTTACATTTTTTTCTTCTTCCTTACTTTCCTTTCTAGCCAGTAGCTAATTCTTAAAGGGGAATGTGTCTTTTTAAGCTAGTTCACTCAGCAGTTTGTCTTTTCTGTTTCTGGAGGCTATTCCTTGTTTGATGAATATATGGAAGAGAAAAAATATGGGGGGGGGGGGTCAAATTCTTCCTTCAGAAGGAGGTGGGCATGAGAAAGAGGGAGGCAGGGAAGGAGGGAGGGAGGGAAGTCCCGCCTTAGCACTTGGCCACCAGCAGCCCTGCCATTGACTTTACTTGTCAAAAAGTTGCAAAAGGGGATCACATGACCCTGGGACACTGTGACCATCATAAATATGAATCAGTTGCCAAGCATCCAAATATAAATCACATGACCCTGGGGGCATGCTGCAATGGTCATAAGTGTGAAAATGGTCATAAGTCATTTCAGTGCAATTGCAACTTTGAACAGGGTTTTTTTTTTGGTCATCAAGTTTTTGACACCTTGCTAGGTGGTACTTGAACATTGCCATACCCTAAAAGTGGTACAATCGGTGAAAAGATTGAAAAGCCCTGCTCTAAAGGGAAACTGTAGAGCTGCGAGAGGAGCAGAACCACCTAAGAGGTTAACAGAGGTGAAGCAGCTCTTGAACAAGAAACACTATGGCATCTGGAATGTTTCCTCTTCGAAAGATAGAAAAGGTTAAAATGGTAAAAATATATGAAATCAAGCATATTACGGAAAATGTGGCTACAGGATAGATTTTTTTTATGGGTATCATTTAATGGCACGAATGCAGAAAGAACACAAGTATTAAAAGGAATTAGTTCCTTAGAGTTTAACTATGGAAATAAATTGCCATCAGGTCTGGTAACAATGACCAATTTAGAACTGTTGAAAAGAGGATTTTGAAAATCATGAATAATCCAGCATATTGTCTCTCGAATCATAAGCAGCACAACCTAAAAACTTAATTGCTAGAAAGAGTGGAGAGGGCAATTATGTTTATGCTCTATTAATAATTTTCTTGAGCATAGATCGTTGGCTACTATATTATATATTAATTTTGAACTAACAAAGCCCTTGGCCTGATTCAGGAAGTCTCTTTGTCCATTGACTCCTTTTCCAGGCCTGAAAATCTTTATACTTGCCACTTTTACTAATACTGCACCTCTGGATTATCTTGATAATTGCAAAGGAAACAGGACTTTTTTAGTTTTTTTCTTGAAAATGTTTCGCTTCTCATCCAAGAAGCTTCTTCAGTTCTTGGATGAGAAGCAAAATGTTTTCAAGTAAAAGCTAAGAAAGCCCAGCTGCCTTTTGAAAAGCACCTTTGAACAACCATGATCTGGATGATGATTCAGACTCTCCATAGACATGCAAAGGAAACAATAATGTGGAGCAAAAATGAGCATTTCTCACTGATTTCAGTGCACTATACTTAGGTTTCACTTCCAAAGCTTATATCTCAAAGGTGCTTTTTTTTTTCTTCCAAAAGTGGACTTTGTTTTTTCCTTGAAGACATTTCACTTCTCATCCAAGAAGCTTCATCAGTTCTGGCAGATGATGAAGTTTCTTGGATGAGAAACGAAACATCTTCAAGGAAAAAACAAAGAAAGTCCAGTTGCCTTTGGAAAGAAAGAAAAAAGGCAGCTTTGAGACAATCATGACTTGGATGACTGAAAATCTCCATAGACACTTCCAATATTTATATATACGTCCTTTTCTGAATGAACGATAGAAGACTAAATCTGAAGTGTCACTGCACACTTGCCAAGGGCCACATCTCAATAGGGGACTCACCTTCAGCTCCTGCTATTTTCTCATCTATCTGCCTCAGTGCTTTTCTCACTCGCTCCTATTATCCATTTACAAGCAAGCAATGACAAAGATATTGATACCATACACCAGTGATGGCGAACCTTTTAGAGACCGAGTGCCCAAACTGCAACCCAAAACCCACTTATTTATCGCCGGGTGCCAGGTGGGCGTGGCCCACTGAGTGGACGTGGCTGTGGTGGTCATGGCAGACTAGGTGGGTGTGGCCAAGGTGGGCATGATCACCTCGATGTTGCTCTTGGGGACACCTGTGGGGGCCGGGCAGGGGGAGATCCAGAGGGTCTCTGGCAGGTGGGGCGGTAGGCAGGAGGTTTGTCCTGCAAGATGAGGTGAGGCAAGGCGAGATAGGGCAGGGGTGCCACTGTCACAGGGCAAGGCGAGGCAGGGGCCAGGGCAGCTGCTGCCTGACGCCATCGGCCCCTGCACACAGAGGCCAGTGAGCGCATGGGTACTGGGATGCATCTGGCCACGTGGGACCTCAGCGAGTTAGCAGGTGGCTGGTTGAAGAGGGACGGTTGCCATCTCTGGGGCATGGCAGGTGTGCCCACAGAGAGGGCTCTGAGTGCCGCCTCTGGCACCCGTGCCATAGGTTCGCCACCACTGCCATACACTCTGAGCTCAAAGAAGAGAACAAATGATAAACAGTGATGGAGGGCCAGAGTGGGGGAAGCAGAAGAAAAGCATTCTGCCCATAGCATCATTCACACCACTCATAATAATTTTAAATGCTGTCTTAATGTAATTTTCCCTATTTTTTTCACTTGGTTACTAGCACCTCTACAACTTGCCTGAATCAAAGAATAGAAAACATACCTATGATTGCTTTCATCACGGGATTCCACTTCCTCCTCCCTCTCCTCCTCCTCTTCCTCCTCCTGTTCTTCTTTTTCATCACAATTGTTCTTGTTGAGGTTGTGACAGATATTATGGATTGCATATACAGACATGCTGGGATGTTCAATGAGCAGATTTTCCAGTGGGCTGGTTTCTACTTTGAGAGTGGTTAAACCACCTGCTGTAAAACATGGAGGGGGAGTGATGAACCAGCTTTCTTCCAGGGGGCATGAGTCTAATTGGATGAAGCAGGATTCGCTGGCATCTGCCAAGCAGTCCAAGGAATCAGGCAGACAAGAGAAGATAGGCGAGTGGTCATCAGGAGGTGGTTTGCAGATGTTATCCACTTCCTCCTCCTCTTCTTCATCATCAACAGTAGAGAAGCTTGAACAGGAATCTGTCAGGAATTACAACAGTCTTTGAGATATACAAGAGCTGATCAAAGTAGTGGAGACTGGATATTCTAGAGTTAGCCTTCTAATAGCCAGGGACCTCTATACAGATTAACAGCATATATTTCAACTCATAGAGGGCCTAGTTATGGAAGATTAGTTTATGGGAACAATGTATAGTTTACAGAATTTATATATAGCTTTACAACATCAAAAATAATCAAGCAGTTCACATTAAGTACTATATATAATACATTCCATCAAATTAAAAATAATACCCAGAGAGTATACTGGGAATTAATTAATACCTATATCTTACATTTTATGTGTATATGTGTATATGTGTGTGTGTGTGTACGTAGAGAAAAACAGGAATCATACTAACTTAGTTTCAATATTTATATTGAAAATTCCACTTCCTTTACCTGAGGAAGGTACATGAATATTATCCCCTACTATGGATAAGAAGGATTTTCACACGTTCCTCTATCCTTATCAACTACAGCCAACATGACTTCTAGGATTGCTTTGGCCTTGCTGCCTATCAATCTGCCACCAAGTTGGAGAAAGCAGCCTTTGAGAATTTATCCTTTTGTTCAACAATAACTGAGCAAACTGGAGCAGGGACAAGAATGAGGAATGGCCGGTCTTCTGCTATAACCAATTGTTGAAGCACAGTGAAATTAAGCTAGTTTTGAAAAGGTGGGCTAAACAGCTTGAAGTTATATTGTTTTCTTCCTCACATCATCCATGTTTAGCCCGATATACTGCCTGCAAATAAAGAACTTTTTGGTATAAATTCTCCCATTTAGACATTCTGTTTAAAAGGTATCTTACCAATAAAATCTACCAGAATCCATTCTTCTTCTTCTTTCTCACTGAACTCTGGTTCTTGGCTGGGCAAATTACTGAGTTCTCCCACAAACATATTATTCAGCCTCTGGAACATTACTAAGACGAAACAAGACTCTGGCTAGCACTTGTTTGCGCCCACAAGATGAGGTACCACTCCACAGCGTACCAATCAAAGTTTAGGATGCAGGTAGAAGATTAAAGTGCATAAAAACTTTTATCAGCTGAGGCACTGGATGCAGAGAGGCATGGTTTGTAAACAGTTGCTACAAAAACCTGCAGAAAAAACAATAAGAAAAGAATAATTTTAATGCTCTATGCAAGCACAAAACACATCATGTATCTGCATTCAATTAAACCTATAATTCTTAGCTATGATAATGTTGTATATGTTGTGTTTACCATGGCATGGTAACCAGGCAAGCCTGCAGTAGAATTCTGAGAGTTAAACCCAGGGTACCAGTTTGGAAGCTGCCACAGAATCAACAAAGACCCCTGGATCTGTTTAGTGGATTTTGGAGTGCTCATACAATTAAAAACCAGACAAGTCTGCCACCTGTGGTGCTATGCCACACGGGACTTCCACAGGGCACTGTAGAAAAGGAGACCTCCCGTTTTGCCATCAGCAATGTATTTATGTTGTCAGATATCTCCTTTCCCATGTTGGCTGCCTTGCGTATTGTATTCCCCAATCTGGCTGCCTTCTAAATATGCAATATCATTTCCCAGAATTCTCAGCAGTAGCCACACTGGCTGAGGAACCTGGAACTTGGAAGTCCATTCATCTAAAACACTCAGGTTGGTCACAACTATGCTAAGCATAATAAGAACTGTTTGGGATTGGCCTAGTCCAGAGGGTATTCTATGGATTGCATTCTATTTTATAGTGTTTAATGAATGGTGACTCTATCATCAAACTTCAGCAGCAAAAGTCATTAACTTTTAGCAATGTGGTTTGTTACTTTATTTTCCCCCCAAGCATCAAAGAGAGAGAGAGAAAATAACCAATTACCTTCCACTGATAGCTTAAAAGGCTGTATGGACCCAGCCAACTATGATTTACTAAACAAGCCAGCATTAAGATAATTATGGGTTAATACAATGTGTGAAGATACTCCTGGTCTCCATTTCTTCTGAGCTTACAAAACAATTTTTGGTGTTTTGGAATCTATTCTAAATCCCTAAACTTCATGCTTTTTTGTCTGTGGTCATTTCTTTAAATATACTGCAGGAATATTAAAAGTTCCCTTTGTTTTTTAGAACACACTTTTGCTCTTTGACAATATCACTGTTTCCAGCAGGGGGCTCAACACTGAAAAGATTTAAGTTCCAGTGTTCTCATCCAGAGACCATTGACCCTGATCCTTCAGTTTTCTTGTTTTGCATATTTGCAGCATGGTAAGGCAATACAGAGCTGCAGTAGGTTTAGATTATTGGCTTTAGAACTTGTCCAAACAGCAAATCAAGCATACCACATAGACATGGTTTACTGTAGAAAGATTATTTAAAATAGTTACTTAAGAAAGGAAAAAATATACATCTGAATATCCTTATATACTGTAGCTATACTGTACCAATATGCCAACCCAATCCAACCTTTTTTTGTCCTGAATACAAATGTACCTGTTCTAAAAGAGTTATTTTCCTCCAGCCAAGCATCACAGCTAATTAAAATCAGAGGAGTTCATTTTCGTGGAAGTCTGAGATTGCATCAGATTACATAAATTGGGTTTACCCATGCCCACAGTGAAAATAAACAGAACACTTGCCCAATATTGGAGGCATCTGTACAAAACTACATTTGAAATATAAAGGGGTGGAGGTGGGTGGGAAAATGATTCTCTTCTCTCCAAAGAATCAAAATGATCTATTATACCAAGAATACATTTGCTTAGGACAATCCAGGACGCACTGAGGACTAAGCTTACTGCTGCTGGGGTTTGTAGTACTGAACACATGGGAGCCACAGCTTGTCTGTGCATGCATTTTAGGAGTATATTATGTAACTCCCACCCCCACCAAAGCTGCATCCATCCATCCAATCTACACACACACACACACCAACTGGGCCGCATTTCCCTGAAAAGAAACGTTCGCCAGCAAACTCCCCCCTGGCAGCGGCGGCGCCTGGCTGCTCCAAGGAGGGTTAGTCACACCTGAGCGCCAGGAAAGTGCCCCAAAGTACTGTAGTTAAGGAAGAAAGAAAGCTGAAGAAAAGGCGACTTCTCGCTTCTCTTTAAACAAAACAGGATATGCAAAGGAAGACGGCAACCCGACACCTCTCCAGCCCTTTGGGCGGAACCAAGCACTTCCCGCTCCTCCTCTTCCATCTCACCAGAAGGCGGCGAAATGCGAAAGCGACTCCCGCGGCAGGTTGCAAACTAGGCAGGGAAAGTGAAGAATGTAAGCTAAAATACGAGGATCGAGGCCCGCCGACGCCTCCGGCGCGAGCCGGAATCCCGCCGCGTTGCCCGGCTTTAGGTGCAACTTCAGCCCAAGAGCTGCGTACTCCGAGGATTGCAGCAGGCGGGTAGCTTAAATGGGCATCTCTAAAGCTGGGGCATTTCTGGATATTCGCCCGGGAGTCCTCGCTGAATGGATGGTGACCTCCGCTTGGATTTCTCGAGCGAAAAGGAAGTGTTTTCCGGCCGTCAGCCTTCGCGCAGGCGCCCCTAAACTCGGTTTGGCGTTGAAAGCGCAAACCACGCTTTTTCTCCCCCTTGTTATATTTTTTTTATCGCCGCAGCCACTACTCCGCGATCACAGCAAAATTACAACTCCGAAACTGAATCTGGATAGCAGACGCCGATCCATTTTTGGGAAAACTAGGATTTAGCGCTAGGCATATTACATGCAGAATAAAGCACGTTGGAATTGATCTGCGAGTGAATCTGCATAGATTGCTTAGCGGCAAATCCCACTCATCAATCTCACTCGTCTAATTCCAAGTTTCAGCTCCGGGTAGGCCACCATTTAAAATGCCACTCGAGACCAAATACTGATAAAAAGTAAAGCTTAAACTTTAGTAAAATCCAAGTAGAAACTCCCTCCCCCCCCGTCCCCCGTCCCCCGAATCTAAACGGTCATCCTTAAGAGTCTCTGAAATCCCTTCGCCTTCTTCCGAGCAGCCGCACGGAAATGGCTTAGGCGATCTGAGGGCGGTGGAGTAGCGGACTGCATTTGAACAGCTTTCTCGGGTCGCCGTCTGAATCGTCTCTCTCCGGATGTGCGCTGACTGACCTGCCTGGCGCTCCCTCCGAGGAAACGCGAGCAGGACGCGGGGCTGGAGCCAGAGCGAAGAGACCTGCGCCACAAGTGGTTGCGATGAGCCGCCGCTACACTCCTCGAGCGAGGTCGAAGCCGCCAGCGGGCTTCTCGGGACGCGGCTCTTGAGGGAAAAGCGGGGGATGGAAGAGGAACTACTTTTATTGCGGCGTTACTCCTCGCCTCGCCACCGGTCCGGTTGTTTACAGCTTTGCAGAAGGGGGAGACGGCTCCTTGTCCACGGAAGGATGGAACTCGCTCAGCCCACCGCAGCCGCCCAACCTAAAGGCAGCGGCGATGAGAATCCCCTCGCACCCCGTTCGGATCTTTAAATAGCCTCAGGCTGAGCGACCAATCCGTCCAGGCGGAACATGCCCGGGCGGATCGCGCGCCCTTCGCGCCAAGCACAGCGCGCATCGGGGAAGTCTCTCTGGCCACCCACCCCGGTCCAAAGGGCAGCCACGGCGGCTTCACTCACCGTCTGCGAACGTCGGGGCAGAACGAAGCTGGACGGCGGCTACTGAGGTAGGTGGCAGGGCGGCGGTCCTCTTAGTTCCTTCAAGGCTCCCTGTTGCGTCGGCCCGTCTCAGCTCCCGGCTGAGTCTTTTGTTGTTATAGAATCCAGCGAACAGCTGATCGGCAGGGGCCGTCCCTGTCCCCGCCCCGGCTCCCCCCACTTTCCCATCCCATCCTGTGCTGAGTGTATGTATCTCTGCGTGAGAAGGCGGCGGGTGGGGTGGGGGGGGGAATGGACAGCGGCTTCGGCTGCACCAATGTGAGCCTCGCGGTGTTCGGGGCCGCGCCGAGACAGGCTGTCACTAACGCACGTGATCTGGCCCTTCGCTGCGGAATCAAAGCAAGTTCGGAGCGGTTGCAAGCCCGAACAACAAAAGGAGTTGAGGACGAAGTCGAGAGAAGTTGAGGGAGGTAGAAGAAAGAGGAAAATTTGGGAGGAGGGGAATGGGGAGAGAGAGAGAGGGAGAGAGAGAGAGACAAAGGGATGAAAGGTGGCGGAAAGGAAGAAGGAAGAAGAGACGGCCGGGTGGAAAAATACTGCATAAGAGAAGAAAGGGAGAAAAAAGAACTGAGTGATAGGCTGGAAATGTTCCAGCTGTTCTGAGGTTGAGTAAACATCTGGGCATGGAGAAACTTTTCTCAATGTAATTCTAAGTTTTATCTCCCCAATTCTCAGGGTCTCCCCAGTTCTCCCCAGTTCTTTATCTCCCCAGTTCTCACAGGGTATGTCTGGTCTTAGCCCCCAGCTGGGAATAAGGAAATGCTGGTCGGGGTGGTGCCAGTCTTCTGGGGTGGGGGTGGGGAGTTCCCACCTGTATATCCCATTCATGACAATTCCATACATTTTTATAGTTACCAGCAAAGCTGTTCCTGTAAGAAATTTGCTTACATACATATTACTGGTTTCTCAACCTCAAAAACTTTTAAAATGTGTGGACTTCAATTCCCAGAATTCAACAGCCAGCTGTAAGATGTATGGACTAACTCCCAGAATTCTCTAGCCAGCATGCTGGTTGGGAAATTCTGGGAGTTGAGGTCCACACATATTAAAAGTTGCTGAGGTTGAGAAACACTGATTTAAAACACTAATCCTCTATGTCTATATAAAATGGTTTTAAGGAGTTTGAAGCAAACTCTAGAAAATAAAATATTTAGAGACCAGATATTATACTGGCTTTGAATAACTTCACTGATGTACAGTTTATGTACAATTTAGAGGGGTACAATACTCTGATTCATACACGAAAATAATTTCTAAATACTAAATATGCATACCAACAATGTATCTTCATTATATAGTAAGCTATAATAGAGATTAATTGACTGTGACCTACTGTGACACAAGGGAGACAGCATAGAATTATATTGTTTCTTACTTGTTAAGCCATATTAACAAGCCATTTTAGACCTGTTAAGCAAAGTATGAAGTTGCTTATCCAATAATTTCAGTCCAAAATAGCCAACTTTTCCTGACCTTTGCACCAGGGTTATTTGTGGAAGGTTTAAATAAAAGAAGAGATGCTGGTTGTAGTATAGCGATTCTGGGGTTTGCTAAACTAGAGCCCTTAATCAGAATAGAGCTGGAAGGGACCTTGGAGGTCTTCTAGTCCAGCCCTCTGCTCAAGCAGGAGTCCCTATATCATTTCAGACAAGTGGCTGCCCATTCTTTTCTTAAAAACCTCCAATGATGAAGCATCCACAATGTCTGAAGGCAAGCTGTTTCACTGGTTAATTGTCCTTACTGTTAAGACGTTTCTCCTTAATTCCAGGTTACTTCTCTCTTTGATTAATTTCCACCCGTTGTTTCTTGTCTTCTGGTACTTTGGAAAATAAATTGACCCCTTCCTCCTTATGGCAGTCTCTCAAATACTGGAATACTGCTATCCTGTCCCCCCTAGCCCTTCTTTTCTCTAGACTGGCCATTCCCAAATCCTGCAACCTTTCTTCATATGTTTTAGTCTCCAGGCCTTTAATCATCTTAGTTGCTCTTCTTTGCACTTTTTCCAAAGTCTCAACATCTTTTTTGTAATGAGGTGACCAAAACTGGATGCAGTATTCCAGATGTGGCCTTACTAAGGCTTTATAAAGCGGTACTAATACTTTACATGATTTTGAAGGGACTCAAAAAAGTCAAGAAAACCACAACGGTACCATCAAAATATTGGCTCTTTTTATGTTCATTGCACATATGGCCTACATAAAAGAGGAACACAACTTCTACTGTGGACCTTTGGTTGTCTTTCTATTGGGGACTTTTTTAACCCGCTCCCCCCCAAATAGAAGTGCTTGCCTTATTTGTTAACTTTATGAACCTGAGTTACCTAGGTTGATATGACAAGCTAGCATGTGTTCCCCCACAAATATAAAACAATCAAAAGTAGAATTGGACAAAGCAGTCCACAGACAGCAAATCATGATAGATAACATCTGTTTAACCAAGATGGAAAATAATTGTATTAGTAATGTAGGCATTTATAATTTAGTAGTTAGATTTATATCATAGGCTGAGAGATAAATTAGATGGGTAAATCTACAGATAAGGTTACAACTCGATACATGAGCAGAGTAATAAGTAATACAAAAACACCTTTGCTTAGTTGGCATCCTGGATGTAGACAGAATTTTATTCCCCGTGTCTAGATTGTTGGTGATTGTGTTTTCATACTAGAAATCAGTATTGGTGTACTGGTTAAATTACTAAATTAAAATAATGAAGATCCAGATACAAGCCTATCCCTAGACATGGAAACAGTGAGTAACTTTAGGCCAGCCATAACCTCTCAGCCCAACTGACCTCACAGGTTTGTTGTTAAGAAGAAACATTGAGGATGATGTACATTACCTTGAGTTCCTGGAGGAAAGATAAGATATAAATCTAATAAATATTATCAAATCCATTATCTAGATATTATGTTCAACTAGTTTACCTTGAAAAATAAACTAACAATATTTATTTTTGCAGTCTGTAAGGTTATGGTTGTAAGGACTTTGTCCTGAATAGAAGAAATGTTAGGGTTTTTCTTTTCCAGAATTATTCTTCAATAAATATTTGCACCAATGACTCCTGAGGAGATAGACAGGGTTTTCTGTGCTATCAGTTGAGCCACGTTTCCTGAACCCAGGCCCCTCCAAGATTGTGAAAGTGGCCTGGGAGATGGCCTGCACTTGGGTTCATCCTGTAGTGACAGCCTCTTTGAAGAAGGGGTTGGTGCAACTCCTCCAGTGATTTTTGATAACCATCATCCTGTCTCCAAACTTCCATTTTTAGGGAAGGTTGTTGGGAAGATGGGCAGCCCTTACATGGCATAGGGCCTGGTTACTGAGGAGCCACCTGTGATATCAGCCTTGCCAGTTTGATCTGACAGGTTGGCATGTTCCAGATTTGTTTGAACAAACAATGCCATCCATCCAGACCTTAGTGCCCTCTGGAATAAGGATCCCCCAGAGAACCAGGTGGTTGCCACCTTGATAGCATTCCAGTGGGTTTTAAAGACCTGGGTCTTCTTCCAGACTTTAGGCTAGGGTGACTGAAGCCACTTGTTCCTTTTAGCTGAATTCACTATCTTATTCATTGTTTGTTTTATCTGAATTTCAAATTGCAATTTGTTTTTTATGCTGTGAGCTGCCCAGAGTCAACTGGTATCCAAGCTGAATACAGTACAATAGATAATCCTTTTAACTAAAGAAACACAACTGTTAAAGGAACATCTCATTAAGTGTACATAATTTATGCCACCATTGGAGGCCCAGTCATATCTCAATGTTTTCTCAAAGACTTAGGTACTCAAGAAAACTCTCTTTAGTATGATTCTCTTAATCATAGACCTTCTTTCTGAGATAGATAAGACTGTCTCTTCCTTATTCTCGTTAAATAGCTAGTTCGGGCTATGAACATTTTAACAACCTGTGATTTAACATCACTCTCACATTTGACTGCATGATTTTTAATCCTCTGTTTCTTGGTTTTATATTGAGTTTGAATTGATCTCTTTAGGTAGAGGTTATAATATATATGTTTAATGATTTAACATTTATACGTTTAATAAGTGCATACGTGGGAGGGCTTGTAATCTGTATGTGAATATTATAATGCTTTGGTTTTATGCTGTCCTTTCCTTCTGCTTATGCACAAATACCAGCAGGGACTGTTAGTCCTTGAAAGAATAATTGCAGCTCAATATTCCCTGGCTTTCAGTGGCCTTTGTCCTGTCTTTAAAAGGGCTATATCATTTGGGACACAGCTGTGTAGTGCTAAGACGGTTTTTTAAAAAAACAGCTGAATACTACAGAGCTCTTGAGATATTATATCTACACAGAAGCTCAGTGTAGGAGGTGTGAGGCAAGCTTAGCATTAAAAGTTTGAATTGCAACTGGAATGTAGTATCTGTCCTTGAACAGAAGAAATGCAGAAGTGCAGACAAGTTGGCTTCTCACTTTAGGACAATGGTGGGTTCACCAGAACAGAGAATTGGTGAAACAACAGGCCAGGATACCTAAAGCCCATTTGATTATAGTATATTTTCATTTGTAATAATTGATTTTATAATGACTGTTTTTATATATTTGTTATTTTTCTTGATTGTGGGATGGTGCCCAGAGTCCCTTCTGTGAAAAGGCCAGCCATATAAATGTACAAGTAGTCCTCAACTTACAACAATTTGTTTAGTGACTGTTCAAAATTACAGCGGCACTGAAAAAAGTGACTTATGACCATTTTTCACACTTATGACCACTGCAGCATCCCCATGATCATGTGATCAAAATTCAGACACTTGGCAACTGACTCATATTTATGACGGTTGCAGTATCCCGGGGTCATGTGATCCCCTTTTGCGCCCTTCTGACAAGCAAAGTCAATGCGAAAGCCAGATTCATTTAACAACTGTGTTACTAAGTTAACAACTTAACAACTGTGGCAAGAAAAGTTATAAAATGGGGCAAAACTCACTTAAAAAGTGTTTCACTTAGCAACAGAAATGTTGGGCTCAATTGTGGTTGTAAGTCGAAGACTATATGTAATACAGACAGGCAAACACCCAATTATGGCACTTAAAATTTCGTCTTGAAGATCAGGATTTTAGATTTGTCCTAATATATTTCAATATATACTTCCCATAATCAGCCAAGCTTAGAAGATGCTTGGGTCTCAATCTCGAATGGGAGAGTAAAACTATATTATTCAGCGTGAGCATCAAACATAGTCTTCTGCAACCAAGGGAAGTGGCCTTTCATGCAGTTTAGAAATAATGCCAGATCATTAACATAGAGGTTAAATAGTGTTGTGGTGAAAATGCAGCCCTGACATGCACCCTCATTCATAGGGATAATGTTTCTAAGATCACCATCATTACATCTGATTTGCAGTTGACTATTTTTGTACAGAGCTCTGTCTTTGTACAGAGATTAGAAGGACTAATCTCTTGTCAATAGCATCTTGTTGAATTTTTGCCAGACTTTGGATTTAGGGGAAGTCAAATATAGCCCATAAATGTAGCAGTTCCTCTACTGGGAGAATGGAATATTTTTCTGCAGTGTGAGAGGGTCAGACAGAGATCCAGAGTGAACTGGCATTTCCTGAAGGCAGCTTGGGCTTCTGTGACTAATGATCCTTTTTCCAGAAATGATGTTAATTTATTATTTAGAAATCTGGACACAGCTTCCTATATTAAACAATAAATTTATACTATAGTTTGCAGCATTCATTGGAGACTCTTTTCTGTAGATTGGGCATATTATAGCTCAGTTCCAGCCTGGAGGCATTCCTGTATTCCTGAATTGTTAACAGTTGTAAATAGCATGGCGAGTTAAAATACCCACAGACCATATTTTGCATGGTAAAATAAAGGGAAACATAGAGGGAATGCCCAAGAGCTTTCCTAATCTAAAATAATGAACAAAGAAACAGATATCAGCGTCAGTTACAAGAACTCAAAGAGAGAATTTATAGTATTAAAATCTTTGTGGTTGGTATCAATAGTCTGCTTGAAAAAATAAGAGTTTGAAATGGTCTTGCAGTCCACAGCAAGAATGGTTATTCAAAGAGGCATCAGGTGTCCTTACTTTTTTGATATTTTTGAATGTTGTCAATTCTTATAATCTTTTTTTAAATTGAAAATAACTAGGTGGAAGATTGTATAAATGATATGAAATATAGATTTCTCTAACTGCCTTCTAAAAAAAGAGACATGTTTGTATGGTTTATTACCTACATACTTCATTTTCCTGCTTGTTGTTGTATTATAAATATCTTTCAAGCCATAAACTTTTAATTAGAAAAGAGTTTATCATAACCATTTATAACATCATGAGAATTTCCATTCTCAGTTATGATAGTTATTAATTTAAGGAAATTTAAATGGGTCAGCAAAAATTCATCTGGACCTGGCAACCATTTAAGTTTGACTACATTTTGTTTGTGCTAGTAACATTACCAAGGTAAATTCATTTAGTTATCCTTAAAGCATATCTAGGATTTAAAAGATATGTTCCTAGAGGCTAATGATATATGTCAATTAAAAAAATTGAACTAAAGACCTGTCCCTTTTGGATATCAGGCAGTTATCTAGAGTCTCTTGATCTTGTAGGTGATTGCAGAATTACCTTGTGGTAAGATGGGCAGCCAATAAATTAGATAGATAGATAGACAGACAGACAGACAGACAGACAGATCTCACTTAGAATTAAGTTTTTTAATTTATGCAGATGTAACTTATTGGCTAGATGGTTTGGGCCAGTAACCAAAAAAAATTATGCAATGGTCTTGAGAGTGACCAAGAATAGCCTTAAATAATAAGAAAAAGATGTTATCTCTTCCCTTTGTCTAAAAACAATGTACTATTGGTGAAAAGCTTTCTCTGTTGGTGCTTTCCCCACTCCATTCTTTCAATTTATATGGAAGAGGCATGACCAGTATACTTAGCCTCATCCCCCCTTCTTGTGTGCTTATGCATAAATTTCACACCTACACTGGCATTGAAGGAAGCCCAAATCTCTCAAAGGACAGTATGTCCTGTTTAAGCACACATTATTACAGAGAAGGACCAATCCAGTACCTTGCAATTCAAAAATTTTCTTGCTACAGCAGAACATTGGTTTTTATTAGCTGTAACACAAATCTGATCAATATGGAAAAAAGATAAGGAGACATTTTGTTGAAAGCATCTTTTGCATGTGATTTACAGTTTGACCTCAATTCTTTGGGGGAACTTGCTTTTTTTTCTTCATACCATGTCTGCAGTGCCTCTCCTGGTTGAATTCTGATTTTAATGAGCAAGGGAGATTGTAATAGGATTTCTGGCAAATCCAATCTTGTTAACATTTCTCCTATTTGTTGAGATCGAGCCATTCAGTATAGTTCGGAAGTTAAAGAATCAAGTTGAATCAACTCCTAATGTTTACATAGACTCATCAATGCAGCCCTTTTAGTAGCTGTCTCAAAATATTTTGCAACAACTTTCTTCCAGGATTTTTAAAATTTATATTTCTTGCCTCCATTCCAAGTTCTAACTTGACTTGGTCCTGCCTGTGTTCAGGTTGCAGCAAGTTAGTATTATAGCCAGAGACAAAAATTCATACAGTGTCTCTTTGCTGATAGAATATCAAAAAAGAACAGCTTCAACCAATGACAATTTAGTATCCATTTAGTACATCTTTCTTGAATAATTGCTTGAGGCTATTGTAATACCATTAAAAGGTTCAATTCAGATATTATTCAAAAACAGCAGGTCATTGTTATAGATTTATACATTTGAGTTACTACCCACTATTTTGCATTATCCATAATCAGTGTTCACAAAACAGGTATAATATAGCAAAGTTGTGATGAAAGAATGAAATAGTTAACATCTGTTTGCTTTGTCTTCACCTTGATTTGATTCTGATCTGCATCCACAGAGACTCTTGAAAATACCAAATTTGCAGTATGAGGATGATAAGCTCTGCTTCACAGGATCCATAGAGGCCTTGATTGCAGCCTTTTGTAAAAGTAAATCTTCCTCTCTTCCCTAATTATCATGATCATTTCCTGAATAAGCCTCGTTAATAATGTCAGTCTGAGACAACTGAGGAGGAGGTTTCTTCAGGAAGAGAAGGAAAAATTAAAGCAACTTTCCCTCTTCGGTTCAGCTCAAAAAATCTGAAATCTCAGATCAAGAGCTGATGCGGAGACCAGACCTAGCAATGGCATTTTGTACCATTAAAACAGTTTGATTAGAATACAGTAGTGGCCAAAATTGTGGAAACCTTTTGGGAAAAGTGTATTTTTGAGGTTTGATGGCTAATAACACCACTTGTTTTGGAGTAGTATCATAAAATTATATATCAATGGAAAGATAATTTAATCAAGAATGTAATGCAACATAATTTGTTCAATTATCTGTACTGTATTCTATGAAAAGTTATAGCCAAATAACCAGAAAAAGGAAGCACAACTTGCTTAGATTGATATCAGGTAGCTTTCCTTCATCTGATTGTAGCCAATGAGCATAAGTGTTTAGAGAGCCAATCAGGTGTCATCTTGTTTGGGCAATGAGCCAATCAGATCAGAGTAAGATTCAGTTATTGATGTCATGTATTGAAGCTGAGAGGAGGACATTTGTCAGTGTGTTATGTGATCCCTATCAAGTTGGTTGGGGGTTTTTTTCTTTCATTTAGTGAGTTTGTAAAACATAATAAAATTAAAGTAATGGTGCAAAGAGTTGACTGGTTGCCCAGAAAGTGATGTAAAATAGTATTATTAAGTAAACAAGGCTACAGTTATAAAGAAATTAGAAGAAAATTTGGTGGAAACTTAACCAAAGGTGGCATTTCTACTGTACACTTTCCCCAAAAGGTTTCCACAATTTTGGCCACTACTGTAGAGCTAGGAAACCTTATATTTACTAGATATTTTAAATTTAAACTCTGCCCAGCATGGCCAATGCAAGGAATTGTAGAAATTGTCATATTTCATTATTACTGATTTATATCAGTAATCAAGGGCCCTCCAGCTGCATTGAACAATAGTAGCCCTGCTGACTGCTTGCTACAGCTGAGTGCTGTAGGTTGGGGGAGACTGAGTTAAATAAAGTACAGTATTTATGGAATGTATAAATGTTGAAAATCAAACAAATTGTTACTGACAGCTACTTAATTGATTCAGGCTCTTACATTAGTGAGGAAAATGTGAATTGCTAAGCCTAATAACAGTGAAGACAAATTCTTCCCGTTTTTATTAGATATTGAAACATTTCAGAGCAAAGCAGAATTTCAAGACGAAGGCCAGGGAGGGTGGATCGGGGTGCACAATAGGTGCTGTGTGGATCGGGAAATGCATGCAGGGGAATGTAGGGTGGGAGGCCAACTGTGACTGTGCTGGGCTGGCTGTAGCTTCCCAGGGGGTGACAAGCAGCCTCGGCACTGGGCAGTTTTGGGGCTGCCTGCTGCCCCTCAAAGGCAGGGTGCAGGGCAACCAAAAAGGCAGAAATGGGAAGCGATAAATGGATGGAGGGAGTTGGAGGCGCTTCCTTATCTTACTGAGGCTCAGGGCTGGGGGGAACCAAATCCTGATTGGCTTGGATGAGGGTGGATCCTCAGGTAACGACTCGTAAGATTCGCTTAACAATGGCCACAGGGATCTTCGAGTATGCAATCACTAAGTGATATGGTCACATGATGTCTTGCTTTATGACCGCATTTCTTGGTGGCTGAAATTCTGATCCCAGTTGTGGTTGTAAGTCAAAGATTACTTTGCTGTTTTAAAGCAAAGTTTCTAATAAAGATTCATTCCGGTTTAAGTAGTTAGATCTACTATCAAGTATCTACAAAAGTCAAGCTGAAATGCTTAGTAAGGTATGTTCTGTGCCTTTCGCAGGAGAAGTGTCCTGTAAGTTCTGAGGCAGAGGCAGAAGGGAAAGCAAAGAAGCCAGCAAGAACAGGTCATACAAGGGCACAGAGATGCCTATTCAGGAATGTATTTGGTCTTTCATTTATTAGTAAAAAGTGAAGGATTATCTTTTCAGAGGAAGTTTCTGCCAGAGGAGAGCACGGTGAGGTTTTAAGTCATGTTAGGCCTTTTTTGATGCATTAGTTTCATTGTGAAATAAAGATGAGTTTGATTCTCATTGGTTACACATCAACTACAACTATACCTATGCCACAAGCATGTATTACTTTCATGTCAGCTTAACATTTACTGTTTCTCTTAAAGAATCCTGACAGCTGCAGTTTGGAATGGGTTCTGGGAAAGTTCCCTTTTAGAGAATACACGTAGTGGCAAGATTGAATCTGGGTCGGTCACCGGGACCAGAAATTTACTCTTCCGAGTTTTCAGACACATGCTGGAGCCCATCTTCAGGGAACTTTTCTCTCTCTCTCTCTCTTTCTCATGGAGTATGTGCTTTGGGCTGTTCTGTGAGTTGTATTTATGTGGTGCCTTCCTATTGGTTAATTGGTATTTTGATGGCTGGCGACTGGCTGTTGTTTTCTTGTCTCCTAAGTACTTGATAAGCTGGTGGTAAATCAACTAACAAGGGGCCGGTTTCCCAGGCTTCAATCATTTCCCTGGCTACCTTGGTACCTTCATTGCCCAATGATCTTAGTAGCTGCGAAATCGAATGTGTGTCCTTGCTCATTGCAATGTGAGGCTACCAATGAATACAGGTAGTCCTCGACTTACAACAATTTGTTTAGTGACTTTTTGAAGTTACAACAGCACTGAAAAAAGTGACTTTTGATTACTTTTCATGCTTATGACCATTGCAGCATCCCTGAAGTCACATGATCAAAATTCAGGCCCTTAGCAACTGCCATTTATTTATGACAGTTGCATTGTCATGGAGGTCATGTGATCACCATTTGAAACCTTCCCAGCCGACTTTCGACAAGTAAAGTCAATGAGGGAAGCCAGATTCACGTAACAAACTGCATTGATTCGCTTAACATCTTTAGCAAAAAGTCATAAAATGGGGCAAAACTCACTTAACTGCCTTGCTTAACAACAGAGATTTTGGGCTCACTTGTGGTTGTAAATCGAGGACTACCTGTAAAAACCAACCAAAGATCTATTACAAACAATCTTGGTCTAGTTTGTAGGGCTGTAGCAGCCAGAATTCCCAGCTAGCGTGGAGTTAATGGATGGCAACAGAATTCTCTACTCTTACAGAAGAGAACAATTCTAGTAACCTTTGACTCCCTTCTGTTTCAGATATGTTTTATTTCACCAGCACTCAGGTCATAGCCCTTTCCACTTAAGGAGAAGCAAACTCTTCCCATCCCCCATAATCATAATAAAAAACATATTTGTGTTGCTCTGGAGTAAAGTTGTGAAAACACCCATTTCCCAGTTCTCTAGTGAAATAAGGCTGTGAAAATATAGCTACTCATAGATCAGTTATGCACAACGTATCTCAGGATGACTAGATTGTGCACACACTTCAGTAAATAGGTATGGTTAACACAAAAACCATGTTTAAAAAAACTAAATGAGGGGTAACATATTTATTTCCTTATCCTATCAATCTATCACATATTCTTACTAGTTGATGGTATTTAGGAAAAGTATATGAACTGGCAAGTTAATCTCTAGGTTAGAGTTCCATGCTTGCATAGATAGCATAAGTAAGGTCATAAAATTGACCTTTTGTTGGATTTTTTTGCACATAGTGGCCAGTATGCCAGAACACACATTTGAAACTTGGTTTATGTGGTTATTTACTATATGCAAAAAAACCCAGGTCAATGTTATGACCTTACTGTTTGTTATCTGAAAATCCTCCATGTGGCATAAGTATAATTAAGATTGGTTACATAATCTACTCCTTTCTTTTCTTACTAAAAAGTGTTGTGTGATAGCCTCAGTGGACCATAGCTATACTGAGTAGTTAGTATTTATGGCCATGGCACATGGAAAATTGCAGCTTGGAATGTCAGGAGAAGTAAAACAAGAATTAACCAATCAAGAAAGGAAAGTAGATGCAATGATTATTTGTGAAATGAAGAGAAAGGGGAAGAATATAATATTAGGACTACCAAATCCAGGGTGAAAAATCCAGATGGTCAATAGACAGTAACAAAGAGTTAACTGGTAAGAGTTAACTCATTGCTCTTAGCCTTGTGGATTTTTGCAGCCCAGATCTGGTAATATCATGTAAACAATGTGAATGAATGTGGCCAGACCTTGTAGAATGGAGTTGATAAGTATATAACTGGAAATGAACACGTAGAGTTCATGATGAATGTAATTCTTCCCTTTAGTTATGGCTGAGTGTTATTTTGCAAACTGTGTCTTCCCCTGCCTATTCCATGCCTACAAATTACTTGTTGGATTTAATATTGGCTTGAGGTTTTTGTGGGAAATATTTTTCATCTCTTTTATTGAACAATCTTTTTTTTTTACTTTTCAAATATAGCTAAGATTCTGGCAAGGCTATTTCCATTTAGCTACCTACGCATCTACTGTATTGTGTTGAGGAAATTGTACTGTTGCTGGCACCATGAACAATCCTGTGATCATTTTCATTCTAACCTCTTCCTTAGGTCTAACCTAAGAGATAGAAAAAAGCTTTGATCTTTGATCAGAATCTGGCCAAAAATAAAAACTTTTGATCTGCCCAGTAGCCATTTTTAAAAAAATCTCCGTTATACCCCGAGCATTAAGATTAAAAGGCAATTTGAGATCAATTCATCTATGGAGCAAAAAAAAAAAATAATCCTTCATCTGATCTGAAGAATAGGGTAGAAGAAGGCTTGTACATCCATCCTCCTGGAGTGGGCTGCTCTGTTGGATGCCAGATTTTGGATGGTATTAGCAGACATTCAGATGAAGAAGTTCCACACAGTGGTAGATATGAAAAAGTAGGTGTTTTTCCCCAGAAACTTTCCTTCTATAGTTTGAACATGCATGGAATGCTATGTGTAGTTCCAGTTATTATTTAAAAGAGAATATAGAAGATGCGGCAAGAAGCAAGCTGAATGAGGCAAGCGCTACTCCCTCTAGCAAGTATGTACAGGTAGTCCTCGACTTACGACCACAATTGAGCCCAAAATTTCTCTTGTTAAGTGACACATTGGTTAAGTGAGTTTTGCCCCATTTTATGATTTTTCTCGCCATAGTTGTTAAGTGAGTCACTGCAGCTGATAAGCTAGTAACCTGGTTGTTAAGTAAACCTGGCTTCCTCATTGACTTTGCTTGTCAGAAGGTCGCAAAAGGTGATCACGTGACCCCAGGACACTGCAACCGCCATCAATATGAACCAAATTTTGATCAGGTGGGGATGCTACAAAGGTCATAAGTATGAAAAATGATCATAAGTCACATTTTCCCACGCCGTTGTAACTTTGAACAGTCATAAACAAACTGTTGTAAGTCAAGGACTACCTGTATAAGATTTGGAAAAGTGTATTTTGAGCAAAAAGATCATAGGGATTGACCGTAATAGAGGTTTATAACATTATGCAAGAAGTAGAAAAGAGGAACACTTACAAAATAAAGATGAAGAATGAGGCTGAATGGTGCAAGAATCACACATGAAAGCAACACAACACAAAGTTATGGAATTAGATTCCACAAGCTAGTGATAAACCAGCAACCTGGCTTGAAAGAAAATCAGACAAATCCATGGAGCATAAGGCTATATGCTATCTTCATTTCTGGGATGATAGGTTGTTAAACTAGACTTATTTGATCTGGTCCACCTAAAAAGAATTGGTACTATGTGAATGTGGGCTGCAGAAAGCCAACTGGATTGTCTGAAATACACACCTTCTGTTATTTCAGCTGTTATCTAGCACCCAACAGCCACTTCATCAGGTAGCTGATGAAGGAGATGAGAACCTCCCGAAGGGCCAAGCTCTTTTAGACATATTGAACTGAGAATGAATAGGTGGAAAACAACTAAAGATGGAACTGGTATCAGTTTCTTTTGCAAAGAAAAACATTAGGATCATTGACTAGCTATAATATAGGAAGAAAAGTGTGTCACTTTGGGGCTATGCCAAGTGAAAACTCTCTAAATTAAAAATGCTGAGATTACTTCTTAATTAAATCCCCTTTTTTACTCATTTAATTAAATCCTCTTTTTACTCATTTCTACCAGAAAGATTATAGAACCTCCTCAAACTCTGGAGTAATAACCAAGATGGAGGGAGGGAGTCAAGACAGCCTTTCCAACTGACTGAATATGGATGCCAGAATGGTTTTCATTAAGTGCTTCAGACTTTTAAAAAATTTTAAATTTTATAAAGAGAAAGACATTTTGACACGTAGAAAAAGTGCAAGACTTATGACATGACACTGCTTGAATCAGCCTTTTCCCCCGCCCCGCCCCCAACCTCACTGCAGATGTGAGACCATGTTGCTGATGGTGTCATAAAATGGCTTCTGTGGTAGGCATGGTTAGTCATAAAACATATTAGATAACAAGCTTTAGCCCTTCGAGGTAGGCCAAATCAGTTGCTACTGCAACTCTATTTTTATAGGGTAGAATAACAAAATTTTGATAGCCTGACAGAGTTTCTCTTTCTTTCCTTCTTACAACAAAGAGAATCAAGGCAGGATTGTCTTGAGGTTTTTTCCTCGATCTCTCCTGTCTTTCTGGGTAACTTTCTGTTGTCTCCCTACCTTCTTCCATGTTATCACTATTCTCCTCTAGAGCAAATTATCTCTGCCTCCTGCCAGCCTTCCAGAATGCTCTTTATTACCCCATATTTCCTTTTTTGGGTAGGGGGCACATTTTCAAACAAAGCAGAGGTACATAGCTATCATTTAATTTTTTTCAAAGAACCCTATGGTCACATGATCAAAAGTTGGGCATTTGGCAACTGGCATGTATTTATAATGGTTTCAATGTCCCATAGTCACATGACTGCCATTTACGACCTTCCCAGGGGGACTTCCAGTAAGCAAAGTCAATGGAGAAAGTTAAATTCACTTAACAACCCTGATGGTTTGTTTAATGACCATGGCAAAAAAGGCCAAAAAACCTGGTGCAACTCACTTAACAACTGTTTAGTGATGGAAGTTCCAGTTCCAATTGCGATTGTAACTTGAGGACTATTTATATAAGTTTCTTGATTATTAACTCCAATATTATGTGGCTGATAAAGAAGCACAGATGTCTCATCTTTGTAAAAAAAACTAATGGATAAAAAGGCTCAGAAAGCTAATTCCAATTCTTACCAGCCAGACATACCAGCTGTCTATTTTTCCTTTAGGACATTTTCCAAATACTCTTTCACTAGTCTTAAGAAACAGGTTCTGTAACCAAAGTGAAATGGTGTCTTAATACAAATTGCTTCCAACCAGTCTGGAGCAACTTCCTGTTCCCTGAAGGCTATTGGGACACAGTGTGGGTGGATATGAGCCTTGTCAGCTTTCCCTATTTCATAGAATGGTTGCATGGATAAATAAGCTTTCTAACCTAAATTTATATTTTCTATCAAATCTCATAGAAATCACTACGTTATTTCTAATTATTGGCTTTCTCTGACACTCCTGAAGATAACTGCTCAAGGCTTTTGGTGCCTGATTTATCTGATTTACCACAGAATTTTAAAATAATTAAAATATTTGGCAAGCTCCCAAAATCTCAATGACAGAACTTGACCCAGGTGTGCACTGTGTAATATCAGATGGTCAATTTAATGCTATGCTTGTTTACTTAGGCAACTGAATAAAATGTACATATAATTGCAGTTTTAACTGCAATGTCTGTGCAGATACTCTAACAACATCACTTGATTTATGCTACCTTTCCATCTGCTTTCCTTGAAGCATTATCTTAACTCTCCTGCCAGTGTCACGTTGACCTACTTGAACTTCTCAGAGTTTGCCTGAGAAAACAAATGATAAGGACAAAGTCTGAGGAGGTTCTGTAATCTTGCTGGTAGAAATGAGTGAAAAGGGGATTTAATTAAGAAGTAGTCTTTTCTCAGCCTTTTTAATGTAGAGAGTTTTCCCTTGGCATAGCCCCAAAGTAACAAACTTTTCTTCATATAGTATTGCTTGTCAGTGATCCTAATAGTTTTCTTTGCAAGAGAAATTGAGCTGTTTGTCTGTTTGTGGGTAGAGGAGACAATCAAGCAGTGTTTATTTATTTATTTGCCCACCCAATTTACCTACTCACAGAAAGCAATTCTGGGCAGCGTACAACAATCCAATAAAACAGAACAAACATAAAGATACCCTTATTCTGGCATAAATGTTCAAGCAAAACAGGTGCATTATCTCTGACTGAAGTTTTCCCTCCTTCCCTTTTTTCATTAACATAATGAGTGTAGGTACTATAATAACAACAAGCTAATTATTAAGATGAGCAAAAATAGGTTGTGTTTAGGATTGCACATTAGATGTAATAGTAATCAGCACTTCCATTGTACTATCCAAGCTCCCCGGTCCTATTTTTCAGTAATAATGCACATCAGGTGTGTCAAATATATTTATTATTTCACCAATTGGCTTAAGAAGTCGCTATGTTAAATAATAGTAATATATAATGAAATGCACCAGGCCTTGGGCAATATGATAGCTAAGAACTTGTCATCTTCTAAACCACATCTTCTTTTTTTCTCTAAACCTTCTCATGATCTGCTATTCTGCTGCTATTGTACATCATGTAGGACTAGGGTTACGTAAGGTAACATATTTATGAACTCTGGCTGAAATAGGGTTTTCCCTTTCAACACATGCTAATTAACTTAGGGCAGCCAGCTCTACGTTGCAAAAATAATATTTATTTATATGATGTATTTGACTCTTGTTACAAAACTCTGGGTGCCTAATAGCAATAATAAAAACAGAACAAGAAAATAAATACAGAACAAGAAAACAACAAGAAAAATGCAGCACTGAATCCTACAACATTTGTCCAACTATACCAGGCATGTCAAACTGCCGGCCCGTGGGCCGGATGCATCATACTGAAACCACGCCCACCCCATTGCCGGCAATGGGGGAAAAGTCACGATACGTCACACGACATCACGTGACGTCACGAGTTTGACATGCCTGAACTATACAGTCCCCCAGGCTCCAAACTTGCTATTTTAGTGCCTGGAGAAAAAACAGCTCTTAGCAGCTTTCTGGAAAAATAAGGGGGGAGGCTGCTAGATCTCAAGGGGATGGGTGGAAGTTCTGCCTTTCTACAGAAAAGGCATATTCCCTAGGTCCCACTAGATGGCAGCATTAGAGAGAAGGGACCTGGAGGAGGCCCACTCTATCTGACATAGTGGGACAAGAGATGGTCTGGCAGACAACCTGGCCCTGTACCATATTGGGGGGGGGGGCTTTAAATGTAATAACCAACACCTTGAATTGCACATAGAAAGAAACTGGGAACCAGTTGAGCTTGCATAGCAATGGTGTAATATGATGAACCAAGAAATGCCAACTATTACACAAGCTATTGTATTCTGGGCCAGTTGTTATTTTAAGGTGGTCTTCAAGAGCAAGTTGCAATAGTCTTAAGTGGGAAGTGACTAAGGTGTGAGCAAGGCCTCATGGTTCAGGAATGGACGCAATTGGCACACAATATATATATGGGCAAAGCCTACCCCCATCAAAACTCCTCAAGCAGGAGTTGTGAGTCCAGACGACTCCCAAATTGTGCATTATCTACTCACTATTTGTCTGGAGAAGTGCTACCCCATCAAGAGTCAAAGTTAACACCAGATCCAAGGAGGCCAAAACCCCCAAACCCCGCCATCTTGTTAAGGTTGAATCAAAGTTTATTCCTCCTCATCCAGACAGCATCTAAGTATTGAATGATCACTGAAATAGCATTGCCTGTTTGTCCAGGAGTGGAGATATATTATTGTATATCATTAGCTTACTGATACCGTTGGATGACCATTAGACGATAACAATAAGTTAGAAATTTTGATATCCCTGTGTAACCATTTGCTGCCATCTCATAGCTGACCTGATATTTGCAGCCCAGATCTGGTAGCTTTAAATAGACTCTAGTACCATCAAGATATCAAGGTTATCATCAACAATGGCCAATAACATGATTGTTCCTGCGTATTCTCTCCAAACTGAATCCTTCCAATCCTACTGTCCCTCCATCTTCTATGTCTATGCACATTTAAGATATGCATCAAACACAGTATTTCTCAACCTTGGCAGCTTGAAGATATGTGGACCTCAGCCCCCAGAATCCCTCAGCCAGCATGGATTTGTTGGAGTTGAAATCCACACATCAGCAATTTGCATCCTTCTCTTCTGGCTTCCTCACTGACTTTTTGGAGAAACTAGCAGGGAAGGTTGGAAGTAGACCAGTTTGGCAATAAAAAGACAAAAGAAGGATAAAACCCCGGGGCCTGATGGGCTCCCTGCAGAAGTTTATGTAGTTTTACAAGGTACAGTAAGCCCGATTTTGAAAGAATTGTACAATGAAATCTTTTTAGAGACAAAAATACCAAATTCATGGACTGAAGCTAATATTACCTTGATACCTAAAGAAGATACTGATCTTACACAGATCAAAAATTATAGACCAATATCGCTATTAAATGTGGATTACAAAATTTTTACTTCAGTAATGGCAGAAAGATTGAAGAAATTCCTGACTGAATTTATTCATACAGATCAAAATGGTTTTTTGCCTAAAAGACAGATAAAGAACAATTTAAGGATTATTTTAAATGTTTTAGAATATTATGAACATCAGCCAGGGAAACAGATGGCACTTATATTTCTTGACGCACAAAAAGCCTTTGATAATTTAAATTGGCAATTTATGTTTCAACAGTTGATGGAAATGGACTTTGGTAAAAACTTTATAAATGCGATTCAAGCAATATATAATAAACAAACAGCAAAGATACTTTTAAATGGAAAATATACAGATGGCTTTGATATCAAAAAAGGCACAAGACAGGGATGTCCACTATCCCCCTTGTTATTTATTCTTACACTGGAAGTGTTGGCTAGAGACATTAGACAAGATACGGAAATTAAAGGATTGGAAATAAAAGAACAAAAATATAAATTACAGGCTTTTGCGGATGATTTAGTCTTTATTATAGAGGAACCATTGGAAACAGTTACTATACTGCTGCAGAAAATAGAGGAATTTGGAGATGTAGCAGGCTTGAAGATAAATAAAGAAAAGACTAAAGTATTAACAAAAAACCTAACAGATAAACAGAGATCTCAACTTGCAGAAAGATCAAATCTTCAAATGGCTAAAAAAGTTAAATACTTAGGAATCTATTTAACATCAAAATATACAACAATAAAAGAAGATAATTATGAAAAACTAATGAAACAAATAAAAGTAGATTTGGAAAAGTGGAAAAATCTTCAGTTGACATTGTTAGGCAGAATAGCGACTGTGAAGATGAACATTTTACCAAAAATACTTTTTCTATTTCAAACGATCCCTGTTAAATTGGGTAAGAAATTTTTTGATGATTTAAATTCAACAATATTGAGATTTATATGGCAAGGGAAGAAAGCACGAATTAAAACTAAACTACTACAAGAAACAAAAGATAGAGGGGGCTTTGGACTTCCGGCCTGGAGACTTTATTACCAAGCGTCTATGTTACTTTGGCTCAAAGAATGGATTATGCTGAGAAATAAACGACTTCTTTATTTGGAGGGACATGACTTACAATTGGGCTGGCATGCGTTCTTATGGTATGAGAAAAACAAAGTACATAAATATTTTCAAAGACATGCCATAAGGAATGTGTTGTTCTCAGAGTGGGAGAAAATTAAACATAAAATATATATGAAAATATCAGAGTGGCTTTCAATGATGGAAGCATTTGCTTATCCAAATTTAATTAATTATGACAAACTTGTTACTTATAAAGACATTTTAGATAAGGATGGAAAACTCAAGACAGACAAACTCTCTATCAACAAGGTATTGACTTAACATGGTGGTCCTATCTGCAAATTCAAACAAGATATGAAAAAGATGTAAAAGTAATGGACTTTTATAAAGAACAGACAGTATTTGACAAAACACTTTTGAAAACAGATGAAAATTTGATTAAGAAACTTTACAAATTTCTATTAAATTGGAAGATGGAAGAAGAACAAGTAAAAGAAACAATGATAGTGTGGGCAAAAAACTTTGGATACTCCATAGACTTAGAAGACTGGGAAAAGCTTTGAGAGAGAAATATTAAACTTACTAAAGCAGCTTCATATAAAGAGAATTTATATAAAATGTTTTATAGATGGCATATGACACCAGTTAGATTAGCGAAAATGTTTAAAAATGTATCGAATATTTGTTGGAAATGTAAAGAAAAACCAGGTACTTATTATCATATTTGGTGGATGTGTCCTAAAGCTAAGAAATTTTGGTTTAAAATTCATAAATGGTTAGAAAAGATGACTAAAATACAAATAGAATATAAACCAGAATTATTTTTGCTAGGAATATTAGGATTTAACTATGGTAAAGAGAATGAATATTTAATATTACATGTATTGACAGCAGCGAGAATTGTATTTGCTCAATTTTGGAAAAATGAAAATCTACCACACGATCAGATTATAATTATGAAAATTTTAGAATGTGCAGAAATGGACAGATTGACGTTGGAGATTAAGGAGAAAGAGGATTCAGTGTATTTTAGGACATGGGAAAATTTTTATCAGTGGTTAGCATTACGTTAGAGCTAAATTATACTTAATTAGTAAGCTTTTATTTTATGACTATTTTTAGTATTAATGACTATAATTGTTTAGTATTGTATTAATTACTGTTATTCAATACGTGTACCCGGACGAGAGTCTGCTTGTGTAAGCGTTGGATTTTTTATGTGGGGGTAACCCCACTACTGTACCTATCCCTACCCCTATTCCCATCCCTATCCCAACTCCACTCCCTAACCCCATCCTCTACCCATATTATCCCTATCCTTCCCATACCCATATAAAATTTAATAAAATATATTTAAAAAATAAAAATAAATAAAAATAAAAATAAAAGAGTAGACCAGTTTCCAAGCTGGGGAACTAACCATCATTTGGAGATGCCCTGGCAACGGACTTACACAATTATCTGGAAATGGTTTGGACCTAAGGAGAGGACAGGGTCCTACGGAATGTAAATGCCACCACCTGTGCATTAGATCCATGCCCCTCCTGGCTGGTTAAGGCTGCCCAAGAGGGGCATCAGGTAGGTGGGTACAAGTGATGGTGAATTTGAGGATGTGTTTATGGCTCCTTTTAAAGAGACACCGGTGTCCCCATTACTCATCACTGGACCCTACCATTCTGGACAATTTTCATCCAGTCTCCCACTTCCCCTTTTAAGGGAAGGTGGTTGAAAACATGGTGGCATTGCAACTCAAGAGGATCTTGAAGGAAACAGATTATTTGGAACTTTTCAGTGGGGTTTTATACTCAGATATGGGACCAAAATGGCATTGGTCGCTCTCATGGACAGTCTCTGATGGGAGCAGGATGGAAGTAGTGCATTCATCCTTGTTCTTCTTGACTTCTTGATGGCTTTCAATACCATCGGCCATTGTATCCTTTTGGGCAGACTTTGGAAGTTGGAGGTGGGTGACACAGTTTTGTGTTGGTTCACCTCCTTCCCTGAGACCAGTCCCAATCAGTGTTGATAGAGAGCGAGAGGTCCAGTTCCCAGCCCCTGTTTTATGAGGTGCCGCAAGGATCAGTGCTCCCTGCTTCTTTTAATATCTACATGAAACTGCTGGACAAGATCATCCATCACTATGGGGATAGGTATCACCAGTACACTGATGATACTCAGTTATAAATCTTCATCCTGAGTGAAGTGAGTGATGCTGTGGATGTTCTACTGAGGTACCTGGAAGCTGTGGGAGCCTGGATGGGAAACAATAGACCAGCCAAACCCTAATAAGACAGAGAGCCTTCTCTGACATTGCTCCCGCCCTATGGCATACCCTCCCCCAGAGGTGAGGCGGGTCCCCACTTTTCTGACCTTTAGAAAAGGAGTTAAAATGTGGCTATGTAGCCTAATGTGGGGGCACAGAGGAGCACACAACTGTGGGGCCGGTTTGCACCCTGAGAGCCCCTCCCTTTGCCTTTTAACAAATTTTTCACAGATTTTATTCATCCTTGCCTCCTTTTAAATTCTAAATTTCCAAAATTTTTAATATTTATATGCTGTTTTTCTATTTCAACATTTTATTGTTCACTGCCCGGAGTCCCTCCTCTGTGAAAAATAAATAAATAAATCATATGTTCAGCACAATCGTAAGTTCTGACAATAATAATAATAATCTGGGAAGTGATAAGCAGCATCCTGAGCTGGCAGGCAGCATGACTCACCTCACAGAGTTGTTGTGGGAAAAACAGGAGGAAGGAGTATTATGTATGTTCGTCGCCTTGAATTACTTATGAAGTCATACAAATCTAATAAATAAAATTAATTAACATTGAGATAGACTTGCCCTCAAATATGATGAATGCTTGTGAGTGGCCACAACCACCATGGAAACAGTTTGTGAAATATCCCACAAATGTATCAGCCAGCCCAATCCATTTTCATGTGTCCTACTTTAAAATTCTTGTATTTATCAAAAATCATAGAGAAGAAATAGATACTTTATAGACAATTTAGGGCAAGCAAGATTTGGGCTAGTCAGTTATTTTCCTGTTTAACACACAAACTAAAAAGAAAAAAAAAGGAAGAATTTGAACTTGCCATTCTGGATGTGCAAGTTTTGGCCTTTGAAAGAGCGTGCTCAGAAATAGCCATCATAAAGTTTGCATAGATATCTGGTACCATATAGCTGATGCAAACTGAGTATGACATGTCATACAATATTGACATAATATTATCTGCTAACAGATATTTCCTTATCTCAGTAACACTGTAATTCCCCATTCCCTTACCCATGTTAATCTTTTCTTAATCAAGTGAAAAAACTAGCATTTACAAGAGCTATACTGTAGTTCAATATTTATCGCCTTACATGCAAAATTAGCTTAAATAAAAATACTAGGTTCAAATGAAACTTGATAGAGGTGGATCCGTAATCAATACCCTTAATTATTCCAGGAATGGAGACTAGTGGTCCTCCTGATGTTCTTGAAATACAACCAAATATTTCTCATAATTACCATCCCCGTTTGACTTTTTCAAGATATAGTTTAGTGATATCTGGAGGGCCTAGATTCCCTGTCCCAATTTTATTTTTTTTACAAAACTGTGAAAAGAAGAGGTGATTTGGGCCCAGGTAAGTCATATAATGTGCACCATGGAACATGTGATGTCATTATGGCTTCCCACAGATGTCTATATAGTCTTCTCCAAACTGTTGCCTTCTGGATGTGTTGGGCCATAATCCTGGAAGATCAGCCAAACATACCTGGAAGACAGATTTAGTAAGAATTGATCTATGATCTTAATCAGCCTATAGTATGTGCACATGTCCAGGTAGTCCTCGACTTACAACAGTTCATTTAGTGACTGTTCAAAGTTACAATGGCACTGGGAAAAGTGACTTATGACCAATTTTCACACCTACAACTGTTGTAGCATTCCCGTGTTCATGTGATCAAAATTTAGATGCTTTGCAATTGACTCATACTTAGGACGGTTGCAGTGTCCCAAGGTCATGTGATCCCCTTTTGCAACCTTCTGACAAGTAGTCAATGGGGAACCAGATTCACTTAACAACAGTTTGACCAATTTAACAACTGCAGTAATTCATTTAACAACTGTGGCAAGAAAAGTTGTAAAATGGGGCAAACTCACTTAACAAATGTTTCACTTAGCAACAGAAACTTTGAGCTCAATTGTGGTCGTACGCCGAGGACTATCTATACATACATTTTGCAACAACAAATAACATTTAGCCATTTTTACATTTTTGGCAAAACAAAAAATATTTGTACATTTTGGTTTATTTACCATTATTTACTTGGCACCTTTTTATTTCATGGGGCATATACACATGCACAATACCCCCACCCCCACAACACAGTTCTTCATTCATGGAGACCTATGGAGTAATTTTAAAGAGTGCCTTTAGTGAAACCTAAGCACATGCGACTGGATACTCTCTGAGAGAGTAATTTTTAAATGTTCTTGATAAACTTGAGAATAATTTGTTTGCAGTGGCTGCCAACTTATTTTCTGATGCAATCAATAGCCTCCTTTATGTATGACCACTTAGTGCCATTGGGGTTTTTTTTCTAGTGAAGGCCAATTGAGATAATTTCTGATGACTCAGAAGTTGACTCCAAGGTCTGCTGATGTAATCATTGTGAAAATAGCATGCATATCATTAAGATGTTGATTTACACTCTAAGGAGCTCTGCATGTTCATGCCATCAGACCCTTGTCTTTAGTTACTTTTAACAGAAATAAAACCCGGGGCACTGACCTGGCTTTCCTTCTATCACCAAACAAAACAAATGAGTAAGGACTATCCTCTTTCGTCTGAGCAGGTTGCACTCCATATTGTGGCAGGAATGCAGGAAAGCTGTGGAATCTTTGGTTCTCTTCTATTGGATGCAGGAAAACTTTAAATATTGACATCCTGGTTTTAAAATTTGCTCTTTGACCACTGGGTGAACTACTTTATCTGATGGGCAATATTCCTGTAAGAAATCTCTCAGGCTGAAGAACTTGCATAGGAATTTCAAAAGATATACACACTCAACCAACAGATGCCTCTAGCATATTAAGAATTCATTCACCATGGCATAACTTGAGCGCTTTGGGGCATTTTATCAGATAGAGATCAATTCTATACATAAAAGATTGGAAGATCAAAGGCCAACCTTGTCCAGCTTTCCATTCCCATAACGATCAATAAGATACCAGGAGGAAGGTCCTAAGTAGCATATCAGAATGATCATATCTTTCTACCAAAGGTCTTCAGCAATTCCCAGCATATTTATTAGTTTCTTCTGTTGTGATTCTCTTACTAATGAGTTTCATTGGAAAACCCCAAATGCAAGAATTTGTAAGACAGTGCTTACGAACGGAAGCACACCTACAGAAGAGAATGCTTGTTGCTTGGGTTAAAACTGAAACAAACACTATTGATATCTGTTCAGCTTTACTGCAGGACCCTGGGTCTTCCATTTAATTCATATCATGCATTGATAGAAAAACTGATACTTCTAACATGGAAGAGAACTCTGGCTAATTAGCAGGATTCAGAATGTAAGTAAAGGAGTACATTTCTAGAAAGGCCTTGTATGATTGTCTCTGGGAATAGGGAAAAAAGGTTGGGTGGGCAAAGAAATGCAAGAAATTTCATTTATTTATTTAGTTCCATTTAGTTAATTTTTGTGTAAATCGGTATCCTGGAAATGCTCTTATACTGTATGACTCATTGCACAGCTAAGGAATTGGCTTTGCCATAATTATATTATTTCACTCAAAGGTCCACCTGTAATATATTTCTGCATGGATGTGCAATAGTCTCAACTGTAGTGGTGAATTTTGAATTATAGGCATTTGTCATGAACCAGCCCCCATAGCTTTCCAAGAGAATCCCAAAATGCAAATTGATACTGCTAATACAGTGTTTATCTGTCTGTCATCCTGACTACCTGTCCAAGACCAACTCAAACCAAAACATTTTAAATAATAGCTGGCATAGCTCAAAACAGTATATTGTTTCTAGGAAAATACATCTACCTAGTACATCAACACTTTGAAGAGTAAATAGAAACTTGAAAAGATGCCAGATAATATCATTGTTATTGCTTCTAAAAAGATAAATCCTGGTGTGTTATTCCTATGCGCAATACTGGTTATTTTCTTAATAAAAATGGGAAGTATAAAAATGGGAATCAAAACTATAAATTAATTAAAAAGTAATTCTGATCAACCCACATATGGGGTTTTATTATTGACTGCTGGGTAATTTGCTGATAAGATGTTCATCTGAATGTAATATTCTACTGTATACATCATGCTTATAACTTTAACTACAAACCATTTCCAAAATGTTTCAGGTTAATAAAGCAGATAATCAAGGCTAAGTTCAATATCTTGTGATATATATATTTGCTGTTCGTTTCTTTCAATATGTTACTGTTTTAGTGTGCAGATTAAAAATACAAAGCATCATTAGTCATGCAAAGGCAAGTTAAACTAATATTTATGGACAAGGAATAATAGGTTAAGGTTACCATATTCGCCCTGCAATACTTTGATCAATAGATACAAAAGGAGATTTTGCAGACCAAGTATGTTGCATATAACATTGGCAATCTTCCCTCAATAAATTTCGAATCCTTCCATAGATTACAGGTAATCCCTGAGTTGCAAGCGTTCCCTTAGCGAATATTCGAAGTTACGCGATAAGCGCCCCCTAGTGCTTATGAGCAAATCCCAAAATTATGAATATGGCAGCACCACGGCAGTTGTTCACCCTTACGAGCGACCGCAGTGGCACTGCAACATTCACCCTGGTTATTCCCTCCCTCCCCACCCCCGCCCCGGGTCTCCCTAGGCGCTAGGCCTTCAATACCTTGCGAAGATCAAGATCCTTCGCTTTCTTGGCTGCTCCGGGCCTTTGGTACGTTCGCAGAGAATGGAGGCCTAAAGTAATGCAAGATCACACAAGGTAAGTGGCGCGAGATCTCACACTACTGATCTCACATGATCTCATGGTACTTTAGGCCTCTGTTCTCTACAACAGAGAACGGAACCGAAGCCGGGGGATGCTTCGACGTGCCTCCAGAGGCTGGATCGGGGCGCTGGAGGCTTTTTCCAGGCTGCTGCCACCCGGATCTGAAGCCAGGATGCTTCTGCAACTCTCCAGATGCCCAATCTGGGCACCGGAGGCCTTTGATCTAAGGCCGGGGGATACTTCTGCAACACTCTGGATGCCCGATCCGGGCATTGGAGGCCTTTTCTAGGCTGCTGCTGCCTGGAAATGGGCCTCCGGAGAGCCGCAGAAGCATCCCCCGGCCTCAGATCCGGGCAGCAGCCTGGAAAAAGCCTCTGGTGCCCGGATCCAGCCTCCGGAGGCAAGCGGAAGCATTCCCCGACCTCACTTCTGGGTGGCAGCAGCCTGAAAAAGGTCTCCAGCGCCCATATCGGGCATCTGGAGGGCCGCGGAAGCATCCCCTGGCCTCAGATCCAGGCGGCAGAGGCCTGGAAAAGGCCTCCGATGCCCTGATCCAGCCTCCGGAGGGTCACAAAACCATCTCCTGGCCCCACTTCCGGGCGGCAGCAGCCTAGAAAAGGCCTCCAATGCCCGGATCGGGCCTCCGGAGGCACACAGCCTCAGATCCGGGCGGCAGCAAGAACCATGGAAAAGAGGAGACGGATCTTTTCAAGGTGAGTCTGGCGCGGCATGAAGGGAGGGGGAAGCATGAAGTATCTTAGTGGGTTGGGGAGGCCTTTGGGGCCTGTTCCATCACTAGCCCCCCCCCATGGCCTTCCCCACCCTGATATACCTCATGTTCACTTAACGAGCCACGTGCGTTTTAACGAGCAGGGAGTGATCTCATTCAGGGTACAAGATTCACTCCTATGAGTGTTCGAGTTATGAATGGAATGGGCAGGCTCCATTACATTAGTAACTCAACGACTACCTGTACAGCATTCAGTCTTCTGTCTCTAACTTGAAAGTGACTTTAAAGTGAAGTTCTACGATAAAACATTAGTCTAATTTATGTAAGCTCTTCATCACTAAAAACGTCTGGACTATTTACACTTCTGTACCCTTCTGGAGCCTTTATTGGTCTTAATAAACATATTATCCACTTACTGACTGCTCTTTCTTGCTCAGCAATATGGGTATTATTGTTTATATTTCTTGTTTCTACAGGTAGGCCTCCACTTACGACCACAATTGAACCCAAAATTTATGTTGCTAAACAAGACATTTAAGTGAATTTTGCCCCATTTTACGATCTTTCTTGCCACATTTGGTAAATGAATCACTGCAGCTGTTAAGTTAGTAACATGGTTGTTAAGTGAATCTGGTTTTCCCAGTGACTTTGTTTGTCAGAAGGTCATAAAGGGTGATCACATGAACCCAGGACACTGCAACCATCATAAATATGAGTCAGTTGCCAAGTGTCTAAATTTTGATCACATGGCCACGGGGATGCTGTGGTGATCATAAAAGTGAAAAATGGTCATGTCACTTTTTTCAGTGCCATTGTAACTTCAAATGGTCACTAAACGAATTGTTGTAAGACGTGGACTAGCTGTAATCCAAATAAATTCAACAAGACAAATTAACAGTTGGGAATATTCTGAACATTTTAAAGAGTATTTATTAATCTTCAGTGCTGATATAAATGAGCATATCAACATTCCTAACAACGTTGTGAATATCTTGTCAGCACTTAAAACTGAATATTGGCATCAACATAGAAAGCAATTATCAGAATAAATTAAATTGAGCATATTTTCATCTACCATTTAACACCACTTCTCACAGAGTATGCAGACATCAAGCTGCTTATCATATCAGCGAACGTCTGCTTCGTTTACGATTACTATAGGTAACTTTCACTTTCTCTTCTTTGTCTCTGCCAGCTGAGTTACTATATCATACTTCTTTCTCAGGATTAAACTCTGTATACCTTCCAATATATGCATATTTGTGAAAACAAATGCAATTATACAGCTGTTGTTTTTAATGCCAAAAGGGGCTTCCCTGTTTTCTTTAGAATAGGTGGTGAGGCTCAATGGAAATTGTTTTGTCCCAGCTCTAACTTAAAAGCTGGAACCATGAGACATGCAGGTAGTCCTCGACTTATAATATTTCATTTAGTGACCGTTCAGTTACAATGGCACTGAAAAAAGTGACTTTCACACGACCATTGGAGCATCCCCATGGTCACATGAACTAAATTCAGATGCTTGGCAACACAACTGACTCATATTTATGATGGTTGCAGTGTCCCGGGGTCATGTGATCACCTTTTGTGACCTTCTGACAAGTAAAGTCTATGGGGATGCTAACAACCATGTTATTAACTTAACAATTGCAGTGTTTCAGTTAACAGCTATGACAGGAAAGGAGGTTCATAAAATGAGGCAAAACTCACAACTGCTGTCTCTCTTAGCAACAAAAAGTTTGGGCTCAATTGTGGTCGTAAGTCAAGGACTACCTGTACATTTCCAGTTCTTATTCTGTTGGCTCAAACTCTCTGCCAACTCATTAACATTCCATTTTAGATAACTATATGTAATTCATTAGTTTTAGGAGTTAGCCAGGTCCAAATGCTCAACAGTGTGGCAGGGTTCCGATAAAAGTGTACAAACAGTACAAAATACCTTCTATTATGTTCTCTTAAGATTTACATGTTGTCATACATTCATGTATGAAGTGTGATAGCTCCAATAAGATCTGGCTGTAACAACAACAGTCCCCAATAAGGATTAGTTATGTACTGCCTTCTGGTGGTCAATATAAACTGAAAACACCATGCAGGATATACACAATCTGAAAATAGAAAAAAAAAAAACCCACCAAGAGGGAGTGGAAGTCACGCCAAACTTTGTACACTAAGGCATTGTAACATCTGTGTTTTTCTCTCTTCTGTAGTCCAAACATATCCAGATCTTTTAACCATCTATCATGGGTCTTGATTTCCAGCCCATTCACGCTCATGGTCTTGGTAGCCTTCCTCTGAACTTGCTCCAATTTGTCATTGTTCTTATTAAACTTTGATGACCAGAACTGGACACGTTATTCCAAGCAGTGTTTTGCCAGAAGAGATAAGAGTAGAACAATTACTTCTTATGATTTGTACTTTGATCCCATTGATGCATAATAAAAATAGCAAAATAGCTTATTAAAATGCCATTGATTAGTCTTTAAGGTATCATAGATCTTTTTTTCTGCTGAATACTATTTTAGTTTTAATGAAGTCAACACTAGGTATAAGGTTTCGTACCTAATGCATACCTTTCACTACACTAGAAGTATTTTCCAGGAATATTTAAATGTCTTCAAAGAAATTAAATATGGTTGTAAGTTACATGTTTCAGAAGCTCAGTACATTTAATCCTCCATGAGAAGCAATAGATAAAAGCATTCTTTGAGTTTTGTTTTCTCTCATCTGTCACCTAGAAATTCATCTATACTAGAGCAAATATGGGGATCTGGGCCACCAGAGCGACAACTTAATGATTATAAATGGGCCAGTTCTTCCAGAAAATTGACAACTAGATGGTCTCCTTTAATTCAAGTAACATGCACAAGAATGAAGGGAGATCTATCCGATCATTTAAAAGCATTGGTATGGAAGCCTGGTTGGCATAAAAAGAAAGCTAGAGTTAGGTTGAAAAACTGGGGTCTTTTGATTTACTAGAGAGGATCCTAAATTGCTAACTAATGGTCTAAAGGGAGATTTTGAGATAAGGGGAAATTTGATTATTAGATTTAAAATAGTTGGAAAATAGTAAAAAAATAAGAGATTAATCTGTTTAATACTGAGGATTTAGACTTACAAGGGAAATGAAAACTAACTATTAGGAAATAGGTTTGAACTATTGTTTAACCCAGATAATATAGATGATGGACTTGAGATAACAAAGGATACTCTATTATTAAGGTGGTGATGTACTAGGGCGAGAAATAGAAAATGTTTACAAAATAAAATAAGAATATATTTAAGTAAGTAAGATGTGCATTTCAGACATTATAATTTTTATGTAGTGAGACAAAGGAAATTTGGGTTACCCGAAACTCAAATACTATGGATATTAAAGGTTAAATTGGAGTACTGCAATTAAAAACTAAAAATTAGGTAAAACTTAAAAACAGGATATGGATATGTTTAAGCAAAAAATGTATTAATAAATGTGATAATGAAGTTTTAACTGAGTTTGATACAATTAGAAATTTACTAACTTAAATATGATCTAGCAAATGTTAAGGGAAACAGAGAAGAAATATTTGATGATGTAACCTGAGATATGTACTAAAGATTTTGTTATTGAACTATTGACTAACCCAATCACCACGTTGCCTTCCAAATACTCAAATACTCAAATGTAAAACTGGAAAACCAATAAAATATTACAAACTAGAATTAATGTAATTAATTTGATCATATTAACTGAGAAAAATGTTATCTTGAAGCTTCTCTATATTAGATAACTACTAAGACAAGTGACTGAATCATTGTGAATCTGTAGCAATTTGGAATACTAACCTTGTCTGGGCTTTGTAATTAAGCAGGGTTGGACATACTGAATATTTGGATGGGAGATTTCCAGGGAGTACAAAGGTGTAAGTTAGACTGGGAAACTCATTGCTACCAAAAGAAGTGTATGTGCCTTGAAAAAGGCACTACATTTTTAGCTACCTCCAGCCACTAGGAATGAATCTGCCTTAACTTGCTTGGACTCGAATCTTAACTTCTGAGTTAGAAAGATGTTTTTTCCAAAAGGCAACTGGACTTTCTTGAGAATCATCCATGACTTGGATGATTGAGGATCTCCATAGACATTGTGAATTAGAACCTGAGAACAACCTGCACCTTCTAGAGGCAAAACACTTTAGTAGTTTTGTTTAAGAAACCATCTGTACTTTTCATATTTTTGGGTGATCCTGAAGATAAACTTTCTTGCATAACCAATATGTTGCTTGAGAAGCGAAAATGGTGTGGGTTGGTGGTGGGGCTGGGACTGGAGAAGAGAACAACATATGTTGACTGCAGAAAAAGCAGTGAGATAAACAGTAACAAGACTGGTAACGTTTCAAAACAAAAACACTGGTTGAACAATTTGTACTCAAGAATATCTGTGCAGAAATATATTTTTGAGGCATTTCAAATGTTCCTTTCTTCATTAAGGAAAACGTCAGTGTTATTTTCAAAATGTTTTCCTCCCACTTCAAGTACACTTTTGTCATCAAATGGACTTCTTAAGCTATGAGTTTACAATGGGAAGCAAAACACACTGCATTTGAAAAAATATATAGCAATATATTTGGACACAGACGTTAGTTATTCTCTATGCTACAGCAAGATGATGTTGGAAAAGCCTTTAGCTTCCACTGTGACAAAGCAGACCAAAACTGCTTGCAGATGCAGTTTTTTTTATTTTTGTGTAAAAATATAAAGAGAATAATATTTATTTTATGATATACATTTACCAAAAGTAGAAAAGAGAGACTGAAAACTGAATCTAGAGACCTAGGATAAACAAGTATAAGATGAAATAGCTGAGAACTGGTAAGATTTTACTGAGATGACCAAAACCTTTACACACCCATTTATGTGTGTCTGTTTAGATCCAGGTGTTTCCCCCACACAGCCAATTCAAACCACATTTTGGATTCCTTTGTGTTTCGGTATAAGTTGCAAAGGCGTGATGGGCTGACAAAGCAAAAAATCTAAACAGAAACAAACAGGTGTTGTCAGAATCTTTCTCATTCTACACTGCCTATTTCTGATGACATAAATTTATAAGTTGGTAACTGACTTTTTAAGAAAATAACTTTTAATATGAAAAGCAGAAATTCTAACCATGCAATTATTTGTTTCAAACATTTTCATCTGGATCATCAGTTGAAAATATAGTGTTTACAAAAATGATAAGACACTGGACCTTAAAATTGAAAAAGCAACAATATAGTCAGGCAGTAAAGGGGAAAGAGCTTGGGAAAGAAGAAATAAAAGGAAATACAAACTTTCTAACTTCCTAGGAAAGTTAAGTCAAGTGGAATCAAGGCACTCTGGGAAAGATGAATCCATTAACAATCATTGGAACAGTTTGCCTCCAGAAGTTGTGGGTGCTTCATCACTGGAGGTTTTCAAGAAGAGATTGGACAGTGATTTGCCTGGAATGGTATAGGGCAGGGGTGTCAAACTGGCAGCCCACGGGCTGGATGCATCACGCCCACCCTGCTCCGCAAAGGCAAAAAACATCACGATACATCACAATACGTCACAGGACGCGATCAAGTTTGACACCCATGGTATACGGTCTCCTACTTGAGCAGGGAGTTGGATTAGAAGGTCCCTTCTAACTCTGTTATTCTGTTCTGTTATTACTTTCCTGCAGGGCTTAGGTCTCAGGGAAAGATCATTGGTTCATGAGCCTGTTTGCTCTGCTGCTGGTTTGATGAAAATGTCTTTCCAATGATCCCAGAGAATAGCAGTGTTAAAAAGGATATGAGGTAGGTTTGTTGTAAAAACTACAGATTTGCAAACTTGTATTGTTAGTTTATCAATAAAGAAATAAAAAAACAATATCTTTTGTTACATTAATAACATTATTTTTCCCTAGCTTTAACCATATTGGAAAGGATCATGCTGTTTCATTTTTTTGAGTTTAGTAAATACTTCTCTTGTGTGTGTGTATATGTGTTTGAGTTCATTCTGAATTGCTTAGTAATTTTTCAGATTTCATAGTAAAATTGTGAAGTTATTCTCATATATGTACATAGACATATCACAAAAAGACACATTCTTTTTCTTATAAATTGATTGTAGAATGGCCTGGACTAATGCATTCTATCCATGCCAGACAGCTAAAAATTAATTAGTGCCTACTTAGTTGAGTAATGAAGGGTACCTAGTAGGGTAGTGATGTCACTGAGTCAGATAATGAAACATCTGCAAGCAAACAACCAAGCTCAGTGAGCACCAAGGACTTCACAGTTCAACCCTGAGCTAAAGAGCAATAGATCTCTTTTATTGAATAGTGTTTGACTGAAGGTGATTGCTATGAGCTGCAAATCATGATAATGCTAACATTACTGATGGGCTCCTAAAAAAGATTGATGTATTCCAACCGGTAAGGGTTGACACAGCCTCATTTGTTTAAATGGGGAGTTTTTAGATCTTTCACAAAATAGTTTGCCTTTTAGATAAACATTAAAAACTTTGAAAAAAAGATGACAGTGCTTTATATCTTCCTGTCTAAAAACAAAAATCTGGAGCTTATAGACGCCCTAAAGGGCAAGCCGCAACCGTGCAAGCTTACATGTGAATAAGTTTATAATGCGAAATTTCCTTTTAAAACCAATAAACCAAACCTCTCTCTATAAGAAGGAGTTTATTGAGAAAAGGGGAATACAAGAAAACAATGGAAGATAACACTCACACAAGCACACTTCCAAATAAAATCAGTTGGATCAGTTGCTCACTTGCATGTAACCTTGAGTTTTAGAATTAGTTCAGAGTTCATTGTAGAGAAGGTGATTGCTGGGAAATTAGCTTTGCTTGGGTTTTGTTGGGCAGTCCTTCCTCCACGCCTCCCTTCTCTCTCTCTCTCTTTCTCTCTCTCTCTCTCTCTCTGTCTGTCTCTCTCTCTCTCTCTCTCTCTCTTTCTTGTTAGTTTCATATAATGTAGAAGATACAAGAAAAGCAATGTCTTTAGGATTACTATTTGTTGAAACAAAATGTTTTCTGTTTCTCATTTCCTGGATCTAGCCAGAAAAAAAAGAGAGTCATGGTAGCTGAACTTGCTAACCCAATGACCCCTAGATTGAATGATAAAGGCAACAACTAATTTTCATCAGTTTTATCACTGAAGAAACATGAGAAACTTTTCAAGAAAATAAAAGATTTAATTGTGTTTTCGGCCTGGGGCCAGCATGAAAACAGCAGGATTCTATTGTGTAGTAATTTTTTTTAGAGATTCTGCTTATAAGGAAGTTTGAGCATATACTGTAGGTTATTTTAAGATCACTGTTATTTGCTGCTGTTTTGGCAGTCATTTGCAGATGGGCAATGTCTCAAGGATACAAACCTGTTTTGCTAGAAATGAACCCATGTTCAATCTCTAATTAAGATAATCAAGATAACTAGATTCATTAAACTGCATATCTCATTATCCTCAGTCATCATAATAGTAAAAGGAAATATAGTTCAGTGTGCCTAGTGATCATGAGATTAGACAGGACAATTTTACAGTATAAGAATACATGCACCTTTATATGCCACCAGTGTTTTTCATTGCTGTTTTTCCTTCTATGTAATTCTTAGTTCTTAAGGTCCCCCTGATATGTTAGAAATTGGATAAGTCTCACCACATTATTTGTTACAAATCCTAGAAGGGATTGTATTACGGAAACTGGCAGGAACATAAATGATTTATTCTGCTACATACATTCTTGTTAACCTTTTGGTAGTTCTCCCAGGGCTGACATTCCTCACCCAGTCTGTTTTTCTTTTGTGCTCTCTACCCCCAAACACTGCATTTGCACCTGTGTGTGTTCATTTTTCTTGCCCAGAACTTACTTTAATTTTCTCTGTTGTACATAGTTACAAACCAGGAGGGAAAGTAATTTAAAATCCAAGGGTTCCCTGGTACAGGACAGTCATGATAGGATGAACTTCCTGACATCCTATAGTGACTAATTGTCACCTGGAGAGTTTTTAGCCTTTCTATCCAAACCTCTCCCCTGTTCAGCCTATGAGAACTAAAAAACAAGGCGGCACTTTGACTTTTCCTATGCAAAGTCCATAAATACGGAAGTTAACAAACATTGCCCCGCTGCTGAAACACAAGAGGTAGCTATGTAATCATGCAGTCTTGCCCATAGGAGAATTTTTAATGAGAAATTTATTTATTTATTTGTATCCCTCCTTCATTACTTTTATAAATAACTTAACATATGTAAGAATACTTCCTCCTCCTATTTTCCCCACCGCAACCACAGTGTGAGGCACGTTAGGCAGAGAGAGAAGGTGACAGGTCAAAATTCAGCCAGCTGGCTTTCATGCCTAAGATGGGACTAGAACTCACAGTATCACAGTTTCTAGCCTGATGCCTTAACCAGTAGACCAAACTGTTTGTCAATTAATGAGATATGCCGCAGATCTATCTCCATAAACCTAGTTTTGACAGGATTTGTTTTTACAGTTTTCCTGCACTAAGGAAGGCAACTATTTAGGTGCTTAAGCATCCATCAGAGGTAGTTCTAACACCTTGAAGCAACTTCAAAGATGGGAGAAAGAAAGGAAAGAAGATTAAAACCAAAGACAGCGTTTGAATGAATCTAAAGATTGTTAGAAGCCAAAGCAAGGAATGTAAATTTGTTTGACCAGGGTTAAAATAAAATACATACTAACCAAGTTATGGAACCCCTTTGCAGAACTTTTGCTGACAAATGGATTAAAACATTAATGACTTATGGATTTGCAAATGGATAAGGAATGGGTAAAGGAGAGATATATGCATGCAACCTTATAAGGAGAAAAGAAATAAATATTTTACCTGTAGTTCTTGTGATGAAAATCAGAAGTCACTTCTTTAATTATCATTTTTCTTTTTAACTGTTTCTCTCTCCTTTCTTTCTTTGCATTTTCCATTCTTTTCATTTTCTCTTCTGAATTTGGCTTGTATTACCATGTATTATTTTCAAACTTTCAACAAAAACTATGATTAAGAAAAGATAATAAGCTAGTTCCACCCTTGACTAGTACTATAAGGGAATGGCAGTGTTGCCAGTGAGTGGCTGTGTCTCAAAGCCACGGTGTCTAGAAGTAACTCATGGAGTAAGGAAAATACACTACCCCTCTGGAGTAAAAAAAACAGTAAAAAATTGTGATATTGTTTTGCTAGAAACAATAGAGAAACTGTATTATATTAACAGGTGATAAAAGTACTTGGTTTTCTTTCTCAGTGCAAATACACCTTCTGTGGAGTACAGCACTAAGGATAAGCACCATAGGTTTAAAGTCTTCAAAAGACCATTAAACACCTAGCTATATGGGGGCACTTCAGAACAGCACATTACAGCATTAGATTCAAGCGCCAGTCTCTAGCTGTGAAGGGCAGTGCCCAGTGACTAAAGGGGAGAGATGTGTGCCCACAGCAACCTAAAGTAACCAGTGGGAACTGAGCAGATGACAACAATCACATCACCGACAAAGCATGCCAGATGATACCCATCAAAAAACATGTCAGAAGAAGAAAGTGGAGATTAAAGATTATTTTAGTTGCCCTAGTTGTGGGCTGGCGATAATACAAGGATATGAAGATGTGACAGGAAAAAATGGTTATGCAGAGAGGTTTGTGCAGCAGATGGAGGATCTGAGGAAGTGCCTTTTAATCATGCTTTTCAAAAATCAACTCCATTTTTTAAGCTTCAATAGTGACTTGTAAGCAGTGGTCCCATCCTGAGTTTGGAAGCCTGAAGTACAGCTGAGAAAATTGGCAGAAAACAGCATGAGAAGTAACTTTCTCCATGAACTTCTTATGTTTGTGGACATCCTCTCACCTACATCTCTGCAGGTCAAAGCATCATATAATAGTTAGCAGTGTGGACATGTGATTCTTGTGATGAAATTATCACCCAGGTATTTTTTTCAAGTCAAAGAATAAGTCTGTCTCTTCCACCTCCAGCTATTTTGACAAATGTCCTGGTCCACAAAGCCACTTAGGTAGTGATATATCAATAGTATCATTCTCTTTTTTTATCCTAATATTCTAGCAAGCTGAAATCTGCAGAAGGCCATGATGCTAAGTTCACTTCCAAGATTTAGACATGTTCCTGTGTTTAGCAGCTTTGACTAGATGTGGGGTTATTTAGGGGCCAGAACAGAGTTTATTTTATTTGTCACGTTTTTAATTGGAGATACAAGGATTTGGAAATACTATCTTTTGAGAAGAAAGGACTTCAGAAATTTGTAACTGATATATATCACATTCTGAAGCAATTTTAAAATTAGGCCTACCAGATTTGTAATGCAAAACACTGGACAACCATTAGATGGCAGTGTAAGGGGAAGATGGAACAAGAGGAAGAGCTGCCACCAAGGCAACAGTCAAAAAAAAAAAGAAAAGAAAAGAAAAGAAAAGAAATCTGGGTCCAGGCCAGAATTGTAACCCAAGTAAGCAACTTGGACAAGACCCCTCCCCCTCCAGTTTTCTTGAAGATAAAGGCAGAGATAGAGGGCATTCAGACTTGCAAGATTCTGTTACCTTAATTTTACAATAAATGTTGTAGAGTATTAGCATGCATGATTTTCTTACTTAGTCTGGTCTACCTTGAAGGGCTGACCTAAAGAGACACAAGAAAAATAATTCTGATTTCATCAAGTGTTTCTATATTTTTGCAATGAGATAAGGTGGCCCTTTAAAGATATCCACCTTCCTTCTGCACTGCCCCTGCTAATGTATTTTTCTTCCTTGTCAATGGATGGGGTAAGAGAAAGAGAAGGTATCTCCCATTACATCATGCTACTTGCCATTAGCTGATAGGTATGTGAGAGGTTCTGTAGGAGACCCCCCCCACTGTCCCATGGAACTTTCTGCTGACATGATGCAATGGGTGCACTGATCAAGCTCAGCTGACTATTCTCCAGAGCTCCTGAAGACAGGACAAGAAAGAACATATGGAAACCTATCAAGCAGCAATCTAAGCTAGAATGAAGGAGAAATTGCCTGACAACAATACACTTAATTGAGCCATGTTCATAGCTGGGCCCACTTTGGAGCCTAGTTCTCCACTGGAACAACTTTCCAGTGTTGGAACTAGACTCCTGTAATCTTGCTCCACTCTTTGTAACTTAGACTGTTTTGTAGAACTCTCTGGCATTTGAATCCTAGACTGACACAGATCACTCTTATTTCTCTGCTGTTGCCTTGTCTCACATTTCCTAGACTGGCTGACCAATTTCTAGTCCTATTTCTTGTCTCTTATAGCTTCCAACTTTGAGCTCAGTTCTGTGGCTCCCTAGATCCCTGAACTAATAGTAATAATAAAGTTGGAAGGGACCTTGGAGGTCATCGAGTCCAACCCCCTGCTCAGGCAGGAAACCCTATACCATTTCGGACAAATGGCTGTCCAGTCTCTTCTTAAAAACTTCCAGTGTTGGAGCATTCACCGCTTCTGGAGGCAGGTTGTTCCACTGGTTAATTGTTCTAACTGTCAGGAAGTTTCTCCTCAGTTCCAGGTTGCTTCTCTCCTTGATTAGTTTCCATCCATTACTTCTTGTCCTGCCCTCAGGCGCCTTGGAGAATAGCTTGACTCCCTCTTCTTTGTGGCAAACCCTGAGATATTGGAATACTGCTATCATGTCACCCTAGTCCTTCTTTTCATTAAACTAGACATACCCAATTCCAGCAAACGTTCCTGATATGCTTTAGCCTCCAGTCCCCTAATCATCTTTGTTGCCCTTCTCTGCACTCTTTCTAGAGTCTCAACATCTTTTTTACATTGTGATGACCAAAACTGGATGCAGTATTCCAAGTGTGGCCTTACCAAGGCATTGTAAAGTGGTATTAATACTTCACGTGATCTTGATTCTATCCCTCTGTTAATGCAGCCCAGCACTGTGTTGGCTTTTTTGGCAGCTGCAGCACACTTTTGGAAACTCTTGGTTTCAATCTGTACCAACATAGCTAGCATTGTGCCCAGGCAAGTTCTCTCTTCCCCTTTTTTCTCCTGGATTGTGTGATTGCTCAGCTGAACATTTTAACTGCTGCATACTTGTTTGAGTTACAGCACCATGATTAAACCAGAGCAACTTGCTACTGCATGAGCACTCAGTCTAGAACAGGGCATCCTGTTGTTGTTCTGTACAAAGGAATATACTGTTTGTTCCTTCTTCCCCTTATTTCCTCCTCCCTTCTGATCACCTTTCCTCCATTTCATAAGGCTGGATTAGTGAGTCACTGTATTTGAAGAATATGGCTCTTCCTTTGTATAATCAAGGACATTTCTCCTTGGATGTCCTGAGACTATCCAACACATCAAAATTATCTAGGGAGTAAACCCACCTTCCAATTAACCTGTGATACAATTATAAAAGTACAGTCTGGTTTTTACCAGTTATGCCTTTATTTTGAAGGATCACAATGGAGAGGCTTTTTGTGGAGAAAGAAAAGCTAATTTCCATTCATTCAAACATTTTATCATGGAGTTAATTTATCAGATACTTTCGGAAACGCTGTTGTGCCATACCCATACTGGTGTGCTTGTTACAGACATGCATAAGGGAATTGTGAGTTCCTGCTTCTGTGAATGTATTTATTTCAGCTATAGACCCCTTGTACTTTGTTGAGTACACTAGTACTCTGAAATTATTTTGGGAATACAAGTCTAGAGAAAGAGATGCTCATTATAAGAAATCTATACACCAAGATAATGGGAGCCAAACACAACTCTCAAGAAAGTGTAAGAGTAATAGAAGAGGAGGGTATGTTAACATGTGCTGGAAAATTGGGAAAAGATATCTGAAAGCACAGAGGTGGTTTATAATGGGCAAGCCAATCCTTTTGGTAGTCAGGCTGTATGCTTTATAGGGATATAAAGGTAAATGTCAAAACTTTAAATTATAGACAGTAAGCAATGAACATCCAATGCACATATTTCAATATTGGCATTATACATCCCCTGTACCTTTCATAGATTCTGTCTACAATATTTCATACCAGTTAAAATGTTGGGACATTTTTCAAGGGTAGCTCCAAGTAGAGTGCATTGCATTAACCTAGTTGGGATGTACCTAAGGTGTAGATTGCTATTTCTAAATCTTATTGGCTCAGGATTTATCATAGCTGGTGCATTAAATGTAATTTTGCAAAAGTGTTGCTTGCTATGGTTACCCCTATGAATTTAGTTGCAGTCAAAGATCAAAGAGAATGCCCACGCTGTGAACCTGCTTTTTTTTTAAATAAAAATAAAGGAATGCAATCCTGTCTAAACCAGGTTGTAGTTCAATCCCCTAGTTTAGTTTCCCATTTACAAAGGACATTTCCATCTTGTCTTTAATTTCATACAGTATTTTTCCCCTTCATTGTTCTCCAAGACTTGCATGTTCTCCTTGCATCCGAGGCAAGGAGCAGTAGAACTGGGTGTCATCAGCATACTCCAAAATTCCCGTTTACCTTCTCCAGCAGTTTCATGTAGAAGTTGAACATCATGGAGACAAAATGGAGCCTGTAGAGCACATAGCTCAATAGCCTAAGTGTCAAAAGGATAATGTCCCAGAATCACCTTCTAGATGCACCCCAGTAGGAAACACCAGAGCGTCTGTAAGATAGTATCTCAAGACCCATTCCTGCTAGGGCCAGCTAGGCCATCCAGGAGACTACTGTGGTTAGTGGTTTCAAAAGCTTTCAAGAGTTCAAGTAGAATTAGCAGGATTGTATTCACTCTAATTTCTGAGTAAGTCCTCCACTGAGGTAAGAAAAGTGTTCTCAGTATTATATCCCAGCCTAAAGGACTGAAATGGACCCAGAGAATTAATTACCTATGACTGAAAGCCTTTCTCAGGGTACCACCTAAAATCTCTACACCGATTAAAGCCGGCAGTCCTATATACAGGTTGTTTAGGAAATAGCATTAGCTGTGGCAAGTCAGGAGTGCATTGTTAAGAGAAAACTGACAGATTGTAGGTCTCTCTCTCTATATATATATATATAGACCTACAAGGTCAGAAAACATTGTTCAGCTCCAAGTTAATAGCTCTCTTGGGTCATGATATGCCAGGGTTATCTGTGGAAGAGAGCCATGTGTAGATTTAACACAAACATATTGTACCTGCACTAGAACATAGCTATCACTTTTAAGATCTCAAAATAAACAAAAGATGCTGTGGTTGAATTTCTATGAATAAGATGAAAGCAGCACAGCAAGTACTATGTAACAATTCCATTTTAATTCAAAGCTATGAAGTTCACATACATTTAAAACTACAGTACATATTTGTTATAGTACAGGTAGTCCTCGATTTATGACTACAATCGAGGCCAAAATTTTTGTTGCTAAGTGAGAAATTTGTTAAGTGAATTTTGCCACACTTTATGAATTTTCTTGCCACGTTTGTTAAGTGAATCACTACAGTTGTTAATTTAGTAACACGGTTATTAAGTGAATCTGCACTCCCCATTGACTTTGCTCATCAGAAGGTCCCAAAAGGTGGGACCTACTGTATACAGTGACCCCAAGACACTGTAGCCGTCGTAAATATGAATCAGTTGCCAAGCATCTGAATTTTAATCACATGACCTTGGGGATACTGCAATCATCGTAAGTGTGAAAAATGGTCATAAGTCATTTTTTCCAGTGCCATTGTAACTTCGAACAGTCATTAAATTAACTGTTGTAAGTTGAGGACTATCTGTATTTATTTGATTTTTTTAAAATACTGGTTGAATCAAGTCTTTTGATTTTCCTTTTCCAGGGACAGGCTTAATGTTTGGGTATACAATGCTAAATACCGTATCAGGAAAAGAAGTGCCTGGAAAGAAATACTGGCTAAAAAAACTGGAAAACTAACTAGATGTTCATGCTTCATGAGTTGGATTTTTCCTCTCTCATTCCTCTTATTTTTTCCACTTATCCCACAAATTCAGGAATAAAGATAAGACAGAAAAAAATGCAGGGTTGTTTTTTGTTTGTTTGCTTGTTGCTATTTGTTTACCCATTCCAATTGTGGAGGCAAAATACAGAATGAAAGAAAAGGAGGAGAACTGAAGGGTAATGAAATAAAGCAGGATTTTCCAAACTGGGCAAGTTTAAGAGGTGTAGTTTCCAACTCCCAGAATACCCCAGCCAATATGATGGTTGAGGAATTCTGGGAATTGAGGCTCACACATCTTAAAAGATGCTGAAGTTAAGAAACACTGGCTTAAATCACTAATCCTCTATATGAGCCACGTCTTAAAGTTGCCAATCTTTTTTTAAAAAACCACTGAGTTACATTCAATGTTTGATGAACACTGAATTTCAAATTCAAATTTCAAATTCAATGGTAAGAAAAGTAAGGTTTTACAGTTAAGTAAGAAAAACAAGATGTACAGGTAGACAATAGGTCAGCGGCCCCCAACAGGGAACGGTTTTGGTGAAAACTATTTTTCCATGGACAGGCGGTGGCAGCAGGAGCAGGGAATGGTTTCACACGCTACCTAGATCCCATGCATGCGCAGATGAAGCTTCGCTCGCTTGCACAGCCCGGTTCTTGAATTAATGGCTCTGTACATGGAACCCACATAATACTAAGTCATAACATACAAGCCAACCAGTTGTATGATTGGCTTGGTTTTGGCTTGGCATGAAATCTGAACAGAGTCAGTGAAGCTATAGTTTAAGGACAGCAAGCCATTATTTAAAAACATAGTTTGCTGTTGGTTAAGCTTATTGCTTGCAATTGTGATACAGTATCACTACTTACGGTTTTCTGGTTTATTCCCAAGGTCTGCACATTTTGTTTTTCATTCCTGATTATTTTTATTTTTATGATATACAAATATAATAATAATTTATTTAAATTCAGGGTTGTGTTGAAATCTGCAGAGGCCCAAGGCAAGAGCAGCTAAAAAAGAAGTTGGAAAATAATTCATATTATTTAGCTTTACTGTCTTGTTTGGAGTTGCTCAGCAAATCATGTTTAAAAGACATTGTAGCTTAATAATGATATGCGGATACAGTCTGATTTTCTTGTACCTCTATTCTGCCATTCCAGTAAATGATATTTTGTGTGGTATCACATACAGCAGTGTTGACAAATTTATTATATCATGATGGCTTTTTTTCTGAAATCATAACCCACATTGTATGAAATACTGGAAGAAGGTAAAGGTAAAAAGAATTAATCTAGTATTCTTTCTGCTGTTTTCTAGGAAATTATGTTTAGTTCCATGCGTAAAAAAAAGATTTTCAGAAACCATAAACATTGGGGAACTCATTTGATAAAAGGACATATCCTGTAACACTATAAGTTATACATTTTGCTTCTTCATCATTAATTCCACTTTTCTATCGTTTTGGCCTTCATTTAAAAAGGCTTCTCAAATGATAGTTTATCCTTGTTACCACATAGACAAAATCCTTGGCTTCTGAAGTGGTCTTACCCTAAAGAAACAAAGAAGGGACAATCCCTTTAGACATGATAATGTGCATTATTTTGCTAAGTCTGAATAGCATACTGCCTTTTTCTTCTATTGCTATAGCAACAGACATCTGTGAGCAATCGCTCTTTTAGTTGTCAATAAAGGTATTTTAATGACAAAAGTCTCTGTAAAATGTAGTCCAAGGGCAGGCAGAAGGGAAAGTTCACACCTTAAGTGTTCAAAAAAAAATAATTCTCCACTTTCCTTATGCAGTAATTGCCATGTTCTGCAGTTGTTAGCTATAATTCCATAATAAAAAGTTGTGCCTTCTGTTCAAATCTGACATTTCCTTTACTTCTGAGCCGCTGGGAAAGGCACTGTTTTGTTTCTTGTTTATGTCTAAAGGCAGCTTTCTCTTCTCTTCTCTTCTCTTCTCTTCTCTTCTCTTCTCTTCTCTTCTCTTCTCTTCTCTTCTCTTCTCTTCTCTTCTCTTCTCTTCTCTTCTCTTGAAAGGAACTGGAGGGAAAAGCTGGTATGGGAAAGAGAGGGTAACTGCAGGGTGGATAGAGTCTCCGGTCTTCGGATGATGATGCTTGTTAAGAGATGCTACCACCTGTCAGCCTCTTGTCTCACCACCAAATTAGCAGTAGAAGTAAGACTATATGAAGCCCCAAGTGTTCCTGGCTGTCTTGGCAGTTCTGACTCTAACCACAAAGTACTATGCTGCTTATTGACAATGTCATGAATGGAAACATCATCAACAATGCAGTGATATTGCTCTATGTGCCCCACTCATTCCACTACCAAACCAATTGTGTAAATTATACAATTAGGAAGAATCTATTTCACACACACACACCTTTTTTTTTTTTTTTTTTTTGAGGAGGCCTCTCTAAAATTATCCATCTTCAGAGAAGCTTTGGGATGTCCAGCCCAAGCCTTTGTAACTGGATGAAACAGTCCCATCTCTCATCCCCATTTCACAACCCAAGTGGTGGTTATTTTCCTAGGAAGGCTAGCTAGGACATTGGTTTTCTACTGACTATTTGCTCACTTTTATCTCTCTTGAATTGCAAGATTTATCACATCGATACTGGAGGTCCATGAAGGAAAGAAACAGCTAAGAATATGTAATCAGCATACCGAAAAACTGTTGGAATGAGTTACAGTCCCTTTGGGGCTTTTCCAATGACAAGGCCTCCCACTATTTGGTGGGATCTGCTAAGTGGATATCTTAGTGAATCTATAAAGTTGTGTGGTCTAAAGCAGAGGTCCCCAACCTTTTGGGCACCCGGGACCAATTCCGTGGAGAGAGGTTTTTCCGTGGACCGAAGGGGGCGTGGTTTTGTGCGCTGCCTGCATCTCGCGGATGGGGTTTTGCTTGTTTGTGCGGACCGATTGCTGGCATGCCACGGACTGGTACTGATCCATGGACCGGGGGTTGGGAACCCCTGGTCTACAGGCTTGTTCTCTCCCTCGCTGACATTATACAAGTGAGCTATACCTAATGATTTCTCTATTTGCTTGCAAAGTGGGGGATGGAGAGCAATATATGGTTTATTAGAGAATTTCCCATGGCCTGCCCTGTGTCCTCTGACTCACTGTTGCACCCTGTACTCCATCATGCATTTTGCCTTAAGATCCTCTGCCTGAAAACAGCAATAACCAGCCACTATCTTAGAAATTTTACTCTGCAGGTGTCCTCACAAATGATACACTGTGAGATGGAGTCAGCAGGACTCTGCACACAGACATTGCATAAGTCCATCTGGGAACTATCCCAAAGCAGAGCCTTAAGAGTTGCCAGAAGGGTATAAGTTGTTTGCTGTAGATGCAAAGAAGTGAAGGCTCTGGGAATTGGATCAGATTGGCAACAGGTGGGCCCTTGGGAGGGTAGGCATGTTTTGAGATAACAGGGTCCCCTAAAGCATTTGGTAAATTATTCTATGTTGAGAGACCTGAACAAATGAAATTCAGCTTTTATTTGCTCCTCAAACCTCTGCCATATAACCCTATTTATTCAAGAGCACAATGGATGAAAATTATATCCTGCTTTTATTATTTCATTAAGGATCCTTATTTAAGGTTTTGCTCCTAGATAATTTCTGATTTGCTGGGTAAATTCAGGACATTAGAAATGGAGCATTCTCTGTGATTGAGTAAATACAACAGCCTACCTTCTATAAAACTGAGGATAGCACTCAAAAAGATGGGGGGGGGGGCGGAGCAGTCAATTACCTGGATAATCTTGCTTCAATGACTGTGTCCTTTGTACAATGAACTTTCAGCATAAAAGTTTATTTAAGGGGGTAACAAGTACTTATCCTAACCACACTGAATTCTGTGTTTGTGACTGTTGCCTTTCTTCCTTTAACTGTAAGTTCCCTTTTCCCAGTATGCTAAGGTTGTCATGTCTGGCTGCAAAGATTCAGATGATCACAAGATGTTGGAAATAAGTTATGTAAAGCAGTTTGGGACTCTGTGAGCAGCTCTTCACTTTCTGCTTATCCCATCATTAGTACAGGTCAGCTACCACATCTTGAGTGCAAGAAGAGATGATGTCATGTGCCACCTTCTCTGTCCCAATCTCAAATGTGCCTCCACCCATGCTTGAAGCTCTAGTTGCCATCCTAACCCATCTTAAACTCTTTTTGAGTGAAAGATATGTGTCTGTCCCTTCCAATCTAACAACTGTCCCAGTTCTAATTGACCTTGTGGTTGATCCAATGATGGCCTATTAAGTCAATGAACTTTCCTTACCCCACGTTTTTTTCTTGGTCTTAAAAAGAACTTCAATCCTTAAATCAACCAGTGGGCACCCTTTGGGTTTCTATCTAGGCTGGCAAAACATGTTTTCCTTGTTTATTCACCCTGCCCACAGGGCTTCAAAGCTGCTACTTCTTTCTGCATGGTAAATCTTTAAGTTGCAATGTAGCAGTGGGTGGGATGAAGCTACAATGTTACAACAAGTGCTATTGTGCTTCTATGAAGCTGAGCCCTCAATTCTTCCTTGCTAAAAAGTTTCCATGGACCGCATTGGGTACCTAATAGCAAAAAAAGAGTTCTATTCCTAATCACTAATCAGAATAGATTTAGAAGGGACCTTGGAGGTCTTCTAGTCCAACCCCCTGCTCAAGCAGGAGACCTATACCATTTCAGACAAGTGGCTTTCCATTCTTTTTTAAAAAACCTCCAGTGATGAAGCACCTACAACTTCTGAAGGCAAGCTGTTTCTCTGGTTAATTGTCCTCACTGTTAGGAAGTTTCTCCTTAATTCAAGGTTGCTTCTCTCCTTGATTAGTTTCCATCCATTGTTTCTTGTCTTGCCTTCTAGTGCTTTGGAAAATAAGTTGACCCTCTCTTCTTTGTGGCAGCCTCTCAAATACTGGAATACTGCTATCATGTCTCCCCTACTCCTTCTTTTCTCTAGACTGACCATACCCAATTCCTGTAACCGTTCTCTATATGTAATTATCTCCCGGCCCTTAGTCATCTTAGCTGTCCTTCTTTGCACTTTTTCCAAAGCCTCAATATCTTTTTTGTAGTGTGGTGATCAAAACTGGATGCAGTACTCCAGGTGTGTGGTCTTACTACTAAGGATATATAAAGCAGTACTAATACTTCACATGATTTTGATTCTATGCCTCTGTTTAGACAACCAAGGATTGTATTAGCTTTTTTGGCTGCTACTGCACACGGCTGGCTCATGTTTCAGTAATCACACACTAGGACTCCAAGGTCCCTCTCACAGTTACTTGAGCCAGGTTTCGCCTTAGCATATTTTAATTCAGTTCCTATGGAATTAAAGCACTGATGATACAATAGAAAGGAAAAATGTTTTGGCATTACAGTAGACCTCAAGTTACAACCATAATTGAGCCAGAATTATGGCTGTAACTCATTGCAGTCAGAGGTCAAGGCCATGGTCATTAAGTGAATCCAATTTACCCAATGGACATTTTTTTGCTGGAAACTGGAAGCAAATTCTGGAAACTGGCAAAAAAAACATCAAAAATTGTGGTCTCTTGACTGTGGGATGCTGCAAGGTGAGCCAATTGCCAAGTGTCCAAAATACAATCATACGGTTGTGTATGTTTGGGGGGGGGAGCATTGTAACTTCGAAATCAGGATGTAAGTAGCTTTTGTGAGGGATCTGTCATAACTTTGAATGGTCACTAAGGAACCTGTAAGTCAAGGATTACCTGCAACGTGGAAAGAGAGAGTCCAGGAAGGGCACATAAGTGCATCCAGGTGAGCAACATCTGAGAAAGCAAAGAAAAAACAAAGGGGGCTAATGAGATAAGAATAATCACTGACAGGAAAAGGCAGCCTTTGGGAGGCCCACCTACGAGAGACCAGCTACCAAGGCATGAACAGTCACTCTGCTTTGGAAATACAGGTAGTCCTCGACTTACAACAGTTCATTTAGTGACCGTTCAAAGTTACAACGGCACTGAAAAAGTGACTGACCATTTTTCACCCTTATGACCATTGCAGCATCCCCGTGGTCATGTGATTTACATTCAGATGCTTGACAACTGACTCACATTTATGACGATTGCAGTGTTTCGGGGTCATGCAATCACCTTCTGTAACCTTCTGACAAGCAAAGTCAATGGGGAAGCCAGATTCACTTAACAGCCGTGTTAGTAATTTAAGAACTGCAGTGATTCACTTAACAAATGTGGCAAGAAAAGTCGTAAAAGGGGGCAAAAATTTCTCACTTAGCAAGATAAATTTTGGGCTCAATTATGGTCGTAAGTTGAGGACTACCTGTAGTGACACCAGCATGGGAGGGAAGCCACTTAGGCTGCTGTGAGGAATTGCCTTGTCTGTCCATTTGTCCATTAGCAGAGAAACTCTTCAAAGCCAGAATAGGATAGGACCAGATATGGAACAATGGGAGGAAACTGCCAAAGAGACAGAGAGTCCAAAACTGTCTGGATCCAGCCAAGAACTGTGAGGGGAAAAAAATCCCCACTGGCTCCCAAAGACGAGGCAGCTGGAAAGCAGCCCATAATGTTGTCAGTTCCTCCATTTGAAGCATCCTCTCTAGTCTCTCCTGTGACCCAAAAGGAGCTTGGAAAAAAATTCAGAAGCCAGGCTGTGATATTTGGCTTTATTGGTTTAATGAGGAAGTTCTTACTAAAGCCTAACCCATGTGCAACACTACACTATTATATATCGATCTCTTGTATTTCAGGAATAGTCTGTGGTTTGTTAAGTCTTGTATTTGTGAGCTTAAGATCCAAAGTATTTGTGATTCCAGAGCTGGACTACTAGGAGAAATCACCAGTTGAGAATTTCAGGAGGGTTCATTCTAACTTGCATCAAACTAAGAAGATTATTTTTCACTAAGAAATCCTTGGAAGATGGGTTTGGTGTCTACCAGGGAGGTTTTTACATTTGCCTCCCATTGACTAACAGGGCAATATCTTCTTTACTCCAGAAGGGCCAGCCAGATTCTCATCTACCTGAAGAAGATGAAGAAGAAGTGGCTTCCCCAATCTGGCAGGTTACCTCCTGCATCCATTTTCTCTAACCATGACCATCTTGATGTACTGAAATCACAGCTTTCAAAATTCCCAGTATGCTAGATGGAACTTTGCTCTCAGGAGCTGTAGAAGTCACTACATTGGAGAAGATGATTCATGGATGGTAAATACGTCCCAATTCCCCAGGCTCTCCAATCCCGCATCCCATATGATGGCTGTAAAAGGAACTGTTCACCGCCCTTCTTTCCCTGCCAGATGACACTTATTTGCTACTTCCTGCTAGCTAGCCTTTTCAGGCTAGAGCCACTAGCTCCTATTGTAGAAAAAAACAAGGTCTTGTTTTGCTTTGACCAGAATATAAATTTACCTGCAGTGATACCAGACACCACACTATCATTTTATAATTGTTCTATTACATCATGCGGACTTCACAGTATTATCTTGGAGATGAAAAGAGTGCTAACCAAAGGAGAATCTGGCTTGTTTGGATTACAGTATTTCTGTCTGGCTAGAACATCTTGGAACAAAGAAGCTGTTAAGTATATAAAAAAGGCCTACTGACTCATATTTTTAGAGTACATAACAGCTACAGAACTATAATGTTCTGTAACAACAGCCTTTATACTGAAGGAAGTGGAAAAAATGACATGGAGTGGCATATGAATTCTGCAGCTGTTCTTTAACTAAAATGCCACCACATTTTGTTTTATCAAAACTCATTGTTCAGTTAAGGACCACTCATCTGAGATGAGTTTGGTTGACTAGGTAGTATAAATAGGTGTTAGAAATAAGACCTATTCAACTCTGTCAGATTTTACAGATTGAGTAGATTTTCATAGGATTATGCTGTAAGATCACTTGCACCAACTTTGCCAGATCCTTTTACTAAGGTATTCTAAAAGACCTAATTGTTTCTGGAAATAAGAGTTTGGAAACCCTAGAATTTTACGCTTTAAGATAAAATGCTGTTTAAGTACCTGTTTTACCTTTAGTGTCTTGTGGGAAGTCAGCCCCTCAGAGAAGGAAATATTAAAAGGGCAGAAAAATATATTTCCTCAAAAGGATTTTTAAAAGCAGAAGCCAACCCTGCCCCCAAATCTCTCTGCCCCAAGCAGGAGCCAGCCCTATACAAATGCAGATGTAACCATCAGGAAAGTTGGAGCCAGCTGGAAGCTGAAGAAGACAAAAGACCTAAAATCTGCATACCCCACCTGAGAATACCATCAAGAATACCAGAGAGGCACACCTAAACTCAGGTCAGAATACGTGACACAGGAAATAGCCTCCAAGTTCATGGCACAGGAACAGGAAACTTCCAAACAAAAGGCTTTCAGAGGGTATAAAAACCTATTCCACATGTGCTCAGCCCTTCCCTTTGATTTCTCTCCTCCTTCCTGCCAGAACCATCTTTCTGTCTGGCTCTTCAATAAACTGCAACCTTCTCCCCAAAGCAGTCACCATGTTGTTTATTTATCCCCGGCTTGGATGAACCAGGATGAAGACTTTTCTTCCCACAGTCTTTCATAAAAGAGTTACATTTGGCTCAAGAATCACAAAGCAATATGCTGAACTTATTTTTTCAGGAGTATCTCTATCAAAACATGACCAAGTGACTTCATTGGATTGTCCCTGGCTGGCAAACCAAAGAAAGAGCCACACGGGAATTGCCTAGCTTCATTTTAAAATTGAAGCCATGACCGGAGTTGACCTGTTTCCTGGGACTAAGAACATACCTCATCTTTCTGGAGAAGAAAAAAAAACAAACGCTTCCTAGACAAGTTTAGCTATCAATCTCCCTGCAAAGACCTCTAGTTTTCAAGGCCTTTAATAATTTGTTTCAGGACTTCCAATCACTATAAATCACTATATTCTTAAATGCTTTCTCCCTTTCCCACAAACATATTTTGGATAGGTGATTTATCATTAAGGCCTTTAGGAAATCCAACTAGCCTTCTTTGCTCTCTCCATCTCTGCACAATTTAGAAGGTCATTCACATTCACTGAACAAAAGAATATTTTCTAACTTTTTTAAGGTTGCCAAGATAAGCTTTAAAAATATGAGTTAGTAAAAAAAGGAAGATGAGGAAGGGGATTAAGAAAGGGATATGTTGTACTGATTTTGAATATCCTCAAGTATGGAAGTGCAGCTTCCCTAAAGGCTTAGATACTGACAGTTAATTCATTCATTTGGCTTAGGTTTTAAACATTTTAGTTAATTAAAAAATTCAGTGTAGAAAAATACACTAATAAAACAAGGTAATCCTTTATGATTACCTTGAATTAAATAACTGTATTTTATTTGCTTAATGCTGAACTTATTTCCTGTAGTAGTAGACATATTCTGCAGACTTCAACAGAACTGATATATCCTAACTAGATTTTTCTAACTCAGGAGTTCACATTTTGCTATTTATATATAGTAACTAATGTTAAATTATTCTGGCAAATTTTTTTTGCTGGCTCAGGGACTGGGGAGAAGCATGCAGTCCTAAAGCACCTACAAGGCAAGATTTTCTGATACTTGTGATTTGTGGTATAATTCCTTATTTATATGTGTTGTCCTGGAACCATCCCATATTAAAAGAAAAGTATGTTTCCCATAGGTTTTTATTTAAAGTGCCTTGCTAATGGCCATGTTGGCTGATCTACTGGGAATTAAAATTCAAAATATTGGATGGCTACCATTCAATATACATACATTTTCTCTGTAATAGAAAATATTGTCCTAAAATAATGCTTTGTGACTGATGCTGAGAATGGCAGATGGGAATACATGCTCTGAGTTAAACTAACATTTAGTTTGGGTAGACAAAATATTTAAATTGCTTCTGTCCCTTGTCCAGAATGTTTTGTTTTGTTTTGTTCTTGGCAGAGATACCACTTGGCACACATGATCTGTACTGGAGTAAATGTTTCCTAAGACACTGCTGGGAACTTTTGAAGAATTGCCTGTGATGCGTGTGGGCAGTTTATTTAATGGATGTTGCCAGGAACATCCTGCGACATGCAGGGACCTGCAGTGGGTGACAAAGGAAATGAATGACGTTCCAGATTTTTTTTTGGGGGGGGGGAAATGAGACTTACATGCAATTGCTTTAGGTATTATTTGATAGTGATGTAAGAATTGGTGAATCTCCGCAACTGATATAGGTGCTATAATTTTGTTGTGTTTATTGCATTCTCCAGCTTAGTGTTTTTCAGATGTGTTGGGACTGCAGCAGTTCCCAGAGGTCTCCAGCCAACAATCTTGGTAGCTATGGAATTCTGGGTGCTGTCATCCTACCCAACCACCTGGGAAAAGCCAGTTTGGGGAAGCCCACTCAGGTCTCAAACCCTGGCTGTCAACTTTCCAACTGACAAGCTCAGCATCTTTCACCACTGAGCCATCACATCCCCTTTCCTTTATGTACTCATGATGATCATTTATTGCTAAAATGTATAAACCTTTGTTGAAATGAGACAGAAGAACAATTGAAATAATGTATAATAAAATGGACTAAAAGCTTTGGCTGTAATATACAAATGGATCAATGGAAAAATTTGCGTCTGAAATGTCTGAAATTTACTTTATGTTCTAACTTAAAAGACAATTTATGTAACGTTACTTATTATTCATTTTTGTCACCAGAGAAACAGAAACAGACTTTAGAATATATAAAGATACTTTGAATTTTTGCTGGAAATGCAAAGAACACGAAGTGATATTTTTCCATGCTGGAAATGCAAAGAACATGAAGGCATATTTTACTATGTTTTGTGGACATGCAAAAAAGCTAAACAAATTTGAATACAAATGCATAGATTAATTCAGAGAATTTTAAAGATTAAAGTAAATCTGAAACCAGACTTTTCTTTTGTGACTAATGGAAAGAAAAAAAAGTCATGGAACTTTGTTTTTATATATGGATGACTGCAACAAGACTATTATTATAGCTCAAAAGTGGGAAGATTTGATATTACTACAATGGAGGATGAAGATGGCGGAACTTGCAGAGATGATTAAATTAACTTTAAAATGGATTTTAACTTTTATTTGCTGTTACATATGATCGAGATCAGTATATGTCAACAAGTGCTCCCCAAGTAGATTATGAAAGCCCTGCATGGTATACAACAACTTTGAGAAAAGACTTTACCACCTTTTGGTTCCTGTTTAATTCATACCTATTCAAACACAATGCAATACCAAAACCAGGATAGTTTACATCAGGGAGCTCATAGATTAGAAGAAGTTGTAGAATAGTTTCTTTTTGCTTAGGTGCATTCTCATGTGCAAATCCAACCAATTGTGGTTTATTCAACAAACTGTTAAGAAAACCAAATTCTGTACTTGTCCTAACCACCTCTTTTTTTAGTGGGCAGAAGTGCTAACAACTTGCTGAGTTGTGTATTACTCTCAGACAGACATTCTCAAACAGTTTGTAGATAAGAGGAGATAATATGTTCTGGCTGTATCTGGGAGCATGATTGAAAGTTTGCTTGTAAAAGTGACAGAAATTGCCTAAAGAGCAGACTTCGGCTTTTGGGCGTACTTTTCTTTTGATGATGTAATATCAAGCACTCCTCAGTTGTAGGGCAACTGGCTTCTTTTCCTGCCAAGAGATTTTCTAAGTCCACACATATCGAACTGAAGAACAGCCCTGTAAAAAGTGAACAGAAAATAAAATATAGTGAATGTCAAGAATACTGGTAATTTTCATGATAAGATAAGATAAGATAAGATAACCTTTATTGTCATATTTTTTACTGTGGGCGCAACGGCACACATCAAAAATGAAATTTAGTTGCCCGTTCTCAAAGTGAAACACATACATGACACACACCTAAACATACTATATACAACATATGTATAGACACACACCCCTACATATACATAACAAATAAATATTAAATACTGTCCATCTTGAATATATAACGGAAGGAGGAAGCTTGAGAGTTTACAAGGTTAATGCTGCATGGAATGAAACTATGGCTGAATCTGGATGTTCTGCTACAGATACCACGAAGCCTCCTCCCAGAAGATAACAAGGAAAACAGGTCGTGAAGAGGATGTGTAGTGTCCCAGATAATCGTACGGACCCTGCTCAAGCAACGCTTCTTGCTATGTCCTGGATGGGAGGGAGGGAACTGCCAATGATCTTTTCGGCCATCCTCACCACTCTCTGCACTGCCTTCCTGTCTGAAGCAGTGATGCTTCCAAACCAGACTGTGATGCTGTATGACAGGATGTTCTCAATCATCCCCCTGTAGGAAGTGGTAAGGATAGAAGGAAGATGCGACGCAGAAAATGCAAGCGCTGCTCTGCCCGCTTCACCAGTGTCTTGCTGTTGATCGACCAAGCCAGACTACTCGTTAGCTGCACACCCAGGAATTTGATGCTGGTAACCATCTCCACAGGTGAATCATTAATGCACAGAGAAGTGTGGCTGTGGCTGCCTTTTCTGAAATCGACAATGATCTCTCTGGTTTTTCCGGTATGTAGGCCTATACATTGTACTGTTTTGCAATATGTTGAAAGAAAAATCTTCATCAGGGTCCAGTCCAAGCCAGGAATAAACAAAATGGAGACTGCTTTAGAAAGAAGGTTGTAGTTTATTGAAGAACAGAGCCAGACAGAAGTGTGGTTCTGGGAAAGCTGACCACATGTAGCTGGGAGTGGTGGGTTTTTATACCTTCTTGGGTTTTTGTGTTTGAGATTGTTTCCTGTTCCTGTGGCATGAACTTTTGAGCATGTCCTTTTTGGTATTGATAGGTTAATCCTATTATGTCCTAAAGGTCATGTCTTTAGAGTTTGGGCAGGGTGTGTAGATTTTAGGGGTCTTTGTCTTCCTAATCTCATCAGCTTCTAGTTTCCTGGCTCCAACTTTTCTGAATAGGATTATCAAATCTACATTTCTACAGACCTGGACTCTGCTTGGGGGAGAAGGGCTGAGGCTGGTTTCTGGGGGCTGGTTTCTATCTTTTAAGATTTTCTTTCTCCATTACTGTATTCCTTTGGGAAATATAATATTCTGCTTTTTAATATTCCCCCAAATATTTCTTTCTCAGTCTGTATGTGTGTGTGTGCTGTCCTCCCACAATCTATTTGATTATATTTTGGAGAGGAGAGCCATAGTGGATTATTTTTCATCGTGTTGTATTCTTTTTGACTTTGTTCATTGCCTAAAATCGTGTATGTGATGAGCAGTATGTATATGTGATGTATAGAAATTGAATGAGCTCCTTATCGACTGTTTTAAGTATCATTGTATAATTGTTCATATATTATCAAATACAAATAAACAGATCTACATGTGCACAGTTTAAGCTAACTACTTTATTATATTCAGTTTATTAATACAGGAATTTCCCCAGACTGCTTGTCTTCCACTTGGGGAACAGATAGAGAAGGTGCTATGCTTCGGGGAGGGGTTTCAGTGCAAGATCTCTTGCAGCTGTGCAAGGATTCAAGGCTACTTCCCTGCTTGAGTCCTCCTTCCTGCCTGGCTGGGCATTTCCCGACATCCCTCTCTCCCCCTCTTCTCATATAATTTTAAGATTAAAGAGCTCAAATGATCAAATCAACATTTCCATACAGTACTGTGTTAAGAGACTGTTTCGTTAATGGTGTCCTATGGAGGTCTAATCAGACAATCCTACTAAGTTCAGTGTGACTTCCTCTATAGCTGGAACAAATCTCACGGGATTATAATTAATAGAGGACGAAGAGTTTTGCAAAGAAGCGGAAAGCAACGTCCATCGAAATCTATCTGGGGGGCGGGAATTCGATGGAATCGGTACTGGGACGCCCCTAACTTCCCGATTTCAAGGCAGAAAGGTCGGCTGTCTTAACAGAGACGGACGCGTTAAGAGATAAGACATCTATGAGGCAACTCCATCCGATTGGAGAACAGCACGTGTAAACGAACGAAGGGCGGCAGTTAAGCGCCCAATGATTGACAGCAGAGGCGGAGCCCTCCGAGTGACTCCGATGACGTAGCCGGCCGTGAGAAAGAAGCGGCGCCGGGGGGGGGCGATTGACAACAGGGGCGTGGCATTAACAGCATGGCGGCCTCCGTGGGCGCTGCGGCATTGGGTCGAAGTTCGCGCGCGGCTCTTTCACCTTGGGCGCTGCGGGTCCCACGCGCCGGGCGCGGGCGGCTGCTGAGCCCCGCCAGCCTCGGAGGGCGCGCGCCGGCCGCCCTGGCCGCTTCTCACCAGCCAAGTGCGGGAGGAGAGGAGCGCTACTGCCTGGATTTGCTGCGGTGAGGCCAGCGGCTGCTTCTTCGGGGTCGGGCCTGGGCTGGACTGGACAGGATAACCTGGGCAACCCCTCTGCGGGGTGTGGTTTGGCACCTCCCAGCCTATTTGATTTGCATATATTCAGATAATGTGACGTAGAGGCTCGGAATCTGCTTCAAATCGCCCTTGAGAAGGACCCGCAAGCCGAGGCCATGTCTTAACGCTGCTTGGGAGAGTGCATTAACTTCCTAGCTTCTCTAGGAAGAAGCTAACATGATTTCTATATATTCTATATATTTCTATATCCCAGGCGCCCCCCAAAGAGACCCGGTCTCCCCCTTGTGTTTTTCCACACATCTCTTGGCTAGACTGCCGTTCCTAGTGCAGTGTGCGTTGTGCTTGTCCTCTGGAGTGCGTTCCCCTGATTTTTATTTTTATTTTTTTTGCAGTGGCAACCAAAGAATAGTTTGCCCATTTTTCAGGATTGTTCTTTATTTTTCCCAAGAAAATAGAGTTGTTTGGTCGCTAAGTCGTGTCCAACTCTTTGCAACCCATGGAACATAGAATGCCAGGCTCTCTTAAATGTATTCTAAAGGCATGTTGGGTAAAGCATATGTGGTGTTGTACGATAAAACCATCTCCTTTTGAAGTCAAAGCTTTTTGATTATCTGAAACTAAAGGGGGGAATGGCCATAGTGATGGAATGTGTTGCACTCCTTCAATCTTAATTTGCAACATGCCTATAAATAGAAATTTAATTAATTCACCATGCGTTAGAACTTCATTTTTCCCCATAAACATTTTATAAATCCTATTATACTTAGTCTTTTTCTGTTATATGTATGTATGTAACAGTTCTACTGTTAAATTTGTTACTGTATTTGGTCTTTGAGCTATAATAAATTTGATTTGATTTGACTTCACAAGTGCAGAACCTCATCTGTGATTTGAAATAGTGCAACCCATTCTACTATTTTATTGCAATACATTTCAGCTTTGTGTCTGTTGGACAAATAAAGTAAAGTTTCCGGAACTATCTTTTGATGAACAGCAAGACATGATGTGCCTGTAACCTTAATTTTAAAACAAATCCTAGACATTGTGTATTGAGTATATACTTCTATTTTAGAGCAGGAGTGGGCATACTGGTACTATACGCTCCAGAAGATCTCATTAGCCAGCCTGCAGATCAGATCAGTGCTTTATGGTTCTAAGAATTGTAAACTGGACTATATGGAGAGTACCAGTTTATATCCCCTTGATTTAGAATAACTGCAAAATGATTTTTGTACTTTGCTTGGAGTCACTTTCTGTGAGTTGGGCGTCCATGTCAATTTGATTAATAAATAACATTAAAAATAATTTAATTGAGAACTTTTTTATCTGTTCCACTGGCTAAATGAGCTTGTAATGAAAGCAAATGCTCTTAATTATTCTTTGTATATCTAGAAAACGGGACTATGAAGGCTTCCTGTGTGCACTGCTGTTGCCTGCAGAATCACGTGCCTCTGTCTTTGCCCTGAGAGCCTTCAATGTAGAACTGGCTCAGGCAGGTATTAAAATATCCATTATACAATACAATGTTAACATTTAAAAAAAAAACACTCTAAAAATCCCAAACATGAAGTTTGTGTTTTTTCTTGTCAGTTACTGTCAGTTTTCCCCTCACAAGATACCAGACTACCTAAACAGATTGTTTACTTACATATGAAAACTCGATAAGAAATAAAAAATAATTCCTAACATGTATGCATTATTCTGAACATAAATGCAAAACAACCTGCCAATCTGTGACCTTATAAAACTGTACAAGGTATACAAAATAAATTGTTTGGATATTTTATTATTTTTTTAGGATTCTGTCATTGTGAATAGATACTTGTCTGTATCATTCTGTAGTAATTTATGAATAAGTGAAAATAATACTGATTTTAATGAATTGTACTGAGATATTCCATTATTTGCTTCTGATATATTCAACTGTTCCTTTAGAATATGTACCCTGATACTTTTAAGTAGCTATTGACCAATCTTTAAGAAAGTGGTTATAGCTATAGAGGGTCCTGGAGGAAATAAATTATCTGGACCTGTTTAAGTCAGTTTTCAAGGGTGGCTTTGGCACAGGGATAACATTAATTGCTTTTTAGAGACGAGATAAATAAATAAAATCACATTATGAATTATTGTGTAAAAAGCAGGTTTTTGCTTTAATACTTTGGTCCCAATTTATGTTAGTTGTATCCAGAAATTATATGCTAAACAAATATGTTAGTGTGAAGTTGCTTGTGCTTTAGAAACAGTTTCAATAAATATTTTGGTTGCAAGCTATAAACCAGCAACCTTAATATTCTCACTATTGAAAAAATTGGTATCTCCAGGTCAATGAGTCTTTACTCTTCAAAAACACTACCAAAATCTGACACTCATTTCAAAGTTGAATTTAGAAGATACATATCCATACTAAAGCTGTGTACATCAATATCCAATATCGAACAATATTGCATTTAAATTGCCTATCTGCCTTTTTATAGACCAGGAATAACTTAGTTTGTTAGATAAGCTTGAAATGTTTTCTTGCTTGTCTACTACTAACAATGAATGGATTTAAGAACAGTTGAAAGAATAGAGAAGTTGATGTTATCAGCCTAATGATTAGTTGGGAACTTTAACATGATCCTTACAGAAAGTAAGATAATTTGGCTTATAGATTTCATTTATAAATTATGTATTATGGTTGATAACTTCCTAATTTTAAAATGATCAAATCTTTGCAAGCTCTTTTTAATACCGGAAAGATTTTTATTGAAAGAATTTCCTAGATCTTCTCTTACTTTTATATCTTTGTCATCTAATGAGAACTATTGTAGCTCTTTACAAATAACTAAGAGTGGAGCCTCTCTGTTCTCCCCATGGTGGGATTCCTCATTCATGGAAGAATCCTGTGCATCTACAACAGGCTGCTCTTTTTTACATCTCTTCCTTTTGTTTAAACAATATAGCATATGCGATAGTGGCGAATATCTGTAGCTCAGATGTAGGATGAACCTCCACCCTCAATATAGTATATTCGATGTGATAAAAAAGTAATGTAATTGGACTATCACTCGTACTATGTTTCTGTTCCAGATTAGAGACTCTGTAACTGAGCAAACCATCGGTTTGATGCGGATAGAGTTTTGGAGGAATGCTGTAGAGGACATTTACCAGGATAATCCACCACAACAACCAGTGGCAATAGAGTTATGGAAGGTATAAGGCTAATCAATGCATTAAATATTTTTCGGGTAACTGAATGCCACTCTCAGCAGTACATAGGCTAGAATTTTCATATTTTTTCCCTTTGGGATATTTTTTCCCTTTGAGCAAGTGAGCTTGATGGGGTGTTCTCTGAATTATAAATTATATTAGCCCACTTTAGGTTTATATTAATATACGTTTCTATATTTCCCATCTCACAGTAGCAAACAAACCATGCACCCAGGTTTTGTCAATGCTGGTCAGCAGTATAGGGTAGGGGCAGAAAAAAAGGGAATAAGTGGGTCAAATGGTTGGTATAACATAGCCTTTACATTTAAATTTGTTTGTAATTATAGTGCTTTTATATTTGTGGGAAATACTCTTGGAAAGCTTTTGTCAGCTGGTTTGAAAAGATTTGGAAGTGAAGATAAGGGAGAGATTTATTCAGGAAATATCTTCTATGCTGTAGGGTAAAAACTTGGGCGTGACCCTTTACCAGGAAGGCATGGAGAAAGGCAACTGGGCACTCGGATGCAAATGATGCCCTCTTTCCTTGGAAAGTAAACAAATAATGCCAACCGTTGTGATAGATTGCCTAATCTTTTCCACGGTGACCTTCAGGTTTTTCAAAGGAATTTGCCTGTCCTTTGGTCCCCATATAAATTAGAACCACCTGTCTTGCTTCATAGCTGTAAAATAGAGTTTCAGATAAAAGTTTTCCTGAATATAACCTTCACTTACTTCCTCAGTCACCAGTTACAGCTTTGCATTCCAATTTTACTTGTATCCCGGCTGAAAACCTAAGGTGCATGCTTGTCCCCTTAAAAACACTAACACTGTCAGATGCTTTTTTGAGTTGATTGCAAGGCTCCAGGTCTAGCCAGTCTTATTTGACATTTAAGTCACTTAAAAAGGATATTTGTTAAGAGATGAAAATGTTGGGTGTTTTAAATCCAAGTCTTTACTACAAAGCAAATGGCTGTAAATGTTGGACTATATTATCTTCTAAGATCTCTATAATCCACAAATCTGTAATAATTCATAAGATTAAAATTCTTTCTTGTAAAAATTTGTTGCAGATGTTCAACTTAATTGCTGGTGATTTTACATTTAAGAGGATACTAGTTGCTTTGCAGATCAGTTCAGAGCAGCAATTTACAGATAATCCTCGAGTTGTGATGGTAATTGGGAATGGAATTTCTGTCAGTAAGCGATGCAGTTGTAAAGCATGATGTCACATCATTACATTGCTTAGCAACAGCAATCCTGGCATAACTTATTGCCATTGTTAACTGAATTCCATCAGCCTTTAGCCAAGGACCCAAGCCAAGCCATTCTGGGCTTCGTACCTCCAGGGCCTGAGCCTTGGTTCTTCCAAGGTCAGCCCTCCCCTTCAATTCCCCCAACTGTCTGTTCTCTCTCATCAGCCCTTTTAGCCACTCTGCACCCTGCCCTGCAGGGCAGTAAGCAGCTTCAGAACCATGTGCCTCTGGACTGCTTGTTCCCCTGCAACTCACAGGCTACTTGGCATGCTGTGGCTTTGGAGTTGTACAAAGCCGCAGCCACTTCTAGAAGCCACCCTAGACTTGTCCCTGCTGCAGTCGCCTTCACCACCTTGCACTTCGAGGCCCCTGCTATAATAAGACATGGCTGTTTTAAAGATTCAAAGAGAGGTGATTTTGATTTATTTCACGTGTTATTTCACATTCACATCCTTATAGCCCAGCCTGGATAGCAATATATCTTTCACTGCATTTATTAATTTACTTTCAAAAGCTGCACCTCCTCTCTCTTGATTAAATTATCATTTCAATTTCCTACAGCATCTGATTGTTGACTGTAGAAAACAGAATGTTAGATTAAATAGACCTTTAATCTAAGCCAGCAGTGGTGACTTGATTATCTTGGTTTGATTGCTTGATTTCTTCTTGTTTTTTCTCTCTCTTTCTCTCTCTCTCTATGTATATATATATAAATAGATATATATAGATATATCCTGTTCATCTGATTTTAGGCTGTTAAGAGGCAAAACCTGACCAAAAGATGGCTTATGAATATTATTGACCAAAGGGTAAGTTTCACATTATTTTGAAAAAAGAAAAAGTACATCCCCTTCCCCCCATTATTCTTGAGTAACTGGAGTAAAGATAAGTCCTTGTAACTGAATTCTGTGTTGAAGGTTATGTTTTTTTGTAATAGAATTCTTAGCGTCTTTTTGCAATAACAGTCTCCAGAACAATTTGAAATGAGCCATGGCGTTTAATATAGAACTCATAGACATGTATAGCAGCATTCTGTAAGCTTTATCTTTTTTTCAAAAAAATATGACTGTATGTCATAGTAAAGATGCAATTGCAGCCACTGTGGGAAAATGCTTAATTTTGAAAGGCTGAAAAATGTCCCCGAAGTGTTTGTTGTACTGTAAGAGAGTATAATATGTTTATATTAGGAATATATTTTTAAATATTCTATAAAGGTAATATATAATAAACTGCAGTATGAACAAAATATTGAAACGTCAACATACATGCAGGTTATGATTATTACTATATTTGTTCTCCCTGGGTGATTTTAATTCAGTTTCCTTAAAGATACACAATTTTACTGTACTATGAAAGGTAGAGTAGCTATGTTGGATTGGTATTTAGGAAGCTGCATAAATGCCATGATTTCACTCCCTCTAGAAATTATGCAAGTGGCTATTGAGAAATGTTTATTGGTTTTGTACTAATAAATAACGAATAAATAAACTGATTAACCAGTTTGGTAACAGAGCTCAGTGGAAGATATAGTCTGCATAATAGAGGCATTGTAATCTTCTGTCTTTCTGTCTTTGTTGAAAAAAATCATATTTTGGCAACCAAAATATTCCTTTTATTTTCAATTAGATTAACTTTCAAAAAGCGTGTAGCATTACCTTGAGCTATTTAATCATTACATTAGCAGGCAGCTAAATAATACCTCTTTCCATTAGCAGATTCCAGCTATTTCAGAGGTACATAATTAGCTGTATAATAGGATCAATTTCCAAGGCTCCTCTGTTTACAATGACTGTAGATCAGACATGTCAAACTCGCGACGTCACATGACATTGCGTGACGTATTGGAGCTTTTTCCCCATTGCTGGCAATGGGGTGGGCGCGGTTTCGTTGTGATGCGTCCGGCCCGCGGGCCAGCAGTTTGACACCCCTGCTGTAGATCAAGGAGACAAGTGTTCTTTCTAGCTAAGAAGAAAATTTGTAAAGGTAAAGCATCCTAAAAGTTATTATATTATATCTTATGTTCTAAGATGGCGGCGCCTGGATTGGCTGTGGCTGCATTGGCTCTCGAAGGTGAAAAGTTTTGGGAGGGATATAAGGGATATAGGCCACATGATCGGGAAGATTTTAATGTGTTTGAGCAACGTGGTGGAACTAAGGTAACATACGACCGACAATCTTTGCTGGCATGGCGAGTTTCTAGCATGTTTTGGAACTGTTGGTGAGACCATTAAAAGTCGTTGGTGCTGTTTGAAATTGTTCTGCCGGCAGCAAGATCTGACTGCTGGCCCAGCGACAGATTCTATTGCAAATCAGGGCTGTTTCCAAAGGAGGCAGAGGAGGAGAGGTCCCAGGGCTTATGGAGTAAAGGAACTGGATGAGGCTGTCGGCAGGCCCAGAGGAAGAGAGAGAGGCTTTTGGAGGAGTTGGAGGAGGCGGCGGCAGCAGCAGCAGCGTGCTCCAGGGGCAAAAAGAAGCAAGGGCCTCTTTAAGGAAAAGGTGGAAGAGACAGGATCAGAAAAAGAAAAGGAGGCAAGGTTGTTGTGCAGGAATACCAGCTAATTTGAGGGCTAATTCACATGGAGCTCCATTTCCACCTGTCCTGTTTGCCATTGTTCGCTCCCTAGAGACTAAAATGGACAATTTGAAACTTGAGCTGGCCACAAACGAGTGTATATCGGAGGTGGTGACCCTTTGAGAGCTGTATGCAACGAAATTTCATTTTAATGTAAGCCGATTGGTGTACATTCAAAGTGACAATAAAGCTGTTGTTGTTGTTGTTATTATTATTATTATTATTATTATTATATGCTTCTAGTAAAGATGAAGACTTCTTTTGTTCTCAGTGCTTAGCAACTTCTTTCCCTCTGTTTTTTCTTTCCCTATTTTTCTCCTCTTTTTTAAAAAAAGGGAAACAAGATAGTAGCTTAGTGTAGAAAAAGTAATCTACATGTCCCTAACTCAGAAGATAATGCTTTCTTTTAATAAAAGTGACATACTTCTATTTTTTTTAAGTTAACCTCAGTGATCGGTTGTTTCAATATATACTCTCCTCCCCCCCGTTTACAAACGCACAGGAAAAGAATCTGGATGACCGAGCGTATCAGGATATCAGTGAACTTGAGACATATGCTGAAAATACACAGAGTGCACTCCTTTATCTCACACTAGAAGCACTTGGTAGGTTACTCTGGCACTTGCCACATGGAGGGATGTACCAATACAGGAAGTCTTCGATTTATGACCACAATTGGGTCCCAAAATTTCTGTTACCAAGCAAGGCAATTGTTAAGTGAGCTTTGCCCCATTTTTACAGCCTTTCTTGCCATAATTGTTAAGCAAAGTAACATGGCTGTTGAGTGAATCTGGATTCCCCATTGACTTGTCAGAAGGTTGCAAAAGGTGATCACATGACCCCGAGACATTGCAACCGTCATGAATTTGAGTCAGTTGCCAAGCATCTGAATGTTGATCACATGATCTTGGGGATGCTGCAATGGTCATAAGGATGAAAAATGGTCATAAGTCACTTTTTCCAGTGCCATTGTAACTTCGAACAGTCATTAAATGAACTGTTGTAAGTCGAGGACTATCCGTATTTATTTGATTTTTTTTTAAATACTTGTTGAATCAAGTCTTTTCATTTTCTTTTTCCAGGGAAAGGCTCATGACCCACCTATGTGATTGCATTTTCTTGCAGAAAATATATTAATAGATGCAATTATCACATGAATGGCCTTAGATCACAGGTGGGCAGTAAAAAGGCTGAGATCATCTTTTTCCCAATTCCCAATAATATGTTCTATTTCCAATCATCTGACAAATGTGGAAATTCCAAGTATATTATTTGCATTTTAACTGTTCTTTAAACAATGTCTTACCTATTAGTTCTGATTAGATTTTGTTGCCTGGCCATTTCAATAAGCATCCTTTAGGCTTTTCTTTTCTGTACTTAACAGGCGTGAGGGACATCCACGCAGACCATGCAGCCAGTCACATAGGGAAGGCACAAGGCATTGTCACGTGTTTAAGGGCTACTCCATACCATGCTAGCAGAAGGAAGGTGTTTCTCCCCATGGATATTTGCATGCTGGTAAGACGGTAAAGCTGAGATCCAGTTTGTAACAATATTCCTACTTTTGATGTATTGATAAATCAGGTAGCAAAATGCAAATTCTTACTGAGAGTAGTGTATCATTTCTATTTTTAACCATTTCAGAATTGGTCCTTCATTGGAAGTGCCTGTCCATCATGACTCATAATTTTGTTTTGGCAATATTACTAGATGGGAAATTATTGAAACATTTGAAATCTAATCTTTAAAACACCTTATCATTATTATCCTCTTAGATGCCTAAAAATCTTGCTGTGACATTCCAGTTTATTTGTTGACCTCTATATCCAAAAAATGATGTGTACATGTTCTTCTGCTTGCAAGCTTAAAAACTTTATGTCTATATTTTCATTTATTTTTATGCATACAAGTAACTGGTATTAGAATTTTGCCGCTAAAGCATGACAGCACATAAACTGCATTGCTTAGTGACGGTAATCCTGGCATTGCCATTGTTAATCAAATCCCACCTGATCATTAGGCGAGGATCCTCCGCTTCTCTGCCCTTTTCACCACTTGGCACTCTGCCACTTCTGCCAGCCCTGTTCTTCACTCACCCTGCCACCCTGGGCTCTGCCTTCCCAAGCCCCACAGGAAGGCTGTATGGGATTGGGACAAGGCTGCCTGTGGCCACATGAAGAAGCCAACAGCTGCCTCACGAAGGCCCAAATTGGGCAACACCTCCTCAGCAGTGGGAGGAAGAAGATGATGATAAAGGCCAGATGAGGTTGACAGGGCCAGCAGAGTGCAGGGTGGCCAAAAGGGCAGATCTGTTGGGGGGAGAAAATGGGTGAGGGGAGTTGAAGCACCCCTATGGTTCTAAGTAAAGGTGGGCTGCCAAGTACCCAGATTTTGATCATACAGTGGGTACAACTTTGCGAACTGAGTGTAACTACCATTTGTTCAGTACTGGCGTAAATTTGAACAGTTGCTAAATGAATGGTCATTAAGTGAGGGCCAGCAGTATGCAATTGGTGAAGACCAGAATGCATTTGGCAGTGACATGGTAACTATACCAAGGGCTCAGGGCCAAAATGTTTAGCCTGTTTTCTTTTATGAGAAATTGGGTATTGTTAGCACACCTATATTCAGATTATATTTCTCATTATATGGGGAGGCTCTGAAACCTCCAGAAATGCTACCCAAAGCATTAGGAGGAGCAGGACAAGTAATTTCACATACTGGAGCAAATTAGAACTCTTAATAATATTTCAGCCCCTTGCTTAATGTAATATTTACCTCGTTCACATTTTTGCTACTGAGAAAAGCATGAAAGTATTTACTCACTCCTTTTGTATTTTTATTGGCCTGGTGAATTGTGACAGGATGCTTTCTAATAAAGCCTTTTTCACTCTGCTACCGTTTAGATGTCTTCAATTGCAACTGCTAATTCTATGCCAAAGACTGGCAAACGCTATTGTAAAACCTTCCTGAAACCAAGCAGTGTTTTATGATGGGAAATTACTGTGGGATTTTCTGTTGATATAAACATAAGATTACATTTTCTGAACTATCCTTATGACTTCAAAAAATATGTCATATAGTATATAACATGTATATCTATGTAATATAGCTTCAAGATAATAATATATTCTCCCAGTGTATTTCCCAGGAATATTTAAAATCTGTACCTGTGTTCCTTCCATGTATGCCAGCATGGTGCTTCACAAGAGGATTTCATAAGAAAAAATGAGGTGAAGAAAATAAAAGATATTGTATATGACGTTGCAAGTCAAGCCCATGTTCATCTGGAACATGTGAGTTTCTGGATTTTATCAAAATTTCGTTAACAATATTGTAGGCCAGCGCTCTTGAAATACGTGCATTAATAGATAGTGGACATACTGGCTGGTAGTACACTTATCATATTGGGGAAGGTTGGTGAAAACTATTGTGGAACTTGAATAACTTAAGTTGTACAAATGAACAGAGTGTACATTCGAGCAATTGTGTAGCAAATATATTTATTGGGGGAAATACTAGCAAAGATGATTATTTGGGACATAGCATTTATAAAATGTGTTTATACATTTTACATGTGTAGTGTGTTTATGTTTCACATAGACTTTAGAAGAAAGCATGCAAATTAATACGGAGAAAGTACTGATTAGTATAAAGGAAAGTTAAATGAAAATAAATGTTGTTGAAACTACTGTAGTTACAAGCGTATGTGAATATGTGAGCATATTCCTCAATGGCCAACAGAGGGCGAAATCCATCTGTTTTTAAGCTTACATAAATTACCTCAGTGTTATGATGTCAAAACTGTATGTAGCCTTGATAAATATAATTCCTGCTAATGTTTTGCTTTCCCCTTCTCCTCTGCCTTCCATGCCTAATTTAATACTGCAAATTGGGGGTGGGGGGGGGGTGGGGTTGTCTTTCTGGTGTTAGATAGCATAAGAACTCTTTGGATCAGGAAAAACTCATTTTGGTTCAATATTTAATTTCTCAGATGCTCAAAAGCAGGAGTTTGGGACATACAGGTAGGCCTTGACTTACAATTGGTCACTTAGCAACCATTTGAAGCTACAAAGGACCCCTACAAAGGTTCTTATGGCCTGGTTCCAAAGTTCTGATGGCTGCTTCCCTGGTTACATAACTGCATTTTGGGTGCTCGGCAACTGGCCAGCATCATGTGATTGCTTTGTTCACTTAACAGCTGCTGAGAATTTTTTTTTATAAAACTGGATCAGTCATTTAGCATAAGGTAGTCCTTGTGTATGGGTTAGTCCTCAACTTACAACTACAGCTGAGCCCCAAATTTCAGTTGCTAAGCAAGGCAGTTAAGTGAGTTGTGCTTCATTTTGTCTTTTTTTTGCCACAATTGTTAAGCAAATCACTGCAGTTGTTAAGCGAATCTGGATTCCCATTGATTTTGCTTGTCAGAAGCTGGAAAGGTTACAAATGGTGATCCCATGACCATGGGCAGTGCATGGTGCACAAATACATGCCATTACCAAGGGCCCAAATTTTGATCACGTGACCACGGGGATGCTGCAACAGTTCTAAGTGTGAAAACTGGTCATAAATCACTTTTTTCAGTAACTGTAACTTCAGATGATCACTAAATGAATGGTTATAAGTCAAGGGCTACCTGTACTCTTCTTCTGACATTCCCCTGCATCTGGAACTGGAGGCATTGCTACCTGGTTGCCATTAGGACCCATTACATTGAGTCTTATGAAGATAATTATAATATAGAGTCTTTGCTTTACTACTTGTCTTCCACCTATTTGTGCTACCAATTGGATCTCTTCTCTTCTTTTGCTTCAAAGCTTTACTTTCCCATCCATGTTTATTCAGCTTTCTATTTATAGATTCACCTTCCCTATAGTAGCATAGAAATATTTGTGCAGTTCTATAAAACAGGTTATACTTTCTGACTTTTAGCATAACTGGAAAAGACAAGAAAGCAGAGCAGGATTACTGCAGTTACTTTGTTTGGTTTGAAAACATTGTGTGGCTCTGTTGATTCATTACAGTAAAAAGTTAAAAGAAAGCTATGGGGGTGCTTCCAACTTACGCAATGGGTACAAGAAAGTGAGGAAATTAACAGCAGCAAAACTGAGTAAGAGCAGAAGTAGGCTTTCTTTCTGTGGGTGGAATTAAAATTGTGAAACGTCTTTACTCTTTGGGAAGTGAAACCCAACATAAAAAGAAGGAAACCCTTTTGGTCATCAGTTCAAAGTTAAACTCAGAGTAGGAAGCTCCAGGCCAGATTTTGTGCTGAGGTATATGTCACAAATTGGAATGAAATAGCAGTGTTGATGATGTTTAGATCCACCACCCTGATTGTTCTATGCACTATGCAAATAGTGTTGTTTTTGATAGGGAAGTGAATAGATACGATTCACAGGTGAGGGAGGGAGGGAGGAAGGAAGGAGTTACGTGATCTCTCATAGAGGCTATTACCAGACAAGAGTAGGAGGACATTTCCCAACAATACGCTGTTATCTTTTTTCATAATCTGATGCTGTTATTTTGTCTTTCAAAAGAGACATTCTTCTGATTTTCAGTATATCAGAAATGATGAAGCTTGTAGCTAACCCAGATTTCTGATACCCAATGCAATACACATAGTCCTCAATGTTCAACCAGAAATTCTATTGCCAAGCAATAGGCTGCTAAGTGAGGTGTCCAATTTTATGACTTTTTTTTGCCACGGTCATTAAATGAATTGTGGTTGTTAACAAATCTGCTTGGCCTGTTGACTTTGCTTGTCAGAAGCCCCCTTGGCTCACAAATGACTAACATATAAGGCTGGGGTCCTACAGCTTTCATGAATACATGGCAGTTGCCAAGCGCCTGAATTTTGACCACATGACTTGGGGACACTGTGATGGTCGTAAGTGTGAGGACCGGTCCTAAGTCATTTTTTCAGTGCCATAACTTAAAATAAATGGCCATAAGTCAAGAACCACCTGTAATTTTTTCCACATGCTGAACATTTCTTAAAAGAGTTTTCTATTTATAAGGTATTTTCCACTTAGGCGTAAGGCATGTGGGGTCGGGGCATTATGCAGTGTCTCTCATTTACCCAGATAGCCAATTCTTTATAAACAATTACAATTTTATTTAACAATAACCTTGCATGGACATATAATCTCTGTGTAATCATTTTTTAAAGTCATCTTTTCCACTGGCACTAGAAACATCAGTCCTGTCCTATCCTAGCCACTATTTATCTGTTTTTCTTTCTTCTTCTTTTAAATCTGTCAGCTCTCTCTACTCACAACTCTGTCTCCCACTTTCTCTTAGCTTTGAAGTGTATATGAAGGTGCCCAGTTAATTTTTTTCTTCCTTTAGTAGAATAGTAATTTACCATTTCATCACAGAACCCAACTCATGAGAAACTTTCTCACCTTGACACATTCCTTAATTTTAAATGCATCATTTTGTCTGTCTCTTTCCAGGCTAGGTCCTTCAAGAAGAATGTCCCTGCCAAAGCATTTCCTGCCTTCCTTTGTACAGTAAGTGGTTGTATTGCTTTTTTTTTTTAACTTCACAAAAAATTGTGATAATGGCATTTAGCCTCAAACACCATTCTGAGACTATGTCTGAACTACAAAGCTTTATCACTAATATCTAGCCACATTTTCAGATAGTCTTGTTTATTTACCTTTTCCCTTCGGCTTTTCTTTCGTAACATTTGACTTAATCGAGTGTTCTGGTAAATACTTTGTCAGTTTAACATAATTAATGATGTTCAGACAAACACGATGTAGATTGGGATTTTTTTAAAAAAATAGTACAGTCCATATGGCTGTGATTTCTTTTGGTGGAACAAATTGTCTAAAGTTGAGATGGGAATCTCAACTTATGGCGTTGCAGGGATATAGATAAGATCAGATTTTGCCGTCTCTTCTCATTAGGAAGGAAGGTTGGACTTTTCTTCCCAAGTAAAATAACTATGTTAAGGGTATCAAAAACTTAACACAGGTAGTCCTCAACTTACAACAGTTCATTTAGTGACTGTTCAAAGTTGCAACAGCACTGACAAAAGTGACTTACAACCATTTTTATACTTACAACTGTTATAGCACTTCCATGGTTACATGATCAAAATTCAGACTCTCATATTTATGATGATTGCAGTGTCTGGAGGTCATGTGATCACTTTTTGTGACCTTCTGACAAGCAAAGTCAGTGGGGAAGCTAGATTCATTTAACAACTGCAGTGATTCACTTAACTGTGGCAGGAAAGGTTGTAAAATGGGGCAAAATCTTAATAAATATTTCACTTAGCAACAACAATTTGTTGAGAACTACCTGGAGCCAGTTTGTGTTTGTGAGAGTTTTCCATGGTACAGAGTGAAATTTAAAGTTTCTATCTGAAAACTAAATATGAATTTCATGTGAGTCTCTTGCTGCTACTAGCTTGACATGGTGATCTAAAAATCAGTGTTCCATTTGCCATTAATACCTTGGCATTTTATAGCAACAATAGAAATAATTATTGTTTATATATTTCATTGTTTATAATACATTTAATATCTTGTTTATATATTATAATAATTATTATATCCTCTTTCTTTCCAGGTTGCTATTGAAGATTATTTACATAAAATACAAAAAGCTGACTTCAATGTATTTCATCCAAGTTTGCACCAGAAGAGCACTTTACTACCTTTGCGTTTGTATATTAGATCATGGAAAAAAGCTTATTGAAAAATATAAGATTGAGTCTTTCTGATTGAGAATTATTATATGGAAATGTTATATGGATGATATATCCAGGCTCTTCACATTTAATCCAATCCCAGACCTCACAACAATCTTATGAAATACATTAGGTAAATTAGTAACTGTCACAGAGTAAACTGCATGACTGAGTCTGTATTTGAACACAGGAGTTGTCATCTAAATCTAATTTTGTCCATGATGCCCACCATCCTGGAACTTGAGGGTTCTTCAACAACTTTCCATCCAGGGGCTAATCAAACAGAGCCTTGCTTAGGTTGAGCCAGGTATTTGTATCAATTACAGGTAGTCCTTGACTTCTGACCACAATTGAGCCAAGAAATTATGTTGCTAAGTGAGTAATATGTTAAGTGAGTTTTGCCCCATTTTATGACTCTTCTTGCCACATTTGTTAAGTGAAACACTGCAGTTGTTAAGTTAGTAATAGGTTGTTAAGTGAATCTGGCTTCCCCATAGATTTTGCTTTTCAGAAGGTCGCAAAAGATGATCACATGACCTTGGGGCCACAGTAACGGTCATAAATATGAACCAGTTGTCAAGCATCTGAATGTAAATCACGTGACCATGGGGATGCTGCAACGGTCATAAGGGTGAAAAATGGTCATAAGTCATTTTTTCCAGTGGCGTTGTAACTTCAAACCGTCACTAAATGAACTGTTGTAAGTTGAGGATTACCTGTACAGATTAAAACATATACATAAAGCAAAATTAATTGAAAAAGAGCAAAATTTGATAAAATGAACTTACACAGTTTTCTAATTACCATAGGAATTATGGAAAGTCCTGGGAGTTGGAACATTTACACATTTGACAAATGTCCAGAGTGGGGAGAAAGTTCTATAGGATGGTGATTCTTTACTTCTCAAAAGAATATTTGCATGCCTTAACTTATTAAAATCTTTCTCTACTGCTTTTCATTAGAAATAGTAACTTACAAAGAACAATAACATGCAAAAAGAAAGCCCCCACATGCAACTGAAACAAGATAATATATTTAAAAGCATGAAACAAGCAAAAATCTGAAAGGTATGCAGATTATATATTTTCACTTACATGTGCCGGTCCTAAGTCCCCACAAAAAAGAAAAAAAAAATTGTTATTTTCTAGAAATTAATTGGCTGGTACTTGGTTAATGTGAATTGTAATTGTACCCTGTGGATAACTAACAGTATTGATAGTATGCTCGTATGTGCTGTTTTCACGAGACACTTAGAAAATATTTGTGAAGATGTGTTTGTGACTGTGTATGTGCTCCTTCGAGTGAGGTTTTTTTTATACCTGGTATCTACCTGGATAGATCTTGGATATTTCTTGGCAATATTTAGGAAGTAGCTTTCCGTTGCCTCCTTCTTAGGGCTGAGAGAGAGAGAATGACTGGCTCAAAATCACCCAGCTGGCTTCATGCCTAAAGTGGGATTAGAATTCACCATCTGCCAGTTTCTAGCCACTACATCAAAAAATACGAAAAGAAAAAAGATGCTCTTAACATGCTAGCAAACATGTATGTATATTTGTTTAATTTCCTTTACAGAACTATACAGATACCTGCATTATTAGTTATGATTTCATTAATAGCATAGGAAGCAAATATATTTATTTATTTACAGAGTTAAATGGCTGCCAATCTCATACAGTGTTTCCAGGTGACACACAAATATTTTCTTAACATTTTTAACTTGCAAATACTTTTTAACTTTTTATATCATTTATATCATTCAGGCATTTGATATGAAAACTTTCTAGCATGGTGTGCAGGAATTAGTCAGTCAAATCAATACAGTTCATTCTTAGATGTTTGCCTTATGAAAAGACAATTGTATTAGAATAGCTTTGCTATGGAAATGTTCAAAAATATAGTAGTGCTTTGACAGGGTATGCCTAAGAAACAATTTTGTGTATCTCAAAAATCAACAGAAGTTTGAACATTAGTTGGCTCAGGAGAATAATATTAATTACACTTTGGCATATGCCTACTAAATCTTGACCAGATAAACTGAGAGGGTGGGATTGGTGAAAAAGCTTCAAACTCTGTTTTGCATGCAAACAATAACCATTTCAATCTACAACATTTCAAGAAAAGTTTAGAAAGTTTCATTTTCTGAAACATGGGAGACCTAGTACCAGCAACTATAATTAATACTGCCTTAAAATAGACTAGTGGTTTGACTTAGAAGAAACTGTTCTTCGTTTTACTTAGGCTCAGATAGTCTTTAATGAAAAATGCCTTGGAAAAGCTGAGAATGTACACAAATATATTCGCCACTATTGCAAATATACACAGATGTTACTGGATGCATAATTGTATTGCATTTAGGAAGGTACAGCTGCAAAAGGGAAGAAATTGTTCCTTGTATGATGGAAGGCAAAGAGGTATAGTAAAACCCGGAGAATATGCATGAGCAGACAGGAGCCAGTAAACAGGATGTGAGTTCAGAAAATTGCAACAGAAGTCATGTGAGATTGTAAGGTTTTAGAGAATAATACAATACTGTGTCAAAGTGCAGGTATTCCTGGCTGTGGACTCTATAATCAACAGAAGCTAAGAAGGTGAAATTTGTCTTCTTCAAGCCCTAATTTCCCTTGTCTCAGGAAACGAACTAGAATTCTCCCTATGGATGAACACAAGGAGGCAGCTTGTGACAAGTATTTTTTCCTTGTGCTAATCATTTACAGGCTGATGGGTTAATTTTTTCCTTCTGTTTAAAGGAGTTAGCTAGCCTATCCATATATCATTTCCTCCAGCAATCCTGCCATCTTCTGATCTCTTTCTCCTCTGTTTAGTATATATGAATGCCTCTGCTTTCTCTGCGGTTATTTTTTTTAAGATGTCCTGTATTTTGAATGTAAAAATATTGAACTATACTTGCTTTACAACTGCCCTGTTTAGTGGTGGTTTGAAATTATTCTGCTACTGAAAAAGTAAGTTTGTGACTGGCCCTCACACAACTGCAGCATCCCCACGGCCATGTGATCACGATTCCAGCACTTCAGAACTGGTGGTGTTTAACGACTGTCATAATGTCCTATGGTCACACGATTGCCATTTGCACCGTTCACAGCTGACTTCTGACAAGCAGAATCAACGGAGAAGCTGGCAGTAAAATCGCATGTTGAGGTCATGTGTCTTGCTTAACAACCTTGGGTTTTTCACTTAACTATTGCAATGGAAATGAGGTAAGGCCATTGTGGTCATGGGATATTTCGCTTAATGACTGTATCATTTAGTGATGGAGTTGCCAGGCCCAACTGTGGTTGTTAAGCAAAGACTAATTCATCTCGGCATTATCCAGGCTTGATTAAAATCATAACCCAACATAGGAGCTCTCCAGTTTTGTTGGTCTACCATGCAGAGTGAGGCATTCTGGGATTTGTAGACCAATGTAGCCAACCCTCAAGTACAGGCAAACAGTCCTTTGCATGCAAGAGAAGTAGCATAATAATCGAGAGGAATGTGAATACAAGCCTTACTCCAACATCTTTATTTAAGAGATTGTTGTACAATTAGCACAAAGGACCTGAAAAGTCATATCTTCGGGAACCAATGGCCTTGCTATGTTGCTGAATTACATGCATGGTGAAAGATTCTGGCAGTTCTGGTTCAGTGACATCTGGAAAGCCACTTATTTCCCACCCATGTGAAAGAATTTTAGGTATGCTTTTATTTGAATACATTTTACAATGATGCCTGTGAAGTCTGTGACCAGACCTAATTTTACTACCATTTTTTAACGGTCATAAGTAATATCACAGTCATAAGTGTGAATCCAGATTAACCAATGGTATTTTTTGCTAGACCATGGGATGGTACAACTGACCTGAATTGTGATCACATGATTGTGGGGCGGGGTGATAGTCATAAGTTCAAATTTAGGTTGTGACTGACTGTTTTGCAAATGGTTGCAAGTCGACTGTATATGTTCTGTTTAAGTACAGTGTTTGCCACATCATATACTTGTGCTACCACATTTGTATCTGAGGGTCCTGATTATATAATGTAAACAAAATAATTAGGAGAAAAAGATTTAAGATGAGAGTTTAGTACAATAAGTCAGCCCAAATTGTATATCAGAAATATATGTATTCAAGGAGCTGTAACCGATGCAACTGAGCAATATATGTCATCAGAGCATAATACTCTGATATCTCAATCAGCATCCATTTGGCTGCAAAGTGGCACATAAGTTCATAAGGTTTGTGTGAATAAAGGGGTACGGATGTAATCAATATATAATAGTTTATACTGTAGTTCCTACAAGATCTCAATGCTATTTAGCATCTTTGCTTACAGAATCAATCAAGAACATTCATTCATTCAAAGAATATCAAGTGTTGTTGAAAGAGTTCTATGTACTGATTTAAGATATTTGCATGGCTCCCAAGAAACATTGTTCACCGGATATTTAAGAAACATATTTGAAAACATAACTTAAATTTAAGGAAATATTGAAGGCTCTTTCAGCTGCATTTGTTCATCACAGGAGAACAAAATCTGTTTTAAAGCTAACTAAATAGCCTAGAATTGTCTCTTTGTACTCCAGGATGGAACAAACACTCTTAGTTTTCATTAAGTCACCCCAGTTCAAGGAAGTACATATCCCTTCAAGAGAACTGACTGTGTTCACACAATATGCTTTTATGTTCCTTTCTTCCTTAGAAAATAGATTCATTCAGTAACCAAGTTAAATACATTATATAAACACTGCATAATATGATACAAATCAAGCTTAGAGTTTAAGATTCACACAAATCCCTCTAGCCCTGAGACTGTTCATAGAAATTTCTGCCCTGTTGGCAATCCTGTCAACCCATCCATGGTACAAACACTTCTGTATGCATGTAAGTGGATAAATGCAAATCTCTCAGTATCAGGAGTTGTCAGACTACCTGAATAATGTTTAACAGAGATAAATAAAAAGACTTCACTGAGGATAAGGAAATCAAAAGTAGAAGGAAGGGCTGAGGGATTCCCCCCCCTTTTTGTGTGTGTGTGTGTGTGTGTGTGTGCCTTTGAGTCAATCTTTACTCCTGGCAGTTGTCTGGACAAGTCCATAACATTTTCTTGGCAAGATTTTTAGAAGTAATTTGGGGTTGCCTTCTTCCTCCTTCCTAGGGCTGAGAGAGAATAATTGACTCAAAGTCATCCAACTGGTTGCATACCTAAAACAGGACTAGAACTCATGATCTACTTTTTAGTCTTTAAACACTAAACCAAATGGGTTCTCATACTTGGCTTGATAATAGCCGGAGTGAAAGGATCTTGAAAAGACAACAAACAAACTGAATATGGGCCAGTTCAAATCACCCAGTTAGCTATTTAAATGGTTAAGTCACAGGGCAGACTAAGAGAATGCGCTAACATTATAATCAGCTTAATTCCCATAACTAATTTAGAGCTAAAATAATTCTTACCACTCAACCATGTTATGCAAATGGCTTCCTGGAGGGTAAGAACAAATGTATTTTCCTGTATCTGAGTCAGATAAAGTCACCATCTTGGGTATTCCTTTCCTGTTTTACAGGGCCCCAAAAGAGGCAAAACAAGGTACGACTACATAAGCCCTTCCTTCCCTACCTAAAATAATGCTAATTTCAATTGCACCATCATGCTTTTTTCCCCTTCTGTTCTGGCAAAAATTATCCCAGGACGGTATTTCTTAACCTTGACAACTTGAAGATGTGTAGATTTCATCTCCCAGAATTTCCCAACCAGCTATGCTGGCTGGGGAATTCTGAGAGTTGAAGTCCACACATGTTCAAGCTGCCATGGTTGAGAAACATGCTGCAGGAAATGTTTTATGTAGCTGAGCAGGTGATAAGTGATTGCTAGCTGTTGGCACATGGCAGTAAGTCAATGGCCTGAGGAAGCAGATGATTAAACCAGCCATTTAGTCCAAATGTGGCTTATGAATCAACAAGCTTAATATCAATCAACAATGCTATGCAGCTGCAAAAACAACAGACAATTTTAGACTATCTCAGTGAAAGCACAATTTTCCACTCATAGAAGGCACTTTCTTGTTCTGGTAAAGAGCCCCCCCCCCCCCAGATACCATATCTTATATAAGCAGGATTTAGACAAATTGAAATAGGTTTACTAAAGTGTAATGGGGATGAGTGTCAGTTTGGTGTAGTAGTTAAGGTAACAGGCTAGAAGCTGGGAGACCGTGAGTTCTACTCCCAAATTAGACACGAAGGCCATTGGGTGATTTTGGGGCTAGTCATTCTCTCTCAGCCCTAGAAAGGAGACAATGACAAGCCCCTTCTGAAATCTTGCCAAGAAAACAGCAAGGACTAGTCCACACGGTCACTGGAAGTCCACACTGACTTATAGCACAAACACACAAATGGGGGGGGGTGTAGCATTTTGTCCTGAGATGGGCTCTGGAGTCTCCACTCACAACCCTCCTGCACCTTTTCAGTCTTGGAGACAGCCTACATGGCACAGGTAGTCCTTGACTTACAACAGTTCATTTAGTGACCTGTTACAACGTCACTAAAAAATTACTTATGACGATTTTTCCCACTTACAATGGTTGCAGCATCCCCATGGTCAGGTGATCAAAATTCAGATGCTTGGCAACTGACCCATATTTATGATGGTTGCTGTGTCCCAGGGTCAGGTGATCACCCTTTGTGACTTTCTGCCGATAGAGAAGCCAGATTCACTTAACAACCATGTTACTAACTTAACAACGGCAGTCATTCACTTAACAACTGAGGCAAGAAAGGTCATAAAATGGGGCAAAATTCACCTAACTGCCTCACTTAACAACAGAAATATTGGGCTCAATTGTCGTTGTAAGTCGGGGACTACTTGTATACCTTACTCCAGAAAAAAAAACCTGTTGGCACTAATTTACTTTGAGGCTAAAGATGCAAACACCCCCACGCCCCACCTTGCCTCGTCTTCCTTTTGCATAGGCTAAATTGAACAGGGAGGTCGTATGCTTAAATTAAAACCTTTGCAGGGAGAGAAATTAGAACAGAGTTCAGCAGAAAAGCAAAGTTTCTAATGCATAGTTCAGAAACTATCAAGGTTAAAAACCAAAGAAAAAGAATTTAAAGGAAATAAAACAATAGATTCTGTGAAACTTATCTCAGGGCCTAGTCTTCCAGATAGGAAAGCACACAGGAAGAACAAAACAAATACATTTTCAACAGGTCAGATCATTCTATAAATGAAATCCAAAATCCAGATCTATGTTTAGTGCCATTATTCCCTAGAAAACTATGTTTTTCCTGCTATTCCAATGCCAAATGCCCAGAATTGGGGATTTATGTCAGAGTTACTCTTTTCCTCATGGGGCAGAAAAGGTACAAAAAAAGCAATGTGGGGCTTCCTCCTCTTTTTTTTTTTTAAAAAAAATCCATCTAACCAGAGAAAGGAGGAAAATTTCTTGCTCTTGATTGGTTGCTCACAGTTTCCTGAGCATTAATGGTCTCTGCCCACTATCAAGATTGGCAGATTAGATTTGACTGAAAAATCACTGAAGCTTTTCTTTAACATCTTTATGCTTGAATCTCTTGTGATTAGATTTCTCCTGATACTAACTGAAGGGCAATAAACCACCATGAACATGCCAGGCTGGGAGTGGGATAGTATAGAATTATAGATGATCACGAGAGTGGAAAATAAGATGCACTATGGCAGACTGAGGAAACTGGATATGGTTAACATTGGGACAAAGAAAGCTGGGATTGCAATCTTCAAGTATCTGGAAAGATGTCAGACAAATGCCAATTGAAATACTGAGAATTAGCTCTTAAACTACAGGAAGATGGATTCTGGTTGAAAATTAAGAGAAACCTATTAGTAAGAACAGCTCGAAAGTGGAACTCCTCTCCTTCTCTTCCTTCACTGGTAGTATCCAAGCAGATAATGGACAGCCATCTATCAGGGATACTTTCCAATACTATGATTCTATGACTATGAACATATTTATTTCTGAATAAATATATGTTGGATTGAGACAGATAAGATCTGGTCAAAGTTGCAGTCAAACATGGAGCTCACTGGGTGACTTTGGCCAACCATGCTCTGTCAGTAGAATTGTGAGACTAAAACAAGGAAAGATCTCATGTACTCCTTTGGAAAATCTTATTATAGTAGATAATTACATCACACTATCAGAGAATATAAAAAGATATAGAAGGAGAAGAAAGAAGAATATACAGATGCAGAAGAATAACAGGATTAACATGTAAGGGAATAACCTGTAACAGTTAGTGTCCATGGGGGGATCAAAATTTGCAAGATGGCAAATACAGTGGTATGATCCATGCAATTGTCCTTGTGTACATGTGATGCATGCAAGGTTTGGATGGCAATACTATACCAGCCATCTTGCATACACATCCTGACGAAGGAAGGAAGGAAGGAAGGAAGGAAGGAAGGAAGGCGTATTTTAAGATAATAAAACAAACTTCGTGGAGGAGCTCTCCACTATTATATCTATACAATAACCATTGAATTGAGTCAATGATTTTTATCTTGGCTCTGTTCACTTTTTTGTCCTACTCTCAGTTCACTTTTTTGTCCTACTCAGTTATGCCTTCAAATGTGCAACTCTCTCCAGAACATCTCTTAAAAGCATACTTAACTTCAGTCTGGGAAAATCATGCATGTTGTAGGTTAGAGGCAACAGATTGGACATCTGGGAGCATTTGTGAAAAGCTTATTCTAGTTTCGCTGTATTCAGTGCTATTTCTCCTTTTCTAACACTAACAGCATATGTCTGCTTGATGAAAATACTCGCTTCTGAAAATTCTATTCAGCTTTCCTGGAGATGGTGCCAAAACATGATGCAAGTGTTTATAAACAGAAGGCAGGGAAATTATATAAACCTCCACAATCTGCCTACCATATTTTTTCTTTTTGCCTGTAGATTTAAAAGACTGACACCTAATGGAAGAGTCTTTTGTAGCAATTGGCTATACTTAAGTAATGGCTTGCTCATTGTAATTTGTAAAATATTGTTGCAATTTGATAACACCTTTGCTAGTAACAGCAATGTATTTGTAGATTAATACATAGAATGTACATTAATACATAGAAGCTATTATGCTATTAATGCTATTAATAGGTTGTTAACTGTAAGATAATGTTTATATTATTCCTTGAATTTACTTTTTAAATGTTTGGAAAAAAGTATGGTTTTAAGGCAAAGAGGACAATAATTTCATTCAGCCCTTGGCCTTATTTTAAAACTCTGCAAATTGGCTTTTAGGTTCTTGCAAAACTTCCTGGCTTGGCAAACTTTTCCAAAAGGGTTGAATATTACCATCTGTCCCACCAACTAATCTTTCAAAGAACTATAACAGAAACAAAAAGGATATTTATATAATTGTAGAAAATCTCATTATCATTTAGAGTAAGTTTTAAAGACTGAATATGTGATTTGTCTGTACACTAGCCAGATGACACTTCAGTGCTACCTATGAAACTCATAAAACTGATTGAGAACAATTAATCTACAGTTTGCAAAACATAAAGGCAATCTCAGTACAAGAAATATTTTGTAAGGGTGAATTATTTCACCAGCCAAGATGCAAGTACAAATTGATTATTTTCTTCAACAGCCAGGATAATTAGTAAATTAAAACAATGGATAATTTGCCAACTTTATAGGATTCTATTATTGGCATACTACAAGAGCCACAGATACAGCCTAGGTGGCTCATTTTTCTGCCATTAAAATGAAAGCCTTGATTAACAAACCCATGATGGGCAATGAAAGTCAATATCTATGGACCCATCAGAAGATTGCAGTTGCAATGAATAAAAGGTAAGGAGCATGTCTGAATGAATGAAATAAAATAAATACATTTGTGTGTGTGTATTTTGTTTATGCCCCAGTTAGATAAAAGAAACTAGAGATGTGTTTGAAAAAAACTGTTCAACTTTCCAAATCAGTGCAATGTAGGGCAAAACTTTATTCTGCTAGTTAGCATGCATATGCAAGCATGAATAAAATGAGAGTACAGTGAATGGATCATTACAGAATAACAGACTTGGAAGGGACCTTGGAGGTTTTCTAGTCTGATCCCCTGCTCAGGCAAGAAACCCTATACCATTTCAGACAAATGGTTGTCCAATCTCTTCTTAAAAACTTCCAGTGTTGGAGCATTCACAACTTCTGGAGGCAAGTTGTTCCACTGATTGTTCTCACTCTCAGGAAATTTCTCCTTAGTTCTAGGTTGCTTCTCTCAATTAGTGTCCATCGATTGCTCCTTGTCTTGCCTTCAGGTGCTTAGGAGAATAGGTTAACTCCTCCTCCTTTGTGGCAACCCCTGAGATATTGCAACACAGCTATCACATCACCCTTAGTCCTTCTTTTCATTAAACTAGACATACCCAATTCCAGCAACCATTCATCATTGTTTTAGCCTCCAGTCCTCAAATCATCCTTGTTGCTCTTCTCTGCATTCTTTCTAGAGTCTCAACATCTTTTTTACATTGTGGCAATCAAAACTGGATGCAGTATTCCAAGTGTGTTCTTACCAAGGCATTATAGAGTGGTATTAACACTTCACATGATCTTGATTCTATTCCTGTTTAATGAAGCTTAGGACTACTTTGGCCTTTTTGGCAGCACTGAACATCTGCTTAGGTACATGGTTTATTCAACTGTATTCATGAATATTCATAGGAAAGAAAAGAATATAACTCTCAAATAATGTCTGATATGAATATTTCTGAGAAAGATGAGCCTTTTTGTGTGTGTGTTTTTATTAAAAAGGGGTGGGGCTTCAATCATGCAATTGCAATCAACTTCTTGAATCCCCCACAGCCATCCCACTGTCTATTTTGAGACAGACCATTTTTAAAAAAGAATGGATCTTGGGGGGAAAATGGAATTGGGAAAAAAGGAAAACAGTGATAGAAACTAAAGTGATAATAAAATGACTTCGGGAAGGGAAAAACTGAGCTCTGTATGAAAAGGTATTAGATAAGAGATAAATCTCCCAGCTGAATGAATCAAATGTGGATGTACTACAATGCAGATATCGCTTGGAAAACAATTGTGTGAAATATTCCAGAGAAATATGTGGATTTATGCTAAAGGGAAGTTTGAAAAAGGATGCTTAGTGAGCATGACAGTAACCTCCTTTTATGAAATATTATATAAGCAGAGAATTAAAATTTCTTTGAAACATCAGCCAACTTAACTTGGTGTCCCTCCAGATGTGCTCAAATAGAGCAGTGAAGCAGTAAAAATGTGGCTGAGGCTTCTCAATATACCACTTGACATGGCTTGAACTGAATCTACAGTAAAATGTAAGCACTTTTATAGCAGTTGATTGCCTCTGATGGGTGCAGGTTAAGGCCCCATCTTATATCCTCAAGTCTGGTGACTTTTCACATTTTTCACACAGCACTGGAAAAATTGCCTCACATTTCTTAATCAGTAAAAAGTGACAGATGCCTATTTACAGTCTCTTCTTTACTACTACATAAAATTCTATCCCCTAATATTTAATGGTATGAGTCACTCTGGTATGCATGCTATTATTTGGTTAAAAAGCCCATCATGACTGCACACTTAGTGGTGAGAAATTCCCTTACTGGTGTCCCTGAAATAATAAAAATGAAATAATGTTTGAATAAACAACTTAAAAATGCACAATTACAAAGGAAACGTACTTTCAAATCATGCTGTTTAAAATAGTTCTTGGTTTGGAAAGATAAAAATGTCTCTGTTTTAATAATGAAATTAGTATTTGATTGCTTTAGAGAAAAGGAAAATTCAAAGGTAAGATTTGAATTACCTCTAAGGGATGAAGACTGAAAAGTATATAAGGAAGGTCATGATAACAAGCATAGTGAAATGAGTGGTAACATGCACTAGAACAGATCCAGTGATATAAAACGGGGATTTGTTGACACACATAATCATGAACACTGGATGTCTATATGAATAATTTAACTATTTTCCTAGATTGTCAATAATTGTTTTGATAAAATCTTAAATCTTTGAAATTCAGATTTAACATAAATAAATGAAAACTGAATGGATTTCTACAGACGGGAAAGCTGGGTAATTCTAAATCTGTGGTGTGAAAATTGTGGTTTCAGATTGATGATACAATGTGTGAGTACGGCTTCTCACTGGGGCTAGAGATTGTATGGTGAAAGTCTGTGGTTTCTACAAAGGGCAGAATCAGGGTCAAGTTGAACACATTGTTCATAAGGGAAACAAAATATTGCAAAATAAAAACCTTTCTGTTTATTGTCCTGGGGAGGTGGTCTGCCTTTCTCCATAAGACTCCATTCTACTTGGCTGGCTCTAGTGTCTTACCCAGTCAGTCTGCATTCCACAGCTATCTAATTAATATCTTCATTCCTTGTTGGGATGGGTTTGGGATTCTAACATTGTATTTTCACTCAAGTTGTATTACACTTATGCAAATTTCACTACTCCAAAGATATCAAGGACTTTCCCTTCGTTCCAGGTAGTGCTTGAGTTATGACTGCAATTGAGATCAGGATTGCTGTTGCTAAGTGATGCAGTCATAAAATGCAGCATCATGTGACTGCATCACTCAGTGATGGCAATTCAGGCAGTTGTCCTTGTAACTCAAGATGTGTGGATTGTTAATTGGGAAGTGGAGGGAGACTCAGGTAAGGAGAGTTCGTATGACCATGGGGGTGCTACAATGGCCAGAACTTTGAGGATTGGTCATAAGTCCTTTTGTCCAATGCCAGTGTAACTTCAAACAGTTGCTGTAAGAATGATCATAATTCATGGACTACTTGTAGTATCTAACCACTCTACAAAAATGCCCTGGCATTTTATTCTGCTGTATTACTATGATGTCATTTTCATCTCATCATTGACACATATGTGAAACAACTTTATATCTTTCTTAATTTTCAAGTGTTAGGATTTCCCCTTAATTCAAAAGCCAGCATCAGTAGTTTCTATACTATTGACACTGCAGTCAAGTAGCCAATAGCCAATATTATATTGGTAATTAAGAGTGGTATGGGAAGAGCCTCTCCCAAGTTCCTGGATACCCCTCAACCAAAAGAGCAGCACACATCTGCTGTTTTCAGCAGATGTGCAGTTGTGGAAGACCATTATTTCTCCTAGCAGTATGGTAAATGAGCAGAGCCCAAGTCAACAAGCCTGCTAGATAGAGCAGATATATGAGAGATTGTCATATCTTTCTTTACATATATCCACACTGGTTGTTTAGCTTCAGCTATTTTCCTAGTGGCTGGTAATGCTGAGAGGCATCTGAGCATGTAGAAATCAAGCTGGGGATATTTACCACTTTGTCCTGAACATGATAAATCGAAGTATATACAATTATCCATACCATAATTAAGCCGGGAATTATAGTTGTAAATTGTGCCGATTGTTAAGTGGATCATCATGTGATTGATTTTACAACCTTTTGTATAGTGGTAGCTAAGTGAACCCATTGTAACCAATATAGGCATTTTTTGCCAGAAACTGGAAGTAAATAATAGTATCTGACACAAAAGTCATAAATTGCAGTCATATGACACAGCATGCTGTAAATGGCTATACATGTAGGCTAGTTGCCAAGCACTCAAAATACAATCGTGATCCTGGAGGGGCAGTGGCTGTTGGAACTTTGAAATTGGGTTGAAAATAACGGGGGAGATTTGTTGTAAGTTTGGTCACTAAGTGATCAGTCATAAATTGAGGACTACCTGTACTATGATTCAGCATAAAGGTGGAACAGTAACAGCAGCAGAAGGATCACGAGTGGAGACAGCAAATATTATGCTGGTATAAGTTTTCTCCCAGTCAAGGACTGGTGGACTAACACAGCAGTGGAGAAAAACCGTCAGCCATTTATCTTGGTCTGACAATGCCAGTTTAGTGACATAAACAGTAATACTCATCTTCCTAATAAATGAAAACAAATGAACATTAAAAATAATCAGAGCAAGGGAATATTATTACTGTGCAACTTTCCAGAATTTAAGCTGCGTGACTTGTAACTGTCATGGTTTTAAGATTCAAATTGTCATGCATGCAGAATGAGGACTAGATTATTAGCCAGAGGAGCATAATATTGAGGTATTTTCATACATTGAGTCAAAAATGAAGTAAATACGATGATTTGGCACTAAAGATATTTTTATTAAATAAAAATTACAAAGTAATTTTATTTTGTAATTAAATTTTAATTTGGCAATGAAACATCTGCAAAAAACCACCAAGCTCAGAGAGCACCAGGGCCCATAATTTTAGTTTTGCTACTTAGCCTGCAGTATTTTTCATTAATCAGAACAGCAACATTTGGTTTTATTACTCAATGACGTGTAATATTTCTTCAAGATAGTATCTGTGACCATATAATTTGGGAAATGCCCAAAACCTGCTCTTCGTTTTTATACTCAAAATAACAGAATTGGAAGGGATCTTGGAGATCTTTTAGTCCAACCCACTGCTCAAGCTGGAGACCCTATATACCATTTCAGACAAATGGGTGTCCAATCTCTCCTTCACTATTCAGCAGAGAAATTATTTCCTCCTTTTTGTTCACTTCCCTTTGCTTCTCTCTCTGGATAGCTCAATCTGGGTGGAGCTCATTTAACAAAACAACACATGCCTTAAATAAATCAAGAGTGAATGACAAGGAATTCTCACTGCAAGAAACTGTAATTACCTGCTTGGGGTTTTGGAAAACTAAGACATATTTTCATATACTTTTCTAGCAGTTTTATGTATCTGCTGTCCTGCTCTTATAAACGTGTGCATATGCTAGCACAAGTGCTTGTGTATTAATACTTTTCTTCTTGACATGGTAAAAACATTTCTCATTTTCCTCCTCATAGCAAATATAGCAATTATGGAGTCTTACTCACTAATGACTAGGAAGATACTTACAACATATTCTGATTGTACTGTATATATTCATTCAAATATTGATTGCAGTATATGTGCTTTGTGATGATTGCTCCTTCCTTAATCTCTTGTTATCTAGTAGTTTCTCTTTACTAAAAGAAAAAAATACTGATATTTCTACTAAAGGTTTTCGTATTGGTCCTTGTTTTCTTTCAGTATTCTCTACTTTTTCCATCTTCTGTTTCTTCATCTTCCAGTGGTATATTTATTACATTTATATTGTGTCATTCTTTGGGGAGCTTATAAAGTCTTTTGTTGTTTTAATTTCAGAATTACCCCAATAAAGGTTGCTTGGCCCAATCAGTGGGCCAGTGAGCTCCTTGATTGAAGATTTGTGCCGAGGTCTTCTGGTCCCAGTGTAACATTTTAAATAAAACTCAAAATATTCAGAGATACATATTCTTTATCCATTGAACCAGAGCAGGACATGGTTATCGTATGCATGTCCAACTTGTGGCCAGTGAGATGCAGGTGGCCCTAGACAGCTGGTAATGTAGTCCCACAAGATTGTAAACTTATGTGATTTTATATACATTAACTATATTATATATTTTATGTGCAGCCCAAGACATTTCTTCTTCACTCAGTGTGGCCCAGGCAAGCCAAAAAATTGGACAATCATGGTTTAGGGTGTGAAACTCAACTCTTTGTATTAGGATCCAAATTAAAGCATCTTAGATAACTTTCTAGCCTCTGCTTAAATACATTCAGCAAAGGATTGTTTGTAATGTCCCTTGATAATTAGATTGTCAAACTGCTAAGATTTTTTTACTTTACTAGAGAATCAAGATCTGCCTTTCTGGTAACTTAAGTCCATTATCTTATTTATTGCACTCTGTGATAAAGAACAGATCATTGCTCTCTTCTATGTTATACTATTGTATTCTTTTTCAGCTAGCTGTTTTTAATACTAAATATATCCAGTCTCCTTTCATTTCCATTTCCCTGATCATCCTTGCTGTCCTTTCTCGAACTTATACTAATATTTCTGAAACAAGTGTTGCCTAGAATTCGACACAATACCCAGTTGAGCCTGGACAATACAGAATACAATGAAATTATTGCTTTCCGATAATAATACTGAAAGAAGAAACTGCATATCCTTCAGTGGGTCTTATTTACAGGTATGTATATGTATGTGTGTGTGTGTGTGTGTGTGTGTATACACACACACAGTAGGTATGTATGTGTGTGTGTGTGTGTGTGTGTGTGTATATGTATGTATATATATATATATATATATATATATATATATATATATATATATATATATATATATATATATATATATACACACACACACATATACATACATACATACAGTGTAGGTATGGTTACAGGTTTTTTTTAGTGGACAGTAAAAAGTTAACATTTTAAAACTCCAACATGTTTTCCAGCAAGCTTATAATTGAACTGTTTACACAAGTTTCCTGACTTGATTCTGGCTCCTCTTTCTTTTTTATTCTTTATGACAACATTTGAATGATATTAATCTGTGCTTTATTTTTGTTACAATTTTTTAAAAAGATGATTTGATTGATTTTGGTATGTACACTATTTAAACTTCTCAAACATACACTTATCAAGGAATTGAGGCGCTCTACTAAGCCAACCCAACCAAAATAACCTTTCTGGCAAGATGCCTATGTGCATGCAAAGTATTCAAAGGGAAGAGTATCTTGGTTGTCATGGTGCTGAGCCCAACATATCTTGCACATGGAAGTTAGGTTACAGGAGAAGTAGAGCTTCACTTGTATGTTCGTTTTATCCTTCACTTTGCAATCAAGACAAGCCTTCTTTTCCAAAAAGGTACAACCACATTTCACCAAAACAGATTTTGTCATAACCATTTATCTTTAAAATTGGAAAGGATAAAAATATATTAATACAGTTCTAATTGCTGATTTTCCTTTAAGTCACAATTCCACATACACACACGCAGGTCATTTCTAACTCAACCTTGCAACAAATTTAGTACAAGTCTACATAAAGCAGACTGGCAGTTCTCTTACATTTTCTGTAAGTAAAGAGCAACTCAAGAGATGCTGCGATAATAAATCTGCATAAATCTGCACTCCTGAATGCATCTGAGCCCAGCCATAGTGGACTGCCTTGCACTGCTATCTGCTCCAACTATACTTTTCAAAGCTTTGTTGGCTGTTCAGATAAAGGGAGAGGTTGCTTGCATCCTACTTTTGCTCATAAACAGACTCTTCTCCCCCCCATCAACATAGATCCCTGTTTAAGCCATGGTTTACTCCAGGGCTAATTAAAGCCAAATGGGGTTCTAAATCAGTGTTTCTTAAAAGTGTGGTCTGAGGACCCTTGGGGTCTCTAAGATCCTCTCGGGTTTCATGAAATCAAAATTATTTGCTAGTTATTGAGATTTGCAAACATTTTAAACAATCACACACTCATTTATTTTTTAAAAAAATATTGTATAATTATTTTCATGAAAAAACATTTATGTTAACATCGAATAGGTTTCATATTGTTATTTTTACACGATTCAATACATTAATATTGTATGAGTGCATCAATTTCAAGTTTTGGTACGGTAAAGATCGATAAACAATCCATATAGATAAAAGCTCTTTTGAGGTCCTCCATGGTTTTTAAAAGTGGGAATTACTTCTCATAGCAAAAAGTTTGCTCTCCACCGCAGCAAGACTCTCGCCGTGAGAATAAAATAAGTTGAATATCGGTCCACAACTTCAAACTTTAAATTTCAGTCACTTCCCATGCCAAGAAAAAAACTTTTTTTCAAACTGAAGCCGAACCAAAAAACAACAACAACCAGACTGAAGTCGAGTATGGCAGTGAAAGAGGGAAGGAGAGCATGACAGCTACGGAGAAAAACTCCGGGATGCCCCCCTTCCCTAGTGCCCTAAGCACGCGCTTGTTTTGCATAATGGTTAATCCAAGGTTGGCTTGCCCTTCTACATAGGTTGCGCAATTTTTCTTAAAAGTTTATACTTAACCCAACGCTTCCAGGGCCCGCGAGCTAAGAGTGGAGAGGAGGGCTCAACGCGCACACAGCTCCTCAAAACCACGCAAAAGAATCGCTGCCAGGCCCCCCCACCTTCGCAGCCGTTAAAAACGAAAAGCCCGCCCCCTCGTTTTTGAGGATTAACCGCCATAGGCTGGAGCCGCCTCTTTCCCTTCAAGCGGCCAATCCGCTCCGTCCGCCGATTCTCCCAAGATGGCGTTGGCTCCGCCTCTCACTTTCCTCCGGGAATGGAGCGGGCGGGCGGCTGTGGCCGAAGCTGGGGCTCCTCCCCGCGCTGGGGAGGCCGGTTTGGGTGTGTGCGCGTCTCGGCAGGCGGGGCGTCGGTAGCAGATTAGTCCCAGCGGCGGTGGAGGAAGCCCGAAGAGAGAGAGAGCGGCCAGCCGCTGACCTGGGGAAGGCGCGCTTCGGTTTCTCAGTAAGCGGCGCACTTGGGCGGCAGGGGTCGGGAGGTCCGTCGGGAGGCGAGTCAGATGATGGGAGAGGCTAACGGAGGGGCGGCGGAGCTCAGGAAAGTTTCCCCGTCGGAGGGGGATTCGCGGCCATGTTGGGGAAGGTACTCGGCGGAGCCCGGGCATCTTTAGTCGTGAGGGAACGAGAGCGGCAGGACGGGGGTCCATTTCCTTCTCTGCCTCGCTTTCTTTCTTCCCTCCCTCTGGTTGCTCGTTAAGGTCCCGTCGGTTGGGGCCGTTGAGCCGCGGTGAAGGCCGTGGGGGAGTTCAGGAATCCCCGGAGCCCTCGCGTCGAGGCGGTAGCGGCGCTTGACTTGGCTTTGGCTCGGGACGCCTGGCCCCAGGAGGGCGGCAGGGAACCTGAGGGAGACGGGCCGGCCTTGGAGAGCTCTTTCCCCTTTGCGACAGTTTGCCCCCTCTTCCCTGGGGCTCCCTCGGAGGAGCCTGCGCACGAAGCGGGAGACAAGTCCCCTCAGTTCTACAGCCAGAGGATGATCGCCTCAAAGCGCTCGCAAAATGTCTCCATCCAGAGGGAGGTGGGAGCGCCTCCTCGGCTCTCCGTTGCAGCTTTGAGTCCCGGATCGGCGTGTCGCGCCTTCTGCTTTCCTCTCGGCGAACCAGATAACATTGTTTTCCACACATCCGCACCGCCCAACACCCGCACCTTTCGACGGACCGTCGGTCTCGATCCCTCGCTTTTTTTCTTTTTCTTTTGGGTTTCATTCTGGCGTTGGAACCAAAAGTTCTCGTGAGCGACATTTTTGGAGAGGAGAAGGAAGTCGAAAGCCCGTCTGTAAAAGAAAAAGAAAAAAGGACGCGTGTGTGTTGCGTTTCTTTCCTCGAGTTTCGTGATGGAGCGCGGTTGTTTTGTATCGGGAAGCAGTGAACTTCCTGCGCCTGTCAACAGGGTTAGCTGGGCGTGGATTCCTCTTTGAAAAAAGTTAGGTCTCTTGGGTTTAGTCTTGTATTCTTTCTGTGAGTTGGGCCCAGCCGAGATATTCTCAGATGCCGGTATTAAAAAAGATTACTCCCTCCTTGGATGTCTTGGAGAAAGAACTGATGCCAGTTTCTGTACTTATCCTGAAATGAAAATGCTGGTTCCTTATTAGCCTTTAATAATATTGGAATTTCACTTCCTTATTTATTTAGGAAACTCAGAGTTACTTAACTTCAAAAACATCGCTTAAGATGAGGCAGAATTAATATTGATAGAACATGAGGTTACATCAGCCAAAATGCACTGTTATCAGTGAAACTGTTCTAGTTAGGTTCATTTAACACATTGATTTACAATATAATTGAGTGCATTCATATAATTGTGCTTTATTCAATAAAGATGGGTGGCAAATAAATTTTCTAAATAAACTTGTTTTCTCTAAACAAGGTAATCCCATCTTTAAAAGTACAATTATCTAGAAACAGTTTTATAAGATGCCTAAATAGTACCTACTGATGAACATAGTTCATTCAAATGGTTTACTTTTTTATTTTACAGTTTTCAGGCTTTCTGTTGCTTTTTGTTAACAGATTTATATGTTTGTGAAAACAGTTATTAGTTCAGTTTTATGAACAAGATTTCACTTGCTGCTGTGATTTTAATGCTTTCAACTGATTTTTTCCTTTTTTGTAAGTACAGATTATCTTACCTTCTTATTTAAGTATTTTATTTTTAGAAAATTACTCTAATTTCTTCTATTCAATAGGACAAGAACTGTGGTTGTTAAAATGTATGTGAAATTGAATAACCCTTTCAAAGGGGAAATTCTTAACAATTTTTTTACCTGCAGTATATATTTTTTGTACTTCTGCAAATCTTGGATCTTCACCAATCCGTTTCATGTGGATGTTTTGGCTACAAAAGTATTTCATCTATACATAAAAAATAGAAGAAAATGACATCCAGTAGAGTTCATAAGATTAACACAGGTAAATGGGCACATTCCTGTTCCAGCAGTTTGCAGCATGACATTTAATTAAAGGCAAATAAAATGTCATGAATCATTGCAATGATTTATGTTTAGTTTTATTTCCTTTTAAAATGATACTGTTGACATCTGCACTTTTTACAAACACGTATGTGGATATAAATTTGAGTTTTACCCATTGCTTGATTATTCTTGCAATTTGTAATGAAAGCTTCTCTGTTTTATATATAAACTAGGTAGGTAGCTTACAAATTATAAATTGTGTTCTAAAAATAATGAAACTACTATTATCTAATTATTGCAGTGCATAGACTTTGGAAAATCATAAATTTCATTTGTATGACTGGATTTATTTTTTAACTGAAATATAGGTACATAGTTTTGGCTTTGTTGTATTGCTGCAGATCTTCAGAAATCAGTTTAGTAGTCTCAGATTCACTTGCAGAAAGAGAAATGTTAGGATTTTTTTATCTGCCCAAAATATTAGGCTGTTGGTAGATCAGCAGTATGCTTGTTGATACCTGTTGCCATATCAATTGAGCAACATCTCTATTTACTGCATGATCATGTGAATTTACTGTTGTGTCTTTATATTCTGAACTGGCTTAATAACAGTATAAGTTTAAGAATGTGATTCTTAAATTCAGAGGTTTAAAATTGACCAGACTTTATTGTTTTGTCCAAATTGGACTGAGAATAAGAAAAGATCTTAAAACTTGCTGTTTTAGGGCCTTGTGGATTTTTTTTTTTTTGGCCTTGGTAATTGTTAATTGTGGGGTTTTTTTTTGTTAATTGAAAACTTCCTATGCATTGCAAAGACTTAAATTTTCATGCAATAAATCAGTGGCAAATCTTGTTTTGTACATTTGATTATCTATTCCTCAATTTTGGAAGGGAGTAAATAGAAGGTCATAACGGCCTAAAAGCATTCTTTCCTGCTGTGAAGGAAGAGGGATGCTTCTCTGTCTCTTTTCACTCATATGATTTACATTTTTTGAAAAAATGAATTAATTTCCAGATAATTCCAATGTAGAATTGAACATACATTTATATGTATTATTTACTTTTTATCTAATTTTGCCATTGAAATCATTTCCCAAAATTCTAATGATTTCAGCATAGTTAAAATATTAAATTTGCCTTCATTTGTAAAATAATTAATCTTTCATGTCAGCTTCAGATTTCACCACTGTCTGTAACCTGTCAGATTCTTAATGGGTACGTTCTAACATAATACTTGGATGGTTTAACCTGGATACCTGTTTTTAGTTGTGTGGAAATTCTTGAACTTATTATGTGCTATTTAGGAATCTAAAAGCAAATTTAGAGATATCCAGGTCATTTAGTTATGTCTTTTATACAAATAAGGTGTGGCCATGAAGTGGTCAGTAAATAATGGAGAAGTTCCCTGACTCAGGCTATATAATACCTACTCATCAAGAGAAAAAGAGTAACATTATAGCACTCAGGCTGAAACTACCATGGCCCAATTTTTAGAGTTCCTGGCTATTAACCCCATTCCCCACTTTTTATCTTCTCTGGTAGATTCTGGAGTACTTGAAAGTACTCTATTCTATTTTACCTCTATAGAGAATCCATGTGTGATAAGATTTGTCCATTTGGAGAAAAAAAAAAAATGCTGTTTGAAATAAGATTTAGTCTGTCAGTATACTTTTCACTGTATTGAGCAACTGGATCCCTTGTTTTGATTAGTATTGTGGGTTTGTTTGTTTTTGTTCTTTGCATTTATATAGTTTATAGGCCATGCAATTCCCAAATAGAAATAATTAAAAACAAAAAGTTTTTAACAAAAAAAAAGAATTGCGAATGGCCCCAGAAACACATTAAACCACAGAAAGTCCATCCAACTTACCCTTTGCCCCAAAGTCTGGGAGAATAACTGGATTTTTTATAGATTGAATAGCTTCCTTAACATCATTGGGGTAGGTTCGAAATTACAGTGATGCTGAAAAAATAACTTTTTGACCAAGCCTGTATTTATAACTTTCACAGCATCCCTCAGTGATGTGATTGCCATTGCAATCAGTATGTCTGTTCCTGTCCCCAACCTTTTTTTCTTTTTCTTTTACAAACCTAAATGGGAGGTTGAAAGGAAGGGATTACAATAGAGTAGGCAGGCACACAGTGGGGAGTATACATTGAAAGGGATGTGGTGGTATCAGCAGCTCTGAGCATGCTCAGGCACTGAGAGCCACAAGCACATTGTATAAACCACCCAGTATATTCCTCATTGTGTGCTTAACTTTTTCTCTTATAATCCATTCCTCTCCATTCTCTCTGCTTTGTGAGGGAGAATGTAAGGAAAAAAATGGCTCAGGCACAGGAAAGATTACCTACAGAAATAGTTTGTCCCCCCTCTCCTTGAGGGGGAAAAATTGGAGAGGAAGGGATTATAAGAGAGTGAGCAGGCCCACAATGGGGAACACATCAGACTGTTTGCATAGCCCATTCATCATTACTGTACATTCCTTTTGATATTTATTAATAGATTGAGTTCCAGCAACTACATACAGCAAAAGATTTCATTTCAGTCACTGTAGCTGAGACACAGATTTGGGACAGTAATATAATAAATGTTTTAAATGGTATTACTTAGAAAAAATATGAGAAAGGTAAGCACAAGCAAAAATACCTTAATTTTTTATAGTTAATAATTTCTTCATGTGAGGATAAAGCTAAACTCTTTCTGTATATAATACTAATCTGCTTTCTTTGTATACCTTTCCTAGAAAGTGCTTGAATTGATATTAATCTTTCAGCAAGATATTTAAAATTTAAGTATAGCAAATTAAATAAAGAATACTATGTGATTTATTTATTTTATTGTGAATGTTAGTGTAATTATGTATGATTCTGCCTTTGCTTATATTACATCCATATTGATATATGTGGAATTGATTGACTAATTACTTTCTTATAAGAAATCTGTTGAAAACCTACAGTACTCAGATGTACTATATAAATGACTATCTGTAATGGGGGGTAAAAAAAAGTCAAAATAGTGATTGAAGTGACCACCATCTTGACTTTTTTCACCCTCCCTGTGGACAATACCAGCAGTTGATTAATAGAAGCAAACAAAATGAAAAGCATGCTTCTACATGTAAAATATCTGTTCAGAGGCAATATCATGTTGAAGAGTTTGTACTGGACATCACTTTAGCTTGAAACTGGTGATTGATAATCTGAAAAGATTAGTTATCACTTATACTTGTGTAGTATGTGTACTATTTCTCTAATTAGAGGGTTGTTTTGGATGATCTTGTAGAAAATACTGTACAGATGTATCTGTTCCCTTTCAAGTGACTTTTAAAACTTTAAATGAGCTTCTGTAAAGAAATGAGAAATAATAGTTTCTAGACTTCTAAAGGTGATTCAGAATACAGCCGAAAGCTAAGGACATGGTTACTTACTCTGTAGCTTCCCTTTAGCAAAGTATTTTTGGTTTATATTTACTTTCATTTGCTTCATCTGCTTTTTTGACTATTATACCCTGTCATGGTTCTTTAGTTTTACCTTTGTGAGAAATCTTGTCATGAGATCTTAGTCCTATTATTGTGATAGTGGGCAACTCCTCCCCCCATTTTGGGGGCTACGTATTTTGCCAGATACAAGCTGGATCAATTCAGTTGTTAACTTGTATAAGTGGGTAGAATATTAGGCAAAAAAGGTGCTACAAATATGGAGCAGATGATCTGATAATATTATTTATTTGTGGATATCTCTGACATCTTTACTTTCTGAAAGAGCCTACTAAAGAATAGATTTTGGTCTTTTCAAAATGTACAAGGGTGATAGACAAATATTAGTATATATTTAAATATTCTATACTGGATATCACATTGGATACCACTATATTGGCTATTACACTCCAGGCAGTATTAAATTTGTGGTTATAATATTAAATACCAATAAGTAGATAAGACATTATTCCATAAATGAAACACTCAAATTTCCACCTTTTTCAATTTGGTAAGGCAGCAAGGGACAAAGTTTCCCTGTATGCTATCAAGTTAACATCATATTATTAGTTATTCCTGCAAAACACTGCTATTTATCATTTTGATATGATTCAAAACAAAATGCTGTATAAGTAGCATCAAAATCAGTGGAGGATTGTGAATTTCTTACAGTATTCGCATGTTGTATGGCTGCAAAGCTTTATCTGTCAAACCAACTTTTTGTGCATGTTGTTAATGGAACTTTCCCGGGTAATCCCAGTATTATAATCCGATTATGGAAAGAATTATGCCAGTCATGTCCAATTTTAAGAGGTGGTGCTTAACTCTGACTCACAGTTGGAGAGCCAGCATTGTCTGAAGACTTCTGTGGTAATGTGACTGGCATAACTATACAGCCAAAGGTGCATGGAATGCTGTTATCTTCCCACCAAAGTGGTGCCTATTTATCTACTTGTGTTTGCATGCTTTCAAACTGCTAGGTTGGTAGGAGTTGGGGCAAGCATGATAATAAAACTGCAAGGCATATAACCCATATATTTGTTCTGCCACCAACTATCCTCTCCTTCCCTATTCTTCCATGCCAAATATAAATATCTAGAAAGTATTTTACTCATATTCAGATGAACCCGAATAAGAGCATTCTTCATGTCTCTAACTTAGCATATGTAGTTTAAGGATGTTGCAGTGGGTTTGAATGTACACCTATGCCAACTATCTATTTTTAGCACTCGTCTGAATGGTCTCAACAGCTCTGTCAAGTACTGGCAAGGCAACCAAAGTTGTGTCATGGCAGACATATGGAATGTGCCACAAATAGCTTTTTTTAAATAAAGGAAAATAGTGTATTGTAACTACTATTGGAAATATTTTATATCAAACTTTTTACTCACAGTAAATTTGATTTGTGGCCTACTACAATGGAATAACTGAAAACATGATGTTATAGAAAGAGCTATGTTAGTCTGTGTTGGCAAAAAAGTATAGTGGAAAGCCCGGGAGTTAATCAAAAGGAAAGTATCTAAAGTTCTTAGAAAAAATGATTGAATCCTTATAATATGTATATATATAAACATTTTTTAAGCCTAAGATAATACTGTAACATTTCTAGACAAACATCTATCCAAGTATCTTGCATTACATACATCCACATGATCTTTTTTTTTTCTTGTGCATATCTGGAATTTAAATTAGACAGCAGTAATTAGATAACAATGAATACTGTATGTCGTCCTTCTTAAATAATTGAAGTATACATTGAACAATTGCTTACTGCTAAGTGGATGAATAATTGATTGAAAGTGCACAGAAGTAATTTTAACATTTTGGTTCTATTCTAATTTCATGGTATTGTGTTTTTTTGTTCTTTTCCTGAGATGGTTTATCAGTAATCTTCCATATTTTCCACAAATTTACCATGATAATTGGATTACTTTCAGGGAAAGATCATATGTTGCAGTAGATCATAATGTGATTTATTTGGTTTTGATTTAATGTGCAGTCTTATATAAGTCATTATAGTTTGTAAACTGAACTATGGGCATCAGAGAACCAACCATTGTGGTCTATTTGGCCTAATTAAAATAAATCATGGCTTAATTCATTGTGTGAAATTAGTTTAGTGACAAACTCATCAAGGTTATCAGTGAGTATTATAGTTAAGCAAATATTTTCCTGAATTCTAAAACTTCCTGGAAGCAGGTGGTTGTCTGTGACTGTGACTGTAGCATTCCATTAATGTAATTGTAGTTCAGCATCATTAAAACCTTACTATTACCTTCATTTAAAACTGTTCTGCACTCCACCTATATGTTTATGCATGCTAAAGTGGTGCCTTTTTTCTTTGACAGGAGAAAAAAAGTGGCTGTATTTGTGAAATTCATTGTGGTGTAGCTAACAATAGGAATTACTAGATAACTGGAGCTTTGGACTCTTATCTGTTTTTTGGATAAAAGCATTATTAAGGAACTGATACTTGGGTCATAATTCATTTAATTCCTTTGTTCTTTCCCAGTTCCCCAAAAGATCATTTTTAACTGATAATCTTTAATTTAAAAACTGAAACACTTGACTCAACTAGGAATTTTAAAATTCCACATTCTGGAATCAATCACAATTTATATTAGGCTCTTGTGAAATGAATAATTATATTCTTGGTATCTTTTGTCTGCAATTTTACTTTTTCTTTTTTCTATGAGATACTTAACAAAAATAACAGTCAATTTCTTCTCTTCATGTGCTATAATTAAGTCTTGTTCCTAATGTTTAGGTAGAGAAATTCAACTCTGAACTATTGAGCACAGTCAGATTTTGCAAATGTTTACCACTTAATTCGGATAAAGCTGCAAAATATTGCATTGTTTTGTGTTACATTTGTAATTGAGAGATGTGGCATATAAATGTAATAATAAATAACATTCATTTGTATTTAGGAAAAGAAGCCTATATATAAGAAAGGCTCAAGACCGATGCTTTTCATTTCTAAGATGAAAAGCAGAACTGATTAGAGCAGACATGTCAAAGTTGCAACGTCACGTGACGTTGCGCGACGCATCGGAACTTTTCCCCCATAGCCAGCAATGGGGTGGGCGCGGTTTCCTCGTGAAGTGTCTGGCCCGCGGACTGGCAGTTTGACACCCCTGGATTAGAGAATTGGAATGGACTTTTCAGATCTAGTCCACTCCAGTCCCTGCTCAGTAAAGGATGCAAGTGTAGCATTCCTGATATAATTATTACTGAATGAGGACATTAGATTAAAAGGAGATCAGTGCTGTATAGTAAAATGTTAGTTATAGTTTGGATTAGATGTCAAAGCCCAGAAATAGGATGTTGTATTTTATAGGAATAAGTGGAAGAATAACTAGATTGGGGTCTAGTTAATCAGTGTTTTTCAACCTCAGCAACTTTAAGATGTGTGGATTTCAGTTTCCAGAATTCTCCAGGCAGCACATTGGTTGGGATATTCAAAGTCAAAGTCCACATACCTTAAAGTTGTTGAGATTGAGAAACACTGTACAGTAGTGGCTTGTTTAGTGAAAATCAGGATGAACTTTTCAAATCAAAGTTAATACCTTTTATTGGCTCTATGTTAAACAGCAGTCTTCAACTGCTATGGTGCTGCAAAAGGTCTATGCGTGTGTCGCATTAGTGAGCCACAAATAAATGACAGGAAGTGTTGCATAGCTGCATAGCTAGAGCCCCATTGCTATGACATCGCCAGAGCCGGCCTGCCTCCATTTCTCCTCTCAAGTCTCAGCAACCTGTGATGTCGCAAGACTGCCAGTTTTGTAACAAAGTCCCAACTATGAGATTTATATCCACACAAGTGAACATGTTGACAGTGTACTATAATCTGAAAAAGGTGGAAAAGCACTGTGTTAAAGTATAGGAATAAAGATGAGATTGAACTTTACATGGGAATGTCATATGACTTTATAGGCATAGCTGAGGTCTGATGCAAGGATTTTCACATCTGGAGTACAGTAGTTGAAAGATACAGTTCATTCACATGAAAGAAAAATAGTAGAATGGGAAGTGGAATAATATGTTAAAATAGTCATATCTACATCTTCAGTTTGAAGGTCCTAAACTGCTGGGACTCCTGCAGCAATAAAACCCTTTTCACTTCTACTTTATGTAAAAGAAAAAAGACCATGTCAGCCTCCTTTGTTGAGGGGAAGGGGGAGATTTAACAAAACACTTCTAGTCCTGCTGTTTTGTTTAGGTTACTGAGGAGGAACAACGAATCTGTCAATCTAATATTTCCCTTATGGAATCTGAAGCTCAGAAACTTGGAGAGGTGAGCCAAGAGTTCCCTCCAGTGAGGGAACAGAGTCATAGCAATTAAAAATCAGAAAACAACCCAGCTTTGTGATAATCATTTCACTTCACTGCAACTGAGTTGGTGCTGGAGAGTTGTTTTAATTGTAGGAACACAGGTGCCTGGAGCTACTTTCTAACTGGTTTAAAATTCTCATATAGAAAATGCCTAAATAGGATTAAATAAAAGCAAAATTTATTGTTAATGTATGTGACAATTCACATATGTATAAAGAGAAGGTGTTGACAGATCTTTCAAAAAGGCATGAAGAAGGCACTAACACTGATGATGTTATCTACTTGGGTAATGAAATGTCTGCAAGAAAACAAGCTCAGAGAGCACCAAGGTCCCCCCGCACAAAGTTGTGACTTCTCCAGCGTGAAAGAATGGAGAATCCACCAATGGGTTATCTTGGACCTCCTGCCCATGTAGACCAAAACAAATCTGCCACGCCTCTCTGGTTGAGGGCACGCCCCCAGTTTCGTTTTGGTCTTCAGCCCAGACAGACGTGGTAGTTTTGGCTCCCAGCGATTTGAGATTCAGGTTCAGTTATTTCTACCATTGGTGGATTCTTCATTGCCTTTCTGTTTCCCCCCTGGCCAGCGCTGGGATCAGCGCTGTTCTAGAAGGGGAAATCAGCTCTTATTTGTTGTCTTTCTGGTGAACTCGTGTTTCCCCCCCCACAGCTGATTTGCGGCTGCCGTTTGGGCGCTGGGAGACGATCCGATCCCCATCGGATTTTCCCTTGATTTTCTGGCTCTTCTCGCCTGCTAGGCGCCTAGGGGGGTGTCCCCTGGGGGTGGGAATGTGTTCCCCCCCCCCCTTAGGACCACTTCAGGCCTTGGTTTTTTCGGCTGATCGTCGCGGCCGCCATTTTGGATGCCGCGACTCGATAAAAAAGCCTCTCTCTTTCTAACTGAGGTGCTGGCTTTTTTGTTTGGAGAGCTGCTGCTGTGAGGAGGGAGCCTCTATTCTGCAGGCTGCCCCGGGGTCTCCAAATTCCTTCCCGATCGTCGCGGCCGCCATTTTTGGCGCCGCGTGGAAAACGGCCCTTTTACCTCGCTTTCACTTTCCCTTCAGAGAACGGAAAGGAGGCCCAGCAACTCCAGGAGGATTGTTAGTTTCGTTTTCCCTTCTGGCGACCGCCATCTTTGGTCACTAAACAGGGAGGGACAAAAAGGCCCCACTTCTGTCTTTACCCTTTCAGAATCATCAGTCAGGGGTCTGTCCAGAGATTTGTCCCTAATCAGGGATATAGGAATCCCCTGTATTGCTAGGTAAAAAACAAAAACAAAAACAAACAAACAAACAAACAAACAAACAAAAAAAAACAAACAAAAAAAAAAAACAGCAGCAGTTTACCTTTTAGCTGCACCCATTGGGCCTTTGCCAGTTGTAGCCTGCTGCCAGAGTCTGCATCTAGTGAACGGTCAATACTGAGCTTGCCGTCACTAAGTGAGACACGTGTTGATCCCGTCACTAAGCGCGACATTGGCCTCAAAGTAGGTCTCACGCTCAGTCTCATCATCGCTAGTGACCCGCGACAGCCATCGCTTAAGTGTGAGTCCGTGCTTGCCGGTGGGCCGGACCATCACTGATCCACGTGGAGGCAAGTCCCACTCAGGTGGGGAACAGCCGCATCTCTTGCAGACCGAGACGCTTCAGCACCCCACTGAAAGACTCTCGCTTTACAATGGCAGACAACACCGAGCCACAGGCTTCCACCTCCAGTGGGCACGGAAAGCGTAAGTCCTCTAGTCAGGAGGCAGCCGCAAAAATCAAGGCCAAGACCAAGGCCAGCTCAAAGAAAGCAGCCTCCAAGGCGGCCGATAAACAGGCCAATCGTAGGCATCGTGCCCTGGAGAGACAGTTCTCACGAGCGCAAAAACTGGCTGTAGGGGAGACGGTTAAGCCGCCCCCTACCACAATGGTGGCACTCCCTTGTGGCCCTCAACCTGAGCCTCAGGCCCCATGGTCACCAGAGCGGGATTCAGAAGGGGCTCCTTCAACTGGTCCTTATCAGGAACTCCTTTCCCTCTTTGAAGAGGAACAGGGAATTCAGGACCCTAAGGCTCCAGAAGCCACATTTACACCAACTGCAGCGGGGCTACGGCCCCTTGAGGGATCACCCCTGGTGGGCCAGGCTCCAACTGCCACTTTTACCCCCACAGCAGCGGGGCTTCGTGAGCTGGAGGATCCGTCCTTCAAGGCTCATCTGCAACAGTTGGTTTCTCAGGCAGTTGCCCAAGCCATGGCGCCCATGAGGCGTCCTCAAGAGACTCCCGCTCCCATAATTCCCAGGCCATTACCTGACCCAGCGGGGTCAGGTGCAATACAGTACCCGATTTCTGATTCTCCTCCTCATTCCTTTGCCAGCGGGGGCTCGGAATACGCAGAGCACAGTCAGGCGGAGGGAGAGTGGTCGGACGATGAGGAGCCTACTCAGGAACCTCCCCCTCTAATAGGACTGTTTAATCCCTCGCTATTTCCGTCTCTGCTCCGCAAGGCCTGCGCGACCGGTAGGATACACTCGGCTCAGCCTTCGGTACCTGAACAGGTGCCTGAACAGCCTCCTGGCCAAGACACAGATCCGCTGTTTTTAGAACCGGTGGTGTTACACAAGCATATACCTTGTCCCCCCATGTTTTTAAAATCCATTAGGGCTCAATGGGAGGCCCCAGGTGCTCCCACCTCTACTGGGGGAATAGACCGCAGGCTGCTTGACACGGAACCAGTTCTGAATGAGGCCCTGGAGGTGCCTGAGGTTGATGAATCCTTACTACCCTTATATTCTGATTCCAGGGTACCTGGAGATATGGCGGAGGCGTTGAAGCCCGAGGATAAAAAATCCGAGGCTTCTTTCCGCAGGACACACCAAGCTTCAGCTTGGTCAATAAGAGCTTCTACCTCAGCCTCATTCTTCGCCAGGGTCTCTCTTATGTGGCTCCGCCAATTGCAGGCTAGAATTCCCCCGGAAGAGGTAAGAGTCCACCAGGACTTGACAAAGCTCATGGCCGCATCACAGTATATGGCAGACGTGTCCTTGCAGGCGGCAAGATTCTCTGCCCGGGCCATCGCATCCAACGTCTCCGCACGCAGGCTTCTATGGCTTAGAAATTGGAAGGCTGAGACTAGACACAAAGGGCGTGTAGCTTCCGCCCCGTACAGCGGCGCCCGCCTCTTTGGGGAGGCCCTGACCCCCTACTTAGTCGAAAACAAGGAGAAACGAAGGGTTCTCTATCACCTTTCCAGGAGATCGGGCCGCCGTTTCTCCCCGTACACCCGTCAACAGTCCTTTCGGACGGGATCGGATTCGGCCTCAGCACAGGTCGCCCGGCCATTTCCCGCAGGCCCGGACCGTTCCTTCGACCGGTCTGGGTACAGGGACAGATACAGACAGCAGGCTCAGGGTAAGAGACCCTTTCGAGGCAGGGGCGGCCGTCCCTTCCGTAGACCCAGGTGACTCGGGGAGGGAAGCTCCCATAGGTGGCAGACTAACTTACTTTCTCCACCAATGGGAGACCACCACCACGGACTCTTGGGTGCTAAGCACCATCAGAGACGGGCTGTCTCTGGAGTTCGTGGCCAGGCCACCCCGGCGCTTTGTTTCCTGTCCCCTCCCCAGGAATCCAGTCAGGAAGACCCTCCTGGGAGAGGCCATCCGGCATCTATTACACATACGAGCCATAGAACGGGTTCCAGTCGATCAGCTGAAACAGGGTTTTTACTCCATCCTATTCGTGGTTCCAAAAGCCTCAGGGGGATGGAGGGCGATACTAGACCTCAAGGGCCTAAACTCTCACCTGCCGTACAGAAAGTTCAAGATGCAGACGCTTCGGTCCATCTTGGCAAGCGTCAGACGGGGGGACTTTCTGACATCCATAGACCTTACAGAGGCGTACCTTCACATCCCTATTCATCCAAACCATCGGCAATATCTCCGGTTTTGTTATTCCAACAATCATTACCAGTACAGGGCCCTCCCCTTCGGCCTGTCCTCAGCTCCCAGGGTCTTCACCAAGATCCTGGCAGTACTTGCCGCACACCTACGACTAGTACCGGTGCGCGTCCAATGTTACCTGGACGACATTCTCATCCAGTCGTCCTCCGCTCTGGCCGCCCAGGCGGAACTGGCCCTCACCATAAGGACCCTCCAGGGTCACGGTTTCTCAGTCAACTTTCACAAGAGTCAACTGACTCCCGTAACACGCCTACTACACCTGGGCGCGATAATAGACACAGACCTTTGCCGGGTCTATCTCTCTCGAGACAGACGAGACAGCATGCGAGACATGGTTCTCAAGATCCGCAGGGAGCGTGTAGCAACACTGGCTGTCCTCTCCCAGTTACTGGGAAAGATGATATCTTGCCTAGAGATAGTGCCTTGGGCCAGGCTACACTCCAGACACCTTCAATGGTTCTTGCTCCCATTCCAAAGACTGGGCACAAGCTCTTCCAATCAAAGGGTACGGGTCCCCCTTCAGACCCTAAGATCCCTTCTGTGGTGGGCCTCCCCAGAGGTGGCAAAAGGGTCACTATTCAAGGAGCCCAGCAGGCTGACATTGACCACAGACGCCAGTCTGTTTGGTTGGGGGGCCCATTTCCAATCTCAGTTGGCTCAGGGTCGGTGGTCCAGAGCAGATCTGGCACACAATATCAACTGGCTGGAACTGAGAGCCATTCATCTGGCCCTTCGCCACTTCTGCAACCAGGTGGCGGGGCAGCACTGCTGGTCCTCACGGACAACGTGGCGGCAAAGGCCCATGTGAACCGTCAGGGCGGTACCCGATCCCGCTCTCTCATGGCCGAGGCCATGCTATTGGGGTCTTGGGCAGAAAGCAATCTCCTCTCCCTGAAAGCAGAACACATCTCGGGGGAGGCAAACCGTCAGGCGGATTTTTTAAGCCGGGCAACAGTGGACCATTCGGAATGGAGCCTACATCCGGATCTCTTCAGGGAGATATCGGAAAGGTTCGGGTTGCCGGTCCTAGACTTATTCGCCTCTCTGGCGAACTCACAACTTCAAAGGTTCTTTTCCAGGTTCCCCTCTCCGGGGGCAGAGAGGACGGACGCTCTTCGCAGCCCTTGGCCAGGGGGACTACTGTATGCCTTCCCACCTCTCCCTCTGATCCCGGCAGTTATCAGGAAGGTATTGCAGGAACAGGCAGAGGTCATATTCATTGCCCCGCACTGGCCGAGACGACCGTGGTTTGCCGACCTCGTGAGCCTCTCCGTGGTCCCTCTGTGGAGGATTCCTCCAAATCGGATTCGTCTAGTGCAGGGGGCCATACAACACCCGGAGCCCCAGTGGCTGCAATTAGCCGCTTGGCACTTGAACGCAGGGCCTTGATCCAAGAATCTTATTCCTCGGGAGTGATTTCTATGATTCAGGCCTCCCGGAGACCGGCGACTAATCGCATTTATGACTCCACTTGGAGACATTTCTGCCGTTGGTGTGACAGCAATCACTTAGCGATCTCAGAGGTATCCATTCCACGGATATTAGACTATTTGTTGGAGGGTGTTGATGAAGGCTTGGCGCCTAACACTATTCGCCGACAGGTCTCGGCCCTAGCCACGGTGTTTACCTGTGACACCTTAGAGCCACTGGCCCATCACCCCAAGGTACGATCCTTTCTAAAAGGGGTCACCAACAGTAGACCGCCGGTAGTTCATAGATATCCCACTTGGGAGTTGCCCCGGGTCTTGCAGGCCCTTACGCAGGCGCCTTTTGAGCCCCTTAGGTCCTGCACTTTTAGGTCCTTGTCTCTTAAGGTTGCTTTCTTGGTTGCAGTTACCTCAGCTAGGCGCATCTCGGAGCTTGCAGCTCTTTCTGTCAGAGAAGACCTGTGTGTTTTTCACACGGACAGAGTGGTCCTACGCCTGGACCCCTCATTTGTTCCCAAGGTGAACACCGTTTTCCACAGGGCACAGGAGATCGTGTTACCTAACTTTTGCCCTAATCCGTCTCATACCTTGGAAAGGCAATGGCACACACTCGATGTTCGCAGGGCGTTGCGCTGTTACGTCAAGCGGACAGAGTCCTTTCGTAGATCTGAGGCTCTTTTTGTTTCCTTCCATCCGGCCTCCAAGGGTATGTTAGGTATAGTCATATTCTACCATCTTCAGTTTGAGGTCCTAAACTGCTGGGACTCCTGCACAATAAAACCCTTTTCACTTCTACACTTATGTAAAAGAAAAAAGACGCAGTCTGCCTCCTTTGTTGCATGGGCCACACAGATTTAGCAAAACACTTCTAGTCCTGCTGTTTTGTGGTCTTACTGAGGAGGAACAACGAATCTGTCAATCTTGATTTCCCTTATGGAATCTGGCATCAGAAACTTGCAGAGTACTGCCACAGGTTCCCTCCAGTGAGGGACAGAGTCCCAGCAATTCCCCTCAGAAAACAACAGTAGCTTTGTGATAATCATTTCACTTCACTGCAACCATTCTTGGTGCTGGAGAGTTGTTTTAATTGTAGGAACACAGGTGCCTGGAGCTACTTTGAACTGGTTTAAAATTCTCATATAGAAACGCCTAAATAGGATTAAATAAAAGCAAAATTTATTGTTAATCGTGCAATCAATTCACATATGTATAAAGAACTGGTGTTGACCCTCAACCAAAAAGGCGTGAAGAAGGCACTTTGGTCTGATGATGTTATCTACTTGGGTAAACCCATGTGGTGCATTCTCCAAGCTCAGAGAGCAGAAAAGGTCCCCCCGCACAAAGTTGTGACCTTCTCATGAGGACAAACTTTGCCAATCAAAATCTCTTCAGAAAGTCTGACTTTTTTTTTTTTGTTATTTTACTTCTTCAGAGGATGGAGAAAGGCAAAAGAGTATCAGAGTATGAGATCAGCTCAACGTGGAAGATTTAATAAAGTAGGAATAATGAAATTTTGGGAGGAATTTGTTACACTGGAGTTCTTGACTTTGAGAAAGATTGAATCTGAGTATAGAGATGTACAGATATCAGATAGATAAGTGTTTCTCAATCTTATACTGTTTATAGCCACCTCTTGATTCTTTTGGTGTAATAAAGTACTAAAGTGAGATAAGTTGTAAAATCACCCTAATGCCCAGTAATTCCATCCTGTCACACAGTGTTGCCTTCTCGTAGAAGGAGATAAATTATAAAGTCATTATAGCCAATCTATTAAAATAGCAGAACAGGCATGCTCTTTCTTTTGAATGAGTGTTTCTTGTTTTAGTGTTTAGAAAGATCCATTTTTTCTCAGAATAATTTCATTCACCATAGAAATAGTTTTAATAATTTGCAAGCTATATATTTTCTTTAAAAGCAGCTAGAAAGTGCAAGGAATTCCATTTCTGCTATTTTTTGGCATTCACTAATCTATTCAAAATCTCATTAGAACTGAGTGATTACCATGGCTCCAGTGCTTACATCCTGATCTTTGAGGTTTTTTTTTAGTATTCAATTTCAGGAGGCTGCTGTAGTATATTGAATTTGCAGATACTATACTTCCATCCTCCAGGTCAGGTGTTGTTACTGTCAAGCATCTATTCTCTTGAACCTCTTGTTCATTTTAATTTATTATTTTTTTATTATTTCTAAAAAAGCATATACTCCCCTTCCTTTAATAGGTCCAGGCATCTTTGAGTAAGAGTTGCACTATATTTTAGATAACATAATAGTTGCAAATGTATATTGAATGATAGGATTACTACCTGTGCATTCTAATATAAAAATAAGCATGTAGGGGTAAACTACATGTAAAAGTATAAGTATAAATGGGAAAGGAGATTTCTGTAGCTTCTAGTTTTATTTCATTAGAATATCAGTTCCTCCTGAAACAATTGTAAATGTGTATAAAATATTGATTGTAATTATCCATGGCTAGCAATTCTTATGTTGATCTATAAGCATATTCATGTAGAGCCAGTTTGGGATAATGGTTCAGGCTAGAAGTCTTCAAGCTAGAAACCAAAAAATTGTGAGTTATAGCCCTATCTTAAGCACATAACCAGCTGGGTGATCTTGGGCTAATTGCTACAGTTCCCAGGAGTAACAAATTACCTAAAGGTATAACTTTTAAGCATGTATGTATGTGACGTACTACACTTCCTAGTTTCTGTGCTTTAAGAAATTTATGTAAACATTCTTCCATGTTGCTTTTACATATATTTATAATTTGCTTTTATAGTGGTGCACAAATTTGAGCTTGATTTGGGGAAAGCTGTATAATTTTTCCCCCACACACAACATATTAAAAATTATAGGGAACATCGGTACATGGTTAAAAGAAGTAAGAGAAAAGGAGGAGCGAGAAAATTTTGGGAGTAGCACAGCCACAGGCCACACAAAGAGAGGTGGGGAGACGAGGAGAGAGGCATACTAGTTAGTCCTACTTGCCTCACAAGACTTGTCTGGATTGTCTCAAGTAAAATCTGGAACTTCCAATATTGTATAGGTTTTGGTTCTATTAGCTCACAATCTGTCTCGTTTATTTCATACACAATTTAAATGAACCACAAAGTGGTTAATTGAAAATTCAAGTCACAGCTTTCAAGTAACAATGTTCCCTACCAAATTCAATAGGGTTCTCCTGCATCAATATATTGTCGGTCCTACTGGTAGACCAGACTCAGAAAACAACTCCACAGGAAGACTACAACCATTTCCATTGAGATTGGCTATAATAGCAAGAGGAATGGTGCTGTATCTCTTCCTCCTCCTTATAGTTCAGGGTATTAGGGAGGCAAGCGACTGAGCTGCTTTCTGTTTGTTATCTTGTTTTGGATTTAAAAAATGTTTCACTCCTTTTTTCCTGCACGGTCGTCATTTTTACTCTGTACATACACTGGGAGTGGAAGATTGTCTCCAATTCTTAGAGTGTTTTTTGGGTTTTAGTTGATGCTCTAGAAATTCCCTCTTATTTTTGAAAACATCCCGTATGTATTTAAATAAGGGTGGGGAGGCGTTGTCAGCTATATATGTTATGCTTCATGTATAGCTTTTGATTGAATAGCTGCAGTGCCTTAATTATTTATTCTTCTCTGTTGTAGGAACGTGGTGAAAAATGGTGGATCGCTTGGCAAACAGTGAAGCAAATACTAGGCGAATAAGCGTAGTGGAAAACTGTTTTGGAGCTGCTGGTCAGCCTCTGACCATTCCTGGCCGTGTCCTCATTGGTGAAGGAGTATTAACAAAGCTGTGTAGGAAGAAACCAAAAGCAAGGCAGTTTTTTTTATTCAATGATATCCTTGTATATGGTAACATTGTTATCCAGAAGAAGAAATATAATAAGCAACATATCATTCCTCTCGAAAACGTCACTATTGAATCTATCCAAGATGAGGGGGATTTGCGGAATGGATGGCTTATCAAAACTCCAACTAAATCTTTTGCAGTATATGCTGCTACTGCCACAGAAAAATCTGAATGGATGAACCACATAAATAAATGTGTTTCTGATTTGCTGTCCAAAAGTGGGAAGACGCCCAGTAATGAGCATGCAGCTGTCTGGGTACCCGACTCAGAAGCCACTGTTTGCATGCGCTGCCAGAAAGCAAAATTTACCCCTGTGAATCGTCGACACCACTGTCGGAAATGTGGATTTGTTGTCTGTGGACCCTGCTCTGAAAAGAGGTTTCTTATTCCCAGTCAGTCTTCCAAGCCTGTGCGAATCTGTGACTTTTGTTATGAATTCCTTTCCATGGGAGAGATGTCAACATGCCAGCCCACAAGATCAGACTCTTACAGCCAGTCACCAAAGCCTCCTTTAAATGACATATCAGATGATGATGATGATGATGACAGCAGTGACTAAATAATGGAAGAAAATGTTTTTATATTACAGTTGGTGTTGAACTTGAGTTGTATGAAAAACCTCTAGTTACAAGTTCTCCTGAGAAATCTACCCTAGCCATTAAATTTGCCTGAAAAACCTTTGAATCATATGTGCCTCAGTATTTAAACCTCCAAAAATGTCATTACTCTTTCTGCAGGGATTGTCGCAAATACGTTCCAGCCACGTATACTTGATTTTCTTTCTACAAGTGAATTGGTCAGCAGTTCCCCTTTTCTGAACAGGAAGGTTAGAAAATATAGCACAATTGTTTTCTTTGCAGTTTGTACTAATAAGTATTCCATAGTATGAATTCTTTTAATGTTAGGATGGGGGAATTAAACCTGTATGAAACTGGTAATTTGGTTAGCAGATTGAAAAGGACATCTAACCAAACTTGGAAACTGATAGTTTACCTTTATTCTATATATTATAAATTCTGAAATGTTAGTAACTATTTAAAAGCAATGCAAAATGTTATACACCAAGCAGTGCCTTGTAATGATTGCACTGTTGCAGGAAAAAAATAACCTTGCACCCTCTGGCATGATGATCTAAGAAACAGTTGGGGCTGTTAGGATTAATTGCTGTTGTATAATGGGATTTCAGTAATAAGGGTTGTGATTTCATCCCTAGAACTGAGGGCTGTCCAGCATCTCCTTGCACAAATAAATTTTCCTTAAGACGCAAGATGAAGACAGATTCAGCACTATTGCGCAATGATTATTGTGAGTTGATTACAAGCATGGTGCTCCCACAAAATGAATAAAACAAATGGGGGCTTTTAAGAAATTAATCTTTCAGATGGATTGATAGCTAAACTACTTTCAAACTTGTATGATATTGTTAAATGTTTATAATTATCAGGTATGGTTAAGCGAAAACTCTTGTCTCAGATCATGTTATTTGCTGTAATGTTTTGATTTGATATTTAAATCCTTAGATTATTCACTAACATTTTTAAACTATAGGACGTGGATTTAAAAATAAACTGTGTTCTAAAAGCACAAATTGGGAGAATAGGCTAGCTATTCATTTGAAATAACAACATTCGTACACAGCTGACCTCAAGATGTAAATGAATTGCAGGTGACTTTATTTTAAATGTCTAAAACCAAGACCTGACAAATAGTACAAAAGGTGTTTCCAGTAAATTTTTTACTTTGTACAATATTCTTTCTATAATGGTGTCAATTTTAGAGAAATGTCAACTTAGCTATAAAGTTTTGTAAAATCCCACAACATATTTCTATTTTTATATAATATGTTTAATTGTTTTACACAGAAGTCTCTTGACAGAATTATGTGGGAATTCAATAGCACCTGAGAATTTATAAATAACATGCTGAATAATATTTGTGCAAAAATTATATTGAGTAATGTGCTTAGTAAGTCACAGTTTCGGCACTGTTTTCTGCCTGTTTGACTATATTTATTAAATAAACCATTAGATTCGCATCTGTGAACTTGTCTACCACTCTATAATCTAGTTGAATGAAGAGTATAATATCCAAGTTGGGGCAAAAAAAAGTCATATGAGAAATCTAGCTATAAAGTGATGAAGCGTGGGCTCTATTGACTTGCTTAGAATCTGTAGAACAGCTGTATTGATGGTGAGAATTCAGAAGGCTAAATTCCCAGTTGATACTCAAATGCCTAAACAAATGCCTAAATAGAGAAGGGCTTTTCATTAATGCTGGGAGTTCAAACGTATGCACATAATTTTTGAAACACTCAGGTCTCCCACAGCTTTCCTATGTTCCTTGAACTCTAAAATTCAACATTTGAGGACACAATATTTAAAAGTTTCATTTAATTGTAGTAAAGGTAGTTTTAATAGAATGATTATTTTTAGTATACTATAATATACACAACAGCTTCATTTTGACAATAATTAACTTCAGTGAGACTTGTCCTTATGCAGTTACGAAGAGATTGAAGGCTTCCTCTTTATGTTAACCAAAGTTTAGTGTATAGTGTGAACCCCATATTATGGTTAATCTTCTAGGCAAATCACGTAAACTATAGAGTGAAATTGGACTGAGTTTAGATAATTTGACAAACAGAAATTAATTCTAAAACTTTTGAGGCTAACATTAGAGGCGAACATCTGGGGCTCACTGAGGCTTATTCTTATGGCAGACTTACATTATGTCTGATCAAGGCCTTCTCTTGTGTCTGGCAATAAGCACTAAAGATGATTGCCCATCTGTGCATTAATATTTCCATAATTATTATTGATGCTTGGAAATGGATAGTTTGAAGGATGTCCTCCAATGTGCGCTTCTTTATGAAGAAGCCAATGAAAACTTTTCGAATTGGCTGGATATGTTATACTTTATTTTTTCTACTGATTAGTTAAATCTTCTCCGTAACCCAGATATGAACTGTAGCTTATGTGCATATAATTCAACTTTCTTAATGCTTAGTCTACATTGTGTAAAAATCTGTATTCAGTATTGAATGTAATTTTTATATTTGCCCAGTTATCTTTATATGCTGCAAGTATGCTTCAGCACTTTCATTTATTTGGCCACAAGCTCCTCCTATCAGTCCTCAAATCCAGTCATTGCATACAAATGAAATTTGCATATGCTACAATTAATCCCTGATGCTGTTACCAATTGACAATATAAAATAAGTAATCATAAGATTACGAGTGTGAAAGAAGGTTACTAATTTTATGATTTTGCTCATAATTTTATTTTGGAAAGCTATCTTGTGTGTTAAGTCAACTTTGTGAAAGGCTTAATAAACGATTTTGTAATTTTGTCAGACTGCTGTTTTCATTGTGTAAATCTGAGGGCAACTGTCAATAAGCAAGGCTTTTTTGCTTGCTCCTACAGTATGTAAAAAGAGAGAAGTTAAAAGTGCACTGTGAAAAAGATATAGTTAAACATTACAAGTTTGAGAAACAAATTTTAATATGAAAAGTAAGAGGATTTTGGAATGTTCCATAGGCGATCATGCCTATTCTGGAGGGAAAGATGTTATTTCTTAAAATTAAGGGTGGCAACCAGTCAAAGAACTTGTTTATTTTTAAATGATTGATTTGTTCAAATACACAGGGAAATTGTCTATTTCTGTAAATAGTAAACGACTCTGTATATCTTGCAACTTAATGAAGTAGCTTGATATGAACAGAAGAAATGGTCATTATATCCCTTAGATGTTTTCTTAACTGCTGTTTAATTAAATTTCTGTAATTTGCACCAAGACCCTTTGTTCTCCAACACTTCTTATGTTCCTAGGATCCCAGGTGCAAGATTTAATTTCTGGCTCAAGGTTCTCTGGAATAATGCTGTTGCTTAACTACACTGGCTTTAAGTCCCATTTTTGTTGTACTTATATTTGGCAATATTTGAGGGGTCTAAATACGAAAATATTTAACTTGAAAAAAATTCTGATAAAATGGTAGAGATGAATAAAAGAAGCAAAACGTTTTGGAGGGTGAAATCAGAGCTCTTTCTGTTCAGGCAAAGATCACAAGTTGTTTCTGGCTTGCTAAACTTGAGGGTTATTTTTTCTGTTGTGGATCTGAATACTGTAACATTTGAACATGTGCCACATTCCTGAATGCCACAGGGCTTTTGCAAAAAGTCCTCATTTCTCTGTATCCGTGTTTAACACAATTTGCAAACTAATCTTGCATTGGTAGTTTATACCCCCACCCCCTATATACACATCCTTCATTCCTTGCTGAAACTGGAATGAAGCCACAAGGGTGGAGAGGTTGTTTTCCAGTTGAATCACATCGCATCTCTTGGGAGAAATTGTGGATTGCTTGTAGCCCAAGAACAAAAAAGAAGATCCTCCTGTTAATAATTGCCAAATGTAGCAAAAACTGACATAGGTTTGTGTTGTGTGAGTTTGTATGTGTTCAGGCATAATACGTACCTAGATTTGATTTACTCTTGACACTACCCAAAAGTATTAGGAGTGGGGAAGTTAAAACATTCAGAATGGTCTGATAATTGCCTAATTAAAGCCTATTCCTTTTTGATCTGCATTGGTAACACCCATTAAAAAGGGGCAGGGCTTCAATTTTGTAATCACATTTTGATGTTTTGACCCAACAGTAATTACTTTTAAGTTTTTAAAGCAATATAACAGATCCTATAACTCATAATTAATAATATATTGAAAAACTAATTGCAATATTTTAGATTTCTTTTATGTATTTTATTCTTTTTATTCTTTTTGTCTATATTTATACTTCTCTAAAATGTCGAATAAAAAAAAATCTACCCTTTCTCATTAGCCTTTCATCTGAAAACCCCAAATACGAATTTAGAAACATTCCTTTTTAAACTGATTTTTTCCTCATGTCAGTGACTTCCCATTATCCCCTATTCCCCCGGGGGAATCTGTTAAAGGCCATATATATAATGATGAGAAGGACAAGATGGAAATGTGAGCATCATTGCTCCTTTTTTTCTTATTTTCTAAAACTCCTCCTCCCATAGTGGATTTCTGGAGAACAAGATTGCTCGCAGCAGAAATCCAACTTCTGGCTTGCAAAACGGTTTCAGAATTATGTTGAGGGCAATGGAGTTGCCTCTCTTGTAAGCAGGATATAGAGTGACCACAAACTGGTTTTTAGAGAGTCTGAGGTCTGGCAGTTAAGTGCAGCTCCACATGTTGACCATTAAATTAAACACACCCTCAATCAAAAGGAGCAACTCTGAACTATTAATAGAACCAGTTTAAAAAAAGAAACCCAGAAAATAGCAATAATGATGATGGATAAAGAATAAGGAAAAACAAAGTCGGAAGCAATAAAAACAGGTTGAGAGTTTTGTGGTCTCACTGCAGTTTTGTTTTTACGCTGGTTTGTAGTTTGAGGGGTCTTTGGTAGTTGTTTCCTTGCAGATGTTTCCTTACCCAAACTAGATAACATCAGTGCACTGATGATGTTACCTAGTTTGGGTCATGAAAAATCTGCAAGGAAACAACCACCAAGGACCCCTCATTTCAACCCTGACCTACAAATATCCTTCTTTATTGGTTTGTAGTTTGTTTGCACAGCTTAGCACAGGAACGTTCAGAGTTCCTCTGTGTTGCATCAGAGACAAGATCTTGATGCATCATCCAAGGCCAAATTTCATTTTATTTCATCACAAACAAGTTGATGACGACTATTTGGAGAAGGAAAGTTATACTCTTAACATTAATGGAACAATATGTGTTTATGTTTGTTTTCTTTTAACACGTTACACATAGATTGTAAGATTGTGGCTTTGGGTCCAAAAGCCTTCTGAATCCTAAGATGATCCATTTACAGCTCTGGGTTGGGGCATGCTTCCCTTGAAGAGTTCATTCATAAACTAGTTCACAGTTTGAGCAGTAAGAGGAAACTATGGCCAAGGAGAGCCTTTGGACAATTATATCTGATATGCCAGCTGTGTCCTTTCTTTAATCAGGAAGTACAGTACATAGACATTCATGCCCTTGTCACCCCATGGTTGGACTACTACAATTTATTCTTTGTGGAGTTGCTCTTGAAGACTATCTGCAACTGTTCAACACACACTGCCAAGTGGCTATGGGTGCGCCTATCTTTGCTAATATCTCTATTCAAGAAGCTGCCCTGGTGGTTAGTCATCTAGGCACAGTTTAAATTGGTGGTTATTAACTTACCTCAGTGTCTGGATATTTCCAAGACTGCCTGATCTGAAATGATTCTGCAGTTAAATCAGGGAGAGGCCTTTTGAGGATCCAGTCCCAAAGAAAGGTCCATTGTAGGGACTCTATTGTCTGCTATCCCCATTTCTGTGGAACAATTTGTTTTTGTACATAGGAAGTACCACCTTCCTGAAGGGTTTCTTTGGACTTGGGAAAGTATAGTCATTTGATGAAGCAATTGGGGATGTAAAATTCAGGCTTGCTGTGGGGACTTTCAATAAACAAAATTCTACCATCCCCTTAAGTGAATTGGTTACTAAAGATAAAAAAATCAATTATGTTTCTTTAGAGGGGCCTGATGGTTAGGCAAGAATGGGCAAATTAGCTGCAGTCTGTGATCTGGGGCTGACTTTGCATTTATGACTATTTGCATATATATCTTCAAAAACCAGTTGACAGTGGGTCTGATGGAGCAAGAACATGGAGTTTATCCTGGCTGGAGTTCACTAAAGCTGAAACCATTTTGAAGTATCATTGTCTCCTGATGTAGATTTTGCTTCTTGTTCCAGTATGTTCTGAGGGATATATGTACATTAGCCAGTATTATAAAGTTATTGGGCACTGTATAACCCAAGAGAAATGAAATTTTCTAGTGCATCCTCTGGTCAGCTTGGTGTTTTGGGCAAATGGGGAACACTTGACAATGAATGGCCTGAAACTGGAGAATGAAGACAATTGTGAACTGGTTTCTAGATGACAAATGTATATTACTAATTATTTTGTGACAAATGCCAAAGCCTCCATTCAACGTTATGATATTAAATCCAGCAACAAAGCATGAAAGGGACATTGAATAACATACAAAGACATGACAACTATAGGTAGTCCTTAACTTACAACAGTTCATTTCATGACTGTTCGAAGTTAGGTCCCTGAAAAAAGTGACTTATGACTGTTTTTCACACTTACGATTGCAGCATCCCCATGGTCATGTGATCAAAATTCAGACACTTGGCAATTGACTTTGCAGTAGCCCGGGGTCATGTGATCACCTTTTGTGACCTTCTGACAAGCTAAGTCAGAAAGTTAGTAAGTTAGTAACTTAGCAACTGCAGTGATTCACTTTACAACTGTGGCAAGAAAAGTCGAAAAATGGGGCAAAACTCACTTAACAAATGCCTCACTTAGCAACAGAAATTTTGGGCTCAATTGTGGTCGAGGACTACCAGTACCTTTTCTGGATGCTTTGAAATGATGTTCAAGCTTCCCCAGGACGGTTTTTTTTTATTTTTTTATCAGGATCATGGAAAAAACACTTTCTCATGATTAAAAGATCAGAAATTATTTTTGGACCAACAAAGAACAGTTAAAAAAAAAGTCTTAATTGGCTATGTAAGACCAAAGCACCCTATCTTTCATTTGCTACGCACTTAAAATTGTGCATTACTATGTTTGCAAAAAAATAAATAAATCTATTCATTCTCATTCAATTTCATGGTAGCTTATTTTCATTTTTTTTAAAGGAGAACATTTCTGAGAAAATTGCTTGAGCATGGTGGCCTTCTACTTACTGAATGTGAGGTAGCCAAGGGGAGTGGGTAGATGTTTCACTGTAAAATCATTTATCTTGCAGCCCATAGTCTCTGGTTTACCACACTTCAATGAACTTTTCATTTACAGGTTAATATTGAATGAGTTCAGTGAATCTTTCACTTACCAGTTAAAATTCATAACAATTAGTATTTTAGGATTTAATTCTAAATTAAATTCCTCAAGCGGTTCAAGGTTGTGTATTTAGCTCCTCTTTCCCCCACTCACAACAGTTTTATCAGTCTGAAAATAAATGGCTATCTAAAAACAATCTCATTGAAAAATCTGGATTTTCCAAGTCAATTTCCAACCAGCCTTTCCCTACAGGATGTCATGGGGCATGTTGGGACCACAACTTACAGAATTCCAAGCAGGCAGCATGGTAAATTCCAATCCATCTGGAGAACATTCTTCTCCTATAAATTGAGCACCTTTTTAATTAATCAGATGCATCTTTAATCCAGGATGATTCTCTAGTTTCCAAATTAACTTTGGTATAGAATAAGTGGTTTAGCCAATCATAATATCCTTTGAAAAAATATAATCTCAGCCCACAGGACAGAGCAATTCTCTATAGTTCTGGGCATCTCTGTGTGCATTTTTAAATAGTTGAATGGATCAAATAAATATACTGTGAAGCAAGGGCTGAGTTTCCCTTCTTTATTGATATACGTGTAGTCCTCAACTTAGAACCACAATTGAGACTAGAATTTTTGCCATATGTTCGTTGTAAAGTGAGTCACTGTGTGACTGGATTTGACTTTTACCATGGTTATCATTGAGTGAATCACATGGTTGTTAACCAAATCATGTTGTTAAGAAAATCTGACTTTGCCAATTGACTTTGTTGGAAGCTGGCTGGGAAGGTTGCAAATTGTGATCATGTAACCATAAGATGATGCAACCATCATAAACGCGAGCCAGTTGTCAAGCACCTGAATTGCGATCCCATTCGCCTTATTTATCCCATGAATTACGGTCATAATTCACTTTTTCAGAAGATGTCATAACTTCAAATTATTGTTAATCAAGTGGTCATAAGTTGAGGATTATCTGTAGTTAATTTCCTATGTATAACAGAACTCCTATGCAGTGGTTTTCTATGATTCTACAGAATAAATGCTAATAGGGTCTCTTAACTTGATCTCTGAAAAATGGCTGTTTTCTTTAATTCAAATTGGTCTCTGCAGGTATATAGGAAATTTCATTTGGTCTTTTTAAAGTGATGTTTTTGATGCATCAGTATACGTGTATGAAAGACACACACACAACACAAAATTTCTATTAAAATAAATTCTGCAATATAATGCAGAATTAGAGTTATCAGAACTATATAATAGTTTAGACCAGAGGTCCCCAATCTTCTGGGCAACAGGGACTGGTTCTGAGGAGAGGGGTTTTTCCACAGAGCAGAGGGTGCGTGGTTTTGTGTGCTCCCTGCATGCCACAGATGGGGCTTTGCTTGTTTGTGTGTACCGGTTGCTGGCATGCCGCGGCCCGGTACTGGTCCACGGACCGGGGGTTGGGGACCCCTGGTTTAGACCATCTTCTCCAAGAGAAGGGAAAAATCTGCTCACAAGGGAATCTGACCTTGGCTGTTCCTGTCACCTCACAGAAAACACTTGATTGATGGGGTATGCTGTGGGTGAATGGGGAGTAGGCAAGGAGGCATCCTACCATCCAAACAATTCTATTATTCAGAAGGGGGAAATAATCCCAACAGGTCTTTGGGTGATTATCCAAATAATTTCCAGATCTCCCCTATTATGACAAATAGGATAATTCAATTAATGCACTGTGCTCACTAATTTCAATAGATTTAAATATATTTGCACTGGATATATGTGTGCAAAGGCTAAAAGTCCATCAAGCTCCTCTAAAAAAAGCAAACTTCTCCAATACAGAAAATTGCTTGTGACTTATTCAGAGAGACCATCTCATGCTTCCTCCTTTCCTCCCAAATCCATTTAATCTGTTGGAAAATTATTCTGGGGGGGCCCTCTGTGGAAATCCACCACTGATTTCTAGTGCCTAATGAATGGAAGAGCTAATTTAATTCTAACAGATTAATTAAAAAAACACCTTTGAAGAAATAAGCATTAAGTGAAAAATATTGTAGCAGAAAATGAATACTCATTAGCTCTAAATTGCATTGATATTTTCTGTTCTGTGTTGTATTTTGGTTATAAAATGCAATTACTTATTCCCTAAGTTTATATGTATCTAATTATTCTTCCAGGGGTTCAAGACAGGATACATTTTATTTATTCCTTTCTCAATTATATCCCATAACAATTCTATTAGGTAGACTGGGTAACGTGTTTGACATATTTGTGTTACAAAAATCCTGAATGCATAATGCTGTATTCATATTAACCCGACAGTTTGTGGAATGGCTTGAGGGAGGAACTCCAATTATATTGAAAATGAAGTACAGTAGATCAAATTCAGTATACGACTGCCCTCTACAGGAACATTCTTTTCAATTTAAATGTGCTGCCCAGAATCGACTTTAAAATTCACTGGAATCATGGAACTCATCAACCTCTGCTTCACTACCTATTTTCTGATTGATGGACAAATATACACATTTACCAACAAATCAGAGGAACACTCATGGGATCATCTTGCTCAGGGCTCATAGCAGAGAATGTAATGCAGCATCTAGAACCTAGAGCACTCCCACACATACAGCCAAAAGCATGGATCCGGTATGTAGATGATACCTTTGTTGTAATAAAAAAAGGAATACCTAGACAAGCCACATGAAACTACCTACAGTATCTTCAAAGGAATAAAACCCACAAGGGAAGAATAAAACAGCAATACACCACCCTTCCTGGATGTTCCCATCAGCAGAGGAAAATGATAGTAAATCAGAAACAATAGAAAAACAATACACACTAAACAAATGTTACTACAGTAACAACCCAACTTCCCACAAGAAGAACTGTGTAAGAACATTATTCAGATGAATACAAATGCACTGCAGCAACCTAGACATCAGGAAAAGGGAAAATTTGGAGAAAAAGGCTTCTGAAGCACTGCAAGAACGGGCTCTATGCTCGTAGTGCTTCAGACGCCTCCTTCTTCAAATTGTACAATTTGAAGGAGTTTTCTGATGGATCGTGAGAATGGCGTGACGTGGCCTCGGGAAGAAGGCTGTGTCTCGCATAGGCTGGGCGTGCTTGTCAACAGCTGGAGAAAAAAAGGAAAGGAAAGTAGGGCATTTTCCGTGCACTTGTGATCTGGATAGTTGGCTGAGGCCTCTTGAGCGGAGGCAGCTTTTCACTGCACTGCAGCAGCACTCCCAACGTGTGCACAGCCTGTACCCCATCTCCCCCACCCCCCTTATCTGGAACTTAAGTCTGCTTAATGACCTGTGAGATTGCTTAGAACCAAAACCGGGAGTGCCATGACTGTGGTCATTGAGCAAAGTGCTCACATGACATCTCATTTAATGACCCCCTTCACTCAACATCCAAGATTCTGGTCCTAATTGTGCTTATAAGTTGAGGACCACTTGTGCTGCATTATGAAGGAAACATGCTATTTTTACCTGTCTGTAAAAATACATACATACATTCCATACATCTGTGAATCAAGTATTTTTCTCTAAGCAACTGTACTCAAAATGGACCGTTTGTTTCCTTTCACACTTTTTATTTCCTAAATCTTAAAACTACTTGCAAAATTACTGCTAATTGGAATCTGTTCTTTTGTATTTCCTACAACAACTGAAGAACAAGGATATTGTGGTCGGCTGCCCGAGTCTCCTTTTGGGGGAGATGGGCAATTTAAATTTACAAACAAATAAACAAATATGAACATGACTAAAATTGGAGAAATGGGTTAGGGGAGGAGAAGATGGAATCTCACCACATAAAATATGTACAGTATATTTGGTAATTCTATTGTTTTACTACTTCTATTTTGCTAGATTTAGTGAAGACGTTTTGTTTATTGGAGGTTTATTGGTTAGACTTTCATCATCTGGACCCATGGAAATGAATTCCTCATCGAATTCCATCATGACTTGAACTTCTACCATGTCATCAGCCTTAGCCTAGATCTGTCTGTGGAACAAGTGCACTTCCTTGATGTTATCAAAAACCACACAATGGTGACACAAACACCATGTTATAAAGGAAATGTACAGATTGACATGAAGACCTAAATATTTTCAGTTTCTATCCAGAACACACCACCAAATTAATTATCTGTGCTCAGGCTCTATGCTACAAACAGATTTGTTCTGACTTACTTGACAGAGAAGCTCAACTGGTGGAATTAAACCAGGCATTCAGAAAATTGTTTACCTAAGGAGATTAACAGACAAATCAAAACAGCTACATCAATTCCCAAGGATGAACTATTAAAAGCTGAACACAGAAACAGAACACCACTGCTTGTTATCTACAGTTCACTGCTCAAGCCACTTAAACTCATTATTAATAAGCTACAATCCATACTGGACAATGACATTGCACTTTCTGAGGGACTAGGTGATAGGCCCATACCTGCATACAGGCAACCTTTCAATTTGGTGTAGATTCTTATAAGCAACAAAAACAACAGGATGATGCCAATATGGGAATCAGTCCCTATCACAAGCCCATATACTTTGCCTCGACATCTACCATTAACACCATGAGAGGCACCTACACAAGTAGTCCTCAACTTACAACCATTGGTTTAGTGACTGTGTGACATTACAATGGCACTGAAAAAAGCGACTCATGGCCAGTTATTGTATTATCTGTATTTTTTATTATTATTAACAATAGTGCAATTATATAGAACATTCTATAATCTAAGTAATACCGTATCATCAGGGCCAATAAACAAGAATGAATTAAGCAACTGATAAAAACAGAATAATTTTACTTGAAAATACCAAGAATATACTTTAATTATTGTAGCATTACAGAAAAAAAATCTGATGGGCTGATTTCCATGTGGTAGTTTTAACTATTAATTTATCTGTAGTATGATTCTAAACAGATTTTATTTGTATAATTTGTATTACAATACCAACTATTATTTGTGCTAAATTCTAAACATATGCCATATTATTAAAAAAGCTGAAATCAATGGTATCTATTTGTGTTTAATGTATTTCTGATAATGAACAATAGCTATTGTTTTAGCATAATGTTATTTCAGTCACTTGGTGTACTACTGGCCTGTTATAAAACTTTAATATTACAATCCATTTCTAAATTTTCAGTGCCACAGAAAAATGAGCATATTATTGGATAATGTAATATATTACAAGTTGAAAAAACAATATTTAAACAAGAATTACATTTAGGACACATTAGGTCACTACAACTCGACAAATCATGATGCAATTATTTTTTAAGAAGAGGAAAACAGATACAGTAAGTCAGGACAATCTTTGTTTAACATTTTGATTTTAAAACAAAGCGCTCAAATGTGATTAAGTTAAATGCTGTATAGCAACTGTAAGATGAAGTCATCCTCCATGTAATTTTATGCATACTTGTGCCTTTCACAAAGAATAGCTGATTCAAAAAAATATTTCAGAAAACCTTTTGGCTGCTAATGCTCATTATTAGAAAAACTTTGCAAGATGACCAGATAGTGACATGAGCATAAACACTATATAGCCCAATTCAACGCATGTTTACTTGGAAGGAAGTGCCAGTGCATCTGTGTATGCAATGAAACAACATTATGAATAAAGTTTGTATTTAGCATTTATGTTTTTGAGAATTTTTGAGCTACAGTGTCTTCCTGTCAGTTTCAACTAGCCTATTTTAATTGTATAATTCAGCTTCTCATACACGTTTTAGGATAATACTGCTGCAGGTTTGCATTAATTTGACTATAACAACAGCTGGATAAAAACAGAATCGTCAGAATCTCCTTTGAAATATATTGTATCTGAATATTTTAAATTTCAAACACCATAACAGACTTTTTACATTAAACTAGTGCTCTAGTCAAAGAATTAAGATTTTATTTCACGTCTTTTCTTTCTTTTCAGTTTTATTAGTCTTTTGTTGGTATTAATTGAAGGAGCTATCAAATCCAAAGACCTTTATCAATGTAACCTTTAACTAAAACAATTTTGCTAGCTTGGTTCTATCAGCAATTAGAAGGAAGCCTCTGAGCATGTATAGCCAAATTAGTAAGTTTATGAGGCAAAATGCTCACTTTATACTGGAACAGCAGTATAAACATAGAACATCCTTGGTGCACCCTACCTGGTGCCAAGCAATGAACAGATGATTTTCATACAGATGTGGATACTGAGGAAAGCAAGCCAACATCAGCCAATATGTTTGCTACAAACCCAACGGAGCTGTCGGTCCATAGTGAGATCTGTTAATTCATCTATAGATCTCCAAGTGCATTGGCAGGCATAGGCCCGTGATCCCTTCTTCATTAGCATCTTTGTTTTCAACTTGCTGAATTCAGGCATGTTATTCCTAAGAATTAAGAACATTTTATTTCAACTGAGCTTCTGTGTGGTTTTAAAGTATCATTGCTTAGAATAAAAGAGACACTGCGTAGAAGTACTTTCATTCACAGAAAGTGTGTGAATCTCCAGTTTTGTCAACTTCTGACTTTGATTCTGTTTAATTCCAGTTGATTCTGGAATCATTGTTACTGTTCAGAAGTATTATTGTTTATATGTGTGCTTAGGCATGCAAAGAAGCTGCAATGGGGAGGGAAATGTCTTCAAAGAGAAAAAAGAAAGTCCAGTTGCCTCTTGAAAAAGTACATTTGGGACAACCATGGCCTGGATGACTGAGAATCTCCATAGACATGTTTATTGGAGGAATTTACAATTGTCTCTCTTGATGGGCATAAGCAAACTTTCTGCTTTCTTTGCAAAGAAGAAAAACCTCTAGATATTGCAGAACTGCAACTCACAACCACCCTAAGTAGTCTGGCCAATAGTTTCATCATCTCGATGGAGACCAAAATTCTTCTCTTGTTCCTTCAATGGAAAACCATTGATATAAAATCAATATTGCATACCAGATATTCTGAAAGTGGGACAATTCTTTATCGGCTCCTGTATATTAAAAATAATAACCCTATGCTGTTGTACATGCATAATTCTGACATTATATTATAGGAATAATTTCTCCATGTATTTATGAGTTAATCATAATCACATACACTTAAAAAAATCTCTCTCTTACTACTTGACTTGACTGAATTTAGTCTCTAGTAAATGTGTTTAGGATTGCAAATAGGCAAAACCAAACATGACATGACATGAGAACCATAATCAAAATTTATCTTGCCCACAAGGGAGAAGGGGAAATATCTGTGCTAAAAATATCTGTTGTATTAAAAAATAATTTGGCATAACCTACAAATAAACTTTCAGTGGGAATACAATTAGAACTCCTGATATTGTCCATAATACTTACCTAAAAAAGAGGTAATCACATGATTTGTCCCACTGATAGTCATTATAATGCAAAACACGGAAGTCACATGCAGTGCAACGTAACTGATCACAAGTTCTATTGAAAGAAAGAAAAGACAAATGTCATTGGTTTATTTAAAAAGAATATTGGGCCTCCATTACAGTAATTTGAAATGTTGAAATGTTCAACAACTGTTGAACAGGTTGGGACAGGTTTGGACTGGAAGTAGCTTAGTCTTATGGGGACAAGCACAACTTTTTCCTGTGAGGTATTTATATAGCTATTGAGGTCAGTTGGCTCTCCAATAATAATGATTTAGGTATTCCAAAACTACGTATCTTTCTGAAGGATGATGATATTTAAACTTCCGATTCCAAAACTCAAGAACCATCATAAACAAAGTCATCATCTTGTCCGGATTCAGTCTTAGTTTATCACATACAATATCTGTAGATATTGGTTCAGGATGTGCGGAGCCTGTCCTGAGTCAGATGTTTATGGATAAGTAGTGATGTGTTATCTACATATTGGTGATATTCAGCTGGAAAACCCACAATGCCTCCGGAGAGGCACCATCACTCTATACTTTCTGTGACACCCTTCAAACAAGAAGCAGAACCACTGTAACACAGTGGCCCTTACTCTATTCCCAACTTATGGAGATGGTTCAGGAAAATATTATGGCCAAGAAGCATAAAAAAACTTCTGGAAGATCAAACAAAATCTATTCATTTCCCACATTCTATTGGGAGATCATATATGAATCTCTCCTCAAACCAGGTCCTGAACTGAGACAGCAAAGCATGAGTGTAATTGGTCTCTGCTACAGAGACCTACACTGCAGACACCATCATCTGGCCATTTGTGATGGTGTTGTAGTTGGTAAAAGCCTTTAGATTTTATCACAAGATGGTCTAGCCATGACACTACAGTAAGTGAAATTTCTCTAATATCCAGGCTGTATCTCCTCAAGCTGAGGCAAAAGCTAAATTGAGGGTGTGTTCCACTATATGGGTGGGAATAAAATTGCGACAGATCCACAATTATCACGCAGAACAGAAAATTCTAAAAAAGCCCTGCTAAGGCAGCATTTGGGAACCAGTTCTGGAGTTTTCCAGTGTTGCAACCCTGACCTCTCAAAGTCTGTCTACCCCTGCTCTACATTACATTAGATGGTTAATATGCAAACTCAATAGAAGCAGCACCTAGATTCCTTCATGTTGAGAGATAGAATTAACATGATTAGCAGTATTAAAAAAGACATCATACCTCTGTGAAATATTTGTTCCAATACCATATGGTGCGGTGCTTCCACCAAGGTAGACTGGGCAACATCTACCAGAATTAAAATTAGGAGTCTTTAAAAACTATAGTCACATTATAAACATTTTATTTCTTAGCCTTTATTATCATAGTATCTAGGGAAAACCTTTCAACAGCTTTGAAGAATGATAAAGCGTGGCAAATCAGAATAGGTTTATTTATGAAATGCCAGAAAGTGCCTATTAATCACCAAATAATACTATAGATTAAATTATGAAATTAAATTACTAGTCATAAAATATCAAGCAGAGCTGAAATAATAAATGGTGTGAGCACTTAGAAAACTATCAGAGCTGCACAGCTGGATCCAGATTAGATTGGTTATTAAAGCGTTGTGATTTTTGCTGGTTCGTATATTTGGAACTATTGCCCAGAAAAACCTAATAGAGCCTTTTTTACTGCCTTCAGATCCTGCCCCAAACTCATATTTTCTATAGAATCTGATCAGCCTTTTAGGGGTGATCAGACTCTTAACTTATAGGAACTTATGGGAATGTTTTAGAACATAGCTTTATCAGAATGAGATATTATTTACAATTATGCTCAAAATTAGAATTGAATTAAATCCATAACACTCTTCCCGACAAAATCCTTTTGTTACTCCCCCTTTTCACTGTATATATTTAACTGTATAATTTCAGGAGACGTTGAGTCATTTTGTTGTTGTCATGATTTCAACAATTAGGAATCTTTTTTTAAAAACAAACAAACAAATTTACTGATCCATTTGAGATCATCCAAAAATCTATCAATAGTTCTTGATCTATTTGTCATCTGGTTCCCCAGCTGACACCTGAAAGAAAAAGCACGTCTGCTGGCACACTCCTTATGCCCACTGAACCCTGTTTTCCTTAAATATCTATGATCTTAATTTTAAAAATACAAATAAGAAGCTGGGATGCTATAAACCAAAATCCTGTCCTCAGCTTGTATTTTCACAATGTCTCTAGGCCCCAGATAAAAAATTGAGGCTAATCTAGTCTAATCTTTTGCCTTCTGCTATATGGACATTGTAAGGATGGATGCAGCCATAATTGCAACTATTTTGTGTCTATAAGTTTCAAAATTCCAAATGGTCCTGTGTTTTCTGGTCTACTCTAACTGAAGCTGCATAATTATCTGAGAATGAGTTCCACTGAACTCAGCAAAACCTACTGTTGTAAAGCCAGGTATATTTTATAGTGGAAATTCCACCATTCATAATAAAATTTATTTCCACATATAAGATTATCAGTCCATCCATCCACCCACCCAGATGTCTAATTTGTCACCCTTTTCTCCAGATTTTTATTCAGCATGCTTATGGGAAGATGGAGTGACTGCAACCTAGACTGAGTATATATAGCTGAAATAACCACATTTTCCCTGCTTTCATTTCCTTCCACATATTCTGTTGCTTTGCTTATTCAGTTTTGAATGCTTATGCACACAATTGTTGCAAAAGAGATGCAACAATAATGGATGGAATCTAAGTGTATCTAATTCTGGATCCAACCCAACATCTTTTTCTTGACTGACTGCCAATGCAATGAAATTTAAGTTAGCCATTTACTAAGCATTATATATTTAGTTGTAAATCTTACTTACTTCTTACCATGGGTTTGAATGGAGGTATTGTTATTTTCAGATGATGAGCAGAATAATCTAGGAGTTTGTTTCTAGCAAAAACAAAGAGAACAAAGGACCAGTTAACCAATTGTATAATTATTGGGAACAGGTGAAGGGTTAGGAAAAAAGCACAACCCCTGAGCCCCTGCTGACTCTGATTGATCAATGTGTTTTTCTTTTCTCAGAGATTTACTTACTGTGAAATTTCTGATATAAGTACTTTCATCTATATCCTTAATTATTTCATCAATATCCTCTTCTTCATTGGCTCCTTTTGTCAATATTTTGGTAAATCTAAAGAAGAAAATGGAAGAGAAGCATCACTGGGTAAAAAAAAAAGTAGTCATACCAAGGGCCCACTCAACAAAAAAAACTCCACTCTCCTCACATTATCTTTATTTAAGAGTTAACCATAATTCAATTAAAAAAAAGCAATCTTTGAGATTTTGCAGAAGTCCTCAATAGTTTAGGTAGGATAAAAAGCAGGGAAATGTGGAAAAGGAAAATGTCAACAATTTGAATGTTGTGGCCACAACACCTGTATTTTAGACTTGTACTGTACACTGTACGAATCTAAAATATAGTATCATCAGTAAAATACAGTATACTCATATAGTATACACCTACATGTAAATACACAGGTTGGTATAGGAACACCTACATCAAAAGACAAACCCATGGACTTCTGAAGGAAAGCATGATGGACTGAAGATGGCTCTGCAAAAAGAGAGCCAATGAACATGGCAGAATGAAGAGCTGATGGATAGATAGGCTTTTTGAAACCTCTCTGGACAAAGAGAAGACTTGAGATCATGCAAACTCAACACACACACCCCTCCCCAGACAGCTGGTCTTTGATAAGAGACTGCAGCAGCAGAGCCATCTCTGGCACTTTTAGAACTCTGAAGATGAGGGAACAGCCATCTTGTTCATACTGAGGTTGGCACCTTTGAAAGATGACTAAGTTCACATACTTCATACTTTTCTAATCTCTTTTGAAATTGCTTAACTGCTTTTTGGTTATTAGAAACTTTTGCATTGACAGGTTTCATGGCACTGGGTGAATTTCCTCGAATACTTAGAGAAAGAAGTTTTAAATACTAGTCTAAGGACTTAATTTTTTCTTTTTTAGAATAAATAGCAAAAGGGCAATTAAAACTTTGATTTTAGAAAGTTAAAAATGGACTATTACAAATTTGAAATAAGGTTTTGGAATTAATTATAAAAATATCTCTGGGAAAATTCTTTTGTTTTGATTTTAAAAAATGAGGAGCTTTGAAAAAACATAAGACACTTGGAAAGAACTAAAGATAACAATGAAGAATACATACTGTACATTCAACTTACAATTACAGAATAAAACAAAATATATTTTAACATTGGACACACTGAAGGGTATTTTTGAAAAATGGACTCAGACATTAATAGTGCCAACAGAGATATCTGCTTCTATAGAAAGACTACTAAAAGATGCCATGAAAGAGAAATAAGTTTTAACCTGACAAGATTGAGACTTAGTTGAATTGCTTGAAGGAGGGAGAAAAGGGAGAAACATGCTGTTTCTGAATACTATTAGTATGAAGGAGAACCCAAAAAGGTAGCAACAATTGCATAGAAAGAATTATTGGTGGTTGGGACAAAATCCACAAAGACAGAAAAGGGTAAAAACATAGAATTATGCATTTCCCCTTTGGTTTCTGATTGAGCACTGCCATATGCTAGCTCCGAGGACCGTTGTTGATGGCCTTTTCCAAAACTAAAGAACTCGTTGAGTCTTTTAAAGCAAGCATTAACTCAGAAGAAACTCTCCTTGGATTCAAAAGGACTTACTCCTATGTGTGCTTATAACAAGGTTTAGAATAATATGCATTAAATAATCCCAAAGGTACTTTTTCAGGAGGCAACTGGACTTTCTTGTTTTTCTTTGAAGACGTTTCGCTTCTCATCCAAGAAGCTTCTTCAGCTCTGACTGGATATTCCTTGCAGACTAATATTCCTTGCAGACATAAATATAATATTCCTTGCATAATCCTTCCATTCCCCACCATCCAGTCAGAGCTGAAGAAGCTTCTTGGATGAGAAGCGAAACGTCTTCAAAGAAAAACAAGAAAGTCCAGTTGCCTCCTGAAAAAGCATCTTTGACAATCATGACCTGGATGACTGAGAATCTCCATAGACATGCATTAAAAATAGGGAATCCTTCTTCCATTGCCTGGGCTTCCGGTGTGTTGGGAGCTGATTGGGAATCATAGGTCAACCCACCTGGAGGGTGCCAGGTTGGGGACGGCGTCGCCGAGGCATCGGAAGTGTTCCAATCCCCTGCCACCTGTCTTTACCTCTCAGCCTCAGCGACCGAAGAGGTGGAGACTCGGGAGAGACGGGGAAGGCTGGAGCATGCGCACTGCTCACCTGGCCCTCTCCCCCGCCGCAGCTGCCTCTGCTTCCGCTTCTTCTTCCTTCTCGAGAAGGCGGTCCCTTTTCCGCCCCTGGCTGGCTCGCAGCCGTTCCGAGTAATCCCGCCTCGAGAGACGACAGAACTTGTTCTCTACCTCGTCCAGCAACGCATCCAGGTCGTCCGCCATCTTAGCCAGTCTCGGCCACTCGCACGCTGGCGCTCTGTCCCATCGCCACGGTAACGAATGGTAGGCGGGGAGGAAAGCCGCGCGCATGCTGGCCACGCCCCCTAGGCGCCTCATCTTTTCCAAAATCTGGTTAATAAACTGAAGTATAAAGACAAAGTGAACGATTTTCCTCTTTTGCTAAAAATGCGTCTGAACTGGTCTTTCCTGTCAAAAGAAACATTCCAAAGGAACATTTTTTTTCTAATCCGTAGTCGGCAGGATTCGAACCTGCGCGGGGAGACCCCAATGGATTTCTAGTCCATCGCCTTAACCACTCGGCCACGACTACAGAACGTGAAAATACATTTTCTTGACACAACTGAGCTCGTCCTGTGTTGTGGCTAAACTGCAATGACGTCACATTTAACAGGCCACGGGACAGCGGTGCTAATGTTTTCTAGGAGTCACGGAAAAGAAAAGCCTTTAGTTTCCCACAAAGAGTAATTATAAAATACTATTAACATCTTACTTTTTTTTTGAATTGCTTTTGTAGGTAGTTGTTTCCAATTTTTTGCTTTGAGACTCTGATACTTGACTTCGTTTCCGCGGCGTTTGATTTTAAAAGAAGGCTAAATCCCTTAGCAGATTGCATATTTGCACTTTCTTTCATGTTATTCAACTTGTTTTGGAAGAGAAGTGCAGCTAATCAAATCATCTTAAGCTTCATTGAGCTCAGTGGGGCATTTTCAAAAAGTGCTTAAGTTGTACTAAGGAATCTAGTACAACTAATAAATGAATACCTTTAAAGGCAATATTTATCTGGCTTTGCAGTTCATAATTTTAGTAGATGTGACTTTATTTTTCTCTTTGGTCAAATTTCATGCAACACTGCCACTCACCGGCCAGATTTGTTTTCATGCTCTAAGATTAGATTCATGTAAGTTTTAACTGATTAGTCCATCAGATATAATTTGCAGATTAACAACATCAGGAAGAGCTGTATTTTTCTCTTAATAGTATGTATGTAATTTAATGTAAATGCTATTACTGTATTTATTTTCTCTGGCCCGTTTCACCTAACTGATGATGCCAAGTAGGGAAAAGAAAATGCAGGGTCACAAAAGACATCCATGTTATTTGGTAGCACATAAGAGAAAAATGTCTTTTTCCAACAGTGCTTGGCAACTGAATTTTGAATAAATGATTTCAGCTGAGCATTATCACTTTCATTATTCTGAATGGTTACCAACGAATAAACTAGCAATATCAGAAGCAATACTATAAAGTTTTATTTTCTGTCAAGTGACAAGGATTCCAAATTTAGAGTTGTAGCTTGTTTAGCCAATAAATTGTGATGAACATGTTTTAACTTAATATAATTCATATAATAACATTTAATAATAACTTAAGTCTCTGACTTGTCTTGCAGACCAATTAGGGCATTTTATGAAAGCAAGAATATGTCTCAAAGTGCAAAAAATTGGAAACAACTACCTACAAAAGCAATTCAAGTAAAAAGTAAGATGTTAATAGTAAGTGGTGTATTTTGCTAACATACCACTGATCAACTGCTGAAAGAAAAATTGCCCAACATACCAACAACTCTTTTCCCTACATAAAATTTGAAGGAAATTTGGATGCATCCCAGATGAAATTAAATACACATGAGCAACACGCCACAGTGCTTAAACTGCCCCCCTTTTTGCAGGAGAACAGTTACATGCTGATTTCTTGTCCAGACTATTATTTGCTTATCTTTTCAGAATCACAATAATTTAATTGCGATTGTGGGCAATTTTCAAAAAAAATCAAAACAGAATCAGCACAGGATGTAATCTATCTGAATTAAATGGCTTGTTCAAGCAACTTGTAAAAGAAATATTAATAATGTAACATGTACTTGGGTCCTGAATTGCTCTTAGTTATGAGAGACCTGCTCAGTTCTTTAAATACAGCAAGAAGAACTAGCCATCTTTCCTTTTTCATACAAATACAATTCTGAATTTATTTTATTTATTTATATCCCACCTTTATTATTTTTACAAATAACTCAAGGCAGCAAACATATCCAATAGACCTTCCTCCTCCTATTTTCCCCACAACAAGTCTGAGGTGAATTAGGCTGTGAGAGAGTGACTGGCCCAAGATCATCCAGCTGGCTTTCACAGCTAAAGTAGGACTAGCACTCACAGTCTCTCAGTTTCTAGCATGGTATTTTAACCACTAGACCAGACATGTCAAACTCGTTACGTCATGTGATGTCGCGCAACGTATCGGGACAGTTTTGCCATTGCCGGCAATGGGGTGGGCGTGGCTTCTGCGTGATGCGTCCGGCCTGCAGGCCGGCAGTTTGATACCCCTGCACTAGACCAAACTGGCTCTCTACAATACAAGTTTAGTTGCAGTTTATGAGGTGCAAGAAATTCCTGAGGCAAATCAAATCTGGTTCGTCCGGAAGCAGCTATAGACGAAGATAAATCTTGAAAAATGAGTTTTCCTCTCAATCCACCTCTGGATTTTAATTGTAGAACTGCCACAGGTCCCAGTCAATATAGTCTCTCCCCTAAAATTTGTAGTTTTATTGTATCTTGCAAGAATTTATATTAGTTGCTATGGGAAAGAAGTCTCCCAGGGTGTGTGGTGCATGTGCGGTTTATTGTATACACACTGGCAGTATTAAGCATTTATGTTCTGTATAATGCTAGAGGGATTGGGCCAGATCAGTTTTCAAGATAAATAAATGTCTCAGAGGTTATAAAATATAAAGATGGTGGCCAAAGCTATTTATTCAACTGGTTGCTTTTTGTTTTTACTTCCTTGTAGATCAGAATCATGAAAGCATGATATTTCCTGTGACACTCTATAGAAATAAATATTGGACTTTAAAGGAGCACGATAGGAAGAATATTGATGCCTTTGAACATTGGTGTTGGAAAAGATTGCTGAGAATACCATGGACAATCAAAAAAACAAACAAATGGATAATCAAACAAATCAACCCAGAGTTCTCAATTAAGACACAAATGACCAGGCTCAAATTATCCTACTTTATAACGATGATTATAACTACAATTATAATTATATTTATTAATACATTATATTTATTTATAATTATAACTGATTATAATTATCTACTTTATAACTATGATTATAACTATGATCTGTGATATATGAACTATCACTTTGTTGTTGAGAGCTCATGCACCGGAGACAAATTCCTTGTATGTCCAATCACACTTGGCCAATAAATAATTATATTTGGACACATTATGTGAAGACCTAGCTCTCTGGAGAAAGCTGGAAAGCTGGAAAAATGGAAGAAAATAAAAAAAAAGATGACAGCAGTAAGGTGGATGGACTCAGTTTCAGGGGCTATGAGTACCTTGTTGGAGCACTTGAAAGAACAGGTTAGGGATAGATCATCATGGAGAAAATCTATGTGGTTGTTGGGAGTTGAAAATGACTTGCTAGTACATAATATTGTAGACAACCCTGATTATGGAATGCTATAGAGTATCATAGGAATTTTTGGACAATATGAGACCATAAGGCTTCAGTCCAGCTCAGAAGGGACAATGCTAGGGCAAAGCCTGTGTTTGGTTCACACTGTGACATGTACCCAGAGTTCTGGCCATTCCCCATTTGTTCACCAGATAGATGAAGGGAAATACCAGCCCAAATTCCTCAACAAATTTGCACCTGTGTCAGCCTATGCAACAGAGCAGACATGGAGTCTGCCAGCACCTTGAAGATTTAAACAACTTTATTGAGACATAAGCTTTTGTGAGGAGCAGCTTGCTTCATTAGGCCCTTCTGCTCACAAAAACGTATGCACTAATAAATTGGATAGTCTTGAAGGTGGTACTAGATTCTTTGACTTTCTATTTCATATTTGTGTCTGTCGATGTGTTGATGCCCCTCCAACTTGTTTAAGATTCTAGTGTATGCTGTTCCATTTTGTTTTCTCTATCTGAAGGCTCCATTATTTCTGTCCTCTACTGCCAGTGAATTGGGTAGAGCAGTTGCAAATTTCTTAGTGGCTGATGCTGTAGACAAAAATCAATAGCATCTGATGTTGCTCTAAGTCTCTTCTCTTCTCTTCTCTTCTCTTCTCTTCTCTTCTCTTCTCTTCTCTTCTCTTCTCTTCTCTTCTCTTCTCTTCTCTTCTCTTCTCTTCTCTTCTCTTCTCTTCTCTTCTCTTCTCTCCTCTCCTCTCCTCTCCTCTCCTCTCCTCTCCTCTCCTCTCCTCTCCTTTCTTTGCAGGTCATAGTGTCATATAAGAAAATTAAGTCCAGAAGTTATGGTTCTTCAGCTAAAAATTTTGCATTCATCCTCTGCAGCTGCAGAGAATTTAACCTAATCATATTTCTCCCTGGTTTACTGTCATTGCTATACAGTAATTTAAAAAAGGATCAGGAGGAGCCTGAAGGCTCAGGAAAACCCTGAAAAAAACATTTTGTCTCAACATCTATCAGATGTGGAAAAGGGGGCACTTGTTGCTTTAGCTTAGGGAGCTTAATGAATGCTTGAATCAAATATGTCTCTGCCAACTTTTCAAGTGGCTTTTAAAAATTCAATAGACTTTGGCATTAGCAAAGTAACATCTGCTCCACTTTAATCCAGTTTCTGGTTTTCTTTGAGCAAGGTGCTCCAAGTACATTTATTTATTAACAATATTTGTAGTCTGCCCAATGCTAATGGACTCTTAACTTATCAACCCGAAAGCACAAGAAACATTATCAAGGGCCTTAAAGATAACAGTTTGCACTTTGCTTTAAGCTTGAAGGCATCCAAACACATGCAAAGTTAAGTCTTCTAAACAAGGAAAGGCCATATAAGTGCCTTTTCTACAGCTAAGTCATATTGTGGGCAATAGATTTATAGATGCAGAAAGCAGATGCATGCCGGTTTGATTCCAAGAAAATGCAGTATAGAATAGGATTGACATAATTAACAACAACAGCAGAGGGCAGACTTTGAATAGTCATATTATGCTCTTTGATTTGATGTGTGTCTGTGTGTGTGTGTGTGCGTGTGTATCCTTGCTTTTATCACACTGATATACTGCCTCATACGTTGCCTTTTGTTCTTTAAACATTTCTCTTTTTCAAGATCTCAATAATTCCATCCAGCCGCAACCTTCTTAGGCTTCTCGTTCCTCTCATTCCATTCATTCTTCCTTCATATACTGTATTTATTTTGCAACTTGATCTTCATCCATTCTCTCTATATGATCAAACCACCTCAGTGTACTTTTCTCATATTGGTATCTTAATTTCATATTCAATCCACATTCATTCAGCACCCCTTCATTCTTTATTCAATCATTTTCTGTTTTATCACACACATTTTTCAAGTGTCACATTCTGCTTGCATTCGACTTACTTTTATGTTTGTCCAGATGTATCCAGCTCTCATTTTCACACAACAAAGTGACTGAAGCACATTCTTATATGAACATTTTTGCTTCAATTGACAAGCATTCGTTCCTTGCAACAGACTTCAAAATATCCCCCTCCCTTTGTATCAGCATTTTCAAAACATTTCTCCATTCATTTCCCCTTCTTTAGTAAAATTCTATCAAGCTACCCAAATTCATCTACTTGCTCTATCTTTTCATAATCATGTGTAAGTTGCAATCATTCACCCAGTTTTCTCTATTAAATTAAGCAACAATGTATCCTTGATATATTAATTTTCAGATCCACAGTTCTTGTCACTTTGTATAACCTGGCTAACATTTACTGTAAATAATTCCAACTCTTAGCCAAAACAGAACAGAACAGAACAGAACAGAATAGAATAGAATAGAATAGGATGGGATCTTGGAGGCCTTCTAGTCCAGCCCCCTGCTCAAGCAGGACAACCTATACCATTTCAGACAAGTGACTGTCTAGTCTCTTCTTAAAAACCTCCAGTGATGGAGTGCCCATGATTTCTGAAGGCAAGCTGTTCCACTGGTTAATTGTCCCCACTGTTAGGAAGTTTCTCCTTAATTCCAGATTGCTTCTCCAACCATTGTTTCTTGTCCTGCCCTCTGGTGCTTTGGAGAATAATTTGATCCCTTCTTCTTTATGGCAGCCCCTCAAATACTGGAATAGTGCTATCATGTCACCCCTATTTCTTCTTTTCTTTTGACTAGCCAAACTCAAGTCATGCAGCGGTTCTTCATATGTTTTAGTCTCCAGTTTATTTTTATATATTATACTTCCACCATATACTGCTTTTTCTGCTGGCACACTGGATTTTTTTTGAGGGAGAAACACCATTGTTATATTGTAGCAGCACTGCTCAGGTGAGTGAAGTTTTGATAATAAAATTTCCTTCCATTGGGGAAATAGAGATCTTTGACGTTGAGAGGTGAATTTGCTTTGATTTCCCCAGGAGAAAATGCCAATCCCCTCATGTTCTCTCTCCTGCACTGAGCATTGCAGCCCTTCACCTCTGTGCCTCTTAGGCACTTTTAAATGATGTAATGTGTTTTGAACTGAACTTCATAATGCTATAGTTGACATTCTCAGCATTTGGACCCTCCTGTGCAGGGTGAGGCAGAGCTGAGTAGAAGTTGGCTAGGAGGTATGAACAGCTGAGTCTGCCACTTGCAAAAGCAACAGATAAAAGAAGCCTCTTTGACTATTGCAAGACCTTACTACTAGATTATTATTTTTTTACAGTTATTTCTAGGCTGCTCTACTGCAAAATGGCATGTTGTTACCAGAAGTTAAATCCTGAAAAATATTTGGAAGGGGGGGGGAGAGGAATGAAGTGTCCTGAGCATGAATTAGGTACTTCCTTCTTTTACACTGGGGTAGTCAAGTTCTCCAACCTATGATTACTTGCTTCTTTGGTGGGCTTGCAAATGTCATGATATGTGATTGTAGAATATCATGAGTGCAAGAAAAATACACAAATATTCCTGGATACAGAACATACTCCAATAAACAATTTTAAATCTTTGTTAGGAGAAAAAATTGGTTGCAGTTTTCTATTGTCGTTGTATAGATGCATATATGTCAGTTACTTACTAATCCTCTGCTCATATTTGGAAATGTTGTAGATTAATTTTTTAGACTTTTTTTTTTGCAAGTCACATTCTCTACTACAGGGGTCTTCAAACTTGGCCCTTTTATGACTTGTGGACTTCAACTCCCAGAATTCCTCAGCTGGCTGAGGAATTCTGGGAGTTGAAGTCCACAAGTCATAAAAGGGCCAGGTTTGAAGACCCTTGGTCTACTACTAATAATAAACAAGCTAATTGACCATTCCTGGGCAGTTAGGTCCTAATTTTTGTGTAATGTTAACTTTTTCACTGTTAAGAAAACCACTGTCAATGGTAGCTCACTTAGCAATAGTTTTTGATATCTTAGCCAGGAAAAAAAGTGTATTATTGATGGAAGCCAAAACTGAATTATTCAGACATGTCAAATGAGCTTAAACTGGAGCAAGAATTATCCCAGCTTGAATTTGGTACATTGCTCCTTAAACCAAACTGCTAAAATGAACTCCATTATGTATATGGAGTGCACTATATCTGAACTGACATCATAAGAGGTTAAAATTTTTTGCCACCTGTTGCCAGTCTCTTAAGCCATCTAATATGTCTGTTTATTAAAAGATCTGGAATGTCTCCCTTATGAATTCAGCTCGCCCAGGAATAACATATTTTTAAGTGGTTACAGCCACACAGGAAAATTATTGTTGGATAAGTCAGACAGCCCTGTAACAGCACAGGTGTTCTTCATGTACAAGGCACAGCAGGAATATAATTTTTAAATAAATAAATGTGGCAATGCAAATTAAATAAATGGAGGAGGGACCTCCCTTTGCCTATTTCAACCCCAAAGCAAGTCTTACTATGAGCCAATATTCTTCTTAATAAATCTGGCACTGTTGCGACATCCCAGCTTGTTATCATGCCTCTTGGAACTCCATAAAGTATAGTAAAGAATTGTAAAAGAGGATCTGGCATAGAAAACAACAATGGAAGCATAATTGGCTTATGCTAGTATCTATAAAGAACAGCCCACTTTCAAATCAGGAATAATTATGTGCACATCATATAAATATATCCCCTCCCTTATCCCATGTCTACTTTCCCTGGCACTCTACTTCAGAGTCTTCATTAGGTTTACCAACTAAAGTTTCATTTATGAAGAAAGAGAAATTTCAGAGCTATATGTGACCTGGAGGATAGAAAATGTGGTCATCTTGAGAGCCTAGCTGTTATAATCACATATTAGAGCATTTTGTGAGAGATGACAAGCTATTTGGGAAGAAGGAGCCAGGGGACATGTAACATGCTGAATGACTTTGAAAAGAGGAGGGGAGAAAAAATGGTTTCTATCAACAACCATTTTGAACCCCCACTGGGAGAGCCCAAACTTTTATTCTGTTTCCATGGGGAGAGTATTGTACAGGTAGTCCTCAGATAATGACCATTCATTCAGTCACTGAAGTTACAATGGCACTGAATGAGGAGACTTACAGCCAATCCTCAAAGTTGTACCCATCACAGCATCCCTATGTTCACATGATTAAGAATCTGGCACTTGGCAGCTGGCTTGCAATTATAATGATTGCAGTGATCTGTGGTCATGTGATTGCCATTTATGGCCTTCATTGTGGCTTCTGACAAGTAAAGTCAATGGGGAAGCCAGCAGGAGGTTGCAAATAGTGATCATCTGACATCATGTTTAAGAACTGCATGGGATTTGCCTAACAATGGTGGCTGGAACTGCTGAAAATGCTGTCATAAGTTGGTCATGTGACATACCAGTTTATGAGCATGTTGCTTAGTGACAGAGATCCAAGTCTCAATTACTGTCATTAACCAAGACTACTTATAGAAGCTTAAGGCATCCTGTTCAAACCTTAAAGTCCACATCCCCTGCAAATCCGGCTCCCTTTGGCATCTGTGACCATTGTTTGTGTAATGGAGGACTCAACCATTGGCAAAACATTGGCAGCCATTGAGCCAGTGGAAATGGCATATCCCATTTCTTAGAGACTGAAGCTCTACATGGGATTTAATGTTAGTTTGGAATGCAGACATCTCTCTTGACATTTTGGAGAGTGAGTGTGGAGTGTATATAAAAGATGCCAGTGTACATCTGTAGTTGTAAAAAGGATTGGTAGTGGATAATGGAAAGACCTCTGCTTTAGAGCTTGAGAGCTACTGCAAAATGATTAAAAGGATGTCAAAGATAAATCAGCTGGCCTGGTAAACTTTTTATGTCACTTTGATATGGAACTATTCAATCTTCCCTGGGAAGAAGCAGTTCTTGAAATGCTGAGTGAATGATTTTCTTTACAACTGAAGAACCTCTTCTCAACGAAGTTTGGAAAACATCTTAATTCCTTTATCTGGTCGCTGTGTGCGGAGGTGAGATGAATGGTGGCCAAAGGAAGAGACTTTTCAGGGGAAGCACCAGGTAATGAAACTTTCTTTCTAGATATATATGTTGGGCTCTAGGCCATTTAGATTTAGTTTAGATTTCTGTAAAATATTAGGTTTTGTAGGATGGGATTGCTTAAAAAAATATGTATAGCTAATTTCATTTATACTGTGTTCAATTTAGCTTTAACTGGACCAGCAGAGGGCACTGTGGTGTGGCATTCCAAGCTATATATATATATAAACCTCAAGGCAATTATTTATATATATATAGGCTTAGTTTAGGAGAAATCAGTCTGCCAAACTAACCTATGCAAGTCAAAAACCAAGTTATTTTTAGTTAGAATACAAGTGTCAGGCAAAAAAGATCAGGTCCACAATGAAGTTTCAATTAAACTGATTTATTGCTAAAGCCTACGCATAGGAATTTTCTCAATAATGTTCAACATTTGGTTAAAGTTAGTGTCAATGGTACTCAAGAGCAGTTGGACTTAATTCACTTATGACTATGTAAGGATTCTTGGCTGATCCCCATTTTCACTCCACCCATAGGTTCTGCCATTCCATCTTCTACATCTAGCTGGTATTTGTATACTAGTTTAGTTAGAATAAGAGCTAGTATTTGAATGATATCAAATACATAGATACTGTGAGACATCAGCAACTCTTTACATCACAAAGACTAAGAACAATTTTTGAATAATGAGGGGCCATTTATATAAATGGCAGAACCTGAATTCACTAGTATCTGTTGCAAAACATTTTTATTTGTTTTTCACATTTTTGAATCACCCATCTCCCTTGGAGAGGGACTCTCATTTATCAACTCAGTGAATTTTCAACTTACAACTGGCAACTTAAAAACATGTTTGGGAAAGTTGCACAGACACTTATACAATTGTATATTAGAGATAACTGCACACAAAAATATAAATAAGAGATGCTATAACTTAGCATGTATGAAATAAAGAAAACTGTATAAAATGTATATATTAGGAAATGATGGATGGCAAGTAAATATAACAGAGAAAGCTGCATGTGTAAACCAATGCAGATTTTTATGAGGTTTTAAAACAAACTGTTTTGGTGAAACAGACTAAATACTGAATATTTCCAATACTTCCATGGAGTAGACATAGGAAATTTCTTTACTAGTGATTTATACTGTCTTATAAGGTTATCTAGCCATCTCTGTGTAAATATAATAGGAATGAATTCACACTATATCTCCATGGTGTTGTTTGGTTGATATTATAAGATCCTGTAAAGCACTAGTGAGCAAATGATTATATATTTTAAATACATCTCTATCCATCATTGACAAGCAAGAACAATAAAATTCACTTTTCTTAGACTTCATGCAAAAATTACAATCCAAAAAATATTATGGAAAATTTGACTCCCCATTTATAATTTCTTTTTTTTATATATATAATATCACAATCATTTTTAATTTCACTGAATGTTAATAAAGTCTTATGCATAAATAGTCACAGAATCTTAAAAGTAATAATATTGCTAACTCTTCTGTAGGGAGAGTTACCATTGCTAATCCATCAAAAGTATGTGCTATCACTCAGACAATTTTGGATCTGGAAAACCTGGATAAACTGCTTAGTTACTTCTGACTAGTCAGAATAATTGCCTTTTGGATCTTCACAAATCTTGCTCCATTTCGGCCAGCCTTGAGATGTGAGAACTTCAGCTCCCAGAATTCTTCACCAAATATAAATATTGTTAAGAATTATGGGAGTTGAAATTGCACAGGATAGTTCCTGCACGGAAGAAGCTTTTTTTTAAATTTAAGTTGTTTATTCTTGCAGAATCCCACATAATGGATGGTTATTCCCCTGCCAGCAGGTGTTGCTTGGTAGGAAAGAAAGAAAATTACAGAAACCCTCCTATCATGTTTATTGATTATTCTGCATTGTTTTTTCCTAAGCCTGCTAGGAAACAATTGCAGTCTGGAAATGTGGCCTCACACATGAAAAATGCCGTAGATTTTTTTACATGGATATGAACATGGCACATACAAAAAGAGTGAGATTTCATATTGATCGGATTTGAATAAAGTGGTAAATCCTAATCTGGTTTGTTCACTGGTGGTTTAGTGTGACATTTGGCTAAAACTACATTCAGTTGGCATTAAATGTGTAAACAATCAGAGAAAAATTAACTGTTAAAATGTATGGACCCCGACTATGGGTCTACCACTAGAACTGGTTCTAAAATTCTGAAGTTCAGTCCAAGCCTGAGAAAAACGATGCTGACCATAATCTGAGGACCAAAAAAGAAAGGACACCAAGAACATCATTCTCTTAGAGTTGATAATTCCTGAATTGTGGAAAATGATTAAGAACTGCATAATCTGTCCTATAAATTAAGCGGGTATGAAAACGGACAGAAGGCTCCTAGGGGTTAGTGTGAAGAGTTAACAGTGTAAATATTTTTCAGAAGGTATTTATTTTATATGTGAAAAGAGCTTATGGGAATTGTAGGAACCCATAGGTATAAATCATTTGTCAGGACAAATACTAGCCTTACTCAAAGTGGCCCTTTTTATCAGAATGAAGTAATGATTGAATCCAGATTTTGCTAGGTTTCCTTTTCAAGTCTTCTCTGTTTCTGTGATGAGAATCTTTGATAAGAAGCAATTTACATGTGATGATCTCATTTGCTTATACAGTACTTGATGGTTGCATTCCTTATTTCTTTTAGGCATTCATCATCACGCATGAAAGATACTGTATGCAAGATTAGAGTCCGTTCAACTCTTGCTGATAGTCTGCACAATATATGTTTGCACATATATTGAATATATATTAACAAGATGGCTGATCAGCACTCTAGATTCAGTTTGGAAGGCATGCTTTGAAATGTGCAGAAGCACAAATACAACCCCTGTTTGCAATTCATTACAGCATATGCATGGCTGTCCTGAAATCTCTCCAATGCTACCATGCCATCCTAAGGTGGGTGGCTTTAATGAGTCACAGAAAGATGTAGTGTTCATGCTCCCACATGTTCCAAAGCAATTTTTCCAAAACTTTGTGCAGCCTTGATTGGCAGGTAATGTCAAATGGGAGCAAAGGACAATGCCAGCAGATACAATTTTATTTCTATCCTCTAAGCATGTTCAATGCAATATGTGAAGAACCGTATCAATTTGATTATCAGACCTGATGTGAAAGTGGAGCTGTTTTTGCAGTTTATCTGTGTAATACTGCATTTAAAGATAAGATACTGAACAGAAAAGCTGCATGAAGTCATTCATTTTATAACATCAGGGATGTACAACCACCGACACTAGGGTCCCTCTAAAAGTCCACCAAGTTGTAATTTAAAATGTCTGCCATGTTTGAACTCATGGCCTTCTAAACACAAAGCATGTGTTTAGTTGGAAATCTTTCCTCAGGGATCTCCTTTTAGAACTCCTAAATACAGGAATGCTTTTTAGCAGTGTTTCTCAGCCTCGGCAATTTTAAAAAGTGCTGGCTGGGGAATTCTGGGAATTGAAGTGCACACCTAAAATTGCTGAGGTTGAGAAACACTGCCTTATAGGATACCTTCTTTAAAAAGTGGAATTCCAAAAGAGATACTGAGTTTACTGGGATAGGTTAGCCTTCTTGCTTAAATCACTCTCAGATAGATGTTTTGATTTGGAGAATTTCTGAGGGAGATATGATGAAGATAGCTCCATAAAAGCAATTATGACAAAGACCAAGGAACTCATCAGTAAACTGGTTCCTTGGAGTCTTTCTGGATAAGGAGAGAATGGGAGATTGCCCACATATGCTCCAGATGACTGTTCTATGTAAGGAGATTGCGGGACAGTAGTTTTCTGGGATTTGAGTGCCAGGAGACAACAGGATCAGTTACCTTACTTGCAACTGTAGTGCAGCCTTTTAAAGGACACTAAGTTTGCAAACCTCACTTTCTAATCACTTTGAGGAATTGCCTGTTAACCCTCTTAAAGTTATTAGAGACCTTCGGAATGACAAGTTTGAAAAGTCTTCATTAGGTGAGTTTATTTTCAACTCCGAACAAAAGAAAAATTAATTATAAGCTTAAGACCTTAAAGAATTTGAAATAAACAGCAAAAGCAAAATAAGATTCTGATCTAAGAAAGTTATAATCTGATTAAGGATCCAGGTAAATTTGGAATATTGAATTTTACTATACAATTTTGGAATTAATTATAAAAAAAATGGCTTCTCATGAGAAACAGATTTATTTTGACTATCCTGGTTATTATAAGTCATAACAAAGATAAGTGATGATTTAGAGAGAACTAATTCTAAGCAGGAGAAAAAAAATACAAGCCTGTTCTTGATGTCAGTTAATACTGGGACTTCCAAAATGACACAAAATGTTATAACTTCCAAAATATTAAAGGAGATCTTTAAAGAATGGAGCCATAAATTAGTAACCACAATATCAACACTGTCAGTAATGGATACTGAAACATATTAATGAAAGAATGGTAGATGTGAAACACATTTTATCTGACAAGACAAAGTACAGAATATGGAAGTACAAATGACATCCCAAGAGAATGATTTGAAAAAGGACACTTCGCTGGATATATAGAAGAAATTGGCGGAAGTTTTAAAACTTCAAATATAAACGATAAACCAAGAGATCTGGAATGCTTAAAATTAAAACTGAAATTAAAAAAGAAATGCAAATGATAAACCATGATCTGGAAAATGTTTTCTTAATGGAGCTACAAAAGAGGCTTGTTAAAGCCTTGAAGAAATCTGTGATGGGATGAAGAAGAATTGAAGAGAAATCAGTTCCTATGACAGTATTTAATAGAATTAAAAATTAAGGCTATTAGAAGTAAAAGAAAAGAATATAAACTTGGTTTATTTCATCAAGGTTAAAATAGGATTTTTATTTACAAAGTTCTGGCAACACTTTGTGGACTTTTGCTGACATCAAGATTGAAAAGCTTATTTTTTTATGGATTTGCTTATAGATAAGATATAGACTATGGGTAGAAGAGATATCTGTTTGTAACCTGATAAGAGGTGAAGAGTTATTAAATTTGTTTATACAAGATTGGAAGTCATTTCTTTATATATTTCTTTTTCTTTGTTTTTTTCTCTCTCTTATTTTTCCTATGCTTTTAATTCTATTTCCCCATTCTTCTATAAGTTATTTTTTGTATGGGTTTTTACACTTGTTATTAAAATTCTTAATAAAAATTTACTAAAAAAGATAGACTTTTTGATCCAACTTCTCTAATGGCTAATGGACCCGATCTTTATAAAAAATTGTTAAGATTGCAGCTGAATGATCAAATAACCTCTTATGGGAATGAGATAATTCAGTGGGAAAAAATAAACAGTATATTTATCAGTTTTCAGCCCTGATTTATCAGTAATATTTATGAAATAATGTATTAGTGAACTAGAATCTGCCTCTTTTCATTAACCTGAATCTTAAATGGCCAATATTATTTTACATTGTTGTTTTTCACTTTAGTGTCTAAGATAGCTTGCGTTTGCATACTAGTTAGTAAGTGGCTATAGTTCCAAGTTAATTGGAAGCTAGTGTACTGTAATACAAACTTAGAATATTTGCAGTTAAGGGAAAATAGTAAATGTGCACTTAATAAGGGAGAATTTCTCTGAGGTTAAATCCAGGACAGGTTTAATTCCTGTTTTGTATTATTTAAGTCCCTTGCCAAATATTTCCAGTTCATATAGATTTAGATAAGACATGTTCTGGAACTTGCATAATTTTTACTTTGACTTTTATAGCACTTATTAGGGCTATGAAAATAATACTTTGACAACTTTCTAATTAAATATTAATATTCACCCTTGAATAACTAAGTGGAATGTCTGATCATTTTCATTAGACATACTAAGTGGAGATATGATTCACATCGTTATAGACCAGTTTCTTTTTCCTTTAAACATATTGTTATTTAGCATGTTAAGTTCCATTTTAGATGTAAAATAAATAATCATTTAGCATTTCATGGGCCAGCTGCAGTGGGCTTTGGCTTTGAATGGTTCTCCTTCTCCCTTTTTTACACCCCAGAGAAAGGGACAGAAAACTTCTTGTTTAAAAGTAACCAAAAACTTAATTCTGAACATGCTGAACCCAGGTTAATCCAAACAAGTTAACTAACTTTTTATTGTGGATTTCTCCCTCCACTTTCCTGTATCTTAAATACATCAATGCTTCTGCAGACATTAGCCAGAATGAGACTGGTTCAGAATAAGTGTTGGGTTTATAAGGATTGTTTACATCAATAGTGAAGAATCCTGCAAGAATGGAGAAAGGAGGAAGACAACTCTTCCGTATTGCATATCTTAATAGAAGCATAAAAAGAACCCAAGGTCTAATGTTCTAAGAAAAATCATGCATACGTGAGACTTAATGGTGAGTTTTAAAGACTTTTAAATCATATCCTGCTTTCTGGATTCCTTTACATCAGAGATCAATAGAGTAAAGCTCGAGGAGCCCATAGTTATGAATCTATTTCCATCTGGATTGTGCTGCAGTTCCCGTTTTGCATTCCAAAATTGCAATGGCAATTTTGTGGTAAGGACTAGCTTTGCACAAGAAGATTTTAGGGAGATGCTGGAAACACTTAAAGCAGGGGTCCTCAACCTCTGGGTTGCAGCCCGGTACCGGGCCATGCAAGTGGCAGGCAAGGGCACTCATGCGTGCAGCTCTACTTGTGTGAGTGGTGGGAAGGCACGCACCCTTGCGTACAAAACTCCCTTTCTGCGAGCATCCTCTCTCTTCCCCCCACCCACTGCTACCGCCACTGCCATCACTGGTCCACAAAGCCGAAAAGGTTGGAGACCTTGATGCAAATAAAACGAGGTGGCGCTTTGATTGCATGGTCATAGTCATCATCTTGACTTTTTAACCCCCTCCTCACCAGATGCCCCTAATTTGGAGGAAGTGTATGTCTGACTTCCAGAATAGCTCTTTTAGCACTATGTATTCTAATCTGTGTTTTTTTTCTGAATAAAAATCTCCAAGAGCAAAATAAAATAAGATGGCTAAGTGCAAAAGAAAAGAATCTTGTAAGAACCAAACCATCCACTTATATTCTTTTAAGGTTTTCCCACTAAGGAAATCATTTTCTCCCCCCCCCCTTCTGCTGGTTTTCCTTCACAAGCAGTACAGCTCGGAGGCCAAGTGGGGAAATGTGCCTCTCTCAGTGTCTTCTTCCTTTCTCTGAAGTCTCTGGTTTTATTCATTCATTCATGAACCAAGAAGGCCTACTCTGGATAAGATGTCATGGGCTGAAATCCATGGCTTAAGATCCATAAAACAATGATGCATGCTGTGATGTGTGCTTGAGGTTTTATGTGATAATAAGGAAGGTAAACCGCACATACTCCAAAACACATGCAATCCTGTCCCCTTTTTATGTGTGCCAAGCATGTAACATACATTAAAAAAGTGTGGGGCTTTAGTTGTGTGTAGTAGCCAGACTTTTGACATTTCAAAACCCCTTGCAGGCCTCCTGCAAAATCAAACATTACCAAGATGGTTGGGGCCTTTGCCTGCTTCCAAATTACACTGCTGACTTCATCCTTGAATCTGCAAAAACAAATTGAACTTGAAATGTGTTTTCCCCTTGGCCAACCTTTACTGTGTCTCTTTTTTATTTGGTGCCTTCCTAGGGTTTGGGACTAAATGCTTATACTCGACACCATTCTGAATGGAGAGTGATGCTGGAGATGGTAGTTCAGCAACATCTGAAGAGGTACAGATGTTGCTCTTGTCATAAGAGATAAGGAAAGCAACATGGTGAATAATAGATATTTCAGCTTTTTAAATCTTTCCTTTTAGAACACCTTAGGGCATTGTGATTTTCATATATTTTCATATATTTTCTAGAAACTAAATTTGCAAAGGTTTATGCTAAAGAAAACAGAAATTTTTAGGTGCAACTTAGAAAACTAAGTTGGGAGATGGGAGATGTCTCTATGGGAGATGTTGGTAATAAACTAAGAATTTCTTTCAGAAACCTACAAGTTCTCTTGGAAAAACTGCTTCTCTGTTGCCTTGTTTCTCAAGATTCTCAAGTCAACATATATCATGCCTTCTTATCATGAGCTTGTCTGTACATGAGCCTTCTGTGATCTTACACCTCAATCTGATGGGCACCAGGACACAACTGGAGCAATACAATTGCGAGATGTGATCTAGAGACAAGACCCGACATGATCGCATGAAAAAAAGGTTTGATCTATCTGACATAATTTATAACCATGCACCTATGTCTGCCTTCTCTAATCTGATTCCCTCAAGCTATTTTGGTGTATATCCTCAGAAATCCCAGGCATTACAGCATACATGTTTGGGGGGTAACCAAGTTGGAGGAGGCTGATTTCTGAATCTCTTTATACAGGAAGGATTTGGTTAAACTTTGAGTTGTGAGGGATTCAGAACGGGCTGAATGAAACAATACTTTAAATAATAACGGGGCTACATGATTTAAACTAAATTGGCAGCATTTTTTTTTTTTAATAATTTGTATGGGTACCTATCTCTCAATAATGACTCTGGGTGATGTATTTGGATTAAAGCAAGACCCAGAAGCACTGGTTCAAGTTAATGTAATGTAATGGCTGGAAAGTCATGAAAAATGATATTTGTGCTAGTGAATCCTAATATGAAAGCTATCAGTCAGAACTCCAAAGAACAAATCTTTCTGAAGTTCAATATTTTGTCTCCAAGACTTAAAGGTGCCCTAATGAAGATTGTTACATAGTTTAATCAAGGAGGCATGCAAAGTTTTTATTGCTATTTAGCTTTTTTCTTTTTCTTTCAAAAATAGCATTTGGATTCAAGAAAATTGCATCATCTCTCTTTATTCGCTGACAGGTCACTGCATTTCACCCATGGATGTCGCTAGTGCTGAACTGCTAATGACACAACTCATTTAACTTTTCCCCTCTTGCTGTGTTAGTGCAAAAGTAACTGTAAATCGTGTTGACTATTACTTGTATATGTGTTGGCAGCAAGTCAAATTTTGGCTCAGACAACATAGCAACAATATGTGCAGCACAGCTAAAGCCCATTAACTGTCTTTTTCATTTCTCTTGATGCTCATAAGAATATGCTTAAGTCCCCAGCAATTGGCTTCTAAAAATATTAATATTAATATTACTCTGGCACCAGCTCAGAATAATTCATTTAATTGCATTCATATTTCAGCAATATTTCATAATAATTCTGCAACCCAAGGTGAAGGGAATTAGTTTTGCCAGTCAAAAAAGCAGAGGTAGATGAAGTGACAATCTTCTTCTCCTTAATCCTGGCATTGGGACTTTGTGAAGTATCCAGTAAATCCATAACATGTTTTTCAGGAGCATTTGCACTCATAAGCAAGGCATTGTTGTATAAATGGAACGATTAGGGGACTGGAGGCTAAAGCATATCAGGAACGTTTGCTGGAATTGGGTATGTCTAGTTTAATGAAAAGAAGGACTAGGGGTGACATGATAGCAGTATTCCAATATCTCAGGGGTTGCCACAAAGAAGAGGGAGTCAAGCTATTCTCCAAGGCGCCTGAGGGCAGGACAAGAAGTAATGGATGGAAACTAATCAAGGAGAGAAGCAACCTGGAACTGAGGAGAACTTCCTGACAGTTAGAACAATTAACCAGTGGAACAACCTGCCTCCAGAAGCGGTGAATGCTCCAACACTGGAAGTTTTTAAGAAGAGACTGGACAGCCATTTGTCCGAAATGGTATAGGGTTTCCTGCCTGAGCAGGGGGTTGGACTCGATGACCTCCAAGGTCCCTTCCAACTTATTATTATTATTATTTTATTATTATTATTATTATTATTATTATATTATATTATTATTATTATTATTATTATTTATTATATTATTATTATATATTATTTATTATTGTTGTGTTGTTTGTTATTGTTGTTATTGTTGTTATTGTTGTTATTGTTGTTATTGTTGTTATTGTTGTTATTGTTGTTATTGTTGTTATTGTTGTTATTGTTGTTATTATTATCTGAATGCTAGCAACGTGGGACAGTATCATAAATAAATCCTTCAGCACCTGTCAAACATAATTACAAATACTGAATTTTAACTCCTACTAAGTCACCAAGGCTAAAGCAAACAGGCATCTCTATTAGGTCAGCAGCAATATAGGTAAACGTTAGAGGTGAATGATAACTTTAGTGGCAATACATAGTTTATACTGCAAGAGAAAAGGCAATGATTGAAATATAAAATGATTGACAATATAGTGCCAGAACATGGGCTCCTCAGGTTGGATGGTGCTCAACATAGTGCTGAAGAAGAGTTGAAGATCTTTTGGAGCAGTAATGGTCTTTATGAATGTGGCAACATTAAAGCCTTTGGGATGTCTAGATGTTGATGCTATGGAACAGATCACAAACTGCTCAGGTACAAGTCCCAAGTCAAGCTAAATTAAAGGAAGAAAGTCAAGCAGTTCCCATGATTGGAGTTTGAGCATATACTCACTATTTTCAAGGAGAACATCCAGAATTGCTTTGAAGGTCTTTACTTTATTGATTAGAAACCAGGGGAACTGTAAATCAATTAAATATCTTTTTAAGGGTGAATTAGATAGTCAAAAATCAAGAAACAGAAGAAAGCAAATTGAATGTCAGGACAAACTGTGGAAACATCTGAGAAGAAAAAACTAAACCAAGAAGAACAAAGATCTGAGGAAGGAACTTAGCAAAGAACTTAGTTCTTAGACGAGAAGCAGTATTACAACATCTATAAAGACCCTGAAGTGGGAAACAGACTTAGAAAAACAAGGAAAGTCTTCAGAAGGAGGATCCAATCTCAAACTGGTATCCTAAAAATACTAATGGATAGTTAGTAACTGATTCAAGAAGAGCAAACAAAGATGTAATAAATATACTGCAATTTTGCACACTAAAAGGTCAGTATCTCTATTGTATAAATATTGCCTATTTACAAGAACTCTAGAATACATGATGGTTAGATCAGGACTCTGGTCATTACTATGTTAGAAGGCTACAGAATTGATGGGATTAACCAAGCTGTATTAGTACATCTGGATAATTTCAGTATCTAACAGATTGGAAGAAGCCAATCTACATATTTGTACCAAGGCATATTTAATTGAGTGTGCGTATTATTATACAATATCTTTAATTTTAAACAGCTAGCAAGATAATACTTAGGATTATCCAACACAGATTAGAGCCCTACATGGACAGGAAAATGCCAGATGTTTGAGTTGGCTTTAAAAACATTTTAAAAAGTGTATAATATACTATAACATGGGGGGAATTGGAAACTTTGGGAAAAAGGTGCTTTCTGTTTTCAGAGTCCATGAACGCATCAAGGGCAGATGGACTGGCATCAGTCTGAGCAGATCTAGCAGTTACACATTGTCCCTCTAAACCTGTCTGTGACTGTAACCTGAGAAGACCAGCAGAACAGCTAGGATCAGTTCATTTCTAAGCACACAAGCTGTGTAACCATGTGTGAAGCAGGCACTTGGAGCCCAGCCAGCTCTATAGTATTGGACTCATTCCTCCAAGTGTGCCATAGAATTATTTCCCTCAAGACAATCTGCTGGAGTTTACAGGAACTATAACAGAAAATGACCAGCAGAATGTAAAGTATCTGATATCTCCCTAGGCTTCCTCGAGACTATTTGCTGCAACTGTTGCTTTGCCAAAAGCAACAGAACAGTGATTCTGGGATTGTCAACTGCTTTCTAGCAGAGATACCTCAGAGTGGAATGATATATTTCCAGTTGCGGAGATAGTGTTAATTGAACTAAAAAAAAGACTGGACTAAGAAAGGATTCCTTGAGTCTATACTGTTGCAGCATTTGTCACTTTAAAGTACTCAATATCATACTTTGTGATGATCTTTAGGAACTCATTAAACATTACATTAGTTCAGAGAGCTACTCTCCTGGAAAGTCATCTCACACTGTTGCTATAACACTTCAGGCCTATGATTATGTGGACAGAACCAATTCAGAGGTGGCTTACATGAAATTCTCACTGTGACTCTGGCTGTCTGATGGTAAGTGTGATCCCCAGCTGCCTATATGACTTCAGTGTTTGTGACTGAGGATGCTATGAATCCAGTGAGATTGCCTCTCAGAATTCTGATGTGACAGTTAAATGGAAGAGAAGGGTAAGATCTGAAGATGAGTTCTCTAAGATGCTCCCTTATTATAGGCTTTGCTTTAAACAGTGGAGTCCATTAATCTATGTAGGATAATTGGATATGGGGAAGCATTGAAAATAGGCAGCAGTAGATAATCAGTACAGGGTAGTATGAAATGCAACCTTTATTTTAATTGCTTGTAATTCTCCAGGGCTTTATGAACAATTAAACAGCTGCATTTAGTTCTAGCCATCTAATAGTGGCAGAAACATTTTTTTGAAAGAAGGGCCTAGACTACAAGTCAATGCCAGGGTCAAGGATTTTGAATGCCAACAGTTACCCAAGTTGGCTACCAGATCTGGACTGATAAAATCTGGATGACCACTAGATGACTGCAAAGAGAGACTGAGACATTTGCCAGCTAGTGGTTGCCTGGATCTTTGCACTTCAGATCTGATATTTAACAAATGACTGACTCTGGATTTTGTTATTTCTATTTCTTTCAAAACCAGCTTATTGTTACACTAAAAGCCTTCAGGTTTTTGCCTTTCGAAAACCTAGTTTTGTTTTCAGAAAGATATTGTAAAAGACCTGAATTTTTGCCTCTATTCCACATATGTCACAGAATTTATTTTCTGCTTATATTGCCACTGTGAAAGATAGCCTCAAGATATCTAAAATCTGCATGACCACCTATAATTTGGAGGGATATCAGATAAATGCAGAAACTTCAAACAAGTAATAGAGCCAAAGGATTGGCAACAAGGACAATGCATCTCTTGTCAAAGTAGTTTTCTACTGACTCAAGGAGAGATGATAGTGCTTCAGCTCAGTAGTGCAGGAAGACCTTTTGATATATGACCATATTGTAAGACCTACTCTTGCATTCTAACAATCACAACTCCACCAACTTCTTCCTAAACAAAGGAGTTGTCCAGTTCACAAAATCAGTTATCTAACTATAGTAGTTTCCAAGGATATATGAGTCTGTGTATGTGTGTTTGTGAGCATATGTATGTAAAGAGTTTGTTTGTCCATTATTGAGCTTGGAAAACAAGCAGGATCTTCTCTTCCCAGAAGATTCCTTGTTTCAGGTTTCTTCATGGCTTCTCAAGACCATGGTACATCTTTTTCCATGCAAAATGATCATATTGTTCATCTTTCAATTCAGAACTGAAGAAGCTTTTTGGATAAGAAATTAAACATCTTCAAAGAAAAACAAAGAGAGTCCAGTTGCCTCTTGAAAAAAAACATCTTTGGGACAACCATGACCTAGATGACTGAGAATCTCTATAGACATCTTTCAATCAAGTAGCTAGCTAGATCCAAAACAGCTTGTCTTGGGTTCACAACAGAAAAATAGATAGATATGAGGACAGTAGGGTGTTTTTGAGAAATTTAAAGGACAAAATGGAATGAGTATTATGAAATACAAACAGGAGACAATACAGAACAGAAATTCATTTGAGTGAATTTAATTCCATTTTGCAAGGTTTTGGGTTAGAAACGAGCCATTGCCTGGAAATGGTATCTTTTAGGGTTACCTTTCATTGCCTTGTTTGGGCCAATATGACATAATTAAGAAATAATTACAAATACTGTAAGATAACTATTAATTACAGTAGTATGGCTTTCAAAGTATAGAATTCCTTCTTTGCACTGAGACATACTTTATTTTTAAAGTATTTTACCAAAGGTCAAGGGCTTTGGGTTTTTTTGTTTTTTTTTTAACCAGAAATGCATCTTCGTTCTTGAAACTGAGTGAAACATATTGTAAGTTATATGTCAGATTGTGGAACAGCCTCCCCAAGCAAGTGGATTAGACAGCAGAGTCCAAATTACTCTGTTGGGAACAATCTTGCACTGACAGTGTGATGGAATAGATGACCTCATAGTACAGCTGTGAGGGGAAAAAAAGTTACTACATGAGTTTTTTTCTCTCCCATGAATCTATGCAGTGATAAACCACCAAAGAAATAAAGTTAGACATATAATGCAATCATAGATGGTAAAGTTTCCCTTGTAAACTTTCTGCTCAGAACTGTTTTATATTGCTCTGAGAATTTCCATCTTTATTTATTAGGTTGTATACATAGTAAACACAGATAACCTCCTTAAGCTCTAGAAGAGCACAAATTATCTCCAGGCTTCTGATTATTGTAATACAGCTTTTACGAGCCCAGGGGGATCACATTTCTTCTCTGATCTTTGCAGTGACGAGGTTTATCATACCATAAATCAGTGTTTCCCTGACTTTTAATACATGGGGCACATTTTCTGAACTTGTCATCTGACTTTTATTTAGGTTAGGTTCTGGCCTAAGTTCAAACATAAATGTTCAAATAATGGCTCAGCTTCTGTTTTGTGCAGGAGGAAAGGAAAGTCAGTCCTTATTTGTTTGGGTTCAATTTGAGTTTGATGCCCAGATGTGGATGTGGTAAAGTGGTTAGAATTTCAAACTACAGGGTCAAACCGTCACTCAGATCAAATTGTGAAGTTTCCTGCTGTCTTTCAGGAAAGGATTCCAGTTCCGTGGCAAAACACATGCAGAAGACTCGGGTTCAAATGTTTCATTTGTGGTAGCAGGTGAGGTTAAAGATGTAAAGAAAGCAAGAATTTGGGGGACGATTGTGATGTCTTTTGGGAAAAAGCTATGCCATGCATCAAATACCTGACATACCTTGCTAGCAATTTCCTTTGTCAGAATTTGAAGAAAATATAACATGTCAATTCCAGGATTGGACATGATTATTTCTATTGGTTCTAAATATTAAGAAAAGTTAGTTGAGGAAGATAAATTGATGGGAAGTTTGAGGGAAAATAATCATGATATGCTTATTATTGAATTTATGGAAAGACAAAGTTCTATTCAAATGTGTACTTTGGCTAGCTAAAGCTTAATATGAATAGAGGCAAGAGAAAAATGCTAAGAATAACTAAAAGAAATTTTATAATATTTGAAACTGGAAGAAATAAACTCTTAGAATGGTGAGAAAATTATTAATCTCTTTAATTAATTATGACCAATCTCAAAAATGATTAAATAAGATCTTTGGTTCAGTAGAACATCTACATGTTGAAAGGCTGAAAGTGCACCCAACTCCTTAGAATCTTATAGCTTACTGGCTACAGGATTTGGTAGGGCATGGAGAGAGGTTATTGTATACCTCTTTTGTTTTTTTCCCCTCTGCCTGCTTTTTGACTGAATTGCTAAATCTGGAACTTTCTTTTTATCATTTTCCAAGATATACAATACTTTTTTTTTCTCCTGATAGGTTGTAGCTAGTAGGTATTAGAATCTGACTGTTGCCTTCAGATATTTTGTTAAATATATTTCTGTTAAAGCTATAAACGTGCTTTACTAATTCTTGCTGAGGCTAGATTTTCATTCTCAGGTATACTTTATTATACATCAATTTACTTCCTCCAATGTTATACTCAGTGCTTTTTTTGTAAGAAAAAAAGGTGCCAGAACTTACATCTTGTTAATCTTTTATTTACCTTTCGCACGTAGTCAATCACTGTACACACACCCACACACGTCAATTGTGTAACGAAAAATAATGGTCGTCACCCATAGTAAGCACTCAGCACGTGACCACATGACCAATCATAAGCCGAGCAGTGCCTCAAGCTGAGGAGCTGGATGAAGTACGCATGCATTGGACTCGACACACAAGCAGCCCGCATGCACCGTTTTAATGATTTTGCTGCCAACCTGCTACGCTCAACAGGGCGATTCAAGTCCATGTGGACCAAACATCAAATTTTCAAAAGTTACTTTTAAAACTTGGAAAATCCGTAAAAAAAAAAAAGGTGCCAGAACTCTGTTCCGGTGAGTTCTATGACAAAAAAAGCACTGGTTATACTATATAACACAGCTATCCAGTCTTTAAAGTCTAGTAAACTGCATCTTAGGGCTGCTAAAGAGCTTACATGTGCTTTTTGAAACAGATTTTATCTCTATATGAAACATGATAGCGTCAAAGCTATCTACAACTTTCTAAGAAATTTTTAGTTAATCTCTAAGAACCTTTCTTGCAATGCAGTGATTAACAGATATTGGAAATACAAAGAGTTGCAATCTATCTTGGTTTCAGTAAAGCATTTTCATAAAGTTATTCACTATATTTCAATTAGCAAAGTGCTTTGGGTTACCTGATAACATTATCAAATAGATCCACAGTTGCTTCAAAAATCTTATTCAAATAATAGGCATGAGAATTTTGTCATCAAATTGAAGTGGGATGGATTCAGATAGGGCACTACTGGGCACAGTCCTTATTCTGATAGTCTTAATTTGTGCTAGAAATGTCTATCTCTGACACAAGTATATCAGAAAGGAAAATGACTTTGAATTTATCTGACTTTCTGATAACGTAAGCAGAAAAGAGTCTCTTTTTTTTGCCTCCGTTCCTAGATTCTCTGCTCATCTAAAAAAAAAGTACCTTATTTTAAAGATAAATGATTTAGGGGGAAAACTAGTCTTTTTGGGGGTATAGAGTGAGAGACAAGTTCAGCTTTTTAACAATATAATGATCTATGCCATTAAATGTTTACATGATGTATCATACAGTAACAATGATACAAGGCACTTCCTATGACATGCATATGTGACATTGGGATTAGTTGGCAGCTTGCTTTGAGTAGTAGTGTTTGAAACCTTGGTCAGCCACCAACGCTTTCTTTTCCAAGGGCTCCCCCTTTCCCCAAATAATTATCTGATATCAGAATATTGACTCCTAAGCTGAACTCTTACACGAAGAGGCAAGACTCCCTGGCTTTTAAAAAAAAGGTACAAGGAAGCCACTCTCTAGTCCCTGGCAAGGAGACACTGAGTATCTCTCCCTACTTTTCAGTATGTTCCTATTGTTAGCTCAAAAATTCAAACAATGCTCACACATGCTTGCTCGGGAAGGTGATTTTTCTAATACATTAACGACAGAGGACAGCTTCTCACCCAACATATAAAGTCATCTGTTATTTTTTCAACTCGGGGAAATTGTTAGTTTTTAATGCTGCTTTTTCAGCTGGAACAATTTAGCGAGCCAGAATCAATGTGAAATGCAGTACATCAATCATCTCCTATGGATCACAAACCAAAAGCCAAGCCAAAAAGGAGAGAGAGAGAAAAAAAAAAAAGGCTGTGCTCATCGATACTAAATCAGGCACCCCACAGTTCCGCCACTTTTTTTCTTCCTTTTCTTTTTTATTTGCACAGAAGGAGCAAAATGTTTACGCAAATCATTTCAGTTCTATCATACGAAATAGCTCATATTTAAGAAGCTCATATTTTCACCATATTACTTTTGGGAACCCAGTTCTTTACTGAGTGACTTGCCTCGGGGATGGCTGTATTGATTCACTCTGTGCAGATGGTCAAACATATTTTCCCCTTTACTTGAAGTTAGATGCTGTTGTCGTTATGCCTTCATTGTACGTACCAACATTTTGTTATTGGCAGAGGAGAACGGGGGGGGGGGAGGAGGGGGAATTGAACTAATTACTGTAAGTCTGCTGTCATGGTAGGACTCTGGAACATCTGATCCAAGAAGTCAAGAAAGCTCCACCGAAGATGGATGATGGCACTCCAGAGGCTTCAATCTTCTCTTTTTGTTGGCTGCCTCCTTAACTATGATGGGCTACCAAGGGTGGGGGATGGCACACTCTGCATTTTTTTTTTTTTTAAAGTGCAATGGGTACTGCCATACTGGAAGACATGGCTGGTCCCACACCATTAGAAGAATCCTTTTTCTGTGTTTTCTTTGAACTAGAAAGAAAGGACACTTAAACACAGGACCCAGATAAGCAGGAGAACAGAGAAAAGAGGGGAAAACAGAAAAAGGCTTAGGGTTAGAGTTAGAGAAAAATACTCATCCTGCCAGGAATCTTCTTCCACCCTAAAGCATGTAAATGAAAGAAATGAAAGAGGGGAAATTGCTTACTATTGCTTACTATTTATTGCTTTGTACCTGCATGAAAAGTTTCACCTCCTTAAAGTCTTTCAAACAAGTACTTGGATCAGAGAAACCTCCATGGATTACGTAACATTATAAATGGGGGCTTGTAATTGTGGCAGTTTTAATGCGTTCCTGTTTCAATGGTATGAGGTTTGTGGACAGGGAAGTGCTGTTTCAAAGCAGCCAATGCCACTTCGGAAATGGAAAGATCATGCCACCATCTCCAATTTGCAATGTCTACTTTCCTCTCATTCTCCACTTGCTACGTCTTCCCGCTACATCTTCCAGAATCATGTTGGAGCAGAGCGCTAGAGTGGAGAGAAAATGGATTTCAAATGCAGAATAGTGGTCAACCTGTCATTAAAAGTTTGGTGATTTGACAGCATGGTAAGCGCAACAGCATGGGGAAATACTCTTAAATTATTCTTATTTTTTTTATTGGCGCAAATAGGAGAAAGGTATGCAATTTTAGGTGTGGATTAGGTATGAACAGTGTACAGATAGTCCTTGACTTAACAACCATTCATTTGATGACCATTTGAAGTTACAACAGCGCTGAAAAAAGGTGACTTATGACCGTTTTTCACACTTATGACCTTTGCAGCATCCCCATGCTCACATGATCAAAATTCGGGGTGCTAAGCAACTGTGTTTATGACAGTGGCACTCTCCCTGGGGTCATGTGATCACCATTTGTAATCTTCCCAGCTGGCTTCTGAGAAGCAAAGTCAATGGGAGAAGCCAGATTCACTTAACGTCTGCATGATTCACTTAACGACTGCAATTATTCACTTAACAACTGTGGCAAAACTCACAACGACTGTCTTGTTTAGCAACAGAAACTTTGGGCTCAATGGTAGTCATAACTTGAGGATTACCTATACTCAGGAGCATTTGGCAAATGAAACTGATTCGCTCTTTGTTTGGACAGAAACAGCAAACGCTGTCTAGCTCGTGGTTCTCTGCAAAATCCAAAGACTCACCAATATGTCCACACGCTCATATTTATGGTGCCCTGATATCTGAATAGATCTGAAAATAATCTAAACAGCCTGGATCAGTCTCTGGTGCGCATTGAACTGGTTTCAGAGGAATTAGAAGAGAAAAAACGTGGCCATCTGGAAGTGCTTCTGATACTTACAGAACAGAAGTAAGCTGGATTAATCTTTGTTATGCTTGGCATTTCTTCGCCCCCCCCCCCTTATTCCTTTTATTTTTTTGTTCATTTAGGAATCCTAGTAGCTTTCCTTTGTTTAGGATGTTGACCTTTGAGGACTAACACTCTTGTTGCCTGAATACAACCCTGCATTTACCAGAGGGAGGTTTCAGTAGATTGTCATCATCAACTTCAGATGACCAATTGCGCTGGCTAGCTGGCACAGCTCCATTTGCGGTAGGACTTCATATGAATGTTTAGCATGAAAAACAAGGAAATGAAAGCCAACGTCTCTTTTTGTAGGTCCTGAAACATTTTGGGTACCATTTCCTGCCATTTTGAAGTGGTAACTCAAAGTGACACGAAGAGTCTAAAATAGATTAAATAAACATAAATTAATAAGCTCTACAAACTGTTCCTGTTCTAAACAAAACCAAAACCAAAAATACCCCAAACCAGCAATAGATCTCTTTATTTACTCTTTCTGCATGGATGACACAGTCACAATTCAGTGGCTCACCTCTTAATATAGAAAAAAGTATATTGTCCCGTTGTTGAAGATAACATTACTACAGCCATCAGGTAGAACAAAAAAAAAACAATTTTTATTCTCAGCTGTTGAAGTAAAGAACTTGAATGCTGCTCTGGAGATACGAATTCCTGAATTCTGCCTTTGGGAAGGTTCTAGATGAGACATTTTTTCTTTTTCTATTTGACACATGTTTGCAATCTATTACATTTCCTTTTAATGCTGAACCCATTGGAAGACTTAAATTCATATGGAAACATCGCTGACATAAATTAGTGGCCAGCCACCTTTTATACCCTTGTTATTGTTATATAATATTGATCTGCTAATGTATAATGAAAGAAGACACTCAAGAGAAACATTCAAGCAATAGGGAGCCCAGAGAGGCATCGAAGTGGGAACTTGCAAATTTTATTTGCAGATATTTGTATATATAGTTGCAGGTGTGACAGCCATTTTCTTAAGAAAACAAATGTACACCTAGACTTTGATGTCACATATTGATTTCATTGTGCTTGCATGTGAAAATATATATTTCAGAGAAGGATATAGGATTCTATTTCTCTACACACACACACACACACACACTTTCCCCATGACTGCATTTTGCCTGTTTTGTCATCAAAGTCACCAGTCCAATTTATTTCAGACAGAAGCTCTGTTGCCCATCTGTTTCCAGGAGGGTACAGTTGAAGAATCACAGGACCACCTTTTGAACAAAATTCTTTAGCAAATCTTGGAGGACTAGGCAGAGAGGAGAGGGAGTACTTGTAAGTAGAAGTCAGCATGGCATTCTCAAGAACAAGTCTTGCCAGGCTAATCTCATTTTTGATTTTTAAAAAAATTAATTTCCTAACAGTAGGTTTAGGAATGCTGCAGACTAGTATCCTGGTTTCAATCAAATATTGATAAAATACTCTATGACATTGTCATTAGCAAATGACTTAAGTAGGTTAGATGACATGAGAAGAGGATCATCTCTGGCTTGAAAACATACATAATTAGCATTTATCAACAGCCCTTCTTGAAAAAAGGGTGAGATTCGATTGAGGTGCTCAAACCTGGACCCAGTTCTCTTCAACATGGTTTATGAGCTGGATGAAAAACATGAAGGAGATGTCTATCCAGCTATAGCTGATAGGTGGCATAACTAATACATTAGAAGACAGCAATAAAATTCAAAATAATTGTGTTAGAAAAATGACTGAAAAGAAGACAATGAAATGTAAGATACAAATACAGAATTCTTTACTTCAATTCTGCACAAATATAGGATGGGGAGTGTTTGTTCTAGGAATAATATACATGAATAGCAATAGCACTTAGATTTTTATACCACTCCATAGTGCTTTATAGCATGCTCCGGGCAGTTTATAATGTCAACATATTGCCTCCAACAATCTGGGTTTTCATTTTACTGACCTCGGAAGGATGGAAGGCTGAGTCAACCTTGAGCCCTGTCAGGATCAAACTCTTGGCTGTGGGCAGAGTTACCCTGCAATACTGTATTCTAACCACTGCACCACCACAGCTCCATACAATCTGGTAGCAGTAGCAGATAGCAGTAGCAGATCACAACCTGAGTATGAGTGATGTGCCCACCCCCCAATCAATGCAGTGCTAACTTTGGATCAGATCATAGAAAACAATTCAGATAAACTAGAATGAATAAAAAAAGATAACAAGAAAGATTAATAGATGGGATACCAAGTCCAATGAGGAAAGCCTGAAGGAACTGGGTATATAGTGAAATATGATACTAAGGGAAGAAGATACAATATCACTCTGGACTATGACACGAAAGAAAACTGTGATCTATTCTTAAAGGGCATGATGTGGAGTAATGGTTTTATGTCACAGGAAAAAGGTTTCTGATTAAATGTCAGGACAACATTGCTAATTATAAGAGCAGTTAAATAGAGGGAAGTGGTTGGCTGTTTTTTGTTGGATATGATCTAGTAGAGTTTGGACAGCCATCTGTTAGAGATATTTAATTTGGAGTTTGGCATTGAATAAGAAGCTGGACTCAGTAATATAGCTAGTTCCTTCCAACCCTGTGATTCTGTGGGTACTTCCAATCTGTTGTGGTTATCACTTCCATTTCCATAGAAGGGTTTGAAGTCAACTATTAATCATCTTCTTTGCTACAACTTCAAAACACTGAGAAAAACATGAGCTAATTGTGAGGCAATTAGTGGCCCCTCCAGCTGACCTACTGGAGAGTAAAAAACAACTCAAAACAGTGCATATTTCAGTCCCCCACCTGCGTGTGTGTTTTGATTTCATTTTGGTTGCATTTCTCTAGGAGTCCCCAAAATGTCAGTGCAATTGCCAAGATTCTATTCATCTGCTGCCTTTTAAATGCCTGTGAAATAACAGCATTTTGGCAAGATGCTATAGGGAGTATGGAGAGACTGTGTTGAGCCTAGTACCCAAGAGTGATGTGAGATTTCCAACCAATAGCAAATCAGCCTCTCCACAGGTTCTGTAAAGCTTCAGCATCTCAGAATTAATTATACATTAAGTGGCAGCACAATTGCACTGGAAAAACATCAGTTCAGCAGATGAAGATAAATGGCATGTAGAGGCGCCCTATGAGGGTATGCCACAGAAATGCAACCAACTCTATTGTAATTTTAGATAAGATGCTGGGTAAATAATGTAGACTGACCTCTTAGTTTTCCTAACTTAGAACTTGAGGGAAAACCTTCTCTGTAATCTTTTTTCCCCTCTCTACCTTCTTCAGCTCTACTATCACTGTTGTCTAAAGATTTCCTGTTTCCTTAAAATAGTTTGTCCTCTCTCCTTTATCTTAGCTGCAGTAATGATAGTACAGCCAGTATGGTGTAGTGATTAAGGCATCAGGCTAGAAACTGGGAGACTGTGAGTTCTCGTCCAGCCTTGAGCATAAAGCCAACTCCGTGTCCTTGGGTCAGTCACTCTTTCATCTTAAAGGCAATGACAAGCCACTTCTGAAATCTTGCCAAGAAAACTGCAAGGCCTTGTCCAGACAGTCACCAGGAGAGAAAGAGAAGGAGAAGGAAAAAGAGAAAGAGAAGGTAGTAATGAAAATAGAGAAGAGCATCATTTGAAGAAGGTGCAAGCTAAGGATTGGGTTTTTTTTTCTTATTGATTTCAAAATCACTCTGGGAAATTCTGCATTCAATTAGGATCTTTGCCTTCTTGTTGTCTAGCAATCAGAATGAGTTGGTTCAATTGCTTCCTTTAAATTTTATGAAACTGTTGAAGGAAAAGTCTTCATCATGGTTCAGTCCAAGCCGGGAATAAACAACATGACAACTGCTTTAGAAAGAAGGTTGCAGTTTATTGAAGAGGAGAGCCAGACAGGAAGATGGCTCTGGAAGAAAACAGAGAGAGCACATGTAGGGAGTAGGTTTTTATACCCCCTGGGGCTCTTGAGGTTGTTTCCTATTCCTGTTTGAGGCTTTGTATTTCCTGTGTCATGTATTCTGACCTGAGTCTGAGTGTGCCCCTTTGGCATCTGTGAGTTAATCCTATTATGTCCTGTCTTAGAGTTTGGGTGGGGTGTGTAGATTTTAGGTGTCTTTGGCTTCTTAATCTTCTAGTTGGGGGCCTCCAACCTTCCTGGATTATTTACATCTGCATTTCTACAGAGCTGGTTTCTGCTTGGGGGAGGGAGACTTGGGGCTATTAAGAAAACTGGGCATGCTTTTCTGCCTCTTTAAGATCCTTTGAGGAAATATATATTTCTGCCCTTTTAATATTTCCTTCTCTGGGGGGCTGACTTCCCACAAAACAAAATAGACAGCACATTCAAGAAAGGACAAATATTGATGCTTTCCCCAGAATGACACAGATGAGATACAGTATTGTCTGATTACCATCTTTTACCTCATTGTGAAAATATCATTGGAGACAAAAGATAGAAAATAAATAAGTAGATACTCTAAATGAAGAGCATCTTGTTTACACATTCCAGTTAACATTAGAGTTTGGGGGTGGTATCAGAGCCCTTCCAACTAAAGGAACACACATTAACACAGGGTGAAACAGGAAGGAACTCAGATGGCACATGAAGAGGCATTGTAGATTGTTTGTTCCCCAAGATGCATTTGAAGAATACAAGAAAACACTACTTTAAAATATGGACAGTTGAAGAAAAAGTTGGTGGCCTCCATGATGAATTAAGAATGAGAAGACAGCTGTTTTGTGAGGATAGGTCTTCTAGAACTGGCTAGCAGGAATGACAGGAATGGGGTTCAACTACCAACAGAGTTCATTACATGAGCACTCCAGATTTCACAGAACATGAACAGAGATATTTTGGTTTTTCTGTTACTTCCTTAGAAGTAGAATTGGAATACTCTATCTCATGAGTTGCCATCAAGATGCTATCAAGACGTTCCTCAGCATCTGCTAGTTTAACCCAGCTTTCTCCATTCTAATGTCATGTGGTTTAGAATTATGATTCCAAACATTCCCCAGTCACATGACTGGCTGGTGAATTCTGGGATTTGCTGTTCTAGCACATCTGGAGAGCACTAGTTTGGAGAAGACTGACCTAGAATTCTCTATTTATCATGCATTTTGAAGGTTGTTTTGAAGCTAAATGGAAACCATGCTTCTCATCAATCTTATAAGACCGTTTATATGAATTAAAATGTAAATCACTCCTTGGAGATTTTTATATTTTCCAAAAATAGCTCCCAAACCTCTGGCAGCATTGACATTGCCAGAATTTCCATGGGAAGCCTTATTGGTATGGAAGGGTTGATGCCAGTCAGTGGACCAATAATGGCAGTTCAGACCTTCTCGGCTTCCTGTTTCAGCTGATTTGTGGCAGAGATCTTTTTCTGGGGTGGGGTGAGCAGAAGTTATTAAGTGTTTGGAATGAAATCATGTTCCCAAGTTCAGGAAGAGATCACCAAATCTTTTTTTAAAACATTTTGAAAATATGCCTCACCAGAGACTTTTAAGAAAACCCAATGGTCTTGGACCAAGATGTGAAGTCCCACCACAAAAAGAAAACTGGGAATAGAAAGCAAAAACAAAAGGAAAAAAGTTGTCATCTAAAAATGGGTGTTGGGCAGAATGGCTATTTACACATCACCAGGAAAGAGAAAATACATTGCCTGCCAAAGAAAGAAATGTTGATTGAATAATAATAATCTATATTTCTTTTAAAATTTATATTAGTTGATTGCAATATAAAATACAAATAGAAATAAGAAAAAAAGGGAAGAGGGGAAAGAAGTGTAAAGTAAAAAGAAAAAGAAGCAGTGATTTCTGACATATAGGCTTCTGAGATCGGTCTGTAATTTTTCATTAAAGTCCTATCTTGACTTTCCCTTGGCAATAGGACAATATTGGTTTTGTTCCAAGACTGAGGCATCTTAGATCCCTGCAAAATAGAATTTATTACCTCCTTAAGTGGTTTTAAGACTTGGTCTTCAAAACATTCATAATATTGACTTGGATGTCCATCTGATGCTAATAATAATTTATATCTCTTTATGCGTATAGAATTAAATTGAAACAGGATACTTTTCACCACAACAGAGAAGAGCAGGACTGTGTCCTGAACTGTGCCTTGTTTAGTATTATGCTGAATTTTCAAGTTTTGTTACTGCATTGTCCTGGTTCCCATGTTATGCTTTATTTCAAAGGAAGCCATGGTATCCTGTTCACTAAGGGTGCTTGCAGAAAGTAGGTCAGAATATCAGCATGGTGGCCACATCTACGCAATCAAAGCCAAACCTCTTTGTTACACGTCGCAATACATGTAAATATGAGTGGGACTTTGATCACATGACAGAGTATCTTGACTTTTTTTTTAATCCCCTTTCAATTTACAGTAATGGGCTTTTATTAGAGCTTCAATGTGCTTGCTCTCAGTTTCTATCTTCCTCTCCTTTTCCATTCCCATCTATCTTTATTTTGCACTTCAATTATAGGTTGAGTGCAAATTAACCTTTAAAATTCAATGTGCCCAATTTGTTATGGCAACTTCAAGATTTCACCGTCACATCTTTAGTTAGTTATCCATATTTTGCCTCCTTTTCATCCATTTCTCCCTCTAAATGGGTGACAATCCATTAAGATACAAAGGCTCAGATTAAAAAAAAAGTGCCTTAATTACATTTCACAAGCTTAATATGAAAGTTGTAATGTCATCAGTCCTGGCTATTGCACGGCTCCTATTTATTTCCTTACATGCCTGAGATCTGTTAATTAAATTAAGCACAAAATTCCTGGGGCACCTCCAAAATGACACAGAAAAGATATATAGGAAGCTGTTGTAAGGAAACACATCATATTCTCATGCAATGTTTATATGGAGAATGGAATTGTAACGGGGAATTTCATGATGGGGGACAAAGGCTGGAGTTATGTGGGCAACAGCAGGGCTGCCTCTTACATTCCAGTGGTCCCATCACTTTGGCCTTCAGTATCTATGGACAGAAGCCATACGAACCTCCTTATTTACTCTGTGTAGTTCTGCATTTTAAACAAATAAGGACTCTAAAAAGGAGAAAAGGGGACAGCCTTTTGAGGCTATTTGGGGTTAAAAAAATATCCAATATTTGAGCCCAGACACATGACATCTAATGTGTAAAATGGCTCTCTAAGTCTGCATATCCCAGATTTCATTGGCTTTCTGATATATACATATAAAAACGTCTATCTGGGAAATGAAATCAACATTACTTCTGGCAAGCCATTTCTTCTTCATTATGGAATAATATAGACATCACTTCTGTAGATGAACGTCTGATGCTTGTGTTGATTGTCCCAAAGCACCACAAGCAAATGGAAGGAAAGTAGTTATGTATTCCTGCTGGAAAGTATATTTAAAGCCATATTCTTCAGAAAAAAAAGCTCCCTCAAGTACATCATGCCAGGAAAAAAAAGGCTTTTTGGAGGCCTTGGACTTTGGTGAGATATTATGGTATCTCTCACTTTGAAATAGCATTTTGATATTGCTCTGACTTTGGAGAGAAACCAGAATGTTCAAGAATATGGTTTTTTTTAAAAATGCAGAAAAGAAGTTTTTTTTCTTCTCTTTTCATGGTGATGGGAGTATTTTAAAATCTTTCAGAACTTCATTTCCACAAGAAGAATTATCTGGTTTGAGGCCTTGACATCTCCCTTCCCAGTTGTGAACACAACCAGTGATACCCACTAACAGGGATATCTGGGGGAAAAGCTGCTACTCACTCTAACGGAGCAACAAAAGAACATGTATTAAAGTTATGCGCCTCAACTGTGATTCTTTTTTTAAAAAACATATTGCTAACAATTAATGAAGTATTTTTGCACTAGAAAGCATTTCTTACAGGCTTACAGGATAGTGCTACAAAGCATAGTTCTTCCTAGAGAATTTTATTTCAGTACAGACCTGCCATTCCTAATAAGGTTGGTCTTTTTTGTCTTTTTAACGGTATAGATACTACTTAGATCTGTAGACATAGCAGGCAAGAACATCTAATAACATACAAAGCTAATCCACTACTTCTAGTATATTGAGCTACTGTTTGGTTGGGTTCTTACAACCCAAGTAGCTGCATCTGCACAATATGCTAAGCGTTGTTAGCCAGTTGATTTGTGTTTTGCATTTCTAACCTAACATTTGAATCTAGCCTGTTAGTTTATAAAAATGGGTTAATTCAATAACCAGATTGTTGTGTGTGCAGTGTTTATGTCAGTAGAATAAATTAGCTCATTTACAGGTCCAGGGTCAGTCTCATTTTGTTATGTTATCTTTTTCTGAAGATCTGCAAGGAGTTCAGAGAATGGAGGCTCCCCTGCCTTGACAAAGAAATAGTTTTTATGATTCTTAGAGAAGATCAATCAGAGTCGCTATGCTAGATTAATTTAGAAGATGTCCCAGGGGCCACCAGTTTCCCGGACTTGCAGGTTGCTGTTAATACTTGCACCTGGGAGAGAAAACCTTTGCCAGCACATCTGTCCACAAATGTGTTAAGTGTTTTTTTTTTAACCAAATGGTAGTTAAATGTAGAAAGCGCCAGCAACAACATGCTCTTTGTAACACCAAAAGAAACAGTGCTTGGAATTAGTGGGATTAGGAATTTCCCCTTAAATAACTTTTATTTCTGAGTTACTCTAATCTGAAATAGTAGAGATGACTATAGCTGGAAAACTGATGTAGTCAAGAATAAGATTCATGGAATTATTAATACTTATTGTTCAACAGTTTTATTCTATATATATATATTTTGTGGAAGAGTTTGCAGGATTGAAAAGTAATTTTGAAGAAAATGAAACTAATATTCTAAGCAAGCAAAATGTTTTGTGGAAACAGGATACAGGATCGGAACCATGTAGTAGAAGACTTTATCACCTGAGCAGGGGGTTGGACTAGATGACCTCCAAGGTCCCTTCCAACTTCTTTATCATTATCATTATCATTATCATTATCATTTTGAATAGACTTTGCACTTGCCAGGGTCTGGAAACTTACTGGTAACTGCTACAGCAACCGCAACATGGTACTGTGATGCTGTGACAGCCAATCCCTTCAGCATCTGGGCTGCTACATTCAGTTACATGTTCTGAATCATTTTCAAAGGCAGCCCAATGCAGAGATTTTGCAAAGTAGTTTTATCAGTGGTGGTAAGGGTACAGGTTACTGTTGGAAGAACAAGTTCCTGGGGCTGAAAATATCATTTTTGAGAGACTTGCTTTTTTCTACTGGTGAAAATCCTTGTTTAAGGAGATTTAGAGTGCTTACTTTCACCCTTATTTAATGTTTAAACTTAGAATTGCATTGACCCACATGGGCCTGTTCTTCTCACTTTTAGTGCTTTGATCTAAGGATGCTTTGAAGGTGTTTCAGAGAGAATTATACGAGTGAAGTGAATAAGTTTGCTGCGCTGAGGCAATATATCCATTTTCATTCTAATTTATATATTTTTTTAACTTAAACATGTACTGGTGTTTTGTTACCAGATTTCAGGAGCAGGATCTCAGGTGCTTTGGGGGCTACAAATGGACACCAGAGGACCCCATGAGGCAATAGGATATTAATCCCTAAGGTCTCCTATTTCTTTTGATGAGTTACTGTCACCCCAATCAGTTTTGCTTCAGAGGCTCCTCCCACCCCACCCCACCCCAAGCCAAGTGATGAGTAACCTGAGCTAACTATATTAACATAAGCTAACACTTGTGACAGCAAAACCCAAAAGTATCTCCCTCTTGGAACATTAACTGCTTGGTACAATGATTTAACAGTCTGAGCTTTTGCGTGTCATCTCACATTTGCTGTCTGAAGCAATCTACTCACAATGCCCAATGCAGGGAACTCTCCAAGGCTCTGTTCAGGTTTTACTTACACAAAAGAGTAAGAGGAATGCTAGCAGCTGTGTTGCTGCACACTTTGCCCTATTCCTGAGTTGTTATGGCTCTTTCTGAGCAAAACTATTTTTATGCCATTCAAATACGGTGATGAGAGACAATGAAGATTTTCTGTTTACACATCTGTGAGAGGCACAAGGATTTCCCAGAAAGAAAAAGAAGCTGGCAACCAAATCAATTACCTAAGTTTTATTTTTCTTTCTCCAGCTTGAAGAGGGAGCTTTCCTTGCCATTCATATCCTAGCTCTGAAATGTTTATATTTTCTCCACTAGATGTCCTTCTCTGTGTAAAAAAGGTGCATTCAGAAATGAGACGAACACGAATGATGTTTAAATGAAAGAGATTGTTAGAAAACTGTTCTTTGGTTTGAATATTTTTCTAGTCTTCAAAGCTGATCAGCAGAGAATTACTTCATAAGAGGAAAATATCAGTACAACATATAGCGTATATTGCATACTTTTGTAGATTAGTTTGGCAATATTGATGAACAAAATAATGGAAGAAAGGCCAATTTCCTGCTGATTGAGTTAAAATGCTACCTGTTCCTCCTTGTGCCCAAAGAGAACAAAACCATGATAAAAATGACTATTCAGCCTTTATGCCAATCCCTGACTTGCCTTTGTTGTGACTCTGCATCAAATTGTACTGTTAACGATAATCTTGTTAAATGATTTTTGTAGCTAAGATTGATAGGAGTCTTAGAAATGTCAATTCCTGACCTGGAGAGACTGTCAATATTTTAAATTTGAAGGGAAGGTCTATATGTAATTGTCTAAATAATAGGAAGGTACATTTTGGCTCAACATTAAGTATAAACATCAGGTGGTTAGGGAAAGGTGACAATGCAGCCACTTACTTGAAGATTGGTAGGTTCCCCATTATTTGAGAATTTAAAGCAGAGGCGCTAGATGTCTGATAAAGATGCTACAGTTCTGGATTTCTTTTATCATGCAGTGGTTGGACTTGATGATGTACAACAAAGACATTTGTGAAATGCTATGAAATATACTGAACCAAGTTTTAATTCAGAGATTGTTAATTGAGGCCCTAAATTCCTCCTCTGCCCCTAATCTGAGTCACTCAGTATTTTTCAGCCATCAGGGGTCTTTAAAGTGAAAGAAATAGCAAAAGTTTTACATTCTAAACCAGGGGTCTTCAAACTTGGCCCTTTTATGACTTGTGGACTTCAAGTCCCAGAATTCCTCAGCCAGGCACGCTGGCTGAGGAATTCTGGGAGTTGAAGTCCACAAGTCATAAAAGGGCCAAGTTTGAAGACCCCTGTTCTAAACCCAACTTGTAAATTTTGGAATATGTATAATTTTGGTTGAATTTAACCAAAATGCATTTTTATCCTCCTTAGAATTGGCACCTCTCTGCTTCAACTGCTATACATCTCTCCATCACTTCTACAGTGAGTTGGTCCTGATCCTGGTCAGAAATAGGAAAATATGTTGCCCAAGAAAAGAACTGAAACTGATAGATGTTATCTCTTGTCAGAGCCTGGCAACACTAAGACATCTTGTACCTTTTCCCCACAGTTCGCTTTTTGACTTCTGCTTGCCATCAGTTGTAGAAAATGCAGGAGCCAGAAAGTTGCCAATCACCACATTCCTCCTTATTCTGATTTTCTTTTAAAAGATTTGAAAAGCAAAAGGAAACTTATATCCAAAGCAGACCTGACTTGACTTTTAGAAAACGAAGCCTCAAAAGAATGGAGTTTTGTAGAATCAAAACCACACCTGATTTTTCCATCAAACCCCCTAAATGTTCATATTTTGGCATTAAAAACCATGAAGTGCCTGCAGGATGGAAGTAGTAATTTATCATTTCTCTGCAATACAAAACAAGGCTTCTCCACGATGTCCAATTTCCTTTCAATAGAGGAATTAGTGGTTTTGTTGGTTTTGGGCACTAATCAAAATGTAAGGCTATTAAAATAAAAAAGAAGTACTCTTGGGTGTTCCTATAAAGCGAACATAAAAATACTGTCCATCCCCAAATATTTAAGAGTAGCTTCTCAGTTATTTTTTAAAAAAATGTGTCTTGAAGTTTTACAAATACAATTGATTTCAACTGAATAAATCTGCATATAGTTGTGGTAAACTCTGGCTGTGATTCTGGGATGCGGGTGGGATGGAAGACATGAAAATATTAGATAATCTTTCAAATACTGCCTGAGTTGCAGTTTATAAGGGTTCTGTTTTTCTTGGTTAATTTTCTACTTTTTTTTTCAGTGTTGGCTCATTAAATAGTTTTGGTCACAAAACATGCAAACTGAGCTGTTAGACTGACTTTCCTGTAAATGTATACATGCTAGAGTTTGATGAAGTTGAAATATGTCATTACAAGTCAGAGTTTGGCACAGGTTTTAGTCTGGAAATAGTACTAATTACCAGTCCTTCTTCTGACCAATCACCAAGATGGTGTATTGGATTGTATATGTATTGGGATTCTTTATGAACATAGCCCAAATTGGTGCTTCTGACTACACCATGGCAAATATTGAAGGCATCTCATCACGGGTTAACATCAAACAGATAAGGTTTCATCAAATTATTCTATAATGGGAAAATATCAGAAAGAGTCTGGTAGTACCTTTTTCTACACCACTTTAGTAATTTCTATGCAACTGATGAAGTGAGTTGCAGCTCATGAAAGCTTCTACCTTTAAATAAAATGTATCCATCAGAAAAGGTACTACCAGACTTCTTCTGATTCAGTGCATGATATAGGACATAAGAAAATCTTTTCCATCTGGCCCATTTTGCCTGCTTCAGAAGATTTTAGGAATGGATTTTTCTGAGATATATCTAAAGATGCAACAAAAGAAGTCACTGAATAAATTGAACACAGAGACCTGCATTCTACAATCAATTCTCCAGTGACTGCAACCTCTCTGGCTTCCATATTTCAATTCAATCACAAGGATAAACTTCAGAAAAGAGCAAATGTCTATGGAGATTCTCAGTCATCCAGGTCATGGTGTCCCAAAGGTGCTTTTTCAAAAGGCAACTGGACTTCCTTTGTTTTTCTTTAAAGACATTTCCTTTCTCATAGAAGAAGTTTCTTCAGTTCTGACTGGATAGTAAAGAATGGAAGGATTTATATTCCTTGCAGTCATCTGGTTGTTTGCACTCTTTCTGAGAATTGTTGAGGCCATTTGGAGGTTTATCTGTGCCCTCAGCAGTTCCAAGAAGGTTCCACACCCATTTGCACTATTCAGATAATCCTGAGGGCACAGATAAACCTCCAAGTGGCCTCAACAATTCTCAGAAAGAGTGCTAATGATCAGATAACTGCAAGATATATAAATCCTTCCATTCTCCACCATTTAGTCAGAACTGAAGAAGCTTCTTGAATGAGAAGTGAAACGTCTTCAAGGAAAAAAAAAAAGTCCAGCTGCCTTTTGAAAAAGCATCTTTGATTCAGGAAGGTGAACTTTCAGAAGTGGTAGTATTGTCACCACTGATAGGACTGCTGCCAGTGATAGTAAATTTCTCCTTCTGCTTGATAAATTGGGAGACACATTCCACCCAAGTTCTCTGCCTACAGACTTGATGGAAAATTTCAGAACTTTGATAGAGAGCTTTAAATAAAACTGAATGGGTAAATAATAAAGGATTTTTCTTTTAATGTGTGCAACAAATTAGCTACTTGGGAAATAAGATAGTTGAACTAAGATATAGAAGGCATAGCTATACATAATTAATCAAACAATTAAGCAACAAATGGGCAGAAAAATTGTTTAAAGAAACACCTGCCTATATTTTTTTCCTGCCAGTGTTACTCTACTGATCTAATTACTTCTAGGATTTTTAGTCAGAGGACAATCAGGAAATCTCCTTCAGTCATTTTTCTCAGGACTTGCAGCCAATTGAGATTATGGAAAAAAGAAACAGCCTGAACCCTACCCTTTCCCATTTGAGAGGACAGTGGCACTTAGAAGTAGAAAATACTTCAGACAACCCACAAACCCTTAATTCATCCTATAACTACGAAGCAAAAGTTTGCAGTCAGTTTGTAGATGTCATTCATTACTGCTCCACTTTTATTCCACTAGGTATTTTTTTATCTTCTGGGTTTAACAGAATAACAGCAATGTGGATAGCCTTAATTTCTGTAAATTGATGCAAAAGTGGTAAGATTTAGAAAAGAATTTGTTAGCAATAAAGTTTACTTCAGGATTTTTTCCCATATCTATAAGAGCCAGAGGAGTGACAGTAATATTAGACTGATTTACAAGCCTCCGATCTTACATTATTACATTATTAGACTTTTGCAGTAAATAAGTCATTTGCAATAGAGATTGGTAATGTGGTCAGCAATGCATGTTGTTAGTTACTGATTTGCTGAGTAGCATTTTAACTCAAGTGAAGAAGAGCTCCTGGTTGACTGTATGTCATAGGAACATGGGCTATACTTCTCTAGAATCAAATAAACCCTCCGTATATACATGCACTGATCTAAGGACAAACAGTTTGCTAGAAAATATTAACAGATAATCCCTTGCTTTGAATTCATCCAAGTTTGCCATTGCTCCTGATGAAAACTTGAAAAATTCCAAAGAACTCTGGGAATATTCACCAGAAATGCCCCAGGGAATTTGTGTAGCTTCTCCCTCCCAAGGCCTTTTACAAAATATTGATCATTGTTGTTAAAGTTGATCAGAAAAGAAAAGAGGAAGGGGAAAACAAGCCCTTTTAAAAACCCAATTCAGCTTAATCGGGAGTAAAAAGTGATTTTTGGTGGGGCTTTTTTGGGCCAGGGGGGAGGAGCCTTCCTGTTTGAATATTTATTGCATCCCATTACTTAATAGTAAAAATCAATCAATACATGTGACAAGTATGTGGTCTCTTTTGTATTAAATTTAGTGCATTAAAAACAGACAGAAGAAAATAGACAAATAATTCTTCATATTTTTGACTATTTCAATCCAAAACATGCACAATTTCTTTTTAGTCTCCCCTACTTTCGACAGCAGAAAAATGAACCCCATGAAAAATCTCCCAAGAGAGAGATTTTTTAAAATGATCCCAGTAATTTCTTTATCATCCTGCATTCCTAGTCATCTTAAACCCACAAATTAATAAAAATGACCATTTCAGGAGAAGTTTTTACCTTGTTCCCCCTATAACTGACCTTTTAATTTTCTCTTCTAGTTCTACTTTTCTTTCTTCTATTGGCTTCTAAATATTGTTTGGGGATTAAAAATAGTGAATTCTCAAAATGATTGCTCCCAGCTTGTTGTGCTGTATTTTATTTATATCCCCCTTGTTTGTGTTAAATATGCATTCTATTAGCAGTTATTTATTGTAGTTTGGAATCTTTGGCTGTTTGGTGAAATGAAATCAATCAGGTATATGTCTTAGTATAATGTACATTAAAATGAAAGGAAGCTGTTTAACAAAAACTGTTACATTCTGCAACTCTCTTTTATCTCCTTTTAAACTGTTATGCCCTTAATCCTTGGTTCTATCAAGATTGACAAGGATGAAACTCAATATGCTTTCTTGGAGAAAAGACTATCAATTCTGCAGTCTCTTGGGGTGAGGCTTGCCTTCATCCATCCAGGTAGAACCTCTATTTTCACATAGTGACAAAAGGGTTAGAAGTCCCCTGAATAACACGGTAACTTCTTATGGGTAGAGCTAACCATTTCTGGTTAGTTGCTGTTCAGGGTCATAGGTCCCATACCTGACGGGTGCAGGGAGACTGCCCAAAGTAGAATGACTCTGGTGCAGAGGCATCAGAATCTCAGGATTCTTATCAACACTCACCTAATGGTGCGGCATTGATGAAGTGCATCAGATTACAGTTACAATAAAGGGTACTGTAGCTTGTTCCTTGGTTAAACAGGGAAATTTTAAAAAGTAAAGGTAAAGGAATCCCTGTGGATTTTACTTCGCTAATCGTTGCTGACTATAAGGGGCGGTGTTCATCTCTGTTTCAAGACCATTGAGCCAGCGCTGTCTGAAGACATTTCTGCGGTCAAATAGCGAGCATGATGTCACGGCATGCTGTTACCATGGTAAATAAGTAGTGAGGATGGGAACTCAATCTGTAGCATGGCGCTTGGGTCTCAAACCTGGGCTGCTGGCTTTCCAGCTGACAAGCCCAGCATCTTAACCGCTGAGCCACCACCCTGCCCCAAAACAAACAGGGAAATATTAACAATAAAATACCTAAGGATAGCTATAAGCTCCCTCAGGTATGAACTGGAAATGAAATGAAGGTAATATCATGAGAATATGGCAGAAAAAAAAGGCTGTTGGGGCATGTTTGTGCCATTGGTTAGATGCAAGCACAAAAAGGCTTTCTGTGAGCGTCTGATACCATAGAAGAATACACATTCTTGCCTTAATTACAGGTTTGTACAATACACTAAACCAGGGGTAGGCAACCTTGGCTCTTTTATGACTCGTGGACTTCAACTCCCAGAATTCCTGAGCCAGCCATGCTGGCTCAGGAATTCTGGGAGTTGAAGTCCACGAGTCATAAAAGAGCCAAGGTTGCCTACCCCTGCACTAAACCATAATATCATTTGGTTTTGGCTTAATGTATGCACCAGTCTATTATGGTTTGTAAACCATAGTTTATTCCTTAATGTGATGTATAAACCCAACCAGAGGCAGTTAATTCAACAAGGCACAAGCCCATAGTTTAGTATGCTATATAAACCAGGTCACAGCATATTTCCAACTAGCAGGTAAGTTTCTTTAACCAAAAAGTCATTAATAGTAACTTACTTTTCTATACTTACACTTTTCAGTAGCCTGGGAGTAAGGTCAAATAATTCACTAGAGTGTAATATATTAGCATGGATAAGAACTGTGGTGAGTTATGTCATAAATATAATTTTATAAAGATGTAAACAGTAGGAAGTGGTTCTTCTGACATGAGGAAACTTTACTTGGAGTGGCTTGGATATAATGCAAAATTTTGTGGATTCCCTCCAAATTGGATTGTTTCAAAGCTGAGTTTCCTTTAATATACGTAGCTTCTTTCTTTCTCTTTTGTTCCATTTAGGTTTTAAAATTGCAGATGCCACAAGAAATATTGTTCTTGTGGCACATCCAGGCCAAACAGAAGCAGGAAGTAATATAAATCTTTTAATAAATCATGTTTTCATGAAAATTCCATCTCCACTTTTCAAACCCAGGAGGTTTGCATAAACATCCCTTTTAGTGCATGTAAAACTGAACCAAACTTCTCAACCTGTAAAAGGCAAAGATGGAGAAACCAGACCAAAGCTGTAGGGAGCACTGTGCTAGGGCAATGCAGGAATACCAGAATCTTCTATTTGGTGGCAGGTCTAATTGCTGTAAAATGTCCTATGTACATGGTTATGGAAATTCAGGGCATTTAAAGACAGACTGGAGAACTATTAGAAAAACAAATAAAGCTTATTTCAATTCATTGTGCAGATTATACTGTACAAATAAGTCAATGCTGTGTTTCAATAGTTACCTGAGAGTTAGTGCAAAATAAGCTATTATTCCTATGCATGAATAAGCCAGCACAGTTAACCTCCAGCACCATTATTTAATTCTGGGTTGCTATTAAATAGATCTTCAACCTACATTGAATAAGTCTCAAACTGACCACTTTCAAGAAACTAATCCAGTCTTTCCCATGGACAAACTAAATGGGAATTCTAGGAAGCTGTTTTGTAGATTGTAGAAAGTTGAGCTAATCAGGTGCTTTAATAAAATGAAGACAGTGAGCTTAGTAAGGTAGTAATCTCTTTATGAAGGGGAGAATGGAGAGCATTGCTCTCTATTAATTCCCAAATCACCTTCAAAGTGGCCTCAAGGGGTATTATTCTGCTCCACATTTGAAGCATAGTTCCCCCCATTATATTGCCGTGAGTACTTTTGTCCATTCAGATTAGGGCACTTCATTATATGGAGGTACAACTTAGACGTGTCAATGAAAACATAAGAGTAAGTTAAATGCAGTGGAGATGGGGTACTTAAGAAGTGATACAGAAGAAGTAAAAGGTTTAAGAAGGAATGTACTGAAGGAAGATGGATTGAATAGCAAAGTGAGGAACAAGCCCGAGAGAATGAATGAACAAAGGAAGGAAGCATTAATGGGACAAGAAGAAGAAGACAACTCGGAAAGTCTTGGATAAAAAAAGTTGATGAAATCCTCAAAAAAAGTGAAAAGTTTTAAAGAACCAAAGACAATGCACAATGGTTTATTGAGACAGGCAACTGCAGAAATAAAACAAGATTAATATTCCAAATTGGCTAGTAAGGATAATTTGGAAAATGGTGGTTTATGTCTCAGTCTTGTATTACAGTGGCAAAACCACTTTGTGGAAATGAAATTAGCCAGCGTTACCACCATAACAACTACAAAGATTCTCAAAGTACATTTGTATGACAGGCAGCACTGCTGGAAAGACAAAAACAGGAAAAAATTCTAAGGTCTGATTGCCAAGCTGGAATTTCTTGCTTAAGTCAACAATTCCCTGTTACTTGTGGATTTAAAATTACACCCTTTGCAGTAATGTTCATTTTACTTTTGTGTGGGTTTGAGCTTTGAGGCATTAAAATCCACTGCCATTTTATATTATTTATAGGCTTATGCCTTCTTTGTCCTGGGGAATAAAGGTGATGTGCTCAGTTCAGCACCAAACTGGGAAATAGAATAATAATAAAAAAAACTTCTATCATAGGAGAAACTTGAACCAGAATCAAAGGCTTCCCCTCCCCCCAAATCTATCGATACATATTCCTGCACTACAATTCCAGATGTTGAGGTTTGTACAGTATGTTTGTGGATAAAGCAATTATTTGAATTCAGACCTCTCTTACTGCTGTCCAGATGGAAAAAAGCATGTGATTGGTCCCATACATATTCAAGTTACTATTTACATATCAACCTTTCTGTGATGGTTGCCAGACCAACTTACATTTCAGGTTCCTAGAATTTGCCAGCAAGCATAACAAAGGCCAAGAGATCTTGAAGCTGCTTTTCTATGCACATGCTCATTGGAGGTTGATGTATGTATGTATGTATGTGCATCTGTGTGTATGTATGCATTTATGTATATGCATCTGCATGTATGTATGTATGTATGTATGTATGTATGTATTGCATCTCTGTGTATGTACACACTATATTACAGTGGGGTGAATCTTTCTGTTCTTACAGATATGTGTTTTGTCTTCTTTATAAGTAGTATGATGAATATAAAAATGGTTTTGTTTTTTTTAATGCTTTTAATTTGATTTCTGGAAAAAAAATGTAATCCACTCTCACACTATCCATGTGATTCAAGAAGTCTATAAATCAAAAGAAATAAGAAAAAAATCACTTAAATCATAATGATTTTTTTTTGCAGTGAAATATTAGAAGGAATAAAGTATAATAATTTTGAAAGCAACAGAATTACAGAGTTGGAAGAGATCTTGGAGGTCTTCTAGTCCAACCCCCTGCTCAGGCAGGAAGCCCTATACCATTTCAGACAAATGGCTGTCCAATCTCTTCTTAAATCTTCCAGAGTTGGAGCATTCACAGCTTCTGGAGGCAAATTGTCCATTGATTAATTGTTCTAACTGTCAGGAAATTTCTCCTTAGTTCTAGGTTGCTTCTCTCCTTGATTAGTTTCCATCCATTGCTTCTTGTCCTGCCTTCAGGTGCTTTGGAGAATAGCTTGACTCCCTCTTCTTTGTGGCAACCCCTGAGATATTGCAACACAGCTATCACATCACCCTTAGTCCTTCTTTTTATTAAACTAGACATACCCAATTCCAGCAACTATTTTTTATATGTTTTAGCCTCTAGTCCCCTAATCATCTTTGTTGCTCTTCTCTGCACTCTTTCTAGAGTCTCAACATCTTTTTTACATCTTGGTGACCAAAACTGGATGCAGTATTCTAAGAGTAGCCTTACCAAGGCATTATAAAGTGGTATTAACACTTTGTGTGATCTTGACTCTATCCCTCTGTTAATGCAGCCTAGAACTGTGTTGGCTGTTTTGACAGCTGCAGCACACTGCTGGCTCATATTTAAGTGATTGTCCACTAGAACTTCAAGATCCCTCTCACAGTTATTACTATTGAGCCAGGTATCACCTATACTATACCTGTGCATTTGGTTTTTCTTGCCTAAATGTAGAACATTACTTTTCTCACCATTGGATTTCATTTTGTTAGATAGCACCCATTGTTCAAGACTGTCAAGATCTTTCTGTATCTTAAGCCTATCTTCTGGAGTGTTGGCTATTCCTGCCAACTTGGAGTTGTCTGCATATCTGATGAGTTCCCAATCTATCCCTTCATCCAAATCATTGATGAAGATGTTGAAGAGTATTGGGCCTAAAACAGAGCCTTGGGGAACCCCACTGCATACTTCTCTCCATGTAGATGCAGTTTCATTGAGGACTACACGTTGAGTGTGGTTGGTCAGCCAGTTACAAATCCATCTGGTGGTGATGCTGTCTAACCCACAAGTCATCCACTCCAAACTTGTGGTCTTTTAATCTGCATTTAATCTTTCCGTAATTTTAATCTGTTTTTATAATTATTTTTATATCTTTATTTTTTACTATAGCGTAAGTGGCCCAGAATCACCTTGAACTGTGAGAACTGTGTGGTTATAAATTAAATAAATCAATAAAATACATTTTAAACTTAAGGAGGGGATCCTTTAAGCATTTTTTCAGGCTACCCTGGAATTTTGGAAAACTGGGCTGCTTTAATGAATGAAAACAGTTTTATAAAAACCTTAAATGTGCATGGTCCTTTGAGAGAAATGGGTACAACAGTAAGAGTGCTTTAATGACTGCATTTTGCAACTGTGCTAATCTGAATAATCATTTCTGCTCACATGCAAATAACATACCTGCTACCCCTCAATAATAAATTTAGAAAAATTCTATCATTTTTATAGGAGCTCAAAGTGGCATGTATAACTCTCTCCTCCCATTTCCCCCATAAAACATTCCTGTGATGTAGATTAGGCTAAAGGAGAGTCAGTGGTTCAAAATCAGGGTGAGTAGGAAGTTGGGTTTTCCTGGTGCCAGCCCAACATATCAACCCAGACAACCCTAGACCGGTTTTGTAGGTATGCGCATATGTATATTTATTTCTCTTTAAGAAGAACATTCAAATGATATGGCTAAGCTGGAAAGTTACGCGTAAGTTTTTAAAAGGAGGTGAATAGTTTTACATTAAACATTTATGAAAACACCCGCCATCCAGATCATCTGTCTACAAAAAGTTAGGCTGATCTCTGCCATGTGAATGTCTTTTATCACCCTGAGTACAAAGGTTAAGCCTTTTCTTTCTCTTCCCTTTTCCTCCCCATATGAGTGAGGTTACTGTTATGGTCCCATATCGGTCTGAAAAAAAATCCAGGAGGCTTGTACGGTGAACTGTTTCAATAATCCGTTGTGTTTTTTGTGTTGAAAGGTTCTGATATTGTATTGCATGAGAAAGCAACAGTATATCTACCAGTATGAAACCCAACTGCCTGTTTGTAGTAATGCTTTGGTATAGAGAGTCTCACTGCAGAATAAGCTCAGTGAGGAACATTTTTCACTTACACAATTGTTAGCGTAACATTTCTCCATTTGAAAGCTTCTTTTGAAGTCCTTCTCCAAATAATAGTTCTAGCTGGCCTAAGATTTTTTCTTTATAATAATAGCCGAGCTATTAAAGCTTTCTTAAATAGTTGTTGAATTCAGTGCAAATATTTGGCCCCTTTTACTTAATTGTTCCAAAACAGAGTTCTGTTAAATGTTTTTTAAAAGTACCCGATTATGTTTTCAACTGTAATTGCTCTACAAGTATCATGGTACATATTGTATTTTATAGAGAAAAAGGGATAGGATTTTTTTTAATCAAGTAGAAGCCACTAATAAAATTAAAAGGTGAACTGTGTTGTACTATATCTGTGCTTGCATACTTCTTGAGATCTTCTATGGGAAGAAGAAAGAAAGACATAGTTTTTCATCATGAAATATATCTGCTAAATTAGAAAAGATCTCTAAATGAGATCTACTATTTATGGGAAAGCACTTGGTACCTGGTTCAATATTTAAGTAAGGAAGACATAAGTAACTCAACTGTATTCTATTTTCAGAAGGTTTCAGAAAATTAAATCACAGAGAGATTTAGCAATTGCAAGAATAAGAATTCTTGGATCAAGTATGTCATATTAAACATTGGTTTTATATTTCTGGCCTTTAGTATGGGCCACTGTGATGGCGATGAAATTTATTTCTTAGATTAGGTGGAGATATCAATATAATTCCACATACCCATGATAGAACTGCATCATTTTCAGTCTTCATTTTCTTCAAACATGTGAGGTAAAGTTGATGGAAATCCACAAATTTATGGTACCTCAGATACCAAATTTCCTTCAAAGTAAATTTGCCTTCCATAGAAGTTTCCTAGAGCAACTGGAAGTGTGAAGACTTGCAAACTCACAAACTTATAAAGATAGAAAAATATTTGCCAGAATTTGTCATGTATTCTCCTCACTTGTAATTGTCAGATTAATTCAAGGAAACAATGCTCTCAGACATTTTTTATTTGATTTTCAAAATGTTACACAGTATTTTTTCCTGATTATTGGTATTTTACAAAGTCAAGACTGAGAGGAAGCTTAATGTTATGTGAAAGAATTTTCTTTGGGTAACCATTTCAGCCTTTTCTCAAACTGAACAAATGACTTTGATCTTTCAACTGTGAGAAGTAAACTGGGTGTGACCTTCTGTCATCGGGTAATCATCTCTTTTAATGACATCTGTTAACTTTGTTCTGATATTAGATCATGCCCCTTCTTTGTACTGTCAACATTTTTCATCCAAGGTCTAATTATTTCACTTTATGTGTATAGAGATATCACGAGAGTCACTTCTGTCCAGTATGAAGTTTTTCATTTTCCATATCAAATTTCTAAAACTGATAACAGCATTCTCAATCTTTTCTCACAGCATTAGTACATTGATACTTTTTTTTACATCAAGAAATCATCTTTAAATGTAAACATTGTATATTTCTTGGATAGGTTCTATTAATCTCTTATACTGTGTAGCATTTTCTGATAAAATCTTTAATTTTTCACGTAATTATTTTTCAAAGTAAGTTGTAAAGCAGTTCAAATATTCATTTGGAAGCATCATTTTGATAGCGATTTCATCAATTCTTTGATCAAAAATGACTTTCTGAATTAGGTTGTTGATAAAATAATCAAATTGAATTGACCTTCTAAATTACATTGATCTTGATTTTATTCAAAGCAGTGAACAGATGCATTTGAAATCACAGTTAAAGAAATTTGTTCATAGCCATTATTTTTCATGTTCACACTGATTGAATTATAGTTTACTGAGCTAAAATCTATCAAATGTCCTAAAAATGGACTTTTTCTATTCAACATTTACAAACTTTTAATGCATTTATATTGATTTTTTTTAACTACAAGATACTGGAGGATGCTGGTATTTATTTATACATTCTGATACACACCTTTCTATTATGAATCATTCTGGCTGCTCACTCTTCCCAATTGGACAAGGATCAGTGAGAAGCTTCCTATGTCTTATTTGGTTTTTAATTGAAGTATGGGAAGCCAGAAAGTCTGCAGTCTATGGGACAGATAATTGAATAATGAAAGATTATTCATACATGTCCCTTTGAATAGCCCCTACTCCTTCTGTCATAGTTTCTCTAAACTGTTCTTTTTTTTGGGGGGGGGGAAGACCCTCAATATCAATCCTCTTCCTTTTGGATAATAAAATTTTTAAGGGGAAATAATTTTTTAATAAAGCAGTATTTTAAAGGTAATATTTTCATATGGTATTGTTCACCTTCCATCTCAAAATTGACTGAGTAATAAAGATTAGGGATGGCACAGCTCCAAAAGACCACTAGATGGCAACAAAGAGAGCTTTCAGTATGTCTTGCTGCCAACTTGTGGACATCCAGATTTTTTTGGTCCAGATATGTTAACCCTAAATCCTGTACTTTTGTTAGTCACATAACAATGTGCATTCAAAAGAAACCTAGAAAGCAAAGAAGATGGAAATCTGTAATTGTACCAATCATAACAGACTCAGAACTATTTGCTTCTATAGGATACTGTATAACTATAAAAGACTAATGTTTTGAATCCCTTTTCAGTCTTTTACAGAGCCATCCTAGCTATGGGATAAACATAAGCCCTGCTGAGTTAAATGGGATATCTTCCCAGGTCAGTATGAATAAAACTGCACCCTTTGCCGGGGTTGAGCAATCTTCCTTCCTAGCCTGAAGCCACTGCATGAAATGCAAGTAAAAGGGCATAATGATTGTATAAGATGCAAACTGAAGGAATATATGTAGAACAAATGAATTAAAGCAAACAATACCAATTAAAAGCAAAACCAAGCAAAACCAATACTCAGTTTTCATTATATGACCATGTGAGAATTAGATCCTGGTAGGGTTCTTTTTGCCTGTTTAGTTGAGATTCCTCTAAAGATGGATTTTCATCACTGCAAAGTCATTCTTGCAGGGAATTGGTGCTCAGGAATATAGATACTTGTTCTGTATTAATGACTCCTTTCTTCTTTCTTTGTCCAATAAGGAGGAAAAAAAGTAAACAAAACAAGCATATATTGGAGGCACTACTTTTTCATTGGTGAGTGTATGAAAGCTAAGAAATAATTTCTTTTTGCCTGCAAATATGCCCTCTACTTTGGCTTCATATATTTTTAATGAACATCTAAATAATGAAACAGACACTAAAACTGCGATCATGACAGAGTGAGGTCTCCAAAGGTCAAAGATAAATGTTAGATTAAATGTATTATCAAAACATTTAATTATCAACACAAACATTAAACTTTTTGTCCCCTTCCCCCACAAGACTGAAACTTTTAAGCAAAATGTCACACAACACAGTCATATTCAGTATAACTAATATCTGATTAAGCACATTCCTGTCATGAATCTTAGGAGAACAATATCAATGTCTTGTCAGCTGAAGAAAACTGTAGATCTATTTGCTTTTTTGTCATCCAAAAAGGTCTTTTTAGTTCCATTATCTTACAACTGGAGACAGGCCGGTCCCCCCAGCCCTGGGAAATGCAATAGGATGCTTGTGATGATATTATGATATTAATTATTAAACATTATATTATGTTACTTTTCTATGTAGACTATGCCATATTGTTAGCTGAGAAATGGAATTATTTGCATCACCTACGTAGATTCAGTGATGCAGTAGAGAGTAAGTGGCTGAAAGTCAATGTATCAAAGACCCAAAGTAATTGTCCATTTAAAAAGAAAATGGAATAAATGGATGGAAGTTATACTTAAACAGCAAAAAACAAGGGTAAAGAGATGAATTTGTGTATCTTAATATCATACTTAGTAAGGACAAAAAATAGATGAATGGAGAAAATCTAAGGTCTGAAAATATTGACAAAAAAGTCTGCAGTCTGTTGTAAGGAATAAATATTCCTTGAAAGAAGCAAAATGGCTGGGAAAACAAGCATGATCCTATCCATTATATGTTAGGAGATTTTTTTTTTAAAAAAAAAAACAGAATGCCATGGAAATGGAGTACTCTACTGTCTTGATAAAATGAGAACAGATAGGGTTAAAAATGAAGAGGTATTGAATGAATGTGAATTGAATACAAAATGAGTGACCAGCATAAAAGAAGTAAGTTGAGGTGGTTTGCTTATATGAAGAGAATGAATAAGGGATGGAGGATTCACAAAACAAATCAGAAGAGTGAATGGGTTGAGAGGAAGGGCAAGATCAAAAAAGTTGTGGTTGGATGGAGCTGATGAAATCCTGGAAAAAGGAGAGGGGAGATGTTTAAAGAACAAATAGAAGTTCATGAAGTGATATATGGACATAAAGAAAGCAAAGATGGATTTCAAGGGCAGAAAGAAATGGAAAGGTACCGTGAATGGCATTGATGTACAGTATATCGCATTTAGCTACATTCTTTTTCTTTTCTCATATCTTACTTCTCAATTTTTTTAGTGATTTGTATAATGTTGCTTTTTCCAAAAGGAAATAGCATGATCAGCATAGTACAAATGCATGTAAGATATACTTAGACACAGTGTATTGGATTTTTTTCCTGAAACGCCCATCCTTTCAATTTCTAGTTTAAAATGGGATTGAGATTGAGCCAAATTATTAAAAGTATTTTCAGATCTGTTTGGAGATAAAGACCCTACAAGCACTGGCATGTTTACATGTTTACAAGTACCTAGACCTTTCTACTATGCAATATGCTCCTTAAATGTTATCACTGGCATTTAAATACAAAAATATAATTTATAATACATACTGGAATGTAATACAATTCTAACAGATTAATTTGCAAAATGGTTGTTCATAAATAGGAGAATATTCCATCTCCAGCAACATCATTTTATGAATACACAAATGTGATTGTTGATGAGGTAAAATGGCGTAAATACAACAGGATCAACATATCCACAGGGTAAGGTGAAAAGGTCAAGATGGCAGCTCCATTAGATATATAAATAGGTGGATCTTTCATTCCATTGCCATAGCCATCATCTTATTTTATCATACCTGTAGACACTCCATTCTTCAATCTAAAATCTGTTGTACTGAGATCCTTTAAATCAAGGAATAAAACTTCTTTAACAGACTACTGCTTCCCTTACTATATCTAATATTACTCCTGATAGCAATATCTCCATACCACTTTTATAACTCAGTGAAATAACTGAATTACAAAATAGTTGAATCTTTTAGTTGCCAGACAATTCTAAATAAATTAATGTACAAGTATGTGCAATGTGGGGATGGTATTCTCCAGTGACTCAGCAATGTAACATATGGCAAAATGCTTAATATTTATTTCCATTTCACATCTCTATTGGAGTCAGATCGAGATATTTTATTATTTTGACAGTCAGACAACATCTGTTGAGGACACAGTCAGCTGAATTACAGCCTTCCTGGCAGGTTTTGGGACAGGCAGCATTAATTTCAACAATCCTAAAATGTCTTCATGTCATTTTCTACTGCAACAAACTGATTTTATTGCAGAAATTTAATTTATGGAGGTTGAACAGCTTTATATCTATACCCTGTAGAGTCTAAATGTATTCATATTGACAGAATTCCTTAAAGAAGGCATTGTATATTATTATGTTGCAATACCACTAGATTTATTTTGATTCATCCCTCAAGTGTGGCCAATTTTTTTAAAGAGAGAAATGATACAATTCAGATGGTAGGGTTCATCTGATGAGAAAAAGGAGATGAGATTCCAGTCTAGAGGTGATATTTGAGGAATCTAGTGATGAAAGTTAAGGCAGATCAGGCTATTTTAGATTATACCATCCCAATCTATATGTTGGAATAAGCATACTGACAATTCTGGGAGATGCACTATTAAAACATTTGGATGATCTGAGATTGGGAAATATGTTGAGGTTTTAGAAAGAGGAGAGCAACAAAGATGATAAGAGGCCTGGAGGCTAAACCATGTAATGAACAATTGAGGGAACTAAGTATGTCTAGGCTAACTAATTGAAGGACTAGGGGTGATACGATCTTCCAGTAGTTGATGGGCTGTCATAGAGAAGTCAACTTATTTTCCAAAACACCTGAGGACTGTACGAGAAGTAATGGGTGGAGGATCATTAAATCGAGATCCAACTTAGAGCTAGGAGAAATTTCCTGACTATTACTACTAGAATATTAATCAGTGGAAGAGTTTGCCTTCAGAAGTTGTGGGTGCGCCATTGCTTGACGTTTTCAAGAAGAGACTGGACAGCCATTTCTCTGAATGGTACAGGATCTCCTACTATGGGCAGGCGGTTGGACAAAAACACCTCCAAGGGCCCTTCCAACCCTATTATTCTATGTTCAATGATCTGTGTTTTCAGTGCCTCCGAAATATTAGTAATATAAGGAATCTTTCTGCCGGATAGCCACTCAAAAACTGCAAACAATAAAGTTTCGTAAGCAGCATTCTCTGTGTAAACATTTTAATTTCTTGTTATGTGCCATCTTGACTGTATGAACAAAAGATGATATATAATTTAAAAATATGTTTTTCTGGAGAGTCCCCACATAAATTTCACCATTTGTTAAAAAAACCAGGGGCTCCAAACTCAGCAAAACACTATTACTCTGCTAGTTTTTAAATTTCTGTTAAAATAATATGCTCTTGATAAGAAGTTATGAGACCTCAACTCTGAAGAGAGGGGAAACCTGGTTTGCCCCTCTTATATGGGCAAAGAGATTCAGTCTACTTGGCAAGTCTACATCTTCTATTATTTGGTTGCTAAATGGTTGTGATGGGTAAAACAATCTCAGTGTTTCCGAGGGGTTTGTTTTTGCTTTCCTGGACTCCTCTAACATGTTTCATATGACACTAAATGTACCTCAGAGGACCTGTTCCTCAGATCTGCTTAAAATTAACAAAATGATTGTTGGATTGCTTTGTATTTAAACTCAGATGGTTTTTCCCCTTTAACTTAGGAAGGGTCTTGGAACCAAACTCTGAGAACACCTGGTTTAGATATAGGAAAAAGCAAATGAATAGAGGATTAAGAAGCTACAACCACCTGGATGAGATTGTATGAGCATTCCAACTTAAAAGATTATGATTTCATACCTTGTCAGTGTATATGGACCCTGATGTAAATCTGGTTACTACATAGATCAAACACTTTGAAGTGTCCTACAGTCCAGTCCTATACATATTTACTTAGATCTAAATTTCACTGACATCAATGGGAATTGCACCCATATAAAAATGGTATAAGATAGGATTATAACAACCTGCAATACAGATGGAGAGAAGATAGAAATAATTTACTTCCAGTCTCTGGATCCATGAATATAATCATCATAATCCAACTTATTGTCAAAAAACCTGGTTGTTATTGGGGCCTAAATCCCAGACTCTTATTTCAGCAGCTTAAACAGAGTCTGTTGAAAAATGGCCAACTGCCAGATTTGGCATTTAATGTGCATTTGCCAGAAGACCTCTCAGAAAGGGATGAATAAATTACTATACTCAGAAAACCCAAACTGAATTCTGAATAACACTGAATAACTCTCTTTTCTGAGAGCTCTCCTGGGTTCATTCATAGCCTGCTTCTGTATAAGCTGTGTTTCTACACCTCTGCTATGTCTAGTACAACTCTATGTTCATAGAAATTTCAGACAAACTTAACAATGATTCAAAAACAGTCTAATCAGTTGCACTTGGCTCTTTGCCACTATCTTTAATATAATCAGTATCTCATTTCTCATCTATGGCTATGCAAAAACAGTTGTTTCAATTATATAGAATTAATATTTTAATTAATCTAATTAAATGATTCACAAGAAAATATGAATTGTTCAGAAACAAAGTTTCTGAGAAAGATCTGGATAACTCATAAAGGCTTATCCTTAGTGTTATTGCTAAGTCATATTTTAGGTTTCACTGATGCTGAAAGTAAGTAAGACAGTATTGAAGGCATAACTTGAAGTAGATGAAGTTACATGAGTACTTACTTTGAGACTGTTGAACCATTAAAGGGACAGATTTGGGAATGGAAAAAAAAACTATTGGAAGATAGAAGAGTTGGGGAAAACATGCAGAGGGTGCCTCTGGAAGCAAGTGAAGGACCCTTTCAAACCATCATGTCTTCAAGAAACATGTCTTTCTGAAGGCTTGGCTTGCTTTCCTTTCATCTGAGATGGTTCTTTCTCTCAGCCCCAAGTGCAATCTCAAAGAAGTGTCTTCACATATGCTCAGAAAATGTTGGTAGGTCTTCAAAACCACTATGCTGGCTTTTGAGAGTCTCAGCATCTCAATACTTGAAATAGTATTTTTTAAAGGACAATTGGTTGCTTACTTCTCAGAGTGGGTTTCTGAATAGTTCCCTAGTAGACAGTCCTTAGTTAACCAAAGGCAATTGGTCTCATCTTGGTTGGGATATGCGGATTTTTGCTCTTGCAGTCCAAAATGAGGAAACAGTTGTTTTGCTTTTAAGCTATTTGGTACATTAAGCAGGGAGCAATGACTTTATATATTTTAAAGAGGGAAGAAGTGAAATCATTCAGTCAGATACATTCTTTAGGCAAAAATCTGTATGATGCCCTCAGATCCAATTGGAAAAAAAAACAAAACCTCACTAAAATTGCCATACATGGGTAATTTCATTACAACAGTCATCTCTTGTTTTCTTAAAATGATATTATTGAAAGATTTGGCTGTTCTGTTATGGTTACATTTTTAACCTGTATCCATAACAAACTCTCTCATCCATACAACAAAAATTAACATGGCATTACTTGACTGGTTTAATGTCAAATGACAATTAATAATTAAGCCTGCACTTTTATTGAAAAATACTCAAAATGAACAGATAATAAGTGTTGGGTAAGAATAAGGGGACAGAATAGGGAAGTAGAGAAGATAATAACATCATTTAATATAACAGTTGTAGTAAATATAGCTTCAGTAAACTGCAATAGCTTCAACTGTCTGGCTACAGTTTAGTGCCTAGGTACATGGTATTAAGTCCTGCTCAATTTAGTGTTCAAGTACCGACATAGATTTGGTGGGGTGGGAGGAAGAATGGCTTAAAGAATGACACAATCATTCTTGTGGTGCCCTCCATGAAGTTACAACTTCTATTTGTACTTAGTTCTGAAAGGAGAGGGCATAAAGGCATCCCAAACAGAAGAGATACAAGGTTAGCATTTCCTGCATTGTTGTTGTCTACTATGAAACCAAAACCATGAGCTATCAGCTCATTCTGAACAGACTAAGCTTATTCTAAGGCAGTGATGGTGAACCTTTTAGAGACCGAGTGCCCAAACTGCAACCCAAAACCCACTTATTTATTGCCGGGTGCCAGGTGGGACATGGCCCACTGGGTGGGCGTGGCTGTGGTGGTCATGGCAGACTGGATGGGTGTGGCCAAAGTGGATGTGGTCACCTTAATGTTGCTCATGGGGAGGGATGCCTGTGGGGGCTGGGCAGGGTTGGGGGAGATCCAGGGGGTCTCTGGCAGGTAGGGCAGTGGGCAGGAGGCTCGTCCTGCAGGGTGAAGCGAGGTGAGGCAGGGCGGGGGTGCCATTGCCGCAGGGCAAGGTGAGGCAGGGGCCAGGGCAGCTGCTGCCTGACACCATCAGCCCCCGCACACAGAGGCCAGCGAGTGCATGGGGGCCGATGGTGTCCGTCAGCAGCCACAGCCTGCCAGCTCCTCGACCGTTGCACTCTGGGGCTCTGCAGCCCTCCACGAGCAGAGAAGCCACCTCTGAGCTGGATGGCTAGCTGACAGCTGAGGAGGCAATGCAGTGGGTCGTGCCTGGGAAAAGGAGAGCATGCGAGGCCAGGAGGGAAGGGACTGGGGGGGAGGGAAACCAGCCATGCTGGGATGCATCCGGCCACGTGGGACCTCGGGCAGCTGGTTGAAGAGGGACGGTTGCCATCTCTGGGACATGGCACGCGGGCCCACAAATAGGGCTCTGAGTGCCACCTCTGGCACGCGTACCATAGGTTCGCCACCACTGTTCTAAGGGAAAGCAATTGTGCTAGATCTCCAGTACAGAAATAGCACAAAAGAAAAGATTACCATCACCATTCTATCCTTGGGCACCATCCAGCAACAAAAGTAGATGGCTGGACAAAGTTTATAAAAGGAAAGACTGAAGTTCTCCAACGTGCTCTGTCAGAAACCCTTCCTGTCTTTCTATGGCTGCTTACTGGCAAACAGAAGGAAAAAAAGGGATAAAAGTGAAATACTTATATGGCACGATCTATTGGCACCAATAGTTTTGAGGCAAGGCACTGGAGAAATCAATCTCCCTCCCTAGGGAATTACTTCAATATCACCATGTATAAGTAAAATCATAGTAGCTTTAGGAGCCACACATAAAAGTGCTCAAAGCTGGAGGAAATAAAAATACAGAACATAATTTACAATATTGGAGGAAATAAAAATATAGTACTGCTTGCAGACAGCATCTTAAAGGGATTTCCCATAAAGCAGAAATAAACCTCTGGACAAATCACAAGGTCTCGTGGATCTGCTGCTTAGAGTTTCTGAGAAGCATATAGTAATTAAGCTTGCATACGGTAGCTATAGTAGACAACTAAGACCATGAATTAGACTTAACGCTACCTAGAAATGAAGACTAACCTTGTACAATATATCTACCTAGATGTTTTTAGTTATCCTTACTGAGGAATATTACCTGTTGCCTCTGTCTTAATTGTTCCTAGGAACAATTCTCCAGAAAATCCCTGAGGATTAGTTAGTAAATTTAATTAACTAATTAATTATTTCAGTTAATTCTGAGGCTGCACTTCCCAGCCCTGGTTCCTGTCTTCTCTTTTCTCCCAAGCACAGTATACAGTGTTTTAAAAAGAAAAAAAATCATTTTCTTTGCAAAGGCAACAGTATATTGTCTATATATTCAGATAAGGATCTTTTGCCAAAGAGAATGATTAAACAGACTGAGCTGGCAGTTTACCATCTATGGAGCTGTGAAATCAATGAAAGCGAAGGAGGATTTCTCTGTCCATTCATTACCAAAGCATAGCTTCTCCACCTGGCAAGATGGGTTCTTTGCTACCTTGGCAGATGTTTCAACATGGATATCTAGAGAAGTGCTCAGTGTCAAGTGGGAATTGCACAATGCTTCAGCTGAGATGATGAAGCAGTTGTGTGGTAAAAATGGGATGTGGAGGTACTGTAAAGTCCTACAGGCCACTTGGACTAGTCAGATTAGACCTGCAAGTCAATAGGAACCCCCCCTCCCATTTTTAACTTCATTGGAAGAAGTTTCAAAATAACAGTTGTTATTTTGAAAGCAATCATGCTGATCCTTCAGGAAGAAAAATCATCTTAAGGCTAACTAAAATATTATACAGTACTTATAAATATATAACCTACTACTACTATTTTGATTATTAAAATAAAATTATTTTTCCTATTTTGGGGGGATGTGTTCTATAGGGTGGTATTTTGTGAGCCACCTATAGTGCTTTTAGTAAATATAAAGGGAAGATATAAATGATCAACAAATATTTAAAGTATTCTCAAATCCTGCTGAGTATTTGAGACAACTGGATAGGCTCTGGGGTAAGACTAGTACCACGGTGCTGTGGGTACTTAATCTGAAGTGAATCAACATAAGTGTGCATATGATTGAAGCGTTGGAAAGCGATCCTATGTGTAGTCAGTCCTGTTCTTAGGGTGGTCCATTATTCTTTGAAAGCACAGGCATAAAATAACTAGCCAGAAACAGGAAAGAAAAAACCAGAGGAGAGAGGGGTAGAATAAAATCAGAACTGGTCAAGTTTGAATAATAAAAGTTTTCCCAATTTGGTACCCTTCAGTTGTGCTGAACTGCATTTCCTAGAATCCCTAGCAATATTTTGACTTATAGCAATAGCACTTAGACTTATATACCACTTCACAGTGCTTTACAGCATATTGCCCCCAACAATCTGGGTCCTCAGAGAAGAATCCAAATTGGGGGAGGCTGTACTAGTAACTTATGTAAGCTTCAGTCACACGACATCACCTTCATATTCATAAGGCTTGCCATACTCCTTCAGACTTCTAAGGAGTTGTTGTTTTAATGTTGATTTTCTACAGATGTAAAATGAGTAACTTGAATTTATATAACCTCTTCCATGTCAGCTTCTAATAAGAGTGCCAAAAATGTCAGGCCTCTATGTGATGAAATATTGCCTCACCATTAGTGTTGTACAGGATAAAGGAAATGTTAATTAATTTGTCGAGTACAGAGGTTAAGGTAGACTACAGTGAGCATTCCTGTTGTAGGTGAAGGGATGCAACAGAACCAATCAAATTCTGAACATTATCTTGGGGTTTTTTGTTGTTGTTGATGATGATGATGGGAGCACAGGAAGATTCCTAGATCCATCAGAAGTCTAACTAGTGCAACAAATACAATATAGAAGATCAATGAAAGCCAGTATTTTTTCTGTTCTTAGTATGAAAGGTCCATTAACCCAGTTGTTTCTCAATCCTGGCAACTTTAAGATGTGCAGACTTCAACTCCCAGAATTCTGGGAATTGAAGTCCTCACATTTTAAATTTGCAAAGTGGGGAAACACTATATTAACCAATTTATGTGAAATAAAAAGCTTGGAGAGTCAGGGAGATATTGTGAAAGTTTGCAAGTGGGAAACTATAACCTTCCAAATGTGGCTGAACTACTACTAAAGTTTTTCATCCTTGGCTGCACTGGTTGGGCTGCCTGGAATTATTCTCTATTTTCCCCCCCAATTGAATCACTTTCAAAACAAGTTTCATAGGAGGCTCATGATAACGAACAGCTTTAGCACTTGAGGATGGTGAATTAAATATTCTTACAGAGTCCAAATCTGCAAAATCTCACTTTCATATGGTTATGTGGTCTAACAGGCAGCTTTTCTATTTACCTCTGTATCTGTCTGCTCCAAAGCTGTCATTCCGTAGTTCTTTTCTTACAAAGATTTCTTGCTTACATCATTCAGCTGGGAGAAGCTCCTTTCAGGTATCTGCTGCTGTTCAGATGGCAACAGTTAAGAACAATCTTCCATCTGTCGAGAACAATCAGCCAAATGGTAATTACTGCTTCAAATTTGTGTGACAATGAAAAGACACTAGTCAGGCCTGGTGTGGGCTATTTAGGCAATTTTCTGGCCAAAATCATTGGAAGGTATCTTTGAATTTATTCAGTCCAATCCTATCCCACCAAACTAGTGCTTCTCAAACTTGTGAACATTAAGATGTGTGGACTTTAATTCCTAGAATTCACCAGTCACATAGATTCAGGCTGGGGGTTAAGATTGTTCTTAACTGTTGCCATCTGAACATTTTGACCTTCACAAGGTTGAGAAACACTGCTCCTAGCATGCAAAAACTAAATATATGAAATATTTTATACCTGCTTTATACCAAAATACTGAATAGTAGCATTACAATGCACACCCAACTGCCATATGTATATATAGCTACAGCAAAGGATTAAAAAAGTGACACCTTGCTACCTTTATAGGTGTTAAGAGTGTGGTTAGAAAGAACTATACTACGGTGTCAAACTTGCCGCATCACGTGACGTGTCACAACGTATCGCAACTTTTTTCACATTGCCGGAGCTGGGGTGGGTGCGGCCTCCACATGATGCAACCGGCCCGTGGGCTGGCAGTTTGACACCCCTGAACTCCACTATCTCTCAAACTGTCTTTCTTGCCCTTAAGTATCAATACCCCCCTACCCATAGCTGTTAGCCATGCTGGTTGGGAGATTGTAGGAATTCAGGGACCAGAAATCTGAAGTGTGCTATAAAATATATCCAAACTCCAACCTTGTTCTTCTGCTGACTATCAAACAGATTTGCATTCATGTCACTGAATTAAGATAATGGTGAAGTACTGTGCACATTGGAACATTGTTAGAGCAGATCAGTTTACAGATAGTTCTCAAATTACAGACATTTGTTTAGTGACCATTCAGAGTTACAATGGCACTGAAAAAAGTGTCTTATGACTGGTTCTCACATTTACGATTATTGTAGCATTCCCCACGGTCATGTGATCAAAATTTGGATACTTGGCAATTGGCATGTATTTACGATGACTGCAGCATTCAAGGACTATATGATTGCCATTTGCAACCTTCCCCATTGGCTTCCGACAAGCAAAATCAATGGGGGAAGCTGACTTTGTTTAACAACCATATGATTCACTTAACAACTGTAGTGACCGCTTAACAACTGTAGAAAAAAACTCATAAAATTGAGCATGACCGCTGAAAAAGTGCCTTTTTTAGCAATGGAAATTCTGGTCCAATTGTCGAGGATTGCCTGCATTTGATCCTTTACTTAGACTTGGCTTGAGTACAGAACTCAAGTAATGCAAATATGAATATTGGGACCCTCAAAAGCTGCCAATATTAGAGTTGCTTTTGATGCATGAAAAGGTGTTTTCTTCTGATACTTCAAAGGATAACAATTCGTCATTTTACTTATTCAGTGTATCTTGATGTAGGAAACTGTCATCCAGAAGCAGATTTCCTACAGAAAACTACATTTTCTGAATTTCATCCAACAACACTGCCAGGATAAACTTTGAAAACTGAGGTCATAATTTTGCACATGAAATCACAGGTTCAGGAAAAAAAAATCTCAAAGTTTCACTGCTCTTTGGATTCAAAGCCAAGGTTTTTATGCTTGCTGTTGTAAATTTGGTTTGATGATGGATTAAAAGGTATTTCTCTTTCTGGTTATTTGAAGTCCAGGTTTTGAGAGAAGTGAGTGCTGTAGAATGTATTACCTGATGATGTGTATGCTTGTTTGAAAAACATACCAATTCTAACAAAAAACAACACTATGACATACTCAAGCAGCTCAGGGCAAGAGTAACCCATTACTTCACTGGGGGTGCTTGTTCCTTTGAAACATATTACAGAACCAACAAGACAGTTTTCTAAAACATCCAAAGCTTGCTGTGGTTCAACTACAAGAAATCTGAATGAAATGATAACATAGCTAATACTATGGACAAATACTTTTGTATGCCCACTGATGCCCAGTCTTGCGAGAGAAAAAAAACTTCATGTATGTTTATAAGAGACATGCATCCTTGACTTACAACCATTCATTTAGTGACTGTTCAAAGTTACAACAAACACTTGTGACTAGTCCTCACATGAACAACTATTGCTGGTTGTTATGGGATCAAAATTTGCTTGGCAACTGGCATGTATTTATAACAGTTGCCGAGACCTGGGATCATCTGATCACCATTTGCAACTTCCCAACCAGCTTCTGTCAAGCAAAGTCATTGGGGGAAGCTAGATTTGCTTAAGAGCCGCATGATTCATTAACAACTGCAGTAATTTGTTTAACAACCATGGCCAAAAGATTGTAAAATCAGGTGAGACTCAGTTAACAATTGCCTTGTTTAGCAATATAAATTCTGGTCTCAGTTGTGGTTGTAAGCTGAAGATTGCCTTTAGCTGTTTTCTGCAGACTACAAAGTACCTGACTTAGGCAGCCCACCGCATACAATTTCCAATCTACCAAAGCCTTGAGTAAGAGATTCAAGGAGCCAGTCCAATTTTGTTGCTGAATAGTTTTTAATATGGCAGCAAGGAATAGTAAAGAATAATGGAGAATAATAAAATGAACTGTTTAAATTAATGTGATATCAATTATTGTTATCTTGCCTCTGCCAAATTTCTTTGTTTGCAGCCCTCTAAAGAGCTTAGAACCTTAGAAAATCATAGACACTGAAGATAAATACGATGTTGGAGGAGGCAGTTCCTAGTATTCATTGCTGCTCGATATTCTCAAGAGTAGAAATTATAGGGTTTCAGAACTGATGGAAGAGGCTTCTCTCTCATACTCAGTTGGTTGTGATGAACAATAACTTGATGGTTCTCTATTTTCTTTACAGAATATCTGGAACTTTTTAGCATTTTTTCCATGCATTATGCAGAACACCAGTCTTATTGCATTCCCTAGCCACTAATGTTCAGACATATTGGAACAGCTGGTATATACTCCAGCCTTCTCTATCTAGTTGTGAACAACTCCTTAGAAGGCCCAAACCCATTTGTTATTGTCTGAAATGTGGAGAGTGGAAAAGAGAGTACATCATATATGGTTCTTGTGACTTTTTTGCTGCAGCTCCCTGGATCACTTTGTTTCTGGTGAAGTTCACATGAAATCTCTTGGGGATTGTGTATCTATAGTAAGTAGGGTTGAAGCTAGCACTCTTCCTTTCTTTTCCTGCCATTCCCTTTATTTTTTATTTATCCTTATCTTTCTTAGGAGAGCCTAAATTATTCCCAGGAGCATTTAAAATTAAACCAAAGGCATTTAGGCTTAAGGTCTTAGACAGATAATTCATCATATAACTGCAAGAAAGCAATGGCTTTTGAACACTTCATCCTGCTCTGATTGAAGCAATGGAGAACCTCTAAATATGTGCCCATATCTATTTGTAAAACATTTAAGTCAATAGGTTTTTCATATGAGAGAGAGAAGGACAGAGATATGTATGTTTCAATTAATTAGTGAAAAAGTGTAAGTCCAATCAACCACACTGTTACTGTGGCTTTCAATTACTGTAACAGTAGACTGGCTAAAATTGAGGGATGTGGTTTAGGACTTCCCAAATCCTAAAACAAAATGATCCAGCAGCTTGTGGTTTTTAAGTTTTCAGGAAAAACAACAAATGAGTACAACTTCTGTGAAGCCACATCAACATAACCACAGGTCATTCATCTTCTGGAAATCAAGACATACATCCAAAAAACTAATTGGAAGCCCTTTTGAAAGAATCCTTACTCTTCAAAGCAAAGAGATATATTAAAAAAGTCTTCAATTGAAACCACTGGAATATTGGTACTACAGCTTTTGTTGTTTGTTCTAATGTTGTTTGTCCCATATGTAAAATATCACACTGACAAATAAGAAAATATTTCTATCAAAACATCATATTTACAAAAGCAGGGATGCGGAAAAATAATCTAGTGTGTTCATACTAGAACTTTTATTATAAATTCAAAAGAGATTTATTAAATCAAATCCTTGCTCAGTTTGCATCGCTCCATTCAGAAATAGTTGAACTCTGCTAATTTTGAAAATACACTGCATTAAAATAAGCACTTTAGAGCATTATCAACTCTCTTTTCCCTACCCTATGCCCTACATTTAAAATGAAAATTTAAAATTCCAGTAGAGGTTTTAAACTAGTTTTCCAAACCTAATGACCTCTATCAACATCAGTCTGGTTCACACTTCATGTTAAACTATGGCTTGCTTCACTATTTGTTGAATAAGCTCCAATTGGCTGAGTATATACAGGATATAAGCCAAGAAAAAGCAAACTACATTTTGGCTTAGTGCTATATGAACCTTAGCACTAGAATACTATTAAAACATTCTAGAAACATCTAGTACTTTGGAGGTACAGTATTTAATATTTTTGTATTTCCCTTAATTAAAAATGTAATGAACCCTAATGATCTTCAATATTTCTAATAGATAAAAACTCCCTTTTTACAAGCTTGTAATCCCTTAAATTGGAGTAGAGTCAAGGCAACTGGATGGAGCTGAGCGTTTACTAGCCAGATGCCCTTCCTGACACCACATGGAGTTCACAGCAGATAATTTTTCTTTGTGCAGTAGGAGAGAAATATCTGCTGCTACCTAGGATTGAACTCTCAAGTTTCTGAGTCTGAGGCGGGTATCTTCACCACTTGGCCACCAGGCTGCTCAATATTTCAAATAAATACAAAGTGTGTAAATCCATGTTTCCTGAAATTTGGAACAGATCTGAAGAAACAGCCACTCCTGTCATACTCTGGGTTGGAAGAAGCCTGTCTCGGCTCTTTCCTGGTTCTGTGGCAGAGGTCCCCAACCTTTTGGGCACCAGGGACTGGTTCCGTGGAAAGAGGTTTTTCCGCAGACCAGAGGGTGCAGGGTTTTGTGTGCTGCCTGCATCCCGTGGATGGGGCTTTGCTTGTTTGTGCGGCCTGATTGCTGGCATGTTGCGGCCCGGTACTAGTCTACGGACTGGGGGTTGGGGACCCTTGTTCTATGGCATGTTCCAGAAAAAACTGAGCTCTACCCTTTCATATATACTTTATATAAAAAAAACTATTTAAATGCCTAACAGTTTCTATAATTTGGGTTAAAAAAAGAGAAATGGACCCATTTTGCAACAAACATAGAATGAAAGGAAAGGAAGAAGATGGGTTCAGAGAGGAGGAAAAATATGATTAAACAAACTGAGGGAGAATAGAGTTCATTTGGAAAAGAGATTAAAATGAAAAATCAGGTGGTCAAGTTTATTCAGAAGAGGCAGAGTACTACAGCAATTAATAGACTGGACTAGAACTGCTGAGAATCAATATCAAGTGTAACCTAAGCCAGGGAGGTTTACTAGATGACTTGGAGTAAGCCACTCTTTTAGCTCCACCTAACTTGATGAGGTGTGAAAAGTTGGAGGAGGGACCACTTACTCCTCTTTGAGTACAAGAGAGAGGTCATCAGTACTCCAGACTAAAATGTGTTGCGATTCACTCTCTCTCTCTCTCTCTCTCTCTCTCTCTCTCTCTCTCTCTCTCTCTCTCTCTCTCTCTCTCTCTCTCTCTCATCAGCTATCTTCCTTACCACATGATCTTTCATCCATCCAAAAGGCTGTGACTGCAAAGGCAGAAGGTGGTTTGGTTAAAAAATATCATTGATATATTTTTTTGGTTAAAAAATATCATTTTCTCCCTTTCCCTCCCATCAGAGTTATACATGAGAGTTATTGTGACGATTCTGTCACATACTTCTCTTTTCAGCTGTGTTTTCAAACAGCATTCAGCTGTCCGCTGTTGGCCATTCTGTATGAGGAACAAAATGAGTCTGGCCACAACTGGATTAAAAACTGCCATAGTATCTTCAGTCTCTTTCTCCCCTTCCCCCAATGTATGTAAGTGTTTGTTTGTTTGTTTAATTTTTATGCTGCCCATTTCCCCTATAAAGTGACTCTGGGTGTATTAGAATTGATTCCCCTTTAACATTGGATGTACAAAGGATAGAGAATAACCCTAATCAAGCTTTTGCAGAAAACTAGCAAATTAGGGCTTATCTTTATTTCTGAATTGTAAATATTTATATCATAGCTTTTGTTCCACTTGCATAACAGGGTAGGGCATGTATTTGTGACCAGATTTCACACTTGAAAGACGATCAAGATAAATGGTCAAATGAGTGGCTGTAATCTTCCTTCTTCCTTATGGCTTAACTAACATTATGAAACCCATTTTGGATTATAGTAAATACTCGCCAGGTTTCAAAATCTAAAAAACTTAAAAGGCTGGTTTTTCAAACATAATTCCAAGGCTTTTTGTGGATTACTTTCCTATTGCTGCTGGTAATCTGCATTCCTGAGGTAAAAAGATTGAGGATTGTTAATGAGCAAAGAGATTCTATTAAAAGTAGCAACTCTGCTTGCTTTAGTTTCTGGGATTATACATGCTATGTAGCAAAAATCAGTTTTGCTCAAACAACAAGGAACCCTTTCATTTTTCTTGCACGTATCATGTTATACCACAGTCATTAAATCTATTATCCGAGTCTAATTTGTATGCTTTTCATCTTTCTTTCTTTCTTTCTTTCTTTCTTTCTTTCTTTCTTTCTTTCTTTCTTTCTTTCTTTCTTTCTTTCTTTCTTTCTTTCTTTCTTTCTTTCTTTCTTTCTTTCTTTCTTTCTTTCTTTCTTTCTTTCTTCCTTTCCTTCCTTCCTTCCTTCTTTCTTTCTTTCTTTCTTTCTTTCTTCCTTCCTTCCTTCCTTCCATCCATCTTTCTTTCTTTCTTTCTTTCTTTCTTTCTTTCTTTCTTTCTTTCTTTCTTTCTTTCTTTCTTTCTTTCTTTCTTTCTTTCTTTCTTTCTTTCTTTCTTCTTTCTTTCTTTCTTTCTTTCTTTCTTTCTTTCTTTCTTTCTTTCTTTCTTTCTTTCTTTCTTTCTTTCTTTCTTTCTACATAAATGACAGGTATTCTTACAGGTTAGTGCCTATTTTAACTTGGCTTTCCCTCTTACCCAAATAGATAGCAGCATCAAACCAATCTTGATGGATTGCCCAAAGCTAGACAAGATTGTATTTAGTTGTATTTATTTGTTTATCAAATGTATATGGCTTCCTATATATATATAAAGGTAAAGGTTTCCCTGTCAGTTGTGTCCGACTCTAGGGCAAGGTGCTCATCTCCGTTTCTTGGCTGAGGGAGCCAGAGTTGTCTGAAGACAATTTCCATGGTCATGTGGCCATGGAGCGCTCTTACCTTTCCACCAAAGTGGTACCTATTAATCTACTTACTTTTGCCTGCTTTTGAACTGTTAGGTGGGCAGGAGCTGGAGCAAGTAATAGGAGCTCAACCCGTTGCACAGAGCATGGGTCTTGAACCTAGGTTGTCATCGTGATATATATAAATATTTGTGTGTGTGTGTGTGTGTGTTTGTATACATACACACACACACATATATACAGTCATTATTAAAAAAATTAAAAAACATAAAGCATATAGGAAATTAAATGTTTAAAAATGTAAGGCATACAGAAGATTACATGTATTTAGCTAGGGGTTGCTGGTGAATGCCACAGCTGCTGGCTACACTAGGAAGTTAAAACACAGAGAACAAAGCCCAGAAGAAGGTATGGCAAACCACACTGCTACCAAAAAAAGGGCCATGAACCGGTTGCAAGTTCACTAAGGACTAAAGACTAAGGACACTAAGAACCTTACAAGAGACTTTTACTGTAGAAGGAACTCCAATGGGGGAAGAGAAAGCCCCCATCTTTCTCTTCCTGTCCTGTTTCCTTTAGCCACACTTATAGCATGCAATGAATTGCACTGCATCATCATTGAATGTTTCACTTTATTACAATCATTGTCAATTACCAATGACCTGATTAGAGGGCCAGGCAATCTTCAGGAGGACTAATGGTAGCCCGTTATTAGTGTCATTGCCTTTTCTGCTGTTAAAAATAAGCCTAATGTTAGCAGCGATCAGCTTCAATGTCCAACCGGCTTGCCTCAAGGAATAAGAGAAAGAAATTCCTCCCAAATGGGATTTTGCCTCAAGAGCAGGGGGTCCTCTTGTTATCCAAGTGAACTAATTTAACTTTTGTTCCTCGTTTTTTTGGCTGAAAAGGATCATGGATGATTGTTAGTAAATGCTAATGAACTGCCTTTCCCAGCAAAGGTCTTTGTGTGCTAATCCTGGCTACTGGCAGAGAGGGTTTTGCAGAAGTGGTCATTTCTGCCTTCTAAGCTGGGGCAGATCTTGACTGTGATAAGCCCTGTTGGAATTCCTGTCTGGGTGTTCTGGATATGACCTGGGTGGCAGGAGGGAGTCAGAGGACATCAGTCAACACGCTGTAGTGTCAATTTCTTTTTGGCTGCATGTGCTATATTGGAGACACATTGGCCAGCTCTGAACTTTTTACCTTCTCCCCCAAAGGAATCTTATGGCGATGAACATAACCACGTGTAACAATTTGGAACGTAAGTGCTGGGCCATTAGGACAGGCACTGGTTTTGCAATAAGTTAATTACTGTCTTTAGTGTATATGGTTTGTAAACTTGCAAAGCCACATCAAGTATTAGTTTCAGATTAATTTTGGAATTTAGCTATCATATTTTCATAACTGTTGGCAGCACAGATGGTTTTGGTTAAGCATTTCCAAGTTCTCACAGCAGTGAAGCACCAAAGTTGAATACAATTCTCAGTTTTGATGTGGGATGTTGTCGGCAAAGGCAGATGAATATAGATCACGTCAATAATTGTCTCTACCATGCTGTGCATATAAATCCATATAAAATGTACCAATTACTTTGAAAATGACAGACCTATAATGTTCATGGAACAATTCATAACTGACAATTGATGATGAAACCTTTCAGCACCCTGTGTTTTTTTTTCCAAATTCAAGTTTGATTAAGTTTGCATATATAATATACACAAACTTGCTACTGCTATGTTGAAATTTTTCCCTCCATTTTTTAAGTGTTCTCAAAAGAAACCACTTTCCTCTGCCCCCAAGAGAAAGCATTTTGGTGAAATTCTTATGGATGTTTTTTCTCTAGATTTTTGCACATCATTTACTCATATATTAGGGGCAAGGAATATAATTGTCTTGTCTCATTCTCTGTCACAGAGAATGGTGGATTGTGTAGCAGAAAAATAATGATCCAGTAATAGATTGCTCAATAATACAGCAAGGTAAAATTCCCCCAAGATAAACTTGGAATATATTTTCAAGCACCCTGAAAATGAGCCACAGAGAAGAAAACTTTTAGGAAACCAGGAAATAGATATGAACAACATTAACACAACTTACATATAACATTGAAAGAAACTTACAAGTGAATTATATTCTAAGGAACAAGTTGTCTGTGTATGTTAACTATAAGCTGAAGATTCATTAAAAATTGAATACTGTATCAGAGTAATTTTAAAATAGTTATTTTGATTTCTTTTGGCTATATAATATGTTCAATAAATCCCTATCTTTGTCTAGTGCCTCTCCATGTTTCTCTTTGATGTTTTTCAAGTGAGTTTTATTTACTGTGTTTCTATGTTACTATGATTTGGAAAAGACGTCTGAAAGTTTACATCACGAGTGTCAAACTCGCCACGTCACGTGACGTGTCACAATGTATCGTGACTTTTTGCATTGCCGGCAATGGGGTGGGTGCGGCTTTGGTATGATGAAACCGGCCCACGGGCCGGCACTTTGACACCCCTGGTTTACATCAATAAAAGCACAGCCCATGTTAAAACAAGAAAACAATATTAAAATGTGCAAGAGTGTTGCTAGATATTGTGCTTGACTATATGGAGAAACTCAGTTAATTGGTTTGAGAGGAGTATAAATTTGTCAAGGCCCAAACAGATTTCCTGTAGGTTTCTTGACCTTGAGCCAAAGGGTAAAGAGAAAAGAAAAATGGCAGTTTAGGGTCATTTCAAGACAAACTTCTTATAACCCATTCTTTTTGAATAGTGAGAAAGAACATGTTGATTAATATTTCAACACCGAGCTTTATTAAAACACATTGTTTCACTTGTTTACTGAATGAATGGACCATGATGGAAAGCAGATCATCACCAATTCATTTTTGGGCAAATCCTTCACTTTTCTGTTTACAATAGAACTTGAAGGATCTCACAGGGGTATTTGTAACACAACACTAGCAGCTCACAATGGACATTGTCAACTGGGTAAGGTTTTTACTTCCTAATTAACTTTTCCAAGCAAATAAGAACTACCTAAGAACACAACTTTCTCATATTTAACCTTCTGCCATTCCATTCTATTCATCTAGGTCTAGAACATGAGAACAAAACAACTTTAGAAAGATATAATTTCAGACATTTTATAAACTGGCAAAGAGGGTTTTTGTTTTTGTTTATAAAATTTAAAAAGGGTAGCCTCATTAAGTTAGTTACTGCCAAATACATACTTAACCTAGAAATGTACACAATACTGAATTTATCCTGCAAGAGAAATGTTTTGTCCTCTAACTAAAGGCATTTGGGGCAAGAAGTTAAGTGAAGTCTTCCAGTTCATCTTCTTTGATTATAACTTATTAATAATTAGTTTATTGATTAGCCCATATAGGCCATATCAAAATACAGAGTTCCAAACATATAATATTAATAACATCCTATACAAACAATTTAAAATGAAATTGGAGTAAAATACAATAATTGTAGGGGTGATGCTGAAATATAATTTTATCTTATTTTACTTGTCTATATACTAAATTATTGTATTTTACTCCAAGTTCATTTTAAATTGTTATATGTTTGGAACTCTGTATTTTGATATGATTATAACTTGGAATTGCTTGTTTGTAATGTTGGACTTTATGATTCAGATTGTTAAAATTGTTTTTAACTTTGTGTGCTGCTTAGGGTTATGACCATGAAATGGGGGGGGGCTATATAAATCATATAAATAAATAATTCAAACAGCTTAGCTCTTTAAGTAGACAATCCAGTGAAAAAAATGAGAAGTTATTAAAGAAATAGGTAATTATTAAAAGAAAAGGAAATGGCTCTCTCCCTATAACCATGAATATGAATATGAGCTTTTCCTTGGATCTTAATCATAGCATAAACATGACCCAAGGACCATTTTTTTTTTTTTTGCCAAATTCTTGTTATTTTGGTTTACTCTCTTTCCAGGCTATAGATGAGGCATCTGATGATTCTGAAGATGGTCTTTGCTCCAGCAGTTCGAGCCCTAGTACTGCATAGCAGGGTGAGCTCCCATCACTTGCCTCAGCTTCTGTCCAGTTCAAAAGCATGTTCTATGTGAGTAGCTAAATAGGTACCACTTTGGTGGGGAGATAATCTGGTGCTTCGTGCAGGCAGTCAGATTCCTGCCGGCTCTGACCTTCCTGGTTGCAATGCCCATTTGTAAGGCAGTCTCAGTGGAGGGAGGGAGGCTAGGATGGTGCTGCAGGAGGAGCCAGTTGTCTTTCTCTCTGGTGCAAAATTAGCTCGCCCTCCTGTGGCACACCTTGGAAAGTTGCGTGAGTGTGTACCACAATGGAGGTAGTAAAATTGGCAGCCAAACTATTACTCTTTGTTAGCATTGTAGTCTCCTGGCTAAAGTAACACCACCATATGCTTAAAAAAATAAATAGTGATTCGAACTACTTATTATATGGTTCCTTGTTGCAACCATTTCCTGAGTTAAGATAGGTTTCCATGCCTTTCAAGTGTCCATGCCTTTTAAGTCCTGAGATAAGTCATGAGTTATGTCTTCCTGAATTATGTCTTTCAAGTTATCTCTTCCTGAGTTATGTCTTACAAGTTATCACTTCCTAAGCTATGCCTTTAAAGTCTATATTTCCTGAGTTGAGATAAGCTACGCCTTTGAAGTTTACATTTCCTGAGTTAGGATAAGGTACCCTTTTAAGTTTTATTGCTTGGCTAAACCCGCCCTTTATGAACCTTTTGCTATGTTGTAAAAATGCCAATAAAAGGGAAGCAGGCAGATCCTTCGGGGCTCTTGCATGCCAATTCAACCTGAAGAAACATGTTGTCCGTGTGTTTCCTATCTACCAAACGCAAGGTCCGTTAGCCCAGGCTGACGTACGTCACTGGTCCGTCCAGCAGAAGCTGGACCCCGGGATTCGAACTCCCACAACCACTGGTCCGTCCAGCAGGCGCTGGACCCCGGGATCGGAACTCCCACAACTGGTGACCCCGACGTGATTCACTCTACGACGTGATTCACTCCACGGCGTGTTCTCTGTCTAGGGAAGCGCTGCTCTGGCTCCTGTACCTACGCACCTGGTAAAGGCTTGCAATCGTAAGTATGGGTTCCCTGCTTTCCAAGGTTCTGTCCAAGCATGTGGATGAACTTTCCTCTTTAGCCAGAAAGGCAAATTGTTTGCAAAAAGTTAACGGAACAACTGTCTATCCTTTGTCTCGCAAAGAAATTATCTCTTTCCTTCTTTACCTTCATAAACACTGTCCTGCTTATCCCGAGGACGGCTCTCTTCGCCGATCCACTTGGGAACGTATTGGTAAATGGCTTCATGAACCACCCCGGGCGCCAACTAATATTCTTTGCACGTGGCGTGGACTCATGGCTGCTCTTCAAACCTTATATCCAGACCCTTCCTCCCAACCTGTGCCTACTACGGAGGACGCTCCAAAGCCGGCACAGCCAAAAGTACCCCCCTCTTCGCTCTATCCTTCTCTCTCTCCTCCATCTGCTCCTCCGCCCTATCCTTCAATGTCGCCTTCACCCCCTCCTTCTCCTTCTCCACCCTCCTCAACTTGTGGGGGTGCTGTTCTCCGTGCCATACAACAGGCACGGAAGGATGGTTCTCTGGATCCCGAAGACCTTCCCTCTACTTCTTCTCTATTTCCAGTAGTATGGGGACGAGGCCCCCGTGGGGGTCTCGCCCCTCCAGTCTATCAAAATATTTCTTATAAAGTTATTAAGGACATAAAAGATGCTGTTCGAGACTACGGTCTTCAGTCTCGCTATGTGCAAGGCTTGCTTCATTCTCTCTCTTCTGATGCTTCAGAAATGCTTCTAATAGATTGGCAAACTTTATTTAGTATGCTTATGACTCCTGCACAGTATGTAATTTGGAACTCAGAATATGCTAAGCAAATTTCTTTCCTTGTGCAAAATGGCTTGCCTGCTAATGTATTTCAAGATGATCTGATGGGCACTGGCACGCGTTTTACCGTCACCCAGCAGACCCAATCAGATCGAGCTGCATTTCCTTTAATTAAAAACGCTGCACTTGGCGCTTATCGTAAGGTGGATGAAGCCCAACAAATTCCCTTACAAACTTTTTCAAAAATTATACAAACCACTAATGAGGACTATGCTTCTTTTGTCAGTCGTTTGCAATTATCTCTTGAAAGACAAATTGACAATGAAGCTGCCAGAAATGAATTAATTATGAAATTGGCTTATGAAAATGCAAATCCTGATTGTCAAAAGGTTCTTCAACCTCTTGCGAATAAGCCTGATGCTACGCTGGCTGATTTTCTCCGTGCCTGCCGTATTGTCGGCTCTAATTCTTATAACATGACCACCCTTGCTTCTGCTATCACCTCTTCATTACCCCCCACTTCTCTGCCCGTTCCCTCTTCCCCTCCCGATACTTATGCCTTTTCTCGTCCTGCTGGCAATTGTTTTAATTGTGGCAAACCTGGTCACTTCAAAGGTCAGTGCAGAGCACCGGGAGGGGGGGGAGCGCCGCGTGGGCGACCCCCTCCCCCTGCTGCTAAACCAAAAACTGTTTGCCCTCGCTGTCGCAAAGGTTTTCACTGGGCTTCTCAATGTCGGTCAAACCCCCCTTTTCAACGCCAAAACCAGTCGGAAAACTAATTGCGGGGCCATCAGCTAGCCCCACCAAAAAGGCTGAAATGTCTCCTCTCCTTTCTGACCCTCCCTTTTCTGCCTCCGCATTTCCTGTTGAACTTTCTGCTGATTGTTCTTATGAAGACCCTGGTTCTGTTTTCACTCTTCCTCTCTCAGTGACACTAATGAAACCGCTTCCGCCTTCATTGCCTATTTTGCTCATGCCTAATTCCTCCCTCACTGTTGAAGGTGTGGTAGCCGCGCCTTTTCTTTATGACTCATCCTCTCTTCATCACTTGTCTCTTGCTGCTATTGGTGATCGCCCCTTTTTTCTTCCAAAGGGCTCAATTATTGCTACGCTTATTTTACTTCCCTCCTCTGCCTCTGCCTCTGTTTCTACCTCATCTCTCCTTGCTTTACACTGCCCTGTTGAACCTTTCAAGCCAATGCTTACCATTTCATTAAATGGCCGTCCCTTTACAGGCTTGGTTGACACGGGTGCGGACGCTTCTGTCATTCGTACCAAGGACTGGCCCTCTACTTGGGCGCTTTCTGATTCTCCTTCTGTTCAAGGAGTTGGTGGATCCCAAGCGGCAAAGGTCAGCACTGATTGGCTCTCTGCTTCTGTCCCTGACACTTCTACCACAGCTTATCTTAAACCTTTTGTCCTTCCTCTTGCTTTTAATCTATGGGGTCGTGACTTGCTTTCTCAGCTGCATGCTACTTTACACATCCCCTAACCAATGGCTATCATACCTCTTAAACTGTCTCTCATTTCTTCCACCCCTGTATGGGTGGATCAATGGCCTCTTGTTGCTGAAAAACTTGAGGCCCTACATGAATTGGTATCTCAACAATTGGCTCTAGCCCACATTGAATTTTCTACCAGTCCTTATAACACTCCTGTTTTTGTCATTAAAAAGAAAAGTGGCAAATGGCGCCTCCTACAGGATTTACGTGCTGTAAATGCTGTTATTCAACCAATGGGAGCACTACAATGTGGGCTGCCTAATCCAAATTTAATTCCTGAAACTTTTGATTTGATTATTATTGATTTAAAGGACTGTTTTTTTTCTATCCCACTGGATCCAAGGGATAGATTATTGTTTGCATTCACTATTCCAGAATTGAATAATTCAAAGCCAACTACACGATACCACTGGAAAGTGTTGCCACAGGGTATGCTCAATTCTCCTACAATGTGCCAATATTATGTGAATAAAGCAGTCCAGCCTTATAGAGATCGCTACCCTTCCTTTCTGGTGTATCATTACATGGATGATATTTTAATTGCAGCTGACGGTCCGAAGGGGACAGTATTAAAGACACTTCCATATCTTACATCTATATTGAATGAGGCGGGGCTTCACATAGCTCCTGACAAAATCCAATCTCAATATCCCTTTCAATATCTAGGACATAAGATGTTAGCCTCTGCGGCCACACCTGAGCTGCCAAAACTCAATTTTCCAAACAACCCTACATTAGTACAATTGCAACAATATTTAGGAACACTTAATTGGGCACGATCTTATCTTTCTCTTACCACGGCTGTTCTTTCTCCCTTTTTCCAAGCTTTAGCTACACTCAAACACCCTGCTGACACTTTGCATCTTACTGGTGTTCATCACACCACTCTCCAACATATAAATTCAATACTGCAGACCACTTGGGTCGACCGTGTCTTGAACAACACACCTTTTTCCCTTGCAATTTTATCAACACCTTCTCTATTCACTGCCATTCTTGTTCAAATATCTGACAAAAAATTACACATTGTTGAATGGCTACACCTTCCACACACTCCACGCAACACCCTCACCACAAGACCTTTACAAATGGCACTTTTGATTGATAAAGGAAGAAAGCGAGCCAAAACATTAATTGGATATGAACCAATTGCTATATATATTCCCTTTAAGCTAACACAATGGGAACCTTTATTCCAAAATTCAGATGTGTTGCAAGATTCATTGGAAAACTGGCATGGGCATGTCTCATGTCATTTGCCCGCAGATCCTCGCTTACAACTTGTCAAGACAGTCCCTATTTCCTTTTCTTCTCCTATTGCTCCTTCACCCCTTAAGGACTGTCTTACCATTTTTACTGATGGTTCAAAAACATATGGTGCTTGTACTTGGCAATACAAAGGAACATGGCACAAAAAGCAAACTTCGCCTCAACAATCAGCTCAACAAGCAGAACTAGCTGCTCTTATTTTGGCTTTAAGCTCCTTTTCTTTACAACCTTTAAACATTATTACAGATAGCTTATATGTTTCCCATATCACTCACAACATTTTTGATTCTTATCTGTCTCCCTCCATTCCACCTGTCCTTATGAAACTCTTTCTTTCACTACAAACATTATTGCATGATCGTGTCCATCCCTTATTTCTAGCACATATTCGAAGTCACCAACATTTACCAGGATTTCTTTCAGAAGGGAATCATATGGCCGATGAAGCCTGCAAACTTTTACCTGTTGTCATCAAAGTTCCACAGCCAGCTCCCATGACAGCGGGGGAAAGTCACAGCTATTTTCATCAAAATAAGAAGGCCTTAATGAAACAATTTGGAATCACTATGGCTGAAGCTACAGCCATAATTCAACAATGCCCAACCTGTAGCTTACAGTCTAAAGGTATCCCACAGGGCGTTAACCCTAGAGGCACTGAAGCCTGTGATACCTGGCAAATGGATGTAACTCAATATCCTCCATTTGCCCCGTGGAAATATCTACATGTTACAGTAGATACGTTCTCCGGATTTATTTTGGCAACCCCACAAAAAGGGGAAGCTGCAAAACAAGTGATTAATCACTGTATTCGTACCTTTACAGTGCTGGGATGTCCAAAAATATTAAAAACAGACAATGGCCCAGCTTATGTCAGCTCACAATTTTCACAGTTTTGTCATCACTGGTCCATTGTCCACAAATTTGGAATTCCTTTCAATAGCCAAGGGCAGGCTATTGTTGAACGAGCAAATCAAACTTTAAAAAATGCATTAGATCGTTATATGGGGTCCAAGGGCTTATGCCCCCCAAACCTCCCGGCACTGCAAAACGTGTTAAATGTTTGTCTGTATACTCTCAATTTTCTAAATCTCACTGGCACTCCTTCTTTGTCTGCTGCGTCTCGACACTTTACTAAACCTGTTGTCCCAACTTCAAGACCACTTGTATACTACAGGCAGCTCCCGGATCCAACTTGGAAAGGTCCAGCCGAACTCATCACCTGGGGAAGAGGCTACGCTGCAGTTCAACTACCTGATAGAGTTTTGTGGGTCCCTGCTCGTTGTATTCGCCCATATTTCATCACTCCACACAACCCACCAACTCCATCGGATGTGCCATCATTGCCTTTGTGAGTGCGGATGTACATGCTGTTATTGGTGTAACAATTGCATATTACACCACCCATATTGTCCAGGGGTCCAACACTTTTGCATCAATCATGTGGACCCTGCTTTTGATGACACTCTTGACAAGTTCCTTCCCCATGATGTCCACACTGCACCTTCCCATGATGACAAAGCACCTGAAAATTCCTCTAAATTTTCATAAAGGCCTATATTGTGGTCCTGTTTTCTCTTTTCTTGATCTCAATACTACTGCCCTTTTCCATTGTTATGACCGAGGTCAATCCTTTTGTCCCTTTGTGTTTTCTCAGTATCCTAATCGTGGCATTCCTCTATCACCATCTCCCTCTATTTCCCTCATCTATGCTCATTACCCTTGTCACATGACTCTTGCTATTCTTGTGACCCCTGAGACTACGGGGCGCTATTATGTGTCTGGATTTTCATCCTATGGTACTTATACTACACATTCTTTTGAACTCGCATCAGTGGCGAGCTATGCAAAACCTCCTTTGTCTCCTCGTTTACTTGCTTACAACTTTGTTCCTCATCCCCGCTCCTTCCTAGACCTGGCCGCCCGCACTTTAACCTCACCTCACTTACAACACTTTCATTCCATAAAGCAACCTCGCTCACACCAACGCATCATTCATCCTCGACGACGGCGATCTCCTGATCCTAATCCTCATCGACCTCTCAACTACACATGGACTGTTCGTGACTTTGAAAATCAGGTATTATTCCAAATCTCCAAATACACAATATGGCCCTGGTTCCCTATCTTACATTTTGACTTTGCTGAAATGGGTACCGGGGTCAACAAATTTGCTTCAAAATTTCTCCAAACTAACAAATGGGACAAACAAGGTTCGTGCACACCTTCTCCACTAGAAGCAACATGGTGGGACCTGTATTTTTGTCCCGAACCAAAGACACCTGAGGAAAAATATCAATGTGGCACTTTTTTGGATAAATATTGTGCCTCATGGTCTTGTGTTTCTACGGGCGCTATATCCTGGACTGCCCCTCGCTCAAATGATTATATCGCCATTACCCGTAGTAATGGCAAACCCCCTTCCTTTTCCTGCCCTTTTAATTTGCATTGTTGTGGTGAGCGGAAAAATCCAATGAACATTACATTCACATCCCAAGGAAAGACTTTGACTGCAGAGCAATGGGCTGTCGGATATTCTTGGGGTGGAAGAGAATGGAGCGATTCTGGAAACGACGGCGGAGTTTTTTCCATTCGTCTCACAATCCAGTCACCACATTCCCCTCCTATAGGTCCTAACAAAAGCATTCAACCTGTTTTTTTTACAGTCCGTTGTACATAATATGCCTAATCCCTTGATTAACCTTGTCAATGCTTCTTCCTTTTTGCTAAAAAGTGCTGTTAATTCTTCATCACAAACTGACCACTGTTGGCTCTGTTTATCAGCCACTCCACCCTTTTATGACGCTGTTGGCTCCATCGAACCTATTAAGAATGCTACTAAAGATGACTCTTGCAGATGGAACTCAACATCCATCACTATTACTTCTATTATGGGACATGGTTGTTGCTTGGGAAACATTCCTGCAAATTATTCTCAATATTGTGCTAATATCACCACTGGCAAATACCAATGTGATGTTTGGCTCACCCAGAAAAGATCGGGCAGTGTAAATACGGCAGGTTATAACTCTCTTTTTACCTTGAGTAATGGTAATATTTCTGCCAGCTTAAAGGGCCAATTCTTCATCCCCGGCAACAACTCCATCTGGGCTTGCTCTACAGGTGCCACAGCCTGTGTATCAGGGGATGTCCTTATACAACAAAAAGCCTTTTGTATTCAGGTACGCTTAGTCCCTAGAATCACTTATTATTCCCCCTCTGATTTTGTTTCCCTTATGGAACCACCGGAATACCACCTACGTGTAAAACGTGAATTTGTTACAGCCCTAACCCTTTCAGTTCTTTTAGGATTAGGTGTTGCAGGAGCAGCTACTGGAGCTGCGGCTTTGGTTGTTAATCAACAACAAATACAAAAACTTAGTCTAGAAATAGATAATGATCTTTCCCGCATTGAGACTTCAATTTCTGCCCTTCAAACTTCTTTGTCGTCTCTTGCTGAAGTAGTTTTGCAGAATAGGCGTGCCCTCGACCTTTTATTTTTAAAGGAAGGTGGAACGTGTGTAGCCTTAAAAGAAGAATGTTGTTTTTATTCTGATCAATCTGGCATTGTGCGCGACTCTATGAATGAGTTACGCAAACGATTAAAAGACAGAGAACAGGAAAGGTTCTCCCAACAATCCTGGTATCAAAGTATGTTTAATTTCTCTCCCTGGATTACCACATTGCTTTCTGCTATTTTAGGACCTTGTATAATTTTGCTTATATTATGTATGATTGGCCCATGTGTTTTTTCACGCCTTTTGCAATTTCTCAAGGATCGTTTGAATGGTTTGGATTCTAATCTTTCTAAGATTAATGTTATGCTTGCCTCAAACAATATATATGAACCCTTGAAACCCAAATTCCACCCCTCTGAAAAGGTTGCCCTACTGACACTGTCTGACACGGACTCCAACTGTTCCGATACTGAATCAGACTTAGCCATGGAGGCTCTTGCCCCCAAGCAAGAATCTCGTATTCTTATGGAGTTGCCCTTTTCTGTTTCGGAGGATGCAGATTATGGCCACGAGTAGGATGGAGATTGAACTTTAAAAAATAAAAACAGTGGAGATGTTGCAACCATTTCCTGAGTTAAGATAGGTTTCCATGCCTTTCAAGTGTCCATGCCTTTTAAGTCCTGAGATAAGTCATGAGTTATGTCTTCCTGAATTATGTCTTTCAAGTTATCTCTTCCTGAGTTATGTCTTACAAGTTATCACTTCCTAAGCTATGCCTTTAAAGTCTATATTTCCTGAGTTGAGATAAGCTACGCCTTTGAAGTTTACATTTCCTGAGTTAGGATAAGGTACCCTTTTAAGTTTTATTGCTTGGCTAAACCCGCCCTTTATGAACCTTTTGCTATGTTGTAAAAATGCCAATAAAAGGGAAGCAGGCAGATCCTTCGGGGCTCTTGCATGCCAATTCAACCTGAAGAAACATGTTGTCCGTGTGTTTCCTATCTACCAAACGCAAGGTCCGTTAGCCCAGGCTGACGTACGTCACTGGTCCGTCCAGCAGAAGCTGGACCCCGGGATTCGAACTCCCACAACCACTGGTCCGTCCAGCAGGCGCTGGACCCCGGGATCGGAACTCCCACAGTTCCTTATAGCATGTTTATATGTGTGTTATGTATGTGTACATTTTTGAGAGCAAGCAACAGTCTTTCATTTTTAACGTGTGCCAGTGTGCCCAAAGTAAAAAATGACAATAAAGGTTATCTTATAAATAAAATTTTAATGGTTTTTGAAAGAAGATTAAATTCATGCCTTTCAGATATGCATACATATTAGTTTTCAAGCATCAAAATGATGCTTATGGGTTAAATCTTATATGTTGATTGGCTGACATTTTCTAGGTGTGACTTGAACCCAGGGATTCTTGAGTCCAATATTATTTCCACAAATACCAATTGAAGCAGCACCAGAATTTCCTGTATTTATCACTCAAAGGAAAAAGTATATGGAACAGAAGTAATTCATTCCAGAGAAAAGGCTGTTCTTAATACTGGTTGTAAAATCTCCTGAGTATCAAGCATGTTAATAAGAACCTACATGAGCTCTTATTAACTTCTTGACATGTTTTTGATATATCAGTATTAGTTATTTATGTTATAGGAGAAATGGACTCCCTTTTCTGGAAACTGCTTCATCCTTTGTTTTCATTCCCTTAGTCATGTTGATATCCTGTTAAAGAAGTATGGAGTGGTTGCCTCCTACTTCAAAAGCAGGCATGTTATGTTTGAAAGCAAAGAATTTCAGCTGCACTACAGGTAGGAAATAACTTCTCTCAATATTTATATTGCTTACAAAACACCTGGAGAATTTCAATTTGTAGCAAATTCAAGAATGAGAAAGGGACATTTTTTTTAAACGTATTGCCTTAAAGAAAAGAAAAGAAATGTTTATTCTCTTTATTCTTTATAGTAATAAAAGTAATGTTTTGGCTCAAGAAATCATGTGGAACAAAAGATAAATTGTTTTTATAAACAGTGGTAATCTGTCTTTAGGTGGTTAGATCTAGTGGAATGTCTGCTATGTTCAGATGCTGCACATAAAAAAAATCTAAGAAACTTAAATTATCAGTTTGATTCAACAACTTTGCTAGTTGTGAGGAGAAAGTCTATATATAACACAAAGGTAAGGTAGCTAATTGCTATATCAAATGAGGTCACACCTCTCCAGAGCTGCCTTTCACAACATAACAGAGCAATAATTCCAAAGCGGTAGAGAAAACTGCCCCAGGAAAACTCAGTCACAGTTAAAGGCTCCTATGTCCAAAGTACTCATCGTGCAGAGTTTGGTTGTCCCAATTTTGGGGGACATTTTACCCCAAAGCTTGTATTTTATATCCTTTGGTTGACTTTACAGTGTATTGTTAGATTGAAAGAAACACTGTGCCGTGACTAACTAACATAATTTGTAGCAGGATCCTTGGCTTAAAAAGAACACATATAGGATGCTTGGTTAAATAAAATTAAATTAATGTTTTCTTTTTCTGCATTCTGTAACCAGACAGCATCTTCCTAACATCCCGTGACTTTAACAGTATTTTTACAAATCTTACAACAGCACTTATAACAGCCTCTGAAAGGCTCACTACTCATTAGTATTGTACTTACACAGGGGCTGGTCTTTTGATTCTTCAAAGTGTTACTGCCATTAATATTGCCTGTTTTTGCCAGATAAACCCATCAAGACTCAAGAAGGGAGAAGGGCAGGGGGTCCACCAGGACCTCTTTAAACCCATATGTTAGTTTTCAGGAAATACAATTCCAGACAATTCCAAATGATGTTCATTAATTTGGGGAATATGTAGGGGTACGAATCCCACATGATGTAGTTCTGTGAGGTAAATGTCAGGGAAAATAGCAGGTTTATTGTACCATGTAATGTGGACTGAGTGATAGATGTGTGGATAAATCCAAACATAGGAGAGCTCTGAAATTCTTCCGTCGGATTAGTGCTAATGACAACCCACAAGAACAAGCCCTTTGTCACTTTTCCGGCAGATTTTCCCCCCAATGGGATCACAGCTTACACAATAGAAATAAAGATTTTTTTTGCATCAAGGATAACTGCTTCCTTAAAAATGTGGCAACACTATCCTGGTATTTCTTCTATCTTCTTGTGTGGGAGTGAAGTTGGGGAAGTAAACTGTGGTTCAGGTAAAAATTCAGGGAGGAATAGTGGGCTCAATGTAATTGAATTGAAGTCATCCAATGAATTCTATGATCATGTGAAGACTTCAGCCTGGGCCTCCACAGTCCTAGTCCAACAGCTTCACTATATAATTACCAAAATTACATACAAAAGTGTATGTGTTATGGAAACAAATTAACTATGTGGAATTTCCAGTGCTATATGAAAAAATCACACAAATTACAAATTAATGGCACAGAATAATAGACAAAAATCTGGAAGATGGCCAAGGATAAAATTTAAATGGAACGGTACATTTTTTGATCTTTACATTTTTCTCAGAGTGTGGCATTGTGGCTTTATGCTTGTGAAAGACAGGCACTGAAGTGCACATTAAGCAATAGCTCTTTTGAAGCCACAGTGATGGCTAAGACTACAGTTATAATGTGGGGGCAAAATTAGCACAGGTTCTATCTATTGTGTAAGAGATATATGAATTTATAATTTCATTCATTCATTCATTCATTCATTCATTCATTCATTCTTCCTTTTTTGTCATTAAATGTTAGAGAGAGAGAAAAAATGTCCCTTCTTCCAACTCAATTTTTTAAATTCCATTTTTTAAAAGTGTCATAATGGACTGTTGTAATTGTAATCTTTAATAAAATTACTATAAAAATATCATAATGGAAAGGAGCACGTTTATTTCATCAAAACGGAACAGTCAAGACAAGATAAAAAAAATCATAGTCTTAAAATGTTGCATGCAAATCAAAACACTTGGCTTTGGGGAGAGGAGAAAATGGCCTTTAAAGGAATATTCATATGAATTTTGCTTAGATTGGCAAAGATACATGAATGAACTATTTGCAAAGAATTAGACTCTAGTGGTCCTGTTTACCCGTTGTTTCCATGGCAACAGCTGTGCTTGATGGAATACATCCAGCATGCATGATCCATAAGCATCTGGTTTGTCAGTTCTTGTTCCAAACACTTGAGGAATGAAATGTAGGTAAACTTTAATCAGCTTTATAATGGCTGTGGTACTTATAGAAATTACTTAACATGATTTTGCAGCTGCCTGAGTCAAGGCCCAAAGGTGTTATTACTGTTTGATGGCCACGTTTAAAGAGCTGTACTAAGAATTGTTTGGGGTTTTGCACACAGATGCCACTGTACATCTTACTTTTTAAAAGTTCTGCTACAATGACATCATGTCAGATATTCCTTCTCCCTCCCTTAAGTTCCCAAAGGTCAAAGTTATTTTTTTCTAAATGACTCTGTCAAACATAAAAATTAGCTGGCTTTTGAGGAGGACTTGTATTTGTAATATATGGTTATGTTAGACTTTCTGTCAAAACAGGGATTAAAGATAAATGTAGCCAATTAAAAGAACATTTTCTGAGAGCTCCTGGTAATAGATACCTCATTGTGAGGTCCTGAAGTATGGCTTTCTTTACCAAGTGATGTGGTTTATGGTGTTCATGCTGAACAGTAGAGAAGACTGTTTGAATTTTCTAAATTCCATTGAATAGCCTAAGTACAATCAACCTAAAGCTATGAAGAAGGTGAGGAAGACAAGCTGGGGAGGAGGGGGGGGGAGGCACTGTTTTCTTTGCAAAATGTTCTTGTCTGCTTCACTTCCTCTACTTCATCATTTCAGATAATGCTTCCCAGCAGTACATGTGTGTAAGCAAAACCTGCCCTCACACCCAGGGAGGAGGGAAAAATCCCGTTGGCATTGGATGAGTCAATGTGCTGTAAGTCGTCCAACAAGGTAAATAAAATATTCTCTTTAATTAGGTAATTGTTTCCTTTTATCTTGCTTCTTGACAAAGCAGCTGTGCCCACAACATTAATTTAATTGCATATGACATCTGTGTTATCCAAGGAACTCCTGTACTGGAGAGAGAGAGAGAGGGAGAGGGAGGGAGAAAGGGAGGGAAGGAAGGAGGGAGGGAGGGAGGGAGGGAGAGAAAGATGGAAAAGGGGGGAAATCACCAACTACACGTATATTAACTTTCCACAAACCTTCAAAGTGTGTATGTGCACATATACTTTGTTTAACAGAGAATTGCAGTGTAATGACATGTAATTATACACCACTCAATTCTTATTTCAGGATTTTAATAGCATTTTTCACAAATTGCAGAGATAGCAGATCACACTCCCTGCAGATTTATGAAAAAAAATGGCCTACTTGTAGTCATCTCTGAAAAGAATGTTTTTCACAAATCCAGGTGTTCATTTGCCATGCATCGTGCTCTCTATCTCTAAAGTGGCCTTTCCCTCCTAGGCCCAGAGTTTGCCCTTTTAGAAATTTCAGGTGTAATTCTGTGGAAGCAAAGCCTGGGAAGGGATTGTATTGCTCATGAATTTCTACTACTATTATTTCTATTGTAGTGGAGAAAATTTTAAATGCAGAATCCAGCATCAGACGATGTGTGCAAGGTGTTTTTAATGTGTGAATGTAGCAGGCAGCCTTGTAAAACATCATTTCAGTAAGTAGGAAGGCTGTGCATCAGATTCAGCCAGACCACAGGTCCTAAAGGCCAATATCAGAACCAATTTTCACTTCCTCGGGTAGTGTGGATAAGCATGACTCTGTTCAGCTCTGGGTTCAGATTCTGGGTTTAAATGAAACTCATCTCCATCTCTTTTTTAGAACCTTTGGATGCTGAAACTGATGTCAAAGCAAAGCAAAACACCCTTTCACCTTTTATTGAAAATGATATGATAGGAAGGAAAGGGAGAATGGATTTCAGTTGATCTCTGGGAAGTGAGGGAAACTTACTCTTTACAATTTATTCCATAATATCACTCTGCTTATCATCTGGAGTAGCCTGGCATTCTGAACTCCATTACCTAGCTGACCTCACCTGGATTTAATTTATGGTGCAGAACAGTGACTTAATACCTGGAATAAATTGTATTCTGAACACACGGGTAGAAAAACTTGTTTGGTGAAGGAAACTTGTCATGTTAGTCAATACTAAGCCAGGGCAAAATTTTACAAAAATGTTTTACAATCAACATTAGAACAAGCAAACATATATCCTCAATGTATTAAAACACCTACCTATGCATGTATGTGCTTGAATATCTGCTTCATTGCTGGCGATCCAAAAGGAAGTAAATGCTCACATCAAACCAATCTGCAAAGAAACTTTTTAAAATGCTTTATATCTGTGTTTCTCAAGCTTGGTGGCTTTAAGATTTGTAGACTTCAGCTCCCAGAATTCCCCAGTCAGCATCTCTGCTTTATACAGTCCTGGTGAATTCAGGGTTGAGAAACTATCCAGATCAAGAACTCCACCTTTGCAGAAAGGATGATGTGAAAAAGAGCTATTTTGGGAAGCAGAGACTCTCCCTATCTGAAAATACTGATCCAGATATTGTTTGGTATCTCTTCCTTACTACTACTTCTCAGTAAAAAAAGGTTCAATCTGTGGAGCGGTTTTCTCCACTCTGGTTGTTCTTTCAGCAAGGCTCTATTTGGGAACATGAGAATTTCTTTAGATCTCCCAGACAAACCATTTTTAAAGACAAGACTACCTACAGTATTTCTGATCAGCATCTGATTGATAGGCTTGTGAAGTTTCAAAGAGGAAGTGAGAAAAGTAATGCCCTTCACAAAAAAAAAACCAGGGCCCTCATTTTAATCTTGCCCCTCCTCCCCAAATTCCTCATCCCTGCCTTAAATCACTAGGATTGTCTTAGTTTAACTTTGCCCTCCCTGCCAAGCATTGACATCTATTCCTACAAGTTTGTTGAAATGCAAGTGTACAAAGGCATGGAGAAAAACCAACTTTTCCATTGGGGAAGTATTCCCGTTTGATGCAATTTTTATTGGCCACCACATACTCATTATGGCTCAAGATCACAGTAATCAGAAAGCAGCATGCATTATTCTTTTAATCACATTTACAATACTCAGTCATACCTAAGAACCATGGTGGTGGAAGTACAGTGAATCAGCACTTGACATTCATAACATACATTCCTGCCTTGCCCTTAAATCGTTGCCTGGAATTTCCAGAGAATAATATTTTCACTGGCAGTTAATCCGTCCCAATGACTTAAACAACTGGCTGTTGTATCTTTCATCTATTGTATAATTGCAGGCTAAAATATAGATATACAAATCTCCAGGATTTTGCCAAATAAAGTTCCTAGTTGTTTGTACAACCATTGCAGTAGGACTAAGGCTGCCTATTCCACTAAATACACTAAATGACTGGATTAATTTCTGGCATCTTACATTCCACAAAAACTTAGGGAAAGTAGAGCATCTGTAATAGATTCACTTTATGCTCCCCTTCCTAAAATCCACGTGCACTTTCTGAAGATGAAACTATTAAAACCACAGTTAAAGGACTACTGAGTGTTTCTTCACATAGATTCTCAGAGAGCTTTTCTTGACTTGGCTGCCTTGACTTATGTCGTCTTCTCCATCTTAGCATCCTTCAGATAAGCTGAAAATCTCAGAATTCTCAGGTAGCTTTGATCTTATTTCTACAACTCACCTTTTTCTAAGGACAAATGAGGGATGATGAGGATGATGATATAAATTCATTGAATTCAGGTTATTTTTGACCCTAAAAATGAATATTAAGTCCCAGATAATGATGCTGACTTCTTCTAGTATCACATTTCTATCACTATGAGAGAAAATAATACCCAAGTTAGAACCTCCACATGAAAAAATTGATCAGTCTATGCTAACTGAGTTCAGTGCTGCACTGGGCATAACATTGTTTGTTCTGAGCAGCAATATTTTGAAAGAGATCCAAACTGGTCAATTCAAGTGGATCTAAATTTGGCCTCTAATTGTAAAAATAGTGTTAGTCACAGAATTCTTCCGTGAGAGAAACATGGAAGATAATTTTCCATAGACAGGGAGAGAATAAACAGGAATGACCTATAGAAAATTATCAGGGAAAGTGAGGCACCACTGTCACTGTCAGTCAGGGACAATCATTTACTAGCACCTGCTTGGTGACCCAGTCAAATGTGATCCAAAGCCTGACATCTACATCGGCATCCTACATTCACACTGCCAGAGACTTAAATAACATTAAATGGTCAGTTGTTAATCCCCAACCCTCAGAAGTATTTTAGGGGCAATCTTTGACAGTCCCGACTTTTGTACTCTTGAAACACTAAGAGCAATTAAATGGAAATTACTGCCCCAGATTCTGCTGCAACAAAAAAACTCCTCCTATCCACTTGACAAAGAGAAAGAAAAAAAGAGAGAGAAAGCAAATAAATACTATGCTTTCCAGACCAGCTTGTCTGTTGCTATGAGAAGAGGACAATTGTCAAAACACACATCAATTTCACTTCTCCTTCTTCTGTGGCCTGTCTTTACTGAGAGGGAGCCCTCAAGCCATCAAGCTGACATTACCTTTGGAGGACCTAAGAGAAGGGGTGAAGCACAAGTGCTCTCTGGTGGATATTAGTGCTAGCGAGTCTCAAAAGGAAAACAAAATTAAAATCCTTTGCAGCAGTTTCAATACATCTTATATATCAGTTGTGCCCTTTCCTAAATTGGGGTGAATAGCTCGTAGTCTGTCACGGCTTAGTCATTTTCCAGTTGGACTATAGCAGTGTGCTCTACATGGAGCTGCCCTTGAAGAGTGTTCTGAAGCTGCAGCTGGCCAGGATGCTGATGGGGCTGGTAAGAGATATTTGATTGATGAATGTGAGTTTTATTGGGACTTTAATGTTTGTTATTTTAAAAATGTTTTATTTTTAGTGTACTTATTCAATTTGACGCCCAGAGTTTCATCTGGTAGGTGTGTGATTATATAAATTTATTAAATAATAAAATAAAATGATCTATACTTTAGTTGAGTTAGAAATAAATCACATTTCCAGTGTCATGAGAACATGGAGGTCTCAAACTGCTTCAAAACTGGTGTAGAATTTTCATGTAGAAGTGCTCTAATTTAGTTATTTGACTCCAACCTATCCATTGTGGGTTTATTTTAAATTGTATATCCAATGGAGTTCCTTGTCTTTCTCTCCTCTTATTTCCTTGTATAAAATTAATCCCAGCATTAATTTTTCTGTATCTCTAAATTATCTGTTATTTCTCTGGTGATGACTATATATGTGAGGATCAAGATGTACCCATTTTTTCTCTCTCTATTTTACCTTGTTACATTTAAGTCCTATTTTCCTATTCAACGCTTATGGTATGAAAACTGATATTAGGTTTTTCTTGAAATCTTATCCTTCTGGAATATTTAAAGATGTCGATCCCCATTGTAGCTGCCTGAAAAAGTTCTAGGGTGTTCAGCAACCTACTATGCCCGTATTTTCAGAAATGAGAGGAAATGTCACAAGTGCTAAGATCTTATAGTCTCACATATGGCCTTTATTAAAGATTTTTAATTTTTGGTTAAAAATACACTTATGGTTGGAGAAAATGACTAAAAAACAAATAGACTTTAAGCCAGAATTATTTTTGTTAGGAATAATAGGAGCAAATTATGAGAAAGACTGTATATATTTAATTCTACATGTACTAACTGCAGCAAGAATTGTATTTGCCCAACACTGGAAAAATGAAAATTTACCAACTGAAGAAGAATTAATTAAGAAAATTTTAGAGTGTGCAGAAATAGATAGATTGACTTTAAAGATAAAAGAGAAAGAAGACTCACTGTATTTTAGAACATGGGATAATTTTTATCAATGGCTAGAAAAACGAGTTAGAGAGAAAGGAATGTGATAGGTAATTTTGAATATATATTAGCAAGAAGACCATCGAGCGATTAATTAACACATTGTTTATGATAATCAACAATTACTCATTGTTTTTTTTAAACACATGAACCCAGACATTATACTGTTTGCCAAATATTGAGAATGTTATTTGAAAAAACCCTAACCTCAACCCCAACGATTTTTAATTGTGGTTTGTTAAAATTGTATATATAGAATTTAAATACACTGGCTGCATTGAGTGTAGTTCAGAGAAGACAATTATCTTATGTAGATAGAAACAAAACAACACTCCAGATATCAGAATAGATTCAAGAGTTGTTCTCAGTCAATTTTTTGAATGTCTTTATATTATACTGTAAAAATGAAAAGCTAGAGCAGTGTTTTTCTACATGATGTAGATGTAACAATATGGTAAAGATTGACTTAGTTTCATATTAACACTACATGGGTCTTTTTCTTTTCTTTTTTAAGTTTTAGTTCATATCACTATTACATATTTTATTGAATTGTCATAGATGTATCATTTTTATCTTCCTTATTAATTGCATTCATATTTTTTTTTATAAATGTGGGTTGTTTTTGATAGCTATTACATGGTTTAGTCACAACTGAAACTTTGTGACCAAGGGACAGTACAATAACATATTAAATAAAATACAAATTAGTTTAGCTTTAAAATATAACCACTTTGATATATAGATAGGCAGAAAGATGGTATATATAAAAAGAGAATATGATCTTATGGTTGGCAAACAAAAATCACTCTTGAGCTGTCTGAATATCAACCTGTCATATAAAACATCTTGAAAAGAAGTCTTGAAGAGGCAACATTCTCTCCAAAACTGTTGTTTTTTTTATTAAAAAAATAATATTAAATCTGAGAGATATCTCAACTTGGGAAATGTTCTAAGTACACATCAAAAGAAGGGTAAATGCTGAGCATGCTACACCAGTGATGGAATTTCCAAGGGAAGAATATTAATTGTCCTTTTGTGGAAAATAGTTTTGTAGAGACATTAATAAGAGCAGGAAATAATTTTCCCACTGGGCAAGAAAATTGGCAAACTGATTTCCTTTCCTAGTCACCAATCTTATTATCATAAGTGCTTTTGTCACCCAAAGGATACAAAAGGCAACCATTACAGCTAGCCATGAGAAAATGATGAATGCCTACTTATATTAACTTTGGAAAGTAACAATCTGAAAATCCTTTCAGGAGTTCAACAAGTTTTCACATGAAAGACCATTGTTGGTTAAGATAGTCCCTTACTGGTAAAGATTGAGGCCTGTTTTTAATGGGTCCTTATAAATGTTTTATAGAGATTTTCAACTTTGGCTAATGAGAGCAGAGTTTTGGAAACATTATATAAAAATGTTATTTATGACTGATGGTTCCTGACTAAATGTCTAAAATTTCACATGGCACGACACTGTAAAATTCAGTAGTTTTTTTATTTTGCATGGGCAAATGTAGTTACTTATTGACTTAATTATTTACAAGCTTTATACCCTACTTTTACAAACTCTGAGTGGATTGCATGATCTCTCATTTGAAACATAGGAAGCTGCTTAAGAGCAGCTAAAAGAGGTGCCTTAGGGATGTACTGTATATTAGATTCAGCTGAGTTAATCTAGGCCAATTTATTCCAGATTCTCTTCAATTTTCCTTACCCTGGAGCTTCACAAACTTTTATGTTCAATGTGGTATTTTGGAGGGCTACAGTACGAAGGCAATATGCCAATGTAAAAAAAGAAAAAGATGCTATTTTTATGTTAATTTTTCTGTTTTTTGAAAATATCAACATGAATGAAGAGTAGAATAAGTGGAGTGACGAATGGAACCATCATTAATTCAAAAGGAACATGAAAACAGTGTAGTGGAAAAGCTTTGAAGGAATGGTGTAAAGCAGGGGTGTCAAACTCGCAACGTCACGTGACATGTCGCAACGTATCACAACTTTTTTGCCATTTCCGGCAATGGGGTGGGCGCAGTTTCGCTATGATGCATCCGGCCCGTGGGCCGGAAGTTTGACACCCCTGGTGTAAAGGAAAGAGATTATATTTGCATAATTTTCTTAATCATTTGATAGCTATTGCAACAAGGGCAGTTTTTCAACTTAATTTTCTGCAGAACTATTCCTCCCTGACACATCTCAGGACAACACAGCTTCATCTCACTGTATTCTTTTAAGGTCTTTACATACTGTATATTTGTTGCCTCATCTGTATTCAAGATGATATGTACTTGATGAGCAAAATCCATTCCATCTGGAAGCCAGGTTCTTGGTTTTCCAAGAGATACAATTTCCACCACCCAGATACTGCTTCTTCACCAAAGGCAATATATGCTAATATTTAACATTAGTATGTACAGATCTGTTCCCAAATCAGTATCTGGCTTTCTATGTATGCTTTATTTTGCAGGGACATTTGATTGTGGATAACATGGGATTAATGTGATACATTGAAAGACAATTGAATTGTAAGTAATGCAAGATTGCTATGATTATTGTTGGGAGCAATATGCTGACTCTTAGAGAGGGCTGTAAAGCACTGTGAAGGGGTATATAAGTCTAAGTGCTATTGCTATTCTAAATGCTGCAATTAGCTATTTAGATTCTACTGGATTAAATTTGATTCCTACTGACAATATAGACAAATCACAATCCTGATCTGTATTCAATAATGCCTCATAACTTTCCCAAGAACATTCCACTTGAATCCTCATCCTATCTATTACCTTCCCTTTCTTTTAAATCTTGCCAAATCATTATTTTTTTCTCTAATTATCTGCTTAAATCTTATGCTCATAGTTTTTACTTGCTAATCATTGCTACAAGAGAACAGCCAACCTTAATTTGCTTGAGAATTAATTCTTGCAGTCCACGACATACATAGTAGCCATTTCAAATCCATGATTCAAAGGTATTTATCTACTTAATATAGAATAATAAGGGGTTTTGGCTGTCCTATTATTTTAATATGTTGCATGCACTGCCGTGATCATGAGCTGTGGTGGAGCAGTGGTTAGAATGCAGTACTGTAGGCTACTTCTGCTCCCTGCCGGCTGCCTGCAGTTTGGCAGTTCGATTCTCACCCACTCAAGGTTGACTCAGCTTTCCATCCTTCCGAGATCGGTAAAATGGGGACCAAGATTGTTGGGGGCAATATGCTGACTCTGTAAACTACTTAGAGAGGGCTGCAAAGCACTGTGAAGTGGTATATAAGTCTAAATGCTATTGCTATCTATACATTCAACATCCTGCTATAGTCAGCAAAACAAAACTAGATCTCCTTCTTGTACTTTCTTGCTGTCTCCATTACCCATTTTATATTAGCAGTATGATGTTATGTCCTTGTGCCTTTTCTGAATCCTAACTATTTATCTGACTTCTTTTTCCAATGTGATTCCATTTTGTATAAGAAATTATGCAAAACTTTTTTTAGAGGAATTAATATACTTCTTTTGCATCACTTTTCTTTGATATAGTTACACATGCTGATCTTTTTCAATTTCTGGGCCACACAGACTTGTTTCATGTTTTTTGGCATAAATTTATTAACACTTTATCTGCCTCTTTAAACAGTTCAGTAGGTATTTCTTTTGTGCTTGGTGCTTTCCTATTTGACAGACGGTCTAGTAACTATTATACCTCACTTTCTATTGAAGAATACATACCCTTTCCATTACATTTTTTTTTTCATTTTCTAGTCTGTTCATAAAGAGCTTCAATATATTTGGTATATTTTCAGAAATTCAAGTTTTTCTTAGTTCTTGCTTCCCACATTTAACATCTGACTACACATGTTTTTGTAAAGTGAAGAACTTCTCGTTCATTACTGGCACCATCAACAACCAAACTTCCTTGCAGTTTTTTTCTCTAGTAACTAGGAAAGTGCTCCAGATCTGAGGATCCCATAACTGAATCCTATAATACTGGCATTCAATCTCATCTAAAGGATTCAGCTATATCCAGAAAATTTTGGGGGCAATGACAGAGAAATAATTTGCCATTGCCTTTTGTTAGGTTATTGTTTTGAGTTCCTTCTCCTAGATGGGCTGATGGGCTTCCCTCATACCTCCAGAGTTCCAAATGCTCTTACACCATGATGAATTATTCTGAGCATCATTCTTATTCCTTTCAAGCCACTGGGATTGACCCACCCTACCCGTGCTGACAGAAAGGATATGCTGTGGGCCCCTTCGGCCCAATTATTCTGGCTAGTGGGGGTCCAGGAGAAGGACCTTCTCTATCATTGCACATGCCCTCTGGAACATCTTGCTCTTGGAGTGAGGTTGGCTCCAACCCTCCTGAGCTTTGGTAAGAGCCTAAAGACCTGGTTCTGCCAGTTACCTTGGGGTTTCAATGGGGCAGCATCATAGTGAAGGTGGTTGATCGATTAACATTAACATCCCACTTCCCCCTCCATCCTGCTCTTGCCCTCCCCCTCTTTTAATTGTGCTGTAGTGTTAGGACTGTTTGTCCTAATTTATTTATGTTTTTAATTTCTATAGTTTTTTTTTTAATCTTTTATGATTGTAAGCTGCCCAGAGTTACCTTGAGGTAAAATGGATGGCCAATAAACTTTATAAATAAAATAAATAAACCTCTGAACTTCATCCTTCTCTTTTCAACTGTGCTGGCAACATTAACTATCAAGAGTTTGTTCTTCTGCTGATAGTGCTTTCAGGATCTTTGGAATTACTAAGCCCTCTTACTACATCAAGGGGCATATTCCTCGGCAACTGTGTATCTAGCAAGTAGAGGACTGCTATCAGGTGCTAGCTATGCCCCTACACCCAAGCCTGAAAAGATAGTGTTTGAATTAGGAGGTATTCTTTAATCAGAATATGTAACAATATTAGCTTCCACTTTATACTTTGCCTAACTTAATACAATAATAATTTATTCACATTTGGATAAATTTCCATTGCCTAGGAATTTTTTTATGTATTCCATTGTTTTTAGCCACTGCAGACTATGTTATACTACCCAAGATAATATCTTTGTTTTCTCTTTCACATTTTACAGTGCCCAAATGCCTTGTATTTGTTATCTGAATGTTATCTTTTTGCAATATTTAGGTACTATATATCTGAGGCCTCTGAGAACTATTCCATCATGAAGACTACCTTTATTTTAAAGTGAAAATTGACCTGACTAGCTGTAGTGATAGCTTTGATTACCAGCATGAATGAAGTCATTTGTTGTGGCTTCTCCAAATTTCTGTATTTCTTCTGACACAAGGCAGCTTTTTTCTATCAAGCTGAAATGGATAATACAAAATTTCTCAGCATTTTCTCTGGCAGTACTTTCAAAACTCTGGATAATGTGTTTGCTTGTACCTGATCTTTTCCTGGCATTAACTCAATAGTTAAGTCATTTAGTCGAGACTAGGAAATGACTCTTTGTATATATATACCTTTGCTTTCTTAGCAATAGATAATAAAGGCTTGTGGTCAAATTCTGCAACAAACGAAGCTTCCAATACTTTAAACAACTGTATATTTGGCTAGTTTTTACCACTATGATAGTATGATAGTACTTGTCTATGGACATTCTCATTCATCCAGGTTGTTGTTCTCCAAAGGTGCTTTTTTCAAGAGGCAACTAGACTTTCTTTGTTTTTCCTTGAAGATGTTTTGCGTCTCATCCAAGAAGCTTCTTCAGTTCAGTTTGGATGGGAAGCAAAACATCTTCAAGGAAAAACAGAAAGTCCAGTTGCCTTTTGAAAAAGGCACCTTTGAGATATGATAGTATTTGGTTTCTAAAAAGACCCTAGAACCACATACACCTGGTTTCTAAGAAGTCTTTTACCTCTGTGCCCTACATAGGCTATTATGATCTTTACACTTTGTTTTAGTTGATTCATGTTTTGTCTTCTTAAGTTACTGAGTCTTTTGATTTATTTAAGATGTTTTGGAGATCTTCAGTTGGTTTATGTGATATGGTGATGGGTGAGGTCATAATAGTCTGTTGGCTGTTTCTGAAATGTTTTTGATGAAAAGTGTTATTCTTTTCAAGGCTTGTGTTGGTTGTGCTGTAGTGGATGAGTGGTCAGCTACTTTTTTTCCGGTGGTCTAGTATTTTCTTCAGTGAGATTTTCGCGTTAGTAGCAGATGTATGGATTTTAATCTTCACTGGAACTTCATTACAAGAAGATAAAGGTTGAAAACCCTTTTATTCTGATGCCATAGCATTCTGATTTCATCCCGAGAGTACAATTTGATTTTTGTAAAACAAACATTCATAGAGTTGTTAAGTTGCATGAACAGGATATCTTTAAGACAGAAGAAAGTAGAACTACAAAGTGATTCAGCAGCAATATGACCAGGTTGGCATTTGATGTTCATCTTCAAAAGCAAAAAATTGAGTGTTAGATCAGACATAGATGCCAGTCAGTGTAAAATAGTTGCAGAGAAAATGATTTGATTTAAAGTTAAATTAACATCAAAATAAAGGAGAGAGAGAGAAAAGAGCACAAAGTTAAGCAAATTGACATCTACTTTAATTTACCATTTCATTATTAGGAGATGGATCTGGGTGGAGTGTTGTGGTAAATATTTATAATACCTATGGAAAGAGCCAGTTTGGTCTAGTGCAGGGGTAGGCAACCTTGGCTCTTTTATGACTCGTGGACTTCAACTGCAGGAATTCCTGAGCCAGTTGAAGTCCACGAGTCATAAAAGAGCCAAGGTTGCCTACCCCCAGTCTAGTGGTTAAGGATGCAGGCTAGAAATCAGGAGATTGTGAGTTCTAGACCTTCCTTAGGCATAAACACTGACTGGCTGGCTTTGGAGTAGTCATTCTCAGCCCAACTTACCTTGTAGGGTACGTTTGTGGGGAAAATAGGAGGAAGAAAGAGTATTAGGTATGTTTGCCACTTTGAGTTATTATTTTTATTAAAAAATAATAAAGGAGGGATAAAATATCTAAAACAAATTTATTTATGAGGCATTGATAAAATGCTTGGCTTTCTAATCTATTTTTTTCACTACTTGGTCTAAGAGTGAACATTAACATTTCTAACTTATAAGGGATGTTCTAGTTTGAATAAATTCCAGATGAAGTCAATAAATTTCAAGTGGAAAATTCAGTTAGAATTAAATTATTTTTATCAGTTAGTTTTTTTTAAATTTCACTGGTAAAAATGAATGTATATCTTCATTTCTAGGATATTACTCTGCAGTGAGATAATTCTGTTGAAGGTTCTTAGGATTGGCATCCTAAAAACTATTAATAGTCCATTTATCAACTGTGAGCTGTAGATGTGCAGCATTACTATTTCTTTTCTACTTTTGTATGCTCCCCGCAATACTGTAAGTCTTTCACATTTCATAATAAACACATTTTTCAAGTACTGTGGTTGATGAAAGAAGGTCTTCTGTTTCATTTAAATCAGACAATCCCTTTCTCAAAAGTAAAAGAGCTGGCACTGGTCATTCTAGCCCATGCCTGGCCCAAATTTTAGTAACAGAAATAACAATAATAATAACAATGAAACCCCCCAGGAGCACAGATGGGATCCATATGGAGGAATTCTGCTCATTCTGATTCTCCTAGGGGTTAGGGGGGTTTTGTATGTTTTTAGCTATGTCTCCCCGAGAGCATTTCAGTTCTGTTGGCACTTTCTATAGCAGAATTAATAATGACATTCTCCTGGCAGGCATCCAGTTGTGTAAGTTTATGGAGTAATTTTGTAATAGAGCTGTGAGAGTTCATTGGGAAAAAAATTACCAGCAGGTGAACAAGCTGTCCACCTCACTCCTCTAAAAAAAATCAAAACACACACATACACACCAGTGCACACCCCATCAGCTTAGCAACCTTGGAAAGACTTTCGCCCCTATGGTTTCCCTCAGAGTCAGAGGTTTGGAGTGAGGCAGGTCAATAAGCCCACTCTCTCCCACTTCCAGCTGCAAAAATCATACCCATGTTTCCCATTTGTACTCCTTCTAATTTATAAATCAAATGTCTGAGCTGACTTTGCCCTCTGTTCCAGCTGCATAGTCCCTGCCCCAGTTCTCTGCCATTCAAAGAAATGATTTAATGGATGTATCCCAAAGATCAGTCATCTCCTCTGAATGCCCTCCCTCATCCAGCTGCAGTTTCCTGCCCCATCTCCTTTATAAGCAATGATGAATAAATTAAAACTCATCTCTCCCCACTCCCTTTTTTCCCATCCATGCAGCTGAAAATCCACAACCCTCTTTGCTAGGCTGCCCCCCAGCTTCAAACTCCAGTTACTAGGTATGATTCAAGGGAGGCACGGGCCTAGGACAGTGGCTTCTCCTTAGGCTAAATTTTGCTTTTCTCTTATGGTCACTCTGAATAATTAGACACAATAGCTGTTCCTACATGTCAATTGTGAATATGGGGTAACAAACTCACCTGAAGAGAATGTAAAATCTCTTTTGTTTTGAATGCATGGCCTGATCTCATAGAGACTTGGCTCTTACTGGCAGATATGTTCTCCAGGCTGGTTCTCCTGTATGAGTTGCATCGCCTGAATGGGGATTCATTTGAAATGACAAATGCTATGAAAATTTCTTGTGAGATGCCTCATTTTTACAAGCTGTTTTCACTGGTATCAACTGATAAATTAACTCCCATGTATAAAGTTTTCAGCAGCAGGATGAGTTCAGAACTTCTCATGACCTATCAGAGAGTAACCCCAGATCAGGACTGGACAACACCAACCATTAGCAGGACCCTTCATTTTTTCATGTGCTTCATACAATATGCTTTGATTATGAATTTGGATGAGAGATGGCATCGGCCTGTTAAATATCATCCTAAGACAAAGTCATTGACTGCAAATCTGCCCCTTTTCCCACATTAGGATTTATTTTAAAGATCATGATACTGTCAGTCTTACCAGATGGACAAGACAGGAAACATGACCAGATGAACTAATCCTACTTCATTGTAGGGCTACATTAACAGAATCTTGCATGTCTGAAAGTACAATTCTCCTTCACAACCTAAGAAATTAGAGAGGGTCTCTTCTGAACCTCTTCTCCGGCCCTCTGTCCAACTGTGGGCTATGTTGCTTTCAGAAATTGTGGGCTCTCCATCACTGGAGATTTTTAAGAAGAGACTGTTCTCCTGCTTGAGCAGGGGGCTGGACTAGAAGACCTCCAAGGTCCTTTCCAGCTCTATTCTATTCTATTCTATTCTATTCTATTCTATTCTATTCTATTCTATTCTATTCTATTCTATTCTATTCTATTCTATTCTATTCTACCTCCAAGGTCTCTTCCAGCTCTATTCTGATTGATTGAAACATTTTTCAGAGCTAATTGTAAGGTGGACCATGCCCAGTAAGCAATCAAACAAACAAAGTGTTTAGGGCAACCATACACAGCTTTAAAATCCAGACAAGCAGTTGATAACTGCAAAGTATAGGAAAAAGCCTACATTTTTTGCTTTTAAAAGATTATTACTGGGAATTATACAGTCTCAATAGCTTTAATGTTATATTATCCAGTTATTTTCTTTCTGAAGCGAGTGAAATTTAGATTATTTTAAATATTGCTCAGCAGGATCTTCATGGTATTTTAATTTAAAATGAAGCATTTGAAACCCCTATTTATTCTTTATTGGGTTGAGAGGGGAAACTGGCCCATAGGCTGTATGCACCCCATCTCCAGCAAAATGGTTGGTTGATAATTTCTTGATTTTGTGGTATTTGAAGTGGACAGATAGAGAATACAAAGCCTACATGAGGCAAAATGCTCTAATCCATACCTATAAAGCAGATCCAACCCTTTTACCCTGGCCCCCAAGGGACCACTAGGGCGTCTGTAGAGTTGGGAAGTTCAGTTGAAGCCCTGACCTAAAACTTACCCAATTAAAAACCACAGGTTTACTTCTTAGTTTGGCATTTTCATATTGATTATTCGTACATAGATATTTGTTGCTGATATACATAGGTACAAGCAACTTTAAAGCCCTATTATTTTCCCATTTTGTGAATCTCAAATTGTTAGATCTCCAACTTTTATCAGATGACTTTTCCTTACAAGATGAAAACATTTCTAAGTAATCTGTCAAGAAAAGGTGACTGGTTCTTTGCTTGCAGACATTTCATTACCCAGTTAGGCAACATCATTAATACAAGTGAGTGTGGGGTTTTCTGCCTCCTTGGTTACAGTAGCTTGCCCTGAAAAATATGATTGATGGTATGCAATCCAAACTTGGTTAACAGAGTTGGCAATGTAATCAGATATGCAAATCCTTTAAATCAGACATGTCAAACTCGCGACGTCACGTGACGTCACGCAACGTATCGTGACTGTTTTGCCATTGCCGGCAATGGGGTGGGCGCGGCTTTCATGTGACCCGTCCGGCCTGTGGGCCAGCAGTTTGACACGCCTGCTTTAAATGAAACTCCCTGCCCTCAAACCCTGTCAAATGTGTTAGACTACATCTCCCATAACCAGCACCAAACATTACAGTTGGAGTAGGGGTAGAAATTGCAATCCTACACATCTGGGAGATAATAGAGGGAGGATGGCTTTTGTAAACCATGAGTATTTGATGTGCAGTTTATAGGTTGTTTTTTTTTTAAGGATTTCCTGGAATCCAACAATCATATTTTAACTTGAGTGATTGAAAGCTTTGGGAATTTTGCATGATGGGAATGAAATTCCCTTAATCACCATCTGGTGGCAGCAGAGTCTGCAAATAAATAATAAAAGAAAAAAGAAAAAGAAAAAAAGGCAGCCTTTCCCATTACCTACTTAATGGCTATCAGCAGCACAGGGCTGCAGAATGAACAATAGGCAAGCTCTGAGTACTTGCAAGCTGGCACGAGAAAGAATTTAAAAGGGGATGGCTTGATTATTTTAGCAGGGGTGGGGGTTGTCAGAGTTCCCAAGTTGTAGGCAGGAGCCACTAAAGGAGAGCTAAGATCTTAAAGAGAGGCTTAAACTTTCCTGTTTACTAGTAACCTGAATTGAATCAGCTAAAGGTATGGTCAAAACACAAAACAAAGGGATCTTCAGAGGCAAGCTAGGAAGGAAATACAAGATCCACTTGGACCTTAAGCAAGGAATCACGTCAAGCACTGATTGGTGTTGCCTTTACTTTATTAGGAAGAAAGCAAAATTAGTACTTGACTTAAACACAGGCATTGAGGCTGGGTGGCTGGCCCTTAATGGAAATGCTTTGATTAAAGTTGATAAATGGAGACCTGTGTCCCATCAAAGTACTTTTAAAGTGCAGAAAAGATCTTCTATTTATTTATTTGATTTATACAGCCACCTATCTTGCAAATGCATCTTGGGGTGGTTAACAGCATGTGAAAGAAAATAGGAAAAAACCTTCCAACATCAACAAAAGGTTAAAGTCTACAATGGCTGCTGGGGATAAACCCAAACAAAGCAATCGGCAAAAACATCTCAGGGGTCCGTCTGACATCTTTGCTGAGAAAGTAATCAGATGGATATGGATGGTGTTGCCAAGGCTAACTTTTAAGCAGGGTGTTCCAGTAGGGTTACCAGAGAGCTGAACAGGCACAGGAGGATTCAGACAATTGGAAAGTAGGACAAATGGGGGGAAAGAATGACACACTGTTTAACTTCGTTGGCACTTGACACAAAAATTGGAGTTAAAAACTGCAAAAAGAAAAAAACTTAGGCCTTCATATATATGACATTTCTTTTTCCACACGAGAAAGACTGGTTTTTTCAATTGTGATATCCTTAACAAATCTTTACTTTCAAGAACATATGCTACCGATAATATTGAATTGACTACAATGCACTTTTCAAATTCCACCACAGAAACATATGATGTATTTTATGAGCTACAGATTGCAGTGATCATAGATTTCAAGGGGCTGGATTGAAGCCGATTGCTGGGATCAGGGAATAAATTAAATAACATAAATATAGGCTGTTGAGTCTGTCAATGGATAAGTGAAAGAAAAAAAGAAACAGACAATGTACAAGACCCCAACATAGGAAAGTTTGAATGACTACTGTAAAAACTGTCCAAACAACTGAAACAAAACACCAAGAATTAAAAAAAGAAGATAATATTTGATTTTAAGGCCTGTTGGATGGAGGACATAAAGAAAGACATTAAAAGGAGGATGTCATCCTTTTGCTGGATGTCTGGTAACCCTCTCAGTTCAAGGAAAGCACTGGAATCTCATCACCACTGGTTGAGTTCAAATGTATTACTTTTGCAATAAGGTTATTTTAAAACAATACTTTTTAAGCAAAAGAAGAGTAAGTGGTAGTTTCTTCCTTATTTACTTTAAGGAGTCCTCTTCCCCTCCATTGCCTGATTTTCTATTTTTCCTGGGCAAATCTGAGAATGTGAAGCTGGGCTGCCATCACCTTCATGGCCACCAACTCTGAAACCTGAACAACCATTGAGGCAGCCAAGAGAAAAGAGCCGTACGTTTTCCCCAATGGAGAAAAGGACCACCAGAAGCTCTGCAGAACTACCCCACTTTAGAACAGAGAAGAATAACATTAAAGCTGACCCCTTGCTCTTATTTACACCATAATGTAATTAGTAAAGAATTCAGAATCTGCAGATGTTATGAGGATGTGCAGGTCTCAAACAAATTCCAAACTGCTGCAAAGCCCACCTGGAAGTGCCCTCTACAATCACAGAAATAATTTGTTTCCGCTGGTGGAGCCTCTTCATTCACAAAGAATATTATTGGGGTAGCCACTTATATACTCAGAGAAAGAGAGAGGTTTGTGAATAAAGGCCGAATTACTGTAATATCTGCAGTTTTTTTTTTTTTTTTTTAAATTCAACTGTTTTCTAGCAGGCTATTCATATAGTTTCTTAATAAATGTAACACCATAGGAAAAAAGTGTTCCTTCCCCTCCCTTTGGGTAGCACTGAACTGTCGGTTCATATTTTGTAGTTTCTGGATTCTTCATCTGAGACTTCAACATGCAGAGAGAGGATTTGAGGCTTGGTGAAGATTTAGTTCTTAAAACAAACCCTATTGCTTGTTAAATCAGTCCATTTCCTAAGGGAGACGGCTACTAGTCTGTCTTCTACAAGAATGTATTAGCAGCAGATGTTTTCTCCATAGTATTATAGAAAAAATATTTTTGCTGCGCAAACAGACACACTTCTCTAGACTTGGAACAGTTTGCTTTGCTTTGTTTATGAGCTTGTCTCTGTCCGCAGAAGTTTGATAAGAATGCAATATTGTTCTGGATGGCTATGCAAAAAAACAACAACACACAAAACTCTAGACTCCTGTCCTTTACTAAACTAAATGCATGGTTTCCTGATATGCAGCCCATACAACTGGGCTTTATGAAAAGATAAGGACAATGTTTTTCAACACAAGCAAGCAAGCAGTGGGTCTGTTGTGACTAAGAAAGTCTTCCTTGGTCCTCATCAGTCTCCCTGTTCCACCTGACATCATTTTTTAAGTAAATATTTTCATCAAAACTTTACATAAACAGGAGAGGAAAATAAAGATTCCTTCAAATTGAGCTTAACTCCTAGTGACTACAAGGTCATGGCCATGCAGTTCTCTTGGCCACATGATGGACATGGTTGGCTACTTCTTTTTTCCAGGATGTTTGTTGACTTCCCAGTCTAGCCTATAGTCTTGGAGTTCTATGGTAGTATCTGATCCAAGTAAGAGCTGATTCTGACCCTTCTTAGCTTCTTAGTCCAAACATGGTATACTAAGGGCTGACACCTAATCAGGCAAATAGGAGCTGTCATGCAAGGATCAGATTTTAGACTGCTTTTATGTTTCACATGGGCCCTATACAATTACAATTGTCATTGTAGGTCAGTGCCTGTTTCCCCTGGAAGGGAGGAAACTAAGGTGGGCTAATAGGAACCATCCAGGAAAGGACTAAAGGTGGCACCAATGATCAACCTGTCCCATTTGCCTTTTATGGAATGTTTTGTTACTGATCGAAATTCTCCATGATACAACCATTTTGTATCATCTAGCATCCACTCTCCAAAACTAAACAGGCCTCTTCGTCCAAACCAAACCAGTGTTTCATTTATAGTATCCTTTCTCATTTCATTTCATGCTTTTGGGGTGAGGAAAAAGAAGACTGGGAACACAGAAACTACCACAATCTATTAAGACAAGGCTGCCCAGCATCCACCAAAAAAACAGTGAGGCATTTTGAGGTAAAAGTGTCCATGACTGCGCTGTACAACATTTATTTCAATAGTTCATTTTTTATATACAAGTAATCTTCAACTTATGGTTACAATTGAGCCTAAAATTCCTGTTACTGAAACGTTTGTTAAGTGAGTGTTGCCTCACTTTACAACCTTTCTTGCCACAGTTGTTAAATGAATCACTGCAGTTGTTAATAACATTGTTAAGTGAATCTGGCTTCCCCATTGACTTTGCTTATCAGAAGGTCACAAAAGGGCCCCAAGACACTGCAGCCCTTATAAATATGAGCCAGTTGACAAATGTCTGAATTTTGATCACACGACCATGGGGATGTGCAACGGTCATAAGTCATTTTTTTTCCACTGCTGCTATAACTTTGAATGGTCACAAAATGAACTGTTGTAAGTCGAGGATGAATTTAGATTTACATTCCATACATCTTGTTGCTTTCGGTGGAAATTTGAGTGATGCATGCCATTTTCAATTCTCCTTACTTTAACAATTGTGCAGGCTTCTTCTTTGAGCTGATTCATGCTCAGAGTTATTGCCACCCAGGTTTTAGTTTGCTTCCCTTTTTTGCTGGTTAACTTTTTATCACATCGCTCGATTGTGAAACCAATTTGAAGCTTGAAACCCAGTCATGTGGTTTATTGGTGAGTAAAGGTAATTGGTTTTGTTTCCATCTCTGAACTTGATTTCTCTCAGTAACTTCATAGCTGCTCCAGCCTTACTGACAGGGATTCCTGGTTTCTGTTAAACAATCAGCCGGATTGTAAAAGGCATATTTGGGCATGATGTCAGACGTGAAATGCCACCAAATGTATTCTGTTTCTCAATGCCTTGCTTCATGGACCCTTTCAGTGATGTGGACATCTTTGGAATGGAAGTTAGAAAAGCCATAAAAAGAGCTAGTTTTACTGATAATCTGATATCCTGGAAACGTCCTTTCAGGCTATAAAGGGGAGAAGGAATAGCTGCCAAAATAAAATCTTCAGACATCAAAACTAGCTTTCTCGCTCCCCAGGAGAATCAACTGTTTAAAGCAGAAAAGAGTTTTACATCCCCTTGTCACTGGCTACAGCGTTGAAAATAGTTATTTTAAAAAGACATTCTTGCTTTCTAAATCAGTCTGCAAGCACATCTGAGTATGCCTTTAGGAATTTTATCTCCCCTGCTATCTGCCTAGGCTTAAACAGTGAAAACAGCTCTCAGTCAAGCTGAGCAGCGTCGATTTGCTTTCCTCCAACCTTTCCTCTTTGCTCAGTCTTGTGCTGTATTCTCTACTTTTAAGAAAGCCTGCATTACACCCATAGACCTGGCACTCCTGTCGTTCAAATCTCTTGGGAACTGTAAGACTTTTTGCTGCTTCTTCAAATTGGTTTCTCTTTTTCCTGAAGTAATCCAATTTTTACTTTAAAAAAAAAAATCAGTGTTAATGAACTCCCAATTTTGCAAGAGGCATACGTCCTGCCCATGTTAGTTAACTATTGACAATCTATATACAATCATTCGTTTAGTGACCGTTTTGAAGTTACAATGGCACTGAAAAAAGTGACTGACCATTTTTTATACTTACGACTGTTGCAACATACCATAGTCATGTGATCAGAATGTGGATGCTTGGCAACTGGTATATATTTATGACAGTTGCAGTGTCCCAGGGTCATGTGATGGCCTTTCCTGACCTTCAGACAAGCAAAGTCAATGGGGAAGCCAGATTCACTTAACAACCATATTATTAACAACTGCAGTGATTCACTTAACAACTGTGGCAAGAAAGGTTATAAAATGGGGCAAAACTCACTTAACAACTATCTTGCTTAGCAATAGAAATGTTGTGGTTGTAAGTTGAGGAGGACTACCTGTACTACTCTCATTATTGCGACCATTAACAGGGTGATACAGAGCATCATAGGGCAACAGTTTTTGAATCATGGTGCCTCAAATGGGCTAATTTGCAGAATTTGTCCAAAATCTGAGACTCATGACTCCTGAGGGAATGAACTTTTGGGAAGGTTATGACTGCTTCAATGCTACTGGCTGTTGCTGCATTGCTAGGCTGATGTTGTGGTCACATAATCTTCATTGTCAATGTTCCATGACAGTTTCCCAGCCAGTCTCACAATCCCTTGCTCCCTCCTCCACCCAGCAGCCACTTATTAGCCTTCTGAAAAGGGAAAGGGAAGGGAAGGGCGGGAAAGGAAAGGAAAGGAAGGGGAAGGAAGGAAGGAAGGAAGGAAGGAAGGAAGGAAGGAAGGAAGGAAGGAAGGAAGGAAGGAAGGAAGGAAGGAAGGAAGGAAGGAAGGGTTTTAAGGCTCCCTGGCAGATTCCCAGAAGAAAACTTGGTGACGAAGCCAGTAGTAAGTTGCGAGTTGCACCTGCTCCCACTGCTTTTTTGCCCATCCATGTTTCTCTGTTTAAGTAGGGAAAAATTTCTGAAATGATGACTCATCGGGGTATGGATTGTCTAGTCCTAATAACTGTTTTACATAGCATTTGCCTTAGCAAGGTTCAATGGACTGCTTTCAGTAGTTGCTATGGAAGATAACAAAGTTTCCCTGCCCTGAATGCCTTTGCTATATGGCTCCCATGTTATAGTAGAAATGTGGCATGATGTATTTTGTCATAATTTTTACACGTCTTGTGTACTGTATTAATGAAATAGACTATCTACCAAAGTGCAGGCAGTATAAGGGGCGCTAAAGATATGAAACTAATGGCAACTGTGAAGATGGGTCAATGTTGCTATAACACCATTGCGTACCAGTGCAATAGCAATGGAGGAAAAACATTCTGCTTTAAAGTCAATTCTGATTCCTGGGAACTGCAGTTTTCTTGACACATTTTTTTATCAGTTGCTTGCCAGTTTCTTCTTCCTAGTGTTAAGAAAAATGAGCCCAAGATCACCCAGCTGGCTTCATTCCTAAGGTGGGAGTTGAACTCACCAGCTCCTGGTTTCTAGTCTGATACTTTAACCATACCCAAACTGGCTCTCAGCAATGAAGTGTTCAGAGAGGATTGTTAAAATTTATCTATTCCAGATGTCAGTCTACTTTAAGAAATGCTCACATGCATATACAGAGTGCTTATCTCTAGCTCTGGAAGGGGCATAGAACAGAAAACAACACTAATTCTAAACAGACCAATGGGTAAACTCAGTATATCATAGCTTTCTATGAAAATTGGGAGGAAAAGCATGCTAAAGAAAGAAGTGTGCTCTTTGAAAATTATATTCTGATTATACAATAATGTAATAATGGTGAAGTGTAGTAAGGATGTAAGCTGTAGCCATGACCTGTAATTGTTATACCCACACATACATATAACATGCATATAAAATACTCTAACACCTTTGAAGAAAGCAGAGTAGTACAAGCACTGCTATTTGCAATGAGGGGAACTATAACTCTAAACAGGTGGATATAAATGTTTACTATTCTTTAACATCTGAATGCAAGAACTTTAGTGCCCATTTCTACATGCAGAATAACCTCTTTGCATCATTAGCCTATTTCAGAGAAACTCCATGGATTTCTGAAATTCTTGTTGCATATGTCAGATTACCAGATTTATAAGATACTCTTATATTATCCAAGGCAGAGACTTTGAAAATATATATTTCCTGTGTGACTGATGAATTCTCAGATGTAACTCAATCTTTAAATGACTCTCCAGAAAGTCACCTCTTGAAACCAAAAGGCATGAGAAAATGTAAGCTCCAAAGTAGTTGGGCCCAATAATAATGTGCATCTCTGGAAGCTATAGCTTTACATCACATATTAAGAGACAAAGAAAAACTGCTTATTATTTGCTAGTTACTGGCAGAAGAGAGTTAGGAAAGGGTTGACAATCCTATTGATTACTGAGAAGTCATGCTGTTATCAACATGGCTTGGGACCAGGTGATTTGAAGGACTGTCTCTCCCCCATTTCGGTGGTACCTCAGGACTCATCATTAATTGGTTCCTGGAGGAACAATGAGTACCAAATGATGAGTATCAAACAATTTTTTCCCATAAGAAGTAATATAGTGAGTCACAAGGCAGTCAACCCCGACAGGTTCTAGCTTGTGCATCGAGTACCAAATGATGAGTACTGGGACAAAATTTTTGTGTCAAAATTTTTGTCACAAAATCCGATGAGTAACAAATTCGATGAGTTTCAAAGCAGGTGAATACCAAGGTACCACTGTATATTCACCCAACCAACGAGAATGGGAAGGCAGGGTATGTTGTGGGTCCCATCTTTTAGGGAAGGGATAAGACAAAACGTAATGGAAGTTACATATGGACAGAATACAAATCTGAGTGAGCTATGTTGATATGGTTTCATCATAGTAGAAAAATGAATAAAGACTGAACCACAGCATAAATTCATGAAGGAAGAGTGAATGGCTCAATGGGGAGAGAAAGATCAAGAAAGTTATGGCTGGGTGGAGTTGATGAGATCTTGAAAATATTGAAATGAGAATTTTAAAGAACAAAAAACAATACATGAAGCTGTGACTGGATGTGATGAATACAAGAATAGTTGCAAAGATTAAAAAAAAAGTAAGAAAAGCAAAGATTGCTTGGAGGTGAGAGATACTTCTAATTTAATCTACTGGATCCCCTGCATGGATTGCCCCTGTGACTATGGTATGTAGGACAGACAAGAAGGAAGCTAACCACCAGACTGCAAGACAAAAGTGAGCAGTCAGACGAGGAGACCTGAACTCATTGGTACCTCACATTGCAATGAACATGGACATACATTCATTTCCACAGCTATTAAAATTGTTGGCCGAGCAGGTACAAAGATAATCAGGGAAATGATTGAAGCCTGGGAAATGGCCACCTTGTCAGTCAACAGGAGTGATGATTTACCGCCAGTTTATCAGGCACTTAGGAGCACAAGGAAACAACAGCCAACAACTTAATAGCCAGCCAGCAACACCCCAATCAACCAATAAGAAGCCACATCCAACCAGGCACCACATAAATATTATGCATAGAATAGCCCAAAGCACACATTCTGGTAAAGAGAAGTTTCCTGAGGATAGGTTTCAGCATGAGTCCAAAAGCTTGTAAGACTAAGCCTCTGGTCCCAGTGACTGACCCAGATTGGATCCTGCAAAGTATGAAAAATTGCAAAGTTTCTGCAAAAGATTACAACTTTTTTCTAATAATTCCAATCTTGTTTTGCAGCATCTTTTATGCAAATATGATTGGGGGATGTATGTATGTATCATCCATAAATCTACATCATTTTGTATGTACCTTTTGAGATGAGAATGAAAATATTCTATGTTGATAGCTAATGCTACTTTGATAGGGTTTTGCAGGCAAAACTTTACTACTACTCTGGTTGCTATTGGTTTAGTTACTATACTTTGATGTCAGGAAGAAGTGCTGGAGGAAGGTGTAAAAGAATATATTTGTTTTATATATGTACTGTATCAAATAGAGTAATTATGTTTAAAAATATGTCAGATAGATGCTGGAAGTGTAAGCATAACTCAGGCACATACTATCATGTTTGGTGGACATGTGGCAAAGCAAAGGCTTATTGGAAAAAGATACATGCTTGGTTAGAAAAAATATTAGGAGAACATGTTGATTTTAAACCTGAACTTTTCTTATTAGGTATAATGCCAGAAAAGATTAACAAACAAAGCCTATATTTGATTTTACACGTCACTACAGCAGCAAGAATAATCTTTGTGCAATATTGGAAAAATGAAGGACTACCACCAGAAGAAGAAATAATCAGAAAAATACTGGAATGCGCAGAGATGGACAGATTAACTATGAGATTGAAAGACAAAGAAGAAACAGAATATTATCAAATTTGGGATCTATTTTATCAATGTCTAGAGGAAAGAATGAAGGATTAGGAATTGAATATGTATTAGCATTGTTACACTCAGACAGCATGTTGGTTGAAAAATTAATATATGTATGTAAGATAAAATTAATAAAACCTTTATAAAAAAACAAATAGAGTAATTAGACCTTCTTCTTTCTTTCTTCTTATTGTATATAAATACAATTTCTCTCTACAGTATAGTGTAATACTAAGTTCCTGTCTAAATTGGAATTTGATAGCAGACTGAGAATTCTGCTCTGTTGGATCTCTATGCCAAATTATTATTATTTTGCTCTCAGTATATAAAACAAATCTTAATTATGCTTTATTATTTAAAAATATTTTTTATCTCATACACTGTGTTAAAAGAATGATTAAAAGACCGCAACATTCTGCAATGTGTTTTTACAGAATTCCCATCAGTTATGTTCTCTTCCCCATATGTCTCATATGGTTATTTATTAAGGACTTGGGTTTCACCTACTAGCCCTTCCAAGCACAGAGGCAATTTAGCATAATGTGTTATGTGCAGCCTAAAATGAAATTCAGATTAAGTAAATCTGCTTTATTTGTCTTCAGCACAAATTAGTTCAAATTTTATTTTTGTGATAATAATCACAGCACAGCAATATTATTACCCAAGACTTACACTTGAACTACAGGACCTAGAAATATGTTTTCAGTTTCATAGTCTGGCCAAATTTTAAGAAACCTCCCTCAAGTGTACTAGATGCATCTATTTGCTTCTTCAGTTAAGGATAATGAATAGATGTTGGCTTCTCACCAAACTTTTAGATGAATAAAATGCACAGCTGGAGCTCCAGGGATCAGTAATAGTAGTTTCAAAAGGTCTTCTGAGAGGCAAGACCCTCTTTGCTTTAATGCTCTTTCAGCTCTTTATCGCTTCCTGACCTGCAACAGGTATTCTGAGACAAGAATACTGACAACAGATGCCAAACTAACGACTGGCTTACCCTCAAAAACTTTCATTAGCTTCCCTCACTAGTGCCAAAAATGTAGCGGGATGGAAATGGGCAAACGCCTTGGCATGTTCTCTGCCAAGATGTTAGAAAATGTCTTGGGGATGGATACAGCTGTGTTAGCCCTGCTATTCAATCTCAACAGAGACATTACCCTACTTCAGGTGCTTCTTGGATTTTGTTTCTCTCTTGTGTTCCCTTTTTGATTGAGACATCATTATTCCTGCATTGTATCTTGGCTCTTTTTCCTATTAACTCATGTCAACAGCAATCGAAAGAGGATGACTACACATGCAGCCTGCATGCTACTATGAAACGCTTACCCATGGACTGCTGTTGCCTCCCAGAGACATAGCTTCAAATCCAATGGGACACCAAGCATTTGTAGAATGCCTTTCTCCAGTTATGTCAGGCAGGTCCTTTTATTAATATTGTCATCATCTGGAATCTTGGAGGTGTTCTTTTTCTCCAGTTGCTGTATGCAATATCATCCCTCTGAATTAACATGGTCTGAACCCTGCTGTTGTTTAGAGAAACTCTTGACATTTATTTTTTTCAGCAGATCTTAGGGCAAGGCAAGGTGTTTCTGCATGTCAGCTCTTAGAGATTGGAATGAAATTGTTGCATGACTCTTCATAAACAGCTATTTTGGAACTGACAAAGTCAGTCCTTCTATTATTAAGCTGTCAACTTAATCAACCTGCTATATCTAACACTAATGTCACCAGCCCAATTTTCTGTTCTTTTCGAAAGGCCTTAAAATGTAGTCAGCTGAATTACATCAGTAAAAGCCATCAGCAGCTTTTATGAATTTCGTCTGAGAATGGGCAGATTTTTTGTTTACTAAAATCCATTTTTTTTCTAACAGGAACTTGATCTAAAAACTTTCTGTAAGTATACTGGATACGTCGTGACACGTCATGTGACGTTGCGAGTTTGACATCCCTGCTTTAGAGTGTCAGATTCATGTGTGAGACGTTATGGTAGAGGTCATTTTTCCCAAACATGCTAGCATAGCATAGCATAACCTGATCTGTATTTATTGTACAAGCAAAGGGCATACATCTCAAAATTGTGAGAAAAATAGGAGCTACATGAAGAAGGTTTCCATTTTGGACAACTTTCTTCCATGAGTAGATGGTGAGAGAAACAGTGAGGGCCACCACAGTCATCTGCATTGACCCTCATTATATTTAGAATTTAAATATAAATTCTAATATCTATCATATCAAATATCTAAAAGTCTGAACATTCAAGAGAAATGTCCAGATGAGATCTGCCCTTGAGCCATTCATAAATGGGTTTTATCCACTCTCGAGATACTTCCAGAGAACTCCTATCACTGCTAAAGCCTTAAGGCAACCATTTCACCCCTCTTTTCATTTTTCCACTAAGAAAAATGTTGTAAAAAATGCTGGGATAATAGAAGACAATTGTAAATCGAAGATAGTGACATCTAAATGTCTTCTCTCTCTCTGCCCCCCTCAAAATAAAATTAAATAATAAAAAAACAGTAGCTGTAATCCTCTCACTCTTATTTCTTATTAACTTACTAAGACAGAGCAGTTTTACTTTTTTCTCTGTATTCTTGCTCAGAATATGGATTGGTCTCAGAAGGTAAAGCAACTAAATGGTATTTCCTTCCATAATCCTTCAACGTCTGGATTGTATTTTGTTGAAGCAATTGCCTTGCTGTACGGTATGCATAAACCAAATTTAAATAAGGTTGTGGCAACTTATCATGTCTATGCATCAGGCAGCCTACATGTGCTCATGATCCATTAAACATGGATAGAGGTGCATGGATAGATATTTTGCATGAGCAGCAGAATAACAGAGCTGGAAGGGACCTTGGAGATCTTCTAGTCCAACCCCTTACTCAAACAGGAAACCCTGTAACATTTCAGATAAATGTCCATTCTCTTCTTAAAAACCTCCAGTGCTGGAGCACTCACAGCTTCTGGAGGCAAGTCATTCCAATGATTAATTGTTCTAATTGTCAGGAAATTAATCTGCAGCATATTAAGAGTATTTTGTTTGCTTGTCTTTTCTATTTTTCTCTCCTTCCCTTTAGTACATGTGGGTTCTTGTGCATGTGTTGATGCATGATACATGGACGTTTGTTTATTAAATTCATATGCTGATAAACATTGATCTTATTTATATCCATTACTTTCATTACATTTGCACATTACCACCATCCTTCCTCCACACTCATAAGGGAATATCTACCAAGCGTGCCAGTAACTTTGATGGAAGAAAACAAAGTTTTCTGAGCAACAGCTCCTTTCATTCAAATTTTCTTCTGGCAAGCTGCAACACTCCCTAATTTCTGCACATTTCAACAAATGTTTCCCAAAAGAAAATTTTGTACAGATGTTAGTAATTATCTCAGTGTAAAATGTGTTCTTCTTAGGATCTGTTCTTTTCACAAACACTCTGTGCAGAAACCATCCAGGCTCATTCTAGGAGTATCTTGATTTCTATTGTGCCCAATTTTCTTGTTAAAAGCTAAATCTGGTTCATCTTTCAGCATTTATCTCACTGCACCGTAAACCTGCAGTGGTTCACAAATACAATGGTAAAGTTAAGCTGCAATAAAAGGACGTTTTCTCCTTTCAGCAACAGTAATACAAGTGGCCACATTTCCTGATTGTGGATTAAGTTCAATATTTCAAATAAAGCCGGCCTTGCTACCAATCAGCTAGCTTGATATTTATCATCAACTTCCCTGTCTTCCATATCCAGCATGAGAGAGATAGCACAAAGGTAAACTGAAAGAGGCCTTTCTTTTATTCAACAATTAACCCCATCTGAGTAAATAATACGGTGTTGTGCACTTAAGCCTTTGCTGTGATTCACAGACTTTAGAATCCAAAACGGCTTCAAAGCAGCATTTGTGAAATGATGACAAGATGCTGCAGAAATTGCTTTTCATTGGGAATATAAGGCAAGGATTGTGTTTCTCTGTACAGTAACAAATAGAGTATAGCTGCAAGATATATACCAGATAAAGTGTCTGGAAGTGCTTACCTGAAGGGAAACCTAATCTTTAATTCAGGGTCTGAAGCTTAGTCAGTGTTTAGCTAGAAATTTAAATATTGGAGAAATTAGTTTTTATTGTATGTTAAAGAAGCAATATCATTTCTCAAACCAGAAAAATAACTGCTTGATTTCCATTTATTATCTTTGTTCAAGGTAATTTTAAAATATTCAAAATAAATAAGGAAGCGATATATAAGTCTAAGTGGTATTGTTATTTATTGATTTTAGATGACAAGTGATTATCCATTTACCTAAGAATAAACCCATCTGAACTCAATTGGACTTACTTCTGTTTAGATGTAGCAATAGAATTCTCCTGTTAGTCATTCATACATATACGATGACAAAATGTACATTGTTGACAACACTCCATAATAACTCATGATCCATGTCAACTGGAAGAATCTGAAAATAATAAGACAAGAACCAATGTGCTAAGACTACAAAGAAGGAGGATCATTATTATGTTTTAACCATTAAACTTGAATACTTTTATTTAGAAATGACTATAAAGTCAAAATAAAGATTGAATAGAAAAATTTAGTAGAAGAGACAGTCAAGTGCATGTTTTCCAGCAGGTCCAATTCTATTAATAAATTGGAATATATTTCGTAAAAAACCCTGTAGCCGAAAACAAAATTACTGCTACAACTACTATCAAAAGCATATAAAGCTATTGCTAACATATTTTAAAAACCAACATTCTAAATACAAGTTTGATTTTTAATGTCATGTGCAGTTTAGTCCTAAATAAACCAATCCCTTGAATTGTCATCCTTTTTCTTTAGGCATTAATAGTAATGATGATTATGTTAAATAACAAGAACCCTTTTTGTATTTTCTATTTCAGATGTTTTAGTAGGAAAAACCTATCTGCTATTGTTGGGAACTATCCATGTGTATCAGGTAGAAAATATCTGCCTTTTTCCTTTCCCATTTAAAATGTCTGAAAGGACATCTCAACATTCTTATTTTCCCCTTATAGCTCTTTCTAACATATGGAAATGTAGGCAAACTGGAACTGTTCAACCCCTCAAATATTTCCAGAAATTCAAGTAAAAGGTTTCCCCCCCCCCTAAAATGCATAACAGATGTAATAGCACTCTTTAGGGTGAATACAAGTACAGGCTCAAAACTGTCAGCATATCACTCGCAATCACATATTTTCACCTTGTACATGTGGTTTAAACCTGTGTGATCCAGCAAACTTATTTGCTTTGTGCTTGAAAGCAAACTATACCAAAAGAAAGACAAGTAGGGGACAGGAATCAGAAGGGAACAAGTATGTTTGTCCACTGATCTGGGGAATTGACCAATAGATTCTGTTAGTGGGAACAATAGAGTTACCAAGAGTGTACTTCAAGAGTACTTCCACATGGGGTATTGTTACTGCTCCTTCCCCGCCCCCCTGACATCATGATCATTCTTAGACAAGCAAGCTACATTTTGAACTGCATAACTTCAGAGTTTCCAAAACTGTGAGCCATTTTCTTAATGCTGGGAACTCAAGGTCAACATCTCAGCTCCATGCCTTTCTTCCTTCCAGAATAATAATGCCTCCAGAACACCATGGTGCTCTTATACCAGACTGTGGAGAATTTTGCAACGAGACTGCTTTTCTTTTTCCCTTTCTGATTGACTTGTCATGCTTGAGCAGCTGACCAAGGCACTACAGATTCCCTTTCCATTGTTCTATAATTTGTAATAGTAGCTGCTGTCAGTTTTCATTATCATACTGTCTGGGAACCTGTTCATGTGCCAGTCACCAGGTTAAGATAAAACAGCCTTTTCTGACCTTGTACCCCCCAGATGTGTAGGGACCACCAATCTATCCATAATCACTCAAGTTCAAAATTAACACTAAATGATCATTGGGCCCCATTATAGCGTCTGTCAGTTCTTCTATCTCTACCTTATTCTTCATGCAAGGTTTCTATGATCTGAGTGTCAAAGAACCTCAACTTCAGCATCTCTCAGCAGCAAGGTCATTAACAGCTGAAGCCCACAGGTTGCCTGCCTCTATTGGAATGAAGTCAAAGTACTGAGCTCAGAGAAGGTACATTGGTTTCAAAGCTGGACCCATCATTAAATGGAGCTGAAATTTCTTAGAGAAGGTCTTCTTTAGAGCTACCCTCTGTAAAAAAAGAACCATATTGTGAAATATTTCTCTGTATTTCTTCTGTGGTTCATGATAATTTTCTCCTCCAAAAACAGAACACAAAATAACAAAGCAAAAATAAAAACAAAAACAATCATTTGAAGAACGTTTTCTCTGGAGTGTCTCTTAGCAGATACTATACTTAAATCAGTATAAACCAACTTTCTATGTTCCTAATTAGATATTTAAAGAAAAAACAACAACATGCACACATAGGTATAAACATTGCTAGAGATTTCTAGCAAAGCCTGGCAGAATTCTGAGACAGAGTAATAGTAATAGTAAATAAAGCAAATTTGATGAGGTTTCATTAGCCTCATTAGTTTAAACTACTGGTGAAATGAAATGATGACTACTGAAAATATCACTTGAAGTCAAGATAGCAAAACAAAGACTATCATACTTTGACCATGTCATGTGAGTTGACTCACTCAAAAAGTCAATCAGCAGAAAAAGAAGGGGCCATCCTAGTAGGGTCTAGAACAACTCAGTGCCACCAGCTCTGTGCCTTCAGAACATGCTGCCAGCTCACCACTGCCAAGTTGCCTCTTCTAACTAACTGCTGCCAAGTCATCAGAGGACAACTCAACATGGCCAATTTACTACGGGGACAACTTGCTGTGGGCAGCCAGAGGGAGAGCCGGGTGGGTGGGTGAGCAAAGGGATGGGCAGAGTGCAGAGCAGCAGCAGTGGCTGGGGACTTCCCATTGGAGGGAGAGCCGGGAGGGCTGTCTATTATTTCTGAAGGACAGAGTGCAACTGGAACTGGACTGCTAATCATTGTGTTGGAATGTTTTGGAAAACAATGTTGGGTTTTTAAACATATTGCAATTGTTAATTGATAAGATATTTGTAATTGTTCCCATATATAACCCACATCTCCACAATCAACCTGTCCTCCTCTCCCTTCCTTCATCTCATTCCAATTTATATCCAACATCAGTCTAGTCACTCCAGCTGATGAAATGAGCTGCAGCTTAGGAAAGCTTTTGTCTTTTAATAAATTTTGTTAGTCAGAAGTGTTGCTGACTCCTCCCGTTTCTCTGTTCTCTGTTCTAATCATGCCTGCAGGTATTCAGCTAGCACTCCTGGAAAAGGAGGGATCAGAAAAACCTTTTCAGTGTTGCTCTGAGGACTATTTTAGGCATGAGTTGGGTGAAGTCATTGGATTTAACTCAGAATTGGATTCCCACTGTGCAGATCCTGTGGAATGGATCAAGGCACACTTTTACTCAGTTTTTTTGAGAAATTTGAGCCTCTTGGTCTTGATCAAATGGACAGGGTCCTTGGGACTTTGAGTCCATGTGTTTTAGACTCATGTCCTTCCTGGTGGATCAAGGCTTCTTGGAGTTCATATATAGCATAATTGGATCCAAGTGATAGTGAACACTTGTAGTAGGAGAGGATGGTTCTGACCACGTTAAATGAAGTAATGGTTTGCCTTCTCCTCAAGAAGCCATTGCCAGGTTCACTGGTACTAGACAATTTTCTCCAGTCTTCAACCTTTCTTTTTAGAAATGTGGTAGTCTTGCAGCTCCAAAGGTCTTGGAGGAAGCAGGTTATCTGAACCTTTTTCAGTTGGGTACAGGTCAGATTATAGTACTGAGATGGCATTGGCTCTGGTTCTGGATGATCTAAGGCTAAAGACAGTCATAACGTATCTATTCAAATCCTCCTTGACCTCTCAGAAGCCTTCAATAACATCAGTTGGGTTTTTTCTTGTCCTAACTAACTTAGGGGCTAGGAATAAGGATAGTTTCCTGTTGGAGTGCAGTGGAGAGGCCCAGATCAAGGCCTGTGTTTGGCAAAGATGCCTCTGGGCTCAACATTCTTCCCACTCCTGTAACATCTACATGAAACTGCTGGGTGAAGTCATGTATTGGCTCAGGTGCCATGAATAATGGGCAACTACATTTACTTCAATATCTCTGGGGAGACAAATTCTGCCAAACACAATCCTTCCAGGAAATTCCTAATTTCTTTTGCTTCCTTGTTCATTTTTAAAAAATAATTTTATTACAATTGGTGATTAAGGCAAGCAATCTGCCTTACAGAAAAGTATGCTTCAAAGAGGTAATTGAGTAAAGAATGAAAGGGAATCAGTATATGTACAAAGAACTTGTGTCTTCCAGATCTACAATGTCATAAGAAAATAGCTGATCTAAATTTTTCAAGGCAAGGAAATGTATCACTTTCCATTGATTTTTACATTGCTGTTGAACAGTCCTGTAAATCTAGAATTTTGATTCTAGGCTGCCAAATGTCTCCATGAATTTATACTTAAAATATAATCACCCCCCATTGATTCATCCTTTATAACTGAGAGTCAAAAAGTGGAAACAAATATGTAGCAGTGGGGGAAAGTTGCAGTCTACAAACTACTTATAAGCTATCTAGACTAAATTAAAGAAAACAAAGTCCTGTAAACTATCTTTCTAGGGCAAAAGATGGTCTTTTATGAGTTTGTCTTATTTTCCCTTGATTAAGTGTCTCAGTTTGCATTGTAGGCTAGGAATTTTCCACTGGCAAAAATCTTGAAATTTTCACTGACTTATTCATTAGTACACCCCGAAGAATTTTCCTGATCTTTTGTTTCCCTTCAGTTACAATGTGGAAACTTGTGCTTGATTGATGCTATCACTACAAGGTTAGTTTGGGGCACCCACCATAACTCTGTCAGAGATTTGCCTCTGGAGGAGTTGTAAGTCAGAAGCATTTGGCTTTGTTTCTCATTTCTGTTGTCCAGGCATTCACAAAGTCACTCTTGAGTTCAAGTTATGAGACCCATCTGTACTTTTGTCTTACATCAGAGAGGTGGAAAGGGAGAGCAGGAAAGAGAAGAACTTGCAGGGTCATTAAAAGTCAGAATCAAGACTTTAGATGAAATAAAATCTTCAGGCTTCATACTCCCCCCCCCCCCAAAATAAATTTCCCATTTATTCTACAAGTTGGAAATGGCTAAAATGCTTGTAGACTCATTAATGCTTCATTAATGGTAACCTTTTGGGGGATTGCTTTGTTTTGCTTTTCTAAGCTGTACATGATAATACTCACCAAGAATACTTTGCTCTCTCTCTCTTTGTGTGTGTGTGTGTGTGTGTGTGTGTGTGTGTGTACCTGCTATAATAGGGCTATCATATCTGGGTTGCAAACATTTGAGCAGTCTCTACACAGGAGAATTAGAATTTTCTGTATTTTTTTGCCACCATCAAGGGGTTGCCAGTTTTTTCCCCACAGCCCCAATAGAGTACAGGCAGTGGTGGGATTCAAATATGTGAACAACCAGTTCTCTGTGTGGATGCAGCTTCTGGAAGTCCATTCTGGGCCTGGGCAACAAAAAAATAGCTACCGGTTCTGCCGAAGTGGTGCGAACCGGCTGAATCCCACCACTGAGTACAGGTAGTCCTTGAGTTGTGACTACTTGTTCAACGATTGTTCAAGGTTATGATAGCAATAGCACTTAGACTTATATACCGCTTCACAGTGCTTTACAGCCCTCTTTAAGTGGTTTACAGAATCAACCTATTGCCCCCAACAAAATCCAACATTTTGCCAACCTCGGAAGGATGGAAGGCTGAGTCAACCTTGAGCCGGTGAGAATTGAACTGCTGGCAGTTGGCAGAATTATCCTGTAATACTACATTCTAACCACTGCGCTACCACTGATACTAAGTAGCTGGTCCTCAAAATTCTGGGCAACTGGCTCAGATGGTTACAACAATGGTTACAGCATCCCTGTGGTCACGTGATCATCATTTACAACCTTTCCTGCTGGCTTCTCACAAGCAAAATCAATGGGAAAGCTGGCAGAGAAGGTTGTAAGTTGTTTCCATAAGTCACTCCCACCCTCCTTTCCTTGAAGGAGCCCTGCTATGGAGTATGAGATGCCAGGGATTTTAATCTATGTGGCAACACTATCACCCACACTCTATAGTGTGCATCCCCTTGCAGGCTGCCTGTGCTCTGTAGTCCCACTCAAGGCCTCTGTCAGGCTGCCCGTGCTTTAATAACACCTGCCTATAACACCCACCAAGTACCCCCCTCCAATAATCTTTGCCTGGGACTCCTGCCATTTTGCACTAAATGAGTCATGTGGTCCTGGGGTTTCAATGGCAATCAGGACTTCTGGGATTGCTGTCACTAAACAATGCAGTCATGTGATGTTGTGCTTTATGACCACATTGCTTAATTGTCATCATAACTCGAGGACTACTTGTAATCCTCATTAAAGCTTAGTTTTCATAAAGAATAGATGTCAATTATCCTATTTCTCCCTCTTTGTTGAAATGATTAAATATTCTGCCATGAAATAGCCCTTGCATATAGAAAACTAGAAATCAGGGAAAGTTGTGCTTGACCACCTGCCTAATATTTAATTTCTAATTGAAGTCTGTACACAATGGACAAAAATAATTTCTTAGCCATTTTACCCATCACAACATTGGTCATTTTGATGCAATATGGCAACCTTCTTTTCAGGGAAAAATAACAACGATGAATGCCAGTACCATTTTGGTTCTGATGCAGAATGTTTTGATGTACTTTCTCAATTCTTGGAAGTTCAAAATGGCCGCTAGAATAAAAACCAATTGCCTCTCTTGTTATCCACTGGGAGATGCCACAGCGGTGAAACATATCTACAGAAAAACATCCGGCTCCTAAAAAAAAGGAGAAATAATTCTTCCAGCAGCAGTGTTTATTCAAAAAGTTCAGTGTTAAATACCCCGCCAAAGAAAGGGCATGCCTGAAGCAGCCTTGTTTATATAAGCTCCTCACCCTTACTTAATGGACTGAAGAAACAGTGAAAAGATTCTAAGAAACTGGCTTCAAGGAGAAGCCATTTCATAAAACCATTATCAGGTCGTCTCCATAAATTATTGGTCAGATCTTTGTTTCTCCTTAGTCCTTTACTTCAACATGTAAGAAAGATGATGCATCAAGGTTTGCTCAGTCTTGTAAGAAATCTGTTGTTTATATGGACAAGACCTCAAATGTTAATAAAGGCACAAAATATTTCCTCCTAATGGTGGAAGAATTCAGAGCAAGAAAATTAATCAGAAATATATAAGCTGACATACTGAAATGAGAAGAGTCGGATTCTTAGATGCCCATTTTCCAAGTCGAATGCCTGAAATAGATAGAGATAAGAAATGGGACTTTAGTTTATAAGATAAAAATGTGCATTGTGCAATGCATGGCTTCTTCTTCATTTATTTGGTGAGGCTTTCTGACCACACATGAAATTCTTTATGTGCATGTTTAAGATGACTAAATAAAGAGCTAGTAGCTGTATTCATACTATTTGCAAAATATCCTTAATTACAACATTGCCTAGTTTTTCTGTGACTCTGGATGGCTCACAGTTCACACACACATACACACACACACCAATCTCCGCAAAGAATCATAGAATAAATGTCTTAGATGAGAGAATAGAAGGAATGCTCACAAAATTTGCAGATGAGCCAAAGCGGGTGTGGAGATTGCTAACACCCCAGAAGACAGGCTCAAGATTTAAAAGGATCTTGATAGGCTTGAACACTGGGCCTTATCCAAAAAAAGAAAGAAAGAAAGAAAAAGAAAAAAAGCTGTTTTATGTGAGAAATGTAAGGGTTTGCATTAAGTTTGCAGCCAATAAGATTTCTGGATCCCTGGATTTCTGAGTTCTCCACCTCATATTTCTCTTCCTCACCTAACCCTTCTTGGCATCCCTCTTCTTCTTCCTTTATTCAGAAAAAGTGTCCTTCTCCTTCATTCTTCTGTCCTCCCGGCTATATTCCAGTACGACTGGCACATTTTTTCCCCTATGTTTTAAAGAGAGGAAAGCTGCTGTCAGCCTAGACACCCTAATTTCTTTAGATGGCCTTGAAACGGAAGAGAGGGAACAGGACAAGGCCTGCTGATTTTTAAGGCCTAAATACTCATCAATACAAACAGTAAAGGAAATTTTGAAAAGACCCCACTTGATTGAAGAAGCATGCAGAAAGTTCTGGACTCCTTCTCCTTCTCCTTCTCCTTCTCCTCCTCCTCCTCCTCCTCCTCCTCCTCCTCCTCCTCTTCCTCCTTCTCCTCCTCCTCCTTCTCTAAATTCTCTGTACCAGTCAACCAATGAGCTTCTGTAGCTGAGGATGAACTCAAACCTGGATCTCCATGGTCCTCATCTAACACATTAACCAGCATGCCCTTTCCATCTATCCACAAGCCAATCTTTACTGTCACAAGAAAAACAAATACTGTATACTTTAATGAAAGTTTAACAACCCAAGACTGCCATATATAAAATTCAGCACTAGGTCCCAGATTCCTTTTATGCTTTGTGAACTCTAATATTCACAGATTATGCACAAGAGCACAGGTGACGTACAGTTCAGTTTTCTTCTGTTGCAAACCCACACTGTTTTTGCTTTCAGGAGATCAAGTGGTGCATGAAAGCACTTAAGCAAATGCAGAGCTTAGCATGAAAACAACACGAAGGACCTAAAAATCATTTTATTAACTAATTTTAGGCATCTATCTTGAGCCTTTGAACCATTTCTTGGTCTCCTGGCATCTTGTTTCCAAGGTAATAGCACCTGGAAAAGCAGATTTTTGTAACAGATGTGAATTCAGATAGCAAGACAAAAACTTTTTTTCAGGTTTTAACAACTCTTGGCAATATAACTGATACTTCATAACAGAATATAGAATAAGAATGTAACAATTCCAGTCTAAATAAGCAGATAGCATATCTATTTTCTAGAATAATAAACTGATAACTACTTGTTGTACTAATATTTTAAATGTAAGGTTGGTTGAATCTTCCTATGTCTCATGTTTTAAATAACTTTATTCTTTTAAGCAGAAACACACACACACACACACAAGCCCAGAGTGTGACCTTATGACCCAGAAAAGCTTCAGGTATTGCCTTCAAAGACCTTTTAAATTATTATTGTAATGATTAAATACCTGACTGGATTCAAATGCATTAACTATAGTTAATGCTAGTGAAACATAAATGAAAAAATCATCATCTTTGTCCTGGCCCCAGAGCCTCCTCTCAGCATGGCATTTAAAGGGTGAATTCAGCCTGCACCTTCTTAGAGCCAACTCACACTGTTTGGAGATTTTGCACTCCTTCTGGAATTTATATTTGGCTTTGACTCTCGCAGAATTTAGGATTCGGTTCTCAATAGCTCATCAGAGTTAATTTTAATTTGTACTTTAAGCATTTGGATTGTTTAAAAATGTTAGTCAACCCAAATACGGTCTTGAATGAATACAGGAAATAAATTGAATAGGTGCTTTTTTTGTTAAAAAAAAAAAAAAGCTGCCGGAACTCACTCACATCATACAACCCGCCTTGCCTACCCTACAAGGTTTACCTTTGTAGTTGAAAAAAAAACCCTTCAATTTTTAGTGTATCTAAAAGACTAGGATTTTGTTCAAAGCAACTCAGGAAAATCCATTGAAAAAAGGTGCCGGAACTCTGTTCCGGTGTGTTCTATGACAAAAAAAAGCCCTGGGTGAATGGATGGATAGGTAGATTAAAAATAGATGGCTATTTTAACAGTTTGGTATCTTTCCGGTATTCTTTAGGATATGATTGACTTTAACTCCATTTGTGCATATATAGTCAAGTCTGGTGGTATATGGAATACTGACATATCTTTGTCCTGTAATGTGATCAGTTTTAATAAATGTACAATTGCTCTTGAAATTGGAGGATGAAAAAAGCCAACATAGCCAGGCAAGCATGATTGAAGTTGTGTGTGTTGCATATAGCATACTGCAAATTTTGCAGTTTTGACCCCCAGTGACCCTTTTCTAAAATAAAGATGCCAAACTTTAGGGTTTAGTTGAAAACCATAGGAGATTTGTGACTTATGGAAGTTTATAAAATTATTGATAATTGCCATAGGTGCTATACAATTTGGAAAAAAAATCAGGTCTCAATTTTTAAACATATAAACACAGAGCAGATGTATGTGTCCATCCTTTGGAGATCTCTTTCATGATGTGCCATTTGTAATAATGTGTGAAACTTTCTCTTCTGGTCTCTGGATGATCAGTGAGATGCAAATAGGAACATCTCTATTTCTTAAATTGGAGCAGTTATCAGATTTATCATTATGTGTTATACTGTAACAACTATGAAGAAGCCAGGAAGATATTTAGCAAGGGCCTGCTAACTCTGACTGCCAAGTTTTGATGACGAATTTAAAGTAAGACATTTGTTGACTAACCAAGCCAGTATGCTATATTTAGAATTGCCAAATATTAGATGGCTCCATAAAACTGAGAAAGAAATATGCTGAAGATCATGTTATGTTGAAAACTACGAAGCAAGGGTGGTAAAGGAAAAGAAAACAATGACATCAAGACTGTAACTGGGTTCACATATTACTCAATGTAATGTATGAACAATGTTCTTACTTTCAATCACTAAACTTTAGATTCCTTAAAGACCTAAGGTCTTGAAGGTTTGGGCCCAAAATGTGGAAATTCTTCGTGTTCTCCTATATTCATTTCCTTTATAACCCAGATGACAGGTAGTCCTTGACTTGTGATCATAAATGGGCCCAGAACTTTCATTGGTAAGTGAAGCACTTGTCAAATGAGTTGCACCTGATTTTATGACCTTTTTTGCCATGGTCGTTAAATGAATCATTGCAGTAGTTAAAAGAATCCAATTTCCCCCATTGACTTTGCTTGTCAGAAACTGCCTATGAAAGTCATAAATGATGATGGTGGGATCCTGGGATGCTGCGACCATCATAAGTGCCTGCTCGTTGCCTAGTGCCTGAATTGATCATGTGACCCAGAAATGCTACAATGGTCATAAAGTGCGAGGACTGGTTATAAATCACTTTTTCCAGTGCTGCTTCAAACAGAGGTTAAATAAATGATTGTAAATCGAAGATTACCTATACATTCCCTGCACAGCAAACTAAATCATCATATGGTTTGCTTGATTTTGGTTTAATGTGTTGTTTGGAGCCAGCCATTATGGTTTTACAAACCATTATGGCTGTAAATCATATTTAAGGCTTTAGTTGTATGTTAATTTAGTGTTAATATGGTTAAGCAATCATGGTTTATTGCAATGTATACGCTTGGTAATCATATACTCAGAATTAATCCCATTTTTATTGACTGCATCTTATTGGTATAGTTGAAGGTTAGATCACTGTTGAAATAGGCTCAAAGCAATTGGATCACTAAAACTGGAAAAGTAATTTTACAGACAGACCAATGTAGTTTTCTTGAACCAGTTCAGAACTGGTTTGGTACTGACTTCTAGAAGTTCTCCAGATGCCTATTGTAAATGCCTGGATTTCTCTCTCAATATTAGCTAGGCTTGATCCTACCTGTGTTTCAAGATACAGCAAAGTCAGCTATATGCTATCATCTCTTTTACCAGGGGTCTTCAAACTTGGCCCTTTTTATGACTTGTGGACCTCAACTCCCAGAATTCCTCAGCCAGGCATACTGGCTGAGGAATTCTGGGAGTTGAAGTCCACAAGTCATAAAAGGGCCAAGTTTGAAGACCCCTGTCTTTTACCAAGATCCCCTCCCAAGATCCTGCAGCTTGATGACAAGCAACCCATCCATTCCCCTCATTTTATGCACTGTTAAGCATCCTTCTCAATACTTTAAACAGCATATTTTTAGAAAATGAAGATATCACCTTTCTGGGTTTGATGGTGTATGTTAGCACATTTTCTCGATTTTTGGGCAGAGTGGCCAAATTTCTGATTAATCAATAAAAGTTCCGTTTCCTTTATTGTATATTGTCTGTTGTAATCCACTGTTTTTCAACCTTAGTAACTTTAAGAGGAGTGCACTTCAACTTCAAGAATTCACCAGCCAGTTTGGAGTTGGTTTCCATTCATCAAAAAGTTGAGAAACACTGCTCTAATCCCAGTGATAGCAATCATCCATGACCTGTGTCTTCCCTCTTCTTCTAAATTGACAACAGAATGCCAAAAGTGTGAAATATGAGAATTCTTAAACCATTTAACACTGTTTTTTTTTTAAATTAACTTGTAGTTTCCCCAAAGGATCCTGATACTATTTATTTAAGAAAGACTCAGCCTCTCAGTCAAGCTACATTTCAGAAAAATATTCGCCATATGCTGTATCATCAGAATTTTTATGACATTCCTATATATTTATATATTGCTATAATTAGCTGAAGATGGAAAAAAGATGGCATTTTTTTTCATTTATTTTTCTTAAAGCCATACAACAAATCTGAGGGAGTAGAAAAAATTCTTCCCTGTGACCAATATCATGAATAATTTTTGCTTTCTTTTATAAAAAAAATTATTTACTTTTGATGGGTCAAAGAACCATTCAAGACACTATTATATTATATCATATCAAATAATGGCATTTAAATATTTCTTTCCCAAAAATGACGCCATGAAAGATGCTTTTGGAAAATGCATTTGATATATATACACCTGCAGGCAAATGTTACAACAAGAATTTTGTAGTTCTAAGTATCTACATCACTACGGTTTTGCATGTGTTTGTTGGGATGAATTCTTTAAATTACTTGGAATGTAATAATTTACATGCATGTAAATAACTTAATATCATTTTGTGTTGAATGGCTGTTTGGCATATAAAAAAATCTAAGAATTAAATGTATATAGAAAAAGGAATCCTCACAAATGCAAAGAGTGCTGTGCCCAGTAATATTGTGACCTACAAGGGCCATGTTTCTTGCTGCTGAGTTACATGTTCCAAGGAACAAGAAGAAGACAAATTCAGCTTACAGTATTATACAATATATGATATTTAGTCCACATATATCTAATAGTGAGAAAGAAAACTGAATTCCGATTATAACTTGGATCCGACATCCCTGAATCTATAGGCAAACTGGAATGAGTTCTATATTCAAATTCTAATTTCTCCAAAAGTTATGAAGCAGTTTGCAACTCAAAAACATATCTGAAATACAGACATGAGGGAGAAATGTAAACAAAAACATAAATATTCAGAAAAATCCACCAAAACTAAGTTTCACAAAAACCTTCTTTTAATAAAATATGGATGTGAAAAAGGGATGAAACGAGAAAACAAGTTAAACCTGACCTAACTGGTAGTTATATTGCCCTTAGAAATGTCAGAAAATTCAAAATATATCTGCCATTTATTTTTTATTAAAGTTCTAAATCCTTCAAGATTTGTCCATGTATTGGCTACTAATGCATGTGAAACAATCATCCTTCAAATGATACAGAGTTTGAATCTGAATATTCATTAATCAGTTAATTTAGTAATTTACTGGTATTGGGTGTTCATGACTCAATATTTACTTTGTACTTGTTCTCTCCACTCTTTTCTTGCTGCACGATAAGTTTGAAGGATTTTTTGTTTGAAGGCTCTTCTTCCATTTTCTGAAACATGTAAGTGAACATTTTTCACAGAGATCTGATGATTCATAATTTTATTGGCTTTTTGTGGCTCTTTTTCCGGACTCTTTACTCAGGGGCTTAGGCTAATTCTGTTGATATTTTTTTTAATGATTGGAAGTTGTTTAATGGGGGTTCCACAGGTTATTGTTTTAATGGTTGAATTTTAATTTCATATGCTGCCTGAGTCTCTGATGTGAGATGGATAACAAAGTAATAATGATATGCAGTGCTAGCTATGAACATCTGCAAGAATGAAATGCATGTTGCTATGTTGCAATACAAACACCACACTTAGGACTGATAGAGTGACACAAATATGAAATGTCACATTGCATTATGATGTTGTGATGCATTTTTTGTTGGATACATCATGTCTGTCTGCCATGTTGTTTCTTGAATGGTATAGTAGAGGATTACTTGTGGTGCTATTTTCCAGCTCTATTCTGCTGCTGTTATGTTGAGGATTAAGACTGAAAAAACCTTTTCATCTGTCCACAAAACGTATCACAGTCTTGTTTCAAGTGGTTCTGAAAAACTCTACGCCTTTCAAGATAGATGATAGATAGATAGATAGATAGATAGATAGATAGATAGATAGATAGATAGATAGATAGATAGATAGATAGATAGATAATGTTGTTTATAGTTCATGTCTTTCTTTCTGATTTGTTTTTTTCCTGACTTTGTGCTGTTTTTGACAGTTAACAGATTTTGATCTTTGCTGGTGTTTAATACATCAATATCAAGCTATATTTCTGTTAGTGGAACCTAGTACCATGTGGGCTTTGATCTGGATGTAGGGATTGACTGGGAATGTGGTAGGTTCAAACCAAACTGGAAATTATGCACAATTGGTTTTCAACAGTTTCATGATTTTGGCATCATTGTGGCATGCTAAATCAATCTCCTGAGACTTTCCCTGCTTTGATCTTGAATTGAGATGATTAATAGTAAAAATTGTATTTTAATTTCTTGCTGAAAAGGCAATAATTTCATCCCTGCTTTCTCTGCACACCCATTTCTTTGCAGAGAACATTCTTTCAATCTAGGAGGCTGATTTAGAAGCTAGGTAAACAATTTTTAAAAGCCAAGGGGGATGGCTGACAAGCAAGAAGAAAATGAAGCACCTCTTCCCACCCACCACGTTCTCCTTGCTACTGTATTACAAGAAAATCTACCCACCTTCTCCTGAGAAAGAAAAGTGCCAGGCTGAGATGCCCAGAACTTAACAAAAATCTTATGCCCAAGAATGAATGCAGGATATTAGGAAGGAGAGAAAGATACAGAAATGATTAAAATATCAAAAATGAAAATCGCTGCTTTTGAAACCTGCAGAGCTGGAAACAATTAGAAGCTGGCTGGTAACTGTCAAGAATCAATAAATGAAGGATGCAGTTTCTAATAACTCAAACATAAAATATGCTGATAAGTTAAGAAGGAACCATAAGGGAAAGAAAGTGGAGACCTGTGAACTGAAATCTGTTAGCAATTATTGTGAGTGCCAGTGTAGTTTCTAAAGGAATCATGTTTAGCCTCCTCCGCCATTCCATCCATTCTGATGGTCTACATTCAGCTTACTCAGAGGGAGGAGTACAGTACCTGCTCATTTTACTAGGAGCCAGTCTTTCCTGGCACATTTCTGTAACTCAGATGGTTTAAATCACCAATGGTTAGAATGAGTCTCATAACCTGTAACTTTCTGATGCTAAACAGCCTGTTTGGTCATTTGAAATCTATATTACGATTGGTTGTGTAAGACCCAATTAGAGCCCTTTGCAGTTACAAGTGATATTTAATGGCTACTTGGCTATTGATGACTGTTTACTATATCGTGATAAGCTTAAATCACAGATACAATATTTAACTACTTCAGATGATTCAGAGACTTACTCTATACATATTCTTTACATATGTCTTTGGGGCATGTAGGATGAATTTGCAGCACAATATAGACAGGCACTTTAGTCTACAGCAGAATTTCTCAACCTCAGCAACTTTAAGATGTGTAGTTTTCATCTCCCAGAATTCCCTAAACAGCATGCTACCTGGGGAATTCTGGGAACTGAAGTCAACCCATCTTGAAGTTGAGAAAACACTGGCCTAGAACAAAGGAGCTACACTATGTCCTAAGCTATAGATTTCACCCACTTAGGAGAATTTGTATGATCTCAACCCATGGTCTGTTACATATAGCTCATTATGAGCTACAATGTACAGTTATTTGTATTTATTGCATTGGAAAATGAATGTAGCTTCGTGGCTGTGTACCTTAATTTCATGCTGAAGATTCCAACTCCAGTCCTGAGCTAGGATGAAAGGTCTTTTTAGTTACAGGTTTAGGACCATCTAAGAGCCAGCCAACCTGCCATGGTCCACTCTAGATTAGATGGATCAGATTTGTAATGTTTGCTCACTTGCAGGTCTCCATCACTTCACCTAAACTGGTAGACACTCCATGTTTTGTAAATCTGTAGAATATGTAGTCCAGAATTCACTTCAAAATTCTTTATCACCTGATTTTTACATGTTCCTTGATAGTTACAAGTAGGTGATAATCCACCCAATCATACAATCAATTACATTTATTTTTTTGCCTCCTAACCTCGACTCTTGTACTCTGCCCCAATTCTACTGGGGCCGCTTCTTGCATTCCAAACTGCTGAGCAACTATCAAGCAGCCATCATTTAAAAAGAACCAGCCACAAATTGTTTCCTCATTTCCATGGATGGGCTTTATTTTTTTTTTAACTTTTCCCCCATATCCATTTCCCAAATTACACTAGACCGTGATCCAAGAATAAAAATCTCCACACAGCAACTGAATAGAAGCTTTAAGTATTCAGAAGATTTTGCGAAGGTGGCAAGACACTCGCCTTGCTAGATGAAAGAACAGCCACGCTTGTCTTTTTAAAAAGTGGCTGCCGGGGATTGTGCAGGCAGTCCCAGAATACCATTACCACGCAATAATGATGAAGCTGCTCCCCACAACTCCTCTAATAACAGGATATGTCTTGCCACCCACTTTATAATTGCTTTCTTTTTTCCTGAGTAGGTGAGCATATATTCAAACAAAGCATTGCACTGCCATTGTTCAATTTTTTCTAAAATTTTATTTCTAATAAAATATAGGACTTATATGAGTTTTTGCAAAGAAAAAAAGGGCTGGAATTGCAAAAATTCCTATTTAATATTCATTGAAATTAACTGAATACTTTTTAAAGTAGCGTTTTGGGGCAGGAAGCCTAATGGGTGCCAAGATTCAGAAAATCTACAAGGTCATTGATGCACATGGGAACAATACTGAAGACCCAGGGTTAGCATCAGGTAGTTGTACATATGATGATATGGATGAAAGTTGTGATAAATTTCCTCTTCAGCCTTTACAACCTCCAAAATTAGAGATTGAAACTCGTGTTTATAAGTACAGGAGAAATTACCTGTTGTTTGCTTTTATGCAACATACAGAAGTCTTTGCTGTAGATCTGTGGAGAGAGAGTAAGAGAGGAGAACCTATGTCAAAGTACATTACAGGAGTGGCGTCATCAGTTCTGCTGGCCTTGTGCCCAACATAGCTAAGAAAGCCTCTTGCACAGGGATGTCTGCAGGGTATTATAATAATAATAATAAAAAATGGTAGCCACAGAATGCAACTGATCACACCATTGTGTCTATTATCTTGATTTTTTTTTTATCACACTATGTGACAATCCCTGACATACTTAGACTTTCTCATTGATGCTTTCCCCTCTGTTCTTCAACCACAATGGCCAGAGAGCTAGTAAAGGCATTATTTCTCAAGGCTGGCCAGGAACCAGAACTTCTCTGGCTATTTTGTGTTCCTGTCCAACCTTAAGAAAGATTGCCACTCTAGCCTTGAGGAAGATGGTCTTCAGTAGCTTTCTAGTGGAACCTCGCCTTGGCTGGGTGCACCTGTCAGCAGTTGCAGAAAAAGGGAAAGGTAAGTGGAGCCAAGTGTGGTGGTCAAAAAAAGGCTCAGGTCTCTTGGGAGGTGTGTGTGTGTGTGTGTGTGTGTAAGGAAGAGGCCTGCACTCCAGTGGGCCTAGCCAGCTGAGGCTTCGTGCCTGAGGTCATGGGTAGTGGGTTTCCCAAGGCCTCCCCCAGTCAACTCTCATTTTCTTTTACATTCTTTGCCTTTTCTCTTGAAGTTCTTATCATCACCATCCAAGTCCATTTGTATTTATCAAGATTTAGAATTATGCTAAACAGAAGGGAATTAATGCACACATTGCATTATTTGGAAGATTACAACATCTCACATTTGAAAAGACGATGAAAACTATAATGTTTAAATAGCATGATGCTTCGCAATGATTTTTGGTCAACTGTAGTATTTATAACCAATTAATTGGTTGTATGGGATTGGAGCTGATCATTTTATTTTATACTATGCAGGCCACCCCAAGTCTTGAGAAAAGGTGGCATAAATATGTTGCAAATTAATTTTTTTTTAGCAGATTCACTAATAGAGTGTGACAGGAGAACGACAACAGAAATCAGAAGTTACATCTTTCTCTTGTCCAATTTGGTCCAGTGACATGAATTTGAAAAATACAGAAAGGTAACATTTGCTATTAGGTATACTTACCAATTATATAATCATCACTAGAATATTTAACTTGGGGAAAAAAGGACAGGCTGTCAAATTAAACTGATCTACATACAAGATCCTTGATATCTGCAGTTTATTTCCTAAGGACAGTATCTATCTGGAATAAATATTCCATAATGTGAGATGATTAAAACCATATCAAAAGCTTGTTTAATACAAGATCCAGAGTTGTACATCTGGATTATTTCCATATATGTGTATTTGAGATATGCCCTCAGAGGATAAAAGACATCAAAGTTCTATTCCTTACATTTTCCCAGATGAACGCAAATTGGTCCAATATGAATCATCTGTTTTACAGTCCATAAAATTCTCTTGTATTATTTTTTTCTCTGTAAAATATGAACACTATAGTTGTTAAAGCAATATGAAGAACGTGTATATTTCTATGAATTTCAGTTTTTGCTAGAAATAAACAAGAATCGGAATGTAGGTTTTTCCATCCTGGACAAAGCCTGGAGGCTTAGTAAAAAAAATAACATGAGATAAAATAGAACTTAAGTCAGATGATAAAAAATAAAGTTCACAGCAGAAAATGTGTATGTGAAAAGTGAAAACTTCATCTTTACCCATTGATAGAAGACAGAAAAAGAGAGGGCATCATTTTTAGTACAAAGAGTACATTTAGTACATTTGCTGTGTGCCATCCCTGGAAAGACCTTTCCTCAAGCAGTTGGATTTATGAAAAAAGACTAACAAAGTAGCTGAATAGGCAGAATGAAGCCAATAGGCCAAAGGCTTGATGAATATTTCAGAAGCAAGTAGGTGGAATAAATCTAAAACAGTGGAAAAGTAAAGTAAAAACTAAAACCACATTTTTGCACGACAGAAAAGAATGCCAGATTAAATTGCAAACTATTTTGGCTTCACTTTGTTGCTGAGAAACCTGAATACAGAGCAGCTAATTAGGTTTCCACTCTAGGTGACCCCTGAGATTATACAAATTGAGACTCTAAGGATTAGAGTTTATAAACCTTAGTTGACAACTTGGTGTGATCCCCCACCAAGAGGAAGGAGCTCTTTAGTAGCTCGACACAATATACAAACTGCATTACGATTTTTATCTTCTTTTGGCTCAACACTATTACACAGTGCATAATTCTTCATGAACAGAAGATCTGATGCAGTATGTTTTAAATTTGTCATTAAAAGACATTTCCCAGATGGTAGTAGCAAGAGGAAATCTATACTCTCTTCAGTTTTTTTTACCCACGCCTGCAGTAAAACAGAATAAAACTTTCTCAGGGTAATGAGATAATAGACATAGCAAAGAGTAGCTTTGAATTCCTACACCTCTATAAAATATGTTCTTGATTTATAAAATTGACAGAGCCCATTTTAACAAAAGTTGCCAGGTGAAATGCATTTACTACTGATTTGGTAAATACAACTGGCTTTAAATACCTTTTAATGATCTTTTTATTTAGAGAAGATTAAGTGAAATGGAGCTATGACTTTCTCCCCCTACTTGACAGGTGCAACAGTTAAAGCAAGAAGCAAGAGCTTTTGTACAGAAACTATTTTCTTAATTTCTTTTATCAGAGTCAATTCACTCTCCCTGCATCAAAAAGCTGAATCCAAAGCTTTAATTTGGTTAGTCATCACTATAAATCAGCCTAAAGCCTTTTGTTATCTAAATGGGTGTAATAATTAAAGTATTTGCTTGGGATATCATCTGGTGACGCAATAAACCTTTTTAAAGAGTCAGGCAATTAATGTGGCGTAAGAGCATTCTAAACTGATTGATTCGTTTTAAGTCACACCAATTATGATTTAGAATTCCAGTACCTTGAATGAAAGCACATTTATGGAGCAATTCTGTTGAAATCATGATTACCTTCATCCATTAATGTCAGATTTATTCTAAGATAATCTGGAGACAAATATAGACTGTAAAATGTAGAAGGTATAAATCAGCCAAAATCTTATTTAAATATGAATTATTCCCACCTTCAAATTTCAGTCTGAATTTATTATTCAAGAGCAATAAGATTCAATCTAATTGATCTGAGATTTGAGATTTGATTCAGTAAAAGACTCATGCACAAGGAAGCATATAAATAACTACTATTACTTCGTACTTTACAAAATGAGATGAAAACAACAGGGAGAGTAGACTAGCGAGTAACAAAAAATACTTCAACTAGGAAATAACAACTCAGTTACCAACCATTTAAATTATATATATATATATATATTCTGATATATAGCCGAGCTTTGGAGTAGGCATATCCAGAGATAACTCAGGATGTTCTATGTGAGCCAGTGATCCTGAAGTCCTTCAAAGTTAAGGTGGAATCATCAGACTGCAGTTTATTATTTTATTTCTCATTTGCATTTTCATTTGCATTTCCACTATATGATCTATGAGTCAATTCTTTTAGCTTCCACCTGCTATGAAACGATAACCTTATTTTGGACTGTATGAAAACACTGAAATGATACAAGTATAGTGCTCTCTGATTCATGTCTTACAAATTCAGAATAATCATTTCAAGGTCAGAACATTCTGAATGCTCTGTTTGGCCTTTTGTGTTGAGGCTTGCAAATGAAAGTTGGGTTGTTGTTTAAAGTTCTCTAGCCTGCCAGTACAACCAGAAGGACATAATGTTTTGCAATAGAAATGTTCCAAAGCCTAAATATCTACTCTGACCTTACCATAAGTGCTTCAGCATCAAAACAACCTGGTCTGATCTTGCTATCCTTAGAAGAAGGATAAATGAATCAGTTACAAGGAAGAAGACTGAAAAACTTATGATTGGATAGAGTTCATAAGGTCCTGACAAACAGAGAGATAAGAAGAAACGTATGAAGAAGTGTATGAATACTGCTACATTAATTTTAGTCACTTTTAATTCCTTTAGCTCTGCATAATGTTTCCAAAAGGAAACATTGCTTGGTAAGTCTCTCTCTCTCTCTCTCTCTCTCTCTCTCTCTCTCTCTCTCTAAGTAGACATTGGTAGGATCTTCCCCCTCACCTTGGAAAACAAGCAAATGAAGTGTTACAAACTGCAAAATGAATACATGGCAATTTGCATTAAGCTCAGTTGCCTGTGGGTGCCAATGACATGGGATCACTAGAACATTGCATCAATCAGGAAATCCAGAGCACCAGATGGAAGGGCCCCAAACAAGCTCTTAATTTATCTGAATGTTTTTCTCCAGCTAAAAGCTTTCCTATGTGAATTTTTAAAAACTATTTTTTTTAAAGAAAGTCATCCCTTTCCTCAATCATTCTGCAAATTATCAGGTTGGCACAGATTGACTCCATTCCTACCATTGTGCTTTACTACCATTGTGCCTGAAGCAAAGCACGGAAACAAGAAGGTATAATATAAGACATAAGGCATAGACTATAAGACATAATAAAATTAAAGGATATGAAGACCACATACAATAAGTTACTTAAAATATGTCAAAGCCTAAAATAAAATAAAATTAAATGCTGCTTGCCACTGAAGGCATGGTTAGGGAAGCTTATGTAATTTAAGACGAGTGAAATTATTTTGGATTAGTCTTAAGGGAGCAAAACAGGACAATTAACAGTCTGGAAGAAAGAAGTACATATCCAAGCCTTTGATGAGTATTTCTAACAGTTTGTTTTTGTACCTTTCTTAAAAACTTTTGCCAAAACAAACAAACAAGTTTTTATAAGCTTAAGCCTTGTGTTCTCTTGTCAATAGTGGCTTTAGGGCAAAATGAAAAATTATAGCTGAGAGGTTGGATTTAATATAATTAAATTATGTTTTCTATCAGATTGGTAGGATCATTATATTTCTCTCTTAAATCTTATTTTACTTTATATATTTTTGCTAAACTTCTGAAAAAGATGTGTTACTTTTAGTTTTACACAATACTTCAATTACAAGCTGAGATTATTTCTTGCTTAACATTTTGGGTGGGACAAACATGCTATAATTTCTTTTTTAAAAGAAAAATTCACAGAGATATACTGCTTCTTCCATCAAAGATAATCTCTTCTTCCTACACCCCCTCCCACCAGTTTTGAAAAAAAAAGCCTTCCCCTAGAGTTAAGCTTTGGAAAACACAGTTTGGAAGATAAACAGTTGAACAAGTATGAATGTTTACAAATGGAGGATAAAGTATATATTACAGCATGACTACTAGAAGCTGATGTAAATAAAGAAGATTTACTAGATCTTGTGACTTTGCAACAGAGATTTCAAAGTAAGATTGCAAACTGCAAAGGGGTGGAGCGGGGACTAAAATTCCCAACACAAAAATAGTGAAAATGAAATACAATTCAAAAAGTAATAGTCATGGTGAAGAGCTTGGTTTTACACTCTAAAGTAGTGTTTCTCTTGGCCACGTTAAGATGTATGGACTTCAATTCCTGGGAATTCCGGGAGCTGAAGTCCAAATATCTTTAAATCACCAAGGTTGAGAAACTCTGCTCTATGACTTCTTTTTTATAGCCACATTAAAAGGCACTCTTCCAATTCTTGGGTTCATGAGGAATTATGATAACAAAAATAGTTTCCCTGATGGCAAGGTCTATTCTGCTTCTGTAGTGAATGGTTGCTATCCTTGCATTTTTCATGCAGAATAAGCCAGGTGATAGGTGGATTCTGGCTGCTTTGTTTCCCCTTCTGATGAATTTCACATGCTGGCAGGAAAAATAACCACCATTCTCCTTAACGTCCTTAATACTCCACACAAAGTTGGTTGTTTAGAGCATCTTATAAGCTATGTAAATAAATAAAAGAATTAAAATGTTTGGCGGGTTGGGTTTCAGCCCAATTGCTGGACATTGTCTTCCGCAGATTTCTAATATACAAGACCTTAGTGCTCTGATGAGTGCTAGTTTTGTTTTACTTTTTTAAACATAGTGCTGTGCTCCTTTGAAAGTTACAAATTCCCATCCCTCTTGCTGGTCAAAGCCCTCAGAAGGAAACAAATCATAAATTGCAACAGCATTTCTTTTAAAAAGTGCAAAACAATATGCATGCCAGCAGTGTGCCATAGTACTATAAATTAACATAGCATATACACTGTTAAAGAAAAGAATAATGCAACTTAATTATTATAACTGTAAACCAGAATTCATGAGAACTACTAAGCTTGATTTCTGCTTTCCCTTGTTCTAGGACAGGGGTCTACAACCTAAGACCCCAAGCCCTCCACAATGTAGATACAGATATGAGGAATTTCAAAATGTTGCTACTAAACTGTAATGTTTAACATGACAAAAATGGAAGCTCATCACTAGATGTTATCCATCTTTATTGTTTCAGAGTGCAGGATATAGAACATGGGATTCAAGGTACAAAAAAGTAGATTCTGGTTGAATGCTAAATAAATAAATCCTGATGATAAAAACAGCTTGACAGTGGAAACATCTACTCAGAGAAGTGAGAGGATCCATTAGATACAGTGTACTATAATCAAAGGAAGGCTAGATAACCATCTGCTGGGGATGATTTAATGCAGACAAGACTAGTTTAAATTCTCTTTTACATCAATGTTTCTGTATTAGAACTTTTGGTTATGCCGTTGCCAAATGAGAAGCAGAATCACAGGGAGAATGTGGCAAGATAATTGATTGGCCTGTAACCAAAGCTGTGCAGTAATCAGAAATGTGGATTGCAGAATCTGCATGCAGAAACTCCAAGTTCGAATCCTCCTTGGCCATGAAGTTTGAGTCTAAAACTTCTGTGCACTAAATCCATTATGTGTAATTAAATAAAGTTGCCTTGACTTCAAAATGGCTTGGATAATAAAGTTTGATAGAAAAAATTCCACATAGTTGGTATGGCCCCTGTTTGGATACTTTTCTGATTACTTAAGAGATAAAACTTTTATAAGACAATGTGGAAAGCAAGGTGTTATGATTGTAAGGGAATCATTCCAGAAGTTAGCACTGTCTCTGTCTCTAGTTTATGTCTTTTTTAGAATATCTTTTTTTGATGGGGCAAGGGAGAGGGAAGAATAAACTCATTGCATATAATAGGTTTTCTTAACCACCAATATTTTTTAAACTTGAAAATAGAACTAGTTTTCTTTGGCAGAATGATTTAAGATATTAATGGATACAACTCTTTATATATAATGTAGTAGGTAGCCAAACATTTTACTTTACAGAGGATAGTCCTCTGAAGATTGTTAAAGAAGGGCAACTCGCTATTTAAAGTTATATGGTATTTGATCGTCCAATATAAAGTTGAAAAAAAACAACTGCTGAAAGAAGAGCAAAGGGGTTGAAGTTGCATATCAAAGGTTAATATTAGTGCAGAATATGAGAACAGGTATATGGATTACAAGCAGCCTACTATACTAAGAAGTGGATAAGGGGAGTGGTAATTTATGAATATTTGAATTTGAAAGGGACCCAAGGGAAGGACTGGCCTCCCAAAAGAATCTCTGTACTAGAGAATTCCACCCAGGGCCTGATATTTCATTTTTAGGTAAAGTGCTCAATTTAAAAATAATAATAAGAATCAGAAATACAACTAGCCCATTTAAGAAAAACACAGAAAACCTACCTAAATGAAATGTTTATCACATTTTACCCTTAAGATTGCTCTACATTATGAATACTTTAACTCCTTTCTCAATCACCAGTTTGGTACCTTCCTGATGTTTTAGAATTGCAACTCCCAGAATTACCTAGTCCATATATGTAACTTCACATAGGCTCCCCCTCTCACTAGCTGTTTGCTACCAAAGGACATAGAAGCAAAAGATGAAGAAAAAATTAAACACCAGCACTACGTCTGCTGCCTGCCCCTCCATCTTCAGTTGTGTGGATTTTAGTCAATATGGGTTCCATATAATATGCTACATGGGGTAACTTAATCTTGGTCATTCAGTTTAAATTCATAATACAATCTATTGATATTTAACTCTCTCAAGGGAGTAAGATAATGTCTCTGCCATAACTTGTTTTTGAAACTGTTCTATTAATAATCTAAACCTCCAAAGCATTCATATTTCAATCAGTTTTAAGAAATTACAGACCTGAACAGAACTTAGAACTGCCAAGAATGTAATGTAATATAGAATAGATCCAGTTTCAGAATAGCTGAACATAAAGCAACACACACACAATGTCTAATTTGGACAAACTAATTTAGAAACAAGAAATGTTCTGATAAAGAATTAATAAATATTTAGCCCATTGGCTAGTGACTAGTCTAACTCCTTTGTTTCTTTACTGTAATATATTCTCATATAATACCCTGTAAATATGTCCCTTTTGCTATGATGTTTGAAACACATTAAATTCCACTTTTTCTCTCATTATTATTAAAACAGGCAGCACAACAGTTAGGCAAACATTTTGTTTCTAGTAATTTAAACTATTATCTTGTTTGGTGAATTATCTACAGACAATTCTGTAGACTTAAAGTGTCAAAGGAAGGCTGTGATTCCAGATATGCAGCTTTGATCTTCTAAGGAAAATCTTTGCTTGTATTCTGCTTTACTCAGAGGATTTCTTAAATCCTGCCAGGAATATATAAACCCCTCAACAACTGTTCTGGGAATCTGCACATCTTGAAAGTGAAGGAGCTCTCTGTATTTTATTCAGTTTAACAAATATATCAAATGAATCTCTGAAGGCCAGTATCTGAAAATTCCAGCTACTTTAAGTTTGTTTTTCTTGGAAATTAGTTATATTGAATACTTTAGGTTTTACTTCTAATAAAAGAATGACAACAGGATTGGATCTCAGATTGGGAATGATCAGGAAAACAATTGAAATTAAAACTACCAGTGCGATATTTTTTTTCTTGTGAACTGTAACCCCAATCTAATGGGGTCATATTCCCTTATCCACCTCTTATCTGCTTAGAACATAGGCTGTTGAGCTGCAGGTGGTCTAAATGCCCATATTTGGGTCAAATGTTAGCAACCTATATACTTAGCTGTCTGAGGACAAAGACAGAAGAGTGTTAAAATGGTATCGGATTCTGTCTGTTGTCCATATGTTACAACTGCCCACCAAAAGCCACAGGCCATCAGCCACAGGAGCCATTTAAGCTGCACCACCATCTAGATTGAAGGAATAGTGACTCTTTTGCTCTGGTGTAGATAGGTTCCAAAGTCCATACTTCTTAAAACTTTTCTAATCTAAGACACTGGAGGAAGTAACTTACTAGCATTGCTCATGGCAATCTCTAAGAAAGGAAGCTGAACACTGAAGTAATCTCATCCATTTCTATCCAGATCTTAGTTGCACGATACACAAATCAAAGATTGGGGGTCACCTTCAAACTGCATGTAGCCCACTTCTAAATTATAAAATCCAGCTGAAAGCGATCAGTATAAAGCTCTAACAAAGATAAGCACTCCAGGAACAGAAAAAGAGAGAAGAAAGAAAGAATGGTATATGAGAAAGAGGGATGGTGAGGATGGATGGATAGATGTTAAAGAGAAAGGGAAATTCTACCAACTGTAGATTTTAACTTTGGCTGTTCAGACTTCCAACAGATGAATACCAAGGAAATTTCATTACAAAAAATACTTCATTAAAAAAATTCCTCTCTCCATTCCTCACCCAAATATTCTTCAAGTTTGATTCAATGATGGTCCTAATCTCCCAGGAGGATTGAGTATTCAAAAACATGAGCATTGGCAAAGGCAAACTCATTGGCCAAGTTAATATAACTTAGTTAAGAGAATTGAAAGAATTACTGGTTGCATTCACATGCTAAGTTTGACTAGTTTATTTATTTATTAATTAGATTTTTAGTGTTCTGGGAGGTATGCAAGATAAAAACAATATAAAAATAAATAGAAGAAGGGGAATTTAGCACACCAATGCATTAATAACATTTCTACAGCAGACACTCCTTCTAACCAGGGGGAAAACCAGGTCTTCAAGATCCATTTAAAGGATTGCAGGTTCAAGGTAACTTGAACCCCAAGGAGATACTCTAGAGAGTAAGTGCTTTAACAGAAAAAGCATGCCACTTAGGTCCCATCAGATGACATTGTTTGAACAATAGACCTAAAACATGCAAACCCCATCAGATCTTAACAGATGGGCCAAAACAATGTAAGAAAGATTCTCCTATCGTGGATGAGAAGGCAGATTGAGTCTATATTACTTAAAGCTGGATGAAGGAGGAGCAATCAGGAATTGCCTTCTTTCATATTCACCTGCTCATCCATTCAGGATGAAGTCCCGCTGGGTCCCACCCACAGAAGAATGCCAGCTGATGGGATGACAGAAGTGGGATATTTTTGATATCACTCCCCCCCCCCGTGCTTTGGAACCCCTTCTCCAAGAAGATTTGGTCTGTTCTTTTTCTCTGGTTTCAAGACGGTGCTTAAGACATTCCACAAGTACAGCAGGAGGGCATGCTATGAGAAAAGTTTGAAACTGATGAGTTGATAATTTTGTTTACTTTTTGATAGTTCTGTTATTTATGTTCATATAGTTTAGATGTGGAGTTGGTAAACACTGAGAGTTTAGATGTGGCTTTACACATGATTTTTGTGGGGTTGTTTAGTTTATGAAATGATTTTGATTGCTAGCCACTCAGAGCCTTCACTAAGGGTAGCTTACAAATAAATAGCACAGCTGTGCAGTTTTATTGGCAGCCGTACAGGAGGGGTTTGCCATTATCTCCTTAGAGCATTTTTTGGATTTGGTTTGACTTCTCAATCTGTCAGGCTAGCTTACAGCCCCAATTTCCCTCAACAGTCTCTCTTCCAAATACTAGTCAAACTCAGCCTTGCTTAACTTGCAAGTTGGGTGCTTCCACCTTCTGTTCTGTCCAAACAACCCAAGATCCTTCTTGATCAGGACAACTATTGGACCTGGGATGCAGCCAACAAAAAAGGAAAGGAAAACTCTAGGAATGGCGATCATATATCCAAATGTTAGCTAATTAACTAGCCTTGAACTCCTGGTTCAAAGCCTCCAAATCAGGGCATGTGCCAGTAGTCCTCAAGAGACAATGTATGCTTAATTCTTGGCTGTTTATCTTGGAAATGAAAAGTGGATTTTGTGAGCAGCAGTGTGCTAAAATGAGGGCATTGCTCTTTAAAACAGCTGAACCCTACGAAAGAATGAAAACCCAGCAGGATCTGCAGGTGACTACATAGTGCTGAGCCAGCTAATATCAACCCTGGAAAGCAGCCAACCCTCGCTGGGCTCCACTCTATTAAAAATCCATATCTCCACTCCTCATCTTGAGGTGTTTCTTTAGCACCAGGGGATGCACTCCTCGACCTCTTACTCTGGAGTTGCCTCACTGAAGCCAGTGGAAATATTTCAAAACCTGGAAATTAGACAAGTGATGCGTGGATTAGAGAGCTGGCTTTTGGAATGTAAAAAGAAAAATAAGGGTGTTCTTTGATGGGAAATTAATGGAGGGAAATCAGTACACTTTGCATAGCAATATATAACCTAGGAGTAGGTTTTTTTAATTCTCTTGTTGATTTTTAGCTTAAAGTCCATCCTTATGTGTATCAATGTAACGTAATTTTTATTTAGAAGTAAGCCCATGAGATGCAATGAATATAGGTGGATATTAGGTTACACTTAGGTTGTCCAATTTTGAATTGCTCCCCACAAAAGAACTGTTATCCAAAACAATACAAAATATGTCTTCTTTTTGCATCTGATTTGTATTTCCCGACCCATTTTGGAAAAGATTACTATAATTAGAGAATAAACCTTAGCAGATAGCACCTATATTCCTGGTCAGTTGACTATCCTGATACTAGCTTGGTAGTGGGATTTTGTTTGCTGATTGGAGGCCATAATTAGTAGCTTAGCTGGGGCAGTGAGTGAGGCAAGCTGTCTTAAACGCAGGAGGACACATCATATAAATGACCACAGCTGGATTTTCCTTATTTATACCTTTATGGGTTTTATGGGAAAGCAGGTTTTATACTATTTTTTTGAAAAAAACTATTTTGAGACTTGCACTATCATTTTGAGGGAGGGGGAGGTTAGGGGGCAGGGCTGTCTCAAGATGGCAGAAAATTGTGCTATTGTGTTTGTCAATTATAGCCAGAAAGAATTGCAAAAAAAGAGCTTCAAGGCCCATATACTTCTACAGCTGTGGGTTGCCCGTCCCCATGCTAGCTATCTGGAGGACAGGGTGGTCTGGTGTGCTATGGTCCATGGGTGTCACAAAAAGTCAGACACAACTTAGTGAGTAAACAACCCAACAGTGCTAGCTATGGATGGGAAATGCAAAGGCTCTTGTTCTCCTTAGGCCCTTATCTTCAGACTGAATTTGAACTTGACCCTGATACCTTCAGACAGAACTTGTCTCTTGGAGGTTATTTTCAATTGTTCTCTGAAAGCCTCAAACAGAGCACTGTCCTCTGTAAAGAAGAGAGAATGGCTGCTCTAATGGCTCAGTAAGTCATTCCATATGTTTACTAGAATGGAAGCTTTCCCCCATGAATTAATTCATTTCCAGGAAATGTTAAAAAACATTCACAGATACAGCTTTTAAAGGAAAAATCCTTTTGCACAAATTCTAGAGAGATGTATATGTATGTGTTTAACAAAAACATCCATTTCAATGAAATGCAATCCATTGACAATTAAGGATACTTAAGTGCCAAAAAACCATCTTGTCTGCAAATCTGAAATGCCCGAGGGGAACTCTAGGATCTTTTTTATGGGAGAGGGCATCTCCATCCAATGATGGATAAGAAAATTTCACCCTTCAAGAGTTAATTTCAGACAACGCTTCCCACTGTAGAAAACTTACATTTAGTGTTCAGATATACCTATGGACTGGCAGCGAGTCAATGCACTTGAGCATCCAATAGAAGCCATAATTATGTCACATGCAGGATATTATGTTAGAAATTCTGTTTATATAAAGCACCAGAGATCAAACAAAGAATATAGTCACCATGTGCTTTACTGCTGAACTGTAACAGGAATCAAGAAACTCTACAAAAGAACCTAGAGTATATACCATAGATTCAAACTTGTAAACTGCCATCTACTGGCTGAATATTACTGTAGTTGTTCCAACTACATTGTTACATTCCAACAAAATGTATTCCAACATATTATAGTTTTACAATAAAAGCAGTAATGGCCTGCATAGTGCTGGTTTTCTAGTGTGATCTCCCTTAAAGGACTGACAGGTTGCTGTGCTAATCCAACATGATTTCTACTTAGAACAAGGTAGACATCTTGTATGAAATTATGACTTGTATTATATCTTCATATCTGTCTTGTTTTGGGAAGAAGTTAATGTACTATATGCAGGTAACATAGCCATTTCAAAACAAACCATGGCTGGGTGCTCAATAGCCAAGTTGCTTGGGTATCTTTGCAGCTAATGATGATCTAGGCATGCTGAATCTTCTGAAAAATGCCATTATATTTCCCAATGTTTTTGTGGGGTGGGTGCAGTGATGGAATTCAGCTGGTTCACACCAGTTCAGTAGAACCAGTAGCTAATTTTTTGTTGACTTTGGAGAACCGGCTGATGCCCTGGCCCTTTTTCACAAGGCTCAGAACAGGCCGCCGGAAGTGCATCCACGCCACTTCCGGAAGTCCATTCTGAGTTGGAGAGGCCTCCCAGTCCCAGAATGGCCCATCGGAAGCGTGTCCACACCACTTCCGGAAGTCTGTTCTGAGCCAGAGAGGCCTCCCAGGCCCAAAACAGCCCACCAGAAGTGTGTCCAAGCCACTTCCAGTGGACCATACTGTGCCTGGGAGGCCTCCCCGGCTCAGAATGGACTTCCGGAAGTGATGTGGATGCACTTCTGGTGGGCTGTTCTGGGCCTGGGAGGCCTCCCCGGCTTAGAATGGACTTCCGGAAGTGGTGACCATGCAGAGAACCAGTTGTTCAGGTATCCCACCACTGGATGGGTGCAATGGGTAAACAACCTTCCTGTATGCAATTATTCTTCAGGAGGCATCAAATATCCCTGATTCTTAACTTTGGAAGAAAACCAGAATAGAATAGAGCTGGAAGGGACCTTGGAGGCCTTCTATTCCAGCCCCCTGCTCAAGCAGGAGACCCTATACTATCTCAGATAAGTGACTGTCTAGCCTCTTTTTAAAAATCTCCAGTGATGGAGCGCCCATGATTTCTGGGGGCAACCTATTCCACTGGTTAATTGTCCAGGAAGTTTCTCCTTAATTCCAGGTTGCTTCTCTCTTTGATCAGTTTCCAACCATTGTTTCTTGACCTGCCCTCTGGTGCTTTGGTGAATAACGTGACCCCCTCTTCTTTTTGGCAGCCCCTCAAATACTGGAATACTGCTATCATGTCACCCCTATTTCTTCTTTTCTTTAGAGAAGCCAAATCCAAGTCCTGCAGCCGTTCTTCATATATTTTAGTCTCCAGGTCTTTTATCATCTTAGTTGCTCTTCTCTGAATTTTTTCCAAACTCTCAACTAATACCTCACGTGATCTTGATTCTATGCCTCTGTTTATATAAACTAGGCTTGTATTAGCTTTTTTGGCTGCTGCTGCACACTGCTGGCTCATGGTTAAGTGATCGTCCACTAGGACTCCAAGGTCCCTCTCACAGTTACTGTTTTTAAGCCAGGTCTTGCCCAATCTGTACTTGTACCTTTGATTTTTCCTGCCTAAATGTAAAACTTTGCTTTTCTCCACATTGAAACTCATTTTGTTGGATAGGGCCCATTGTTCACGTTTGTCAAGATCTTTTTGGATCCTGAGTTTGTCTTCTGGGGTGTTGGCTACTCCTGCCAGTTTGGTGTCATCTGCAAATTTGATGAGTTCCCCTTCAATTCCCTCATCTAAGTCATTGATGAAGATATTGAAGAGTACTGGGCCTAAGACGGAATCTTGTGGTACCCAACTGCTTACTTCTCTCCATGTGGATGTAGTGCCATTGAGGGCTACTCGTTGAGTACGGTTTGCCAGCCAGCTACAGATCCATCTGGTGGTAATGTTGTCTATTCCACCTTTTTATAGCTTACCAAGGAGTTGGTTGTGGTCTACTTTATCAAATGCCTTATTGAAGTCTAAGTATACTATGTCCACAGTATTTTGCTGATCTATTAGTTTAGTCACTTTGTCAAAGAATGAAATAAGATTGGTTTGGCATGATCTGTTTTTAACAAATCTGTGTTGGCTACTGGTTATAACTTTGCTTCTAGTTGTTCGCTACAGAGCTTACTCTTAAATTGCAGTTGTTCTCTCTTTCAGAATTTGGTCTTGAGCACATACAAGAACAGGCAAAGGAATCTTGAAGTTAATCTCCTAACCCCTGCCATTTTTTTTGGTTCCACACTGAAATTTGAAAAGGCACTTTTAGAGAGTTCTTGGAAAGGACTACAGTAAGAAAAATACACAGTCCAATAAATGCCTTTCTAGTTCACCAGCAGTCTTTTATTGCAATTTTCCTGTTTCCTTTGCAGTGGCTGAGGCCAATTCTGGATAATTTGTATTTATTTATTCATCAGATTTCTACACCACCCATCTCACCTAAGTGACTTGGCATAGCAAATTGCTAACTAGGCTGCTCGATTCTGCATGAGGTGAATGGACTCAGTTCTTTACCAGGCACATGTCATGGAAAGATGTAGAGAGTGAATGTCCTATCCTTTTGTTAGTTTTGAGCTAAAACTGTTTCTAGCAGACTTGGAAGAATACAGTATGTTTCAAACTCAGGTCCATTGTTGTGTGGAATATTTTGAACTCAAAATATTTTAAATTAAAAATGTTTTACATATCTTTATGAGCTTGGTTTGGGCTGAGCATGTTTGGAACACAGACATAGCATCTTCTAAAACATCTTTTATGGCTGAATGTTATGTGGAAGAATGATCAATTGCATCTTTGCCATATTACATCTTCTATTTAATGTCATAAAAATCTAGACACAAAATCTGGTAGGACAAGGAGTCTAAGTAGATGTCAAAAGTGCCACCAAATGTCTGGAGTCGAATTGTGCTCACAAACACATCCTTGCCTATTTTTGATCTCCTGGGGTCAAAAGACATTGTTGGTCTTCCACAAGTGCTTTAGAATTCTTAACCCTTATCTTCAAAGAAGGGGCTTTTTGACATATGTTCAATCAGTTCCCATTTGCAAAAATCCAGATGATCACAAGATGGCAGTAGAGATATAGTACTATCTTTCTGAGTTTGTTGTTATCTATTTCTAATCTGCATTTTTTGCAGTCCAGATTTGTAACTATAAACAAAATGCATCACCCAGCTCTGAATCAGAGAGCCAAATTGGCAGGACTCTGATTATACAACTTCAGTCACTTTGAAACTATGTTCACCTAAATCCTACGGAACCTATGAGAGCTCTAAGTATTTAAGCTATGCTCTTTGGTTGTATTTATTTAAATGACATCTAATTTTTGTAGGCCTTGATAAGGAAGAACTATATAATTAACATTATGCTGGTGGAATGTGTATCATTTACAAGATGGTCCATGGTTTGTAGTGACAACAGTTCAAAACTATTTATGATGTCCAGTCAAAAACATGGTAGTTTCAACTTTTTAAGAGCATGTTTTTTAAACATCATGGGTAAATGGAAATTTTGACTTTCTGCCCAGGACACCATGACAGCTTCTCTTCTACAAAAGAAACATCAACTAATAGGATAATAAATCCCTACTTTTTCTTTCTAAACAAATGTTGCTTCAGTTATAATTTGCTTGTACGGTCTGGCCAAATCCCTTGATGATTGTATCTATTTAATAAAAGAGTTTCATCTCATCTACTTCTACCCACACTTTACTGGTTTTCATTTAAACATCATTGATGAACCCTCTAATGTAGTATGACAGTTTTGGCTAGGAATTGTACAATAATTTATTTTTCATTTTGAAAACTTTGGTGTTTATTTGAACTGAGTGAGTGAGCTATTAAGCAGGCAGTCCTACAGAAGAGAACAATTCATTTCTGAGGAAAGCAGCATATGATTGCTTGCAGATTTGAGCCAAAATCAAAATTTTAAACATGTTTAAAATTTGGCAACATTTTGGAGTTTGAGAATATGGAAGCTAGATTATTAAAAACATTAAAAGTGTATTGGGGTACACCAAAGGATTATCTAGTCTGCTCTCCTTGTGGCCAACCAGCTGCTAACATGAAACTTGTTCTCCTGGTCTTCTTCCCAACAAAAAGGATGAAGGAGCATTATAGGTAGTCCTCGATTTATGATCACAACTGAACCCAAAATTTCTGTGGCTAAGTGAGACATTTCTTAAGTGAGCTTTGCCCCATTTTTCAACCTTACTTGCCACAGTTGTTAAGTAAATCACTGCAGGTGTTAAATTAGTAACACGGTTGTTAAGTGAATCTGGCTTCCCCATTGACTTTGCTTGTCAGAAGGTCACATAAGGTGATCACATGACCCTGGGACACTAAAACCGTCATAAATATGAGTCAGTTGCTAAGAATCTGAATTTGGATCGTGTGACCATGGGGATGCTGCAACAGTCGTAAGTATAAAAAATGGTCATAAGTCATTTTTCAGTGCCGTTGTAACTTTGAATGGTCACTAAATGATCTGTTGTAAGTCGAGGACTACATGTATTTCATCAGTAGAACTATTTGTCATTTTTTTTTGTCCATGAATTTAATTCTATCTTCTTTTTTGGACATTGATATTATATCTTGTGTTGGTAAATTCCATAGTAGTAATTCAAACTCCTCCATTTAATTGTTTGATTATTCTGGCTGGCAATATCTTGACAGATGTTGAACACAGTTTCTCCCTCCACTTTCTCCATCTATGCATAATTGTTTACACTTCTATCATATTTCCCTTGTTCAGTTTTTTGGAAGCTAGAAATCATCAAATAGTTGTCACTGTAATTGACATATCTCATCCCCACAGATGGCCCTGTCAGTAAATTTAATGCAGCAAGCACCTTTAAATCAAAACCAGAAAGCTTGGTAGACTGAAGCTAAATTTCTGTCTGCTGCCATTCCACTATGGGGATCAGCTGCTTTATGAGGCTTAACCTACACAGCTTTTGGAGTAGCATACCAGTGTTGTGAACTATCCAATATGTGTTTCTCTGAGAAAAATTCCAGAGTAATCATTATGAGATGATTGTGACATTTGCCTGGTAGGAGTGGGAGGAAACCATATAAATCAGTGATGGCGAACCTTTTAGAGACCCAGTGCCCAAACTGCAACCCAAACCCCACTTATTTATCACCGGGTGCCGGGTGGGCGTGGCCGCGGTGGTCATGGCAGACTGGGTGGGCGGGGCCAGGGCGGCGGGGGCCAGTCCCTTGCCATCTCCGGGGCATGGCATGCGTGCCCACAGAGAGGACTCTGAGTGCTGCCTCTGGCACGCGTGCCATAGATTCGCCACCACTGATATAAATAATCTTTCTCCATAGGCTCCCTAGAATCAGCCATTCATCCTTACACTATCAGGAGCAAATATATTTTGTAACTTAGCTCTATAGTTGCAGTGCATCCTTCACACATGGTTTGCTGGCACAGTTGAGGAATTTGAAGGAAGCCTTAGAATAAACAATGCATTCTTGTATTAGATGGTTAATCATCCAAGCATGGGTTTAATAAAAACGTTTGGCTGGCTACTGTCAAGCAAGCAAGAGTTGAAACTGTCTTCCTCCTCCTCCTTTCATCACAAAGCCTATGAGACATGGACTGAAATCTTCGTTGTTAGATTTCCTTTCCTGCCTCCCAATTTTAAACAGACATTAATCAACGTTGTACATCCATGTCATCTGCAAAGGAGAGACCAGACCAGCATTAATCATGCTTCAAGTGCTTTGTGCTGTGAACAAGAAGGATTGAAACAAAAAGCATTCTATAAATCCTTTAGAAGTGCTGAAAATGATAATCCCATTTAATGCCAGAAATTACTTAATCCATTTTAATGCAATTGCGAAGAGCTGGCCTTTCCCATTTCCTCTTTCTTAAGTTGTGTCAATGCACTCCGTAAACTTTAACTGATATACCTACTATTTCTTCAGAGAATAATTGTAGCCAAAATAAATACAGGTAGTTCTCAACTTACAACTGTTCATTTAGTGACCATTCAAAGTTACAAAGGCATTGGAAAAAGTGACTTATTCCACACTTAACAACCATTGCAGTATCCCCATGATGACATGATCAAAATTCAGGTGCTTGGCAAGTGGCATCTATTTCTGACCGTTGCACCACTCCAGGATCACGTGATCACCCTCTGTAACTTCCCCAGCTGGCTTCTGACAAGCAAAATAAATGGGAGAGGCCAGATTCGCTTAATGACTGCATGATTCCCTTAACAACTACAGCGATTTGCTTAACAACTGTGGCAAAGGGTAATAAACTGAGACAAAACTCACTTAACAACTGCCTTCCTTAGTAATAGAAATTCTGGGCTCAATTATGATGATGTCTCCTATTCTCTATCTCATATGCTGCTGAATTTTAACAATGGGGCAGAACTGAAGCAGGAGAGGTATTTGTATTCCCCCCCCCTTCTTCTTCCACTTGTTCCGTGTTTTTAATTTCCTTCTGGCTGTGGCCATGGTAAAGAATGTAACTATGTTAATTGGCATAGGTTTTAATTTTTTTGGAGGGGGGGGGAAATGATAGAGAGAATCAGAGTGGATGTACATGATTTCACTTGGCATATTTCTTTTTGTTGCTTTGAAGGCAGACTTTCTTGCTGTCAGGAAAGAGTTAGCCTTGCAGGCAGAAAACTCTCCTCCTCTAAGGTTGGAGCTTTCTTCAGTTTAACTTCTGGTGCACAGAATGCTCAGTTTTTAATTTCTCTAGCTACTGATCTCACTTCATGCAACATTTAAGGACAATGACATTTCTTAAGTCTTGACTCTGAATACGGTTAAACATGTATTCCAATGACAATGATGTTTCTTACAGTTTGAAGTGTTTATGTTTTAGTCCAGAGGCCCCCAGCCTGTGGGCTGCAGCCCACTATCAGGCCGCAGCCTACTGGCCACCTGGCCGCATGAGTGGTTGGCGGTGCACACATGTGCGCGCCCACACAGAGCCCCACTCGCGCAAGCATCACCGTGGGTGCTCGCTGCCCATGCATGTGAGCCCTGGCAGTCCCACACACATGGACTCATCACTGCGAGGGTTGCGGGCACTCATGGCCCGACCCGTGCAAGTGCTAATGGCCTCACTCGCACGAGCAACAAGAGTTCATATGTGTGCATGCATGTGCGCACACATTTACCCCTCCCACAAAATCATCCCTTCTTTCTCCCATTCCCCTGCTCCGGGCCACCAACCCCACCAAAACAGGTTGGGGAACTCTGTTTTAGTCTATAGAAAGTCCTAAATTCAATCTAGCTAGGGGAAAAAAATGCATTCCTGCCTGAAAATGCTACTGTAGGCAATTCTGAATGAGTTTGACTGCTGTATATCTTTAGAAAGTGGCTTCTCATTGTCCCTGAACCTGAAGAAACTTGGAACTTTTGATTCTATAAAGCCACATCAAATCAAACATTCATTTGAAAGACAACTGCAGTTCAGTAAATAGTCCAGACTGGAACTAGAGCTAGTTACCAGCAGAGTTTTCCCTCCTAACTCTGAAGTTTTAGTGGATAATATTATACACATAACAAAATGTAAACATGTGGTAAAGTGCACTTTTAACCCAGTTTCCAAACACTCCAAGCACTGTGTTGTTTAATGGTGGGTCAACTCAGAATAATGTCCTGGAGGGAGAAAAAAATTGCAGGGTCTACCATGACAGCTGTAATCATTCCATAGCAAGTAATTGTTTATAGATGACTTATTTGTCATGATTAATTGCTAAATGACATGGCAATCAGATGGCCTTCTGCACCAAATTTGTTTTCAGACATGCCACAGAACAAAGAGTCTAATGGGAAATTGTTGGGCTTTCAGTAAGCTCATTCTCTCCCTCTCCCTTTCCCTTCTTTTCTCCACTTCTCTCTCCTTCTCTTTTTCTCCAGTGTAACAACTGGTTTGGGGGCCCTTCACTATTTCTATATTTAAGAGACGAATGTCCAGTGCTGTATATTGTCTTCAATTCTTCAAGGGGCCCTCAAACTGCTTTGATAAGACATGTGGACAGAACGTGACCTGGCAAGAACTCTTTCTTCCAACTCAAGAATCTGGATTGCCCATTACTGCCATTACAGTATCAATCGACTCCAACTTTTACCATCCGGGGTCCAATTTGCTGTGAACTGAAATCACACTGACAATTCCCCTTTTATGGTAAAGTTGTTCCAATGCTTGTAACATCTCTAAAGCAATCCATCCTGTACAAAAGACAAATATCTTAGAAGCTGTTGGCCAATAATTTACCTAAAATGATAGTGACATCACTGGACCTCTATTTTCTTCAAGGGTTCAAGAAATGCTTGTAATATGCTGTAGTCATAAAGGACATAACATGGTTTATAACGAATATGACACACAATTTTCTTCTTTGCCAGCTACACTCCTGGATGATGTGAAGATCAGTTGTGCCTTCTAGACCTTTGTCTAACTTTTTATAAGATTGGAACCATTGGATGAAGAACGTATCTAGACTGATTGCTTAGTTGATTTGATATGTGCCATTAAGTCACTTTGACTTCTAAAAACTACATAGATTTTCTCCATGACAATCTATCCCTAACCTGTCATTTCAGGTCTCCCATCTGTGCATTCAAGAATAGAATAGAATAGAATAGAATAGAATAGAATAGAATAGAATAGAATAGAATAGAATAGAATAGAATAGAATAGAATAGAATAGAATAGAATAGAATAGAATAGAATAGAATAGAATAGAATAGAATAGAATAGAATAGAATAGAATAGAATAGAAAGGGATCTTGGAGCCCTTCTAGTCCAGCCCCCTGCTCAAGCAGGAGAACCTATACCATCTCAGACAGGTGATTGTCTAGTCTCTTCTTAAAAACCTCCAGTGATGGAGCGCCCACGATTTCTGGAGGCAAGCTGTTCCACTGGTTAATTGTCCTCACTGTCAGGAAGTTTCTCCTTAATTCCAGGTTGCTTCTCTCTTTGATCAGTTTCCAACCATTGTTTCTTGTACTGCCCTCTGGTGCTTTGGTGAATAACGTGACCCCCTCTTCTTTGTGGTAACCCCTCAGATACTGGAATACTGCTATCATGTCTCCCCTATTTTTTATTTTCTTTAGACTAGCCAAACCCAAGTCCTGCAGCTGTTCTTCATATGTTTTAGTCTCCAGGCCTTTGATCATCTTAGTTGCTCTTCTCTGAATTTTTTCCAAACTCTCAACATTTCTTTTTGTGATATGGTGACCAAAATTGGCTGCAGTATTCCAGGTGTGGTCTCACTAGGGTTTTATAAAGCGGTACCAGTGGTGGGATTGAGCCAGTTCACACCACTTCAGCAGAACCGATAGCTAATTTTTTGTTGCCCAGGCCCAGAATGGACTTCCAGAAGCGGCATCCACACAAAGAACCAGTTGTTCACGTATTTGAATCCCACCACTGAGCGGTACTAATACCTTGCATGATCTTGATTCTATGCCTCTGTTTATATAAACTAGGCTTGTATTAGCTTTTTTGGCTGCTGCTGCACACTGCTGGCTTATGGTTAAGTGATCGTCCACTAGGACTCCAAGGTCCCTCTCACAATTACTGTTTTTAAGCCAGGTCTCGCCCAATCTGTACTTGTACCTTTGATTTTTCCTGCCTAAATGTAAAACTTTGCTTTTCTCCACATTGAAACTCATTTTGTTGGATAGGGCCCATTGTTCAAGTCTGTGAAGATCTTTCTGGATCCTTAGTTGTCTTCTGGGGTGTTGGCTACACCTGCCAGTTTGGTGTCATCTGCAAATTTGATGAGTTCTCCTTCAATTCCCTTATCTAAGTCATTGATGAAGATATTGAAGAGTACTGGGTCTAGGATTCATTGCCACTGGTTTCCTTTCCTTTCCTTTCCTTTCCTTTCCTTTCCTTTCCTTTCCTTTCTTTTCTTTTCTTTTCTTTTCTTTTCCTTTCTTTTCTTCCACTTATCCAGACTCTGCATTTTAATGGCATGCTGGTAAGAAACTGCTGAAATATACAAGCCACCACAAATAGAGCAAGATGAATAAATGTCAGCTCAAGACTGTGTACTCTAAGTGACAGTGATATGTCAGAGTTAATATCCTTGCAAAGAGCTTTTCAAAGATAAGTTTGAAATTCAACTCTGAATAGAGTGTCACAGGTATAGAACTAAAATGCATTTAATGCTCTTGGTGTGGCTGACTGACCAAATAAAGACCAAAAACAGCAGGGAGGTATCCAGTCCCTCCCTTCAGTCTGCCCTTAGGAAAAGGAATTAAAGATTACTTTTCAGAGACTGGTAGTGCAGTAAGTGAATTCTGATGCTATTATGTCACTGCCAGGGGATACACATCTCTTCAAAATTCAAGCACTCACCATTTTAGCATCCCTGCACCCCCATGTACACCCTATGTGAAATCCAGTATGTGATGATCCTGCCTGTCAACTTTTTCTGCAGCTGGTATTAGTCTCCTTTTGATGCTTCTTTCACAGGTCTTCTGATGTAAGGAGCCTCAGATTTAGGAGACTTGCTAGCTTTCACTGATAAAGGCAGAGAACCCCAAGCAGAAAGCTCTCTCCCAATCTTGGTTGTATTTAATTTTGAGGAGGATAAAGGGAGCTATACATACGTGGAAGGTGGAAGTGAAGCTTAAGGAGAAGAAGTCATTTGATGATTGGTTAGATAAAATCTTCCAAATTCCATTCAGGGCTGCCACTTGCAGGATATGGAAATGAGAAAGCATAATCAGGTGAACAGATAGTTAGCAAAGATAAATTTTCTGGCAAGAAATGACTAAATGAAAATGCCAATAAGTGAACTGAAGTACAACCAGAAGCAGGGAAATTCATTCCATTAAGGTGTGTCAAGCTTTCCCTTCCACTATCTGGGATTCCTAATACTTGGCTCAATACTTCATCATTTCAGATAAATTTCTGGTCAAAGACCATGGACTAATCTTCCTATTGATCCCAGAACTGTTTGGAGTGGAGGCTAAAACATTTGAAAACAGTTGCAGGAATTGAGTATGTCTAAGTTTAATGAAAAGAAGGACTAGAGTTGACATGATAGCAATATTCCAATATCTAAAGGATTGTCACAAAGAAGAGGTGCTTCTTCAAAACACCTGAAGGTAGGACAAGAAGCAATGGCTGGAAACTAATCAAGGAGAGGACCAACCTAGAAATAAAGAGAAATTTCCTGACAATTAGTACAACTAATCAGTGGAATGACATGCCTTCAAAAGTTCTGGGTGCCCCAACAGTGGAGGTTTTTAAGAAGAAATTGGACAACCATTTGTCTGAAATGGTATAGGGTCTCCTGCTTGAGCAGGACATTGGATTAGAAGACCTCCAAAGTTATTCTGTTATGGAAGAAGAGGGAGCTCAAAAGAGCTATGATCTTTTTATTGTTCCTGGGTTCTTTTCTTTTGTGCTAAGGTGTCTTTAGCTTCAAAGAGAGGGGTATATGAGTTCATGTTTGGCTCTACATACATATGTTTGTACAAGAATTGGCTGACTTTCTTTGCACCACCACTACAATGATTTTATTATCCAGCTGGAAGACTATCTGAAGCAAAGGATTATAAGAACACTCTTATATACCACTAAATTAGGGCCATCTTCTCTTTATATGAACAGCTGTTTACCAGAAGGTTTTAATTCACCTCACTTTTTAGAGGTCCAGATCTCCAGGGTATGTGGAATACTCAAGATAAGTTGTGTTACAAAGTATATTTGCCTAAGGCAGAAAATGCAAAGGTCATCCTTTCATTGCCACCATTCATAATGGTAAATCTCTGCCTGTGTGGCCATCCATCTATCACCTATCTATCATCTATCAATCTGCCTAGATTTTAATTATTCCATTATGTTTCATTAGGTTTACAATTATTTACTGTAAATGATAACAGAGAGAGCCAGTTTGATGTACTGTTAAGCAGTGCTTTTTTTGTAAAAAAAAAAAAAGGTGCCGGAACTCACACATCTCATACAACCCACTGTGCCTACCCTACAAGGTTCCATCCAAAAAAGGTGCCGGAACTCCGTTCTGAGCGTTCTATGAGAAAAAAAGCCCTGCTGTTAAGGCACTAGACTAGAACCCGGGAGATTTGGAGTTTTAGTTCTGCCTTGGGCCTGAAGCCAGCTCAGTGACTTTCAGCCAGTCATACCCTATTGGCCCTAGGAAGGAGGCAATGGCAAACCACTTCTGAACTTGCTGAAAAGGGGACTCAAAGGCACAATATTATAATAATAATTGTAAACTTAATGGATAGAGACTTCCTTAGATTCCACCATAAAAAAACAACTGGACTTTGAATAGGAAGTATCCTCAGATCACAGGTTCATTGTTGGTAAGGTTCCTCAGATCACAAGACAATTCTTATCTTACAAGAATGCATGATAAAACAGGTAGTACAGTCACTACAAAATAAACTTCACAGAATAGAGAAGATAGGCTTATCTGCAGGGTATGGTAATAATAATTAAGACACTGGGTGGTCATAATGGTGCAACAGACATAAAAATTGGTGGAGCTTCCAAAACACCATCATGGCTATCAATTTGTCTTTTTAACCACACCCTGTAGACACCTCTGCTGGATAGAAATATTAGGCCTAATCCTTATTAGTATTTCAAGACTATTTCAAGACTCAACTAATGATAGGAAAGAACTTGCCTATGCCCCCCAGACACTTCCTAGAATGTTGATTAGACCTCTTTAGTTCTCATAGGTAAGGAATTATGACAAGTTTCACATTATTAGTCATTTAAAACAGGCAAGGCTAGTCATGAGCTGCGGTTTAAAAAATATTTATTGCAAACAATGGGGAACACTTAAGAACCATTATTCTCAATCTAGATGACATTGTGTTTAGCATCCATTTCCGCCAACTACGAAAACATGCAGCTTGTGGAATCTGTCAGCTTTCTCAGCAACCCACATGGATTTGAAGTGACACCTCCCAGTAAGTAACTCAAAACACAAGGGGCTAGGAGTGTGTGTATGTGGGAGAGGGGGGAGATCCTAGGGGGAGATCCTAGAAACACAGTGCAGTATCCTGATGACCTGTTTTTCATTACAAGGGTTTTCTGCAGAAATCTGACATCAGAATGACAGTGTGGCTGTGTGGAAAGAATATTAAGTTACACAGCACTAACTCCAGGCCTTGTTTATAAGCCTTGTCAAAACTATGCATTGTTTTGTTCCAAAGATTTGGAAGGGGGGATGGACACAGAATGAATCAAATTGCTGCTGCTGCTACCAGTCTAACAAGAGAGAATTATAAGGACAAAAACCATTTTAACATCCTTGGTATGAGCTAGAGATCTAGATGTATTTCTTTAATGCTGGAAAACTGTTGAAGGGATGCTTCTGATTTCATGTGGATACATGATTGGGACAGATCTCTAAGTCAGTGTTTCTCAATCTTGTGCAGACTTCAACTCCTAGAATTCCCCAGTTAGCATTGGATGGATCTCTCTTTGACTTTCACTGATTGACTGCATGGACGAAGTGCCTCCATACAGTTATTCAAGAAATCCTCTTTGATGATGACTTTACATCCCTGGTTCACAAAGATGGTGATTAATAGCTGATGCTGAACAAATTCTCAGCAACTGCTATGTTCTTCAGCCTGACTATCAGCCTGAACAAGATTGAAGTACTTTACCAGATCACACCAAATTTCAAGTCCATAGAACTAAAAATCATTGTTGATGTTATCTATCTGACAAATGTAAACAGCTTCAAATACTTAGGAAGCATCATTTCAAGGGATGGATCTTTGGACAAGGAAATTGAATCCACAATCAGCAACATTATCCAGGCTCTGGGATAGCTATGAACAATCAATACAACATATATATCTCCACACAAAGCTGGAAGTCTACAGAGCCGTGGTTATCTCCTATATGGCTTTGGGTCCTGGATTCTACTGATGGCACATCACACAACTGGAGAAATTTCTCATGCACGCTATCCTTGGCATTTATTTGCAAGACTGCAAGACTGGAGGTCTTGAATCACACAAAGTCCACAAAGTCCACCAGCACAGACTCCCTGATTATCAGAGTCCAGATATGATAGGGGTCATCAGAACAAGCTTCACTGTTCCTCTTTTGTGTACTGAAGTCAGAGATCTCCCAGGTCATACACCAAGTACTACAAAGATACTTGGAAGAAAACCTTACACCACTGTGATATCCAGTCAAGAGAACTACAACCCGCTGGCAGGCCCTGTGCTACGAACCCTCCATCAGCTTGGAAGATAAGTATCACCAAAACTTGATATAAATCTGTAAATGGCAACACAGAATAACACTCATAATTATTACAACAATGGAGTTCCAAGGTCCCCATTGTGTTACACTCTAGACTGCCAGAGTGGAACTGCAGAGCCACCTCCTTATCCACAGATGAACTGCACAACAGTGTGTCTTCTTTGAACCTGAAGGACTACCCTCCACTTTGCTGCCCTTACAGAGAGCAGATGAAAAGGGGAGAGATAGGGCTGCGGGGGGGGGGGGCAATCTCTGTCTGGTATCAATCCGAATCAGAAATAAAATAAATCTTCTGGAAGAAAAAAAACTGCAGAAAATAATAACAAGGCAACTGACTGCAACTGGGAGGACTAAAAACAATAGGAAGACCCAGTCTTCCTATGACAATGATTTAAATAGAATTACCTCAATAGATTTACCTTAAAAGATTCAATGTGCTTATTTACCTGGCAGCAGGTTGAGCAAAGCTTAGAGATTTTCAAAATAGTAAAATTATACAGAGCATATGCAAAAGAAATAAAAAGTCAGGGAAAGAGGCAGACAAGAAACAAGAAAAAAGAAAGTTAAAAAAAAGCATACAATTATGCCTTCTGCCCTTCTTTGCACTGAGCAATTATCTTCATCTTTTCCCCGTCTTCATCCCTTGAGCAAAGTTTGTCGAGCAAATTCACAGTATTTTTTTTTTATCTTCTTATGATTGACTGGGCCACCCTTCAGATATAGCACTTTTCTTTCTGTTGTAGCATAAATGATCAGTCTGCATGCAGAGTTCCCCTCACCACCCTTGCAATAAATTTATTCTGATGGACACAAAACCTGTAAGTAGTATCAGAATTTTTTTCAGATGTTTAGTGAACATATGGTTATGGTGAATCTGGACTACAGATCTGTTTCCTTTGTCCTGATGCATTTATCTGAAGACCTGAGCCAAGTCTATATGCTTGCAATTATAAACACATAAGCTCTGAATGTGCGTTAACAGGGATTTTCTGCTTTTCCCAATGGTCTACAGCAGGGATGTCCAACCTTGGCAACTTTAAGACTTGTGGACTTCAATTCCCAGAATTCCCCAGCCAGCATGGGGAATTCCTTTTCCCATACTGAATATTTTAAGGGTTGTTGTGTTTTAGAGACATGCATTAAAATGAATGAAAAATGAAACCTTCATGTGTGCAAGCCTTCAAGTCAGCGTCAACTCTTGGCAATTGCCTGGACAATTGTAGTTTTCTTAGCAAGATTTTGGAAGTGGTGCCTCGTTCATTTTAGTTATGAATCACATGGACAGTCAGTGATGAGCTGAAATTAAAAGTACATTTGATTCCTATTTGTTTGGAAATGAAACAGAAACACTATGCAGCAATAACAGAAGGTTATAGGTAGGACAAACAACACGATCAGTAGAATTTACAGTTATGAAATGGATCTATACAATGGGAATATTTGGCCTTATTTAATGTTTTTGTGGGTCTAAATCTTTGAAGAATCATAGAAAATTGATGCCAATAAAATGAAAATCATGTAGGTCAGAACTGTACAAAGCTTTCAAAGGATGTTTTTGAAAAAATGTGTTAGCATGAAATACTACGGTAGCCTTTTTGTCAGGTCTGTCCCAAAGAAAGTATTATTTACACATATATACACACAGAACTTGAGAAAGCCTTTAAAATTATCGTGTTAATTAATATTAATTGATGACTATTAATAAATTAAGATTGATAATTACGTATTAATTATAACACCAGGAGATTGTGAGTTCTAGTTCCGCCTTAGGCATAAAAGCTGGCTGGGTGAATTTGGGCTAGTCACCCTCTCTCAGCTCACCTCACCTCACAAGGTTGCTGTTGTGATTGGGAAAAGAGGAAGAGGAAGGAGTATTAGGTATGTTCATTGCCTTAAGTTATTTATAAAAATAATAAAGATAGGATAAAACTAAACTAAATCAAATCAAATCATCCAGGTGACCCAGATTTTGTAAGAAAGGTTGCTTAGTTGACACTACACAATTTACAAAAAGCCTGATTCAAATGCTTTGTGCAGCCACAATACACATTGTGATCTAGAAGAAAAGGAGAATGCCTTATTGCCAGTTACCAAAAATTCATAGAACAGGTGCCTCCTAAGGGTTTAGCCCATGAGATTATCCCAGCAATCTGCCTCTATAGGTCCTTCAGGAGGAGTAGAATGCTTGAAATCATCATGGTTCTAAAATGAATAGCACCGAACTTATCTGCCGTACTAAAGTTGCTGTGCAATTTCCTCCTGAAATCAATGGAAAATGTCAAAATTAACTGAATAATGCAAAAGAATGAACAAATTTCCCAAATCAGATATGAAAAATGCACAAAAAATAAACGGGTGATTATTAACGTGAATAACAATTTTAATTATGAAAAAGAAGTGGAGTAACTGACAAACAAAGGAGTAGGCTTCCATGTTGGGCAGAAATGAACTTTTCTGCTTGTCCCATGGCTAATATGGGCTGCTCTCCACTTCCTGAGTGTGGGAACAGATCATATCCTGTTCCTCAAATTCTGTGTCTACCATCCATATTTTCCAACTTTGATTCAAAACTGCACATTTCCAATTGAGCCACCTTAAACCCTCCAGAGCAGAGAGTTTTCAGCACTTTGTCCGGTTATAACATCATTGGGTTGTCACACCTGGCAAATGCCCTCTCCTTTAGCATCTGATCATTGTCTCAGGCAGCCATTTCATCTGGGGCTGCTATTCCCAGTTAGCAATAGCTGTTGTTATTTTAATGAGCTTGTGGTTGATCTGATGACCCATTAATGAACTATCTTCCACTCTAGAAGCCTATTTTTTAATCAACTCCCTACATCTCCCAGAAGGCATCCTTTCAATTCTGCCAAATATGCATCCTTGCTTTTTCTGCTTCTGCCTACACTGCTGCAAAACAAGAATCTTAGACTACCCTGTGGGATTGCCTTTTGGAATGGAATAGGTTACAAAATGATCGCAATAATTGTGTGGGAAAACTGCATTCAGGTTATTTGGTGGGTTGGTCATCAGCCATTTTAATCTTTCAGTAATGTGTTAGATGCATCAATCAGCTATTTTTTAATTGATTTCCAGCAACCAAGATAGACACTATCCAACACTGGCAGACCTGAAACAACCAATCAATAAATAGGAAAAGCAGCAATATTGGTATGGATAAAGGATTGGATACACTTAAGGAACAGAAGACTACTGGCATTAGAAGGCCATGATATGCAAATAGGGTGGCATGCTATAATGTGGGACAGGAAATATAAGGCTCACCAGTATTTCCAGAACCATCATATTAGACGGGCACTATTAGACGTGTGGATAAAAATTAAAAAAAATAATTATATAGAAAGCCCCAATTGGCTATCCATATTAGAGATATTTATGCACCCCAAATTCATAAATTTAGGAAGAATAATCACATATAAAGATATATTAGACGAGAATGGAGATCTGAAAGCAAGGAAAAGACTATTAGAAGATGGTATAGAGTTGGAATGGTGGGCATACTTACAAATACAGTCGCGATACAGAAAAGACAAAAAAGAACCAGGGATAAAATTAGAGTATACCCAATTAGATAAAATCCTTCTAGGAACAGAAGATCAAATGATAAAAAAGATATATCAATATTTATTAGAACAAGATTTGTTAGAAGAGCAGGTAAAAGAAACAATGTTAATCTGGAGCAAAAATTTTGGTTATAGTATTGACTTAGATAATTGGCAATCATTATGGGACAGAAATAGGAGGTTAACGCTAGCCACCTCTTATAAAGAAAATCTATACAAGATGTTTTATAGATGGCACCTTCCCCCTACAAGGCTAGCAAAAATAGATAAAAAAATCTCACCGACATGCTGGAAATGTAGAAGGTTTCCAGGGACTTATTATCACATGTGGTGGGAATGTTCAGAAGCGAAAAAAATTTGGCACCAGATAAAAAATTGGCTGGAAGAAATACTACTACAAAAAATTGATTTAAAATCAGAAATTTTCTTATTAGGGATTATTAATGATAAATTTAGCAAAGCATCTTTCTACTTACTATTGCATATTTTAACTGCAGCAAGATTGGCATATGCCCAAAAATGGAAAAGAAAGGAAGCCCCCACTGAAGAAGAAATAATAAATAAAATTTTGTCCTGCGCTGAAATGGACAGGTTAACTCTAGAGATCAAAAATAAAACTGAAACAGAGTATTATGAAATTTGGAAAAATTTGTACGATTGGTTAGAGATAAGGAGGATCGCTGAGATGATTATCGATTGATTAGTTGATAACGCAAGGATTTCCTATTAGCATCTATATCAGGACACAACGGAAAGATATGTAAATACAGAAGTGTTTTACAGAAGTTATATGTACAGCTTGTTATACTCTGTCCTGTTATAGAAGGTATTTTAAGTTTCTGTTTTTCTTTCTGTAATAGCAGTGTTATACCCAGGGAGGTTGAATCATGTCCACTTTTGTTTTTAAATGTACATTTAATAAATTTATATTTAAAAAAAAATAGAAAAAAGACTCAACTTTGAATCTCTGAGACAGTTTGCACTGATACCATGATTGGACCCTATGCTTAAAAATAAGTGGACAGACAGCAAGCAAAGATAAATAACTTATAAAGCCTTGCTAGCACAAGAAAATGGGGTGCTTAAGATAAAATCAAGAAAACGATTAAATGGAGAAGGATTTAGTTTTCAAAGGCTTTCATAAGCACGATTAAGAGAAAGATTTAGTACAGATAAAAAAGTTTCAAGAATAGAATGTGATAAAATGAAATTTGAAAACAAAATTTTTATTGAGACTTGAAATGGACGAAAGTTAAAGATATATGTATGGTAAAATGGGCCAAGAATGTTGGTTTATAATATTTAAATGGATCAGTGAGAGATATATGGTTAAAAGGTCTGAAATTCACATTGCCTTACAATTTAACAGAAAACTTCTAATTATTGTTGAAAATGTAAAAAACACAAAGAAACATTTTATCATGCATGATATGAAAAAGCAAGAAGAAATTGAATACAAATACATATGGTGATACAGAGTTTTAAAAATTAACATTCATATGAAACCAGAACTTTTCTTATTGGGACTTATGACACTCAAAAAGAAGCTCACAGATGATTGGTTTAATATATGGTAGCAAAGTTGAAGCCATTATATGCACAAAGATGAAAGACATCAGAAACACCAGTACTGGAAGCATGGATTGTAAAGATGGCTAAATTAACTTCTTTGATCAAGGAAGGACCTACAAATACTTTTATAAAGGACTGGAAACCAGTTAGAGACTTTTTGGAGAAAATGTTGATTTTGGAATTTAGTAATTAAAAAGTTTTGTTAATGGAATGAAGCGAACTATGATGTGCAATATGGGAAGGTGGAGATGGTAATTACTATATTTGTATGCTGCAAAGATTGGAAGGTGATTCTTTAAATATTTTTCTTTTTCTTGCTTTCTTGTTATTCTTCACTGTTTCTTTTACACTTTTATAAGTTATTCCTCTGTTTCTGTAGCTTTCTAAAATCTTTCTAGAATCTTATTTTAATAAGAATTATTTTTAAAAAGAATAAATTGACAGTAGTTTGACAGCAGAAGAACTGATATTAAAAAGCTTAAAACATTTTTATAACATTCTATCGCATCAGGACATTTTATTACTGGCATATGGATGGTCATCCTTGAGCAAAGAAATAACAAAGACCAATTTCCTCCTGAAACAGCTGAGCCAGAATTCATTACAAAATTTAATACTAGAGCTGTGCAATGCTTTGGATGTGATTCCAAAAATTTGCTTTGAAGTGCATGGGAAAGTGGATGCAGTACTTGTTGGAGCCAATTAAAGCAGTTGAGTATTTCTAGGCATGATTCTAACAATCACATTATCCTGAAACAGAAACGGCTGCTTTAATGAGTTGCTAACAGATCCTGCGTACACCTATGCAACTTTTCAGAACTGAATGCCAGGCATGGCATAACCCTTTTAAATACCTTGTGTTTTAAAATTACACAGCTGTGGTTCATAAGTCTCTGCTCATTAATCTCTAAATCCAGATGTCTTTCTTTCCAAAGTTGGCACATTCACTTTCGAAATTCACATTTTGATGGTTCTGATTGGTATTATAATAACATACTATAATATACTGCAGCCTAACTCACTGTTCACTCCAGGAGTTCGATTCTCACTGGCTCAAGGTTGACTCAGCCTTCCACCCTTCCAAGGTTGATAAAATGAGGACCCAGATTGTTGGGGGCAATCCGCTGACATTTGTAAACCACTCAGAGAGGGCTTGAAAGCCCTGTGAGGCAGTATATAAGTCTAAGTGGTTTTGCTATTGCTATATTATAACTAAACTATAACTTTAGATAACTATAAGATATCTAAAGAACTGTACTGTAAATACACATCACACCTGAATAACTGTTCATAAGAAAGACAAAAAAGTCTAGATAGTGGATGTTGCAGTACCTGGAGGCAGCAGAAGAGAAGAGAAAGAGCAGAAAATGCAGAGACTTGGAGATAGAAATTGAATGATTGTGGCAAAAGAAAGCAAAAGTACTACTGATACACTGTATGTATGTATGTATGTATGTATGTATGTATGTATGTATGTATGTATGTATGTATGTATGTATGTATGTATAGGCTGCTGTCCCACCAATTTTCTGTCCACGGATCTGAAAACCAAGTGAATATTTGTCACCTGAAAGTGCATACTCCTTGTAACATTACAAAGAATTGTGAGAGAAAAAGTACCCTTTAAAAATGTTTAGATATTTTATGCATATGCCCTTCCTGTGATTTGCTCAGTTAGTTCTACTATCCTTTCTGCTATACTATTATATTGGATATTTACTATCCATTGCCATCCAAAAGTCTTCTGCTTATTAAACAGAAGATCCATCTTCTCCTGTTTTCCTTCAGGCTTCTAGTATATTTCCCAACCAACTCCCAAGTTGCCTTTTCTGAGAAATTCATGGTGAGGGTCCTTGGTGCTCTCTGAGCTTGATTGTTTTCTTGCAGATGTTTCATTACCCAAACTACATAACCTAATGACCTAGTTTGGGTAATAAAATATTTGCAAGAAAACAACCAAGCTCAAAGAGTACCAAGGACTCCTCATTTCAACTCTGAGCTACAAATATTCGCCTCTATAAATACCTGGGTCATCTCCCTCGTGTTGAAGAGTGGACAGTCCTCCGGATGGTGCTGAATTATAACTCCCAATATCTCCTTTGATTGGTAATGCCAGTTGATTACTAGGAGTTACCCAGAGTTCAGCAGTGGGTGGAAGGCAACAGTCTTTATATTTATTTTCACTTTATTGTGTCTTAGGGTTATATGTATAATTGAAATAATCACAAATTCTTTTTCCACTTCTTCTATCTTTGGGATATATAGATTTTTTTTTTTATAAAAAACAGTTTAATTCAAAAATCAGTTGTGTCATGATGAAAGGTCTAATCCATCAAAAGGTTTTAGTTTATTCGAGCCAGTAATGAATGAGCTGCTTTTAATGATATGTAAATCTAACTATTCTTATACAGGTAATCTTCAATTTATGACTTATCATTTAATGACTGTTTGAAGTTATGATGGACTTTTAAAAAGCTACTTATGACTTGCCCTCAAAGTTATGACTGCCACCACCATCACCCTATGGACATATAATCAGTTATCTCTTTCAGCAAAGTTCAGACCTGGGCATGGGATTAAAATGACATCGGTCACTACTATGGATGATCTTCATCATCACTTAGATGCACGTAGCGTATGTCCCTTCTGGACTGGTAGCCTTTCATACCACTCAACATGATATCCTTCTGATACTCCTACAGCAGTTGGCACTGGGAGCTTCCAGTGGTTCCACTGCTTCCATAGTAAACATTTCCAAACAGTTGGGGAGAGGAGTAGAGATCGGTTTGATGGCTATTTCCTTGTAAAGGTGCTCCATGGTTCAATCCTTCCATCTTAAGTTATGGCATAGATCCAATTCTATTCTTCCCACCACCTAAAATTCATTCAAGTTTTAAAAACTTAGGTAGAAGAAATAATTATGTTTTAATTCCCCCATGTCAAATCTAGCTCGATCCTCCGTTTCTTACCTCTTGTATCAACTTCAAATACTAATTTCATCCTTGCACATGAAATGTCTGGGGCATGCTAATGCCTTAACATCTTAAATATCTTTATGTAGAAAAAGATGTGTTGTTTTTTAAAAATCAGTTGAATTATTTTTGTAGCAAATGAACTAAGCACCGGTATATTTATTTAAGCTTTTAGGGCTAGAATGCTTCCAAGTATGAGATATGCTGCCCTTCTACAACCATGTTCATCCAGTGAGCTAGATTGATCTGATTCTTTCATAGAAACCACATTCTTCCAGATTTATATAGCTCACTCATGTCCACTTTGACAGCCATCTGGGATTTCACGTAATTGTGCAGTAGAGTTTCCCCCATCATTTACTACCTGATTCTTTTTACTGGATATGGAAGGATTGAACCCGGCTTCTTCTGATTGCATGGCATAAATTCCATTGCTAATGACTGATAGCCCAGTGGTGAATACTGTATCTTAGAGAATACTATACTGGTACACCTCAACCTATGATCATAATTGAAAATGGAATCATGGTTGTAAGTTGTAGCAGTTATAAAATAAGGCAACATATGGCCAGTCCCAAATTTTCTACATTTTTTCGTGGCTGTTACTAAGGAAACACTGCAATCATTAAGCAAATAAGTTTTCTCCAATGGGCATTTCTGGCAGAAGTAAATGCCAGAAACAAGTAAAAAACATTGTAAATTGCAATCACATGACCATGGGATGCTTTATGGCTGATGCTGTAAAGGAGAGCCTGTTGTGCCAAGTACCCAAAATGCAATTATGTGACTGCAGGGGAAGAGGTACAGCTGTCGTAACTTTGAAAGCAGATTGTAAGTAGCTTTTGGGGAATCCATTATAATTTTGAATGGTCGCTAAGTGACCATTTGTAAGTTGACAACTACTTGTAGCCAGTGGTGGGATTCAGCCAGTTCGCACCAGTTCGGCAGAACCGGTAGCTAATTTTTTGTTGCCCAGGTCTAGAATGGACTTCCGGAAGCGGCATCCACACAGAGAACTGGTTGTTCACATATTTGAATCCCACCACTACTTGTAGCTCTTCTATAATCTTCCATTATCTTTATACCAGAAAAACAAGGAGAGTTAAATCCTATATTTCTTCCAAAATTTTTGAAGTAAAGTGATATTTGTGAATGGCTTAGGCAGGCCATATGTTTCTTATTTTACAACAGGCAGCCTTATATTTGAAATATTCTGCAATGCAGGTCCAATTCAAAAACAAAGCACCATGAAGATGCCTATCAACAGTTAATGTAATGGTTAAAGGATTGGAATAGGAAGAGCCACCTTGAAATCTTCTGGTGACTTTCAGCCAGTCACTTCTAATCCCATCTACTTCACAGGCTTGTTATAATAGAAGAAAAAGAAGGACTGTTATGTAATCCTGTCAGCTCCTGGATGAAAATTGGGGTATGAAACTTACCAGTAACAATAGTACTATGGTCACATGTCAGTTAGAAAGTTCTGCACACTTCATTTTAAAAGAGGCATTGATGAACCGAAACAAGTCCAGAGAAGGACTATTGGGTTAGTGAAAGAACTGGAAACCAAATGCTGTGGTTAAAAATTTTACGTAACTTGCAGAAGAGAAGCTGTCTTCAAATATCTGAAGGGCAGTCACATTGTAGAAAGTTTGAACTTGCTTGCTTCAGAAGGTAAGGCTGAAAGTTCAAAAGTGTAGATACAGGTTAGACATTAGGAAGTATTTATGGGCAGTAAGCACTCTCAACTGCAATCGGTTACTGCATGGAATGGTTTCTTCCTCTTCACTAGAAGTTTTCATACAGAATCTGGATAGTCATCTGCTGGGGTTGGTGTCGTGAATCTTGCATTGTCAGGATGGTAGCTGTGACTGTGATCAAAATTCCCAGCAATTGTCACTTGTGATACACATAAAATTGCAGACTGTGATACATATAAGAACAGACTTTTTTTTCACATTATGGTCACCGTCGTCCATTTTTTACCATACATTGTGAACAGGTATGGTCACCAAACCAGAGGGCAAGGACTCTCTTTCGTATCACTTCCTGGCAACCCATATAAAGCATTAGTAAGGAGGAATTACATCATGGAAATAAGAGAGGTAAACTGGATATCGAATAAATCCAGTACATCTGTCTTGGTGGGGCTCAGTATGTGCGTGTTTGCTTATCCATATTATGGATATGCTTCACCTGGAACAGAACAATTTGACACCATAAAAAACCAAGAAGTGAAAACCTTTGGCGGGATTAAATCACCTGAGCCCCCAATTTCGCATACAGAATCCAAATCCTTATAGATGAGTTTCAGAACTCAAAGCTGCTGGTCAATTGTTATTTTGATTTACAGAAGGGGAAATGACTACTTCGCGGAGTAAAAATGAATTTTTAAAGCCATGTAAAATTAAAATTAAATCAAATGATGTTTTGTCTGAACCAGTGATATCTGCAAGGCACGGTCAGAAAAGTCAAGATGGCAGCTGTTGTGTCCTGAGCCTTGCCGAGTCAATCAGCAAGGCACAGGCAACCTGCAGGATAACTGCAGAGGCCCGGGCAGACCAAGTGTTTGCCCGGGACCGGTTGTATAGACCCGGGCAGCCCATAAGTTGCCCGGGACCCAGACAGGCTGTCTCCAGCCTCGTGCGCATGCGCGAGGCGGGAGAATGGCCTGCATTCATTGGTTGAGCCTCCCCTTGCAGGGGAAGTATAAAAGAGCATGTTGCCATTTTCTCCTTTGCTTCTGTTCAGTGCAAGCACCAAATAAAGAACATCTTTTTGCACAAACTGCCTCGTCTCCATGCCTGTGTTGAGAACAGAACAGCAGCCATGATGGCATGATCAAATCTCTGTTTTTTAAAGTGTGTAGTATGCATATCTTGGTCCAAGCTCTGGCATGCAGCTTCTAGCATACCGTCAAAAAATAAATGAAATGTGCAGTGTGGAAAAGGATGTGCACATCCTTTGTTTACATCCAACAACATCTGAACACCCCTGAGGATCACACCCCATTTTTAACATTGCTGTAAATTAATTTGATTGCAATGATATCTATAATCAGACCTTTTTAAAATGGCTTTCATTCCTGAATGAAATGTTCTATGCTAATAACTGATCTTGCTGTGCGGCAATTTCCTTTGAAGTACCCAACGCAGATACATGATCCCATTTGAGGACAGCCTTTAAATTACAGGCTGCTTCAGTCCGTGCAAATGCTTCTCATCCGTTCCATATTTCTGCCCCATTCCACTGTAAAACAAAGCCGCACCCAGCCCTGTCAGCAAAGACACAGTCCCGTCCAGCCGTTTCTTCTAGGATCTGATAATAATGGCTAACATTACCGAGAGAGAGAAAGAGAGAGAACTAACCTGTAGGGAAACATGTCACACAGGGCACAGCTTGACTAAGAACAGATCCATGCCACTGGTCATAAAGGATAAACACTTAAGACATTTAACCCAGCTGAGAGGTACTAAATGGAAGGCAATGGTCATCTGGCTTTTGAATCTCCTAATTGACATGCCAGAAAATAAGCACTTTATTGACAGGACATGATTGCAGAGAAAAGACATTTTTCATTTAGCGAACCAGATACTTCCCCCCCATCTTTCTTGCAGAGCTCAAAGCGATTAGCAAAAGCTTTGTGGTAGGACTGAAAAGTGCTGTGTGCTCTGTGTGGACACGTTCCTTGCCTAGTTGCTTCTTCTTGTTTCCACTATTAAATTTCCAGCCAAGCTGCTGGGAATCAGAAGATGCATCCAGCTGCCAACTTCTGATTTGCCTCTGCTGTAGGTGAAGAATTACAAATCTTTCTCTGCTAGCTGACGTGTGCTGTTGTTCCTACCAGGCTGCAGCTGATGACCCTTGTGTTATAGTAATGCTTATATTGCCTTCCTTTTATGTAGGCGTACATCTCATATGTCTGGTATGAGAGGAGTAAACTTGTTTAGAAATACTTTGGAGCCAAGTGTCAAGAGTCAAAGAATAACTTTCCAGGAAGCCAGTAGTTAAATTGCAAAAGTAGAGGTGAGACTGGTAGCCCCTCCTGGAATTGCATGGGCAGATTCCAGTAAGGTTGTCCAGGGAGGAAAGAATGTACTTTGTACATGGTCAGAAGCACCCTCCTTTGTGTATATGTGGTGATTTACTTCATATATAATATCTATAATATCTTCTCTGAAGTTCTTGGGTGGCCTTCCATGTGAGGAATGGACTCAGTCATTGCTGTTTTAGTTTCAGCAGGGCTTCAGTATTAGATATTCTCTTTCTCCCTCTCTTTCGTGGATTTAAGGTAAGGTCAGCAGTATTTTCAAACAGAAATGACAAAGCCCAAAGTCTCTTGAAATTGATATCAGAACACAGAGAGGTTGGGAGCCAGTCGACATTATCAAACATCACTGCAGATAGCATAGTGCATCTGGCTTAAGCAATCTGATTTGTTCTTACCAGTCCTAGTCTAAATTGAGCTGATGTGGTTTAATAAATAAAAATAAACATAAGAACAACTTAAACATAAGAACGACTTGTCTCCAGACGTTGTGGATGCTCCAGCATTGGAGGTCTTTAAGAAGAGATTGGACAACCATTTGTATGATATGGTATAGTTTCCTGGTTGAGCAGGGGGTTGGATTAGAAGACCCCAAGTCCCTCTGAACTCTGTTATTCTGTTATAAATATAGCATATGAAGCTGGAATAATTTGAGTTAAATGAAAAGAGAAGGGGAAGTTCATATAATTGTCATGGAATTCATTAATTTAAAAATGACAAGTTTTCATATTGGCAACTAGAATAAATCATACAAAGGCATAATTGAAGGAGAGTGAAAAAAACAAACAAATGTATGGATCTTCTCCTTGTAATGGATTGCCTCAAGTGCCTAAGCTAAATCATTTTAACTGACTTGCAAGATAGTTTCTGGATTCAAGATACTAGGTTACATACAATGGCATGTTTGGGTTAACAATGGACTGGTTGCAAATATTGGCCAAAGTGTGTTAAAACTGATTAGTATTATTATTAACATAGTGATGCTCCATGTGGCTTAAGGCTGAAACCTAAACTACCTAAACATAATTTTGTCTATGTTACTTAGAGGTATTATGTGTAAACATCAGAGTCACAACCAAAGGCATCTATGGATCAATCTGGGGATGAAAATGGTGTAAATAAAACTGAGACTTAAAATATAACGAAATTAAAATATAACAAAATTAAAGAATTAGCAAATGAAAGGATATGTCAATATAGATGCACTGTGTGCCTATGAAAGTAGGAGAAAGTGCATGATATGTATATAGAGAAAAATATAGTTTAAAAATAAAGTCAGAGTGCAAAGAAGAGTTAAGATGCAGCTGCTTTGATGGAAATAAAATGGTTTTTTTAGGAAAGCTGGGAGAATAATTTAGAGATTTGTATGGGATTGACAGTGACATGTGAAACGGTGGAACTCAAACTAATGCTACAAATGTTAGTGGCTTTGGAAGGATTTAAGTGTTTGGCAAAATTTGATTTGGATTTGTTCATGAAGCAAAGGAATGGACTGGACCTAAGCTATTTGGTGGCCAGCAGTTACCTTGCAAAGGTCCAGGCTGGGCATGCTTCATCAACAATAGGATGAGGAAGATGGCGAAGATCAGCTGGCATGGCACAGTGTAGGGAAACAAGGGTGGCTGGGCTGGGGCAGCTAGGGCTTCCTGGGATGGCTGAGGCTGCTTTGTATTGTGTTGAAGTTTCCTGGATATGTGGCATTTCCCAAGGCACAGCACGTTTTCTCCATGCTATTGAGGTTTCTTGGACATTAGGCACTTCCGGGGGAATGGAAGCATTGTGCTGTGCTGCTGGATCATGCAGGAGAGGCTGAGGCTTCCAGGAACAGCTGAGTCTAGATTCCCAGTCCCCAGGAGGAAAAGGTTACATGTCTACATTTACCTTAATGGAACAGGCAGTTATTCTACTGATAGCCACCAATTAATTCACAAAGATGTCTTTTCTTCCTGAGCAAGTCCTTATAAAGAGTGGAAGTGGTAATAGAAGGGAAACAGTCAACCCACTTATATATAATGTAAAGATTGATGTGGTCAACTTTCAGTTTATATAGTGGATTAGTGCAATTGCCCTGCTTGTTTGTTTCCACTAAACAAATATGCCTAAGCTACAAAACATTGCTGGTGTTTCCCCCAAAGTCACCGATTTTAAAGAATATTCTCTATCTCTGAGAATGCTGGATTCCATTTAGCAAAGTCAGATTGTGTGGGGTTTTATTTTTTGATTTGTTCCAAATGTACACTAAAGATTAAATATGTATGAAGTCAATAAAAGCTCCCATTTACAGGGACATGTTTTCTCAATTTGTACCTGATTAGTGGGACATTCTTGTGCCAATCGGTGAATTAAGAATTAACTATTTTCTGAAGCAGCCACAGACAAAAGGTATTTGCTGCCAAAGCATTGGCCTCCAACTGTGTTTAAAGTAAAAGCCTGAGAATAAGTATGGAGTAGAGCCTAAAATATTGGAAATTCACAGAAATCTTAATTCTCACAGTGTATGCATTGTGCCTATCCCTGTACGTTATATTAATAATAAAGTTGGAAGGGACCTTGGAGGTCATCTAGTCCAACCCCCTGCTCAGGCAGGAAACCCTATACCATTTCAGACAAATGGCTGTCCAGTCTCTTCTTTAAAACTTCCAGTGTTGGAGCATCCACAGCTTCTGGAGGCAGGTTGTTCCACTGATTAATTGTTCTAACTGTCAGGAAATTTCTCCTTAGTTCTTAGTTGCTTCTTTCTTTGGTTAGTTTCCATCCGTTGCTTCTTGTCTTGCCTTCAGGTGCTTTGGAGAATAGCTTGACTCCCTCTTCTTTATGGCAACCCCTGAGATGTTGTGTGTTGCAGAAAAGCAGTTTATACATTTTCAGTTGCAGAAAAGATTGACAGTTAGTGCCAGAGACTTATATAGTAAATGAAGAAGTACAACACATTGGCTGAAGTTGAAACCAGTGTTAAAAATAGAAAAAATGTGCTTCAATATCAATCCAGCTTTGCAGCTACTGCTCAGTACTACTATTCCCTTTCTACAACCCTGTAATCCCTTAATTTGGGGTAGAGTCAGAGTGACTGGATGGAGCTGAGCGTTTACTGGTCGGATGCCCTTCCTGATGTCATGTGGAGTTCACAGCAGTTATTTTTTTCTTTGCCCCTAGGAGAGAAATATCTGCTGCTATCTAGGACTGAATCTTCCAACTAGGAGGTGAGCATCTTCTCCACTAGGCCACCACATCACTCTTACTCACCACTACTATGATATGGGATACCAATTGATTTTTATACATACAGAATTAGCATGTGTGTATTTTATTTTCTCTTCAATGATACATTTTTTTCTTTTTTGGAAGCATTGTTGGGGATTTGTTAAACTGAAAGCTTTCCAGAAAAATCTGCTCATGCGGACACCAAATTTGAAATTTAGGAGCTCAGAAGACTTCTGCTGACTTCAGACTTTCTACCAAATCACCGAGACAGAAAAGAAACAATGTTACCACCATTAATTTCAGAAATATATACAGGCTGAAACCAAAGCATTTGTGGAAATACTTTCCTAACTCGGAAGAGGAATTATTCAATTCACGAAGTTCTGCAATGAGAACTAGCTTATTACCATGGATTCCAAGTATGAAAAATTATTATGCTATAGGAAGTCATTTATAGAAAGAAAAACCAGGGCTTGTGGTCTTGCAACATTGTTTCACCCATAATAATAAGGAAAATAAAATCAGACTGAATTTCCTCTTTTGGGGAAAGGAAATGCTACAAAGACTGAATCAACCATGCTATCCCACTATTAAAATCAATAATTGAAAGGATATGCATGGGTATAGAAAAAGTTCATGTAGATTGTCACACAGGAATTTACTCTCTGCTTCCGTTCCACAGGTCAGTGTACAATAATCTGTGTGCTATAATCAGAAAGAAAAGGTCATCCCAGGGGTCATAGTTTTAGGAGGGTGGCACTTCAAAGACATTTATCTTTGTTACAACCCCATTAAGCCTCTGGTAATGGTCTATTGTCTTTCATCATCTTAACCTCTTCACCTGCTTATTTACTTTTGCCCTAACTTCAAAATACAAAGCAGAGTGTAAGCAGGTGCTTACTTGCATGGGTCTTGAACAGCCAAGCTGCTTGCAACATTTGTTTCATGGAAACTGTTCAGTTATTGAATGGGAAAACTGGTTTAGGAGAGAAAGTCTTAACAGCTTCACTGACGGAAAGATGTATAGAAATCTACTATGATCAATGACCATCAAGACCTTCTTTGGGTATTCTAAAAGACGGGGAAACGTGCACCTTGGCCATGCATCCCAACTTCCCCACATTAAGTGTAAGTCTGAAGGAAAGTTGCAAATAAGCATATGGTAAAGTCTCATTTGAACTGAAACTCCTGGTGACTTCATGGACATATGTAAGTTATTTTCTTGGCAACACTACAGAAGTGGATTGAAATGTATGGAAAGTCTTCTTCCAGAATGCTTTTCTCAACATACGATTTCTTGCATGCCTTTACTCAATCTTGACTCCTGGCAACTACCTGGATTAGTCCCTGCACTTTTTAAACATTTTCAAAAATAGCTTCCTATTGCCTACTTCCCATAGCCAAGACAGTAAGGCTGGCTTAAAGTCATCCAGCTGGCTTCTGTGCCTAAAGCAAGACTACAACTGGTGCCTTTATCCATTACACCACGGGTGTCAAACTCGCGACGTCACATGACATATCACGATGTATCGCGACTTTTCCCCCATTGCCGGCAATGGGGTGGGTGAGGTTTTAGCGTGACACATCCGGCCCGTGGGCCGGCAGTTTGACACCCCTGCATTACATCAAGCTACATCCAGCATAGCCCTGGAATTTTCTGGTGGTCTCCCATTCAAATACTAATAGAATCTAATCCTACTTAGCTTGTTAAGATCAGCCAAAGGTGGTTAGTTATTGACACCTAGCTGGGCCAATGTCATCCAAGCAGTTTTCTCTAGGCTTTCTGTATAGGCTTGCCATTGTCTTCTTGTGAGATATCATGACAGTCGCCCTGGAATTTCACAGTGATCCCTAATCAGGGCTGATCCTGCATAGCTTCTGAGACATGAGGTCACTAGGCAAGATCTTATGTTCTTTATAGTTATGTACTCTATTTGGGAACATCTGATAGAGAGGCATTCCTATTCAATCACTATGATTATCCTCAAACGTCCTGCTGGGTATGTCCCATCCTTGTGAAATAATTTCCCCTAAGAGAAGGCATGAACCAGAGATACATGTAAATATATTATAATTTTAGCTCATCTGCAACTACCTTTAGCCCTCCAATTTCTGAGCAGGTAAGTCACTGAAACTAAAAAATCTAGTGGTCTGCAGACATTCATCACTTTTATTTTCTGTGAACATGTACTGGTTCTGTTTGGGGATGCAAAACATTTTTGAGGGTTAAAAAGATGATGGCAGAAATAAATGTTGGGCTTTTTAACATTAAGCTTCATGAGTTTTAAATCGATGTTTTGTTCTTCAGAGTAAAAAAAACCCAAGAGAGGCAGGTGCCAAGGGAGGAATCTGTGGGTTTACCAGATCCCCTGGGCACAATGTAGGAAACCCCAGCATTATCTTAATCAGCTCAACAAAGTAACTGCAGAGTAAATATATGAATGGACTTAACTGTATGGGTGGTATTAACCAGCTCTGTAATTCATAAACAAATTACCAGCTTTAGGAAAAGCTGAAGTAGATTATTTTGACTCTCTGTTCCCTGGTGCATTTTTAATTGTTTTCCAGTGACACATTGCAGTAGATTTTCCATGTAACTATCTAAAGTAATTAAGACAAATCATGTTTCTAAACTTATTCTTTCCTCCATTCAATTTTGTTGAAATGTCGCTTTGCTGGTAGATATGCTAAAGCCCAAAAAAGCATGGTTTGCAGACACAGCCTGTCACCTGAAAATTGGGAGGCTGCAGAAATGATAGAGCAAAATGTATTTGAGTTTAATCTTGGCTCTAAGATGCAGCTGTGAGTTCTGTTGCAGGACATTCCTTTTCTATCAAACTGAGAATGGCTGAAAAAGTACAGAAGGGAAAAAAGAAATGATGTGCTGATAATTCAGAAGAGTCTGAAACCCTCCAGGAGCAATTGATGGAAAATACTTTAGGAGTAAAACTTTGTTTTTAGTAACTCTGAATGCAATCTAGTAAGTGTAAGAACATCTACTGCAGTAGATGATCACAGAGAGGAGTGAAATTGTATGTCTCTGGAGACAAAAATATTATAATATGAGTGCTAGGAAAATGTGATGCTCTGCAACAGATGTGCTAATGGAGTCTGTTTGTGTGCTTAGATTCTTTCCAGCAAATGATTAACAACTTTGCTACTCTGTTGTATCCAATTTCAATGTCATTTCAGCACTAGGCACATACTTTTTAACAAAACTTGCTGGAACTTTTAAATCTGTAAACAAGCTACAATTAATGCAGTTTATTTATTCTGCTAAATGTGTTACAGTTTGCTGCAAATCACCTTCCACTGTTTTGCTCATTTATACTGTATTTCAATTATTTCTGTTATTACTATTAGTTATGTACCATGTTTTCTGCATGTGGATGTGAAGAGATATGTCAAGAACCAGGGGAATCAGGAGATCCAGGCAGTTCAAATGTATATAAAGGTTGGTTGTAAGCTCAAGCTCTCTACAAGAATCTAAACTATTAACGATCAAGGGAAATTAGCGGGAGTTAGGAATAGAAAGGAATTCAAGGTGGGCTGGAGTTAGATCTTTTGTGGATGTGCATGGATTCATGACTGACACATTTGACCCTTCCCGTGGGCTCGGCCTGGTCATCTCCTTCAGCATTGATTCTCAACCTCTGGTGCCAGAACCCTTTTGGGGCTGCAATGTTGTCACAGGAGGGCTGTGAAGGCTTGAAGACATGTTATGATTTAAATCTTGAGTTACGTCTTGGGGGTCCATGGCCACAAAAGGTATTTAAAGGGGGTCTGTGGTGAAGAAAAGGTTGAGAACATACAGTCCTACAGGATATGAAGCAATTTTGGAGCTGCCAAAATTGCCAAATTTGCACAGATATATCTTTACTTCTGAAACTTATTGGAAACAAATCTATTTGAATAAAACCATATTAAAGCAATTATATTTTAAGAGTTAGAATGTTGACATAAACATTGTGAGCACTCAGCTGCTTTGAGGCAAAAGCAAAGATGTGTTTGTATGTCTGGTATGACAAGAAGAGAGGTTTCAAAATTGGCCAAGGTTGTTTTGTGATTGGAAGAGGAGGATAAGCTAAGAAGAATATGCTTTTATGGAAGAGTGTCATAAACAAATCAGATTCTCCTAAGCAGTTGAATTGGTCAGATTCTTTCCTGACTCAGCTTCCTGTTGCTAGTTGCTCAACAGACCACACAAGGCTAAAACAAAAACTGAGAAGCACACATTCATAAATTGTGCAAATGATGCCAAATAACCCTTGACCCTTGCCCATTAGCTTAACCATTCAGGCTTTTGCTTTTACACCTGATATTGACTTCTCCAAACAGTCCATCCTCTGCTCAATTGGGTTCCAATTCTTTTTATCTTCTGCTGTTAGCTGTGGATGATGGAATAGAGGGTACTAGGTTGGAGAAAGATGGATCAAACTCTATCCACAGTTTAGTTATTATGTGTCAAAATTCCTTTTTAAGTCTTTGCCCCACAAATATTTGCCCCCAAAATCTGTACTATTTAGAAGACTTGGGAAAGGACAGGTGTCCAAATGATGCCATTCTTGTGTTCCCACTCACTCCCACAGCTGCTACTTTAATGGGATTAGTTTAATTGATTGAAGGAGAGAATAGACACAGTGAGGCCAAGGGATTAATTTGGCAATAAGCTGTATCAGAGTTTAGTGTTGCCGCAAGACGTTACTAGCGAGATACGTTGGATGGGCCACAGAGATGGCCATGAATGCTATGAGGCTCATGGCAAGATCTCAGCAGAATTTCTGGGATACTTGATCAAGTACAGCTTGACTAAACTCTAGGCTTGTACTAGCTTAAAGTTCTGCAGTGCTTGTTATGGCAGAGGTAAATAAAAATATTGATTACATACAATGAAGAAGCCACTGTTTTTGCCCTCTGTCAACGTGCAAATCCCCTCCTCATATTCATCACTCTTTAACTCTTTCCTCCAGTCTCTAATAGTTTAATTAACATTTTGCCTTGCACAAGGAACCGTGGTGGCGCAGTGGTTAGAATGCAGTATTGCAGGCTGACTTTGCCCACAGCCAAGAGTTTGATCACTGGCCAGCTCAAAGTTGATTCAGCCTTCCATCCTTCCGAGGTTGGTTAAATGAAAACCCAGATTGTTGAGGGCAATATGCTAACTCTGTAAACTGCTTAGAGAGTGCTGTAAAGCAGTATGAAGTGGTATATAAGTCTAAGTCCTAGTGCTACTTCCTGACTTGAAGTTGGACCACTGTTGGTGGTTCACATCTCCTTACTGAGAAAGTCTAGCTCTCAATTGTATTCTCAGAAACACTCTGCAAAAATAGAAGGATTCCACCAGAGTGAGGAAGGCTATGACTAGGTGTTCTCATGCCTGCTCATTTTACAATGTGGGATACAATTGCTGATGGATATAATCAAATCTCCTGTTGCTCTCTCTTCTTATAGTTCTTCTCTTAAACATCTTCAAACTGACTGCCTTCAAGATGCTTCTGGCTTGGTCAATAGCTAGCAATAATGAAAATTGAGGGATGGCAGAAGCTGGTCTATCTCTGAAAACTTCAAACCAGGGGCTATCCTGTAATAATTCTTCAAAGAGGACACAGAGCTTTCCTAGGCAACAAATATGAAGTATGTGCCTAACATTGAACTAGGAAAGCATGCTGGCCATGGTAGAGGCAAACAACATTGATACAGATGTACTTGAACAAAAATATAAGAACAAGTAACAACCTAAGAGAGATGCATTAGTATTCTTCAAAAGTGTGAAGAAATGCTCATATCAGATCTTCATTTCCACACAGTACAAGATACAAAAGAATGAATCTTAAGGAAGGCAGTTTCTGACCATTACAACATAGTTCCTAGTAGTGATTACGCTGGTCTGGTTTTCTCTGGATGGATGTGTTCAAGTAGACAGCCATCTGTCAGGGAATGCTTTGATTTAGATTCCTGTATTGGCCTGATTGGCGTCTTCCAACTGTAAGTTTCTATTATCATCTAGTATTTATTGTACTAAGGAATAAATAATAGCAATAGCACTTAGACTTATATACCACTTCATAGTGCTTTACAGCCCTCTCTAAGCGGTTTACAGAGTCAGCATGTTGCCCCCAACAATCTGGGTCCTCATTTTACTGACCTCGGAAGGATGGAAGACTGAATCAACCTTGAGCCACTCAGAACTGAACTCCTGGAGTGAGCAGTCAATTAGCCTGTAATACTGCATTCTAACCACTGTGCCACCATAGCTCCTCTTTAATAAGAGGAGCTAACAGGTAAGAAGAGGTTTTACACTAAGAATTATATATCTGTACTGGCATGTGAGATAGCAGTCCTTCTTAAGGCTATGAAGTATGCTAACAGTATTTAAGCTTGTAGTGCAGCCCAGAGGGCACTCAACATTGTGAAATATTGCAAGGTATTGTGAGGTATTATGTTATGGGGTGTTATATGATATTATTTTATCATCCTATAGTCCATTTATCTTGAAAAATAGTAGTAAGAACAATCAGAACAGTCAAACTTTTTTAATTATTAGTGTTCCATACTCATTTTAGTATTTATAGTTTATATTGGTTGATTTCTTCTCTCTCCAGATACATATGTGTTCTATTCACATGCTTAATAATTGATTTATCTTTTTTTTTTTAAAAAAAAGGGAGAAGTGCATTAATTGGGTACCCACATGAGGCACATTCACGAAATGTCTACTTTTTAAGGTGATGATCAAAGGGGAATATTCCAAGCCTAAATAGTGGAAGATAACAGGGAGCAAGAAGCATGGACCAATTTCAACCAAATAGTCAGCAAACTCAGAATAGCTTGGCCAGATGAATTAAGCTTAGGGAGGAAGCTTCTCCTAGGAGTTGTTGCACAAACCCTGAGCACTTGAGACTGTTTCACTATAGAAGGGCACGGTAATATTATTCAGTAAGTATCTTTTTTTTTTAGGTCTTCTCCAGTTTTTGTTTCAGAGTATGGATGGAACTTGCCATACCTTTCAAAAATGGCAAAATGGAGGAGAAGTTTTGGACTGCTGAATGAACATTGCTTTGCCAGGTATGAGCTTTAGCAATGGATCATAACTGCTGCTGTTTCTAAGGTCCAAAACAAATGGGGCAGGTTCAGAATCTGGCTACAGTGCTGAACTATAGAGAACTACTGAAGTGCTCTTGAGAATAGAATACCATCTGCAAATAGTTCTGGCTTTCCTTCAGAGGGTTAACTTCTTAGGATTGTTTTTGCTAAGCACCACTGCAACATTCTTCTCCTCTGAGGAAAATACTTCTCCACATTCAGAGTCTAAGCAGCAGAGATAGAGATACATAGGCCTAAGACTACTAGGAATAATCAATTTCAAAAATATTGACATTTTTGTACTGTGGGATACACTTTCCAGGGAATTTGGTAGGATTAATCCAGGGGTAGGCCACCTTGGCTCTTTTATGACTCATGGACTTCAACTCCCAGAATTCCTGAGCCAGCATGGCTGGCTCAGGAATTCTGGGAGTTGAAGTCCACGAGTCATAAAAGAGCCAAGGTTGCCTACCCCTGGATTAAGCAATTAAGCAGCCAGTTGGGTCAATAGTGGTATTATAAAGATTTCTATCTTTGACTATGTTTTGGGAACGTGAATTTTATATAGCACTCTTTGACCTTTTTGTTTCAAAAGACTGTGGAGCAAACACTCCACTAGCTTCCAGTTTTCATACCAATAAAGGCCTGACCCCTGAATTCCAAGGGGCAAGTGAAACATACTAATTTAAGAGTTCCACTGCAACGGATATAGCTTTCCACATGCTACTCATAGGTCATAAGTACAAACAAGTTTCAAAATCTACATTCCCTAAACAAAGTCATAAATTAAGCAAGTTCAATGAATAAATCAAAGGCGACATCATATTTGCTGTACTAGAGATGTGAAAGAATATTTTAAGAAGTTGTTTATATTTTTGAAAATGAAGCCCAGCAATTCACGCAATGAAGTCCTAGGTCTTCAAACATTTTGTGATTAGCAATACAGAGCAGGAAAGAGATTTGGTACTGTGTATTCAATGAGACTTTTTGCAGATATCGACAGAAAATTATACTTTATTAAAACTAGTTTATTTCATCAGAGATCTCCTTATTACATTGTAGAAAATAGTTTTTAAGATAATAAAACAATGTTTTCTATATTCTGCATTGGTCAAATCCCACCTTGAAAAGTGTACAATTCTGAGCAGCATTCTTTAAGAAGGATTTTTAAAAATTGGAAAAAGGTTCAGGAAATAAGGATGATCAAGGGACTAGAAACTAAGCCTGTTGAAGAAATTTTAGAATATATCTCAAAAAAAAAGAAAGAAAAGAAGATAGGATATCACTCTTCAGATACTTGAAAATATGTCACATAGAAATAGGTCACAATGTGTTCTTCATCTTTCCAGAGTGAAAGACATGAAATAATGAATTTAAGATTCAGGAAGTAGCTTCTAATTGAACATTAGGGGGAAAAAACAATAACAGTAAGAGAAGTGGAACAGTGGAAACAATCACCCAGTGGGGTAGCAGGCTTCCCTTCATTGGATGTGTTCATGCAGAGGGTAGACAACCATTTGTTTGGCTTGCTTTAATTTGGATTCCTACAGTGACTTGATGGCCTCCTCCAACTCATGATTCTAGGAACTTAATCATTTAAATATACTACAATCAAACCAAGCATTTGAAGAATCTTATTCTTCAGTTCTTTCCCTTCTTTTAAGGGGTCTTCAGTGCAGGATTAATGTTATCTTTCCCTCAGACTGAAAGACAATGTGACTAGCCTGAAACTAGGTCCAACAGCAAACTGTAGGCAAGTCCTCACCCACTGTTCCATCAATTGGAATTGTTATCTCATTCTGCCTATGGCCTAGTTTCCTAAACAGCTTGTCCTCCTGGCTGGCCGTGAGGTGAGGTCTGTATTCAGCCACAGAATGTGAGCAGTTGCAGCATTAATCTGCACAGCTATCTTCCAAAACATTGTTCTGAGATTTCCCTCACAAATGCTTACATTGGCACCAAGGAAAGAGCATACAAAAGGGAGTCCATGAAGGAAGCATGGAGGGACCAGAAAAACCATCTTCCCATCTTACATTGTGAATCTTCCTCCTATATCAGACTGGGCTCCTCCTTAGTCATCTATCAGTCCATAACTTCCGGTAGGCCTTGGGTTCCCATCAAGGCATTCCAAGTGAAAGAGAATGTGACTAGCAGTGACACAAGTAATAATAGCTGAAATATTAGCAAATCAGCTGCCAATTAATACTGAACTAAGTTATAGGAATTGGTTTATCTCAGTTCTAAAGTGGAAGGAGCTGGATTTTTAATTTTTCAAAAATTCCTTCCTCCCCCTATTCCAGAGCCCCTGACTTTTCAATATACAGTCTTTCCATCTCTTTCTTTGATGATACAACTCTCGAACGATTAAGTTATTTTGCTTATATTTCAGGAAGTTGCTAAATACAGGTAGTCTTCAACTTATGACCACAACTGAGCCCAACATTTCTGTTGTTAAGTGAGACATTTGTTAAGTGGGTTTTGCCCCATTTTATGACCTTTCTTGCCACAATTGTTAAGTGAATCACTGCAGTTGATAAGCTAGTAACTCTGTTGTTAAGTGAATCTGGCTTTCCCATTGACTTTGCTTGTCAAAAGGTTGCAAAAGGTGATCACATGAGCTTGGGACACAGCAATGGTCATAAGTGTGAACCAGTTGCCAAAGCATCTGGATTTTGATCACATGATTATGGGACTGCTACAAAGGTTGTAACTGTGAAAACCGGTCATAAGTCACTTTTTCCAGTGCCATTGTAACTTTGAACAGTCACTAAATGAAATGCTGTAAGTCGAGGACTACCTGTACATAGTTAAAAGCATGAATCTCTCTTGCTCCCACCCCATCATTGATGGCCTTATTTTAAGAATTGCTGCAGCTGTGCAAGCTCTTCCCTTGGCACAGAGGAGCCACAAGTTTAACAAGAGTGATATAATAAACAAAATCTTTCTGGGCACTGGTTAAATAAAATGTGATATATGAGGGTGTGCCATCTTCATGGGATTTTTGTACAGGCATTGGGTGTGAACACTGCATACTGTTCCTGAAAAGAGAACTCAAAATGAACAGCTGCCGACTAGTAACCAGGGCGAGGTTTTTTTCACTGCTTACACAAACAAAAACAGTCCTCAAATGTGGCCATCTAAAATGCTTGTATATTACAAAGGGATTTGGAAACACAGTTGGATGACCTTGCATAGATCGCTATTTGGATTCATCAATATTAATAGTGTAGTCATTTCTTTAATTCTGAATTGTGGATTGAGAGAAGACTCTGAGTTTGGCGCTATTTTGAGTATAAGAATTTCTGGGAACAGAGAGGGAGAGGGAGAGAGAGAGAGAGAGAGAGAGACAGAGAGAGAGAGAGAGAGAGAGAGAGAGAGAGAGAGAGAGAGAGAGAGAGAGAGAGAGAGAGAGAGAGGGTTTGAATAAGAAGAAGTTTCAGAATCTGAACTCCTGCTCAGTGCAGTGCAAAATAGAATGGGGATTGCCATCTGCTTGTTCAAGAACATGGATGGACCTTTAGAAAGAAATGCAACAACTTGAGATTATAGCTAACACAAAGTGGCTAAGTTGCTGGACAGCAGATAACAAGGAACAGTCATGTTCAAGGCCCTATCTATCATTTCTTGTTGAACTTTATATTTACATATGAATTTGGCAATCCATCCAATAAAAGACTATCTCAAATAAAATATAGTCATGGCTGGGAAAGATGAACTAATTGTTCAATTCATGCTTGCATACAAACTTATCAAATGCTGTGTTTTCAAAACATATACAAACTGCAAATCAGTCTCCAAAACTTATTTAAGTGCATTCCATTGTGCCAGTTTTTTTTTTTTTTAAAATCAGGCCTATTAGGGAAATTTCTTTATAGGAACATATATTTGTGCAAATTATTCGCAAGCATGTATTGTGTTTTGGAGGATATTCTTCTAAATCTGTGTATGTTAGGCAAGATTGTCACCCAAAATGGGTATATTTGAAGAAATGTTCACAATATGCATAAAATTATATGTAAACTTTTTTAAAAAAAAATAAAAAAAATTAATGTAACACTGAACAATTTTAAGAGGGGTGAAAGATGAGTATAAAGAAAGACTAAACTGATAGAGTCACTCATCATTATCTCATACGATACAGATGGAAATTGGTTTATAAACTTTCTAATGTTCACAAAAGATGCACAAGTAAGCCATATGAGAAGTATGTGCACTATCTTAAACTTTGCTTCAGGAAATCAGCAAAATTCCCAAAGCAGGTATAACCATAATCTTTCCTAGAATTCTCAAAAAAGAAATATTTTTGTTGTGATTTTTCAGGAGAAAATCAAACATTTCAGATTTCCCAGGATTAATTTATGGAAGATTTCCTAATCTATGGCACCTTAAAGCTTTTGGGACAGCAAGTCCTATATTTCCCAGACAGCATATCCAGTGGACTGAGAGAGAAATCCAAATGCTTTCAGACAGCACCAACTAGTACTGGTTGATCAGCAGTCCTTGTATTTCTATCACAGTGCATCTCCTTTTCAGAATATTTTTTCAAGAGTTTCAAATTCTTCTTTAATATAAAACATTTTTAGAAAAACATAAAAAAAAGTGTTTGAGCCAGTCACTATCTTTCTCTCCACCTAACTCATCTCACAGGATTGTTTTTGTGGAGAAAGCAAGAAGAAGGAATATTAGGTATGTTTGCCACCTTGAGTTATGTATAAAAAGGTAGCATATAAACAAAATAAATAATAAATGGATCTATGCAAGCTATTTGAAAAAAAATAAGAAGGGAATAATGAAGGGAATAAAAAATTCTGGAAATAATGTCGTAAGGTGTCATTATATAATAAGATAAGGAAAGGTCAGAAAGAGGTCAGAAAGAGTCATTGAAGAAGATCAAAGGAATGGAGTAATTGTTTCACAAAAGAAATGGCAACATTTTTGGTTTTTTGGTTGAAGAGAAATATGCAAGTCAAAGGAAACTAGACAACATTTTACAAAATCATGCATGGCTTAGAGAAACAAGATAGGGAGTCATACTTTTCTACTTTGCTCTTATGGTCAGGATTGTTTGATGAATTAGAACAGGAGTGTCAAACTCGCAACATCATGTGACGTGTCGTGACGTGTCGTGACGTATTGCGACTTTTTTTCCATTGCCGGCAATGGGGTGGGCATGGTTTCGCCATGATGCATCCGGCCTGCGGGCCGGCAGTTTGACACCCCTGAATTAGAAGAACAGGAGATATAAAACAAGCAAGGGGAAATAGCTGTCACCTAGAAGAAACAAAGGGTTTCCCTTCAGGTTAGAACCAATCACAGCTGTGGTAATTTTCTGAAATCAGATGAGATTGAAAGTACTCAAGATGGCATAGTTATAGACATTTTAGTGGAGATACATGTCACATTTAATATTTAGGTTGAAGGACCAACTGAAATTTAGGACCACTTGCTGCTTTGTGCAAATATGAAGCTCTGATTTTAATCTGGCCTCTTATGTTATTTATTATTATTGCTGTATTTTTATTAGCACATTTTATGCCAATTTATAAGCCACCTTAAAATTCATTTTACTGATTCATGGGCTATGAATCAGTAAAACAAATAAAATAAGTTTGAATTCTGCCCTCAACTCGTGCATTCCACAAAATGATGCTTGCTTTCCTTCCATTTCTATACACCGTGCCAGATTTCTAACAGGCTTAATACGAACATCTTCCATTTGTAATTGGTAAAAATGTGGTTTCCAAATTTTACTTGTGTCTACCTTGTTGAAGTTTATTTTCTATTGTTTGGAAAACGCACCACACAGGAAGTGTTTAGATCCCTTGTCATCCCATTAGAAAGCTCCAAATGACCTTATGCACTCCAGGTCCAGTCCTCCAAACCACAGAAAAAAAGAGAGACAATAGAGTACTGTACAGTGTAATAGAAAACAACAGCTAACCTTTCACGGAATCAAGCTATTTTGGGATCTGATGCTGATAATCAATTTGAGGTGCAGTCTGGCGAGTATCCGATGCAAATGTATCCAGCATTTTTTTCATCAACTGGGAGCAGTCAAGAAATGCAGATAAGTTAAAGTGCGCTATCAATGAACCATTCATGAACTCAGATAGTACCCTGCTTGTGTACAAAGTAGTCACAGGCAAACCTTTCTGCTTGTCATTCTGGATTCTTTTTTTAATTAGCAGTTGTGAATCACCCTTATGCAGTGTGTCAGATAGCGGGAAGAGAGCACTGTGCCTTTTGCAAATCAACATCAGGTCTACTTAAGAGGAAGGGGGGAAAGCCTGTAATACAGGAAGGACTCTGGATATCATTCCATCTGCAAATAACTGAATTCCATCCAAATGATAATGTGAGCCCTTCTCATAATTCAATCCATTAAAAATGGAGACATTGAAAGTCAAGCTCCTATTGGGTTGCTATTTGAAACAGCTGCTAAGCAATGTCTGCCTCCATGTTTTTAAAATTACACTAAGCCTTGTGACTTACTGGAATTTGATGGACTGGATCCTATCCAGCGTTATGTTACAGCTGAAAAAAAAAAGACTCTTTTAGAAATAACAGCACAAATATCTACTCAGAAATATAGCCCACCAAGATCAGTGGGCTTACTTCCAGGTACATCTAGAGAGCCTTAATTGTTCAAAGACAGTGTCTTTGGCTTTTGAACCACAGTTGGATTCTTGAGCATCACTTTTTGTCTCCCTTTCTCTTTTGTATTCTGCAAGCTCGAAGAAATAAATATATTCATAAGGACCCAAGACAAAAAAGAAGTTCGGTTGTATATTTAATAATAGTAAATATAGTAGAATAGTAGAATTCATTTATGCCAGACCCATGTGCAATACACCAGATAAATGGGAACTACTAAATGTTACTGAGCTACAAATTCCTGCAGTTTCAGTAGCATGATAAATGTCAGGCAATGCTAACACTTATAGCTTATAATCACTACTATATTAAGAGAGGTTCAGAAAACATAAGCATCTATGAAGGGAGCTCTGTTCTGCTTGCTCTCCACTTTGGTAATGAGGGAAGTTCTAACACACATGTAACTCACAATCTCCATAGGGGATGACCAAATAATTTACTGATTGCTCTTCATACACAACATTGCAGATATTATTCCGCTGTTGCAAAGTGAGCTCAGAATGCTCTGCCTTGAAGGTAGGATGAATTACAACATTCAGTAAGTGTCCATGACCAAGATTAAGAACCCTGGTGGCACAGAAGTTAGAATACACTATTGCAGGCTAACTCTGCCTACGGTCTGGAGTTCGTTCCTTCCAAAGTTGGCGAAATGGGGACCCAGATTGTTGGGGCCAATACACTGACATTGTAAACTACTTAGATAGTGCGGATTATGGAGCTGTATGTAAGTGCTATTGCTATTAATAGCCATGCAGTCTGTGAGATGATGGGAACTGAAGTCCAATATATCTGTAAGATTATTTCAACCTTCATAGTTATAATAATACGTTATATTACAAATATCTTCACTGAGGTCTCCAGAACAGGTAATCCTTCAAATTTACAACAGCTCTGATTGAGTGGTCCTTATAACTAGTTCTTGATATTCCAGCCATTTCAGCATCTCCATGATCATGTTCTTGTGATCCAGATGTTCAGAACTGGCTTGTAATTATGACCCCGCAACATCCTACAGTCACACAATCACCATTTGCAACTTTTCCTGCCTGCTTCCAACAAGCAAAGGTAATGGAGAAACCAGCAGCTGGTCACAAATAATGATTATATTCTCTTAACAATGGCAACCTGATATGCCAGAACTGCTATCACTAAGTGGTGCAGTCATGTGGCATTTACATAGACAGAGATGGAAATTCCAGTTCCATTAAATGAGGACTATCTGTACAATTCCAAGATCTTTTTCCTAGTTTGTAACCGACAGCTAAGATCCCATCAATATGTATATAGGGTTCTTAAACCTATATGCATCAGAATATAGAAGAAATGCTGCAATAAGAATAGGGTATTTTGGAGGGGGGCGTTCTTCCAAAGGTATGTGTAGGGTATTACAAAAGAATTAGCAAATTTAAGTTGCCTATTAAAATAACAATTGCCACATTCAGGAATTAAAACCCATTATTTAAAAATAAAGGAGAATAGCATCTCTTTTAGTGGCATGACTCAAAAATATGTCAACCTTGTTCTTTAACTGAGTGACACAATTCTATGCAGCCACAGAATGATTAGTTGTCTATGTAATACATTTCTGTAAGCAAAAACAAGCTTTTGAAATATGTCTATAATTACTGTCACATTAGCACTTTGTGAATTAACCCCATTAACACCTACTGAATTTTACACTCGTTTGAGCAGGAAAATGTGATTATATCATTAGCAAAAATAAAGTATTATTTCTTGCTCCCTGATCCAGGAAACATGCAGGGAAATCAATGAATGAGTATTTCTGGTCCCTTAAATTTACAATATCAGTAAAATGCTATTGTTTTATAGCAATAGATCTAGAGCTTCCCCGGCTGTAATTACAGCATGCCATAATACTTAGGTATGAAACCTAGATTTGCTCTTTAGTTAGTACATCATAATGGGAGATAGCCCTTCAGTACAACTGAGGAAATCACGTCCTGCTCAGTGCAACCATTTATAATATGGACCATTTGAGCTCCATTTGTTCTATGCTGCAATGAAGTTTCTTAAAATGATGGATCCCAAAAGATCTGCCAACCACTAGGTCAAGAGTCACTACTTCAAGAAGTTTGGAGTACCTTGAAACAGCAATTACTTACCAGAGCAGCTTCTTTTCTTGCCCAGTGGAAGCTCTCACCACCCTTGGTGCAGCTGGCTCTGGGCTGATGGAGCAAAAGACTGCCTTGTTTCATAGACAAGTACTGTCCAGTGACACTGAAGTCTGCAGAGTAAAAATTACATGGACCATGATTAAATTTGGCAGCACCCTGGGGGAATATGTCAGCCAAGAACTTTTGGAGATCCCAATGGAAACACGAAGGAATTCAGTATCAGGAAATGTAAGTCAGCTGTGTCAAAACCAACAGAAATTTATCAACTAATTTTGGACTATCGCTCTAGAAGTGAAAAGCAGAAGAACCACAGGCTCTCTTTTAAATACAAGACATGCAAGGCTTTATACAGTATGTTCAATGGCACACTCAGGAGAACATGATATCAAGCGTGTAATCACATTGTCAACACTGCTAACATCGGATGTTCTTGCTTTGACAACAGATGGAAATGTAGCCATCTTTTCTCTGTCCTTTTAGAGTTAAATGATGCTGGGAGGGGGGATGTGGATGAGAGTCCAGTTAGTCATAACAACAATAACTCAGCCGTGGGAATCAAGGTTATTGTGCCCAGAGCTGATAAAGATTTGGTGGGCTGGAGAGCTGGGGAGAAAGCCTGTGCTTCAAGCTAATTGGGGAATGTGATTTATGACTGTTAATTGGAGGAGGGAATTGTGCTTTGCTACTTTGTGCCCAGGGGAGGGGAATTCTGTTTTTGGTTTTAACTATGTAGTGCCGATACTTTGTTTCTCGAATAAAAGATTCTTTAAGGTAAACAATGCCTCTAAGTTCTTTTAAAGAGCTTCATCTGTCAGAACCATGACACACATAAAGAATTATTTAAGCACTTTTACAGAAGACCTCATTGTTAAAAGAGACTCCTGTACAGCATCACAATAGCCTTACAACAATTATTCCCATATTTCAAGTAGATTGAACTTTGCCTAAGGCTAACTGTTCATGCTTTTAAACATAAGGCTATTTTTCACTTCTATACCCAAATGCCTGGAAATCTGGAAAAAAATAGTATCAGGTAGGTTCAGCTGAATGATCAATTGCCTATGTTCTCTCTTCATACCTACAAATCAAAACAACAAGGATAATAGAATTGCTTGGAATTCTGGAGGCATCTCTACCCAAGGGATGTTTTCACTACAATGAGGCTGTAGAGATTTTTGTGGCTTCATCTCCTTCAAAAGTTACTTTAGAGAATTGGGAACAGAGATATGACTGAAAATGACCTATCCTTATTTCCAACATTTGCTTTGGTGGCATTCTGCAAACCAAACTGAACTGTTCTAGAACTAGAACTGTTCTAGAAGCCCAGAACTTGGGGGAAATGAACCCCTCTCAGTCAGGTAACCCTGAAGAGAGGTTATGCAACATCCCTGTGCCACAGGCATTCCATTCAAAGAGAGAGAGAAGAAAGGCTGTTCAACTGCCTTGTGTGTAAAGGACAGGTTGTCTTCTTCTAGGCTCATTTAGTTCCCAGTACCATGCTAGCATGATAAGGTAAAGGGATCCAAATGCAGAATTGCCATTGTGTTTGGAAACAAACAGAAGTCTGCTACATTTGGGGTGTCTGTGCATGCGTGTGTGTACAGAAATGTAGGAAATGCTACCAGTATAGTTACTTTCCTTCCTGGAGGGAAGAGGGGAAATTGTGTTTAGTCTACATGGAGGGAAGTGTGCAGTGGGGTGCCCCAGGGCTCTGTTCTAGGCCCAGTGCTCTTCAACATCTTCATCAACGATTTGGACGAGGGGATAGATGGGGAACTCATCAAATTTGCAGACGACACCAAGCTGGCAGGAATAGCCAACACTCCAGAAGACAGGCTTAGGATACAGGAGGATCTGGACAGACTTGAACACTGGGCACTATCTAACAAAATGAAATTCAATGGTGAAAAAAGCAAGGTTCTACATTTAGGCAAGAAAAACCAAATGTACAGGTATAGTATAGGAAGTACCTTGCTCAATAGTAGTAACTGTGAGAGGGACCTCGGAGTTCTAGTGGACAATCACTTAAATATGAGCCAGCAGTGTGCTGCAGCTGCCAAAAAAGCCAACACAGTGCTGGGTTGCATTAACAGAGGGATAGAATCAAGATCACGAGAAGTGTTAATACCACTTTACAATGCCTTGGTAAGGCCACACTTGGAATACTGCATCCAGTTTTGGTCACTGCGATGTAAAAAGATGTCGAGACTCTAGAAAGAGTACAGAGAAGAGCAGCAAAGATGATTAGGGGACTGGAGGCTAAAGCATATAAGGAACGGCTGCTGGAATTGGGTATGTCTAGTTTAATGAAGAGAAGGACGAGGGGGGATATGATAGCAGTGTTCCAATATCTCAGGGGCTGCCACAAAGAAGAGGGAGTCAAGCTATTTTCCAAGGCGCCTGAAGGCAGGACAAGAGCAACGGATGGAACTGATCAAGGAGAGAAGCAACCTGAACTAAGGAGAAACTTCCTGACAGTTAGAACAATTAACCAGTGGAACAACCTGCCTCCAGAAGCGGTGAATGCTCCAACACTGGAAGTTTTTAAGAAGAGACTGGACAGCCATTTTGTCCCGAAATGGTATAGGGTTTCCTGCCTGAGCAGGGGGTTGGACTAGATGACCTCCAAGGTCCCTTCCAACTTTATTATTATTATTATTATTATTATTATTATTATTATTATTATTATTATTATTATTATTATTATTATTATTATTATTATTATTATTATTATTATTATTATTATTATGCAGGAAATTGGAAAGACAGACTAAATTATCAGTGAACGTACGAGCAATGCTTGGCTTACTACAAGGACATCTGCAGTGTGTGTGTGTGTGTGCGTGTGTGTGTGTGTGTGTGTTTAAGATGATAGCCATAACTGCATGGTTGCAACCATGATCTGGACTCCACCCATCCTCCACATTGGATACCCCTGGCTAACAGTTCTCTTTACCCAGCTACTGGACAGAAAGGACAACTGTTAACTGGTTACTGGTTCTCTGCAAGTTGTCTCTTGCAGATGTGTGAACATGCCTGTGCACAAAATATGATGATGTCTGAATGAAAATAGTCAAGTTCTGGGAGATGACAGTAAAAGGCTACTTGTCTGGAAGAGTCCATGGAAATGATGCTCTGGAGCCAACTGATTCTGTCTGCAAATATATGTTGGGGGAAATGCATATATTGCAGTGTATTCCACAGCTCTTATGGAAATGCTCATTTTATTTCAACATAGGCAACATGATAGAAGAAAAGAAGAAAAATGTATTTTGTAATCCTGGTTCTTCGTTTAAATAAGTTAAAATAAAGTAGCACATCATTGGCAAAGCCGAACCACCACCAGCGGAACAAGGAGAAATGGATTCTATCACTTAGTCTTCCCCTACAGACCCACATCAAAGGTCTTTTGATCACCGCTCAGAGGAATGGGTATTCTAGAACACAAGATGAATCACATTTGAAAATCCACAGAGGTCAGAGATAGCTTTTGGCAAGTCCAGAGGACAGAAGATGCAACATGGACAACTTCTCTTTATAAGCCACCACAGAGACTGCAGTACTGACAATTCCTGTGAAGAACTGCCCCAGCTAGAGTCCTTCATGATGATTGATTAATGAGAGATGATCAATGTCTCCCCAGAGAGTTCAGTACATAGATTATCTTAAGCGTTATGATATCTGGCTGAGAAAAAAATAGTTACAGTTTTGTTTTGTTTTATTTTTTAAATGACTGGAACAGAGAATGAAGGATTAAACAGAATTTAAAGCTATACATAGTTTCAAAGAACTGGATTTATGTAGAGCTTTAATATGATTGACATTCATGCATGTCTTTATTTCATTATCTATGACATCTCACAATTCTTTCTCAAAGTTTGGGTGTATGTCTGAGAGAGAGGGGGAGTTTAAGGAATTGCTATAACCAGAAGCAATAAATGAAGCAGTCAACCAAAGAGTAGACCAAAGAGATCTGCAAAGGAACCAGCAGTTTTTCTATGTGATCTCTCTGTGAAAGAAAACGGAAAATAAATGTGAAACTTTAAATCTAAGCTGCACCATGGAAGCACTGGGGAATGTAGATAGATAGATGATAGGTGAAGTGTTTTGGCCTCTACTCACTCTATAATTCAGGCTTATTCATTATGCTAGCTACTTTCTATAAGTCAACAAATGTACAATAAACATTCTTTTTCACAGAGGTACAATTCTCAATGACTTGCAGAAGACCCAAAGATGCTTTTTCAAAAGGCAACTGGACTTTATTTTTTCTTTGAAGATGCTTCTTGGATGAGCTTCAGAAGCTTCTTGAATGAGAAGTGAAACATCTTTTTTTTAAAAAAAAACTAAGTCCAGGTGCCTTTTGAAAAAGCACCTTTGGGGCAACCATGATCTGGATGACTGAAAATCTCCATAAATTTGCAGAAGAGCAAAGGTATATCTCTTCATCTTCTGCCTGGTGTAAAGTTGTAGTATACTTTCTAAATTTTCCTCATCCTCACCTCTCATGTCCTTTTGGTCAGAATTTTGCCAAACATCTTTCCTGTTACAATTAATATATTCATGTCATACTCTAATTTTTCGATTTGATCTTGTTATGTCTGTGCATGGATAGGCAGTTTTACCCACAAAATTAAATAAATCATAAATCTATTGCATAAGCAAGCAACACCCATATTTTAATATTTCTCCAGTTCTAGCATCAATTTAATCTGCAGCCTTATCATTTTGCAACATTGTCAAAGCATTTTTTAATCCATTTTTTCTTGGACGTGAATTTGAATTCTTCTCTTTGATGTATCACTATCATTTCCATACAAATCTTTAAAATAGTCCTCTCAGCATAATGTTATTTTATTCTATCGGTGTCCGTCTCTTTTTTTTATTTTAACTGCTCCTTACTGTTCTTGACTCCATTTTTTTGTTTTTTTAGTATACATTATATAATATCTTTCTTCCATCCTAAATTTTTGCAACAATAATTTTATTCTATGTCTTTTTATTATCCACAGCCTTTTTCACTTCATTGTTCCACCATGCATCCTTTTCCATACTTCTTGTAGCACAACTCAACACACATCTGTGACACTCTGTAGCTCAGTTTTTTTCACTCTCCTCAAAGCAGTTTCTACAACTTCTTTCCCAGTGGCATCTTCAGGGGAGATCAAACTGGCCAATCTTATGAAAGCAATGTCAGTCCTGCCATTTTTGCACATGCATCATCCCATGTGTGTCCAAAAGGGGTAAAATTTATAGCAAAATGTCACAACATTGCCTTCATCATTACAACAAAAGGAGCTAGAGATACAGACACACATGCTCATTTTGCCAATTTTTCATTCCATTTTAGCTTTCCATAAACAGCTCATATCTGCTTGTGTGGTGCTGTTATGGTTCTAATTTCATTGAAAGTGACCTCACTTATTTTCCTTTTCTTTCCATTTGCACTTTGTTCCCAAGATCTGCTCTTAACAGAATCAAATCTGTCCCATCTTTGAAACTTTTACTAATTCTCTGTCACCCTGAACCATCAAAATCATTCCATTACCTTATGTATGTATAATGTGTAAATTCCCTGTAGTTTTTCCTTTTGTGAAAATTCAGATCAGGAAGTCTTCAAAGCAGAAAATTGGTGGTGGTGTTAGCTTATTTCTACTTTCCTACATTTGATAAATGAGTAGGATGCAGTGGCAGTCACCACTGCTTCCTTAACAGATTTTTACTTCTGATTGGAAGAATATGCCTGGTACTACAGATCTATGTGAAGGGAGGAAAGTTTAGTGTTTGGAAGAGGCAAAAAAAAAAAGTACTAACTCTAAGTATGGTAAAAATCTAGGATATTTTGAGTGTAGAAGGTATTCTTTCTGCTATTTGCTATACATAGAAAATAAGAAAAGCATAAGGTCATATCTGTGATTATCTACACCACCAGATATGTATTGTTTTAATTTAGCTCCATTGCTTTTGGAGCTATAAATATTCCTCTTGATCTCATTGTTGTGTCCACAGACCAGCATCAATTTATTTATTTAGTGTATGGCATAACATACATGGACTTACAAATGTAACATACATTTCACTTAAATTGAAAACATGAATGTTAAAATGATCTATATTCAGATGCCAATGTATCTGATGTTAAAAAAACATGGCAATGAAGATCAGCACCAATATGATGAACATATTCAAAATTTCTGTTTCATTGCCACTCTCAAAAAATCTATTTGCGTTTTTCCTCTTATTTCAAATGGATGAAGTTCAGATCCCAACAAGTTCATCCTGTGTTTGTATTGCCATGCAGACTGTCTGCCATACCACCCACAAAGGTCGTCCAGCTCTTAGTGCTTCATTTAGCCCAGTTAATGAGAAAGCCTTGAGGAGTTTTCACAGATCATCAGAATTTCACTGTCACAGGATTTATTCTACAATGCTCATCTGATAACATGTTGAACAGAAGACTTTTGGATTTCTAGTGCAGTTTTTAAAAACATTTTAAAGATCAATCTTCTCTCCATAGTAGTCTATCAGGTGGGATGTTTATGTAGACCACTAAACAAAGACTTATTCCTACACGTAACAAATGCATAAAAGTACTAGAAACAAATGGCCTTCTCTTTTTACAAATTCACAAAGCATCGAAAGTTCTTATAGTGTTGGCCCATTTGAAATGGAATGACTGGTGCTCTCTAAAATCAGCTATCAGCTGACTTGGATTAAGCAAATGGCTGAAGAAGCTCTCTGCAAGCTCAGATTCACAGCATATAGACAGCATCATGCTGTAAACATTGAAGAGCTGCAGATGGTGAAAACAATGGAGAGAACATGTCTTGATTTTATAACTTGTGGGAAATGAATAACAAATGGAAAGGCTGGTGTGACAGACTTCAAGGAAATGAAATCCAAATATAAACTACTCCTCCCCCTAATCTTGCTATACTGTCCAAAGTCCACTGGAATTGGGAGGCCAATACATTTAAACAAACAGTTTCACTATGGCCCTTCCTGGGAAGGCCAAATGAAGAATAGTTCATTCTGGAAGGGTGTGTCAAGAATGTATATTCCAAGCACGGGCATCTAAGGCATGAAGGTCAGCCCAGCTACATAGCTAAAATAAGCAAACACTTATTTTGGGCACCAGCAATATGGGAAGATGCTGAAGGTGGCATAATCACCTTAGTGATAAGCCATTATTTCTGTGTGGGGGAAAAAGCAATGGTTTTTTACTTTTTACTTTTCTGCCTTTTTACCAAGAAAAACAGATGGATAAACAAGATAAATGATATACTGCCCAATGATGGGCCCCTCAGATTGGATGGCATTCAAATGTTACTGAAAAGGATCTAAGAATCTTTCGTGCTACTACTAGTATTTAGGATATCACTACATTAAAGTTCAGTTTTAATACATATAGCCTCTTTGACTTTTCTTTCAAACCTGTGGTCCTCTCTGTCCAGAATGTGAACCTTGCTGCCTTCAGAAGAGTGACCCTTGTCTCCCAGATGTAGATGGACCAAAGAGACTATCCATATTAAATTTGAAAAGCCTTCCCTCAACAGAGGGAGAGGATATGACACTATCTATCTCCTGTAAAAACATAGTCCTCTCAGTAGTCCCAAGAAGGTTCCACACCCATTTGCACTCTGATTCAGGTGACTTTAAGGATACATATAAACCCCCAACTGGCCACAACAACCCTCAGAGTAATAATGACCAGATGGCTGCAAAGAATATAAATCCTTCCATTCCCCACTAGTTAGAACTGATGAAGCTACTGGGATGAGAAGCCAAATGTTTTCAAAAGAAAAAAACCCCAAGAAAGTCCAGTTGCCTTTTGAAAAAGGCACCGTTGGGACAACTATTACCTGGATATTTGAAATTTTCCATAGATATGCAAGAATTAATGAATTATTGATAGATGTATGGTAAACAACAAAAGAATCAGCAAAGGTTCTAACAAAACTACTACAGGAAATCTGGAAAATGACATAGTGGACAACAGATTGGAAGAGGTCAGTCTATATATTAGTATCAAAGAGAGAAGACTTAAAAGAGTGTACAAATATGCTAGCAAAATAATGTTTAGAATTATCCAACACAGATTAAGCCCTACATGGAAAGGGAGATGCCAGATGTTCCTGCTTGTTTTAGAAAAGGCTAAAAAAAAAACCAAAAGCATTGTTGTTCTAAGGCAGACATGTCAAACTCGTGACGTCGCGCTACGTATTGGAACTTTTTCCCCATTGCAGGCAATGGGGTGGGCGCAGTTTCCTCGTGATGTGTCCAGCCTGCGGGCCGGCAGTTTGACAACCCTGCTCTAAGCCAGTATGTATTTCACTGAATTTAGAAAGACTTTTGAGTGTATAGGCTGTCAAATTGTGGAATGTCCTTAAGAAGCTTTATTTATTTAGTTTATGGCATCTACAGAGATCATGCAATCACTGATATACAAATTTAGTTTAATTAAAGCATCAGCAAATATACTCTGTGTGTGTGTGTGTGTATTGTACGATACAGTAAAGGAGATAAAATATTAAGATAAAACCATAATAAATCACCATAATATAGAGCCATAGAATTACAGTAGGATAGAGGTTATAATTGCTGAGAATATATTGAGGGAGACTAGATTGCAAGAAAATTATTGTGGTTTTAAGGAAGGAAAGTGGAAGAAACACCAGTAATCTGTCCTATGCTGATAATAATACTCTGATAATAGTACAATAAAAAGTACAAAAGATCTGCAAGCTCTAGTAATAAAAGATACAGGGCATAGTGAAAAGTTTTGGACTTTTAGGAACCAGCCATCAAGAAATACACATCAGTCAAGCACTTGATAGGGTAGCTATAAAAGTCTTGGAAAAGTATATATGGAATGTATCTCAGAAGGAGCAGAATCATGTGATATTCTTTGGATGTGAAAGTTAGACTTTGAACAAGCAGGATAGAAAGAATATTGATGCTTTTGAACATCAGTGTTGGGGATGACTCTTGAGAATGTCATGGTAGCCAAGAAAACAAACAAAAAAGTCATAGAACAAATCAGTCCAGAGTTCTTATTTGTCAGCCATTTGAGGTAGGCCAGAGCAAGAAACAGAATGGATTCCAGGAGAGTTATTGATATAAGGAATAATAACAATCCTGAAAGCCTTTCCAAGGTTCACTACTAAACAAAATCAAGGAAGGGTTATTTTTAGTTTATTTCTCCCACTTCTTTCAACCTCTAGACTGTGTAATATCTTTTCCAAGTCCCTCCTTTTTATTTTTATCCCACCTTGAATATTTTTATATTTTTTTATAAATAACTTAAGGTGGTGAATATACCTAAAATTCCCTCCTCCTATTTTCCCCACAGCATGAACCATGTGAGGTAAGTTGGGCTGAGAAAGAGTGACTGGCCCAAAGTCCTCCTTTCATCTTTCATATATTATCCAAGGAAGCTCTAAATTCCGTTATATCACTCAAGATAAAAATGATCAGGTTCAAATTATCCTATTTTGAGTGTATTATGCAAAGACCCATTTCCCTTGAGAAGTCCATAAAGAAGGAAAGGGAAGGGAAGGGAAGGGCCAGCTCCAGAAGAATAACAAAATTAATTATCTAGCTGAGACAAGAAATGAAAAACAACATCAAATCATAACCAAACAATGGGAAGAACAGATTTTAACAGCCTCCATCTTAATTGCACAGCAGCTCTGGAGTTGATGAATTGTTGTAAATTTTTTCACACCCTGCTTCAGAGTTTGACTCAGTGGCCTCTTCTAGTTAGCAACATTCCTAGGATTGATTCCATGCTGAGTGAGAGAAATGGTTCCAAGCATTTCTTTTCTCTTCACTTACTGGTCATTAATTTCCAGCCTTAGGGAAATATGCACAGTGATCAGCAAGATCCTGGTTTTATTTGTATCCTGCCATAACGGGAAACACATTTGCTCATTTAATGAAGTCCCAAACTGGTTTGTCTTTGATAGAAGCCACAAGAGTGACAGAGTAGTTCAGAAGTCATGTAGAAGAGCATAACAGATGCCAGGGGTTAAAATAAGTAAATGGAAAATGCAGAATTTATGAAAATCACCAACCAATTCCACCTACTCCAGGACAAACCTACAGCAAAATAACTGAATTGCTGTAAATGAAGCAATGAAATCTGTTTGTCCTTCAAAAACTTTGTTTGTATAGGTTTGTCTAATAAAAGTGCATTTTAAAAAGCATAAGTATATCAGAAAATAATCAGTCACTAAAACCATGCAAGTATTACAGTGAAACTGTGCATAGTGTTCTTTGCATATTTGTAGCTCTTTTTTTCATAAGTTGAAATCGATCAACTTTTTGAAATCGATCAAGTCTTTTTCATGTAAAACCTCACTGGATATGGTTGATTTAGCACACCAAAGTAGAATCCATAATAAATGTTTATAATAAAACACTCTTTAAAAGTGCAAGACTGACTGTCCCTTTTCTATTAGGTTAGCTGGGAAAGGAAGAAGGGAAGGGCAAGGAAGGAGAGCCAGTGCTTTTCTGCACGCTTTGGGGTGGGCCTGGGAGATTATTTTTCAATACTCAACATTCCTTAGTTTCTAGTGACTCGCTGAGCACACTCAGTCTGCAGTGGATTGAAACTCTGCAGGGAGAGTGTTTCTATTCATCAATATTTTGCACAAGATTACACTACATTTGACTGTTTTTCTGTAGGTGCCCTTACAAACAGTGATATTTATTAGGAGGGGGGGGAGATTATCACATACATGAGTTAGATCTAAGTATCTGTGGTATACTGTCTTCATGACTTCACATGATCTTCCAAACAGAGATTAAGGGCAGACATTCACTCTTCCAAGCATAATTCTGAGCTGTAGCTACCCATCATTTTTATTTTCCAACGATGTTGAAGTTTAAAGGCATTCCTGTATAGTGGTGTTTCTTAATCTTGGCAATTTAAGATGTGGGAACTTCCAGCAATCCCCAGTCCTGATTTCTGATTTAAGGGACCTCCTAATTCATGGAAGAGTAAGTACCCACTTCAATATTCCACAGTACATGAGAGTGGGCATGATGGGAAATTTTAATGGCTGTTCAGCACTGGTGTGACCTACTGGATTGTTGGGTTCCAGCATTCTCAGAGGCTGGTCAATAATTGTTCAATACCCCTATTATTAAAGGGCTGTTTAGAATAAATCTTGTTTAAAAACAGAAAATCATGAGAGGTCCATCTGTCATCCCAGAAATAGAATGTTCCAAAAAGAAATCCAAAGGGTTCTAATTTGCTTCTGGACCAAAACATGATGGCCATTCCAAGTGTAATCCAGTAATTTTCTGGAAGTAAATTTTCCAGCACAGGAAGTAGTTCATAATGTTTTAGGTGCAAAATCATAGATGTTGCACATCTCTACTGAACATTATGGAAATCAAGTGTAGTGTAAGAAATAAAGATGGAGATCAGTTTTTGTTCCTTTCTCACCATGTCAAAATTTGGTCATCCCCTGACATTAAACGAGGAACATTCAGAATCAATAAAAGAAAAAATATATTTTTACATACAAAGTACATATACATTTTTTTTACATACAAAGTATGGAATTCATTGCAATCAGTAAAAATAATTCCATAATTTTGGATGGTTTTAAAAAGGTAAAAATGATTTGTGGATAATTGGGTTATCAATAGTTATTTGTCTTGATGAGGCATTTATTACTTCTAAAATAATACCAGACAGCAGATAAGAATTCTTCGCTTAGCAACTACTTTATACAGCCATCATTCAGAGTTACAATAGTGATGAAAAAGTAACTTTATGACTAATCCTTGCATTTAGGACCTTTGCAGGTCTGCAAAGAAAAAAGAAAAAAGAAAGAAAAGCTGAAGTAAATCCATAAGTATGATCGCGGTTTCACTTGGAGACCATGTTGCGATCCATATTGTGGTCACTAAATAAAGACTACCAGTTGTAGAGAATAACAGTGGAAAAGAGCTACCATTCTCCTATTCATGCTTTTTAGCTTTCCAAATATACCCAATTGTTCAAAGACTGTTAGACTAGACAGCCGTTTGGTCCCACTGAAAGGCCTCTTATGGTCTTATTAGTTTGTGGATTTTGATGCAAATTGGTGCCTTCTTTATACATGATACAGTACATGATAAACTACTTCAGTACTATTGCTAAGGGGGGAAAAACATGGACATGTCCATGTGATCAGGATTTGAGGGAGACTTATTATTTATTTATTTTGGATTAAAGCTCTTTGTGGACACTGTGTGAAGACAGCATTCAGGTGTAGAGCATTTCAGTTCTTTTCAATAGAATGCAGGGAAAGAGAGTAGATAGGTAGTCTTCATTTAACTACCACAGTTGGGACCAGCAACTTGGTCATTAAGCAAAATAGTTGCTCACTGAAACTGCTGCTGTGCTTATGTTACTCCTTCAGCTTTCCTTTGCTTTACAACCTCCAAAGGTCATAAATGAAAGCGTTGGTTGCATGGCTGCCGTTTTATCACTGCCGTTAGTGTGAATGATCGCTGTACGAAACAGTTGCTAAATAAGGATGACCTGAATGTTCTCCTGGTTTTTTTTTAGAGAGATTCACACAGCAGAACCTTCCGGTTTTTCAATTGTTTTGAAGGATGATCCATTCAGAGGTGCTGTCTAATGTCCCAAGAATGGCATCAACCCAGTCCCAAAAGGGATGGTGAAAAAACAAACATAGGAAGAATGATCAGAACTGAAAGGGAGGAAATTTCAAGTGTCCCTCCCTCCCTCTCTCTCTCTCTCAGTGCAAACACTTTAGCCGTTCTTGGTCTTTTTCTTTTTTTTCTTTGTTTGGATATCTGGAGCTCGCTCCAAGACATACAAGAACTAGTATTTCAAAAGGAAAACGGATTGGGCTGTAACTGCAGATTTCTTTTAAAAGTATGTTGTCACACATTTGAAAGTTTGGCCAAAAAGAAAAGGATATTGCTGCTTCCTTTCTAATCATATCCCTTGCCTTCGTTTTTCTAACACATTTTTTCCCAGCACTTGTTCATTTTGATTTGTAGCAGTTGCTCTGCATACTTTAAAAAAAAAACCACAAAGCATTATTCTGGAACATTTCACTAAAATGGTATCATCCTGTTTTTAAAATGCTGCAGGGTTAAATAAACTTGACCCAAGGCATGAAAGCGTTCATTTTTATTCCTCTTTTGTTCAGTCGTATCTCAACAAATGCATAGGTGTGTACAATATGTGTTCAAAGATGTATATCCCGTTCCTCACTAAAAAAAAAAACCATACGCAAAGGATCTTAAAAATAATTAGGCCATTTCCCCTTGCCTCTCACAGCCGAGACTGAAATAGCAAGAAGAACCATTGTAATTGCTTTGAAGAAATGAAAACTGGATGCAAGTTTGAAACCACTGTATCGAAGAATCTAAATTTCAGCTCCAGAAAGTACATGTGCTCCAATTATCTGTGACCAGCTCCTATTTTCTGGCCTACAGCCCTGAGAAATCACTGTTTTCACTCTTTTACTTTGCTTTTGTCATTTTAAAGTATTTGTTAACCCCTTATTAGTAGGAAATAATACATTGTGTGTTTGACTTCATAGAACTGCCTTAAATTGTGATGTGAATTCATGACTGCAGGATTAATGCTTAAAAGTGTTGAAATTTATGCCCACAGAGAAGAGCAAAAGCAAAATTTCTAGCTGATCTAAAATTGATACATGCGCATGTAGCTTTATACGAAAACCAAACTTTGCATTTGCTTGTTAGATATGGGCAACTTTTTAGCCCACAGAGTCGTCTCTGACTATGATTGCTGAAAACATAATTTCCCCATATTTTAAGACACAAATCCTGAGATTTCAAATCCCAGAATTCTGAGTAATGGCCATGCTGGCTGGGGAATTCTGGCAGCTGACATCCATATATCTGCCGGGAACCAAGTGGGAGAAGATTTGCTAGAATAGGTAAAACAATAAAACAACACACAATCCACAACTCTCTCCCCCCCACCCCCAGAAGTAAGAAAAATGAGAAACCGAAACCTGTCTACATGTTTTAGCTTACTTTGCATCATCTTTTCGCTCAATACAGTCCTCAAGTACATACAAACAATACAGGTAGTCCTTGACTTATGACCATAATTGAGCCCAAAGTTTACGTTGCTAAGCAAGACATTTAAGTGATTTTGCCCCATTTTATAACCTTTCTTGCCACAGTTGTTAAGTGAATCCCTGCAGTTGTTAAATTACTAACACAGTTGTTAAGTGAATCTGGTTTCCCCACTGACTTTGCTTGTTATTTATGCCACTGTCATAAATACAAGTCAGTTGCCAAGCATTTTAATTTTGATCACATGATGATAGAGATGTTGCAATGTTTGTAAGTGTGAAAAACAGTCGTAAGTTACTTTTTTCAGTGCTGTTGTAACTTTGAACGGTCACTAAATCAACTATTGTAAGTTGAGGACTCCATGTATTAAATGCGGGCCTTAGTCAATAAAGACTACTTATCCCAACTGTAATTTTTAGGGGAAACAATGGAGGTCTTTCTAAAGCAGCTTCCCCCAAAATAATAGTCTTGCCTCCCAGGCCGCTGGATGCAAATGTTAGGAATTATAGTTCAGTTCAGAGCAAGACAGCTTCAAGTTGCAGAGGCTTGCTTTAAACATTGGGGTTATGTCCCGGTGTATCTCAACTCTTCTGACAAATAATCAGGGAAGGAAACCTCCAACTGGCTATACAAATGCAGCAGCTGTGTTGCAAGGAACCTCCCCCCCCCTACAAAAAAAAAAATCACCACACACCATCAATCCAACCCCAAAAAAACTATTAGCTGCTGGCAGAAAGCCAGCAATCCATTAATGACAGCCTGGTATCTCTTCAGGAATGCAAAATGTTTAACTGAATAAACATTAAAGCAGGAAGCATTTGACTTCTGTCACCAGGCAGAAACGTCAGTGTGATCCTGCCTGGAAAGAGCTCTGAAGTGGGCACTGCAATTTTGTGAAGCTGATAAAAGAGCTATTTGGTACCAGGAGAAGCTGGTGAGATGTCCTAGCTCTGTCTCACAGAGCGTGATGTATGAGGTATGATACTTTTATTGGATCAAGTCAATGGTGATACATAAAAGGGAGCAGAAAGAAGGATAATGGCAGAGAATTCACCAGAGATAATATTTCAGAATTAAACACAAAATTCCTGTATACCTTCTGGAGGAGCACAGGGAGGAAGCAAAAAAAAAAAAAAAACCCTACACAAAACTATTCCCTCTGTATAAAAAACAATACAAAAAGACTGCACTCAGAGCTGTGTCAAGAATCTTTTGGTTGACTGCATTACATGATCTTTTAATTATAATCACTTAACCAAATGATTATATCTGAATAAATGTTTCTGAAATCATAAAGACTGATTTAAATCTTCCAATTAAAATGTACCACTAAGTATACAGAGCATTTTGTGTCAGGGCAAACTTACACAGAAGTACATCCTCACATATTGAGAAAGTTGGTAAAAATATTTTTAAGCAGGTATTTGGGGATTAAGAAAGTGATAATTAGATATTTAGGATATTTACTATAGATGACACTATTATATATTATGATGTTATGGAAATTAAAATGGCATTTATTACTGTAGCATATCATGTTATCTATTACATTACATATTCCACTCTTTTGCCACTGAGGATCACTCGAGGTTGCATAAATTTACCTGTAATAAATAAAATAAATACTAAATTTAGAACTTATCTATTGATCAATGGACATGTGAATTAATTGATTAAAGACCAATTAAAGGCTAAAGCTATAATGTTTCTTTGGAAGAAATTATTCCATAAGTTTTGCTCAAATTTTGCCCTTCCAATATATTATATCCAAGTAGAATTAATCTTGAAAATATTAATAGGAAAATATTATCACAGCAAAGATGTGCAACGAATTTATCCTAAACTTTATCAAATATTTATGAATAGAGGACTCTGCTGCCATCCGAAAAATAAGTTATTTGAGTAGTACAAGCTACTAGAGGCCACTAACTAAATTCACAACTTATATTAAACTACTGTTAGTTGAACAAGTTACAACTGGATGGGTCACTATCTTAAGGTAAACGTCATAAATTACAGTATAATAGATGGATTGAGACAACACATTAATCCAAATACATATAAAATCTCAATTGTGACTTAATACAATCTGTCAACAAAAACCAAGGTGTTATCAGTTAAAAAGAAATTGAAATACAGTCATTTGGAGTATCTATTTTCAGTTAACTTGTCAGCATCAGTAATAATGGACTAAATCATTCCCTTAGATTTTAAAGCTTAGAGACAGAATCCTGTATAATAACGATACTGATAGATCACTCAAATCTAAGAGAATTTTACTTAGAAAGGAAAAGAAAAAAAAAGAAAAGAAACATTTTTATCGCACATTCAAATACTGAGTTCAGCAGAAATCAACTAAAGTATCTTTCATGCAGAATTCATGTTTGCATTTTTACAGTTTAATTCTCTTTTAATTTCTTTAGAGTTCAGCAATTCTAAAGCAGTGGGTGGACTTTTAAGTATGTTTTTAAAAAAATCTGTTCTGATCTTTTACCTCATTTTTCAAATTTGGGGAACATATTGAAAAAGAGAAATAATTTTCTGAAAATACATTGAATTATCAATCACCAAGACCAGAGAGAGTGTTTTGTTCTACCCAGACTGACCTGTACCGTTTTAAAATTTCACACAACTGAAATGGCAGTGACTTTTCTTTTATCACTGGACACAGGATTAAAAATCAATTTCCCATTTAATGGCACCCTAACTGGGAGCAACGTTTCCAAGTCATCTGTCTTTATGTGAGAGTGAAAAGAAAGGAATGGAAAAAGGGTTTCTGTAAAACGTACTAGAATCTTTTCAGTTTCTTACATTCAGGAAGCATAGCTCACTCAGTCTATATTTGCCAAAGTAAGGACTAGAAGCTTGCTTTTAAAAAATCAAATCAAAAAGTCAACACAGCTGTTTAAAATGTTATTTCCAATAAACCTTGCATCAAAGGGGTTTCCTGTTATGCAATTAATATGGATAGTGTTTATGTGAGGATGAAAGCTTCTCAAAAATTCATTCTGTTGCCTTGCTTTCACTGCACTACATGGCATTCTGTCACACCCATAGAGACATGTCAAAGATCATACAGTGTGGAGCCACCTGTCTCTTCCCTCAGGTTACACAGATATTTCTGAAACCATTGCTTTTGACTGCCCTAAAAGAGAGAATCTCTTTGATTTGGAGAAAAGAGAACGGGTGGACAATTATGTTCTGCATGCTGTGTCAAGCTAGGTCAGATAATAGCCCTTCTGGTATTTTTGAAAACCTCCTAGTTCAATACGCTGCTCCATCTCTTCGGCCAACCTCAGGAAATAATACTCTGTTATCCACTTCTTTAAAACCTCAAATGAAACCATCTCAGTTTTCAAGAATTTTGGATAGTATTTCATTTCTGAATATAGCTTAGTAATTCCAGAAGTATTCAATCTGCGGGCGCAAGTATAGTAAGATAGTAGAGTTGCTTTCCTGGAATAGCTGAGGATTTTTCTGCAAATTTTCATCAAGGAAGATATGATTTTCATCCTTATGCAGAAAGAAATTTTCTTCATTTCTGAAAATAATTCAACAGCACATATTACTGAAACATTGCAATGCATAATAATTCTAGGGTAAATTAAACCTTCTCTTTCTTGGAATCTTGGCACTCAGAATGAATGCATTAATATGACTGGCAAGTAAAGTGGTTTGTCTACATCATTTCCTCGCAGAGCCTGGCCAAACGATTTGGCTGCCTGAGAAGGAACAACCATAGCAGTCTAGCTCCCTCCAGTCCATCCAACCCCTTCCTCCCACCCTGAAGAACATACATAATGTTCAAAGCTGAGCAAATAATTCTGGCATGATGAGGCAGAAGATTCCAATTTTTTTTCTCCCTGAAAGTAAACATATGTCAGCAGTAATTGTAATAACAATAAATTAAGTAACTACAGCATGACACCACTCTTACCTAATGGTAGGGCCAGCCTCATAGGTATTGTCAACCGTCCCATCTTGGTCAGTTAGGAAAGAAAGACTCCTGGCTCATGATTAGCCAAAAGTATACTTTACTAAAGCCAGAGTGGGTACAGACAAGGCAAAGCTGGATCTGAGATTTTCGTGCACAAAAGATTAAATTAACTTTCCCTTGTTCCCGGCCAACCCTCTGGTTATCAGTCAATGTCCAATCAGGTGTCAATAAATTGTTTAAGAAACAGTCCCTGTCTTCATGTGCTTGCTGGCTCCGCATTCTTTTGGTGTGACCTTGAGACAGCTGGTGTTTCTCATAGGATGGTGCTTCTTGGTTTTGATTCCTCTGCATTCCCTCCCTGATCCCTCCCCCCACTGCTGCCTCCCCCCATTACTAATGTCAGGCTGTCAGCTTGTGATGTGTAGCTTAGCAGAACAGCAGCCATGACAGATATGCTTTATGCATACTGAAAGCTGTGCTCTTTAGTGAGTTTTATTTTAATAAAATGCACAGGAAGATTTCATCTATGTTCTTTCTATCTGAAACACTACAAGCTCCTCAATAGAGCTCAGGCATACCTCATAATATATAAGAAAGGAAAAGTCCTTAGATTCAGTACAAGAATTACTGTATGCTGTCATCTTCTTAGAGAAGCCCATCTATAGGATCAGAAGATAGCTAAGAATCTATAATCTCCATCTCATTAGAAATCTGTATAAGAGGCAAAGAGTAGCCCTGCTGAGCTTTGAATGGTCTATTCTAGATTGAGATTACAGAAATGTGATGTTAAATCCTTTTTCCAGCTGGTGACTTAAATCCAAATTATCTACCCAAATGGAGAATTTAGATAAGATAATTTCTGGTTATACTATACAGTATATTCCATTTCATTTAATCTTGGAAGGCATTTTAAATCCATTTTAAAAAACCTATACTAACTTCTCATCTACCTCTATTGTAACAACCAAATTATTTGGTTTCAGCCTCCAAGGTGCCAAGTAGAACATTATGAATACCACATGCATTTGTTATATCTTATGCATGTCAGTGCATACTGACTCATAGGCTCATATCTCAGCGTCCAGAATCAACAGCTGAATGTTTTCTAGGTGTGCCTCCAACATTACATTTGGTTTCAATGGAACATGATCCTTAAATTTTAGAAATAATTCGAACCTCACACCATCTTATTACTTTATCAGAATATTAACAGAGGGAACTGCTTTTCAAATCAAAAGCAGACGTCCAACTTAGAGATAGGCAGAAAAATAAAATTGCTTTTGAATCATTCTATAATCCTAGCCTGTTTATCATACAAAAGTCTAACTGCAAGGAGTGTGTCACTGCCTAAACAAAGGTCAATCTTATCTTGAGTGAGATAATTAAGCAGCACCATCTCTCCTCTCCCTTATGTGTCTTTTAGAAGTTTAGAGCTTGGCAACTTTTGCTTCATTATCTAATTGCACAAGATGTAATCAAGTGTGTGCATGTGTATTCCAGACGAATTGCGAAAAATTAGATCAAATACAGAATAAGGCCCTTGTTTCTGTGTCCTTTAAGGCAATTGCCATTGTAACTCTTTTCACTGTGCCAATACATTGAAATGAGGGTAGTTTGCATACACTGAATCTAAAAAACAAAACAAACTTCTAAACAATCATGGGATGAGATTTCTTCCCTTGTCTTTGTTATTACCAAAACTAGGAGTCTGCAAGGGATTTTTTTTAGGGGGAAAAACCTATATCCAGGAAAAATAAGCAAAGTAAAACTCATTTCAAAATTGCACATGCATGATATATATCATAAAACATTGCCTTTCTTGCTACGAAACATGGTTAACTTAGCACAAAACTTAATTTATTGAATGGATACTTGAGGCCACACATCCTATCTTGATATACCTTCATAAATACCTCAGGGTTTAAGTAGCAAATTTAGCAGAAGTGTAGACAAAGATGAGTTGGTATTAGAAATTGGCCATATCTAAAAGAGGAGGAAAATAAATGACTTTGGCTCCTGGAAAATCTAGATTGGAAATTATTGGTCAAAAGAGATTATCAGGATTCTTTAGGATTAGTAAATTAAGGACAATAGCAATGTTTCCTTCAAAATGAAATATTTTACAGCAATTCTCTCAAGAATATCCAAACACTTTGTATTATGATTAGCAATACATTTCCTATAGAACACAGGTAAGCAATCTGTAGCTTTCAAGTCCTTCCCACAGCCCTCCAAACATCCTAAAACTTGTTTTTCAATGCTCAAGTCTTGCTCCCTCTTCTGGTAGTGAGGAAATATAAATGAATATTGTATAGAGATTTCATTTTTCAGTTTGAGTATATTCCAGAAGTTGGATGGAAAATCTAAGAGAAAGTGTACTGATCAGAAAGTCAGAGGTGACAATCTCATTTCAGAATTCTTACATTCAGTATAAACTTAATATTTTTTTTACAAAATGTTCTATACACATAGAGACATTACTTGGTTTCCTTAATACAAAACCTGGAAGCCATTTCTAGTTTTTTTCATTTAGCCTTAACATAAGATCCTAGAAGAATTAATTTTTACCTTGGCATTTCTTTTTTGTCCAGCTTGGTAAATTGATATGTTTCTTTTCTTTAAAAGAAAAAAAAGACACAATCCAACAAATGTAAAGCCTTATAGGCAAGTTTACTTTCTTGATTAAAATATTTATTTTTACCATAGGAATCAGATGGCCTTAAAAATATTTAATTTTGACTGGATAGTAACACATCTTTGCATTAAGGCCCAGCACCTAAGCCTATGACCGTTTCTTGTTAGCATATGGCAACTATCCCCAGTCTGGGTACGCTGTAGTTAAGTTTGATTTCAGGTTCCACAATATACTGCTGACAGGAGCCTCCCTCATCTGGAAAGTGCTCGAGTTGGGGAATTCTGATATATGGGATCAGTATTTAGCTCTGGGCATGGATAGTTTGTTCTAGCTACCATCATTGACTTGGGTTGATTCATGTTGTGCTACATAAGCTGCTTTATATTGTCATATCAGGAAGTTGATTCATCTAGCCTACCACTGCTTGCTATAATTGGAAAAAGATCTTCCACACAATTTTAGCAAGTGCTGCTGAAGACAATATGAAAAAAAGTCTGGGATTGATATTGGAACATTATACAATACTATGTCTTTGTGGAATGGTCTTTTACCTATGCACATACAACATACAGAATATTTTATGCATTCTTATACTAGAAACTTTGTCCTCAAGAATCATTTATTACAGAAATAATGTAAACGAACAGGTTAATCCTATGACCTACTTCTGCATAGATACAAAAAGAAGGTGGTTAAATTTGCTATTAATTTATCAGAACTTAAGTTTCAAGCACATTTTTAAACTGCCAAGAAAGTCAACATAGAAGTTCTTGTTGCAATCAGCTCTGAGGTATTTTTCGTCCTGGATTTCCACATTTGCACCATACACTAATACGAAAATCAGATCAACGTCCTAAAAAGCTAATAGAGGGAAATATATTTTGCGAAGGTATTAAAATGTCTTCAGAGGAAGTGAGGACACAGAATGCATCAATAGAGAATAATGGCAAGGATTTCCTGGGAATAAATGGAATACATTTATTGTTCTCTGATCCAAGCATATGAATACACATTGCTCACTACTATTCTTTTCCAAGAGGTGCATTGCCAAGCATCTATTCTTGTTGCAAGAAAAGAATGATGCTCTAATTCTTATAGTCCTATGAACTACATCTTACCACTTTTAATTTCTTCTACCTACTAGATATATTAAAGATGCCTAGATGCCACTCGTGCAAATAAGATTCACTTACTTACTTACTTGTATCCCACCTTTATTATTTTTACAAACAACTCAAGTGGGAAACATCTCCAACAGATCTTCTTCCTCCTTTTTTCCCCACAACAGCAACAAACCTGTGAGAAGGGCTGGGCTGAGAGAGAAAGACTGGGCAAAAATCACCCAACTGGATTTCAAGGCGAAGGTGGGACTTGAATTCGTGGTCTCCTGCTTTGTAGCCTTAACCTATTCTAAATTCACAGGAGATAGACAATTTTAGCCATTCTCACAGTGTACCCCCATCAACACACATGCAAGCTTTGCTGTGAGTCAGTGCTAACCCAACTCCAGGGATTCTCTACTTGGTTAAATAAACACATTTCTTCAAATGTCTACTCCAAAGAGAAGTATTCTATGGCTTACAAACTTCCCCTTTGCACAATTCCTCCATTGTACAAAGTCTCCAAGATTGTGGCACTTAAATTTGCTTGTTGCCAAATCAACATAGCTCTATTACAGAAGCTTCCTCCACAAATTATTTAAAAAGCCAACATTTCTGTCTCCTCTTGCCAAGGATGTCACAAGCTGTACTATGATGAGGGAATGGCCTTGAGGAACAGGAGGAAGATTCTCTATCAAGTCAATAATCAGGTAAAAAAAGCCTGAGCCATGGCCAAGAATGTAAATGTCTCAGATAAGCTCTTACCTAGTATACAGTAAGGGAGGATAAAGGGAGATAGGAGGAAGCATGCTCAAACTTGGAAGTTTCTGTTTCTATAGCTTTGTAATAAAAGTAGCACTGATCTACATGGCATTAGTTTTCTAGTTTGGCCTACTTTAATGGTTGACCCAAACTCCCCTTTCCATTATCAAGACACTGAAAACATGGGGGGAGGGCATTGTGGGATACTGCCTCATTTCAAAGATGCCCACTTTATTTTGGCACAACCTTTATGTATAAGAGTTCCATGTTCCAGTACAGGACTATACAATCCAGGCACCTGTGTTTCAAAAATGAGCACTTGTTCATTTTCACAAAATATCACTGCCATAGGAAACCAACCCTGAAACAGTATTGGGTACCAATACTGTTTACAACTTTTCTTTCCCATAAAATATTTTTTTTGTCACAAATCTAGGTCTAACACATCTTTATGTTTCTCTGAATAGCAGCATCTCTTAAATAGATCAAAGCAGTCTAAACTTATAAATGTTAACACTACTCTTAATAAAAGGCAAACCATAAGTATTTCAAAAGTTTTATAAAATACAGACAGATGTGTTTTGAGGAGTTGGTTGTTTCAAACTTGCTGAGAGTATTTTTAGAAATTATAGCCAACATTCTGGTAAAATAAATATATGTTATATTAACATATATTTATTCTGTTATATTAACTATAACAGGAAAAACAACGTTTTTATGCAAAAAGTTTAATAATACAGTCATAGTTTTAATACCATCCAGCAAAAGTATACTGTAAAAATGTTCTAGGTATAAACTGATCTTGGAGGACATTAGACAGCAATCCCATCCATTCTAACTCAGAAATAAGCTCTAACTATTTAATGGCATTTATTCCTGGGTAAGTGCGCAGAGGATTGCTGTGCTGTAAATATTTGAAATACAACCCAGCAGGATGTCCTGCTCAGGGCATCACTGAAATGAATGGGAACCAGGCCTGATTGGTGAGTCTTTCCAGAAGATCAAGCCCTCGCAACATAGTGAGGTAGACAGTAGAAACAAAGAATTCTTCATTAGCACATAATTTTAAATCTTGCAGGAACATTTTTGAGTGGACAAAATGGTATCATTACAGACATACAAATGAAACATTTGATTAATGCTTAAATCTGTACAGCTCAAATATATTTAAAAAATATTAGACACTTGAGTGCATATAATGCTCTGGGCATTAAGGGAAGGGGGAAATGTACATTGCTCACCTCCATTTTTGTACTTTGCAGTCTGTTTTAAATAAATATTTACAGCTTCAATATGAACAACACTGTATCCAAACCAAAGTGTGCACTTTCTTTTAAATTATCGCTCCTGATCAAGGCTCTCCTTTATTAGCACTTTATATTATTTATCTATTAATTTATACACTAATACTTCTTTCCTCCACTCTCCCCACCCTTCTGAAGTTCTATGAAATCCTGAATCCCCAAGAGAAGGAAATGCCTAAGGAATCTCAGGAATACTTCTAAGTCTTAAGTGCAGAGCCTTATTTGTGGAGCAGTGTTTGACTATTGTCTCCCTCAGCATCACATCTGCATTGACTATAAAACACCACTGCAGCTGGCCAACCTGCCTACCTGCCCTTCCTGGAACTTTTGAATTTTTAACATTTTGAAATTAAGGAGCTCTTTCACTCTCTCTACACCTTCCTAGTGTGTCCCCCCTGTAGCTCTTTTCACAGCTTCTAATTAATAGATTTAAAAGATCAGCCACCGAACTAATAATTATAGAGTAGGACTGATTTTTATTTATGTATTTATTTAGAGGAAGAAGGAATTATTTAATCTATTTTAGGATGGAAATATTTGTAAGGGAAACACAAAAGTAATTCTGGATTCAAAGACTGTCAAACTAAACGTTCTCTGCACTTGCTTTCCCTAATGCCTTCTCTTAAGAGAGAACCTGGAAGAAAATGCCAGGATTACATTCTTGGAACAGAATCCTGCATTGGAAATGGTGCAGTTTGACTTCGTTGCCTTCAAGTCGGAAATTAGAAGCCATCGATTGCCGTTTCAACACAGCTTGTCCGCACAAGCTGTGAACGACACGGGAGCAGGGAGAAAAAGTAAAAGAAGTCCGTTTTAAAACCTGAATGTAAAGCCCAAGTTCTGCCAACGAGAGGAGTGCAATAGGCTAGCGCCAGTTACGAAAGTAACTGACGACGCGTGTCTCTGCCTGCCTCCCACAATTCAATTTCTGACACACACATCCCTCACGTTGCCTCTTTTAAGAGACTTGGGTAACCTCCCTGATTCTCCTTTTTTATTTTCTTCCAGGAAGTACAAGGACATATACTACAAGGAAAGGGCAGGGAATTCTCCCATAAAACCTTGTGTTTCCGGATTCAAAAAACAAGGCTTAATTTCTGCAAGATGGGTCATTACTCGTTTGGGTAGTTCCAGCTTCCAATCGAGGAGAGACATCAATCATTCAGCCTTCATTCTCCCCACAGCAACTTTTTCCACGTGTTTTCTGAGCAAAATCTCCCATTCTACCTACGGCTTTGCCTGGACGCGGAAACATTGAGGCTGTTCCCAAAACGGCGTCAGGTACTTTCTCTCTCCCGGCTCTTTAAGAGCAGGAACTTGAACCCCTTAAGCAGACATTGCGCAGGCGCAGTCCGGGCAGCCCATTCTTCCCTCCCTAGCGCAGAGCGAGGGCTCGCACGTGGCACACTTCCTTCTGCTTTCCCTCGCGTGTCTCTCGCGCGCCTTCGCTCTCCGCCGGAGAAAGTGCCCGATGCTTCTCTCGTCCGCCCTTCCGCTCCAGGGGCAGCCGGGGACGGAGGCGCGCCGCTACCTGCATCCGCAGGACTCGACCACCATGTCCTCGTACTGTTTATACACGACGTTGTTTCCCGCGTCCGTGTAGAGGATGCTGATGGGCGTCAGCTTGGCCGGCACACAGCAGCTGGGCGGCGTGGCGCCCGGGTCCATGGAGTTCATGAGGGTCTGGATGATGGCGTGGTTCGTGGGCTCCAGGTGCGAGCGCAGCGGGAAGTCGCACACGCCCTCGCAGTGGTAAGCCTCGTACTCGAGCGGGGCGATGATCCAGTCGTCCCAGCCCAGATCCTTGAAGTTCACGTGCAACGCCTTCTTGGTGCACCGGAGCCGCGCCTTCTTTCCGTGCCGCTTCCCATGCCGGTTGTTATACGCGGCGCGCTTCATCCGGCGGGCCTGAAAGCGCAGCTGGACGGGGCCCGGCGCTTCCCAGGGTAGCGCGGGCGCGTTTTGCGGCAGGGGCCGGACTCCCAGCTCCTGACGCAACTCCGCAAAGAGGTTCTTCCGCCTAGACTTGCTGAAGACCACCAGCAGCGCCTTCTCCTGCTGCGCCCGGGCGCCTCGCCCCAGGCCTAGGGGGCGCAGGTCCAGCAGCTGCGGAGAGGGGTGGGCCCGAATTCCCCCGACGGCCCGCAGCTCCAGGCAAAGTTGCTGTCGCTTCTTCCAGGCCCCGCGAAGGGGCTGTAAAGCTTGCCCCACATCAAATACCTCCCAGTCGCCACCGGGCCGGGCAGGCGCCGCCTCCTGCAAGTCCAGAGTCCTGGAGTCCAAACGGCGGCCCGAAAGGCAGGGCGAGACCTGCAGACGGGCCAAGCCTGTCTGAGCCTTGGAGAAGGGATCGCCGGGGGCTTTGCGAAAGAGACGGAGCTCGGCCCCCACCAGCTCCTCTTTGTCTGAGAGAGTCGATACATCAAACAAATATTTTTGTCTCCTTAAAGCGGTGGGCGAAAGATCGTCTGCAAGATAAAAAGGCATAATTGCAGTCAGTTTCTCCTCTTAAAGGAGAACATAAACGGCCTAGGGGAGGGAGGGGAAGCCTTGTCCAGGTGTGGTGGACCTTTTCTGGTCCCCTTGTGCAAGAGGGGACAAGGAAGGGTCGCAAGAAATTGAGGGCTCTTTCCCAGCAGAGCTCCCAGGGAGCCTATCAAAATCCATGGGATTTCCTAGAATATAGTAGCAAACAACCCACAGGTTTCCAAATGGAGGGGTTTATACCTAATAACTGGTGCCTTTTTTGTGCAAAACACAAAATACGTTGATGCTGCACTCATTTGGCTCTAAAAGTTTATTTGACATTACTGCTTTTGCATACAAGCCAGCTAGAATGTTGGAGACTTTCAACCTGTTTACGTTTGCTGTTCAAATTGGATTACTGTATATTTTTACAACTTCCAGGCAGATAGGATATTAAGGGATGAATCCATTTGTTAATTGTAGTGTGTTTCCGATGTAAAGCACCGCTTTCCCAAATCTTTCCATAAATTGGAATAATGGAGAGTCAAAAGAAACTTCATTGCTTAAAAATCATATTTCCTATTTGTGGTTTACGGGAAGGTACAGTAATCACATTGGAATTATTTTTTAAAAATTGCTTTAAAACAGCGGTATGCAAAAGGCAAGCTATGAAAAGCAAATCAGGTCACCTCTATTTTTCTACTTACCAATACAAAGCTTTATAAGTTGGCAAATATACAGAATTTCTCCCTTTCTCCGGGTTTTTCCTCAAGAGCTAGTAAAACTTGCATGCCTTTTGGTAGTAATATCCCCAACAAATATTGCAACCAAGAGATGCAGCTGCAGTAGTCCTGATCATTTATTGATTACAAGGGCCACCAGTAATATTCCTAGTCAATATATATATTTAAATTAAAAGGTCTGGATCAGAGGACTTGGAAAAATGACAGTAAAGTATCAAAAAGATGCTTATGATGGGAACCAAGATATCTTCAGATAACACTAAAAAGAGAAAGATTGGTTTGACACACTGTGCTAATCTGTCATTTATTTTCCTTGGTTCTGACTTTGCAAATGTGAACCCAAACGACATTGGCTTCATCAGCAAACTGACTTTAATGCCATGTACAAATTCAAGCAAACTGCCAGTAACAAATATGTTGGTCACCTAATAGTGCTTCTTGTTTAAAAACATGGTAGGAATAATAATTCTCCTCTTAAGGATAGAAAAGTGTTCTGAGGGTCATTTCTTTGGCTTGTGGATTTTATCCATCCCTGCAATTTGATGCTTTGTTTTGAATTCCACAATGTGCACCTTTGTAATAGGCCTTGAAGCCTCTCCTAAGACAGTGTGTGCTTTACATGCTTGATGCTATGTCTTTTATTAAGAAATAGACTCTGCTTGTAAGTATTTGCAGACTAGACTTTTAGCTGACTTACTGATCCATCAGTACATAATTAGATGGGACAATGGCAGCTTCAGTGGCATTGAGGACTGTTACATTGTGCTGAACAAAGGGCTACTTTACCAACACTGAGGCAAGGCAGACCAGCTAAGGGAAAGGTATTACCTTTAAGTTGTTGGAGTGATTAAATCTGTCATGTCTATTAGGCAAGGAGATACCTAATGGTTGGATGCCAATGTCATCCTTTTAATCCTTGACAGTGGTTGATGGGGTGTTTTAAATGTCTTAGAAAATGTCTTGCATGTGGTTGTTTAACAGACAAGTTGACAAATGCCCAGGTTATGCTAGTGCATAGTGGCAGTGCAGCGTTTGTGACCCTGTGAGTATCTTATCAAATTACATGGGGCTTACTTCCAACTGGTGCAAAGAGCTTTGCAGTCTTTCTTTGTAATCCACTGTGAATTCTAGCGGGAATTACCCCATGGAAACTTGAGGACCATATTTTTTAGTAGGGCAAAGGTAGATATTGATTGCCAGTTCTTTTCTAAGACATTTTGATTGCAACTCTGTACTTGTTACCCTGCAAATGTACCTTGGAATAAATACACTGAGATGTGTAGTATTCTTAGATTGATGTTTTGTGATTCCTCCAAGATAGTTTTACCATGTTATTCTCAGAAGAACCCTGAAAAGTAACTGGGCCCAAACTTCAAAATAATGTTCATATTGTGATCTCAGTGCCAGTCCTGGACTGCTTCTTTTTAATACTGGCTTTCTTTATATATACAGTGACCGTACATCCTTTCTTACAAAGGACGGACCATTATTTCAGAAGACTGTCAGATTTATTTTTTTTTAAATTCACTTTCCCCCTTTATTTTGATCATTTAACTTTTACTGTATAAATAGTACCACTTCATGCAGAGTATTTTACATTTATGTGAAAAATACAAAAATTGAATTTCCTTTAAAAAATTTACATATACTGTTTGATTTTAGATATTTTTTTTTTATTAAAATAGCATTTTTGAACAATTATTTTTTGGTTTTGCTCTTGAATTGTCTTCGTAAAGCAAAGTTATTTTTTTAATCCTTATAATCCTTTAATCCTTATGTTTCAGACTTGTCCCCTTTTCTGGTTTTTCCAACAAAATGTAGTCACCGCACTTATTATATATAGTATGATGCTGAAATGAGTAGGGATTGCTCAGTCCAGATTGCTGGATACCTATTTCACTGTGTGAATATGAGATTATGGCTAAATTATATTTGAAATCGATAACTGCATTTAAACTGTATTAAAAATATAAATACAAGAAAAAAATTAAATGAAGTTTAGAATGCAGTTATGGTTTTAAATATTGTCAGAAAACACCATTGATCTCAGTGAAGCCGATTCCTGAATAAACATGTATCCAGGATTCTTAATGGGTTCTATTAAATCCTCAATACCGCCATTGTGGTAACAGAGGAATTAGTGCATGAAATATTGATGTCTCTTCAAGTATGAGCACCACATTTCTTATATAAAATTATCATCCAGACTAGACCACTTAAGTTTAATGCTGGGCAGGGAAACTCCTTTGCATTTCTTTGTATCCTCACGATGAAAGACAGTTAGCTTTAGACATTCTTTCCAAGGACAAGAGTATTTTTTAAAAAATGTTCATAGATGGCCAAGAAAATTATGTTCCTTTACATAGTCTTCTCTACAGCTGTCTGCAGTTTCCCTAGCTTCTCACACTTCAATTCATTTCCAAGGAATGGCATGAATAAGCTCTTCCCCTGACTTAGAAGCATGGAAGTTTCAGATTTACAAAGAGATACATAACAAGTAACACCAGTAATAGCACCTCTTGTCACCTTTAGTATTATAAAATACTATTAAATACTATTAAAACATACTACCAAAGGAGAATTTTATTTTGGATACTGAGTGGTGTCATATTTGCAAAGTAAGTTTTAGTCTGTGTAAACTAGAAGAAGACAGACAGAATCCTGCAGAATTTCTTACCTAATCCTTTTTTAAGTATTCCATACTCTGTAAAGAGCTCAAGATAATGTCATCACCAGGTTTTAGCTTAACAAAATTAAGGTGTTAGGTTAATATTTTCCCAGTCTTTGCAACTTTCAGATGTGTGGGCCAACTCACAGAATTCCCCAGCCAGCCAGCACAATTGTTACTGAGAATTCTGGGAGTAGAAGTTCACACATCTGGAAATTGCCAAAGCTGAGTAACTCTTCTCAGTTGAGAGAGTGATTGGCCCAAAGCCGTCCAATAAGAACCCATTTATTCCTGTTCTAGTTTGCTAGCTCATCCCTTTTCCAAACTAAGGCTCTCCAGATGTGTTGGATTGCAACTCCCATTATCCCTGGCACTTAATATAGATTAATATAGACTCCCCCCCCCCTTGCTGCTATTGAATCTAAGCTAATGCTTGAAAGTGAGGTTAAGAAATTAAAAGATAAAAGTTCTTGTTTTCATAATCCTGCCCTGCAAAGGAAGGAAGCCCATGACTGTTGGGCATGCGCCTTCTGCTCAGTTGCTAAAATATCTATCAGCCTGCCAGAAAGAAATGGGTAGCAGCCTTATCTGTTAGCCAGCTTGAAGCAAATAACCTCTAATCCTGAGAGGGCGGGTTTGGTTTTGAAAAAGAGAATAGATGGCAAATATCAGTCAGAGTTCCACCAAATGAAAAAGTGCAAGCTACATATACAAAGATCTGGAAGTAGTTTTGCACATGCTAAGAATTATTAGCACACTTCATTGATAGATACAGACACATCTTCCTCATCTTTCTAACAGAAATAGAAGATTAGGGCAACATTCTCCAAATTAGCACCTTGCAGATGGAATTCTGACTATAAAACCCATGATTCCAAATCAGCATAGCTGGAAGACAAACTCTTTCACCCATTAATACTTCAGCCTCAAGGACAAACTGAGTCAGACTAAATGTTCTCCTAGTTGAGTATTCTCATTGCAGATCAAGTGAAGCAGAAAGACCCCAGAGAGGTGTCTGAAGATGCCAGGGCAGAATTTAAGGCTTCTGCCTAAACAGAATTCCTTCGCTAAACAAAACCACTTTCTTCTGAAATCAGAGGCCCTTACAAGCAATTTTAGGGACCTTTGCCTTTGACTCCTGAACACGTTTCTTATGAGCCAGATTTCAGTATGAAATCTGATCTTACATCTGATCAAATGGGAGTAAGACCCACTGAAAGCAATTCCTTTTACTTTTGATTGATTTGTGTGGCACAAATTCAGTCATTGGAAACAGTTTATAAGAATTAGCTGTTACTTGTGAGTTTCCAAGACCATCAGGAAGACCTGCCTTTGGAAACAGGAGACTGTGCTTGATATTGTCTATGGCTTTTGGGTAAACAACCATATAATCGCCCTACCTTGCAGGGAGATTATCACATTGTTAAGAGTAATCTAGCAGAATATTACTGGTGGTAGATATTGGGATAATTAGAGGAAGTGGTGGAGAGGATTGGAAGGAAGGGACCCACCTAAAACAAGGGGGAATTTCCTAACTGAGAACTATTAAGCGAAAGAACAGGCTGCCTCCTGAAACTGTGGGTGCTTCATCACTCGATATTTTGAAGAAGAAAAGATTGGATAGTCATTTTTGTGAGATGATATGAGAATTCTGAGGAAGACGTTTGACTACAGGATCCCCAAGATCTCTTCCCATTGTATGATTCTTATTTCTGAAGTCCCAATGAATGCAGTGGGATTTTCTCTCATACAGATGTGCAATCTCTCCATAAGCACAAAGATTTCAGTTTGCATAGGATTTCTACAAAATATTTCATTCAATACTTGCCAACTATTGTTCTTCTTATCAGGGCTGACTCCTCCTTTCCCCCAGCATGCTGACATCCATTTTACTTCCCTTGTCTCCTCTTTGAAAATTGAACCTTGTATTGACTCCGCATTAACCTGAAACATTTGGTCTAAATCATCTAAATCCTAGCAGAACCTTTGTTTTCTATCAGATATGAATCTAATAGTTGATTTGATAATTAATATTTTTGTGAAACCATGCAAGTATGGCTAGGGAATAAATGTGATTGTGTGCAGTGGTCTTTGGGCAGTATGTATGTATGTATGTACGTACGTACGTACGTACGTATACGTTCGTACGTATGTATGTATGTATGTATGTATGTATTTCTCAAATTTCTACACTGCCCTTTTCACCTAAGAGACTCTGGAAGATTTACAAACAATGTATTAAGAAGAGACAGATAGTAATAGTTGTTACACAAATTGGAAAGTCTTACATGGCCTGGTTTTGAAGAATTAATAAACTGCTCACTGCATGTATCTAATTATCAAATTAAAACGCATAATATGTACAATTATGTAAGTGTAATATATGCTGGCTCTCTGATATTCAAAGCAGTCTGGTTTTGGTGCCTGTGAATGATGGATCTCATACACTACACACCTCTGATGGTTTGACAAAGATGGATTAATTCTGTATCTGTAACACCTGTAACAATTCAGTGCCTAACTATTCTGTCCCCATTAACATATGTGACAATATTTCATGCCTGACATTGGAGAATAACTCATCAGTATCCTGCTAGTATATATTAATCTCCCTCCGATGCTGTTACTCTTCTCCTGAGATGAAGTCACCTGTTGGCATGAAAACATGGACAAATCAGGATCTTACAACAAGAAATGACAGGACATTGCATCTATCCTGATGCCGTTTTACAGTTCTTTTTCAATTCCCATATGAACAGGAGACGCATTGGTATTTTTTCTTTGCTGCTCTGTTTTTATCTCTAAGTCTCTCAGATATCTCAACTTCACATCCTTCAAATGCATTCTTTAGGTCCCATTATCCCCAGACAGAGGTGGTGGGAGAGCGATGGGAGTTACAGTCTAAGATGCTTGGAAAGCAACAGCTGTTTATAAATGTGGTTCCAAATCACAGATGGTTATGTAATAACAGCAATAAACTTAATTGTCAGGTTGCCCATGCAATTCACCTTAGAGCAAACCTACTGGAAGGCCAGTTGTAGAAATGGATCAATAAATAATACCAAAATGATGGGGAGAACCCTAGAAAAAGAAGGTATTAGCCAAATCCCCAATTAGATCCAGGCCAAATTCTGAGTTGTGGAACTCTGACAGCCAAAGAGGTTAGAGAACATGACCACATTTCCCCACATGGAGAAGATACATTTGTGGCAACTCCCAGGAGCAGGTCATCTGATCTCACTTCCCAGAAAGGAGTGGTGTTTTGTGGATTTTGCACAGCTTGTAGTTGCAGTGAGACTGTGCCAGCTCAAGCAGGAAAAACTAGTTAAATTGAGAATGTGAAGAAATGGCACCAAACTGCTTAAATTTTTGGCTCAGAGCAAAATAAAGCTGCAGTCATGTGAAGGGTTGCCAGGACAATTTAATGCCAATGTAAACTGAAAATGAAGCAAAGTCCTAACTCTTGAATTGCCTTTGGTTGGCCTCATCTATCCTCATTAATTCATTCCTTAGATTGTTCCAAACAGAGCTTATGGAAGTTCAATGTTTTTAAAGCAGATTATAAAGGCCAAGACCATTGGCATCTGCAGTGAACCAAGATTATGTCAAAATGGTGACATGTAGGCAGGGTCCTGCCATTTTCTATCACTTTGCCCCACCCTGTGGCTGTCCAGGGTTGAGCCTATTTCAATTGTATCAGTAGTTAAGTAGCAGAGTGATTCAAACAACATAACTTTCACTAAAAAAACAACACTGCATTTTTTAGTCTGTATCAAATTCCAATAATGTTTGCATCCAGCTGGACTAATCTGAGTTTTGTTCTCTCATGTGCTAAGATTCATAGCTAAATCCATAAATGAAACAAGATGTTTGTTTAAAGACATAGAGCAAAAGCTTTGGTAATATTTTAATATTGTGCTGGTTTTTGACATAGTTTGCTCATAAGATGGATAAAGAGAAAGGGGAACACCAGTCTCTTAAAACTTTGGAAATGTGGTTCCTACCATATGGCCACATGACATGAGTAAAATAGCTCTATATTGGAAGACAGGGACTTTTGCTAGGCTTATTTCAAAAACCTGCTCATAAGTGACTCGCTTGTACATCTGAAGCTGTAATCTCATCACATTATCTCAGAATAAACCCCACCCAAAATAACAGAGGCTTTTTTGAATAAAGAAGTTGAGGAACAACACTGAAATGAATGCCAATATATATCACCAGAGAAAAATTCTATAATTGGACTGGATTATTGCGATTCTCAGAAGTTGGATTTAGATTTTCATAGATTTTGTATTTATAGAGGGACCAATGGCTCAGGCCTTAGACTTGGCCCCGGAGAGGAGAATCTAAATTTGGGTTCAATATTTGAAATGGTCCGATGGGTTTAAAATTTTCATTCAGGACAAGAAAAGCAATGAGTTAAAACAGGCTCACTGGAGCACTTTCAGTAATGTGGGAATCCCTTCAAGCTCCCCTTTTTTATTAAATTACTGCATTCAGTGGATAAATCTCATGTAGCCTTTTATTTATTTCCATTTATTCTCTGCCCTCCTGTTCAAACAAGCACTTAATGCAATGCAAACTTTTATAAATGTAAAATGCAAGCTAAAAATATGGATGCTTAAAAGCCTGGGGAAAATTGTGTTTGATTTTGTAAATGCCCAGACAGCCAAATAGCATGAGATGTGAACACTTGAACCCAATGCAGGAGAAATGTTCCTCCCCCTGATGCCTGATAATTGAGCCTCTAATGGAGGAATTGGGGTAGATCTTCAAACAGGTCTCTCCTGGAGAATGCATTGTCAGGATAGTTCATAACAAGGCTGCCTGTCCCTCAGTAAGACTTCTAGCACCCTACAACTTTACCGGTTAACACCAACGCTTTACTTTGTGATGAGGAAGCAGTACAGATTTCTTTTAAAAAAAAAAAAATAGAGACATCATATGATCCCAGTTAGTGACCAAACTGAAATATCTTGCATGAATTGCATTTTTTGAAAATGTATGTACATCATATAGAATTTGTGGAAACAGTAAAGATAATGGAGAAACAAAGTGAGATAGGGTACAAAAAGAATAAGAAGGTGAGGGAGGCATGATGGACATTCTGTTTCTGGTTTTCTTAAGGTCAGAAACTTAAAAGGGGCCTGGTTGAGACTGCAAATCCCAGAATTCTCAGCCAGAAAATCCCAGGGTTAGTAACTCTGGTACATGTAGTCCCAACACATCTGGAGGGCATCAACTTGAAAGCAGGCTGGCCTGGCCTCTGTTTTCACTCAGGCGAATTACTGTGATTATTCATACATGGATCTAAAGCTCAACCCTTGGCTGTAATACCATTGTGGCTCCTCCTTTACAAGTGGTCCCTGTTTGTGTGTGTGTGTGTGTGTGTGTGTGTGTGTGTGTGTGTGTGTAACAGAGATCTATACTCCTTTATTCCTAAATCCACTAAGGCGGAATTACATTCCATTTATTTCAGTTGACCCTGCTTGCAAGAAAGTAGCTTAAGGGCGGCTGGAAATACATATGATTTATTTGGTGGAATCCTAGTTAACATGTTAAAATGACATCATACCATAATTCTCGCCTTGGCGAGTCTCTCCCTCCCCACCCTGCCTTGCTCCCCGCTATACTCCCACCCTCCTTAGTTCAACTTCTTTGGATACCCTGGATTTTTCTGAAGTTATGAAACGCCTCATTCTGGTAAATTTAGAATGGCCTGCTGCCCACAGGGGAATCGAGGGATGCTGTTTCTTCTTCTTCACCCTTTATAGGTTTAGTCTGAAGTAATTCTTCCTGAATTTAGTGCAGCTCTTCCTACCTACCAGTTTTGTAACCTGATCCTACACAAGATTAAATCAGCAGTCAATCCCCAAATTCAACATTGTGACTGATTGATTGATGATTTAATATGTGCCATCAAGTTGAGGTTGACTTGTAGATAGACCTTCCCTGGGGTGATTTATCTCCAACCTGGCTCTTCAAATCTTCCAATAGTGCACCCATTTTTGCTGTAGTCAAGCCTAACCACCTTGCTTCTGGTTGTCCTTTTCTTCTCTTTCCTTCTACATTTCCCAGCATTCTCAGCCAGATCTTCACATGATGTGTCCAAAATAAGATACCTGAAGCTTCAAGTGATAACTCTGATTTGTTCTGTGATATATATTTTTTGTTTGTTAGTCATTGTATTGTATTGTATGGTATTCTCAGGAATCTTCTCTAATTCTAAGATTCAAAAGCATCAATACTTTCTATCCTACTTTTTCAAAGCCCAACTAAAGTTTCATACTGTCACAGAAAAAGCCAACGTTGCTTCCTTCTGAGTAAACATGCATACTCCTTAATTCTAAGAGTGAAGATACACAATTTCTATGCTTAAACAGAATATAATTTTATGCCAGCATTTTATTTTGCTACTCACCCACCATCGTGACCATCTTCCACCCAGAAATAACTGAGATACAAATCTAAAAACTAAGCAGAATTTCAGTCTAGGACAACTCAGTGGTAGCAATGAAGCTTAATTTCAAGGAAGTGTGTTTGGGACAATTGGTATTTGCATTTGTGGCCTATCCTTGGAGAATTAGGGAAAAAATGTTTTAAGCAAGCCATATAGACATTTAATTTTTCATGAGATACATTTCCAACCTAATGTCTCCCTCCTGTTTTTCCTCCTCGCTCTCCAAAAGCTCTTCAGACGGATGCCATAAGCAATGACCTGCTAACAACATTTCCCCCTACACATTGTGAGAACAGAGAAAGTCAATCATGCTTTGTTGGATGAAACTTAATTCTGCATAAACTCAATGAAGAGTGAACTCCTGCCTTCATTTTTCAATAGATCATAGAATAGAGCCTTTAATACCAGTTGAGATAGCCGCATCAATTACAACTGAAGTTGCTCCATGGATATATTAACTGTGGGCAAATATCTTCATTCCTTGAACATCTTGAACATCTCAAGGGTGATGCTGGAATGTTTTTCAATTCCCTTACTGGAATCCCTTTTGTCTCCTTCCATAATTGTGTCTGCTTTCCAATGCAAGGCAAGCTTATGGTTAATGGAAGGGTGGGGATAAAAATAATATTTCTATAACAGTATTTCCCGAAGAAATTAATCCTTAGCAAAACTTATCCAAACTGTCTTTTCTCTGAGATGTTCCAGTCTGCCCCTGTAATTTTAACTTAAAGAAAGAAAAAGGAAGGAAGGAAGGAAGGAAGGAAGGAAGGAAGGAAGGAAGGAAGGAAGGAAGAAAGGAAGGAAGGAAGGAAGGAAGGAAGGAAGACTGTAATTCTCTATCCACAAAGGCCTGAGAATAAGCTTTATTGAACTTGGAATTTTTTTCCATGTAGAAAATACAAAATTCCTCTGCTAGTTTCTGGTCTGTTTTTTCTTTATAGAGCAGGTACCTGCAGGCGGTACTTTGCCCCAGTGCTGCCTTCTAAGTACTAGAATTAAACCGTTTAAAATATATTAGCTACGTTTCTCTTTGAGTTAATTTGCAGGGTTTCCTTGTACCCCGAGGGGCCTCACCACAACTGGCTGAGAGCCTAGTTGGCGAGCCATCCCATTCCCGACGCTTGCTTGTTTTTCTCAACGAAAGGCAAGGCGTGGGATAATATTATCCTTAACTCACTGGATGGCAAAGTACTAGCACTAAAGTCTCCTGCCTCGCTCGCTCGCTCGCTCCTTCCCTCGGCCGACTCCGTTCTGAGCCCAAGGCGCGCGTTCTACTCGAGCCCCACTTCCTCTGGAGATGTGGCAGCGCTGTGTATGCCAGATGCCCAGACCTCGAAGTTTTATTTCTTTTCGACGGCCTTTCCCTTTCACGACCCTCGGGAGTGGAGAATGCCTGCGCTTTGGGTTCCTCGAAGCTCAAAAAGCGGCGAAAGAACCGGCCGCCTCTGGAGAAGGGCCGTTCCAAGCGCCGCTTCCCGTAAGCGCCTCAAAAGTCCCGTCGGGGATCTTCTTAGTGACTGGCAAAAGAAACGCGGCCGTGAAAGGGAAAGTGTTTGGACGGTTCGGAGGGGGGTTTCTCTCTCTCCCCCCCCCCCCCCGGACTGCTGCGACGGAGAGCACCCGAGTCTGGCTTTCCACCTTGGATGATACTGGCCTCCCCAGGGAAAAGCGCACTATTAATATTAGCATTGGATTTCTTTCTCTTCAAGTAGTACTGCATTTATTTGGCAAATAAAAGGCACATCAAGGAGAGCGCGTTTTCCTCCCGCCGCCCCATTTCGAAGCGGCTGTAAATCTGCACCCGGTCAAAAACAGGTCTCCCGCTCGTGGAAATCTCCTCCGCCCCCAAAACACGTGATTTAAAATGCCATCTTGAAAGTTGCCATAAGGAGGCTAAGTTACAAGGCAAAGGGGAAGATGGCCTGCAAAGCGGGTATTCCCAGGTACGGCGCAACAACAAACGCCCCTGTCTGGGATGGGGTGAGAGAGCAGGGCATTTTTTCCATGAGACACACATATCTTCTTACGGAACCCACGAAGTATATTTTGTCATCTCTGGTAAAACTGCAGAATGTTTGAGACGAATAAGCAAGCAGATAGATGATTGATTGATTGATTGATTGATAGATAGATAGATAGATAGATAGATAGATAGATAGATAGATAGATAGATAGATAGATAGATAGATAGATAGATAGATAGATAGATGAGAGAGAGAGAGAGAGAGAGAGAGAGAGACAGAGAGACAGAGAGAGACAAAGACAGAGACAGAGAGACAGACAGAGAGACAGACAGAGAGAGAATATCCTTGCAAATAGGAGGCTACCTCCCTCTCAAATGTCTTCACTTTCTAAAAATCTCTCAAACAACAATGGTCAACACTGTTGTTCTTTTAGCCTATCAGATCCTATCTTGTTCAGCTTTTCAGAGAAGCAAGACTCCACTATTTTTAGAATCTTTTCCTAGATTCGGAGGGAAGGCTGCTGTTGTTATCATCAATACTATTTTTGCTAATATGTAGAACTGCCGGCTTGTTGGAAAGGAATCTTCTCCACCTTCCTTCCCTTTCCCCCAATTCACGCCCTTCCTGCCAGTAAGTTTTGGCGGAGCTTCAATGGAAGAGAAACGTAGGAGGTATATTTAATAGTTGAAGATGGAGGATCGCTGGACTAGGCAGCTGTAAACTAGGGAAAATCGGATTTTTCAGAGCTAAGACCCTATTCCCCGTAGAATATCAGCTATACAATTGTGTTAACCTTTCTCTCTCACATGCTTAGGGGTTTTGCCCTGGGTTGATAAGTCATGTGAGACAGCATGTAGAAAAAGAAAACACCCCACTCGTCGTGAAGGAAGGTGACTCAGGATCCTATCCATCACCGGAGGTCGCCTGGTAGAAAGTCTTCCCTTTCTTTCCACCCCTGGGCTCATGGAAAGAGATCAGCTCGCTCTAGCCCCCTGAAGACCCCAAACTCTAGGCTTCTGGCCAGCTTCTGGACTGACCTCTCTCCGGACAGAAATCTCAAAACAAGGGGGACACACCAGTCTCCTTCTCCGGTGAGCCTTTGGAGCAGGACGGCTGGGCAACCTCCCCCACCCGGAGAAGGAGCAGGAGGGTGGACAAAGGTAACAGGCTGCCAGGGCCCTTGTCGAGGGAAGCCCAAAGCCCAAAGCTACAGAAAGGTATCGCTGTTCTCTTTCTCAGGCTCTTTTTTCTCCCGGACCATTGTCACTTGCCAAAGCAGGAAACGAACAAACAAAAGGAGGGGTGGATCACACGAGACTTAATCTGAAGGATCTCCATTAATAAAAAAAAAAGAGAGAGAGAGGAGGCTTGATAAATCCATTCACCTTCCCACAGCTGAAGTGCCAACAGGAAAACATGCAGCGTTTCTTCATTGCAATCCGTTTTGCTCCTTCCTTCCTTCCTTCCTTCCTTCCTTCCTTCCTTCCTTCCTTCCTTCCTTCCTTCCTTCCTTCCTTCCTTCCTTCCTTCCTTCCACTTCTTCATCTTGTGCCCGCAGTAAAGGAACCGAAGGTTTAAGGATGAATTAAATATATCTAAAACACCCTCCTCAAGTTTCCACCTGGTTAAATTGTATCTTCCTTTAATAGGGGATCAGGAACTGAAGCTGGTGGGGGAATTAAAGGCGTCACTTCTTTGATTAAGAGAATCTTTATTGATACCTTCCTACCTACCTAATCGCAACACACTATCTACTATGGTACGTATAGTCTTCCTGAGAAACGCCCAAGCAAGACCAGTAGAGGCATCAAATAGTAAATCCTGGCTAGTTGGGTCGGTTTAGAAGGAAAAACTACAAAGACCAGCCTGAGCCAAAGCCTCTGAAATCCCCGCGGACTCAACCAGCGCGAGTCAAGGAAAGGAGGACACGCGGTATCCAAGGAATTCGGTTTCTCTTAACAGGAGCCTCGCTGGCCGACCAAAGGCGTTGGAGCAACTCCGCATTGATCTTACACCTTTGGAAAAGGAAAAGAAAGGCGGGGAGAGCTTAAGAAGGAGGAAAGGCGGAGGAATTATAAATCTGAATTAGGTATCAGTCAGTTTGTCTTCTAAGCAGTTGGCCCAAGAAGTCGAAAAGCGCTTATTTTAGAAAGAAACCCCATCGACTTCGGGCGCGCTTACTATGAGAAAGAAGAGTAAAACTGCACCGGAAAACTGCAGCCCGCAAAACGGTATCCAAGAGTTTTACCCGGCCTGAATTCAAGGCGGCTTCAGGCGGAGCCAACCTGCTGAGGGATCGAGCGGGGCTGCAGCGTCGAGAAGATGGGTGGTTGTTCTTGGGCCGTCGCCCTCCAGCTTCCAGAGAGGCGGCGGCCTTCTCCGTCCTTTCAAGGAAATGAGCGGTACCCCAAGAAGAGAGCCCTGGGTGCAACCTGGCCTGAAAGGGAAGCTTGCGGGATCGAGTTTGGCTCTAAAGCCGAGCCGTTTGGTCGGAGCAGGTGCTTCGCTGTCCACCAACACCGCTTCCAACCCTCCCCCCCCCTCCCCACACACACAAGTCTTTTTTTCCTCCGCTCAGAGCGAAAGGGCACCAGCCTCTTCTTCTTCCAATTAAGGTTTGTTTATTTATTGATTAACGAGTTTTAACAGACCTGGTTGTGGTAGCCTATAAAATAAAATAAAAAACCCACACGCCATTCCTTCGTTGTTTAAACTCGTTTCCGTCTCCAAATGCCTTATGACAAAGGGTCCTTTCTGGTATCTGCGATACTCGCAAATCAGAAGGCCGGCGACTCTTGGGCGCTAGCTAATGGAGACGAGGGGTGGGTCGATGCCGCTAAAGATCTCCTCCTACGGCACAGCTACCCCTCTCCCCGCATTGAAGAGAAAAAGAAGCGGGAGGGGATCCCAGAAGAGAAGAGCGCCTAGTTGGGAGCGATGAGGTGGGGTTGCTCCGCCCGGAGGGAATCCCTCTCACACACACACCCCAATTATTCAGGGTGGTTTAAAAGGTGCGTTGCTTTTTTTTTTTTAGGCATACCTGGCACCAGGGTGATCTGTGGCTTCACAGCGTTTGGTGTCACAATTTAAAAATAGAATTGAACCAACCTGGCTCGCCAAAATCTAAAAGGAAAACCAACTTCTCTCTCTCTCCCCCCCCCCTTTCCTCCCTCCCTTCAGTTTGGAGGTTGTTGGCTGGGGCTGATGGGAGTTGTAATCTAACACCTGCTTGACTAAAATTGCGGTAAAGGATTTCAAGTATCCTCTCGGCTATGAAGCTCCTTCAGAATAGTTGGGCGCAGGGAGATCGCCAGGTCGAAGAGGTAACCGATCAGTGGAGAAGGTCTCCAACTGAAGCGCCTTTTTCCTCTTAACGGAACGGGGGTCGTTGCGAAGGAAATCCCCGCCTGCAAAGAATCCACCTTCAAGCCCGCGAAACGGTCTCTCTTCCGGCGAGCGAAGCTCGAAACTGCGGCCAAAGCCCTGCATCTCTCCACCCAAGAGCTTGGAAGGAAGCGCCCCTGGAAGTTAAGAGATACGGTCGGGAGTAGGAAAGGGCTTCGTATACAAAGCGCTGGCTCCTCCGGGGACCTGCGCAGTCTTCTGGACGGACTTCTTGGGTACAGGTCATCGAGGCCTCCCTAAAACTCTCGGAGGTGAAGGACAGGCCAGCAAATCCAAGTGAGCTACTTACCACACGACAGCCCTGCAGCGTTGCCCAAACAGCTGGGCTTTGGGAAGGAGGAGGTGCTTCAGCCCTCCCCATAGAGTACCCCACAAACGAGCCAACTATGTTTTAGCCAATCGCTGGGTGCAAACCAAAATTTCCGGGACGACTTTTCTGACAAAACGGTAGTAGGTCCCCGAGGCCACAATATTGGTCTGAATGAAACAAGTTTTCCAGGACTGCTTCTGGGCATAAGCAGGCGCATCACACCCGTGTTTTTCAAAGGTGGCAACTTTTAAGACTTGGAACTTAAATGCTGACTGGGGAATTCTGGGAATTGAAGTCCATACATCTTAAAGTTGCCACCTTTGAAAAACACCGCCTTACACGTCTGAGCTCAACATTTCTAGTGGTCGAGGCGGCACAGAAAAACAGAAAAAAAAAACCCAAAAGGAAGTGAAAGAAAAAAAAAAAAGAGGAAGAGATTTGTTGGTGCAAATCGGTCCACTCACCGGCTCCCATCCTCACTCCTGGAGACACCACCCGGGAACGAGCCCAGGCACCCCCAACCCTAATTCCTGGCAAGTCTGAACACGCTGATCGCATGACAAATTCTTTTTTGCCTTTTTCCCTGCCCAAAAATGTAGGCGGAGTCACAGGCACTTACTCCGCAGCGCGACCCCGAGAAGGATATGAGGCCTACCGAGTTCAATTGGACTCATATCAAAGTATAAACAGGACTCGCTTCTTAGGAATAAGTTCTACCGACCTGAAGGAGGATTGAGCTCAAGTAAGCGAGCTTAAATTCGTCTCAACAATGCCCACAACTACAGAACGGCCAGCTACTTGATAAGGTTCGTGGAGTAGGGGGAAGGGAGAAGCAGGACTCTTCTATTATGCTCTCCTTTCCCCAATGTTCTACTTTTTTTACTCTAGTTGTTGGGGTGTTGTCGAATCTTCTGCCCCGCTCCGGCCCTCTGATCTGCTTTGCGTTTTTCACAAAAGGCCCCGTCCAACAGACCTCAAGGTCACCCACGAACTGCGCGCAACCATCAGGCGTCCGCTTAGAAACCCGCCAAGTTCCAGAATTTCAAGCGGGAGTCGCCTGGTCTCTCCCCGCCAGTCCCGACCATAGGGGGGGGGCGCCGGGGGGGGGCGCCCACCCATTCCGCCTCAAGACGTCCAAGAACAGCTGCAGGAAAACGCCTCCCAGCTCGGATCCGTTTAGTTCAGGGTGGATCTGGTCCGGGACTAAGCAGTCTTCTCCGCCCTGGTGCCCGCTAGATGCCTTCAGTGGGATTCAGCTGGCTGGGAGCAATGGGACTGAAATCCAACCCAGCCAATGGATAGAGCCAGGGGTAGGCAACCTTGGCTCTTTTATGACTCGTGGACTTCAACTCCCAGAATTCCTGAGCCAGCTATGCTGGCTCAGGAATTCTGGGAGTTGAAGTCCATATAGAGATAGACGGATACGCTGTTGGAAAAGGCTGGTTTATTCCATCCTAGCCCAACGCGTCAACCTGCTTTGCTTACGAGAACACCAAACCAGCCCCGGGTTGCTTCAGACGTCACCCCCGGACTGCAGAAACTCTGCGCTCACTTCCACGGAGGGGGGGGGAGGAGAGCCAAGTGCTTTACTTTCAAATAAGCCCAACCCGCGCGGAGGGGTGTAGGTTTCTTGCACCAGCCAAGGTAACAGTCAGGAGAATGGAGGTTGTCCCATAGGATTTGAGGCGGGAAGAGCAAAAAGAGGCCTCTACTTTTGAGACTAGACGGCTTGTACACACCTAAGTGCTCGGAGGTAAACCGGAAGCTTACCGTTTACTGCCCCCACCACCCATTTCTGAAGTTTAGCAGAGGTTGTAAAACCTTTCCCCGATTACAAAGATTCCTCCCCCCCACACACATATACACCTACACTTGTTTTGGTGCCACCTGCTATCCCTAAAGGCGCCGCTTAACCCTTCCAATCTCAGCCTCTTTGGGTAAGGGTGAAGCGGTTTGAGGACACTGGCAGTTAAGGCAGTTCCAGCCAAGGCAGCCTGCCTGCCACCCGGCGCCTACTAGGAAGCAGATGGAGCCCTTTGGACTGAGCGGGATTAGAGAATCTGGGGACCGTGGTCCTTCAGGCCGATTTTAGAAGGACGAAGGCAGGGTGTCGACGAGGGAACTGCAGCGACCAAGGGGGATCCGATCTTCGGGGCACCCCAAAGCTCCGCCCTTAGCTCCGTTTCTTTGCAGAGATGAAGCCTCCAGCGCCAAGTAGGGGGAATCCAAGATTCCTGGGATTTTCTCCAAAGGCCTTGGAGGAGATCTATCCTCGCAAAGCTTTCCCTCTGGTCTCGAGCCCCCTAATTTGAAGCGAACTTCCAACGGACAGCCATGGGGCGGAGGAGGGACGGGACATGGCCCAACGCGGTTCCCCAATCGTCGCCTGTCCTGCAGAGCCTTTATTGGGACGATTCTTTCCACACTGGAGGGCAACTGGCTAAATAACCGGCCCACTGATCTGCGGCGCTGCACTTCTGGCCAGTGCTTCGTGGTCCCCAGCGGAGACGAAGGGCAGGGAGGCGATGGACTGACAAGCCAGAGAAGTGTTGAAAAATAAAGGCTTGTTTGGGTGGAGGCTGGCAAATCTGGTCCCTTTTCTTTGCCGGTGTCTTTGACTAGTGTGCGCAGGCAGCCTTCCCACCTTAGCCAGAGCCCCAGGATTACTTAGTGGTCTCCTATCCAACTACTAACTAAATCTGCCCCAATTTAGCTTTCCAGCGCAGACAATGCCAGCCAGGTGCTGAGGCAATAAGCATTATGCTTTTAATCGTGGCGTCGTGATTTAACCAATATTGTTAATCATAAAACCGCCTTTTACATTCGAAAAGTTTGGGGAAGCGCGGAAAGACGCTTTTGAAAAAATAAGACCGACCCTTCTGGTTGCTGCTTTTGTTGCTGTCTCTCCCGGGAGCGCCTGCCAAAAGCAGGACCCGACACAGGATCTCGAGTTTGCCTTCCTTCGCCCCTTGAAGCGACACTTCAGCCCTTCCCAGCACTGGTTTCCCTGCAGCTCCAAGGGAGGCATGCTGGAGAATTTGCAGGAAGCAGGAAGACCGGACGGGCTGCAAGTAGCGAACTAAATTTAAGAGCCGATTTTTTTTTAATAGCCTGGGCAATATAAGCAGCCTCAACAATTAGCAGCCGAAGGGGAGAACTAAGACGGCTAGCCTGGAGGGAGATGAGCTTTAAAAACAGAAAAGAAGAGGAAGGGTTTGGGGGGGGGGAGGACGGAGGGCGGCTTCCGCTTTGGAGGGACTGGAGTCTTGATCGGACTGGTCCGGGGCTGCTGGCAGCTCCCCCTTCATTAGGAGAGACCAGACACTATTTGATCTGTTATGACAGCAGCGGTCAATTAGATCGCGGAGCTGAACCACTCCAGTCAGGGACTTAATGCTCAGAAGTTCCAGCGCCAGGTCACAGCCTTGACACATCAAATCAAAATCAGGGGGGCGGGAGGAGGCCTTTCCCTCCGTCCAACCAGGAGGCTTGGGCGCGACGCCTTCCCTCCTTCCCTCTCTTTTCCTGATCACCCCCCACCCACCCATCCCCATTCCCCAAATTCCCTAGTCCTGAAGATCCCGAGGAACCCTTTTGTTTTAAGCACAAAAAGGGACATTGGGAACGGCGCGGTTTGGGCAAGAAAGAATGAAAACAAGCGTACCGAAATAAAAGACGTTCGTATGTTCTGGTCTCGAGGGAGAGGCAAGGCGACTGTTTTTTCTTGCTGAAAAATGAAATTATCAGTAATTAAAGCAAGAGAGCGGCGAGGTTTTCCCGGGGCCCTGCCAATCTAGAGAACCGGCGCGCTTTACTTTCTCGGTTCATTCCAGCCGAGGAGGCTATGAGCGCAGCATCTCAGTTTTAAAAGCCTTCCTATGAAGTCCTGCAAAAATATGTCCATGCTAAATCCATTCCTAAGATGCCACTGATGGGCACCACCACCCAATTCGAGGTTTGCCAGAAAAAAAAATGAGAATGCTGGAGCCCTCCAGGAGCGCTTAACTCTTTCCCAGAAGGATAAAACCAACTTTTCCAAGGTCCCTATTTTCTTCCCCTAACAAATTTGTCTTAAGGATCTTCAAGGAGATGAAATTCGAGTCCACTACCCAAGTCCTTTTGGGGTACACCGAGGCCCCCGGTGGACAAACTAATTTCATTGCTTCTTCCTGAAAATCTCCCGGATTACTGCCATCGAATTTTGGAGCTGCATGGTTAGCATTATGGGCACCACGAAGTGGTGTAAAATTAATGGTATGGGGAAGTAGTAGCAATGACTATTGCTTGACCCCATAAATGACATGGAGAAGCAAAAATAGCAAATAAGAGTACCCATGCCTCGTCTCAAAGGAAGAGGGATTCATCTCTCCCCCCCCCCCCGTCCATGGTTTAGGCGTTGTTTCAAAGCCCCCCCCCCATTATAGGATACCTTCTTTTTTAGGCGGAGACCCAATGATTCACAGAAACCTAAAAGAGTTGGTATTTTGGAACTAGAGCGCTGGGTTTTCTTTTATTTATTCTGAACTTCAGCCTCCGGGACAGCTCACGGATCTCATCCTGGATCTCGCTACAGGTCTGGAGGACATCGATCAGAACGGGGAGGATGGGTGAAAGGTAAGAAAAGGTGGTGGTGGTGTGTGGGGGGGGAAAGGATTCCGGAATTCTTAACTCCGTGGGAGAGCCGTTTAATTAACCGACAATTGATAGTTGGCACAGCTAAGCGAGGCAGAGTGGATCCCCAAAGGATCGCCAGAGGTTTCTGAGCAGAAATCTCTATTCCCTACAAAGGAGAAATCAGACGATAAAAGCACGAAAAAGTAAGGGAAGCCGCAAGTCAAGCGCTCTATACGCAATCCCAAGTTTTGGTTTGGTCTGCGCAGACTTCCCGTCCTCAGATTGGAATCTCGGAAACTGCGTCTGATCTCCGCAATTAAAAGAAAAGAAAAGAAAAGAAAAGAAAAGAAAGAAAGAAAGAAAGAAAGAAAGAAAGAAAGAAAGAAAGAAAGAAAGAAAGAAAGAGAAAGAAAGAAGAATGAATTCCCCATCCACCCATCCCGAAAAAATCCGGGACGCGCAAAATCGTCCGAAAAGAAGCGCTTTTCAACTCCTTCTTCCTGCTTGGGCGTAACCTTCAAAGTCGGAAGGGCCGAAGTCGAATTCAGTCCCCGTGGTGCAAAGAGAGGCTTGTCTCTTACCAAAGTGGATAGGGAAGGAAGCGGGGGGGGGGGGGCCGTCAGGATTGGGACTACTAGGCAACGAAGAAAGCAGATCGGGGACCGGGACCCTTCCGCGGCTTTCGCGGTAACTCAAAAGCATCTTCTCCGACTCCCGCTCCTCTAGACCGAGCAAGCCAGTGGAAACAATCGCATTACTACTACCGCCACTTACAACGGTATTACTACCATTACTGCTGCTGCTGCTATTAAGTGAATGTGCCACCAGGTTTAGTGAAAATAAGGAAGCAGGGCAGGAAGGTGCGCACTCGTGCCAGATTAACCATGCACCTGTAAGAAACCTAGCGCTGTTTTTTTTTTTTTTTTTTTCCTCAATCCTGAACAAGTCAGCCAAGAAGGCGCTACTCTTTTTAGGACCAATCGCCAGAGTCCCTCGCGTACATGCTGATTCCGAAACGAAGGTGCTCTTAATCAGGGAGCCCCATTTCTGCTGCACAGTTGCTCCCAAGGAATCCTAAAGCTTAGTCCCAAACCAGGAGAGCCAGCTAATAGGAACGTTGCACACAAACACACCCCGAAAACAGAGGTTAGCAGAGGATTTCCCAATTCGCGTCACGCTATGATCCCGTCGCTCTCAGCCAGCTTAGTCACCGCTGGCTAAGAAGTATGGGTGCCATTGTACTCCCACCCCATCCCAAAGAGGCCAGAGAGCAGCTGTGAGTGATGTTAGAGATGGCCCAGCCCGGAGAAGGAAAAGAACCTGCCGGGTGGCGGGGCATAAAAGCCCGCGGTCGGGCCAGGGACCTGTCCGTTCTTTGGCAGAGGTGCCGGCGGACGCGGCGCCTGGAGCGCGCCCTGGAGCGCGCCCAAGTACAGTATCGTAGACCAGCGGGAAGTGGGGAGAGATCGCGGACCGGCCGCTAGTTCAGCCGGCTGGCCGGCCTGGATGGATGGACAGGGACTGGGAGGGGGGGGGAGCCCAGGCGAGAAGAATCCCGGCCGCGGTGCTGAGCCGCTTACCTCGCCCCCTGTCCACAAAGCTGGTGATGGTGTTGGCTGCTTTGGAGGACTGGAAGAAGCTGGCGTTGATGCCCAGTTTCTCGGCGATGGAATAGGTCCGGTAGAGGGAGAGCATGTACTCGTGGGGCTCCACTCGCGGCTGGGCTGCAGCGGGTCCCTTTGGGGCCGAGTCTCCAGCCGATCGGGACGCTCCGCCTTCCCGGCAGCTCCGCTTGCCCTTGCCGGACTCCCGGAGAGACGGCGCGGCGGTGGTGGTGGCGGCGGCGGGGATGGTGGCCTGCTGGCAACAGGGAAGATCCCCCCAGAAGAAACCCGCGAGGAACACGGCGGAGAGCAGAGCCCGGGCAGCATTCATAGCGAGCGAGCGGCTGCCCCGGAGCAAAGCGCCCGCCCGCTCCGCCCAGCCTCCTCGCTCGGCGCCCACGGCCAGCAGCAGCGCGTCCAGCCCAGCCCGGCGCAGCTCCCTCCGGCCGTCTGCGGCGCGGCGGCCCCAGCGCGAGAGGCCAGAGCCCGGGCGGGACACGCCCCCGCTCCTCGCCACGCCCCCCCGGACACACCCCTTCCTTGGTTGCGGTCACGCCTCCCGCCCAGAAGGGGAATAGTGGAGTTGGCGTTAGGCAGAGTTGGACGCTGGGTCTCCGAGCCGGCCGGGGCTCTGGCGAGGGTGCCAACCGGTGCGGTAGAAAGTCCTCTCTACCCTTTCCGAACTCCCAGCCCACTCATTTTCTTGTGAAAACTAGAATTACACCCGTCTGCACAAGACAGATGAGCACTGCTAACACATTAGGTTGTAGGAACACAACAGACGGAGTCAGCTCTGGGAATGGGCCCGAGTTCTCTTATTTTAAACAGAACCAGCCAGGAACCCCTCAGGCCTTGGGGGGGGGGGGTTGGAAATCTTTTTAATCTGTTGTAGCCCTTTACGAGTAGTTGTCGACTTACAACCACAACTGAGCCCCAAATTTCCGTTTCTAAGCGAGCCAGTTGTTAAGTGAGTTTTGCCCCATTTTACAACTTTTCTTGCCACCGTTGTTAAGTGAATCACTGCAGTTGTTTACTTAATTGCATGGTTGTTAAGTGAATCTGGCTTCCCCATTGACTTTGCTTGTCAGAAGGTCGCAAAAGGAGATCACATGACCCTGGGACACTGCAACCGTCATAAACACGTGTCAGTTGCCAAGCATCTGAACTTTGATCACGTGATCATGGGGATGCTGCAGTGGTCGTAAGGGTGAAAAATGATCATAAGTCACTTTTTTCATTGCCGTTGCAACTTTGAATGGTCACTAAATGAATGGTTGTAAGTCGAGGACTATCTGTGTCTTATCATGGTAACCTGCGGAAGTAACCTGCATGTTTGACTCCACTCCATGCTCCAACTGAAGAGCTGTGCCAATCAAGCTGGCTGGGATTTCATCCCACTTTAATTATAATTACCAGCAAGGCAATTTTGCTTGAACATTTTGAAAGGAGTTGGGAGTCGTCTTTGGATCTGAGCTGCTGTGCCTACACCAAACATCTTGGACCACGTTTGTCAATCTTGGCAACTTTAAGATGTGCAGACTTCCAACCAGAGTTCTGAAATTCTTGAAGTCCACACATTTTAAAGCTGCCAAAATTGAGAAACAACTGCTCTAGGATGCCAGATACTCAAACAAATATTTTTTAAAAAAGTACCGTGATTTCCAGGGGGAGAGGGCACCAGGCTGAAAGAGAAAGCCTTTGCTCAAAATAATACCCTGATCAGAGCTACATTTCTTCTTTTCCAATCTATAAAACTAAGGGAAGGTTGGGCATGCAGGTATCACCAAACTGGTGCTGACCAAGTGCTCAAAGGTTGCCAAGCAGGTGATCCTTGGCTTACAGCCATTCATTTTGTGACCTTTCAAAATGACAAGAGCATTTAAGAAAGTGTCTTATGGCCAGTTCTCACACTTATGGCCATTGCAGCATCCCCAAAGTCACAGATCAAACTTCAGGTGACTGGCAACCAGCATGTGTACACAATGGTTGCAGTGTCCTGGGGTCCTCGAATTGTCATTTGCAACCTTCCTAAGGGGCTACTGACAAACAAAGTTAATGAGGGAAGCCAGATTTGCTTAACGACCACATGATTCACTTAACAACTGAAGTGTTTCAATTAACAGCCATGGCAAAAAAACGTTGTAAAATCAGGTGCAACTTACTTAACAACTTACTTAACAACTGCCTTGCTTAGCAATGGAAATTCTAGTCCCAATTGTGGCTGAGGACAACTTGTACTTCAAATATGATAGCAATATCAATACTGAAATCAAACAATATCTGACAGAATCATTCTTGTTCCGTAATGCTGAGCTGAAAAGAGAAGCTGATTTCGGTTGTGAACCTTTTTGACAAAAGAGCTAATTCCAGGAAAGTGCTGATGAAAATTGCTTTGTTTGCAAGTAGTGATGTCAGATTTGTGTTACTTGTTATTAATGATGTCAGTCACACATCAGTGATGTCAAATGATCACACAGCACTGTAACATGCTGTTTTGATATGATCCCTGATTTATTGCTCATTTCATTATTTCTAAGAAGAAACAACCCAGAATATTATCTGTGCACCTGAAATGGAAGCAAAGGAGAACCCTGGAAAGGATGTCAGTAAATGATAGTAAACAGGAAGGATATTTGCATAATTGAACTGGGGATGAAGAAATTATTCTGTTGCCCATCACCACCACTTTTTTCAACTCCAAAGCCAAAACAAATAAATACTGCAGTCTTTTGATTGTAAGAAGGAGAATATTGCAATCTATCTTTTCTATGTCTTTAGACAGATACTATAACAGCCCTGTTTAACATTCGACGGAACAAAAAAAAATCCTTTTCCAATTGAAAGAAGTAGTACTGAGTTCTACCCTTGGAAAAAAAAATAAAGACTATAACCAACATTTGTATATATATGGAATGGTTTTATTTTGTTTTACTTTTTAAAGAAAAGGTTGTCTGACCCTAAAAGGAGACAAACTACTTTTTGAAGCTTACTTGGCTACGCTTTCTGTACTGCATTGCGTGGCTAATGAAAAAAAAAAATTAAAGTAGATTTATATATTGAATGATACGGGGTCGGGGGGAGGAAGTATGTTGAAATGAAGCCCTTTTATAGCACCAATAGTTTTCTTCCTGGTAAATTGAGAAGGGGAGACATTAAGCCCACCTCTACTCCCCAGCCCCACACAATCATTCATTATGGCCCCCTTTCACCTGAATGTGTATGTGTTATTAATGAGGAAGATTATTTATCTTCCACATATTTCTTTCAGTTAACTCAGAAGATTGTTATGTAAAGCTCTAGACTAGAGATAGCAAAACAGTTACAAGAATTTTCACTGGCAGGGTCCTTTTATCATGTGAGCCAATAACATCCCAGGACTCCGCCCAGCAAATTTAGTCAGCTTTTTACCTCAATCTCAGGATTTCATTGTCTGGATTTATCAGCTCTCTATTTCACAAAGGGAGATATGAAATTAACTGATCTTTTCAGCCCCAGCATAGTAAAATAGTTGGGACAATTCTTGAAGGTAATTTTTCGACATGGTGGTTAACTCAACTTATGGTTTGGTTTAGACAGAGCTAATCTATTGGCCACAGATTGGTAAAGCCCAGTGACACGGACTGAAAAACAATCCCTATTTGTGGATCCTTATTATCGATCTACTATGTATTGTTCATTTACATATTTATTTATTTATTAAATGTTATACATTGTAACTATACTACATACCCGGGGAAGACATTTTGGAACCATAATTTTCTATGAAACCTAATATAGAAATATCATTTTATTTTTAAAAAACCTCCAATTAATTAGTGAAATTGGAAAGTTATCTACTTCGCAAACTTTAAAGAAGCAATATAAACAGGAAATGTTACACAGTGGATCTACAAACTGGAAAATTATAAGCATGTGGTTACTTTGTATGAGATCTCCTGTATACTCTTATTTATTAGTACTTTGGGAAAAGGGAGGTTTTCAGATTCAGAGTTGATTTACAAGAGCAGAAAATGTCACAATCCCCATTAATTTGTCATAATTTGTATTTCTGCTTAGAGAAATACATATAGTTATGTAAACTCAACTCCTGGTTTTACTATCATTTGTGACTTGCCCAGCTGTTCAGCTAAGTCTACAGACAGTGTGCTTGTTCTGCATTAAATTCCCCAAATAAGGCATTATCTGTAAAATTATGGTGTAATCTTTTTTCTTGAATTTGTTTCTGAGGCCATAACTTCTTCATTCATTGGGGATCATGGCTTTAGGCCTTTGATTTACAACCACCTCCACACTTCTGCAGAAAGAAAGAAAGAAAGAAAGAAAGAAAGAAAGAAAGAAAGAAAGAAAGAAAGAAAGAAAGAAAGAAAGGAAGGAAGGAAGGAAGGAAGGAAGGAAGGAAGGAAGGAAGGAAGAAAGAAAGAAAGAAAGAAAGAAAGAAAGAAAGAAAGAAAGAAAGAAAGAAAGAAAGAAAGAAAGAAAGAAAGAAAGAAAGACTCTGAAACTAGAGGCAATTTTTGTTATTGCTTTTGTCAATGGTCATCTATTCTAAGGGGTAAATGAGTCTCCTTACTGTGCTGCTGAAGTATGGTTCATCAGTGTAGATTTCTGTGCATCTCCCTCCCCTACTTTCTCTCTGTATTGTATCTGTCTTATCAAAATGTATAGAATTACAGACTTGGAAATTAGCTCCAAAGTAATACATTTGTAACCCTCTACTTGCTGCAGGAAATCCAGTATCTCTAGGAAATGATTATATAGACTGTATTAAGCCACGTACCATTAATGATAGTAGCATAACTAGATTCTCACTATAATTCTAGGCACCAAATATGGCAATCTATGGTCTTTCAGCTGTCCAAAATGACTAGTGCCAGTAACCCTTGCCAGTGGTTTTAATGGTTAGAGACCCTTCTGAGAGCTGTAGTTTAGCAACATTTGGAGAACTGCATATTCCTCATCTTTTCTGTATACACTTGACAGTATATATTTGACAGACTTGAACAATGGGCCTATCCAACAACATAAAATTTAATGTGGAGAAAAGCAAGATTTCATGCTTAGCCAGGAAAAAACAGAGGTACAAGTACAGATTAGGCGAAACCTGGCTCAAAAACAATAACTGTGAGAGGGACCTTGGAGTCCTAGTGGACAATCACTTAAACATGAGCCAGCAGTATGTGGTAGCAGCTCTTCCAGCTCTGTTCTGATTGATTGACTTACAAAGGAGCAAGTCCTACAGAATTCGATATATTTACAAATAACTATGGCTAAGATAAAACTAACAACTATATAGATATACAGTATTCAAACTCTATGCTGAAACCTGGCTTCTCATTGTGTCTCTGCATGCTGGTTCTGCCTCTTTACTTTCTAAGCTTTCCATTTTAAGCAGAAGGCTCACTAATGATGTCTACTTGTGTGTGCCTTCTGTTTGCTTGTTACCTGTAGAAAACTTTTTCCATAGAGGATCAGCCTTTCATGATGCATTCCTAGTGGTAACTATCTCCTTACCCTTACACCACCCTGGAGATGAAAAATAATGTTGCCTTGCAACTCTGTTTCTATCAGCACAATCACCTCACTCCCATGAGTGGAGACTGCATTGAAAGCCACCCACTTGGTAGCGGTGATAAAGCGGGGAAGTGTGCTGCATGTGCTGCCTGTCTGATGACTAGCTGTAGAAAGGGGCTTATTTGCAGATCAGGCCTTTGAATGTCTGCTTCTGGCAACAGCTACCTGCCCAGAACTGTATCAACATCATGGCTCTAAGGCTTCAAAGAAACACAACCCTGAGAACATTGGAGGCCATGGGAGAAGGAATGGTGGGAAGATGCAATCTGGCTGATACAGGGAAATGAGAGCAGGTCAGTGGCTGGACTACCTTTGTTTAACGTCTCAGCTTAACAAAGAAAGTTGACAGCTTTAATGTATGCATCCTGCTGTAAAACATTATTCAAAGCTCTTGAAAACTTCTCTTAGCAGTGTAATATAGTTATGAACAGTAAGGGGGATGATCCCTGCAGAACCACATAAATCAGAGATCTAAATACAATTCTTCACCATCATGTTCTGGACCAGTCTGGGAAAAACTGATGAAAGCATGTTAAAGCAATGCTCTTAAAGCCCCAAGTCACAGACAAGCTAGAAGAATCATAGGCTTGATGTTTGAAAGCAGCCCAGAAGTCCGGAAGGATGGCTGCACTTCCTTCATCTAATTTCCAATATAGACCATTCACCAATATGATCAAAGCAGTTTCAGTCCAGTTTTTCCTAGGGTGGGTCCGAACTGAAGCTTTATTGCAAAAATATAATTGAAATACCGGTAGGTCTAGATAAGCAATGCAATCCAGATGTACTGTATCTGGTGTAGTGAGATTCTACCTATCAGATTTCTAGACAAGAAATAGGAAAAAATAGCTTTTGAAGGACATGAAAGCTCATATAAGTTGCTTTACTATAGGAAACTTAAGTCATTATAAAAGAATGTCAGTGGCTTCTGTGAATAAAATGCAAGCTCTATTTAAATCAAGGTTATGATTCTTATACTTTTTGTGTGACAAAAAAGACTAGAAACCAAACTCTTTCCTGGCAGGAGCAGCAGTTTCCGCATTTCTGATTAACAGACTGATCTGGCATTATCCAAGAATTAACTTTTATACTATCTTCTTTATCACTTTTTCCTGGAATTGAATAATTGAGACTATATAAATGTTCCAGGTAAAGGAAGATTTTCTTCAGTATTGGTCATATAATTGCCTGTTTTAGACAGGGAGAAATGCATCTCATCCACAAGAAGACGCTAACTATAACATCAGTCCCATTTGAGAATTAGTAATCTGAATGGGTGAAGGCCAAAAGACAGAAATTGCTTCCATACTTAACCTCTCCACATTCTATAAGCTAAACAAAAATTCAAACCCCCAAAACTACACAAAAAGCATTGCTATGAGTTAAGTCAAAGAGATCCCATCAACATTGTCCACAAAGAAGGATGCAAGTTCTCCATTGCAAGACACCAACTGTTCAACATGATGGCGGAGATGACATATACTAGCCTGTTCTTTATTTATTTATTATTTATTCAATAATAAACTAGATAAGGAAGAGCATGTTTTCTTATCTTATGACAACATCAATATGCTGAGGGAGATGCTAATAATCATCCATCCAGATTCAATAGATGTATTGAGCAATTGATGAGACTGTGTGAAAAAGATCCTGCCATGACATCATGGTCATTGTTCAGAGAACTTTAACACAAGAAAAATGCTTTTGGGATAGATTGCAAAACAGGTTCATCATAGATATGTTTGAAATTGATAAAAAAATTGACATTTTTTGCAATGAGACTTACGCTGCTAGGATTCATTGAGTCAACCTTGATTTTGTGATCGCAGGAATGAGTCCATACCATTTTCTTGGTAATATTTTTCAGAATTGGATTGCCAATATTTTCTTCATAACTCATGGTATCCAGACTTTAAAAAATATGGAGCTATTTAATACCTTTAACCAGTGTACCAAATTGGCTGACACTGGGATCTATAATGCGGAACAAGTTATCCTTGCAGTTTAAGAGGGAATGCAAAGCATATACTTCACCAAGGACATTTACAGTTTTTCATTTTTCTATTACTAGATTTTTTTAAATATTATATTTAATATTTTATTGACAGACCCATTAAAATTGGTGGTATGCATATGTACTGAATGAATACATCTGCATAAATTGCAAGCATATTTCTCAACCACAGACAATAAGTTGCCCACTGAGTGAATAAGTGGTTCCAACAAAACAACACACTGACAACTACATTTTTATGAAAAGTAACCATTTCTAAACAAATGTGCAATGTGACATGTCGGCATGGAATAGCCACTTAAAATTCCCAAAGTTTGTGACATCATACTTAATTATATCCGGAACAGTTTAAGTTCTTTACAAAGAACACATTCCAGAAAATGAAAGCAGTGGGGGAAATTTAGATATGCATGTACTGAATTCTGTAACTAATATATTTATTGAGATAAATCTTGTATTACAATAAATCAGAATAAATTATAATTAATGTTCCCTTGGACAAAATGATTCAGTGTTGGTAAAGACGTGATTCAATCTCAAATAAATGATAAAAATCCAATAAGTCCAATAAACATATATCATATAATGTACAGCTTTATTAATTCATTGTAGACTCTTTTCTTTTCAAAACCTTGTAATATCTCAATATTGCCCTATTTCTAAAGCGTTTATTCTGAACATTTAATAATTATTTTAACATCCTTATGCCCAAATATTTAATAAAGTTTAGCAGACATTCTGCTTTTATCTTCTGATGTTCTTAAATTTTTCACTGCTGAAATATCATCTTAGGTTCATCTACACTGACCTGCACACATTAAAAAAAAACCCTGCTTTTCAGGTAAACTATCTTTATCACTTTAAATGCCTATTTAGAACTAATATTTAAAATATTAGTTACTAGGTCAAATACTGCAGAGAAATAACTGTTGGAATTTTAATAATTTTAAAAATTGGTTTTGAAAATATCATTTCCTCTAGTAGCAACTTCAGGTAGATAAAACAGCTAGAGCAAAATGAATCTCCTAAAAATAAAATGAAAAATATTTGTATGCTTGGGTCAACTTTGAAGTACTCAGTATTGCCATTTTAAAAAAAAAAAGACTTATAAATTACATGTTTATAGATAAAGCATTTTATAGATGTTTAGTATGTTTTAATAAAATACTTTATAGATATTTATCATGTTTTTATGAATAAAATATTTTATAGATGTTTATTAGAAGATCATGGTTGAGGTGGATTTGGATGGCCAACAAGAACCCATAATTGTTTGGGAATAAGCAGAAACTGCAAGATAAGATTCATTTTCTGTTTTTATAAACATTCTCGGAATAAATAAGCTGAATATTACTCTGCTCTTTCTCATTGGTATGAGGCACACAAAGCATAATTCAGTGTGTCCTTTCCCAAACTTTGATCTCCTTAGGTTGTTGGACTGTAGCTCACATAGTTCCCAACCTGTAATCCAACAACAACTAGAAACTAAGGTTTGGAAACTCTGTTCTAATGTTTGACTGGAAGATTATTGTTCTGTCTGAAATCTGGCAGATTATCATTCAAAACTGCAGAAAAATAAACGGATTCTGTTGCCTAGTGAAATATTAATGCAGCCAATCCAATCATTAGGTCACATCCAAGGATCTACTTCCTCTGATGAATAGCTACAAACAAGCTTCAAATCCAATGTATAAACTATGCCTTCAGTCCAATCTAATCCATGATTTTTTAAAATTATTTTATTTGCAAAACAAAAATGACAATTCTTTTGAATTCATGGATCATTAGGTTTTTTTAATGGTTTTTCAAATTAACTCCATTTTCAAATAAAATTATGTTTTCAAATGTAGGGTCTCTGGTGAGCCATTCTCCAAAAACACAATTTAAAGAGAGATAAAAAGACATCTGGAGTTGAATATTCAAAATCCAAATGTATGAAACTTTTGTCTAGCTCAGTGTTTAAAACTGTAATCTTAAAACTGAAGCTTGCAGCTGAAATTTTCATTTCAAATAATAATACACATACACACGGACGGACATATACACAAAGAGGGAGAGTGATCATTCCAAATATTAAAAGTAATATGAACTAGAGTTTAGTTTCTAGTTTTGTTTTCAAAAGTAGGTGGCTTGTCACCTTGTTGCCTAGTTGCCAAAACCATAAATCCAGAGCCCTCCTTGAACAAGATGGGCAGTCTAGAAACATGAAATATAAACAAATAAATAAAATCTGGAGTTGGTTCTATTGCTCTGGGAAAAATAAAGGTTAATACAAGGTCAGATGTCTATGGAAATTCTCAGCCATCTAGGTCACGGTTGTCCCAAAAGTGCTTTTTCAAAAGGCAATGGGATTTTCTTGGTTTTTCCTTGAAGAAATATAAATCCTTCCATTCCCCATCATTCAGTCAGAACTGAAGAAGCTTCTTGGATGAGAAGCAAAACGTTTTCAAGAAAAAACAAAGAAAGTCCCGTTGCCTTTTGAAAAAGCACCTTTGGTACAAGGTCAGATGTAACAAGTACCATGTGCCTACTATTGAAAGGAACAATGTAAGGTTCTCTCTTCTAAAACTGTTTAGTAATGCAAAATACATTGCACGCAGCAGTTAGTTAAATGAATTAAATGAAAAAATAAAGGGGAAAGAAGAGATGTCCCTGAACTTTGATTTTCAGTAACATATAAAATTGTGATCTAATGCTTCAGTTAAATGTCATTGATAGAGGAGTATAATCCAAGAGTTAAAATAAACTGATATTTTGTTAATAGGATTTGAACTTTAGATTTAATAATTTGTGTGTGTGTCTGTACGTTTGTGAGACTTTGAGTCAGTGTTGAATGGACTAGTCCCTGCAGTTTTCTTCAACAGGTTCTGCCCAGAGTCAATTGGATTGTGATGGGTGGCTATAAAAATTGAATAAATACATAAAAATAAAATAAAAAAGGGAGTTTGGAGATGTTTTGTCATTGCCTTTTTCCTAGGGCTGAAAGAGTGACTGGCCAAAAGTCACCCAGCTTGGTTCATGCCTAAACCAAGACTCAGAATTCACAGTCATCCAGGTTCTAGCCTGGCACCTTCTTAACCATTACACCTGGTTCTCGGGTTTAATATTTACATTACATTATTTCATAACAGTGATTTCATTATATCATATAGCAAGAAAGGCTTCTCATTTCTTGCACTTTTCAATGAAAAAAAGGGGTCTGTTAAATTAGCAAAAGAAGTGCACAGAGTTTTTAAAACACATTTTAACTTATTTTTCAACTGTTTATTAAACGACCCTTCTGAGATCATAGACTTATTTAAAAGTCCTTGCTCAGTAAAAATTTACTTAGACCAGCATTCTTTGTTCAGTTCCCAGCATCAGAAATTGTCAGATGGTCCAGCAGAAATTGGCTGACAGTCTTTTGGAACATGATGGATTTGTTTTTCTTCCCACCCATAAATAAAACAAGAAGTAATGTTTTAAAGCTATCCGTTTGAATTCCTTGGCTTTAATAGAATGTAAGATGCATGGAAAAATTCCTGATAACTTCCTCCAGCCTGATGTCATCCAAATGGATTGTAACTATAGTGCCCAGAAATCCACCATAGTATGGCCAATGGCTGGGAAATCTGAAAGTTGTAGTCATAACATAACTGGAGGATATCAAGTTGGTTTATGAACAAGGTTGGTTCATAAGTTCAATGGCAGTGACCTCCATTGAATTCAAGGATATGCATAGGAAATATAACTTAGGTTTTCAGAATATTTGAGTATATTCTGAATGATAACACCAATATCTTGCCCCAACCTCCAGCTGAATATTTCTGATAACTTGTGATAGAGAATAAACAGTTAATGGAAGTTAAAAAGTCCAATGAAATGCTTACCAGATTTTTCTCTGGGGAAATGGAAGGGAGCTATCTCTTAATGGCAAACTATATGCCTTGCATGAAGAAGACCCCCTGGGTCAATCAATCCCTTGCATCTCCAGTTCAAAGAATCAAGAAATACTGTATGTGACCTTACAAACCTTTGCCTGAGAATATGTTTGCTGAGACAGTGATGAGCTAATGATGGCTAGTCAACATGGTGCCCAGAAGCTTCAATGTATGTGTATGTCCATGTGTATTCATAGAAGTTATTTTGGTCACTACCAAGCACCCAGGATCATCTTTATTTTCAATAAAGTTAGTTCCAAGACTGTCTTCAAAAAGAGAAAAAAAAAATCATTGAGCAAGTGATGGACAGTAACCTGATATAATTAATTTCTTGTGATCTATGTAAGAAGTGTGTAACATAGATTAAGTTGAAGGCCACATCAAGTTTTGTGCATCATGCCCAGAACTGCATTCCAAAAGTGATCTAAGTACAGTAGGAACTTTTTAATAAAATAGAGTTCTATGGTATCAAATTTCATCACCTAAGGTCCTCCATGAAGAATATATTTTAAAAGTCAAAAATTGGGGGAAAGATACTGTGTGGGGATCATATGTGATCAGCTGCTTTTTACAGATAGCACAAGAACAGTGATTCATAAATATTTTCCAAGTTAGAAATGTTATATGGATTTGTTTCATCACTGATTCCCAAAGTTCAGAAGGAATGTGTAAAAGGAATGTCTCATCCGGACATAGATTTTATTTTTCAATAGCAACAATGCAACATTGATTGGATGACAGGTTTTTTTTTTCAGTTTGAAGGAATTATCAGAGATTGGTGGAATTATATCTCCATCTTGTGGACAGATAACAAATGAAACACTCATGTAAAAATGAAACAAGTTCCTTGATTAAAAAAAGAAAAAAGAACAGCACAGTCTGCCTATTAGAATTGAGAATAACTCAGAAGGCTATTCATAATTTTGGAAGAAATTTTTAAAAAATATCAAACTTTTTTCCTTTGGTGAGCCCATGTTTCTACTTTTTATATCAGCGGTGTCCAACCTTGGTTACTTTAAGACTTGTGGACTTCAACTTCCAGAATTGCCCAGCCAGCATCTCTGGACTGGAGCACTGAAGAATTTCATTGACAGGTTTTCAAATTCTGTCACAAGAACCTTGCAAAAGTAAAGATCTCTCTTGCATTGAAGAGTCCAACTAAATCCTGGGTCACCATTATATGGTCTACCTTTAAATTAAAAGTATTAGTAAAACATCCATGTTAAAAAAAATCTACTTGGTTTAGCTCTGATTGGCCCATAAAAATTAACAAGAGCCACCCAAATATCACCATTTCTAGCAATTATGGTTATGTAGTGGTCTTCAGTGGCTGAAATTTGTTTAATAATTAAATATGAAGACATCTTAAATAAAATAGCAATTACACTGGCTATTTTCAACTTTGTTTTCTGATCATATAGCCACATCCCCTAGTCCAGGGGTGTCACACTTGCAATGTCACGTGACGTGTTGCGACGTATCATGACTTTTTTCCCATTGCCGGCAATGGGGTGGGTGCGGTTTCGCCATGACACATCCAGCCCGTGGGCCAGCAGTTTGACACCACTGCTCTAGTCTATGAATTGGAAGAAAAGTATTTTGACATGTAACTCCTGTAATGGTTGGGCTATAGAAGGGTCAGTGGGTGGAAGAGTCCTTTCAATTTGATATGGGAAAATTAAAGAAAACAAATGATGGATACTCTACCCTTGCAGGTTTTTGTGCTAGGAGCAAGAAGAAAGGGTTAACTATTAATTCTCCATCCCATTTTTCACAAGGTGTATTATTTTGACTAAAATGTCTCCCATGGATCCCCTCTCATTGGTGTTCATGTGAAAGACTAAATCCATCTAAATGTTAGTTGAACATGCAAGAGCAGGATCCATCTGCTTTGTCAACCAGAGATTTGGGTGCCTGGATTACAGCAGAGATTGTGTAACTAGTATAGAAATTTGGTCTATTCATTAAATGAGCTCTTTCCCCAGTTTTGAAGAGTCTGAGGAAGTTTGCTTTGACATGTTTCCAGAAGGGAAGCATATTTTAAAAGCAGATTAAATGTTTAACAGTTGAAAAATCATGTAGTATGTCCAACAGTCTCTTTTAAACTTGAATATATTCACTTTTATACATTGAAAATAATTATTGCTTGATCTTCACTTTTAAATGGTCACCAAAGCTTTGAGATGAATTCAAGATTAATTATCATTATTGTGATTTTTAAGTGCTTTAAATTTCTATGAGCACAATATAGATGCAAAGAAAGTCTGCTAATGGAAAAATATACTTACATACCTTCAGTAGGAAAGCTATTGTGACATCCACAAGGACTCCCTTCCTTGAAAATATGTGAAATAACTGTAGCCAATAATTAGTGGAATTCATGCCAGTGATAGCAACAGCAATTGCTTTGGCTGGATTGCACCCATGTCTATGCAGCTCAGGGTATGTAAATAATTTCCGTTGTAATGTAATCTTGAGGCCAAATTCTATTCCTTTCCTGGCATGACTGAAAAATGACCTTTCCAGGAATCCATTCTGGAAAAGTTAAGATCAGATCAAATTCTGCCTTACCTTTGTAGACCTTGGTTCTCTGAATTGTTTAAAGTTATAGCTTCTTTGAGGCAAACTTATTGGCAACAATTGGAAAAAAAAACCCCTGAGGCGATTATTTCTTGCTTGATCTTTTAAATTTAAACGATAGGAAGGCTCAGTTCTGTTTGGCTGGAATATACACTCCAAACCCCATAATTTGTTATCTTGCAGCAAAATTTTGAGACCGCTCAGCCTTAGGTTAAAAAAAAAAAAAGGTGTCTCCAAGGGTTTTACCCTGCTAGTAATGACCGACTATAGGGGACGGTGTTTATCTCAGTTCCTTAAACCAAAGAGTCAGCATTATCTGGAAACGTTTCCAGAGTCATGTGGCCGGCATGACAATGTGCCACAGCATAAAGCATATGGCAAAATATGGAATGTTGATACCTTCCCCCGTGCTTATATGCGGTACCTATTCATCTACTTGAATTTGCCTGCTTTCGAACTGCTAGATTGGTAGAAACTGGGACAAGTGATGGGAGCTCACTGTCTTGAGGCACTTGGGTTTCGAACTGCCAAGATATAGATCTTTAGTGGTCTAAGACTCAGCATCCTAACCATTCAGTCATCGCATCCCATCAGCCTTAGAAACAAAGCCATACATATAACATAGTAGTGTATGTAGGTGTATGTATGCATATGGCACAAATATACACACATATATACCTGCTTTGTGACCAAGTGAGTCTTGATTTATCCAGCTATGTGACTGATAATCTCTTCCTAGAATGCCACTGCCTCTTCTCCTAGTCTGGACCTTTATTGCCTTTCGCATATGAAGGCCCCTTGGCTGTATTTCAGGGGGACATTTATAGTGTCATACGTGATGCCTTCAAGAATAATGCCAGCAGTGGTTGATGTGGTCTTTCTCATGTTCTTTCAAAATGAAATGCATCCCATGAATCATGGTCATCTTTTCCCCATAACAATGCAATTGTTCAAATTTACTGTTAGATAGCCCTCATAGATCTTATGTGGGCTAAGCAACATTGGTGAGAACATAGCTGTTACAATAGTAAACATTCCCTTAACATATCTCCAAAACTTAACCTATCCAAACTTTGACTTTGGCTTTCTTCAATAGGTCAGAATCAATATTGATATCCTATTTCAAAGATATAATTATACATGGCAAACATCTGTATGAAAAATATATATTAAACTACTCCAGAACACCCTTAATTATTTGTAACTCTTAATACTCAGACACGACTTGTAAATATAATTTTCATTGGAGACAATGCATTATTTATATACTTCACTTTTTCAACATCACAAAACAGTTAACACTGTAATGAGGATGTGGTTTTAATTTGAAAATTATATTAAGTATCTAAAATAATACCCATGTTTTAACAGTTCCAGATTTTACTGTTTGTCATCTGACATATTTAAAGGCTAAGCAATAAAATAAAAAGAAATAATTACAAGTGATTAAAGAAAAAAGGTTCCGAAAGGAAACAGTATCCCATGATTCATTTTGCATGAGATTTCTTACATCAATATACAACTTAGTTGTAAATTCACCTGTGGGTCATAAATTCTGAAGGTGCTGTCATCTTTCAGAATATGTGATGTGGGACTTTGTCTACTTGATCTATATGCTACTTTGACTTCACTGATATGGGCATCTCTGCATTTATCCAAATAGCTGAATATTGGTTATATAGGCAGTTTTTCATGTTTTTAAAACCTCTACCTCTCAGAACTATTTGGAAATGGTTGAAAATCAACCTGGAACTTTCTACACACAAAGTGCAGGGGAGTTTACAAAGGTACACAAAACACCACTTTTATGAACCATGGGACGTATTAGAGATGACTGGTGCAGATATAGGTTTAAACACTTCATTCTATTGCTGTCAATTTTCTTGCTTCCACAGCCAAGACTCCATCCAAATGATTCCTAGGAAATAGTGTATGGACACCAGCAATGTGTTTTTTTCCCTTTTAGTGTGTAAAAAAAGCAATTTAGTGTAGGGTACGCAGAGGCTACATGGTCTGAATAAGGGTCTAGGCTTGTCCAAGTTGCTTTGGAGATGATACAATCCAAAATGATGTAAAATCAGAAAAAAAAATGTTCTATTATATTTAGCAAGGGGAAAAGACAAATGCTTGTATTTCCAGGAGCCATGGTGGTACAGTGGTTAGAATGCTGTATTGCAGGCTAACTATGCCCACAGCCAGGAGTTCGACCCTGACAGGCTCAAGGTTAACTCAGCCTTCCATCCTTCCAAGCTCGGTAAAATTGAGGACCCAGACTGCTGACACTGTAAACTGCTCAAGAGTATTGTAAAGCACTATGAAGCAGTATATAAGTCTAAGTGCAACTTGTATTTCCGAATGATACTGTTTTACCTCAGGGCCTGGGCTTCACTGAATTTGAAGCTCATCCTATTAAGTACAAATTCTACACTGCCACTCTTCAACATCTAATGCATCCTTTAGCATCAAGGCAGAGGAAATACTGATCAAATTTACAGGTAACCTAATTTGGTGGTAGATTTCATATTCAAAGAATAGCTTTCCCCACTCAGATAGATATATGGACTTTAACAGAATTCTGGATGGGTTCCAAGTTAGGGAAAGTTCCTAAAAGACAGAAGTTTGAAAATGTTCTCGATAGCTTATGGAAAACAATTGAAAACAAAGAATGAAATCTAAGAGACAAATACAAAGTTCCCCCTTGACAAAAGAAATGCAAAGCTAAAGAATGGGGGATATCTAGATGATATAATATTAAAATTGTGATTGTTCACAAATTATAAGCAGAAAGTTGACATGGTTGTATAAAAGGGAAGTACAGTTTTTAATTGCATTAACAGATTCATCTCTTAGTGATCATGTAGATAATCTTTCTCCAGATGATTCAACTCCAACCTGGTCATTCAAGTCTTCCAGCATCATGGAAGTATCATCTAACATACAGATAATGTTATGACACAAAGGAATTCTGCTATCTTGGGCATTTGAAAAGAAAATTTTAGGTGACTTCTTGCTACCAGGGCATCTGGGCAATTGTGCTTTGAAGGCCAATTGAAATACAAAGGCTGTTGTGTGAATGATCCTATTTTTGAAGAACTGAGCTGATGTTTTGTTATCTGATTCAATAGAATAAATATGACTTCATATGTACTCTGGTAATACGACTACTGCAGGATTTTATCCTGCAATTCCTCTCTTCAAAGGGTAAAGAATTAGATGCCTGGGCAGAACAATAAAACGACACAAAGTTGATATCCATATTGGCAATATTAAATATTTCAGGATGAGTTTATCTTATATTCATGTTTGGTGAATGACACCTACTAAGGAAATCAGTAACACCTATATTCTCTGCATTTACTTTCCCACTGACATCACTTACAAAATTTCTCCTCCCTTTTTTTGCCAAGAAACTCCTTGAGTAAGTGGTTATAAGGTAATGAAACTTATGCTAAACTAGACGTAACAGAATTGAGTAAATCTCTGAAGCAACAATAATTCTGAAACTTCTGGTCAATCATTATTAAATTCCGTAATTATTAAATTCTAGTCAATTAATTACTATTAAAGTTGAGTTATACCAATACAACAGATTAACAAGCAAATCCTTTACATAGATAAATAAAATCCAATTTATATAGGCCTAAAACAATACTTCAGTTTTTGTAGCTAAGCAGTATCATATATTTTTTTAGGAAATATAAGATTTCATAATCCAGGTAATTCTAGGAAGCATATTACAATACTGTGCCTAATTCCCAGCTTTTAAACAAATTGTTGTGTAGTTCAGAAATTAAAAAACACTTGAGGATATTATCCAGTTAAATGATAATATACAGTTTGCTATATATAATTATAATGTAGGCATTAGAGGAAAAGTAGGGAATGCATCCCTGTTTTTCTTCCATTCATGTTTAGAGTTTACCCCAATGCAAATAATAACTTATTGCCAGTGAGAGACCAATCCTTTACACAGTACAAGTTTCAATTTTAATAACCAAATTTTGAAATTTTTCAATGCCAATATGGATTGAATTTAATGAGATCTTTAGCCAAACTTAACCCATGGTATGTTTAAGTAATTTGTCAAGGCTAAATTTACATTCAACTATTTAGTAAATTCATTAAGTGATTAATTCAGATTATGTGAGGTGATTGGCTTTATTTGAAAGTTGGCATGAGCTACAGATTTCAAAAACATATCAATAGAGCATTCCATCTTTCTGAGAAGATATGATGGGAACTATGTAATCCTGATTTTGCATCACTGACATAACATTCATGCCTCTATTTCCATTTCTAGGGCAAGATAATATACAATCATTATGAACAGAAGCATCTCTCTCTCTCTCTTTTTTTTTAAAGAGTTGGAATAGCAGAAGCAAACAGAAAGGGATAGTTGCTTATCTATTTTCCCAACTGCAGGAAACATCTGTATTATGATAAAAAGAATTACTCAAACAACTGGAACGAAGTTTGCAGATCACGTCAACATGTAATGTGGCTGAAAAGGTTTTAACCAATTCTTTGCAGCTTAGGAAACAGGATTCCAAAAAGATTTGGTAAGGTTTATTTGAACCGTATGACCAATTACTAAGCAAAGAATTCTAGCTCAGCATTTGAAGTATTTAAAATCTCTGCCCAAACAAATTACATTCTAAGGAAAATATTTGCTTAAATAAATGATAGAAAATTATTTATCTCTGAATTCTTTTTTTTCACGTCTTTCACGCATGACTTCCACCACATGTGGCCAAAGATAAGGCTTATCCTAAAAAATTAAGACAGAAGACATTTTTATTATTTTACAAAACACATAAAAACTAATATAAGCTAATATAGAGCAGAAGCAGTAAAGAAAGAAGAGTAAAAATACAGAAAGAATAAAATAGAAGCTTTTGATTGATTTCCTTTGCAGCACAAGTACATTTACAAAAATGTCTCTTACTCTGATTACAAAAAATCCTCATTTTTTTCTATTATTCAATTTTTTTTCTAATCATAAACCACAAGTCATAAGTGCATTTTTTCTGTTTCATGCAAAAAATCCATAAGGGGTTTCCAGTCAACAATAAATGTTAGATACTGGTTTTTCTCTATCAAATCATTCCTCTTTGCAAGTGTCAAACCTTTCCACTCTTGTGCTTACAATAGTTTTGCTGCACTTGTTATATATGAAAAAAATGACTTTTTTCTAGTCACTTGTCCATTAGTTCCAGAAACAAAGTCTAAGTATTTTACCCTTTACAATCTTCTGAATTAATTCCTGACTAGAATGCCTTAATAAAGGATATGCAATAATACATCTATTTGTTTGCAATAGTGGTGAATATCTGTAGCTCGGGTGTAGGATGAGGGTGAAGGTTAGTTGTCCGAGGTTGTGGGTTGGTTTCTAAACCCTTCGTTACCAGGCTAGGTAACATCTTCAGCGGTGTTTAGTGGAGTTCAGATTAGTCTACTAAACGCCGCTGAAGATGTTACCTAGACTGGTAACGAAGCGTTTGGAAACCAACCCACAAGCTCAGAGAATGAACCTTCACCCTCACATCTATGTCTTTTAGGGTACCACAAAATATTAAATGTATTAACCTTATGGAAGTTATTTCACTGAGCACTTGTCAGCTAGCAAAGAACTCTTCACGGCTCTCTTCTTGTATTGTATTTACTGATATGCAGATCCCTATGCACAGGGCACACTATCTTTCCCTAATCTGAGAGAATACATATGGAGAGTTGGACTACAATATATTGGTCTCCCATGTCACTTTTTGTTATTCAGCTGGGATTGGGAGAGGGGGAAGATCTCATCACTGGATTTTTGGTATAGAGTGACACTATTTAAGGCCTTTTCATCTCCAGCAACTCCAGGATATAAAATAGATCTTGTTCTTCAACTGAGAACAAGATTCTTTAGTCCACAAAATGAAAAGCAAAGTAAACATTTTTTTCTTTTATCCACAGAGCTTTATATTAGCGGTCTGCAGTTCACTTGTTTTAAATATGATACTGTACTGAGAATCATTTTTATAAAGCAAGATAGAGCGTTATGACTCTAAAAAGTATAAAGGGAGTACTAAAAGTCATGTATTAAGCATTATGCTGTTAATATCAAAGTTAATTCTACACCAGGCGAGCTTATTGAAACCGCTCCCGATGATGCTAATGGATGGAACTCTTCTTCCCCACAACATCTTTTTGGGGTCAAAAGATTCTGTGACTGCCTTCACACATTACATTACACCATAGCTTGTCTTAACCTTGATTTATCGATTACTGGCAGAATTTAAAACAGCTAGGTACAACTATAAATTTAGAGAATAAAGAATGTTTTTACTTCAATGTCTTCCCTAAGAGGGATGAAACTTCTTAGAAATGAGCATTAATCAGTAAATAGAATGGAGAGCCCTCGTGTACTAGAACAGGGTTTCCCAACCTGAATTTCAGAATTCCCTAGAAAGTATGGGAGATTGTCCATACAACTTAAAGCTGCCAAGATTGAGAAACACTGTACTAGAGTCTGATGCACACTGCATTGGGTAATTATTTAATTCAGATGTTTTTATTTATAATCTCTCACACACACATTCATTCTACTCAGATTAGCAGAAATTTCTTTGGGACGATTTTTTTACCATAAAATGAAGGTTTTAAATATCTTAAATCATTTAATTTCTACAAGGACACTGATATTCCTGCCCACTTTGAAACAACCTTCCCTTTAAAATGGATTCCTTTTATTAATATGCATGCAAGAATTCATACCTCTTCATATTTTGTCCACTCATCTTTAGGAAGAATATCATGCATCAGACTCAATTGGACTGCTCTCTTGATGCGAAATATTCTGTCATAATATACATCTTCCGGAAGTCTTTTTATTGCTTCTTTGACAACATCACTTTCATGTATTATATCATCACGCTTTAATCCTGCAACAGAAAATATTTCTCATATTAGCTAAAATACCAGTCAATTAGATGAGAAAAATGTATTTAGCATTTAAAGCATACTAAGGTCTTGAAGCTTGCAATTGGTAACTCATTGTACAATTAACTGCTGGATATGACACCAAGAAATTATTTTTTGTAGTTTGTTAAGTGTCTGGACAATGGATCCTAGATGAGTCACTCCAGGATCCCACCTCCAACTCCAGCATAATCAAAAGACCCTTTTAAATATTTTTATGATGGTTGCATGGCATCGCCATTCAAAAGTCCCCTATGTTGAGTTTCTGAACCAGTGGAATAACATTAAAACAAAACTACCAAAAAATACATTAATACTTTAGTAGCTGCTTCTAATGTGCCACACTTATCTTCTCAATGAATAAAAACCAAAGCAACAATTTTGAATATACTTATATGGTAGGTAGTCTGTCTTAAGAACCTAACAGGGCTTCTTCTGAAAAGACATGTGTAAATCAATACTGTGTATTAATCTTTGATTTAGTAGAAATTATGAGAAATGTTAATAGCCCGAATCCACTTCTGCATAGGGAGTTGCAAAGTAGGTAAGCTCATGAAGAAGAGGATACCATTAGTGCAACAAGGAATAGACAATCAGTAATCTTGCTACTGATGACTTTGGTTATCATGTGTGAGCACATGTATCTTATCCTTTAACTGTAACAGGATTTATTTCTAAATAAACATGTGCAGGTAGACAGTTAACCATATTGTTTCTCTTCAGTGATGCCTGTAGCTATAGTTGGCAGTAAAACATTCATATTTGATTGTTTGAAGTCAATAGCCTTACGTTCTAGCAAAACTGATGACATAATGAAATATAGATACAGGTTGATACCCATATAGCTGGAACAATTTGCCGTTTTACATTTACAATCACTGTTTGGCTAAATTGATTAATATGACAATTATAGCTATAGTTGTTCCTTTTTAAAGTCACAAAATAAACTAATTCAAAGTAACATACTTTAATTTTTATAATCTATTCTGCAACTAATAAAATAAGCAGCAACTTTCTATATTTTCATGGTTTGCTTGTCAATCCAACTGAAATATTCTGTTTCAATTCAATAAAGAATTTACAAACCAGTAACACATTAGCAAATAAAATTTATAGTTTAAAAATATTCACAGAAAATGCCCACCGTATTTGTTGAATCCTTGTGCATTGTAATACCATTTGCGAAATCCCTCAAGCAAACGACTGCCAGCTGAAACTAGAGGTATGAATCAATTAACTTAAGGTAGTACACATGTTCCATGTGCAGACCCAAACATCATCAAAACTATAAATACAGAAAGTTGCAGTTAGAGGACTGCAGCACTTTCAGTACAGAAAATAAAGACTGTCAGCTCAGAAAAATTCAACAGTAAAACAGCGAGTACAATATTTTTGAGAAAGGAGAATCTGCATACATGTGTATTATCTTTGGGTGTTGATACACAAGCTCAGATACTATTAATAAATTTTGTTACATCTGTCGACCATTACCTTGAATGAATGCATTGTTTTAACTGTATTTGGAAGAATAAAATTGCTGGTTTCATCAGACAATTGCTAGTTATATTTTATAGATGAAAATATTTTCTTCCACTTGGTATTATACAACTTCAAATTTATTAGTGATTACAGGTGAAGACCAATAATCCAAAGGATTTGAATACATTAAGGATGTACAGAATGATACTTTAAAAGGCTTAAAACAATGCAGCTACAAGAATAATATGAGAAGTAAATATTCCATTTACTGCAGTATAAACAAAACTAGTAATAGCTATAGCTAAATAAAAGTACTGAACACGTATTTTGAGGTATATATAAACTCTAATTAATTTAGGTTTCTCTTACCAGACTTTTTATATAATCACCCTTATAACTTAGGTATTATATTTTTATGCCTACACAAAACACTAACCACAATGGCAATATTGCAGAATATTTGTTTTAAAACTGTACAGGATAAAGTTGGAATCAGAAAAGGGGAAAACTTTGGGAACCAAAGCAGCATCTTTGTATTCTCAAACTTAGGAAACAGATACAAAACAGTGGTTGAGAAAAAAGCCCCTTTAATTACATACTGATAAAACTGATAGAGTTATCAACTTCTTCCCCTACTAGGGAAACTCCTGTGGCTGCTAACAGCAATATCAAGTTCAAGAGAAGTGAAGCAAAACTTAAATACCCCTACCCTGTTCCTCTAGGACTGATGTACAGTACCTTTTTTTCCAACTACTCTCCACTAAGCAGCCATATAGCCTTTAGAAACCACTAAAAATTTCATAGAAGACAAGCAATATAGATATATATTCTGACCAGAGGAGAAGACTGAGACTTGAAAGTCAAAAAGGGTGGGGCAGGAATGACAGCCATTAGTTGCTGTCCTAAAGTTCTCCTTAAAGAGTTCCTTTTCACATCCAAGTGTTTCAGGAGAGGAGGATAATCCCAACGAAGCCCCGAAGTTATCATTTCATCAAAACTCTTTTTATTGTTTGACAGAAGAACCCTTTGGAGTCAGGATCTACCGAGGCCCTTGCAGAAAAACCAGCAACCTACTAGAAGCTGGCAGGACAGAGGAGACACAAACGAATAAATTTCTCCATGGTCGGCTAGAAGCGGTTTTATTTACTGCCTCTTGGCTGGCGAAATTGTCTTCTACTTAGCAAATTTATACAGCCGCCAATTTCATAAAGTTGATTCTTTATGAGAGGGCATAGAACAAAATAAGCAGTTAAAAATAAATATAAATGACTGTTAAAAACAATTAGGCATAAATAAAAAAACCCAATAAAAATAAATAACGAATACACAGCGCTCTCCCCCAACCTGATACTACCATCTGGAGGACGGAGGGGGGGGGGGAAGGGGCAGCATGTCTGCCCTTTCCTATAAGCGGCTATTTACTCTCCTCCCGGAGTTCAAAGCACAGCTAAATTCAATGGGGTTTTCTTCAAAGGAGCCACGTATAAAAGCGATGCTGTACAGACACACCTGAGTGGTCGAGACCCATCCTAAGCCCCTTATCCTAAGCCCCTTATCGTGTCTACGTCCTCTTACCATCATTACCGATTAGACCAGGCTTGTCTGGGTCACAAAACGACACAATCTTAAATACGCCGCCTTCCCTCGACGGATAAACTTGCCCGGACTAAATTTTCTCTTTACTTACGTACCGGGTGCCCTGCCCGCCATCTTCACCTCTACAAAAACCGCACTGCCTCTTGGGAAGAAGAGCGACGTCTTTTAAGCCACGTGCTCACAGTTCGCATTGTCACGTGACTCTGACGTCTACCGCCTGTTAAGCAGCGGTTCTTCCTCATTCAAATTTGACTCTTGGACGGTTTCAGCGATGTGTTTTTTCCTGCTGCGTACAACCGAAGCATGAAGGGCAAATTTCCTTTTTTTTACACAAAATATGCCTTTTTTTAAACCAATAAAACGTGTTGCAAAAAGAATTGCCCTTCATTGTTTTCTGACAATGGAGAGTGAACAAGGCTGCGGACAGTGAGAAATGGGTAGTCAAGATGACTTTTAGAAATTGAGTCTACTAAATTTGGCAGATGGAGTAACGAAGTCTCTTTTAAGAATGATTTAAGAGAGTAGCTTCAAACAGCCCTAAAATGAAAACTAAGGCTATTATTCCCTTGTATGATATATTATTTCTCTGGCACAGAGCAGAAAAAGCCTTTATTTAAATATTTTATCAAAATGGTGGTATGTATTACAGATCTTAAGAATGTTTAAGCATTGAGAAAATTTCCAGTACTATTATTTTGATGAATCTCCATTCAACCTCAGGTTGTGAAAGCTGGAAAAAATCCTGTCATGCTGTGAAGACCATGGAAATGATAAAAGGCTGAATATTTCAGCAGGTCAACAGTCTGAAATTTAACTCCAAAGCAACCATGAATAATGTTTTTCAAGGCAGGATTAATTCTCTAGGAGCCAACTTTTGTCATCTTGTTTTATCTTTTTATCAATAGCAGATATTTCAAATTAATTAAGTGACATATACATCTCACATGATCGCCAACGTCCGATAACGGATATGGCAGAAGAATACATCTTACACTAGATCTTGGATATCATTTGAGGTCAAATTCAAGTTGCTTTCTGCTTTTAGATCCTAGCTATTGTTGTATTATATACCCATGCATATCATGTAAAGAGTTATTTATAAAGTGACAAAGGTGGGATAAAAATCTAATAAAATCTCACAATTAGAAGTACTAAGTAAGAGTGCTTAGAAGTAATTTAGATTATAATCAAGTTGAATGCTGCCAAAGTACTGTATTTCCAGAGTAAATGAGCAGACTAAACAAAAGATACATTCCTTTGTGCCTCTTTGTACTATGAACCAATGCTAATATAAAAAAAAACCCTACAATTTCCCATAAAATATTTATTTTTTATTTATTATCAAATGTAGAAACTGCCCATCTCCCTCACAAAGGGACTTTGGATGGAATACAAGTAAATTGTAAATTATAACATCTTCATGCTATATTTTGGAAAGTATCATATCCAAATATTAGGTTTTCCTTTTCCTTCTGAGTTAATCTTCACAATCATTTGGATTACTATTTATTAGAATAGTTTAATGTGAAAATGTATTTTGGAATTACAGGTTAAATCAGATTGCTTATAAGGTGCAGAACTTCTTACCATGGTGTAGCTCACACAATAGCAATCCAAGATCCCTAATTGAACATGATTTCTTAAATATGGAAATCATTTCTCCATTTTGCATCCACACTTCTTTAGGGAGTCAATCATTTCATACAGCAAAATGAAGCAGCAAGATACCTTACTTCTGTCATTTACCCACTAGCAAAAAGGGATGTACATCAGCTTCAGGAAGTACATTTGTTTGGCTCCTCTCAGGCTAATAATAGCACTGAGAAATTTCTAAGAACTTCAGGAAATTTGACTACTCAATTTGGAAGGACCCGAGGGTATAAGAATTAAGGAAAAAAGTTTCCTGAAAGTTCTGCTTTTCCATTTAAAATAGATGGTGACTTTACATCTTGGATATCCTAGGAACCAATCCAGTTGCAGTTATAATTTCTGCATTGGACATGCAGATCTATTTTGCGCTGGTTCCATTGTGATCCTAAGATCATATTATCAAATATGATAAGAGTTGTAGATACAGAACTCACTTGCATAAAGGCCAAGGTCAGTAAATCATTACAATTCCTTGCAATGCAAGAGTTGAGAGTGGGATGGAAGTGCATACAGAAATCCACTGTCTCTAGACCGGTGATGGCAAACCTATGAAATGCATGTCATGCCCCCTTCAGAGGCTGGTTCGCAGGAGAAGGAGGAAGAGTTGGAGCTGGGACCATCTGACAGGGAAGGCACACCAGGGGCTGAGGATGATGCTGTGATAAGGGTTGGAATATGCCACAAAATTATACAATTGTAGAATGCAACCATGCAAAACATAGACAGACCTGAGGTGAATACAACCCCTAAATGGATGAAAAACAGAGAGACTTTTGGTTTGATGTGATTTATAATTATTATGGTTACACAGTATATTTAATAGGAAAATTTTTAATTTGTCTCGAATGTATCCTGCATTTGCATAACGACCTCTTCTTCTCTCACCTCTTCCCAGTTTAAATCTTGCATCAGTCTAGTACAGGGGTGGCGAACCTATGGCACGGGTGCCAGAGGCGGCACTCAGAGCCCTCTCTGTGGGCACGCGCGCCATTGCCCCAGTCCTAGGCCTTCACCTGGGTTTTATAAAACCTTTTCGCTTTAGGCCTCCGCTGTCGTGTGCAAAAAAAAAAAGGTTCAGTCAATTTCACCTCGCGGGAAAAAAAAAGATCTTGCAAAGTTGGAATTGATTGAACGTTTTAGTCCCACCCAGTCTGCCGTTATCAAGGCAGCCACGCCCAGCCAATGGGCCACACCCAGCCAATGGGCCACACCCACCCGGCACTCAATGATGCATAAGTGGGTTTTGGGTTGCACTTTGGGCACTCAGTCTCTAAAAGGTTCGCCATCACTGGTCTAGTAACTCCGCTGCATCTAATGAAGTGAGCTCTATCTCACATTTATGTTAATCTGAAAAGATGCTACCAATTGAATGTAATAATATTGATTTATTCACTGTGGAATAAATCTAAAACCGGGTATTTTTATACTTAGGTAAACATTACATCTAGGTCATTGATAGGAAACACTGGTGGCTGCACTCATGATTATAAATGCTCAATCATCCTTTTATTTGGTTTATGATGTTTTGTTTTCTTATTTAACATTTATCAGCACACTTGGATATAAGTGCTATCTTATTTCTAAATTAGTTTGCATATTTAGAAGTCAGTTTACTTATTGACAACGTTTTGTCAAAATTTGCAGTTGAAAGGCATACTACCAGATGTGTTTATATTTTTAAAAAAGTTCTTTACAGCGTTTTCAAAAATTTTTCAAAGTCTGTTTCTTCTGCTTTAGCAACTTCAGCACAAAACACATCATCTGGCAAGGCTATCAATTTTTCCAAGGAGATGTAACTTGGTTGCTCCGGATCATATTGGGCCCTTCCCAGGAACTTAAGAAATAGATGTCTTTCTTTGATTCGTAATAAATTTGCATTAAAAATCTAAAATGAAAAAAAAATATGAAACATATCTTATTTAAGTCATACTGAAATCAGTGGCATACAGTTCTGAGCAAATGTGGCAGCAGGTCATTAAAACTAGTGACATATGCAAGTAATTTTCATAAATAAGAACAGTTTCACTTTAATTTTAAAATACATTAATATCTTTACATCTTGAGAATTTGGGTGAGCCTATTTCTTCGTAGTGGTTATGCTGAGTGTTTTTGGCTCCTATGTTATTTTGTTATTTCTTCTGTTTTTACTATTTTTAATTGTTAGCCACTCAGAGATACATATATAAGATGGTGGCCATATAAATCTATTAAATCATGTTGGCCTACAATCTGCATGAATTCCCCTTAAGCTACCTTTCACATTTTGTGCTCCAATGACTAGTAATTAAATAAACTACAAGATTCTTACCTGAGGAAAATGTACCATAAGTTTGTGGGAAATGCCCATTACATTATGCACATAATCAAAAATCTGTGTTAACTTTTTTTTGCTTGTACTTAAGTTCTTAGGGACACTGTGTGCAATATGGCGGATTTCATTCTTACTAAATCCAAGTTCAAGCTCATATACCTGAAAAAGAGAGCGACTGCAATGAATCAATTTTGAAATTTGAAAAAAGTCAGAGAAACAGATGACATGGGGACAATATTTTCAGGAAAAAAATGAAGCATTTATTTTTTCCAGTTTTTTTTTAAAGAATTACATCTTCAACCTAGCTTTGTGGATTGCCCAAAATAAAACAAGTTATAGTATCTTTCCAAAATCTTTGTGTGATTTGTATTCTCAGTGTCTTTAGAATACTGAAATAGAAAATAAAAGTCCCAGCTTTCAGCAGACTCACAATGTTAACTACTGTTATTGAGCAGTCACAAAAACTTTTTTTTATGTATAGCAGAGAATTTTCTAACATTCATTGATTGCACTTAAATACTGTATAAGGATTATACTGCTGGAGTTTACATAATATACATAATACAATGCCATTTTCTTAAAAAAGTAAAAAAGATTTAGCCTATTTCATATAAACCTAACCCACACTTCATTAAACATACAACCACCTCCACTTTTGTGAGTAACAACACTCAAGTTATCATACAACACTACCACATACTAGCTTTCCATCATATTTCTGTATCTATAAAGAACTTCAAGGAACTTATTAGTTTCAAGTCACAGGGCTTGTGCAAAATACTTTACATGTACTAAGGTATTATTCCTGTTATATGTTAAAGTACAAAGTAGAACTGGAACCTGTGAAAATTAGTCCAGTTGCTATCCTGCACGACTCTTAATAACTTTTATTAGCTGAAGTAATGATTTTACAATACTTGCTAAAAGAAGCAGACTTACTGAAAGATTTTCTTCAATTGGTTCAAGTTTGCCAGTTAGCAATCTTGGAAGACGGATTACCAGATTTCTAGTCTGTATTCAAAAACAAATAAATATATATTAAATAATATATATTTAGGTTAAAATTTGTATTTTGCTGGTAAAGCATGTTTCTACACAGGCAACATGATTCTAGTTGAAAAAAATATGGATGTATATAGTATGGTGAAATCATATCTGAAGATAATTTACTTTAATATAATAGCAGTTTCCACACATATGTAATTTCAAAAGCAGTGATATATCTTCTATTTTGGCTTATGTTTGTGTTAAGAGAAGCTATGTGTGGCAGCCAGATTCATGGGAAGCTGTTGTGCCTTAGCTATGGGATTATAGACCCAGATTTTCTTATTTGGGTGTTATGGTTGTGTAAGGTATACAACTCAAGAGTGTGAATAATATAGGAATGTATTTTATAACATAGGTAAAATCTTAACAGGATTTCAGGTTCAATAATTTATACTCATATAAACAGCTGAACACCATCAATTACTTCAACTTCCACATCAATTGATTTTTATACCCATTCTTTTCAGGAAACTGGGTGTAATGGCTATTCTCTGCTATCTAGATAAATGTCTAATAGGAAGTTTTAAATTCTGGCAATGCCAGAAATTCTTACTATTTATAATTTTTTGATGATTTCTTTCAACTATATGTTCCCATATTGTGGGAAAATATATACTGTAATCAAAAAAGACATTATCAACAACTCTCCAGTTGTTGCTGGATGCCAAACATATGCTCATTGTTGCTGGATGCCAAACAGTGCTCACTTCAATCTAAAGTGGTCCTTAAAGGAAAGCAAAAGGTACCTTTCTTGGATTTAGTCCAAGTACATTTTGGAAGAAACCCAATCTATCATCCAGTTTTTCCACAGAAAGGAGAAGTAAACATGGAGCCCTTAAGACCATTTGTGTGACTGCTTCTTTGGAAATTTTTTTTGATATTAGATAGTCGACCCTAAAAAACAGAGAAATACATTCATTTATAATGAAATAAATCAAAGTAGTAACCATTTATCCAAATAACCAAGTTCCCTGCATTATCTATCAAAGTGGCAGATATTTCAATAATATTAACAAGCAAAACAGCAAAATGAAGGGTGGAAAAGTCTGACTAAAGCAAAATACCATGATTCCCAATCACAATAAAACCATAATGTAAAAATGTTGAACAAAGAGTTAACAATTTCCAGCTGCATTTAAATAAAAGTTCTGTGAATACTAGCTGAGTTTTGAGATGTGATCTTAGTATCCCATATGGCTTACACTAAAATAAGCATGGAAAAAGGTATTTTTGCAACTGAATGCAAATACATTTTGATTTTAAGGAAAAGGTCTTAACGAACTTAAATGGCATGTTTAAATAAATAAAAAAGGTTATCAAACAGTTGCTTTAAAGATATACATTCTTTCTCTACCCAAAATACATAACCACGGAAAAAGTGCTGGGAATTCATCTTGGACATTCATTGTTCTTCTAGCCTCTTTCTTAAAATAGAAGTCTTAATACTATTCAGTTCATGAAAACCTGTTTGTGGGGGAGGCAGGCTTTCTGGACAGAAGGTCAATTGTGAATCTCAGAAAGCATTGAGGGTAAATTGGCCAAACATTTCCACTGTAATGTTGTAGTTACAAATGGGACAGTGCAAAAGAATTAACTTGAAAAAGACCCCCAAATTAACATGTTCTTGGCACTGCCAACTGACCCATAAAGATCCAACTGTAATGTTCTAGTCTTTTTGTTTTAATTAACCTCCCCAAATATAGGTAACATACTCTCCAAATATTACACAGAAACAATCTACAGGCTTTTCATGCTCATCAAAATTTGGAAGATTGGGAGAAGGAAGATTATATAAGGGAATTATTATTTATTTCATTTTATTTTATTTCCTTCCACTCCATTTTTTAAACTAACATTATATTAAAAGAGTCTTATAATTACTTAACTACCATTTCATTAGAACCTGTTTGAATAGCATTCACAATCTGATTCCATTCAGATGTAACAGAAACCATGTTTTTAGCAATTGCAGTGACGCTTACTTTTTTCTCTTTTGTGTGCTAAAGGAAAAAAACAATGTTTCTTTTGATTTTAACATTCTCTTGTGATGGTGAGAAATCTGGGAAATTCGTTTTTTAATTATGCATTCTTTGCACACTAACAAGTGAATTAGGGCTTACAGCAGTGGTGGGATTCAGCTGGTTCGCACCACTTCGACAGAAATGGTAGCTAATTTTTTGTTGCCCAGGCCCAGAATGGACTTCCGGAAGCAGCAGCCACACAGAGAACCGGTTGTTCACATATTTGAATCCCACCACTGGCTAACAGTCATAATTCAGCAGCATCTGAGGTGACTGTAAGTTTCTACCAGGGGTGCCTTTTTAAAACATTGCTATATAAAGGCCTTTGGAATCTTAAGAGATACTGGTCTTGTTCTTGAATCAATTTAAAATCCAAGTCATTTTTACATCTTCCATTAATAAGATGCATAAACATTGTAGTGTGAAGTTAAGCTTCTAGAAAGTGTTTTAATTTCTCTGCCACCAACAGCCAACCAGCACTTCTCCATCTTCAGTGGGCTGTTATGGCGCTCCTACTTCAGACTCCAGGTTTTTTAAAAATATTTTCCATATCTGCTGTTAAGAGGTAATCATTTCACTTGAGCAGGTTATCACAAAAAGACTGCATGAGGTCTACAGAATTCCTTAGTTGATCATAAAGATAACTTTTGATTTTCTTAGATATTTCAAACTTCAAGAATGTTACTGTATACTCTTTTCATGCCATTTTAATTACATTATACTCAAGATCTAATTGTTGATATATTTCCTCTGTTGATAAAAGGATAGGTTTTCCCTTCAACCAGAATATGTGAATAATAAGCCTTTAAGAAAATGGCAAGTAAAATGAATTGAATCTCTAATCAATCCTCTATTTTTTCCATTTCAATCTACTGTCAAGGAATTTTAACTTTGCCCCATAATGAAAAACTTGTGATAACGTTTCTGTGTTTAGTCAAATCTCAACAATCGAATTCTGTTACTCCAATTCCTAATTACAAATTTTACTGAAAATAAACAAAAAAATCTATCTGTTTTGTCAGGAAAACCTCCATGAAAATGAAATGCATGCATTTTATTAGACTCTATTTGGGAAATAATCATGTGTAATAAACAGAACGTGGCATTCTTTCTAAATAGCAGCTGCTATACTTGTATAAGTTGACCACTTGAAATTACAAGTACTCCTTATTGAGCAACCACAATCGGGTCCTGATGACTTGGTTGTTAAGTGAAGTAGTTGCTAAGTGAAACCATGACTGTGCTTATGGTATTACGTCAACTTTCCTTTCCTTTCCAGACCTGTGAAGGTTGTAAGAGCCGTGGTGGTGCAGTGGTTAGAATGCAGTATTGCATTGCCAGGAGTTCAATTCTGACCGACTCAAGGTTGACTCAGCCTTCCATCCTTCCGAGGTTGGTAAAATGAGAACCCAGATTGTTGGGGGCAATACGCTGACTCTGTAAACTGCTTAGAGAGGGATGTAAAGCACTATACAGCGGTATATAAGTCTGAGTGCTATTGCTATTGTTAAATGCAAGGGTTGATCACAAAGTTACTTTTTCATCACCATTGCAGCTGTAAATGGTTGCTAAATGAGGTAGTTGCTAAATGAGGATTATCGATATGTTCAATTTGCGACTGGAAAAACTTTGGCCACAAATATCCATCTGGAAAATAACGAATCTGGTAACCCACTCACGCAAAAGACTGTACTCTTATATGAATAATCCAATGCAGATTTAAGAATTCATGTACACCTCCCTTTTTCATCCTCTCAGCCTTCATTCTGCATGCCAGCAGTGCTGTTTAGACCTTCTTAATTCCAGTTACCATATCGAACATAGCATTCTAAAGTGGTGTCACTGGAGCAAACAAGAAATCCAAGGACTTCCAACACAATAGAGCTTAAATAGCTGAGGTTTGGAGGATGAGGGAGATGGAATGCCCAGATGTCCTTACCTCGTTTTTAGATCTTCCACCTCTTCATTGAGAATATAAGGATTTTTAGTGAGAAATGCCCCAAACTGTGTATCTTCCAAACCAATATCCTTAAGAAATAGAAGGATTTTTTTAATATCATTTTCAAAATCTAGTTTTACAAGAAGCTGGCCTGCATTTGGATGTTTTTCGACCATGGACAAGTTGACACCTGCAGGAAATTCAAAAATAGATTACATGGCTATTCAGTGAAAGTAAATATTTGTCCTGTAGCATGCCCAATTTTGTACATGCAAACACTAAAAGCTGTGTGTTCTACTTTAGATCTAAATATGATTATACTTGGAATAACCCCACTGAAATCAATCGGCTTTAAGGTACACATTTACTATCTTAAGTGACATTGACTTCAACAGATTTACTCCAGGTCTGATCATGTCTGAATCCACTCCTGCTGTTTAATAATTTTGAGTTCCACTGCACAAACTTTCATTTATAGCCATTTTTAATGTGATTGAGTAAACACAGATAGCAACTCTAAATCATTAAGGATTGCGATAGAAAGAGCTCAAGGCTCATTGATTCCTATCATTCTGGTAAAATCAACAGATCAGCTCCATTCTTTAAACATCTCAGAAGAATATTGATTACTGGCACCAAATAATTAAGTATGATACAGATACAGAAATTTTAATATGATATTGAGTGGAAAGGTAATATGTAATATTGTATACTCCTGAGGAACGTGTAAATAAATAATAGTTCTAAAGAAGTATTTTTCCAAATTCTTCATGAATTTCTTGTATTTAAGGATTCTTCTATCACAAAGAAATTGTGAAAAAGAAAGTGGTTTCTGTCCTCAATTATATTTCTGCAATAGAGTATACCTTCCATCTACCACTTTATGATAGAAATATATTCTGCAAACATGAATCTGCTGCGTATTCACAAACATGACTGGTTATTATATAGTAAAAATGGTTATCACAGAGTTCCAATATATCACGAAGTATCTAACAAGTGGAGCTATACTTACCTAGAAGCACCAATTTGCGCAATGTTTCCGAATGGTCAACATAATCTCTGAGTGAGAAAGATTCTAATGGAGGTGATGGTGCAGCTTTGATTTGAAGAGACTCATCTTCTGAAATTTTCTCCAAGGGAGATATAGGCAAATCATCGTCCAAATCTAAAGTGAAAAAAACAAAAACAAAACAACGCTGAAGATAAAGAAGTGATAGAATATCAAACACATTAATGGCTTTTATATGGTGAACACCATTCTGCTGAGCTATCTTAGCTGCTGATAAATAACCCTAATGAGAATTATTTTATTATTAAATTATTATTCTTTTAATTTTATTACAGTATTTGTTTTCAAAATATAGGGGAAGGGAGATCCTGCTTTTTAAATAGTCTATTGAAGACTATTATTTTTAAAAAATGAGAAACAAAAACACAGTAACATATGGAAGTATGACTGTTCAAAAAAAATTTCCCCTAGTTTTTTTTAGATAGTTCTGTTGTTACAGTATACAATGAAACCTGAAGCAATAAATCTGGTGCAATTTAGAGTCTCAAAGTTTCCCAATAGTTTTTGCTATTTTGCTATAGATGATTACTAGTACATTTGCCCAAATGAACAATATTATCCCCCCCATCTTTTTAGGTAGGTTGATTTTATAGCATTGTGTTTATATTATTAAGTTTTATACAGTTTTATCTTTTAATATTGTAAGCCATTCACAATTAGTGTGTGGCAATATGGGTAGCTAATAAATTTTACAAACAAATAAATGAATAAATAATTTACCAATTATTCACATAAAAAAATGACAGTGGGGATAATAATCTCCACTCATGCCCAACTTCTAGCAATAAATTGTGATTTGATTGATTCCCCAAATTCTATTATTTATTTATTATTTATAAAATTTATTGATCACCCATCTTACCATAGAGCAGCTCTGGGCGGCTTACAATCAAACACACACACACACACACACCACTTCCAAATTTGTGACTCTGAAGAAGAAACTTATAACTCATTTCTAAAAGTTATAACCCTAGAAAATATTCTACAAATTTGCTTTTACAATCAGGTAGTATCACAAGTTTCATGCTCACATATTTGCTCCTCCACCCACAGACACATACACACACACGTTTGATTCCCACACACTGTATTAAACTAATTGTCTGGGATTACATAACACAATAAAATCAAACAAGCTACATTATATCTTAGGGTAAAGAGTGAACCCAACTGGAAATATAGATTTAGATTGGAAATTTAGCATAATTATATTAAAGCATTATTCATAGTTGCACAAGCAATATTAATCATTGCTAATTTAGATAAAATAATATATTATGGCTTGCTCAAGGTTGAGATCAGACATTTCTAATTACACTGCATAAAGTAAGGAAAAAAAGGTGTTTTTGCAATGAACTCGGATAGCTTTGAAGCTGAAGGTGCCTCAAATACTGAATGATGTATTTTATTACTCTACAAACAAAGGAGTCTTGCAGGACAAGAATGCTAGGGCTAGGCGGGCATGCCTCAGCAGGAAGGGGACAGTGAAGACCAGATGGGCCGGTGGAGTGTAAGGCAGCCAAAAGGGCAGAGATAGGGAAAGAGGTAAGGGGTGGGGTGCATTGGAGGTAGTCCCTTATCTTGCTGAAGTTCAGGGCTGGGAGGACCAACCCAGAGGTAGCTTGGATCGGAGTAGTTCTTTACCTAACAGGTGGTGGTTCGGTTAACAATGGCAAGGGGGAATGCTGTCACTAAGTAATGTGGTCATGTGACGACTCACTTTTCCAGTCTCAATTACTGTTATTAACTAGGAACTACCTGTTTAAGATTCATCCTCAACTCTACCAAATAATTTTCTCAGGCTCAATTAAAAAATGTGATTTAATTACTATAACAAACAATAAATTCTAAACATGGTTTTAATAGAGAAGGCTGAGGAAATAACATTTAAAAATTTTAAACATAGTGCTGTGATATGTCACGTTCAACATCATATAAATGTAATTTGTTACTTACCTTGAAGCAATTCTTCGGTATCTACAGTAGGTACTACCTCAGGTTTTGGCTTGTCAATGAAAGAAAGTGAGGTCTGTTGGGGTTCAGTACTTGAGCTGCAGAATTGCCTATGATTATCCAGATGCAAAGTTCTAAACTTCTTTAACAGCATGTGGCAATAATAACCGTAAGGACAAAAGCACTGCAAATCTGACGGTTCAAGAAAACGTGTCCACATTTTTATTGATTGCTTTCTCAGCTCTGTACTTTTTATAATATTGTATGCATTTAACAAAGAGCAGTATCTGGAAAATTGTCGAGTCCACAAAGGCATCTTACTGATTAAGTTCTGTAAGAAAAGACCAAGTAAAGAACTTAGACAGAATAAGGATTTGTAATGGTGGTTTGCAATGACGATGTAGGAGATGACCTGGCTGAACACAAGGGAGGGGCCAAACACATTATCAGTCCCGAGTCCCCTTGAAGTCCATTGACTCTTATCTACCACCAATTTGCTTTGATTGTTAGAGGTTCAGATTCTTGTAGAGAGCATTAACATACAATACATCTATACTCATTTGAACTGCCTGGACTCCTGATTTCCTATGCTTGACAAACTGTTACCATGTTAGGGATAGAAAACCTTGAAAGCCCTCAAAACCTGGTTTTCCCATAGGATATGGAGATCCCATGGAACTGTGGAGCCTGTCAAAAGACTGGTGTAAGTTTAGACTGCACTCTTTCTTGTCTTTTTCCTTATTGTAGCTTTTTAACTGTTTTTCATTGGTTTTAATAGTTGAATTATGTTGATTGTTTAGTTTTTGTTTTAATTATGTATGCCACTCAAGAGTCAAATGCGAGTGAGATAGGTAGGTATATAAGTTCAGTCAATCAATCAATCAAGTGATAAGTGGCTGTACACTAGGCATGACCAATCTTTTGGCTTGCCTGGGCCATAGTGAGTGAAGAGGAATTGTCTTGGGCCGCATATAAAATATATAATATAGTTAATGTATATCAGGTGTCAATGGGCTAGAAATGTCACGCACAGCCCACGCCCACCCCGGCTCCACAAAGGCAAAAAACGTCATGATATGTCACGTGATGCGATCGAGTTTGACACCCGTGATGTATATAAATAAACTTTATTTTGGGGTGTGTGTCTTGTGGGCCACATTACTAGCTGTCCAGTACTGATGTGGCCCATGGGCTGTGGTTTGGACATATGTGCTCTACATAGAATCATTTCCTGAAGTGAAGATGAAGTGAAGCTGATAGGGCAGAAAAATAAAGAAAAAAAAGGTCTTTGAGGGGAAATAGTTTTCTGCTCCTACATTAGAGACCTGCTACCTGACCTGCTATTATCAGATACAGTAGAAGATGCTATCAAAATAAGAACTGTCTGCTTTTGTACTGTACATAGTTTGGGGATGATCATCTCGCTTTTGCTTTAGCCGACCTTTGTGGACTCCTGATTATTTACAAGGTCTAAAATCAATGAGCTAGTTTTCAGATTGAACAAGAACTAAAAAACTTTCAACAGTTTTTTTTAACAATAATGGGAACATGGGCCTTCCTTTAAAAACTGCCAGTGGGACTCATCAGAGTAGCCCATCAAGACTATTATGATTAACAACTCCAGTAATACAACCCTAAAGTAGGTTCCCCCCTCCCCCGCAAGAAAACATTGCTATATCCTCAGCCAACATGACTGAAATAGCATTATATATCAGGGATGAGATCCCTGCAGAGTTCCAGCTGCGTGGAGAAAGTTAAGTTAAGTTGCAGTTAATATACCAGCAGAACTAAAATTAGATAGAATTTGCGACATCCTTTTTCTCTATTGTCTCATTTTTATAGACAATATGAAGTAACCGGAGGGCAGGAGGGTACACAATCTTGGCCTTTCAGAGTTCCTCGACTAAATCTCCCATTATCCATCACAGGAATGCAGGAACCCAAATTAGAGAAGATGCAATGGGTGTCCAGTTAAAATGCATGTCCCCTGATCTTTGCAATACAGATAGTTCTCAACTTACGACCACAATTGAGCCCAAAATTTCTGTTGCTAAGTGAGACAATTGATAAGTGAATTTTGCCCCATTTTATGACCTTTCTTGTCACAGTTAAGTGAATCACTGCAGTTAAGCTAGTAACACTTGAAAAGCGAATCTGGCTTTCCCATTGACTTTGCTTGTCAGAAGGTTGCAAAAGGTGATCACATGACCCCAGAACACTGCGACCATCATAAACATCTGAATTTTGATCACGTGACCGTGGGGATGCTACAGCGGTCAAGTGTGAAAAATGAACGGTCATAAGTCACTTTTTCTAGTGCCGTTGTAACTTTGAAGGTTCACTAAATGAACTGTTGTAAGTCGAGGACTACCTGTACTATATTTACTCCAACATCGGTCACCTTTAGGTGATGCCTACATTAGAGCGCACTCGACAGCATACTCCAGGGATGGCGAGGGAATCCTCCCCTTCATTTTTCCCTTCCCTTCCCCAAATCCACTTATCTGAAATTCTATAGGTTCTCTTGCTTGAACAGGGGGCTGGACTAGAAGACCTCCAAGATCTCTTCCAGCTCTATTCTATTCTAAATTCCACCGAGCATAGAAATTGGGGCGCTTACTTCCCAATGACCAACTCACCCGGCTGCACCCGGGGCCAGGAACACTGCAACTCTCGTCCTCGGGAGAGGAGCCTGGGGTTTGTTTGTTTTTCTTTGAGGATCCGCTGTGGACCCGCAGCTTGGAGCGCCTGAGGGAAGGGGCCCAACGCCTGCCCGGCTGCAGCAAAACACTCTTCGCCTTCACGAGGGCGGCCTCCCCCTGGCACGCAAGGCGCTCCTCCTGACGCAGGAACAGGAGGCGAGGCTCGGAGCAGCCCTTCCTCGTGGCTGCGGCCGGCTACGTCTAAAGCGACGCGCCGCCCCTTCTCCCATCCCGGTTACGTCTCCTCGCTGCCCGCTGGCGCGCGTCCTTCTGCTTTCCCTTCCCTTTGGCTGGGTGTGGGCCGCTATCGCCGCCTAGACAGGACGAGGCGAAGGAGGGAAGGCGCTGCAACCATGGCGTCGTATATGGGGAGTCGCACTTTGAGCAAGGACGATGTGAACTACCGGCTGCACTTCCGCATGATCAACGAGCAGCAAGTGGAGGACATCACCCTGGAGTTCTTCTACCGGCCCCACACCATCACTCTGCTCAGCTTCACCATCCTCAGCCTCATGGCCTTCGCCTTCACCAGGTATCCGCGGGGCGAGGGCGATCCGTTCAGGGGCAGGGCGCAGTGGCAGCCCGGCTGTCTTGCGAGGAGGAACCGCCGCAGAGACCATCTGCTGGTCTTTTCGTTCTAGGATGGGCAACCCTAAACCTGGATACTGGAGAAGGGACCGCATGTGTGCAAGTGCTCTGCACCGGTCCGCTGCTGTGGGGAGCATCATCCTGTAACGTTATGGGGTTGCAGCTTTCCTAGGTTATGCTTTAAAGCAGGGTTTCTTAATGTGTGGTCCCAGGAAACCTGGGGACCCCTAATACCCTGTTAGGGGTCTGCAAAATCAAAATTATTTGCCATCTACTGAAGAAATTTGCAAAAAATTAAAATAATCTCTTCATTTTTTTAATTTGTTGAAAAATACAGGTATTTTTGTGAAAAAATATCCATCCACATTTAATGAGTTTATATTGTTGCTTTTACATGATTCATTAAATAAATATTCCATAAATGTGTCAATTTTAATTTTAACATGGTAAATATTGGTAACCTATACAAATAACCTATACAAAATCTTTGAGGGCGCTCCGTAATTTTTAAAAGTGGGAAGGTGAAAGCAAAAAGTTTAAGAAACGCTGTTTAAAGAAACATGGTGTTTCAGCCTTGCAGAAGTGATGCACTTTAGATCTGGCTAATGCCAGTTTAGGAGACTGGGCATTCTCTTATTAGTTGCCTTGAGTTTCATCAGAGAAGAAAGGTGCAATGCTAGTAAAAACTGAAGTGCTTTCTCTAAACGCACCTTTCTGAGCAATAGCATCTGTGTTAATGTTTGTAGGCTTTAAATTCCTTAGGTGCAAGAAGAGCACATGAAACAGTACTTGGATGCCCATTTACTTCAAAGTAGAGAGACACAGTCTTACGCTTTACTTTTTTTCGTGGGAAATCAAGATGTGTATATTTAATTTTTGTGACTCATTCTATGGTCAAACAAAAAGAATGAGAAGTCAGCTCTCTCTAGTGGATTAGATAGGGTGGAGCCAGCAAGAAGTTCTGGAAATGATAAGAGCTGAAATCAATTGGGAGAGATAAAGGGGATTTTTAAGAGAGAAATGCAAAAGAGAATGGGTGAATGCAATCAGACATTGAGGCTTAGATGGTTAATATATATCACACAGATAATACTGTAAGGTTTTTTTAAAAAATAGTAACGTAGGAGCTGTCCAGAATTTTTATTCCTACTCTTTTCTTATCAACAATTTTTGTTAACAAATAGATTTTCCTGGGTTTATAAACACTTCTAAAAATATTGACAACACCAGTTTCCAGATATTGTGGAACAGTTCTTCTGGGAAAATGTACCTGATAGCAGCTCTTGTTCCTATTTTGGTTGCCAGTAATGTTAAAATATTATCTTCCAAAAGTTTTGTCTGCTGCATTTGGTGCAATATCCTTGTTGTGATGACATAGGTTTACAGAAATAACTGTCAACTATTGATCAATAACCTTAATCCATTTGGAGGGGAAAAGTAAGAGGTAGCTAAAATAAAGATAACCTCACTATTGGAGGGGGGGGGGGAAGGAACAAGATATCTGATACAATCCAGCAAACATATTGGTCATTTTTCCTATAATTATGCACACTTATAGATCTCTTGTAATTCAATGCACTTGCTGGATTAATTTGTATTTTTTGTTATTTTAACTTTCCTGCCAACCTAGCAGTTCCAAAGCATGTAAATTCAAGTAGATAAACAGGTACCACTTTGGTAGGAAGGTAACAGCATTCCGTGTACCTCGGAATGCATCATGCCAGCCACATGACCGGACAACACTGGCTCCTTTGGCTAGGAAACAGAGATGAGGATCGCCTCCTGGAGTCGAACATGACTGGACAGAGGAAACCTTTGCCTTTTTTATTTTAACTTATGAATATTGTCATTGCCCTTACTATTCTACAAATTCTTATGTAGAAATACCTTATACACTAGCATGAATTGTATTTAATTGATAATTTACACAATTATGCATGGGTGTTTACATATATGCATGTAGCATAGATTGCTACAATCTTGTACAAATTTTCCATGATGCATTATGATGTACGTATCCATAAATGTACATCATGCACTTCATCTCTGCATGTCATTTATGCTAATTCCTTTAATGTATCATTGTTGTACTGAAGTGATTACAACTGGTAAATCTTTGTAGGTGAATTGGAAGAAACTAAAACATAGTGGCCTGCTTTATTTCTATAGAAAATAGAAGTAATAACTATACAAAATAGAACAGTTAAATAATAATAGGAACAAATGTCCAAAAATAATTAGCAGAAGATGCAAAGTCAAATTCCATGTGCTGAAGTGCTATTCTTACAATAGTGTGATCAATCTTTTGGATAAGTAAATACTTTTAAATGTACAGAATTGTACATATGAAGGTGCTCATATCTAGAGAAAGATTCGTCTAGTGTACAGGAGCTGGATTTTTGAATTTTTCTGCCATTGACCTTAAGGAATATAAGTTCCATTTGCCTCAACCATTATGGCACAAAATAAAGGATACTTTGCTCTTAATTCTAGCTTGTGTATCACAATTATTTCATTGAATTTTCTGCCTTTAAATATTGTTGCTTGCTCTTATACATACTCTGGCATAGAATTACTTAAATTAATATTACAGCTTTCACTCATGTCTAATAACACTATTATTCAAGATACCAGAATGCAGTTATTACATCTTTGATAATTATACAGTTTAAATCTTTCATACCTTTGAACTGAAGGCAGAAAGAAAGAGCATCTTTTTATCTACAGTGAAATCATTAAGAAAGCTAACCCATCCTTTGTCACAGACATCTATCTATATTAAACCTAATTTTCTAGTTAGTAGAAAGCTTCAGTTTTCATTTGTCTGAAATAAAAGGAGGGCAATATAAAGAACTTTTTAAACAATGTATGATTGTTAGCTGATCATGGTGTCCCTAAGGTGGTTCTCTGTTTTCAGATTGGATACTACAGTCAATATCTTTATTTTGGTCAGCAATTCTTTACTTCTTTAAATATTAAGTAGCAAGTATGGTCATCCCAAAGATGCTTTTCAAAAGGCAACTGGACTTCGTTGGTTTGCCTTTTCACTTGAACTTTCATAGGAAAAACAAAAGGGAATTAACAGGAATGAGGTTAAATGTCTGAACAGAGCTTCCAAAGAAACAAGATTGGGAAATATACCTTTATTAAACTGTCTTCCAAACTCAATCTAAATAGTTCCCAAGTTCCAGTGTAATCCTTAAAACAAGGCCAGTTGCTTTTCGAAAAGCACTTTTGGAATAACCATGACTTGGATGATTGAGAATATCTATAGACATTTAACAAGTATGGTAAATTTTGAGGAACTAGAAAAATATGAATATGTTGATTGTATGGATTAGCTTTGTTCCTTATACAAAAAGGCAAAACAAGTTACTGGGCTTGAACATAATTTAAAAATATTTTTTACAGCAGAGATGAACAATACTGTTTTAATCATATGTTTTACTTTGCCTTTTTTTTGTTTTTTAAAGAGATGATACAACCCCTGAAGATAACATTTGGAAAGGCATCCTCTGTGTGATATTTTTCTTTCTAATCATCAGTGTTCTAGCTTTTCCCAATGGTAAGTAACATCATTGTATGTGACTTTCATGAATATTGATTTACTGTATTTTTATAATTATTATATGTACTGTGTTTACATTGTTTTTTTAAGAATTACACTGAACTGAAGGTTTATATAAGTTTTTCATTTCCAGGCAACCCATCCTCCCAAAATAGAATAGATACAGACATGCACACACATTAACACAGTTTAAAAAGAGCGTAGTCCCTTAATCAAAGGAAATTAAATGTTGAATTCAGCATGAATACTTAAAGGAAATCTTGTTGAAATCTATGGCAACTACTGCAAGAAAAGAGGTTTAGAATTCCATTGTTTATTCTTCTGTGTTTGTGTATGACAAAAATACTTTCTGCAATAGTGCTAAATTATTAAAATATGTAGCTGAGTTCTTGCCTGTATTGAAAATTCTAAGGATTAAGCAATTGTCACTTTACATACAAGTATATGAGCTTTTGAGCTGTAACATTTTTTTGGTTATAATTGAGATTTAGGCCAAGTTCCTAATACTGTAATCTTGGAAAGCAGATTGATTTTACAAATATTTACTTGAGCATGGATTTTACTATTTCAAAGGAATTAAATTTAAAATATTTTTTATATTTTATTTTACTTTATTTTTTATTAGACAGTGATTTAATTGATCAATTCTCCCAAAGAAAATGCTTTTGTTTAAAGCTGTATTCTTCTTGGAAGGTTAATATTTTTTGGCTTTTACTTATTATCACTAAGTAAAAATCCTGTTCATGTGTTCTCCTGAATGAATTGTGCTAAAACACAGAATGGAGACATGCATACCAATTGCCTTCCACCCTGAGTGGAAGAACTGTTTGTCCACTTACTTGAACATGACTTTATGTGATTGGAGACTTGACCTTAATTATAGCCTTTACATGTTTGGGACAGTGCCTGAAAAATAATTTAGCATATGTAGAGAGTGTTTTGTGGTCATGAGCTCAAATTTGGAAGGAACATACAATCAGTAAATCTTGCTTAACTGAACTTGCTGTTCAGTATTTTAAAATTCCTGTTCTTCTTTGACTCACAAATATGATCTCATTGTGTTTAGTATGGGAATGCGTAGAAGTGCTATTATTATCTATGGTGGATGATTATTGCTCTCCCCCCCCCCAAAAAAAAAGCAGTTTATATTGCTTTTTCTGGCTAAAAGCTATAGCTGTTTGTTCTTGGGAAGGGACTGAATTCCAGATGATGTTTCCTGAGGAAGATGTGGTTGCTATTAAATGCCCTTGTTCCAATTCCTCTGAAATTGGCTGGGTTCCTTTGCTATGATAATTGGTACTTTACCGATTCTTGGCTTTGGTAATTAAGTTGCAGCATAAGCACTTTGCAATACTTCCTCAGGATAGAGCTGTGGTTTATAGAAGCATTAGCTATTGTTCAAATTATTGGTCATTAAATCATGTCCAGTTGGAATTGTACACTATCTCTTTTTACAAGAGACATTTGAAGTATATGTTGCAAAACCAGATGCCTGATTATGGCAGACATAAATAAATGTAAAGGAAAGACTATAAAGCTAAGTAGATGTGTTCTTTCAGCAGTTCAGGGTATTTGTAGGTCAAGAACTCTTTCAAAATTTAAATTAATCTACTTTGAGCCATATAATCTAGATTTATGTTTGATCTTGGAGGTATGTCTAAAAGGTATTGATTTCAGTTCTGCAGCCAAGATGAATTGTTTTCCATGTAAATTCAGCCTATGTGCATGCTATTTGATAGCCTGTTGGATATCTGATGTCCAGTTTATTGAGAGTTTACCTGGTCCATATGACTCCCTGGCCCTTTGGTCAATAGCGCCAATCTCTTGGTTCTTTTCCTATCTATATGGCATCACTGGAACAAAGTAAATTAAGGAGAAATAAACCTCTAAAATGACTTGAAAATAGACATCTAAACCCAAGGGAAAAAATAATAATGAAATTAGCTCGGCATGAAATTGCTGTTTCCTTTTCTGCACAATTCTATGTTTTCTCACAGTTTAGCTCCAATGTGTCTAAGAGGTTTGTTTGTTTATTAAGTAAATGTGTTAAGGATTTCAACCTTCAGCTAGTATATGCTATGAGCACATGAAAAGGCTCTTTTCTCTGGGTCCTGCTGAGAGTCAATAGCTGAGTAATTTGCAAAGAACTGCCCTCATTGTTTTTGCTTTGTAGTGGTTTTTCCTTCTTCCTAGTTCTTAGCAGGTTCTAATCTCCTTAGGTTGTGCATTTGTAGAGTTTGGGTAGTGCTCTAACTAGCATCAGGGAGACTCAGAATCATGTCCACCCTCAGTTATAGAAGCTCCCTGGGTGATTTTGGGCCAATTTCAGAGCAACCTACCTCCTCCATATGATTGCTGTGGGGAAAAATGGGATTGCTATGTGTGCTGTTTGGTACTCTTGAAGGTATGGCAAGATGTAAATCATATTTATGCATAAGTATTGAAATTCAAAGGATTCACAAAATGATAAGAACCACTGTAGTATAGAAGTAACATACAAAGAAATGGAATGTTTGGAGTAGGAGTAGAGAATCTGTGTCCTACAGATGTCACAGAAATTTTATTTCTGACATTCCTTAGCTTTGATTATGCTGACCAAATGTACAAGAGATAGCTGAGTTTTAAAAAATTAGTAGACTTTAGTCAAGTTATAGCCTTGATACAGCAATCTGACCACTGTTTTAAACAAGTATCACTTCAAGTAAAAATGGCATAGCCTTTTTCATGTTAGCATTCTCCAAGTGCATGGGGCTTGCAAATCCCAAATTTTAACTAAGTAGAATTCCAAACATATATGGGAACTACCAGATTGCAAAAGGTTACTGTGCCATTCATAGAGACAAGTATAAGACTGATAAACCTATCTCTTTAACAATGGAAATCTTGGCTAGGGATTATATATAGATTCATAAAGGTATTTTTGTATGAAGAATACAGAGATGTATAGTAGATATATACTGAGGTGCTCGCATATACAGAATCCTTTTAGTGTATGTCAATCGATGCATATGGACCTCAGTTTAGTTATGGATGCTTCATTAGTAAGGTTTTTTTTATGGTCTATCCTGATCAACAATTAAATGTATTACTATAATGATCTCTTCTACATTGCAATCTTCTCTTTGCAGATGATTGCCTCATTTGTGGAAGAGAATGAGATCCTAACTTGTTAGTGATTATTCTCAAGATCCAAAAGTCTTGGATTTAGTTACCATAATAATTCTGAGAAGTCTTTGACAAATTCTAAGAACATGCTAGCAAGCATAGAATTTTTTAAATGACTTTAATGAGAATCTTATATGCTGTTAAGGTTTTGCCCCAGTTTCAAACTAAGGGCTTGTCCAGGCAGCTGCTTTAATATGTTTTCCTCCCATCCTTGAGTCATGAGGAAGGAGCATCACCATAAATTGTGTTTCTGCCACTGTCTTTATTAATTCTCAGGAATAGGCTGGTCACTGTTATTAGCCATAAAATTTTAGTTCATGACACTCAAAGCAATTGGTAGTAAGTGGTCTATTCCCAGTGTTATCTGTTTGCAGCATCCCCCTCCCGCCACCAATTCCTATCTATGAAATGTAGTGAGCTGATGCTGGGAAACTACACATATGTCTACTTTCTTCCTGTTGGAATATCAAATTCCTAGTCTTCTGGAAGATATGAAAGATTGAGTAATAAAGAGTTCTTCTTAGAGATGAAGATCAAGGTCAAATATTAAGTCATTCAAAATCATAATGGGTTTCTGCCAGGAGTCAATAGAAACATCTTCAAGGGAAATGTACCACATTAAGGTATAAGGCAGATATACCAATTTCTCATCTCATAATTGGAACCATCTGTGTATTTGTCTAGATGTTTGAAAATCCAGAAAGATTTGGAGCCCAGATCTGAGCATCCTAACTTCAGATTGAGGTTTTCTCCCTATAAAACTGTTCCTGATTTTCTTGGCCGCTATTTCCCCACTCCTATGCTTGATATAATTGCTTCTGTCCCTACTTTCAAAAGAAAAAAAAAGGAGAGAGGGAGATAAATGACAGCTGATTGGAAACACTAAATACGTTGGGATTTTACTGTCCAACATCTGTGCAACCAAGACAAAATGGCAATAGGGATACAATGAAATTGTAGAAATTGGGGAGGATGGGAAAGCAGTGATCGCACAGCAATTGCTTGGCCAGATATAAGTAAACAGAATTTGTCCATGGGTCTATCATCCGTAGATTACTCCCTTAGGCATCTTAGATTGTTGCCATGGAATCTTGGAGACAACTAGAGATTTGTCTGGATACCTCCATTGTTGAGGGGGCCATTTCTTATTCTCCTTCTCTTACCGTTTGTTGTTAGGATACTTATTACTATGATTTTTATGTTTATAATTGTTATTTTTAATATGTTCTGTGTTATCTATTGTGCATCATCAAGAGCCACTTTTGGTGAGATGGGCAGCTACATAAATATGATTAATAATAAAGTAAACAAAGAAGGAAAACATCACTTCTAAAATGTAATAACCAAAGATGGTTTTAGGATACCTCAGCAATGGGCTGAAGATGAGATTGAAGTGATATCATGAGCACATGTCCCCATAAAATGATTAGTAAGATGTTTTTGCATCAAGGCAATCAGGCTGTGAGGATAAGCCTTAATGTTAGATATATTATTTCAATGCTTAACTATCAGATCATTTTCAGCAATCACACTTTTCTTTCTACAGGCCCTTTCACCCGTCCACACCCTGCAATATGGCGCATGGTATTTGGTAAGTCGTTTTCAAGGTATAACTTTCCATTGTTACAGATTTCTGGGTATCTTCTTTCAACAATCCATTTTATAGTAGAATATATTTTATGCTATCTGTGTTACTGCAAAGATATGTTATAATATTCAGATATTGTGAGAAAGTTTTTCCCTTTTACAATCTTAATGTTCTTAAGAACTCACCAATGTGTGAGTTGGGTGGCTATATAAATTTGTTTAATAAATAAATAAAACCAATTAGAATTTTTGGAATAAGCTTTAGAATAGTTCATCATATAATACAATTTGCAGTCTCAAACTGTGATGGTACTGACATACTGTATTCACACATTAATTTCTATTGAATGCTTTTATAGATTACAATAATAACTTACTTGTACTTGGTTCCTCTAAATCAGGGGTGTCAAACTGCCGGCCCGCGGGCCAGACGTGTCACGACGAAACTGCGCCCACCCCATTGCCAGCAATGGGGAAAAAGTTCCGATACGTCGCGCGACGTCACGTGACGTCACGAGTTTGATATGTCTGTTCTAAATGTTCACTGAATGGCATGCAATATGATCATTGAAACATAACATAATTTATTAAAGTCTAAGTGTGAAAAATGTTTAAAAGTGGTTCACAATATAGCCAATATTTAAAATAAAAACTCGGCTCCAAGAGTAGCAAGAGTTAAAAAATGGTGATTAATTTATACATTGATGGTTTTTTTTACTATAACTAACCTTTTTTAAATTAAGATCCTTTTTAAACATTATTAGTTTTTACTTCTTTCAATTTTGTCAAATTCAAATTCAGAAAGAATCACAAACTGTTAAGCCACCACTGTATGTGAGCATGTTGGATTTCTTAAAAAGGAACATTGGTCATTAAATAATAAGAGAATGGACACAATACCTGATTAGTGTTAGAAGGAAAGATGGCAGAGCAAGCCTTTTATTTATTGTCACTTCAGTGAGAATTTTGCAATGGACTTTGGAAAATAGGATGTGACCTGCTGAGTGTCAAGTTCCTTTTGAAAGAACAATCTTCAGGCAAATGTAAGAGCTACAGCTGGATTATAGCTCTTGACTTCTTTCTTTCCAAATGTTTGCCTTTCTATTTGTATCTGACCCTTCTCACCTTGCCTAGTTTCTCCTTGGTAATTAGTTGGGTAGCAACCTAGCAGAATTGTCATGTGCTGGAGGAGTATGAGTAAGCTATACAAATAATCAGAGTTGTACTAATACTTCTGTATGTTTTGCTAAGCTCCCTTTTCTTTCTTCATTTTCTTTTCGCATTGCGTATAGATTGAAAACAAAATCTGTGACCTTGAAAGTTGGTATAAAAATACAGAAGCTTAATTTAGGAGCCTTAAGACAGTAAAATATTTTGATCTTTTTTTCCTGATGAACCTTGCTTGTGTATGCGTGCATATTTCTTTTGCGTGTGGTACATTAAATAGCCACTCACCAAAAGTATTATTGTCTTTTAGGTTTGAGTGTACTTTATTTTCTGTTTCTGGTATTCCTGCTCTTCCTTAACTTTGAACAAGTGAAATCAGTGATGTACTGGTTGGATCCCAACCTACGATATGCGACAAGAGAAGCAGACATTATGGTGTGTACCGTACACTGATAGCGTTGCAATGAACATTTTGGTGTCTTGATCCTAGTAATACCATGTGAGTTAGCAACAGTAGACAAACATGACCCAGCAGTTTGAAGTTGCTGTTAAAAAAAACAAATACTATTTTGGGATAATTAACAAGAATATGGAGTCCCGATTACAGGAAGGAATTATTCTACTCTACTCTGCCCTGGTAAAACCCCATTGGAAGCATCACCATTCAAAAAAGACAGTCACAAACTGGATCACATTCACAGGTGGGCTCTCAGAGGATGGTGAATGTTCCAGGAACCAAGACTTACGAGGAGTGGTTAAAGGTTCTGGGTTTATTTAATTTGTGTAGGGTTTTTTGATGGATGGATTGTAGACTTGAAGACATGCGGTGTCTAATAAAAGTAATAACTAAGTCTATAGGGGTTAAGTGAAGCATCCCTCCGAATCTACTTCTGCAAGTGTTTTAAGTGTTGCCTCTTCTCATAGTTTCCCTTTGGCTTTCTACAGCAATTCTCCTGTGTTCCTTGCATGCATAAGGGTGCACAGATATTTAGGATGGCTTTTGAAGCAGCTGTGCCCACTCTTCAAGAGAACTAAGCATCTTAGTGCTTCAAGTAGCAGGATTGGAAGGCATCTGTTGCATATCTTTGCTAAGCCCTAGTAGGTGTATTCCACTGGATGCCAAACGTCTGATACCTGCAGCTTTAGTGCCTTTCTTTTGTTTAAAAGATTGCCAACCTGAAAGAGGCAAAAAAAAACCCATTTATTTGTATCCAGTTTGGTGTTTATTTATTTGATATGCTTTACGCGGCTGCCCAATTTAAATAATGTAACTGAGTGGTGTATTACAAACAAACAGAAAAAAAAATAGTCATAAAACAGGGGACTCCACTGAACTGGACCCAAACACCTGGGGGAAAGCCAGATCTTAACAGCTTTTCTAAAGATGAACAGAGCTGGAGCCTGACAAATCTCGAGAGGGAGATATAATTTCAGATGGGCAGCCACTGAGACAGCCCATTTCCTAGGTTCCATTAAATAGCAATGTTCACATAAGAAACATGCCCTCCCTATGGGAGCATAAGGCTGGGCAGGTGTTCTTGGGAGCAGGTGATCCTGCTGGTAATTTGGTCCTATGCCATATAGGGCTGAAAAGGTGATCAGCACTTTGAGTTGCCCTCTGAAGCCTTTTGGGAGCTAGTGCAGCTCATGGAGTAGCCGTGTCACATGAGTATAGAGAACTATGCCCATTACTACCTGTGCCATTGCCTTCAGGACCAATTGAAGCTTGTGGATGAACCTTAAGGGCAGCTCCATATAGAGTGCATTGCAATAGTCCAATCAGGAGATGACTTAGGCAAGAGTGATCCTAAGCAAGGCCTTGCAGGCATGAATAGGTACAGCATGATGCAGATGTGCAAAGCCCCCCCCCCAAAAAAAAAAAAATCTCAAAGAGCTTTGAGCAGGAGCTGTGAGTCCAGGAGGACTCTTGGATTGCATACTGAGTCTGAACAGGACAGGATTATCCATCCAGGACCAAATATGGAAAGTCTCCCAGCCTTGGCAGGGTTGACTTGCAACCTAATCTTATTTAAGAATAAAAATAATTATTTTTGGTCAAGCATCTAGTTTATCTTGGTGTGAATTTAGTTAGTCAGTTCCAGAATTATTTAGATTAATCCTCACACTTTCAAAGTCATGTTTCTATTTTGTGAGCAAACGTGTGAGTTAATATTGTATGAAGAGGCGTCTTAGTCAGTGTTGTCTAATAGTTCATGATGTTATCCAGATACATAGTGTAGCTTCTGAACAAGGCTGAGCTACAGAAAAGAATAGTATTTTAATAGTGTATTCTATTTCATCTAAAATTATTCTAAAATAAATTTCAGCTTCTATTGCCTTATTTGTCTCTCTCCTCTACATCCTTTCTTAATCATCAACAGGAATATGCTGTGAATTGCCATGTTATTACCTGGGAACGAATCCTAAGTCATTTTGACATATTTGCTTTTGGACATTTCTGGGGCTGGGCAATGAAGGCTTTGCTGATTCGCAGCTATGGATTGTGTTGGACTATTAGCATCACCTGGGAACTGACAGAGGTAAGTTGGGTAATGGGCACTGAAAAAAGATGAATGCACAGGGCACCTGCCATGACTTGATGTTTGGTATGTGCCAAAGAATGCTGAGAGCTTCATTGCAGTTGAGACCATACAGAAGTCTTTCCCAGTGGCATTGTTGCAGAAATAAAAGATATATGAAAAAGCACCTTTGGGATAAAAGGTATATCTTTGCAGTGAAATCTCTATTATCTATCTATTTGGCAGCCTGAGTCAGATGTGGCAAAATGTGCCCACCTTTTCATTTATAAAGGAAAGAAATTTATATAGGATACCTACGCATGTATGTGACATAAATGTGAAGTCCCTGCAACTAGTTTATGTGGCAAAATACAGTTCTAATTCTTTTCTGTAGAATTAGCTCAGCTACAGTTCTGAGTACTCTTCAAGGGCAGCCCTTTGTTACAGTGCTTTGGTGTAGTAGTCCAATAGATCACACCAAAGCCAACTCAGCAGGCTCATTCCTGAACTCAACAGTGATTGCTCCAATGAATACTTGTTAAAACCTTATTTTCTAGAGCATATGGAGACTTAAAACAGGAAATGCAATGTTAACTATTATTATATTCTATTGTATCCATCTGCATGGATCTATATTAAATTAGTTGAATTAAGTCCAGCTTTATACAGATGCTAGCCTTCAAAACTTTCCCCTGGTAATCAGTGAATTACTGGTATGACATGGATAAAAGGATAGAACATTGTTGAAAATACAAAACATTTTCTTTAAATTAGGGCATTAAATAAATAAAACTATCACTAGTATAGCATAATTTATGATAAGACTAATTAAACAATATACATACATACGTACATATTGTTTAATTAGTCTTACCATAAATTATCATATGGTGTATGTATGTATGCATGTGTGGGTGTGCGTGTGTGTGTATTTACTATCTGTAACTTTATTTTGTATCTATTGACTACCAGAAAATCCGTGCATCACTGAATATATTATTGTTTGTTTGTTTTTTAGACTGTAGTGGGTCTTTAAAGTTCAAATATAATAAAGTTTCCTTTATTTCTGAAATCATAGGCTGGCTTTTAGTCACATTCAGTTATTGTATTAAAATCTTTCCCATATTTTCAAATTCTGTTTTTTTATGTTGAAAGGAATCAGAGTGAATTTCTTACCAAAATTTCTGTTGTATTCTGTAGCTGTTCTTCATGCATCTGCTGCCGAATTTTGCTGAATGTTGGTGGGATCAAGTTATTTTGGATATCCTATTATGTAATGGAGGTGGCATCTGGTTGGGCATGGTGGTTTGCCGTTGGTTGGAGATGAGGACTTATCACTGGGCAAGCTTCAAGTAGGTCTCAAGTAGTATCCAATAAACACTGTTTTAATGAAATATTATATTGCACAGTTTCATAGGAATACAGGTAGTCCTCAACTTATGACCACAATTGAGCCCAAAATTTCTGTTGCTAAACGAGACATTTGTTAAGTGAGTTTTGTCCCATTTTATGACTTTTCTTGCCACAGTTGTTAAGTGAATCACTGAAATTGTTAAGTTAGCAACATAATTGTTAAGTGGATCTGGCTTCCCCATTGCTTTTGCTTGTCAGAAGGTCGCAAAAGGTGTTCACATGACCCCAGAACACTGTAACCGTCACAAATATGAACCAGTTGCCAAGGGTCTGAATTTTGATCATGTGACCACAGAGATGCTGCAATGGTCATAAACATGAAAAATAATCATAAGTCATTTTTTTTCAATACTGTTGTAACTTTGAATGGTCACTAAACAAACTATTCTAAGTCAAGGACTACCTGTATAGTGAAAGTTGCCAATTACAGGGATAATTTAATTGTAGGTCACTTAAATAGATTTGTTTAAGCTCATATTTATGAGCTCTTTGTATTACTGAAAATACTACATGTACTTATGCTAGGAATCGTAATTTGGAATAATCTTAGTTTTCCAGTTATATTTACCAGTGGATGTTGAGAGTCATATGGACCCACCTACAGATTCATTTGGATGAGTAATCTAAGAAATTTTTAGAAAGAACCTTTGTTATTAGTTTCTAATTGATTAGAAATTAGCTGATTTGGGCTCGTCCTAGTAAAAGATAAGTAGACATGAACTTGGATGAGAGACAACCAGAAAAATCTTAGAAATATAGACTAGATTGAGAAATTAAAAATTATTGCAGGAGATGGTAATGACAAACAACTTCCATTTCTTGCTAAATAACTGGACTCAAGGAAGTCCTTTCTACTGTGTGATTAATTTTGTGGGATTGGAGCATGAAAACAAATTGTTTCATATTGCTTGTTGTTAAGTATACCGCTGAAGGGTGAAATTATGAAATGGTTTCCCATGTTTCCTGTTTCTTTCTATGTTGAATTTGGTGTAAGAGTGTTTTAAAAAACCGAGTTAGTTCTATCGTCTGGGAGCTGTGCCTGAAAAAAAATATTTACATATATGAACCTTTGTTTTATCTATTTTCCTTTCTGGTTACTCTCCTTGTGTTTTACCCTGGCAATAGAATTAGGAGAACAGACCTGTCTTTCTTGATATACTTCTCAACTATCTACACTATGTACACAATCATTTATCCATGTAACAGTAAATCCATAGAGCTTGAAGTAAAATTGATTTCATCTTGCAGTTGCTAGAATGCAGAAAGATGATTTTCGAATTAGTGTTTGAAGTTTTATTATTGATCATGTCCTGCTAGAGTGAGAGGGAGAAATTTCTCTGAATGCCATTGTGACAAATAAAAAAATAATGGTGGATATCCTTAGTTATTTTTGTGCTTCAGATATAGTGAAAGACATTAAGCAGGAAAGTTTCTTATCCTGGTAATTTAGAGGAGATTCCACTTCCTTCAGCCACACTGTTGATGCTCCAGAGGATCTCAGATCTTCAGGATCAGGAATGTGAATGCAGGACCTGGAAGGTCCTATAGAATTGCAAGAGGCTAGAATGGAAGTCACTGTTGTAGAATAGAAATGAAACCTCACATATGGGACTTTGAAGTGTACTTGGAAACTGTTTATGTACATAAAAAGCAAATAGATATTTCTACAAAGCCACATTTAATGCTAACATTCACATTGATACAATCACTGGTGACTTTTTATTCACTTATCCTTAATTCTAAGAACATCTGTCAAATGATTAAAAATTGGGTGGGAAAGCCTAGAATTTTAAAATACTTTTCCTTGAAAGCAACTTTTAAAAAGCAGTAGTGTGTAGTAACAGTGTCTATTTGAATAACATAGGGAATTGTTCTCTCAGCTTTGATACATTTAGGGAAGAAAGCCTTCGTATGAATGAGCATTTTATTGCAAATTTCTATTGAGAAAATTGCTTGCTTGCTGAATAGATTAAAGGACTTAAGTCTGCAACAATATCACAATATATAGCACCATTTTGAATTATGATCATTAAGCAAAACTGCAACATTGATCTCCTCCTTGTCTGCTTTTAGGGACATTCACACTACCACAGGTAAAATCAAGAGAGCCGTTTTACAATTCACTCCAGCAAGCTGGACCTACGTTCGCTGGTTTGATCCCACATCCTCCTTTCAACGAGTAGCTGGGATATACCTTTTCATGATCATCTGGCAGGTAAAATATAAATGAAGACTTAGCTGATGTTTTGTTGGGGAGCAGGTTATATTTGTTTTGTTAATGCAGGGGTCCTCAAACTTGGCCACTTTAAGACTTGTGGACTTCAACTCCCATGGCTGGCTGGGGAATTCTGGGAGTTGAAGTCCACAAGTCTTAAAGTGGCCAAGTTTGAGGACCCCTGTGTTAATGCATAATCAAATGAAATAATATCATTTGCTGGCTTGAATTCCAGGGAAATGCTAGATATACATACAGTATATTTGTTAAAAAGTAGGAGTGCCATAGTTGTGCATATAAGGAATGATTCAAGCGTGATAATTCTCTTCAGATAAACACAAAGGGAAATATATTTACAAAAGAAATAATAACATTATGATCTCCTTGTGAGATAATTTGCTAACTTGATCAGCTAAGTAGGCAAATTATTCATACAGGAAGCAATGCTACCTGTATTTAAATACTGTACTTATGTAATACATCCAACTACTTAGCATTTTCCTAAAATGATTTAATGTTTATTATTTTTCCCCACAAGTATTTATTCCTACTTTTATTATGCAAAAGTTGAAGAGTTATACGCTTAATCTTAATTGATAGACACATCTTCAAACTAATTCTTTTTCTTTATTCCTCTCCCTCCCACCCCAAGATCTCCTGTCCTGTTCATTGATTCATTGTTCATTCATTGGAGTCCTAGTGGACGATCACTTAAACATGAGCCAGCAGTGTTTGGCAACAGCCAAAAAAGCTAATACAATCCTTGGTTGTGTAAACAGAGGCGTAGAATCAAAATCATGTGAAGCATTAGTACTTATTTATTTATAAAGCCTTAGTAAGACCACACCTGGAATACAGCATCCAGTTTTGCTCACCACATTACAAAAAAGTTTTGAGACTTTGGAAAAAATGCAAAGAAGAGCAACTAAGATGATTAAGGGCCTGGAGACAAAAATATATGAAGAATGGTTGCAGGAATTGAGTATGGCCAATCTAGAAAAAAGAAGGACTAGGGGTGATATGATAGCAATATTCCAGTATTTGAGGAGCTGCCACAAAGAAGAGGGGGTCAACTTATTTTTCAAAGCACCAGAAGGCAAGACAAGAAACAATGGATGGAAACTAATCAAGGAGAGAAGCAACCTGGAATTAAGGAGAAATTTCCTAACAGTGAGGACAATTAACCAGTGGAACAATTTGCCTTCAGAAGTTGTAGGTGCTTCATCACTGAAGGTTTTAAAGAAAACACTGGACATACCTATCTGAAATGGTATAGGGTCTCTTGCTTGAATAGGGGGTCTCTTCCAGCTCTGATTGATTAACTGATTACAGCTGCTGTCACATAAACACTTTCCTCACCATAGCCAAACATTCTGATCAGGCTTGCACTTGGGCTAAAACAGTGTGGTTGTTTGATTCCACTGAGCCTATTTTGTAAATTAGTTTATGGTTTTGTATGATAGACGGATGAAGTTATTGTGGGTTATTTAATATATTAGGCTTACAAACCATGGTTTAGCATAGCGGCCCCCAACCTTTTGGGCACTAGGGACAGTTCTGTGCAGAGAGGTTTTTCTGCGGACTGGAGGGGGCATGGTTTTGTGTCCTGCCTGCATCCCGTGTGGATGCTATGCCACAGCCCGGTGCCAGTCCACAGACCGGGGGTTGGGGTCCCCTGGTTTAGCACATTGTACAAATCTAGTCTCTGGCACTCCCCCCCCATATCAGCCAATTATGTATTGTTCCAGAACATCTATAATTTCATAATACCAGAATAATAAAAGAGAAAAATGAATGTGTTTTCTTTTATCAGTAAAACATGACCATTTAAAACCAGTCTCATTCTTCTAATGGAGAGAAATACAATGCAAATTCTTCATTCGCTGCTACCTAAATGCTGTATATATTGATTTCATATATACCATATATTAGCTAACCAATTCGCTATATAATTAAATAGCTATGCATTTACTAACTAAGTATATATTATTATTCTGGAATGAGCCAAACTTGTTTTATGGCTCTGTTTTTGTCTTGTTTGTCCAGATGAATATATTGATTTTTCTCCCTGCCTCTTTCTTTTTAGTTGACAGAGTTGAACACCTTTTTCTTGAAACATATCTTTGTTTTTCAAGCAAGTCACTCTTTAAGCTGGGGTAGGATTCTCTTCATTGGAATTATTACAGCACCAACTGTGAGGTAATTTTTGGCTGTTTTATGTTCATCATTGTAAATCTTTACCTAGTTCCTTCATATGTAGAGATGGAAACCTGCTACAGAAAAAAATATTAATAATGGTTCAGCATACATATTGAGAATGCCAAAGAGATCTACTGCAATGTAAATAAAGAGATAGGTATTATACAATTGAAAATTTGCCATATGTATAGAGTATACCAGATTATAGTCTATTGCTATTGAGATAAATTATAAAAAACATCCAAATTTGATATAGTTATGGTTCTTGCCTCTAATATCTCATTAATTTAACTTTGCTTGTATTTTTTTTTCTAATGTAGCAATTTTGTCCTAATGTAGCAATTGAAGAGGTCTTATTAATGCACAACTCAGTTGTTATGTTATCTAGACATTTTCAGTGTTGCGCAATTATTAATTTGATGGCTAACATTAATAGTTCGGTATTTTTAAGCTTTTGATTTGGTCCTATAAATAAATGCAGTCTAGCATTCCACATAGCACATCCCATTCTTGTGATGCTTCAGAAGACTTCAGATGCATTCCAAAGACTCTCTGAAATGAGAGAATGGGGCATTCTGTTTGGAGAAAAACGCAAGTGACCTCAGGAAAAAGGCCTGGCCTGGCTAGCAATGGCCTCACATATGGCCAAGCTGAATACTTCTCGACAGCAGAAGTAGAAAGATGGTTAAGATCAGCTGGCCATTGCAGGGACTTAGTATTGTCGTGGATGGCTGCAGTATGGGGCAAACGAGCAGAGATGGGAGGAGATGTGTGGAAGAGTTGAAGCGTCCCTGCAGGGCGCACCAAGCTCCCAAATTTTGATCATGTGACCACAAGGGCACTGCAAAAGCCATACCTTCAGGACCAGGCATAAGTGCTATTTGTTCAGTGTTGTTGTCATTTCAAACAGTCACTGAAAAAAATAGTAATAATTTCCCCTGTAAAACAGATTTACAGGCAACCACTTAATATGCCATTGTCTGCTTCTCTAAAAATATTATCGTTTTTGTTGTTACAGGCAGTACTATGCTTATCTCACAGACACACAGTGCAAAAGAGTAGGAACTCAGTGCTGGGTATTTGGGTAAGTTGTTGAATATAGAATTCTTGAAATTCTTGTTATCTGACTTACTGGCTGGGTTCATGCATTGTTTCAAGCCACCAGATGATTTTGGCTTAGCATGCTGTATAAGTTTGGTCATTCCAGTTTGGAAACCATAGTTTGTAAACTACTAATTGTAGTTTATTCAATATATCATAGTTAAAAATAATCCATGGCATGATCTGTGAATCTGTTTAATTAAGAAGAGGAAACAATTCCCCTCAAATCATGTGGTTTGAACGTTTGTTGTGAGTTAGATATTTTACCAGACTATAGTTCACTTTACTTCTTGTATGTGTTTTGTAGTGTCCATATGACTTACAGTGGCATAAAGAAGAATCCTAAGTCCTGTTGAGAGATAGGATAACATTCACCTTGTGTTTTCGCATACGTTTGTAGTTTGAGCAATTTCCTTTTTCCATTGCTATTATTCCCCGTTGGACACCATGCTGAGGAGTCATTTGGCTCTCCAGATATGGTTTTCCATGTCTGTAGGAGGCTGCAGGGAAGATGATCCAACCCCCTTGGCCAGCTTCTGCTTGTGGTTCTTAAGCCTCTAGGTTTCCTGTTGCTTAACTTTTATGTACTCTACTCATTTGTAAGGAGGGCTGTACTGGAATTCTGATTTCAGCAAAAATATAAAAACCCATCCTTTGAGCATTGAGGAAGAATTAGTTTCCCAAATATTGTTCGGCTCTCTTTTTGGAACCACTTTGATTGCTAAAGAAGACAGCCCAGCAACTTGGATTGGTTGCTGCTGCTTGTTGGACTCTCCAACTGCACTCTCGTTTGTTGGAGAAAGATGTGAAAGCTTAGACTGAATTGTATGATATCTAGACCTATAATTGAAACCATTATTTCCTTTCTTACATGCAAATACAAGAGAAGAAAGCAAACCATACCCATCTAAAATACATTAGCCTTTCAAAGATTTTTCATACTATGAAGTTACAGAAATAGCAGGATTCAAACCAGTATGCTCTGGCCTTTTGGAAAAGCTTGCTTTACACTAGATGTGGTAGAAACATGCTGATTTCTTCAGCTGGCTTGGATGTCGTTGGGAACATTTTTCTGTCATCACTTGCTTTGTTCTGATCTATCCTCAGTGTCTCTTGTCAGTGTATTCAGAATAGCTATTACTCATTCTTCTGACAAAAAAGGTAGAGAGACAGAGACTCACCTTCAAAGAATATTCTTGCTTTCCGAAATGAATCTTTGTTAGATAGTATCGATGATTTTAAAATGATGTAGAATGGAGAGGTGCTAGACCAAATTAATATATTTTGACAGCTGAGGCAATCAAATTAGCAGACTCTTGGCAGCTCATAGTATATGATAAAACAATCAGTAATAATAACAGTAATCTCCCACTGAGGTACTATCTTGACGTAGTTATTTGCTGTAAAGTAGATGAGAGGTTCAACCACACTGGACAGGTTTCATCAGAGGAGTCAGGTGAAGAGTGTCTCTCCCATAAACAATATGGTGAGATGTAATTAACAGAAACCCATACTGGATGGGGTCTTCACCATCAACAACAAAGATTGTGCTAGGCATCGGAGTTCCTGGACATTTGGTGACAAATGGTCTACGGGACTCAGGACTGTTTTTTTATTGCCTTTGATTTTATTGCAGTCATGGCAGACTTTATCATCAGGAGGAAAGCAGATTCTTTATATTGGCATCCATTAGAAATCAAGAAGAGAGGTTTTAAAAATGGGTATTAGTATTCTGGTCAGTATAGATAATTTAGCTTCATTACATAGTGAGAAAGTATTACATTGTTAAAACACTGAAAGAGGCCAACATAAGCTTATGAGAAAATATGTTGTGGAAGGAAAAGGAAAGAAAAAAAGCAGTGCCAATTCAATCTAAAACACTGTGATCCAATTAGGTGTGTGATATACTTTTTGAATGATCCCTTTATCTTGCTTTCTGATTCATAACATGACAGTGATGAGAAAACATTTCTCAAAATATGCCCAAAACAAATTGAGATTGTTAGGTTAAACAGAGTCTCAAACAGAAATTCAATATATTTTGATTTTTTTTTTGTCATCCTCTAGAGTTATTGGTTTCCTTGAAGCTATTGTATGCATCAAATTTGGTCAAGATCTCTTCTCCAAAACACAAATATTGTATGTGGTATTTTGGTTTCTTTGTGTGGTAAGTGCATCTTTTCTCATTTAGGTTGCACACATTTATATTTTAACCCAGTTTCTTAACATGGTACCTTGCAGAAGTACTGGCATAACACCTTCCAGAAATCACCTATCTATTTAAGACAAGTTGTTTTTAACTCCTTGATTGTTATAACCAGGAAAAATGCTGTGTTCATTCCCTTCTTCCACTCAAACACAGGTAATTGCTATATCAAATTTTACTAGGATAGCACCAACCTATTTTAGATAGGTGTCCTGTTTCATTGAAACACTTTTTTTTCAATAGCACCTTTCTCATTTGCCTTTGTTGATTAAGATGGCTAAATAGGAAAACAACTAATGTTTTTACCAAATACATGCTGACAAATTCATAATAAGATTGTAATGTTTAATACAGGTGAACAATTACAATGGTATGTTCTATCACCAAATATTCATTGTCTCACATAACAGGGAAAGATCCTTCTGACAGGATGAAGGACAATCAATCTTGCAGATATTTTATACTTCAACTTTGTTCAGCTCCAGACAGGATAGAAATTGTGGGAGTCCAAAACAGCCATAATGCAAAAACCTGCTTATATCTGCTCTAGAAATTTATGTATACAAAGATTTTCTTTATTTCTTCAATATTTATATATCATGTTTACAGCCTAATACAAAGCAGACTCTCAGTGGCTTACTACTTGAAAAAAACAATAAATAAGAATAAAAATTAAAAATGCAACAGTCTTCAGACCAAAATGCAAACTTTTACAATGAAAAAGGTGATCAATTATTTGGATCAAAGTCATGATCAACACAATTTATAAAAACTTAATCATAGCCCTATTCATAATTTTATTTATTTAAGATAACATAAGCAGGAGTCATAGAAATTGGTACTACTGAAGTCTGATAAATCTGTGCTTTGTAAAGACTGTTTCCTCATGGTAAACTAATTCTATCCTGGTAGCCATTTTATGAGAGCATTCATAGCATCATTCCAAAATTTGGCACCAAAAGCCAGCAGGAGATCAGAATGAGATTTCTTTCACTGGAAATAAGATCTTTCCTTCTAATTTCTAGTACAGATCTCACAATCTGCTGCTTTTCTTCTTGAATATCTGCATAGTGATGCAGTTGTATAGAAATGTACCAAAGGTGCTTTTTCAAGAGGCAACTGGACTTTCTTGTTCGTTTGTTTTTGAAGACATTTCGCTTCTCATCCAAGAAGCTTCTTCAGTTTCTTCAGAGCTGAAGAAGCTTCTTGGATAAGAAGCAAAACTTCTTCAAAAAAAAAAATCAAGAAAGTCCAGTTGCCTCTTGAAAAAGCACCTTTGGGATAACCATGACCTGGATGACTGAGAATCTCCATAGACAGTTGTATACAAAGCTTCTATCATATTCTTGTCTTTGTGAAGGCTCCCTGTAGTATTCTTCATTTTAGCTGTTGAGCATTCAAAGAACAAAGAACAGCCAGCATCGTGAAACCAGATAGTCCTCTGGTAATGACTACCTTGTGCTGAAAAAGTAGATTTACAACCAGTCTTCAAATCACCCCTGCATTTGACAGCCACCATACATATATGACAGTTGCAGCATCCTGTGATCACATAATCATCATTTGCAACCTTCCAGGCAGCTTACAACAAGCAAAGTCAAATTGGGGTGACACACTGTTGTGCTTAATGACTGTGGGGGGGATTCACTTAATGTATGCAGCAGAACTGACATAATTTGGGTATGTTTCACTTAACAAATGTGTCACCTAGTAATGGGGTTGCCTCTCTCAATGGCGGTTATTAAGTGAGGACTGCATGCAGTGCCCACTCTTCATCCTTAATACATAGCCATACAAAGTTGGGGCTAGTCTGATAGTCTTTTGAATCTGTTCTAACCATTGATTTTGACTAATTTATTTAGAAAGCCAGCTGTCCAAATGTATTTACATGGCACAGAGAACAAAAATCAGTGCTCATAAATCATCTGAAAATATTGAAGTTAGTATAAAAGGTTGCACTACAGTGTCCTGTATTTGTTTCAGTGTTTTAAGTGACCTTAGATTCAAACATAGGTCTACACATACATAAGAAGCCTTATTACCTAGTAAAAGCCAGGACAGACAAGGAAAAGTGCACATTACTTAAAAAAAACCTGTTGCAATGTTAGCAGCTTTTTTGACTGCTGTAAAAAAAGACCTCCAGTTTTAATACTGTCATTATTGTCTCTTTTGGCAAGCCATGTCATACCATGAGAGATTGGGCATAAATCCCCTTTAAAAATAAGTATTAAAAGAGCAACTCAAGGGCATCTTTTTCTTCTATTATAGGCGGTTACTACTTTTCTGTGTTTGTATGGGATGGTGTGGTATGCAGACCATTATGGACAACGAGAAAAGGTAATGTCTATGGAAATGCTGAACTGGGCTCAAGAGTTTTCTTGCATTATAGACTGTTGCCCTCTGGGTAAACATGTTAAAATATGTTAGCCATAACCTGTTGACATTTAGGTGAACTTTCATATAGAGACATAATTTGTGTCTAAATTTAATTTAGTTTTATTACTGTTTGGGGAAGGGAGACTAGATTATACTTTTATTAAATAAAAATGTTCAGTGACAATATGCAACAGTCAGAGGGCTCTTGCTGTCCTTCTCTGCTTTTAACTTCTTGAAGGCTTTTGATTCCAAGCACTACAAAAACGGAGGAAAACGGTGGTTTGGTTGATGTGCAAACATTCAGATTCACCATTTCTGAGTTCTCTTCTATGATTGAGGCAAAATTCTTAGGCCTAAATCTGTTCCTGGTTGTCTTTTTCTGCATTCCACATACTTTTTCTTGCAGAGTAGAGTTGGAGAGGAAATTATCAGTGATCTGTATTTGAACAGAAGGGCAAAAGGTGATGTCGAACAGGATTGCTGTCAAGAGGAGATTCAGGCAGTTCAAATGAGTATAAAGATTTATTGCAGGCCTAAGCTCTCTACATGAATCTGAGCTACTAACAGTCAAGGGAAATGAGTGGGAATTAAGAAGGCATTCAAGGTCGGCTGGACTTAGATCTCATGTGGGCATGCAGGGACTCATGACTGATGACGTGTTTGATCCCTCCCTCGGGCTCAGCCTGATTATTTCCTACATCTGCATACAGTAACAGATGAGAGCAAGGGTTCCTTTCTCACTTACTGATTAAATTTGTATAATTGAAGTAGAAATTAAAAAAATTAACTTAGCTATCTCAGTTATTAAACTAATAGTGTTTCTTTGCTACAAGTATTCTCAAACATATCTTATTATATTTATCTCAACAGACATTGTCGGAAAGTGAAGATGGTTTGTACATCCCGGATGCTTCCTGGCTTAACCCTAAAATCACTAGAGGTACTGTCACTTGCTCTGGTATATTTATTCGTTGTATCAATAACACCAAATTCCATTTAATTCAAGTTTTCATGAATCACTTGTGAATTCACACAATCTACTTTCATACTCTTTGCTGCCTGATGATCTCTATATTATTCTTAGGATCTGTTGTAATTATCTCAAGAATTAAAGAGATTTTATTTAACTATACATTATTTTATCTATTGAGAAATTCTCGACTATCCTGATCAGTCTATTCCAGAAGATTTTGAGGAATGTAAAGGCTAATGTAAATATTTGTGGTCCATAGCCTTTAGTTATTGAGGTAGCTTGTAACTCACTAACTTTTTATGCAATAATAAACTAAGGTGCAACAAATATACTTAATAATTTAAATAGTTGCTGTAGCCCCATGTTCAATAGGTGGAAGGATCCGTGTTCAGCAGTAGGCTTTCGCACCAAAACAGGATGTGAAAAACTCTTGAGAAAATAGAATCTTCTTTGAATGATTAAAGTAGTTTCTCAACTTCATAGTTCAACTCAAGCATTTTCCATACCTACATTAACAGCAGCAGGGAAGGGATTCACCTTTTGCTTCAGTCTTTCTGGATAGTTGAAGGATGCCAATGGCTTCTTTCCAAAGATACTCTCCTGTATATGTGATGGAACACATATATTCTTAACATTATATTTAAAATATATCTATAAAAAACTTGTCTAGAATTGTGAGTTAAGTTCCAAAGGAACAAAATATATCTAGGTTATATACTATTTCATACACATTACAAAAATGTGACAATAATTAACATTTATGTAGAGTACGATATTTAAAATTATATAAAATTACATAAAGGAGGAGCTTGGCCTATCAAGGTTAGCAGATCTTTCATGGTGTTGCCTGAAAGGTAGACACATGAGTATTCCACAATAACCAGCTCACTTAATGGCTTGTAAAATTAGTTAGAGGGCAGCTTAACCACTAGATGGCATGTTGGTTTCAACTAAACTTTCAATATGCATTCATAATCCAGAATTTCTCTTGACTGAAAAACCAAACAAAACAATAAATTAAGTGATTATCTCTTATGTGCTTTTGTGTATGTGCAAATTGCTTGTTAGGAATGGAAGACAGTCCACCCAAACACTCAAGCAACAGTGACAGCCATTCATCCAGGAGGAGAAATCGCCATTCAAAAACAAAAGTAACGAATGGGGTTGGCAAGAGATAAAGAAAGAAAGAAAGAGGGAGAGAGACTGCCAGTTTCTAGATTTGTCCCAGAATCGTGCCTGAGAGCAAAGAAGGAAGACTGGGCCTGGATCTGAATTTCCTACTTGAAGGTCAACAAGAGATGAGGAGGAGATTGAAGGGAACAAACTCTTCAGTCATTGGAGGCCTTGGGCTTTGTTAAGAGGGAATTCATCTGTGTATTGCAAATCATTAGCTGCTGTCCCTTGCTATTAATTGGCTTGACTCTCTGCATTCGACACTCAAGACAGTTGAAAAGGATTCGAAGGCAAAGCAGTTGCTTGGTCTGGAGAGGTCTCGTGGTAGTGTGTATGCCTTATGAAGATCTTGTTTAGTTGAGAAGTATGATCCAAAGTTAACTGTCAGCCAGTTGGTTTATATGCCCACGGCTGTGAGTTTTTACATTCGTTTTGCATTTTTGTGTTCTTCAGCATAACTTTTTGATTGCTATACTGCTTTTGCTTTTGGTAACTAAGCCCTTCTGTGCTATTCAGTTTTAGGAAGCAGCACTTCCATTTTTGAATCTGAGACTGCTGAGTATTACAAAGCGTATTCCAAATTTTTTGTAGTGTTTTTTAAAATAATATTTAATTCTGTTGAATGCCTTGAATTCACAATCCTATTATGCATGGATTGTGTCCATAGAGTACTTATTAACACAGCAACAGATATTTACCTAAGCGTATAGCCCTTTGTTTTCTGGCGGCTACAGTATTTTCCATAAGACTGTTCCTTCTTTGAAGTATATCATGTAGGCCTTGTGACAAAGAATAGTAAAACTTGACCTTAGATTTAAAGCCAAATACATGCTGACGGTTTTACAACAATCTCCTTGGCCTAATAAAGTGCTTGTTCCAGGAAAGCACCATTCAGCATTGCTATTTAAACAAAAAGAAAAGGAAAAAAGAAAACAAGGAACACTATACACAAACTCATTCAGAGTCTTCCTGGATTTTTTTCTTTTTTGTTTCTTAGGAAATAATCATAGAATAAACCTTTAATGTCAATTCTTAGACATTCCCTGAAAAGGAAACAAAGTATTAAATGTTAAGGTGTCAGAAGTGAAATAATTCTGCATTTTCTTTGCCTTGATTTCCTTTGTATGTCCCATGTGGGCTGTGGGTCAGATTATGCCAAGAGTCTTGTCCACGGTAACCAGTTCAATAAGAACCCACACCCTTGCCATTGTCTGGAAGCTATTGCTAGCTTTGAGAATGCCACAGGCTAAGTACCCAAGGTCTGATCTGTTGTAAAGGTTTCAGCATACAAATCAAAGGACTGTAAATAGAAAAAGGCCACCACAATCCATACCACCTTGTGTGCTACAGAAGATCTGCTTTTTTGAATAGTAACACCGCAGCTGCTAAGCTGTGGAAAGCTCCCTTTTTTCCACTCATAAATGTGTGACCCTTGCATTAAAAACTGCTATAACCTATTTGCTGCAACTTTGCTAAATCTGTGCATGTTGGGGTGGGGCAGGGGGATCCAAGTGAAGTTGATTTCTCATTCATATTTTGAAAATTGTGAATTGATCATTCCATACACATATTTGCATAATTCTCAAATATCTGTTCACTCACCAAGTTCCATTTCTTTATTCGTCAGTTGCAGAAAAACAGGCCAGTTGTTTTCCTCCCTTTATATTCAAGACCAAAGCTGGTCAATTTTACTGTCCTTAGGTACATTTAAAACAAAAATATTTTGAGGTTAATAATTCCCACTTTTTCAAAGAGCCTTTCTTGTTTTGCAGATACTGGGGCATGCAGGATCTTGGCTCTGCTAAAGTCAATAATAAGATTCCTATTCACCTAGCTAGAGATTGGGCATTAGATTCACAGTACAGTTTAATATACAGATACTGATTTTATAGATGACGTATGTGGGTATCGTTATTGTACACAGGACGGGCATCCATATCTATCTTGCAAAACTAGAGTTTATGTTAATAGTCCCTAATACTGAGATGGAGTGATCCATGTATAAGGGATAAGTTTTTCAATCTCTTGGTCCTGCAATGTTGGATCAGGGGATATGCCTTTGGAAGACCACCAGCAGTAATTGCCTCCACATTCTTGTAATGCTTCAGCGCACACCTTGGATTCTGGCTGAAATATTTTTAAAATATATAAATATGGCATGTTAAAAGATGCATGACTAAGCTGAGTAGATGAGCACTCCGTAATTAACTCTTTTCAGGGACAGGAAGGACATCTGTGATCTGACACTTTCATGTTAGTTTTCCACTTTTCAGAAATCCAATAAAGTCTTCATTTGTGGCCTTTTTTGTATTGGTTAGCTTTAATGAAATATATTGCCTCAAAGCACCATTAGCCTGCAGGGATGATATGCTTTACCTTCCACGGCAATTAGACCTAGGCTGCTAGAAATAGGGGAAGCTGTGTATTCTAAATCAGATCTGTCAGATCCAAGTTTTTTCTTCACTGCTGCTGAATTGAAGAGATACACTGCTATTAACTTTATACTGAGAATTCTGGAGGATGCAAAATTGCTCCTGTGTGTACATTTCTAGACTTGCCTTCTGACTTCCTTGTTGCCTCATTCCATTTTGAAACATTTTAGATTAGTATACAATCCAGTTTGTTGTGATTGTTTTTGAATTACTTTTTAATGTGGGATTATTTGTTTTAAAAAAGTGTTATTCCTATGGACATTGCAATACTGCTCTATCTGTCATCTTTTGGTGGGGGATTGCCTTTTTTTGGGGGGGGGAAAGGAAGATCTGGTGCAAAGAGATTTCTACAAAGAATGAAGGCTAAGAAGGACATAGTGTAGGAATGAGCAAACCTTGCTACTGCCAATATTCAACCTGAGTTGAAGGCACTACTGCATATAAAGATTATATAAAATCAATACCGTACATACTTTTGTTTCTCACCTATGAGAAATAAACTTTGGACTGCCTGGGATTACTTTTCTGGTTTCTTTTGTTAACATTTCGTTTTAGATCAAAAACATTAGCATGGAATAAGTTGTGATGCTATGAGAATTGCTGTTGTCCCTGATTTTTAGTCTATGTTTCTTACCGGTGTGCATGATACTTGAAACAGTCTTCATGTCTTATAAACTAGAATATAAATTTCCATGCCCAAATAATCTTACCTAAAACTGATTTCCTGCTCATTGGGGTAAATAGATCATTACAAAAACAATACCCTATAAATTCCAGTCTAAGAAATTATTTGCACCTCTGAAAAATGTTTATTTTTAAAGTAAGTAAAATTCAATTAGCCTTTTTCTTTTCTTCCACTGATTTTCATTTATTTGTTTTATGCATACACAACAATCTAAAGGTAATTTTAAAAAATAGAAAAGAGACAATCCCAAACAAGCTAAAAATACAAACTAAAAAAGAAAAGAAAGAAAAAACTACCTCATACTTTATATATATATTACTAAAACTCTTATTTCTGTAACCATTAACTGGCCAAAGTGGTGCATCATAAGGCAATAATGTTTGATCCTACACAAAGGATCCAAAATCGGAGACCCATGACACAGTGGAATTGAAATTTTATAAAATACAGTATTTTATAACAGAAAAATGATCATAAAACAGTTTATGACATAATACAAAATGTCATGAAACAAACCCTATGCTGATGTTTGACTGTTTTCTAGTTCAACATGGGCTATTTTCAAAATGACTACATCTCTGGCTGTATCTCAATTTGAAGGCAGTACATTAGAATTTTTGTTATTTTCGAAGGTATTGAGGAATCTGGTAATGAAATATCTCTGAAAAAAAATGACCTTTCAGACTTGGTCATTTACCAGTTTTCACTGGTTTAAAATACCAACATGTCTGTCACAGTTATCACATTGCTGCATTGTTTTGACTTGTAGAAACATACTACCTTTTCCAAAAGAGATAGATCACCCATTTTTGACAACCCTTCCTTGACATCTTGGAACAATACCACATTCCAATTCCTCAACATGTTTCTTTCAGCTGCCTCCACCCTGGATATAACCATAATTCCTGATAAACAAATTCCAAAGCTTTGATATATAGTTCACCATTGAATTCTTTTTAACATTTAAGAAATTCAATCAGTTTCACTGTTGCAGCTCTATATTGTAGCTCTGTTCTGTTTTTCTAGCATTCCATTCTCAAGTGTTGGCTTTGTGTTGTTCTGTAGCATGGCTTAGTTCACCTTTCCTTCTCTAGATGGCACTCAACCACTGCTAGAGCCAAACGTGCCAAAGCATAATAAGAGTTTATTTTGTGATGCTATATGAAACAGGTTGAGTAGCAGGAGCTAGCTGTGGACTATTAGATATAATTACCTGACATGAAGTTGCCTTTTAAGACAAAATGAACATGACGAGTATAGTGCGCAGTAAGTTGGATACACATCCTTGGATGAGTCTGATTTTAAATGTGCATGCTTTGAAAAACCAAATGTGTTTGTTTCTTAGTGTAGTTCTGCAAGATAAGAGGAGTTTTTTTATTGAAATGCCATGACTTCCAGGGAACCACAAAAATGCAATAGAACGTATGCGGTGATTTGTTCCAAACTGCTTTCTTGGTGTATTTATAATGGCACCTATCAAATAATAGTAATAGACAAATGCTTAAAAATTAAATGTTCTACTAAATCTTACTGTAAATCATTATCTGGCATTGAGAAGAAGAGAGTAAGATTTTGGCTTGCCTATGACTATTTGGCCTACATTTTTGTAGGATTAATTGGAGACATTGAATTGATCTTACCAGATGATCCTAACCCTGACAGTTTCAAAAGATGATGGAGTTGACAGCCAGCATTTTGACCATGTTAAATTGAAATGTTGGTGAATTGCTCTTCTGACATAAGTGGAGGATTCCAATTAGAGAAGCTTGCTCTAAGTAACAAGAATTTGCCACAACATCCTTTGCTTTAAAGCTGTTTTTCTTATATCTTTTCTTATACATTGATAAACATAATGAAAGTCAAAGCACTATTTTGGGGGGGAAGTCTCCCATGGCATGATTTATGAATATTGCCTTCATTTAATTAAAGATTTAAAGTGCAGTTTAAAGTGCACCTAGGGCAATTAGCACATATAAAACTTAACCTTAATTAGCAAGAAAGCTAATTTGCCATGTGGTGCGAAATAAAATGAACTTCTAGGTAGGTTCAGTCCCTTTATGAGACAGTCCAACTGCCAGTCTTTATTGGCAGTTGGGCAGTCTGCCTGAAGACTCACTTGGTAGAGGAAGAGCTCTGGGGGGAAAAAGCCAAACAAAAGAGATTGGACTGCAATTTCTTCTGGTTTTTTAAAAAAATATTTTTTTAAAAAAGAAACAATTGTTAAGCCTGCATTGTTATATGGCAGGTGCTTGTTTCTTTGAATCTGAAAGTTCCAGAGCACTTTAGCTTCTTCATTTTCTATTACTTTGGCTATTTTGTGGTCCTACCAGTTCTCGCTTGCAGGCAAATGGTATTTCTTGCAGATCTTCCAATGCACCATTGTTGTTACTTTGTCATGCCATTGTTTGTACTCAGTCTGTGTGATCTTGCAGCAGCAGCTAACCAGGTGATCCACTATATTTGCAGCCTAATCCATTGTCCTTACTTAACTTGATTTAGAACGGAGAAAATAACATATAGTCCTCATCCCTTTCTTAATGCTATTGTTGACAATGTAAGCTAACAAATCTCTTGCTGCTGCAGGATGGCTTATATTTTATACCATAAATGTGTATGCAATTGAAGGGAGGAGCTATGATATTACAGGAGATGCCATTAAACAATTTGAGTGGAGGAACTAAATCTCTTTTGTGGACACTGAAGCGAATTATTCAGATTTCTACATAAATAGTAAACTATGGTTTCAAATCCCAAAACATCAATACAATAATTGACAATAGATTTTAATCACTCGTTCAAACAAAACGTCCAAATGTAAGCGTGCAGTCGCCTTCCAATTATCTGTCCCAGGGATAGCTGATGCTTTAGGACTGAATGTGGCATTCTGCCCAGCTGGTTTGAAAAGAAACCTTACCCTTTTTGGCAGCTCTGTTAAGTAAAAATCAAGTTTTAGAAAAATAAGGAGAGGCAGGGACTTTGTAGGAAGTAATGAGGCTAAAAGAAGCTAAGTGAAAATTAGCTTGGGAAGGCATGTCTACCTCTGCTGAACTAAAGCAGATGAATTTACAGAATGCAAAATACTGACCTCCACCACCAAATACCATTATTATGTTCACATAGCCTGTCATGTCTAAGCAAAGAAACCACATTGTAGCTTAACATGTTGGTTGAGTGCACACAAGATCCTAAAATATTATGTTTTATGTTCTCACAGTAGGTTGAACCTCAAAATGTTCATCACAAAGTAGGATATGAGCAATAATTTATGCAGACTTATTGTTCCAAATAATTGGATTTGAGTGGCATAATGCTTTGGATCATCAAATATCTGTGGAGGTATACAATATTCAGCTTAGTTGTGAGTTGTAATCCTATGCACATCTAACTCTTCTAAATAGAGAAGCAACCCTTCCACATTTATGAAGTAGAAACCTGAACCCGTTTGTCTTCTATATGAATGTGCTAATTTTTTGTGAAGCCTATTTTTGTTAGTTGGAAACCTATTTTACACTACCAAAATAATGTTAGCCAACTTGAATAATGTCCACACGTGTTTCTTGCATATCTTGTTATTAAGTCCTTCATTTAATTTAGCTTGCCTTTTTTCCAACACATTCCTACACATTTGTCCACACACACCACTCCTATTTACAATGTTGTACCACCTCCACAATGGCTATGTGAAACAGACAAGGTTGAATAATAAGCAAGTTGAGATTTAAACCTAGGCTTCATACAAATCTCTACATCACCCAACATCTCACACTCAGATTTAGTTTGCTTCCATCATCCCAAGCTCACCTAGCATGGCAGAAGAATGGAGTATGAATTAGAACAGTTCCTACATAGCACTGTGAGTATCTGCTAGCCTAATGAAATCGACGTGACATCACATCATGAAACAAGTTCTATCCTTTCATCACACACAAGTGCATAAGAGGTAGAGTTTGCATTGTGACACATGTGATACTTGTTCCCTTGCCTCCCAACCCCAGTGGGTTCTTATGCTTGGGGGTACAGACAGAAATTTGGGGAATCAGGATCTGCTTTATAACAGAAATTTCTCCAAGTGACATATTACTACTGGAAGGAAAGCAGTGAGATCTGCTTGAAATAGTTCTGTACTAACTGTGTGTTCTGGCTTGGATGTCTATTTTTTCCCCACTGTGTGTGCTGAAAAAGCTAGAGATGTCATCAATGCAAATAGTCCCAAGGAGGGAAATGTGGTAGGTTCATACTAATTTTTGTGCATCTAGTGTGTTTCACCACATTCAGAATGTGCTGGGATCAGCAGATTCCCCTTGACCACATGTGAAATAATTTCTTTCTCTTCCCCCATCTAAAAGCTGTTAGGGAAATAAGGGAAGACGAATCTGAGAAGCAATAAAATAATCACCAAAATTCCAGGCAACTTTGAACTGAATCTGCAGTTGTAGCCTTTGAAATGCATTTTTTTCTACTCACAAACACCACATCTCCTCTTCTGCTATTGTGCCTCTGGGAAATGTGGGCTGTTGAATCTCCTGTAGATTTCTTCTGTAATGGGACAATGCGTTGCCACCACCTCCGCAGCGGTGAGTTGTCCTAGACCCGATTTCTTCAGTTCTCTAGAGTTTCATCAGTGCGCCCAAGTCAAGAAAACTTGAAAATGAAAGTCTGTCTTCTGCTAATGTGTTGACACTTTGCTCAGTTGTTCTCTGGTGAATATTGAAATCACCTTGAAAGCCACTTCACTGGCTACTTTGAGGAAGATCTTAAAATACTCCAGTAAAGGACAGCTTCTGTTGCAGAGGACAGGATGAGAAGCCTTTGAAGGATGACCCAAATGAAGATGATAGAATTCCAGGCTAATGTAAAGTCATGCAGAGGAGAAGGCAAAAGAGAAGTAAATTGTTTTTTTTACCACTGCTTGCTGCTCATGAAGGATCTCTTCTGGCTTGCCTTGTTTCCTTGGGGAGAGTCCTCAGTGGTGCCATTCAGCTGGATTTGGGGGCTGAATGCCAGGATCCTGCAACCCAAGGGGGTGGGGGTCAGAGAGAGTTGTCAGTAATAGAGGCAGTGGGATCAACCTGGCTAACCAGTTCAACATTGACATACTTCCACACAGCCATTTTCCTTCTGATTTTGAAACAGGATTATACACAGGAGACAGGCAGACAGGCATGTTTAATATATCTGAGGCTCATTTTTATTTCTTTGGCTTCTCAAGCAGTCTTCACCCTTTTCTATAACAAAATGCATTTCCCATTAGGACTGCACCTGCTTTATTTTTCTGCAATCATAACAGCAGTGAGGTTTCGAAAACTTGGAAATAGAAAATTCTTGAGTGCTCAGATATTATTTGAAAACTAATTTTAGCAAAGGATATAGCCTTCTCCTCTTAACAGATCAGGAAGGGAAAGGCGGTTATAAAGCAGAAGGAATTGGGGCATGGAGAGAGGAGAGGTAGTTGCGTGCTTTACCCCTGAAGGGACACCCAGGAAACTGGAGAAGACATATGTGAATATAGTTGTCTTTGGATCATGAAAACTACAGGGAAGCTTTTCAAGGAGCATAGATGGACTGTAAGTTTATGTGTGGGAGGGGGGGCGTAATGGCAAAGGGATGTGCAAAGGAGAAATGGCAGGGCCCTCCACTGAGTGTCAGGACAACTGAGGACCTTTCTTTGGTACAATAAGAGAATGAGGCAATTTGCATATATTAAGGTAAGGTCTTCCTCCTCTCACTTTTCATTTCTGGCGATTTCATAATCGTGTCTATGTAGTTTTCTTGGTGGCAGCATAGGAGATACGGTTTGCAGTTCTCCTATCCAAGTACTAGGCAAGCCAAATCCTAGCTTCCAAACCCAGAGAAAGCCAGCCAGATGCTGCCACCTTCTGAGAGTCATGTGGATCTGCAAGTCGATGTCTTATGCATTCTTAGCATACAACTTGATGCCCTCCAGGTAGAGAAGGTGGCTGATGGTGATTCTACTCTTGTGACCATGTCCAATCCTTGTGATTATTTGGCTGAGGCGGTTCAAGCCTATACAGAACAGTATATGGGATAGGGCATCATTTGATGACCACTTGCGTGACCTGTCTTAAGTGTCCAGCATTGTCTTCAACTGTCCCATTGAATTCCCGAGGAAGGTCTGTAGTGTCCTGTTGACTTGTATAACATAAAGCATTCATGTGTGTGACATCGAGCTATAAGATTTCCTGTAGTCAATCCAGGCTGTGATAAATAGGTAGATAGATAGATAGATAGATAGATAGATAGATAGATAGATAGATAGATAGATAGATAGATAGATAGATAGATAGATAGATAGATAGATAGATAGATAGATAGATAGATAGATAGATAGATGATAGATAGATAGATAGATAGATGATAGATAGATAGATAGATAGATAGATAGATAGATAGATAGATACATACATACATACATACATACATACATACATACATACATACATAAAATTAAATACAGAACACAAAGAACAAGAAAAAGAATAATTTTATAAAAGAAGAAAAAAGCTGAGGAAAATAACTCTATACAAACATACAAAATGTGTATTTATAGGCCTTCTTTTTCAATCCTTCAATTGGTATATGTTTCAGCACTTCCGAAGTGTGGTTATTCTAACACTTGAAGAGAATGAAAAATTTCAAGTGATTCATTCTAAATCAGTTCAATGTCAAGGATGCTTAAGTGTTCCCTGCCTCTAAATGGCAGGAAATCAGTGCCACTGATTTTTACCAATGTGGCAAAAAAAGTGGGACAGCAAAAAAGGCCTTTGAGACTCAAGATATCACATTGGTCAAACAGCCAGAATCCTAGACTTGTATAGGACGTGACTCTAGCTCAAGCCATAAGCATGTTAGGTGGTTCTACCCTCAAATTACTTTTAGCTGGTATGTCAGTCAGGCTGTTTAATCTGTCCTATTTAGCCTACTTTGTTCCATGGAGAGCATGGCTGTGAGTACCTCACAGGCACTGAAATCCTGAAATCTTCTATTTGCAATGTGATCCAAGGAGAGCCCCCCCCCAGCTCTCTCTCTCTATATATATCAGCCTTCCTGAGATTCTTCATAACCCAGATGTGATTTGGAGGATTATGATTTGTGCCAACTAATCTATTGATTTTTTTAAAAACCTGATCATTGCTTACATTTGTGCAAGTTGTTCATTATATAATATCTCTCTCTCCTTTGAATTAATAGATTCGTTAGCTGCATTTTCAGTTTATGTGAGTTCATTGCCTTTAATCTATAAAGCCTATAAAAAAATGAGCTGTAAGGAAACGTTGGAAAGATGTGAGTTCATGCTGCTGAATAGTGAGATTCTATATACCAGAATGAGATCCATATTCTCATGATATCAGAAAAGCAGATAATCTTAGAGCATAAAGTTCTAATGATCAGTTATAGTTCTGAAACTTTGTGTCATAATTCTCAAGCAAAAATGAAATTTCATTTCAGCTTGCAAATGTATTCTCTCAAATCTATGGCTGAGAGATACCTGCATTAAAAGTTGGCAAATGAGTTAGGAAGTCTTAATTCATAAAAACCACACAAAATGTGGGGCTTCTCTAGACATACCTTATCTATGAGTATTCATTTTTCACTCTCCCTTCTCATCTGGCTATCTAAAAAGCTTCCTTCCATGCATGTCTCCTTCTATGCGACATTAATATAACAAAACAAGCACAAGGCTTGGAAAATGATGTTGTCCTATTATGGCTACATTCATGCATCACGCTAAGCATTATTTAGATAGCCATTATGGCTGGGTTCACGTAACATCCTAAGCCAAAGTCAGATAAATCCTTTGATCCCCAAATACAGTGCTTGAATCCTGACAATGTATAGTTCTTCTGAGAAGGTTTTCATACTGTATTATTAAACTCCAAGTTTCCTACTTGCTTACAGTAATTGAAATAGGCTTTGGTACCAAAAGGCTTGTAGAAGTCTTCAGCTCTTCAAAAAGTTGGTAAAGTACAACTGATTAAGGGTGTATTTTCCCCATATTTCTGAACTGTCTGCAGTGTGACCCATTGATAACAATATCATAGAGAGAGTCCTCCAAAGATTGCCCCAAAGTGCGGTGCAGATGGATTAGAACAGTGTTTCTCAACCTTAAGTCACTGTAGGATGGGTGGGCCTTAACTCCCAGTATCTGCTAGCCAGCATGCCCAGCACGATCACACATCTTAAACTGGTTACGGTTGAGAAACCCTGTTCTAGAGCAGTGATCTTCAAACTTGAGATACCCAAGGAATGCTACTCAATCTGAATAAATATTCCATGGAATAAATTTTAAATTTTGTTCAAATAGATTTTATTTAAACAAAACGTTACAATTAATGTTTGTTGTATTGCAACCCTGCAATAATACATTTCATATTATGTATACAGAAATGGTCATGTTCAATCCTTCATGGAATCCTGGGGTTCTGAGGAACACATTTTGAATATCGCAGCTCTGGAGTGATTTCCTGCAATCTAAGTATCTCCAGCACAGTTCGACTTCAACTCTTGGAATCCCTAGCAGCAAATCTTCTTAGAATCTAGTTGGAAGTGAAGCTACCAGGTCTGGAAACCCCCAAATTTCAGTTTAATCTGGATTTAAATAAATCTCAATTTAATAGCCGATGTATGAAATGTCAATATGTAATACAAAATTCCATAGTGTATATGCTGCCCATGTTGAAGTAATTATCGGTTATAGGAGTTTTTAACCAGTTGTATTATGCCCACAAAAGAGTTTTGTAATTGATGTTGTCTCTATAGATTAATTTCTCTTTGGGTTTTCCATTGCACAAGCAAAATGCTGTTGCAAAAAAAGAGAAATGGATTTGGAATGCCTATATCTCAACATACAGATGCCCAGAAAGTGTTTCTCTGATCGTAACAGATAATTCTGCCTGTTCTTGAAGTGACATTTATGTACTGCATTGGGAAAGCAAGGCATGTCTGACTTTGTGACAAAGGAATATGTTTGAAAAGGTGAGCATGAAAATTTTACCTCATCTAACTTCTCTTTTTAGAAATTACCTCCCTGCCATTCAGTTAACTACCTTTGAGCTCTCACATGCATATTTCAACCAAGAATTCTAGTAGTGAACAGTAATTTAGAGATTGCAATTCACAAATGTGTTGGCCTGTGTCCATGGCACTTTAGAAATTGCATGAATGATCCTTTTTTTTTGCAATTAATTCTGTGGCTTTTAAGTGGTTCTCACAAAGTTTTTGTTTGCTGTTTGCATGCATGGCATGCATTTCCTCCTGGCATTTGCTTACAGCAAACTTTTATATCTGTCTGAAATTTGGGTAGGATCCCATCTTGCCATAGATACAAATTATTTAAGCCCATGTGTATGTGTACACACACACACACACACACACACACACACACATATACAGAGAGAGAGAGAGAGAGAGAGAGAGAGAGAGAGAGAGAGAGAGAGAGAGAGAGAGAGAATACAAGAGTACAGCAGCTGATCTTTGCTTCTTTCAACTGAATTTACAAATAGAATGAATTCCAGGCAAACATGGGCTAAGTGACTTTTCCCAAGGTCAACATGTTTACTGGAATACAGAGCAAAATTCAGGCCTTTATTTTTTCCCTGTATATTTCATAAGAGTATTACTACAATGCATCAGTTTCCTTAGCTCGAAGTGATACCTTCTGTAGCCTGAATTTCAATTCTCATAATTTTCAATTCACATAAGTGTTGATGTCCACCATATCTGGATTGCACATACACAAAAAAGGAAAAACTGTTTTAGTCCTTTTCAAGGCAATCTTAATCCCAATCAATTTATTTATTATTAGAATAGCCATAGTTTTCTCTTGTACTAGGTTAAAAAAAAATCACTTTTTTTTCTTTTGTGGAAACTTCTAACACAGTGGTGGGTAACTTGTATATTATCGGCAGCCCAATTTGATTTTTGCAGCCCTGCTAATCCCTGGTAATCCCTAAGAATTATGCCACTGAATTGTGATTTGTGCCAGAATCTCTCTGAGTAATTTCCCACATTATCCGCATACACCCTACATGCCCTCAAAGCACAAAAATGAGGTTGAAAGGAGCAAGTGTGCCTCCCAACTAGAGTAGTTCAACTGTATTCTAATATTTGTAGACAAAATGGCAGAACACAAAGGTGGCCCATGTATTTCTATGCAAACCATTGTTTGCCCCAGTAACAAGTCACCAAAATGATTGTGCATTTGTATTCATGGGAGGCTCAAGAGGCAACTGGAAGAAATGGAAAACCTATGTATGCTTCTTGTACCTGCATTAGGCTCACCATCTTTTCACCTTGCAAATTATTTGTGCTACTGATCATGAATAACTCAAACTTATATGAGGAGGGCTGAATAGGGAAATCATGGGAAATATGCATGAATTTTTCATTTGCTGGGATGCTTCTTTTATTGCATTTTGGTGGTGCAGCAAGAAAGCATGTCGTAGGACACATGGGATTGCTTTTGTGTAAAGGCAGTGAAATTGGATGATTATTTCAATGATAGATTTCGCAATTGCAGAATAGGAAGAAGCTCAGGGGACTATGGCTATGGAAAATATTTGAAAATGAAAGAGTGAGTGTTGTTGCTATAGACTGGAATGCCTATAAGTTGGATTCAGGGCACACATAAGCAGTGAAATAATAACCAGCACCAATATTCTGGTTGGAAAGTGTGGTCAGAAAGAAGCTCAGAATTACAAAATGGATGTTGCATTTTGACCAGGAAATAAGGAGTTGGTGCAGTTATTAACCTTAGGATGATTGATGATTGATTACATAGATCAAACTCACAATGTCACGTGACATCGCGCGACGTATCGTGACTTTTCCCCCATTGCTGTCATGACGCATCCGGCCCACGGGCTGACAGTTTGACATGCCTGACATAGATAGATAGAACCTTAGAATAATTTTTTTGTTAGCCCCACAGAGTCATGTATATGAGATAAGTGGGCATATACATTTATTAAATAAATAAAATCTGCTGCAATGTCGAGTCCCTTCAGATATGTGGACCTCAGTCTCCAGAATTCCCCAATCTACTTAGCCACTGTAGAGTATTCTAGGAGTTGTAATCTACACATATATAGGAATATGCATACTGACAAATGTTGCTTGAGTGAAATAATTAGAGCATTTTAGGCTCTAAATGTATGGGTTTTATGAACCACAAATTGTTCAAAATGTGATATGCCACTTGGCAAACCTTTTGTTCCCCCCTACATATCTGCCCTACAGTCTTAGCCTGACATCAGAACTTTTAGTTTGGGTGGCGCTGCAGCTGGGCATATGGTTTTTTTTTTTTTTAGCAAGGATCCTCCCTTCTCCTGGGCATAAGTGAGTCCTCCTGGAATGTTCTAGCCAAAGCAATTGAACTGGGGACAGAAAAAGATAAGAGAAAAAGAAGAATAGTATCATCGGCCAATTATGTTATTCCCACTTACAACTTTCACAAGAATCTTGAGAAAAGCTGAGGGATATTCATTGTCAACAATGAGTGAAAGTGGTCCCTTCAAATATAGTGGCAGCTGCTACCCAATGTTCATCTTCTAACTCAATCCCTTGGCCTGCTTGACCCACTGCTTGACAATGGTGATAGTTCCAGGACTTCAGCCTGAGCTGATCCCCTTCCTATAGGTGTCACCCCCCAAAGGAGTGGAACTGATGTGATGTAGAAGTGCTTTGAGTCTCAGAAAAGACTATTTAGGATTGCAGCCCGAGTCAGTTAAAGGTGTGCAGGTTATATAGCAATCACAGAAGATGTATTGAGTTGCCTGTTAAGAACAGGTTAATGGTGCTCTGTGTTTTATTGAGCTTCAGATTGATAGTTCTAGCAGAACCAATAAATAATGTTTAATGTGCACATTTACCCAAGAAAGAATGTTAAGGTTTTTGCCTCTTTTAACTTTTGTTTTTTATTGAAAAACAAATACAAAACTAAACACATTACAGAATTAAAAGAAAAACAAATAAGAGATGAAAAGCAAAGGAAGAAAATAAAAAATGTACATGTAAATGTACTTCTGAGAAAATATGAATAGAGTTGTGTTGTAATATTATTAATTTCCTGGAGCCAAAGGTGGAAACAATTTGCTTTCATTAGGTTTTTGACAATTTTATACCAAGAAGAGTATTAAACCCTCATGCCAGAAAGCATAAAGGTTTATCAGTGTGGAACAGGATTAATGATAACATAATAGTCTTCAATAGAAAATCTATTGATCATGTAAAAGCTACAGTGCCTATAAATAAAGAAAAAAACTCTGCATGTCATTTTTCCTACTTTTAATTTTGGAGTAGCTGGATTTAATTCATTAAAGTATCAATGTTAAAGAGGCTTAGAACAGTAATAAATTCATCATTAACTAATCTTAACTGTATAATTGTTGTAATTGCTCACTTTCCACCTTTTTGGTAAATTTGTTTTGTTTTTTCAAGCACAATAGACAAAACAGTGACCAGAGACACCAACAGGGTACAATAATTGTAATACCTTAGAAGCACTAATGACTGAATTCTTCAAAACAATGGCCAGAATCTATTAAGATGAAAATTCACTGTTTTATATGCCTTTGATCTTTCAGGAAATGCCCAGTTCAAATCTAGGTTTAGCAATAAACTTGTTGCAACAGCCTTTGTTGGCCAGCTGTCTACCTAGCCATATTTGAACTCTTATGATATGCATGCTTAGCGTTGATTATGGAGTTGAAATCCAAGATAGCTTGGAAGTGATCTCAGGTTAACCAACTGTAACTTGTGAAAGGACTAATTGAGAGAAAATGAGGTACTTGATGTGCCGAAGAAAAGAACACTGCCCTTATTTCCCATTTACTTCAACACCATTCTGTCTGCTCCTAAAGCTGGCCATGTGAAGCTGTTTTCTTGTGTTTGGCTCTCTTTATGTGTTCAATTGCTTTAAAAAAACAAACAAACTTAAAGCTTCTCATTAACAGGTGTAATAGGTGCATTTGTGTTTGTCGAATGAAACAGGCAGGAGTTGAATGACCAAGCAAACTATTTGGGTTGTTCTCCTGAATAAATTAAAAAATGGTTTCTTATCAGAGAAAGAATATCAGTTGTAGTATTTACTTCCACTTCTTAAGCACAATGATTCCCCTGCCCATAGCTAATAATACACTAATTGTCTTTGGCAATTAATTGTCATGCAGAGGTGAAGATAGAAGCCATAACAGGAAAAGAGTCAGAGTGTGGTATCCCAGACTACTAATCCCTCAAGAGGTGTGTTCCTTCCAAGTAAAATAACATAATTGTTTAAAGTCACCCAAACCTCTCAAGACTGCAAAACTGACACAAAAATCTCATATTAATTTAATGGCTGCATGGGAGATTGTGTGAGATATTGACAGTCTTGCATACAGTCTTTCACCATACTATCATTTAGTAATTTGGGGGAGGAAAGAACTGCCATGTTGCTTGAGATCATGAAGATATTCAAGCAAGGTTCCTGCCCTGTAGAAGTCATACATTCAGGATGCAATCAGTAAATTTCATAAATGACTGAGGATTAGCTCCTAGAGCTGAGGCCCTAACTGGGGTTTCTCTAACCTACCACCTCCCAGATGTGGGGGATGATAATTCCCATCATACATCCCCCTCAGATAGCACAATTTGGATATTCTAGACCAGGCATGTCAAACTCGTGACGTATCGCAACTTTTCCCCAATTGCCGGCAATGGGGTGGGCGCGGTTTCAGTATGATGCATCTGGCCCGTGGGCCAGCAGTTTGACATGCCTGTTCTAGACCCACACATTTTGAGAGAGTGGAGTTCTGGGTTGGGAAAAGCTCTTTTATGAACCACTTTGCCACACATCCAGTGACTTCTCATTCTTCATCAGATCTATTTCCTTAGCCCAGCTTAGAATATGGTTTCTGTTATGATTACTTCAGTTATTTATTTAATTCAGTCTGATCCAGATGCCTCTTTTGACTTATTTCTTTAGGGCCTTTCCACTAAAATTTCCCAATACAAATACATTCCCTAACTGTTATTTATTAATTTAGGGATAATTTGGCTTAGACTGATATAGTTCCTTTATCACACTAGATTCTAGGTGCATATTTGCATTCCTGCATTTTCCTGGGCTCAAAAACCTGAACCAATTCTTCTAAGAGTTTACATTGGCTCTTGCTTTAACCTATACATATTAAATTTATCATAATTATTGGATTTGCAATGCATAAGTCTTGTTTCCTGACCTTTTACTTAAACTCTTTGTCAAATGAGAATGGAATGTTTTTTCTACTATTTTAATATTAATTCCAGTTCAGTTGCTTAGTGGTTGTGCAATAAAAATAGAAACATAGGATTTGCAAAGGAATATCTGGAGAAATGTAAGGAAAGATGTTGAAAGAAAACTCAAAACTCTGACAATTTACATAGATAGTGGTCCAAGCTTTAATTCTAAGATCAAAAATGTTATATTTACTCCAGAGATGGGAAAAATAGTTGGGCAAATCATCTGATGAAGGATGTCACTTTCAAGCTATGCATCCCTGTGGAGCCTCCTCAATACTGCAAAACAACTGGCCAACTGCTTCAAGATCTTCCCAAGCAGGGTCTTCTGGAATACCTGACAATAACTTTATTAAATGATTTGCAACAGCTTAATTTGTGAATCTTAAACTCTGGTATTTGTCCTATCCAGTCATAGTTTGCACATGCAAGTTGGTTTTATAGTTCCTTTGATTTTTTTTTTTAAACTTTTTCCTATTAGTTCTACAATTTTCAGCAGAGAGGGCTACAGACTAAAAACAAATTGTTTTAGGTGGCTGACAATTACATAATTTCAGTTTACATTCTCCTCAATGAGATGGTGCAGTGCATGTAAAACAAACAAACACAGTTGCTATGAATACAGGGAGCCCACCCAATGATTTCATAGCAAAACTGGGAATTTGGCTTCCTTTGTTTGAGACTTTTTCTGCTGAATGACTTGCTCTTCTCTTCTGTATGAGGATTAAATATTTGTAGATGAGATGACCTCTGTGTCCTGTTATTTTTTCAGTCCCTGCACACACTTTTTCTTTTTCTCCCCTAACTCTAGGCTTTTTTTTTTTTACTTTAGTTTGCAAGTAGCAAAGAGTGAACACTGACATGCATCCCCATCCAATAGAACAGATGACAAATTAATAGAGTGATCAAAGGAAGTTGCTTATCATGGAACAATCTTGTAGTACTAGGAAACGAGAGGACAACTTGTGTTCTGCTTGCCTTCCAGAAAAAGCATGCCTGCCAATATTTCCATAGGCAATGTTGCCCTCCAGATATTTGCAGGTTGAAGCACTTCATAGTCACAGGGTTTTTCCCCAGTCAGTGGATTTAGTTGAGGAGAGCAAATGCTTTTGTTAATCTGCTTGTAGGAAAATTATCCTGACTTCCAAGGTGAAATGGGGAGAGGGGGATATTCTCTAGATCAGGGGTGTCAAACTGCCGGGCCCGCGGGCCGTATGCGTCATGCGGAAGCCACGTCCACCCATTGCTGGCAATGGCAAAACAGTCCCGATACGTTGCACGACGTCACGTGACGTCTTGAGTTTGACATGTCTGCTCTAGATCTTGTATGTTTCTGAATATCTGGGAAGATAATAGTTGCTTCTCATATTCAGTTTGGGATGTGCTGTTGCAGACCACAACTGGGTCTGGCAACTTGGTCATTAAATGAAGTGGTCTCTAAACGATCTATAAATAAAACCATGGCTTATGATCTTACTTCAGCTTTCCTTTGCTTTACAGATCTGCAAAGGCCATAAATGTGAGAATTGGTCATAAAGTTATTCTTTCATTGCCACCAAAACTGTGAATGGTCACTAAATGAGGACTACCTGTACTTTCTAACCTTTTCTTTATTACAGTTGGCCTTCTACAAGCATAGTCACTTTTATTTTTTACTTTCCCTGGAAATCTCCTTCTTCTAATCCAAGGATTGGGTAAATATAGGAGCCTGTTTGAACAATGCTCTTTCCCTCCACTGCTCTCTATTCTGCTGCATAAAAATAAATAATAGACATAGTTGTTTAAAAGATCAAGCTGTCCTATATATGTCAGAACCTAGAAGATTCCTTACATTACACTTCTTCCCAGAGATATTGGGGAGCCAAAAACAGATGTTGGAAGGTGTATCTCAAGCTTGCATGCCATTCTGCTTTCCTGCTTCTCTGATAAGAAGGAACTCCCACAATTGCTGAGGCATCATTTTCCCCATTAAAAGCTAAGTAATGAATCTTTGCATTTTCCTGGGAAGATTTTTTTTCTGGAATTATTTCCTCCAAATCATGTCTGTTCCAAATAATCTGGCACAATCATGTCAGCCCTTCAAAGTAGACCAGACTTGAACATCAAAGTTACGACTACTCAAACTACTTTTATCATAGATTTATGGTAAATCTTGGTGCTTGTGCCTTTCCCTTCCCTATCCTTATAAGAAAGAGAACTAGGAATGGTTCAGTCTGACACATTTACTTAAAGTACATTTCTTCTTTGGCCTCAGAGCTATCATTGGCCTCTTCTGCCAGACCTGATGTAACCAGGGAAAGGAATGAATGAATGGAACCTGAATGGGAATAAAATTATTAATCTTGGCCATGGAGCTTATCCATTACTCCTACTACAGGTGATATTATCATGCAGAGCCATCATTGCAATATCATTCCAACTAGTCATGGAAAACCAATGCCTTGGCATTGGTAAAGACCCATGTATCTTTAGGGAAGGCTATAAAACTGCTCTAAATTCTTCAGGGGGTGATGTAGAAATGAAATAAAATTAACACGGAAGCAAAACCTACACATGTTCTGACAAAATGTTAAGGGTGTATTAAAAGCCCTGGTTGAGCTCCCACCTTTTATGCACAGTTCAGTTGGTGTTTTGTCTCACTCTGTTGAAAATGAAAATTAGCTCTAACTTTCTCCATTAAAAAAAGATATAATATAATCTTGAATGTGGTCTAGAGAGAGAAAGTTTTTTCCCCTTGTATAATGGTGACAATTCTGCAACAGGAATGATTTATGCTAACCACGAAATGCTCTCAGCTGTGTCATGCAGTGCGCTTGGAATAATAAGTGGCAGGCAGAATAATGAAGCTTGATTGCTGGGGAGTCTTAAAGTGATTGAAACTGGCGTGTGTGTTTGTGTGTGTGTTTTAATTCTTATTGGTGATGGGCAATAACTGAAGGAGAGGATATCAGCCCAAAGTGCAGATATCCTCTTTAGAAAAATATTTGAGATCACAGGAAATTGCTAGGTCTGAATTAAATGGAGTTATTATCAAAATCTAAACTCTCACAAGATGAATTACCTGGTTTCTGAGAAGTTCCCCCCCCCTTCATTCCCCCCCCCCACTTCCTTGATATTCATGGCTCTCTTCAAAAAGGAAGTATCTCTCATGGGCCAAGCTCTATAAACTTCAGTAAAACTGTGATTACAGTCTCACAAAGTGAGAAAGTTTTTGGTAGCTGAGGAACACACTGCATTATTTTTCAGAAGGGCAATAATGGGTGTGGCAATAATGCAAAATTGCTAGGGCTGGGATTTCTTGATTTTCTTTGCTTTGGAAGAGGGTTATTTTGTTTTGTGATCCAGACCATTTGTTTGTTTGCTTATCCATTCATCTTTGCCTCCTCAAAATTGGATGCAACTAGACAACCTGTGTCTTGTTGGGTCATTTATTCAGAGATAATTCATTACCTAAACAGAGGAACAGAATCACCACATGTGGGCAAAATAGCAGTGGGAGGCCAGAGCAATTTCTGATTTCTGCCAGTTCCCCATTTAGTTTCCTTATGGGAAGCTGGCAGGGACCACTGGAATACTTCCTTCCTTCCTTCCTTCCTTCCTTCCTTCCTTCCTTCCTTCCTTCCTTCCTTCCTTCCTCCCTCCCTCCCTCCCTCCCATTTACTTCGCTTTTTGGAAAGCTTGCAGAGAGAATAACTGTAGGGAAGCCAGCAGGAAGTTGCAACAGGAAGGTAAGTGACCGCTGCTGGGTGGGGGAGGGAGCAAAGGAGTTTGCAGGGTACAACTCAGATATGTTACATTGTGGTGTGTGAGAGGTGCCATGTGGGTTGGGAAGAGTATATGGGTATGGCAGATGGGCAATGTAGGTTGGAAAGGGTGCCTGGCAATGCACAAGAGGTGTTTAGTAGGCCATGTAGGATGCAGAGGGGTAATGGCACAGGTCTAAACGATGGTAAAAGGCTCTCCTTGTCTTGTAATTAACTTTAACATTGATTTTTAATTCATCCTTGCCTTTCAAAATTTTATATATTTTTTATGTTTTAATATTTTATTTGTACACCACAAGAGTCCCTCTGTAAGAGGAGATGGTTGGTTTTAAAATTTGATAAGCATATAAATAAATAAAAATATCTAGAGGTTAGCCCACTAACAAGCCCATTCTTAAAATCTTCCCATGGAAATTGAGAGATCTTGGTTCTTATTCATAGACAAAATGTTGTTGTTGTTATTAGTTGCGAAGTCGTGTCCGACCCATTGTGACCCCATGGACAACGTTCCTCCAGGCCTTCCTGTCCTCTACCACCTTCTGGAGTCCATTTAAGCTCACGCCTACTGCTTCAGTGACTCCATCCAGCCACCTCATTCTCTGTCGTCCCCTTCTTCTATTGCCCTCAATCTTTCCCAGCATTATACTCTTCTCCAGTGAGTCCTTCCTTCTCATTAGGTGGCCAAAGTACTTGAGTTTCAACTTCAGGATCTGGCCTTCTAAAGAGCAGTCAGGGTTGATCTCCTCTAGGACTGACCGGTTTGATCGCCTTGCAGTCCAGGGGACTCGCAGGAGTCTTCTCCAGCACCATAGTTCAAAGGCCTCAATTCTTTTGCACTCAGCCTTTCTTATGGTCCAACTTTCACAGCCATACATTGCAACTGGGAAAACCATGGCCTTGACTATACGTACTTTTGTTGGCAGGGTGATGTCTCTGCTTTTTAGTATGCTGTCTAGATTTGCCATAGCTTTCCTCCCAGGAGCAAGCGTCTTTTAATTTCTTGGCTGCAGTCCCCATCTGTGGTGATCTTGGAGCCCAGGAAGATAAAATCTGTCACTACCTCCATTTCTTCCCCATCTATTTGCCAGGAATTGAGAGGGCCAGATGCCATGATCTTGGTATAGTATCTGAAAGAGGATCAGTTTTCATTGTTTTCCCCTCTGTTGGCGAAACACGTGGAGAAAAGTGAGAAAAGGTCTGCCCACTTTTTCTTGGAGGAAGACATTTAGACAGGAATACAAAGAATTGTAGGTTTTCGGTTTAACACTTTATTATTGTTTCTGAAAACAGGAGAAAAAATATGGATTTTTCTCCCTGGAATGACGAGTACTGCTTGATTTAAATGTAGAGATATTTGAAAAAGTCAGTTTCATTGTTTCCAAAAGGGAAGAACATGATTTTACTTTGTTCACTGAATTTTCAGAGACAAAGGAGAGAGTGAGAAAGAAGAGAGTAAACTTCGTAAAAAAGTCGGCGGAAGTTTTTTTCCCCATAGTCACATGAAAGCGCCATTACTATTTAAGATTCAGAAATATTGTCTAAAATTCAGTGGTGGGATTCAGCCGGTTCGCACTATTTCGGCAGAACCGGTAGCTAATTTTTTGTTGCCCAGGCCCAGAATGGACTTCCGGAAGCGGCATCCACACAGAGAACCAGTTGTTCACATATTTGAATCCCATCACTGCTAGAATTCTATTCTGTATTTTGATGAACTCTTCAGAGTTGTCATCAGCTGTTGTCCAGATGTGGCAACTTTTCCTAAATTGCCCTCTCTCGCCACAAAGGAGTTCGATTTGGGAATTAAGAATGTTATCCTGCCTACCGAAGTATTCGGAGTTCCCAGGAACCATTTGTTTTTGTAGCTTAAACACATGCATTTCATTACAAGTAAAAATGGGACAAATGCACTGAAAACCTCTTTTGTCCATAGGGCACCACTTTGCTTGGCTTCCCTGCTGTTTGAGAGCTGTCAGCCTGCTCATTATTCTCCGTTTTTTTTCAGAATTCTGCGTTTGGAGCAAAAGCTCTCCATACCAATCCAAAATAAGACTTAACATTTATATGTTGCTTTCAAGTGTTCCTCCACATGCTATCTAGATATAATCCTTGCAACTATTGTGTCAGTTTATTCCCCCCAGTTGGAGGACTCTAATTTGGTCTGGAATGAGAGATGTAGCATAAAGGTTCAATGCCATTTGTTGGTTTAAAGAAATGAATCTGATTGTCTCAAAATAAGCTTCATCCTAGCACAGCAACAATCCTCACTGAACTGCTGGTAATGTGCAGAACACAAATTTATGATTGTCATAATAAATAAGTAGGACAGTCCATTCACCATGAAAGGCAGTTAACTAAGCATGAGGAAAGGCAAGATCATCCTCTCTAACCAGATTGATATGAAACAAATCTTAGATTTACATAAAATGCATTCTCTCTGTCAAGCAGAAATTTCCCAAAGCCACATTAATTTTTAGTAGAAGTCAAAAATCCAGGAAGAGCTTTTGAACTATGTTTGGACACTGAGGTACAGCCCACGTCTCCAGGGAACACATGAGGCTCAGCAGAATTGGATATAGCTGCCTAATTATGGAAAAAGCAGTGATATGGTAATCGTGTGTGAGAATGACCTTGGGAGACAGAAGAAAGACCCACAGATTAGACAACTATAGTGCAAAAGGTATCTCAGCTCATAGAGGAATAGGGGCATGGGAAACATGGGAGCTTCTCTAGTTTTCTGGAAAATAAAAGTAAAGAAGGGAAGAAGTGCTTTCAGACTTGCAAGATTCTGTTTCTGTAACCTTACAATAAAGGCTGTGTTAATATTCATGGTTTATGCTATTTGTATGGACTATCTTGAAGGGCTGACAGATGTAGATCAAGAGATTGCCAGTCACTTGAGACAATGAAGCCACATTCCTTCAGAAGTAATCAGTTGGAACCCATGTGCCAGAAAGGGTAAAATCAGAGGGCCCCAGGTGGGTAGGTTATTCCACCACCACACCAATGTACAAACTGCTCTGTTTCTCAGGATGGGTTCACATGACGGATTAGACAGGCTAAATGTGGTGGGGCTCTTTATAGTTCAGTGCTTTTGGGGACCAGCCTTTGTCACAGCTGATTATATGAACCATGCCACTGATTTAAACCATAATACGATGTTTTTGAGGGAAATAGTATGTCATGAGAATAGAGCAACTAACTGTTCTTAATCGAAGTTTAGGACTTACTCTTGTATATTAACCCAGTCTGTCTTTTTTTCCTACCCAGCAGATTATCAAGGAGAAACACAGATTATCAGAGAGAACTAAACTGATATTTGCAAAAACTTTTCAATTTCTCTCCATTGATCCATTTTGGATCTTCATTCCATTTATTATTTTTCTGTCTTTCTGGGCTCACTATCTGAACAGAATATGGCTAATGGCCATGTGCAGCAGTAACTGGGCTAAACCACAATGAAATCAAAATATTGACATAGGTGTGATGATGCCTTTGCTCAAATGGTGTGACTTTGACCTTGCATGAATAGATTTGATGTAACTGTGTCACAGCATCTGTGTGATAATGCCGTCTTTCATGAGTCATCCTTTGCCCCCTTTTACCTCTTCTTTGGGCACCCATGATCCAGGAATAGTCTCTGGGACACATGGTCCTTTCTCCTTGTTTGCAATGTACATATTTTTCAATTAGCAAAAATTTACCACCTCTCTTATGTGCACATTTTTAAGCATAGGACTTTGCTTCTTTTGTTTCCTTTCAAGAAGAAAAAAAGAATAGAAGGGGAGAAATACGCAGGCTACTGAGAAAGTGTCAAAACACTCCATGTCCCTCTAGGGAGCCTGGTGGTGTTGTCATTTCTCTATCATGGGAATAGTGGATGTTCTCCTCCCAGTGTTCCTTCTCAATATTATTTGTAGTATTCAACCAACCCTTGGCACTTCATTCATTCCCAAAGTACATTTCACTGTGTTGAGATACAATTCAAATTGGGTGGCCTCTGTCTGCTTGTTACAACGAAGCAAAAGTCCCTGAGAAGGATTCTGCATAGGAATGAGAGCTGTTAGACTTGTAAGAGGGTCTGCTTAAGGCATCTGTGTTCTATTATAATTAAAAGGGAACTTCCTCACAAATTTTGGCTGGCTTAGTAAAACCTCCACAGTGTAATGAATTAGACATTTGTCCCCTTTACTGTAAAAAGGGCTTTTCAAATCACCATGACAGTTTTATGAAGGAATTGGTTTTCCAGATGCCAGCCTTGTTAGATGGCTTATAAATTGATTTTGCTTCATGCCTGGTTTATGTAAGGGAGGATTTAGTTCAAAACTTGCTTTGATTTCAAGGGCAGAGTTGATTCAACACCAAAGCCAATGGACAAAACTGGCTCGATTTATCAAGATATGTGCTCATAGGAAAAAACATGTACATCAAAGGAATCTGTTCAGGGATGGCTTAAGAGGCAGGGCTTGGAGGTCAGCAGCTCCAGTAGCTGAATATCAATGCCTTAAGAGGGCAGAAGATCATAAGTTGCTACAATGGGTGAACTGTTATTTATTATTTATTATATTTTTATCCCGTCTTTTTATATATGATTCAAGGCAGCAAACACACTTAATGCTCCTGCTACTATTTTCCCCACAACAGCAATCCTATGTATGTGCATTGAGCTGAGAGAGAGGGACTGACTCAAAGTCACTCAGCTGGCTTTCATGTCTTAAGGAGGTTTACAACACACCTTCTCCTGGTTCTAGACCAGCATTGTAACCACTACGCCAAACTGGTTCCCATGATGATGAAAAGGAAGGATCAGTAGTAATATTTAATTTTTTATTACAGCTCTTTTTAAAGCAATCTTTGATACCACCTACATGGAGATGTCCCTTTTTACCAGACCACAAGTACTATAGTTTTAAAGATGTACTTTAATCTTTGCTTTGCATTTTGTACATTGTAGTTCAATTGTTGTTAACTGTTTTCAGTCAAACTGAAAGGTGTTGAAAGGGTTGCCCACCCTTGCTCTTAAACGTGCCTGAGGAGACCATGTCATCTTCCTTCATGGCAGGGCTGTTTCTGGGAACTGTCAACAGAGATGTAGCCATGAAATGAATTCTTAGCCAAAGACTCAGTATCAGACCATCTGCATTTAATATTTTGGAACATGATTTCATGGTTTTCTCACACTTAATTCAGACTCTCTTTAAGAATTGAAATGCAGATTACAAAACTGCAGTAAATTAGATTCCATTAATGGCTATCCATTTATGTTTGATCATACATTTGCTGCTGTGCTGCAAATTAGAGCCATATAAACTACTAATAATTATCCAGCTGTACCAAAGCTACATGCTACCCATACAGGATCCCTTGGGGAGCATCCTGCATGAATCCAGTTAATAATTTTTGACATCAGTGCTTAACATGGGTCAAAATAATCTTTTCTTATTATTTTGTTGTTGGATATTTTAGCAAAACAGACTCAATAATCATTAACGGCACTCTGTTGGAAGGAAAAAATGTTAACTAATAACTGTGATCTTAAACAAACATTTATTCAATATCTGTTTTGTAAAAATCTACCTTGTTTACAATTTTATTTTTTGACAAAATTCTGGACCTAATCCATTCCATCCACCCTTCAGGCTGAACATTTTCCCTAAATGTGAGAGTGGTTTGGCAAGTTAATAAAATCATATATAAGGACTTCTATTACTCTATGACTTTTGCTTATTTTGTGCTGTGTAAAAAACAGAAAACACATTAGTTAAAGAACAAAGGTTGTCTAGATTATGCTTTCATGGGGATCCACTGAAAATAATGATTTAAAGCTAGCACTGTATTTTGCTACTGAACCAGATCCTATGACAGAGAGCTACTGTCAACCAACAATAGTATGGCCTTCAAATTTACTGAGCACATGAGTTAGGTATTATTAAGTTATTAATAGCAGAAGGAGTGGAGCTAACAAATTAAATAGGCTCTTGCAAAGGATCTCTCAGGATCAAAGGATCTCTTAAATATGACCTATGTAATCACTAAGACTCATCATTGATTTGATGGAACATAATCAAACAATCAATTTCAAAAAAAGTAGTTTTTCTCCACAAGCTAAAATTTAAGGCAGGGCAGCTACATTGTTATTTATACCTCTGTTCCATTAAATTAAAAAATGGGGCATTTTCTAAAAAATGATGATGTAAACAAGCACATATACAAGAGAGCCAAATCTTCTACTAAGTTATGTTGCTACCTTCCATGCAAAGCAAGCAATAAACTAACTAACTAACTAACTAGCTATTTCATTAATTAAATTGCATGTATATACAATCACAATCTTAATGTCTCCATAAAGAATTTACACATGACTGGGCTATAAATGAGTAAACAAATGTCACATTTTATTGAACTTGAAAAATTGTTTGACAGTTATTATATCTACCAAGTATATTTCTCTGGAAGATAGATAGAAATAAAAAGTTATTTAAAAAAAACATTTATCTCCCAAGTGAACTTTTTCCGTGGAAGATAAATCTGTTAATTGTATTATTTTTTACTCTTTATTGTTAGATGTTAAGAACATACAGTGTCAGAGGAATATTTCAGATACTGTAAGAAATTATTTAAAAAGAACCCCAAAAGTAATCTGAAACAACACCAAAAGCTTCACCGAAATATTAAGGCAGCAGTTCTGTAATAAACCCTTTCTAATAAGGCAATAATTTTCAATCAAACACTTCTAGCAGAACCAGAAGACTCTTTTCCTTGTCTTACAAACTGTAATATGGCTGGCAGGAACCCAATAAAATGAAACCTAAATGGCAACATGATGATCAGATTTGGAACAAATTCAATATTTGCGATATATTTGACTTATTTTGGATGAGAGATTATTTTGGAATCTCTTTTGACTGCCATCAAATAAGCAGTTGTCAGTTTTAGATGCCATTATTAAAAATTTATATTTTTCAAAGGCCTTTCTTATTTGGAAGAGTTGAGTATGCATTAGAGGATTAGATTGGGCTAGACTTTGGATCAAAGGAATACAAACAGAAGTGGAAATTCCAAAGTAGACTCTTATGATTTTTGTCAAGGCACAATCAATTCTTTTTGGAACTGAATGTGGGATAACATCTGTTCTCATGCAGTTGACCTATATTATTTGAGATGCTTTTTTTGGCTACACTGAAATGGAAAATTTTGGTGTTATTTATTCAACTATATTTGCTAGAAAAACTTGTTGGAGGATAAGCATAAAAAAGACAAAACAAATGTAATATTACATTTTAACTACTTTAAAGCAGGGGTGTCCAACTTTGGCAACTTTAGGACTTGAACTTCCAAAATTCTGAGTTTTAGAATTAGACACTCCTGCACTAAAGGATTTCTTGTTTCAGATCATTGTTATATTCTGAGGGACTAGGTTTTTTTTCTTGTTGTTATGATGCCCCCCAAAATCACATAGTCATTAATCAACCACTTTTTCTAGTAATACCTGGGCCATTCTGTTAGATGTTACTACTGAGCTATATTTAATTGTATATAATATAATTATATTATATTAAATTGTTGAATTCAAAATTAAAATTAAATAGGAATTTTAGAGATCTTAATTAGTCCACCTTGAAGGAACTTTTACAACTTGTGGCTGCATTGAAGATTCTGAGTCTAGTTAGTATAATGTGGGGAACCAACCCTTTCCTCTCCTCTAGGATGTTCTCCCGAGGAGAGAGTCATAGGACTTTTATATTGGAAACTTTATTTAATTTTTAAATAAAATGCAGTACACAGTTGTTGCTAGTCCCCTTCCAGGAAGAAGGCTGGGATATAAACATAATTATCACAAGCATATGGGCACTTGCCATCTACCTGCATTTTTGGCCTTAAAAACTGTGTATAATATGAAAAACAGCCTTTGTTTCTTGGCATGAGTCTTGCAAATTACTCTTTTGAATTATGTTTTGTCTGTCCATAGTCAAAGCCATTCAGAATGCTGTTGAAAGTATTCACTAATTACATCAAACACTTAGGAGTGTTTAAAATGAACAGCAGCTTTTTTGAATAATGGGAACATTTTAAAGGAATCCTTTTCAGGTTCTGCTCATCTTTTGTACTTAATTCATTAGTTGCTTAAAATAGAAACTTCACCTTCCTAAGCAAGGAGATATGAATAATGATAACTAAGAAGATATGATAGAGCTATCTTTAATTTTATGGATTAGCATGAAAAAGATCAGCCATTCTCTCTTGATAGAAAATGTGGACTTTTAGTATTTCAATAATAATGTTTAAAGCCTGGGACTGGTACAATGTTTAAACAAACACTTCATCTGCTCCATTTTATATGAAAAGTCATGGTAATACTCCATAGAAACCCACATTTTTCAGATTACAGCAAACAAGCTCTTTGCATATGGTTTCACTTGAAGGGCACTTGTTTAATGACCTTGATCGCAAATACAACACAGAAATATGGCACCCGAAATAGGGGTCAAGGCCAAACCAAAGGTTTGATGGCAAACATGAAATCGGAATCTTTGCTTAAGCATAAAAAATACTGCAAAGGGAAACATAATTTGAAATGCAGCTGAGACTAGGTTGCCTTTCAAAATTCTCCATCAAGTTTGTAAGCATAAAAATTGATTTAATTGAAGTGTGGAAAGTCAGGGATGCTTCAGGCATACCTCAGATCACTGGCATGAAAGACAGGCGATTCACACAAACATGCTTCAACTACCTCCTAACTAAATAAATAGAAGTGCACTACCCTAAGAGTCAGTTCCCAAATAGTCTTGCTGCTTTGGAGACAGCAATGCTACTTTACATAATGTCTATCACCCCCACAGGCTGAACTTGTAACAAAAATATGATTAAATTCCAATATTTTCTTCTCATGAAGAAACTGACAGTCTAAAAAGCCACTTGAGGACTTCTACCAGTCAGGGAATAGGAAAGATGACTGAATAGTTGCTTGATATTACTCTAGCTCCATCTAATATTGACTAACATCAGTTTATTTATACAGCAATATGGTTGACAGATAAAACAGTGATATCTGACAATTGAAGTCATTCATAATTTTCCCAAAATCTGGCTGTGGAAAAATTGGTATAGAAAATACCCTCCTCCTAACAAGCTCACACTAAGTAGTTTATACAAGGAGACACATTCATTGGATTAGTTTATATTTGATGATTATATGCTTTATTGGAAAGTCTTAAACTTTCCCCCCATGTTTACTGAAAGAAATTCTGAGCGGAATGTATGTGTGTGTGTGTGTGTGTGTGTGTGTGTGTGTGTGTGTGTGTGTTTGTTTGTTTGTTTGTTTGTTTGTTTGTTTGTTTGTTTATTTATTTATTTATTTATTTATTTATTTATTTTCTGGTTGCATACATGCTGCCCACCACTGATGCAACATCCTTCTGCCAGCTATTTGAGTGTCCTAGGAAGGGTTCCTTCTTTCAAATTAGTGCTGTTTTATGACTACCTGGGCCTATATGGGAAGTCCAGTATTACAGTACAGCTAAGGCAAGGGAGGAATTCTGGTGATGAAAGCAGTAGAAAGCAAGATAACCCCAAGTGAATCCAATAGGTTAAAATAGCAGAAGGGATGCATGAAAATAGGGCAAAATAACCTGGAATGCTCAAAAACAATGCTCAACTACAACTCTCAAAATTCCTCATCACCGGCCATGAAGCTTGAAATTACTGAGAGTTGCAACTGAAGAACAGACTAGGTTTTGTCAGTTTGGTCTAATGGTTAAGGCACCAGGCTAGAAACCAGGAGACCTTGAGTTCTAGTCCCACCTTAGGTATGAAAGCCAGCTGGGTGACTTTGGGCCAGTCACTCTCTCTTTCTCAGCCCAATTCACCACACAGGGTTTTTGTTGTGGGGAAAATAGAAGAAGGAAGAAATATTATGCATGTTCACTGCCTTAAGTTATTTATATAAAAATAATAAAGGTGGGATAAAAATTAATAAACAAAAATGAACCCATGCTCTTTATAATCCTGCAATGCCTTGTCTAGGTGGCTAACACCTATACTATGGTCAATCCCATTTGTCGTGGAATACCTCTCTGTAGTATTAGAGATTCTAGACTTAGAAGCTGTCCTAGACCTCTGCAAAGCTGGGAAGATGAAAGGTTTGCTGCAACTTCATCTGATCCATCTGATGGCAAAGTTGTATCCTCCAGACAGGAAATACAGCCTTTCTTTGAGGATTTGTCCAAATCTCCTGTTTCACCTCGTGGGAGCTAAGGCAAGGAACAAGCTCTTACTGGATCAGTCTCCCTTTTGTGCATTTCATACAGTTTTCCTGATGTGTACCTTGAGTTTTCCTGATGTGTACCTTGCCAATTTGCCATGGCCAACTTGCCGTGGCTAGCTCACCACAGCCAGATCTCCACAGCCAACTCACCATAGGACAACTTGCTGCAGCCAACTTGTGGCAGGCCAACTTGCTGCCGGACAATTCAACAATTTTATTTAATTATTTAAAATAATTTAAAAAATATTTTAACTTTTGTCATTCACATTTTATTTTGCATCCTTTCCTTAATAATTCTAATCCACCATTTCTTAGATATTTCTTAGATAACTTTTGTCCTGTGGCGAGTTGGCCACGGTGAGTTGGCTGTGGCAAGTTGTCCTAGACCCCGCCTGTATGTATTTTCTTGATGGTCCTTTTATTTCACTTTTTATTATTATATTTATTTTACATTATTTACAGAGCATTGCCTTTGGGGTGACTTGAAAATAGATATGTTTTTCAAGTGAGATGTCTGTTTCATACATTCAGTCATCACCCAGTTTCTTTTGCTCAGGTGAACTCGCCTGTTCCCTCTCCTGGAAAAAAAGCTATACTATCCTAAGACAAAAACCAACAATGACCCCAATTACAATCCAATTAAAATTAGTCACATACACTATATTATAATAACTGGGCTTATTTAGCAATTACATTGCTCCAGAGATTGGGGTCTAAACTGTACTGAGTTCAGAGTGTTTTATCATCTTATTTTCTCTTTTTGTAAAAACATTCAGTGCTGAGAAAGCCTTTCTAAGATGGTTTGGGGGCCTTGAGCATGCTGAGATCTATGTGATAGAAATAAAATATTCTTGACATCAAAGATGCATTTTCCTGTTTTGCAGACCTGGGAATGCATAATAATAACCTCCCTAATTTCAAATGCAGTTCCAACTGAATTTTCACTTCCACTCTCTTTTTTCCCCACTCTCCAAATGTTTCTGCTGCTTTTCTTACTTCTGCTGTCATGAGAGTAAGATCAGAACAGGTTACCTGGCTTAATCTTTTTGTTTCCTTATGTATTTAACCATCTGTTTTAGAATTGATATAGTACTGACCTCATTGAACTGCTACTTAGAAGGAAATGGTAGATTAAATTGACTACTTTCTAATGTGCAATTTTTTTATATGCTAGCTTAGTGCTTGGAAAACCTTAGCCAGTAACACTTCTTCCTGCATGGGCTACCATTATGGAAAATATATAAAAGCCTTCTGGGGAAGGGCAGAATGCCCTTCTTTATAGTGCAATAAGGTTCCAATTATATATATATTGGAGATTGTATTTGCAAATATTTTGATTTGGAGAGACTTGATCACCCTGTGCCTATTCCTCATTTACTTGAGCTTTGCTTGTTGATGAACAGCATAGCCTTGCATATATATATGTGTAAGGCAAAAATAGGGAAAATGCCTAGGAATATGGAAAAAGGAAATAGAAAAGAGATAACTTCCAACTTTCTTCTGTACAGTTATAAATATAAAATTCATTAACCTTCTGATTTATAATTCAATATTACACAGTATATCTATAATAAACAATTCTAATAATCAAATCCTAAAATTAATATAGCATTTCTTTTGGTTTCCAGCAAAAGTCTGAAAGTGGTCTCCATATAGAAACAAAGTCTTTTCTTTAATTAATTTAGTTAATTTTGCCATCTCATCCAGTTCTGTTAATTTCACCATACATTCTTCCGTTGTGGGAATCTGTAAGTTGTCCATCTCTGTGCATACAAAAGTCTTGCTGCAGTTATCATATATAAAAACAAAGTACTATGTTTTTCTCCAACTGCTAATCCATCAAACCTAAAAGAAAAACTTCCAATTTCAAATGTACATTTTTAAAAGAATTCTCTGAATTCTTGATATCATATTTGATACAAATAATTCTTAGCCTTCAATCATGTCCATCAAAGGAGATAAAAGCTGACTTCAGAATGATTACATTTTCAACATATCTTTGACACACCATTTTATATCTTAGGCAATTTATAAGCTATTAAATAGCACCATCTTATAAAAATTATCTTTCAAATTATTGCTCAAAATGAATTTCAATTCCTTATTCCACATATTCTCCCACTCACATTATATTATATGCATTTTGGGGGGCACTTAGTCATACAGTCTTTAACATATTCATCTTTCATATTCATTTGCAGTTTTACTCATATTCTAACCTAAAGTTAAACCTATTTATTCTTCTTATTGCACTTAACTGTTGTTGGTTTTGTCTTAGTGTTATAGGTAAATCTAGCCATTCTGGTATGCATGTATGTATCTATAAATTATATTTATATGGCCACCTATCTCAAGGAACATGACTCTGGGCAATGTACAATAAAATCATAAAATAGCAATATTAAAACAAAATATTACTAAGAACATTGATGTTATTTAAAATAGCTAAGTGAGAGCATTAAATATGGTGAATGCACTTCAAGAGATCATCACTCCCTTAAACAGGTTGGCATTGTATATAAAGCAGGCTACAATAGTTTGTTCAACAGACCATATTCAACACAGCTTGTGAATCCTTTGATGCTAATAACAACATAATTAACAATGGCAATATAAATTGAGTGTTTTTAACCTACATCAGTCCCAGAATTAGCTACCTGCCTGGCTTGAAAAAATATCTATTGGCAGCAAATACTGTGAAACTGCTGCATTAATGGTGATTAAATTAATTCCCTTTTTGGTCCAGTATAAATAACTACAGATGCCAAACAAATGTGGAGCAGGTAATAATTAAAGGCTTCAGTTTCATTTGCATTGGATTTTTCTTGTGGTGCGTATAATTTTTTTTCAGGATATTTTGAATCTGGCTTTGCTGCAAACCATTAATCTCTTTTGTCTCCCTCCACTCATTTAAATCTTTATAGCTTAATAAGGTCTAATGGGACTTGTTAGGTAGGAATTTATTTGTTTTCTTTGTTAAAGAAAAACACTAATTCTAGGATAAAGTGTGTGTGGCAAATTGTTAACCTTCTTCATAGTATTTAATGTAGGCATTAAAAGGGAACTGATTAAAAAAATTGATCCATGGTTTTGAAAAAAAGTATTGTATCTACCAGGTGGTTCTGACCTGATATTTTTGCAGATGTGCTGGACAGCAGTCCTTGTATCCAGCCAGCAATGGTCACTCTGTCCTAATCAGCAAGGCCAGATTATGGAAGTTGAAGCCTAACATATCTAAAGGGCACAAGACTGAATTAAAACTGCTTTGCTCAATCTAATAACCACCTGATAGATAGCCTCCAGCTCGAATTACTTCTTTATTTATTTATATCCTGTCTTTATTATTTTTATAAATAACTTAAGGCAGCAAACATACCTAATACTCCTTCCTCTTTCTATTTCCCCACAACAACAATCTTGTGAGGTGAGTATATATGTATGTATGTACCTACTGTATGTACGTACTGTATGTATGTATGTATGTATGTATGTATGTATGTATGTATGTATGTATGTATATATGTATGTAGTATTAGTAGAAATATTTGGCATAGGTTTAGGAGGGAAGTTCCCAAGGTCCCATTCAGGTAAAAAACATGTTTCATTTTGGCAGTGTGCATTCCGATAATCCAGTTATCCTGAGAGTTACCATTCAGAGCAGACATATCACTTGAATAAATATTTCTCATTTCCTTCCAGCACATTATGTTTATGGTAATATTCTGCTTTAAACTTGAACATATATTTCTCCCACTTATTATGCAAGCTCTCAAGGGCATCTTAGAGTCATGAATTAAAGTAGAGGTCTAATTAGATCCTGTGTTGGAGGCTAAATATATTACTTGGCTGTTGGTAAGAACGAGAGAAAGCAGCTCTTCAACTTGTTTTGGCTGACTGTATTAAATCAGTGGCTATTTTACAAAGACTGCTGTAGCATTTCCATTGGCTTTATGTGTTTCTTTGGAATAGATGTCAGCTACAGCTAACATTATCAGCTAGGAGGGCACATGTCTAGTAGTTCTGTACAATATGAATGATGCTCTAAAAGTCCATAAGCAATTGATGTGATTGAAAATAGGCGGGCAGTCAACTACTGGAAGGAAAAGAGAAAGATTAGAGATGTAGATTAGAAGCATAGGATGACGTGGAATCAATTTGTAAAGGTATAGCTAAAAGCAGCAAGGCAAAATAGGAACTGTATGAACTGAACTCACTGAAAAAACCTATTCAAATTGTTTGTTTGTTTCTATTTTGTAAGTCAAGTGGCCTGTAATATCAACTCATGATAGTCATTTTGTATTAGGTGGCCATATAAATCAAAGAAGAGAGTCAGTTTGGCAAGGCGCCAGGCTAGAAGCCAGAAGACTGTCCTGCCTTAGAGGTGACCTTGGGCCAGTCATACTCTCTCAGCCCTAGAGAGCAGGCAATGGCAAATCACTTCAGAAAGGTTGCCAAGAAAACTGCAGGGACTTGTCCAAGCAATCACCAGAAATCAAAATGGACTTGAAGACACTAACTAAATAAATTTAAGCAAGAAAGCAAAGCAAAGCTTTCATCCTAGAGAAGGGTAGTTAAAGTACCCTAGGCTCCAAAGGGACAGAAGCCACTTCAAATGTCTTAGCTTATCTCAGCATGCCACAAAGCATCATATCTTGTATAACAACAAGGAAATCAGGAAGTGTCTATCAATGAGAGGATAATTAGCTAAATGAAAGCATGGAATATTGCAACTGCAACACAACCGAATGAAATGTTTAAACACTTCCTGCTTTAGAGCTATATTAACCTTAACTCTGGAGTTTCATGCTGTCTTCAAAAAATTTATGTGCTGCTCTTCTGGAAGCCATTAATCCAATTGTTTAACAAAAGAGGAAGGATAAATAATGGTCTACTTATAGATATATAAAGTACATAAAATGTAAAAAGAGAAAAGAAAACTGGCTTTAAAAAAAGTCTTTATGTATGTATCTTAATAGTCATATTTTATAACTTTAAAGGCAAACCCCAATATTTTAAACATCCATATTTAGTATTTCTATTTTAGCTTATTAAAAAGGATGACCGCCTTTGTATAAATCTGTCTTCAATTGTAAGATTCTTCAAACTACTATTGTTGTGTATTTTTTGTAAAGCAATTTCCATACTTTTAAATACCCCTTCAATTACAATTACAGCTACCAATGCAATTAAAAATGATAATTTTCCATATGAAAGATGTGAAAAAGTATTAAATACATAATTCAATAATATTAACGATGCCTTTCTGTTTATATGAGGATTTACAACAGCACAGATGACTTACAAGAACAAATATTTAACTGTATTTGTAATTAAATTTAAATGTAAATGAAATGGAACCAGTTTTAGTTTTATCCTGGCCCCTCTTATTTCTTGTTTTACAGTTCAGTCACTGCCACTTCTATGGCCAGAAACATTTTCAAACTCTACCAGTCTGTTGGATCAGGTGTTGAGCATAGTATAAGAACAGGCCAAGTCCAGATAAAAGAGCTAAGTCAGAATCCAGGAAATGTAAGTAAAAATAGAGGCATTGATAGACATTATTCCCAGTATTTTACTGTCTATCCAAGACTATTTTGCTACTGCTTACATCTGAATTCACTGAGTTCTCTTTGTTTGTCCTTCTGAATATGAACTATGATTTTAAACAGCCTGGCGTGAAAGCCTTTAGAGTGTTGTCTTCATTAGCCCACCACTCTGATGATACCATTTTCTCAGATATGGCATATACAACATGTTGTGTCTTCAGGGTTAGGTTTTGGAGTTGTTAAACAAAGGAAGAGATGGCTTCCCCAACTGCATCTGAGATCTCAAACAACTGTCTCCCATGACTGCTCATCTAATCTCTATCCCAAAGGTGCTTTTCAAAAGGCAACTGGCCTTTCTTGGTTTTTTTTTTCTTTCTTTCTTTTTTTTCTTTGAAAATGTTTCACTTCTCATCCGAGAAGCTTCTTCAATTCTGACTGAATGGTGGGGAATGGAAGGATTCATATAAATCCTTCCATTCCCCACCGTCCAGTCAGAACTGAAGAAGCTTCTCGGATGAGAAGTGAAGTGTTTTGAAGGGGGAAAAACCAAAAAGTCCAGTTGCCTTTTGAAAAGCACCTTTGGGACAACCATGACCTGGATCATTAAGAATCTCCATAGAATCTCATCTCTACTTCTTTTCTTTCAGTGATCAGTATTCATACAATAGGGTCATAATTGCATGAAAGTTAAAGACCAAAAGTAGATCAAAAAGCTATACAAACTTGTCCTAATCCAGGGAAAACCAATTTGTGGCACTCAAATAGTCACTCGATTATAACTTTCATTATATCTAGGAAGTATTGGGGGTGGTGAAAGACAGTGGAATGTCTAGTTGAACAAAACTGGAGTGCCAGTTTTGATTCTAGCCTATGACTGAATGATAACAATTGTATTTTGCCACACAAAATTATAGGACAGATCTATCAAATATGATAGGCATTAGCCTAGTGTGTCATTTGGTGCAAGATGCACTTTTATTAATATATTTGTTTTTTTTATATTATGGAAGTCTGTAAATCATTGAAATGATGTTCTTGTTGATTAATTACTGTGAAATATTCCTTGTAGAAATATATATGTGGTGTGATGTTATAATTCAAATTATTCCTTTTTTTGCGGATTTTTATGTGACAGAAGAACTCCCCTCTCTCTTTGGCAGAATGTCATAATATTAGGTCAACAACATTTTAGCTATATCATTAAGAATTTTTCCATGCTGCCAGAGTAATTTGGAAATATTGAACCAAATGATACCCACCCTTCCCATTTTAACAATATTTAATAATAATATAGGAAGGGGATATTTTGCTGCAGTTTTAAATCTATTCTTGCCATGCTGTGTATATGTAAAGAAAACACAGTTCTCTCTAATGCTGTAGATTGCTGTAAAATGCCACTATTATTAAAGAGGCTTTGGAAACTATTTTACTCCTAATTCTAGAACAAGTTGATTGTATTATTAGAGTGTTGTATTATTAATATTTATAGGACTCAGTTTTTTACTTCAAAATGACCCACTATATCTCATCCCAATTCTTTTTAGTAATTATGGACATTAACTGAGCTACTCTGTAATGTGTGACATGAAAATGTTACTGATGTTCTTTTTCCTTTCTTTAATTTTATTTTGAAAAGATCTTCCTTCAAACATTTTAACTTTTCATACAGAATTTCTCTTCTGGGTTTTGATAATTAAGTTTCTTCAGCATAGTTCATCCAAATAATTTGTTTTGTTATAGTTTAGCATGTCATATGAACCCAACTGGTGTAAATGATAATTTTGGAATGTAAATTATGATTTATTAGGTGATCCTGTTGTTTCTTTGCAAAATGAGGGTACAAAACACAGTCAGTTAGCACTCTCTTCTTTCTTCCAAGCCAGCCCCTTATTAAATTAATAGAGTTTTCTCCTAAGACAAAACATTGTGTAATAAAGTTGGACAGTTTTATCTTCCAGTCATTTGCTGACTAGTTCCTGGCAAAAGAAAAAAGATGTCAAGAGATGCAAAATTTCTTCAACTTTTATAAAAAATGTTGAGAAATCCTGGAGAGAAATATATATACATTAAGGGAACCATGAAAAACAGAATCATAGGAGCACAGTAAGGGTGGTGTATAGTAATTGCTATAGCATGTATTAAATAATGTAACCTTCAGGATTTTATAGATAGCTAAGGTACATAATTATATGCGTATATAATGTCCACTGTGGTCCTCATATTTTCTACTGCTACTTGTAATGCTAGTAATACTACTGCTACTGGATGAAATCTTGCTCGGTCTGGAAGCTCAACTTCAGAGCTTGGAGATAGTATTAAATATGTAATACTTTAGATGCTCTGTAGTATTAAGCACAGTTTAGACTACAGTAGTGTGCCTAGAGTGATCCGGTTTGAACTTAATGAATGCATACATTTAACCTTGAAGACTAAAAATAAATTCAGAACACAGCTATCAGATTATTAATAGGAATAGGTGGGTAGATAAACAATGTACCATTAATTAAAAAGAAAAGAAAGCAACATTTACTGCTTAAAAATTCTCCAATCTCTCCAGAAACCCAGTCCATATAGATACTTGCTATTGCCCTTCTCTGTTTCTTTTATTCTCCTATCCATAATGTTATCCCATGGTATTACATCGAAGCTCCATCCTCTAAACCAGAGGTGGGGAACGATGGCCCCTTTATGACTTGTGGACTTCAACTCCCAGAATTCCTGAGCCAGCATAGTGATGACTACAACTGATGCCAGAACTATTATGCCTGAGAACTGCACTAAGGACTGCCTTTCCTGTCCACCCGTCAATGGAAATGCATGAATAAGGTCACCTTTCACACATTCAGCTGTATGCACAGGCAGCAGTAGTTGCCTTTAGCATCAGTTAATACAGGCATGAAATCTAATTCATCAGATCAATTAAAGACCTAATAATAAAGAAGGAAGGAAACATGTCTGGTTTCACTGAACAAATAACATAGATGTGACCTTTACTGCCTTCAGGAGATTAAACGATGCATCTATACATAATATATATTCCACTTTCCCCAATGAAGTGGGAGTTCAGCAATGTTATTTCCTTTTGCCAAGTCAGCTAAAATAAATATTCTGTTTAAACAAGAATGATTTTTTAAAAAAATAATTTCATCATTTTATATGTGGGAGGTGAAGTTGTGATTCAAAATAGAAGCACATTATTTACTTTTCCGATTAGGCTAACAGTTTTTCTTTGAAACTGCTTACCAAATCTAAATTAAGTAATGTGAGTTTGCTGTGGAGATAGATTCTCACTGAGATATTTGAGGAGGAGGAGATAAAAAGTGACAATGCTTGTTACGAAGTAAAAGGGAAAAAAAGCAGGAAAATATATTGCTCAGGTAAGGACGTGTATCCCCAAAAAAGTTTAGGGAAGTTTCTTCCCAAAATAAAAATAAAGAGCTCATATGAAAACTTGCACATGTATTAAACACGTATAATACCTATTGACAGAGGTGTTGAATGGTATTATATATTGTGGTCTATACTGCGTATGGCTGTAGACAAGATAGAAAAATGTGGGTTAGACAGCAGATAAGATAGAAAAATGTGGGTTAGACAGCATCACCACCAGATGGATTCGTAGCTGGCTGACCGGCCGTACTCAGCGTGTGGTCCTCAATGGAACCGCATCTACATGGAGGGAAGTGTGCAGTGGGGTGCCCCAGGGCTCTGTTCTGGGGTCAGTGCTCTTCAACATCTTCATCAACGATTTGGACGAGGGGATAGATGGGGAACTCATCAAATTTGCGGATGACACCAAGCTGGCAGGAATAGCCAACACTCCAGAAGACAGGCTTAAGATACAGGAGGACCTGGACAGACTTTGAACATTGGGCGCTATCTAACAAAATGAAATTCAATGGTGAAAAAAAGTAAGGTTCTACATTTAGGCAAGAAAAACAAATGTAAAGGTATAGTATAGGGGGTACCTTGCTCAATAGTAGTAACTGTGAGAGGGATCTCGGAGTCTAGTGGACAATCACTTAAATATGAGCCAGCAGTGTGCTGCAGCTGCCAAAAAAGCCAAACACAGTGCTGGGCTGCATTAACAGAGGGATAGAATCAAGATCACGTGAAGTATTAATACCACTTTACAATGCCTGGTAGGCCACACTGGAATACTGCATCCAGTTTTGGTCACCACGATGTAAAAAAGATGTTGAGACTCTAGAAAGAGTGCAGAGAAGGGCAAAAAAGATGATTAGGGGATGGAGGCTAAAGCATATCAAGAACGTTTTGCTGGAATTGGGTATGTCTAGTTTAATGAAAGAAGACTAGGGGTGACATGATAGCAGTTTCCAATATCTCAGGGGTCTACAAAGAAGAGGGAGCAAGCTATTCTCCAAGGCGCCTGAGGGGCAGGACAAGAAGAATGGATGGAAACTAGTCAAGGAAAGAAGCAACCTGGAAACTGAGGAGAAACTTCTGACAGTTAGAACATTAACCAGTGGAAACACCTGCCTCCAGAAGCGGTGAATGCTCAACACTGGAAGTTTTTAAGAAGAGACTGGACAGCCATTTGTCTGAAATGGTATAGGGTTTCCTGCCTGAGCAGGGGGTTGGACTCGATGACCTCCAAGGTCCCTTCCAACTTTATTATTATTATTATTATTAAGAATGAAAAAGATACTTGCCTTTGGTCCAAGGCCTGTGGTTAATCTATTGTATTTTGAGGGTGGGGCTGGGTGGTGTTTTGCTTTGTGTTGTTTTTAGATTGTTTTAGTGTAGGCTGTCTGTGTGATATGTTTTATCTATTTTCATGACTTTTTTTTTTTTGTATTCCACCCATTTGAATGGTTATAATCCATTTTAATTAAAAATAAATTTACTTCTTGACAAGTGCTGGAGCTTTAGAACTTAATGTGGATATAATCAAAACCAAAACCAAAATATTACTTATCAAACAGTGATTTAAAACAACTCTGCTGATTCTGTTACCAATTGAATCCAGTGTTGTGAATGTTACTGAAAATCCACAAAGTCAACATTTCAAGGTACCCCATTGTATCTTGACTTAAATTTGTAGCATGGAAGAAGAATCCTCCCAACATATAACAAATATAATAAATGTTTTTTTAAAATTTGGACTGCAATCATTTCACATGAAATATACATTTGAAAATGATATATATTTGAACAGTGCTTTTTCTGTTGAACATCATATCTTTCTACAGAAGCATTTTGCAAAAGGATAGAACTAGAACTTTACAGTAAATGAATCCTTCAAAGCCAACATTTCTATAGATCCCTTGAAATTGACAACAATAATCCTCAGTTATAATAACTTTACATTTAATGAAATAAACTACACACAATCTGTTTTACTCACATAGCCTCCTCCTCTGCATTTATTTTATTCATTTAAAAGATTTGTATGCTCCCCTCTTCCCCCATGTTACAGCACAATTTTGGGTAGTTCACAACAATAATAAAATGCAAACCATAAATATATAAAACCATAAAACCAATAAAATTCAAGAAATATTTAAAAATGGCACCCTAGTCATCTCCTAGGATGCCCCAACAGCCATCTATAGCAGTGGGTTCCAACCTTTCTGGCCCCAGAGAAACGAAAAATCGTCTTCCACAGACTGGGGGAGGGAAATACAACCAAGGAAAATTATCCAGATAACTCTCTTGGTCTGTAATTTATATTTCCCTTTTAAGTATTTAAGACATCAGCCAATTTCATTGATATATCCAGTGTAGCACCTTTTTCTGCATCATTCTTGTAGTTTGGGGTTTGTTTGTTTTTTAAATCCTCTTTCAGATCAGTCTGAGCCTTGTCCAGTATCCTACCTGGAAGACCCAAATTAACCTGTCTCATTCAGGAACTCTACCACACTTTCCACCACCCTTGCCCCAAAATCACAAATTGGAGAAGAGTCAGAAATAATCCAATATATTGAGATCAAGATAATGCTTCTTCATTAGATGTTTCACATTTTTGTACCTGCCAACTATAAATATATCCCTGGCAAATAGAGATAATTAAAATGTAGCAACATTACCAGAATATTTTCTTCTAGTCTTACTACAGATTACAATGTTGACAGACAGAAAGGCAATATCAGGAAACTAGGAGAAAAACAGGATAGAGCCTGGTTAGATGTATCAAAAACTATGGGGGAAGGATTTCCAGGAATCGGCAACTCTGTGGAGAACACATGTATTTCCAGTTTATCAGATCTTCCAGACCAATATGTGAATTCTCTGTTTTGATTAGGACAGTTAAAGTTAGATTTCTGTTGGCTTGCTGGTTGTAAATTAACCATTTTGATTAAAGCACACAGCGTTTTCTTTTCACATATATAGTGGTTTTGATTTGCCAGGGATTAATATCAGAATCTCACCAAAATGTACAGAAACCTATCAGGCTTTTAATAATATTGTTCAAAGGAAAGTTTAAGTTAAGAAATGTAGGACAATTCAAGTACAGTTTGCATAAAGTAATTTTTAGCTCCTTTTATCAAGACAGTTGCATCATTTTCTTCCTTCATAATATCCTTTTCACTATTTGTATTTTTCTTTAAAGTTTTTAATGTGCCTATATAAAGGTGATACTTGCACCAGAGACCCCTGCAAGCAATTTAATCTATGTCAAATATCTGCTGATAAAAGACCAAGAAATGAAATGGCACAAAGCCAGTTTGAAATGTCTTTCCATATTACCAAGGATAGGAATACTCAGTGAGCTGTCATAATATTAATTGTATGATCATAGTAAGAATATCCCAACTGCAGCTAATACTACCTTAATGACAAAAAAATAAAACATAACCCATTTTCATTCTATCACCACAGGGAAAAATATTGTTTGATGGTTTTCTAAGCATCTGAGATTTTATAACACCAGGAACAGGCATAGAGAAGGAAAAAAAGATAATCACACCATTGAGTAATTGTAGTTGAGCATTAGCACCATGGGTGAAGAAGATTAGAAGGAGGAAGGGAAGGGAGAAGAAGAGAAAGAAAGACTGGCATGATTTTGAAGAGTGGATAGGGAGAATTTTCTTTCTCCTAGGCAAAATCCTTATCATCCAACAAAACTAAGTGATGAGTGATGGAATCTCTTTGTTGATATTTCTGCAGTACAATACCTCAAAGCATTCTCTCCAAGGAATAAAGGAAGTCAAAAAGGAGAAAACTAGAAAGAGACCTGAGAAATAGATGTAGATAAAGGAAACTGTTACATGAATAAAACTCCATATAAGGTCTAGAGAGATTTATTGGTTAAACTACCTGTAAAAGAGATACTATAAAATAATCCTTGTGAAGTATTTCCATATAAAGTACCTAGTTGAATTCTGCAATTCACTATGGTAGGAGTCAGTAATGACTACCAATTTGGCTGTTCCAAAAGGAGACCTGACAACTCGATAGAGAATAATAGCTATGATAGATATTGATTAATGTTGGTACCAATGGCTCTATATTTCTACCAGTTATTGGAAAGGAAAAGATCACACACTAATATCTTGCTCCTGAGATTTTCATAGGCCTCTATTTAACCAATGGAATAAGGCATCTTTTTACAGTCTTAAGTTTCTTAATTACTTGATGTTTGCAAGTTCTACCAGTCTTTCCTCAAAAGAACATTCAATTTCTATATATATTCTATTCTGTCACAAATTTTCTTGCCTTCTTTACAACTGTGGAGAAAACTGTCATGCTCATTTCCCTAACATGAGACCTTTTATAAATTAGGTATGGGATGGAAAGTATCCTGGTGGCTAAATCTACCAGTGATCTTCAAAGAGAGAAAATGGAGGCAAAAGGTTGCATGTGCATATTTTATATTTATATGCCATTTTGCCTCATTTAATGGGCTATGAAAATAACTTTGAGAGACAGGAGGAAGAGCCACAGCCTAAAGTTGCAATACAAAGGACAGTCACTGACATCATTGAAAGAGATGGGGATATGATTTAATGTAATCCTGTAGTTCTCACTCTGTTTATTTATTTTATTTTATTAATAATAAAGTATTTGATTAATAAATGGAGGAGGGCTGGAGGAATCAAGATGACACACAAAAAATTAAAATTACTTTATTAAATACATATTTAAAAACAAACAAAATACCCCAATCAGATGGGAACAGATAAAACCTCCCCCCCCCCAACCTTTCTTAAAAGACACGCTGTGCAGAGTCAGGAGGAATAAACCTCTATGGAGAGATTCAGTCATTCAGGTCATGGTTGTCCCTAAGGTGCTTTTTCAAAAGGCAACTGGACTTTGTTTTTTCTTTCTTGAAGATGTTTTGCTTCTCATCCATGAAGTATCCTCAGTTCAGACAGTCAAGAGGAATGCTGTGGCAGAAGACAGGGATAACAACAGAAAAGGGATAACTGTGAGGTCCCATAATATGACACTGTTAAGCAATTTGAGTAACTGGGACATTTTTAAAATCTAAATATGTTACATCTGCCTGAGGTTTAACATAACTATTTTATTTTATGTTTCAAGCATATGTTATGTTGGAAATCATTGTACAATGTTTTCCACTGAATTTTAACAGTGCAGTCTAACAGAGCAAGCAGACTGTTTTGAAAAAGTCCACCACCAGGAAATCGAGGTTTCAAAAGTGTCTCACACCCTAGTTCCGTGGATTGCAATTTCTCCTTTGAAAAAAGCATTTGATGCCTGTCTGGATTTCAATGGGCTCTGTCGCCTCACACCCTGTGCAAACTGGATGCAATGATAGAAGCGTCCTAGGCGTTGGAAGGAGGTCTTTGCTTTACTGCGAAATTTCATCAGGGGATTTGACCTACTATTTGAAAATATCCTTTGGTACCTGAAGGAATGCTAATGTAGCCATCATTGATTCACCAGTCATCACATGAACAAGGGAGAAAAGGCATGTAAAACTCTACAAACTCTCTTATTCTAACCTGATTTTTTTTATTGTCCTTGACTTGTTTTGCCAGGAGAGAATGAGATACATTATTAATGGATAAAACTAATAAAAGCTGGAAATGTCATAAGGTTTTCTTTATTTGTTTGTGACTTCTTTAAGTTGATTGAGCAAGGATTGATTTTTAATAGATATTTCTCCTGCCCTATCTATGCAAAAATCCAATGGCAAGTCCCAGTAAGGAAAACTGTTTCCAGTTTATTGCCAGGCAAGGTATTATGTAGTTATTCCTTTCCTTGCTTGTGGAATCAAGCTTAACTCATGTAGAGTTTGACCATCAGTGGTTCAATAACAGCTGGATTTTGGGTCAAATATCCTGGATCGTGAAATTAATCTGAAGAATGCAAATGACTGGGTTAGCAGGAAATTCTTCCTGGGTTACGTAACTGGACTGACAGGTCATGCTGGTTGAAACCCACTGAAGCTAATACTGTTCTCACTGTTTCTTCTTTTTTAAATATAGATTTTATCAACAGAGAACAGCTAGATATGAATGTAATTTTTTGTTTTGTTTTTGTTTTTGTTTTTTTAAAAGTTACAGATGCTGCTATTATTTTTCTTCTATTTTCAGAAACAAAATGGTGTTTATCACCAAGTAAGACATATGATGTTTAACTGCTAGCCATTAACTCCCTCTCCCCCAACGTGTTGAAAAAAGAAAATTATATTAATCACAAGATTTAAAATTAGTGGCATTACAGCCTGGCATTGGCATAAGGCCCCTGGTTCCTTTGCCTTCATTTCCTTCCATTGGTAAAATGGGGAAAATAACATTTGGCTGTACTAGGAATTGTTCAGTACATGAAGTTGTACAAATGGTTTGGGTATCAGATGTTTTATAAATTTAAAAAAATGCTACTATTAATATCCTACAGAAAAGGCATATTTCCTAGTTCCCACTAGATGGCAACCCTTAAGGAACAGGTCCTGAATACATATAGATTTTGTATATTTTTGTTTGAAGATGCTCTCCTATTCACACTCTTGCAGATACAATGGAAGCCTTTATCCTGACTTAGTGTAAAAAAGAGGGCTGAAGGTGGCTTACAACGAGATCAAATTATACTTAAAATACTAATCCTCGGAAACTCAAAATCATAAGAATGTCAGTCCTCCCAGGTAAGTCAGATGGAATGCATGACTAGATGAGCTAAACCTACTTTATTGTAAGGCTGCGTTAATAGAATCTCACAAGTCTGAAGGTACAAACTTCCCACTACTATTTTTAACTATCTGATTAATTAGGGTGGGTCTTTCCCAAATTTCTTTCTCTGACCATTGAGTGACTTCAGGCTCCTCCCTTTCTTGTCTGATTGTTGCCTAGTCATGATCTCTTTTCTTCATCTCCCAATTCCTTATTCTTTTACAAAGATGGATTGTGGGGTAGGTGAGAAACAGAATCCAAAAGATTTAATAGCAAATCAGCATAGATATTATAACCCTTTCTGAATGGTCAAATGACAACAGTTTTTCTTTGGCAAGACTTGGAAGCAGTCACCAATAACTGCATCTCACATGGTCCCATTGTCTTAAAATCTGGGTGGGTTGCTTTGGAAAAATGTGTCTGATTGTTGGGTCATATTTTATTTATTTATTTTCAGCTTGCCTTTGTTATTTTTATAAATAATGCAAAGAAGTCAACATACCTAATATTCCTTCCTCCTCCTATTTTCCCCACAATGACAACTCTGTGAGGGGGTTTGGCCTGAGAGAGAGAGTGACTGGCCCAAAGTCACCCAACTGGATTTCATGTCACGGGTGGGACTAGAACTCACAGTGTCTCAGTTTTTAGCCCGGTTCCTTAACCACTGTACCCTACCAAATGTGACTGAACTATAGCTTCCATCATCCCCATTGACCATGTTAACTGGGATCATGAGAAATGCTCAGACTTATAGTTGAACGTATGATAGGCAGTCATTTTTCTCCATCTGATGTAGGGTTTTATTTTGATATGTGTCCAGTCACAACTATTTGAATAAGGGAATCAAATTGTAGACATCTGTAGAAAATGACAATAGAAAGGGGAGAGTGACAAATAAACATCATATTGTTGTAACACAATGTCCTTTATATCACTGAATGCGACATTATAATGTACATTTTGGCCTTTTGGTATTATCATAGTTAGGAATAGATGCCTGTGATTTAGATACCCCTTAGGTCACTAATCTGGATATAATCCTTTGGGGTAGGTTATATTTCACAGAACCTTTTTTCAGAACTATTCAGAATTACTTGAGATAGTCAACTATGAAAAATTAAACAAACAAACAAACATAAATAAATAAATATAAATAAAGCAACATCAAAGCTTTTAAAGTACGGCAAATACTATATAAATAAGCACGTGTCAGGTTTCAAATCTTTTGGAAATGTGCAGCTTTGTCAATGCAATCTTGGACCAAAAACTTAGGTATTCACATTCAAATTCAAGCTACAGTGCTGAATATTTAAACAAAGGATAATCATCTAATCAAGCACAGGCTGATGTCCTTTCCAGGATTGAGAACATTTCTCTCTTGTCTGGATTAACCTTTGATTTGTTTGCTCTTTTCCTGTTCACTACCAGCATTTAGCTGCTGATCTTAAACTCTGACAATTTCCCTTAATGTAGATGAAAAGGAAAGTTATTAGTGCCAAAATACAACATACCAAGTGGCTTTTCATCATGGTTGCCTGCCTTGTTTAGCCCTACAGAAAGTTATCCCTTCATCATACTGAGGCAGCCAGTTTAACATGCTGACCTCCAGTCTGGAAAGCAACATTAAATATGCTTGCACAGATTTGCTCTCTCTGGATAGTCTGACTCTACTCTGCCTTGGTGACAAGGCCAATGAAAGGTTCAGTACTAAAAGTTTATTATAGGGCAAGTTCAGGTGCAGTGATTGATAGGATTCCCTGCTTGTGGGTGGGAGGTGGGAGTGGGGAGAACACAGCAATTGCTCTTCCTAAAGTCTATGGTAGGAGGCTCAAGGAGATGAGTTTCAACAGGGCTGAAGGAGGTAAGTTTCAACAGAGTTTCAACAATAGGTTTAGCTTTCTATAGAATCTGATCTGTACCTACCTGAGTGAGGTGGAGGGAAGACTTTCCATTCTTGTTTTACTAGGAAGCACCTATTGATCCATGAACACTGGCTGCAGACTCCATCAACCTATCCTCACGGGCAAGGTGCTCTATGTGTGTGTATGTGCCTCAGTAACACAGAAGATATTTCGGTTTAGTGGGAAACTCTATCCTGTGAGATTATTGACTCATCTGCTAGCATACTGTGCAGATGATCTGAGAGGGGCTGGTTTTCTCTCTCAGATCCCCTGCACCACATACTGTTCTGTATTGCCTTCCAATATCCTGCCAGTAGCCTGTGGGAAATCTGGAATGGAGACTGTTCTGTTTCAGCCGAAAAGACATCGAGGCGAGGCAGGAGTAACAAACACAAGTCTTTATTGAGATCACGAACAGAACAGAAGACAAAATGGCACCATGGCCTTTTATAGCCCCTTGCAAGGGACAGCATCAACCAATCAGTGCAAGGCTAGTCTCCCACCTTGCGCATGCGCAAGAGGCTGGAGACAGCCTGTCTGGTCCTGGGCAACCACATGGATTGCCCGGGCCTTCTGCAGCCTCCTCAGCCACTGCAGCCTTGTGGGGAAGGAATGAATGGTAAAAATTTAACAGCCCCAGGAAGGCTTGAAGCTCATTCTTCGACTGGGGGCTTGGGGCCTGCTGAATCGCTTGAAGCTTGGATTCCGAAGGATGGATGCCTTCAGCATCGATATGGAATCCCAAGAACTCAGTGGAGGTGACTCCAATTTTACACTTGTTTTGCTTCAGCTTCAGCCCTGCTTGGCGGAAACACAGTAAAACAGCTCTCAGCCTTTCAGCTAAGTTCACAGATGACTCCCCAGCGATGAGGACATCATCAAAATAGGGACAGACCCCCGGAATACCATGGAGCGTTCGCTCCATCACACTTTGGAATATGCCAGGGGCTACATTAACCCCAAACTGCAGCCTTTTTACCTTAAAGGCTCCCCGGTGCATCACAATTGTTTAGGCCTCAGCCGTTGCCTCATCAACAGGTAACTGTTGATAGGCCTGAGCCAAATCCAGCTTTGCAAAGATCTGCCCCCCCTTGAGGGAGGCCAAAATGTGGCTCACCACTGGCACCGGATAGGCATGCTGCTGCAATGCTCTATTAAGTGTACATTTATAGTCCGCACAAATCCGGACCTCTCCATTAGCTTTCAGTGGTGTGACTATAGGGGTTTCCCATGGACTAGAGTCCACAGGCTCTAAAATGCCTTGCTGGATCAGCTTGTCCAGCTCTGCATCTATTTTGCTTTTCAAGGCAAAAGGTACCCTTCTGGGCTTGATTCTAATGGGTGTGTTTTCTAGGTCCAAACGTAAGGCAATGGGAGGCTCCTTGTACGAACCAAGCTCTGCACTGAACACATCCGCAAACATCTGCAAGGCCTTGCAAACATCTGCAAGGCCTGACGTTTGCAGATTGTGCAGCCCAGTCACTTGGATCCCAAGGGCCTCGAACCAATCGAGTCCTATAAGACTCGTGCGATCACCCCCAACTACCACCACATCTAGCAGTCCTTGAAAACTCTTACGCTGCACTCTGACTGCGGCCTCCCCCTTCACGCTGACCCTCGAATTTTGAAAGTCAGTGAGGATTAAATTTGAAGGCCTGAATTTGACTCGAAGGCCACTTCTGTGGCAAACCGTATTAAAGGTGTCTAAGGAGATGATTGATAGAGCGGACCCGGTGTCCAGCTCCATCGACAAGGGAACCCCTTGCAACTTCACGTGAAGGCGAAGTTTCTTTTTTAGAGGCCTGTGAACCCCAGTTTTGAAAATGCCCCTACGGGACGCACAGAAGCCCACCCTATTTTGGCTGGGGACCTTGGTACCTTTCAGAGGCAATTCTACTGTAGACCGTTCCTTCTGGTGACCCAAACAGACGGATGCAATGTGGCCTTGCCTGCCACATGCCCGGCAGGTAGCGGAGCGAAACCGGCAATCAGCTCGCTTGTGGCGTCCTCCACAGCCGAAACACCGAAGGGATGCTGCCGCTCTTTCTCAGTGCCCTTGAGGCTTCTTCACTTTGGCCTGTTAAAGCATGTCCACCTCTTCCTCCGGATCCGATTCGGATGCCTCTCGAGCAACATCTTGATGGATTGAGACCACCACTGGGGGGTTCCGGGCGAGCCGCAGGGCCTTTACAGCGCTGCCTGCTGCTTCTTCAGCTGCAATCTCTCTCAGAGCATCTTGGAACGATACATCTTCCTTTGCAAAAAGTTTCTGTTGTAGCTCACCACTTCGTAGTCCGCAAACGAACCGATCCCAGAGTCTCTCTTCCAGATCCATGAAAGCACACTGCCTAGCTGCTTGTCTTAAAGCAGCAACAAAGTCCGCGGCAGACTCACCAGGCCTTTGATCTCTCTGCTCAAATGCATGCCTCCAAGCAATTGCTGATAGCTTGGGTTCGAAATGCCCACGCCGCATCCTCTTCAAATCAGTGTATGCAATTGATTCCAATGGTGCTGGGGCTACAAGATTTTCTGCAATGTCAAAAGTCTCTTGCCCACAGACACACAGCAATGTAGCAGCTTTGAGGCCGTCTTCCTGGATCTTATTAACTCTAAAGTAATTCTCCACCCGAGCCACGTAAGAACTCTAGCGCTCAGGGTGAGATGTGTCAAAATCTGACAAACGGCCCAGCTTTGACATCTTTACAGCCTGTAACCTCTTCGATGCCTCTCACTGCAAGGAATGAGAAGGGGTCCCTTGAAGCCGAGCTCACCTCCAGCGTCTTCGTACTGGCAGGCAATCACTTCCCCCGGACGCCGAACTTCTCAGCGCTTCAGGCCTCCTTTGGTAAGTCAGCCTAGCTTCTCCTGTTTCTTCTTGCAGCGCATCCCACCTTCGTCGCCAATGTTCTGTTTCAGCCGAAAAGACATCGAGGCGAGGCAGGAGTAACAAACACAAGTCTTTATTGAGATCACGAACAGAACAGAAGACAAAATGGCGCCATGGCCTTTTATAGCCCCTTGCAAGGGACAGCATCAACCAATCAATGCAAGGCTAGTCTCCCGCCTTGCGCATGCGCACAAGGCTGGAGACAGCCTGTCTGGTCCCGGGCAACCACGTGGATTGCCCAGGCCTTCTGCAGCCTCCTGAGCCTGCTGAGTCATTCAGCAGTCCCAGGACATAACAGAGACTCTGCCCTCCCTGGCCACTTGCTGATAGGTAGCCAAAGAGAAGTAGGTAGATAACCAAGTCAGAGAACTGACAGCTGTTAAGAGGCACCACGGAAAGGGTGGAAGTGCCAAGGTTGCTGCTGAAGATGCCTCCTTCCCTCTTTCTCTTCTTCCTCTTTCCTGCATTCTCTGTCTCCTAGTGGTGTGATTGTGTTCCATCTGATCCTCTTCTCTCTTTCCTCACACATTGCAATGAGACACATAATGATAGATGATAATCTTGTGGTGACTTTTCTACTTAACCTTCCTTCCTGTGGCTCCTTCCTGTCCAGTATCCAGTGGTGAGGAAATCAGGTACACTGAGAGGAGAGAACAGGTCCCAGCCACTGCCAAAGTATCATACACCATGCGAATAGCAACTCCTGTTTGTGGAGAAGATGGGAAACGCTTTCCACATAGATCCAGATAAGTCAGGAGTTAGTTGTTCTTAGCACTGAGAGGAAGAATGTATCACGCAAGGCATATGTGCCCTTAATGAATGGTTAGCAAGGCAACTCAAGCCGATCTTAGAGGGATGTACAGATGTGTCATTTGATGTTTGATGCCCTGTTGTGTTGTAGTAGGAATGCCCAACTTCTCTTGGCTCAAAGACTTTACCAGTCTTGATGCAAATGGGCAGAAACTTTAGGAACAGTCAAGGTCAGAGTTCACTTTGGGAGAACATTTGGGAATTTTTAATGGATGGTAATATAACAAAATATTAAGTATAATAATATATTTATAAATACATACAGTGATTAATATTTTTATTAATATATAAAAAATTAAATTAAAAAGAAGCAGAAAATAACCAAAAATATTTATAAAGAGAATTAAACCGACAAAGCAACAAAGATATACACCTTTATCCAAAGCCTCACATTATTTCTTCAGACTATTTGCTTCAAATTCCAACTGTCTTTGCATTGTATTGTGGTAATAACAGAAGCACTAAAAAGAAAGGTTGACTGAGCAATATTTCGGCTTTGTTAACCTAATCAAGAAAATATGCTCTTAGTTTACTTGTTATTATTGGAGATGGTAATCTTTTCATTTTAGTAAGTCGTTTGGGTAAGGTCATAGATCTCTTTTTCAAGGCATGCAGACTTTTAAAATCTCTTATATCTCTTTTTAAAAGCATGCAGACTATATATGCCCATAGACCAGTGGTGGGATTCAGCCAGGTCGCACCACTTCGGCAGAACCGGTAGCTAATTTTTTGTTGCTCAGGCCCAGAATGGACTTCCAGAAGTGGCATCCACACAGAGAACCGGTTGTTCGCATATTTGAATCCCACCACTGCCACAGACACATGCAAACATTAGTATTTAAAAGGATAATCACCAATATAACTTAGCTCCTAATCCCCATTTTTAATGAAAAATAGAAATCTATTCACAATAGCCTAAGGATTTGCTAACAGAACCCAATAAATATGACTAAAATTAGGTTTTCCTAAATCGAATCAAATGACTCCTTGAAATGAGCAAAAAATAAAACAGCAAGAGCTTATCTTGCTATTTTGGTCTTCAAGAAAAGATATTTTGCAGATAGAAACAATTAGAGAATTGTTCTATGGGATAAGGGAATGAGGGAAGAGATGGTTCTCTGTTTAGAAAGCAAGAGATTGAGCTATGACAGATGGTGTTATTCTGGAAAAGAAATTCAGTTTTAATTAAGGTTTTAATAGTGTGAACCAGATGTTCATCATGTACTTTATCTTTGGAAAGAGTTGGGAGAATGCCAGGAAAATACATGTACGCCTCACAGGTTTTGCTTCAACTAGGAATCTCTCCAGAACTATCTGTTATTATTTATGTGAATGAAAATAACATTCCAGCAAAGTAAAAAATATCACACTAGCTGGATATCCAAAATTTCATGGAAAATATACTAGCATTTGTTATCTAATAATGGTCATCTGGCATGAGCAAATCTCTTCTTTCAATGTCAGCTAAACTACTCTTAGAGGCCTTAAATGCTATGTGACCAAGCCAAGTAAGATATATCATGCATTAAGTTGGGGGAAAAAATCTACCTCTTTCTTCGAGTGTCCTTTTTCCTACTACTCCCTCTGCTTTTTAATATAAAACATACAAAGTTAATCAATAAATATATGATAAGAAGTTGGTTCCTGAATCCATGTTTACAACAGGTAATTCTTTATTGTAGCAACAGATGGTAGCAGACATGCATTATTTCTTAACAACTATCTGGTTCCTGTTGTTCAGAGACAAAACACTATAATGTTTATATGAGGGTATAAAGCTTCCTGCTCTAGACAGTCAAGCATGAATGAATAAATTACAAATATGCAACATGTTATGTCCTGGGCCTTGCTGAGTCATTCAGCAAGGCTCAGAAAGGCTGCAGGAAGGTTGCAGAGACCCGGAGAATGGCCTGCAATGATTGGCTGTGCATCCCCTTGCAAGGGGAGTATAAAAAGGCCAGTTGCCATTGTGTTCTTGCTTCTGTTCTGTGAATGTACTTAAAGAGATCCTTTGTTGTGAACCTGCCTCGTCTCGATGTCTGCTTTGCAAGAACAGAACATTGGCGACGAAGGTGGGATCCGCCGCATAGGAAGCCAAAGGAAAAGAAGCTAGGGCCAACTCACCTGAAGGCCTGAAGCGAAGAGAAGCGTGGCGTCCAGGAGAAGCAACCGTCTGCCAGTACAAAGACGCTGGAGGTGGGCTTGGCTTCGTGGGACCCCTTCTCCTTCCTTGCGGCAAGAGACGTCGAAGAGGCTATCGGTCACAACGATGTCCAAGCTGGGCCGTCTTGTCAAATTCGATACTTTGCACCCAGAACGATGGAGCTCTTACGTAGCTCGCGTCGAGAACTACTTCAGGGTGAATAAGATCCAAGAAGACGAATTGAAAGCTGCTACTTTGCTGTGTGTCTGTGGGCAAGAGACTTTTGACATTGCTGAGAACCTTGTAGCCCCAGCACCATTGGAGTCGATCGCCTATTCAGATCTAAAGAAAATGCTGCATGAGCATTTTGAGCCCAAGCTTTCTGTAATAGCTTGGAGGCACCAATTTGAGCAGCGGGATCAGTGGCCGGGAGAATCAGCTGCGGACTTCGTCGCGGCTCTGAGGCAGGCTGCTAGGCCATGTGCGTTCCAAGAGTTGGAAGAGAGGCTCCGAGATTGACTCATCTGCAGATTGTGAAGCCGTGAGATGCAACAAAAGTTGTTTGCTAGAGCTGATGTCTCCTTCCAAGATGCCCTGAGAGAAGTTGCAGCTGAAGAAGCAGCCAGTGGTGCGGTGAAGGCTTTGCGGTCGACCAAGAACCCTCCAGCAGCAGTTCCCGTCCATCAGGAGGTCGTGCGAGAGGCATCTGGAGAAGAATCCGAGGAAGAAGAGGTGGACAAACTTCAACAGTCGGCGGAGAGAAGACTGCAAGAACGCAGAGGACAGACGCCTGCATCCCTTCGGTGTTTTGGCTGTGGGGGTCACCACAGGAGAGCCGACTGCTGTTTTCGTTCTGCTATTTGCCGGGCATGTGGCAGGCAAGGCCACATCGCATCAGCCTGCATGGGTCACCAGAAAAACAGGTCCCCTGAAGAATTGCCTCTGAAAGGTCCCAAGGTCCCCAGCCATCACAGGGTGGGTTTCTGCGTGTCCCGTAGGGGGGTATTCAAAACTGGGGTTCACCGGCCCCTTAAGAAAAAGCTTTGCATTGATGTAAGAATGCAGGGAGTTCCCCTGGCTATGGAGCTGGACACAGAGTCCGCTCATTCTATTATTTCTGCAGACACCTTTAAAAAGGTTTGTTCCAGGAGTGGCTCATGAGTCAAACTCAGGCCCTCCAATCTTATCCTCACTGACTTCCAAAATTCACGAGTCAGTGTGAAGGGGGAGGCCACGCTTAGAGTACAGCGTAAGGAATTTGATGGGTTGTTAGATGTGGTGGTAGTTGGGGGTGATCGCATGAGTCTTATCGGACTCGATTGGTTCGAGGCACTTGGGATCCAAGTGACTGGTCTTAATCATCTACAAACTGCCAGCCTTGCAGGAATCTGTAAGGAGTTTGCAGATGTGTTCAGCACAGAGCTTGGCTCATACAAGGGGCCTCCCATTGCTTTAAGGTTAGATCCAGCCATCACACCCATCAGGGTTAAACCAAGGAGGGTGCCTTTTGCTCTCAAAAGTAAAATAGATGCTGAGTTGGACAAACTGCTCCAACAAGGCATTCTAGAACCTGTGGATTCTAGTCCATGGGAAACCCCCATAGTGACACCATTAAAAGCCAATGGTGAAGTCCGAATTTGTGCAGACTATAAATGCACTCTAAACAAAGCCTTGCAGCAGCATGCATATCCAGTGCCTGTGGTGAGCCACATTCTGGCCTCACTGAAAGGGGGAAAACTTTTTGCTAAGCTTGACTTAGCTCAGGCCTACCAACAGTTACCTGTTGATGAGGCAACAGCTGAGGCCCAAACGATAGTTACTTTTAAAGTAAAAAGACTGCAGTTTGGGGTCAACGTAGCCCCTGGCATTTTCCAAGGGGTGATGGAGCGAACGCTCCGTGGTATTGCTGGGGGTCTGCCCCTATTTCGATGACGTCCTCATTGCAGGAGAGTCATCTGGGAACTTGGCTGAAAGGCTGAGAGCTGTCTTGCTGCGTTTCCGCCAAGCTGGGCTGAAGTTGCAGCAAGACAAATGTAAAATTGGTGTAACATCCACCGAATTTCTAGGGTTTCGTATTGATGCTGAAGGCATCCACCCTGCAGAGTCTAAATTCCAGGCCATTCAACTGGCCCCTAATCCCCAGTCAAAAGCTGAACTCCAGGCTTTTCTGGGCCTACTTAATTTTTATCATTCATTTCTCCCCCACAAGGCTGCAGTGGCTGAGCCGTTACACCAGCTCTTGGACAAGCAGACTCCATGGAAATGGACAAAGGTCCATGAAAGGGCTTTCAAAGAAGTCAAGGCCTTGCTATCTTCTAATGCGGTACTGGTGCATTTCAATGAGCAATTGCCTGTGTGCATCACATGTGATGCCTCCCCTTATGGGGTAGGAGCAGTGTTAAGTCATCTCAAGGCTGATGGGACTCAGGTCCCTGTGGCCTACTACTCTAGAACTCTCTCATCTGCAGAGCGTAATTACGCGCAGATTGACAGAGAAGCCTTGGCAATAATCTCAGGCATAAAGAAATTTCATGAATTCTTGTATGGCCGCCATTTCACGGTCTACACTGACCACAAGCCTTTGCTGGGTTTGTTTACAACAAACAAGCAAACCCCACACATCATCTCCCCCAGAATGCTGAGATGCTCAATTTTCTTGTCAGCTTATGATTACACCCTGGTTCACAAACCAGGGACAGAGATGGGCCACGCTGATGGCCTTAGTAGGTTACCTCTAAAGCAAATAGAGGCAAACCCTGCTCCTGCTGTACACATTCTTTCCATTCAGGAATTGCCTGAATCTCCCCTCAATGCTAGGGATGTGGCTGCTGAAACTGCCACTGATCACACGCTTGCACATGTGCTGACATGGGTGTTGTCAGGATGGCCTGACACGTGTCCTGGTACAGAGTTCCAAAGTTTCTGGCGTAGGAAACATTAATTTTCTACATTCAAAGGGTGTATCCTGTGGGGAAGCAGAGTAGTCATCCCAGCCTCATTGAGGACTAGAGTCTTGTTCTCTCTGCATGAGGGACATCCGGGAATTGTGAGGATGAAGGCGCTTGCGCGTAGCCATCTGTGGTGGCCTGGACTCGATAAGGACATCGAGGCCCAGGTTCAGGGGTGCCAAGTGTGCCAACAGTCACGGCCTGAGATGCCCCAGGCCCCTATACATAGGTGGGAGGAGACACACACTCCATGGTCACGCGTACACATTGACTATGCTGGGCCCTTTCAGGGGCAATTCTTCCTTCTCCTCGTGGATAGCCATTCCAAGTGGCTAGAGGTCATTCCTGTATCCTCCACCACTACTGCCAGGACCATCCAGGTGCTCAGAGGAATCTTCGCTACCCATGGTCTTCCTGATGTCCTTGTTTCAGACAATGGTCCCCAATTTACCTCTTCTGAGTTTCAGGCTTTTCTTCAAGCCAACATGATCCGGCATGCTACGTCTGCTCCTTTTCACCCTGCCACCAACGGTCAGGCTGAACGCATGGTGCATACCACCAAGGAGGCATTAAAGAGAATCACTCGAGGACCCTGGCATCACAGGTTAGCCAATTTTCTCCTTGCACACCGCACCACACCTTGCACAGCTACAGGAAAGAGCCCAGCTGAACTCCGCTGGGGTCGCAGACTCATCACGAAGCTGGACAGGCTGCACCCAGACCGGGTGGCTTCACAGGTGTCACAACCTCGGGCACCTAGGAGACTCCAAGTGGGTGATCCGGTATGGGCCAGAAACTACGGGCATGGACATATCTGGGTACCTGATGTGGTATGCAAAGTCTCTGGACCACTGTCCTACGAAGTGGCCTTAGAGGATGGTCGTGTGCTTAGACGCCACATTGACCAAGTGCGCTGGAGCCAGGCCACGTTTCTGCTCCTGGCTCTGCTCTCGGGGGGGAGGGGGACCCCAATTACGATTGTGGACCAGAGTCTCTCCACGAGGGCACTTATCGAAATGTTCCTACACATGTTCCAGGTGGGGGTCTTGCCATGGAGGCGGCTCCTGACTCTGGCACAGGCTCCGGGGGTCTTGCCATGGAGGCGGCTCCTGACTCTGGCAGAGGTCCCTGGCTAGGGGCAAATGGCCGTAAATCGGCTACTCAAGGTACTCCTGCTGCTGGTCTTGGGCTCGAGGGACAGTGCTCCCAAGAGGAGTCCCATGGAATTCTGGGGAACTCCATCCCACCAAGGGACTCTGGTTTGGGTCTGGTGGATCCAGCCAGTCAGCAGTCAGGGGGAACCCCTGAGTCTTCTGGGCGACAAAGTCCTGGTTTGTTTTGTGCAAACTGGGAGCAGGCACTCCAGGCACCTATTCCTAATCTCACACCTACAATCGCACCTGCACCTAATCTGGCTCCACGAAGATCAGAGCGGGTCAAGGGTCCTCCTAAGCATTTAGGGGAATATGTAAGATCCCTGTTCACTATACAGGAGGGGTATTAGTCCTCGCCATCTGAGGGGGTAAACAAAAACAAGTGTAGGTTGCGGTACGAATATTGTCAAAGAGTGAAAGTCCGTGGATTCCATTGGGACCTGAAAGTAATAGGTTGCAAGGAGTAAGGTGGACGGTATAACGTGCTAACCGGCCTGCCATGTGTGTTTATGTGAAGTGTTAAACAATTTGCTTACTTATTGTTTAATCCAAGGGGGGAGGGGTGTTATGTCCTGGGCCTTGCTGAGTAATTCAGCAAGGCTCAGAAAGGCTGCAGGAAGGTTGCAGAGACCCGGACAGACCACGTGTCTGCCCAGGACCCAGACAGGCTGTCTCCGGCCTTGCGCACATGCACAAGGCGGGAGAGTGACCTGCAATGATTGGCTGTGCATCCCCTTGCAAGGGGAGTATAAAAAGGCCAATGGCCATTGTGTTCTTGCTTCTGTTCTGTGAATGTACTTAATAAAGAGATCCTTTGTTGTGAACCTGCCTCGTCTCGGTGTCTGCTTTGCAAGAACAGAACACAACAGAACTCAGCATTTTAGAAATAATGAGGTGTACATAGGACCACCATACAGGTACAATTGGAACCACAACTGGGACTAGAATTTCCATCACTGAGCAATGTGGCCATTTTTTTTTGCATGGTTGTTAAGTGGATTCCAAGGTCGTTAACTGAATCTGGCTTCTACCATTGACTTTGCTTGTTGGAAGCTGGGTGGGAAGGTCACAAATGGTGATTGAATGTCCTGGGACACTGCAACCATTGTAAATATATGCCAGTTGCCAAGCGCCCGAATCGTGAGCTTATGAGCACAGGGATGCAGCAATGGTCATACGTGCAAGGACCAGTCATGAGTCGCTTCTCAGCAAGGTGGTAACATCAAATGGTCACTAAACAAATGGTTGGAAGTCAGGGATATTACTACTCTATAGTAGTAACAGAAATAAAGTTAATGTCACTTGATCTGAAAAGTGCCTGGATCACTATATATTGCATGTACTTCTGAGTTGGTGAAATGCAGGTAGAAATATGTTGGTTTTCAATATAGACTCCATATTAGAGATTCCACTATACAAAAGTGTGAGCATGACTGGAATAAAATTCGGCAATGGTTGCACTTGAGGGACCCATAATGTCTCACCAATAAGAAACTAGTACAGAAGAAATACAAGGATTCTGCGGAATGCAATTTGGGAAGCACTGCATTAAGATGTTTCATTTATGAAAGAGAAGAAATTATAAAACAAAAATATGAAAGAGTGAATGAGTTGAGAAAAAGGGGAAGTGTGAGAAAGTCATGGCCGGATGAAGTGGATGAGCCCCTCAACAAGAAAGAGTCAAGTTGAAAGAAAAGATAGTATATGAAGTATGGATGTGATGGAAGCAAAGATAGTTTACAATACTGTTTTTCAACCTTATCAATTTTCAAGATATGTGGATTGGGGAATTCTGGGAATTGAAATCTGTTGCTGAAGTTGAGAAACACTGGTTCATAAGAGTGAAAGCATAGGCACTATTACAGTGAATGATGTTAGTATAAATGAGATATAGTTGTATTTTTTCTTTCCATATACCATGCCTTTAATTTCTCATACTATTCCTTGTTTTCCCCACTTTGCATATCATCACTTGCACAAAAGGGAAACAGATGATGTGTATAGAGGGATGTATTCTGACTGCATAGAGAATCTATTCATAATCTGCTGCTCATCTCTGCAGATATTACTTTGCCAACGTTAGGCACTCTCTGCCCAAATATCTGGGAAATGGCCAGAAGATGCAGCTGCCTTCTGTTCTCTGTTCATGATTCATATGGAAAAATCAGGCTGTAATCCTACTGCAATTCATGTTTGCATGGGTTTGGGCCTATTTCACAAAGCTGAGTTTCAGTCTGATTTTGGTTAAATAGGATAAATAAATTAAATGGAACACAGAACATAGAAGACAGAATAACAGAGTTGGAAGGGACCTTGGAAGTCTTCTAAGTCCAACCCCTGCTCAACCAGATCTCATAGCATTCCAGGCAAATGATTGTACAATCTTTTCTTGAATTTCCAATGATGGAGCATCCACAATTTCTGGAGGCAAGTCATTCCACTGATTAATTTTTCTCACTGTCAGGAAATTTCTCCTTAGTTCTAGGTTGGAACTGTCTTTAATGCTCTTCCACACATTACTTCTTGCCCGGCCCTCAAGTGCTTTGGAGAATTAGTTGACCTCCTCTTCTCTGTGACAGCCCCTCAAATACTGGAAGATTGCTATCATGTCACCTTTAATGCTTCTTTTCATTAGACTAGACATGCCTAGTATCCTCAACCAGTCACCATATGGTTTTGTCTCCAGACCCTTTATCATCTTTGTTGCTCTTCTCAGCATCTTTTTTGTATCGTGGTGATCAGAATAGGACGCAATATTCAAAGTGTGTTTTAAACAGTGCAGTATAAAGCGGTACTATCACTTCAAATGGTCTTGATACTATCCCTCTGTTGAAGGCACCTAAGATGGCAAGGGCTTTTTTAGTAGCCCCAGCTCACTGCTGGCTCATATTTAAGTGGTGATCCACTAGATCCCTCTCACAGTTACTACTGTTGAGCCAGGTACCATCTATTCTACACCTGTTCATTTGGTTTGCAGTTGGTTAGCCAGTTATGAATCTGGTAGTGGTACTGTCTATCCCACATTTTTCTATCTTACCAAGAAGTAGGCTGTGGTCTACTTTATCAAATTCCTTACTAAAGTCTAAGTAAACAATGTCCACAGCATTTCCCCGATCCACTAATTTAGTCACTTTGTCAAAGAAGACAATAAGGTTTGTCTGGCACAATCAGTTTTTAATAGCAATAGTAATTGCACTTCTTATGTACCACTCCATAGTGCTTTACAACACTCTTTGAGTGATTTAAGAAACCTATGCTGGTTTCTAGTGATCACTTTGCTCATTTCTAGGTGCTCCCAAATCCACTGCTTGATTATCTTTTGCAGGATTTTCCCAGGTATTGATGTCAGGCTAATTGGTCTGTAGTTTCCTGGACATACTCCCCCTCTACCCACTTTTGAAGATTGGAACAACATCAGCTCTTTTCCAGTTCCCTGGTAGTTCCTCGTGACCCACATCTGTCAATGTTATTTTAGATGTTAAATTCTCCTTTTCATCCAGGTGTAATGCATGAATGGGGAGGAGATTTTATTGAATGGTTTAAATTGATCATAATGTTAATTTCTTAATTTTGAATGATAGATTTTTTCCTCTTAGTTTTTTTTTCTGTGCACTAGTTTGAAATGTTTCAACATATGGATGCAATACAGAAATACATTAAGTACATGTATTACGTAAATAAGAAATAGTCTTGTCCCTAGAATCTATCTATCATTTTTTTTTTGGTATTTATCTTTGTAGGAAATGACCAGATTGAGTTGAGGAAGGGGTCAAGCACATCATCAGTTTGGAACCCCTTGGTGCCCACAAGAGATCTAAGTCCAGCACTCCTTGAATTCCATTCAAGAGTCCATTGATTCTTATCTACTGACAATTTGCCTTGGCCATTTAGTAGTTCAGATTCTTGTTGAGAAACAGTATGGAATGAATGTGTACTCGTTGGAACAACCCTGGTGGCTGATTTCTTGTGAATGACAATCTTGTTTAAATAAAGGACCAGGCAGCATTTGCTGCCAAAGAAGGCACTCTTATGATGAAATGTTTCTCTTTGCTTTTCAGATTTTCAGAGCTGTTGCTCACATTCTGACATTTCCTTTTTCAACCAAAGTCAGGTTTGAACTTAAGAGCAAGCAAACAAACAAAAAAAAACAATATTTCCATTACATTCCAGTATGCTGTTTTCAGAGGGTAACGCTCTTAAATCAGAAATCACAGCTGCCAATGCTATCTGAGTCATCTCGTAGCTTCTGTCCTGCTATGTTTTCCATCCCTTGAGCCAAAATCAATAGGTTTAACATTTGTATTTCATCACACAAGCTTGGAAATGTCAATGTTTCAGGACAGAAAGGTCCTTGCATCTTAGATCTTGCCACAGTTAGCTGTGGCAATTGTACATGGCTGATCTAAAATCTGGCCTTTGAGCAGCAAAGGGTAAATGGACATTCTGGTCATAACATTAAATGGCGTTTTGAGAGAATTGGCTGTTCCATAGCTAAAGTATGCCTGAAATGGTATTTGGATCTTGAAGACTCAAATAGGTAACAATCTAGGTAACTCATTTTCTCCCATCCATGCATCTGGTCATACTGGCTTGTGATGAAGTGGAATATAATTCAATATATCTGGAAGACGAAGGTTGGGAAGGCTGGTATAACTGATCACCAATAAAATTTAGTTATTTGTATCCCAACTTATTTTTTTAGAAATAACTCAAGGCAATAAGCATAAGCAACACACTTTCCTCCTCCATTTATCTGTCTATGAAGCCAAAGCTAGTATTAGTGGGTGGGTGGGTGAAATTGTGCTCTTGCTCTCATTTGCCCCTTTCTGCCTAATGGTATACTGAGGTTGTTCTGAAGGTCCAAATTAATTACATATATGGAACTATTGAAATTAGACATATAGCTTTGATATCTATTTTTGTAACTCACTGTGCTCACCAAGTATGCATTGGCAAAATTTAGAAGCAAACAGCAATTTTCTGTTGTTTTTAAGAAGGAGAGAAAATCAAGTCAGTCTGTACCACCTGTCAAACTTTTCCCTAAATGTTGAAACTGTACCTGACTTGATAGAAAATGAACCCATATTTTACAACTTCCTGCTCTGTATGACTTCTGCAATTGTCGGCCACTGATTTTTAAAAAAATATAGTCTAGCCTTTGATTGAAACAAAATCTCACCCTTTTAATTATATTTCTGATATGTTTTTGTAATTATTGATATCTCAAAAAGAGGAATTAACAGCATGGATGCTATATCTGGTTCAGCACCTGTCTAAAATGAGTCTCTTTCTAAACTGATTTTTTTCTGTTTATTACCCTCTTTCCAAAAGGCATCACTTTCCCAGATTTTAGTATGGTGAGTCACTTCTTACAAATAGGTTTTTCATACATGCCTGGTCATTAAAAAATGTTGATAATTAGATCAGAGTTGAAACTAAATAGAGCTCATAAGAGTCTATGAACCACACATTACAAATAGAGTTATTAAATATTTCTCTGAATAAGTGCAAACATCACTGGGTAAATATCTGCACAGGGCAGAAGTTCTAGATTTGGATTTGTAACTAAGTTGTCAGTGGACATAACTAGAGGACATAACTAGTCTATCAGTTATTCTCCCTCTTTGGAGCTGCTAGATCTATTTTTTAGTTATCAATTCATTTGGGGCCCTAAACTGCCATTTCAGTGTTCTGAATAGAATGGAGTCTTATTTTGCCTTTTTCTATTGCATCTTTTCTTGGGTTGGTCCTGCTACTTTAACATGACCTGTTAACATGATAGGATGTTGAAATCCTTGTCTTTATTTTATGGCATCAGCTTTTCCCTTCCATTCTGATTCTCCTTACTAGCATGCATAAATGAAATGGTTGAGTTTTCTTGTTCATCAAGACAAGTTTTTTTTCTTCTTCTTTGAGGTATACTGGCTTTCCTCATTAGCAGCTCGGCAACTCCTACTTTAATAAAATATGATGATCATTACCATCATAAAAAGAAAACAGGGAGAAGTATACCTATCTCTTCTCTTATGTTTAATAAAATACTTCTTTTCTGCTCCCAGAAAGGTTTTTTTCCTTTCCCACTCTCCATCCTGCTGCCCCACCTCCTTTATTGATATTCTCCCATTTCTTTCTACAACTACAAAATCCTGCTAAGATCAAAGTCCTTGTGACCCTGTGAGCTTGCACAGCCTTTTTGTTTTGACACTGGATGATGACCAGCTGGAACATATTAAGAAAAATGTAATGGGAACACATTTCATTACTGTTGCAACTCAGACTGTTAATAGAATACCAGAATAAACCTGGTGCTGATTGGCTGATACCCAGTGATGGAACTTTGCTCAGGCAGATTCATTTTTTCCATGTCAATTGTTTTACTATTCTTTCTTCACTTACCTTTTTTTCCCCAAGGTTCAGAATATCAGCAATCCAGAGCTGGAGAACTTTGAGGATCCTTTCAGTTTATTAGCACTTGATTACTAAATGTCACATCTTGACTAGCTTGGAGAAGAGAGCAGTTTGTCCCACCACTTGCTGAATCACATAAACTGCCATTTCGTTCCAAACTAATACAAGGTGACTATGGAGTCTCAGTCATCCAAGTCATGGTTGTCCCAAAGGTGCTTTTTCAGGAGGCAACTGGACTTTCTTGTCTTTCTTTGAAGATGTTTCATTTCTCATCTAAGAAGCTTCTTCAGTTCTGACTAGAAGATGATGGGGAATTGAAGAATTTATATTCCTTTCAGACAGCTGGTCATTTGCATTCTTGGTGTTTATATTCATATTTCCAGCCCTGTGTAATTTAGGATCTAGATATACAAAGGATTGCTTTTCCTTTAGGTACCAGTGAAGGGTGGAAGGAATGTACTCTTGATGGTGTCACATTTATGAAGAAAGTGTCTTGTAGTAAGCTGAAAGAGGACAGTCTCAGTATAGATGCCTTGGTTGTGGACTTCCTTCCCTGTTAATTATGGCTAATGACAAACCTCATCTTACAATCTTACAAGGTTTTAAACTGAATATTGTTTACTATTTTTCATTGCCTTGAATTTAATATTTATGAGGTAAAATTGGTACAGGTCAGTTTTGGCATTTGGATCAGCATGCCACGAACACAATCACAGCCACATTTTATCTCAAGCATGCTCAAACTATTTTATGCAATTTAGGCTCTTTAATCTAGAAACTATCTTGCAAGCCAGCATACTATAACCCACATTCCAACAACCAGGAACTATGTGCAACAATCCCCCAAATCATAAATTGTATCAATAATGTAATTTTAAAAAGCTTTCATCTTTGTATTAGTAGGCACACAGTATTGGACACATCCAAAATCAGACAGCTTCCAACTCAGGCACCAAATCTGGTGTACAGACGTTTGTCTTTTATGTCACCACATCAGTAGGTCTTTGTTGATGTGGTTTGTGCCTATCACATACAGGCTAAGTAACTAAGTTGTGAAGTAACCTAAATGAAGCCACATGATAATTGATTATTCAAACATTGATTTATAAGTTATTTTGAGGGAGATATTCATGTTACTGTTTCTTTACATTAGAAGTAGAAAGTTGAATTTTGGCCATGAGCTAAATTGTTCCAGGTCCATCTCTAGGGACTGGTTGAAATAGTAAAGTTCCGATTTGGAGGAAGAATGTCAGGGCTATAAAGAAGGCGATGGTCATTCACTTCTGAAATTTTTTGCCAAGAAAACTGCAGGGACCAGTCCAGGCAATTGCCAGGAATTAAGACTAATTGGAAAGCCCCCAAAAGAAAACAAACAAACAAACAAACTTGGTTGGTTATCCTTAAAAATAGCAGAAATCTTCATGCATTTAGACAGTCCTGTCTTACCTTCATACAGAAAATAGCAACTAGATGACCTTGGCTTATCTTGGAATTGCTAAGCAAATTAGTATATATCCAATCTAGGAGGCTGAAAAAATGTCCTGAAGGAAGGCAATAGCAACCACTTTTGCTATTGTTATTGTATTATATTGTTATTCCCAGGAAAACAAGATGGATTGTTACAAATAATGCAATAATCCTAGCAAAAAGTTTCATTCTTAATTTAAGATAGGAAGCTGACACAAGAGATCTGCATGCATATATTTGCATGTCTATCTCTATCATTGCTGACATACCAATCATTGCTTCACTGAATCCAGCCACCACCATAAAATCACTATAAAATGGCAATTTATTTTTCTCCACAAAGTCATTCTAATAACTGCCAGTTTTGCTCATCAAATGAGGGAACAATCCAATGAGCATAAAAACTACAGAGCAAAGAATAAAATATTATTTTATCTGATTTCCAAAACAAATACTGTATGAAAATAAGTGTGGGTGTCAGCAGGGTTAAACAGTGTTAAAATGGAAGATACAACCTGAAAACCCAGCCAACACCAATATTTTACATCCATGTGATATATGCAACAAATGTTAAAAAGGGACGGGACTTTGATCACTATGTCCATCATGTCTATTTCCTCTGACTTCCTAAGTATAAAATAGCTTCTTCTGCAGAATACACTATTTGTAATATCTATCAGTCTAATTCATCTATCATTATCATCATCATCACCACCTTCATCTAACATGTTGTTGAGAGTTCCATTCTTTTTAGCTACTAGTTAGGAGCAGCAGCTGCCTCTTATCTCAAAAAGATGTCATCTGAGACCCTTTTCTTCAGCATATGAGTTTTATCCTGTAACACTAGGCAAATTTACTGCGTATGTACACGTAAAAAAAGAGAAAGGAAATGAGCTGAATAGTAAAAGACAACACATTTCAAAACAGGCAGTGTGAGCTCTGAGCCTTGCCTCAAACTTTGTGATTACTTTAGAAAACACAATCTGAGAATCATAAAAATGCATAAAGCACCATAGCTGACATGTTTATTTATATAGATATGCATACTGAGGAGACAGATACAATGCAAATAGATACAAAAATAAAAAGCCAAAAAGCTTGAAAGAGACTATGGTCTCTAGTTGAGAGATATCATTTTCGGAGTGGGTTGATTGGGCTAAAAAAATGGTATTGGGCTAAAATATGAAGAAAGGATGCCCCTCACTCTATATATCTAACAATTGTGTTGAGATGCAAATAGAGCTTACATAGACTGGGGCGTGAAAAAGGAAAAGAAAAAAAGAAAAAAAAGCGAAATGTGAAAAGTATGCCCTCAGCAGATATTGGGTGAGATTTTTCTAAGCAGACATTTAGAGTCAAAGGCCATGTGATGCCAAGGGCTGCACACCAAAATAATGTAGTTTGACAACAGAAAGCTAAATTGTACAATTATGTTACTTTTAAAGTATTATGTTTATTCCTTGTCAGTCAATTAAAAATTACAACTTGGTAGCATTTGGAGGGAAGCTGTGGGGGCTTTGATGGGTGCTCCAGCTACAATGGAAGCTAACCAGGAAAGATACATAACATATTATGCAGTTAAGCAGTGATGGACTTTCTGGTCTAATGACACTTGTAAGCCAAGGCAATTGAAGCCAAGATCACCAAACAAAGGCTATCATAGTTTGGCCATGTCATGCCAGCTGACTCATTCGAAAAATCAATCATGCTGGGAGTGATCAGTGGAAAAAGGAGAAGGGGCTGCCCTAGTACCCATTGGCTGGCACTATAAAGGATGACACCAGATGACCATAGAGGATCTGAAGGAGGTGGTGCGAGACAGAGGGGCATGGAGAGTACTGATCCATAGAATGGCCAGAGGTTGGGCATGACTGAATGGCTGTTGATGATGACAGCAATTGTAAGCCACAATTAAATATCAATCTGTTCCCTTAGAGAAAATATTTGAGTGCCTCCAATTCATAAAGGGCAAAACATGGGTTTCAACCTATGAGTACACATGGGTGAGCTATGGTTTCAAGGCTGCATTTTGGTTGCAAACATTCATTCCTTAGGGAACATCTCCTCTTTTTCCTATTGTCAAGTATATAGTTTATCAAACAGATCAATTAGCTTGAATTCTTTCTCAATGATCCTTTCAATATTATGGTACTGACAACAAACCTAGGCTTCTCCCTGTCTCTCAGTGAACCTACTCAAAATTACTGATGATCGACAGTACAGAATAAGCAACCTTCAAGCAAGGCTGCCAGAAGAAAGAATGAAATCTTATTGCTTCCCTCTCCCTCCTAATGATCTGTGGAAGAAAGAGGATGAAATAATGTGTTTACATATGTAAGAACGTGCCCATCTCTATTAAGCAACTCAAGCTTTGGCACCAAAAATATTGCCCAAGAAAGGGAAAACCTGGTTTGAGTTATGCTTGACTCCTGCTGATTTTATGGATACATCCCTGTAATTTCCTTGGCAACACCATGCAAGTGGTATGCCATTGCTGTCTTCCATTCCAGGATGTTAAAACATACACACACAAACAATTGCCCCTCCCTCCATTAAATCTATAGTCTTTCCTGGCAGTTTTCTATCTAAATACTAATCAGTTCTGACCCACCTTAATTTTTTTGAGATTAGCTAAGCTGTCTAGATGCTGCTAGCTGGTGTGACCAAAAACGTTATCTACTCTGTGGTCTGTTGAGGTTGTATAGCTGCCAATATCTTCCTGACAGTTGCAGTAGTCTCCTTAGAAATGGAGGACAAGGGAAGCTGGGCCTATTATAGCTTCATTGAAGAAAGTTCTTATGGTTTTACAACAGCTGTGGGATTCAGATAAGGATTACAGCAATGGGTATTTGAAAGTATATCATCAGAGGGCACTAGAGTGCTTAGCACAACTCTCGCTTGAGCAGATGTACCACATTGTTCCATAGTTGTGGGCCCAAGACGTCTGAAATATACAGCTACAAAAATTCTACTGTGAATGTATTATTTAAGTATGGAAAGTGCAGAGCTGAGACTGATCAGAATTTAATCAAAAGTTATTATACAACATACAGATATATTTTGTTAGCTACCGGGCCATCACTTATTTTAGCCTTGCTGAAGAGTCCTATCTGTTACTTTATTGGTATTTTGTTGTTTTTCTGCACTTATATTATTTATATCAGGGGTCCCCAACCCCCGGTCCATGGTACTGAGCCACGGCATGCCAGCAACTGGGCCGCACAAACAAGCAAAGCCCCATCTGCGGGATGCAGGCAGCACACAAAACCACGCACACTCCAGTCCGCAGAAAACCTCTCTCCACGTAACCCGTCCCAGGTGCCCAAAAGGTTGGGGACCTCTGATTTATATTATAAGCTGTTCTGACAGCATTTTAGATGCGGTAGGACATAAACATATTTTTCTGAGTCAATCATTAGATATAAATAAACTCTAGCAGGGCAGATTTTGTTATTGTACAACACATGAAAATGTCCTGTTCAATACAAAGAGCATGTGGGTTGCCTGAATTGCTGGATCTGTTACATATTTTCCCATCATTCCAGCTGCATCTCATCTCTAGATGTACCATTCCTAAAGAGTCAATGCCTTGGCAACAAGATCCATCATGCTGTGCCACATATATATCTACTCAATACAGAAAAAGAATCAAAGCTCCCCAACTATCACAAATAACTTTCTGAGCCAATCTCCAATATAGATAGTCACTTAAAAGCACACTTCTTTAATTTTTCAGGATCAACAATTAGTTAATTGTATTCTGACTCCAACTTGCCTGGAGCAAAATAAATCTAGAGAGCTACTATTCAGAAAACGTCCATGATATATTTGTCTTGTTAAGTTAATATTTCCTTTTTGCAATTACTAATTCAATTTTAAATGTTCGTGGAGAGGAGGTGTGTTATGAAGCATGTTGTGTGGGCACTTATATAAGCTAAATAAATGTTTTTTAAATATTTTTTTTTAAAGAAATAACTATTGCAATTTGTATGCTGTTGCTAGGAGTTGAAAATGACGATGACATGTAATTGATCAATTAGTTATAAGCATCTGTTCTAATAAATTTGAGCTGTTTAATCATTTTTGAAATGCATATTTGTAATTCTATTTTACTAGTACATGCATGTGTGCATGCACATATATAATACACAACAGGAAACTGAATTTCTGGCTTTCAGATCATGATTTCCCTAATTGATAAAAATCAATCAATCAATCCCCACTTTGTTCTTTCTTGAGATTCTTTGAAGAAGGTATGGAGGAGGACTAATGACTTCTTAATGCTTTTCATGTGATTCCAGTTCTAGCTCTCTTCCATTTCCAGAGAAAAGAAAACCATTGATGCTTTCTACAACAAATGTGCACTAGTGCCAAATACTTTTGTAATGCTGGTTTTACTGCTGTTGCAAGGCGTTGAGTCCTATACTTCATGGTTCTCTAAATGCTGCTGACCAAGGAATCTCAAAGCTTGTTCATGGGTTGAAAAAGAAACTGCCTTGGTTCCCTTTCTCATCTGTTATAAATACATTTTCATGAACATAAGTCCTGCTGAATCCAGTGAGTCAGGGATTCTCTCAAGCAAGCAAGAGTGGATCCAAGGCAAGTACAGCGATTGTTGAAATCAGCAATCTGAATTCCAGCTATTTTAAAATCTGTAAATCTGTATTATTAATAATTCCACTATTTAAAAATATACTTAAACTGCCACTCCAGGAGAAGATAAAAACTTTTGTCATTATTGCTGGAAATAAGTCATAAATAATTCAGGGGGACATAGGTAAGGAGATACATATAACTTCCATTTTCAAGATGACAAGTAGAAGTAATAATCAGAGATGACCATGCTGGTGATACCTGTGATGAATTGTATTTCTGAATACACTTGGAAGCCCATAGGCTACCCATTCTTGTCACAAGATCCTACTAGGAAATGAATCATAGAATCCTAGGGCTAGAAGGGACGTCAGAGGCCTTCTAGTTCAATTCCCTGGTCAAGGCAAAAGCCTTATAACATCCCAGTCAAATGGTTGTCCAGTTTATTTTTGAAAATCTCCAGTGATGGAGCACCTGTAACCCCAGGAGGCAAGCTATTCCATTGATTAATTGTTCTGTCAGAAAATTTATCTTTATTTCTAGGCTGGACCTCTCTTTTACAACTTTCCATCAATTACTTCTTATCCTGCGCTATGGGTGCTTTAGAGAATCAACCCCCTCTTCTTTGTGATAGAGGCTCAACTACTAGAAGGCAGTTATCATGTCCCACCTAATCCTTCTCTTCAATAAGCTAGGCATAGCCAATTCCCTCAACCATTTATCATACAATTTAGCATCCAGACTCTTTTATTATCTTTGTTGCTCTTCTTTGGAGACTTTCCAGGGTCTCAACATCTTTTTTGTATTGTGGTGACTGGAACTGGACCATATAGTCCAAGTGTGGTCTCACTCCAAAAATCTCTCAAGAGAGTAAGTGGAAAGTATACTTAAGAAAACAGGATGTGGAAGCTGTGTGGTACAGATTGAAAAGTATTTTAATAAAGAATCTGATAGAAGTGTTGTGAAATTACACTAATGGGAAGCATATAAAAAGAATGCTTGGATTAATGATGAAGTGGGAAAGGCTACAGATAATTTAAAAAACAGCATGTAACAGAAAATTCTGACTAAAAGGGCACAAGAGGTGGCAGTGACCAAAATTTTGGAAGTGAAAAATGATAATGGCTAAACAAACTATGCTATTAAGAAGGAACATTAGAATAACTGTTTGAAATACAGCTTTAACTGTACTGAAAGTTTAGTTATAACATTCTAATTTTAGCCCTTTCTTTGTTCCAATTTCATTAACAATTTCCTTTCCTTTTCTTTTTTTATTTTGCTATTATGGATCTTGTGATAATAACCTTAAATATATTTCCCAATTATGGAACTCCTACTCTTGCAAGATTGGTTCTTCCTAGCTCGACATTTAGTTAACATTGTTGACATTTAGTAGTTTAGTTGATCTGTTCCTTCTGTAATGTTATCAGTTTGTAACTTTATACAGCATGGATGTCCAACCTTTTGGCTTACCTGGGCAGCATAGAATGAAGAGGAACTGTCTTGGGCCGCATTTAAAATATATAGTTAATGTATATAAAGAGCAAACTTCCTTTATGTTTTAATTTTTTTATGATCTTGTGGGGGTCACATTACTAGCTGTTCAGGACCTCATGCACCCCACAAGCTGTGGGTTTGGACATGCTGGTATAGAGCTTCCTCTTTGGATTGCATAATAGCAACATTTATTTGAAGTCATATCTTTTGATTTTTTTTACAGTACAATACAATGGGAACCAAGTAGGCAGAAAATGATTTATTGCTCTAGATAAATATTTCTGATCAATTTGTTGTCCTTAGATTCAATGTGTTTATGTCTGCTCTCACTGTCAATATTTAATTTAATATAGCCGATGTCTCAAGTTTTACTTGAAGAATGAAAAAATGAAGAAAGAAAAAACTCACCCCAGAAACAAATGCTATTCATGTAATGATAGAGCAGTGGAGTATGTCAATACTTTTGTCTTGTAGGAAAAAAGACCAAATGAGAGATTTTCAGTGAAAGGCTTTGTCCTGGATTCCACGTCCCTTCTGTGAAATTAGATCAATAAATAGGACGATGGCACAATAATAGCTTCCTCTGGAATCCGACCAACTTTCTAGGGAAATTATTAAGGATGTAAATGCTTGTTGGAAGAAGCAAAAAAGATGCCCCAGTTTAATGTACTCAAAGGGCACAATATTGAGTACATCGGGTACACAATAGGCATTGTGTACCCAATGCATTCAATAGGAAATGAGGACAATAGCACAGCCAGCTTGTTTTTGCTCCAACAACTGATATTGAGAGGTATTCAGGCTTATACACTTACCCCATCATAGTTGATAGTCAAAGGTGGAAATACCACAAGAAAAAAGGCCATATACTCAGAAAAATGTTTGCAATAGTCAAGCAGTTCCTTAGCTACCTAGAGGAGATGGTCTGTGGTCAGGGAACAGAGTCATTATCTGTTTGGTGTAATGATTAAGGCACCAGAATAGAAACTGGGAGACTGGGAGTTCTAGTCTTGCCTTAGGCAGAAAATCAGCTGAGTGAGCTTGGGCCAGTCATTGTCTCTCAGTCCTAGGAAGGAAGCAATGGCAAAGCACTTCTCAAAAATATTACTAAGGACACTGCAGAGACTTGTCCAGGCAGTTACCAGGAGTCAACACTGACTTGAAGACAGACACACACACACACAGAGAGAGAGAGAGAGAGAGAGAGAGACTACATGGAATCTGGAAAACGGGAAACTGCTTTTACAGAGCATGTATGCCCCTAGGAGGGCAGCTTGAATCATGCAGGTGCCTCTGCATAGGGCATTTAAATAGTCCAAGCAAGCCAACATGCTTGTTCAATTGGACGGAGGCGTTCTTTCATTAGCAAATACCAGCAAAGGGCCACCTTAAGTTGCACCTCTGCAAGTATCTGGCGGCACTTCTGCCTCTTCTTTCTCAAACTCTGCCTTTTTCGCAAGCAGAAGCCGAAGCGCCGGGGCCGATGTCGGGAGAGCGTCGCTCGATCCAAACGGGCAGCGCGACCCGCTCGCTGCCAGGACCGCCGGCGGAGCGCTTTCCCGGGGCATCCAAGGTGGAGCAGGCGGAGCAGGCGCGAGAGAGCTGGGGAGGCCGGGCGGCCGAGCGCGCAAGCAGGAGGCGAAGAAGCAGAGGAGGAGAGGTGGGTAGCGGTCCCGGGGAGGGATTAGCTGGGCTTCGCAAGAGGCCAAACCGAGCCCGGGCTGCCGCGGAGAGCGCCCTCCCAGTGGCTGAAGGACCTGCCAATCTGTGTTGTAATCCTGCAGGAATTTCGCCAGGCTTTAACTAGGAGTCGCTTCCTCGCAGACGGCGAAAGAAAAGCGAGGCCAGGCGAAGTGGAAGCAGCTGAGGACCGGCTCGCCTGTCTCAGCTTGGCTTTTCCTCCACATCCTCCAGGGGGACAGAGGAAAACACTCGGGCGCGCGCGCGTCGCCTGCTTCGCTGCTGCCCCGATTGCAAACTTTGTTCTTTGCGCCCGCAGCCTCGAGAGCGGCGGAGGGGCAGGCGCGATAGGCGAGCCTGGCAGGCGAGCTCGCGGGCCCGCGGACCGGCGGGCAGCAGCCCACCCACCCATCCATCCATCCACCCACCCCCTCCGCTCCCAGCCAGCCGGCCAACTCCGCCCTGAAGCACGCCGACAAGTGAGGAGCGGCGGGTGAAAGGAGCCGAGAGGAGGCAGGAGAGCGAGGGGGAGCCAACGAGGGAGGGCCGTCGCTCCGGCCGGATCGTAGTCAGCGCTGCCCGGGTGGCAGATCGCTCCTTTGGGGATCTGCGGGGCGCCCTCTCTCGCCTCTCCTTTCGTCGCGGGCCGCAGCGAGAGCTGCAAACGCAGGAATAATGTGGAACGTGTGGATGGTGCTTGCCTTCGCCTTATCGGCCTGCGTCTCGGGCGAGACGGTAAGAGGTTGTTTTACTTTCATTTGGGGACGGTGAACCAGGGCAAGAAGCAGTTGCGAGGAGCGCTTGTGTGGATTCGGACAATTTCCGTCCCCTTGGTCAGTGGTTGCCTCGCCTTTCCTGCTCTAACTCTGGGGGAACTTTTCCCGTCTTCGCCGTTCTGCATTAACGGGCAATCTAGCTCGATCCTGGGGCGCCTTGGAAGAATGCGGGGGGGGGAGGAGGGAGTATATATATATATATTTAAACCAGCACTGAAATCCCGTTTCTTGGTTCAGAAACTGGCTTCGGCCTCAAATTGGAGAAAGGGGCGGCGGGACGGGGATCAACCCGGAGCGGGAGGAAGGATGAGACGCCCCCGCTGTTCCCACATCTGCTGCGCAGAAGTTTTGCTAAGGTCATTTGCAAAGATCAAAACTTTTTAAACAGGAGGGGCGTGGGGTTTTCAGCTCTGCTTAATGGTATGTGAAACGGGGGAAGGGAAGAGGAGGGAGCCATTATATTTTTATTTGACGGGTAGAAAATGTTTTTTCCTCCTGGGATTTTTTTTTTGGGGGGGAAGCAGACTTCTGAACTGGAGGGGCCTTAGTTCTTTGTAAAGACTATCGATAACTCTTTGGATACGTTTTTATTTAAAACAAAAAGCTGTCCGAAAATTGCAGATGGAAAGAGATGGGATAAGACGGAAAAACACCAGAAAGACGGGACCATAAAAACAATATTTTTGAAAGGGGGGGGGGCGCGTGAGTGTTAAACTGTCTAGTGTATTTTTCATTCAAACCTCTCCTTCATTGCTTCAGTCTGTTGAATTCAATGGAGGACTCTAGGAGAACATGATACCATGGTGATTCTGAATGTGACAGTTTTGGATCTTCTTTGCAAATCCAGTCTGGCATTCGTGAGTTGTGGTTGATTGATCCAAACGGAATTTTGGATTATGTTGGGAAGAGGTGGGTTCAGTTGTTTCCCTCCTCCCCCCTCCCCCAGAGAAAAAGGAAGGTGAATAATCATATTGTCTTTCTTGTAAATTAGGACTTATGAGAATGCTGGATCATATTTCATGATTTTGGGGAAATAATATTTTTAAAATAATTAGGGTTACATTTGCAGTTGGCTCATTTCCAAAACCAGTAGGTTTCATCTTGTGCATATACCCAGTGTGTATTATTGTAGGGAAAAAAGGACATCAGAGAAGAAAAGCAATGTTTTGCATGTCTTTTCAAATATTCTATGGATTTTGTGAAGAGGTTTATTTTCTGGCAAAATAAATGGATAAAGTTGTGGCTAAAAAAAAAACCCTGAACCTATTGCAGAGGAAACTCTGTCCTCCATTGCCCAAATTCTTCTGTGGAGAAGTTGTTGGAGAGAAAGTCTCTTTGATGGATAAAATCCCTGATGATATCTGCTGGTTAAAGTGCTTGTGTCCTTTGAAAATATGATTTCAGCTGCAGCTCTTGAACATGCCTTTATCCCAGTATATTTGTGGAATAATCAAAATACTGTTGCATTATTCTTCTAGCGCTTCCTTTTTCCCTTGTTCAAGGTTAGATGTAGTTCATCTTATGTTGAATCTGAGAAATTTGCAATAGATACTGAATTTCACTCTCTGGAGAAGAATGCTTGCATTTGTGATTCTCCATTTGTAATGCAGGCATCACTGCTGAATAGCAAGAGTAAAAGCCCAGCTGAAATCTGAGAATGCTTCAGATTTTCCTTTTTCTTCTCTGTGTTTTGAAGTGGCCTTAATTTTACCTTCTCTGTTCTTTCATAGTTTGATTGTTGATATGCCCCCCCCCACACACAGAGAAATGAGGAGAATTCCTTTGCATAGCTTAAAATAATCATCATTGCAGGCAATCTCTTTTTTTACATGTTAAAATTACTCTAGTAATCTTTACTTTACTTATAGTCAAATATGTTTTTCAAGCTGGTTTTAGATATTCAGTTTGCTGTAATGAGTTACTATAACTGGTAGCCAGATCTTTAAATATTTTATATAACACAAGTCTTGTGGTGGTGACTGGGATGTGGAGAGAATTAATTGTGCTTACACAGAAGTCATATAGTCCTCTACTTACCTCAGATATGTATCTCTGAGTAAACGTAATGAGCTGCATATATGTATTTTGACTTAGGACCAGGTTACCTGAAGGAGCACCTTCTCCCATATGTACCTACCTGGACTATAAGATCATCTAATTAGCTCCTCTCCAGGTCTCTTCATCAAAGGAGGTGAAGTGGGCCTTTCCAAAGAGGGAGCTTTTTCTATGGTATTATCTCATTTTTGGACTTTTCTCCCCAGAGAGGGTCAACTGGCACCTACAGTGGCATTATTTTATTACCAGATGAAGACTATTCCAGGTTTTTAAATTGATTTTAACTTGATTATAATCCTTAGTTTTTGAAGGACTGCCATGCTGCTGTTTAGTTCATATGGTGTTTTTATCAATCAATCAGTATAGAGCTGGAAGGACCTTGGAGGTCTTCCAGTCCAACCCCCTGCTCAAGCAGGAGACCCTATATCATTTCAGATAGGTATGTCCAGTTTTTTCTTTAAAACCTCCAGTGATGAAGCACCTACAACTTCTGAAGGCAAGTTATTCCATTGGTTAATTGTCCTCACTGTTAGGAAGTTTCTCCTTAATTCCAGGTTGCTTTTCTCCTTGATTAGTATCCATCCATTGTTTCTTGTCTTGCCTTCTGGTGCTTTGGAAAATAAGTTGACCCCCTCTTCTTTGTGGCAGCCCCTCAAATACTGAAATACTGCTATCATGTCACCCCTAGTTCTTCTTTTCTCTAGACTGGCCATACCCAATTCCTGCAACCATTCTTCATATATTTTTGTCTCCAGACCCTTAATCATCTTAGTTGCTCCTTTGCACTTTTTCCAAAGTATCAACATCTTCTTTTGTAATGTAACCAAACTGGATGCAGTATTCCAGGTGTGGTCTTACTAAGGCTTTATAAAGCGGTACTAATACTTCATGTGATTTTGATTCTATGCCCCTGTTTATACAACCACGGATTGTATTAGCTTTGGCTGCTGCTGCACACTGTTGACTCATGTTTAAGTGATCGTCAGCTAGGACTCCAAGGTCCCTATCACAGTTACTGTTTTTGAGCCAGGTTTCACCTAATCTTGTACTTTTGGTTTTTCCTGCCTATGTGTAACACCTTGCTTTTCTTCATATTAAATTTCATGTTGGATAAGGCCCGTTGTTCAAATCTGTCAAGATCTTTTTGGATCTTGAGCTTGTCTTCTTGCCAGCTTAATGTCATCTGCAAATTTGATGAGTTCCCCTTCTACTGTATTCCCTCATCTAAGTCATTTATGAAGATATTGAAGAGTACTGGGCCTAAGAAAGAACTTTGTGGTACCCCACTGCTTCCTTCCTTCCATGTAGATGTAGTATCATTAAGGACTACTCATTGAATATGGTTTGTCAGCCAGTTACAAATCCATCTGGCAGTGATGCTGTCTATCCCACATTTTTCTAGTTTAAGATGTAGGTTCTGGTCTAATTTGTCAAATGTTTATTTCATATAAACATATCAAATATTTCATTTTTCATTTTATATGAATATTTCATTTTATAAGAAATATATCTATTTTATATGAAAATATTTCATTTTATATATTGTATGTTTTTACTCACATTATATTTTAGAGTATTTTATTGTATTGTAAGCTGCCTAGAGTGTTTCAGCTACTGGATATTTTAAATAAATAAGTGGAATATATTAGAAGACTTTCAGTTTTAATTGTGAAAAATTGAGCATTGGAAAAGATACTTGTCAATTTCATCATGTTGAAAGTGAAAAATGATAAACGAAATAGTACATATCTGCTCTGACCCTGTTTTGGATTAATATCTGTACATTTTTGTGAACAGTGATCTAGTTTATAGATGTGAAAGTGATTTGAATTGTATATCCCAAATTGGGATATAAATTATATAAAAAGTTGTAGATCTATTGAACATGAAGGATAGCAAAAAAAAAAAGTTTTATGATGGAAAGACACTATCAACTATCCTAGATTTACAGACCAAGATTGATGAGATATATAATGAACTGGGTCTTTATTGATGTAATAGAAAAACTGATCAACATGATTAAGATTTAATGCTGCATTTAAAAACTAAGCTTTTAAAAATAATGCATATATAGAAAAAGAACAGTAGATAACAGATACATTGAATTGGATTGAAATTACCTGTTGTTGAACCAATAATAGTGAGAATTCCATATGAGTTTTGTAGGGGACCCTGCTCCATAATTGACCAGGCAGCTGAGAAAGCCTTTTGTCTGATAACTCCCTATTTAATTTTACTTGTGAAATCAATTGTGTAAAGCAAGGAAGAGGAACATCTTTCTTCTGAGGATGTTCTATTATCTGGACAGGTAAACAGGGCAGAAAACTGTCTTTAGATCCACCTCTCCAATATGATGTGAAATTCAGGTTTCTCCTAGAAGCAGACTGGTTGCCTGTGTATCTACTAAAGCACTGAAATGTGATTGCTTTAACCCATGCCACTAAAAATGTTAGCAGCTCTGAGATAATCCAACTGGAATTAGGAATCATTTTTCAAAGATAATTCGACTTATAGCACACTGCGGTACTTGAAAAATTTCAAGGGCTTGACTAAGTGTGCCCAGGATCCATCAGAGAGGCAAGGTGTGATGTGCGTATGTTTGTGTGTGTGTGTGTTGCTGACAACAAGTTCTGGTTGGCTGACTTGATTGAACTATTTTTTGTTTGAATAGAACAATACAGTGAGGAAGAACAGTATGAATCTCCATCATGATAAAACCCATAAAAGTTAAGGTGATAAAAATTATGGGTTTGATCCATATTGTTATATTAAACATGAATTCATTCAAGTGTGTAGGAAGAGTGCAAAGAGCCTGTTCCTTGCTAAGCTGAACTGAAGGAAAGGCAAAGGAATAGATGAGTTAAGGAGAAATTAGAATATTCTGGAGCAATCCTCTTAACTTCTTGAGAATTTTGGCTCTTCTTTATGGGAATTTGTGTTGTTTCAAAATTAGCTTCAAAGTAGTTCAGTTTCACAGTATCAATGATGAGTCCATGTATTGTGAGTTCAGGTGTGGTGTATCTGAAATTGAAGCAAATATGGTCCTTTTACTTAAGTCATTTTATCTGAGAAAGAGCATGTATTTGTAAGCCATCCATTCTCCCATTGCTAGGAATTTATGGTAGCTCTTGTTTTCTCCCCTTTCTCCAAATTTCAGCTGCTATAGCAGGGATGGCTGGGGAATTCTGGGAATTGAAGTCCACAGGTCCTAAAGTTGCCAAGGTTGGACATCTCTGTTCTATAGCATTGTTCTCAAAGTTTTAAGGTGAAATCTGGTTGTATTCAAACTCTGAATGAAAGAATAGAAATGCCCTTTGAGAATTTTATTTTATTTTATTTTTTGATAAACAGAAGGAAATTCCTCCATCTGGTCTCTTCCATATGATCTTAACTAAAAGTTGCATCACCTTGAAGCAGCAAGCTGGTTATTGTCCGAGACATGAGGTACCTATTCAGATAATGCTGAATCACATTTGGCAAATATTTATGTATATTTGCTTTGAAGTCTCTGTGAATCATTGGGGACTATAGTTCAAGGGAATATCAGGAGGAGTGTTTTACTGACTGTATTTCTGTTCAGCTTTCTCGGGGTCTTTCTGAATTAAATGTAAAAAATACTCACAATTCTGTACAATTTCTATTTTATCACTTGCTATTGACTGAATAATTTCATATAGATTTCCTCTGTGTGGCTGGAAGCATATAGTCTTAACTCAGTAATGCTACAGCTGTGGTATCCATTCTTATTTTCAAATGTATGAACAAAATTCTTTGATATATTAAACCAAAAAGTTGTATTTTTCGATAGCTAGTTATTTCTTTCTGCTTTGTTTTGTTTCCTTTTCTTTGGAAAGGTAAGTTCTAGTCCACAGTTATTCTTTTTTAAAAAAATAATAATAATAGCAAAACAGAAGGAGAGTTGTTTTTTTGGCTGCAGTTACAAGAGAAATAAGGAATTACAGACATTGTGGTATGTTAAATGAGGGAGCATGTGTTGCAAAGAAAATTGTATCAGGATTACAGTAAATACAGAAAGCCATCAATTGTGGTGGCAGAACTGTGGTAAAGTACTTGGCATCTTCTCCTTCAACTATATTTGGATGTCTTGAAAACATCCACGTTGCCACCACAGAGTGTTTGTTCCAGCTGCAGAATTGTTCCTGCAGGCAATTATGAGGATATGATTTCATCAGCCACAGCTATACACTGTGATGACAGAGCTCGGTCTTTGCCAACCTGGTGCCCACCAGCTATGCTGGGAGATCTAATTCCAATATTTTCAGCTAAGTTGATGTTTAATCAAGAGTAATATAACAATTTCTATTCTATTCTCCCTGTTCTGACAGTTCCCGTATATGAGAAACTAAGTGCTAAACTATGGTCTTTGCAGTCTGCCAAACCTACAATATTTTATTGTTTATCAATACCCATAATCAATCAAAAATTAAGGAATTATGGGAGTTAATTAATCTAATAAAGATTGGGATGCTTGTTAACCCAGTAAAATGAAAGTTTATGGGTGCAATTTTAATTTATTACAGTTTGTGACTAGAAATGTGTGCCCTTTCCTTCCCAATTGAATTCCTCTGAAAATTCTCTGGATTTTATACTGCAGCTAGATTTTTTTTTAAAAAAAAAGCTTTCATTGTTATTAGTAGTTGTTTTGCTTTTTTAAAAGGCAAAATGATTGTCTCTCTGGGAGGAGGAGAGAGGGAGGAAAAAGATCCATAGAGAATTTGTGATTCCGCCTATGGGTGACCCTGATATTAGACAAAGTGATTCCAATAGAAGAGAATATACAGATAGTTCTCAGCTTATGACCACAATTGGGACTGGGAAATTCATTGTTAAGTAATGTGGTCATTAAGTGAGGCATCATGTAACTGCACTTTATTTTATGACCTTTGTTGCTACAGTCATTAAGTGAATCACCATGGTCATTAAGAGAGACATCACATGATCATAGTTTACAACCTTCCCTGCTGGCTTCCCGGTTGACTTTGCTTGTCAGAAGCTGGTTGGGAAGATAGCAAATTGTGATCAGTGCTAGTGAATTGTGATCATGTGTCCATAAGGATGGCGCGACAGTCGTAACTTTGAGGACAGGTGGTAAGTCACTCGTTTCAGCACTATTGTAACTTCAAATTTTAAAACGATGGATTTTCGAACTATGGCCGTAAGTGAAGGACTACCTATAGGTAGCTCAGGGTTAAACTGTGAACTCCTTGATGCTCTCTGAGGGTTGTTTGGTTGTAGTTGCAGTTCCAGTTGGGTAATGAAACGTCTGCAAGCAAATAGCCAAGCTCAGAAAGCATCGGAGACTTCATAGACAAAATGAGGCAGGTGCCTCAGGCAGCAGATATTAGGTTGCTGGAAAGTAAAGCTACAAGCGTTCTTGTTATATGTCCTATAGTCACTTTGAAGTAAAGTTCAGCTATTGCTCTGGTTAACTTCTTGTTGGGGTCTATGGGGGGGGGCAGCACCATGGTTTGAGTTGACCCCGTCTCCACTCTTGCTGCATATGTCACTTGCAGATTTCATTTGTAGATTTTACTTAATACTGTACATTCAAAATTAATCTGAGAGATCCACTGTATTTTTTGCTTAGATTTGTCAAATAGTAGAAGCTTTGAAAAGAAGTCCTTTTAAGTTCTGCTGAAATATTTCAAAGAGCCAGATGGAATTTATTTCTTATATTAATAAGTGGAATGCAGTTTATATGTACCCAAAATGACACTGGCCAAACCCAACATTGAGATATTAGAAAGGCTTGAAGCAGTCCTGAGATTTGTAGAAATATTAAGATTTTTTAGAGAAACAATTTGGGGGTTAGAGGCTCCTAATAATGTCATTGATCAGGAAAAGCTGGCCAGCTATTATGGGGACATTAGAGCTAGTGCTTGGGAGAAAATATGTGCCCTTGCCTTTGGAGGCAAAATAAATAGAAAATCACAAGAAAATTTCTTGTGAAAAGGTTCCATATGTGGAAGCTTTTATCTAAATATTTTCTTTGCAATCTGTCTTCTGCCACCATCTGAAGAACTTTATAAGTAAATGAATGTTTGATTCTCCAGCATGAGATGGAGAATCCACCAATGGGTTTAGACTATCTTCCTGCCCAATAAGACTAAGTCTGTCAGAGTTAATACGCCTCCTGCTGGGCTGATGCTCCCCAGACACGACTTAGTCTTCAGCCCAAACAGGACGCGTGTTGACTCTGAAGGCAGGTTGTATCATATCCATTGGTGAATTCTCCTCCTAGATCCCAAAAAAAGCAAAAATACATCTCAGCCCGTAAATCGCCGATAAAACAGCTGAGCGTCGGGCTTTCCTTCTCTCTCCCGCTGAACAGCTGAGCGGCGGCCTCCGGGCCTGCTCGCGGGCCGATCGGCGCGCCCGCCGAAGAGAGAAGATTCAAACTTGAGCGGAGGCTGCAGGGGGGAGCAGAAGGGCACAGCCTAGGCTCGCGCAGCCCGCTCGTTGTTTCCCGGATCCCAGCGCTGCCGCGAAGCAGCTGGTTATCGCCCCGGCCGGAGGGCAGAGACTTAATTTCTCGCTGCCTGGGAGCAGCCGGCGCCGGGCAGATTCGCCGCGGCCGCCAAACAGCTGAGCGTCGGCTTGGAGCCAAGCTCTTACGAACCCTTCAGCCCGAGCATTGGAAAGGCACAAGGCCCTGGGAGCCTCAGCCGGGCCAGGGGAAAAAAAGCTGTTTCTTTGCACCTCTCCTGCACACAGTCCAGAGCCACGATCTGACAGCTCTAACGGACTGGAGTTTTGGCGCGCAAACAGCGGCCGCCATTTTGAGACGCATCGGCCTCACAGGGAAGGCCCAGTAACTGTCTGCCTTGATTCAGGGCCACAGACAGGCCAAAAGCCTGCAAAAATAATAGGACTGCTATTGGGACTTGGGTCCAAAAATCTGGTTAGGCCCTCACGTCAGGCAAGCCACTACACTGTCTCAGCCGCAGTCAATCTACAGCCATTTGGTGTCTGGACAGGGCGGCCATTACAGCCCAGTTAATTAAGGCCTCCACTGGCACGGCTAACCCAGATTCTGGTCGGCATCCGCCTTCCCAGGGCATCCCAAGCCCAAGCCTCAGTCAGGCAGACACTATTAGCGTGAGCTGGCACGCCTCTTGGCACCGCCGCCACCACCTAGGCTTCGTGTGCAGGCACAGTTCACTCTGGTGACAGCCGCCACCATAAGGAGAGGAGTGTGCAGGCACAGATCACTGAGGTGATAGCCGCCACTGATCGGCCAAAGTGCGTGCCGGCACTCGCCGATTGCGGTTCAACCGCTACTGAGGGATATCTTGCAAGACGCCCAGCCGCGCGCCACAGCGCCTTGGGGGGCATTGTCAGCCGCTTGGAGCCTTGAACGGGGGCGTAAGGGCGCTTAGGTGATCACAGCCCCGGAGCCTTGACGGCATGTCAGCCTCTGTTGCACCATTAACCTGGTGCTCGGCTCCTGCTCCTGATACACCAAGGCCACTGGCCACAGGCTATAATGGCTGACAGCGCAGTTCCTCAGTCTGCGCAGGGCGCACCCGGCACTCCCGCTTCAAGCAAACGCAGGTCCTCCAAGCAGGAGGCAGCGGGAAAGATCAGGGCCAAGGCCAAGGCCAAGGCCATCTCTGCTAAGCGGACCTCTAAGGCTGCTGAAAAGGAGGCTAGCAGGAGACATACTGCACTTGAGAAGCAGTTCTCCAGAGCTCAGCAGCTAAATGAGGGGGAACAGGTACCCCTGGCCCCTCAGGAGAGCTCACTTGCTATCCCGCTGTTTGGCCCACCTGCTCCAGCAGCTCAGCAGGCCTGGTCTCCGCAGGGCCTACCAATACAGGGCACGGCTCTGTTTGCAGAACGTGGGTTAAGCCCACAGGTATTGCCCCCCCTGCAAGGGTTCACTTGGCTCCTGAGGCCACATTCACGCCCACAGCGGCGGGCCTCCGTCCCCCTGAGCCACAAGGGGTGGGGCCCGAACAGCTCCAGGCGTTACTCGCCCAGGCATATGCCCAGGGCATGGCCGCCTCCTCCTTGCAGAACCCTAGACCGGGGGCCACAGTTCCACTGCAATCACAGGAGGCAATGCCGGAGTATCCGGAGTCGGTTTATTCCGACTACTCCCCCCAAGATCGGGACTCAGGCCCCGAGGAATATGGGTCGGCGGGCTTCCAATTGTCGGAAGACGAGGAGTCGGCACCAGACCCCTCTCCTTTCGTTGGCCTTTTTGACCTGAGTCTGTTTAAATCGCTCCTGCTCAAGGCCACCACATCGGCTAACATTAGCCCAGAGCAGGATGCACAGCCGTCTCCCTCCACGAGCCAAGACCCAAAGCCGCTCTTCTCCGAACCTACGGTTACGGAGAGGCACATCCCTTGCCCCCCATTTTTTCTAGAGACCATCCGCAAACAATGGGGGAATCCAGGCACTCTCCCAGCACCAGGGGGAGCAGAGCGGAAACTGTGTACTGTTGCCCCGGTCCTGTCGGACCTCCTGGAGGTCCCAAAGGTGGACGCATCTCATCGAGATCCATAGCCGCTAACATTGCGGCACGCAGACTTCTGTGGCTGAGACAATGGCGAGCGGATCTAAAATCCAAGTGGCGCCTGGCATCCGCTCCCTACAGGGACGGACACCTCTTTGGAGAGGCACTAGATCCTTACCTCGTTGAAGGTAGGGACAAGCGCAAGGTGTTGTCCCACCTCGGCAGAAAGCCGGACAGACGATCCGCTCCATACCCGCGGAGGCCATCTTTCCGCCAGGGCTCGGGGACAGAGTGGTCTCCTTCGTCTCGCCCCTTTTTCCCCAGACCTGGACGACAGCCGGACCGTCCAGCTCCCAGACCTAGACAGCAGTTCCACAACAAGCGGCCCTTTCGAGGCGCGGGAGGCCGTCCCTTTCGAAGAAATAAATGACTTGAGGGCGGACCTCCCCATTGGGGGCAGACTTTCCGCATTTGCGCAGGAATGGGAAGCCACCATCACGGACACCTGGGTGCTCAACACCATCAGGCGGGGCCTTGTCCTAGAGTTCCAGTCCCGGCCACGGGACCGCTTCATCTCTTGTCCCATGCCAAGAAAGCCAGCCAAGTTGGAGCTTCTGACCGAGGCCATCCGCCATTTGCTGGTAATCAGGGCCATCGAGCCGGTGCCGGCTGGCCAGACACATCGGGGATTCTATTCCATCCTCTTCGTGGTCCCAAAGCCTTCGGGGGGATGGAGAGCAATCCTCGATCTGAAAGGACTAAACTCGCATCTTGTCTACAAAAGATTCAAGATGCAGACACTAAGGTCCATTCTGGCCAGCATCAGAAGGCACGATTACCTCGCTTCCATCGACCTCACAGAGGCGTATCTCCATGTCCCCATCTTTCCCGACCATCGGAGATTCCTCAGGTTCTGTTCCGGGTCCCACCACTACCAGTTCAGGGCCCTACCATTCGGACTATCGTCCGCCCCGAGGGTCTTCACAAAGATCCTGGCTGCACTGGTCGCCCACTTGAGATTGATCCCAATCCGGGTTCAATGTTACCTGGACGATATTCTCATACTGTCCTCCTCCCTTCAGCAGGCCCGATCAGACATAACCTTAACTGTCCGAACCCTTCAGACCCACGGCTTTTCAGTCAACTTCCAGAAGAGCCTAACAGAGCCCTCGCATCGCATCCTTCACCTGGGAGCGACTATAGACACCGAGCTCTGCATGGTCTACCTGTCCCCGGAACGCCGGGACAGTATTTGTTCCCTGATCAGACGGGTACGAAGGGGGCGGACAGTCACATTGGCCTTACTTTCCCAACTACTGGGCAAGATGGTCTCTTGCATGGGGATAGTACCTTGGTCCAGGCTACACTTCAGAACCCTCCAATGGTTCTTGCTACCCTACCAGAGGCAGGGCACCAGTGCATCCAATCTGAGGGTCAGGGTTACTTCCCAACTTTTGGACTCCTTCCGGTGGTGGATATCCCCAGCTATAACCAGGGGATCCTTATTCAAGGAACCGGACAGGCTCATCCTAACTACAGATGCCAGTCTGTTCGGTTGGGGAGCGCACCTAGGTTCTCACCTAGCACAGGGACGATGGGCACAGGCAGATCTCAGCCACAACATCAATTGGCTGGAGCTCAGAGCCATACATCTGGCGCTGTTACGCTTCAGCGACAAGGTGGCGGGACAACATGTCCTAGTGCTCACAGACAATGTGGCAGCAAAGGCCCATGTCAACAGACGGGGGCACCCGATCCAAGAGCCTTATGGCCGAGGCTCAGTCACTCGGTACTTGGGCAGAGACCAATCTCTCCTCCCTCAGGGCGGAGCACATATCGGGAGCAGCAAACCAACAGGCGGACTCACTGAGCCGGGCGACAGTGGACCACTCAGAGTGGCGCCTGCATCCCGACCTGTTTGGAGAAATCTCGGAGAGGTTCGGACTCCCGGTGTTGGACTTATTCGCCTCACCGGCGAATACGCAGCTCCCGAGGTTCTTCTCCAGGTTCCAGTCTCCAGGGGCGGAGCGGACAGACGCGCTCCGCAGCCCATGGCCCCAGGGGCTATTGTATGCCTTTCCCCCTCTCCCCCTGCTCCCGGCCCTAATCAGGAAGGTACTACTGGAGCGGGCGGAGGTAATAGTGGTGGCGCCACATTGGCCACGGCGACCGTGGTTTGCCGACCTAGTGGATCTTTCCATCTCCCCACAGTGGCAGATCCCTCCAGGACAGGTAGCTCTCAGCCAGGGGGCTCTACGGCACCCGGACCCACAGCGCCTCCAATTCGCCGTCTGGCATTTGAAAGGCAGTACCTAGCCCGAGAGTCGTGTTCTGCGGGTGTAATTGCCATGATTCAGGCCTCCAGACGCCCCTCCACTAACAGAATTTACGACTCCTCGTGGAAAAACTTCTGTGCTTGGTGCTCAAGGAATCACCTCGACCTATCGGCTGTCATGATATCGAGTATCCTGGAGTATTTGCTCGACGGACTCAACAAGGGCCTATCACCCAATACCATCCGCCGGCAACTGGCGGCGTTATCCACAATGCTCACGTGTGACACGCTGACGCCCTTGGCTCAGCACCCCCTGGTGCGGTCATTTATCAAGGGCGCAATTAACACCAGGCCGCCCGTGGTTCATCGGTATCCCTCTTGGGACCTCCCACGGGTCTTGCAATCCCTCACTTCGTCGCCGTTCGAGCCCATTAAAAACAGCTCTTTACAGTTCTTGTCAATGAAGGTGGCCTTTCTCGTTGCGGTCACATCGGCCAGACGCATCTCTGAACTAGCGGCCCTCTCGGTCAGAGAGGACCTATGCGTCTTTCACAGTGATAGGGTGGTCCTTCGACTGGATCCGACCTTTGTTCCAAAGGTGAACTCCTTGTTCCATAGGTCACAGGAGGTGGTCCTACCAGACTTTTGTCCCCGGCCGTCTCACGGCCTAGAACGTCAGTGGCACACATTGGACGTTAGAAGGGCGTTGAGCCACTATATCAAAAGGACTTCAGCCTTCCGCAAATCGGAAGCGCTCTTTGTCTCATTCCAGCCTTCTTCCATGGGAGGGAAGGTCTCATCCTCTACAATAGGCAGGTGGATCAGGGCTTGCATTACCAGAGCGTATCAGTCCCAGTCTCTGTCACTGCCAGGGCGCATCACCGCTCATTCTACCCGCAGTGCCTCTACATCGGCGGCGTGGGCAACGCAAGCACCCATTGGGGACATTTGCAGGGCGGCGACCTGGTCCTCGCCTACCCCGTTTGTGAGGCATTACAGGCTGGACAAATTCGCCTCGGCAGACGCATCCTTTGGCCGGAGGGTGCTCCAGCAGGTGGCGTCATCCAGTGGGACACAGGTCCTGGCCGATTCCCTCCCATAGGGACAGGACTGCTTTGGTATGTCCCATTGGTGGATTCTCCATCTCATGCTGGAGAAGGGGCGTTGTCTTACCTGAACGCCTTTTCTCAGCATGACGATGGAGAATCCACGCCCGTCCCCATCTAGGCCTACCAGGCCCTGTGTCAGGGGCACAAGAGAGTCAACACATCACACTGTCGTCAGCAGCTTCGCCTTCGTCGTGTCTGGGGAGCATCAGCCCAGCAGGAGGCGTATTAACTCTGACAGACTTAGTCTTATTGGGCAGGAAGATAGTCTAAACCCATTGGTGGATTCTCCATCGTCATGCTGAGAAAAGGCGTTCAGGTAAGACAACGCCCCTTCTAGAGAGGCTTATCTTATTTGTCAATAACTCCACTTCTTTCAGTAGTCCTCTCAGGCTATTTTATGGGGGGGGAGGTGTAATTTGGGGGGGGTGTAATTTCATAAAAGAATTACTGTTTTATTGTATGTTTGCTCTTTTGTTTTGCTAACTGCTTGGAGCAACTCATTTAAAGGGGGGAAGTGCAGTATCAAATATTGTATTGTTAAGTAAAGATATTGGATATCCTGGAATATGAAGTACCATAACTGAACAGGGCCATTGAGTATGGTAAGATATACAAGCCGCCTGTTTTGAACAGAATAATATAAGGATGCTTTAAGTCTCAAGTAGGGATTTGAACCAGGGCAATTTCAACTGTTTCTTCTTCCTAATTAAGATGAAATGCTTTGGTGGTCTTTAGAAGGATTAATGAGAGCCTGTCACCTATAATAATTATGATTATTATTGTGATTGTAAGTTGATTTGTATATTGGCAGCAAGCCATGGAGAAGACCAGGAAATTAATGGTAATGAATCTGAATAATTATTTACTCCAAATAGAGGAAGGATTGAATATAAACATATAAAGAACATAAATAGGATTCCTTGCAATTTTCTATTTCTTTATGAGAGTTTGCCACAAGAAAAAAGTCACATGCTGATAATTGTTGGACAATTGTGTATAGCATACTGAATTTTTAGTTCTTCATTCAATTATTCTTAAACTATTTTATGTTATTTTTTATTTTATTTTATTTATTAAATTTATTGGCCACCGATCTCACCACAGGGTAACATTGCCATGATAAATTATTTAACTTTTTCCAGACACCATTTCCAATGTTCTACTTAGGAGAAATAATTATTTCTGTTATAGAGGATATAAAAGGGGACTTGGCCTGTTATTCAAAAGCACCCTTGTCATCTTACTGAACATCACTATTTCTTTTAAGCTATACTGTTCTTTGAAGATGGAGAGATTGCATTTAGTCCCTCAGGAGACAACACTTCTGTAAAAGTAATACAAATCCCCTATTTTATGTTGTCTCTCATCTTAGTTGAGTGAGCAATTTGGGTTCAGTTCAACCCATGAAGTGCTGTGACATGACTTCCTGTTGTAACTGGGACTGGAGAGTGACTTCAGGGTATTATTCTCTGAACAATATTTTGTTTTGTTGACTTAGTGTCTGTTCACAAAGCAAATGAGAGCTTGGTGATCTGCTGCCCCAATAATTTACTCTAAGACCTCCCATGTATCAACAGTTTTACAAAGACAACATCGTTCTTGTTCACAGTAAAGCATAATTTGCAGTCCTCTTGAACAAAAACAGCTTAATCATTTAATATGTAATAGAGATCCAGTTTGGTGCATACCTGGTCCACGACTTACAACAATTCATTTAGCAACTGTTCTAAGGTATGACAGTGCTGAAAAAAGGGACTTATGACTGGTTCTCACACTTAACAGTCATCACAGTCCTTGCAATCACATGATTAAAATTCAGGCCCTTGTTAACTGGCATGGATTTATGATGATTATAGCTTCCCAGGGTCATGTGACCTGCCCAGCTGGCTTACGAGTTTATGAAGGAAGCTGGATTCACTTTATGATTGCATGTTTTACGTAACAATTGTGGTGATTCGCTTAATGGCCATGGCAAAAAAAGTTGTAAAATTGGTCACAAGTCACTTAACAACCATCTAACTTAGCAAGGGAAATTCTGGTCCCAACTTTGGTCATAAGCTGAGGACTACCTGTAGCACTTAAGGCATCAGGCTAGAAATCAGGAGACTGTGAATTCTAATCTGCCTTAGGTACAAAGCCAGTTGGGTGATCTTTCTCTCAGCCCTGGGATGGATCTTTCTCCCAGCCCTGGGATGGAGGCAATGGCAAACCACTTCCGAAAAACCTTGGCAAGAAAACTGCAGGGACTCCAAGAATTGGACATGATTGAATGGAAAAAGAAAAGTAGCTGCTTGTTGTTTTTAATTCTGTATTAGTTGAGGAACAATATAAAAATAATGTAACTATCTTTAAGTGCCAAGCATTTTCTTAAGGGAAAATCATATGCACAGAGTTAAACCTTCAGGGACCTATTTCCAACAAGCAATGAGAACTATTTTTGTCCGGTTCTTAGTTTGCTTTATGTGAGCTATTAAGAAATACATAAAAACTATATGCATTCATATTACTCATAAATATCTAAAAAGAACAAAACATATATAAGGCTGGTATTTTTTTTTTAAAAAAAAACATTAATGCACAAACATTAGCCCAGTGCAAGTAGCTTTAGACCAAAGATAAATGTATTTTTGTAGGTTTGCTATAATTTCTTAAACTTGTGTTTGAGTTATATAAGTTGGACCCACTTTGCACTCTTCTTCTTCAGAATATTGTAATGTTTCTTCAAGAAATACCATTACCAATACTCCCTTTTTTGGGAATAACTATATCCATAGATCATTATCCCCATTTTACTAAGTTACCATTAAAGCTACTTCATGCTGAACTCAATGAACCTGGCCAGAGTAAACTGATATAAGATTACATAATTAATAGGAATTTGTTCCCATTAAAATAGGTGAGGACTCACAGATGTTTTAATGGAAATGAGATTCTGATTAATATAGCAGTTGCAGTAGAAAGTTATTTCAGCCTGAGTTGAACTCTCAGTTATGTTTGTCAGGTGGTTTGGTTGTACATATCTCCATTTTTTTAAACCAAAAATTTATTCAGGAATGGAATTCTAAGGAAGACAATGGAAAAGCAAGGTTTAATGCTCTGCTTAAGCTACATTGTTCTCACTCCTTTGTTAGCTATTTAATAAAGAAAAAGCAACTGTGTAGGACCAAAGGATATGACTAATACCATGTTTGGTTTAACTCATAGTCTAGATGCTAAATAATTTACAGTGAGAATAAAATGCACAGAGGGCTGATTTTCACAAATGTGCCTTGGATGTGGTGAGTCTCCTTGATTCAGTGGTGGGATTCAGCTGGTTCGCACCACTTTGGCAGAACTGGTAGCTATTTTTTTGTTGCCCAGGCCCAGAATGGACTTCCAGAAGCGGCATCCACACAGAGAACCTGTTGTTCACATATTTGAATCCCACCACTGCCTTGATTCTATCTACTTCAGTTCCACCCTCTGTATGACAACAATATGGACAATCAGCTTAGTTTCATGTACTAATAAAGCTATCTTTGTATCTGAGCAAACCCAAGATTTGGTTATGTAAACAAAATATATATTGGGTGAAATTCACTGAAGAACTATGTTAATAAGTCTTTTTTAAACTTTGATACAAGTCTATTTTTTTTTACATTACGATAACTTACTCATGTGTATTATTTTGTAACTAATAATATCTCCACTAGTTTAAAGCAAACAGAAAAAATACACTTTGAGATGAAGCTCTCACTACATATCTGTGATTTAAGCAGAACTAAAGATTCACACTTCTATTGCCAGTAGCTTGCATTATTGCCTCAGGCAATTTTCCAATCATGACAGTCGAGCTGACACTAATACGCTCAATTATACAAGTTGATCATAGCCCACTAGCCATGGACATGTGGTACCTCATCCTATTTTGATGCCTGTTTGACATTTAAAGTTGAAGTTTGTCAAATAACAATCCAATTATATTAAGTAGCAGAAATGCTATATTTGGTCTGGTAGGTCAAAAGTTGCATCATAGACCCATCGATACTCCTGTTATTGCTGAGATGTAATTTATTTACTTCTGTCATATTGGCTCCAATCTACGGTACATAGGTATTGCTCTTGGATAAAAAAAAACAGCCATGATAGTTGACAAACATTCTTGTCAGGTTATTCTGCCAATTTGAAATTTCCCATAAATAAATTTGATTTATTCCAAATGAATCTGGATGAAGTGGTAAAAATAGGGATATAAAAATTGTATTTGTTTTAAAGCTTTTATATTAAATGGTGTTTTACTTTATGGAGACAGAATGGCCACCCCAGAGTAGATCTTTGAACTAACATTACTGTTGTTTTTATTACTCCGAGAAATTTTTATATTCGACATACTTCCAGTTTTTTGTGGATTTGCACATTATTTCTTTAGCCTAGCCTTTTTGATTATTACTTAGCCATCAGGCTTGGCATTTCAATTGTAACGTGCAGTTTAAAATAAAGAAATGGCATGAATCATGCCAGAGACTAAAGGGATGTCAAGCCCTTGTGATTTCTTTTACATATTTGCTGAGTTTGGCATTAGCTTTATGTTTATAGTCTGGCTTGTGTATCTAGCAGCCTGATCTACAGTTGGATCTACCTCCAAGTGCAGATTTCAGCTGAGTAACAGCCCACCTCTGGGCATGCTTATTTGAAAACTGAACCTCTGAATCAATGCAGACATTCAGTAGGACCTTTTCTTTTGGTCACCCAATTCATGGTATTTGCATCATTTCTTAATTTTTTGTGTTAGTATGTCCCACATTATGTTCCATTGGGAAAGCTTAGCTAGCTTTTTGGCTGTATAGATGTAACAGAGCCTTTCCTGTAATTTTTGGCAATATGAGAGAAAGTTTAGCTGCAAAGAAACTTTGAACTAGAGACTTACTGTCTACAGTAGGGTAGTAATAGCAATAGCACTTAGACTTATATACCGTTTCACAGTGCTTTACAGCCCTGTCTAAGCGGGTTACTGATTGCCCCCAACAATCTGTGTCCTCATTTTATTGATCTCGGAAGGATGGAAGACTGATTGAGCCGGTGAGAATTGAAAATCTGGCAGTCAGCAGAATTAGCCTGCAATACTGCATTCTAACCAGTGTGCCACCATGGGTCTTCCCTGAGTAAGTCTCTAGCGGGCTTTAGGCAAGCTACTAATACCGATCTATTTTGCAGGATGATTGGAAGGTTAGCTAAGATGTGAGATCTGGGATTAGTATTCTTTTCTGAGTCCTGAATTGTTGCATATTCTCTTTTGGGCTAACCTTAATGTTATATTAAAGATTGCAAGATTCAGTAACCTCATCCAAAGTTTTTTTTCCTGCAAAAACATCAAAGTCATCTTATATTATTTTCTGCAACGAGAGGCTGAAAAATACAAATATGCTATAATTAGCTCTCTGTAGAAACAGTTTTTGCTTTACTATTTATATTTGTCAGAGTGCCAAGTTTGTTAAATAAATGCCCACTGGAGCTTATATATCTCTCCTACAGAAGATATTATTGCACAGCTCTGTTCTCCCATGTGCAGAGATATTTGTTCAGATTGCTTGGTTTTTTTCACACCACTCATTTTGTTTGCATTCATGAGTGCAGACTAAGTAAATTGTTGTTACAGCACTTATTTAAATAGTTTTCAGATTATAGTAGCATGAGTGATATTATACAGTAGTATGAATGATATACTACTACTGCTTACTAATATTAATATTAATAGTGTTTCATAATATCCTAAAGAATGCTGTGTTTGTTTTGTAAAAAAATTCTCTGAAAAAGTTCAGATTGAATATCATAATGGCATAATGAGTGATGATCATCGCTTACCCCAACTCATCTCACAGACTGGTTGTTGTAGGGAAAATAGGAAGAGGAAGATTTATTGATATGTTTGCCCCCATGAGTTATTTGTAAAAATAATAGAGGTGAGATAGCACAGCACAGCAATATTATATAAATATAATATATTTGACATCTCAATAATAGGGTAGCCTTCTGTAATCTGGATGGTGCTAAATTAGGGACGTGTAGGTTGACTTGAAGGCATTACCAATAACATATAGGAAAGACTGTAGAATGTCAAGAATATTGTATGAATGGGCAATCTTATGGCTGAGGATACCTCTTGACATTTTTGGAGATCTAGAACATTGTCCTAACCATGACAAAAAGATTCTCCAGTAATAATTTTTGTAGATAATGTCCTCATCGCAGTGTCTATGTCTCATCCCCAAGTAATTGTTAATTGTTTTCCTGATCCAATATGAAAGTAGTGTTTTTTCCCCCCTATGCATTATGATGATGAAAATATAGTCAAGGATCTCTATACCTCCTTTAATTGCTTTGTGCCCCTCTAGTTCCTGGGCATTTTTTCCTAGGTCTGTTCAGCTCATGGCAGAATTTGATTCGTTCATGCGAGATTCTCCTTCTGTACATTTGTTTTATCCTACTTATCCTTTATCCTGCTTAGGCTAAGACAGGGGTAGGCAACCTTGGCTCTTTTATGACTTGTGGACTTCAACTCCCAGAATTCCTGAGCCAGCTTGGCTGGCTCAAGAATTCTGGGAGTTGAAGTCCACAAGTCATAAAAGAGCCAAGGTTGCCTACCCCTGGGCTAAGAGAACCGGCAAAAGAGAGAGAGAGAGTCAGATCTCCCAAGTTTCCCTGCAATCCCTCCTAGCATGAGTGGCAAGAGAAGCAGGGAGAGAAGCAGTATTTTAAGATGCCCCACCTGTGATTGCATTGGGTTAAAGAGTTGATTCCCTGCCACCTGTCATCCTGTTCCCACCCTCTCCAAATTTGACAGGAGCTCAGTATATGTATCAGCACAGTGAAGCAGGAGAGATCCCATTATTAGCCTCAGTGCTGAGGCAGAATAATACTTAGGTGGAAGTGAGGGCAGAGCAAAGTATGTTAGAGTACTTTTGAGCTGCCTTAAGAACTGGAGAAAAGCATATTTACATTGCTGTGAGGTACAGATCATTAGATGCAGAGTGGGTGAGGTGATATCAACGGGGAGGCCTTCTGATTTTTCCTAAGTTGGGTGGGGTGGGAAAGGGCCTTTCCTTAGCATTTTAGCAAAAATTGCTTATTTAAAATGTGCTTTGCTTGGGGGATTCTGTCCAATTCATTGCTTGAAGTAGAAGATTGGGGCAGTGAGTGGAATAAGAAAGATTAAAACAAACAAAAGTCAACTACATCTTTTTTGAAAAGAAGATTTTTCAGTTTTTTTGAAAATACAGAAGATGGATTCTGGACTTTCTTTAAACATGGCTTTCTCCCTTTGTATCTTTACTGCATTGTTTTCATTGGTAATATTGCGCTTAACAGTTAAATCAGTGCCTTTTATGTTAGAAGAAGCTGAGTTGTGATTAAATCAAAGTTTCTAGCTCACAAAAATAATACAATGTTTTTTTCCCCAGATCAGTATTCTTTGTGCTGCTTGGTATTATTATTTTCTTTTAGTACTTTGTATTTGGTATAAGATACACTCTAGATCTGAATACTGCACAACATTTCATGCAGTATCCCCATCCAAAGCATGTCTATAAAATATGATAATTAAAATATAGGGATATTTTAATCACCACAATATCCGTCTGGTGATGACGGATATTATGGTGATTAAAGTATTTCTTGAAAAATAGATAAATAGCATAATCAACAATCTCCGAAGACAAAATGGGAGTAAAATAAAACACAGAGAAGCAGAGATTTGAATTTTATGTCATTAATATGACAGAGCATTCGGAAACAGGCAATATTGTAACTTTGTAATTAATATATGATAGCTTTTTTTGCCCGGGACCTTCCAAATGCTGGTGTTATAGTTCCCAGGGGCTCATAATGTAGAGGCATCTTCAGGAAATCAAGATTACATGAAAATGATGACATGGATGCAGTAACTTCATAATGCAAATACTACCCTTATTTGTGTCACTCACAGTATTTGATGCAAGTATGTAAGTCATGGACACACTCTCAGCCCAATTTATTTCTCAGTGTTGTTTTGGGAAAGATAGAATACTTTGCATGACCTCTTGGGTTCCCAGACAAAGGTATAAATAAAGAAGACAATATAAGATACTCTTTCCAGTCTTTTTTGAAGTAAATTTTGCTTCCAATAACTTGGAAATAAATATTGGCTCCTATCTTCATCATTATCTTCTCTCACACCCCACCCTATGAAGCAGTTGCTGAGGTAATAGTTGGCTAGGAGAATAATGGTTTTGCAGCCTCCCTTTTGGCTTTGTCAGGAAAGAGATAAAAAACAAGCTTGATTGTTTAGAGTTTAAAGAAGGCTTTTAGACATCTGAGTCCTGATCTCTGCTTGGTGCAGGAATCCAAATTAAAGCATCTTGATAGATTGCTGTCTTGTCTCTCCTTGAGCATTTCTGGAAAATGAGCGCTCACTAGTTGATTAACTGTTGAATAGTTCTTACCCCTAGGAAGTTTTTGCTACCAGCTGGAATCTAAGATTGAGCCTTCTGAAGTACAGGAGTGAGTTCTCCTTGGAAAGGGTGCTTGGAAGAATGTTATATTACCCGATCCCCTTCTTTTTCAAAGCTAAATTTACCATGTTCCTCAAACCTCTCTTTTTGGAACTGGAAACTTTGTATTTGCTTTCTTTGAAAGCCCAATCAGAATGCAAATTGCTTGTATACATTTCAGTGGGTCCTTTTTTCATCACTTATTTTGTGTAACAGAGGTGATTAAACTGTCCATAAGAAATTAGTTACCTATTTTCCCGGTAATATAAACTTACTTCTTAGGTAACTATTTTGAATCTATCGAACAACATTTTATCTATATTCTAAACAATGTTTTTAAATGGAGCCATTTAGAGAAGTCATGACCTATTTTTTTGAGAAAGTGTTCAGTCTGGCTTTTTCTTATTTGTTGGGAAAGTTGAGGTAAATTTTTCATGTATTCTGTATACACAAAACTTTGCTATAGAGCCTTTGGCGCAAACAGCAGCCTTTGCTAGGCTAGTGTTAAATATAGCATGAAGCTTAAGAGAACTGACCTACAATTAAGTTGTGGCAGTCCCTCATTTGGTGTTCTGCAGTTGTCAATTAGCCTTTATTATGAGAGATTTGTTTGCTTGAAGCTTTTGTGAATGGAGGCTGAATTGAAACATTTTGCTCCTTACCTGAATAACAAGAATGTAAATTTGTATGCCATTCTGCAGGTGCCTATTTTTGGGTGAACTCTGGGATGTTCTCCTTACTTCTAGTAATGTGTTTATTTAAAAGAGATTTTCAGCTCCTTATTTGCAGAATGATGTATTTAATCTTTTTTCCTAGCCACTAGCACATGCAATATTAGATCAAATGGACAAAGGGAGCATAAAGCAAGAAATATCAAAGAATCATCATCATCATCATCATCATCATCATCATCGTGTTATGCCCGCAGGGTTCGCTTTTTGGATTGGTGAACACCAGTCTTTCACAATGAAACACAGGATCCAGGTCCAACTGGGCAAATTTCATGTCTGCATTTATTGTGCCTTGCCACCTTTGCTTCAGCCTTCTGCGCAGGTGCTTGCTATCTGTGTTAAAATGGAAGGCAATGCAAACAGTGATGTGGAGGTGCTATTCATAGGACATGGGGTGTATAAGAGCGCTTAAGCATTTGGTGGTTGGCCAACACACAGCGCCATATAAAGCTACTGGGTGTACACTTTATACACCTTTGATTTTAAATAGATTGGCATGTGTTGATTCCAGAGCATTCCAGTGATCTCCTTCCATTGTAGCCATGCTTTGTTCACTATAGCACGCACTTTGCCATTAATGCTGTCAGTACTTTGTAGATGGGATCCTAAGTAATGAAAGGTGTTGGTCTTCACTAGATCTCCACACAAGCGATACCAAAGAATGGGAGGTATTATTGTTACCCAATGGTTTGTGTTTGTGGCCTGTATGAATGGACTCAAGTTGCATAAATGTTTATGTGTTAAACCAATATTTTAGCGTCCAATAACTTATTCAGAATCATTGCAATTGCTGCAGAATACACTCCTTCCACACTAAATCCAAATAGGAAGTATTGCAGCAGAAAATATCAACTAAAACTTCAAAAGAATTTCAAGTGTGGTTCTAAGAAAATCTGAAGTTTTCAAGACAAAGTTTTCAAGAACACCTAAGCTTTTGCAAAATATAGTATCACTACAGATGGCTTCAGTCAGCCTTCTTTGGTTGGGGGGGCCTGCATATAAAGGTAAAGGTTTCCCCTGTCCATGGCTCTGGGGGGGGGGGTGATGTCATCTCTGTTTCTTAGCCGAGGGAGCCAGCATTGTCTGAAGACATTTCTGTGGTGGTCATGTGGCCAGCATGACTCAATTCACATTTACCACCCCAACTGGAGAGAACCTGGTCAAGGAAGCCTAGCAGAAGCTATGATTTTCATATTTTCCATCTAATTGGCATCCTGTCTAGCATGTATCTTTTAAGTATCTCATGTTAGGGCACATTTAGATCATATAAAAAACGCTGAGATCATGCTAATAGTACTGAGCTCTCCCCTTTTTTCCCATTCCCTTCCCTTCCCTGTCCTTTCCTTTCCTTTCCTTTCCTTTCCTTTCCTTTCCTTTCCTTTCCTTTCCTTTCCTTTCCTTTCCTTTCCTTTCCTTTCCTTTCCTTTCCTTCTTTCCTGGAAAACCATAAAAGGATGCTATATTTGCAGTAGAAAAGGCTCAAAATTCATAGCTTTCGCTGAGTCAGAGGCATCAGTCAGAAGCATATAATGTGTCTGGAACATACGGTCTAACAATCTCAGGCCAACTGCCAAACAGTCTTGCTCAGCAAGTGAGAACAGAGACTTCATAACACAACTCTTGATGGATTATCTCCAGTTCAGCAGCTGCTGTTTGAGAAATTGCTTATGAACATTCTGCACTTTGAACGATGTATTAATTCAGAGGACCATCTTCTTCCAACCTGGTACCTGCCAAATGCATCAGACTTCAATTAAAGCAGGCCGCCTAGAGTGTAGGAAATCCGGAAGGTACCAGGTTGAGAGTAAGAAGTTGCTTAAACATTGGTGAGACAATCTTGTCTTGAATATATTCAGTCTGTCTACTGAAAGCTAACAAAAGACAGATTACTTAGAAGTGAATATCTTTAGCAGAACTTCAGCAACTTCCTAAGTCTTCTTAAAAAATTCAGAGTAAGGGTACCAAAGGGAATTCTGAAATAGAATGTGTCAAATTAACCCAAAGCTGGACATTAGCTGTTCACAAAAATTACAAAAACCACATAAAGAGATGATCTACATGTGTATTTCTTGATGGATTTCACCCCTTCCCAAAAGGAGATAAGTTTCTGATGCTGAGTGAAATCTGCCCATAAGTGGTTGCTGTACAGGTTTTTATAAAAAAGAGTAAATGGGTAAAGTACAGAAGGCAGGGAAGTAGATAAAAACATGGCCTGGGAAGAGAGGGACAAGTGTATCTAAGTAGCTTTAAATATTATTTTGAATATTATCTTCTGAACTAAGAATGAAAGTTCCCAAGACTTTTGGGAATCTCTTCCAGGAATTATTTTTTTCTGTTTGGGAAAAACATTAATGTATTAATGTCTGCTTTTAAGTTTCTCTTTTTCTGATTTGTTTTTCCACACACAAAGAATTGAGATAGTTACCCAAAGGGTGCAGCCTACATTGCAAATATAAATAGGTGCTAAGTAGGTTTGTCTGTCTTGTTTTCTCTGAGAGGTTAGACTAGAGAGTTGGATTTTTCTTAAAATACAACTGATCTCTTTGCATATTCCATCTCTTACCTAAAAGCAAAAACTTTAACTTGTGCTGTAAAATTTGAAAAAATGTTGGAGTGAACATGGCTAAGCTAAAAGCAGAATTGTCTAACTTGGTGGAATGAAGAGCTCTTTGTAAATTTTGCTCCATACAGTTGTTCCTCCCGAGTAGACTGCAAGACAGTGGTCTCTGTGGGTTTAGAACTCTGGGAGATGAAGGAATAGCCATCTTTTTGTTCAAACTGTAGTCAGGACACTGGATTTGTATACTTTTTAATCACTTTCGGAAATTGCTTGGTTGTGTCACTTTATTTGTACAACTCTGGAATTATAATAGTCTATCCATGTCATTTCTGAGCTTTGTTTCTGAAGAGCTTCTTTTGTTTTTCCACATGAATGCATTTCTACCCAGAATTAGCTGATTATAAACTAATATTGTGAACTATTTCAGCTCAAAACCTATCTATAAAAAAGTAAATATTGATATATTGAAATGGTATTGACTTTTTGTTAAGTATACCTCTAAGTATACAACTTGACCCCCTAAAGATATTTGGACTAGCTATTATAGTTGAGGACAACAGATTATTAGACATATAGTCCAAAATATCTGGAGAGTATTAAGTTCCTCATTGTAGCACTAGAAACACATTGACTTGCCCTAAGGTTCAATATGATTTGTTATTTTTTCCCCTGATAAGAACCCTTCTATCATGCTTGTTTGTTGTTAACTGGGCTAGTATAGCTACTTTATTTGTTAACCTGGCTACTATAGCTACTTTAACAAACTATTATGTAAAATCCCAAATATAAATAATGCATTTCATCTGGATTTTTTCCTTGTCGGTTTCCCCAGGTAATTTGGAAGTTCCTCAGCAGTTTTTGTATCTTGGATTCAAAAGTATTGTTATTTTTCTCCAAACTATGCAACTTTGGTAGACCACAGACAGGAAGCAATGTTTGCTGGAAGAATGTTGAAGGGTGCTCATAGACGAAGAATCATATTGCTAATAAACATAAGACAAAAGATATTCCCTTGTGGGGCTTAATCAATCTCTGGATTGATTAAATCCATAATTGTTTAGCAGATAATTTTTATTTATTTATTTGTCTAAACCATCCATCTCATCTAAATGACAGTGGATGGCTTACAACAAAAAGCATACAGTTATCATAGTATAAAAGCACAAACAAGAACAAAGTTAAAAACAAAATTTAAAAAGTAGAGTTACAGTATTAAAAGTTAAAAAGTTAACTTGCTGGAGAGAACAGCCTCACAACATCAACCAACGCCAGGGTTGCATATCACTCTTTGGCAGGGCCAGGTCTTAGCAGTCTTTCTGAAGGCCAGAGAAGTGGGTCCCACAGGACTCTGAGGGTTAAGGTGTTCCAGAGTGTTGCGGCAATGGCAGAGAAAGCTCTCTTCCTGGATCCTGTCAGCAGAAATTCTTTAAATGATGGGATCTGCAGCATACCCTCTCTGTCTAACAGGCTTGGATGGGAAGATATAATTGGGACATGATGGTTCCCTAGGTAACCTGCCCCCATGAAGGTGTTTAAAAGTGATAATCAACACCTTGAATTGGACCCGGAAGCAAATCGGTACCTATTTCTACCTGCACTCTTAGAATATTTCAGAATATAATTTATTCTCTTCCCTTCTTCAGTAAAACCACTAAAGGCCCACATAGGCAGTTGAACCCGAGAGAGGGAAAACCAGATTGTGAAAGTTTGCATTTTTCAATTTATTTATTAGCTTGCATGCTGTGAAAATGAAAAAACTCCAATACATACACATGCTGTAGCTTTACTACTGCTTCTGTTCTGTGTAAGATTTCTGTTGTTTTAGAATGCAGTTACCCAACCGTGTGTATTGTAGATGCCCAATATTATCAGTAAATCAGCCTTAAGGCAATGAATACAGCACAAGAGCTTTGTAATGGTTGCAAAGGTTTATCTCAAGCTCTTGAAGCTGGGGAGAAGAAAGACTGTGTAAATCTTATTAATACTGTTTACCTACAATAGGTCACTGCTTTCGAAAGCTTTGTTGTACTTGCATACTGGGAATCTAGTTCTTCTGGGAGAAATTAACCTCTTTCTCAGTGGAAAGGAAGAAAGAACAACAAAATCAAAGAAGACAACAATAGAAAATATATCTACACGCATGGTTTCTATTCAGGAAGCCATAAAATAAATAAATATTTATTTTTATATATATTTATTTTATAGCAAAAGGAGAACAGGTACCTGTGGAGAACTAGAATGTATTTCTTGTTTTTTAATTAGTTATTTTGAATCTTTTTGGGGAGGTAGACAATGGAGAATTTGTCTTCTTTTTTCCTGTGCCTGCATAAAGACGAATTTGCATTCTACCTTTTCCTTCTCAAAAGCTTACAATATGAGAATTTAGGCAAGCTAAAGTGAGATTGTAGGGGAAGAGATTGTTTTGTTTCAAATAGGTAAACTTGGAAAGATAAACCTATGTTAGAGGGAAAGATTTTTTTCAGTAAGGTAGGGAAAAAAATAGCAAAAAATAAGGAAAAAATAAAAATAAACATTCCAATAAGCCAAATAATTTCCCATTAGTTATTTTTCCCAACAACCTATCTGTTAAAATGTTTTCACATTTCGTGTTTTTACTTTGTTCAGGAATTAAGGTTTAAACTGATTAGATAGATTTGTTGTTATAGAAATGGCTAGTTTATGTTACTATGTAAAAGTAAAAAGTTGAGGTTTGATGCTATTATCTTATTCTACTGCACCAAAGGAATTTGGAAGTCAGTGCCTTTTCTTTTTCCTTTGCTCTACACTTTTCCGTTCCCTTCTTCCTCCCTTACTTTCCTATTATTTTGTATTTATATTATAAACTAATATAAAAAGGAATTAAGGTTTAAACTTCTACATGATACATTTATTCATTTTATATATTCATTACATTTATACAGAACATGCAGTTGTCTTATTTTGTGATAATATTCACAAAATGGTTTTATGATTTTGAGGGAGGCACGTTCCTTTCCATCCTTTCAAACCAGTCTTGCCTCTTTCCCATCTAAACACTGTTTCATGCAGTGTCTTTATTGCTTAACCTTCTCGTCTCCCCCTTTTGGAGGGTCTCCAACTCCATCCAATCACAAAACTTTCAGCCTTCCCCTTCCTCTTGGCTGAGCTATTTCAATATACTTCTTCATACACTTTTGTGCTCAGTCCACATTCACTTAACAACCATTCATTCTTGACTGTATCCTTTTCTTGCTTTAGCATGTGTTTCGTAAGTAGGCCATTCCTCCTGCATTCAGTTTACTTGCATTTTTCTCTTGATACATGCAACTCTCACCTCCATAATAAAATGAGCAGAAGCACATTTCTAAAAACATTTCCTATATTTTGCTTATTTTGACAAAAATCCTTGCAGCAGACCACATGCTAGCCACTTCTATTCTGCAGTACCAGCTTTTTGTGTCTTAAATGTTTTCCATCCATTTTGCCATCTTTTGTAAGCGTTCTATCAAGGTATGCAAATTCATCTACTAGGACCATTTGTGTATAAGCTGAAGCTTCACCAGTTTTTCTCTCTTTGATTGTATTCTTTGCCACTATCTTTTTCTTAATACACACAATATCTTTCATCATTTTTTCAGCAATCATTCTCTAATATTCACAGCCTTTTTACCTTGTCATTCCTCCAAGCATCTCTTTTCATAGTTTCCATTAGCATAACTTTACACCTTTATGAGGAACATAATTTAGTTCCATTCACTCTAAAACAGCTTCTGCATCCTCTTTCCTTACATCTATTTCCCATTCATTCTGCTGGGAAATGTAATCTATCGTCTGGGTGTGTTTGCATATAGGATTTGTACTTTTTCTTCTTGCTGTTGATTCTATTCTATTCTATTCTATTCTATTCTATTCTATTCTATTCTATTCTATTCCATTCCATTCCATTCCATTCCATTCCTCATTTTTAATTTTATTTATTAATCAAATATCCACTTTTGACCTTACAGATTGTCTATCCCACATTCAAGCTCTTACTATAACTCTATCCTTCCCTAATTCTCTTAATTTTTTATCATAAACAGATTATTATACTCTTAGATTCACTCATTTGTCATGTGTGAATAGACTTGCATTGAAAACATTTACACACATACACACAAACATACACACAGAGAGAATATACTCTAACAGATACTCATCAGTCAACAATCTCATTTATTCATGGTAAATTTATTCTTATTCAGCCTATGGATGTCTATTGTCACATGGACCTATAATAACGTAGGTAAATCAATATAGATATCTTATTGGATCACAAACCAAACATGGACCAAAGTGTGATGCAGCTGCAAAAAAAAAAAAAGTGCCATCCTAGGTTACAGCAATAGAAGGTATAGTGTCAGGATCAAGAGGAGTTATGCTTTCCTTATGATCTGCTTTGGTCAGATTGCACCTATGATGACTTCCTACCTGAGAAAGAATGCTGACGAATTGGAGCATGTCCATCAGAGAGCAACCAAGAGGATAATGGGACTGGTGGCATGGGAATGTTTAACCTGAAGAAAAGAAACAAGCATATCATGATCCATTTTTATCTCTTCTCCAATAATTCTAGGAGTGATGTTGGGGGAATAGTATAGCAGATGAGCTTTGCGGCATTCTAATTGCTTATTTATAAAATCTATTAGACCGAAAACTTTCCTCTTTGTATCTGAGCACACCACAAGCTTATCCAAGCAACATCTTTTTTTATGGCCATTTCAGGGTGATACCACACACCTCTTTCCTAAGACCCATTTTGGGACAACAGTGAGACACATCGACTTTGTGAAGTTTGTGAAGTGCTAGTAGCGTACAATACTGAGCTAAATGGACTAATGATTCGGTATTAGAGTGTTAACATCAAAATTGCAATGGTTAATTTTTACCATGCAAAATGTCCTTTGCATTATTTTAAATTATATTAGAAGACAGGAGAATATCTTTTCGTTTTGTATCAAAGAATGACAGTCGGCCTTCTGACTTCCATTTCTTAAATGTTTTCACCTTGCACAAAATGTGTTGCTTGATTCCTAACTTGGAGCAATGTGATTTTGGTGTTTCAAATCTTATCTTTTTTTTTCAAACCGCCTCTCAGTTCTCAAGCTTTCTGGGGATCCTGCAGATGGCCATAGTCCCCTTCTCAAAGCATTTGTTAGGGAGACATTTTACTGGCTTTACTGCACATTTCCTTAGAAACACTTGGAGTTCTAAACACTTTTAAGACACTGTTTGCATTGAAACAATAAATCAAAGTTGAATGTAGGATCATGGAATAGAAAGAGGCCAATGCCTACTCAGTGTTGAATTTTGTTTTGGGCAGCTGAAGGAAATGTTGCCTGGAATACAGCTAGCTGAAAATATCTACAGAATTGAAGCTTTTTAATAAAAATAATTTTAATTAAAACAGTAAATTCTAATTTTAAACAAGTGCCATACAGTACCCAGCTGACCTTGCGGATCACAGAAAGATGGGCAGCAAACAAATTTAATAAATAATAAGCAAGATCACACCAGGTCAATACCTGGATGGCACACCAGCAGGAAATACCAGAACCGTAGATTTAACAAAAGAAAAAAGAAAAAAAAATCTGGAAAATAGCAATGGAAAAGTCAACAAAAGAACATGCCATTGCCATGTATTCACTAGAAATTGAGCTGAGCTCAAGGGAGACTTTATCTTAATTCTAAGTTCCATATCATCGTTATCATTATGAAACCCATCATGGAGCCAAATAAGAGAAAGTAGAAATATGACTTGTATGTCATTTGTTGCCACCAAGATGACACTTTTAGTTTTTGTGACTCCATAACATTTTGCCTTGGTCTTAATAGTCCTATTCTGCCACCATGTGGTGACTAATCTGGCATCATTACAATAGAAGCATGGGGTAGGGAAGCATAGGTTATGGAAGACAAGGAATGGATAGTCCATAGTCAACACTGAGGTATTAGATTATCTGCTGTAGCTCTAAAAGAATATTGTTCGTGAAAGGTTTGACTATTGTGACATTTAGTGCCATTGCTTGATATGGAAAAGGCAGTCATTCTGAATCTTTTAAAATGAAGCTGAAGATCCAAATCGAAACCATTTTCAACAACATCAGGAACTGTGGGAATTTAATTTGTGGCTGGACCTGTACAATATGTAAGGTTTATGTAACCATCATAGTGGTTATTTAGTTGTGTTGAATGAGCCACTATTATCAGCATGCTCTAAAAATCACAGTGCCTGTGCTGAAACATTGCCCTTTACTAAATCCAATGAGGCATGGTATAACATAACACAGTCTATGTGAAATAAGCCTTTCCAGACGGGTAGGTAATTGTAAGTCCCCAGACAGTGAATCAGAATAGTTTCAATAATGAGGCTTTTCCTCCTTTGATTATGATTTTTCACAATCTTTGTGAGGAATTACATGCTAATTCTGGAGTACAGTGATGATTTGATTCACTATTTTGCAGTATGTAGTTTCCCATTGCCATGATGAAAAATAAGTATTTTCTTATTCTTTTACTTGCCTACAAAGTATAACAGGTATTAACCTAGGTAGGATTTGATACAGATATTTGTTAATTTTAGCCACTTCTTATACTATTACCATTTTTATTCTAATAAGTACTATTACACTTTGAGTACAGATCTGCATCTACTCTGTGGCATTTGATCATTTTCTCAGGAAAGACCTGGGTTTTGAGATGTTGGCAAAGCCTTATTATAGCCATCCACAGATTTCTGAGCTTAGCTCTGCAAAATTGGGCAGGTCAATGTAGTTACTTTTTATAAAACTGTTCCCTACCCCATTTTCCTTTATGGGTTCTCATTTCCATCAGATGATCTGTTCATAAGATCAGTTTATGCAAAAAGGTGTTTCATTTAAAGATCATGTTCATTTGATATAATTAATCCAGAATTAAATTGCCCTTGCACATTGCCTACATTTATCTTCACATTATTGTTAATGTTTCCTGATTCAGATGATATAATAATAAGTATTGTAATAAAAAACTTTTTAATGAGTAATCTTTTTATAGCAGAGTGGTAAGAAGATGATGAATTGTTTCATTCTTTTCCATGTAACAAAAAATGGTTTTGTTTGGTCATAGTATTATGGAGCATGTAGCAAAGACCTTTCCTCTATAAGTTTCTGAAAAGTGGAGCACATTTGTTTTGTTTTAAATGTGCCTTACCTTTTGGTTTTAAAAGAGCAGTTTAGTAAAAACCCTTTACTAAGATAAGATAACCTTTATTGTCATTTTTATATTGTGGGCACAACGGCACACATCAAAAATGAAATTTAGTTGCCCGCTCTCAAAGTGAAATACATACATGACACACACCTAAACATACTATGAACAACATATATATAGACCCACATCCCTACATATACATAGCAAATAAATATTAAATACTGTCCATCTTGAATATATAATGGAAGGAGGAAGCTTGAGAGTTCACAAGGTTAATTCTGTATGGAATGAAACTATGGCTGAATCTGGATGTTCTGCTACGGATACCACGAAGTCTCCTCCCAGAAGGTAACAAGGAAAACAGGTCGTGAAGAGGATGTGTAGTGTCCCAGATAATCTTACGGACCCTGCTCAAGTAACGCTTCTGTGCTATGTCCTGGATGGGAGGGAGGGAACTGCCAATGATCTTTTCAGCCATTCTCACCACTCTCTGCACCGCCTTCCTGTCTGAAGCAGTGGTGCCTCCAAACCAGACTGTGATGCTGTATGACAGGATGCTCTCGATTGTCCCCCTGTAGAAAGTGGTCAGGACAGGGGAAGGAAGATGTGCTTTTCTCATGTGGCGCAGAAAATGCAGGTGCTGCTGTGCCCGCTTCACCAGTTTCTCACTGTTGAGCAACCAAGTCAGCCTACTTGTTAGCTGCACACCCAGGAATTTGATGCTGGTAACCATCTCCACAGGTGAATCATTAATGCACAGAGAAGTGTGGCTGTGCTGCTTTTTCTGAAATCAACAATGATCTCTTTGATTTTTCCGGTATTTAAAATTAGGCTGTTTTCCTTACACCAGTTCACTAACCCCTCAACCTCCTTGCAGTAAGCTTCCACCTTGTCATCCTGAATAAGGCCCACTACTGTTGTATCATCTGCGAACTTCACAATATGGTTGGGGGCAAACCTAGCACAACAGTCATGGGTCAACAGGGTGAACAGCAGCGGACTTAAGACGCAGCCCTGAGGAGAACCTGTGCTCAAGAAAATGGTATTAGAGGTATTTGTTCCAACTCGCACATATTGGGGTCTGTTGGTAAGAAAAGGTTTTTAATTAGTCATCCAGTTGCTTTTTTATTTTTATTTTTATTTTTTCCATATTTTGTTGTTTAATTATTGTCAGCAGGCTTTCTGCTCTATTGAGCAGAAAGGTGAGTTTTAAATCCATACATAAATCAACAGAGCAGACAATAGTTGTTCTGATTTTCCATATTTAACATTGAATAGAAATGCCCATTATCAAGATTTGAACCCGGTGCAACTGACAGACCTAATAAATACATATTTGATTAAGCTGCATATGCATGTGTGACATCTCCTTGTTATATTTAATTTATTAAAGTGCATAAGCAATGTAAACAGTGGGTTGCTGCTAAATCTTCTATGGATAAGTGGTCATTGAATATTCTGGAAGCTGATTTAGAAAGATTTTGCAAAATGAGAAAACTCTTATACAAGGATAGTGGTTACACAGATTCTTTGTGACAGAACAACTGGATATTTGTACAGGATTTTTTTTTTAAAGATATCGCTGGCTCTTTCTAGTTTTAGCACTTGGAAGGTTAATAGAAATTGTTCTGGAATGGTGTCTCTCCCCCCCCAAAATCCCCAGTTTGATCTGCAGCCCTGGTATTCCTTTGGATTTCTCTAGGGTTGCCCTTTGGTGGCATTTGTTATTCCAGCCAATAAATCTTGTGAACTTTGGATATAGGAAGCTTGCATATTTTTCTGCATTTCTTGCACTCTGGGAGCATATTGGCTGCCTGTGAAAATATTTCAGCATTGTTAGTCTTAATCTGTGCTCTTGTTTTATAAGTAACTGTGTTGTACAACTATTCGTCATATCATACCAAACTAATATCCTTTATATCATCCCTTCCAATTTTATGGTGGTCCTTTCTCTTTGTGGATTCTCCATCCTACTGTGAAGTTGCTAGAAATGGGAGAACCTCTGCAGTATTTTACTATAATTCTATTTCAAATTATTATTGTACCAGTCTTTCTCCACCTTTCATGAATTTGATATGGATTATAGATTTTTATTTGTTTGGATGTTGGCACATGCACATTGGCAGATGCATTTCTTTATTATTTGCTGTACAGTGATTAGCAGTGGCTCTTCAGGTTTCCTCATTAGAAGATGCTGAAATGTGTCGGAGATATGATTTCAGATCCATGGGCTCCCACTACCTCATCCCTCACTGCAGTGGTCAGTGTGGAACTCCCTCTGTCTTTCCGAATTATCTCTTACTCTATTTACTTTATTACTTTAATGGTGAACCTCCTCCTAGTAGGACGAGATGCTAGACTTTTCAGCCTATGCAGTATATTTCTTCTACTTTACTACTGAAATAGTCTTTGAACAGGTTGAGCCTCACAAACACTTTTTCCCAGGAAAAAAAGGAACTTTGGGACTGTCCACATTGCAATCATGAGCTTTAGCACAAAATTAAGACAGTGTATGTTGATTAGCCTTGGTTTGGAAATTAGTTTAAAATATGTAAGGTTTGAACTTTATGGGAAACAAAAGAAGAATTTTGAAATACTTAGAAAACTTCAAGTCCTTTGAAAAAGGTTACAGTAGAAACATTTCTAGGGAACTCTGTAAAATAAGTGAAAATATACAAATAATAATAATAATAATATAATAATAATAATAATAACAACAACAATAATATAATAATAATATAATAATAATAACAACAATAATAATAATATAACAACAACAACAACAACAACAACAACAACAACAACAACAACAATAATAATAATAATAATAATAATAATAATAATAATAATAATAATAATAATAATAATAATAATTTGGAAGGGATCTTGGAGGTCATCTAGTCCAACCCCCTGCTCAATCAGGAAACCCTATACCATTTCAGACAAATGGCTGTCCAGTCTTTTCTTAAAAACTTCCCGTGTTGGAGCATTCACAGCTTCTGGAAGCAGGTTGTTCCACTGATTAATTGTTCTAACTGTCAGGAAATTTCTCCTTAGTTCTAGGTTGCTTCTCTCTTTGGTTAGTTTCCATCCATTGCTTCTTGTCTTGCCTTCAGGTACTTTGGAGAATAGCTTGACTCCCTCTTCTTTGTGGCAGCCCCTGAGATATTGGAACACTGCTATCATGTCCCCCCTCGTCCTTCTCTTCATTAAACTAGACATGCCCAATTCCAGCAACCATTCCTTATATGTATTAGCCTCCAGTCCCCTAATTGAGTCTCAACATCTTTTTTACATCGTGGTGACCAAAAGTGGATGCAGTATTCCAAGTGTGGCCTTACCAAGTCATTGTAAAGTGGTATTAATACTTCACGTGATCTTGATTCTATCCCTCTGTTAATGCAGCCTAGCACTGTGTTGGTTTTTTTGGCAGCTGCAGCACACTGCTGGCTCATATTTAAGTGATTGTCCACTAGGACTCCGAGATCCCTCTCACAGTTACTACTATTGAGCAAGGTACCACTTATTCTATACCTGTGTATTTGGTTTTTCTTGCCTAAATGAAGAACCTTACTTTTTTCACCATTGAATTTCATTTTGTTAGATAGCGCCCAGTGTTCAAGTCTGTCAAGATCCTTCTGTATCTTAAGCCTGTCTTCTGGAGTGTTGGCTATTCCTGCCAGCTTGGTGTTGTCTGCAAATTTGATGAGTTCCCCATCTATCCCCTCATCCAAATCATTGATGAAGATGTTGAAGAGCACTGGGCCCAGAACAGAGCCCTGGGGCACCCCACTACACACTTCCCTCCATGTAGATGCAGTTCCGTTGAGGACCACACCCTGAGTACAGCCGGTCAGCTAGCTACGAATCCATCTGGTGGTGATGCTGTCTAACCCACATTTTTCTATCTTATTATTGATTCTTGAAAATACTTGATTTTGATTTGATTTTCAAATATTTTCTAAAATACGTTTGCTCTGTAAGGGTAGGCATAAAAAATCTCAGAAATCTTTTATCAGTTAAGCAAACAGATTCACTATTATTAAAAGTTCCTAAGAATAGATTCCTTTTATCTATATCCTTTCCCCATACTTTCTGCCTTAATGGTTTCTGTGCAGGTTTTTAATACTGAATGGACATTCCTTCTGTTTCTTGAAGCATCTTGTCTTTGTTTGAGGATAGTATTTCTTCCTTTCATTAAGCTTATAAGAGTTTTTTAATGGTGAATGAAAAGAATTATTGGTATTTCAGGAATCTATGAATAGCTATTTCATAATAAAGGGCTTAAAAAGGAGGGGATTTGTTTTCTTTGTAATCTGATTTTTTCGAGTTACAATACTGAGCCCTTAATCTTCCCTGCATTTGGTTAACATTTGATATTCTGCCTTTGCAAACTTTGCACAGACTTCACTGAGAGGTTGAAATGGTAGAAATACCATTTTCACCTGCTCCCCCTCCCCCCAAAAAACTCCAAATACAGAGTTCAGATTCATTGAAAGTTCAGTGTCTTTAAACATAAAAGTTCATGGAGCTTTCATGATGGTGCCTATCATTGTTGCATTCTTTGACCAAGTGACAAAATTAGTGGATCAGAGGAATGCTGTGGATATAATTTACTTGGACTTCAGTAAGGCATTTGATAAAGTAGATCACAACCTACTACTCGATAAGATAGAAAAATGTGGGTTAGACAGCATCACCACCAGATGGATTCGTAGCTGGCTGACCGGCCGTACTCAGCATGTGGTCCTCAATGGAACCGCATCTACATGGAGGGAAGTGTGCAGTGGGGTGCCCCAGGGCTCTGTTCTGGGCCCAGTGCTCTTCAACATCTTCATCAACGATTTGGACGAGGGGATACATGGGGAACTCATCAAATTTGCGGACGACAGCCATTTGTCCGAAATGGTGTAGGGTTTCCTGCCTGAGCAGGGGGTTGGACTTGATGACCTCCAAGGTCCCTTCCAACTTTATTATTATTATTATTATTATTATTATTATTATTATTATTATTATTATTATTATTATTATTATTATTATTATTATTATTATTAAAGGAGTATGAAAACACATAAAATAATGGAAACAGGATGTTCATCATTTTTACTAAAAACAATTATTTGGCTGTAAATTTACCTATGCTTAGAGCACCTGTTGAAATCTAGAGAGCTAATTTTGATTCCGATAAGATTGTATGCTTTATTAACTTTGTAAAATGCAGCTAATTTGCTTGATTAGTTTATAATAAATAGGCAGAATATCACTTGGCTTGAATTTTCATCCCATAGTGTTTCTCTCTTTCCAAAATTAACTGAAAGTCCTTAATGCAAAGTTGAAAACAACCACAGTAACAAAACTGGAGGCCTTTTGTGGAAGAATAAGATCCATGTAATTCTGGAAAAGAAACATTAATGGAGGGCAGTTAAATCTCCCCTGTTTTTATATGACAGACCTGACTTAAATTAGGATTTCGTCTACTTCCTTTCAAGTTCTTTCCCCCCCCCCAAGAAAAATAAAAGAATCTAAGAAGATCAACTGTATGTTACCTAATAGTATGATATGTAATTGTACAAAACTATAAGAATGACTACGTTTCTATCAAATGATTATATATTTCTTGCATTCCTTTGCCTGCTTGATAATACTAACATCTGCCTTCGTAAAATGAGCAAAATGTTACTAATTGTGTAGTTAATGATACCTCTGTAGGTGACAGCACTTGGCCAGCTCTGTCTGGGCTTTAAAACTAGACAAAGTCTGGCTGAAAATAAAAAGAATGGGAAACAAATCTTATAAAAGAACAATGTTAAACCACCTTTTGCTGTTGCCAAGAAGCATCCATATTGCCCAGTTTGACTCAAGTCTATCTGTAAGATAATCATTTTAAGAGTATGATTAATCACTCAAGCCCAGGTTATTTCAGTAAGAATTGGATCCTCCCATTTTAGTATAGATTAAAAGCAGTATTTCTGTATACAGGGTTGGGATTTTCATTAGAGAAAAGAGGAGAGGATAAGGCAATTTAAAAAGATAGCTGAGGCACAGAATCATTGTTTTTTTCATTTTGGCATTTATCAGTTCAGTCAAATCATATCAGGTCAACTGTTGAAATTGCATCACTTAAAAGCAGTAATAACACTCTTTTGAATTTGCCTAATGTACATATTTCTTTTTTTTACTGAAGTGGTTTTTTCAACAGTACAAATCTTGAATTAAAAAAGAATAAATGAAAATAATAAGAAAGTGAAAAAGAAATAGGAAAGGAATAGATTCTAAAGAAGTGGTTCCAAATACATTTATATTTTATCCTCTCTCTCTAAGGTTACATCATAATTTCCTTCATTTCCATAAGTTTCCTTAATCTTCAAACCCACAAGTTCTTTTTTCTCTGTTTTCATCAGAAAGTTCATAAAGGGTTTACAGTCACTAATAAATGTAATTGTTGATCTTTCTCTAATCAAACAAGAAATTTTGGCATTTCTCCTAGTTCTGTTGTTTTTATCAACCAGTACTCAGATGTAGGTATTTTCAATTTCCATTTTTCTGCATATAATAGTCTCACAGCAGTAAATATATATAAAAAATCTTCCATGGTTCTTTTGTAAATGCCTGTCCACTTAAGAAGTACAAATCTCATGAAAAAGTGTGAATTGGGTAAGCTCATATGAAAATATTAATATTTCTCACAGAGCCCTGAGACTTTCAAACATATTACAGAAAAGGCAAGAGCAAGAATTCCAATCCTTAATAATTACTGATATATTATAATTGCATCCAAAATTTATTTGCATTCTTTGCTCAAGCAGGATATAAATCAAGCTAATTATCAAACTAAAACTAAATTTATAGACTTTTCCTCCCTGCTTTTTTGAAATTACAAGAAGGTTGATTGTGATATCAGAACATAGTTTACTCTAGTAGCTAGTTAAATGATTATTTACTTGTCTATTAGGATGCAAAACCTAACTATTAGTCCACAAAAACTATGGGCTATACCAGGGGTAGGCAACCTTGGCTCTTTTATGACTCGTGGACTTCAACTCCCAGAATTCCTGAGCCAGCATAATGGCTCAGGAATTCTGGGAGTTGAAGTCCACGAGTCATAAAAGAGCCAAGGTTGCCTACCCCTGGACTATACAATTGAGATTCAGATTTTCCCCAAAAATAAGACCCAACCAGAAAATAAGCCCTAGTATGATTTTTCAGAATGCTTGTAATATAAGCCCTAACCCAAAAATAAGACCCAGTTAAGATCGTCAAGTGTTTGTTTGTAGAAAGGGTTGAACTCGGCTCAAGTATCATGTGTGATCCACAATCAACAGTGAGGTCTAAGCTGTCCTTAATCTTCATTTTAAGCATGAGCAAGGAATGTTGTTCAGAAATCCAGGTTTGTTGTGTCTGTATGTTTACAAATGTGTTTGATGTAGCCTTGTAAATAAGCCTGCAAAACTGTTCTGAGCTAACAGGATTTTTTCTTTTCTATGTATGTCAATGCTGTCACATATATTCATTCATCTTCACATATTGATTATATTTTCCTAGCATGATATTTTTAGCAGAGTTCCCTCTTCGTTATAGTTTATTTCAAGCAAACCACTGAGCCATCTGTAGCATAGGCACGGTTTCCTTAACTTCTTATCTACACTTCCATCAATCTCATTTTCCCCAAATGCATGGATCATGGATGGACAATCTTTCCTATGATTGGAGGACAGAGTCAACCTTGCTGCTTGATTCTTCATTTAGGCTTTGGAGTCACAGTATTACCTTCAGCAGAAACTTCATAATAACTTGCTAAATATTTGCTTTGTACATATCGTCAGTATGAAGAAGGAATGTTCTTCCAAGTTAATTAATTATTTATTTTAAACAGTGTTATTCAAAACTGATACAAAACAAAAAACAAAAAATCAGGAAAAGAAGGATGGTAATAAAAATATTTTTTACGAAGCCAATGATATTTTACACAATATCATTAAATAAATAATCAGAATTCATGTTAAATAAAAATAATAATTGTTATTTCCCCAAAATTTGGTGCACTCCAGGTCTCCTCCCTTAAATGCTGCCTCTTTGGTAGGATCTTGGTGATGGTTGCCTCAACCCTTTGAATAACCTCCCACCTGAGATGCAAAGAATCATTATTCTTTTAGCCTTCTGGAAGACACTGAAGACCTGTTTTTTCCCCCAAGCATTAGGCTAGGATGGGGGTTGAGCTAGTAGATTGATTTGGTCCCTGGTGGGGAAGGGTATTTTTGTTTTTAGTAATATTTTTATGGATTGTTTCAAGTTGCCTATAGTCATTATATGAGCTAGGCAGCAATATATGTTCTTTAAATAAATAAATACATACATTTTGATAGCAAAGCCATCATGGAAGCTCAGTAAATTCTTAAATAAAAAATAAATAAATAAATAACCTTTATTGTCATTTTTATATTGTGGGCACAATGGCACACATAAAAAAAAATGAAATTTAGTTGCCCGCTCTCAAAGTGAAACATATACATGACACACACCTAAACATACTATGTACAACATATATATAGACCCACATCCCTACATATACATAGCAAATAAATATTAAATACTGTCCATCTTGAATATATAACGCAAGGAGGAAGTTTGAGAGTTCGCAAGGTTAATGCTGTATGGAATGAAAATATGGCTGAATCTGGATGTTCTGCTACGGATACCACGAAGCCTCCTCCCAGAAGGTAACAAGGAAAACAGGTTGTGAAGAGGATGTGTAGTGTCCCAGAAAATCTTGCGGGCCCTGCTCAAGCAACGCTTCTGTGCTATGTCCTGAATGGTAGGGAGGGAACTGCCAATGATCTTTTCGGCCATCCTCACCACTCTCTGCACCGCCTTCCTGTCTGAAGCAGTGATGCCTCCAAACCAGACTGTGATGCTGTATGACAGGATGCTCTCGATTTTCCCCCTGTAGAAAGTGGTCAGGACAGGGGAAGGAAGATGTGCTTTTCTCATGCGGCGCAGAAAATGCAGGCGCTGCTGTGCCCGCTTCACCAGTTTCTCACTGTTTAGCGACCAAGTCAGCCTACTCGTTAGCTGCACACCCAGGAATTTGATGCTGGTAACCATCTCCACAGGTGAATCATTAATGCACAGAGAAGTGTGGCTGTGCTTGCCTTTTCTGAAATCAACAATGATCTCTTTGGTTTTTCTTGTATTTAAAACTAGGCTGTTTTCCTTGCACCAGTTCACCAACCCCTCAACCTCCTTGCAGTAAGCTTCCACCTTGTCATCCTGAATAAGGCCCACTACTGTTGTATCATCTGCGAACTTCACAATATGGTTGGTGGCAAACCTAGCACAGCAGTCATGGGTCAACAGGGTGAACAGCAGCGGACTTAAGACGCAGCCCTGAGGAGAACCTGTGCTCAAGAAAATGGTATTTGAGGTATTTGTTCCAACTCGCACATATTGGGGCCTGTTGGTAAGGAAATCCAGAATCCAGTTGCACAAAGGAGTGTTTAAGCCTAAAAGGCCCAGTTTGTCTACTAGATGCTGGGGAATGATTGTGTTAAACGCCGAACTGAAGTCGACAAACAGCAAACGCACATGAGTATTTCTTTTCTCCAAGTGCTTCAGGCTCAGATGGAGAACGGAAGAAATAGCATCCTCCGTAGAGCGATTTGGTCGGTAGGCAAACTGAAGCGGGTCAAATGCTGGCGGGAGGCTAGATACAATAGTGTCTTTTATCAGCTTCTCAAAGCATTTCATGATGGTGGATGTCAGTGCAACCGGACGGTAATCATTGAGGCCTGTGATTGTGGACTTTTTTGGCACTGGCAAGATGATGGCCATCTTAAAACACGATGGGACCACTGCCTGCTGCAATGAGAGGTTGAAAATATCAGTGAGAACACAAGCCAGCTCCTCTGCGCATTCCCTGAGGACACGTCCAGGGATGTTATCTGGGCCTGCTGCTTTCCGAATGTTAACTGTCTGCAGTGTTTTCCGGACAGAGGTGACATCAAAGCGAGGCACTTGCTCATCAGGATGGGGCACAGCTTTCCTAGCAGGAGTACTATTTGATGCCTCAAATCTACCAAAGAATGCATTCAGTTTGTTTAGGAAGTCTGTGTCATCCTTACATCTCGATGGAGCCACCTTGTAATCCGTAATGGCCTGGATCCCTTGCCACATTTGCCTGGTGTTTGTTTGGTCCTGAAAAAAGTTCTGAATTTTCTGGCATTGGGCTTGCTTTGCACCTTTTACGGCACTTTTCAGATTTGCTCTGGCTGTTCTAAGTGCCAGCATGTCCCCAGATTTAAAAGCCACATTCCGTGCTTTCAGCATCTTGCGGACCTCATAAGTCAGCCACGGTTTTTCATTCGCCCTCACAACAAAGCTTTTCAGTACACAGACATCTTCTATGCACTTTTGGATATATGCAGACACCGTGGTGGCATACTCCTCAACATTTGTATGTTGGTTATCAGTAGCTGCTTCCTTAAACATGCCCCAATCTGTACATTCAAAGCAGTCTTGTAATGCTTCTATAGCTCCCTCTGTCCAAATCCTCACCTGCTTTACTGTAGGTTTCACTCTGACTAATAAAGGTTTATATGCTGGAATAAGCAGCACTGAGAGATGGTCAGAGGAGCCCAGGTGAGGGTGAGGGATAGCTTTGAAAGCCTTCTTGATGTTGGAATAAGCAAGATCCAGTGTATTGTCCCCTCTGGTTGCAAAGTCCACATATTGATGGAAATGTGGCAGGGTAGCTTTCAAATCCACTTGGTTAAAGTCTCCCACAGCAATAAATGCACCTTCTGGGTGAGTAGTTTGTAAGTCACTGATGGTATGGTGGAGAACCTTCAGGGCCTCTTCTCTGTTTGCATCAGGGGGGATATACCCAGCTGTGATAATGGTAACAGAGAATTCTCTAGGCAGATAGAAGGGTCTGCATTTGATGGTCAGAAGCTCCACATTCGGGGAGCACAGACTTGAAACCACCTTGGCATTATTACACCATCTGTCATTTATATAAAAACAGACACCCCCTCCCCTGGATTTGCCACTAAGAGTAGAACTCCTGTCCAACCGAAATGTTGAAAATCCCATCAAGCTAACAGCACTATCTGGAACAGAGGGCTTTAACCAAGTCTCTGTTGCAATAATAACACAACAATTTCTCACCTCCTGATTTGTTGTTAAATCCAGCCTTAAGTAATCCATTTTTGGTTCTAAGGAGCGAGCATTTGCAAACAAAATAGATGGAAGAGACACTCTGTAAGGTCTAGCTTTCAGCCTAGATGTTAGGCCTCCACGTTTGCCACGCTTCCTCTTCCGGTCGCACCTCCTCCTTTTCTTCTGGAGATAAACAGCAGCGGAGGGAAACTTCCCAGCTTCAATGGCTGCTTCTCCACTCTGCCCCTGCGGCCCGAAACGCTGCCTTTGCTGCTTTTGCTGCTCAAAACACGGAGCACGATGCTGTTTCCCCCTCCAGCAATTCCTTTTCTTCCTCCCAGCTCCTCCAGATATTTCAGCTGATCTCTCACCCTCCATGTCAGCTGCCGGCAACTCCGTCCCTGGTTTTCTCCTCCTCCTTCGCAGTAATCCGAAGCCATGCAGTCTCTCCTGAACAGTTTTCTCCACCTTTCCTTCCACGCTGAATCTCTTCATCTCCAATATGGACTGACGTTCGTATGAAAGTTTAGCAGCCCAACTCAGCTTAGTTGTCCCTATTTCCGATTGTACATTTCCCTCCCTAACCCCCACACCTTTGAGAGCTGAAGCAGCCGCAGCCAAGCAAGGCGCCGCCATCTTGATAAAGTTGCCTATAGTCATTATATGAGCTAGGCAGCAATATATGTTCTTTAAATAAATAAATACATACATTTTGATAGCAAAGCCATCATGGAAGCTCAGTAAATTCTTCATGGAGCAATGGAGATAAAATAAATTGAAGAAAAATTAATTGTAAATGTGTATAATAAATGATTAGAAAAACAACAGAAAAGTATAGTCTAGACATTATTGATAACGGCAAAAAATATTATCACCGTTAATTGCTTGGCAATACAATTTCCGTTTCATTTTTTTGAAAAGGAACTGTGGTAAGTATGTTATTTCCTGTAAATAGCTGCTTGTGGATATTATTATTTGTTTTGGATAGCCTCCTTGCTGAATAACTTTCTGAAAAGAACTTGAATGAATGAGCCTGGAGCTCCTGCTACAATGCAAGTACTATATTTGCTTGGAACAGAGCTCCTAACTGGGATGCTCATAGCAACCGTCCATAGGGAAAAAAAACAACATTAAAAGGTGGGTTGGGAAGTGATTCCAGATGTGGCTGATGAGCTCCGCTTTTCCCATGCTCTGATCCAACACTAATTGTTAACTAAGGCAGTCTCTCTCTCTCTCCTTCTCTTTTCAATATTTTTGGACATCTTTATGTTCCATAAATGAATTACAGGTAGTCCTCAACTTATGACCACAATTGAGCCCAAAATTTTCATTGCTAAGCAAATGAGTTTTGCCCCATTTTACGTAGTTAAGTGAATCACCGCAGTGGTTAAGTGAATAACAACTCTGGTCATTAAGCAAATCAGGCTCCCCCCTATTGACTCTGTTTGTTCAAAGCCAGCTGGGAAGGTTATAAATGGCGACCACATGACCCTGGGACAGTGCAACTGCCATAAATGCATGCCAGTTGCCAAGTGCCCGAATTTCGATCAGAGGGGCATGGGGATGCTGCAGTGGTCATGTGAAAAATGGTCATAGGTCACTTTGTTCAGTGCTGTTATGGTTACTAAACGAATGATTTTATGTTGAGGACTTTTCATAGTCCCGACATTTGTGTAAACTGACCAAATAATTTGCAGCAGCTGTAGTTACAGAAGTATAGAGCTGCTGCATTGAATAGTGTTTTCTCCACTTCAGAGATACAGTAGTTGGTAAGCAAGTGAACTGCTATATTCTCCAGCATGAGATGGAGAATCCACCAATGGGTTTAGACTATCTTCCTGCCCAATAAGACTAAGTCTGTCAGAGTTAATACGCCTCCTGCTGGGCTGATGCTCCCCAGACACGACTTAGTCTTCAGCCCAAACAGGACGCGTGTTGACTCTGAAGGCAGGTTGTATCATATCCATTGGTGAATTCTCCTCCTAGATTCCAAAAAAAGCAAAAATACATCTCAGCCCGTAAATCGCCGATAAAACAGCTGAGCGTCGGGCTTTCCTTCTCTCTCCCGCTGAACAGCTGAGCGGCGGCCTCCGGGCCTGCTCGCGGGCCGATCGGCGCGCCCGCCGAAGAGAGAAGATTCAAACTTGAGCGGAGGCTGCAGGGGGGAGCAGAAGGGCACAGCCTAGGCTCGCGCAGCCCGCTCGTTGGGAGCATCAGCCCAGCAGGAGGCGTATTAACTCTGACAGACTTAGTCTTATTGGGCAGGAAGATAGTCTAAACCCATTGGTGGATTCTCCATCGTCATGCTGAGAAAAGGCGTTCAGGTAAGACAACGCCCCTTCACTTTACATTTTATACTATACATTTTACTGGTGAACTGCCTAGTTTGACATCGCTTTCAACTATAGCATTACATATGAAACAAGTTAGTTATCATGTAACCATCAATTACGAAAGTACAAATCTATAATCTGATGGGCTTGTATTTTTAGATTCTACTTATGTCAGCAGTGGAAATGGACAGTTTTTGTCAGTTGCCTATGATTCCGCTGTGATTGCTACTTTGAAAAGATGAAAGGGTTCCTTTTTTTTCCAGTAAGGTGTATGCATTTATATTTAAACATTCAGAATCAATGTTCATGTCAGAAATGCCAAGATTCAATTAATATTACTTTTGCATGGATGTTATTCAAATTTAACAGGATAAAATGTTCCACTAGATGCATGTTATAAAAATATGTCTTCGTTCACACATAAAAAGACAATGTTGTTTGCAATCCAAAGAAATTGTTACCTGGCTTCCAAGTTTTCTACAGCACAGACCCGCTCTCTAATCCAAACACCACTGCCAAAACATTGATGAGATCTTCCCAAATGGTTCCTCAGAGAGCTGGATGAGCCACAATTGAGAAAATAGTCACCAAAGAGCAAGACCAAGCAGCAGCAACACATAAATAAGATCTGAATTCTTAATCTCATATTCAGTTTAGACCCCATTTAAGATTGGAAAATAATTTTTCCTAGCCCTATACACTCTCACAAAAGATGAACATGCTTAGCAACATAGCCCATTACATCAAAAACTGAAAATTGGGTTTTGCATTTTGAAATGTCAATTCAAATTTTAGATTTTTTTTAACCTTCAAGCAGGTTGTCCTCAACTTATGATATTTGAAGTTACAGTGGGCCTTCCCAGGAGATACTTACGATCCAATTCCAAAGTTCCGACAGCCACTTCCCTCACGGTCATGTGACCAAAATTCAGACACTTGGCAACCAGCCTGCATTTACAGCTATTTTCAGCATTCCACAGTCACATGACTGCATTTTATGATGGTTTTGCCAAAAAATGGAAGTAAATGCTGTTTTTTGGCAAAACCAACCCATAGCAAACCATTTGTTTGCTTAATTATCACTGCAAAAAAGGTCATAAAATTGGGTCTACCATGTGGTTGACCTGATTTATAACCATCACGTCTTATCACTGTGATGGACAGGATCCATTATGGTTGTAAATCAAGGACTATGATTTCCAGTGTACAGTGTACAGTCACCGGAAAGCTTTTAGATCTGGTGGCTAAATGGCTAGTTGCAGGAGGTTGAAGGCTGTAAAGCAGGGGTGTCAAACTGCTTGCCCGCAGGCCGGGTGCATCATACGGAGGCCGCGCCCACCCCAGCTCCGGCAATACAAAAAAAGTCATGATATGTCGCGACACGTCACATGACGTGGCGAGTTTGACATCCCTGCTGTAAAGTAATGCTTCATTAACATTGGGTAGGAGGGGAAGAACATATGAAAAGAATCAGTGTTTATTTTAATCAGATTGCAGAAAATTGGTCAAGCACAGTTATAACAAACCCTTTTATGAATAAAATCAGAAAAAGTGCAATTAGAAGAGGGAAAAAAATGAATCAGATGGAGCAGAGAGAGCTGAGTATATTTTTGGGTGGATAGCATACGTCTCAGATGTTTTGTTTCCCTGTTCTTTCTGCAAACCACACTTCACATCACAATTATTTTCCAGTGGTCCAAATTCCAAAGTTGCTAGTAAGGTTCCTTTAATATACATAGTTAACATGACAGCATAGAGTAACTATTTTAGTACTTGATATGTCAGGAAGACAGATGGTTCCAGCAGAATGTGAAGATATTCCTAACCTTTACCCCACTGCCCTTGAATATGTAAAAGACACAACATTTTCCCCTGTGGACTGCAGGAAGGGGGGGAAATGTTAGCTTTCAAGATGGCTATTTTCTCTTTAAAATAAACTTTTTATTTGATTTTGGCCATACATCACTTGTTTCTTTCTTAAATCATTTCCTACTTCATAATAGATGTTCTACAAAGAGCTTAAATGAAATTCTGTTTGGGGATGATTTATGGTGTTTCGATTGTGTGTGCGCACGTGCAGAATTCATGTCCTCAGAACAAAAAGTACACCAATGATTTAATAAACCTTTTTATAAACCACTTTTGGAACGGTGTATGTTATTTTCAAGAGAAAAGTGCTGCTTGTAGTTATCGACTTTAAGTGCTGCTTAAAATATCTCACTTGGTTTTGGGAAGAATAGAGATTTTTGTAGAGGCATCTCCTAAGAAGTCTGAAACAGACCATATGTTGGAAAAGCCTTTGATATTGTTGAATCCTAATCAGAATAGGAATCCAAATTAAGACTTCTCTGACATTCCCAGTCAAGGGGAACCTACTATTCCCTTCAAGATTGCTACTATTGTTAAGTTCAGCTGAACAAAACTTCCTGTCTTCCAGTATTTTGCCATCTGGTGATAAAGTACAGGGTTTGACTTTCTTTTGTGTGATAACCCTTCCAATGCCTGAAATATGTTGCTATTATGCCCCCTCAGGCATCTTTTTTCAAGACTAAACATACTGTGTTTCCTCTGTAGCCATCCCTGGTGGCGTTACTTTCATTTTTTGTTGAAAAGTTAATGTTTAGAACCAGAAAAAAACAAACTTCTATCTATATTTATACTGTTGGTTTTCTTACAAGCTGGATTCTCATGACAGTGATTGTAAATTATCCACATTATTGGCTAAAAACAGCTTTTGAAATTCCTTTAATCTCTTGGAAAAAAAAGAATTATACACTTAGTTTAGAACTCCTATTTGCTTTTGTTTACTATTGCCTTCTTATTGCACATTTCTTGTTCTTGAAATTAGCCAAATGCGATTATATCCCTTGGTGCCTTTGCCTTAGAGAAAGCATTTCTGTTCCTTCCCTGCTGCAACCCTTCCTTCCATTCTCCATACTTTCTTCTACATTTAAGAGCAGCGTTTGGAGGAAGGATTCGGGGGTAATAGCAAAAATTAGCACCCTCCCTTGTATTTTCTGCAAACATAAAAGTGCTGTTGGATACAACACACATATTACTTAAGCTGTTTCTTTTAGGTCCTAATAAAAAAATTGAATTACTGGCATTATTATGAGCTAGCTAGGAAGAAGACACAGACAGTTTAGATGATCTGAATTACAGAAACACAGCAAGATTAATATTTTTTTTTCATTATAGCCAGCAATATGAGTAGAGAATTTATTAGTAACTGACTCTCACTTCTTTATTTTTGCTATAAATATTAGAATTGCAATGCTTCAGTATTCAAGATTTTCATATTGAAATATAGCTGCTAGAATAGATTTTGCCTTATAGTTCATGAAGATTAAATTTGACTCAAAATGTGCCATTTGTTCCCCACCACTACACATTTGGCAAAGTTAATATATTGAGTATTTTGCAGTATTTTGCAGTATATCTAAATATATTTCAATTCAGTTACAAGAGTTGAATTAAGGGGTTGTATCTTAAATGTGCTATGACCTACAGCTTTCTTCTGTGCTCAAGGATGTAGTTCTTATTCTCCGTTGGTAAATAAACTCAGTAAATCAGAATGTTATATGTTCTGAATATTAAAATGATAACATCTATATACCTTATTTAATAATATATGAAAATAAAAATTGAAAAATAGTAAATAAGGGTCAATGTAAAGATTTCACAAAATGGTTTCCAGGAAATTCAGAATCACATTCAAATGCAGAATGCAAAATATATTTATGCAAAATGATGGCTGACTTCCTCCAGTACAAGAAGTGGTTGCCAAGAACACAACATGGATGTTTTTGAAATCACCAGCAGTCACTCTTGATTCGCTTCCCTTTACACATATGTCACATCAGTCTTTCCAATTTGTTATCTTCAGATACTATGGGACAAAAAAAAAATCCTTGAATATCTACCAAACAAAGATTACAACATATGTTCAAGGCACTAGACTGAGAAACATACATCCAAGCATATCTGGAAGACATTGGCTTGGGATATCTACCCATTTTTAATGTAACTTTATTGATCAGAGTGTTTTCACTGTTCCATATATTGAAAGATAGTAACAGCAGTCCAAAGTCACTTCCTTAGAAGAAGAAAAAAGATGTCATGAATCTTCAGGAGGAATTGGTTCTCTATATAATACACGAGTAACACCCCCTTGAGAGTAAATTCTCTTACTGATAAGAAAATCCATACAGAGAATGGTAAGGACAGCCAAGAAGATCATAGGAAGCTCGCTCCCTGGTATTCAGGATGCTGCTTATAAGCGCTATGTGCTTAGAGCACAAAGCATTGCTAGAGACCCCATACACCCACTTTACAGTCTGTTTCTGTTGCTCCCCTCTGGGAGGAGGTTTCGAAGTATTTCTAGCAGGACTACCCAATTCTGTAACGCCTTTGTTCCCTATGCCATCCGCCTGGTAAACATGCAAGATTCGTTTTTCTCACCATGCACACGTATACATAACCCGAATTAGAGTGTTGTTTCTCTGTGTCATATAATATATGTGGGTATATGCATAATTCTGTATTTATTTATTTTTGTCATATTTATGTAGTGTATATCGGAGGTGGTGACCCTTTGAGAGCTGAATGCAACAACATTTCATTTTAATGTATTAGTGTACATAAAAAGTGACAATAAAGTTATTATTCTACTCTACTCTACTCTATTCAGTTATCAAAACAGTCAACAAATGCAGACTGTCCCGCCTTCATAAAGGAGATAGGTTTCCTTCCTTTTGCACCAAAAAAGTGAGAAAAAGGGACTAGAATTTTGTTGCCATAGTATGCCTTTATATAAATATTGCATTTAAAGTATACTACCCATTGCAAATTCTTGAATTGTAACTTTGGCCAGGACTACTGTTGCTCTGAGAGCTTGTATTGGTTTGTTTGTTTAATAAATTTATACAAGCCACCCATCTTATAGCGTGACTTGGCTAACAATTAAAAGCAAAATAAAATCAGGATAAAACAACCACAGTTTTAAAAAAACAACACCAATAACATAGAATAGCTGCCAAGAACATTCACAGCATTCCACATTTAATTCACCTGTAAGATGGGCTCACCTGTATTGCCAGGACCCCAAACTAGATGGCAAAACCATGTTTTTAATGGCTGCTGGAAGACCAGCAAGTTTGGGGCAAACTTAATCTCAGGGGGAATGATATTCCAAAGGATAAGCACCATGGCAGAAAAGTCTCACTTCCTACGGTAGATGCTGCTAGATGAAGCCCTCTGGTGGATGGGACATGGAGCACACCTCTCCTGCCAGATAGGTAGACACCATGGGGAGAAACGGTCCCATAAGTAATCTGGCCCCAAGCCATGAAGAGCCTAAAAGATAATCATCAACCCTATGAGTTGCACCTAGAAGTATATGAGCAGTCAATGCAGTTCATGGAACAGAGTGCTGAACGATCAGCACCCATAATTGCTTATATTGCTGTATTTTGCACAAGTTGATGCATCTGAATACTTTTCAAGGGCAGCCCCATGTAGAGTGCATTGCAGTAATCCAATCAGGAGGTCAATAGGGCATGAGTGACTATGAGCAGGTCCTCCCGGTCCATGAACAGGTCCCACCAGTGCATGACACAAAGCTGTGCAAAGGCCCTCCCAACCACAGCTTCCATCTGCTCCTTGAGTAGGAGTCATAGTTCATGAGGACCCCAAAATTGCACATAGGATCTGACTGGGGTAGTGCAACCCCATCTAGAACCAGAGTTAGAAAGAAGGTCCCCAGAACCAGAGGGTCCTAAAACCCAAAGCTATTCAGTCTGACTAAGGTTGAGTCAAAGCCTGTTGCTCCCAATCAGGCATGTTTTATGGATTAACTGTTTGTTAGGTCTAAGGTGTTACATGGCAGGTGCTTGTCTGTTTGAATTCTAAAATCCCTGGGCACTTAAGTGTCTTTGTTTTATTTTGTCTATTTTGTGGTCCTATTGGTTCTTGCTATCAAGAGCTTTTCCTTGCAGATATTCCAAGGCACCATTGTTACTGCTTTATCATACTGTTGGTTGTTGTTATGGTTTGTCACACAGTCCGCCAGATGTTCAGGTTGGATTTGGCATTTTTGTCTGTTTATGGAATCCTTCCCAAAGACCTGGGATAGGCAGATGTGGATGTTTGATAGTGTTACAGATATTGTCACAGGATATAAGCTTCTCCATATAAGCTAAAGCTGCCTTTAGCAATTGATGTAATGGCAAAAGATAGATGTACAGTATTTTATTTGGGATGTTTATCAGTGAGCCTGAAAACTGAAGATCTGGCCATAACATAGATATTAAAATTCCTGTAGCATTTTGATAAATTTAATTGGTTCATTTTATAGATTTATATCTGTTTTCCTAAGATCCCAAAGTGGATTACAATTATTCTGAAAGCAGCATTTTGTACAAGAGTAAAAGAGCAAATAAGCCATAAAAAATAATACTAGGAACATCATGTCGCTTTTCTAATGGTCATAGTAATGTTTTTCAAAATTAATAAAACTCTCCAGTTATATTTGTCTAATTGCCTACTTCAGTGTTATTATATTATGTAAAGCTACAATGTATTCATTGTTGACACTAGTTATTGCTCCAAATTACAAAGCAAGCTTTAGAAATGGGGCTTTTATTTCAGGTGTGGTATTTAACTGGGGTAGAGGAGTTGTTATTTCTATTTTCCTGAAAACAGAAATAAATATTTCATCCCATCTCACAGGAAAAAACAGTCAAAATGAGACTTTAATAGGGAGGGGTAGGTTGCAGATATTTTCTTGGTACATCCCATTAGTTATGGATGTACAGTTGCTCAGATGAGGATAGATGGATGGATGGATAGAAAGATAGAAAGGAAGGAAGGAAGAGAGAGAAAGAGAGAGAGAGAGAAAGAAAGAGAAAGAAAGAAAAAGAAAGAAAGAAAGAAAAAGAAAGAAAGAAAGAAAGAAAGAAAGAAAGAAAGAAAGAAAGAGAAAGAAAGAAAGAAAGAAAGAAAGAAAAAGAATGCTGTAGCCTTTAAACAGATTTCCAGGGGGATGTCTTGCCATTTCAGCACTAAACTGCCAGCAAACAGGACCAAAAAAAAGGCTAAGGGTTAGAGTTAACAGCATGTATGCCAGCAAGGTTACTCTAGTATTTAAATCATACAATAAGCTGGCCCTGGAAGTGAGGCCTTCCAGGAGGAAGGGGGAAAAAAGAGGGGGGAGGAAATATATGTGTATTAATACATGCACCTTTCCCTGAGCTTCCTGGTTGTTAATAAATCGAGGGAATAAATCTGGCTCATTAACAAATAGATTCCCAAATGTGCGAGCATAACATAGACTCTAGTGCAATCCGGAAATGTGTGTTTTCAGCCTCAGCAAGCATTTTGCTGTTTTCAAGTCTTTTGAGCAGGGACTTTAGACTTTTCTTTTTTAATAAGGAAGAGTAAGATATGTAGAATTGTTAATTGAAGTAAATCCATTGATGAGGCAGCAGTCTAGTTAGCTTTCTGCCTTGCTGCTGTTACAGTTTGAAGAAGAAATTCTCTTTGTAACTCCAACTTGTAGTGTCTCTTACCAGTCTTGAAGTAGTTGATTTTCTCAGAAGTGCTTTTTTCAGATTTCTTCAGAGCGATGTTCATACACCAACCATTTCAGAGAGAAAGTTAAGAGCTTAAATATGGTGGCAGCTAAAAGCACTAGACTTTAAATAAATCCAGAAGCAGAACATTTTTTTAAAATAAAACTGAATGTTATTCTTTTGGAAAAAAGAGGCTTTCAACCCCTAAAAAAACCAATACAAAAATACAGCAAAGTACACAGTTAAATCAAAACGAAAAAGAAACGTCAAAAAGTCTTTTAAAGAGGTCAGAGAAAGAGAGAGAAGCAGTGCAATTCACACTGGCATGTTAATTAGAGAGTATGCACAGCCAGGAATAATTGAGTAATAGACTTTATCTACCTAAGAACAATACAAAACATTTCCTTGAAAGTGTTACATAATTCTGGATATGTTAAGGCTCTGTGAATTACATTTCCATATTGCAGTAATCTAAAGCCTGAGAGAGAAACGTATACAGTTAAACAAATAGGCATACTTATCTTGTATGTTTTTAACCATTTTAGTTGTGTTCAAGTACTCCTCGCTTACCAACCACAATTTGAGCCAGCAACTCTGTCACTATACACTGTAGTTGCTAAACAAGACATTACACGACTACAACTTGCAATTTGAAAGCCAGTTGTGAAGTGATCGTGTGACCATGGGACACTGCGACAGTTGAAAATGTGAGAACTGGTCATAAAGCTTTTTAAAAAAACTTTGTTGTAACTTTGAATGTCACTAAACAAGGCAGTTAATCAGCAAGAACTATCTGTACTGGATTTTATAAGCTGCAGTGAGACTACTGAAATGGGTAGTAACAAATTTAATGAGATGAAGTATTCATGTTAACTGGCCATCATCCTCATATGTCCAACAAAAGTCAAAATATGATTACCAACTTGGAAGAGGAAGAATTCTATGCTGTGGAAGTCAGAAATGTAAATATCTTTAAGGACTGGGAAACCAAATTTAATATGTTGAATGCTGAGATGGAGCAGGAAGAAAATTGCAGGGCTGACAATGGCAGTGTTGCACACATACTAAGTGACTACACTTTTTGTCTTTAGCTAGTCATAAGAGACCACCAGCCATGCTTATGATGGGGATTAGAGTCCCATTATATTTGCTGGTCCACAGGTATGGTAACAGCAAACAATTTTGCTATGGGGGATAATGGATGTTGTAATCTTGTATGTCTGGAAGCAATTAAGCATCTTCAAAAACATTCTGTTTTCTATTCTGTCATTCCTCCCTCCCCCCCCTCTGATGTGAATGTGTCAAAGATATGTTTAACAGTTCAGATAGTTTGATAGATGACCTCACTTTCAAGAACCCCTTTCATCCCACTGTGCAGCATTTTAATGTAATTTCAGATGTTTGAAACTTTTTTATATAGTGCCTTTTTAAAAGATGTAGAATGAAAGTTTACAGCTCTTGCTATATCACGATTTATTCAGCCCTAGGAACATATCCATCATCAGATGCACAACATGTGAATAATATTTCTGTTACTTCCTCCACATTATATAGTAACTGTGACAACAAGCCAAACAACATGATAGTAGAATAATTTTGATCTTGAGATCTGGAGTTTTTATTGCCATAGGCAAACGCCAGATTCCTAAACTAATGCTTTTGTGAGTACAAGTATGAATTGTAAATATTGGTTTGCATTTACATAAGGAAGGCAATGCAAATATCCTTCAGTATTTTCAGGCAACATAGAACAATACCATTTCAGACAATTGGTTGTCCAATCTCTTCTTAAAAACCTCCAACGTTGGCACACCCACAGTTTCTAAAGGGAAATCATTCCACTGATTTAATTGTTTTAACTGTCAGGAAATTTCTTCTTAGTTCTAGGTTGGTTCTCTTCCTGATTAGTTTCCATCCATTGCTTCTTGTCCTGCCTTCAAGAGCTTTGGAGAATAGGTTGACCGCCTCTTCTTTGTGACAGCCCCTTAGATATTAGAACACTGCTATCATGTCACCCCTAGTCCTTTTTCCCCCATTAAACTAGACATACCCAATTCCTGCAATTGTTCTTTGTATGTTTTAACCTCCAGTCCCATAATCATCTTTGTTGCTCTTCTCTGCATTCTTTCTAGAGTCTCAACATCTTTTTTACATTGTGTCAACCAAAGCTGGATGCACTATTCCAAGTGTGGTTTTACCAAGGCATTATAAAGTATTATTAACACTTCACATGATCTTGATTCTATCCTTCTGTTAATGCAGTCTAGGACTGTGTTGGCTTTTTTGGCAGCTGCAACACACTGCTGGTTCACATTTAAGTGATTGTCCACTATTGAGCCAGGTACCACCTGTACCTGTGCATTTGGTTTTTCTTTCCTAAATGTAGAACTTCTCATCATTTTGTTAGAAAGGGCACAGTGTTCAAGCCTGTCAAGATCCTTCTGTATCTTGAGCCTGTCTTGAGTATTGGGTATTCCCGACAACTTGGTGTCATCTGCAAATTCCCTGTTCTATCCTCTCATCTAAATCATTGATGAACATATTGAAAAGTACTGGGCCTGAGACAGAACCTTGGGGTACCTGACTGCATACTTCCCTCAATGTAGATACAGTTCCATTAAGGACTATGCGTTGAGTGTGGTTGGTCAGCCAGTTACAAATCCATCTGGTGATGCTGTCTAACCCACATTTTTCTATCAAATCAAATAGTAGTTTGCGGTCTACTTTGTCAAATATGTTACTGAAATCTAAGTATACTATATCCACTAATTTTGTCACTTTGTCAAAGAATGCAATAAAATTTGTCAGGCATGCTACTCTCTATTCAGAGGGTGAAGCCAGGACATGTTGTCACGCTTCTCTTTTCAGCTTTAAATTAATTCTGTGAAGCAAGTCATGGTTCATAAGTTTCATCACCCTGAGCTGATCAATAGACCTGTTTTGGTTCTTTTGTCTGTTGGTGCAACTGTAATTCTTCTCACAAAGTTGGGCTGAGATTGAGTCTTCAAGCCTTGTTTCTGTTGAAGAGAGGAAAGACTGGTTGTTAACTATGATAAAACCAAAGTAATTGCTTTCCCCAAAAGACCTATCATCTGTCATCTCACCTGGAAAATCAGCAATTTTAGTACTGACTAGTGTATTTAAATATCTAGATGTTTCTTTTCAAACATCTGGAAAGAACAACAAAAGGCTGTCATTTTACCAAAGCTCACAAATTCTCAAAAGCTATCCTACAGTGCACCAAACTTGGTAACAGTCATTGCCAAAAATATCTAGAGCAAGAACATCTATTATGTGGTGGGAAGATTTGATATTTTTTTATCTCTGTTGTTTTGAAGCTACAGAATCCAAATTCATATTTCTGATATGTTTCTGAGATTGGAAATTGATTTAATTGCTGTAAAGCAGCAGCATCTACAGAGCAGGAGGGGCCAATGATGAAAGTAGCATTATAGCATTGTGAAGCAAGTCATGCCACATGTATGTTCAAAAGGGGCAGAGCTTACATCAATGATGAAAAGCAGCTGCTGATGATAGCAGCAAGCTCCTGCAGATACCATGCTGTAGAGATTCAAATGAAACCTTGCTGAAATTTGGGTTCAGATTTGGTTTCACTAGCAGTTTGCAAGGATGTCATCACGGAAGGTAGTTAGTGACCTACATCTAAATTCTATAGGTTGTCAGCTCAACACTTGATCTTACTTAAACTTGAGAAAGCTTTGTTAACAGCTGAAGCAATAGGCCCATGACAATAACATTCAGTATGACATTGGTTCAACTTTTCTCTGAACCAGATAAGCCTGTTTGAAAGACCCTTCTCCTATGCCAAATATCTACCTAATGTCTTTGATCAGCTCTCAAGAGACCTCTTGCCCTTGTTCATTTTAATGCTTTGCTCTCTGTGCTGCTGGAAAGAAGATTTAGCAGCATTCCTGTGCAAGACCAAATTTGCCCGTTTGTTAAGGGAAACACTGTCTTTGTAAATGCCTTGATGACTCTATTATTGCCTTTATTAAGCTATAGCATAGTCACTGAGAGGAGGAGAATACTCTCATTTTACCTACCAGGTCATCTGAAATTCAAAGAAAGCTTGCTAAATTCTTTTCAATCGTGACTCCTGTTTATTGTAGCATAACATTTATGATGACCAAGATACCCATACAGGCTGTTTAATGCTATGGTAACGAATAGACCTGTATTTTCAATGCATTTTTTTCATACACAATCTGTCATTTTGCTCATTTCTTGGTTTTGACAGTAAATCAATAAAACTTCAGTAACTATATCAAATAATAACAGAAAGGCCAGCCCTAATGGATATTGTGTTTAAAGCTTTTAGATAGTTTCACAGGGAGCACAGTTATTGTAAAAGCAAATGGCTCTTTGATGTTGCCAAGAAAAAATCATGGACCTTTCCCATGTAGCCATTAGGAATCAACTTATCTTGATGAAGTCTTTATCTTTTTTTACTGGATGAAAATAAATAGATGCACATACACTGCATAGAGCTGCATTCCCAATAAGTACTGCATTCCTTCCAGCCTTTACTGAAGCAATGAATAAATTCAGTTTCCTCAAATTGATGATCCCCCAGGTTTGTGGGATTCTATTTATCTTCCTTTAGCTAGCAATTGCTGGAAATGCTAGAAATCTATAGGGTACCATCATGGGGAGTGATAGTGTCTATCAATAGGCAACCTTTTTTGTGCATTGACAGGAATATTTGGGATTTTTGAGGGTGTTTTTGAAGAATGGTTGCCACGAGCTTATATATTTATGGACTAACTGCCACGGTGGTCATGGAAACTTTAAAGCCAGAGAAAGCAAATGGTGATTTTTTTTCTCTACTTATTATTTCTTGTGATTCCCCAGCTTACCTTTGCCCTTATGAGTAGGTGGACACATTTTCAAACAAAAAAAAAATACATTGTTTTCATTTCTAAGAACATTATATTACTGTGAATAAACATCCTGTGGATTGGAACTGTGCAGAAGGCCAGTTTTTCTTTAAAAAATGTAAGATGGTGAAAGAAGACGGTGAGCATAGAGAAATGATTGTGAGTGCTTTGGTGCTCATTGGCATATCATTGCTAATTTCTGGGCTAATAGGCCAGAAAAATGTTTTAATGAACTGCACAAATGAAGTGCTGAGTATGCCCAGAATATGTTGAAGCATCCATACAGTTTGCTACTTTCCACTGTTTTTTTGCTAACACAAAATGCTGAATATAGACTTTGAAAAAATGTATATCTATTTTTTTCCTTGTCAAGACAGCAAATGGTTTATGAGAGCCATGATATCAGTTAAGAGTTGTTAAGGAAAGGACATCAGTCTTAACCCCTTAAAGTGCAGATGTTTCTAAGTCTGGACAAGAACTCAGCATTATATAAAACACAAGTAAAGATATATCCAATGTCCGAAGACACAGTCTCTTTCAGTCAGTCAGTCAGCCAGCCAGCCAGTCAGTCAGTCAGTCAGTCAGTCAGTCAGTCAGTCAGTTTCACGAAAAATGGTTCGAGAAAGGAAACAATGAAGTTTAGTTTTATTTTGGTGCTGAATGGACTTTTTCAGGCTGATATTCTAGGTCACTGAAAACTTCATTGTAGAAAGAATGCTTAATAAAACTTATTGAGTCCTGAGGCAGATTCTTCCAAGACTCAGTCCTTTATTAAATGTTACTCCCCTGATGCTGAAGAATCTTGCTTGCTGACAGAAAAGTGCATATGGCTTACAGTGCCATTTTTTGTACATTTACACAGACTTTTAAATAGATCTATTTAGAAATGAAATGTTATCAAAACTGTTTACATTTTTAGCAAAATGATGTTTTATATGCATTGATTTTTTGCTATAATTCTGAAGATACATTTTATATATATTATACAAATATCAAGTAAGAAGTAGTAGTGAAAGTGAACAGGAATGGAAAACCATTTCAGCAAAATACTTTATCTAAGTATTTCATATCAAAAAGCATCCTGAGAGTTATAATCTCTATAAAGATTCTGAGAATTCTTATATCTCTAAATCTTTTATTGAATTAGATATCACAGAAGGAAATTGCTATGAGTCTATTATGTAGATAAGATACATGAATACTGTTATGGCAGAATAAGCATTTTTTATAGTTACTTTGCCCTATTTCTTCTCTAGTTATTATGAAATACTTCTATTTACTTAAATATGTTACCTGAACAGGGAAGGAAAGCAATTGCCATCCTATAGACTTTATTCTTCTGGAAACTTAACACCAGAGAGTATCATTGAATATAGGTCTATCAGGAAATAGTTTCAGTAGAAATACATTTTGAAATGTGTTGATGTCTGGTAATAGGATAGCTATTTCCAGATGTTCTGCATTCAGCAGATATTTGAGATGAAGCAACCTGTATTTAGTGCTTAGTGGACACTAATGTATTGCACATCCATTTAGATTTATTCTTGTTTATTCAATATTTAACTGGGCACCAAAGATCATTGACTTATAATATGTGAAGAATTTAGGTCAGAGGATTTTTCAGCATTATATTCTAAGAATATCAGTATAAGTGGGATAATAACGGCTGGATGGGAATGCAATCCCTGATTAAGTGTGCTGAACACAGTTTCTGCAGCTTTTTTATGAGTCTAATGCTAAATGCTCCAGAATGAACCCTATACAAACTGTTTTGGAAGTAAATCCTGCTAAATTTGGTTGGATTTTTCTTCTGAGTTACGTATCATATTATATAGTAAGCATATTTGCCTTGATTTAAGCTTTTTAAAATCGTATTTGTTGCATACTTTTCCTTCTAAGTTATGTATCATATTGTATAGTAAGCATATTTGCCTTGATTTAAGCTTTTTAAAATCATATTTTTGTACACTTTTATACATTGAACTTGAAAGTAATACAAATAAACTTCACTTAAGTCATCAATTATTTGCATTCAAGAGCAGCAGCTTTTCATGTCTTTTATCAAAGAGACAGAACAATGATTACCATCTGGCAGTCTTGGAAATGTTCTGCCCCTTTAAAATGGTTCAAAGAGAATTCGTATTAGGAGTTTGACTGTTTTGGAAAGCTTGTGTAGGACTCCTAATATTATATTAATTGTAATGAATGGTGGGCTGCATATCTGTGTGTTTGTGCATATACACATTTACCTTTTTATTTTGTTAGTCACATGATTGGAATGGCAGACGAAATATTAGCCAGAGATAATCCACCCCAGTTATCTGTAACTGGGATCAACAAACACCTGTTTTCTTGAGCAGCTGGAAAATAGTTTAGTTTATCCTGATCTTGAAACAAACGTTGCCTTCTTGCCCCCACGTTGATACAGCTGAAGCTTGATAGACTGTGATTCTTCTTCTGGAGCCCTAAATTGAAACCCTAACCCTAGATTTTTGCTTGTCCATACTGTGTTCACTCATTTATCTGTGAGTTGTCATATAAAAGGAAAATGAGAGATCTCTCATCTCCTTTTTCTAATACATGGATCATGTCACCAACTATCAATTTGCAGCATTGGGAATATTCTCCTAGAGGTTATGATGTATAGGTATCCAAAGAGATGGAGGAGTTTGGGGTCTTTCTCACTTTTAATGTAACTTTTAATGCCCTCTTAAAGCCAAAGAAATACAAACTTTATGCTTCGACAAAGTCATTAAGCTCAAATATGACAGTTTATGAATCCTCCATTTTTCTTGTCTAGCTGTTGGGTAAATCCGTTTCAACACTGACTGGCATCATTCCATTTTAAAAGTTGATATTTTAAAATAATTTGCCACTATCTTTTTGTCGCAATTGCTTCCTCCATTCTAATATTGATTAGCAAGGTATCTCTGAATTAGAAGTTGTTTTGGTTGTTTTTGTAGCGTGGCAGTGAATTAAAGATACATTTGTTTTATATTCATTTCCAGAGAGCAGATCTGACCTCTGATAAAGACTTATACCTTGACAACAGCTCTATTGAGGAAGCATCGGGAGTCTACCCATTTGATGATGATGATTATATTTCTGGATCAGGCTCTGGTAAGTCAATAGTTTATAAGAAAAAAGGATTATGAATTACACAACATGTTGCATGATAGAATGTATTCAGTCCTTAGCATTGCTAGGGTTTTGAGGTTTTTTTCAAAAATAATAGGCAGTATGAAAGTTTGGTCATCTCACTCGCCGTCCTCATTAGGACAGCCAGTTTTTGGAGAACTAAAGAATCACATGTTTCTTTTGAGTCTGAAGTTAGCTGGGAATGTCTCCTTAACCCTAGTATTCCACCACTCTACAGTGTGGAATTGCAGATCGAAATCAAGTCAGTATCCCGATTTTGCACCTGAAAGCTGCTCCAAACTTTGGTTGCACTCAAAACCAAAGCAAACTACAGCTAGTCCTCCATTTACAACCATTTGTTTAGTGACTATTCAAAGTTATTATGGCACTGAAAAAAGATTTATGACCGGTTTTCATACTTATGACCGCTGCAGCATCCTGTGGTCACGTGACCAAAATCTAGGCACTTGGCAACTGGCATGTAGTTTTGACAGTTGCACTGTCCCAGAATCATATAATCACCATTTACGATCTTCCCAATCAATGGGGGAAGCCACATTTAATGACTGCATGATTCACTTAACAACTGCAGTGATTTGCTTAACAACTGTGGCATAAAAGGTTGTAAATTGGGGCAAAACTCATTTAACAACTGCCTTGCTTAGCAACAGAAATTTTCTCGTAAGTTGAGAACTACCTGCAATGTGTTTTTACTTCTTCAAATCAGATTTAAAGACAAGAGATATAGACTTCTGTGTGGGTTTGCTGTGTACCCGATAGATACTTCAAAACGTAGCCAGCAAAGCAACCTTTGTCTGGCTTTCTCTTCCAGCTGTTAGCTCTAGAGAAGAGTGAAGTATGAGCAGTCAAAGCAGATGGTAGTGACTAGACAGAACAGTAATCCGACTCAGTAATGCACAACTCTCCCTATATGTATCATCATGGCTGGTATTTATGTCTTCCTAACGGATTGTAATGTGTGAGGCAACATTTAGTCAATATGTACATAATGTACCTAATTCATAAACTGTAGAAAATTCAGGAAACAACGTATATGTGTGTAGGAGTGTTTGCTCGTGTGTATATGTGTATTTATTAATTAGAAGTACAACCTGAAACATAGATAGCATATATTCCTTCCTACATCTCTTTTCCCTCAACAACAGTCCTGTGACTTCAGTTAAATTGAGAGATAGTGATTGGCTGAAGGTCACCCCCAAAACCTCTTTGAATAAGTTTGATTCCATTCTTCTAATCTGATATCAAAAGTACTATGTAGTGATGTTGTTTATATGAGATGCACAATTTTTTTTAAAAAAACCTCTTTCATAAGTATGATTTTACAGGCACATTGGATGAAATTATATGGAGCCCATGGAATGGATTTGGGGAAAGAAGCTGTGTTCGTTGGTTCAGATAATATGAATGCACAGAAGTGAGGGCTAAAGAGAAGGATTTATGACTGGCCCAAAGCCAGCTAGGTACTTTGGGCCCGTCACTCACTCTCAGCCGAGGGTCGTTGTTGTGGGAAAAATAGGAGTAGGAAGGTGTTGGATATGTTCACTATCTTGAGTTATTTGTAAAAATAATAATGGTGGGATATAAATAGACAGACAGACAGATGATGGTTAGAGACAGAAGAGAGAATCTAATTTTAGAGTCAACCTACAGAAACTGAAAATTTAGAAGTTGTTGCTCAGCTAGCACCTATATAATGTTCATTCAGATGACCCTCATATATTCAAATAATTGTCTTTTTAAAAAACACAAATCCTTCTCTTTGGCCGTCACTTCTATGTGTATCTTGAAATGAATCAAAAGCTACAAAACCTAATATTATATCTGTTAGTTTTTAAAATACCACAGCATTCTTGAAATTGGTTTTACTACGTTAGAGCTGGGCTGCCAAAATCCAAATGACCAGTAGATGGCAGCTACATGTCTTCCCTATCTATTGGCTGTCATCTAGTAGTCATGTCGGTTTTGCAACCCAAATCTGATAGTACAACCAAAACAAGAATTGCTTATGGAAACAATCCAACTATATAAGAATAAATTCCTGTATATGGAGAGTTCTCACATTGGGGAGAAAAATTCAAATTTCAGTGGAACTAACAGTACAACATCAAAAAATTGCCATAATAAGGCGAAGAGAAAGCAAAACAATACTGAGGTTTAAAATTCAAGGGTTCGACCAGTGAGGTTTCTTTGAACCCACTAATAGTTTGTTCATTTCTTAGGTTCCTTTACCATAAATAGATATTGAGAGCCCCTGATTGGGCAAAGGTAGTTTCAGAAATTGAAGTTCAAAGCTGCCTTATACTGTATAAAATCAAAGTCTTTGCCTAACAAGACTTTGAAGATAGCTATTAGCTATCTTTCTTTTGAAAATGACAGAAAAGAAGTCAAGGCATTATGGATTGGTTCTGAAGGCTGTTTCTGCTTTTATTATTTAAAAATGCACACTTCACTTCTTTTTATAAAGCTCAAATCAGATTATCAACATTACCACATCATATGCAGCAAAGCTGTTGGTTACAACAACACAATTCCTCTTACTAAAATCATGTATGAAAGTCAAATAACCCAGTGCAACAAAATGGAGTTAATGCTCCATTTTGGAGTTAAATATGTGGACCCAGACAAGACATTATTTACTAAGCACTAAAGATTTGTAATTATAAAAAATTAATAAAATATTTTTTTAAAAATGGAGTTAATGCTTTAAGAAACACTAAAAGCAAAAGAAGAACTATATTTTAAGCAGCTTTAAGAAAAGTGGCTCCACTTGTGACCCCCAGAGCTGATGAAAGAGAAAAATATTTTGTTTTATTTAAGTGGTTTTAACCCTGGCTTTCATGTGTCATTTTATTTGCTGCTTTAAATGAGGTATGAGAAATCAGTACTTTTCCAGATGTTGCTAAACATTTTCTATCATCTATCATCTTTGGTTATATCCAGAGGCCTGCAGGTTCCCCACATCTGGTCCATATAATGCTTAGATTTCTCTTGCAAGGGCCTTTTTAAAGATTTGTCAATACATAATCAAATGTGCTGTGATCCAGAATTCTCTAAAATTAACATCTAGCATAAAATTGTTTAAACGGCCCTATTTATAACAACACAACTCCTTAAATTACTGCAATGCCTCATCTGCCTTTTTCCATATCTACCTTTCTGTGTCATCAGATGAAAGTGGTTGTCAAGCTATTTATAGCTAGAAATACTCAGCATAAGAAGGACCTTTTAGTGTCAATGCCCATTTGTTGGAATTTATTGCTTATAAAAACTAGCTAAGTTCACTTGCTTGTAACTTTTTTTAAGATCATGAAACTCTTGTTTTGTTTTGATTACTTTCAGTTGAGTCTGGAAGATGTGGATTGAAATCTTCATTCTGCCAAGATCTAAATGTATTTCTACCTTTTCTCATAAATGACCTTACAGATTGTTTTGGGGGAAAATGCATCTCTGAATGTCTTGGATTTGACATCTAAATGCTTAAAACTATAATGTCTTTAACAACTTTATTATAACTGTCCTAAGGGAAGCACACATAACAATAAAAAAGAACTGTATAAAACTAAATTTGCATCTCTTTTTTCATACTCTCTAGGAGATGAAGAAGAAGAGGAAGAAGAAAACCCAATAGTGATGACCACTAGAATGCTTCCAAAGTTGCTGCCAACGAGTGATGCTCCTACGATTGAGAAAACTACACCGAAAATAAAGACCAAGGTACCTACACAAACAAAGGTGTGTACAAGCGAAGAAGAAGAGAAGGAGATGCTGATTTGGTTGTTTTAAATACTGTAATAAATTTTAGAGATACCACTTGGTTATGTTTTAAGAAGATTTACTAGATTCAGTGCAAAACTGTGGATCAGTTGTAAAGATGACTCTTAATTGATATTATAGCAGTACAGTCTGTCAAGAGGACTATTGGGTTTTGCTCTTCTCTGTTAAAAGTACTGCATGCCTATGAAAGCAGGGCAAATCCTCATGTGAGCTCATATAAAGCAGTTTTAAAAAAATTAAAGTAGCGGTATCTTTTTCCTGATTCATGTAGCTCCAGTCATATGAAGAAATAAAAACTACATCATTTCCTTCTGTGAAAAAAAACAAGCTTAACCTTAGCTTTAATACCGGGCAGTGCTTTCTTTGGCAGAACTTCTTATACCACAATTGTCTACCAGTCTCAGAGTTAAAGTAGAAAATTTTTTTCCCACTACTCCATTGCAGATTTTTTTCAGTTGTATAATGTTTGAGGGGTTTCCTGCATGCACAGCCTGTGTCAAATCACCCCACAACATCTGGATGGGATTTAGATGCAGGCTTTGACTTTTTCCACAAACCTCAATTTCCTTTTTTCAGTCATTCCTTGGTGAATTGTCATTGTCATGTTGCAAGATCTACTTTCAGCTGAGCATCAATCTTCTGACCGATGGATTCACATTATCCTCAAGAACTTTTTGGTACAATGAAGAATCCATAGTGAATTCTATGAGGAGCTGCCCAGGCCTCATGCAGCAAAGCAATCCCAAACCATAACATTTCTACCACCAAACTTTAGTCTTGCCCTGATAGCAAAGGCTTCCTCCTGGCACATCTGCCGTGTAAATATAATTTGTATAGCTGCTTACTAATGATGGAATTGTGCACTTTGACATCAAATAGTGGGGAAAGCAAACTGTAGGTCATGTGATGAAATGTTGGATTTCTTAGAGACTTCTTTCAACATCTTGCATTATGTTCTAAGGCTGAACTTTCTGGGACAGCCAAATTGGCTGCTGTATAAAATCTCCATTTGTAGATGGTTTTCTGGACAGTGGAATTATTTACGTCTAGTTTTTTTGGGCAACCTTTTAAATCACTTCCCAGATTCTTAGGCATCTATAATCTTCTTTCGGAAGGTCTCAGACAGCTCTTTTCATCTAAGCATGGTGATGTCATACACTTCAACAAGAGCAAACTCAGTGAAATGTCGGATGTTTAAATTACACAAGTTCCTCCCAGATTGTCTGTCACCATGTTCTAATCATTTGCACCTGATCCTAAGTTTAGTTATTTGAGATGTCATAAATATAGCGATGTACTTACTTTTTCCACATGTGAAACTTGCATCTATATTTATTTAAACAGCGGATTACAAAATGTAAATAATCGTGATCCTTGTTATATCCCCTTTATTTGTCAATATTGTTGAAATGAATATCAAATATTTGCATGCTGAAATATGTTGAAAAAGTCAAAATTTCAATGGAGTGTACTTTTTCACATGACTGTATTTCAGAAGCTTTGTGTACATGCACAAACCTTTTTTTTCCCCTAGTGAAGAGAAATATCTATGCATGCACACACAAAGAAGAAAAAACAGCTGGGAGCAGCTTCTGAAGCAGCATACAAGTCTGGGATAAGATGTCGCTGCTCTAACAATATAAAAAGAGTTATTTTGAAATATACCCAGATAGTCCAATACACTTAATTCTAAAAATTTGCATAGCCCTCTTACCTTTATTAGACTCCATATTAAGCAAACAATGCTGTTTCCAATTATTTATATCTGTGTTGCTGAAAATTCAGTTGCAAAGAGGAAAAAGGTTTTAATGGAAAGCAGTAGAAGAACATATGGAATTGTTAATTTTTCTCCATTTAGGAACAGGGAGCCCACCTTAGTTTGGACAGATTCTTTCCTAGTATCAGATTGTTCCAGTTAAGAATCTTTTAACTCCTAAGCTTCAAATTGCTTGTGTCTACTTCAATATACATGTAAAGTCTCTTTTGTCAAGCTCAGTTTCGGATGTTTTTAAAGAAACATGCGTATCGTGTTTTTGTTTTTTTGCTAAAGAAGTGATTTATCGTTGCCTTTTTCCAGGATATTCTTTTCAACTTCTCAATCTAATTTATGTTGCTGGAATTCCTTGGTGTTTTCCCCACAAAGCACAGTTTTGATCTGACCATCCCTAACTTTTCAAGATTAGCCAAGTCTGGCTATGTTATCATTTACATGGGCACGTTCAACATACCTGTAGGCAAAAAGATAGAAAGTGGGGGTTTCAGTCTTTTAACTTTGCAAAAATAAGTACTAAGAAAGAATGCAGAAGCACTTAATTCTTGCTTTGCGAAATTGTTTATTTTAAATCAGGGATGAGTTAAAGGAATGGATAATCTTTTAATAACCAAAATCTGCTTTTTTTATTTGGGGAGGATGGACTTATACCTCCAGAGTGAGTGAAATCATATAATGTATGTAGATGAAATTGGGGCAGGGAGATGTTTTAGAAATGTTATTTTGTTTTTAGACTATGGTGTGACTTTTTTGAAGTTAGCATTATAGTCTTCTTTTGTTTCCCACCTAGAAAATAATAGATAGCTGTCAGTTTTAAACAGTCATGATTAGAGAGATTTCTGAGGGCTACAGAAATGAAATTTAGAAGCTGCATGCTTTGAGAGCACAGGTTGTCCATTTCTACTTTTATTATATACTCTGTGATAGGAATGTACTCATCTGGACTTCTGGAGGGATTTGGGAAATTTGATTCCTTCTGCATATGAACTGATAATGATTATTAATCTTTCTGTGTGTGTGTGTGCGCGCGCACACACACACATGTAAATTGGATCCTCAATTCTGAAAAATGAGTTTATGGCAAAGCATAGTTTTGAATAAGAAACTAGAAAAATTATTGCTTTTCATTTTTGAGATTATGCAAACTGAGTACATTCACATCTGGTTGCTGGACTTATCAGTGACAAAAAAGGTTGCTTCCCCAGGAGGATGACTTAAGCTAGGGAATGAGCAGAAGCAGTGCAAATCAGTTAGTCTTCCTTTACTTCTAAGCTGCTTTCAGATATACCAAATATGATATCCTAGATTATTTGGCAGGAGTGTCAGCCATCCCACTCAATCATCTAGCAAAAAAACCCAAACTCCTGGTCATTTGTTTTGCCAAGAGTATACTTACTGAAGCTTAAATGGTTTCAGACATTTTCCCATGCAAACAACACAAAGAAAAGTCCCCCCCCCCCGCCATCCCCTGGTTATCAGCAAATGTCCAATCAGGTGCTTGTATATTGTCTAGGAAACAGCCATGACAGTAAGTTTGAGGGATTTACTATTATAGCAGCTTCATTCCTTGCTGAAGGAAACTATTCAGCAGATAATGATGTGAACTCTTGTTCTGCCTCATAGCTGTTGCCCATTAAATTGAGTCTTGTCTTATTTTTCATGCTTGAAGCCAAGAACTCAATCATAGTATGATCAATATGCAGATTCTCTGCAGCTCTACTTTTTCTTTCCTCCAACAATTTGCTAAATGGTGCCTAGAGACAGCATTGGGATTGATGGAAGGAGAGCAAACAAGTTGTAGCTTCATTGATAAAATAGAAATACAGCTAACCTTTGAATCTGTGGAAGTACAATATCTGACCAAGGTTAATTGGAATTGCAGGTATCCTGAGGAACCAAATGGTCCTTGACTCAGTACAATCCGTAGAACTCTATCTGATGTTGAACATTTTAAAAGAAATTGAATAAATCTCCATATTCAGATTACCAGATGAAATATTATTGAACTGTATGATAATATGTTTGAACCATTTTATATAGTCTATAAAAAAAACTGAATTGCAAGAGCAGTTTTGAGACAGTAGTTGAAGCTTCCAGGAAAGAAATGTATTTTCCTGTGCCAAGTAGTAAGCCCTGAAACAAGTAGCAAGTGCTGAAGCCCTGTAGAAATGTAAATCCAGAATATTTATTTGTCTGTATTGATTTGGTATTCTTGTTTTTCTCACAGTCACCTGAGGAGATTGATAAAAAAATACTTAAGCCTGATGCAGAAAACAGAAATGCTCAGAATGAACCAATTGAAGATACTGATGTATTTACTCGGAAACATTCAGAGAACCTTTTTCAGAGAACAGAGGTTCTGGCAGGTAAGGGCCATCTATCAATATATTTTTAGTTTTAGAAAAAGCATAAAAAGTCTGCAGTTCCTGATGGGTTCTTGCAACCCATTGCTATAGGTTATGCAATGTGTCTTCCTCACTTGAACAGATTTCCCCCTTTTTCCTTTTGTGCCTAACTAAGTTCGGCCAAGAAGATAAGGCTGCTTCCCCAAAGCTGCTTTTTTTTTTCCAAAAGGCAACTGAACTTTCTTTGTAGTCATCCAGTCATATAATATAAATAGCTCCATTCCCCACCAGTTAGTTAGAACTGAAGAAGTTTCTTAAATAAGAAGCGAAATGTTTTCAAAGGAAAAAAAACCAAGAAAGTCCAGTTGCCTTAAAACACACACACACACACCTTTGGGACAACCATGATCTGGATGATAGAGAATCTCCATAGACATAAGGCTGCTACTTTATTTCCTCTTTTCAGAGTGAAGCTACCTTTTCTTACATTTGATAGTACCAAAACACCAAGATGACTTCTTGAATGACAACCTGAGGAAAAACTAAATATTCTTTACCTGTGCAGGACTTGTAGCCAAGAGAAGGAGAATCTCAAGTATGAGATTCAAACACATGTTTTAATGTTGCTTCTTAGGCTGCAGTGCTAAACATACCCACCAAAAAATAAATCATTTTGAACTTGGCAGGACTTAAATGTAATGATGATTAGCACTGAGCTGTCAAGAAACATTGGATACTCTTCTCCCCAGAAAATACTGTGATCTCCCTCCCATCCCCCTGTCCCCATTAATTTATGATCTGAGCTACTGAATCCAAGGACATATTAATTTTAAGTTATTGCAGTCCATCATGTTCTTGTTACAATAAAGCACTTGCGAAAAGTCAAATTCCTGTTTTCTCTCATGAATAGACTTTGCAAATGGAATTCAGTGGAGCTTTTTTTCTTCTTGTTTACAGCCGTTATTGCTGGTGGAATCATTGGCTTTCTATTTGCAATCTTCCTTATCCTGCTTTTGGTGTACCGCATGAGAAAGAAGGACGAAGGGAGTTATGACCTCGGGGAGCGTAAACCCTCCAGTGCTGCCTACCAGAAGGCACCCACTAAAGAGTTTTATGCATAAAACTCTAAACGTAGTGTCTCTATTTCAGAGATCACTGAACTTTTTAAATAAAGCTTTTTTTTTGCCTAGAATAATGAAGAACTTTTTTTCCATTAAAGAGCCTTTATGGCACCTTTATGATAAAAAAAAAGAGATCCCATTGTATTTAAAACTTTCATGTATTCCTTTTAAAAAAATATAAAATAAAATCTTAACATTTTGCAGTATTCTGTGAATAGCAGTGGCAACATATGATTTTATATAGCCGTTGATGTTCACCGAATTATTTACAAAAATTTATGCATAAGTGGAAATGATTGTTTTATCTGATGGTTCAATGGAAGTTGTTTAATTTTGTCAGCATGTCTGATGATTCTCACAAGTTAGTTTTTATTTCATTAATTTATCTGTTCTCCAAAATTAAAAATAAAATGCCTTTTTGTAGTTGTCCTAGTGCAATTTGTGTTCATATAATTCAAATAATGGTAACTCTTAGTGTAAATGTATTTTTTCAGCTATGTAAACCTTAACCTCCATTTTGTATAAATTTTACTGTCAGAAACTACATTTTACCCCTGTTTTTTTCAGTGGTTTGTGTAGCTTGATTGAAATTTAAAGTGTAAAATTGGACTACTACTGCAATCTATATAGTTACTTCCCTTTACAAAACAAATCTTTATAGGAGATATTTTCAGTAAGCTACTGACAAGCCTACATAAACCCAAAGACTCTTAACAGTATTGTAAGGGGTTGCTGCAAAATTTCTTTGGCCACTTGTTTTTTTATTTTATTAATTGCAATTTGAAGGTACGAGATAAAATTCAAAATGAATCTGAACCCTTTGTTCCTTTTTTTTAAGCATTTAAAGTAAATGTCTTTTAAAGCCTTTGAAGTGCCTATGATTCTATGTAACTTGTTGCAGACTGGTGTTAATGAATATATAACATTAAAACAAAGAAATGTTGATATTTTATAAGCACAGACAATTCTAATGGTAACTTTTGTAGTCTTAAATGGATAGACATAAATTGTAATTTGGAAGCATAAACACTACTGAATAAATCATGTGGCCTAATACTGAAATATATTATTTGGGGTTTTTATTTTCATCATCCTGCATATTACAAATAGCACCTTTATGTGACAAAGGGATTTGTGTGAAAATAAGGATCTCGGAAGACCATTAGCAACATTTTGCAGTAGAAAATCAATATTGCCTTGTCAGCACTTAAAGTTTCTAATTCTCTTTAACACTGGACAGATTTTAAGTAGTAATTAATAGGTGCTATTTCTGTGCAGCTTATATTTATATGGTTTTTTCCCCTCACTTGGCTTTTGAAACTAGTAACTTGATGTTAAGTAGTTTAAGAAGAAGAGGCACAGTTATTCTATAACAATAAGCAGTGAGGATTTAAAATAGCTGTAGCTTGACCAAAACAATTGTTCTGATAGACACTAAGTGTGGTGGATGCACATGGGAGAAATCTGAAACAGAGAATGCGACAAGTTAAGCAATCCTGCCATTGTTGCTAAGATGTATTGAAAACTAATTTGTAGTAATAGTATATACTAAGAAACCCAATTTTGGCCCACCGATGCTTCTTTGAAAATCTCCCCTTCCATTTCCAGCTCTTACAAGTTTTCTCTGATCAGTGGCCTTTGGCCAGAAGCCCCAGTGCCTGACTGAGAAATTATATGTTCATTCTTGCCAACCAAACAAGGATATGACAATGAAATGCATTTAATCAATTCATATAAGCAAATAGTTATTCTGCATTAAATCATATTCCCAGGCTGAGGTTACAAGAAGAAAAGAGGTTATTGAAGTATAGTCATTCCAGTGTCTTATAGGTTACAGAACAGAGGAAATTACAAGCAGAGGTCTCTGCACACAAAAAAACCGGAAGCTCCTGTGCATTCAAAGTTCAACCACAGCCAGGTCAAATATCTCTCAGAATGTTTCATCCAGGCAATCCTTGATTTATAACTGGTCGCTTAGCGACCATTTGAAGTTACAACGGACCTCCCAGGGCTACTTATAACCCGGATTCAAACTTCCAACAGCTGCTCCTCCCATCAAGTGATCACATTTTGGATGCTTAGCATCCAGTCCATATTTATAGTTGTTTCCTATGTCCTGTGGTCACACAACCACCATTTATGATGGTTTTTGCTGAAAACTGGTGTTTACTTCTGGTTTCAAACATCACCCATTGCGGACAATGGATTCACTTATTGACCGCCACAAAAATGGGGCCTAGTCACATGGTGAGCCATTTAATGACCAGAATAATCTACGACCATAATTCTGGGCTCAATTATGGTCATAAATCAAGGGTTTCATTAATTTGATTCTTAATTCATACATTTTGATGTTACAATTTGTGCCATGTTAACAAACAAGTAAAACACATAACTAATACAATTCCTGTCCATATGTCTAAGACATTAAAAGTGAACATCTTATGATTTTCTACATTCCAGAAAGGTTCTTAGGAGTAACTGAGACTTGGAGAGTGCATCAGGAAAACACATATATGGTTTAAAGGTTTGTGGTCTTATAAATCAATGATAGATGGGCCAATTTTGACTTTTAAGCTACATCTATTATTTTGGATATGACGGGGGAAACACATTTTTTTCACTTTATGTTAAGAACAATGCTTAATGGGATGGATGAACAAATCTAGTAGGAAGATTAGAATTCATTCTTAGATGTAAAAATTGGTCATTTTGAAAAGTTCTCCCAGATATTGCTCTGGCATGGATATATTTTTTTAAAAAAAATTATTGACAAGTTTTCAAACAATAAAAGACAAATCTAAATGAAAAAGGAAAGAATAAAATAAAAAAAATAAAAGGTGTGAAGAAAAACAGGAAAAAGAAAAATATCTAAAGAAACAAAAATAAGTGACTTCTGATTTTCTTTGCAACAGAAATTAACACATTCACTAGCCATCCTCCCTCCCTAATGTTACAAAAATCCCTTCGCCTGCATATTATTTTTCAGTCATCAAATCCATAAATTGTCACTTTATTTTTCTTTGATTTCAACAAAAAATCCATAAAGGTTTTCCAGTCTTTCAGAAAAGCACTTATCGTTTTATCCCTGACTAAACAGGGTTATTTTGCCATTTCTGCCAATTCTAATACTGTCATAGTCCTTTTCTCCATTGTGAGAATTTCAGTACTTCTCCATCACTGTGCTTATAAGTCTTGCAGCAGTTACCATATATAAAACCAACCTTCCATGAACCTTTCCTAAGCCGTTGTCCATAAATCCCAATAAAAATAGTTCTGTTTTTTTCAATATTAGTCTTTAATTTTTTTGTATCACTATATAATTGTATTCATAATTTTTAGCTGTTTCATAAGTCTACCATACATTTCCAACATTGATTTGAAGTACCTACAGTATATACATATTTTTTGTCTGTGTAATATACCAGCAGTACATACTTTTTATATAAGTTCTCTCTTAAATTAAGACACAATGTGAATTTCAGTCTATTTATCTACATGCTTTCTTATTTATCCATTTGTATATTATTACCAAAACTCATAGCCCATTTCATCATGCAGTCCTTAACTTGTTCATCTCCAGTTTCAAATCTTAACAAAAGCTTATGCATGTTTTGCCTCCTTGAGTTACTTTATAAAAGTGAGGTAAAAAAATCTAATTAAAAAAATCTAATAATCTAATGTTTGCAATTCCAAGTTCATCATTTGTACATAATTCATTTTCAAATGCTGTCTTATATTGTTCAATTCCACTCAGTTTTTTAAATCTATATTAAATCTTTTTCTTGATTGTGCATATGAAAATCATTGAAAACTTATCAGGCGTGGGTGTATTTGTCTAGTGGTCCTTTTTTATTGAACCTTAATGCAATTTTATTATTTTAATATAATTTTCTGTTTTTGTTTTGTTTGCTATCCAGAGAGTTCCTTGGATAGTTGGGTGATGATATAAGTTGGATGGATGGAGGGAGGGATGGATCGATGGATATACAGTACATTTTTTAAAAAAACCTTGCTTTTTAATACTAAGTGAAGGTGGAATCTTACCTGTCAGTGAGAACAATCAGTGGATTGGCGTGCCTCCAGAAGTCACTGGAAATTATTAAGAAGAGATTGGACAGCCATTTGTCCAGAAAGGAATAAGGTCTCCTGCTCGAGTAGGGGGTTGGACTAGAAGACCTCCAAGTTCCCTTCCAACTCTGTTATTCTGTAATTCTGCCTGGTTGGAAGAGCTGCTGCAGACAATGCTTGCTCCCAAGTCCCCTCTTGTTACACCTCATAAGGGGTGGGATTTTCAACAAGCACTCTCTACAGACTTGCCTTGGATGAATATATTTTATCTGAAGCACATCCTCGTGGATTTATGACTACTGCTCGATGGGTAGATAGAGTCACTGACCAGGAGGACTTTTGTCCAGCTTCAACTGATATGCAGGTAATAGCTCTACCTAAAATGAATGGATCTTGAAATGATAATTTATCCCAGCTTATTATGACAATAGCAAGGAGTTCTACATAGGGCTGCCTTTGAAAATCACTTAGAAACTGCAAAAGGCTGCTTATTAGCGTCTGCTATTTACCAGGAACATTGATTATGGTGAAATTCAAAGCAATAGTTTTAACCTATAAAGTCCTAGATCAGTGGTGGCGAACCTATGGCACGGGTGCCAGAGGCGGCACTCAGAGCCCTCTCTGGGCACGCGCGCCATCGCCCCAGTCCTAGGCCTTCAGCTGGGTTTTATAAAACCTTTTTGCTTTAGGCCTCCACCGCTGTGTGCAAAAAAAAAAAAAAAAGGTTCAATCAGTCAATTTCAACTTCTCGCGGGGAAAAAAAAGATCTTGCAAAGTTGGAATTGATTGATTGAACTTTTTAGTCCCACCCTGTCTGCCGTTACCACCCCAGCCACGCCCACCCAATTGGCCATGCCTACCCAATTGGCCACACCCAGCCAATGGGCCACACCCACCCGGCACTCGACGATGCATAAGTGGGTTTTGGGTTGCAGTTTGGGCACTCAGTCTCTAAAAGGTTCACCATCACTGTCCTAGATGGTACCTAGAGGACCATTTCCCACTTAAATCTCTATTTAATATGCTCATCCTGAGAGAAACTAATGTTAGTTTACCATTTTCATGAAGTGGCTGAAGCCAGCAGATGTTGCTTTTCTGTAATGGCTCAGTCTTATGGAACAGCTATCCCTAAGAAATTAGATTTGTTCTCTCAGTGATTGTTTTCTGGTGGCAGGTAAAAATGGATCTTGAAAATTTCTGATGGTTCATTGGATTTATCTGTGTTTTGATTTTTTTTCTGTGATGGCTTCAATTATTATTTTAGCTAATTCATTTTAACTGAGTTTTAATTTGCTGGCTATTAGCACAGATGTCGTCATTTGGGTACCATAGATATTTTAACTGTATTTTTCTAGTACTTGTTCATCATTAGAATGATACAGGGATATACAAAAAGAATGAAAGGGGAGGGGATCATGATGGTGCCAGTAGAAAATAATGTAGTCATCAAAAATAGAAAAAGAAGGATGGAAGCCAGCTAATCTGAGCAAGAGAGATTTAATGGCACATTTCCTTAGAACTGCACATTAAATAAATGGTTTTGTTTTCTAGGCAACTGCACCTTTTCTTAATTCAGAAACCAATGTGGAGTGACATTTAAATTGATATTATGTTTTCAGGGCACAGAAAGCTGTAAAATTAACCAAACGTTTTAGGATATCTGTTATTGAAACAAACTTGGTTATGCTCACGTAGATCCACTATAATTAATGTTTAATCTCACTGATTACAGCAATCCAGATGAATTACAACTGTCTGAATGCAATCTTTATTTATATAATTTATATTTTTTAAAATCTCAGTATTTGTTCAGCTAATTCTTTTTTTATTACTTATAAGAGGTTAAACAGCTATTTTTCTGCTATGCAAATTTATTGAATAGCACTTGAAAATTAATGAAATGCTACACTTTGGATTGTCACAAGTTGAGCAATTTTAAAATTGTGTTCAGCAAATGTTCCTTCATTGCACAATATGTGGCAAAGCTGAGTTCAGAAAGTAGTAAGATAAAAGTAGCAGAATGTAATATTCTGACAATTATCCCCCTCGACAAAGCAAAATAAAACTCTTAACCACTGTTGTGAAGTATAGCATGAATTTAAAGTTTTAAGGTGAAAAATATTGTGCTCAAACAAAGTTTTCTTTGTAGGGCTTGATGCTTATTTCTCATAGTTTCTGATAATTTACAATACAATAGATACAACAGATCAGTGTTCTCAATCTTTTCTTCACCACAGACTCCCTTTAAATATATGTTTTGTGGCCATGGATCGTGGCCACAGAACACCATGACTTAACTCAAGATTCAAATCATAACATTTCTTCAAGCCTTCACAGACCCCCTGTGATAACACCGCAGCCCCCAGGGATCCACAGACCACAGTTGAGAGCCACTGCAATTCCTTAAAGGTGGCCATATATTACATGGAAACAAATGATACATTCTTGGTGTGATCAAAAGCATCTAAGTAATCATCCTCCAGAAATGCTTGAGAGGGTACAAAATATTCATTTGCTTCAACAATGTTTATATATTTCTAACACAGTGTTTCTCAATCTCAGCAACTTGAAGATGTATGGACTTCAACTCCCTGGTCTATTTTTTGAGGCATTTTCAAGTTGATGCTGCCCCAAGCAGGTTTGAAAATCTGCAGAGACAGAGAAACACCCACTTATTCTGGCAATGAGTTCATCCTTTCCAGATCTCTCATCTTTAGAAGGGTTTTTGACAGACTTCATTGCTAAAGCACACAGAATGCTACATCTAATCAATATTGATTCAAACTATAACTGATTTACTAAGATAACTGATGTCTAGGTTCACAGTATTTTTTGTTTGTGTATGTGCTTTCGAGTCAATGTTGCCTCCTGGTGACTGCCTGGATTGGTCCCTGCAGTTTTCTTGGCAAGATTTCAGGAGTGGTTTGCCATTGCCTGCTTCCTAGGGCTAAGAAAGAACGAATGGTCCAAAGACAGTCAGCTGACATCAGGCATAAGATGGGACTAGAACTCAAAACCTCCAGGCTTCACTGCACCACATCAAACTATCTCCCGGTACATACAGTTGCTCAAATTAGTCAACTTCATATTATCCCAACATTTTTTCGAGTAAGAAGCAAAATTTAGAGGAGCTACTTCTTTTTTATCATTCAAAACCAACTCTGTTCTAAAGAGGCATCTTTTTCAAGATAACTCCAGCCTCTTGAGAAATTGATCATTTTATACTTTTTGATGCACTTATGCATATTTTCACATAATTTTATCTCAGGAAGAATATCTGAAAATTGTATTTTGAAACTGGCAAATAAATAAAGTTATTGTACTGCACATCCTTTCTGCTCATGCGGATTATTCCCACTGTCACTTGACAGGATTCCCATGACATCTGATTCCAGAAAATTAACTTTATGAAGAGTAAAAATCTACAGCAAAACATTAACATCTGTTCTGTTGGAACAGGACCAGGTACACAAGCCCTGAACCGATACACAAATCCATTCTATACATCATTTCCACCAAAACATTTCCTTGGGAACCCAGCTGCAGTAATAGTTTCCCTATCAGAGAAAAATGCATTACATGAGGAAATATTAAGGCTACACACATTAGCACTCTCTCAATGACTGCAAGAAGATATTCCTTTATACATTGTTAATGAAAATAAGCAATGTTATTGTTATTTAGAAAATAGATAGTCCTGCCTCTTACCTAGTCCTAATATATCTGAGCTTCGTTCCAGCTTTTCTCATGTCTGTTGTGTGCAACTAATTTGCATTTCTAATCTACATTAAATACATAGATTAAATTCAGTTACATCTTACACATGCAGATAATACTTGTTCAGCTGGCTATTATAGATATTCACCCTTAAATGGAAAATCACCTGCATTCAGTTTTCAAATTATAACATTAGTGATGCAGTCTTTTTGATACTAATGTCAAGTTTACAATTTCACTACTGTTGCCCAAAGAATTCTGCTTTTGAGCAGAATTGCATGACTTTTACTCTTTATTGGCTGCAAGTTGGGTCACAGGACTAATGGACTAGTACAAAGCTAGCATAATATTTACCAGAAATGAAGTCCAAGCAAAGTACAAGGACCAGCACATAGAATCTGATAGAGAAATGGCTAGCACGATAGGGTAAGATAGTCTGCAATGTAAATAAACCAACATTCCAGAAAATGAACATTTTTAAAGATGAATTGTTAAAGCCCTGTTTATCCCCATCTGTTACTACCTACCCACTCTTAGGTTGAAAATAACGTATCTTAAGATTGTATTGTATGTTTCCTTGAATGTCTCAGTAGAATACAAAAAATTATACAATTATACAAAAATTATACAATATACTTTTAACAATTAAGGAGAACTTAAAGCCTGTTTCATGTATGTCCTGAGAATAAGATGAAGGCAATGTCACAAATATCAGAGAGAAAAGATGTTGAAAGGGTGTGTTTGTGGCCTGATTAGATGCAAGTGAGGAAAGGCACTCGGGGTGTTATGCTTTAATGGTATCATATACAGGTTGCAAAAACCTGGGTGATCACCAGATAGTAGCAAAGAGACATAGAAGTCTTATCTTCTAGCTATCCATTGTAGTAGTCATCTGGACATTCATTCATTCATTCATTCATTCATTCATTCATTCATTCATTTTGTATCCAACTATTTTTCCAGCCCAAATCGAGCAGTCTATTCTACTTGTGAAGAGAGTCCTCTACTCATGAATTCAGCATTTGGCTACTTCTATGAGTACTTCTATACATAAATGCATAATAACTATGTATAATAATACAAATGGGGTGTTATGACACTTTTAGGGGGGAAAAGAGCTACTACATTGCACCAAAATTTATTTACTGAGCTTTGGAACTCATCCTTTATAATTTTAGCACATTGTGAGCCTTTCTTTACTTGCATATACTGTAGCTACAGCATAAATAACCTTTTTCAATGGTGTCCTCATGCTGTTGCCTTCATCAGATCCCTAGTCTGGATTGGAGGCTGCCTTAAGTTGTCCCTAGGTATCCAGGTGTTCAAGTAGTTTCCCCCCTTATCTCACCACAGGTTTAGCCATAGATACAACATGATGTACTTCCATTCAGTCACATGGTCCTTCAGGAACCTATTGATTATTTTAAGGGGATACAATTACACTATGCCCCCTCTTATTCATTTTTCCCAACTAATCTGTTTTGAGCATCAGGAGCATTTGGTTCTTTTTGTTTGGGTTCCTCCCTTTTACTTACCAGTCTCTGAGATGAAAATCAGTGACAATGGAAATAGAGTTTATAGAGCAACTCTCCATTTGTTTGTAAGTACATACAGATTGCTCTTCTCAAATGGTGTAGAACATGAGTCCAGGAAGAGCCAGATGATCAGATGATATTGATTGATAGTTGAACTCTGACACTTCTGCACAAACGTTCTGGGCCAGAAGAAAGTGGACCAAAAGAAAATTGCCAATCAAGCCATATGATAAAATTTATCTCCCTTTCCACCTCTCCTGCCATCTCTAACCTATGTTAAGTAGGGTGGAGGTTTCTGCATTAGCAGAATATGGGTTAGAGCAGGGCAATCTGATGACATTTGGTGGGAGGGAAGGAGGGAAATAAAACCAAGGCAATCCATAATCTCTGTCCTTAGCATGTCCTGTATAGTACAATTAATAGAACTAGGCCTATGATGGCATAGCATCTATATGAAAGCACGAGAAGGTAAGATCATTGGCTTGGAATGAGGAAACATCAGTATTGTCAACCTTCAGCATTGTGGCTATGCTTCTAGGTGGTCTGAAAGTCTTAACCTATTGTCTGAAAACTATTGGGTCTGAATAAGACAAAACAGGCTAAAGTGAATCATAGCAGGATGGAGCTATTTAGCATGGTTTTCTGTCAGTTCAGGTTTTAAATCTGAATTAGTTCCACACTCCTCAACAAGCATATTTATGACACATGGCTCCTCCTAGAATCAATGTGCTTGCTGGAAGGGCAGGTAGAGGATGTGGCAACTTTGGCTGATATGCCAGTTGTTATGCTACCTGAAACAAGAGACCTTGTTCCAGGTAGGGCAACAACTGCCATTATCAGTGATGATGATTCAGCCTCTGAACCAGTGCCATGGGAATGTCTTTAAAACCAATTGGAAAATCAGTGAAAAATGTAATAGTCCACTTTTTGGTGAGTATGAACTGCTTATGATGTGAATTTTGAATTGGTTTTCAGTTAAGTCTACAGATTCAACATATAGCCCTGGTTTTAAACTGTAAAGCCCTATATGCCTGATTCCTACATAACATTCTGGGTTGCCACTTCAAAATGGAATCAACCAATTCAATACTTATGCAAGGATTTATTATGTGATATTGATTATGAATATTAAGTCTTTCCCACACACCATTACACTTCCCTAGATGTTAACATGAGATGTCTGGTTTTACAAAAGCTTGCATAGATGGAACTGTTCTAAGGAATTTTCAAGGAATGAGGGCAAATTGCTCTTAATTCGATGGGTTAGATCAGGGGTGTCCTTGGCAACTTTAAGACTAATGGACTTCAACTCCCAGAATTCCTCACCAGCCTGGGTTAGTATATTACTGTTCTGATGAGTTTTTATGCTATTTTAATTGAGTTTAATGTTTTATTTAATATGCAACGATCATTCAACTCTCTCATGCAATCAGCTTTATATTGTTAACCATGGGGGTTCATTCTGTGACTAAGGCAATATATAATACTGATAAATAAATAAGTAAATAATGTTATGCTGGTATAAATTTTCTGCCAGCTTGATGTCTGGTTAATAGCACTTTAATTTGGCCATGAGAAGGAGCTATGTGCCCCTCCTCTTTCTCTTGGAAGAACATCAGTCACTGGCCAAAAGCTTGTTTATCTTCAGCTGTGAGCTGCCTAAAGCCTCATTAATTGCAATAAATGGTCTATTTCCCAACTGGAATTCTGAACCTAGACGAAGTATACTTCACGCAAAAATACCTTCTTAAGTGTTTCATGGCCTGCTACTAAATCAATACTCCAAAGAATCATGAAACTGCCGAGCACAAGACGGAGCCAAACTACTGAATGGTATAAGCAGTGCATAGAACGCACCGGAATGGAGTTCCGGCATCTTTTTTTGATGGATTTTCTTTTTTCGATGGATTAAAAGTAACTTTTGAAAATTTGATGTTTGGTCCATGTGGACTTGAATTGCCCTGTCAAGCATAGCAGGTCGGTGGCAAAATCATTTAAACGATGCATGCGGGCTGCTTGTGTGTCGAGTCTGATGCATGCATACTTCGTCTGTGCTGGTTGTGATGGTGCTGCTCAGCTTGTGATTGGTCGCGCTGAGTGTTTACTGCGGGCGGCGACCGTTATGTTTCGTTACACAACTGATATGTGTGGGTGTGTGTGGGTGTGTGACTACGTGCGAAAGGTAAATAATTTCTTTATTTTAAAAAATCGTTGGCAAATTGAAAATCTTTTTTTAATTTTTAGTGTAAAAGTGTGACCCCAAATTTAAAAATGAAAAAAATTATTAATTACTTCTCAACCACCAGTCCTGCCAAGAACTGAATACATATTTTTTTAAATAAAAGATTAACAAGATGTGAATTCCAGCACCTTTTTTCTTACAAAAAAAGCACTAAGTATAAGCATTTTTTGGCAGCTGGCTTGCAGCTGTGAAACTTATTCCCAATCCCTATCACTAGGATCTCAGAACATCTGGTGATTCTTTCTCATCACTCTCTTGCCCTAAAACCCAGAAAACATCAAATGGTTTAAGCTAGCTCATGCTTCTGAAGCTGCTCTTCCTTCCTGTCTCTGAAGAGATTTTAATAAGAAATACATGGTAAATGGAATCAACAATACAATGAAAGAAGTAACCCTATCTCCAAAGTTCATATTCATGGCAGGATTATACAAGTACAATGTAAAATCACGTCTTATGGGTGCAACATTATTATGACCAATTGTTGTTTAAATGCTACTTAGTAAAGAAAGACATTTAGTTCTGAATTAGCTAACCACAGCACAAACATTACTGCCTTCATTTTGTCTACAGCCATGACTGAGGCACATTTAAAGGGATCCATAGTTGTATTAATATTAAAACAATATTTCATTCTTATTTCCTTCCTACCATCCAAATGCAGCCTTGAAATAAAGACAAACTTTAGATTTTGTTATTCATTACCTTTGGGAAAAATTAAGTAATGGTCAATGACTGTGAGCTGATACCATTGGGCAGGGCAGAAGGAATGGACCATTAAGTGATACCTGTGTTCTTCCATTTGCAAAGTAGAAAACTTGTGAACTTGCAGAAGATTAGGATAGGTTGCAAATAACAGCTACATAAATACAAATTTGTTCTGAAGAATATTTTTTAAAAATCTGCAGTTTTTAAGACCATAACAGAATAACATAATAGAATAACAGAGTTGGAAGGGAACTTGGAGTTCTTCTAGTCCAACCCCCTGCTCAGGCAGGAAACCCTACACCATTTCAGACAAATAGTTGTCCAATCTCTTTTTTAAAACTTCCAGTGTTGTACCATTCACAACTTCTGGAGGCAACTGTTCCAATTGTCAGGAAATTTTTCCTTAGTTCTAGGTTGCTTCTCTCCTTGATTAGTTTCCATCCATTGCTTCTTGTCCTGCCTTCAGGTGCTTTGGAGAATAGGTTGACCTCTGCTTCTTTTGTGGCAGCCCTTTAGATATTGGAACACTGCTATTATGTCACTCCTAGTCTTTCATTTTATTAAAATAGAATATAAGAATATAAGCAGGTCTGTGCTAATTCATCCAAAAATCTGTCAAATCTAATATTCTGTTTCCTCAGTGGCCAGTGAACACCAGAACAAGAGGACAATTACTCCCTCCAATTTATGCTTCCTGGAATTAGGATTCCAAGTCTACCTTCTTTATTAATAGAAATAAATAATTATCATGACTAATAGCCATTGACAATCGTATCCTTCATAAATTGTCCAACTGTCCTTCAAAGTTATTCACCTCCTGGGTATCTTGTGGCAATGAATCTCCCTGGATCTCCCATGTTTTAATTTCTGTATTTCAGGACAGGGAGCAGATATTCACTGGTATCAGATGCAGTGAAGCCTACAAATTGGATAGAATCTTATAATGTAAGTTTTGAAATGTTCATTGAGATCGAGTTCAATTTCCATCCAAAGTAAAGTGGCACTTAAGAAGCTATGCCCTCTCCCAGCACCTGGTATTATCCTCCTTTCTACCATACCAGAATTCTGCTGCTAACTGTAATTTTTAAAAAATGATTATGGACAGTTTTGATGTTTGTATATTGGCTTTCAAGTTGCTTTTATCGGACTGTTTTACCTGTTGTAAGCCACCCAGTGTAATTTAAATGAAATGGGCAGCCATTCAAATCAAATCAAAGAACAACAAAAAAGAAATAAAAATTCATGGAATACCAGGATATCAATAGCTATGATGCCAGATAGTTAGCTGCTACCAACATTATAGAAGAAACAAGATATGAGAGAGACAGACACCGACAGTTTTTTGAGTGCCAGTTGAGAATGATTATGATTTTCTGGCTTTGACCAGCTGGCTTTGTGCCTAAGGCAGGATTAGAATCCACAATCCTTCCATTTCTAACCTAGTGCCTCTAGCTACTATGCCAAACTTAGTAATTTGCTTGCCCTGTCTTGTTTTTGAATGTGGCTGATTTATGACGTTTTGGAGCCTAGACTGGGCTGATCTTGCTTAGAATCAGAAAATAGGCAAGAACTTGGTTGGTTTTTAGATAGCTGACCTTCCTAGAATAACAGGGCTCTATATCTTGGAAGAAGGCAAGGGCAAACCGCTTCCATATAGCTGCCAACAAAAGTATATCAGCGTCCATAGCTGAACTCAACAAAATCATTACCGCCATCATCATCATCATCATATTTTACCTTATCATTTAATGTATAAAGGCTTTGTGATAGTCTATTTAAATTTCTGTTAATTAATCCCCAAAATAGAATCTGCCATTTTCACTGCAGATGCACACACATTAAATATTCATTGAATTATTACCATAACCTCTTCTCTCAAGTGTTATTACAGGTTTGATGCAGGAGTAGGTAACCTACTGTCCTAAGTCCCATGTATTTGTTTGCAGCTTGCAAAACCAACTCAGAGGCCAAACCACTTTTCTAGCTTGCAGCTGATCAACACAAAACAAACTTTGACTTCGCCCTTGGCCATGTTAACCAGCAATCTGTAACGGGGTTATTGAAAGAAGGAAATGTAAATGCTTCCCCAACCTCTTAACGACTGTGTTGGGAAAAGAGAGAGAAAAGACCGGTGGGATGTGGAATGCCTGAATTGTTTCAAATCCTGGCAAAGATATCTACTTACAGTATTTTTTTTTATTTATTAGGAAAAACAGAACTCCAGAAACAGATATACAAAGTCAGCAGCTCTTGATACCTTATTATTGCTTTCTATTTAGCTAACTGAAATTAAAATTGTATCAACAAATCAGAAGGATTTAGTCCTGCATGGGAGATCACTGTATAAAAGTACTCTTATCAGTAGCAGTGAAAATTAGTGTTTGCATTAAATGCCACTGAAATACATTGTACTAAGAGGCTGCAATGGTTCTGGGAATAGCAGCATTCAAAATTTCAGGTTAAATTCAGTATCGGTCTTAAAAACTTTTTGTTGGAAAGTTCATGAGGAAAAAATAAATTTAGGAACTTTTCACCACCAGAAAGAAAAGATCTTATTTCCTCTGTTTGTCAGAACGAATAGAGGATATTATAAAGATGCAAAGTTAGGAAGGAGGAATAAAGGGAGAGATTTTCCTATAAAAGGAAAAACACACTACTGATAGCTGGGCAAAAAAACCCTACCCAGTCATATGCTGTTTTCTTGCTTAAGCATAATTGCAGACCTCAAATCTGGCATTTTATATGGATTCCCACATCCTTATCCTCCCCTTCTCCTTTCTTCTCTAATCTGAAGATGGTGAATGATTGACCAGCAATTCATTATGCTAGAGATATAAAAATTTGGTTAATTATTTCTACTGTTAAGTGCCAAATTCCTTAAGCTTAATTCAACACTGCAAAATATGGGTACCATAGTATTCCCAGAATTCAGCTGCCTCCAAGAGAAATTCAGCTCATAATTCAACATCATAAAGTGTTCAGAACCGTCTTGCTTTAGAAGAGGGATGTCAAACTGTCGGCCCGTGGGCCGGTTGCATCATGCGGAGGCCGTGCCCACCCCAGCTCCAGCAATGCGAAAAAAGTCGCAATACGTCACAACACGTCACGTGATGCAGCGAGTTTGACACCCGTGCTTTAGACTATTCTAATTAATGCCTTTCAAAAGAAAAACAACACCCAATTTTCTGCCTTTTCCCTATCAATTCTTTTCCAACATGATAAGAATTTATTCTCAATATTTTTGTCATAGGAGAACGTAATTTCAGAAGAATTCCCATGGGCAAAATGTGACAAAGTTCAACAAGATGTGGCTTAGGAATGTGCATCTTACTACACTGTATTTTTTTGTACAATTGTCTCTCCAGTGAGTTTCAGCCATTTCACACATTTTCCCATCCGATATTTTATTCGTATTAGGAAGTATCATAGTATAGAGGCATGAGCTTCTACCATTCCAACAATACTTCAGAAATACAACCCAAATAATAAATCAGAAAAATTAAGGCCTTTTTTTTTTTGCAGGGAAAAAAAATTCTTTAAAACACGCAATGTGAATTTTTGCACACCATCACTTTCAATTCATTGAGGGGAAAAGTGGCATTTCCCCACCTATCTCACCTCCTTCTCAAATATAAAATATGAGGGAAACAAAGTTGCCTGAAGATAAAAGCTGATTTCACTTTTCCCAGTACTAAATTAACCAGATAAATTAGTGCAGAGGAAATGCAAGAGTTGGTTCTCAAACTTTTCAAGATTTAATTGGTCATTATATAAACAACCAGCTGCAGACTTCTCAATTAACAGTGGAGAAAGCTGCTTCCCCTCTCATGTAGTATGAGACTGTGAGAAAAAGATTCACAAACTTTCTACCCTAATGCACCCTGGGATATGCTGAGTGAAAATTATTTCACTGAAATTCTTGAAAAACTACTCTTTCATTTTAATGAATCTTGTTAAAAAGAATGCTGAATTCATGCTTGAGGGCAAAAGTTATTTTCCAAAAATTACTTTTTGTTTAGGCAATGCCTGAAGGCCTGACAGCAAATGTAGGACATCTTTATTTGGAATGCAGAACAACAGAATAAATTATTTTTCAGAACAAAAATAAGGAACTCAAGATTGTTGAGGTTTTTTACCCATCTTTGAATTCCAAATGTCAAGTACAGTTGTTCCTCAAACTTTGCTGTAAATCCTTGCCCTCCAACCTTTGTTTTCCTATTGATAATGAGCAGCCACAGAGAAGCATCCCACATGCCTTGAATGCTTAAAGGCAGTGTCCCAGGTGCCATGGATCTTGCAAAAAGTAATTTCCTAGGATATAGAAAATCTAAATTTCCCAGGTGTCCTAGCAACCAATATACTATTTCTGCAATACTGATTCTGTTGTAGAAAGAAGTACTCAGTTGTACAATGAAATTGCACAATTAATGTATATTGCTAAAACAGAAGAACATTACAGTCCTGACAATTTTGTACTGTAACTCAAAAGGACTTGAAATTCTATATAGTAATTGGAAATTTATGTACAGGTAGTCCTTCACTTAGGGCCAGTCATTTAGCAATTATTCAAAGTTAAGATGGACCCTCCTAGGGCCTGATTTGAAGTTGCAATGGTCAGGCCCCCTCCATGGTCATGTGACTACATTTGGCGATCTTGGCAACCAGCTGGCAATTTCATTCTTTTGCAGTTCCCACAGTCATATGGCACTTACTTCCAGTTTCCAGCAAAAAATGGCCTTTGTGGACAAGGGATTCATTTAATGACCACTGCAAAAAAGGTCGTAAAACAGGGCACAATCATATAATGGCCCATTTAACAACTACCATGACTTATGACCATAACTTCAGGCTTAATTAGTTTTGGAAGTTGAGGACTACATGTATCCTGACAAATTCAGAAGTCAGGAAGGAGAAAAAAAAAAATCTGAGAAAAATGATACTAATGAATGAGAGCACCATTAACACTCCATAGGAAATAAACTATGAGAAAAACATTTTGTCATTTTTCTCTGCTTAAATGCCAAGCAGAGAGGTTTTTTGCCCTGGCAGAAAACAGGAGCATCTTCCAAGAATAATGTTTATTGTATAAAGAAATCCAGATGAAGGTTCAGACTTGCACTTAACAATGGCAAAGGCACACCCTGGCAAAATTCTTTTCTGCCATATCCCCATAATATCACCTTCCTCCCACCTCTCAGTTCATAAGCGCAAAGCCTTCAACACATTTCCCATAGCATCTCAGCATGAAGGCATTTTTTTACTTAACCTGACCTTGCTGAAATGCAGCCCTGAGTGTACAAAGATCTGTTGATTTAGGCACTCATTATCATATAGCAGTGTCTGTCAACTTTGGCAACTTTAAAATGTGTGGACTTCAACTCCCATGCTGGATGGGGACTTAATGAAAGTTGAAGTCCCTACATCTTAAAGTTGCCAATGTTGAGAAACGCTGCCATAGAGGAAAATCAAGCCACTCAAGTTGCTGAGCAGAGGCACCCAAGGCAGGATAGGGATCAGCAAACAGGCACCAAACTTCTTGTTCTACTTTTCTGCCCATTCCAAGATAGATGAAGTGCACTTCAATTCAGCCCCCAAGATAAACATGCCAAGTTTCCCCACTACATGACTTCAGAACTTTTTAACTCGGAACATTGTTTTTATTGCATTTCTTTATTCTCCCTCGAGAGCCCTCTCTTTGCAGCAGACCACAGCCCTTCTCACCGGGCTGTAGCTAAGAGGACTCCACTACAGGAGTATGAAGTTTGTTCCTGTCGACAAACGAGCGGCCTGCCAAAAGTGAGGTGAAGATGTATGTGTGTGTGTGGGGGGGGGGGCACACCTCAAAGTAACGGAAAACCGACATTTTAAAAAGTAGCTCAAAATGTGAATGGCGCCTCTCCTCTGTTCTAAGCACCTGGTGGGCTCAGGAGGCCCACGGCGATGCAACCCAAAAAGCCCCTGCCCGCGGAGAATAAGAGGGGGAGATGGACTCCGTGTTGGCTACAACATACTCCTAGACAAGCCCACACCTGAAGGCTCCTCCTTTAAGGCCTGAGCGTCGCTGGAGCCACCCCAATAAGCCTTCTTATGCTCTGGAGGGCTCTGAAGAGGCTCCTTTCTTTCGCTTCTTTCTCAGAGGAGTCGGAGGCTGAAGACAAACGAAGCGCCGCAGCGAAAGAACTACGAGCGGGTAAGTTAAAGTTGCCTCCAGCGCGCGCGCTCGTCCCCGGGCGCCGGTTCGGTAGCGCGCGGGCGCAGAGCGCGGTTGCGGCTGTTCAGGGCGGCCGAAATGGAAAGCCAGGATCTACGACCTCTTCCCTTCCACCACCACCACCCCTTCCCGTACCTGCAACCCCCAAAATGTCGAGAAACAGGAAAAAGGAGGAATCTAGCTTTACGCTTTCTTTCTTTTGTCTTCTTATGTGTTTGTGTGGTGGTCGCTCTTGTCACAGCCCGTTTGACTTGTTAATGCATTGCTGCATATATATTACTTAAAAGAGAATTACTGAAATGGAAGAGAGAGAAAAAACCATGCGGAAGTTACAATGAGAGTAAGCTGTATTCTTCATTCTGACGTGCAATGGAAGCATTTAGTCTCCAAAGCAGAACTTTTGGGTCAGGTGTTGGCACAGAAACTAGAAGGGAAAGTGAGCATTTGGTAAGGCTGCTGAAATAAGGGTCTTTTATAGGTTACCCTGGATCATCAAGGATATTTGGTCTTTCTGTGTATCCTGGACCAATGCAGCTACTGATGCCCTTTTGGCAATGGTCTTCTGTCTTTACTTGACATGTAGAAAATTTGCATGTTAGCCCAACTTTAACTGTTGATCCCATAATGGCATAAGAAGAAATGGACATATTTATCTGCATAACAAATATAGAGATATCTGAATGAAAGAAGCTCGTTAAACATAATGTAGACTACGTGCAAATTAGATGGACATGGCTAATTTACACATTGACTACTTGCTAACAACAAGCAATAAATTGCCTATATGAATGAATGGTTCTAGTTCAGTACAAAAAACGATTTTGTAATGAGATTATACAAACCATCCACAGTTGCTTCAATCGTGAGATGAGCAGCATATAAATTAAATAAATAAATAAATAGGAAAAGACTACAGTAGCAATTTAAAGACAATCAAACTGTGCAACCAACCTTCATGTCCCAAACTCCTTTCATCAGATGCCGGAAAATATTCTGCTTCAGTCTTTTTCACCTACGTAGAATAGGGATAATTATTAGGGATAATAAAAATAGTATTAAAAATAGAGATGCCAATATTAAAATATCCTTATGTAAACCAGTTATGTGATTGCATTTGAAATATTGTGTACAGTTATGGTCACCGCACCTCGAAAGGGATGTAAGAGAATTATAGAAGATTTTGAGGAGGGCCTCTAAGATGATCAAGAAGCTGGAGCAGTTTCCCTATTAAGAACGGTTGTGGTGTGAAATTGAATCCTGGAATAATCAGGATCGATAAAAGGATTGTATTTTTACACAATGTGTAATTAAATTTGAAATTTGCTATCATGTAATGTGGTGCTGGGTACTTGGCTGGCTCAAAAAAAAAGTGGGACTAGTTCGTGGAAGCCATGGGAATCAATGGCTATTAGTCTTAATGGAAATGTGATTGTCTCTGGGGGCCATCTTCTGAGAGACTAGGGGGCTTCTTTGTGCACTTAGTTGGCCGTTGTGAACTAGTTAGGGGATGGATGGATCCAATCCACCTGGATGCTACTTCTAATCTATGTTCTTAAGAAGGCTGAGTTTGAGGAATATTGAAAGAGCTAGACAGAACAATATTGACCCCACCTAACTTTGACTGAATTGTGAAAGTCATTGCTGTCCATAACAAAAAAGAGATTATTTTATGCTTTTGTTTTATATATAAACAAAATATTGTAGATATTGATTTTTTCCCCAAGGCTCAGGATCTTGATTTTTGCCATCTCATATATCCAAATACTTCTTAAGATGTGCTTTAAGTGAACATTTTGTTTGCACTTCATCTGTCAATGAGTAGTCTGGTCCTCTAGCCCAAGGTATATTCAGTAATCTCCAGCACTACAATTTAAAGATATTGATATTTCTTTATAGAACTTTTCTGATAGTACAAGTTTCACAGCCTTATGTTAAGCCTAGAAAGACCATGGCTCTAACAGTATGAATCTTAGTTGTCATTGTGATGGCTCTGAACTTTAATATTAGTTTGTAGTGGATTATGTTTTACTCTCAAACTTAGTGAACAAGCCTACAATTTTCAGAAAGGCTGTATCATTTCCAAAACCAGCCAAGGCCAGTTTAGTGGTGCTATAGTATATCCTATGGTCTGGTTATTCATACAACTTTAATTTATACAATTTGCTGCCAGAAGATGTGGTGGCCATGACATGGACAGTCCTAAATAGACATAGACAATCTTACAAAGAATGAGTTATAGCTTCCATAGTTTGGATAATAATTGTTGGGAACAAATAGAAAAAATCACAAGATGTTCATGTGAGTTTTCAAGCAATATGCATCTATCCACTGAAAAGAGAACTGGACTGGACAGACTCTTGCTCAAATTCTACAAGACTCTTATATTTCAATTTTCACATGAATATTGAAATATTCCAAAGGAATCTCACTTTTTAACAATTGGTTTTTATTTCTGTAGGTCACATTTATAAACTTAATTTTTCTATCATGATTAGTGCATTTCAAACAATATGTTTATTCCATGGCTCCTAAAAATATTATTTTTCTTGACAAAGAGATTGCAACAACTTCAGATAGTTCATCTAGAAATTCTTAGAGAAGATACATGTATAAATGAGATTACTTTTCTCTCTTTTTGTCATTCTCAGTTTTAAATTACCTGTACCAAAAGATGGGTGCACACAACCTTGCAATTTATATTAGAAACAAAGGAAATTGAAGTTGTTTGCTTCCCAATCTTATTTGAAATCAGTATCTTATCTGAAGCCAGTAGCTAAAAAAGAAAATAATATAGTGAGAGTTATAGAAAAATGTCGCAATAAATTATAGATATGAAAATGGAACAAAACAAGAAGCTTAGGGTGTTTGTTGCAAACTGCAAGAGTTGCCAAGGGTCAGGTGGCATATAAGTTTAATAAATTAATACAATTTGTTTTTAATTATTAAAAAACAGCCAGCTTCTGGTCAATATTTTAAGAAGTGGCCTAAGTTCTTTTGTCTCTCCAAATTCCATTATTGTCTCACAATTGCTAACTGCTATACAGCAAAAAGCTGAATATTAATCTCGAGATAAATATTCCAAATAATTACTATATTTTGTGGGTAGTTATTTTACTATCCTTGAGCCATTATTGAAGGCATGATCATATTACTGTGCATAAGGATTCTAAGCAGAATTGAACGTTCACCTATACCTGTACTAAAGGAAGAAATGGTAAGACTATAATTTATGGGCAGTCATGGTTTTTTATATTTAACATATTTAAAACCACATAGGAAGCCGCCTTAGAAATTTCACCTCCTAAAAATGTTACACATCAGGCTGTAGGCAACATGGCTCACAAGTATTAAGCATCTGATTACTGGTGCATTTCATGCCAATTCATGTAGTCAATGTAAGGCAGGGCGAAGGCTACAGAGGACAAATGAGAAGTGAGAGAAAGAGGGAAAAAGTAAAGTAAGTCCCAACATCATGCTAACCATAATGTGATTATAACCTAAATCAAGACTTTGTTTATCAGTCATGGGTTATTGCTTAGTGCCACTAGCCCACTGTAACTAATTCAACACATAATTATGCAAATCATGGCATGGTTTGATTTATGAATCCTATCTATGGCTGTGTTCATCCATCCTGCTAAGCCCTAATAATAGGTAAAAGCTAATCTTGGTTTTACCATGCTATATGCATCTACCATTCTGAATAATCTACAGTTCTATGAAACTTTCTTTGGAAACCTTCATTCAGCATCATTGCATGAAACAACACTGCAATGTGGATTTTTCATCCAGTGGCAAATGGAGCATTGGTTTCTGAGGTTGTATTGACCTTAGGGAAACCTTAAGTAAGCAGATAATTCTTTAGTATCAATATTTATGTAGGCCAATGATGCCCAATGATTTATTTCCCTTTCTGTCTTGTTTAACTGGGATCTTAAATTAATATGTGACATAAATGGTAGAGAAGGTAAAGATTATCATTGAAAGTTAATCTGCATAAGGCAGAGGTATTGATGATGGGTCACCATATGATCTGGACAGACTTGAACACTGGGCATTATCTAACAAAATGAAAGTCAATGTGACAAAAGTAAGGTTCTACATTTAGACAAGAAAAACCAAATGCACAGGTATAGTATAGGTGGTACCTTGCTCAACAGTAGTAACTGTGAGAGGGATCTCGGAGTCCTAGTGGACAATCACTTAAATATGAGCCAGCAGTGTGTTGCAGCTGCCAAAAAAGCCAACACAGTGCTAGGTTGCATTAACAGAGGGATAGAATCAAGTTCACGTCACTTTACAATGCCTTGGTAAGGCCACACTTGGAATAATGCATCCAGTTTTGGTCACCACAATGTAAAAAAGATGTTGAGACTCTAGAAAGAGTACAGAGAAGAGCAACAAAGATGATTAGGGGACTGGAGGCTAAAACATATAAGGAACGGTTGCTGGAATTGGGTATGTCTAGTTTAATGAAGAGAAGGACGAGGGGGGACATGATAGCAGTGTTCCAATATCTCAGGGGTTGCCACAAAGAAGAGGGAGTCAAGCTATTCTCCAAAGCGCCTGAAGGCAGGACAAGAAGCAACGGATGGAAACTAATCAAGGAGGGAAGCAACCTAGAACTAAGGAGAAACTTCCTGACAGTTAGAACAACAGTGGAACAACCTGCCTCCAGAAGCAGTGAATGCTCCAATACTGGAAGTTTTTAAGAAGAGACTGGAGAGCCATTTGTCTGAAATGGTATAGGGTTTCCTGCCTGAGCAGGGGGTTGGACTAGATGACCTCCAAGGTCCCTTCCAACTTATTATATTATTATTTTTATTATTTTTATTATTTTTATTATTTTTATTATTATTATTATTATTATTATTATTATTATTATTATTATTATTATTATTATTATTATTATTATTATTATTATTATTATTATTATTATTATCTCAGAGCATAATAATGATCTTATATATCACACCTTACTTCTAGGACCTCTAAGTAACACATGTCGGGGGGAAGGGTCTCATTTTATTATCATTACAATAATCCTCTAATATAAATTGGGTTGACTGGAAACTTGAATCTAAGTCTCCCTTTGCCCAGTTCAGAATTTTAAACACAATGGCTCCATCTGAGTTTTGATATTGCCATGGTTCTTAAAATTTGCTTTCAGAGTACAGCTATCTCTGTATATTTCATCTCTCAGGAGTCCCTGGATCTGCTTGCTTTTGCTAAAGTTAAACACAACTTTATTTTTCAGTTGTCCATGTCTTGTAACATTGTGATAACCTGAATCTGTATCTGTACAAACATTGATATGCCAATTAACCCTATTTGTATGGTGGCCTAGTAATAATGCAATGAGAAAGAATCTAGTTTCCTTATGATTTGTTAGTTTAGTTGCCTTGCAATTTCCTTGCAATACGTCTTTAAATTCTAATAATAATAGGGACACATTTGCCATACATGTAGGCTACACTAGATAACCATGGGCCTTGGGTCATTGTTCTTCAATGCCTTCAACAATGGCAAAGCTTCTAATGTACTTGAAAAGTTCTTAAAAATTCAGGAAAAATATTCAAAGATGTACCTCCCTTGAAAGGAGCCATGTTGAACTGTATAACACAGTTGGACATCAGGAACTGACCACAGGAAATATTTTATGACAGTTTGTATCATGTCATAAAGTGCTTTATGATAATTTTTATGTCATAAAATGTTTTATAAAATTTGCCAAATTACAATTCCATGGGAATCGTGGGTCCTGAATTTTTGATGTACTCCGTAAATTAGCCCATTTGAGGTATCTTGGTTCAAAAAGTTTTCCCATATCATGTACTGTTTTACCCAGTTAAAGGTTACACACAAGAGTTTTAGTAATATATAGATAAATGAAGATGACACTACTGTTATGTATCTTTTTCTCTGCCAACATGACGCACGCAGTCAGATATTACTGCTTAAAAACTAAATCACCCTCAAAGATTATGGCTTTCAAGCAGCATTAGCAATCTGTGTGTTATACAATCCAAGCATCCTGAGCTAAGGCCACAGGAAGCAAACAAATGTTTATTTGGCAGCTTGAGTAAGAAATGATTGGTATTTTCTATTAGACTCTGTAGTTCATTGAAATACCAGCAAAAAGCATGCACTCTCAGACATTTATGGTGCTGTCAAATCCTTTTCTAATACTGCCTGACATGATTATTATGCAGTTGACTATCAATTTGAACTGTTTCTTGACTATGCTTAGTTTTGTTGTATTTTATTGTTTATGGGCTTTTCCTATGAACTGTACTGAATACTATGTAAATAAAGATAAGCTGCACTCTGATGAAATTGATTGGGGTTTTGGCATGGTTTTGGTGATGAATACATATATTGGATGGAGATTTCATTAGTTGCAAGACTGGCATGTAAATAAATACAATCTCAACATTAAAGAGTTTATATTTAATATTTAAGTATTGAGTTCTTGATCATAAATAAACTTTTAATTATCAATAAGGTGCATTTGGTACACTATGTGCCTGGTTTTAGGCTATGATGGTAGTTCTAAATTTGTTTCCATCAAGTTTTCTGTTGGAAATAGAATAAAAATACAATGCTCAATTCTTGCATCTTGCACAGTACGAACATCCTCTGTTATCATCTCTACTGTGCCATGTCTTATGACCAGAGGTATAAATCAGATGCTTTCCCCATCCAGAGGAATTGAGTCTCCACTATTCTTTTTCCTTTGTCTCACAGAAGAAGCTGGGAAGTACCAGGTTTTGAAAGCAGTCTTCTGAAAGCAGGAGACTTTTGGTCTTTAAATATTCTGGCCTTTCAAGAAAGGTTCAGTTATGAAAGCATTTGTGTGTGATTTTAGAATTATTTCAAAACTCTGTATAACCCCCAAACTATTCAGCTATTCATTGGAGTTGTAATGGATTCACTGTCACATGTTTTGCTAGGCACCATAATGGAGGATCACACCATCATTCCCAAGCCTCACCCTTACTGCATCCATGATTACCACGATTAGAGAAGGATTTCCTGCCAATAATGATACTTTGAAAGAAGGAATGTAGCAAAGCCAGAAAGCAATTGCTTTGTGTAATACTCATCCTGCATACACGAAGTTAGGACTTCAGCATTTGGCAGCAAGCTGGAACAAAAGTAATACAGTTGATGCAGGATAAGGATTAGCAGTAGGAGCAGCAATTTCATGCTGGTATTGTTTTCTGCTGACTGAAAGATTGAATTATTTTAATTTTGTAGCAGAGAAAGGCCCTGTATTAGTCATATCTTAGGACTATCTGTCTATGGAGATTCTCAGGTCATGGTTGTTCCAAAAGTGCTTTATCAAAGGCAACTGCACTTTCTTGTTTTTCTTTGAACACGTTTCATTTCTCATCCAAGAAGCTTGTTCAGTTCAGTCTTCAAGGAAAAACAAAGAAAGTCCATCTTTGGGATTTAGGATTATCTGTTCATCTTCAACTTTTCAACAACATTTTCCTCATCCCCTTTGAAACTGGCTTCTCTTTTTCAATTTCACCATCATAGTGTTTAAGAATGTGTTTCACTTCAGTTTTGATAAAGCTTTTTGAACATATATTATGGCAAATAATATTCCTTTTTTTCTACTGCAAATTTCTCCCATCGCTTTCTTCTTGGCTGCCAGAGGCCATCTGCAGGCAACGGGTATGTGACTTCAAATGATGAAAAGCAGCATATACATCCTCTTGTGCATTGCATCATCATTGCATTCACAAAAGGAGTGAGTCTGAATGACAACAGAGCAACACTGCTTTGGATATTTTGAAGGAAGTGTTGATCATATGAAACACTCTGTTGGCTGACTACCCACATTTCTTGATTTGCAAAAGCCCAACAGGGAGAGTTTCAGATTTTGAAACCTAGGAAGCGAGGGAAGCTGAAAACAGTTGGATGATTAGAAGAAAGGAAAGGAGATTCGTACACTCTGTTCAGCCACATCCAACTAATTTCTGTCTGTAAAATATTCCTGGGATATTCCTAAGAAGAGAAATTGCATTGCCTCTGCTTTGTTTTCACACCAGTTTCACTGGAAAAAGAAGGAGATCACTGTCTCCACTTAAGCTTCCGTTTTGACTGTTTTGCACATATTCTTGTACATGCAGCTCAAAGCAACCTATTAACTAGACTAACTTCTAAAAAGAAAAGAATTCATTTTTTACATTTACAAAGTGGAAAGAGAAAATCTATACACCACAATGTTCTATTTATTTCAAATATTTAGGTTGATAATTGAAAAAAAATGCTTTTTTATTTGTATCATCTGGGTGGGAGTGGATAATGGATAAATTAAAAAAAATACTAATATAGGGAAGACTGACAATCAAATAATACAGGGATGAGTGAAAATTAATTGGCTAATTTATTGAATTGGAAAAGCGATTAATTGACATCCTTCAGCAAAATATAAATACAGCTAATTTCTAGTCTGCATGCATCTATATCAATGTGTGCACATATGATGTAAAATTGAGTTCAAGAGTCATTTTTGGATTGAATAATGTGTGATAGTCTGTTCTCAGATGGATATAAAAGCAAAAGAAGGTGGAAATTCTCTCTCTTTCCGGTCCAAAAAAGAGTGTTTCTATCCGTTTGCATCACATGGACTAAAGAGAGAAATATAAGAATTCGAAATTTGAAGGTGTTCATTATTCAGTGTGAATTGTATATCCTTGCAACCCAGAGAAATTTCCCACAGATTGCTCCCAGATGGGACTTATAATTGCATTCTTCTTTCTTCATTATTCATTTATTTCCCAAGGTTATGACAATCATAAATCAGCTCTAAATGGGATACATTCCAATCTAGTGGCAATTTAAAATATAAGACCACACTATACCTTAATATGTGACAATATAATAAATAATATAAATAAATCATGTCATGCCATGCCATGGAAAAACTATACTGAAATAGCTCAAACTGGGAACTGCAAAAAACAACAGCAGGAGCTAATCTAATGTCCAGACTAAATGTGAATTGGACATGTTATCTTCTGGGATAAAGTAGTATTTTCTGCTAATGCTTCAAGGAATGTGGTTGCAATTCTTTGTCAAGTGCACGGATAGGCAATCGGTGGGCCACATGTCAGTCTGTCAGCCTGTCAGTCCCTTTTTCCATCCTTCAGGGTCCCCCAAGATTGCATCAGCAAAATATGTAGAAGATTGCCAGTTTATGGTAACTGCCAATGTCAAGTACTTCGGCGGGATGGTGGTGGTACAGTGTTAAGTCCAAATAATGTAAACAAAAAAAGGCCATAACCAGTGGTGGGATTCAGCCAGTTCGCACCAGTTCGGCAGAACCGGTAGCTAATTTTTTGTTGCCCAGACCCAGAATGGACTTCCGGAAGCGGCATCCACACAGAGAACTGGTTGTTCACATATTTGAATCCCACCACTGGCCATAACTTCCAGCCTCATTTCCTCTGTGACATCATGGTGATACTGCCACACTTCTTCAAGCCCTTGAAGATTGAAGAAATTCATTTAAGGTGCATAGATACCAACTGCAAAGAAGATTGCTTTCTCCATCTGTTATGTGATAAGGTGTCATGCTAACATTATTAATGAGGGCCTTGCAAGAAGATTGCACAATAAACTATAATTAAGTCAAGAGATCAGTTTGACAGCATGGGAAGACCATAATTGATAATGGCATTGCTGCAACAGCTATGAAAGATAATCAGAAACTCTTTGAGACCAACAAATAAATAAATGCAAATAAGTTCAGCGCAATGTTGATCCAGTTTCAATAACATGATATATAATTTATTTGTTTAAAAAAAATTATTGGCCACCCATTTTACCACAGGGTAACCTTTGACATTTCCCAAGTAACAATTGCTTAAAAATCATATGTGTTTCCCTGAAATTAATGGAAATCTCTAGTCTATAAAAAAAGGCATTGAAAATTAGGCTGATATACAGATGAAGAAACGTCACAACTATTTAACTGCACTCCAATGTATTCCACCATTTCTAGAAAAGTTTTCCAGCAACTTTCAGAATTTGCTTTCTATTTTCAGCTTCAGAGGAACATTTTGCTAAGAGATGCTTAAGAGTGCCCAAGAAATGCCTTTATTACTGCTGTGTAATTTGACAATTTGATTACTTTTGAATTCCATTGCAGGAGGCAGGATATCACACATGACAACTTTCACAGCAAGTAACAGTTTCTTGCATTATCCAGCTTACCTCAGGGTTGATAAACTTTTTGACAGACCAGAGGCCTTTTTATTGTTTCGTTTCAGTGTTGACTTGGCAAATACAATGTAGTGTATTAATCTTTTGCCAGAATTGCTTTGCTTGCAGTTCTATTGGAAGAAGCAGAGCAAATCAAATGGAAGTCCCCAAATTCCCAAAGATTATATGTTTTGCTTCTGCCTGAATACTTTTTTTTTGTTTTTCATGTCTTATTGTTATGAATGCTATATTTCAGGATGGCCTGTTGAGGTTCCCCAACTGGATGATACTTGTGATCACAAGAATTCCTATTTTTTTTCAGCTATTCTCAGTATTTGTAATAGAAGCAGAAGTTAGAGCAATATTTGAGGAGATTGAAGGCAAAGAAGGAGAAAGACACAAAGAAAGACAGGCTTAGCAGCCTGCAGATTAGAAACTTGGGTAACATCTATGGTCACATGAAAATGGCAAGAGCCATAGTAGACTTGACATGGATAACGAGATATTATTTCCCAGCTAAAGAGAAGACAGGGCAGAAATAATATACAGGGAGTCCTCGACTTACAATCACAATTGAGCCCAAAATTTATGTTGCTAAGTAAAACATTTGTTAAGTGAGTTTTACCCCATTTTACGACCTTTCTTGCCACAGTTGTTAAGTGAATCATTGTAGGTGTTAAGTTAGTAACATTGTTGTTAAATGAATCTGGCTTTCTCATTGATTTTGCTTGTCAGAAGGTCACAAAAGCTGATCCCGGGACACTGCATCTGTCATAAATATGAACCACCTGCCTAGCATCCAAGGGGATGCTGCAACGGTCATAAGTGTAAAAAAAGGTCATAAGTCACTTTTTTCAGTGCTGTTGTAACTTGGAAAGTCACTAAATGAACTGTTGTAAGTCGAGGACTACCTGTATAAACAACAAAAAAAGATGATTAAATGTGATACTTGTCAAACTTTTCAAGCTGTACGTATGGCTGAGAATGCATACCTAAGGGACTAGAAATTGGTACATAAAAACCAAGAGACCATGTGTTCTAGTCCTGCTTTAGACATGAAAGTGGGCTCGGTGACTTTGGGCCAGTCACTTTCTGTCAGCCAACCCACCTCACAGGATTATTGATGTGGGAAAAATAGGGGGAGGACGGACTATTAAATATGTTTACCAGCTTAAGTTATTTATAAAAATAACAAAAGTAGGATAAAAGTAAATAAAATTAATAAAAATAACAGCCCTATATCCTAAAAGGTTCCTGCAACTTTGTATTATTTATAAGTGGGTGCTAATTAACTTCATTATCATTGTCAAATCCTTTAGCGCTAGCATACTTTTTTTAAAAAAAAAAAATCCCCTCATCTTCTTCCACAGGCTGATGTTTATTTTCAGTAGTGCACAGAAAACAAGCTTCTTTGTGCATGGAAAGAACCCATGAGAAATACAATGTCTTTTCCTTATATAAGCAGCCCTGTTGCCTCACTGTTTGGGTCTCACTCTGCTGTACAATGTATGTACAGGGTTATCTCATTACATCACATTAAAGCAAGAAAGAGTGGAAGTTTCAATTGGGAATAATATTTGTATACTTGTTTTTTTAAATATTTATTTTTAATATCGATTTTTATATCTGTTGTTTTTATATCTTGTTTCACTTGATTGTTGTATGCTGCCCTTAGTGAGACTTTTAGTGGCGATACAAATTCGATGAATAAATAAGCACATTGTACGGGGAATACTTTTTGCAGCTATCTTGTGGTTGTCCAGAATTTTGCACCGTTTTGTCTGGGGGGAGACAATTTGTCCAGATTGTCAAAAATATAGTTAGGTTGGTAAAGCACCAGTTCCTGAACCGTATTACTTCAGTTGTGACGGTTGATGTAGTAGAAGGAGCTCTCATTAAAATATTATATAAAATATATAATATTTTAGCTTTTTAATAAATTTAGATGTTTCTGAGACAGATTATTAACTAGCTTTTTCTCCATTACAGCAGGTTTTTCATAATTATGATCTTTCTTGGGATGGAGGTCCTGTGCAAAATTTACCAGAGCACAGCACTGAGTCCCCAAAGCACAGAGATAATGTTTTCTGGGAGAAAGTTTCAGTTTCTTTCAGTTTCCATTTTCAGCCATTTTTGCTCTTTTTTTCATGAAAAGAAATAGCTCCGTAACTTTAAAACTCATAATTCCTCTTCTACTACACATTCAGCTAAATTCTGAGCCAACTTTTTCACAGCTGTCATAACAAAACATACTTTTGAATGTTCTAATGAATTCAGACTCATCAGTGTAGTACTTGAAGTACTTTACTTTGCCTGGAAGTTTTAAAGTATAAGTCAGTGTTAAACAGATCACCTCTTGTATTTTAAGCATGTGATTTCATGTATTCCTTAGAGGAAAATAAAATAGAGAACATAGAAAACAAATTATTCATAAAATTATGAGAATTTTACTCATTAAGTTTAGTCATTAACCTTAGTTTATTATTTCTTTTTCACATTTGTCATTCTCATTGCAAACAAACTGAGCCCCTTTTAAAATCTTTGTTTGTTAGAATCTTTTAAAAGATAGATAGATAGATAGATAGATAGATAGATAGATAGATAGATAGATAGATAGATAGATAGATAGATAGATAGATAGATAGATAGATAGATAGATAGATAGATAGATAGATAGATAAAAATAATAGTATCAAATTTTATTAATTTGGGCTGTTTTTGTACTTTCGCTCTTCTGGAGACTTTTGATTTAGCCCTTTATTGAATGTTATGTTATTTTGATTTGTCTCATAGTCAGTCAGATGTTCAGACCGGAGTTGGCATTGTTCTGGACCAACCAGTAGCTAAGAACTGTATGTTAGGATGTTTAGCATTTATAGGGTTAAACGCTGTTTCCTTAAGAAATGGCTTATGGGTAATGTAGTTTCAGCAGTCAGTTTATCTAGTCAGTGGGAGGAGTTCAAAGGTTTATGACTGTACTTCCTGGCTCTGTGCCATTGTTTGATTCTCTTCACATTGGGATCCAGCCTCATGGCTCGGACACAGCATTTATTCAACATGTGATTTATATACAGGACAGGAGGACATCATTGTCTTTCAACTTAATGATATGGATCCAGATTAATATTGCATTCCAGACGTGTTTCATCTTAATCGTGAGTTGTTGAATATGTGAATAAAGTATTCTTCTTTAATCTGTTCATTCGAGTAAATTGCTACCTGTCTACACGGAAGTAAGAGAGCGCACGGCCGTGGAAACAGGATAGTTGTTCAGTTGTTTTGAAATTGCATCCAAGACACCTATTACTATTGATACTACTTTTGTTTTCTTTTGTCACAGTAATTTCATTACTATTTGCAGGTCTTTGTATTTTGTTATCTTCTCCAGTTCTTTCTCTGCTGTCTTCAGGTACTGCCATGTCCACTATCCAGACTTCCCCCCCCCCCTTTCTTATTGACAACTGTTAAGTCTGGGGTGTTATTTGACAGGTGCCTATTGAATTCTAAAGTCCCAGAGCAAATTGGTTTCTTCCTTTTTTTATTACTCTGTCTGTTTTGTGGTCCTACCAGTTATTGCCTGCAGGCAAATGATACTTCTTGCAGATCTTCCAATGCACGATTGTTGCTACTTTGTCATGCCATTGTTTGTAATCAGTCTGTGTGGTCTTCTTGCAGCAGCTAACCAGATGATCCACTGTTTCTTCAGCTTCTTTGCAGAGGCAGCATTTGCTGTCTGTTACTGTCTTTTTAATTCTGGCTTTGTTTGCATTTTTTTGGGTGGTTTCCTTTTTGCTCAGATGGAAAGAGCTTATTTTCAACTAGATGCTGTTGGACTGCATCAGCCACAATAGTTAATAATTTGAAAATTGTTGGTAAGTAGGTAATTGGCCTATAATTACCTAGTGCTGCCCCTTTTGCTGGATCTTTCATTTTCAGGTTTTGCCATATATTAGGCATCTCCTTGCACTATGTTGTTAAACTGCTTGGCAAGGAGTGGATATAGACCAGTGATGGTGAACCTTTTAGAGACCGAGTGCCCAAACTGCAACCCCAAACCCACTTATGCATCGTCGAGTGCCAGGTGGGTGTGGCCCATTGGCTGGGTGTGGCCAATTGGGTGGGCGTGGCCCATTGGGTGGGCATGGCTGTGGTAGTAACGGCAGACTGGGTGGGACTAAAAAGTTCAATCAATCAATTCCAACTTTGCAAGATCTTTTTTTTTCCCGTGAGAAGTTGAAATTGACTGATGAACCTTTTTTTTTTTTGCACACGGCGGCGGAGGCCTAAAGTGAAAAGGTTTTATAAAACCCAGCTGAAGGCCTAGGACTGGGGTGACGGCGCGCGTGCCCAGAGAGAGGGCTCTGAATGCCGCCTCTGGCACCCGTGCCATAGGTTCGTCACCACTGATATAGACCATTCAGATGTTTCAAACCAAAAACTATACAGCTCATCTTCACCTGGTAATGACCTATTATTTTCACCTCCTTTAACCAAGCTGCGTTCTTGTTGTATTTCTTTGGGTTAGCCCATATCTGTGCCCAGAACCACACTGTTTCTTCCTCGTCAGGAGTTGACTGATTCGTTGCAGTCTCTTCATAGATGGATTGTTAGAAATGCTTCTGACTGGATTGAAATTGGAGATTCTGCCTATAATTTGCTGTTCAAGCTTCTTATGTGCTAATTGTCTTGCATGTAGCTGTTATTTATTGTTTTATTATTTCCAGTGCTTCCTTGCTCTTCCTTGTTTCTAGGTGATTTCTTGAGAAGACATTCTTTGATTTTCTTGTTCTTATGCTTTTTTCTTTCATTTGTTCTAGCTTGCTTGCATCTGATCTTAGCTTGTTGATCTTATTTTCCAACCTGATCTTCCATTTTGATGTACTGTCTGGCTTTTTCTCTTCTTCTTCTTTGTTGATTCTGCTTCCCATGTAGTCAGTTATAACTGCAGCTGTGCTGTACTTTAGTTGGCTTGTTTCTTGTAATGAGCTGGTGCTTTTATCTGATATTACAATATTGGCATCTTTTAATGCTTGTGCTAGCTGGAACAAGCTTCGATGCAGGCAACCTTATTCTGTTATTTTATATTGGTCTAGGTCAGGGGTGTCAAACTGCCGGCCCGCGGGCCAGATGTGTCATGCCAAAACCGTGCCCACCTCATTGCCGGCAATGGAAAAAAGTCATGATACGTTGCGACACGTCACGTGACATTGCGAGTTTGACACCCCTGGTCTAGATGCTCAAATATTCTTTATTTCATTCTACTACTTCTTTAATTATTAGAGGGCTTTGTTCTTCCTAAAGAGTCAGAGAAGAGGATGTTTGGTTTCCTAATGTAAACAATTCAATAGCTATGCTGACTTCCTCTACTGCTGAGTTCTCCTGGTTTGCCTCTGCAGTCTGAGCTACTTCTGGCAAGGCTTTTATTTTTTTGCCCTGAGTAGACCTTTGCAATGCTGCTTCTGCAAATACTTTATTTTTTTATTTTTATTATAAATTGATGTTGATCTGCTAACCTCTGTTCTCTTATTTTTTATTTTGGATATTGTTCTTTCCAGAATTGGTGCATTCATTTCAAACATCCTCTTCTTGTTGGACTTAATTTGTAATAACAGATAATTATTTCTTTGTTTTCTATCTCAGAATATTTGCGATGGGTAAACACTTTTTTCCCCTCAGTAGTTTTGTAGTTCCTGGCCCTGTTTGCTCAGCCTTGTAGCACATTTTTCACCAGGAACTTCAATACCTAGCATAATTCTTGTTTACTCAGATGACAATCAAGCTGATATGGGTTTCTGCAATTTATGTCTCATCATATTTTTATGAGAGAGACACTCTTTGTCTGACTCCTCCTCCCGTTCAGAACCTCTGGCATAACTCTCACCTTCTTAATAATAATAAAGTTGGAAGGGACCTTGGAGGTCATCTAGTCCAACCCCCTGCTCAGGCAGGAAACCCTATACCATTTCAGACAAATGGCTCTCCAGTCTCTTCTTAAAAACTTCCAGTATTGGAGCATTCACTGCTTCTGGAGGCAGGTTGTTCCACTGGTTAATTGTTCTAACTGTCAGGAAGTTTCTCCTCAGTTCTAGGTTGCTTCTCTCCTTGATCAGTTTCCATCCATTACTTCTTGTCCTGCCCTCAGGCGCCTTGGAGAATAGCTTGACTCCCTCTTCTTTGTGGCAACCCCTGAGATATTGGAATACTGCTATCATGTCACCCCTAGTCCTTCTTTTCATTAAACTAGACATACCCAATTCCAGCAACCGTTCCTTGTATGTTTTAGCCTCCAGGCCTCTAATCATCTTTGTTGCTCTTCTCTGTACTCTTTCTAGTGTCTCAACATCTTTTTTACATCGTGGTGACCAAAACTGGATGCAGTATTCCGAGTGTGGCCTTACCAAGGCATTGTAAAGTGGTATTAATACTTCATGTGATCTTGATTCTATCCTTCTGTTAATGCAGCCTAACACTGTGTTGGCTTTTTTGGCAGCTGCAGCACACTGCTGGCTCATATCTAAGTGATTGTTCACTAGGACTCCGAGATCCCTCTCACAGTTGCTACTATTGAGCAAGGTACCACGTATGCTATACCTGTACATTTGGTTTTTCTTGCCTAAATGTAGAACTTTACTTTTTTCACCGTTGAATTTCATTTTGTTAGATAGCGCCCAGTGTTCCAGTTTGTTCAGATCCTCCTGTATCTTAAGCCTATCTTCAGAGCACACAAGCCCCATAACCATGTTAAGGTAGTGCCTCACTAGGGAATGTTATATTTATTATTAATGTATTTATTTATGTTGTCTTTTAACTATCATTTATGCCTTCTAACATTGATAATTGACACACTAGTGTTATATGATTTTTACTCTTTTAAATGTAAACAATCATCTTTGCACATTGAATTACTGTCCTACAGTACATAGGCAATTTAAGGCTTAAGACACAGCTTTCTAGAAATAACCAGATTAATATCAGTGTGATTTCTTTAAAGTGTAGGACATCAAGAATAGCAGCTTTAACTGCCTTAGGGACTTGTAATGTCACACATTTTACATGAATCTTATTGTTCTAATACCTAAGGGTGAGTCAAATTATATATTCAATTGAATATGCACTGTGTAATCAATTCTCTATTTTATATTCTAAAGCCAGTGAACCATTGAATCAGATAAGTAACACAGCCTGTGGACAGAGGAAATTCTCTGCCTGTATTGGGGGAGGGAGGAGGAGACGAAAAGTGGACTTTGGTGAGAATCAATTTTGGAAAATCAGCATCTGAAAAGAAGTTGAAACACTTTATCTGAGTGTTGAAACACCTGATCTGAGTTACTGTACTGTGGATTATAGATGAACAATCTGCTGCTCTACAGCTGTGCTTGCTCCCTGAAACCCATCTTTGTGGCCCTTGGTGTCCTGTAGCATCCTTGGTGGTCTCTAAGCTTGGTTGTTTGCTTGCAGATGCTTCATGACCCAACTAGGTAATATCACAGTTCAATCCTGAACTACTGTACATATATTCTCCTAGGTATCCTGTCTAACAGCTTCCCATAGCTATTGAAAACTGATAATATTTTGAAGTGGGAATCTCACAAAAACTATAATGAAAGCTTTGAAGTAGATATAATAGTAAAGAAAGAATAAATACATATCTGTATCATGGTCCTCTCCACTTTGCATTAGGGCTTCATTCACAACACCCACAAACCCTTATCTTGCCTACTAAATGGTTCTCAGCAGGGCTTTTTTTCTCATAGAACGCCCAGAACGGAGTTCCGGCACCTTTTTTGGATGGAACCTTGTAGGATAGGCAAGGCGGGTTGTATGATGTGTGTGAGTTCCGGCACCTTTTTATTTTACAAAAAAAGCACTGGTTCTCAGTAAAACACAAAGGGTCCACCGTATTTTCTGTAATTAATGTAGAACCAGTTTAGTGTAGTGGTTAAAGTAATGACTTAGAAAACCAGGTGATGGTAATTTCTAGTCCTGCCTTAGGGACAAAAACCAACTAGGTGACTTTGGGCTAATCACTCTCTTGCAGTCCAATTCACCTCATAGGGTTATTGTGGAGGAAATAGGAGGAGGAAGGAGTATTATATATAATGACTACCTTGAATTACTTGTAAAATAAAGGCAGGATAAACATCTAATAAATATGTTCCTTGACTCTGGATATTTCATAATCAGAGTTCCACAAATATTTGGGCTTGATAAGCAAAGACAGTTTCTTCCAACATTGAGACACATGATTGGAGATGATCTGTTAATTGCCATCCAAAAGGAGTTAATATTTTTCAAATGTTCTCCCTATCAAAGTCCAGTCCCTAGCTTACCTGTGAAATACTACATCTATGAATCAGCATGTTACTCCACCTTTCCCTCTTCATCTTTCATTGATCAAACAGAATATGTTGTGATTTGGCAAAGTTCCCCTCCCCCAGGGTATTAAAAATAGTGTTTAACAAAAAAACCCATCAAACTGTATTTGTCTTTTTTAGGACAAAACATTTTATGATGTGACACCCTCTAAAGCATTTCCAAGTGCTACCAACTGCAGAAAGGCAAAAGAAGCCAGAAAAAAATAGCTTTTGGGGGGTTGCTTTTTAAAATTAAAATCCATCCATGGGCAGAAGGCACCACTTGTGACATGCTAAAATGAACGCATCCATGCAAAATGGTTCATAGCATAAAAAAGTTCTTTTCACTCCTGTGAAGCTGAGATTGGGTGAGACCCACTTTCTCAGCACTAGCACATTTGACTGTTTACTGGGACAGAAAGCATTATTTCCATCGCCCCTGCTTCTATCCTGACATCAGGAAAGTGGCTTTTCTATGAGCACCTTGTATTCCAGACTCTAGATGTACAAATTGTGATCAGAAATTTGTAGAGATCCATCGACAGTCTGAAGCTGTATGGTGTGTCTAAATTTACCTAGGTATTTGAATTATCTTGCTTCAGTTCTAGATTCAAGGCTTATCCAATTGTGATGACAAAATTTCCTGTGTTATTACTCGTGTCAACAGAAATTGCTTTGGAGTTAAGAGATATTCCCAGCAGAATGTACCCTGTAGTCCATGAAACGTATCTCGAAACATAAAGGAGAGTTTAAAAAAAGAAAAGAAAAGAAAAGAAAAAAATCGAAACAGCCATTTCAAAGCACTTTTAAAAATGAACTAATTAGCAGTCCACCTCTTCATGGAATAACTCGAACAACATTCTTTGTAGAACAAAATTCAATTTTGCATCTGGGATTAGTTCTTTAAAGATAAGCCTACTTTATTCTTATGACAATTATAATTAGCTTTTAATAAGAATTTTTGAGACTCCAAGAAACTAAGGACTGCTTAGTTTTGGCTAAAAATTGAGTTTCAATGTGAGATTGTATTATTGAAACACCTCTTAAATATAGATTTAGATATATCTATAGATTTATTTCCCCCTACCATTTAATATATAAGTGAACAGGTAGTCCTCGACTTATAAGGACTGGAGCCTGCCCAGTAAGGTTGTAAGTTGTGATGGTCGTAAACCAGGTCACCACATGAACAGCCTGATTTGATGATTTTTTGTCAGTTGTAAAGCAATCTCTGGGGTCATTAAGCCACTGCTTAAACTGTCATGGCCATTAAGCAACTGCTGCAATCATTAGGTGAACCCATTGTTCACTATGGGGCATTTTTGCCAAAAACCAGAAGTAAATGATTTTCAGCAAAAACATCATACGTTGCGGTCACGTAACTGCGGGTTGCTGCAAATGGCCATAAATGCAGGCCAGTTGCCAAATACCTGAAATATGGTCACGTGATCATGGGAGGAGCAGCCCAGCTGTGAGAACTTCGGAACAGGAAAATAAGTGCATTGGGGGAGGTCCCTCCTAACTTCAAACAGTCTTTAAGCGACTGGTCATGATTCAAGGACTACCTGTCAAATTTTTGACATTCCATTTGAAGTCTGACTAATATTAAAACGCATGGCTAACAGTTCTGACCTCTTTTAGATTTAACAATAAGTATTTGATTTTCATTCTGCATCTTAATTTTTTAAGTGGTTTCTGTTAGAAAAACATTCTTCTTTTAAAAACATTTATATTACAAAAAAATTCCTGCTTCTTAGGTTTATTTTAAAAATGTTTGGACACATTAAAATTTAAAACCTTAAGAAAGTGCAAAATACTAAGCTAAAGCATAAGCTAAATGCTAACTAAAAGACTGGAAATAAGATTTAACCTGTTTGTACAGTTATCTCTTTAGAACAATGTTTCCCAGCCTTGGCCACTTTCAAATGTGGGGACTTTTAACTATCAGAATTCTGAATTCCACGCATCTGAAAGGGGGCCAAGGTTGATAAATACTGCTGTAAATATATTGAAGATGGGAAATTATAGTACAAAACTAAAGAGCACCAGGTTGGGAGGGTTGATGTTGCCCAACTATTTCTAACTCTGAAGCTCTTAGAAAAGGGGAAACATAAAAAGCAATGCATTCATGTGCTGCTTTCCCCAGGGATTCTAGTTCTCAGTTTCAAAAAGAAGGCATCTGCCTGTGCTTCTTTAAATAGTGGACAATGATTGCAGAGATTTTGTGCTCTCCCCTCTCCTCACAAAACCTTGCTTCTTAATTTCCGTCATTGCTCTTTCACATGACATTACTTAACTGGATTAGTTTTCAGGCTGTCACGCTTCATAACTTAAAACTTGCTGAACTGATTTGTAATGTAATATTGTCTTTTTCCTCCTACAGGTTCACAAATAATAGAGAAAAATGAAGCTTCTGTTTTTAATGATCTCCATCTGCCTATTTTCGGAAAGCATGACTTGTTTATTAAGCAACACCAGTTACGGCCACCAAAGAACATTTGAGGATATTGAAAGAGAAATAGCCAATTATTCGGATGTTGCTGAAAAGATTATCAAACTTGCGGTTTATGGCAAGGCCCAGAACAGATCTTATGAAAGGCTTGCACTGTTTGTGGACACTTTTGGACCACGATTGAGTGGTTCTAAAAATCTAGAATTGGCTATCCAGTACATGGAGAAAGCTTTGAGGAAAGATGGCTTAGAAAATGTCCATCTGGAGCCAGTAAAAATACCCCACTGGGAAAGGGGTGAAGAGGGTGCAATGATGATTGAACCATACAATCATACCATTGCCATGTTGGGCCTTGGTGGGAGTGTTGCAACTCCTTCGGAAGGTAATGACTGCCTGATTTTTAACTTTTGCTATTGCTACCCTTACTATTACTTTTTATTTGGAATCTGAATATGTTTTTCTAAATGTGGCCTATAGTTTTTTTATTATTATTTAATAGTTCTCAACCTCAGTAGCTTTATGCTTGCTATGGAATTGTAAGAGCTGAAGCCCACATGTTCTGTATGGTTTAAGGCAGGGGTACCCAAGCCTCAGGCTGCAGCCCAGTACCAGGCCTTGGCCCATTTGGAACTGGTCCGCCTAAGTGGCAGGCAAGCATACACGCATGCACATTTGTGCAAGCAGCGGCTGTGCGCGCCCACTGCTTGCGCAAATGGAGCTGCGCACACTTGCCCGCTGCTCGCACGGAACCATCCCCTCTCCCCCCTCTTGCTGGTCCACAAAACTGGAAAGGCTTGGGAATGCTGATTTAAGGGACCCAGTTTGCCCCTTAAAACCTTAAAAATGCAAAAAACAGAAAAACAGGCCACCTTTTTGGACCAGTTCTAAAGGATCATAAAAAAAGATGTCAAGAAGATGGATCTGGTCTCTGGCCTGCACCTTGTGTATCCACGCAATATGAAAAACCCAAGATAGTTGCTTCCTATGGCAAAAATCAAGATTTGCCCTTCCCATGTACATCTGGCTATCTGAGCTAGCTGTTGAAACTTTCTTCCATGCTGAAGTTGAGACTGCATTTTCCACTGCTGAAGCAAATGGATAGTGGCATTATTCAGTTATCCCCCAGCCCACCTCCATTTCCCCACTCTGCATAATAGGAGGGCTGGTTCTGCTAAGTGATATTCTATTAAATTTTCCCAGTTCCCCCTCCCCAGTAAGAAGTTATAGAAAAGACTTTACTCATATTTTTATAATGTACAAGTTGAGGATAGAGGAATGCTTAGCTTAAGCCCTCTAAGAGACAGCTAAATCAATAGCTTAAAGTCTGAGGAAGGTTGATACTTCCTGCATTTTTATTACAAACCTTTTTAAAGTCTATATGCATTTCTTCTGATCACACTGATCACACACACTCTTCATTATTCGTTAGTGATAGCTAACTTCTCTTTTCTCCTTAGGACCCTATTCTCCAAACATCTCAATAAAATCCAGAATTGATCCAGTAATGACCCTGAGGTTTATGTTGAACCCTGATCTTGAGGCTCCCCAGAACCACCCCTGAGTTTGTCTCAACCAGCTTAACCAGAGCAGCAACTGTAGACAGTCCAACAGCAACAATTCCAAAGTTTTGCTATGATCCATCAGTAGATGCTTGGAGATGCTTTCAGTCCTACATCCTTTAAAATCGTATGAATCATTGACTGAGTCACAGCTGTTATTTAATTTCTTTCTCTATTGTTGCATGTTTATTTAGAACACATGTTTTCTTCATTATAAACTAGGCATATAGCTGGAAAACCAAATTTGGAATAATTTTTAGAGTAGCTCTGTTGCCCTTCAAAAATATTGGAAATGTGACTCACAGGAAGCTGTTTCATGTAGCTCAATATTGTTTGCCGTGACCTGTAGTAGCTTTTCAGAGTTTTGGACAGGAATCCTTGCCATCTGGGGTTGCTAGGGGCAGTCAGCTGCAAAGCAAGGCTCTATTATTTTTGTTACTTCTGTTATGTTAACTGGGAATTCTGTAAACTGCAATCCCCACAGCTCTAGAAGACGCCAGTTGAGGACGTTTATTGCATAAGCTGTGAAAGAGAGCCAGGATATTGAGACCTTATTTGTAGGAAGCATCTTTCATTATTACAAGGACCTGTCAAGACTTGCTACTATTCTTTCTTCCTTGATGAGCAATCATGAACCCATGTTATTATGTTTTATCACTTGGTGTGGATATAAATGGAGTGCTGGGATGAATTACCTGATGTCAATACTACTCATTAGTTTTGAAAGCTGATATGTCACATAGATTGCAGTGCCAGCCTGCAGAGACCTTGATTTTTCTAGTGGAAAATGAAAATTTCCAGATCTTTGGCTTCCTCTCCACTGGCCTAATTCCAGCTTTGCATGCTCCTGTCACGAAGATGTTTTTGAGGCATGCAGCTAAAACTCTTACTTATTAAGAGTGGCTGAATCCTATCAGTTTACTTCACTTACATGCCAATAATAGCAGCGGTAGATTTTGACCTGAGTACTCAAATATAGCACATCTGGCACTCACAAAAAGAGTAGATTGAGAGCCAGAAAAGTGAGCCCATTCGAATTTTCACACCTTTCTTACCTGCTTCTGGATGCAAAAGTCAAGACCTCATTTCCTTCAGCTTGATTAATTTTTGTTCTCCTGATTCAGGGGCAAGCAGTTCATGGGCTATATGAAGCCTCTTGCAGACATTTTGCAAGTCCTAGAGCAGTCCTAATTTTTTTCCAAGCATATGGACAAAATACAATTCATCCCAGATACTTTTTGGTTTATATATTTTTAGACATTTACTTCTATTGCATCTTTTCACCAACTATTTCTTTATTAAGAATAATGGTTCTTAAAGCCAAACTGTGCATGATGGAAGAGAGATGAAAATGGATTAGGTGACAGATAATTTGATATGGGGTCCTTGCAGTGGTGGGATTCAGATATGTGAACAACCGATTCTCTGTGTGGATGCCGCTTCCGGAAGTCCGTTCTGGGCCTGAGCTTGGTTATTTTCTTGCAGACATTTCATTGCCCAAACTAGGTAACATCATCAGTGCTAGTGCAAATTGTTTTTGAATTGTTTATCCCAATACGCTGCTTGCAGACCTGCAATCCCACTCTAGCAAAATAACTAGAAGCCTTTAGAAGTGGTTGCAGAGAAGATGAAAAATAATTCTTCTCCTTATTTCACTGTCCTCTTCAGGTAGTCACTCGCTTACATACTGTATGTGTGTAAAAAGTGCTCATGTTCATGAAGTTATTTTTACATTTGAACAGTAGAAAGATTTGTTCAAATAATTAAGAATGCTCATACAGTATAAGTATTGTTTCACCTTAGTGTTCACCTTTTTGCATACCTGTAGTGTTGCGCACTACTGTGGTATACCACACATGCACATGGGAGGATAGGGATTATCTGGCCTCAGTCAGAAATCTGAACAACTGCTCTGTTGCTGCTCCAGCTTGAGAATAAGGAGATGTATTTTGTTATAGACAGTGGTTGTGTAGCATTTGATCGATCGATTGATTAATTATGTACCATCAAGTCATTTTTTATGCCTACTGACTGCATAGATAGGACTTCTCCATTACAATCCATCTCTAATCTATTCTTTCAAGTCTCCCAACAGTGCATCATTCATTTCCACTGTAACAGAGTCCACCCATCTTTCTGCTGGTTGTCCTCTTCTTCTCTTTCCTTCCACCTTTCCCAACATTAGAACCTTTTCCAGAGAGCTGGGTCTTTGCACATTGTCCCAAGTAGGTTAATTTGTGCCTTCGGTGAGTTGATTTGTTCAGTGATCCAATCAGTTTGTTTTCTTAGCTGTCCATGCAATTTTCAAGAGTTTTCTCCTACATCAAAGTTCAAAGGCATCATCAAAATATAATATATAAAGTTCAAAGGTAACAATACTCTTCCTATCCTGCTTCTTTAAAGTCCAACTTGTGCTTCCATAGAGTGTCATAAGGAATATTATGTACTGCATAGCTAATTTGGAAAAAAACACTTTTTGGCATCTAAAATGGATTAGAAGCCTCCAAGTCAGAATAGGAGCCGCTTTGGTGTGGTGGTTAAGGTATCAGACTAGAAAATGAGAGACTGCAGGGGAACTTTGAGCCAGCCACTCTCTTTCAGCCTTAACAAGGAGTCAATGGCAAACCACTGATTTGTTGACTCCTGGCAACTGCCTGGACAAGTCCTTGCAGTTTTCTTAGCAAACTTTTGGAAGTGGTTTGCCATTGCCTCCTTCTCATATTCTGACTTGGAGGCTTTGAATCCCTTTTAAACTAACTAAAGACATTTCCACAGTTATTTGGCTGTTTCACCCAAAAATGTTGCTAACATCTCCTTGCAGGAGATGCCTGATGGGATAAGAAGATCTCATCCCTATGCCATCTGTCCCCTTTGTTTTAGTTCTTATGTAACTGTTTTTAATTTTGATTGTTTTCGTTTTATTTTACTTTTATTGTTTGTAAGCTGCCCAGAGTTGCTATATTGGTAAGATGGGCGGCATATAAATTTAATAAATAAATAAAACAAAACTGGGCCTGTATTTCTAACAGCTGATTTTTCATTTCCAGGTATTACGGCAGAAGTGTTGGTAGTAGGTTCTTTTGATGACCTACACAAGAAAGCTCATGAAGCCCATGGAAAGATTATTGTTTACAACCAGCGTTATACCAATTATGGTAAAACAGTGCTCTACCGACTTCATGGAGCAGTGGAAGCTGCTAAATTGGGCGCAAAAGCTTCTCTTATCAGGAGCATTGCTCCATTTTCTATCAATAGGTAGGAGCCTATTGTTTAAAGAGAATCATGCTTCATCTCTTTTTTCAGGGGTGTTCCTATAGAACAGGAAACACTTTTGTTGAAACCATTTTCTATTTGTTTTTCATGTCTAAGTGGTAGTTGAAGTAGACAACCTGACATCTCAAGCTGCTTTCTAACTGGAGAGTCACAATTATTCGAGCCATTCATGCTTTTGTTAGCCGGAATAATAGCCTTGCCTTTTTTTAAAAAAAATAATGTTGCATTTCATACAATCATGAAGGGCTTCTACATGTTGACTGTAAATTATCATTACTAAAAAGGAAAACAGTACATTTCAAATGTAAACAGAAAGGAACAGTCACCCTACCTACCCTTTTCATGTTCAGTTACATATTGTCCCAAGACATTTTGTGACTTCGGATGAAGTAGAAGAGGTGCCCATCTTACCATTAAATGAAAGTAAGTTATTTTGGCACATAAGAAAGAAAAATCCCTCAAACATTGCCTTGGCAGTGAAAATACAATGAACCCAACTGAAAAGTCCAGTCTATCTCACTCTGACTCTTAACATTTTCCCAACCTGGTACTTTAAATATGTGGCTCTACAACTTTCAGAATGCTCATCTACATTGGTGCCTCCAGATAGAATTTCATTTAAAATATATGTGAAAAAGGAGGTTAAGGAAGATTAGTTTACTATGTGGCTTACAAAATATATATTAGGCCAATCCTAGAATATTGTTCAACTATTTGTAAGGGTTCCGTTTCCTCTGTATTGCTGATACTTTTGACATACAGGTACAGGTAGTCTTGACAACTGAGCCCCAAATTAAATGAGAAACTTGTTAAGTGAGTTTTTCACCATTTTATGGCTTTTCTTGGCACATTTGTTAAGTGAATCATTGCAGTTGTTAAATTAGTAACATGGTTGTTAAATAAATCTGGCTTCCCCATTGACTTTGCTTGTCATAAGGTTGCAAAAGGTGATCACATGACCCCAGGACACTACAACTATCATAAATATGAACCAATTGTCAAGCATCCAAATGTAAATTACATGATTGTGGGGATTCTGCCAGAGTTGTGTGAAAAATGGTCATAAGTCACTTTTTTCAGTGCTGTTGTAACTTTGAATGGTCACTAAATGAACTGTTGTAAGTCAAGGACTACCTGTACAATATTTTCAAGCCCAATTTGAAGGCATTTGGTTATGCTGTATGAAAAAAGCTGCTTCAGCTGTAGTCAAGTGATTCCATAAAGAACTGCAATAAGAACAATAGCTACATCTTACTTCCAAAAAAGAAAGAAAAAATGTTAAAAGGCAAACGCTGTTGTCCAGTGGTGACTAAGTCATGAACTCAGTGCAACTAGATTTTTTAAAATCATTATTGAAAAAAAGTCAGTTTATCCAAATATTTATTATAGAAAATATTGATAAAGAAGACAAACACAAATTAATTAAAGTACTGATATATAATCTAACACCTAAAAAAAGTTTATGAAGGACAAATATAATAACACACCAGGAAATGAGAACACTTAAAACAGTGTTTTGGCAATTTTAAGATGTGTGATTTTCAACTCTCAGAATTCCCCAGCCAGTATGCTGGTTTAAAGTATCTTGGCTTCATTTTTAGACTAGCTGTTCTACAGTACCTTAGATTGCTTTTACTGAACAGCTTTAGTCCTAAACATCCATGCAAAGATTGCCTAAATTGCATGCTTAATATTTAGTCTTGAGTTATTATTTTTTTAAATTGACTTCTGCATCCAGTAGGTAATGTACTGATTCTGAAATTCATTTCTCTGGCTTTTGCTGTCACACAATACTCCCTAAAAGTGCCTGCTATGATGCAGATTTTTAAATATTCCTTTCAACAGCATTTTTCCCAAATCGCATTATTGCATAGACAAATGTAATCTTTAAGACCAGGTAAAAAAGAGGTCTAATTCATACATATATCATACTATAATATGGTGTATGTATACCACAGTGTGTTAGATAAACTTCCCCATCTGTGATTTATTCAGAAGTTTAAGTGTGTGTGACAGCCTGTACTTATTTTAAAATACAGATCAATTAAATGAAGAGATGGAATAGTGAAATGTTTTAGATCAATGGATCTGCATTCTTGAACGGAAAGTATTATTCATCACTTTAAAGGATATTGCAATATTAGAGTCTGTGAAAAAAAAAGTTTTAAGTTGTAAAAACCCAAGTTGCTTTTTATTGTTCTTTCAGCAATATTCTACCTGTCTGTTGCTTTTTCTCTCTTTCTCATCCATGCATGCTCACCTGGGACTAATATCACTGCTGCCACTCCACAGCGACACAAACTACCCTTTGTGCCTGCAAGTGACAAGAGACAATGAGCAAGTCTGCAGAGATTTTTTCTGCCTCTGCCTCTTCCTCTTCACCACCTGTGGTGTCTTTTCTTGTCTGTCCTGCTGACAAATGGCATTGAATCAGCCCAGCTGGACACAGTGCCTTTTGTCAACCAGCATCAGGAGGCATTGTCAGCTTCCATTGCATTCCTTTTGGAACGTTTTTATTTTAGACCAATTGATTGGAAGTGCTGATTCCATCTGACTGCTTCATTGATACGTAGGCTATTCAGAGGCCTGCTGGCTCAAAGGAAGGGAAAGTTAGCAGCTGATTTCTAAATAATGGAGTACAGTAGAGCCTGAACCTTGAATGTTTCCAAGGAAAAAGCCCCACCCTCTTAGTCATTTTCTTAGCCATGCTGTAGGGCTATCCCTGCTAAGTGCTAAGAGGACATTTTAGGAGGCATAAATATTAGCAGGAGTAGAACTCTTTTAAGCCAAGGACACATTTGGGATTCTTTGAGAATATGAACATTGCAGCCAGTCATACATTTAGCTCAGACTCTTTATCAGCCCTTCAAAATAGACCAGACTAGAAAACCAGTGTCATGGTCGCCCATCTCATGGAAATATACATGTTTATTTATAATTTTCATGAGTCCATGCATTTTCATATAGGCACAATGCATTTTTATTGACAAACCTCTTTACAGAATTTGGTAAACGGTGGATGGATAGCCAGGAGAGTACTGTTCACTGTCCCTGCCTACTCTGCAAAATGCCTTTAGTTCAGTATAACTGGATCTTTTTTAGGAGCTGACATTTTCTGCCCACCTTATTTTTTTTATAGCTAAATCTCAGTCTTCCTGATTTACAAATAATTCTGCAGTTGATACTGAAAAGGGGTTTGCTTAGTTCTTCCAGGAAGTGCCATATATTGTAGGAAATTAAAAGATACTAGATCTCTTTGTTGAGCAATGCACATTTTCTCCTAGGGGCAACTTTTGGCACTGACTTGTCAACATTACAGGAGACTCGTAGTGATGCTGGGCCAAGAACAATAAAACCTTAGCAGAAATACACCTTAAAAAACAAACATTACAATATTTAGTTTTTAGGAAATGTGTGGTATTAATGTGCTTGGCCCATTCTGAAGCCAGAAGGTAATCATTGAAATAAACTTGAAACTATTAAGATTAAACAGGAAGAAAAATTCAAAGTAAGCTACAGCTTTATAGGCAGAAGGCAGTCCTATAGACATTACTCAGTGAGAGACTATATAGGACTGCAGCATCATATGTGTTTTAATAATAACTAAAGAACAAAATGGAAAATGGATTCATTGAGTGGTCTTTCCCAAATGAGTTTGATTTCAGTCCCCATATTCTTCAGCTTTTTTGCCACGCATTCTAAGAATTAAAAATCCTGAAGTCAACACATTGGCACATATCCAGATTGAGTAGCTTAACAAAGAGAATTCTAATATTAGACATTTAATTGAAAACATAAAGATGTTTGTGTTAGCTAAGTGAAGAAATGTTCATGAATCCGACTTCCATAACATTGGAAGGACTAATAGGGAGGGCTGCACATAATCAGAAATGATTTGATAGAACTTCAGATCTTGTGTCAGCCTGCTATAAGGATTTGGTAAGGGATGCTGCTTTAATAAATAATTAGAAGAACATGTGAGGTCCAAAGCACTTTTCTTAAACATTTGCAAAGCACATCAAGTCCTAATATGTAGTCGACCCACAATGTATCACAGCTGTTGAATTTATGGGAACTGTTGCTAGCACCTGCATTCAGGGCTCAGATATCACTTCCTATTTGTACCATATCTTTCACTGTACTTGATCCCTTCTATTTGGCAAAACTTATATGTGCTTGAATTGCCCTCAGTGTATTTTGTAACCTCTTTTTCACGTAAAACTGGCTACTTCAATCTCATTTGCTTTTAAAATATCTTTTGTTCAGGACAGTTGATCTGAGTTGATAGTCTGCAATCTAAAATGAAATTACTCTGAAACTTTTCCATGCATTTGTATTTGGTAGTCAACAGAGCCATTTTATGGTTCATCTCATGCAGCCACTAAAACACAGCAACTTAGATTGATGTTACAATCTTCTCCAGTTTAGTGCTAGCCTGTTATGTTGAGCTTCGGTGCCCATAATCATCCAGTCAGCATCTTGGTCCCAACCAGCAACAATATCTGTGAGATCAAAAGCTTCCAGCCATTTTGTTGACAAAATCCAAACTTCTGATGATGTAGATTTTGAAAAATGAAGTATTAGTGAAGAAATGTCCTTCATCTTTCACTTCTTTTTAAATTGTGAATCAGAAGGCTTGTTTTTACTATTTACCTGTTCCAGGAGCTTCTTTTTGGCTGAAAATAACAACAACAACAATAATAATAATGTTGGACGGGACCTTGGAGGTCTTCTAGTCCAACTCCTTACTCAGCAGGAAACCCTATGACATTTCAGACAAATGGCTGTCCAGTCTCTTCTTAAAAACTTCCAGTGTTGGAGCATTCACAACTTCTGGAGGCAAATCATTCCATTGATTAATTGTTCTAACTGTCGGGAAATTACTCCTTAGCTCTAGGTTGATTAGTTTCCATCCATTGCTTCTTGTCCTGCCTTCAGGTGCTTTGGAAAATAGCTTGACTCCCTCTTCTTTGTGGCAACCCCTGAGAAGAGCATGATATCAATGCTTTACATAAGTAAATAATGTCATTTATACAGTATTTTGAGCTGAGAAGTCTTAGCACAGAAAATATCTGTATATTAATCACTATATTAATCTGATAATGTACATCAGGACACACTGGACACCAGGGACCTTCTTATGCTTTCCTGATTCAGCAAGAATGCCTCTTAGGAAGGATTCAGAAAAATTACCCAATTTCTGAAAAATGTTTTGTATAGAATGCATTGTCTCTATTCAGAAGACCAAATTAGCTCTATTACCAATAAACACTCTGGTATACACAATTCAGACATTAGTTGATTGCAAATGTATTTAGATTTGTAATAATTATTGAAGAGGTAAATAAACCTGAACATAGAAAGCCAGAGTGGGACTTGGATGCTGTCATTTGTTTCAGCAACTGCCATCTGTTGTATTGTACCATTTGTCATCCAAGCTGTTGTTCCACTGAATCACAGTTTTCCCAGGGCATTTAAATTTAAAGAGTTTACTGTTTAGCTGACACCTGTTGGAAAGGCTGGGAAAAAAATAAGTTTAAACCTAGAGCAAATTCTTTTTTCCAAATCTTTCTATTGACTGTTTAGTATTAATAAATGCTCTTTATACTATAAGAGGAATTTTATGATTTAGATTGAAGATAAACACTGAAAATGTCAAACATTAAAAAAGTTGAGATGTCAATTTAGAAATACTAATTCCAAGGTAGGGATCTTTATTTAATATTTCTTAAGCTCCTCGGAGTATATAAATTACCTTCTATTGCATATATTTGACTACATTTTTATTGTGTTTCTTTTTTAAAGATCAATACAAACCTTCCAAGAAAAAATGAAAAACAAAAACATTTTGGGAAGATGTTATACACTTATCTAGTTCCCAGGTTTTAATTTATCCTCATGTGATTGCTGAACATTTTAGGGATAGGTGATGCATATCTTTTCAAGTGAAAGTTATAAAGTATACACAACAGTACAGATGATATTTAGTCCACTTACAGTAGTAAATAAATGATTCTTCATGGAATTTACACCTGTTTCTGCTGTTGCCATTTTTATGATTAATCTGTTTTGTTTTGCTTGGTTTTGCTCTTGTATTGTTCACATGGCAACAGTGGAAATCTGACGATACTGAAGTCATAAGGCTAATCATATCAACATGCCACTCAGTCCTTGAAACATCAGTTGCAATCCCCATAATCAGACATAATAAGCAAAGCTTAAGCCACTTTCTAATTAATACACTCAGTATGCTTTCTCTCCTGATAGCTTTTTTTTCTCCAAATGTTTGTAGCTCAAATATCTTGCCAGATCTTCAAAGGTGTCTCCAAATGAGAACCCTAAAGTAACGAAGGAGAGATATATTGTTCCATGTTTGAACGGGGAGTCTGTAAGCTGCCAGCTTATACAAGGTCTCGGTTCTTTGTTTCTATTGATTGCACTTGTTCCCAAGCAGTAACTTTTTGCTGCTTTATTAAAGAATAGGGTTTGTTAATTTACTGAGCTTCCATTAACTCAGCACTGCTGTGTTCAGCACATGTGGTCTATACATGCTGGGGATTTCAGACTCCACTAAAATATTTAAAGGAGTTGGCAGAAATTATAGAAATGCACTGTATTAGCACTGATTACAGGGGGTTGAAAATGGAAACTCATGCAGTAGCAATTTTTTGGGGCTATATGAAATATATTTTTGGCTTTTTTTCTGAAGTACCAGATTGGGAGGCTAAGGTTCAGCATGGGTCTATCACAGGTTAGATAATTCCATTTTGAATTGTAATAGGAACAATATCAATGATTTAATTCTGAAACACTGTCATCATCTGATAGAAGAAAATATTTGTAGCTCAGGGGTTGAACTGTGGGGTACTGGGTGCTGTCTGAGCTTGGTGGTTTTCTTGCAGACGTTTCATTACCCACACTAGGTATAATCATCATGAAATACTGGAAGTCATGATGATGTTACCTAGACTGGTAATAAAACATCTGCAAGAAAACCACCAAGCTCAGAGAACATCAAGGACCCCACCGTCATCATCTCTTACTGTGCAATGTTCTTATATTTGGTGAATATTCTAGAGACAATGTATTTATGACAAATAGTGGTGAGAATTATAATCCAGAATATTTAGAGGACATCCTATGATTGTAGAGACTGGATCCAAAAATCATTATTGCCAATTCTTTTATCAGAAAAAACTGAAAGCCACAAAAAAAGTAAGCAAGCTTTTGGTTTGTCCAAAAGTCTTCATCGGGTTAAAAGTTACTGTGCCCTTGGGTTACTTACAGCATATAATGACAAAGAAAGTGGATGTTGTTCTATTCAACGAAAGCTACAAATCCTTTGTATCAGTAAAGAAAAGTCTACCTCTTGTTGCCACCTATTGACTGTCCAAATTTCTGTGGCCCAACTATGGGAGGATTGTTTTCCTAGAGGTAAGGCTCACAGATACATTGGCATGGGAGAAAGCATAAATGAACATTACATCTACTGTATATCAGTATTTCTGATCTTCAGCAATTTTAAGATGTTGGCTGGGAATTGAAGTCCACACATCTTAAAGTTACTGAGGTTGAAACCACTGGTCTGTATAACTGCAAACTTGCAGAATAATTTTGAATAAAAAGTCGAATTACCAACCTTGTAATTGGACAGGTTTGGACTCTCTAATTGCAGAGCTACTTTTCAAATGTATAAATAACCTCCTCCTCCGGAGATAATGTGTAACTAAAGGTTCCTATTTTCCAAGGGATTTAAAAAGCAATTTTAGTTATGTTTCTCTATGAAAGGCAGTTCTAAAATATATACTGGAAGAACCAAAAGAGTTTGCCCTTTTTGCAGTCATATAAATTTATTATGTTCAAATTCCATGATTCTGAGAAAATAAGATTATATATGTAAAGTTTTCACTTTCTGTTTTGTGTTACTAATTATAAATATGCTTTTCCCCCCGGTACTTCAAGATATGTTAAGGGCACAAAGCTTTGATAGCCACAAGATAAACATTCTTATGATAGAGACTTCTGTATTTGGTTGTTGTATATGAAATTTCAGTGGGCATAGAATGTGGAGAATTAATATTTCAGTAATATTAATATTAATTATTCAGTAATAATATTTCAGAAAAAAGTAAACTTATTTCCCTTTTTTGAATGAAGATATATTTAATATATCTTGGGATTTTTCCTCCCAAGTTTAAAGAGATATCCCACTTGTATCTTGTATGATGAAAGTGTAGAAAATGATTTATTGCTAATCTGGTATCTGATGCATTTCAAATATGAAAGTTCTATCCCAGGGCAAAAAAAAGGGGGGGGGATGGAGGGGGAATCCAAAAATAACCTTCTGCTCTGATTTGTTGTGATTTGTTCTCTTCCAGATTACATCTAAGTCAATAGGACTGATTCAATAATAGAACATATTAAAAAAGAAGCATTTGGATTCAGATAGCTGCTCATAAACTTTGTTCTGAGTAACTGGTAATTGCCATCTTGTTTCAAAGTTACTAGGAAGGCCATCATGTAGGTTACAGAGGCTATTGCTGGGGGAATCAATAAAATCAAGATGGCAATCATAGCTATGTGACTGAAGCCTTTTTTGTATGTGTGTCGACAACATATATACAATAGTTGCATTTAGATCTCATAGTCATGACTACCATGACATTTTGACACACACGCGCACACACACACGCACACACACACACACATCCCTAGGATACCATATACACATCATCATTTGACTTTGCATATGAAGAATTTGTGTTATCCATTTCACGTGCACGTGAAATCTCTGCATTTAATTCAGAATTTCTCCTAATGCTGCCACCAAACTGTAATTTCTAATGTGATAGAGAAAAGTTATTAAACCAGTGGAGTTAGAAAATTATTATATTAGCTGTATCAATTTAACATATTTAAATGAAGTGGAATTCTAATTACATCTTGGAATGGCTTGCTACACATTTACACATGCGACACATTGGAATGGCTTGCCACAGATTTATTAAATTACTTAAATCTATTGGTTGCCCAACTCCAATGCACTCTGAGTGGCACCAGAATTAAAAAAGAAAAAAAAAACAGCTAAAGATATTGAAATGCTTTATAACAAAATCCACAAAACAAAACAGAAGCCATTAAACAAATAGCAAACATCAACCCCAGTCCTAGGACCAAAACCAGGTTTTCAGCCCAGGAGAGATGGTGCCATCCTTATTTTTAGGAGGATGTTATTCCAGAGGGTGGCGGATGCAACAAAGAAGGCACACTTCCCACAAGAAGGCAGCAATTAATGGAGGGGACATGGAGCACACCCAATCTGCTGGAACATACTGGGCTGGCATAAACTAAAGGAGACAAGTGGTCTCTCAGATATTCAGGTCCTATGCAATACCAGGCTTTTTAGGTAACAAGGATCACATTGAATTGTACTCAGAAGCCAACTGGCAGCCAATACAGTGCACATAGCAGTGATGACACATGGATACACTGAGAGTTCCCCATTACTGCTTATGCAATTGAATTTTCAACCAGTTGTAGCTTCTGGTCTTCAAGAGAAGCCTCCTATAAAGTGCATTGCAAAAATCCAATTGCGAGGTGACCAGGGCATGAGTGACTGTCTGAAGGGTGTCCTGATCAAGGAAAGGGTGCAAATGTTCTGAAATCACATATATGCATAAGCCAAATTATAACTTTTACACTACTGAGTATTTTAAATTGTTTTCATTTACTAAAGCAACATAGTTATATAAAATATTGGGAGCCAATTTTCCTCTGGGAAGAGAAACCAAATATTATTTGCTATGGTTAACCTCTTATGAAAAAGTTTCCACATTCCAATATTTAGACCAACTTCACATAGCACATATAACTCGGGCACATACAGATGTCCTACCTCTCTAATTTTAATTTTAGTTAAGATACTCATCTGGTATTTTGCTAGTAGTTTTCTGCCAGCCTGTGATTTCCCCAGGTTATAATGAATTTCAATTTCCATCAAGTTATTTATTTATTATTTCCATCTTTAAATAATACTTTAAAAATGTTTTAAATGAGGGCTGCCAGATCTGGACTGCAATAATTCAAATGAGCACTACAGGGAAACAGAGTTAGAGTTTTCTCCTTGCTGACAACTAGTGGTGGACCCAATTTTTTAATATATTTTTGTCAGGAAAGATTATAGTTCTGCATCTGCTGTCCCTTTCACTATAGAAATATATGCCTAAGCCCAGCAAAGACCATCATGTTCTGTTTAAAAGCAATCAGAAACAGTTTTGGATGGACTGGGTTGGGTAGCAAACTATGAGGTTTCCAAAATCAGGTTTTCGAAGTTATAGACTCAATATATCTGGAGGTCAGTAGATTGAGAAATCTGCATTACTCTATGGGTGTAGTGCAACTACTAGCTGTCCAGGGGCCAGGAGTTACCTGTTTCTCTATCCGCCCTTGTTGGCAAGACATCACAAAGTCCTTATAGGAGATCAGAGCTTCTGCTGCTGGCTTCATTGTAGATTGATTTCTGCTGCTAATTGAGCCTATTCTGAAAGGCATCCAGAAATTAAACTCTGGATGGGCAGCTTGTATGATGATATTAATGCTTTCTTTAAGGAACCTGATGACCTTGTAATGATAAAAACTGTTCCCAAGAATACTGATTCATTTTAATTGGTAGCAACAGTTAAGGGGTCTATTCGCTCATATTTGCTACCAAAGGATCAATCTATTCAACTTTAAATGCATTTAGTTTTAATCAGTGCACCGCAAATACTCTTTCAACAAACTCAAATATTAATAAACCAACAAACTATAAGATTATGTTGACACAACATGCCTAATTTGGGTACCAAATTAATCCATTGCTGGCTTTATAAAATATACTGAATAAATTAACACATGGTTGGATTTGCGCAACAAGCTATCCCACAAAAAGTAAACCAAGATTGTCCTGCATCAAGTGTCACAATCGTCTAAAAACCTCAGATGATCTTCCTTCAAAATGTGAACCCAAAGGTAACATGCTTACTGTTTGTTTTTTAACAGCCCACATACTGGAATGCAAGCATATGACTCAGATGTGCCTAAGATTCCTACCGCCTGTATTTCCATTGAAGATGCAGAACTGATGGCCCGATTGTTCTCCCGGGGTACTAAGATAGTTGTAACTCTGAAAATGGGAGCCAAAACATATCCTGATGCTGATTCCTTTAACACAGTCGCTGAAATAACAGGCAGTAAATACCCTGAACAGGTGAGTGACATTTTGTACATTTCATGCTTGGGGAACAAACTGAAAATTCTCTGAGAATGACCACCCTCCTGCTTTCAAAATCATTGGAATGAACTGAGGTCTGATGTTAAAAATTAGAAAAACAAAATTGCTTTGCCGTGGCAAGTTAATTTCAGTGTCTTCATCCTCGGATCTAACAGTCAGTAGATCTCTAGACTAGACTAGACCGCTTAAGAGAAGAAAAAGAAAATGAGAGGAACATCCACTTTTGGAGACCTCTGGAAAGAGTATAGACAAGAGCAATAAAGTTAATTAGGGGGACAGGAGGCTAAAATATATAAAGAACGGTTTCAGGAATTGGGTATGTCTAGTTTAATGAAAAGAAAGACTAGGGGTGACATGATAGCAGTGTTCCAATATCTCAGGGGTTGCCACAAAGAAGAGGGAGTCAAACTATTCTCCAAAGCACCTGAGGGCAGGACAAGAAGCAATGGATGGAAACTAATCAAGGAGAGAAGCAATCTAGAACTAAGAGGAAATTTCCTGACAGTTAGAACAGTTAATGAGTGGAACGATTTGCCTCCAGAAGTTGTGGATGCTCCAACATTGGAAGCTTTTAAGAAGAGATTGGACAACCATTTGTCTGAAATGGTATATAGGGTTTCCTGCCTGAGCCAGGGGTTGGACTAGAAGACCTCCAAGGTCCCATTCAACTTTGTTATTCTGCTATTCTGTTCTGTTATTTTGCAATATAGCACTCTACACATGTTAGTGGAATGTAACAATTGGAATTACTAGTAATCAATTCAGGTTGGGAATTATAGTCCAACTGGACTGGATCTGTATGTTAAATATTTGAGAGAAGATTCATAAACTTGGTGTTTTACCTTTTTATCACAAAGAAAGAGTCATATTTGCCATATATGCTTATGCATATGTACCAACAAAAATGATTTTTATGATTTAGTTTAAAATATGGGACGTCACATATTCTCAGTCTTGCAAAAGTTTCATGCATTTTTGTTTCATTACAGAAACTGGGAAGTTAACTACAATTGCTTTAAAAACTTTCTAAAATTAGCTTCCAGCTAATCTGAATTTTGCAACATTAGCTAAGCCTATTAGACTACTCCTATCTTCTTTTAATTTTATCTTTAATTTTACTTTTTAACTACCTGAATATTGAACTTCAGTGAATCTTTTTAAACCCAGGAAGGGGTAGATTTTCCAAATGTCTTTAATAACTAATAAAACCACATGATACTAAACAGTAAGTATTCTCTCAAGAGCCATCTGGTTCTTCACATTGCTGTACTTCAACATAGCAGTGGCAACATGTGCCTGATCTTATCTAAACTTGGAAGCTAAGCAGAGCTAGGTCTGGCTAGTTCTTGGAGGAGACCCATCCTGAGAATCTAGGTTACAAGTCAATAAATATCATAGAAGCAGACAGTGGGAAAGCCCTTCTGTATTATTGCCAAGATTTGTCTGTGAAGTCATTAGAAGAGCTGCATTTGAAGAAGACCATTAACTTAGTCAACATAGTTTAAGAGGTATTAATTGATATGCCAGTTGTTTTGGATTTATCTTCAAAGATTTAGATTGGCAATTACTTTATTCATGAATTTTTAGTTAGGTTTCATTGCTTTGAAAAACAACTGTTTTATATTTGTAATCATTTTAGTACAGTAAAGACTACACAAGTTGAATATCTGGCATGCATGGGATGATTCAGCTCTGAAATATAGATCATCAGGGCTGTACAACTCCTTTCAGAATGAGAAAAGCATTTGGCTTTTAAATGGTGTGTCGCTCCAGAAAATAAGCCAGGCCAGGCCAACAAGTTGGATGGACCACAAACAAATTCAGTTTGACTTAATTTAATTAAATGGAGCTAATAATATACTGTATTTAATAATTTTCTTCTGTTGCATTAAAAATTCTAATGCAGGTACTGAGGTGTCAAATACATATTTTGAGTGCTGCATGTGGCCTGGAAATTGGATTTAGGACAGTTATAATCTGTCTTTCATCTTGAAATGCTCCTAGTGTAGTTTTCAGGTCAATAAGGAGAAGCAATCTTTGTCTTCAGGTTTTGAATCTAAGAATACACAGTACAAAAAATATTATAAGGAAATGAAAATAACAATAGATTCCAGAAAGGATTTTAAGCTTTCCTTCGAGCAAACTAAAAGAGCGAGATGACCAGTTCAGGAGAAATTAAACCTGGTGGAATTAGCTTCATAAGAAGGTTGATGGTGGCATTCTCTCTTTCACTCCCTCAACCATAGGACACTAATTAACCATAATCATCACTGGTGAGAAGCAAACTCTGATGCAGAAATAATTACTCTATTCCAGGGGTTTTCAAACTTGGCCCTTTTATGACTTGTGGACTTCAACTCCCAGAATTCCTCAGCCAGGCATGCTGGCTGAGGAATTCTGGGAGTTGAAGTCTACAAGTCATAAAAGGGCCAAGTTTGAAGATCCCTGCTCTATTCAATGCCTTCACACAATATACTAAGCTATGCTTTGCATAAACATGGCTCATTGAATAAACCAACATTAGCAGGGATTGGGAGCAGCAGAAAGATTTCAATTTGGAAAGATGGTGCAACTGTGGAATTAAAATCTTGGACTCCCAATATGTGTTTTCTTTTTGTTTCTGAACTGACACTGCACTAATGTAACGCAAAAGATTGATGAAAATTATTCTTGCGGTAATGATTTCCTATATGTTGCATGATGTTTTTATTATTTCACCTTTTCTTTTTTTTCTTGTCCTTATAATTTTCCCTTCCTTTACATTTTTCTTTATTAAAAGAACTGTATAATATTTATAAATACCACACTTTATTGAATGTTAATAAAGGAACAGCGTACATCCTGCAGCGATATCTTTAACCCCATCAAACAACCATCTCTGCCAGATCCTTGGGAAGGCCTCAATAAGTGGATAAAAATGGAAAATCCAGTCTAACCATCTGGCTGACTTGATGGCCATAATTTATTAAATGTATATGCCATCTGACTCCCAGCAACTCTGGGTGGGTTGTAAATTGTTAAAAACATTTAAAAGCACCATTCAAGAAACACAAAACAAAGAAACAAAGATGGCAGAGAAAGCAAAACTGGGAATAAGGGAAAGGAAGAAAAGGGGTATCAATTGTCTTCACCAAAGGCTTGGGTAAAAACTCACATTTTCAAGATCCCCCAAAATCTCAGTTGGATGGAGAGGGTCATTTGAATCTTGAGGGGAACCTACAGTTAGCAGGGATAAAGCCTTAAATCATAATTTAGAAACCACAGCAAATGACTTCACATGACATTAAACCAAAACCAAACAGACCATGATGTGGCTTAGTGTAAATCAAGCTTGTCTCTTGTGTTTTTTTTTTACTACCCTATTTCTCAATGTGTTTTACAAACTACCTTTGGATGCAAGGATTATATTTCTAGCAGTCCAGGGTCATTAGTCTTCTCTTTCCCCATCATCTGAAGGCAGAGTAGGACATTAGCCTGGAAAAACAATCCATGGTTAGAAAATAGGGAAAGATCTAGTATTTTATATATCGTATTACCAAAAATCCATCATTAGAGTTACCTCCTCCAACAACAATTTCAGGATCCAGATTTATTTAGGGTCAGGGCACGTAATATCTTGAATCTTTTAAAGCTTGATTTCGTAAACAGAGTGGTTGTAATAAAAAAAATACACATCATAAAAAAGGTGGAATGTGTAGCAGTACAAGAAGATTTGTGTCTTGTTCTCACAGAAATCCAGACTGTCTAGACTTCTGCTTCTTGTAAAGGAGGACAGATCTCACTCAGACTATTTGCTAGCATTCCTGCTTCAGGCAGGAACAGATCAAACCACTGAAACTATTTAGAGCATGGCTTTCAAGTTCAGTACTGTGATTTAAAATCTCCTTGAAATGTAAGTTCCGTGTATATTTTCACTCCCTTATTTGTTTTTTTTAATGAAACATTTTAGCAGTATTTCAGCCACTTCTGAGATGACATCATTCCCATTTAAAACTTATGTAGCCAAAAGGAACCACTCCATGTAATGAACTCAGCAGAAAAACCTCATCCCATTTCTTTATCCTTTTTCTGTTGCCATATATATGATTTAGATTGTTGAAAGGCTGTTGTTGTACATGTTGTAAAATACATGTTAAAAATGGCAAGAATGTGTACATGGTAGCTTTGGGGTTTTCTAAAAACCAAGCCAGGGTTTAGTCATGAGTTCCTAGCTCTTCTTTCCCTGGGATTGCTGGACTCGGCTAGGAAGCCCTGAGTCACATCTGGAGCCCTGTTTGTACTAGATCAGCAATGGCCTTTGAACTTTTCCCAAAATATATGGGGGGGGGGAGAGAGAGAGAGAGAGAGAGAGAGAGATCTAGGCTACCATTTTTTTTCTTATTATGACCCTGTAGTCCCTTGATTTCGGGATAGAATCAGGGCAACTGGATGGATGCCCTTCCTGATGCCTATATGGAGTTCACAGCAGATATTTTTTCTTTGCGCCCTTAGAGAGAAACATCTGCTGCTATCTAGGATTTAACTCTCAACCTTCTGAGTGGGAAGCTAGTGTCTTCACTACTAGGCCACTTCAAGTTTTAAATTGTCAGCACAGTGACACAAGCTGATTTGCTGTGTAATTTGCCATTCTCATAATAAGAGAATTTCCCTTAACATGATATAACTTTATCAGTAAAACTGATATGCATTAAATTTATCTGACTATAATTCACAGCCTTATATATGAAGACAGCCCACTTTGTGTGGTTATTTATGTCATATTTCAACTATAAAGCAGGGAAATTTTATCAAAATATTTTCCATTGTGAAAGTCAACATGAATGTATGTTGACTGTATGATTTCTAACCATCTTTTAGAATATAAACGCTCACGGGTGACAGAGTATGCTTTTTAAATATTTTTCTAATTAAAAAGGAGCCATATGTGTGACATTCCCATTTAAGAAATTGGGCATGAGATTATTAAATTCTCACAAGATTCCAGTTGATTATTTTAATATTTGGAAGAAAGCTTGCAAGTGAGAGATTGTGAGAGACTGCAAAAAGAATGGAAGGGACAGTGGCCATCAGTACTCAAGAGACAGAAAATAAATCCATGGATAATTTATTTGATAAATGCATCTCAGCACAGGTGGCAGAAACATGGGAAGAAACATTTCAAAGAATTCAAATTGAACTGCGTTTTCAAACTTGGCAACTTTAAGGTGGGTGGACTTCAACTCCCAGAATCTATCTTAAAGTCATCAAGTTTGAAAAACACTGAAATAGACTTTATTTAATAAGTGGAAATTTCTCTTACATTTTCCAAGACTCTGTATTTATTCCCAGACTTACATTAGAGCTACATCATTTTTGCTTCACATTTTTGCTTCAAAGTGCTTCCTGTTGTACAACTGGAGGGACTGCTAATGATGCTTTTAAGCACTACATTGCCAGTTTCCAATACATACACACATACATTCCAATGAAAACAACATAACATTTTGGGCTTTAAGCTAACTTCAGTTAGAATAACTACCACTAGCTAACTAGAAGTAGAATAAACCCCAGTTCTGAGAATCAAACACCGCAAAACATTTGCTCTATAATCTCAAGATATATATTCACTCTTCAACTATTATAATTGAAAATTATTCATTAGTTATAATCTCATCCAGGGTGATATGTCTATAGGTCTGTGTAGATTTTTTTTATTATTTTTATTATCATCATCATCATCTAACATACCAGCCAGGGAATACATAACATTAATAATATTAAGTTTTGTAAAACCAACAGTATAAAACCAAGATAATGGGCTCAGTTGTTAAAAACAAATTAATAAAAGATAATCTGTGACATGCAAAAGCCTGCCAGAATAAAATGCATTTTGACAATTAGGAAATTTTAACTAGAGAGATGGCCAAGCATTTTTCATGTGGGCTGGCACTGATGTTGCTACTGAGAAATTTTCTGAATCATTCTTCCATGACAGAGAATGGGCAGGATGACACAGAAAGACATACTCCCTAAGGCATTGCCGAACCCAGCCATTTAAGGCAGAACTTCTCATGTCTGAGGAAAAAATTGAGAACCAGTTCAAGTATCTGCAGTAATTGTCTATGGAGATTCTCAGCCATCCAGGACATGGTTGTCCCAAAGGTGCTTTTTCAAAAGGCAACTGGACTTTCTTTGTTTTGCTTGAAGACGTTTCACTTCTTATCCAAGAAGCTTCTTCAGTATCCGCAGTCACATGATTCCATGAGCAGAAGAGAACTAATAAACTAACACATTTGGTATTGTATTTTGGACCATCTGACATTTCTAGAAACTCTTCAAAGGCTATGTATGTAGACTATGTATTAAATAAACACACAGGAATATATTGACAGCTTGAGTTCAAAATGTTTGAAATTAGAGAAGTGTTGAATGAATAAACCTTTGTATGTTTACCCTATGATTTTGAGAGTTTATACCTTTGGGCCAAATACAATCAAGTTATTTATTGAAGATGCCTGCTATTTTATATGTAGTGTAACTCCTTTCACAGAATAGCCAAATAGAACATAGGCAGAGAAATTGTAGCATTTCAGATATTGCTCAGCTGCACTTCCAGAATCCCCAACTAAAATGGCCAGAGATGTGGGACAAAGCAAAGCAGACACAGATTCCCCAGATTAGTTTGCCAAATTCTGTAAACTTTTGGAAATATAATCCCTGTCAGTCGGGAAGCAGGGAACTTCCCAGCTGATGCCATATGTAGCTTTAAAAAAATAGTGATACATATATTTCCTTCCCAACCATATTGTTGCCTGAATACATTTTAACATTAAGAAATTTAGGAAATGATGTGAAGTATAAAGTTGCTAAGATGTGGTACACCAAGTTCTTTTCTAAGTCAGTTATGATTTGACTGGGAATTTTGGACACAGAAGATGGAAGCGGATTTCTTTTTTTTTTCAGACTAGACTAATCCATTCTTGGAATCTGTTTTTGCCTTTCCAAATTCCAAAACAAAAATGAACACTGAAGATCATGTGTGTATATGTGTCCATACACATCCACACCCACACAGAGACATGCTTTTTGCTTTTTCCCAATATATAGGGCAAATTTATGCATACAATGTAGAGGGTAGGAAGGATGATGATGTTGATTAAACTTTTAACTTGCTTGACTCTCAACCATTCTGAAATGCCCTCTCAAGTTCCTTAATGCATACAAGTTTTATACAAACAAAAAACATTACAATAAAATCCCAAAGGTGCTTTTTCAAGAGGCAACTGGATGACCTGGATGACTGAGAATCTCCATAGACATTACAATAAAATCAATACAACATAAAGATAAAAGATGGCAAGCACAAAGCAAGGTGTCTCATTCGTCCTTGCTGAAGACCTGGTCTTCATGGCTCTTCTAAAGAACAGAAAACTGAGGGGCCACCCATAATTCAGGGAGAACTTCATTCCAGAGAGCAAGTTCTGTTGCAGAGTGGGCACAATAAATGTTATTGTTCAATTGAAGGAACCCAAGGAGGAGCCAACCTTGAAAGATAAAATTGGTTATGCAAATACCATGGGAGATCAAGAATCCCTTAATTAACCAGACCCCGTGTCATATAGGGCTTTATAGGTAACAACCAGCACTAAATTGCACCCAGAAGTAAACCAGCAACTAGTGCAGTTCCTGAAGTTGAGGTATCACATAGATATACTGCAGCATGCCCATCACTGCTTGTGCTGCCACATTCTGAACCAGTTGAGGCTTCCAGGTGATCTTCAAGGGGAGCCCCATATAGATAACACTAGTGAAGTGACTAGGTCACGGGTCGGCAACCCGCGGCTCCGGAGCCGCATGCGGCTCTTTGAGGGATCACCTGCGGCTCCGGAGCCTCCGCCGCGGGCGGGTGCGCGGGCGGGTGCGCATGCGCGAACGGGTGCGCGTGCGCGTGCGCGAACGGGTGCGCGTGCGCGGACGGGTGCGCGCGCATGCGCGAACAGGCATGCGTGGGTGTGCGCGCATGCGCGGGCGGGCGCGCATGCGCGGGCGGGTGCGGCTCCCAGGGGTTTTTTTTTTTAGGGAAACGGGTCCGTGCGGCTCGTTGGATATTTCGGCTGGCCGACCCATGGACTAGGTCATGTCTGAACCTCCACCCCCATCTAGGAAATGGCATAACTGGCATATCAGATGGAGTTTTCCAAAGGCCCTCTTAGCCACAGTGAACACCTGCTTTCAAGTAGGAATTGTGAGTCTAGAAAGATGCAGATTCCATAGCAACCTTGAAGTGGGAAGGGCTACCATCCAAGATCAAAGATGAAATATCTCCAAACACCCACACCCACAGCCATTCGGTCTTGGTAGGATGGCAAAGAGACAGTTTCTTGGTAGGATTGACTCAGAGATAGCTTCTCCTTATCCAAACCTGCAGAGCCTCCAGTATTTTCAAATCTGGGAGAATAGGGCTATTTGCAGTTCAAAACACTGCTGCATACATTTTGTCACTTCTGCATAGCTTTTTGCAACCCAAGATGCAAAACCCCAGCCTTTCAATGCCTTCCAATGCTCTATTTGTATAGCCAATGAAGCTCATATGGAGAATGATGTGGGGATTACTCATTTAAGTCCACCCACCCACCCGGTTATTTTTTTGTTTTTGTTTTTGCAACCATTCACTTAGCAAATGTCTATAGAGATTCTCAGTCATCCAGATCATGATTGTCCCAAAAGTGTTTTTCAAAAGGCAACTGGACTTTGTTTTACCTTGAAGATGTTTCACTTCTCATCCAAGAAGCTTCTTCAATTCATTCAGTTCATTCTTCAGAACTGAAGAAGCTTCTTGGATGAGAAGCAAAATGTCTTCAAGGAAAAACAAAGTCCGGTTGCTTTTTGAAAAAGCACCTTTGGGACATTCTTTTAGTAGTGTATAAACTGAGTCTGTGTCGCGCTTGCCAGAAAACCACTGAGTACAGTATTCAGAAAACTTCCATTCCAGAAGCAATAGCTTAAGGTTTGAGAAAAGGTGTGTTGAGGGTAGAAAACCATTTCTATAGAAGAAACTGAAAGTTAATAATAATAGCCTTGTTGCTATTATTATAATATTTGCACTGGTGTATTATTTTATAGAAATAACCAGGTATGTTGTATTTCATTCATATGGGAATGTATGTATTATAATTAAAATAATAATTAGAGCCCATATGGATAAAAGTACAGTTTTATTACCACAGTGAGACTGGCTACTTTCAGTTGTCATAGTTTCTCTGTGGGAAAGAAACAGTAAAGTGCTTGGAAGGTTCCAATTTTTCCATTGATGTACGATTACTGTTCAGATGTTTCTTTAATTTAGCAGTAATACTGTGGCTGTTTGCTCTAAGGATGTTTCCACCCACACATGCATTCCCAGTTGATACTTCAAAATGGGCAACACTTGTCTCTGGAAATGTAAAAAGAAAACCTGAAAGCAGATTTATAGTATGTGTCTAGTTTGTTTGTGGCTTTGTATTGCCTTGTTGAATCAAGTGTAGGCTGCTCAGAGTTTACATTCCCAGGCTGTAATTTAACACAGTTTCAAGGGTGCTTAATTCCTTTGAATATTGTATGCATTAGTGTGTTTACAGTACTGTATAGTCCTATACGTATTTATTCAGAAGTAAGACCATTGGAATCAATAGAACTCGGTTATAAATCTGTCTTTGACTAGGACTCAGACATTTGTCTATAATGTCAGCACTAGGGAAAGACCAAGAAAGAAAAAACCTCTAAAGGTAATACATTTCTTGGCAAAATCCTTTTTTTGTTGTTGTTGTTGCTGCTGAGGGTTGAGAAACATCTATTTGAGATATTGGAACTTTGTATTTCCTTTGTATGTCAAGCAAGGTACCATTATGGCCCACAAGTGCCTTCCAACATTAGATTCCAACCAAGGAGCAAAGAACTTAAATGAAACTCTTTTAGAAGAGCATGTCATTGTTTTGTTTATCTGTGAAATCTAGGGATTAAAAAATTATTTCTTATTCATTGTCTTTCTTTCTTTCTTTCTTTCTTTCTTTCTTTCTTTCTTTCTTTCTTTCTTTCTTTCTTTCTTTCTTTCTTTCTTTCTTCCTTCCTTCCTTCCTTCCTTTCTTTCTTTCTTTCTTTCTTTCTTTCTCTATTTGTTTGTTTGTTTGTTTGTTTTTAATTTATTTGCTGCCCATCTCCTGCAAGAGTTTATTTTTATGTCTCTTGAGCTAGTCTTTAAAATGTGAGGTCTACTGGGAAGATAAGTCGATGTCAGATTTTTATTTCTACATGAATTTTAATTTTGCATTTGAGAAATCCTGTCCAAAGCTGCACATTTTCCTCCTCAAACTAAATGTTCAATACCTATTGAACAGGTCAAATTGTTGCAAATAGATGTAAAAGTTTATAAATTTTGGACCCATTTTGCATGGGAGCAAAAAAATTATTGTTGCAATATATTTGTCAGTTTTCAAGTAGGATAAATGTGTTTTTATTTTTTGTCCTTCCAATTCACATTTTTAATTTTCTTGTTCAGCTCTGATTTTTTTTTTTTTGTATTTTAATCTTTTTGAATAAAATAAAATAAAAATTTGGCAAAAGGAAGGGAAAGTATAGTTATCCAACATGGGCTGGTAGCTCTGTTTCAGTCAGTACATTTATTCTGATAGGTTGTGACTATGTTCCTTCACATAGGAAATTGTACTGTATTGCTCAAGTATTTCTAAGTGGAAGTAGAAATCTGCTCCTTTATATTAGCTGATTGGTAGCCATGGCATATTCAATTAATAGAAAAGATCTTAGTTTATTTTGATTGCACCTAAACATTCAATATTATGAGTTTATTCAGAATTCACATTTTGAAACTTGTTTGCTTATTTATCCAAAGAAGACAGATAATTTAAGAATTAAATTCATATATGATATCGCTGATTAGAATTCAGTACTGTTAATCAAGAAAATGTCTCAAATGAACCAGCTTAAAAAAAAATTAAAACTAAAAATAAGAGAAGTTGGAAGCACAGGTAGTTGTCGTCTTATGACCACAATTGAGCCCAAAATTCCTGTTCCTAATCAAGACAGTTATTAAGAGAGTTTTGCCCCATTTTAAGACCTTTCTTGTCACAGTTGTTAAGTGAATTACTGCAGTTGTTAAGTTAATAATGCGATTGTTAAATGAATCTGGCTTCCCCATCGATTTTGCTTGTCCAAATGTGATCGCAGGACCCCAGGACATTGTAGTCGTTATAAATACATGCAAGTTGCCAAGCGTCCAAATTCTGATCAGATGCTGCAATGGTTGTAAGTGTGAAAAATGATCATAAGCCAGTGTTGTTGTAACTTTGAACAGTCACTGAAAAAATAGTTGTAATTCAAGGACTACCTGTAGTGAAAAGGGAAAATTATAGTTCATGTTAATGTGAAATATGATTTTTTTGAGTAAAAATATACACCAGAAATGTTATGTTGATTGCATTTGGCTAAAAGGATAAAGTAGCCAACCTTGTATGCATCTATTTTGAAGTGAATCTTGTTAACTTCAATGAGATAATACATCCAGGTTGGTGTATATAGCAGATTTTTTTTCAACCTGATATCCCTCATATGTATTGGACATCAACTATCATAATCTCTAGGTTATGATTAGGCCAGGGCTTGCCAAACTCTTCAGCTCATTGACCCTTCATGAAGTTTCATATTGTAATCAACCCCAAAACATTTATTATATTAAAATATTTTCATAAATGCTACTTTATTAGTAGTACAAATAACAATGGATGGTCCCATCAACCCTTTGGGTTTAATATTCACTATTTTGGGGGAACGTTGTTCTAGACATTAGAAGTATAGAAGTTGGTCTAAGATGTCTGAAGGCATTGAATTGGGAAATGCTCAAGTGCAGAAATACAGGTTTATATATGACTTGCTTTTACAACACAATAAAAGTGCCTTAAAGAACCTGTGACTCTCATAGATGCTTCTGCTCTGGTTGACTGCTAGGGATAAGGGGAAAGAAGAAGAAGTAACAGAGCAAAGTAATTTAGGGAAAGTAAAAAGAAAAAAAATGACTAGTTTTGCCTTTGGCTGTGTCCATGTTAGCAAGTCATCCCGAAGGACCATGATGCACAACTCAGCTGAATCTGGATAGTCAGCTGAATCTGGATAGGTAGAACTTTAGCTCCTCTCCAAAAATTCCCACCAAATTGTAATGTTTATGGAAACAGAAAGGAAAAACAAGTATATACCATAGAGGACAGTTCAATTAACTGTTGCCTTGTTGCTGTCCATTTCTTTGCTTGGTCCTGCTTCGTTCTTGGATGCAGCTCCTGGCATGCTATTCAGAAGCCAAGTGAGACCTTCAGCTTGAAGAAAGTTTTGCTATCCTACCATAGTGAATGTGAGCTTTATTAAAAAAATGAATTCCAATTCTTCTACAACGCATATTTAGTCAAGCACTTAAAATAATTACTGTTAATGTTTTTGGTGTAATTTTTCACAGTCTATTCAGGGGCCCAGATCACAGTGAAGTCACGCAATGAAATATTCCTAATTGTGATGCATTATATTATGATGAGAATAATTGAGCATTTTCAGTATACTGTGATAGATTTAATTAACCATTGCAAAAGATCAGAAATGCTTAGTTAGACAAACAACACTTGCTTAGACTGAAAAATCACTGAATGGGAATGAAATGCCACTACGAACCCAAGCATGTAAAACCCCAGCCCTCCAATGCCCTCTAATGCTTTATCTGTACAGCCAATGAAGCTCAGATGGAGAAGACTATTCCTTCCCCCATAATGGGATTTGCACTGCAAGAAAGGAATGCATTTTCTTGGGATATCTTGTTATGTAAAAATAACTGATGTAAGAGATGACCAGTCTGAGCCCAAGGGAGGGGTCAAGTATGTCATCAGTCTTGAGTCCCTTTGTGCCCATAAGAGATCTAACTCCAGCTCACCTTGAATTCCACTGGCTCTTATTTACTGGCAAATTACTTTGACCGTTAGTAGTTCAGATTCTTGTAGAGAGTGTTAGCATGCAATAAACCTGTATTCTTTTGAACAGTTCCTGATTTCCTGTGCTTGATAACTAAATTCTTGTAACTGAGCAGCAACAGCCAGTTACCCTTGCCTTAACAAGATTCTAAATTATTCTCTGGCAGAACACGTGGCCTCATTCTCCCAGGCTTTATGCATTCTGGGTTCATTGCAGGGAATGACTTTAGAATAAAAACTTAGTGAAAACCGAGCATTATTATCTGAATAATGCTGTGAGTCATACTCTATAGTTAATGTAGAATTAAAATGGTAACACAACTTGCTTAGCAGGTACCAACAAAGGTAACTGTTTCAGATGAAGCACCTAAAAGAAGTTCCTGGAAGTGTGAGGTTGACAACAGTGGAATCATTTTAATGAACTACAACTGCTTTATGGATGAACTGTGGACATTGTGTAAGTGCTATAGGCTCTACCATTGATTTTTATCATGTGGGAAGACTTTAATTGTAAACAGTTCATGCATTTCAACTATCTTTGACCCCACAAAAGCCTCACACTCTGACTTTCACTTTGCAAGCAAGGAAGAGACACTATCAGCTCTCATCTATTCCATTCGCATGGACAGTGGTTGGTGGTTCTAAGAACTGTAGTTCAGCAGCATCTCAATGGTCATTGACTTTCTCTGTTTAAAGGAATTTGGTTTTCTGGGCCCTGAAAGTGCAAAGCGCAATTGATTCTTAATAAACTGATTCTTGTTTCAATTGCCTTATTTGGTTATTTCCTATTCTGGTATCTCTCTTCAGCAATTTCTCTCCCTAGGCTTGTGTTCTCAAGCCTATTTCCTTGGATATATTTTGACAGCTTTATTGACTGTAGCTCGGATTTAAAATTGTGACATTTCCCAGACCCCTATGAAAAGTGGTACTCAAACTGTATCATTAGAATTTAATGCCTCTTTTTTTTAGTTTATCCTTTAGGGAGGCCAATGGCAAAAAGAAAAAGAAAAAGAATCCAAGCAAGTTAATGTTTTGCCTCTGGCTTAATAATTAACAGAATGCACACAAATTAATTTAAAATCCTTCCCCTCTCCAATTCATCTTTTTCTTTCCCCCAATTTCCATATATTATGTTACAGGGCTGTTTAAGCAATACTGATGCAGCCTATAAAGAAACAGCAGGCTGATTATGAATATAATTTTCCCATTTTGTTTAGTTTGAAAATTATACAATTTGTTTTGCCATTCTGTTTTACATAATATCAAAAGGGTTTGGCAGCAGTAGTGAAGATATAAAATTTCATGTTAAATGATGGGGGTCTTTAAAACAGGAATATTGGTTCCAGAGAAATGAGCAGTAGAAGTGTATTGCATACTTAAGACACCTGAAGCTGTTGTAAAATAGAGATGTGGTTGAATTATTTTATTTAAAATAATAGTTGATACACAGCAGTGATTATGGTCATAAGTTAACCTGGCAGTCCCTGCTGGAGAGATTCTCAGATGGTGAAACTGAAAGCTACCACACATGAACATGAGGAAAACTCGGGTTTTGGTCTGGAGACCATCTTCCCAGTCTCATACCACCAACTGTATTCCAAAGGTGGCAGGAAGGAGGGGGAAAAATGATGACCCCCCCCAAAAAAAAACCCTGCTGGACATCAGATGCAACAATAGTGGAGAAATATAAACCCTTTGCTGCTTTTACCCACATAGCATAGCCTCCAAACCAAGTTCTCACTTTGTTCTATCATATATATCCAGAAGAATAAATTCTGCAACAGTTTCACATGACAGATTAGCTGTAATTTGACACTGTCTGTCCCAAGGAATTCAGCAAAGTGGCAAAGAAAAGAGTTGTGAAATGATGGCTGCCACAACTAAATGATGGAAACTGAAGATAATTCAGGAAAATAGTTTTCTATTTCTAGGGCAAGAAAAAGAACAGAACGTTTCAAAAGATTCTGAGAAATGTTGGCATAATTCTAGAAGTGGTATTCTGCATTTGGTTACAATATTATATTTATACTGAAATCCTGGTATTGAAAAATAGAATAAGATTGCCAGAAGACGTGAAATACATCCATCAAGAAACAAACTAGAACCTATTCAAATTGCCACTTTCCAGTAGTGTGGCAGCCAACAGATAAATCCAAAGGAAGGATGTGTCAGAATCTAAGCTTGTAATATAAAAGGGCCTAGGGAATATACAGTATATTGGTATGTCTCTGTAATTTTTGCTTGAAACTCTAATGAAGGAGCAGCTTGGGGCCACATAGAACAATTTTATTGATGCCAAGGGCTGCAATGATGGAAAAGAGAATAAACATCTTATGGGGGAGGGGGAGAGCTTGGTTTTATTCTAGTCACCATGGTGTTTCCATGTCTCTACCTCCTTTTAAAAGGCTGGCATGCTTTATTTAATTTGGGATTCTACTCCAGTTAAAAGCCAGGCCAGATCTTCAAGCACAAAGGAAGGAAACTTAGTTGTTTGACAATGGCATTCACTATAAGGCAAGACCATGCCTTGTTTCACTGAAGCATCAGAATGGTCCACACTTTCTAGCTTTTGCAAGCTATGATGGCATTTTATCTGTGAAAAGTAGGTATTCCTAACAGATCTACACACACACACACACACACACACACACACACACCCCATTTGGAAATACCCTGAATAGACAGATAGACATACGCACTCATTAAACCCAAGCTTTAGCGCTGTAGAGAGCAGTTTCCTATGTTCACATTGTCTTATTCTTGGCAACAAAATAATTTATGAAATCTTGAATTTCATCATTCTAAATCCTTGGCAACTCCGATGTGTGACATATGAAGCATGAAGTATTCTCTTCCCCTTCTTGATCCTTTCAAGAACTGAGACGAGGAATTGGGAAGCAGCTTTCTGTGAAAGAAAATAGGAAGCAACACTAGAAACATACTGTTGCATTTTGCTTTGCTTCTCTGGCACTCCCAGAAGGAGGTGAACAAAAGATCTTGCTAAAAGATTGCATCACAGATCTTCAGTTGGAGAGGGGTTTTTTTTGTTATGAATTTCCATTTCCCCTTATGTCTGGTTTCATATTTTTTTGAGCACATTTCTATGCCAGATTTGCTCCAGGGAAATATTCATTGTAACTGGCACTATATTTGAAATACATTCTCTTACAGTTTCCCTTTGATGTGCTCTTTGCCTTCCACCCCATATCAGCATCAATAAATCTGCACAGAAAATTACATTTTAGCTTCTGATAAAACTTTAGAAGGCGTTTGCAGACAGAATGTTGTACTTTTTATTAGGTCACTTAAATTCAAATATCTGTTTTCTACATTGAAATAATTGGGAAGGATACAAAAAGTGTAGTCCATTTGTTTCTGTTAATATACAATATATTTAATGTGGAATAGAAATGCATTTTACATTGAATACCACTAAAGGGTATTTTACACATCATGGAAAATAAATGTGCCTTTTCACTGCAATGTACATGTCAGACATAGCAAGAAACTTTTGTCTAGTTATGTTTTGTTGCATATATGAACAAAATAAACATATTTTAAAGCAATAGTCCCAAAGTTACCATATATGAGAAACACAGTACTAGGTACTTGATAATGGAGATTAGAACTTACTTTAGTTTACCATAGAAAGATATTCTTGAAGGAACAAGATGGGTTTCTTCTGAAACAGGTATAGTATAGGGGGTACCTTGCTCAATAGTAGTAACTGTGAGAGGGATCTCGGAGTCCTAGTGGACAATCACTTAAATATGAGCCAGCAGTGTGCTGCAGCTGCCAAAAAAGCCAACACAGTGCTGGGCTGCATTAACAGAGGGATAGAATCAAGATCACATGAAGTATTAATACCACTTTACAATGCCTTGGTAAGGCCACACTTGGAATATTGCATCCAGTTTGGTCACCACGATGTAAAAAGATGTTGAGACTCTAGAAAGAGTGCAGAGAAGGGCAACAAAGATGATTAGGGGACTGGAGGCTAAAGCATATCAGGAACGTTTGCTGGAATTGGGTATGTCTAGTTTAATGAAAAGAAGGACTAGGGGTGACATGATAGCAGTATTCCAATATCTCAGGGGTTGCCACAAAGAAGAGGGAGTCAAGCTATTCTCCAAGGCGCCTGAGGCAGGACAAGAAGTAATGGATGGAAACTGATCAAGGAGAGAAGCAACCTAGAACTGAGGAGAAACTTCCTGACAGTTAGAACAATTAACCAGTGGAACAACCTGCCTCCAGAAGCGGTGAATGCTCCAACACTGGAAGTTTTTAAGAAGAGACTGGACAGCCATTTGTCCGAAATGGTATAGGGTTTCCTGCCTGAGCAGAGGGTTGGACTCGATGACCTCCAAGGTCCCTTCCAACTTTATTATTATTATTATTATTATTATTAAATAGTCACGTGCACTTTTGTGTTAGAGGAACATTATAATTTTGAAACACTACAGAAAATATATTTGCTGCAATGCCTTATTAATCTAAAGTGGTGGCAGACAGGAAAAAGGAGGAACAATGATGATTTTGTTGCACTTTCCAACAGTAAATATACCTTGCTAACTAATACTTAGTTAGTAAGGAATGTGGTGAATTTAAGAGAAACTGCATTCTTTGATGTATTTTTCTAATAAATGGGAGGGGAAACCAAGAGGAGTTGTTATAGCACTGCATCACTCATCAAATCCTATTAACCTCAAGAAACCTCTATAGCATAGCACAGTGTATATAAATCAGAAGGTGCAAATTTCATCTTAATTTTCCCCCTCTCTTTTGATGACTGATAAGCCAGTGGTGCCTCCACTGGTTGGTTGCGCTTGGTTTCCTTGTCTGGGCTCAGAAGCTAAGCAGGTTAGCACATGGATGGGAGAACTCCAGGGAACACTAGGAATGTCCAAAATATTGCCAAAGGAAGCAGTGACAAACTATTTCCACAACCTGTCGGGAAAACTACATGAACCTATCAAGGGAAGCCTTGCTATTGCTATATTTAAACTCCATTGAATCTCAAGGATTGAGAATGGAGGATTTGTGATTAATGAAGCAAGTTCTCCCCTTGCTTAGTTAATCACACATCAAGGTATGACTTATTGTTCTTGATTGCTTACTATGAGTTCTGAACCAAGGGTAAACTGTTATTCAGGCTACCACCACAACACAAATGCAGAAGTCTGGATGACCGTGAGTTAGCCACAGAGTTAATGCATTTTTTTTTTTTTACTATGGTCCATTTTCCCCCCCTTACTCAGATCCGGTACTATAGTCTAGCCACTTTGGCAGCAGGTAATGAAACGAAAGTACAGCAACCAGTAGTTGTAGGACAGAGATCTCCATTTTCACTTCTTCTTTTGCAGCATTGGCCAAATCATTTCCCTGACCAGGGTAAACAGCAAAATGTTTTGGCAAATGCTACAAAGTTCTCCATAAAGGAAAAAAAGCTTGGAACAGCTCTGATAATCTCATGCACAATGGTAGGGCAGTCGTTGGGAATGCTGAGTGTCTTGTAGCAGATCCAATGAGAAATGAAAATAGGATGTGGAATCATCTGTGTGTTGCACAATAGGTTAAAGCTATATGCTTGGGGATCTTGCAGGAGACACTCGGGGTCAAAAAAAAAACTTTTCCTGCAACATTTGAGAAATACTGAGTTTAAATTATAAATAAATGCAGCTGATGTCAGTGAAATCATGGCAGTAGATTTTTCCACAAATATATTGAAGCATGAGTGTTGTTTTACTGAAAAGAGAATGGCAGAAAAAGTTTTCATACTTAGTGGCAAATGATGTTAATTTATATCACTTTATAGTGACTTCATTGTAGGCAATGCAACTTGACAGTTGTCACATCGTATTAACAACAATGGATGGCATTATCTTTTCTTTTACACTTCACCTGCTGCAATCCTAAAGGCTGTTGGATGTAGTTACTGTATATAAAAAGTGCATTCCTTTAGTCTTTTTCACAACAGTTATGAAAGGGAAATTCTTTAAACTCAGATTTTTTCAAACAGGCAACTATTTTGCTCTATTAATGAGGGAAAAAACAAATTATTATTTTGTTATACTTTTGTGTGGGCTACCAAAAAAAATCATGAAATAGTAACCACTGTTTCTCCAGTTTTGTGTCAATGAGAAAAAGAAAGAAAACATGAGAAGAAGGGAGGGGAGGGGAGGGGAGGGGAGGGGAGGGGAAGGAAGGAAGGAAGGAAGGAAGGAAGGAAGGAAGGAAGGAAGGAAGGAAGGAAGGAAGGAAGGAAGGAAGGAAGGAAGGAAGGAAGGAAGGAAGATGTTAGTTTTTGACCATATTGAAAATTAATTTTCTGCAATAAGGGTTTGGCTGAAGAAGCAGATCCATTAGTTAGCACTGATTATGTGTTTAAATGACATTTAAAAAAAAACTGCTGATGTGTATATTTTTGAAAGACCCTTGCCTTCTGGGAGGTTAAAATAGAAACCAGAAATACATCATTGCAATTCAGCTACAGTCTGTGCATTGAACTAGTAGGGAAAGAGAGCTTATTCCTCCTCCTTGCACTATAATTTAAATGGAAAAAAAAAACCAATCAATTTTCTTGAAATACTTCCTCAATATAGCATTTTGCATGATTCTTTCATAAGTGTATACTTTTTTGTAATATGTTCCTCTAGCGCTCAGGATGTTTGCTGCGAGAACTATGTACCATGGATTGTAGAACTATATTGTGAAGTTTGGTTTCCTATGTGAGCATGACCAAACCTGCATAGGAAACAAATTGATTCCTTTTCTGAACAGTTGATGGATAGTTGGATACTTTCTATTTTGGCAGGTCACACTTTCCTCTTGCTGTGGTGTTGTGTGAAGCACCAAGCAGTGCCTTTGTCTGATCAGCAGAAGTTTAGCTTGCCTTCCATATGGTTATGAAATTACATCTAGGAATTCTATTTATTTATTTGTTTAACACATTTAGGTCTATATGGCCACCCATTTTACTGAACGTGACTCTGGGCAGCGTACAACTAACAATTTAAACAATGTTAAAAATACTTTAAAAATAAATTAAAACAAGATCACAGGAAAAGAACATTCATCTAAACACAACTGAATGCCTGTCTTTGTTCCAGAAAGTTTGGCAGTGATACGCAACGGAAACAACTTCTCCTCCGTGCTTAGTTGAGAGAGAGATTTGCTATTTTTGTCAGACATTGTTGGAGGAGAGTCATATTAATCTAGAAGAAAGAAAGAAAGAAAGAAAGAAAGAAAGAAAGAAAGAAAGAAAGAAAGAAAGAAAGAAAAAAAGAAAGAAAGAAAGAAAGAAAGAAAGAAAGAAAGAAAGAAAGAAAGAAAGAAAGAAAGAAAGAAAGAAAGAAAGAAAGAAAGAAAGAAAGAAAGAAAGAAAGAAAGACTTGCCATATTCATTAGGTGCCTGCCATATGATATTATTATTGGTCTGATCATTGTCAGCTATTTACCTCTCATAATAGGATCATTAAGTTTCCTGGAATTTTAGTCTTAATCATCCACCATTTAACAGAAATGTCAGGGAAAAACACACAGCTGAATTACTGGGACACCAATATAGAAGTTATGAGAAAATGAATGGAGATTAAACTGTATGAACTTGGTCACTATCCCTAGATTAATTATTTGAATTTATTAGGATATCTGACTCTAATATAAGGGGAGCTGATGAAACTTCTAAGGAATACATTCACTAAGCCACATTTAGTATTTCTCCTAGTGTTTTTAAGAATGATGCAAACACAATATTCTATATGCTTAATCTTATTCATGTTCCATTGTATAGGAGCCACCTTCTATCCATTAACAGCAATGAACCATATCTGGAAGATCCCAAATGACCCTTGAGGATCAATCCCTTAAGGATTCAAACTACTTCTCATCCTTTGCGAGAGGATATGTATAAATCTAGTTCCTAGATTATCATGGACCCATGAACTGAATTTCAATTTGTTTTTATTCATTCAATTATTATTTCATTTATCAAATTTGTACGCTGCCCATCTCACCTAAGTGACACTCAGATGCAGATATTTTCATAGAAGCATCTCTAAGGATGTGTCCAAAGTCAATAAACTGCATTTTAAAATAAATTATAGAATTCTCTTAAAAGTACATGTAAGTCAATTGCAGTAGAAACTAGGCATATTTACTGGGAAGTATGCTTTGCTGTCAGGTAAGTATGTCTAAGAGAGCACCTTAAATAAAATATTGATTCAGCTCTGTTTGGGTTCTGAACTTAAGAAGGACTGACTTTGGCTAGTCCTTGGATGGGAATCCTGCAAGAAATAGTACAGCAATAAACTAGATGGAAAGTCTGTAAAATATTGTGGGAGAAAGCAACAGCAAGCCACTTATAAAATGTTTGACCAAAAACCTATATAAAAGTCTCATGAAGTTACCGGGAGTCAAGCTGAATTTGAAGATGGCTTCCTTTTTCAGTAAGTAAATGTGTTGATGTCTTCTTCAATTGATCCTCCAAATCTCAAAGTTATCTATTTCATGAAGGTTCAGTTGCTTTGGAAATAATTACTAACATTCAAGTTTTTAAAAGATTTGGTGTGTTTGAAGAACTTAAAGAAATTTGCTTTCAATTCTTAATTCATATGAACCAGTTGTATGCCAGTTCCTATTACGCAGCAGTTTATATGAACAACAAATGTAAGCCTCTCAGATTTCTTCTTGTCTGGTCTCATTTTCTTATAATTAAATGTGTTTCTGGACAACTTCAAGGAGGATCTACAAATTTGGTTATTAATTTTAGTCTAGTCCAATCAAATGTCAAGAGAAACATGGAAAATCATAGATTGCAAGGATCCACTTAACTGAATTGCACAAGAAAGCCAAGACTGAATGGTAGAATTAGCGGTAGAATGTTCTGAAGAAAGGAAAAAGCTGAGACTTTTCATCTAGCTTATGTGAATTCCAAAAGTACCATGGTTGAAGCAAATGTATAACTAAGTATAACTACATGTATAGAATATGTATAGATATATAACTGAGCCTATGATATTCTATACCAGTTGCCACACATATTATATAATGCATGAAACAGATTAGCAAGAAATTATATGAAACCACTACAACACTGAGAAGTCTACCTATCTGCACAGTGCTGATATTGTAACTTTTATGGTATTTCACAGATATTGAATCTTGAGAGAGAACCTTGAAAGAAAATAATGTTTTATTGACCATAAATTGTATCCCAGTAATGTAATTGCAAAACTGAACCAAATGCATTAATGGTGTGGTTATATATTAACAATATTTTTCCTATATATATTTTTTTCCTATACATACTCCTTTCTCCTCTTATTTTCCCCTCAATAACAATCCTGTGAGGTGATTTGGGCTGAGAGAAAATGACTGGCCCAAGGTCACCCAGTCGGCTTTCATGCCTAAGGCAGGACTAGAACTCACTGTCTCCTGGTTTTTAGCCTCGTGCCTTAACCCCTAGATCAGGGGTGTCAAACTGCCGGCCCGCAGACCAGACGCGTCACCAGGAAACCGTGCCCACCTGATTGCCGGCAATGGAGAAAAAGCTACGATACGTCACGCGACGTCAGTTTGACATGTCTGCCCTAGATCAACCCGGTGGGGACACATTTTTATGAATGCAGCAATCCAACATTTTATGTATTAGTAAATCTACTGATACATGGTATGATGTGTGACGAAATAGTTCTGTTTATCTTTACTTATTTTCCCACCATTCAGTTTTCCTGGATGATCACCAGGTGTTATATTTCAAAAGAGGGAAGAAAACTTCCTTCTTCATAACATGCATCATTTTATTAATCTTCATATATCTTATTTCTTTTTCTAATCAACATGGTTCTTTCTCATCTGGCTTTTGAGGGAATAGCTGTTGATATGCAAGCAACAGCTTATAGGAAAATGCTAATAATAAACAATTTGATCTTATATAAATACACTATTTGCCTATGGCTTCCTCTGTTTCTCTGTTGCCAGAATTATTGGGTGACTATTTGTAACAATATGGAAAACTGAATGAAATTCTCTTTTTTAAAAGAAAAAAGAAAAAGAAAAAAAACGTAGGCTTTGTTTTCAGTATTTTAATAGAGACAGGGTTCATACATTAGGCTAATCCATAGAATGCTTAAACTATATTTTGTTGACTAAATGATAGCTGACTGATTCATACACATAGTAAACTATAAACCAAGTCTTATAAACATCCACAACAGTATTCACAAATTGAGCTAAGCCCAAAGCAAGCAAAGTTTGCTATGTAAACTAAACCAGAGAATTAAAACAGACTTGGATTTATGATAGTCTCAGTTTAGAGTGTTGAGAATATTTATCCTGCTGAGATTTTGATAATAATAATAATAATAATAATAATAATAATAATAATAATAATAATAATAATAATAATAATAATAATAATAATAATAATAATAATAATAATAATAATAATAAGAAGAAGAAGAAGAAGAAGAAGAAGAAGAAGAAGAAGAAGAAGAAGAAGAAGAAGAAGAAGAAGAAGAAGAAGAAGAAGAAGAAGAAGAAGAAGAAGAAGAAGAAGAAGAAGGGACCTTGGAGGTTATCTAGTCCAACCCCCTGCTCAGGCAGGAAACCCAGACAAATGGCTGTCCAGTCTCTTCTTAAAAACCTCCAGTGATGGAGCAAAAACCTCCAGTGATGGAGCATTCACAGCTTCTGGAGGCAGGTTGTTCTTTGAGTAATGCTTCTAATGTGCATGTTTGAAGATGATGGTGGGTTTCTTTACTTTATTGACTTTTATACTGATTTGTAAGCTGTCTTGGACCCTCATTTGGATCAAAAAAATGAAATATTAATATAATAGATATGATTTATGTATTTATGATAACTGTGATTTAAATTGAAATAATGTGAACACCTGATATAGAAGATGGAATGGACATATTACTGCAGGGGATAGGATTTGAACAAATGGTTGCAAAGAGGAAGCCGGTTCTACCTAGTCATCAGAAGGAACTTCCTTATCGTACAAGGGTCTGTGGAGATTGTGAGTCATCTAAGTGATAGCTGTCTCAAAGGTGCTTTTTCAAAAGGCAACCTGGCTGTTTTTTCCTTGAGGGAAAAGAAGAAAACATTTCACTTCTCACCCAAGAACTTCTCACCAGTGAACTGATGAAGCTTCTTGGATGAGAAGTGAAACATTTTCTTCTTCTTCTTCCTCAAGGAAAAGAACAGTCCAGTTACCTTTTGAAAAAGCACCTTTGAGACTTATTGTGCAAGATCTCAGCCAGTGGAACAGATGATGCCCATACGATACTGTGAGTTCTCCTTTCTCCTATGAGACGCTGAATGGTTTTCTATCAGAGATGGACCATAGTGAGCAGGGGGCTGGATAGATGAGATAAGATCTAAGATCACTTTAAATTCTATGATCCCGTGATTCAAATATGTGCATTCCAATTTTTAGTATCCAAGTGCTAGGAAATGTACATTGGAGCAAGGGTTAAGACAGCAATGTGATCTTAAATCCCACAGAATTCAGTAAGACATGCAAGTTGATATACAATGGATTGAATTGTTAGGGTTGGTGCATATTTCCACTATCAATGGAGTTTTAAAATATCTTAAATTTAAAAATGTAAAAAATAAATTAAATTATGAAACGCTGTCTAACTTACTCTATAAGACTATTGTATAATATCTTATAAAAACAAAACTCAAATACATATTACATTAATTTTAATTACCTGGAATTATTCTATTCAGTTTGTATTGCTTTAACTGATAACAAGCTACCTTTTTCTTAAAAGGATTAAGAAGCAGATATCCAGGTACTTTCCCCTGCCTTATTCATTATGTTTCCTTTTCTTCTTCATATTATGACTGTATTTTATAGGGAATTTATAGATTTTCAAGGAGCAAAAACTATTTCACCAGCTTTAACAAATCACTTATCCAGGAATGCAGTACAACCAGTTTTTGCAGTAAATGGACCTTAAAAAGAAATTGAAGACAGAAAGGATAAAAATGAGAATAGTTAAAAGTAGAAAATTCAAGCAAAGTAATGTTAGATTTGGATGCAATCAAGTAAAAGGTATAGTACTGGTAAATCATTCAGTGGGAAAATGAGCATTTTTACATGGGGGCAAAGGTTTCACTGATTTTGATAACACTAAAATCCACATGACTTAATGTATATAATATGCACTCATGTAAACAAGGAATTTAAGATAAAAGTAGGGCTAGACTTCCTTAATTGGGGTCCTTCAAATGTATTGTCTACACTCTACAGCTCCCAGAATTCTAGCCAAAATGGTAGGCTGATAGCTAGCTAGTAATTATAACAAGAAGGGGGTTCTAAAACAGCTTTGACTACTCATTCATACCACAGTGCCAATGTCTATCAATCAGGAGTGTTTGGTTTTTGGAAAACTAGTGACATAAAGTAATATGAACATTATATACCTTCAGTTAAGTGCCATAAAAAGAAAAGATATGTGTAGTTCTCTCCCAAGAGGGATTTTATTGAGCTTGTCATAATGTTTTGACATTCGTCGATTTTTTGTTTCCTGAGGACAAAAGAACTTCCAAATTAGTGTCACATTTTGTTTTAGATGAAACCTGTCAACATCTAAGGGCATATAGATCTCTACCTTCTATGTGAAAAATAACTCTTGTTTTAAACTTTTTGCATCTTGTGAACTCTACAATCTTTTTTTCAAAATGGTATCCAGAAATATTCTCATTCGTTCTGTCTCTCTTTCTCATTGGAAGTTGAGAAATCTATACCTTCCTAGGTCTAATTTATTATCTACATTTTGGTGTGTCAGTACTTGAAAATAGGATGTCCAGTTCTTTCTGTCACACCTTCAGAAAGGTGTTTTCATACTGGCTGTGGTGCAGAAATTGTCATGCAAAATAATTAGACCATTGAAACCTACCTTGATGGAGGTAAAATCACAGTGTGTAAGATCTTAACTGGGAGAGGAAGCAAATCAAGGGAGAGGCTGGCACTATAATGCATGATATAGGAAAAAAGCAGATGCATTTTATGAATGAGCAAATCCTGCATATAGTCATTTTTTTTGGAGAATGCCTTCAGTAAAGACTCAAAACTCAGAATGAGCCCTCTGCTCCCATATTTCTCAGAATGTGGTGACAGTTAAAACCCCTTTAGAAAAGCATTCAATAAATAAATGGGGGCTATCAAGGTGGTTTTCAGAGATAAGGGCCACCTGTTATCTGCAGAATGAAAGGGTCCAGATCCTTTGACTCTCAACTTGGAACCATCTCCTATCTCATCTTTGTGAATATATACACACACACACACAACACACATAAGCCACAAGGGTCCTAAGACTGCAGGAGTCAGTTGGATTCACACACACACACATATATATACAAACAGTTTGTCTGCAATTCAGACATACTAAGATTCCTAATATCAGTGATGACTAAATTCTGTATCATTTATCATGAACACTGAGCACTGAATCACTGAACCCTGGATCAACAGTCTCAATATCCTGCTGTTGGATTCATCTGTTGTAAAAAATAAAAACAAAACCCACAACTTTCTCTATAGCTTAAGAATACAATTACTGAGTAGCAATTGTACTTTTCCAAGTATAGGTCATTTGTAAACAGCAGTTACACTGAGATGTCTTTCCATGCTACTTCTTCAAAGATCAGATGAAAGAAAACGGGGCCTCTTAATCATGTTTGAGCTATTATATGAGCAAGGTTCATATAATTTACTTCCACATTCAGTGGTTCAGAAACAGAAACCATAGAGCCTGACCTGTTTAGGCTGCACCCATTCTGCATGGGTTTTGTAGAATTGCCAAAGCTCTCCACATCACTGACTTGAGGGCTGGTGTTCAAAACAGACTTGAGGGTTGATATTTCACTTTGTTCAGGTGCCTGAAAGCTGTTCACAACATGGGACTACAATTCTGAAAACCTTTAAAAGGGAGAGTGGGAGCGACAGTCCATCAGGGATAGCTGTCAAGGAAATGAATCAAAGGAAATTATTTGCTTTGACTTCTCGGTGATTTATATATTTCAGCATTACGTGTTCTGTCACTAAGGTATTTTTTTTTTTAAAAAAAAAGCATAATGAAACTCTGGTTTTAAAATTCCAGCTGACTCCCAGGTGCTTTACTTTTTGGTTTGTGGTGGCTCCCAGAGAATTCATAAGAATAATGAATTAAAAAAAAAGTCAGGGATATTAAGCCATCTTTGTCTTAAACTGAAATTATTCCAACCCTCCCCCCCAAAATTCAGATAACCCCAGTTTATAGGGCCAGAGAAAGAAGGATCCTATGTTCCCATCAACACTGATCAACTTTTCTTTTGATTTAACAGCCCACCACAATCTACCTTTTGATTTATTATTATTATTCCATTGTCTCCTCCTTTCCTAATGTTTCTATTCCTATAGTGATGTGTTTGGAGCCTGCTTAAATTAAAAGGGATGTCTAGCAAAATTCACAAGAGCCATCCATAGGGTACTGTATGCATTTTTCACATGGCTTTGACAGCCATTTTAATATGATGAGTCATTTTTGCCTCTCATTTTGTCTGCCAGCAAAATAATTCAGCATCCAGCCTTTTAATATAGGTGGAAGAGGGGGTTGGCTTTTTTGTGTCTTGGGAGTAAAATGTCTAGTTTCCTTCTGACCTCTCAAGAACTAAAAAAGAAGAATACGAATGGAATATAAAGAGACATACTATTTCCCTCTATCCACTGCTGGTTAGAGAATATCCTCTGGCTTGCTAATTAGCTACATGGAATGTAGGTAATGAATTAGACCTGGGATGGTATAGATATCCATTTGTAGGCAAACACAATGGCATCTGTTGTGGCATCTGAGTTGGCTGACCTAGTCTGTACACTTGCTCGTTATACCTCCAGTTGTCTGTTTTTTTCTCTAGAAGGATGACTTTTTTTTTTCAGTTAGACTGTTGCTTGGTCTTTAATCATTTATCACACAGTGATATCAAAAGAAACCTCCTTGTTTATGATGTGGTCTCTTTCCAATAAATTCTTTCTCCATGCACATGCTTATCTTGTTTCTGAAATGCATAGCTGTATTTCTGAAAAACATTTGGCACTTTTGTAAGCGCATGCAGTCCATTTAATCCTATATTCAATAAGTGTGCTTGATGTATGAGCAGATTCTTACAAAACACAGAGCACTATTCACATGGCATAATTTGAACTGGGACCTGTGTAGGTTATAAAGAAATTTGGCAAATTTTGCTTGGTTATCTTCCTGAGAAAATGGCTGTTACAAACAGGAAAATCGAAGGAAGAATTGAAAGTATGAGGATGAATGGCCCTGAAGAGAAAAGGGACTGAGAGCATAAAGCAAGCAGCTGTCTTTTTTATAAGTGTGAAAGGGTCACTTAATGAAAGTAATAAAGAATAAATGTTTATGTTAGCTAGTGTTAGCATCAGAAAGGAAGAATAGAGGAAGCGCCATCAATGGAAATGCAGAATTTGAAGGCACCAAGGCAGCCCCCATAGTAAGGTCACCCCCCCTTACCTTATCTGATGTAGCATTCTTAGCCTAAGTGTCATAGAATAGTTTACATTACCTTTTTTTGTATTTCCTTGTAAGAGCACATAATCTGGGCTTCTCAGCATTTCTTTAACATGAGGTCCAGTGTTCTCTTAGATTTATGCAGGTCAGTAGACCATATTTGTTTGCATTATCTCGAGATCTTTTGGCTCTTTATTTAGTGGCTTTTGGCTTTTCCCACAACAGACTTAATGGTGCTATAAACAATCCACTCACGCAACCCCCGACTCAGTTTAGAATATCCAGTGTATTACATCAATTACTTCTTGACATCTGTAAGGTAATATTATTCATTTTCTAGAGATATTAACAACAATATAAGATTTTTTTTATCACACTGATGGCATGTTGTGCTTGTGTCCATGTGGTTATGCTTAACAATTTCTATAACTGGTCCCTAAATATTAACTATTTCCCCAGAGTTGCTAGGAATACAAAACAATTATTTCTGATATGTATGACCAAAAATTTTTTAGGAAAGGAAGACAAAACATTCCCTGTAAACAACAAAAAAGCAGAAAGTTCAAATCTGGGCTGCTCATTTCAAAACTATTATCCTATCAAAAATATTAGTACTATGAAAATATTTTCAAAATCAGATTTGCATAAAAATGTGTACATTTGGGAAGTTATATACAAAATGTGTTTGTATGGGAAAACCATAAATAAAGATTTGTATATACAGTATGCAGAAAAGCAAAGATAGGCAGAATAAACATGGCAGAAAACATTACATTCAAGAGCAAATGCAGAATCATCCTGCATATTTTTCTTCTAAAAACTTTTATTTGTGATATTGCCACATGGTGAATATAATTGGTCATGTACCTTTTGTCATCTTAGTTCAGGAGTGTTGAACAGGAGATCACTTCAGAATACTAGCAAGAGGACCTAACTTTCCCCAGAGCTGTTTCTCTTTCCTTGAGTAGAGGGGGGGAAATGGAAGTAGATGAACGAGCTGAAAGACAGAAAAGGTTTCCACCAGTTTGGGCTATGGCCCTCTCCCTTGATAGCTTTGCTATCAAAAGTCACCAACTCCTATTTTAGGTGCTTTTCTCAGTTGCTAAAGTGGATGATTATGCAGTTTTGTTCATACCGAAAAGAAGAACGGAAATAACTCTCATTCTTGGCAAATACCATTCATAATATCTACCTGAAGATGCATCATTAGCAAGTAAAGCATACAGGACAGGAAATAGAAGTATAGGAGAAATGGGAAAAACATGATATTGAATACACAAGAGGAGTTGTATTATTCATTGAATCTCTTCCTGTACACATAGGTGAATGCTTCAGTGGGCATGGATTGATCCCTTGGCAAAATTTAACTATATGTTACATGTATTTCAGGGATGTGTCTCCTTTAAGTTGTAATAACATAACCAATTTCAACTGTGCTGATTGAGAAAATGGATTTGGATTATATGGGCTTAAATCTTCCATGTTGTGATGAGAGAGGAAAGTAGTTGGAGAAATAGGAAAACCCACTTCATCTCTTGCACCGTAAATATAGACACTACTGAATATAGAACCTCTTTTATCTTTTCTGACAGAAATAATTGCTCTCCTGTGCTATTCCTTCACCAAGAGGCTGTCAATGTAATTAGAAATGCTAAGGCAACAATTTATAAAGCAACAGAAAGGTCTGTAGGCCAATATTTCACGAGAAATATATAAGAGAAAAAAGTTGTCCATCATAATAATCTATATAGTACAATTCATACACATTCATATTTGATTGATCTTACTTACTGAAACAGAATAGTTTCAAGCCCTCAAATGTGAAGCTGGATTTTTTATAGAGAACTGGCTAGCTAAAAAATTAAAATGATGTATTTAGTCTAAACAGGCAACAAGGTTGTAAGTGTAGGGTTAGGGGGTTAGGGTAAAATTAGTAATAGCAGGATTTTGTGTTTTATTTCACTCTTTACCATAGCCACGTGATAAGAGTTGAAATGATATGCTAGCAACTTGCTATTGTTTTTCTGAACTAGGAAAATATGTTTCTTTGGTTGATCATAGATATCAATTTTGCAGCTATTTGGGCTACTAATCAAAGTTTCTAAACAACCTTCAAACCTATGAATACAACAGGTCAGCACTGCAGTGCCTGTAGGCTTATAATTTCCAGTTTCCCAGAAATGTATCTGTGATATACTTAACTAAATTACTTTTTAAATAATTAATTCTCAAAGGCCAACAATCATACACAGGATTGTTCAAATCTATTGATCTTTTAGCATCTTGCTCGAAATCTCATGTTGTTTAGAGAGGCAATGCTAAAGATATTTTTGTGAACTGGCTAAGAGATTTGCTGATGAATTCAGCCATTTATTTATTAGTTGCAAAGTATCTATTTTATTTATTTATCATTTATTTATCATTATTTATCATTTATTATTATTTATTTTATTTAGAAATTACCCATCTCCCTCACAGAGGGACATGGGTAGATATATAGATGAAATGTTAAACATATATAAAATGTTAAAAACATAAAAAAATGAATATAAAAATCTAAAATAGGGCAAGAATAATTAAAAATGTGACATTACAAGTTAATTAAAGGATGGGGTGAGCTATCACTGGACTAATCAGTCCCATGGTTGTGGCAGCCTTATGAGCCCCAAGCAAGAAGACAGAGCCAGGTCTTTAGATATTTTCTAAATCATCTAAGAAGGTTGGTGATACATATTTTATTGCATTTGGGTGTGTTGAAAGAAAAATCTTCATCAGGATCCAGTCCAAGCCAGGAATAAACAACATGGAGACTGCTTTAGAAAGGTTGCAGTTTATTGGAGAGGAGAGCCAGACAGAAAGATGGTTCTGGAAAAACTGACCACATGTAGTAGAGAGTGGAGGATTTTTATACCTTCTTGAGCTTTTGTTTGGAGTTGTTCCTGTGGCATGAACTTTGACCTGAATCTGAGTGTGCCTTTCTGGTATTCTGATGATGGTGGGTTAATCCTATTATGTCCCAAAGGTCATATCCTGCTTCCCTGGGGCTGTGGCTGATGACTGTTGGATTTTTTGGTGTGCGGGATTGTTGATTCTAGGGATCTTTCTTTCTAATCCCAGATTCCTGACTCCAAGCTTTCTGACAAGATTATCACATCTGCATTTCTGCAGACCTGGTTTCTGTCTGGGGCAGAGAGACTTCGGGAGGGGGGTTGGTTCTGCCTTTAAAATCCTTTGGGGAAATATATTTTGCCTTTTTAATAATTCCCAAAATATTTATTTCTCAGGATTCTTCCCACAGGTGTTTATAGCTCTTAGAAGTATATATAGTGTTTATGAACAAGTTGAGTAACAGGTTCCCAGACAAATGGACTTCCAAATATAGTGCCTTTTATCTTGTTAGCTGTTATAAGATGAAGCCTAACAATTTTGTCCAAAAGTGTTCAGTCTCTACAGGACTGTGACATCTGCCTTTCCCTATTGTAAAGAATGACTCAGTTACTGTATTTTTTGCTTTCTGGAGTTTCCTATTTTCCACATCACTTTTTAAATTGAATTTTCATGTAAGAACCTTTTCTTTTTCTTGCACAAAAGGGCATTTCATGGTTTTAGGTTATTCCATTTCAAAGCTTTTTAGGCATTGTTGAAAAGAAATAAAATAGCTTCTCACCTAACTATTTTCAACTCATTTTCATCCTGGTCACACCTGTTCACTTTGCTTGCCAAGACTGGCAACATTTTCTTCCACTTTTAACACTTGAAACTGTAGCTGAAAATTAGGTCTTTTTTTCCCTTTTACCCTTGCTACTCCCAATAGAAATACAGATTTCAGAACTTCAGACCTACTGAAACTTAATATAAAATGTGGACCAGGATATGTCAGTCTTTGCTGTTTAGAAATGCCGAACTACTGAGCTTTTCTGTTTTACTATCCCACCCCAACTCCATGCATCTGAATGTCGTAGAAATATGTTTCTATGGGACAAGGAAGTCCTATCAATAGTTTTCAGGCTCTAGAAAAGGTTTGAGTACCAGGTTGGAGACCATAGAAACTTACCCCTATAGTACATTCAGTCTCCCATTCACCAAATTCATGCACCCAAGTATACTTATGATTTATATACTGTACATTTATTTATTCATACATACACACACACACACACACACACACACACCATTTAAAAACAGAGAGTGGGATGGAGAAGTCTATTTTAGCTTCTCTGTGATCCTAATTCAGAACATTGGAGATTTTACTGCTATCATCCCAGCAAGCCTGCTCAAGATGAGTAATTTCTCCCATTACAATTGCTGCCATTACCACCACTAGGATAAACATACATAACCATATTTAACTAATATTATAATTAACTACAAACAACAGGATGAAAAAGTAGCAACAATGGTGCATTGGAAGATCTGCAGGAAATACCATTGGCCTGCAAGCAAGAACTGGGAAGACCACAAAACAAACAAAGTAATAGAAAATGGACACTAAAGTGCTCTGGGACTTTAGAATTCAGACAGACAAGCATCTGTCACACAATGCCCCAGACTTAACAACTGTCAATAAGAAAGATAAAAAAATCTGAATAATGGATGTTGCAATATCTGGAGAAAGCAGAATAGAAGACAAATAACTGGAGAAAATCACAAAAAATAAACTGCACAGTGGTGGGATTCAGCAGGTTTGCACCACTTCGCCAGAATCGGTAGTTAATCTTTTGTTGCCCGGGCCCAGAATGGACTTCTGGAAGTGGCATCGACACAGAGAACCAGTTGTTCACATATTTGAATCCCACCACTGGAACTGCAGCAAAAGAAAGCAAGGGTAGTACCAATAGTAAGAGGCATCTTGGGTACAAGTCCAAATCATCTGCAGCACCATCGGCATTGATAAAATTACCATCAGTCAGTTACAAAAGGCAGCTTCACTTGAAACCACTTACATCATGCAATACCTTTTATATTATTAAACAACAACATCTGCCTATCCCAGGTCCTTGGGAAGGATTTACAAAAGGGTCAAATCCAATCTAAACACCGTCAGTGACTGTGTGGGTGTTAATTGCCTTGATAGCATTTCCTCCGGTGAGTTTGTACTTGAATCTGAGGTGACACATTTGTCCAATCCAAACTCCATTGCAATAAGTTGGCTATATATGTGGACAGTATTAAGAGTAATTCTTTTTCAGATGGTGTTTTTCCATACAGCTTCAGATCACCCATGTAAAGGAGGTGTGATAGCCTGGCAGATATTTTTGATATTTGATAGCAATGGCCTGGATTGCTCAGTAATATTAACTGGAAAATCAGTGCAAAGACCAACTGTAGTGGTAACAGTAAGTCTCCTTGAAAGATTCCTCTCTTGATATTAACCTCTCCTAGTCTATCATTAACCAGCAATTGTGTCTTTCATGATGCCATTGATCTTTGCACAAAGTTTCTGTTTCTATTGATTGGGTCCTGTTATTTCTAAGCACTTGATTATCCAAGTGTATTATTATTATTATTATTATTATTATCCCCTTAGTCTCTCACAGGATGCCATCAAATTATTGTGAAATTCTAGGGTTCTATAGAACACAATTTGAAAAGCACTGTTCTATCCTGAAGAAAGCAGTAGATTATTCTCTTTAATGGCACTCAAGACATTAGCCCTAAATATTTATCTATATAAAAGAACATTTCTATCCCTTAATGGAACTGTTTAATAACATTAGTTTTACCTTCAGCCAACTTTCAAACTGTTAAATAATTGCTCTTTCCTTGGGATAGGCAAATAAGGAGCACACTGAGCTGTTCAAGAAGCAAGGAATTAATCTTAGCCTTTGGAAGCTACATTTTGGAGGCTCTACAAATATCCCAGGGAATAGATTTTATAAAATGTGTTGCCTTTGAAATAAAAAGTGATAGGATCCATGACATGGGGTGGCCTTGAACCATGAGCATCCTTGCCCAACTTGGATCAATACTAATACAAGAATGAGGGGAATGACCCTTGGCAAAGATCTTCTTGAAACTGAGACTTTCTTGTATCCCATCTGTGCATTTCCACAAGTCAAAAAATCTTTACATAAGAGAAAAGGCAAGAGTAATATTGTGATAGTACATGCTTGTTGATAACAAGAGAGGTCCTGTGTATTTCTGCTTTCTCTTTCTGCTTATGGCACTGGATCCATTGATGAGAAATGATGCACGGAACATAATTCCATGTTTGGTATCATGTTACATCGCTCATAGTGTGTTCCTAGAGACCTTTGCTAGAGACAGCTATTGTATTTTCTCTTGCATAGCAGCAAGTGAACAAAAAGGTCCTTGGAGGTTCTTTAAGTAACAGACATCTATACTAGAAAATAGTAACCTTTTATCACAGTAATCAATAAGTTCAAGTAGAATCCATATATAAAATGCAGACCCACTATTATTCTTGCACATATTCTTTTGAATTTTTTTATGGCATGTATAATAGAAATTCAGCCAATGACTTGTACTATTGCTTCTACGGTATAGGTTTGGTGTAATCTAGTTAGGTTTGGGCAGAAAAAATAAACTATACATTTTCTCACATGAAAGCAACAGCACAGTTAAAAAGAAGTATTTTTACTAACACACTGGTAGAAAAATGAGATACACAAAGAGGATAAGACAATATTTTTGTGTGGGAGTAATGTCCTTATAGCCCACGTGTAGGCTGCCATGCAGCTGAACCACATGGACGGAAACAGGACAAAGGAGAATATTGAGCAATTATCCCATTGAAAACTCCTCCCAGTCACAAACGGCTTGGAAACTGTGCTCACTCTCACGTACTCATATGTTAATCTGTAATCACTCCTACTTGCTTCCTGTACACACCCACATTTTGCTGAGCTAATAAAAGAGATTCCCTGACTTTGTTCTGGGCCATCTCATCCCGAGGAAAAACTCTGCGTGGTGTTATTCCTTCACTGTTTCGGCTCCATTTCATGAGAGGCCCTCTGGACGCGGAAAAGCCGCATTTTTGTAATACATTTTAGTCACCAAGTCAGAAGATATAAAACATTTTTACTATAATATTTTTGATGCTGTTATACATATTGCCTTACACTCTAGGTTTATGGTTGACTGGCTCAGAGAAATTATGCAGACCAGTTAAGCATTCCTTAATACCAGTGACCCAATCCAATTTTCAATTTCTCTAATGTGTCTCTCTCAGCACTTCCAAATTTGATGAAGTTATAATATATTAATATAAATGGTGTTAAAATATTCCCACTACAGTTATGGATTGCTGTGAAGGAATGTATTTTTTCCTCTGAGAATTTTGTGCAGACTGGTAATTAGCAGTCAATTAATGATAAATGCAACTAATTAGATATTGTTAACTGATAAATGAGTTTCAAAAATGATGATTAAAAATAGTGAGAACATTAAATAAAATCTAACTATTCAAGGCATGTTACATGTTTTTAAAAACATGTTAGTTTTATAGGCAAAGAGAAAATTATGCTGGGTCCTCCCTCTTCATCACCCTCCACAGGGTAAAATTTGACTAGCCTCTGTAGAGAATGAATAAGAATACTAGACAGCCAGCTTGGTGTGGTGGTTGAGGCAGCAGGCTAGAAACAGAGAGACTGTAATTGCAAGTCCAACCTTAGCTCGGAGTCAGCTGGGAGGCCTTGGTCCAGTCACCGTCTCTCAGCCATAGGAAGGAGACAATAGCAAACCACTTCTGAAATCTTGTCAAGAAAACTGCAAGGGCCTGTCCAGGCAGTTTGTCAGGAATTAGCACTGATTTGAAGGTGCCGCGCATACACACGCGCACACGCACAGAGGATGGGGGCAGGGTTGTAAATAATGTGGAAATCTCTATATAGAAATTTTGTCCTTCTTTGCTCTTCTTTATCCTTTGTCCAGGGGGCACGATGCCTTAACCATTACACCAAACTGGCTCTCTAAATTCAATGTAAAAGGCCTCCCCCCCGCTCTGCAAACTCAACTCTTCATAACATTAAAAACATTGCAAGCAGTGACTCAGATGGTTAACTTTCATTTCACTGTATAGGATGCATACAGTGTGGGGATTGAACTCAATAGTCTAAATAGCCCCTCCAAATTCAGTGATTTTATGTCTCTCGTAGAAGAGAATCCAGGGATTAAAATTATTTTCAAGGAACATAATTGCACTCCAATTGCACAACTTGAACGATTCTCCTTAAATAAGTAGTGAAGATGTACTTCATAACAACGGAGAAATTAAATGTGGGTACAATGCAACTGTATAATGACTAATTCAATTTCCTAAATGTCAGCCTTATGATGATTACTAAGCACTAACAAGTCATGTGATGTTTTCTCATCCAGACAAGCTGCATTTAATAAAAACAAGGACACACTAAGCAAAGTTATTCTTCATCCTCCCACTCACATACAGTATGTATGTCCACTTTGGAGAATGTTTCATTGCTCCTCCAAAAGCAAGTTTCCCTCTTACTTCTATACAATAGAAGAGAATATTTGTAGCTCAGGGTTGAACTGTGAGGTTATTGGTGCTCTCTGAGCTTGGTAGTTTTCTTGCAGACATTTCATTACCCAACTAGGTAACTTCATCAGTGCTAGCTTATTCTTCTGTTCAAGATCCTGCTATGACATGTGTGTACAAACGTAAAATTTGTTAGCAAACAATGAGTCAAATGGTTGGCTTTCCTTCACTATATAGGATGCATAGAGTGTAGGGATTGAACTCAGTGCCTAGAACTGGATACAATACTCCAAAGTGTGTTGGAGCACATTGGGGGAGGGAGAGATCTTACAAAAGCAGAATAAAATAGAACAGCCACTTCTTATAATTTGGAAACTATGCTTCACTTAACGCAACACAAAATTTCATTTGCTATTCTTTATGCCATATCCTATTGCTGACTCATAGTTTGCAGTCAACTACTGTGTCAAGGTTGACTTGTAATGCACCTCTACTCACAGCTTGACAAGAAAGACAACAGGAGGGTGGAGGGGGAATGCTTGGAATGTATTGGGACTTGGGAGGAAGGTGAGGAATTTATGTAAACCGTTTGCAGCCTGAGAATATCCCAAGACTTCAAGGCCACGTGATGGGGACATTCCGAAGGTGCAGACTGTTTTCCCAAAACAAAATGAACATGCTGGATTGGTGGACAATGGACAAGGGGTGGCCCAAATGGGGAAAAGGGGATCAATCAATATGTTCTGCACTATAAAAGGAAGTGACCATTACCTAAAAATATATGTTAACAATTGCTCACTCACAACTAGTGCTTTCAAAAGGATGGAAAGGGTATTAGATTCAATGACTTATAGGCCTATTCTCAGGAGGACTTCAGGCTCAATCTTTTGGCGAAAGAGAGTATTTGGTCTTGTCTAGAGCACACCCAAGGCAGACCAGAAAGCTTGTGGATAAGCAAGACATAGGCAGACCTCATTCAATCTGTGTTTGCCACCATTGCAGAAATGGCCTAAATCAAGGTTTGCTGAAGTTCAAAGACAAAAATAAACAATAGTTTTAAAAATCCAATAAAAACACAGGATAAGATGCCCAGGATGGCCCAAGGCAGATTCAGTTTATAATCTGGTTTGAGAGCTGATGGATGTTAAGAAAGAGAAGTCAGGAGAAAGTTCAGGGAAAAGAATATGACTCTGTCCCACTCTCCCTCCATCACCAATCAGCTCAATTTCTGTTTGGAACATTGTACTTTTATATTAGGGGAGCTCCAAAATTTTGAAAAATGTTGGGTTCACCCAAAGCACCTCTTTCCTTTGCTTTTAAGATTATAGGCGTTCATGTTTCTTTTGACAAAAATAATTGGTATAGTTATATTTATGTAGGCTTTCCCATCTTCTTATCGCTTGATAAAGCTAAGATCATGAACTGACTTTGACAAGTCTATTTGTTGGCAACATAAATAGCCAAAGATTAGGTACTAAGGGGACTCTGGCCAATGAATGTGAGGATGTTGTAGTGGACCACCTGGTGGATTTCTACAAAGCATTGCCCTCTGAGAAGCACTGCTATAGAGACTTGGATCTGGTAAACCTATTCAGTCAACCTTCTTATAGGTGTCACTTGCCTATTTAGAATAAGTCTGGATAGTTGCTGTCCAGAAGACTGGAGAGAAATAATATTGATTTTAGTAGCATAGGCATAATATGCAAATATATGCAGCTACTCACACATATATATAAGAGGACACCTTTCCTTGAACAATATTCATGTTCTTTATTTATAGGGGAAATGGGCTTTCTCAAAACCACTCTAAAGATTGTTATGAATCCATTCAACTTAAGAGTAGAATATAAATCATGTGCTGAATAATCCACCACCACCACCTCTGAGGTAGCAGTTTTTATACTTTTTCCACAGATGGCTTAAAAATGCACATGTTGGTAGACTGCATCATTTTTATTACAAGAAATACATTTTATTTCTGAATTAACTGTAAAGGAAAATAACTATTACTTTTTTCTGCACCAGCTTCCTCAAAAGCAACGTGGGTGTCTGTGGGAAAAGGGTATCAAATGACAAAAGATGTGTGATGACATCATAGGCTGTGATTGACCTACTTGCCTCATAAGATGGGAAAAAATATGTAAATGGAAGCATTTGTATGAGGACATCCCTGTTCATACGTTGTTATTTTTGGCATCATTGTGACTTGCAAAAATTACTGCTTGAAAGGAACACATCATTATTTGGAAGGGAAATTAGAATCATGTTATGTTTTTAAAAAGCACAAGCTCTGGTTAGTCTCATTAATAATGTAGACTTGACAGAAATAGACTTGATTTCCATCTGAGGACCAAGAAGATATCGTGTTGTTACTTTTTAACCTTTTTATGGATTTTCTAAATCCAATAATCTGTGGATCATTGTGTATCTCCTAACTAGAGCGCTTTGGACAATACATTTGCATAGACAGTTATTTTGCTTTTGGTTTCTGAAAATTTTCTGTCACTTTTTAGCATGTGACCTGTCTATTTTAGTATTGACTAAAGCTTTATGTTAGAATATTTGCATGAACCTTTTGTTTGTTAGGTCTACATGATCGGTCTCATCTTTTTTAGGGAAGAAGAATCCCAAGATAAGTTTGGACATTATCATACTATTAACCCTTAAATGATATAAGCTTTAAAAAGTTTTAATAATGCAGGATCCAATCTGGGTTGGTCATGAGGACCAGAGATTTTGTCTTCCGAGCTTTCAGACTGGTGCTAGAGCCCATCTTCAGGGAATTTCTCGCTAGCAGAAGTCTGAGAACTCAGAAGTCTGTTCCTAGTGACCGATCCAGATTGGATCTTGCAATGTTATCTTGGGACACGTATATTTGCCTTCATTTGTGAGTTTTAATAATGTCAGACCACAAATTATTGTAAGGTTTTGGATTATTGCACTATTCAGAAAGGTATCTTTGAAGACATGGAAAAATCACTTAACCCAAAGCCCAGAGAAGTTAAGTTCTGACTGAATTCCATGTTATTAGTTCTTCTGCAGTTGCATTATCTCAAATCCCTGTTGATCTGATCAGCCATATCTACATTAATCTTTGTTCCCATATCTGCCTGTCGGGTTCTGTAAAATGTTCTCCAAAGAGGTTGATAGCTATTTTCTAAAAAATACTCATCTCATTTCCCATGCCTGCTTTTAAAAGGGGCTACAAAGAAGCTCACTCAACTGTCACACTTTTATCTTTGATGTCAGGCAAAGAAATGCCTGACATCCTTCTCTACTGAGGTGTTTAGAATTTCAGTCTGAGAATCGCTGTTTTAAAATTTCTCCTTTGTTGATCCATAATATTGTTGAATACATTATGTATCTGCTCAGAGAAGATATTGGAATGGCAAAACTAATAAAGAAGTAAGGAAATAAATATATATTTCTTAGTTCCCTAGAGTTCTTCAAAGAGAAAACTCAATGATACGGAAACATTTTGTACAAAGTTTGTGTGCTTACCTGCTGTATTTGTTATTGATATATCTAATTGTGATCCTTAAAAGCTTTTACAGAATCCTCAGCACCACAGAGTGGATCATTGATAGAAAAATCATGGGTCAATAAAATATCTCTCTCATATAGTGGAAAATCTGGAAAACTAGCAAATAGGAACACTTCTATAGAATACCACAACTGTTCTACTCATTGTTGAATGTCTCTTGATTTGCTTCAGCATGGAACATAGAAACCATTATACCTAGGTCAGTGTTTCTCAACCTTGGCAGCTTTCAGATGTATGGACTCTAACTCCCAGAATTCCACAGCCAGCAGGTTGGCTGGAGAATTCTGGAAGTTGCAGTCCACACATCTGAAACCTGCCAAGATTGAGAAATACTACTCTAGAGGGATTGCAGTCAAAGTATAGAGGGTTGCTGCTAGAAAGACAAGTGGCCTAACCTGAAAAATGCAGCTTCTTCTCTTTTGTTTCTCAATCTGCTAGAACTGCACTTGGAAACAACATTTTGAAATCTGTAAGCACACATGTCTAATCCCACGGCAGATCACACCACTTTCTGATTCAAAATTGCCTACTGAGTAGTGTGACTTCTTTCCTAGGAACAAAAAAAAAATTCTCTATCAGGCAATACTTATGCCACTTTGGTTGCCAGAGAACATCATGCTGTGTTAGTAGGGCAATCTCACTGTTGCTAAGAAGGCATTGCTCCTCATTTAAATATATATTTTTTTCTATTCATTTATAAACTAACCTATAATTCATTGCAAGACCTACGTGCATTTTCTGACATCTGTGTTTGATGAAACAACTTAAGCAATTTACACTTGTGCCTGATTATATACATAGCAGTTATTGCTTGGTTTTTTTCTCCCCCTCATTATGTGGGGTTGAATAGGTGAGGTTGTTATGAAATGCTGAAATAGTATAATCTTGGCTAGGTTAAAGTTAACTTATTTGGAGGTAAATTAAATCCTTCCAGCAATATCATCCAAGTCTCTAGATTGTCTTGTAAAAATGTGCCCTCTCTGGGCACTCAGTTTGTGTCATCCTCACGCATTGGTGTAAAGAGGTGAGAAGGGACAGAAAAGCACCAACTTCCGAATCAGGTTTATTTTTAAGGATGTCCTTTGACTCCAGAGAGGTATAATCTTAAAGAATGAAAGAGTTGAAAAATGTAATTAGGTGATTGAAAAGGATCTCATCAGTTTACCTTCTGGAAAACCAGAAATGCCATTGCATTTGCCTTTTTGTAAATGAGCAAGTTTTCATGCCAGCTGTCTTCTTTTATCATCCATGACTTTCATTCAGAATGTCCAATTTGTAAGAACTGAGAGCCACATTTTCTCAGAAAAGAGATGTCAGTTTTTTATAAACATCTAACAGCCTTGGGAAGGAAGTTGGATAAAGAAGCACTGGAATTAAAACTATGGTGGTATTAGAAGGGACTGCGCTTTCATGTGACTGAGGAAAGTCAGTTGTTTTAAGTGGCTCCATCCTGGTATGCAATAAATATTCTTATTTAGCCTTGCCGTGTCTTGAGTCTGCACCAGAATCTAAGCCTTATCATAACAGACCAAACCAAGACAAATGTCTAGGAACTGCTTCTGAGTTTTGTATGGTTGCCCAACTCAAATCCTGTGACTCTGAACAATACACAAAAGACAAGCATCCAGAAAAAATAATTCAAAAGAATGCATAAAAACATACAAAGCCATAAAAGCAATTTTACTGAATGTATATTACTAAGTTGTTCTTGTCAGTGACCTCCACAATATATATATCCACTAACTCAAAGATCGTAGAACCTAACCTTAAATATTAAAAGTAGTAACAAGTTGATAGATATTCTTTTGCACTTCAAGTCCTTGGTTATCATAATTTCCCATTAGAACAAAATGATGGTCGCAATACACATTCCAACTACACTATCACAGCATTGATGTAATTGTGGTTCACATTACTAGAATTATATCTGGTAAAAGAATAAGCCTATATAGGTATCCTTGGGACGAACTGTCTAATTCAGATTTTCAGATAAATATTTTTATTTCTTTAGGTTGTACTAATTAGTGGACACCTGGACAGCTGGGATGTGGGTCAGGGAGCGATGGATGATGGTGGAGGAGCATTTGTATCATGGGAAGCATTATCACTCGTTAAGGATCTTGGTAAGTACCTATGTAAATAGTACGGTGCTCTAACATTTATGGCATTATCTTCTTAGACTTCCTTAACTTTATTTCTTGTAATACATTTTTCCAAAGTTTCCTTCTGGCAATAGCTATTTCTTCAGGAACTGTAGAGTTTTTAATTTTCAAACATAGCACTTTCTTATTTGTTTGATTTGTGGTTTAGGAAAATCCAAAGCATTGAAAGTCCCAATAAAAATAGTTCTGACAGTTGTGCAATTTTATTTGTTGAAATAATTTAAGAACCACATCCTATTTGTTTGCAATATTTTTTTCTAGTGCCTGGTCCATGGTAACACAGCTTGTAACACCATTGTTGCCCATAAGGCTAGTCTCTGAGTGTAAAAGATAAATCTGACTGTTAACAGCCATGTTTGCACCCTATCTTTTCTCAAAATAGTTTGATTAAGCAGTTTTGGATGATAAATTAGGTTATGAATAAGTAAGTTAACATTTATTATATGAGTTGGATTATAAAGGCTCTAATACCTAATGCCCATAACATTTAAAAACCTATTTCTGATCTAATAGACAATGAGTATCAAATTAATATTATTATTAATATTACTGATTTCATGCAAAAAGTGAAAATTTGTGTCCCTGTAATTCTATTGTTCAGTAGTGAATTACAGCAGTGCAATGGGGGGAGGAGTCTGGAAACAAAATGTTGTCACATGGCTCACAAGTGGTAAAATACAGTTATTACAAATACGGCCACAGAAACTATTGTGGTTAAGCAGCAATTAAGGAATGAAATCTTTGGAGTTCTCTCAGAAAATTCTCAACAGAATGAATAGCCTGAGTTAGAATGATCTTATAGACAGGAGACTATTTCAGTAAATGCACAAAATGAATGGAAGGTATATTCAGCTCCCAAATCCTTTTGGTTCAAAGCTCAAGAGATAACTAAATGGCCATTCAAAATGAAACATGACTGCTGATATATGAATCTGGATATGCCTAGAGCGTTAAATATGAATCCGCGATGAAGCCTGAGATATGAATTCAGTGACTATCCAAACAGGAAAAAGTAGCTTTTCATAGTACAAGAACATAATTAAATTTGTTAATCGTTCTAGTTCTACATCCTCTCTGCCCCAGTTTTCTGCAATCAGCCTAAAGGTATTTGTCCAACAAGATTATAATGCTCCTTTATTAATTTTTCACTAGTTACAATGTTAGAAATATTTGCTACAGCAGTTGAACTTTAAAATCAAAGAACCTACAAATAAATGCCATTAACAGCTCAAAATTTCTAAAAATCTATATTTGAACTACACATTGTGTTTTAATATGCATAATATATCATGTGCCTTTAATACTATGGCCAAATTAATAATATGATAAATGCCAGATGCAGTGACTGGTATTAAGGATAATTGTGTATTAATAAAATTTTGCTAGGATGTAATACTATTAACAATGATGCTTTCAGTCTACAACTTCCATCTTGGGACTGACTCTGAACTGATGCATGTCACCACATTTTGAGGCTTGCTTGCATCTCTTGCTATTATAATATGTAGCCTGGTGAAGAGATTGGGAATTCAAAATTTTGCATTCTTTTGTGGCATTTTGGTTGCTAAAGATAGTACTAATTACAGGATTCATGCTCCTATTGTCTTATCCATACCTTAATGCAAACAGAAAGTAAGGCAATTATAGGCCCAAGATCTGTTATCAGCATGTTCCATCAATATCCAAGACAAAGAGTTAAGAGCTGGTAATTTAGCAATAGAAGAGAATATTTGTAGCTCAGGGTTAAATTGTGTAGTCCCTGATTCTCTTGAGTCTAGTTATTTTCTTGAAGATGTTTCATTACCAAGCTAGGTAAGATCATCAGGCTAGTAAGGTGTGGGGTGCTCCTTTTTTATATACTAGTGGCTTCCCCTGTCAATGTTGGTGAGAATAGTCTTGGTGGCTCTTTGATATGGCCATTGTTTACTATTAGTTTGTTTGTCAGAGTTGGTACTTCCTTGATTGCAGTATTGTATACTTATTAATTGTTGGTCTAGTATTAATCTTGGTGTTAATTTCTGCTCATCGGGGAATTGTTTGCTGGTGATCAGGTGTTTTGGTCTTTTTGTTTTAATGTTGGAGGAACACAAGCCAAGAAGCAGGAAACTTGTTTCCAACCTGGTGAATGTGTCTGGATCACCCTGTTATTTAGACAAAGGGCGTGAAGGTTCCTAGTTAGAGAGTTAATACTGCTTCCTCTCAAGGAAGCCTGCTGACTTCTGCTGCTCATCCCTATTTAGGTGGCAGCTTGACTTAGGGCTTGGCATTCTCCCTAGGCCAGGCTCAGACTCTGAACCAATGGCCTCTTGCATTCAGTCATCCACATTACTTGCAGGTGGCCTTGTTGCCGCCTAGACTGTAGGCAGAAAGTCTGCCAGCCTGAGAATTAAAGGAGGCCATAACCTTTATTGATATTATGCTTATTATGATATAGAGATTACGATAGTGATATAAAACAAAGATAGATGGGGATGGGGATGCAGGCAGATAGTGTATAGTTTTTCCCCCCAACAGTTTTCATCTTTAAAAGGAAATCTTAGTTTTATTAAATATGTTAAAAAAAATCTTCTTCTTCTTCTTCTGCCATATCCGTTATCGGACGTTGGCGATCATGTTGGCGATCCTGTTTTTATCAGCAGCCGCACGAAAAAGTGCTGCTGAGTTTTGTCCAAACCAGTCCCTTAGATTTTGAAGCCATGATGTTCTTCTTCTGCCTGGACCTCATTTGCCTTCAATCTTTCCCTGGAGGATTAAATGGAGTATGCCGTATTTTTCTGGGTCTCGCATCACATGTCCGAAATATTCTAACTTTCGTTTTTTAATTGTTTTGATGATTTCCCTGGGCTTTCCCTGGGCTTTCTACAAATCATTTCCACAAATAAGGGTACTGCCTTGATTTTATCAGCTCTAAGAATCTGAACAGTGGTTGAACAGATGAAAGATTTAGCCAGGAACTTTTGTGTTCAGCTTCGTCATTCAACGGAACACAAAGCAAAAGTTGTTCACCTTGCCACTCACTGGATAATATTCCGCCCAGATTCTGCATGACTAATTTGTTATTGTAGTAATTTAATTTTAAATACCTGAAGCATTTCTAATGAAAATCATTCTGAATCATGGCTGGTAATTGCCAATACTACTGAAGTATTCACCACTTTTTTTTAACCTTAAAGATGCATAGCAGGTTCCACAAATGCTGACAGTGGTTGAAGAAGTTAAAGAAAATTTCAGTACTGAGTCTGAAAAGCACTGTTTATTCACTAATTCCATACAAATACATTATGTAGAATGGGGAAAGGAATCTGCATCCTGGTTTGTTTAGATAGATAGATAGATAGATAGATAGATAGATAGATAGATAGATAGATAGATAGATAGATAGATAGATAGATAGATAGATAGATAGATAGATAGATAGATAGATAGATAGATAGATAGATGATAGATAGATAGATAGATAGATAGATAGATAGATAATAGATAGATAGATAGATAGATAGATAGATAGATGATAGATAGATAGATAGATAGATAGATAGATAGATAGATAGATAGATAGATAGATAGATAGATAGATAGATAGATGATAGATAGATAGATAGATAGATAAACAGACCGAAAGATAAATAGGTATCTCCAAATCCTTAAACAAAACTGAGCTGAAGACATCTCAGAGGTACCTTTGCTATGTTCATAGGTCTAAATAGTTGCTTGAGATGAATCATTTCAACCCTTTTTTCTGCCAACCAAACTTTCCAAGCTCCACAGTCTCTTTGCCCTCTGGAAAGAAGCCTCTGGGAATCCAGACTACATTTCACCACAGTGGAATACCTTTCTTGGTTCAAAGTTTTTTGCATTTATTTCAAATTCCCTAAGTTCTTACACTTATAGTTAATTTGATAGACTCATCAGGTGGCTTTTCAAACTCGTTGATCCTATGATCTCTAAAAGCTTTAATATCGTTAGTTAAGCATTTTCCAAAAGTGATTAGAATCACACTGTGTACCCCTGGAAGGGGTATTTTATCTTCCTGGGCTCTAAGATCACCACAGATGGGGACTGCAACCAAGAAATTAAAAGACGCTTGCTCCTGGGGAGGAAAGCTATGGCAAATCTAGATAGCATACTAAAAAGCAGAGACATCACCCTGCCAACAAAAGTGCGTATAGTCAAGGCCATGGTTTTCCCAGTTGCAATGTATGGCTGTGAAAGTTGGACCATAAGAAAGGCTGAACGCAAAAGAATTGAGGCCTTTGAACTATGGTGCTGGAGAAGACTCCTGCGAGTCCCTAGAGGAGATCAACCCTGACTGCTCCTTAGAAGGCCAGATACTGAAGTTGAAACTCACCACCTAATGAGAAGGAAGGACTCACTGGAGAAGAGCCTAATGCTGGGAAAGATTGAGGGCAGTAGAAGAAGGGGACGACAGAGAATGAGGTGGCTGGATGGAGTCACTGAAGCAGTAGGAGTGAGCTTAAATGGACTCCAGAAGATGGTAGAGGACAGGAAGGCCTGGAGGAACGTTGTCCATGGGGTCGCGATGGGTCGGACACGACTTCGCAACTAACAACAACAACAACCCCTGGAAGTCCAGAAAATACTGACATTCTGAGAAACAATCTCATCCTGCTCCATATTCAGGAGGCATATATACAAGAATACTGCCCCAAAAGTAGCCAAAATGTGTAAGGAAGTGAAATTTCCTGCTTGGGTTTAAAGACGGAAAGGAAATCATAAAATTCTGTAATTTGTATTTGAGATAATTGTGATTTATTTTCACCCTCACTCAAGCCACATGTCTTAGGCTGCTTAAGGCAGATGCATGTCCATTTAAAATTTCAGCAGAATATCTCATGGGTGGTCAAAAGGAATTATTCATCATCTGTGGGTACCCTGACCATTGCAGAAAAAGTTTTAATTATTGTGTATTTTTACTTATCATGGAGGAAATGTCAAGGCCAAATCATTCCACAGTACATCATTGGAACAATCTTAGAGATTCTTGCAAACTTAGTTTTATTGTTTTCATGTTGTCCTTGTTTGGAAAACTAGTCTAAACCTATTTCACTTATTCACACTGGCATCCAGGTGGGAAATGTTCTTTTTTAAAAATAGTCATTGCTGGGCTGAATGCCATCTGTGCAAAAGCCAAGGAATAGGGCCACAACTTTTAATTCAGATTCAAACCACATTCCTCAGCCAGATGGGTATTTCTTATTCCTCTACTACTCTGACTTTCAGCAGAGGTTGGAAGAAACCATGTTTTGAGTCTGGGTTGAAGTTCCCTTAATTACAGAGGTCATTTTACCTCAGGACTGACTGTCCTGGAGATTAATAGCTGCAAAGAGCATATATCTTTAGACGATGTTTTCTTGGCAACAAGGTGAGGGGATACATATAACAGGGAATCTTTAATGGATACCGAATATAAAATGGATACAAAATTAGAGGTCTATGCTTGGGGATGAAGTCCCTCCTTAATTATTTAACCTCCAGAAGTGCCTTTACTTGTCTTTACCTGTGAAAGGTTGAGCTATGCTATTTTCTTGCAACGCTAGATGTAACCCAGCACTACTTGCATTAAGATCCTTCTGCTCCAAGTGTGAAGGGAAAGGGGAGGCAGCTTCAGTGCCATTCACTGATGGGCTATTTGAGTTCTCATGTTGTCTTTTCTAAATTAGTGGCCTCAAACTATAGGAAGGCTGCTGAGAGTCAACATAGCGGAGAAGATGTTTACTAGAATAGAAGGTAAAAAATTCTTGCTAGGGGCATATAATATGTGCAGTATAATATTTTTACAGACGAAGCCCAAGAGGGAAAAAACAGTTTCAGTTTCTGATTTTGTAAGTGTGGCCACCTTGGTTTCTCAAATTTGTGAATGCTTTTACAAAAGTTTGCACTATGATTGTCATGTATTTTGACACATATTTCTCAGCATAGGCAGATGACTGACTCTTTTCTAGGGCGTTCAATAGTGATATACAAGTTGTCATTGTATGGTTGAGTATAGATTCTGTACCTCTAGTGAACGTGCCATACATGTCCTGGTGCTGAAGGAATTTCTGTCTTTTCAACTATATAATATGTCTCTTTGCATTCAGAAGCAGCCATTGTATCATTGTTTTATCTCTCTCTCTCTTTGCATGTGTTTGTAATTATATGAAAATGGAGTTTGAGAGAGAACGTTATGTGAGGCATCAAAATAGATGAAGTTGGTGTCACAGTGAGGAAGAGAAAATTATATTAAAAGTATGGACCGAATATAAATCACTACATTTCACTCAGGAAGCAGAGGCACATAATGACAATGGCAGAGTGAATCTAGTTTAAAGGTTAAAAAAGTGTTATGTTATTGTCAAAATAAGGATAAAGGAAACATGATGTTTTTTTCTGCTCAAGACTGCCTTATAGTATGTGTATGGATCTTCGGCTGAGAAGAAAGAAGAGTAAAATTGAGCATTTTTATGGGGAAAGAACTTATGTAGAAGTAGGTGTAGGTGGTCAATTTCTTAGACTTGGGTCACCTGTAAGTTCCATTGTTAGAAACTTTTAGGGAAAGGCTGATAGTTTAGTGCAGGGGTCTTCAAACTTGGCAACTTTAAGACTTGTGGACTTCAATTCCCAGAATTCCTCAGCCAGCCATGGCTGGCTGAGGAATTCTGGGAGTTGAAGTCCACAAGTCTTAAAGTTGCCAAGTTTGAAGACCCCTGGTTTAGTGGTAGAGAATCAGCTTTGAATGCAGAAAGTCACAAGTTAATTCCAGGCATCATCAGTTTTAAAAGTTAAAAGATTCACAGAATGGCTAATGGGATACACCTTTGCCTGACACCTCAAAAATAGCTTCCAGTCAGAGTAAACAGGAATAAGATTGAAGGAGAAATGGTTTGATAGAATTCAACTTTTAAGAATTTTAGTTCATATTCGGGGTAGGGGCAGGAAGAAATCTCAAAACCATCAGAATCAGTGTTGCTAACCGATCAGGAGGATGAACAAATCTAATTCAAAGGATCAGGGAAGAGAGGCAAAAACAAAACAAAATAAAAACACTCCCCGCCCCTTGTCCTCTTCACCTTCAAGAAGATTAATTACATGGGGTAAGGCTACCATATCTAGGCTGCAACAATCCTGATCATCACTAGAGGGCAGCAAATGGAGTTTTGCATGGTGTTGAATAACAAGATAATCCTTTGTCTCCACATTTGACAATGTGAGGGCAAGTGAGGGTACTAAACAGGCCAACGCATTTGTCATAAGGAAAGCAGTTGTATATTTGAAAACGGTGTAAGAGCCTATCACAGTGGTGGCGAACCTATGGCACGCATGCCAGAGGTGGCACTCAGAGCCCTCTCTGTGGGCACGTGCACCATTGCCCCAGCAGAGTTCGCCAGAGTAGCGAGCACATGACGTTTGGAAGCGACAGGGCAGGAAGTGAGCGAGCAAGCGGCGTTGGCCCCCCGGGGATGCCCCGGAGATGGCGAGGGACTGGCCCCGGCCACACTCACCCAGTCTGCCATGACCACTGCAGCCACGCCCACCCAGTGGGCCACCCCCACCCACCCCCCTGAGGGCACCACAATGCTGATGCAGCCCTGGCACTTTGCGATAAATAAATGGGTTTTGGGTTGCAGTTTGGGCACTCGGTCTCTAAAAGGTTCGCCATCACTGGCCTATCATCTCTCAAGCATTTTTATCAACTTTGAGGAGTTATCTAATCAGAAGTAAATGACTTAGGCAACGTTTACTTCTTCCCAATTTGGTGTTAGGTTTCAATTGCCAGGATTTATATGATTTGGACAAGGCATCACTGAAACAACTCCCATGATAGCTAGGGTGTCAAAATCAAATCCACTTGGAGGACTACAGAGTAGAAATTCTTAACCATCACCAGTAGTCAAACTAGTCTTGAAGGCATCTTTTTCTTCATTTTCCTTTTTTAGTTTGCAATAGTCTTTGTCAAGCTGAGAGTTCAAAAGTTTAATCTCATCTTCTCTGTTGACATCTTTGTCTTAGAAACCTTCTCCACAGCACCTTCACATATTGTTATTTTTCCTCTCAAAGAGCACAGCTATTGTCTCAGCACCAATTACTCTCAAATGTACTTCTAACCTTTTCCAGGCTTATGTCTATTCCTGTCTATTAATCTTTAATTGACTGATTACTTTTCTAAAGGGAAGATGTCAAGAACTAAAAATCTTGAGCTTGTCTCTTGGCATATCTCTTTTCCCTTTATATCTCTCTTTTCCCTTTATATGTCATTTTGTTTCTCAGATTTATCTTTGAAATTATAACTAGAACTTATTTAATCAAATGCCTTGAGCCTGCAGGAATTTTATTTATTCAATTTTTTATTCATTTATTTAATAAACACATCTACATGTGGCTGCCCTTGAAGAGCATTCAGAAACTTCAATTGGTGCAAAATGCAGCTGCATGGGTAGTAAATGGTACCAGATACATGGTATATGTGAGCCACATTGGTCGCTGGCATGTTTCCAAGTGCACTTCAAGGGGGTGGTTGTCACCGTAAGCGCTACATGCCTTGGGATTGGATTACTTGAGGGACCACCTTTTTCCAAGAGTCTCTAGTTATCCAATTTGATCCAGCTTGTCACTTACGTCTTCTATCATTATTTTTTTTAAAAACCCAAATCTAATAACTTCTTCCTCCATGATATTAAAAAAGAAGGTCTTTTCTCGTTGTCTTAAAATATCAAAACACTGTTCATAATCTTTCTTTCTTCACAACTTCCACTAAGAAGCCTGTTCAAACTACAGAACCTACATATTCAGAAGTCTTCTTGTTTATTTATTATCTCTATATACTCAAACCAAAAATAATTGATTTGAATAATCATCCTTTTGACTAGTGCCTCCCAAAATAACTCCTCCCTCTCTTCTTCCTAGCTAAGCCTTGAGAAATGGTTGTCTTCCTTTCTGGTAAATACAACCTTCTGCTTTACACTGTAAATTTAGAAAGTTGGATTAAATTGTTAGAAAGAGAGGACTTGGCTAGAGTATTTCAATTGATCCAATGAATTATCACAGTAATATTTTGGATTCTGAGTATTGTGGGAAAACATTTATTTGTTTGTTTGTTTGTTTGTTTGTTTGTTTGCATTCCTTGCATAGATTTGTATCTTATTCTTGTATCTGACACATGAGGCAAAGGCTGTAATAAAATATGTCTCTAAATATGTAGCTACTGGGCTTTATTTTCTGCAAACAAGTTATAGATAGACTGGAGTATTGCCATGAGGTGGTCTTTAAAAGGTGTCAAATACATTTCCACTCAGACTGTTAAATACTAGCGGCATTCAAGGAATTTCTTATGTCTTGTGAAATCAGATCACTTCTTTTACCATCAACACCACGCCCAAATGGAAACTACCAAAAGTAAGTAATCCTCATGAAACATGACATATGCATCCTAGCTATATTCTACTTCAACTCTTTTAAATGGATTTAAAATAAATCAACTCATGGATCTGTAATGAAACAAAGTAAGAACTTCAAAAAAGCTGGACTAATTCCATTTGTTAATCTTCTTTGTCTAATATTGATATATAGTTAACATGTCATATGTGCATCTCATACCTCTGTTCCAGCAAACAAAAGGGAGAATTGCATGGATGTTGAAAAGTCATGCTCAGTCAATACTTTTTTTTTCTATCCAGAGAAGAATTTGCTTCTTATTTGTACTACCCAACAAGGTCCACTCAATATACTTGTCCATAACTGATTTTGGATTATGAGAGTTCATGTTGGTTTATCAAACATCTCTAGAATTTGTATGTTTTGGATACTTACTTTATGTTAAAAGCTATACTTAAGGAAACCATAACATAATGCACAGTGCAAACCCAGTTATTGCTTTGTATGAAAGATGGATTCGTTTTACTTGTGTTTCTCATCTCAGATAATTTTTTCTTCATGCACAGTAACTATTGAAAGGGTAAAAGAATTTAGTACACGCCTCACTTGGGCTGAATCTAATATAGATGGACTTAAATGTATTAGGTGGCTTTCAAATGGCTTATATTTAATTTTAAGGTTATTCCTTCATAAATATCATTAAAACGCAGATGGTCTTGCCTTGTCTCTTGCAGTTAAAGAGTTCTATAGGAAGGCTTTAAAACTTCTCAACACTGAGTTTCAAAAAAATCATAGATTCTCTTTTGTGAATCTAGATTGGAAGAAACAGGACTATCAGCTTGTCACTCAAAAACCTATTGGGGATGCAAACAAATGCGTTTCCTGGGGTTCTTTCATTGCCACAGTTTGCAAAATTTATTCTGGGAGATATTGATAGGCAACACCACAAACACACCCTTTCCTCTCAGTGCAGGAGCAGATGGGGGGGGGAACCAAAATTTTTGGCTGGCTGCCATAGAGGCAGCAAACAGCAGACACTGGGGTGGGCGCAACAGGTGCCTTTGGGAACTTCTCTGGAAGGCTTCCTTTGTTTTGGGATCCTATGATTAGTTCACAGTTTGTGAACCAGGAACAGCAGGAGTGCTAAACCATACCCTTCCTGGAGTCATTTAACTCTTCCTCCACCCCAGACCATTTTCTCCAGGTAAAAACCTAAACCCAAACAGATTATTTCTACACAATTGGAACAGATCTACATTGTTAACAAATTGGTTGTCTTTGTGTGTAGCTTAAGCCGGAAAGCAAGGAAGATTTCCACTCTAGTATCACCCAGCCTTCAGATAAATCCTTAATGCAGACCACCTGCAGACCACTGGGTCACACTACTGTACAATGATGGGGAGTTGCCATAAATCGTTACTTCGGAAATGCTGAAAGATGTAGAGCAATGATGGGGAGAGAAAAAAATCAGAATGGAATAACAGTGCTAGGAGTGCAGAAATCCTGTGCAGAAGTGGGCTGCGGAAAAAGAAGAAAGCAGACAGAAAGAAATGTAAAAAGATGTTTGTGCATGTGTGTGTGTGCGCTTAAATGAGGGAAGAAAAAAGAGAGAAATTAGCTTGATTGTAAACCAGAATGCGATGGGGCAGGGTGGAGATTTCAGAAATAGTGCAGAGAGAGGAAAAAAGAGACAGATTGGGAGGAGATGCATTTAAAATAAATGTTTTACTTTAAAATGATAGGCAAAATGTTATTTTTCTCCTAATACACTAAGGCAGGCTTCTTAGGATGCTAAAAATGGGCAAGAAACTTTCAGGGGCTGAGATGAGAGAGAAGTTTGTTTATTTTCTGTCTAATAACAGGACTCCGGCCCAAAAGAACTCTGCGTTTGGTGCTTTGGACTGGAGAAGAGCAAGGGGGAATTGGAGCGGAACAATACTACAAGCTACATAAAGTAAGTAACTTGATAGAATAATATGTTTAATTCTTTGCATTCACTGTTTTTTATATCATTGTTTTATGGTTTTTATTGTATGCCACCCAGAGTCATGTTTTTCATGAGATGGGCAACCATATAAATATAATGAATAAAATGAATATTACTTCATTTCATTAGCAGTCTTCTTGCAATCGTTATTTGTGAGCAGTAGAGTTGGAAGGGAAAAAAACCAAGCAGCCATAATCATATTACGGTTCAAATTTGGAAATTTGAAATTTGAAATTCTCAGAGATAATGCACTAGTCCAGGGGTAGGCAACCTTGGCTCTTTTATGACTCGTGGACTTCAACTCCCAGAATTCCTGAGCCAGCCATGCTGAGGAGAAAAGGAGAGGTTTCCATGCTGAGCCATGCTGGCTCAGGAATTCTGGGAGTTGAAGTCCACGAGTCATAAAAGAGCCAAGGTTGCCTACCCCTGCGTCTATAGAATCCTTTTCTAGGCCTTAGTTTGCCAGTCACAATGTAATATTCAACAATATTTACAGCTGCCCCACATTCATTTTTAGGATTTGAGCTATAATCCAGATGAAAATCCTGTTCCTCTTGGCTAAAATATTTAGAGGGAAAACATGTCCATTACTACTATTCTGCATTCTAGTACTGTTTACTGGTATATAATTTTCTTTGGGGAATAACCCTACACTCAGCTTGCACAAGGTACCAAATAAAACAGCAGGCTCTTTACTTGTTATTTAATTTAATTTTTTAAAGAATATAAATAACCAAACTATTAAAATAAATATTTGATTTGGCCCCTAACTTGCTAATTTAGATTTAGTCTTAGAAGGAGAAAAATAATCTCATCAGGGTACATGCTTTATATGACCTGCCCTGAAAATTAAAAAGGGTTTTCTGTTGTGCCTGGATATTTTGGTTATCATTGGCACGTTCCATAAATAACTAAGTTCTTGTGATTTATGAATGGAAAAGGGGTGAGTAAACATTTTATATATTTCACTTGTGTTAAAAGTACATTTTACAATATGTTGGCTTGAACTCCATTGAGTTTTTTAATGAAAGATTTAGGATTTAATGTGCATTTTATCTGTAGAAAATGAGGCATATTTTTAACATCACGAATGTTTTTATGATGTATTTCTAAAATTTAAAAATGAGCTAAAAGAACAATAGGAAGACATCTCATCCTTGTGGCATTTATTCATAACTATCTCTTCAAAGCATGAGGGATAACTTAATAGAATTGTCTCAGAGCTAAATATGATTATTTTATAAACATTTCATAGCTTAATTTGATTTTAATTATTTCCAATACTTATTCAAACATGAAGGAAATAAACATTTGGTACAAGTGTCTTTATATTTAGCTGATGTTTGCAAAATACTTGTGTGTGATTCTAAGGCTCAGACAAAACTATTTGCTGCTTCTAATAAGATAAACTCACACAGACAAGCACACACATGCACATTTTATTCATTAAAAATGTTTGAAAAGCTTTGTCCTCATTTTGAAATGACTTCATTTGCATTCAGTAACATTTTTTAGGCCAAGAATAATGAACCAGATTCCTGGAATTGAATTCTGTCAACTTCATCCAGTATGGTCAGCAGTCCAGTTGATGAGAATTGTAATCCAGTAACAGCAGAAGGGACACAACTTCATCATCCTCCCCCCGCCCAACGTGGCCAAATCTGATTGGCTTTATAACATTGAAATGATATTTCATTCACTGTTTTGATGGAAAGATGGAAGAGAATTGCATCTAATGCCTCTATCTCAGACCGCCAAGCATCATGCCCATAGCACACCTATTTTACATTTTTTTTAAAATGCTCACTTACCTTGCCATGACCCAAATGGCCCAAAAAATTATGTTCTATATCCAATGATGCCACCCCAATAGATGTCTCTGGTGGCATGCAGAGGCTAATATTTTTTAACATTTAAAAGGCTATGGATAAACCCTCTACAGCAGGGCTCCCCATTCCTTAGGCCATGGTCTGGTACTGGTCCGTGGCCTGTTAGGAACCGGGCCGCACAGCTAGAGGTGAGCAGCGGATAAGCAAGTGAAGCTTCATCTGTATTTGCAGCCACTCCACAACGCTAGCATCACCACCTCAGGTCCATCTCAGATCATCAGACTTTAGATTCTCACAGGAGTATGGACCCTACTGTAAACTGAGCATGCAAGGGATCTAGATTGCATGTTGTCTTCCATGAAACTGGTCCCTGGTGCCGAAAAAAGCTGGGGACTGTTGTTCTACAGTATGTTTATTCCAAAAAGGCATGTGTGACCAGAAGTTGAGAAGGAAAAGATTGAGCATGCTCCTGGCATTTCTCGTCTCCAAATTGTCCCTACATAAGTAGGAACAAAATAAAGATGCTAGGGTTTATTACATTCATTTGTGTATAATATTTATTCTGCCCTACACAGCTATTGAATTTTTCCCTTGCCATCACTTTCGAGTAGACTAATTTTTCCTTGCTTGCCAAAGAGTTTGTATTTCTGTGCTGCTTCTAATCTTATTTATTGAAAATTTGACAGGAAAATGTTATAAATAGTTCCATTTTATATTCTAAGTATGAAAAGAATTGCCTAAATAATAGAGCGGGCTAGGAAAGAGGCCTTGGGCATCACTAAATCAAATCTGAATAGTGAGAACATGCACAGGAAGGGGGAAATGTTGCTCTGGGGGAGTTGGGAAGAAATGAACAAGGAAAAAAATGTACTTTTGGAGGAATATTTCAATCCTTTCTTAGATATCAAATTTGATCTGTTATAATTATGGTATATTTGGCTATCTATCTACCAGCAGGAAAGTCTAATAAGCACTCTGGCAAAAAACAACAACAGATTAATGTTGTAAATAATCCATTTAAAAACTTCTTAACTTTTTACAGAGATATGTAGCCCATATTTCTGAGAAATGGATTCCCAGAACAGAATACTTCTTGTAGCTGGTAATTACTTGAATTGCAGAGGCATATGATCCGTCATTTAAGCTTGAAATCTTTACATTTTAAAGGTTATTTTTTTAAAATGATTGGATTGCTCATTAAACACAGTGGTTTTATTATGAGCTTGGCAAAGTACAAAACTGAACATAATTAATTCTTTTGTCTTAAAAGAGTAATGATTAGCAAGAAATAGATGTTATGACAAAGCATCGACAATAAGATAGCCTGGATCTTCTTTTACAAAGTCCAGTCCTCTATTTTTCTTGCTTGTGTATATATGTAAATCCCCTCAAATAAATAGCCTTGTGATTAATTAATATTAGACAACCTTGTGACCTGTTGGTCATGCTTTGAGAGAAAGGTACTGCAATATGATGTGAGCAGAATGAACACTAAATTTTAGGATGATCATGGGGCTTTTTTACCCCAATGCTTGACAGTCCCATAATCGTCTAAGAAGTATATATATCATAAATAGAAAAATAATTGTAATGGCAAACAAGCTTCAATAATAGGTCAATATTTACTTACCCAAACAGGTAAAGATCATGGATGGACCAAACAGTGGGAGCCAAAGTGACTTCTAACTTCCTTTTGGCTTTCCCATTGACTTTGCTTGCAGGGAGCATTGGAAATTATGATCAAGTGACCATGGAGACGCTGCAACAGCTTCAACTTTGCAAATAAAACTGGTGTGAACTTTGTGGAAATTTGAGCTCCACAGAAGTAATGGGTCCCAGATATTTTACACATTCTTTTAAGTTCTTTAACATTCTTTAAGATTGTAGGTCATTCAAAAAGGTATAATACACTGTTTGCGCTAGCTTCAGGTACATACCAATATAGATGAAATCCTGACATTTAGCCAATCTATCTATATACTACTAAACTAGTATATAGATAGATTGTCTAAATGTCAGGATTTCATCTATATTGGTGATAATAATTCACAAGGCCATGGCAAATGTTACATAACTATCTTTAAAAAATAGTAATAGAATATAATATTTATCAAATAGACGGATAAATAATTAAAACAAGTTAATCAATGCTACCATGACTGACATTGACCAGTGCATCTGAAAAATCCCAAATACTTTTATTAAGGCTTTAGACCAATTTGGTGTCAGCTTTTTCCAAGTCAGGAATTTTCTTGGTTTTTAGTCATTGCCTTCCATATGATTTTTTTTCATTGCAGATGTCTAAATGAATCTATTCATTCAAACAAATCAATGTCAATAATAGTAATTTTAAATATTTTGATTTCCTTGGATACATTTTGACTGTAATATAGAAATTAGATTTTTCTTGACTCTACCATACATGGATTATCTGCCTGATTTACTTCTGCCTCAGTAAACTAAGAATACCTCTTGCATATAAATAACAATTCACTAGACATTCCTATGATCCAAGAAAGTCAATGGCCAAGATGTTAGTGCAGCTTAATTAGGATTCTATTCACAGCAAAAGCAAAGTTCAGAAGAAAATAATAGCATTTTGAAACATGGCAGCTTTGTCAGCATTTTCTTAGAGTTGATGGGCATAATCCCACCACATATATTGCTGCGGCTGCTGCTACTATTACTACTAGTAGAACAGATAATATTAGTATATTGTTCTTCCTCAGAAGTATGCAAAAATGCTGGAATGAAACAATCTTTGACAGAAACAGTTTGATTAAAAAATCAATAATGAAATGAGACAGTAAAAACATTTAATGTGCAACAATTAAAATTTATTTAAAAGGCCATTAAAGTTTAGATGATCCAATCTTGTATATTGGTAAACCAGCTCTTCATAATCAGCTATACTGAGACTCAAAATTCTCAAAGAAAAATAGCTGGAGAGAAAGAGTAGCTGAAAAAAGACCAGTTGTCATTTTGAACTCCATTGCTGGAGTCTAAGGGAATATGGAATATGGCTCTCCAATGTTTTTTACTAGTTGGAGGGGCTAACCAAGTCTGTCCCCCTGCATCAGGCTGGTTGTAGACATTAATCCTGGAAGCAAACTCAACTGAGTTTCTCAAACCCACCATTTGAGAATGTTCGCTCATATTCCCTCTCAAGTGCCTTCACATATTATTCTGAGCCTCAGCAGATTTTAAGGTTTAAGGTCAGGGTCATAAAAAGGAGTTAGACAAGATGAGATACTCAATCAGAATTGACGTTCCAAACCCATTTAGAGCTTTGAAAATCATTACTAATGCTCTGAACTCAGATAAAAAATGTATTGCAAGTTATTGTAAATCTTTTCTCCAAGGAGTTTGGTCTGGAATTTAGCCTAGTGAGCCAGCATGATGTGCAATGAGCATTTAGTTCAGGTATTAAGGTAAAGTGTCCAGGTGTGTGATATCAGGTATATAATATCATAGTCAATTTTTTACAAATGGATTAGCCAGTTCTGGCAAGCCGCTCTTCTTTTTCTGCCTTACTTAACAGGATGTTACCTTCAACTTGCTGATCTATATTTGTTTTCCTGCTGATTTTGGAGCTCTGACACTAGAGAATATTCCTGCAGTTTCAGATCTGGTTGTGGTGCTCATCCTTCAGGGCTGTCAATTGACTTTTGGGAAATTCTACACCTATCAATCCAATTTGGTTTGACTTATTTTTCCCATTCTGTTGACATCTCCTGTGGGGAAGCTTGCACTGCACATTGTAGTAAGAGCCTAGCGTCCAGATTATTCCCTGACAAAAGTGATTACTTCCATGGATTGATATTTTAATGAGCCTGCATATTTGAAGGAGCCTTCCAATATGAGAAGAGATGGAAGAAACAGCTGAGCCCACATTTAATCTATGCCTCTGATAGACAATCCTGACTTAAATTGCTTAAGAGAACACAGTTTGATCTAAATATGTTTTGACATCAGTAGTTACCTTTTTGTTGTCCAGAGGGAACTGAAGAAAGATAGACAGAGACATACACACACATATGTCCACATGCATACTTCGATGAGATTTAATAGTGAACTATTGTGCATACAATACAACATTTTCCAGTTGTCCCAGGAAAATAACCCAGGTTTCTACCACTCAGGGAAATACCAAGTGATCATCCAAAAATCAGCAGTGAATAAGGAAAGCAACAAACAAACTTGGCAAAAACCCTCAAGACAATCAAGAGTTACTGAATCCCATGGAAGCCAAATGTTGGGTACACCAACAATCTTTCTTCTCTTTCTGTTTCTGGCAAACAACCAGGCATGCACAAAATTATAGATTATCTCTGCATTGTTTTTATAATGAAATATATATTAATATTTCTTTCTGCAATAAAACCTGCTTATTCCCAAATGAAGATGTTTGTTAGCCGCAAACTCTACTTTAGCCCTGCAGTCATTATATGTCATGATTTGAGGTTGAGCCTACTCTTGACTATATGGTAGCAGTGATTTTTTAAAAAAACATATGGAGATACATTATTGTGATGCACAAAGATTGTCAATTATTCACTTATGTTTTGACTTTTTTAAAACTTAGACATGGCACATCTTGTTCAAGCAGACCTCAATTTATGATCACAATTGAGCTCAAAATTTCTGTTGCTAAGCAAGACAGTTGTTAAGTGAATTTTGCCCCATTTTACGACTTTTCTTGCCATAGTAATTAAGTTAGTAACATCATTGTTAAGTGAATCTACTATCCCCATTGATTTTGCTTGTCAGAAGGTTGCAAAAGATCATATGACTCCAGGACACTGCAACCATCATAAATATGGGACCTGGCAGAACTAGAATTGGCTAGGACCAGTTTTTCTCACTTTTGTCAACCTTATTGCCTCTTCCTACCACTCCTGTTCTCCTTTTCTTTCTTGCTCCCTCTGTCTTTAATTTTTTTTAATTTTCTCCCTGCGAAGGGAGAAAGACAGATCTACTTTGCAAATTTTAAGGGAGCAGGGGTCAGCTGCAATTCCAAAAGATCCATTTTGCAATTTGCAATGCTGAAGCTCAGTGGGACCTGAGGAAAAGCTATTTTCTCATTTGTGAAAACTCTCACCTCATCCCATGTCCTGTACCCTGAACTTGGGGCAATCTAATCGATTTCATAAGCTGGAAAATCTGAAGCTTAATCTTTCCAGTAAGTTACTAGTCAGTCTAAATTCCAGGAAAAACTATCACCTTGATTTTTCTTGTTAGGTATGCAGTATGTATCTCACCAAATGTCCTAACTTCTCCTTCACACACATACATATCTACAATATTTACCTGTAAGGGTTCTATGCTAACTTACAACCAAGGTCACAGCTGACAGGAAAAATACCCAATTGCAAAACTGAAATTTTGAGACATCATCATAGCTTTCAATGGGTATTTACATGCAGGAAGAACAACGTTAGGATGGCAGGTAACTTTCCCTTTCCTACCAGCTCTAATTTTTGCAAGCCAGCCACCATACACTCATAGCCATGTACAGAGAAACCTGGGGGATGGGGGGGTGTCTAGCAATGTACTTTTCTCCTTTCTGTGTGGAATAGATAAGGACAAACACTCTGGAATGAAGATATTTTAGGTAGGAAATCTGACCCCCCTGAATAGAGCAGGCTACCAGTCCCAAACAGGCTGCATGCCTTCTGAAGGACCAAGTTTGCAATTTAGAGATTTATCTGAGCAAGTGCTAACTGGGGAGATATAGACTACAGCAGCGAAGGAATGCTTTTTACCAGCATAATATGATAGACCGTTTGGTATGCCATTGTCGCTGGAGGATTATGGGAGTTGAAATTTAAAACTTCTGAAAGGCAGCTGGTTGGGAAAGGCCGCCATAATGAGCTAAAAAATCTCCTTGCGCTATTAAGTGAAACATAAGCTGGGATTCCGGAGCCAGGACCGTTATATGGCTGTGGCAATGCCAATTGTGTCCCTTCTTTTTTGCAACTAAACATAGATGTTTCAAGATCAAAAAGAAAAATGAAACTAAATGAAACTCCTAAATCCAAACTTCCAAATTTCCCCTTAGGGTGTATCCAGGAAATTAATCAGCACTCCCAGGGTGAAAGTATTCAGTTTAGTAAAAATTACTTGCTACTTAATATTTTGAAACCAGTTTAATTAATATTTGCATAGATCTTTGAAAAGGCATGCAGGAAGCAGTAATTTATATCCCAGCATTTGTTTAATAAACGAAGATACATACCATATTATTTATTCACTTGAAAAGGTAAAAATTTATTGACCTAGTTTACATTTATTTTATCCAGTGTGATAATTACCTAAGGAAAAATCACTATTTATCTCAAAATCTAAAAACTGGGATTTTAAATGCTCCCACAAGCTAGGACTGCAAAGTACAATGTAATCGAGTCTGTAAACAAGGATCATAGAGAACACTGAACAAATTTCATGGTTTAGCCATGTAATTAAAATTGCAGTTTATCAAAACAATATGCACTAGATAATTTTCCTGTCTAAACTCATGGCATCCCAGGAAGTAAAATGACCACTGACATGGTGTACTTGCCAAATTGCCCTTTCAACATCATCTGTATTTCAATAGAAGTTCACTTTCTGTTTTTCAGGTAAACATTTCCAACTTTGATATGGTTATGGAATCAGACGAAGGAACGTTTACGCCCACTGGCCTGGCTTTCACGGGCAGCCTTAAGGCGCGTTGTATCATGAAGGAAATCATGAAACATTTGAAGCCTCTCAACATTACCAATGTTTTTGAAGATGGTGGAGGAACAGACATTAATTACTGGATTCATGAAGGAATACCAGGTGAGATTCTAGAATGAATTTTACAGATTGCTAGGAGGGGCTTAATTGTGTTTCCTTTCTTAGGTGATGCCCTTTTATGGAGACTAATATTGGAGAGCTCTTTTTCTTGAACAACTCTTTAGCAGAAATTAAATGTGTGAACATATTTCAGGATTAACTACAGAAGCCTGGCTACATAATGTACATTTGAAGGACTTAAAAAAAACATTTCAGATGATACATGGACAATATGTTTGCAATCTTCTTTTAAGCTTTAGGATTAAGCTTAATCTTCCCTTCAGCGATGGAGTAAAAATAACATCCCACATAAAGGGCATTCTCTGTAAAGGGGGAAAAGGCGCAAACCGAAAATAGCATAGGCTGTCTTTTTTTCTTCTCTTGTTCACATGGCTGCAGATGAGAACAAGCACGTGGGGTAATTTATGGTGTAATCTATCCTAGTTCATATATAATACTGCAGCAAATATTTTATCTGGAAATACACAGCTATAGGATGAGTGGTGGCAAGCAGCACAAAAAAGAGATTCCCTACAAATTGGCAATCTCAGGTTTATTTTAGTGTTATCTAATACCGTTGAGGAATTCTAAATGTTCTGTCTTTTTTCCCTTTCATTCTCTGTTTTCTCCAAACTCCCAGACTCTTTTTCATATATGCATATCCACTTTATTTCCTGACCAGCAGAGAGTTCACATTAAAACGTTTCTAAAGACTATCATTCTAGCATTAGGAAGATCCATTGACTGACTACTGTCTTCAAAGAAATAATCAGTTAATAATACAGGAGTCTCCCCACCCCCTTCCCAGCTAGTCCTTAACTGGGCAGTCATTCTAATGGGATATTTTCTATGCAGCCCCATCAGATAGACCAGACCAGGAAATTAACGCCACAGGAAGGCTAAACCTATTGTTACTGAAAATGGCTACAATAGCAGAATCTTGCAAGTCTGGTGGTGCTGTATATCTTTTCTTCCTCCTGCTCCTCCTCCTCCTCTTCCTCTCCTCCTCCTCCCAAATATACTGAGCTGCTTTTGAATGTTATGTTGTTCTGGACTTTAAAAAAAATGTTTCAGTCCTTTTCTCTAGATAACAGTTCCTATACGACTCGATCAAAATCAGCTTTGTTGTTCTGTATATCAGGGCTGACACTGCAAGGTGGCCTAATTGGATAATTTGGGGAATAGTATATAAAGCCTGTTTGTCTTTCCCCTTCATTTTCTCCTCAGTCAAGGTGCTGCTTCTGTTTGTGCCTCTGATACTGGCCTTCCTCTATTCCTTGCCATCTGCATAAAAGATGAGGTCATCCACCCAATACAGAACAGAACAGAATAACAGAGTTGGAAGGGACTTTGGAGGTCTTTTAGTCCAACCCCCTGCTCAGGCAGGAAACCCTATACCATTTCAGACAAATGGCTGTCCAATCTCTTCTTTAAAACTTCCAGTGTTGGAGCATTCACAGCTTCTGGAGTCAGGTTGTCCCACTGATTAATTGTTCTAACTGTCAGGAAATTTCTCCTTAGTTCTAGGTTGCTTCTCTCTTTGGTTAGTTTCCATCCATTGCTCCACTTACTCGCCATGTGAATACGGGGATGAGAAAAGAGCTATAGTTTTCTACAGCAGATTGAGATGATAGGGTGATCCAATGGGAGAAGGGCATGGTGAGGTCACACTTTGATGTTTTAACTCCAAACAAAAATCTGGGATTTATTATTCAATTGACTGTAAAAGATTGGGACCAGATTACACTTATGTTCATGTGCATTATATAATAAAACACAGATTGAATTATTTCTAAACCTTATCCAGTTATAAACATGAACAGAGCTGTTAAGTAATGCATCTATCCATTTTTCCACGAAGAACGAAAAACATTTTTAATCTCCTGATCGTAAGTAGGACTGGATTGCTGTTTGTTAAACAAGAAGATGTCAGGAAGTACAAACTGTGCACAGGTTGCCAATGAAGTGTCACGTTAAAAGCATAGACTTTAGAATGTTTTGATTATCACCTCTGATCTACATGTTTCAAGTTCCATAGCACATTTTTTGGAGATGATTGATTCCAGTTCTGTCTGGTGCCAGCCTTCCCTCTGTATCTGATAAAAGGCCATTAAACTATTTCATCTGATAAAAAATGTAGTATGCTTTTTACAGTATTATCAATTAAGGCCCTGGAAAATATAGCCAGGTGCTTCTGGGCTGAAAGAATTAGCTGGTGACAACACCGTTGCCCAGGGGACACTCCTTTCATGTCCCCATTAAGTGCCCACCAAAGTGGTACCTATTTATCTACTTTTTGCATGCTTTTGAACTGCTAGATCAGCAAGAGCTGGAGCAAATAGGGAGCTTACTCTGTCACACAGCAGCACTTGGGTTTTGAATGTGGGCTTGCTTATTGTCAACCCAGCATTCTAACCATGTGAGCCACTATGCTCTTCACTGATCAGAATGATGCACACCCCTATAATGTCACCAGCTTTTGTTTAATAGCCAACAAGATTCAACAGAGACTTTATTAGAAACTTAACTTAATTAAACTTCTTCCAACAATAACTGCTAACCCTCTTTCTTAACTGTTCCTAGCTTTATCTATGAAGGTCTTAAATGAAGTTTAGCATGAATAGTCTCAATGTTCAAAATAATTTACTTGAACTACAAAAGTTTCACTTGTGGTGACAGTGTTCAATTTATTTTTATTGCATTTTGTTTTATTTATCTTATTTTATTCTATTTAATGCTTTATATTAAATAAGGCTGATCAATGAGCAAAATAAAGTGTTTTGAGTTTTGACCATTGTGGCAATGTTTTACCTAGGTGAGACCTAAAAAGAATTATTGCAGGCAGCACTCCCGTAGTGCATTCTGTGATTGTTCAATCATTTCACAGATTGTTTTGCAGCTTTCCCCTCAATTCTTGCAATCCATGGTGCCATCCTGATGACATACATAAATCTTTTCTCCTCTCCACTAAAAGCAGCCATCTGACATTACTTTCCAATAAAAATCAAATAATGAAAAGTTATTATGAAAAGTTGGTGCCATGGAAAGGCTTGTTTTGACTGTGTCAGGTGTGCTACAGGTGAAAAGGTGTCACTCATAAGCTGAAAGGGAAATGACCAGCTGAACTACCAGAAAAATGAATATACTGTATATATTCACCTGTCATAACAAGAAGATGTAAAGCTGAAGAACAAGTACAAAAATCAAATGTGACTGCTTGCTGAGAATAAGAAGGCAAAGTGGCAAGACTAACAAAGAAGTCAAAATACAGTGCAGGTCTCTACTGTACTTCTTTGTTCATCATTGGAGATGTGATGTTCTCTTGAAGGATCTGTTTAGCTAATTCCCTAAAGAAAATGTATAACAGTTACATGTAACTCTTGCTTGATATTATAGAAATACTGGAAAAGATGGTAGTTCTGAGATGAAATATCATACTTTTTTTCAGAAACAAAGAATTCCAGTTTGATTTCATTGTATTCAACTTGACCTTTTATAAGCACTTATGAAAACGTACATTAGATTTTTAAACATAATGCATAGAATTCTATACAATTTAGCCTTACTCCTTCTCAAAGCTGCACAAAATCTCATAACAGTGAAATCCATAAGTGCAGTTAACAGTGACTTCATGGAATGAAAGAGCTCGCCTTCTTCATAGGATTTGTATTGCTGGTGTCATCTTCTAAAGAAAAAGTGCTGGTATCCTCGACCATTTTGTATATTATTCAACTGTGAGAAGGTTGGAGAACAAGGACTCTTTCTTGCACAATTTCATTTTAACTGTCAAGCTTGAAGCGTCTGTATGATGTGGCCACCAGTATTGCTTCTCAGCTTCCAATGCACTAGGCGGAGGGGAGGGGGAAATGGAATGCAGGCTCCAGACAACAAGAAGTTGGCCCATGTGAACAAAGGATGTTTCAGCAGATGTTTGCAAATACACAGAGACACTTTCTCATAATAATATCTTGACGCTCGATTGGACCATATGACCTGCACTAATAGGGGCAGGGAGAACTCTATGTTTTAACTATAGTGGGTTGTGCAGAAATTAGCCAGAGCTGTTTTTGCTTCATTCATGCCGAAATAACCATAAACATAACCACAATCATAACCGAGTTGGAGCACTGGAAATGATGTACTCAATATAAGTTTTGCATTAAGAGATCAGATTGTCTCGATGGTGCTTGCTCAGTTGGGTTCGTCAGTCGGAACCTTGACATTAACATTTCCTTGACATCATTCTGCCACTTTGAGGCAATGACATTTTTTTCTGTTTTAAAATATCATATGGAATAATTTGATTACCCAAGCACCACATGATGGGGTGAGCTCCCGTTCTTGCCCCAGTTGCTGCCAACCTAACAGTTCAAAAGCAGGCAAAGGCAAGTAGATAAATACTGTAGGTGCCACTTTGGTGGAAGAAAACAGAATTGACTGAGCCTTGATCTATAGTCATGCTGGACACATGACCACAGAAGTGTTTTCAGACATCGCTGGCTCTCCCAGCTAGAAACGGAGATGAGCTTCACCCTCTTAGAGTTGGACACAACTGGATAGGGGAAACATTTACTCAAGAACAAGTTGGGTTGCTAGTTTGGCCACAAGAATATAGTTCTTTCTTAAATATTCATTAACCAAGGCACCAAATATTCATGAATCAAGGCACCAAAACTATATGGAGCACAGAAACATGGGCAAAAGCAGTTTTTCTAAACTGTTTGGAAATTTTAATTCAGTCAGTCCAACTCAACAATCTAAAAAAGTTGAAATCTATTCACAGCTAATTTATTGCAAAAAAAAAAAAGCATCAATGCTGTGAATAGATTTCAACTTTTTTAGATTGTTGAGTTGGACTGACTGAATTAAAATTTCCAATCAGTTTAGAAAAACTGCTTTTGCCCATGTTTCTGTGCTCCATATAGTTTTGGTGCCTTGATTCAGGAAGTAAACTTGAGTAAAAGAATGGATTGTCTGGACTTAATATACGTTCAGCCATTTGATAAAGAAATACACAAAAAAGATCCAACCTAGAACTAAGGAGAAATTTCCTGACAAGGAGAACAATTAATCAGTGGAACGGCTTCAGTCCACAGATTGTGGGTGCTCCGTCCTGCAGGTTTTAAAGAAGAGATTGGACAGCCATTTGTCTGGTATGGTTTAGGGTCTCCTGCCTGAGCAGGGGGTTGGATTAGAAGGCCCCCAAGGTCCCATCCAATTCTGTAATTCTGTATTTTGCTTCAGATTGTGTGGATCACCTTAATTCAGACACTCAGGCTGAGAAATGCATTTTGATTCCAGTTTAAAATAGAGCCTTCCTTTTGCTTGTTTTCCAGAACATCAAATTTTCCAAAACATCAAATCACTACCATGTCAAATTTTCACACATGGTTTTGTGATAGGTTACAGTACTTGAAATTTGAATTGCAGGGTGGGAAAAGAAAAGAATTGTTTTCTCATTACCACTCCCAAAATTGCTTTCCCCCATATAAGCTATTTCCTATTTCCTCTTCATCTTTCTTTGAATGGATATATGTCACTTTGTTATATGAAAGCTTAAAGTCATATAATCTTGGTTGAATGATTGTGTGCGTTTATACCAGCAATATAGTACAGTACATGTAAAAAAAAAATCCCACAAAAATAGATTCAAAGTCAAATACTAATGGCAAAATAGCTCAGAAGTTGGGGTATGGTTTCCACAATACAGGAGGGTATTTATTTATTTATTTATTTATTGTTTGCTCACTCCAGAAGACTAGGTGACTTACAAAATCAAACGAACAATTAAAAACAGCTTTTAAAAGACATTAAACAAAAATGGTAGTCCAGACTAAAAGCAATCATAAAAAGATGATACAAAACACAACAGCAGCTCCATAGACACACAGGCTTCAGGCCTAGGAACAGAGCCAGATATGAAGGGCCTTCCAGACCTCAGCAGAATGGGTGCAAAATATATCTTTTTGGGGGGGAGGGTGCTGCTCCAAATTGAGGAATACAACTCTGTATATAGGTACATAAACTTCTCTGTCAACTTTTCCAGTCATATTATGAACCATATCTTAGGGTCTGAACACATTTTCTCCACTTAGAAAACAAACTGATTTCAGGCTAGGTAGGTATTTTTTAATGAACAGTGCTTAACAGGATTTCCTCCTAGGGTCATCCATTGTTCCTGAAACATGTCTATCTGTGTCTCTGACAGGATCTCAGGTACATGGATCCATAGTAGGGAGATAGATGACAGAAAAAGAGAAAATGAATTTCCAGAGTGCTGTCTTAGAAGTTGCCACTTCAGATTCCCAAGAACCTGATATGAATAGAAGTTTCATGGATAAACCTCCTGGTCTCGCTGGTTGATGGATGCCATATAATCATTGGGGGAAGGGAAGGCCTTTGCAAAGGGAGGGGAGAGTTAAGAGAAAAAAATCTCAAAGAGGCACTCTGGCCAAGATATTCTGACTGCATGAACTACCATTGGGAACATGAAAAGCAGTTTAAATCAGGCTTGATGGGAAACAAGCAGGTATTTTTGGAAAAAGTAGGTGTGCCAAATTTAAACCAAACAAAGCTATAGTACAGTGGTGGCGAACCTATGGTACGGGTGCCAGAGGCGGCACTCGGAGCCCTTTCTGTGGGCACACGTGCCATTGCCCCAGCCTTGCCTCCCCCCGTGACCCCCTCACCAGCAGCCCCCCTGGAGGACAGTCACCCCTGAGCGTGGCCCACACAGAGCAGCGCAGCCAAGGACATGGCAGCCAGGCAGCGTAGACAAGACTCTGCCCTCATGCCCCATCATGCACAGTTGATGCTGCGGGGCGCGGGCAGAGGGCGTGGCCACCATGGCGCTGCTGGGCTGCCTGGGCGATCTACGGGGGGCCCTGGAGGCGGTGAGTGGCCCTGCGGGCAGGCAGGGTGGGGGTGGAGCAGGGGGGCAGGGGGTGGAGCAGGGGCGGGGCCAGTTTTTGGGCACTCAGTCTCTAAAAGGTTCGCCATCACTGCTATAGTACATCAACAGAACTAAAATAAAATTGCTTACACAGTAAATACACGGAGTCATGTTCAACAGCCCACGTCCTTTTTGTAGAGCTGAAGAATTCTTATAATTAGGCAATCTTTTACAGATATAGATACATGGAACTATAAAAATGCTGTTCTTAATTTAAATAAATAGTGTGTACAGATGGGTGTTCTTTTCCTGTCTACCAAATGCAAACCAAATGTAGTGAAACTCAATAAAATCAATAAAATCTGATGGCCTTTTGATTTGTATAGATTGTCAATCCTATAAGGCAGAACTTCATTAGCAGGAAGTGCTTCTCGATCAATTTCCATCAATTTTTCTTTCATTTCTGAACTTCAATTGCATATAGAAAATATGTTTACTACTCCACATGTGTTCTAACCCACAGAGTCTGCACAGTGCTTGAGTTGAGAATACGTTGTGCATGCAACTGTAAAAGAATCTGACTTGCTTGATGTTCTTTGGTAGGAAATACTTGCCAGAATTCCAAGTAGATGAACATTCTAGTAGTCCAGGCAAGTAAACAAGACAGTAGGTGCAAAGAAAAAAAATCAACAAAAAAGTATCTGGTCAAATAAATTTTCAAGTGCAGTGTAACTTGATAAAGGAGCAGAGTTCTCTCCAAGACCATAGAATGGATGGATGGATGGATGGATGGATGGATGGATGGATGGAGCCACTCTCATTACAGAATAGAATAGAATAGAACAGAACAGAACAGCAGAATAGAATAGAACAGAACAGAATAGAATTCTTTATGCTCCAAGTGTGACTAGACACCCAAGGAATTTTTCTCCGGTGCACAAGCTCTCATTGTACATGCAAGCAATAAATGATAAATCATGATAATAATCATAAAATACAATCATAAATCATAAAATACAACACCCAGTGATAGTCATAGGATATTAAATAAAGCAATCAACATAAATCACAAGATACAAACAACATAAGATGCTAAAGGAATAGGTAATAGGAAAGATGAGAAGGATATTAATAACACAGCCCGACTATGTGGTTTGACATCCTAAGACATAAGACAGTGTTGTGGGAAGTAATTGTTTAGTAGAGTGATGGCATGGCAGAAAAACTGTCCTTGTGTCTAATTGTTTGCAATGCCCTATAGTGCTGTCTTGAGGGAAGAAGTTGAAACAGTTTATGCCCAGGGTGTGAGGGGTCTGTAGATATTTTCAATCTATTTCATGAAACAATTATTTTACTATTTTATCCTCCTCTTCAGTTGAAATGCAATGAAACTAAAGAATCTTCTTACAACTGAGAACAGGCTTTGGCATAGCCCTAATCAAGCTTTCATACCTGTCAACTTTCCCAGGTAGACCAGACAAGAAATACGACTTTATTGTAAGGCTTCATTAACAGAATCTTGCAAGTCTGAAAGTACAAATCTCCCTCTGTCTTTTTTTTTACATGTGGAGAACTTGGTGTGGGGGTCCTTTCTAAGCTTCTTTCTCCACCATTATATAGTTGTGGGCTATGGCCTTTCTTATCTGACCATTCCCTAGGTCAGGGGTAGGCAACCTTGGCTCTTTTATGACTCGTGGACTTCAACTCCCAGAATTCCTGAGCCAGCATGGCTGGCTCAGGAATTCTGGGAGTTGAAGTCCACGAGTTAGGAAAGAGCCAAGGTTGCCTACCCCTGCCCTAGGTAGTATCTTTTCCATCACCTCCAAAGTCAATCCCACATACCATATCATTACAATATTGAATTATGTTATACACTGGAAGAAAGTTCTCCAAATCTCTTATAGTTATTTTTAATATTTTAAGGGAGATCCTAGCAAATATGGTTGAGTGTTGAGTCAGCAGACTGTCTCTTTGAAGAATTTTCACCTTGCAAACTTAAGTGTACATGCCCATGTGTGGTATTATGCAGTCATTTAATGAATCTTATATTAAAAAAGATTTACACCTTTCCACAGAAATGGAATTTCTTGTTCCCAGTCTTAGAACATGCATAGAGGACACTGAAACATGTGAGATTTTTATCTCATTGAACTTACTAATACTTAACTGACAGACAACATTGTTGCCTAATTTGCAGTTGCTTGTTTCTGAGGTAATTCTTCACAGTGCATTCATGGTGCTTTTAGTAATCCATGGAGACAGCATGAGCTCAAAAATTCAAAATACGTTTCAATGTTTTTATTTAGTTAGCAAGAAGTGATACCATTACAAAGAGCAAGACAAAGCCCTGTTAAATATAACAAGTCAGAAATTGTCAGAATCATATTTCTGAGTACAAGAATTCTTTTTCTTTTCTTTTTTTCTCATTCATTCATTCATTTTTTAATTATACTCCACTTTTATTGTGTTTCTAAATAACTCAAAGAGGTGAACATATGTAATATTCCTTCCTTTTTTTTCTTCTCATTTTCTTTTCCTATTCTGTTTAATTAAATAAAAACGGTTAGAAAAAAGAAGCAGATAAGGGGAGAAAGGGAGATTCAGCAGTCCTGTTGGTATTGGTGCCTGTTTAATTATGTCACAGGTAGATCTTTAAAATTGTTCAGAACTCTGATGAATACAACCATCTAGCTCAGACATGTCAAACACAAAGCCCGCAGGCCAGATCCAGCTAGGCCCGCGGGGCTACCCTGGAGATGGTGAGGGACCAGCTCCTGCCGCTTCAACCAACCCCAGCCTGGCCTGGCAGCAATTGCAGCTCTTTGGCCCCTTGGCCACTCATTGGCCGGCAGCAATGGCCAGCTGGATATGAGCCGGAGCGTCCAATAAGTTGCACTCGGCCCCACACCACTTGCACCATACTTGTACACCTTGGGGTCCTGCAGCCCGCACAGTGCAGGTGGTTCAAGCACTGCAGCTGTCAGGCCGGCCCATTAAATGGCAGGCGGAGGCAGAGGCATGGGAGGTCATGTGTTCTGGTTCATTGCATGCACTGGGCACCCAGAAAGCCGCCCCATCCCAGCCACGGTGGCCATGGGCCAGTAAAGACAGATGGTGGGGCTACAGCAAGGCAGCCTTGCCAGTTGTTGTCACTGCCACATCATGGGCCCTGCCCGCTCAGCATCCACTGTCCAACCTCATCCTCTAGATCTGGCCACACACATGGGATGAGCCTCCCACCTGCCACTACACCTCCAACATCCCCGGCAAAGGGGAAGGGCGGGGAGTTCCCATCCCCAAGAGGCAGCACAGACTCATTTCCCTGCTCTGCCCTACCCAAGCCCAGCCCCAGAACTGCCCTCTGCCAGAGTTGGGATGCCATTTGATGCTCACCTTCCAATCCCACCTTCTCACCCCCCCCCCCATGTGCACTGCACTCGAGCACCTCAAGACCCTGCAGCCAGGCCATCTGCCTCATCTTGCTTTACCCTGTGACAGTGCACTGGTAGCAGCAGAATCCCCATCCAGATCCTCCTCCAGGCTGGTCTGCGCCCAGCCTCCTCTCCGCTCGGGCTGTAGTGCTCCATCAGCCATGTGCCCCAGGGCATGGGGCGCAGTCATTCTTCTTCATGGGGTGGCTCACGCATCTGGCATGAGTGCCACATTCCCCTCTTTGGCCCTGCCACACAGCAGAGAGGGCGACCCAGAGCTGGCCTCCGCCGATGCTCAGCTCGTGCTGCCCTGTGCTGCCATCTCCCCCAGGCCAGGCGGTGGAGATCTAGCTGATCTAGGTCCTTAATTGTATGATGGCTGGGTTATATAATGCATTATCTAATATCAGGCTTGGTGATTGGTCAGTTCTCTTCAGCCCACTTGAAAGGACCTTGGAAGTTTTCAGGACTTATAGGTCTCTCCTGATAAAAAACCTGTTTCTTTTTCTAAGAAGCTGCTGACACTGGTTGAGGTATTTATCAATCTGGTTCATTTCCACCTCATTCAATAGAAGTTGTTTCAGCCCTATTTCCATATTTGGTCAAGTTAAACTGTGTCATTAACCACAAAGTAATTTATATAGTCACTGCTTCCTTACTGTATGGTGGCAATTGCAGATATGTCACAAATCAGTTTAAAAATTTACAAATAACTATGACCAACATGAAGCCTGAACCAGTAGTTTGATCCTTCATATTATTTACCTGTAGCCAAGCAATAATCAATGCATAGAATATTCAATAGTATTCAAACCATGCTATACAAACACAGCTATCCTATACAGGACAAGCTTTGGAAGACCATATTAATGGGATGAACAGTAAAAGTCTGTTCTCCAGAGGCTCATTGAAAACATTAATTTAGCTTCTGAATGGCACTTCTGCCCATACTGGAAGCAGAAACAAGGTTTTGCAAATCCTTTGAAAGAAGTTATTTGGAGCTGTAGGTTTCTAGTTGGGTAGCCAGCTAGATACAGGATATAGAGTTGCTTTTGATTTGGGCAACTTTACGAATCTAATAAATAAAATAGCTTCATGGAAACATTTTCCCAGACAAAATGGCTATCTGTGCACATACTTTCTGAAACCACCATAGAAACTTTTGAATTAGTTTACAAAATAAAAAAAGTCATGGTTGCTTTGAGGCTTCTAGAAGAAATGTTTAAAGGAGCTCCTGAATGTTGAATCATTTTCCTTCCTATTTTGAAAAACAGAATCAAATCCTGATGAGTGACAAGAGTAGAAGTATATCATTTTCACCCATTCCTCTTTTTATTTTGAGATTGGAAAAACTGTGACAAGATTCAAACACAAAGCTAGTCTAAATCTACCTGGGAATTCCAGAACATCCCTAAGATTGCAGGTCTTTGATATGAAGCCATTCCATGGAGAAGCCAATAATACTGAAGGTGAGCAGTTCATTGTAGCAAGAATGAGGTTATTAATGCTGAGCAACTCCTTTTTCCACAAGGGAATTTGTGTAACATAAAGGCACAATAGTTCTATGACCTTCCATTCACCCTTTCTACTCAGGCAATATCTCCTTTCAGTTTAATCCATTTTAAATTGCTACATTCACTGGAAGAGAAGAGAAGCCATAATTTCCTCTCTCAAAATGACAAGTACTATTAACAGAATAAAAGGAAGGTTGTCTAGAACGATTTATTACCACTTCTCACAGGAATATTTATTTATTACATTTTTATCTTATCCTTATTCCCATCACACCAAATTCTGAAAAGCAGCCCCTGGAGACAGAACCCACTTTAGACAGTGATTTACACAACCCTGATCCTATAAAGATCTGGGAAATATTTCCAGTTGGTTTTCCCAGTAGAATTCACTGATACCTATGCCAGAGGTGGAAAACTTTTAGTCCTCCAAATGTGATTAAATTATTTTGCTTATGCATTCATTTAATTCTTCATTCAGTTTAGACTCCAGGTGACACTGGGCAACTTACCTTAAAATTTAGGTACATTTAAAATGTTTATATTTTATTTAGAAGATACACTCTAAATAACAATAAAACAATCTATAGGGACTCATCCACTCTACCCCAAGACCTGGGAGAATTTTCAAATTTTCCAATGACTTTCTGAATATCATTACAACTTGGCATCCTCACCTGAAATGGTAAGAGGAGAATGTCAGCATCAATTGAATAAAATCAGAGCATCCCACTACTGAACAGCTTGAATTGTTGTTTACTACAAACACAAAATAAGGATTTCAACAACAACTGAAAAGATCACAGCATATCACTACTGAACAGATGGAATTGTTGTTTATTACAAAGACTAAATAAGGATTCCTGGTGATAAGAATGTAGTGTTAGTTCTCTAGATCCTTCTATTAGATACATCCAAGCAGCAATATAGTATTTAGTTCTTTGCATCTCCTCTGTTGAATGGTGTCTCTTTATATCTCTTCTTCACCAGCATCTTACAGGTGTGGTTTACCACTTAGACTATCATTCCAAAATCAAATTGGGTGTAGTTGTTAAGATGATGGGACTAGGTCTGGAAAGATTTGGTTATAAGCCTACACTCAACCACAAAACAGTGGAGAAGTTTTCTGCATTAAGGACTTGCCTTCATACATATGGGTGGGCTTCCAGCTATAAGTAATTTGAACCCTTTGTGTTAAAAAGTATTTTACATTTTCATCCTGGACCTTTCAAGGCATGAACTGGATCAAGAAACAAACTAAGTTTAATCACAGGAGTAGAGTACAGGAGTAGAATTCCTGGCAGTTTTACTGTGCTCCCATCCCTAAACATACATTTACATTTCTTGCATCATAGGGTAGAAGATCAGACTATTACTTCATTAAGCCTACTAAAATATTTTTATCTTGCTTCTGAAAAGCATGGAGGATTGGAGCCATCTGTACTTTTTGGGTTCCATATAAACTTTTCTCCACTTTACTATATAACCTCAAACCATGTCCCATATTCATGTTTGCTTCAAAGAGCAAATATTTATCCTGAAACCACAATTTAATAGAAAAGTTCTAATTTCATATTATTTTAATTTCCATATTATTTTTTACTGCCATTGATATGTGTTTGGGATTTAAACTTGGTGAGAATGTTGGAATTTTGTAGTTCTGAAATGCAAAGTATTTCGTATTTGAGGTGTGTGTTCCAAGAGATTGCAGTCTATACTGCTTTCCACAACAGCTTCCACAAGGTCTTGTGCATGTCTCTGTGTATGTTTGTTTGTGTCTGTAAAACAGCTTACATTAACCAGAAATTCCAAAATCACCTTTCATCTGGCTGAGCTGTCTAATTTCATTTTCTGCAACACTAATAGAGCTTCACTTCCTATTTCTAAATGAACTCAGCCTTACAGGCTATGGGAAGAATCATTAATGTTTTTCCCAGACACCGCTGAATAATCAACATTGTCATTTTTGGACTTTGCCGACTTACTAACCAACTCTGGAAAAATTTAAACTTGTGTGAATTCTGGTCATCCTTTAAACAAATCTGACGTTTACTACATTATCAGCCAAATAAACAGCACTAACATACTAATTGTTACTATTTATAAAAGGAAATATTTATAACTAATAAATGAAGAGAATCTGCTTCTATTCTATTAGTAGTTACCTTTGAAACTAGAGAACATAATATACACAGTTTTTGTAGTAACTAATAAACCACAAGTGTGCAACTCTGTGTGTGGTTATATATCTATTTTACATACACATATCTATTATATACATACATATCCATATACAGAATGTGTGTATCTGTGTACGTGTGTGTGTGTGTGTGTCTGTCTGTGTGTGTAGAGAGAGAGAAAACGAGAGAGAAAGAAATAAACACATTAAAGCACTGAAAGTTAAGAAGTAGATCTCTGATATAAGCACTGTCCTGCAAGCTATAAAATGCTGCATATTGCATATTTGTTACAAGCAATTGCATTTCAACAATTGAATAACCAAGATTTTTTAAATACAGCCATGTAAATTTACCTAGCTGATCAACTATTTCAATCCTTTCTTTACATTTCCCATGAAAACTCAAGCATAAGAATTTTTAGCTAGGTTAAGAGCAGACATGAAAAATGTTTGATTTCATTATTTGGACTGTGTTTATAAACGTTCCCTGAAATTCACCTGGAAAGTGATTCTATAAAAAATCATACTGGCTCAATATGAATTGGGCAATTAACTTCTAAATCATTACATTTATCATATGGCATAACAGAATACAGCATTAATGCATACAATTTCACAAATATGTATCAAAAATATGAAACATCAGAGCAGTAAATTATTTTTAAAAACGCACAGTACGAGTGATGAATAAAATTATGAATAGAATTACATTCGATATGAGCAGTTTACTGAGATGGCTAAACCTATGGCCGGGATGCAATGTAGACTAACCTCCTTGTGGTGTACCCAGGAAATGTGACTTTGTCATGGGTAAATAGTCTATGTATTCTAACTGCTGGACCTCACAAGGATCTCCCAGCAAGAAGCAGCAGCAGGACTACTGAAAAATCCTGAATCATTGAAAACTTTACATTAACATTGTAACTCATTGGAAAACCAAGATACTTTAAGGACTGCATATTGAATTTAACTGCTTGTGTACTGTGAGAAATGTCCCTTGAAGGGAGAAGATTCTGAATCTCCCATCCATTGTCAGAGAGCTGGTCTATACATTTTGCTAACATTCCCGTACCTGATTCTTATATAGCAATCTGATCTTCTCCAGGTCATTACCAGATCAGAATAACATGTATAATTTTATTACCACATATACCACATATTCCATATTCCATATTTCATAAAGTGTCAGATGGATTTGGAATAAAGACATTAAAGGAGTCATACGATGTTAAATCATTTTTAAAAAACTAACTAGGCATTATTAATTTATTGGTTTACTCGTATTCATACTATAATACAAGTTTTTTCAGTAGCTCACAATCAAAACATAAATATAAAATAGTATTTAAATTAAAGTCCAACTAAAGCCCAAGTATTAAATTGTAGGGTTCAAATTAAAAATATATATAAGTTTATATGGTGTTCCTCTCCTGCATCTTGTATGTCATTAAGAAATATCAACAACCTAAGATATGCAGATGATACCGTTCTAATGGCAGAAAGTGAAGAGGAACTAAAGAGCCTCTTGATGCGGGTGAAGAAGGAGAATGCAAAAGTTGGCTTGAAACTCAACATTAAGAAAACCAAGATCATGGCATCTGGCCCTCTCAATTCCTGGCAAATAGATGGGGAAGAAATGGAGGTAGTGACAGATTTTATCTTCCTGGGCTCCAAGATCACCGCAGATAGGGACTGCAGCCAAGAAATTAAAAGACGCTTGCTCCTGGGGAGGAAAGCTATGGCAAATCTAGACAGCATACTAAAAAGCAGAGACATCACCCTGCCAACAAAAATACGTATAGTCAAGACCATGGTTTTCCCAGTTGCAATGTATGGCTGTGAAAGTTGGGCCATAAGAAAGGCTGAGCGCCAAAGAATTGAGGCCTTTGAACTATGGTGCTGGAGAAGACTCCTGCGAGTCCCCTGGACTGCAAGGCGATCAAACCGGTCAGTCCTAGAGGAGATCAACCCTGACTGCTCTTTAGAAGGCCAGATCCTGAAGTTGAAACTCAACTTGTCCACCTAATGAGAAGGAAGGACTCATTGGAGAAGAGCCTAATGCTGAGAAAGATTGAGGGCAATAGAAGAAGGGGACGACAGAGAATGAGGTGGCTGGATGGAGTCACTGAAGCAGTAGGTGTGAGCTTAAATGGACTCCAGAAGATGGTAGAGGACAGGAAGGCCTGGAGGAACGTTGTCCATGGGGTCGCGATGGGTCAGACACTACTTCACAACTAACAACAACCACAATGTCATTTCAGACTTTTATTCTATCCTGATCAATATAGATTTCCCCATAAATAGTGATGACTGTGGTCACTCATTTCATAGCCGTCTAGATCCTAAACTCACCAAGGAATAGCCAAACTTTGAAGCAACCTGATCTTAGTAAGTTCTAGAATGTTCTACATCAGTGGTCCCCAACCTTTTTGGCTCCACGGACCAGCAGCGGTGGCAATGGCAAGGGGAGGGGATGGTTTCATGTGTGCAACCTAATCCTGCACATGCGCAAATAAAGCTTCATGTACTTGCCCGCTGCTTGTGTAGCCCAGTTCCCAAGGCAAATGGGAGTCTTGGCATTGCAATTTTGTATATGAGTCAACACTGCATACACATAAATGGTGGCTTTGATGTCACCATTGCCACCTTGGTAGTTTTGAATCTTTCTGCAGTTACCACTGCATCTCACTCCTTTGGCAGGGCTACTCAGAACAGACTTCTTGGAGAAGATATCAGATATGTTTATAAGGAGAGGCTAGTCTTAATATTGTAATTTAAGGGTAAAATAAATGATATTCATGGGACCGAAGCAGTGACCACAATCTCACACCCTTTCATATATAACTTCCACATGGTTTTAACTAGTAAAGCATGACTGAATCACTTCTGTTATCCTTATTAGGCATAAACTGGCTGACTAAATGTTTTAACTTACATTTCCCAGCCTACATCCAGACCTCTATCATTCTCAACTCCCCACCACAAACTGAAAGTCCAAAATTCTGGAAGCAGAATTTGGGGACTTAATTTCTGGAAATACTCCAGAAAGGTTGGCATGTTTTCTTTAGCATTTCATCAGCTTCTATGAGCCACCAAACTCCCCTAAACCACCCAGGTGACAAGAGTTTGCACATCTGACAAACTATATGCCATGGAGCAGTTTTAATTGCTTAACACTTAGAGAAACAAACACACACATCTTGTTTTCATTAGAAGAATATATGTTAAGTTGTTTTGTTTGTGTGTGTCTGACTCCTGCGAACATAACTTTTGAAAATTTGAAATTCACATGAGCCTTGGGGAATTGTGCAAGTTTCCCGGCAGCTCACCCTTTCCCAGGATCTGTGCACTCTGCTTACCCTCAGTTGGTGTTTTCTTTCTGTTGACAGGCCCTGTGGCTTACCTGATGCTCTCCACCCCTTTGTTCTTGAAGCAGCTTCAAAGAATGCTCATGGGCAGCCCCCCAAAACTACACTAAAACACCTCTATTCTTGCATGATTTGGGGGAGGGGGGTTCCAGAAGCCATGCAAGAGCCTGGTCTTCTCACATAACTTCTAGAAGCTCTGGAGGTCACCCAAAAGCACCCCCATTCTCTTGCAGACTCCACAGATTCCAAAAATTGTGTGAGAACAGTGCATGCTAGTTATTGTCAAGTGTTGGTGAACATTGGTGAATCACCCAAAATATCATAGCATGTCACCTTTGACATGTGTGTCATAGGTTTACCATCACAAAGATAGGAAGATGTACAGCCCCAGTTAGCATTATTTTCCTCCCAAGCTTAAGGAAATGCACTTGTTGAAAGCAGCACTACTACAAGGGACAAGAAGGAAGCTATTTTACCACCTTACATACTCTCACATTTTTGTGCTTCATCACCCACCTCAGATCTTCATTTTTCAGTCTCAGCTATGAAGTGTGTTATTCCTCACAATAGATATAAGAACTAAGCAGACTGAGGTATGAAGGTCCAAGTTGGATGGTGAGGATAAACATGATTACATCTGCAAACTTTTCTATCCACTGCTAGGGTCAAACATGTATTGAATAGTAACATCAAATTGCCTTCACAGCATCTTGAATCTTTTAAAAAATACCTGTTTTAAGCCCACGAGTAGGAGAGAATAGCAACTGGGTATAAAAGTCAACTTCCTTTTATGATTTTATTTTATTGTGGTCAATACATGATTTGCTTAATTTACTAGCCTTCCTTAGGGACGTAGGTAGAATTCTGCCATGAATTCTCTTGTAATGAATTATGATATTTCTCTTCCACTGGACTTTAAAGACAGTTATTAGCAACAGAGAAAACCAGCAAACATTTGTCTTTGGTGAGAAAAGACCCACAAACTAACAATTGCAACTGATTGATTTGATTATTATGTTGTCCTTAAGCTGCCAAATCATCAGTGAACCAATTTAGCACACATTTGTCTTTAGTCAAGTACAATTATGTAAAGCAGGCTGCAAGAAATTAGTAATTGTCACACAGCAAATTTCGACATTTAGTTTTGACCGTCTTTGCTGGGACTTGCTGAGTAAACAGAACATTAGCAAACAAAAACAACCCCTAAAAGAAGAATGAATAGCTTCAAGGAGATTCAAAAGACTCACATGTTCATGAAGTCTTATCTGTGACAAAATGCTCCATCTATTGGTTTATTACTGTGACATTACATACTGGACCCCTTCCAACCTTGCATTCTCTAAATAGATTCTATAAAATGCTGAGGTCCAGGCTTTTTCTAAAAAGAAATGCAGTCTTTTATTCCACGGAATGAAATAAAAATTGTGACACATAGCATTTTTGCACACCTTATTTTGGAGAAAAATGAATTCTAAACCAGAATCCAGCTTCTATGTAGCCCTGGATTGATGCTGCTGTTTTGTTGTTATTATTATTGTTGTTTATTGCACAACCAGCCAGATGTTTACATTGGATTTGTCATATTTATCAACCCAAACACCTAGGACAGGTAAATGTTATTGTTTGATGATATTAAAGATATTGTTGCAGGCTGTCAGCTGTTCTAAGTAAAACTACCTTTTGCAATTGATCAATGATGATTTTGTCAATGCTGAGGGTGTTCAAGTTATTGCACCTATTATTGTTGGTACTATTTTTGCTTTCTTTTACTACAGTTGTTCCATTTCTATTTGCAGATCTTTGTATTTTGTGATTTCTCCTGTTTTTTTCTCCTCTCTTCTGCTCTCTCTGCCACATCAACTATCCATTTTTTTTCCTGTCTTTCGTATTGAGAAGTCTAGGGTGCTATGTGGCAGGCGCCAACATAATAAAATAAAAAAAGCTGAAAAGTAGCAAAAACATATGTAAAACAAAACAAAAACATTTAAAGACATACATATGTTAATAAACTGAAACATGATTCATTACAGTCATCAGTAGCTCATCTGTATTAATCAAGTCTGCAAACTACTGAGTAGTTGACCCATTTGTTTGCCTTTCCATGCCAACCAGAGAGTCTTTCGACTGTAAGCTCATTTTTTTATCCAGAAGTCAACTCTCATGTGATAGAGATAGAATATAAGCATCTGAAAATATTAAATCTCAAATTAATTTTGCTTCCATAATTGTGTCTTAATGAAATGGAACAATATATTTAAATAAAGCAATAACTTCACTGAATCTTCAACAACATAAAGGCAATGAGGTCATTTCTACAATGTTATTTCTTTTTTAAAAGGATATAATCTAAAATTCTATTATTATTATTTTTAAAAAACTTCTGTTTTATTAGTTAAGTAAAATTTGCATGTCTTACTGGCCATGGTTAATTTTGCAAAGGCTCTGACCTGATTAATCCTCAACTGAGATACTACCAAGAATTACAGGAGTTTTAGGGTAGATTAGTAAATTGAGCATCTCAAGGCAATAGTACTTCAATGTTGTTGACCAAAAAAAGCCTATACAGAGGTGTCCCTGAATTTGCAGAATCAGAATAGAGCTGGAAAGGACCTTCAAGGTCTTCTAGTCCAGCCTCCTGCTCAAGCAGGAGACCCTATACTATTTCAGACAAGTGACTGTCCAGTCTCTTCTTAAAAATCTCCAGTGATGAAGCGTCCACAACTTTTGATGGCAAACTGTTCCAGTGGTTCTCATCTGTTAGGAAGTTTTTCCTTCATTCCAGGTTGCTTCTCTCCTTGATTAGTTTCCATCCATTGTTTCTTGTCCTGCCCTCTGGTGCTTTGGAAAATAAGTTGACCACATCCTCTTTGTGGCAACCTTTCAAATACTGGAATACTGCTATCATGTCTCCCCTAGTCCTTCTTTTGTCTAGACTAGCCAAAACCAAATCCTGCAACTGTTCTTCATATGTTTTTGTCTCCAGACCTTTAATCGTCTTAGTTGCTCTTCTTTGCACTTTTGCCAAAGTATCAACATCTTTTTTGTAATGTGGTGACCAAAACTGGATGCAGTATTCCAGCTGTGGCCTTACTAAGGCTTTATAAAGTGGTACTAATACTTCACGTGATTTTGGTTCTATGTCTCTGTTTATACAACCAAGGATTGTATTAGCTTTTTTGGGTGCTGCTGCACACTGCTGACTCATGTTTAAGTGATCATCCACTAGGACTTCAAGATCTCTCTCACAGTTACTGTTTTTGAGCCAGGTTTCGCCTAATCTATACTTGTACCTTTGGTTTCTCCTGCCTAGGTGTAAAACCTTGCTTTTCTCCACATTAAATTTTATTTTGTTGGATAGGGTCCATTGTTCAAGTCCGTCAAGATCTTTTTGGATCCTGAGCTTGTCTTCTGGGGTGTTGGCTGTTCCTGCCAGCTTAGTGTCATCTGCAAATTTGATGAGTTCCCCTTCTATTCCCTCATCTAAGTAATTTATGAAGAGTTAATATACTTTAGCTAAATAGAGTTAAAACAGAAGAAAACTTTCAAGATGTTAGGAAATTTTAGGGACTGCATCTGGATAGTAAAAGGAAAAGAGTAGACAAAAGTTCTCAACACCCTGCAAATAAGCTAAGCAATGAATATGGCAGGTTCAAAGAACTAAGTTACTTAAAACAAATTTTACAAGTAGCATGTGTATCAAGAAGAATAAGACTGCGAGGCAGAGAAATATCAAAACACTGGAATTCTGACCCAAAGTATTGAACATAAACTATAGATAATAAGAACTAAATCATACCCACAGTGAATGGTCAACAGGATATTGTGTGTTAAAGTGTATCAGTATCTGCAAAGTAAATGAAACATCAATTGATCAAAGACTGCAGAGTAGATTGAGTGGCATGCAAGTGGCATTCTGACTGGTGGAGAGTTATGTGTTCATAGGCTGATTGTATCATTTGTACTAGGCATCAGATTTGCCCATGCATATCTGTATTGCCTATACTGATTCACCTCTTTCACCTTGATCCAGTAACTGGGACTGTGGAAGATATATTGGGAGCCGAAGTTTCCCAAGACAGGAATGTAAGTTATAACAACAACCAACTGCCATCTAGTACCAAGCCTGAGAAATGCAGAGCAAGATGTTTGTAAATATATGGGAAATGCTGAATATAAATTGCAGTGGAATGCATCCTCATGATCACAGAAGGCAATCAATTGCTTTAAGTGGTTTCATTTCAACTCACAGTGAAAATACTCGATATACTGGTTTGTTTGGATATGTTATTATTTGGTGGTTTTCATCCAGGCTACTTATGGGGTTGTAGATTTTAATAGTTTTTATTGTTTCATATTTGTAAATAGCCCAGAGTTTATGGGACTGAGTAGCTGCAATATATCTTAATCAATAATTAAAAGTAAGATAAAATATATTTTAAAAAATGCTTTATGAGAAACTATATAGGAAATAAAAAGTGAATTTTCTTGCAGGATTCAAAAAATCTTGGAACCTTACTGATCTGTATAGGAATGCAAGCAAACTAAGAATTAATACATATAGAAATGATATAATCTAGAAATAGATTCATCTGTCCATTCTTGCTTCTTCTCCAGGTAACAGGGCTATTATTCATAAATTAGAAATCTGGAATTTTTTGTCAGGTAGAGTGAATACATTTCATTCCCTTCCTAATATATCAATTATATTTCAGGATACCAAAGACACCACTTAGCTAGTTTAGGTAACAAAGAAATTGTCTGATATACATTCTTATTTGCAAGTGCCATCTTATCTAATATAACTTTTTAGTTGTTTACATGTATTCAGAACAGACTAAATTCAGTGATGAAATTAAGATACAGTTTTGCTTTAAATCATTGGGGATTCAATTTATGGCATTTGTTGCCCATTTAAACTTCCAGTTATATAGGTGATATATTAAGATAACGTATATACACATGAAATGATAAAACTTTGCCATTAATGTACAGTACTGTATGTTGTTAGCCCAGATAGAAAGAGAATTGAAAAATACAGACTATGGAATGAAAGAAAAGAAAAACCTAACCATTGTATCAATCTCCAAATTCCAGTAGTTTGGCAGTGGGTAATCCATGCTGTTTAATAGTAGAAAATCTTTGTCTAAAATGCCTGGAAGAAACGGAGATGGGGAAAGCCACCAGGGTGTTCTTATAAAACAAAGCCTACATTTGTTTTGGCTAACATGGGAGCACTTTAGGATAAGTTATTTTAGATTCCTGTTCCACATTTGTGCCGTAGAGTGAAACCTCTTCCTTCACAGAAGCCTGATTTCACACCAGTTGTATACAGAGGCCCAGTTTTTATCTCCAGCTGCCGCAACAGGTTTTGTGACACAAAAGCGAAGGTTGTGCTGCAAAGTAACTGTGATAATCTGAGCTATAATTCAGCCTATTTACTGCATCAATGCAAATGAATAAAAATGGATTAAACAGAAAGGGAAGTTGGACTCACAACATTTTTTTTTCTCCTTCCCCTTGGCAATACTCATTTAATTAACCACAAGGCAGCTGAATGAGTGCTTTCCTTTTCTCCATTTTGTTTAAATCTTGAATTTTAAAAGCTTTGGAGAAGAGTGAAACAGGAGGTAAAACAGCAGGACTTCTGGTGTTATTTATAAACTCAGTGCCGGAAACTATTTCAAGGTCTATAGCAGGATAACTCAAGCACCATTTATTTTCCTCAGTAATTTCAAGTGTGGAGGCTCAGTGACAGAGTTAATGGCACTGGAACTACATTAACTTCTTGATCACTTTGGCTTGATTTGACAAAATTCTTAGTGTATTGTCTATTGCTGAAGGCACAAATCGGCTCACTTAATCTCATGGGATGATGCCAGTTCTAGAGGTTGCGGCGTCTGAAGTGAAAAATTGAAATGATGCATGCCGGCCGTGCAAATTTTGCCTTTAAAAAATGGGGGAAGGAGGAGCCACAACTTAAAATCTTCTTTCACTTATTCTACATCAGATCTATAAGGCCAAATCCACACTACGTTTAGTAATGAAACTAAGAATCAAGATTGCAAAGACAGTGCTCTTGGTTTGCTTTTGCGGGGGGGGGGGGGAGAATTAAGGCTTGGAGGAAAAAAGCTTTACTGTTTTCACATTATGTCACAGTTTCTATGAACATACACACACACACACACACAGAGAGAGCTCCTAATATCAGATTTTGCAATCCATGGAATGCCTCTGATTTTCCATCAGTTTAAAGTAAACCTATACTTAATGCCAATTACACTGTAAGCACCAAAATAGCTTTACATAGTTTTGTTAACACAGAGATCCCAAAGCAGTGTTGGTGAGGGTGCCAAAAAATACTAATTTTGCGGCTGTTGCATTGGGATCAATGCCTTCTTAAAAATATTTAATATAATTCCTAATCACCCAAAAAAACTTTTTAAGAATTTCAGTTAGGGTAAGCTAATGAAGAAGAAAAGTGCCAAACATTTTTAATAATCTATCGAAATATTATTGAAGATGGGTTATAACACAGCAGCAGCCACAGAAGAAAATATAATTGTTGAGTTTAAAAAGCAGGGACTATCTTGAACAGCAGAAAGCCAGTAATTCATGAAGGTTTCTGCTATCTATCTTTCAAGGTACCAGCCACAGATCAACCTCCTTTCAGTTATTAAGCATTTTATTAGAGCGGACAAAACCAAGTATGGAGCAAAACAGAGATTCTGAATTCCTAATTGTGCCCAAAAAAACGTTGCTCTTGTCAGTGGAGACAAAAGAATTTTGGACTTGTTCAGTAGTGATGCTTTAACTAAAGAAATAAATACATTTATAAAATATTTTATTCCAGCTGAATCTCAGATTGCTGGGTAGCTTGAATTAGCCCCCTATGTACTGTTTTTAAGCCCAGAAGGCTAGAATTTGGGTACTACCAGGGAGAAAAAGTAAGATTGATTGATCAAATTTATTTGCCTTCCATCTCTCAGGTCAGGTGACTCTGGGCAGGCAAACTTCCTGCATAATGGTTTTAGTTTACTTATTACATTTTAAGTTATCCTTTGGCTATGCAGAGCCTGCCAAGCACTTTGGAGCTGCAAATAGTCATTGTTAGGGTGGCACGTGGCTTGACTTTTTAAACACCCAAATCAATTAAAAATGAAGCTGCTTAGTCATCTACTTACTATTCAATATCAAACACCACTCACATCTCTCTCCAGATTTCCATGCTCTTCAAACATTTAAGACAGCTTGCTACTCCTAATTTGTGAAAGCAGTGGATAATGCAAATTCAGATTTATCAAACAACATTTCCCCACATTTTATGATCCTCCCACCCTTCCTTTTATTGATTATGTGCCATCAGATTGGTGTGAACTCTTAGCAACCACACAGATTGATTTTCTGCATGACACTATAGTTTTTCTCCATGAAAATCATAGATTGTTTTATTACAATATTTTTATTTGTAGGCTGTTTTGTTAGGCTCTATGTAAAAAAATCAACAACATGTGTTTGTGATACATTAGAATTAACCCTGGGAGGCCGAAAATACTATCTGGGAATTCAGGGGGGGGGCTTCAGTGCCAGCACACCTGGATGTTTCCATGTTGATGAAGATTACACACCAATGGATAAATATGTGTCTTTCTCTCTGCCCCCTTGGCTTAAAAGCATGCATCTGAATCCGGGGCCTTTAATGCGGAACCATCTTAGGACACAAGTAAGAGATAATGTGAAGAAAAGCAAGCAAGCAAGCTTTTGCACTTCAGAACCTGCTAAATACATCCTCTATCATTGTCGATGACTCTGCCTCTCCTTCTCTTATTCAGGAGGAGATAGCTTATAGTATATACCAGTGATGGCGAACCTATGGCACGGGTGCCAGAGGCGGCACTCAGAGCCCTCTTTGTGGGCACGTGCGCCGTCGCCCCAGTCCTAGGCCTTCAGCTGGGTTTTATAAAACCTTTTCGCTTTAGGCCTCCGCCGCCGTGTGCAAAAAAAAGAAAGGTTCAATCAGTCAATTTCAACTTCTCGCAGGAAAAAAAAAGATCTTGCAAAGTTGGAATTGATTGATTGAACTTTTTAGTCCCACCCAGTCTGCCATTACCACCGCAGCCACGCCCACCCAATGGGCCATGCCCACCCAATGGGCCACACCCACCTGGCACTCGACGATGCATAAGTGGGTTTTGGGTTGCAGTTTGGGCACTCAGTCTCTAAAAGGTTCGCCATCACTGGTATATACCTTACTGTAATTAAAACAGAAAGAACATTCAGCTCTAAATGTCAGCTACCCTGGGAGTAGAGAGCTGAAGGGAAGCCCTTTCTCATATTGCATCTCCTATTGGCCCAGGGTCTCCTGGGAAGATGCACCTTCTCTATCTTCCGGGAGGAACTTTGTGGTTCCATCCAGTGGAACTCTGGCTATTTTAATATTTGCTTTCATTTCTCTTTTCCTCTTCTGTTTTCCTTTGAATTTACTTGAAACGCAGGTTTTGAGACCACCCAGACTATTTGTCTGTTAGGATGATGTGCAATAGGCATGAATTCATCTCATATTTCAAAATACTAAAGCACTAAAAGAGAAATGCAGTGCAATATTTAGATGCCAAATAACCAATAAATATAATTATTATTATTATGCATTGGATTGAACCCATCCCATTATCTTCACACAGAAACATGATACTGCTCCTATGGCATCTGGTTGAAACTCTTCTTCTACTTAAACAGATATTTTATGCACCATCTCAGGCTTCCTGTCAGTTTTCTTCACTGCAACATCTTTTGGGAGCTGATTTGTGTCATGTTTCCCAGTTTTGCAGATGCTCTGAGCTATGGAATCATTAAGCTCCCAATAAACTCTTGGAAGCTAATGCGATTTTGGTCCAGACCACAATATCATTCATGACACATGCCAAGAATTTCTTGGATTGCCGCAAATAATGGTTTCAATTTAACCAGGATGCTATTAAGCAATTCAAAGCCAAAGGCATATTTTCATTTATTTCAGGGGAGCAACGTTTAGCATCAGGGTAAAGGAAAAATTAAGTACATCTAGGAATGAATAAATCTGTCCGTTTTATTTCCTTCAATTTTGTCATTTTTGAGAATGTGCCAATTTTTGTTCCTCTCAATTTTCCCTCCTTTAGTGGGATTTGTTGCATAATGTATTTTTTTGAGGTTGACTTTGGTTTTTTTGGGGGGGAGGTTAAAATATCTGTAATAAAATTGTATGTACTTTTTGTGTGTATGCTATTTTCCAAACAGTTCCATTATTTTTATTAATATATGTTATGGGCCTATTTGCTTATTTTGTTTTGGTTAGCAAACTGACTGCAAAGTTTTGAATGACAACTAAATGCTGATTTATGTGGAGGGTTTTGAAAAAAATGATGACATACCAGGCATTATCTTATATGACAAGCCTTGAGCTTTCATAGGCGTGACTTTGGAATAAGTAAAATGGTGTCCTTGTTCCTATACAGAAAGATTAAAAAGTTCAAGATGGTGGCCACAACTATGTGATCAAGATTATGGCATCTTGATTTTCTTGAGCACCTACACCCCATCCCATCTGCAGAATCCATCCTTTGTAAATTTAGAATTAATGTAGAATTTAAAATTTAAAATTTAAATCTGTTTAAGCTTCTAATAAGATGATCCATTGTAAAACCCTCCAGTAAATTCATAGAATACTTTTAAATAGTTTTTAAAAGTTATTTGATACCATCCTATCATCGTTTTGATTATTGGAACAATGCTAAAATTATGTTGCGTCCTAGTTTTTTTAAAGAAAGAAGAGCTTTAAAAAAAATCCACAATTATGGGACTGCACCAAACAACAAACAATGATTTCTGGATGCTCGATCTGAATGTTGTATTTTTGTAAGAAATCGCCAAGATGTAGACTGGAAGAGAAGAGTCTCCCATCATGCTAACTGTAATTCTTGAAAATTCATTAATGCAAATATCATTCTTTGGAATCAGTTGGCAAAGTTCCAGTAGAAACTCCTGTCTTCCTCCCATAAGTCTCTGCCTCTTCAGAGACCAACGTTGAAACACCCTCTTCTGAAATTCCTTCTACTTAACTCTAAAGCAGTGAAATCATGTTTATACCCAGGTGACTGCAATGGTTGCCCTTAAGACCAGTCTCCTCCTCTTTCCAACCACATCCCAAGAGGAGGAGGAGGAGGAGGGATTTTGTTATTTGCTCAGTGTTTCCAAGCACAGATGGCAAAATCTCTGGTTAGGAAGAGATTTAACTTCAGAACATGTCTCAGGGTCTCACACTTCTGAGAACCATATTCCCTAAAATAAGTCTAGAGGGAATAATAACATAATAAATAGAATCATCAATATTTTAAAAATAATTAATCAGCATTTTTATTTGCATTTAATCTTGCAAAACTGATTCAAATTATTCCAGTCATTCTGCAGTGGCAAAAACAAGCAGAGTGACTTAAAAACATTTCACACACCTTATGGAAAGTAGGAGAATCATAACTATAGGTTTACAACCTACCTATCGTCCTGCGGAACTTCTGCTTCTTAAGGTTTTCTCCCATTCCAAGCAGTGGGAAGAAATTAATTTAGACTGGTGTTTCTCAACCTCAGCAATGTTAAGATGTGTAGACTTCATCTCACAGAATTCCCCAACCATTGTGCTTAAAATTTAAAGAAAACATGGTTTAGACAACAAAATAGCTGGTTAAATAGCTGGTTAAATGGACAGCCATTTGTCCAAAATGGTATAGGGTTTCCTGCCTGAGCAGGGGGTTGGACTAGATGACCTCCATGGTCCCTTCCAACTTTATTATTATTATTATTATTATTATTATTATTATTATTATTATTATTATTATTATTATTATTATTATTATTATTATTATTATTATTATTATTATTATTATTATTATTATTATTATTATTATAAATTTCCCAATGGATCGGGAGGAATGGAAAAAGCCTGGAGGCACGGAATGCTTTCAAGCCTAATCTGTTGCCAACCTAGCTCTGACTTGGCTGGGATTAGAGGATGGCCTGACCTCAGAAAAAAAACAACAATAGAAGCTGAGAGGAAAGCACTGGATTCCGTCCTTTCCTTTCTAGGTTATCTCCTTCTATATTTCTATGTCTTTTCTCAAACTATCAGATTACAGATTTACTATCTCGGAGTTAATGCAACGTAATCTAAAAGATTCTGTCTAAATTTATAACATTCACATGACAAGGAAATCCCATTGTGCTATTCTCTACAGGTGCCAGTTTGAGTAATGATATCACTAAATACTTCTGGTTTCACCATTCGCACGGCGACACAATGACGGTTCAGGATCCAGTCAAAATGAATCTCTGTGCTGCTCTTTGGACTGTTGTGTCTTATGTGATTGCTGATATGGAGGAGAAGGTACCGGTGTAGTTCAAAAATAAATCAAGAAAAAGTATTAATTGTTTTGGCACAGACCAAGAATGTAACTGATCTAGCCCTGTGATGAAACTCTAGGTTTCTTCCAAAACCTAAACTTTTCTTGATTCAACTCAGAACATGTCCTTTTATCATGTATACTTATTTTGAATTGTGTGTCTAATACCTTCTTCTATGGACAACTTCCTGGTGCTTCGTTTCAGTGCTTTGTTCTTGTTGTTGTTGATCCTTATTCAACAATATCATAAAAGCTGCTGATTATTAAGTTACCCTTTGGTCTGCTAAATGCTTAAAATAAATATAGTATTATGCATGAACTCCAGAGTCTAGCCATCTGTCAAAACCTGCCTCCTCCCCCAAGCTCACCCCACATTAGACAGAACAATCTGTGGTTGTTTTTCTACTGATAGAAAAGTGATGCTTAATGAAAGGGTAAATAAAGTCAGGGCAATCCACCAAACCACCTTCCTTATGTTGTCCCTTTTTAAAGGATAGCACCGCTAGCTGACCTCAATACTGAGAGAAAAAGGTTCAACAGTTAGGACAGCAAATGTTATGGTGGGGTAACATATATTTTTATTAACCTGACTCTCTGACTGTGCTCAGAGGCAAAAACTAGTGTAGTTGGTCCAAGGAAAAATCTACCTGAAAGGTTCTATACAAAGAGAATCAAGAGAACCTCCGGCTCCGTTCTCCAATGATGAGATCATCTCAACAAGTAGAGATTTAGCTCTGAGTTCTACATCTCTTTCTCAAATGTACTCAAAATTTAAGTGCCCCTCTTTGAACCATGTTTTTCTGGCCAAATATTATTATTTAAACTTTCTGAAAGATGTAATTATTTGATCCTCTACAGAATGTCCATTGAACAAACTGGCTCTTCTTGCTTGCTGTTATATCCCTATATCTAAATAAACTCAAAACTGGGATTAAATCATTGGCTCAGCATCTTGTTTTCTTTTTGCTTGCCTGGATGATTGCCCAGCCACTAAATGTCACAAAGGTCCTTAATACGTGGTCCCCCCACATTGTAAGAGTGTATAGTGAGATAAACATATTATTATTTGTAACATTTAAATGCTAATGGAATTCCAGAGAATTATATTATGTCTGCGATCTTCACTGTAGTGCTGTGAATCCTGCTACCACAATCCCTGTGTGTGTTTTGGTTCCCATTCCTTCTATTTTTGTTCATTTGTTTTAATAAATGAAAATATTTGGAAGGCTGGCATGCTGTAAAATGTGGCATCAACCGTCAGTGCAATCCACCTTTCCAAGAAAAATGCATCTAATTGAGGTAGGCCCTGGAGAGAATTAACAAACGTAAGTTATTTCACCTAGCCATGGTGAAAGGAGTGAATTTTGAGGATCTGTCGGGGTAGCATAGCCATAGAGCAAACATATACTCAGCCTGTGTATTTTGTGTTTTAAAATATATACAAACCTTCTTCAGCTTATTCGTAGGGTTCCCATTTGTGCTCTGCAAGAATCCAGGCAGACACAAGATGGTAGTAAAGAGAACACAAACACAAACACTGCTGCCACCTAGTCAGCTCAGCTAGGACAGCCTATTCATTATTATTCCGATTGCCTTTTCATAGCATGAATATATTTTGCCTGATTTTTCCTTAAGCATAAGTGCCCCAAGTCTATGCATTGTCTGAGTCTGTGCATGTTTTTCTGAGCATCCCCAGTCACTCTCTATAATATATAATATTTATATACGTTGTGCTTTAAAGCAGCCAACTGTGCAGTTTGATGTTTGGACTTAGATCCCACTCTTGAAGATTCTTCACAAGTTATTTTTCAGTTCTTTTTTGTCCACTACTAGTTTTAGTGAATGTAATCAATTGGTGTGATATCCTTGTGATTATGGCATGGGTGTATAAATTTTCAGAGGTACCTGTCAACCATCGATCGATAACTCTAACCCATCTGGCAGGGGTGAGGATAGCAGGAGATAGCCGAAATAAGCAGACATAAACAATTGCTGTGTGAAACTGACTGGAAGGGAAAACTTTTCAGCAGGCAAAAAGGGAACAAGAGCTTACATTTCTTTCAGTATGATCAGTTTGTGAAATAAGCATTTTATACTATTAAATCACAGAAAAAAAGCTGTTTTTTGAGTTGGCAAGCTCTCTCATAGCCAGCTTTTTTGTGAAAGGTCCTATGACATCAACTCCAAATGAGTCACTAATTTAAATTGTCTCATACCTTGCTTACATAATATGTATAAATATATAATTAAGTTGTGTGGTTCATCATGATTCAATACAGTTTATAAGAATATAATGTATGTAATCATATTGTCATTGTTCAGTTCATTACAAGCATATTTTATTATGTTGTATTATTGATATTACTTAAACCAAAATGCTAGCTGAATTTCTGAAATACAATAATTAAACAGATCTTACATTAATAACTTATTTCAAATCTACCTGACTACATGGCAGCCACTACACAAGAACTGACACATGTACATCAGCCAGAGTACAATATTTTCATAAGTTGTTTGGCAGCATCTTGCTTGTTCTTGTATCTATCCTGTCTTCTTCTGAAATGCAGGACAAAAAAAAAGAGCCTTACTCCAACCTTACAGAAAACTCGTAAGGATGGAAAATGGGAGAAAAGCTTCTGTTTGATTGAGTCAGCCTTTCCTTAAACAAGTTTAGTTCTGGAAATATTAAATCTTACTTTATTTCCCAGTTACAATTTGGATTTCATACTAACATGAAAAAACTTCAGTTAGAAGTAAATGCTAGAAATTTCCAATAACCAGAAAGCCAGTCACAGAGACAAACTTTATTTTCTGCAGGCAAGAGAAGCCCATTATTTTTCTTAAGTAAAAGTATAGCTCAGACCTGAACATTCCCATTGATGCAAAACTAAATGGGAGAAAAGATGGGGGGAAGAGTGTGTTGATAGCTAAAAATGGTACTTAGATGGAGAGCTGATGATAAGAGGAGAGGCTTTCCGAAGAGGAAAGCACTCTGCAAATGCCATTATCAACCAATCCAGCAACATCAATTATTAGCAAGTCCAGTAGGAAGAATCCTTGGGCTTCGCCATTCTCCAAACCTACGAATGGTAATGACTTGTACACAGATTCTATATCGAGGTGATATTGGCTTCCTAATGACATTGAGAAGTGAAGAAAACCCTTAGAGTATCAGTGTAACAAAACCTAAAGCATATTTGGGAACCTTCTGGGCCAAAAGCTATTCTGGCCTATGAAGTCAATCCATCTGGACATAGAGATTCCAGCAAAGCTTCTCCACATCTTCCCCAATCATCATTAGGTACCTGACACTTGGAGGCATCCCAACTAGACCTAAGCAGTTTACAGAGTCAGCATATTGCCCCCAACAATCTGGGTCCTCATTTTACTGACCTCAGAAAGATGGAAGGCTGAGTCAACCTTGAGCCAGTGAGAATCAAGCTGCTGGTAGTTGGCAGAATTAGCCTGCAATACTGCATTCTAACCACTGTGCCTCCACGGCTCTATCGTAAATTGGTTGTAGAGAAAGTAGTTATACCTACTTCTGGACCTTTTCATTCTTCACAAAGAAACTGCATTTTCAACTATGCTCAAGGAGAAATTAAGCCGATGAGCTTAATATTCACACTGTATATTTACTCTGATAGCCTGACTTTACTTATCCTTAGTCCAAGGAACTGGACAATTTAGCTTTCAGATTACTTGAGCTCTGAACACTTCACCTAATTATATAAAATTATATCATGTTGCAAAAGCTATTGGCTAAGTTAAGAGTCAAACGTATGAATCACATACTTCAGTGCTGCAGGCATCAGTTAGTCCCTAAATTTCCAACTGTGTATTTATTTAAGCTTCATTCATAAAGATCTGGGCCACTTCCATTTATCCATTACTGCCAGTGGGCATCAAAGTATTCTCAACATCCATAGCTGCCTCATGAAATATACATTTCCTTCAACTGTACCCAAATGACTAATTTTCTGCTCTTTATTGATTAGCATAATAAAAATCTCATGACAACGAGACATAGAAATGTTACCATTTATTGCCAGTTGAAATGAGCAATGTTTCCTGCATAAAAATTAACAAAGCAAATGTCTCTGTTCTCCCAGATGCATTGCATGAATGCAAGACATTTCTTAAATCAAAAATGTTACTTAGATGCTTGCAGTTTTCCCTTCTGGTCGAGATGTCCACAGGATGTAGTTGCTCCAAAGAGTTAAGATAGTCAAGTACAGTGGAGTACTCATTTGAGCTGTGGTGCTGGAGAAGACTCCTGCGTATTCCTTGGATAGCAAAGGTGACTAACAAGTACTGGAGCGCATAACACAAGACATGTCAGTAGAAGGCAAAATTAAGAAACTGCGTCTCACTTACTTTGGCCATGTCATGCGTGGAAATTCACTGGAGAAAGCAATTATATTTGAAAGAGTTAGGGGTAAAAAAAAATCAAGCTGCCAAAGAACATGGTGGCTGGACACCATCAAAATTGACACCAGCCAGAGCATAGAAAAACTCAAAGAAATAGGGCAAGATCAGAAGACATGGAGAGACCTGGCCCATAGAATTGTCAAGAGTCGGACTCAACTGAATGGATATCATCATCATCATCACCACAATGGTGTGATTGCAGCTCTACCTGTTTTCTATGTGTGTTGCATGTGCAATGCACACTGACCACAATAACAACAAAAAACACAGGCAAAGCTTTCAATGCCACATTGTAGCCGCTATCTTGATTTTTTTCTATCATACCCTTCAGACACTCTTTTTTTGATTCAGAAAAATCAAATTTTTGTTATAATAGTAGAGGAATGTCTATTATGCAGCACTTGTTGAATAAACTATGTCAAATGCAAACTTAATCCAGTCAGTGATGTACTACTACATTATTTATATAAATACAGTAAAACTAATGTTTCCTCTTTGGGGACCCAGGGGATGGATTCAGTGATTCAATGCTAGGCATTTTTCATTGGCTAGGCATTTCTTCTTTCCATTCCATTTGAAAAAACAGCTGGTCAACAATGATGTTGGCATATCTCCATCTAGATTAGAGGCAGGTTGCATGGCACATGGCTCTGGCCTCCAGCACCTGTTTCTCTCTCAATGTCTTCTGCCTGAAACCAAGCCCTCATTTGATCGAACACAAGATGGGATTTTTAAAAGGTCACATATGGCCTTCAGTTCCTTTTTATAGTTCAAATATCTTCTGAGAACACCTAACAGGCCACTGAAGCTATTGCTGTTTGAGGGCACAACTTCTGTTTTTCAAACCCACACTACAATAAGGCTTTCCAAGACTGCTTTATTTTAACAAAAAAAATCAACCTTATAAAAGGAAGTTTCTGACTGATAATATATTGCAGAGTAAATTTATTTGCATTTGATACACTACTGTATCAAAATAAGTTAAGCTTTATTGGTACATGTTCTCTAATTATATAGGCCTAGTTAATATAATGTAATATTTACATTTATTTCATGGGACTGAGATCGTGTTTAAAATACTTCCTGATGCATTAAACTAAAGAATTTCTGCTCTCTCTACTTTCTCCTCCTTTATAATAATTAGGATTTCTTCACAGGGCACTTTAGTTTTATCTTTTTTCAGGCAATTCTGCCTTTGCCAGAAATTTTTGGCCTGGTTACCTTGTGTAAATAAAGTGTTTTGTGCCTGAATGTGCCTGGATGAAACTGTCCTTGCTCTCATAAGGACGCAGAGCAACAAAACAGTCCCATCTGAACATATTTTATTGCAAAGCCATTTTTACTTTGTAAAATCTAATGAATGAAGGCATTTTTGCTCATGAAAACCAACCTATATACTCTGATCACACTTCAAGTCTTCTAGCCTTCTCCACCCCATCACAAACTCTATTTTTATTTATAAATTTGGTATTTTAAAATTAAATGAATTAGGAATGAAATTCCTATGCACTGGGGAGCTATGATATTATGCCAAATTGTCACAATAATTGTGATTCAGCTGACACGCTGCAGCTGGCTACGCTTGAATATACATTTCCTGCTTGAATCAGAAGGAATGTTTCTGGCTCTCTTTACAGTGTAATTTGTACTTTCTGCTAGGTAATATTTTAAATTTACTTATCCATGACTATTTGGTTCTAATGAACCACTTACATACACATTTTCTTATCTTATGTTCCTTATCTGAGGGCATTTGTGTCTAATGACAGTTGCAATAATGGCAATTACTTTTCTGTTGAGCTTCATTTAAGTGGATTGGTTTAGTAAACAATTTCTCAGCTGTAATTCTACTGGTGTCCCTCCAGAGAATATCCTGGCTCTGGACCAGCAGAATGTTTGAGATGCCTCCTCTGCAAAGAAAGTTTAATCTCAGAGGGGGAGGTCCAGTCTTGGGGGGGAGGGAAACCCATCACTTTTGTGATCCTTGTCTTCCTAAGTATCCCTTCTTTTCCTTAATAGAAACAAAAAGTATGCATTAATGGTACTCTGAGTCATTTAAGATGCTTAAAAGCATGCTTATACCTTAGCCCAGAGGTGTCTTTGAAATGGCACAGATCCTTTAGACAAAGATTTTAAAAAATGATTTAGGTTCATGAATTGAGGTTCATGGCTGGGTAGAAGTTTGAACCTGGAATGATCCAGTTGTAGCTCAACATATTTACCTATCTACCTTTCATACCATATGTGACATGGGTACAAGCAATACTCTTGCTTCAATGTATAGTACTGAGGAACTAAGATACGTATAATAACAGATCTTAAAATAAATTATATTTTATAGGTATCTACAAAATCCCCCAAATCCAAATATTCATTTAAATGTTTGGCGGTGAGTATTAACATTGTATGGAGAACTAGACTGCAGAGGCTGGACCCATCCCCCTGTATCGCCACCTGCTTATCTCATTCCTTGCCCCTTTATAGTGTAAAACTCCCCTCAGACCTTGTTCTACACAAAAAATCAAAGAGATTGGCAAAGGGCAGGTATGTATAAGTAATCCATTGCATTGTCTCCATCATGTGTTCAGTCAAGCATGAGCAAAGGGCCAAAAGATATTGTGAAAAAGCTATGAAAGATAAAGTAAAAAGCAACTAATCATGATGGGGAAGCTGGTTGATGGGCAACTGCATCAACCTCTTGTCCTTTTCATAATATCTCACATATGCAACTGAGATCATATTCAGAGTTTAAAGGAATGCAGTGGGGGAGGGAATTCCTTAATCTTTTTTTATACTGGGTGGTTAGGTTGGAGTTTTTTTGGGGGGGGGTTGTTCTGTTTTAGTTGTTTAAGTAATTATTTGAAACCGATGGGTGATTTATAAGATGAATTGCTCCAAAGTATCATTTTTCAAGCCCTTCATTCCTGGGTCAGCATTTCATAACACAGAACAGTTGAAATTGCATATTATTAATAATTATCTCACTTGTATACCTTTTAGACTTGGAGGTGCTGTTTAGATGCTGTCATCACATTTGATTATTAGTAAAATCCAATATTTTCCTGCAATGTATCATTGCATTGTAAAAACTGAAATATAAAACCGAGACAGAACACCAATGAGCTATACTGACAGCATTCACAATGTCTCCAAAGTGAGAGAAAAAAAAGAACAAATATTTATCTGATGTTCTGTATTGTTATCTATCGTTTCCTCCATCTCTGTCACAGATTCCATGTGTTATTTTAAAGTTTCCATTTAAGGTAATATATTAGATGAAAATATCAGCCACTGGCAAACTTTACAAGGTGAGATTCTAACACACAGTATACAATCTACATTAGCAGTAGGCAAGTTCTGTTGGTTTAAGAAATGTACCGAAACTAATGTGGCACAACAGAAGCTATATAAGAAGCAGATAAGACCAAGACCTGCGTTGAGAGACGTTCTGGAGCATTAAAGAATAAAATAACATCTTCTATATTCCCAAAGTTCAAAACAAACAAAAAGGGTGAGATTTATATTCTCACCACATATCCAATGTTTATTGATATGCAAGGAAAGAACCATTTTCATAAACAGGAATAAAAGTCTGGTATCCTTTTCCCAGGTTTTTCAAATGAAACCTCGAGTTTGCACAGGTTTTTCTTCAGATGGATGGAAGTAACTATTTATCACAACACAACATATATCAATCAAGTGGGACACCAGGAGCCTCTGATCCAGAAACATTTATGCACAAAATTTATCTATGCAATGGCAGAGAGTACAAGGGGAAGCATATCCTTGCCCCTAAACAAACATATGTAACTGCACTCTCACAGATACTATGTTGGAACACATGGAAGAAAATGCAGTGTAGAAGCTCATTTAGTGATGGCTCAGGAAAAAATACGACTAAATATTATTATTTAAATGTATATGCTTAGCTCCCAGAAACCTTCTAATTCTATTAGAGTAGGGGTGTCAAACTGCCGGCCCGCAGGCCGGTTTCGTCATACCGAAGCTGCGCCCACCCCATTGCCGGAAATGCAAAAAGTCGCGATACATCGCGACACATCACGTGACGTGGCGAGTTTGACACCCGTGTATTAGAGTATAACTCCTATGATCTCTATCCAGCATGATTTCCATAGGATGTCTCCATCTAAGTAAAATGTAGGAAGGTCCTGCTAACAAAGGGATGTTTTCATCATAGACCCAGATGGTGAGCTTTCATATTGATCAGCCTCATTTTTGAAATAATCTTACCCTGTTTGGAGGGACGGCACCTTCTCTACTAAGCTCCCAAAGAGCTCTGAAGATATGGTTTTCAGAGGACCTTGGAGGATAAAGCGGAAGGTTGATTACCGTGGGGATGAAGACGCAGCAATGTGATGGATTGGGAACGGGTTATTGATTTGTTGGAGGGTTTTGGGGGAGTTATTGTACTGTTTTAATTCTGTTTCTGCAGGCCACACAGTTTTCAGATATAGAAACCAAGGTAAAATAAATACAGATAAATGAATAAAAATACTGTAAGACTTGCAAATTGCAGGAGAGATCATCCAAAGGTTTTGGAGACTGCAGGGCTGCCGAATGCTGGAGTAACAAAAGAGCCAAATTTTACAGTGAAATTGAATTATTTTTTTAACCAACAGCCTTGGGCCCCCATATAACTAGCTAAAAATTATAAAATTAGAGAATATATAATAGCAGGCTTTCTCAAACTGTTGTTCCCAGATGTGTTTTTTTTTCATATCCTCATATCCAGTTAGCATGGAGAGAAATGGTTTACAGCTTGGTATCCTCTCATACCCACATACTCTTTCTTTTCTCTCTCTGGGAAAAAGTATGAATAATCTCACATTAAAATGACTCATGGGATGAAATCTGAAACTGAAGATAAAGAAAACATAATTATGAGAGACTTAACTATGAGAAATATACATAAGCACTATGTCATACTAAGATAAGCATCAGCCAGACATACTTCCAAGCTTTTTCTAAGAACCAAAATAACTATGAAACAACAGTGGCTAATGTGCTTTGTAGCTTTTTATTTCCAACATATCTCCCTTGATAGCCCCACCCACCCAAGAAAAAAACATTTAAAACATAAAAAAAACATTGAATTCAGCCTTAGCCACACTTAAAGCAGGCCAATTGAATCGGTGGGATTTTATATCCCACAGATTTTAGTTGCTCTGCTTCAACTACATCTTGAGGCAACCTATTAAAACTGATTGGTTTTTAATATGGGTTTAGTTAAAAAATGGTTCAAATCAAGTATTATAACCTAGTGGTGGTTTTGTTTTTTTTACTGAAAACAAGCTACACTTCCTGTTTTGAAACTTCCACTTTAATTCTATTTGATGAACTTGTCTGGGGTTCTAATTAGTGAATCTTATGGAAGCAAATGAGAATATGAAAGAACACAAAGAGTGAGAGATCCAATTAACAGATGAATGTTACAGAGTGGTCAGGGAGAGTTTGTGGCTTTGCATTTTAAATGATTTGTGCAATAGCAGATAAACATATACCCACAAAATTGCTGAGTGATCAAGCATTATATACATTCCCATGGAAACAGTAGAAGGACACACATCCAAACAAGCAGCCTTGAACAGTTTTCTCTGTTTCAGGAACCTCTTCGCCCATTCACTTGCAGTTCATTCTAGCTTTTTGTAGACACATTCTAAACAACTGCTTCAGGTCACTTACATTATGCACATGACATATCAGAACAATGGGCATGAAATTGTGTGTGCTTAAATCTTTACAGTTAAACTACTGCACATACAATGAAGTATCATCACACAATTACGGTAAGATGATTAAAGGCCTGAAGACTAAAACGTATGAAGAACGGTTGCAGGAATTGGGTATGGCCAGTCTAGAGAAAAGAAGGGTGAGGGGGGACATGATAGCAGTATTCCAGTATTTGAGAGATTGCCACAAAGAAGAGGGGGTCAACTTATTTTCCAAAGCACCAGAAGGCAACACAAGAAACAATGGAGAGAAGCAACCTGGAATTAAGGAGATACTTCCTAACAGTGAGAACAATTAACTAGCGGAACAACTTGCCTTCAGAAGTTGTGGGTGCTCAATCACTGGAGTTTTTAAGAAGAGATTGGACAGCCACTTGTCTGAAATGGTACAGGGTCTCCTGCTTGAGCAGGGGGTTGGACTAGATGACCTCTAAGGTCCCTTCCAGACCTATTCTGATTGAGAAGTTTTTTTAAAATTGAACAAAGCCATAAAAAGGATAGTTTGGAGACTATACTTCAGCATTGGAAGAAAGAAACATTCCTTTAAACTATCATAGTGTTTTCCTGCCACATAAGTATACTGAACATCTCATTTGATAATTATTGGTTGCAACTGCCTTGCAGTAGGTCTTACAAATGAGGACTTGGAACATTAACTCATGTGGTTTGGACTTGTCATATTACTGCCACATTTTGAGCTGATATCAAGAGGATTATTAAAATTATTTCGAATCAATTTTCGTATGTTAAAGAAGCACAGATTTTATGTTTAGAATCCACCAAGATATCAACAATTCTGGTATTCAGAGCATGAGGTTTGGCTGAAAGCATTATTTAAAAAGACTAGAAGATAAATTTACATATAACTGGCAATAGTAACAATTAACTATTTATACCTGTTGTCAATTAAGAAAGAGGAGGAGGAGGAGGAGGAGGGAGGGACTGCTCACATCGCAATAGCTCTAGCAGCTCATAAAGTCAAACAAATTAAAATAAAATCAACAAAAAATATAAAATGACTAATTTTTAGATTATAATATATTATTTAAACTATTCTGTGTATGAAAACTTTTCCATTAACTAGTCTGATGAAATAATTATATTTGTGTTTTTTTAAAAGAATGAATACATACAAGGGGAAAAATATTGACAAAAAACATTGCAAAGGTATGGACACTATCCCTGTGTATGCTTCCAAGAGTCCCATTAAAAATTTGCAGAGAATTTGCAGTGTTTGAAGCAAAAAAGTGAACACGTTTGTGGCACCATAAATATGTTTATCAAACACAAGATTTAGTGGATTTGGGCTCACTGTACCAGGCTGATGAAGTATAATTCCTATATCACTGACCTAGCAGGACACTCATGGCTACAGAGTACACTGAAAGCCAGTAGACACCCTTTGAGAATAGAATAGAATAGAATAGAATAGAATAGAATAGAATAGAATAGAATAGAATAGAATAGAATAGAATAGAATAGAATAGAATAGAATAGAATAGAATAGAATAGAATAGAATAGAATAATGTATTTGGCCAAGTTGATTGGACATACAAGGAATTTGTCTCCGATGCATAAGCATTCAGTGTACATAACATCAGCAAAGTGATAGGTCATTACAATAATTAATTAAAAAGATATATCAAGTGATAAATCATATATACCAATAGGAGAAGGTATTAGGAAAGATGAGAAAGGCATGGTCAACCAGTTCTGGATCATTGCTAAAATAATTACATGGACATGTTCATGTAATCACAGGACCTAAACCCAACTCAGAGGTATGTATTAATGGTGCTGGTGAGCAGGACTATTTCATGCATTTGTACTGGTTTTGGAGAGGAGTTGGCCTTTTGCTTTGTTTTCAAAACCGTATTTTAAACTTTGTTCTTTAAGAATTAAACTCTACAAATTTCTCAAAATAGAACTGGCACATTGGATGTTATTGCTCTAAGCTAAGGATAACAAAGGCAATGTCTAATGTCTGCAACATTCATCATTAAATAGCCACACTATGTGTTGCTGTTTTCTTTTTTTTTCTTTGCTTTTTGTAAAGTTAATAAACTAAATTTTAAAAGAGATTTCTCTCAATGCTTCAATTGCCTTGGCTTTTTCTTTTTCTCTTTGTTTTTTTAAAGACTCAAGGTAAAAAAATGCAAATCTTTCAAGTTTTATCTAATTTTATAACTTTTACACCTGTGAATAATATTTAGAATTTTTTCCCAGTTTTTTCCACTTTTGTTTTCATTAATATATATTCTATATCGAGCTTGCAATGTTAATATTTTTGGGTTAAATCATATTTTCATTTAGGGAGCTTTTTCTTTTCTTTTTCCATGTTTAAAGCCACTTACCTGGGCTGCTTATGGTAGGAAAAAGGAAAAACATATTTTTAAGTACCAAATATTGAAAAATGAATATTGAGAAAATGTAATATTGGCACAACAGAAAGTCTACACCTTTTATTCTCTGAATTCTCAGCACACTGAATGAGGAACTGAATATTTACTTGTTATATTGTGCATTCAGCAAGCCTAAATACAAGATTTGCTTTTTCTTTAACTATAAAAATCATTGATAATTTAAGAACCAGTTGTGTCAAAGTTCTTTTTCTGCTATAGATGAATCACAAATGTCTCTCTTAATCATTAAATGTTTGGTTCATTAATCAATCAAAATTAAAATCAGCAAGTCCTTTTCTTGATGAATGCTCAAAAATTTGAAGAATAACAGTAATGTTTTTATTTGATAAAATAAAATATTTTATTTGATATTTAATAATATTAGATATAAATTCAGTCATTCATGTCCTTTACTTACTTGGCTTTGTTATTATCTTCCAGTTCCAGATGTGATAAATAGTTTTAATTATACGGAGTCAGAAAATAAAATTCCATGAAAATCAACTACAGGAAATTGTATGTAGTGATTGTTGTGATTGTTTTCTCAATAATAACTTAAAAACTGGACTTATTTAAGATTTAAAAATGTGAAAATCAACATACCTATATTCCTCAAGATGAATGTTCATTCTCTGTGGTCTTAAATTAATTTGCTACCTCATAACTTGTTTATTTTGTTCAAGAAAAACTTTTGTTTATTTTATTCAAATATCACTGAAAGAAAGAGAGGAAACATTAAAATGAGCCAAATCCCATTTATTCCAGGGGATAATATACAGAATACCTAGCAGAATTATTCCCCTATATATGGAAGAAGTAACTGACCAGCTACTACATTAAATATTATACCTAGTCAGCATTTTTTCATTGTTTAAAAAGTTTTCCTGATCCACATGAAGTGGCTCAGGGCAACTGTTGTGGGTTAAGTTGAAAGGTCTAAGTCTAAGTTTCCTGGGGGGTAGGGTAGAAAAGGAATAAGAAAGTCAAAAAGGCAGTCAGTTGAAAACTTACTTTGATAGAATCCTCAGAGCTCCCAATAACTCCTTGAAATGCAATTTGACTAAGACTCATCCTGTTCATCTCTGATTCCTGCAGTCTCCTGTACTATTGTCCAAGGGACTCTTTTCTCATCATCTTACCACATATGCAAAGGTTGTGTTTTGGATTCTGGGGTTGGTCTGATAGCTAGAATGACACTGTCAGTCATTGAACATACACTCCTTCGTGACTTTCCCCCAAACAAAAGGTCCTCATCTTTACACAAGCAAGCATCAAAGGGATTGTTTCCCATCTAACGCCTCTTCTTGTCATAGCTGCTGTAGTTCTGCCCAAATCAACGCATCATGTCTAAAGTTTCAGAGATATTTTTGAATTGGAAATGGGTGAGTTGCAGTTGTCTATCTCGTTAGGTGAGATACACCTACACACACAAATACCTTGCATTGCCCCAATTTGATCTGACTCATCTCAGTTACAAACTAGAACAGAGTCTTTATTCCTATTTTTAGGCATTGGTAGTCTACACAATAATTCATGTGATCCAGTAATTATAGAAATTGAGCAGGTTCAGATTTTATCACTAAGCACAATTCACACTTTTCAAATGCATCAAAATGGGAATAGAAAATGTGATTGTCAGTGAAGAGCTTGTGTGGTTTAAAAGCATTTCTTTGGTGTCATTTGAGATCCTTTATGGCTTCCAAAGTCATGATCTCCCTTTTCGAAGTAAACACTGCTGGCAACATCTGTCTAGATTCCATGGGAAACTATTTAATGAATCTTATAATGACATGTTTATCTTGCAAGTTGTTGAGATGAGTAAGTATATAGCCTGAATACCACCATTCAACTTGAATTGAGAAATAGCTTCCACTCAAGAAATTTGACAGAATAAATATGTTCTTAAACAATATCTGTCAGTTTCCTATTAATCTTTTGGCTCAAATTTCATTGCAGGCTGGCATCTTAAATGGTTTCCCTTTCCTTCAGTAAAGGAAAGCAATCATGTTTTACCTGACTTGCTTCCCCTTCTCCAAACTGTACCCAAATAATGTGATTCCAATGTTTATGCCACTGAAGTATGCTAACCGAACCATGCAGTTTACTGGTTATAGTAAGTAGTTCATAGTTCAAGCAGAGCTGGCGCTCTTACTCTCTAGTACAGTGCTCAGTCCTAGCAATTTTAAACTGTATAGACTTCAATTCCAAGAATTTGGGGGATTGAATATGTGATGGTTAAAAAACAACAATGTTTTTCAACCAATGCCTGGTTGTCTGAAAAAGATCCCAGACTGGCAAAAAAGCACTGCAAATTCTGGCAGCACTATGAGGTAAAATGGTATTTGAGGGAGTGAAAACTACTACAGATATGTCCTAAACCTCTCCCTCTTTACATTGTTGATTCCCACATCTTTGTTAAATAATGACTAGGTTAGCAGGTGCCACACAATAACCCATTTGTTCTTCCAAGGAAGAGCAAGTAAACCAAGAAAGGCATTTAGACATATGTTTCCTCGAATATTTCAATACTTATATAGTTGACCCAAGAAGATTTGCATCTTGGTCAATCCTTTGTTCGTGCATGGAGATAAAACCATCCATCAGACCAGAAACCTGGCCCAAAGCCTTTCCCACCGTCCTTTATTGGCTGTCTTGTTAGAGTCTGTCATATTCTCTTATCACCATTTTTTCCTCTAAAATGTGCCTCCCTGAACTAACTCCCTGTGTCCCAAAGCCCTCAATAATAGCATTCCTGAAAAGAAAGAGACAATGAATGTCTTCCTATGTACAGTTTGTTTATTTATAAAATTTATTTATTTATTTATTTATAAATTTTATTTATTTATGTATTTATAAAATTTATTTATTTATGTATTTATAAAATTTATTGGCTGCCCATCTGACCATTCGGTAACTCTGGGCGGCTTACAGTTACATGTAAGCTAAAACATAAAAAGTTAAAAACAAACATTAAAACCAAAGACACATGGGGAGGGCAGGGGGCGGAGTGGAGGGAGAGGTGGGATCTGTTGTTACTCAATCTACCATCTCCACTGAGGTGTTCCTCAATTTACAACCCAAATTGAGATGGCTATTTAACAAGGCATCCAATTTTACAACATTTTTTGCCAGGATTGTTAAGTGAATCACTGCAGTTGTCAAGTAACTCAGGTAGCTGTTAAGGGAATCCAGCTTCCCCCATTGACTGTTTGTGGGAAACAGACCGGGAACAGGTTGCACATGGTGATCATGAGATACTGCAACCCTTGTAGATACTTGCTGGTTGCCAAGTGCCCAAATTTTGATCATGTGAAGGCTGCAATAGTTGTAAGTGCAAGGGCCAGTTCTAAGTCACTTTTTTCAGCACTGTAACTCTGAATGGCCACTAAACTAATGGTTGTAAGTTGAGGACTACCTGTACTGTGCAAACCTTTATTTTTCTGGCGGTTTCTTTTTTTTTTTTTTTTGCCTTCTTGGATAACTTTTTCCAATAGCAACAAAGCTCCAGTAACTCAGAGCTGCCTTAAAAAGGGAGGTTTCTCCTCTATCCAAAAATCTTTTTTTCCCTTTGTCTACAGGAAAGTAAGTTTTTGTCTCCGTATTTTCTTTTCCAATATAAACCGTACCTGTGCAAGTTGTATATAGTTTTGAGAGTGAATGCTACATCTGTAAACTTCCTGCTTTCACTTTTGTGGCAAGTTTTAATGATATAGCACATTAACCTGATCTGCTTGGCATGAAGCTTCATATTTTTCCAGTCTTGTTGAGCTCCACTCTTAATTGCTTTGGTAAGAAATTTGCAATGTCTTTAGATGCTATTTATCAGCTTTCTCCATCTATAAGAATTCTTTGCATGGTCTGCTAAAGTGAATTGAAATAAATGTTCTAAATTCATCGTAGATTGTTAACTGTTTAAGATCCCTAAGTTAACTTCTGTTGGAGGCTGTTAAATATTGACAGACTGATAAAAAAAAAAATCTTCCTTCAAAGTGATATCATTAACCCACTTTCTCCATGGGAATCCACCTAATCGTATCTAATTAAAATTGCTTTATTCAAATAACATGCAAATGTGGCTTTTCTTTTGTCTTCTCATTTATAATGAACAAGTAAATTCTATCGACTAATAAGTTAGAATGTCATTTTTAGACTTAGGTTTTCATAACAATCTCTAGTGTCAGGTTCCAACAGAACTGGCCCCTTGGGAAGCCCAGGTTCATAACAGGTATGAGACAATTGTTACCCACTGATTGGAATTTGGATTTGAGTTTTCACATTTGCCTATATTTTTATTCTTTCCTCAGTAGTTAACTACACTGATGCATTCCAAAGACAAATAATTCTTAAGGCTTTAACTCCAATTCAGGGGAAAGGAAGCAATGAAAATTCTCACTACAGATGTATTCGCTGTTCCCCTCCTAGCAGCTACCTATCAAACAATTAATGAATAGACATGAAGCCATGTCAGAAAAATAACAAATGCAGTCACTTTCATAAAGACTAAAACTTCAGAATTGGCTAGAAAATCAGCGTCTCTCTTCCTGCTTAATCAAAACCGAACTGGTCCAAGGAAGAATTTGATAACATCTGTTGTATCTCATGACTAAGGGAGAAGCATGATTCTCTCCACCTGCACATTTGTTATATTCAGTGATATGGAAACATCTCCTCTACATTCGAAGAGATCCAGCTCTAACTCATTTCCTTTGAGTATTGAGATTTGAGACAGATGTTCTTCCAGACTTCCTCAAGCCTCTGCCTTAGTTTTGCTTACAAGTGTGCATCTTGTTTACATAGTAGAGAAAAAACATCATTAAGAGAAGAGGGGCAAGAATTGACTTGGGTTTTGCAAAAGCATGGCTCTGCAGAGTCTGGGAAGGTATACAGATAGTACTTTGCAGTGCAAGGCAGAATGGATCATCTTTATCTGATACAAGAAAGAAATCAGTTAATAAACAAAAAATAGCAATGTCCAACCATGCCAGACTGCAATTCTCCAAATCACCAAAAGATCACCAAAAGCCATGGGAATTGGAAAATACTAAGTTAGTGAAAGCTGTTCAATGTACAATATATACCGCAGAGGGCTATTGACTGCGCTAACATAAATTAATGGTGGTGCTACTTTCGATCTACTTCCTATATGTGCCTTTGGTCCTACAAGATCCCAAGTTAGCTAACATATGTATCAGCTGCACCTAGGAAATGGGCCCCTAGCATTATCCTGGTTCACTTTTTTTCCTTTCAAGACAGCTTTGTGATGTTTGAAAACAGTCTGTCACTCTGAACTGCATCAAACCAACATGGGCGAAAAATATACATAGTGATATCCTCCTGTTCCATTTTTATTGTTTCCTAGGGCCCACTCCAGGAAACAGCTAACTAAAATCTCAAAAACCATTTCTGTCTTGAAATTCTCCATTACTCAATTTTTACTTAGCACTAGGAACATTGTGTGCAGAAGTTAATGGACCAATGTCAGAAAATGGGTGACCTGAATTATGTTGGCAATCTTGGGGCTCTCTAGGTGAAAGACAAAAACCTGAATAGATCCATTAGGATAGCAAGACTGAAGCTGATGTATCTATCCAACCAATTCTTAGACCATTTGCAGAGATCTGAAAAAAGCTTTTAAGAAGGACTCCAGGGCTAAACAGGCAAACAGAATGTATTTCTTGTGACTGGAGGAAAAAAAACACCGTTCTGATTCGCACTTGTTACAATGTGCCTGAAGTCAATTATACTTATTCATTATATCAGGAGAAACATAAAAATAACTCAGGCAGAGTGGGAATCGGTTGAAACTGAATTTTGAATTTATATTTATTCTTCTGTATACACCAACAATCATGGGTTATTTAAGAAGTGTGTATTAAAAACAAAAAATATTAGGAATGAATTTGTATTACATACAGAAGTGAGTGACAGTAAACAACAACCTCGCCTTGGAACTACCAAGAACTCTCCCACCAACAATGAGAGGAAAAGTCACTTAAGAGCAAGCCCACTCCTTTCTAGCACTGATAATGTTACATAATTGGGTAATGAAATGTTTGCAGAAAACCAACCTTGAGCTAGAAATATTCTCATCTATTAGAAATGAGTGAGTAGTATGAAAGAAAAATATTGAAACTGAAATATGGAGTAAATGAATAAGTATCAAATCACAAAACAAATATATTGAAGAAGGATGGATGTGTTATAAGGAAATAAAAATAAGAAATTTGTGGTTGGGTTGTATATTGTGAAATTCACACAAAACCTTACTTAGAGGTTCTTTTTTCCATCAATCCCCAGGTACTCTCCTTGTTTTACACAAGCCTAATGATAAGGAGCTTCCCACTCTGACCTCAGATAGACAATTATTTTTTGCTTTAACTATGAATCCATTTAACAAGATAGTTTAATCTTCACTAGCATGTAACCTTCTCTTGCTGATGTCTAAACGGTCTTTACTGATTTTCCCCAAATCCATTTAAGCAACCTGCAGGGGGGTGGAGGGGAGACTGAAGAGCTAACCTTCAATAAGAGTTGAACTTGCCCATCAAAGGCAACCTCCCCCCCCCCAGTGGATGATTTCAACCTCTATTACTGCTTGCACTCACTGCAACTGATTGGAAAAGGAACTATCTTATTTAAGTATACAGAATTAATCAATAAAGCTTTACTATTTTTTCCTTTTTTTGTGTAAAATTTTTATTAATTTTTTCCATACAATTCAATAGTGCTTATTCAACAACGTGTTGTCTGAGTTTATCATTCACTAATACAAATTTAATTCCTAATCCTTTATTCTTTTCTCCAGCCATTGATAAAACAAGTCCCAAGTCTGATAGTATTCTGTTTCTTCTTTTTCTTTCAACCTCATAGTAAGTCTGTCCATTTCTGCACATTCTAATATTTTTTTAATTATTTCTTCTTCTGATGGTAATTTTTCCTTTTTCCAATATTGTGCAAATATGATTCTTGTTACATTGTTACATTGTTATCACATGTAAAATCAAATATACACTTTGTTTATCAATCTTTTCTGGCATAATACCTAATAAAAAAAGTTCAGGTTTAAAATCTACATGTTTTCCCAACATCTTTCCTAGTCAAGTATTTATTTTTTTTCCCAATACCTCTTTGCTTCAACACATGTCCACCATACATGATAATAAGTACCTGACTTAGGTTTACATTTCCAACATCTATCTGACATATTTTTAAACATTTTTGCCAATCTTGCTGGTGGCAAGTGCTTTATATAAAATGTTTTACTATTTTTTTCATACTGGCTTCTGTCACCCGTTCCTTTTCTGGAATCCGAAGGACGGTCATCCCAGCCAAAAACTGGTACTGGTAGAAGAGCAAGAAGTGGTAAATTTACAGAACAAACAGCAATATATGAAGCAGAATATGCACTTGAGGGAAGTAAGACGGGTTTGTAAGGAAGAAAGTTATGGAGACATACAGTGAATGTTTTGTGTTGATGTAAACCAGATTTAAATACCTTTCCTTTCCTTTTCTCTTATTTCATGTCCTTAATTTTCTTTGTTTACTCCTTTTTCTGCACTTTATATAAAGTTGTTTGTCCTGAAAAGAAATGGCATGTTGGGTACACACGCACATGCACAACAGAGGAGAAAATAATTTATTTTGCAATTGGTCTAGAGCAGTGGTGGCGAACCTATGGCACGGGTGCTAGAGGTGGCACTCAGAGCCCTCTCTGTGGGCACACATGCCGTTGCCCCAGCCTTGCCTCCCCCCGTGACTCCCTCCTCACCAGCAGCCCCCCTGGAGGAGAGTCGCCCCCAAGCGTGGCCCACGCGGAGCAGTGCAGCCAAGGACATGGCAGCCAGGCAGCGTAGACAAGACTCTGCCCTCACGCCCCATCATGCACAGTTGATGCTGCGGGGCGCGGGCAGAGGGCGTGGTCGCCATGGCGCTGCTGGGTGATCTGCGGCGGGCCCGGGAGGCGGTGAGTGGCCCTGCGGGCAGGTGGGGTGGGGGTGGAGTGGGGGCAGGGCAGGGGGTGGAGCGGGGGCGGGGCCAGTTTTTGGGCACTCGGTCTCTAAAAGGTTCACCATCACTGGTCTAGAGCTTTCTAATGTGAGCAAAATAAGCAAAAGGAGACACAATTATGGCCATATTGGCTGGGGAATTAGTGAGATGCACATCTGGAGGGCATGCAAGTAAGGGAAAGTCATTTTATTGTTACTTACCTAGCCTATCCCACAACATTTATTGTTTGTTACTTATCATACATTATGTATAGTAAAGGATTCCAGAAAGAATTGGAGGGGGACCCAAATGGCAAAAATGTTTAGCATCCCCTTCCTATATCCCTAAAAGCGCTTCTCTGTCAATTCTGGGCACCATAAACTTCACCCAATTATTTTAATTTTTACATGCATATTTTCCGCTGTCCTTGTTCTGCCTACCATTGGAAGGGTGTAATAAGAAAGACTCAGAATACTTAGCCAGATGCCTTCATTGGTGTGCTATATGTCCAGATGGCTTTAATTCTTTGAGTTAGCTTTCCAATAGCTGAAAATGATAGACTTCTGTACTTCAGAATGTGTTTTTTAAGGGTGGGTTGTAGAGTCTTTTCTCAGAAAAACTTATGACATTGGCCTCTATATTTGTCAGCTAATTTGGTTTCTCAGAAAACTTAAATGACATAATAGTTCTTGGATAAATAATGGAATTATGTTAGGAATATACAGATAGATTGCCAACTAATGCATTTTCCTTTCTGTTAGCAAGGTAGATTTATGTTCTTTTTCTCTGCACACTTCAGACATTGCATGATCACTTGGTCATTCCAAGAAGCACAGAAAAGAAGAAGCAATCTTTATGAACAGCACAGTATATTGATTACTTCTATTGTTAGAGGAAAGAAAAAGTCAGAATACCTAGCCACCTTTTACAGTTTCTTTAAAAATAACTTCTTTTTAAGTGAAAGACAAATCCTTGCTGGCTTTATGTTACTATTGTTCCTGGAGCTAAACACCCAGATTCACTCTCATTAGGATCCCTGACAGAATTATTTTACATTCCTAGCTTATCCTGGCAATACACTTCTCAGAGATATCGAGTTCATTTCATTGGGGAAAAAACTTACTTACAAAGATCCAATAGGGCCTTCTTTTGTTCTTAAACAAGGGACTAGTAAATGTCAGAAAAAGAGCACTGGGGCACAGTTCTTAACACAGTGACATTTCATATATTCAAATTAAAAGGCACTGAGAGAATAGATTGCTTTTCTCATTCTCATTGAATGAAAAAATTACAGCTCTTAATGGAATACTTTGGGATTTACATGCAACACTTAAATGCATTATATCTTAGAAGTGAAAGTAAACTCAGTATTTCATTGGCAACCCTGAAATACATCTTCACAGCATCAGCGAAAACAAAACCCTCACAACAAAACAAAATAAAACAAAACAAACGATAAAGGATTTTTGTTTTGCCCCCATAGCAAAGACATCCAGCTTTTGATTTTGGTGGTCATAGGCATTTGGGGTAAGAAAATGAATCTATAACAAATACACATCCATTATATTTTTGTGTGACACTTAAATAAATCTATTTTGTTTTTAGGAAAAAATACGTGCATTTTCAGAAGAAATATAATCTAGACCATTGGTTCTCAACCTTTTCTTCACCACAGACCCCCTTTAAATACTTTTTGTGGCCATGGACCATGGCCACAGGCCCATAAGACTTAATATTTAAATCATAACATTTCTTCAAGCCTTTGTGGACCCCCTGTGATGACATCACTTTTCCCCCAGGGGACCACAGACCACAGGTTGAGAACCACTGATTTAGACCAAGCAAAATTATGTTTATGCAAAATACTCCCTAAGAGCTCATGCCCACTTTACTGTGGCATGAACATTCTTAGTAACTATTTTTATATGACTTTCCTTCTTGAGGTTGTCTATATTCTCATCCCCACCCACAGCTGAGGCAGCTTCAAGTTACCTTTAGCTGCTCTATTTTTTAAATTTTTATTTCTTAAATTTATATGCTATCCCTCTCTTTCATAAGTGACTCATTTTAACATTTTCCCTCTATACCTGAAAAATCTTGGCTGTGTTTTCATTAACCATTCCACTGATAATGTGGTTAATGATTGGTTAGGGGTTGGGATCTGCTTAGCTCCATAAACTCTGGGTTCAGCTTTAGAGGGCCATTTTGATTTGATGGCAAAACATTTAAGGCAAAAGAGGTAAGTAAAGCAGGAGAGTGCTATAAACATTAAACTGGCCTGTCAGGCCTCCAATCACAAGATAAATCATTGGGCAGATGGGCAGATACCACCAGATCCCTAATAGCAAGTGGGTAAAAGGAGCATGGTGGCTCATGTGACTAGGATGCTGGACTGATGATCAGCAAGCCCGCATTTGAGACCTGAATGCAGCTGAGTGACAAGGTGAGCTCCCGTCATTTTCTCCAGCTCCTGCTGACCTAGCAGTTCCAAAGCATGTAATCACAAATAGATAAATAAGTACCACTTTGGTGGGCACCTTGGTGCTTCCAACGTGAACACAAAGTGGGTAAAAAAAATGGCTCCCTGCCTTGCTTATCTGCAATTAACCATTTCAACCCATCAATGAGAGGAAGCAGCTTGTTTCCCAACATGACTTGTAGCACCAAAGCCATGTTTAAAAAGTGCTGAAAAATAAGTGAAAGGATTCACGGAGACTGCAGGTGAAGAGGGGAAGGAGTTCTCCTGTTGCACCAAGCAACCCTGTTATAAGCTAGACATGGATCCAGCACTCTACTACTAAATCCATATTCAGCAGCCAGTACATAAATAAAGTACTCTTCAAGAAGAATGTTACACTTGTGTTCAAAAGTAGTCCCTAAGAGCAGCTGAGGAGGATCTTTTATTTTACCAAACTATCCCCCAACTACCTATTAGCTATTTTTCAGAATAACTAACAGTTAATGGTCCATTCTCACTTTTCTTGTAGCCAAGTGTGGGAGGACGACTGGTAGGAGGATCTGAGAAAGAACATTTTTATCCACCAGTTTTAAATGTGTACTGACATGCAAAGTGAGGTCCTCATTTTACAAGACTGTCCCCGTTCACCCATAGAACAGCTACAATATCAGGTTTTCTATCAAAATTTCTCTCCTTCCCTACCTATCCCCATGTTAGGGAGAGCAATTATGGTTGTTTTCCTGCCAGCAGGTAATGCTCAATAGAAGAAGAAATGAAGCCAGAGGAATCCATAGATCACTTTTCTTAATTGTCTCTTATTAAAACTTTAAGGATAACATCACACACCAGCGTGCTTACTAAGGCAGAGTTGGAAACCAAGCAAGCAAATTTTATATAGCTCAAGGAGCAGTGGATTGAACATCTGGCTATGATCAAAATCTCTACTGGACTCTTTTTAGAAATAGGAATTATATTATTTCTATTAAGCCTTAGAACTTAAAATTGAAACTGAGAGGCTGAGGGAGATCATTGGTTTACCTAGATAGTGGCTACAAGCATTAACAGCTACCCGACTGCAGACAAGACCTCTTGTCCAGCCTGACTTTTAAAGCAGTTTTAATATTTGGAAGAAAAAAAATCTATGTTAAATTTTCAGAGGCTAAATATTTGCCTTAGACTTGTCCACAGTAGGATTTTTCTTACAAATTAGCTGAGAAACTTCATACTTCATAAAAGCTTTCAAAATTCTAGTTCAAAATCCCCTAGGATTGTAACTCTCTGTCTTCACTAATTATTTTAAAATATGTATTATTTTTAAACCCTGAACTAGATATACTCATCTGCTGACAGCCAAAACTATCCATATATAAACCAAAGCTGGGGGAAGTAAGGCATCATTTGGATGAAGTAAATTTAAAAGAACAAAGCAGATTTAAACATTATTTTACTCATTGAATAAATGCTATAGCAAATTTAAACAAATCTATTTCCCTTATATATTTTATAAAATATTTAGGAACACCCATCTAAACTGTACAGTATAAATGGATGGAGTGAGGCTCTTTTTGTTTCCTTTTATATCCTTCATAAACAACTAATAACTTGTTTCTTTTTTGTTCTTTTTTTCAAGCACGCTAGAGTAAAAAAGGAAGCAAACTAAAAGGCAAACTACTAACTTAGGTACAGAAGGCAAGAGAAGGGAGACAGGAGGGCTAGTTAAGTTGCTTTCCACTATGACAGACCCTGGAGGCCAAAACCTTACACAATTAAAGTTCAGAGAGGGTGAAGATGGGATATGAATTGAAAGAGAATTATTTACTTTGTTCCAAACAAGGATGGACCAAATAAAAGCAAAAATAGAGTCAGCAGGTCTGGTCATCAAGACCTTTGGGAAGGAAGATGAATGATAGAAAAACATGTTCATTTCCTGAAGACATTTCCCCAGTGAGCTTTACCAGTTTGATTGTGTACCATTAGCTGGAAGATATTAACCACAAGGTCTCCTTATTCTGTAGCAGAAAGAGAACTATCTCCAAGTATTGGCTCTTGTTTACTAAAACTATTCCCTATAGGCAGGAAGATATCTCCAGAAAATGATCCATGTCGTCTGAGTTGGAAAATGAGAAATAACAGACTGTCTTAATAATAATAATAATTTCAGTTCCACAGTGTCTAAGAGTGATCTGCTTTACAGGGGACAACTCACTTTGAAGGCTATCAAAGGATATTTCTGTCTGGAAAGGATCTTTTCTTTGAAAAGCTGCTAAGATCAAATTCATTTTAAAGTTAAAAACTCCTTTGCCTCTATTCTTATTCAAAGAAAAAGGGTTGAAGGGGGGACTCAGTATCATGTGGAATTAAAGGGTTTTCTTTTAATTTTAAAAAAGGAATAACCAAATCTGCAATTCCCTTTTGAAAACTAAGACTTTTTTTTTACAAACCTGTTCACATATGCAGTTGTTCTCCCAATCAATTTATAACTGCAATTCATGAGTTGCAGCAAAGCATCAATTGGTATACACAAGTCAAGTGCAACCAATGTAAAAACATTCATATCAAATTTTATTTCTCACGTAAACTGGGTAAATGGCTTGGGGAAATGTTACATCTTCCCTGAAGGGGAAGTTGTTTAATTTTATTAAAATATATGATCATAGAGCCACAAAAGAAAACAAGGTGAGAGAAGGATATAAATATGCAATAAAAACCTGTGTATCTGAAAAAATGAACAGTCTCCTCTAACGTATGCAACTGGATGCAACTGAACTTACATTCAAGATCCTCTATTTGTAAAGTTTTCTCCATAATAGACTCTCACTCACTAAATATGAAGAGGAAGAGATGTTTGTTGGGTAACAAGTGTTTTTTGCAAGAACAGAAACCCTTTTTACACATTTACATGGATGTTTGCAGAAGGAGCAAGGGAGACCAAATGACCATGTATTCATGATGTGGGAATTCCCACATCATGCAAATTCTACACTTGACATGCTTGTATAAATACAGGAAGCAAGCATTTTGGTTTGCTTTTGATGTCAATGTATAGATAGATACCTGCGTACAAGGAAGAGACTCTAATGGAATTTTCTATATGGAAAACAGTCAATAGGATTCCTAGAGGCTAGAGTCAGACCAGCATCAAATGGCCACTTTAGCATGATGTGGGAAGATAGTCCTTCCCTTCTGGTAATTGGGGTAAGGATTTTCATGGAGGGCTAGACTGGACTCAGTTAAATAGATAGTAAAGAATCTAGGAAAGACTGATAGGTAGTTTTATTGTTAATTAAAAGCCCTGGTGATGAAGTGGTTAGAATGCAGAATTGGCTGCAACACTGACAGAATGGTTAACGAAATATATCAGATTCTATTCTTGGAAAAACTGGGGTCAGGATAAGTGTCCTTTGGTTTTGAAAGGTATACAAATGTACAAATAAAAAGGAAAACCCTGGTACAGTTAAGGTCAATTTCAGGCTGCCTCAGACAGAAGCTGGGAATCAAATGAAGGAAATGTCATGAGAACCCAGCAGAAACAAAGAGTTTGCCAAGGTGCATTTGCACTGGTGAGAAAAGGTTCATGGCAACTTAAGTTCCACCAAAAACTTTCATCAAAAAGTTGAATCCTAAGCAGAGCTGAGAGCAAACAAAATGTGGCACCAACCATAACTGGATATGAAATAAATTGCATAATCACGGTGTATTTATATCAAGAACTAACCTCTCTTGGTATCATCCCGCCCATCGTCTGATTGGGGACAATGGAACATGTAGTTTCAAAATGTCCGGAGGGTCACCCTAGTAAAAAGACTTTACAGGAATCTTCCCCCAAAGAGCAAAATCCCCAGTTTTCGGTGTTAATGCACCACCAGTAATCTGTAACCTTGTAAAACACAGCACAGAAAAACATTGTCTGTTTTCCCCCTTTTCCGTCCTTCCCTCCCTTGCCCCCTCTTTCCAGGCTTTTAACTTTCTCTTTTGAAATGTTCTCACAGGGAAATGCTGCTTGTTAACTGGCTGCCAGTCTGATTTTTCACAAGTTTGCCACGTTGCAGTGACAGAACTGTAGCGAGACCCAGATGCTGCCGAGTAAGTAAAATAGCACATCTGGGGTTTCGAAGTGGGCTGGCTCCACATTGTGGAAAAAGCTGATGAGGAGACATGTCCAAAGAACACACAGCTGGAAACCATTAGGAGAGAAGGAGGGGGAGAAAGAAAGAGAGAGAAAAGGGTGGAGGACCGGGACCAGGGATTGCTGCCATTTGAATCTCCTGCACACTGCAAACACTACAAGAAAGTCTGTTTACATAGCCGTGGAATGTATAGCATTCCTTAGAACAGAATGGCATTTTATACTTGACTTCAAATAGCACAGATCCAGATCCAGCAGAGATGGGAAAGCAAAGATTGAAGGTTACAAAGAGGGATGAGGAGAAAAATTGATGGTGGGGAGTAGCAGGAGTATTGGTTGCTGCACTAGCATATGCACTTTTATGAAATTAAGAAAAAAGGTTTTCGCTAAATACAGTAAGTATTAAAAGGATACATGAACCCCATCTGCTTTTTCATTTGGAATGATATAAATGCAATGGACAGAAAACTGATTTACTAGGAATTTATCATACGCATAAAGAACTGGGGTTGATTCGGACTTCCGGTTTTGCACCATAGCGCACAGCCACGGGATCGCAGAACTCCGCACCCCACGGCTAGTTTTGCCCTGCCAGGGGACCCTAAATGGGTCTAAAGTCGCCCCAGAGAGGCGACGAAGAAAGAGGGGTGCCCCAATGATCATGGAACGATGGCTGTCATTCCGCTCGATCCGGGGGAAGCCTTCTAACCCGACAGGAGAAAGGCTGGCCACACCTTGGTGACCAGCCCAAGCTACTTGCAGCTGAAGTCCAAAGGCACTAACCAGAACAACGGTGAACAGCGTGCTTGAAACTGGATGAGGAATTTGATCTTCTCTCTCCTATTTTATATCTGATTTCCTGGAAAAGATCCCCAAGAAGCAAAAATCCTCCCAAAGTGAAGGGAGGGAACTACACTCCCATCCTCCCATAGACGGAAGCGGCAAATTAAACTCTTATGGGGAACAAAAATATAAAATACTAGAGTCTGGATAAATTTGAAAACTAAGGAAATTGCTAAAACTTCATACCTGAAAAAGTATTGATGAAATTATATAAAATAAAAATAAATCTTTGCTTTAAAAGTTGGGAAATGAACAGTGACATCTAGTGGAGGATTAGAAAAAACTATAACTGCATTGACTCAGAATCTGGCAAGATGCCCAGAAATAGCAAAAAAACAGCTGGGAACAAAGCATTGAGCTATACTGAGTGAAACTATATATGTTTAGAAACTGCTAACCTTCTGGGATTATAAACACACTGAGCTGCATTTTTAAGTTTAAGAACTGTTTGCAGAGAAAGAAAAACCATGGCCTTTGGCTAATCTTCTAAAGGGGAAGTTACTGGAAAATTTTCAGGTGGTTAAATGCTTTGGACTGAAATCTTGACTGGTTGATAATTATAAGACCCCTGAAAAGAAGAACTGTTACAAAATACTGTTTTCAGTGGAGCCTTGACAATTGGAAATGTATTGGATTATAAAAACCATATATAAAGATAAGAACTACATAAGAATTGATTGTTTGGATTTTAAGAAGTCTGGTTTGATAAAGCTAATTAAAGAGACTATGATACTGGTGAAAAACTACCCAGAGGGGAGAGATAAAATGGATGTCAAATATTTATCTAAAAGTGATAGAAAACCACACTCAACACCCCCTCCTGAAGACCCCAGCTTGGAACATCAAAGATCTGCAGGAACAATGACTCAAGACAAAGCAAATAAATTCCAGGAGAAAATATATACAATGCTGCAACAAATTCAAATGACAATTGTCTTAAATTATGAGGAGATTAAAAACAACTTTGATAACATAAATGAACATATCTCTAACTTAAACTTATAATTAAATAATGCTCAAAAAATAACAACAAAGAATGAATAAACAAATCAGACAATAGAACATAAACCAGAGGAAAGTGACTTAAATATGAAAGCTACAAATGAAGAGAACTACAACTTAATACAAACAAAAGAAAATCCGCAAAACTTTACTACAACAAAGGAGACAAAAAAGATGTTTTATCTTCCAGGATTTCAAACTTGAGGACAAAAAAACTTGAGGACAAAAAAGAAGATTTAATAAAATGGATTAAAGAGCTGTCAGGAGAATCATAAAAGCATGGGAGACAAAAACAAATACCCTACTTAATTTGTTTTTCTTATCCCCAACAACATTTACAAAAATACAACCTGGCAAGATAAACTTACTGATTTGGAAAGCGACCTGGCAAAAGAAGAAGATTAGAGTTGGAGTTAAGAGATGTGACTCAACTTATCAGATGGAATATTATATGATTAAACACTTGTTTGAATATGGTTAAAAAAATATAAAGTTTGGATATAAAGAGGCCCTATAGTAAGATTATTAGATGGTGTACTATATGATTAAATATTTGTTTGAATATGGTTAAAAGAACAGACAAAGCTTCGACATAAAGGGGCCCTATAGTAAGAGGGATAAGAAATATAAGTAGTATAATACTTTTATAATATATGAAATGTAAAAATATTGAGATGGTGTATTTGAATGAAAAGTTTGGATATTCAAAGGTTTGAGAAAACTATGACTGATAAGAGTGCTTTGAATACTGAGAGAAAATTAAGCTTCAATAAGAATCTTGAAAACAGGACATATAACGACATAATAAGATGACCTTTATAAATACAATTGAAACATAAGCTGATTAGAAAAGATGTTATATGTTGATGTTATTATTATATGTACAAATACTAAAAAAAATGTTTATACTCAACTTGGTATGTATTGAAAGTATTAAAAATTATATTTGTTTAATGTAGACAAAAGGAGAATATTACTGGAAGAAGAGAGGATCAAGAAATATATTATTAACCAACATATTGATTAATTTTAGAAATTAATTATTATTGATTGTTTTTAAATATATGAACCCAGACAATCCACTGTTCACTAAGCACTAAAGATTGTTATTGTAAAAAATTAATAAAATATATTACCAAAAAAAAGAACTGGAGTTGATTCAGAGTTCACTTACAACCCATTTTTCGTGTGCAACAAACTACTATAAAACCTCTCACACCACTCCTTTAAATTGCTTTATCTGAAGCACAAATGGCCTGGTTCCATGGATCAGTCTTCAGGATTCATAATGGGTCCTCTTCTTCTAAAAAGACTTTTCTTAACATAGACATCCTGAACAATACCTGTAGCCATTTAGTCCACAATCATTTTTTTGCCAATGTAGAAACAGGTGATTGAAGGGATTCCAAAAATGGGGTCAGCCAAGGTCTACAACAAGAGCTTCACAGTTTCCTTCAAGGGACTAAGCAGTAGTAGAATTCCTGGCTAATGGAAGACATGCTTGACATTTTACAGCTTCTCAAATAATCCTTCTCATTGTAAAGGGAGGGAGAAAAAAACCCTGTGAATCTGAATTGATGGCTGGAAAGCAGCTAGGTAGGCCCATCTGCAGCTGAAAGCACAGAGAAGCTGTTTTGATTTGCAGCAGGATCATACCAGTCCATCATGACCACTCTGTGATAAGGCACAAGATTATACCTCTTCCCAAAGCATTAAAAAAAACTCCTTTGTACCAAAAATGTTTCTGATGAACAAAGAAGACATTGAAGACACATTACTGATTGAACTATTGGAGAACACTGTCAAACTGCAACTCTTTTCCCAGCCCTAATACATTCAATGCATTAAATTTATGCTGGAGGACTTCTACCTGTAAAACTACAGATTTGCAACTCTTTGGAACAAATTTTTGGCAATATACTGTGGATGGAAGGAAGCAAAGAATCCTCACAAAAACAGAATATACACATGTAATAAACTAAATACATGATATATATATATATCATGTATTTAGTTTATTATATATATTATATATATATAATGGGTGGTTTTGCAGAATTTTGGAATTGGGTTGTAACAGCTTGTTTTATTGCAGGTGTCAATTCTGGTCTAGGTCTTAATATTCTGCTTCTATTCAGGTCTTGTGTGTGTATGTTTTGTTGTGTGTGAGTGTCTTGTGAGATTGGATTTATGTTTTGGATGTTTGTGTCATGGATGCTGTGGTCAGTAGTGTTGTTGCTTCTGTGTGTGAAAGTGTCAGGATGTGTTGTGTTCCAAAATTCTGCAAAACCACCCACAACAGACAAACACAACAAACAACCACACACAAACATTCCAATTGATTACACACAACAACACACACACACGCAGCAACCTTACTCTGGAAAAACTGCAAAATCCAAAAGAGTGACTCCTATAACAGTAACGATTCCACAACGTTCCCAAAAAGGGGGGGGGAATAAGGACAAGCAAACCACTTACATGCCCTACGAGGGCATCTACTTTCTCTCCCTGCAGATCCGGTCCCACAGCACCTGCACGTGAGAGGGCAAGACGAACATCAAAACTGCTCTCTACGGAAGGAATCCAGCCGGCACAAGACCTCACGCAACGCCCCGAAAAACCTTGCGCCGAACAGCTGATGAGAGCGATCCGACTTACGCGCCAAACAGCTGACAGATCCAGTCCCACAACACCTGCACGTGAGAGGGCAAGACGAACATCCAAGCTGCTCTCCACTGAAAGAATCCAGCCGGCACAAGACTTCGCGCAGCCCCCTTGTTAACCTCGCGCCGAACAGCTGACAGGCACGATCCGGCTTGCGCGCCTAACAGCTGATAAGCGCGACTTTTAAATCTTGTCGGGAGGCTTACTGCTGTATACCTGCTATTGTCAATGTGATTTTTTAAACGAGCTTCCTAAGCACGCTATGTGCACATGCCACAATGTAACCGTTTTCCAACTGTTATGTGAATTTATGCACATGCTCCCTTGCCATTTAGCCCTTTGCTCTGATGATGTTAACAGGTTGTTAACAAAAGCTCAGCAATAAAGAAGCCTTTTTCTAATATCCTGGAGTTCATTATTTTATTTAATTGACTTTATATATATATATATATATATATATATATATATATATACACATCTCTGCCTAATTAAGTATTCCAAGTCCATTATAGTCAATTAAAAGTAACCAAACAAACATACATAAACCATTTGGGTTCTTTCATGCTGCTATTGTTTCCACTCCCTGATTCCTTAAAATGAATTTAGCTATTATTTGCATTTGTTTTCAGCTTTGTTGAACTTGAAATGCTGAACAGAAACCCCTAATGCAATTATTGTTTTACTCTGAACTGCTACAGGTCTTACAGTAACAAAAACACCTCCGGCCTAATCTATTTGCTTGTTTTTTATTCCTATCAACATCTTTCCTTCATGCTGTGTGTTTTGCTGGTCATAAGCATAAATAAATATATGCAGTACATACCAAATGGTTCCTATGAGTGAAGGCTGTAAGCCATCAGTCCAACTTTCCCCTTGAAAGCCCTCCTGGAGCAGTTGAAGCTTAGGAGATAGATGACATAGTGAGGTAACAATTCCTATAAATGACAAAATCAACCATTTATGGGTGCTCTGGAGTTGCAACCTTTTAAACAAAAACTAGTTATGCTGCAGTTTCAGATATATCACAAGTGAGCCAAAAATAAATTGCTCAACAACTGAACACAGGCAGGAACAAGAGGTTAAACAGGAGTATGATTCCAGAATGATTTTTGTCATCAAGTGCAGCTTTGAAAAAAAGAATAAAAAGCATCAGTTAAAAGGTAAGCACAACTCCAGATGGGAGCATGGTGGCTCATGTGGTTAGGACGCTGGGTTGGAGGTATCATTCGAGACCCGAGTGCTGTTGCATGTGGGGTGAGCTCCTGTCATTCGCTCCAGCTCCTTGACAGGGACATGAAAGGAGCCCTCATGGGCTTCCCCCAAACAATGGTGATGTCACTGGCTAATCCTTTCAACCCAGAAGTGCCTTAAACAGTGCCTCTGACATGAATGGGGTGGGAACTTCAGAATGCATCTGAGCTGACTCAAAAGTTAGGTAGGGTTAAGCTGGTTAGCACCGGGATGGGAAACAACTAATTCCATGAGGAGAATTTTTAAAAACCGAACAGAAGGCAATGGCAAACCATTTCCATAGTTAACCACCTTTTCTTTAAATTGTCCTTCTCCCCAGAACTATTCCAGAATTTTATTTTGAAACTATTGACTTCCCAAAAAAATATTGCCATGATAAGAGCACCAATTTCAATATATTTTAGATAAAGCATAACCAACAGTTTCAAAAGCATCCTAAAACTAGGCAGGGGTTAAGCACTTCTTAGTCTTGCCAAGGAAATTACATAGAGACACCTATGAAAATATTAGAATTACTGGAAGGAGACTTTACATTATAAAAACTATCAACGCTACCTATTTTCATCTTCTCTTAACAATATTATACACTTTTTGCTTTTTAACAACAGGCCATTATTGTATATTTAGCACGACAATGGCAATAATTAACTTAGGGCAGTGAATTGATTATATATTCATTTCTCATATTTTTATTAGTTTTGTGACTACCCTGTTGAGGCAAATGTGATCACTGAAAGCTCCACTGGTAAGATGGGACCTTGCACTGAATATCCTGATGGAAATTCTGTTAATCAGCAGAATCTGCTGATTAGCTAAAATAAGCATAAGAGAAAGTCAGACCTGGTTTGCAATATTAAAGAAAAAGACCTTCCACTGTCCTGCATATCACCCCATGTGACCATGTTTCTCAATCACATAGTTGTCCTCATGCAAATGCAGCTAACAGAATCACTCATTCTGTATCCATACAATTTTGCAAAGCATTTCTCAGTTACGGAGGACAAATGGGATGGGACAGTGCCCTGTTTATGCATGTTCCAGAATCACCTGGCAGCTGAAGCACAGAAATAGAAGGCTCTGCTGAACAGATTTTTCAGTGATCCAGAAGGCCATTTCAGGAGATGTTTAGCAATGGCTCAAGGAGCATTTTGTGTTATTTGTTTCATGGCTGCTTTATTGAAACCATTATAAAATATTCTGACCCATTTTAACCATTTTATTACTAATACTTCTAGGTCCAGTTGTTGCTATTACAGTGGTTTTATCTATCAATATTTTACCTATGATAAATGCCCATGAAAGTTCACTGTGAGCCATTGGAGGGTTCTGTTCCAAAGATGTACATGGCAGCAGGTCAAAAGTCCAGAAGATGATGACCATGATCACACAATCACAGCCACTCATTTTACAATGCACATAAAAAGGGGTAAGTCATGCAGGCATAGCTGCTATTTTGAATGTTTTGACTCTTTCTGCAGACACCACTGCTGCATTTGGCTAAAATATGTGTTTTTTTAATTGATTATATGCCATTAGGTTATTTTTAACTCCTATCAATATATTGATAGATTTTCTGCAAGACAATCTATCCCTAATCTCTTCTTTCAAATCTTACAATGGTGCACTCATCACCACTGTAACTGAGTTCATCAATTTTGCTGCTGCTCTTAATAAAAGATGGAAGTTCTACAGAGCAGAAAAGCCATTTCTTACATCACTTAGATCTGTATGTTTTCATATTGTACAATAAATTGACAGATTATGGAGTCTGAAATAAAGGGATCAAGAAGCAATTGTGCCCTGTCATCTGAATAATTGAAAACTACCAACATAGCTCTTTCAAAACAGACTATAGACTATCTTTCTTTTTTGTATTCTATATTTTCATCTTTGTTAGTTGCCATGAGCAAAAAGAGTAGGCAATAAGTAGACATTTAAAGAAAATTCAGAAGTATAAATAGTAGTGGTGGACTGAAAAAATTAGCCCGGTAGTTTTAATAAACAACTTGGCTGCAAAAAATCCATTCCTCCTATAAACTGTGATAGATGCTGCCATTTTTCCATTGGCTATTTTCCTAGTGGCTTTAAGAGTGGTTCCAAGTGGGGTTGGGAGAATGGGAGATAGATTTTAAACAAAGTCAACAGACAGACATTGTGAATCTGATGCAGAAACTCCTAGGCATAGCGCATACAGAAAATAATTGCCTAACATAATATTTGTTTTGTGGAGATGGAGTGGAGCAAGAATTCTCACCAACTGGAAAGCAGACCTCCAACAAGCTCTCCAGAGCCTCCGTGTTTCAAAGAAAACACCAGCTTTGCTCCAGTTTCAAAGAAATTGCAGCAGAGCCAGAAAAAAAATTGGCTCAGCCCTCAAAACCACTTGATATCTGGAACTGGCCTCAAATTGGCACAAGGCCCTTATATAGAATGTCCTAAGAAAATCAGTGTAGTATGCAGGTTAAGGTGTTGGAGACAAAAGTGCAAGTTCACCTTCAGCCATGGAAATTCATTGGAAGATTTGGAGGCAATCCTGCTTCTTAGCCAAATCTACTTCACAGGGTTATTGCAAGATGAAATAAAGGGGAATTCCCATATAATCAGCATTGAGCTCTAGAGAAAATAGCTGGATATAAATATAGCAGTAAATAAAATCAATCTCTGATATTGAGGCTACTATAATTCAGTCAAATCTGAATCCAATTATTCTGAAATGTGTGCTGTTTTGCTAAAAATTCCCCCATAAGAAATATCATAGCGGTACTAACAGAATATCATGATTTTAGAAGGCAGAGCATTCTCACAGTTCAAACACAGAACAAAGCACACCCGTTCCACTGTTGTATTATTCAGTGGCAGGTCATGTTCAATGAGTTTTATTTTTTTTACATAAAGAATACATCAAATGAATCCATAAACCACCAAGGTATACGTTTACTGCTCATTAAAAAAAAAGATTTCAGGAAGATAGATTTCTTGGTAGTCTATGAGAAATATTCAGAGGTTTGATCAAGCAGAAAAAAATAAGTTCTTCCTCCAGATAAGGAAGTTAGAGAAGAAAGAAACATGTTTTTAAAAAATAGGGAATTATGAGTGAAAGGAATTAGCAAGCTGAGCTATTTCAATCAAAGGATAATAAGCATGAGGAATATATGATTATTAGATAAAGTCACTGAAACAATTAGTAGAAATGAAAGGGGAAAGGGAAATTATATGTGTGTCACATTTTTAGATTGGGAGCATCTTTAGAGAACTCAAAACTTCTTCATAACCTTTGTTCCCTGGCGAATATGTTTGTGTTAACCTCTTCAGTGCTTCAGCATTTTTCTAACCAACCCTGATGAAAGAACTCCATAAACAATATGCAGTGGGCAAATGAAATTAACAAAATAACAGAATGACAGAGTTGGAAGGGACTTTGGAGCTCTTCCAGTCTAACCTCCTGCTCAGGCAGAAAACCCTATATCATTTCAGACAAATGGTTGTCCAATCTCTTCTTTAAAACCTCCAGTGTTGGAGCACCCACAACTTCTGGAGGCAAGCTGTTCCACTGATTAATTGTTCTGTCAGGACATTTCTCCTTAGTTCTAGGTTGCTTTGGAGAACAGATTGACCCCCTCTATTCAAGGAGAATATGGGGGGAGAGGAAATATATAAAGACAAGCAGAGGGCCATAGGAAGAGGGCCCACCATTCTGTGGAAAGGGAGGAGGACACATTTGTATGCAGGTTGAATCCCTCATTCGTTCAAATCAAGAAAGCTGTGGAGAGTGATTCGAAAGAGCCTGAGCTAGAGACACTGGAAAGCAGAAGCTGCTCGGAATAAGCAGCATTTTGTTGTGTGTACATAATATTTCTGCACTGCCAATCAATAAAGACCTTAGAATGATACATGGAAAAATATGAATTGATGAATTCAATCAATACAAATATCATAAACATATGTTTAGCATCATAATCATATATTACATAAATGTAGTATATAATAAAAAAATATTAAAAGCAACAGTAGAGCAATATCATTTTCTTGCTTATCTTCTGGCGCCTGATGTAAACTTGAGTTTGAGGATGTGCTTGTGATGCCAAGGTATTAGTATGACTGATGCCATAACTATAGCTACTTTTGAAAAGAGCAGACAGCACCCCAATTTCACTCCTTTATGTCCCTGAAGGAGTGGGCATGGCATTGCAGTTTCTCATGAAAAAGGAAAGATCATGAATCACCCATTTGCACGCCAGACTCTTGCTCATCATGAATATTCTGCAGGAACTGAGGTTTTTGTGGTTGGCTCATGAGTTGAGGAGTTGGGAGTCAAGGAATTTCAACCAAGCTCACAGTCATAATGCAGCCTCAATAGACATAAATCTCACTTCTTGACCACTTTCAGAAGTAATTAATTTATGGCTAAAGAGAGATTCTCTGAGCAGTAGGATAAAAAGTTTACTTGGTAAGTTACTTTTTTCTGGATTACAAAGGAATAAAGAAAAAAGATTTAAAACTTTTGGCAAAAGCTTAACAAACTGTCATTGTAAACAAATGTAAAATGGACAAATGGGATAGTTACTCTTAAGGATTATTTCTTTGTGAAAACCTATTTTTTTCTCTTGCAAAAGTATATTTTTAAGGAAATAACAGTTTCTAATGATGCTCAAACTCAGGAAGCAGTGACATGGTTACTTTAAAGTCATCCAAATTGTGGCATTTGTTTTGAGAATTACAACCACAGTTCTTTCTTATGGAAACAATGATGTTTCTAATGCAAATTCTGACATTCAAAATAAAGTGAATGTACACTGCCTTGTACACAGTGAAGAAGAAAGTCAAACATCTGAGGATTCATCCTCACCTTTCCTTAGCCACAACATAAACATGCCCTGGAAACCCCAAAGGTGCTTTTTCACAAGGCAACCCTTCATTCCCCACCATCCAGTCAGAACTGAAGAAGCTTTTGGATGAGAAGCGAAACATCTTCAAAGAAATACAAGAAAGTCCAGTTGCCTTGTGAAAAAGCACCTTTGGGATAACTATGACCTGAATGACTGAGAATCTCCATAGACATTTTTCTATATTGTGTTGTGAAGTTGCCTTCAGCTCATCCATAGCTGTAAAATAATGTAATAGTGATTTTCTGTTGTTTCTGCTGAGAAAAGGTCTTCAAGTGGCCATATATTTATTACTACAACATTTATTATAGTGATTGAAGATGATTATATATTATCAAGTTGATATCAGTTCTTAGCAAGCTCATAGATAAACCTTTTTCAGGATGATTTGCAAGTACATCCTTGGCACTGTAATTGAGTCTACCTACCTTGTTGCTGGTCATCTTTTTTTCTTTCTTCCACTTTCCCCAGTATTAATGATTTCTCTACGTCTTTACATAATGTCTCCAAAATGACATATTGTGTGAGATCCCTAGATTAATGTGTTCTATGGTTCATTTATTTAACCTTTTTTATTTTCTGCAACAGTATTTTCCAAAGTCTTCTCCAATACCAGAGATCAAAAATGTCAATATTCTTTCTATCCTGCTTCTATTAAGGTTAAAGTTAAAGGTTTTCCCTGTCCATTGGTGACTGACTCAAGGGGGAGGTGCTCATCTCAGATTCTCAGCCAAGGGAGCCTGTGTTAGTATCACCAAAAAAAGACACCAACACACTGTCTGCACAATTCTTATCTTTGTAGATGGAGAGATGTCACAGCATCTGAATCTCTTTTCCAAAGCCTTCACTGTTATCCTATGAAGAGCTAGTCTTCAGTGTATCTGCTGGTCCTTTTACTTGTTCTCAGTCTACCCTTTATTTCTACCTATCCCCTCCATCTCCACCACTTTTACCTGACAGCTGAGCTACTTCTGAACAAACCTCTTGCACTGTTTTAAAAAGAACCAGGTCCATGTTTCAAAACAACTCAGCTGACAGGGCATAGGCAAAGAGGAAGGGTTGTTCAAACAGAAGCATTGTAAGTGATCCTTCCAGACTCATGCTGTCTCCCTCTTTCATACCTGTGACCTGTCAGCTAGGCTATTTTTAGATGTGTGTTTAGCCCCTTTTCAAAAGACTGACTAGCAGCAACACGGCAACAGAATACCTCTGCACCTGGAGCTTGTTAATTGAGCATCTCAACAGGTGGCTCAACTGCCATTCACCAATCCTTACCCATCCCTGCCCCATCACACCTTAAGGAGAGTTAATGGGTGTTTGTTTTTTCCCACTGACAGGTGATGTTCAGTGGGAGGGGAAAGGAAACAAAACAAAACAAATAGGATCAGCAAAGGTAACAGCACACTTTAGGCCAGCATTCCTTGCTGCCAGTTCCTTGACTGGAGGAAAGCACAAGAACATCTGGTTATGCCTCAGTACACACTGAATGCAGTTCATACTCCTAACAATGAATTACTTCTGAACTGGATTGCTGATATTTAACTCATGCTGAATTTAGATCACAGACTTACTCTAAGATCTTTCCGGATTTTGCAGTGATAAAATGTGACCAGAAGAAACATTTTGCACAAACGAGTAATCAACAGCCCACTCTATAGAAATTGCTAGCTAAAGCACAGAGTTCATTGGCACTCTAGTAAAAATGTTCCTTCACACTGTTCTCTCTTATGTGTATTCAGATACAAGACCAGCTCGGAGGAATCAAATACACCATAGAGGGGAGCCCTAAGGCAAAAGTCAGTATGAGATTCCTGTGAGAAGTTATGAGAGGGAGGAAAAAATGGGAATGAAAAAAGAAAGAAAGAAATCTGCTTTAGGCCATATGGGAACATTCCAAACAGCATCGCAGTACAAAAAACAAACTGGTCTTCTTGCCTACAGGCAGAGTACGTTAAACACAGCTCCTCCTATTATTTTTCTTTTTTACCCGGCCAGTACCAGATGATTTGTTTTTACTGAGTCTGGTTACAGGCTGTAGAAACATATTGGGACAGGGAAGGGAAAGCAGGGGAGGAAATTGCAGGCCCTAAAATTTTCTCTGAAGGCTTTGAAGGGTGGATGAGGTTTATTCCTCACACCCGTCTTAAGCTTGGGCCACCCAGTGACGCTTTCTGAGAATGTGCTCGCATCTGTTAAAGACTGAAAAGAAGTCACAGTTCAGAGAAAGTTAAACATCAGAGGGTTGAAGTAAAGCAGGGAAAGCAAAACAGAATGTCCTTGGGTTCCCATCTCAGTTAGGTTCCAAATGACATAAGCAAGCATTGAATGAAAAAAAGGACAACAACAAAAAAAGAAAAACATGACACCCACGTTATTATTTCCAGTTTAACTGTTCTCTCAAACAGGAAAAAGATATTATTTCTAAACAGAATGGCTCATACAGGAATGTTCTTAGCTTGGCATTAAAGTGCCCAGTTCTAAAGATGGGAAATGAAGTCATCAATATGTCAAGATGTGAACCAGGAATTTTCTTAACTGGAATTCCATTTCTGTTGGAATGCATTTGTTATCTCCATAACTTCTATGCTTTTCCAAGCTTGGTTATCCTCTAGGAGTGTCACCTTTGAATATAAAGCAAGGCATCATGTAAATGAACCAATAGATATTTCTACTTAATCATACCACATGAAGAATATATTTGAATTTTTAAATTAATCCCACAATTCTAGGTAAGACCGACATTTCATTTTTACACTACTTTTTGTACTTCAAATGTTAAAATGTCTTAAAATAAAATAGAGGATAGGTGGTTGAATGACTTTCTCCACCTCAGACATTTTTAAAAGCCCCCTTTTATGAAGTAGAAGTACAGTACATAAGAGCATCCTTTAAATAGAAAGCTAGATACCTTCTTGTCTATTTTGGACAGAAGGCTTTTATCTGAAATATTTTCCCTCTCAAACAATTTATCTTTAAAACAGGTGAATCGCTGTTTACCTGGAAGATTAGGGAGGGTCTGTTTAAACTTTTGTGGGGGGAGGGCAGGATATCATCTTCAGAATCATAATTAGGATCAACTTGCATTTTGGGTAAAAAAATAGTTTAGAGTTTGTTTGTTCCTGTCAGCCCTTTGAGATTGGCCAGGTCAAGGCCCAAAGGCTATAAAAATAACTGAATCTTGAAAGCCTGTCCAAGTTTTTCCCCTCAAAATCCAGATGGGTTGTTTTTTCAACATTGTGTATTTTTTCTGTAAGATCCTCCTTAGTGCAATAGAGCCTGTACTGTGGTTTTTCTGGGTCCAGACTATTTTTTTAGACCTTGGTTGTGGATTCTGTTACTTAATTTGTATATTATTTTATAGCCTCTTTAATATATATTAAGCTTGTATATATAGTCCTTGACTTGCAACCATTATTTTAGTGACCATTTGTAGTTATAACTGCCCTGAAAAAAGTGACTTATAATCGATTTTCACACTTATGACCATTGCAGCATCCCCATAGTCATGTGATCAAAATTCAGACGCTTAACAACTAGCTTGTATTTATGATGGTTGCAGTGTCCTGGGATCATGTGATCACCTTTTGTGACCTTCTGACAAGCAAAGTCAATGGGGAAACCAGATTCACTTAACAACCATGTTACTAATTTAACAGCAGCTGTGATTCACTTAACAGCTGTTGCAAGAAAGATCATAAATTGGGACAAAACTCATTTAACCACACTGTCTTGCTTAGCAATGGAAATGTTGGGCTTAATTGTGGACTACCTGTAGTTCCATCTTTTTGTAAATTGTTGCAAGCCTCCCACTGTTTTACATTTGAGATGGGTTCCTTCATAAATCAAACTGTTAAATAAACAAACACTCATTTTCTCTTTCCTGGCGTGTGGAGGCCTTTCTCATTGTGGACCTATGTATCAAGAGATCTGCCATTTTCCCTTCCTGGTCCAAGTGACAGAAAAATGGTAAATCTATATATGGATCTATATATGGTTAAGGCACCAGACTGAAAACCAGGAGACCATGGGTTCTACTTCTGCCTTAGGCATGAAAGCCAGCTGGGAGACTTTGGGCCAGACACTCTATCTTGGTCCAACTCACCTCACAGGACTGCTGTTGTGGGGAAAATAGGAGGTATGTTATGTATGTTCGCTGCCTTGAGTTATTTATAAAAATAATAAAGGTGGGATATAAATAAATAAAATTATACACACATACAAACACACAAACACATGCCCTCTCTCTTTTTTTATAGGTCCTGGTAGGATAAGAAAGAAGGAAAGGCCACCAGGTAGGGGCCCTGGTAAATATAGTCTGGACATAACCTCAGGTTACACTGTGGTCAACAAAGAGAATGAGTTAAATTCCAGAAAAGGAATGTCTTGAGCCAGCCACATTTCCAGTTGGTTTCCTCATGGGAATTCAACAGTTTAAGGCTACAGCGCCGAACAATCTTACAATGCCATCAACTCAATCCCATTCATTTTGCTGTGAGATTTAAGATTAATGTGTTAGCGAGATTTAAGGTTTTTTAAAAAAAGATTGATGTAAGTTCACAAAATAGATAAAAAATAAATAGTAACTTTCTTTCAATTATGGACAACCTGCAAATGGCCTGATTTCAAATGGCTGGATAGGATAGGAGTGAGAAAGAACACCCACTCATCAGCAGCATGTAGGATTTGGAAGATGATCCCTTGGTGAAGAAATCCTCAAACACATACACACCCACACTGACACACAATTGCACATAAATACACACATATTTATCTATGATATGTGACAGTTGGAATTCCTTATGTGTCCATTATCTTCCTTATTATTCTAAGACTTCCCTAACTGCTGCAAAAAGAAAATTTTTGAAGGGATTCAGCTGCCTAAGAAGGAAATGGGTGGAGTTATAGAGTGAGAGAAATGATGTTATTATGATTTGTCACATAGTCAGCCAGCTGTTTAGACTGGATTTGGTATTTTTATCTACCTTTTGAGTCATTTATTGTTATTATATATGTATCCTGCCTTTACTTTGGAAACTTTGGACAACATTTACATAATGTTCCCACCTCCCAATTTCACTACAACAGCCACCCTGTGGAATGGGTTAGGTTGAGAAAGAGAAAGGGTGATTGGCCCAAAGTCACTCAGTTGGCTTCCATTTCTAAGGGAGGACTAGAACTCACAGTCTCCTAGTTTCTGGTGCTACACCAAAGCCACAAGATCAAACTGGCTCTCTTGAAAACTCTATTTAGCTGCTGATACAGAGACTTGAAAGAGAACAACATGGCACAAATCTCCAAAATACAACTTGCCAAGCCTGTACTGAGATGAGTTCAATTTTTAATATTTAATTTTCCTTTGTTATTAGCAAACCATGCGAATGAAAGTAATTGAAGATCCAAGATGGCCAGTCATTACCTTTGAACAACATTAAGCTTGCTGGAATTAGAGTCACCATTGCATATCAAGTAGACAATGTCTAGAGAACTTGCTTTTTATTCTAGATGATGGGATTGCCAAATAAATACATCTGGCAATGTGTTATGATGAGGCCACTGAATTTTAGATAAAGCAAGTCAGACTTTATTATTCTACTAGTAATTCTATTATAGTCCTTATTGTAAAACAGAAAAGGCAACGAGTTTGAAAAATCTCACATCCCTAAAAATCATCCAAAATATAGTAACCATATTAATTAAATTATTGTAATCATTTAGAATTATCCCAGTTAATTGGTTTTTAAAAATTTCAGTAGAACAAAACCCTTTTTATTACTATAAGCAAAAAAATATACAGTGCAATTCTACGTATGTATACCTGGAAGAAAATCTCACTATGATCAGTGAAATTTAAGGTAAGCATCAGTGTTTTGCAGGCACAATTAGTCCATGAGTATAGTTTAAAAATCTGGAAATGAATTGGTAAACTACATTCCATGTTAAAGTGTCCACAGTGCCAATCTGGACTGTTTTAATATTCCCTGCTCATAGTTCATATGTTTGTTCTCTAGTAAGATCTCCCAATGTATATTAAAAAGGATGCTATGAATTCCCCTGAGTTCAAGACTATAATCATTTCTAATGGTTTACAATCATTGACTAGCAGAGCCTGGCCTGCAAGACAAAAAGTTTGTTGGTAGGCTATAAGCATATGGGTTACTTCCTAAAGGCCATGTTAGAAAGGAGTTCAGGTTGCTTTCCCAAATCAAGGGCTCTCCAGATGCTTTGGACTTGAGCTTCAAACGATAACTTGAAATGTCAGTTCACAAAAACACCCAGACTGAATATTCTGAACATGTAGATTTTGTATATCTGCTAAATTATACACAAGGAGCATCATACTTGCCTAAAAAAAAACCCTATAACAGGGTTCCTGCCACTAAAGAAATCTTATCAAACCTAACCAAAAAGACCTCTGTTGCAGACCATTGATCAGTTAACAACCTTATTCAGTTTCCAATGCTTATTTCTCTTTCAGAAATATGGCTTAATCCTGCATAATCTAGTTTCAGACAGTCTTGTTCATTTGAGATTCGCAGGATAACAATTGCCAAGAATCAAGTGACAAAAGTATAAATAGCTTTATTGATTATAAGTATATAAACAAGGTAGTCAACCTTGTTTATGCTAGCATACACATGCAACAATAAATATTTTACTTTGAATTCATAATTTTTTTCTATGTGCATTTTTATTCTGTACTGCTTATTGTTGATCACACATTATTTTCTTTTAGCGCTGCACTAAATTCCCTAGGGAAAAAGAAAATTACAGAAATTAAATAAATCATAGCAGTGTGGAAATTGTAGCAGCTCTGTGACCCTGCATTCTCTTGTAGGCCGTGTTTGACATGGCTGAAATCCTCAAGTGATGAATACAAAGGGATAATATCCCCTATTTATCAGTGGGGGAGAGATGCAAAGAGCCATTCTTTCAAATTTAGCCCAGAATGTGTGGAATTGAAAAGTCTGTGTCTGCCACTGTCAAATTAAGTGCACGTAAAGTTGGATGCCAAATATTTCATTCCATTAAATCCTCAGTAGATTAAATGTAGATAAATTTCTCAACATTACAAAGTTTATCCAACCTAAATATTCAGATCTTTTGAGGTTCTCTCACCAATGTATAAACAGATTTTGTTTGACTTTCTTTAGAATGTATATCAAACTAAAAGACCAGCCTATAAGAGTTTCTGCTGCACAAACAAACTAACCTGAGGTTACTGGAATCAGAAATTGTCATACATCAAAGTAGGCAACAAAGGGCAGTTTCAAACCACCCCCACTTACACTTGACAATCCCTCAAAAGTGGTTTGAAGCTACATTGTTGCTGGTGACCTTTAAAATACTGAGAACATACTGAACAAATCAAGGTTTATTCCAGCTTACCAACTGGACAGTGCAAAGAACAGTCCTCAATGAATGCTCCATCTTCATTACTATTTCACATTATCTACATGGGTTGGATGGTTTCTTGAAAATGAAAGCAATAATGTTGTGGAGGTGCAAAATCTCCAAAGAACAACCACTTTGTTGCATTTTAAAGGCAGTGAGCAGTCTCAGCCGTTAGTTTTCAAAGTCTCTGTAGGACAAGCATGAGAAGTTGGAGTCTGAAGGGAGGATTAGGCAAAAGTAATTTCTTGTGAAGAGGCAGTTTGATGCAGTAGGTAAGGTACCAATCTAAAAACTGGGAGACCATGAGTTCTAGCCCCATATTATGCATGAGGCCAGTTGGGTGATCTTGAACTAGTTATTCTCTCTCAGCCCTAGGTAGCAGTCAATGGCAAACCACTTCCAAAATCTTGTCAAGAAAACTGAAGGGACTTGTCCAGGCAGTTGCCAGGAGTCAACACACATGGGGAAAAAAATTCTGTACAAAAGTGGCCCACCCACAAACTTTTCTCAGCACAGCAAAAGAAAAGTCACCTCATGTACAGTTTTAATTGTAGTGAAGATCATTCAGAACTATATAGAGCCATCTCAATGTTGTGAGATTGTGAGCTGCCCATAACCAAAATATTAAAATAGATTGGTTTAATTTTTAAGACTGCTGGGAATCATTAAATACTCATCCATCAGCAATGGGGCTACTTACATCTTGATTTAAATAGGTACTAAATATAACAGATCCATAACAACCTTCTTTTGCCCAAGCAGCTGCTGATATAGTTGCCTATAGTTGCTGATACAGTTGATACAGCATCTCATACAGATATTGCTGCCAAGGAGCTGCTGATACAGTTCTACAAAGGAATTGTTGAGTCTGCCATTTACACCTCTATAACTGTCTGGTTTGGCACTGCAACCACACAAAACAGACACAGACTTCAACGGATAGTTAAAACTACAGAAAAAACAATTGCTACCAGCCTGCCTTCCATTGAGGACCTGTATACTGCACAAGTCAGAAAGAGGGCTGTGAAAATATCTACAGACCCCTCACGTCTTAGACATAAACTGTTTCAATTTCTTCCCTCAAGACGACTCTATAGGGCATTGCACACCAAAACAACTAGACAAAAGGACAGGGGTTTTTTGCCCATGCCATCACTCTGCTAAACAACTAATTCCCACAACACTGTCAAACTACCTAGTATAGCTGTATTACTATTACCTTTCTCATCTATCATATTATCTATTTCCTTATCTTCTTATAACTATAACTTTATTGCTTGTATCTTATGATTTATATTGATTGTTTTTATTTAGTATCCTAGTATGATTTATGTTGATTGCTTATTTAGTATCCTATGACTATCATTGAGTGTTGTATCTTATGATTTATGATTATTGTATTTTATGATTACGATCATGATTTATCATTTGTTGCTTGTATGTACACTGAGAGCTTATGCATTAGAGACAAATTCCTTGTGTGTCCAATCAAACTTGGTCGATAAAGAATTCTGTTCTGTTCTATTCTATTCTATTCTATTCTATTCTATTCTGTTCTGTTCTGTTCTGTTCTGTTCTGTTCTGTTCTGTTCTGACATGCATCATTGAAACCATTTCAATAGGACTATTGTATAATGAAATGCAACATGTTTAGGCTGATTTTTTTAAAAAAAAAAAATCTTAAAGGGCTTTACGTGCACAGTCCTTATACCCAAAATTCTACAATATTCAATACCATAATTCATTTTTTGAGATTAAAAAAACAACAGGTTTCTCCATCTTTTTCTTTGATATTGCAACATAAGGACATAGATAGGAAAAAGGTACAATATTAGAGAATAAAGTATTGCTTGCCACACTTACAAAAATCCCTTGTTTTCTGGAACAGTAGGTATGACATTTGATTCCCATTTCTATGTAATTCAATTTACACCCAAAAATGTGTAAATCCAAAACTGAATTTACTCAAATTATGCTCCCTAAATTATAGGTAAACCAAAAAATACTTATATACTAGTATTCACACTTTTTGGAAATTTGTTAGGAAATTTTTGCCTGAAAAGTACATACAAAACGCATGTATTAGGAATATATATTTTTTATTTATTTTACTTTTTACATTTCTGAACTGCCCATTTCCCTTAGTGAAGGACTCTGGGTGGAGTACAACAATATGTTATATGTTCCTTCCAGGGAACTTTTTTTGCTGACGTGAAGATTACAGGCAGGATGGGTATCAAAGGTGAAATATTTATACAAGCTAAAGAGAACCCAGCTTGTATATAGATAGCAACTATAAGGACAAAATGCATCTGACTGCTTGTGGGGATGGTGATAGTGACAAGGTTCTTATTCTGTCATAATTATTGGATTAGGCTGGCTGGAAAGAAATATTCCTTTCTCAGGTAGGATCTTGTGAAAAATGCATTCCTTGGAGTTTCTTTTCCTTATGGCTAATATTGCTTCCAGATGAAATTAGGATCTGAATGAAAACTGGCAAAAGGGTGCTTTAGATCTTTTATTGAACCAGCATGTTTTTCACTCTGGGTGTTTGAGGAAGACATGCCATTTATTCCCTAGCTTTTCAACAAAACAGATTAACTTTTGCAGTGTTCTGTTCTTGATCAGAACCTCAAGGAGTGGTTAGAAATCTACACTCATGTTTTAAAAAGTGACACTCCATATGCCATATGTCTGATCCTGGTTGTTTTTATCTAGATCTTTGTTCTGCTTTGTTCAGAGCCATTATATATGGCCTCTAAATCATACCTTATGTAAAGCTCTTACATAAACAAGGTTTTAATTCAGTGAACCAATCCTTCTGTTAAAGTACAGCCAAACTGCAATATACACTCCCCTAAAAAGGACATTGTGCATTTGGAAATAATTTAAAGGGGGGAAATATATATTTGAGCTCTCTAGTTACCCAATCTGCTGTCCAGTTGATAACTGTGGGTGCATAATTTCAACAGTTTCAAGAGCCTTGCTTTCCATTCTTAATAGCTTGTTATCTAAGCCTCTCCTCTTTAAAGTAGGACATATGGTTATGTCAATTAACTGCACTTTTAGAAAGCAATGCAGGAACCCATTTGCAGATCAATTAAGATATCAAAAACTTTGGGTAACCTGACTTGCATGTGCTATTAAATCCTCAAATGCATTATGGAATATTTATTAGTTATTCGTGTTTAAGGAAAAATCCTGAACTAAGAAAAATATATCTTTGCTTGAAAGATCCGCAATTTCTTAGTAAAGACTGTAACTTTCTAAATTTGAGGTACACATCTCCCTGCCAACCTTCTCTCAAAATACAGCCCAGTTGCTGTACTTAAAATCCACATTTTGAAGAGTCTTGAAGGGGCTACATTAGGATTACGGAAGATGGGGATGCCATAAATCATGACAAGTAAGAATAGAGTATCAATGTACACACACACATGGTCGAAAGAGAAAAAATGGGAAGAGAACATCCCTATTTATTATATCATTTGAAAGAATCTTCCACTCTATCGATGTACTGTAACTCCATGTATATTGCTGTAGATGTCTTGCTTGGAATTATTCCCAAGTAGGAATTGCAGCCTTAAGTTTGAAAAAAAAAATCTGATGTAAAAATGTTCACATAGCAAGATGTTGACTCATCCAAGGAGCGTGATGATTTATGTATCTTGTGCTGATTAATGCCCTATAAGAGAAAATGCAAGACAGCAGAAAGTATGTTCATTTAGATGTTTGTATCTCTATGGAATGCAAGACATATTAGTCATGCATAGTTGCTTATGCTGACCACAAAATATAGTGGGAAAACAAGAAACATCAAGGCCTAGTCAGAAACAAGAACTTTTAGTAGAGTTTTACCAAGTATGGCTTCCCATAAAAATGATCTCAGTACTGCAGGCAGAGCACAAGGACGGTGCCTCAAGAGGGACCTTCCTTAATGAGGTCAACTGAAATTTTATAAATTTTCATTTGTAGATTCTCCAAATATCAGTACTTATCTAGATTTTGTTCAGTCTGGGAAGAGCACTTGCTCCATAATCCTATAGAAAGAGAAGCTGCATTTTATCTATCTCAATAAATGAATGTATAGATTAATAACAGATATTTTTATTGGTTGAGATAGTAAGGCTGTATTTTGATGCGCCAGGTTATTTTACTTTTAAAAACCAACAAAACATTTGCAATTATTTATTTTTTCAAATACAGTTGATTGTTAACATGTGGAACATTTCCTGAGTTATCAACTATTAAATCATTCCCCCTGAGCAAAGCCCTTTTTATTTATCACATTTGTCACATAATTATCTCCACTGAAAGCTCTTTGTTTTCATCTCTTTTACATCCAGTGAGAAATACATATAGTGACACACACAAGTTTAGTCATCCTTGGTAAAATTATGCTTCAATAACACCTAAGTGAACAAAAGCTGATTCAAACTCTCTGTGTATAAAATTAAACATCACATCTCTGCAAATTAGAATGCAAACATACAATTTATATGCAATTGCTTATATATTCCAAATAGGAAGACAATGAATATGCCCATTTTGCTAGGTTGTGCCCATCAAGCTATAGTTCTATTACTAGTCCCAAATGTTCCTTCTAGCCACACAACGAGTTTCAAAAGTTGGACTGGAACTAATGCATAGGTTACTGAGACAGAAAAGTAGCACAGTGTAGTTTGGAAGTCAGCTTGAACAGTTCACACCATGGGGCGAAAACTTAAGTCATTAAATATGCATGTCTGGTAGCCCAGAGATCATGAAATCACTATTGTGCACAAAACAACCTATAATCATCCATGACTATCTCTGGCAAGTGCAGAAGGGATTTGGAATTCATCAGTATTTAAAATCAATCTGATATCTGCCCTTGTTAAAATAGCAATCCATTCATGCTGGAAGAAATGATTTGTAAATAAAACCTTCATCCATAAGAATTTGTTGACTATCTCTATACTTCCCACAGATGTACTGGAAACTATCCTAGAAAATTGTAGAGTAGGCCACTGTGGTCTGACCAACTTTGGCAACAAAACTAGTCCTAATGGAAGAAAGACACAATCAACTCCAGTGCACTTGAGAAAAAAAAAATTAAAAGCAACAACCAAGATGTTTGTTTGCTTTTAATGTGTTTACTTTCACGGCCTCTTCAAACAAGGAGCAATTTTAAAGTCTGGTAGCTCTAATTCCATACATGAGCAGCATTTGTTGGGGGGAAAAAAACTATAAATGACCCATCCAAAAATTTCCTATTGCTGCTTTATTACCTTCCATATTATACCAGTTGGAGATTAATAAGTTAAATATGGTGATTTATTTATTTTGTTAAAGTTCTCTTCTGCTTTTCCTCTAGGAACTCTAAAATAGGCTTTTTCAAACACAAGATTCTATAAGAAGTTAAATGGGTTCTGTGAGGGTCTGAGGAGAATTTAAATGCTTTAAATGCATTGGTCTTGAATGCACAATTAGCCATCCCACCCAATGCTGATCTTCCCCTCTCACTGGCTGCATGTTTGTCATCACCAAACAATTCACACATGAGATAGCTGCCTTCCTCTCACCATCATTCGAGTTGTCTACCTTCCCATGTGAACACAACATAAAACCCGACTTTCTGCTTGCTCCCAAATTCCAGCAAACACTTCCCACACAGCCTATTTTTTCTAAAGGGGATCTGAAGGAGTTGAAAGCAGAGAAAACAAGAAACTCATCACGTATGACCGTGGTGAGTCCTTCCCTTCTTCACCTTTCACATTGTAAACTCCGAGAGATCTGCTTATTAATCAACAAGGTGGCATCTTGTGTAAGTCCCATTAAGCTGCATCTGAATTGCCATTAAATTGTAGACATTTAGATTAATTTCACAGTTTAAAAATATCATTTCTATGTTGAAAAAAGGGTTTTCTGGATAAAGCTGTCAAAAACATGGTATCCAGTTGACCACTGAATCTCTTGCCACTTACAACATACCCTCTCTTTATATGGATTCACCAAAAAAAACTACAGAATTGGCTAAATCAATGTTTCTCAACCCCAGGAACTTTAAGAAATGTAGATTTCAGCTGCCAGAATTCCCCAGCCAATATCAACGATATCTGCTTACAAGTAAACCTCAGTTACTCTGAATATTAAAATGTTTATCAACAGAAAAGCCATCACACCCCATTCATCGAACATTGCTTTGTTTCACTAAAATATTAGCCTCCCAAATAATCCAGAAATTAAAGTTTGTTTTACATTGGAGATGTTCATTTTGCATTTTGATTACTTTTTGTTTTTATTCTATCATCACTTTTTCATTACTAATGATTTGCCCCTTGATCAGAGGTTCCAGAAAATATTTTATCTTTTAACTATTAGGCTCCACAACCTGATAAATTTTAATCCTCCCCCCCCCCATTCTGGACAGTGTATATAATGCTCCCTCCTTCAGATTTTCCCTGCAGCAACAAGCTAGTGATAGGAGGGAGGGGGGGAATGACTGGCCCCAAAATGAAGAGCTTCTATGAATAAACATCTCCCTTTCCTGATTCAACATTTTGACCATTGACTGTCAGTGATCACTTTAAACAGGCTGAAGGTGACCTTGAGAGATCCATGTTTTCCCCTCAACACGCAGCTCCTGTTCAGCATTTTTAGTCCATTCAAAATTCTCAGAGAAAACATATTTGTAGACATTCTGGCAACTTCAAGTATACAATAGACGTTTAAATTTTCAAAGATGGATGGATGTAGTTGGCACTTCTTTCAGACTCTTAGACTGTATGTACTGTACTGTTATACGGCAAATATTTGCTAGGATCTGTGTTGTCATTGAATTAAGCACTTTCAATTTACAAAATGTCTTTGACAGGTTATCCAAAAATATTATTTTAAGAGAGACTGAAAAGTTGTAACATTGTGGAAAACTTCATACCAATGGAAGCTTCCATCCTAAATGTATGAAAGAAGGTTCTTTCTACATTGTATTAGAGAAGGGATATGTTCTTTCTGCTAGGAACAAGCAATGCTAACTGTATTAAGACTGATGATGCTCCATATTAGCATCCACACCTAAGGGCCAAATGGCATCTTCTTGGCAGCAATTCAAATTCCAGGTGGCTCTCCAATATTTTCACAGATGAAAATCAGGTGATTTTTCTCAGCACCTTGAGAGTATTGGAATGGAGCCCAATTTTTTAATAGAATGGCATATAGTTCACTATTGCTTATTAAGTCTTAACTTAAAGTTGTATATCCAGTAGATTCCAGGTTAAATGACATTTATTGAATCAATCAATCATTTTATATGAGTTTCCAACCCATAAATTGTAACTTTGCATGGCTAACATTGGGTTAAAACAGATAAACAAAAATAACCAAAATAAAATAAAAACAACGTAAGAACAGAATAAATTCAAGAGGAGTGACACTTATCATCCTAAGCCAGGTTTTCAATTCCTTGCAAAAGGCCAAAAGATCTTTATTTGGAAGGGCTGCAATTGCTTCAGCCTAAAGAAATTTGGAAGTCATTACCACTGAATTTGAAACAATTAACATTCAATGTGCTTTAGGTTTCAAAAATTAAAACAATATGATCAGTTGTCAGAAACTATGGGTATTGTAGTCCAGCAGCTCTGAGTCAGCTGTAGGTTATCCAACCATATATCAGTTATCCATCTCTATTGCTTAATTCATGTGTCATGCTAAGCCATGATTTGTGTAACAATTCAAAACTGGCTGCATTTACACAATACTCTGAATCTGAACCATGACTTGCAAACCACTGGGGCTGAATTCACAGAATATAATAAGCCAAAATCAAAGCTTTTTGTACAATGAATCAGAATCAAACTGTTGACCTGGACTTAGGGGACAGTATCAATTGTGAATATGTGCAGATGGCCCCGCTATCTCTGGCCACTTGCAGAACCATGAATGCAGCGTCATAAAAGGACAGCAAAGGAAACACCCAATATCCTAACTCACCCAGGAATGTATGGTATCTTAGGGAAACACCTAAACCACCCAAAAGGGAACATATGCTGTCTTGGGGGGGACACCCAAAAGGGTGAAATCTTTATCTTATGTGTGTCAGCTTTGCTGGGTAAATTGCTTATGTAATCAAAGAAGGTATAAAAATAAGGCTCTTCTGATATTTGGGGCTTTTTCTCTCTTTTAGAGAAGCCCGTCTTTGTTCAGCTGAATAAAAACGTAAAGCTTGAAGGCAACGTCTGGTTTCCTGTATTTTTTATCAAGCAAAACCTCAGAACCTGCACAGCAAAACCATATATTATAAGGAATTCAGTCTGCATAAAGGAAATTGATAATTGGGCCCCAAACAGAATTAATAATGGTCATGTAATTATGTAAGACAAGCAAATAATCTATGCAATCATTCACATATACTCAGATATAGCATCAAACTGGGACTTCCTCGAGATACTGCATCCAGTTTTGGTCACCACGATGTAAAAAAGATGTTGAGACTCTAGGAAGAGTACAGAGAAGGGCAACAAAGATGATTAGAGGTCTGGAGGCTAAAACATATAAGGAATGGTTGCTGGAATTGGGTATGTCTAGTTTAATGAAGAGAAGGACAAGGGGGGATATGATAGCAGTGTTCCAATATCTCAGGGGCTGCCACAAAGAAGAGGGAGTCAAGCTATTCTCCAAAGTGCCGGAAGGCAGGACAAGAAACAACGGATGGAAACTAATCAAGGAGAGAAGCAACCTAGAACTAAGGAGAAACTTCCTGACAGTTAGAACAATTAACCAGTGGAACAACCTGCCTCCAGAAGCGGTGAATGCTCCAACACTGGAAGTTTTTAAGAAGAGACTGGACAGCCATTTGTCCAAAATGGTAGAGGGTTTCCTGCCTGAGCAGGGGGTTGGACTAGATGACCTCCAAGATCCCTTCCAACATTATTATTATTATTATTATTATTATTATTATTATTATTATTATTATTATTATTATTATTATTATTATTATTATTATTATTATTATTATTATTATTATTATTATTATTATTATTATTATTATCTGGAGCAAAAGTAGGAAAATTGAAAATCAGAACTCTTCTAATAAACATGGATAACTGGAGAATACAAAACATAGAAGTGTAATCAACCAGTGAAGTTGTCCTAAGCATTAAAAAAATGGCATATTTTGATAAGTCTACTCTCATTCATTTTGCTTGTGGGATTTCTGCCACATCATTCATCATGAATTAATTCAGTACAATTTTGTTCCCTGACATGCATTTTTATATGTGTGTCTTTCTAGTTGCCATTTCAGCTTTCATAACATTGAGGGAGACTTGTTTCCATACTCAAATGACATGGTGAGTCATTTGCTACAGTGGCTTTATGTCTTACTATAAGTATTTGCTCTTCAACAGAGAAAACTGGCTTTACATATTGTCACACAAAATGTTGGCAACAGACCTATCCTTTAATTTACAGCTTGATGTCATTACAGTATTTGTAACATCTATAAATAGACAGAATTTTGACATTGCAGGAAAAGAAGGACCACTTTTAACCCCACTTCTGGTAATCATTAGGAAGAGAATCCTGCCTGTGTGTGGTAGCACTCCTCAAAATGTAGTTCTTCAGTTCCTTTTGTTAACACACGTTTTTCCAGTCTTGCACTCAGTAACAAAAAGAAAAGGAAAACAGAGCAACAATGACTCTGTTTTTACAGAAGTATCAAAAGTGTGAACTGTGATCCTAAAGGTTATGAGATCAGAACCCTTTCTGTTTGACCAAAGAAGCTTTGTAATTAATTACTCAAATCCACAGTGCAATCATTTTCATGTTTACTGAGAAAGTAAGTCTTGCTGAATTTAATGGACCTGACCCCTTAATAGGGACTGGACAAACCTGACAGGGTTTTTTTTTTTTAATCCCTTCCTCATTACAGATTTTTCAGGATTGTTTTTATGAAGAATGGCCTGGATTTTGTTTAGTAAATTTGTCTTTAATAAAATTAAGCAAATTATCCTACAGGCCTCGTGCACTAGTTATATTCAGCAGATTCCCTGTTATAATGGCCAGCCCTGTTGCTGATGAAAATGAGGGGGAAAAGAAATGGACCCAAAGATATAAACCAGGCATGGCTTTGAATCCCCTATCAAGAGAAGAGAATCCCTGCTGATCAGTATGAATCCTACTTTATGCCTATTTCCCCCTATAAGCTTTTATGAAAATGCATGTTGGAAACCGTCCAGTCAGGCTTTCTCCACCATATGGGATTCCTTCTTTGTGTAAAAAAAGAAGTGGAAGGAGATCAAGACTTGCAGATCTCTGCGTTGGGCTTTAATTCTCAGTCATTTTGCCATAGCAACACAAAGAATTTTGTTTAATCTTTCCAGCTAATCTGATACACAGAAATGAAGAAAATTCAAGATAGCCAACTTATGTAAGTAGGTACATATGAGCAGACTTATATAATCGTAAAATGAAGTTTTGAAAGTTTATACATTCCTTTCGTCCTTTTGGTTGGTCCTAGGGTTGATATCGACCAATTATACTTAAAATAACATGGAGAGAAGTAAGCAGTGGTGTACCACAAGGCTCCGTCTTAGGCCCAGTACTCTTCAATATCTTCATCAATGACTTAGATGAGGGAATAGAAGGGGAACTCATCAAATTTGCAGATGACACTAAACTGGCAGGAATAGCCAACACCCCAGAAGACAAACTCAGGATTCAAAAAGATCTTGACAAACTATCCAACAAAATGAGTTTTAATGTGGAGAAAAGCAAAGTTTTACATTTAGGCAGGAAAAATCAAAGATATAAGTACAGATTAGGTGAGACCTGGCTCAAAACCAGTAACTGTGAGAGGGACCTTGGAGTTCTAGTGGACGATCACTTGACTATGAGCCAGCAATGTGCAGCAGCTGCCAAAAACCTAATACAATCCTGGGTTGTATAAACAGAGGCATAGAATCAAGATCACGTAAAGTATTTATAAAATTTATAAAACCGCTTTATAAAACCTTAGTGAGACCACACCTGGAATACTGCAACCAATTTTGGTCACCATACTACAAAAAAGATGTTGAGACCTTGGAAAAAGTTCAGAGAAGAGCAACTAAGATGATCCAAGGCCTGGAGACTAAAACATATGAAGAACGGCTGCAGGGTTTGGCTAGTCCAGGCGTGTCAAATTCGCAACATCATGTGACGTGTCATGACATATCGGGACTTGGGTGGGCGCTGTTTCGCTATGATGCATCCGCCCCACGGCCAGCAGTTTGACACCCCTGGGCTAATCTAAAGAAAAGAAGAAATAGGGGTGACATGATAGCAATATTCCAGTATTTGAGAGGCTGCCACAAAGAAGAGGGGATCAAATTATTCTCCAAAGTACCAGAGGGCAGGACAAGAAACAATGGTTGGAAACTGATCAAAGAGAGAAGCAACCTGAAATTAAGGAGAAAGTTCCTAACAGTGAGGACACTTAACCAGTGGAACAGCTTGCCTTCAGAAATCGTGGGCACTCCATCACTGGAGGTTTTTAAGAAGACAGTCACTTGTCTGAGATGGTATAGGTTCTCCTGCTCGAGCAGGGGGCTGGACTAGAAGACCTCCTTTCCAGCTGTGTTGTATTCAACTTGTTTCATGGGATCACTTTGCTATGAATATTTTTTTTTAAAGGAAAAAGGAGATTGACAGAAATTAAAGTCTGTCCCTGTACAGTCCCCAAAGCAGCCAATCTGAACTTTTGATTGTTTACTTCATTTTCCATATAAGAGCAAATATATAATTTAATGGATATTCAAAATTAAGTGTAATGGAGGACATAAATTTCTCGCCAGTCGTGTTCTTCATACCAGTCGTGTTCTTCAGCCTATAAATGTTGGGAGGAGGAAGATCTTCTTAATTTTTTTTTTTTTTAAATCCCAAGCAGCCCCATTCGAGACATGTGGGACTACAACTCTCAGAATTCCCAGTCAGTCTGACTTAATATGAAATAAGAAGGGACAATAAGGAATTATAAAATTGCTGGTAGGAATATCAACAACCTCTGATATGCAGATGACACAACATTGCTCGTGGAAAGCAAGGAGGATCTAAAATGGCTAATTCTGAGAGTCAAAGATGAAAGTGAAAAATTTGGACTGCACCTTAACATCAAGAAAACAAAGATGATAACTGCAAAGAACACACAAGTCAGAGTGCAGATCGACAATGAGACCATCGAGACAGTAAAGGAATTCTTCTGCCGGGGCTCTAAGGTAGACCAAAGTGGTGACTGCAGCCCTGAGATTAGAAGGCATACAGCACTTGGAAAAACTGCAATGTCTGGCATGAATAACATCTGGAATAGTAAAGACATCGGCCTCAAAACCAAATGCAGATTAGTTAATGTAATAATTTTTCCAGCTGCTATATATGGTTGCAATACTTGGACTCTGGAAAAGGCAGAAAGGAGAAGGGTGGACGTTTTTGAACTGTTGTGCTGGAGACGACTATTACGCATCCTATGGACTGCAAAAATAACCAAAAAAAAGTCCTAGACCAAATCTCACCAAAAATATCACTTGAAACCGAGATGGCCAAACAGAAGCTGTCATACTTTGGTCATGTCGTGTGAGCTGACTCACTCACAAAGTCAGTCATTCTGGGAGTGATCAGTAGAAAAAGGAGAAGGGGCCATCCTAGAACCCATTGATTGGACACTATAAAGGATGACACTGGGATGACCATGGAGAATTCGAAGGAGGCAGTGAGAGACAGAGGGGCATGGAGAGTGCTGATCCATAAAGTGGCTGAAGGTCAGACATGACTGAATAACAACAACAGCAACAATGACAATAAGGAATTATGAAATCAAACTCGCGACATTACGTGACGTCGCGCAACGTATCGGGACGGTTTTGCCATTGCTGGCAATGGGGTAGGCGTGGCTTCCGGATGACACGTCTGGCCCGCAGGCTGGCAGTTTGACACCCCTGTTGTAGTGAAACTTTGTGGAAAGATATTGTGACTTTTAGACATGATGGGCTTATCTAAAAGGTAAGGAGTTATCTGGCATCACCTGTAATTTTCTGGTGAGATTGATTTCCTGTTATTAGCATATAATAAACCTTTGAGGAAATTAAAATGCTCTATTCTACTGTAGAAAATAAAAAACATATGCATTTTCCATCATTTAAAACTAGCCACTGTGTAGTGTAGTAATCAAAAGTTATCTACAGGGAGGGGGGACATCCAAAAAATCTAAGTCAGGTGATTGCAACCACAATCTTGACTTTTCGCACATAGACACACACCCCACAGATGCCCTTCTTGATAACTGCCTCAGAATGAAAAAAAGAATATGGCAGATCAGTTTGTTAAGTTAGATGACAATCCAAGTATGAAGTTTCCACTATATATAATTTCTTTTGCAATGACAAACTTCAGACTCACATCCAGCATGTTTATTTAGAAGTCAGTCATTCACAGCTAATAAGATTTGCAGCCAATCCACCCATGTCTATCTCAAACTAAATTAGACCCACTCCTATCAAAGAGTACATGCTTATCTATGAATAATTTTTACTGGATATTAGAAATTGCATTCACTTCATAGAAATTAAGAGTGAAGAGTTTTGTCACCTCCAGAAATCAACAAATATGCCACTGAGAGCTATAAGGTCAGGGTTGCAAAATGTGAATAACCACTAGATGGCAAGAAAAAGGTACAAAAACACTCTCTTTGATATCATGTAGCAGTACAGGTAGTCCTTGACTTATGTCCACAATTTAGCCCAAAATTTATTTGTTAAGACATTTGTTAAGAGAATTTTTCTTGTTGTCTTGAAAGAAATTTAATGGTAGCCTCCAAGTTGCAAGAAATTTAGTCAACTTTTTGGTTCAAAACAAAGCAGTCAATTCCACCATCTCAGCTAACTAAATCCATTCTTCCATATTTTTCTTTCTATCTTTGGCCATATATCAACCTTGCTGCCAATGTCCTATATAAAAACAAAGTCCCATATTTTCTTTCTAACTGCTTATTTGCCACCCCTAAAATAAAAACTTCAGGTTTTTTTCAATTTTCAAATTTTTTTGAACCTGATTCAAAATTTCTTAGCTTTCCTACATGTCCACCAAAGATGTTAAAAGATACCTTCAGACTGATTACATTTCCAATATTTGTTAGAAGCACCCTTACACGTCTTTGATAATTTATCGGGAGTTAAATACCATTGATACATCATTTTATAAAAAAATTCTTTCAAATTATAATTTTATGTAAATTTCAATCCAAGGTCCACGTGTTTCCCTATTGATCAAGCAAAATTTTATAACCAGAGTTTTTAGCCCATTTAACTAAACAGTCTTTCACATATTAATCTCCATCACTTTGTTACAAACTTTGTGCAGTACACAACCTGGACCTGTAGGAGTTTTAAAAAGGAAATACAATCTAGTGACTAGAAAAAGTGGCCTGTTTCTGGCAACAAAGGTGTTCTTTTTCAATGTGTGTGTTAATAAACTCTTCAGTTCAAGAATGACATACAACATCTCGTTTGTAAATGCTAATGAAGTAATTATCAATGTCTGTATTTCTGACTTACCTTCTGACTTAATTTTTTACAATTCCTTCTCCCTCTCATAACCAAACATGTACCCTTGTCTCACAATAACATTTCATGCATCTGACAACATGGGGCGTAATCCACAAAAGCTTGAGCCACGCTATATCTGTTGATGTTCTGGTAGTTGTTTTTAATGTATTTCTGTTTTTTACAAAAAGGCTAATATGGGAACTAGCTAGTAAGTGATAAATCCCATTTTATCGAAAGAAACTCCTGCATGTGATTGGATTGCAAATAAGGGTGGAAGGGGGGAATCTAGAGAACTTGGTGATCCTGAAAACAAGTCCTGGTTCATGTCACATGACTTCCCAAACTCATGTGGTCCTTGTCCCCATGGCTGTCTGAAATTATAAAGATGACCTTGTATCACCGCTTCATAAATATTGCCCCCCTCAGCCAGCACCCCCAAAATCTGTTGAATGAGGCATTTGCCATATATATTTTATTAAGTATATTCTCTCTCTTTCCTTCTTCCTTTTCATAACCACGATCTGCTTCCTGTTACATAGACGGAGAGGAAGAGAGTAATGAACTGTCAAAACGGGGAGATTAGAGGCACTTTACCTCTGCTTTGCTCCCCTTAGACAAGCCAACCAATCCCCCTCAGCATTTCTCAGGAATTTCATAGAGAGCCCCGCAGGGTAATCACATCCATTCAGACCGCTTGGATCATCTAATCCACTTGTATTATGCTTTCCAGATGCATCCACATTAAAAGCATATTTTATACATTTTTCCCTTGAATCAGATTTCTCTCTTTTTCCTCCCCTGTACAATCCTTTTATCCTGCTTCTTTTGAAAGATATTCTGTATGGTGACTGAGGAGGCTGGCAATGCAACGGAGTATAAAAAGAATGTAATAGATTTTAAAGTATGCTAAGCCATACTCTACCATAAATGCCAAAAAAGAGATAAAGAAATAAAGCCATATAATTTAATGAAGTATATGTATAGATGTGTGCAATATATTTTATTTTAAGTGCTTATTTATATATAACGTTTTGCAGCTCTACAGGAACATGCATTATTCATTGCTGAGCAAAGGGATTCAATTATTTTTCATCCTTGATTGCCATTACAGATCTGAGGGTAAGTAGGTTGGTTAAGCTCATAAGATCAAGCACTCCCTCCTTATAAGCAAAGGCATTCCATTAGGTATATAACACAAGAGGTAATTAAACTGCAGATTACAGTCATGTGGCATCGGCTGAATGTACTTAAGTGGAAAAAGAAGAAGAAATCTGGCTAAGAGGTGAGCTGTACAGCTAGAGCAACTGCTGGAACTGCTGACCAGGGAGAAGGGGTCTGTTTCTCAGGTTGATTGGCGTCCTAAGTGATAGATGAGATAATGTTTGGGAAATGTTTGGATCAGGCTGTGAATATACACTTGCATTTCTCTGAATATTTGTATGTGCTTTTGCAAGTTCTTTTTTCTAATATAAAGAGTTGCTCTTATTCTTCCATTGTTCTCATGTGCATTTTTTCAATAAAATATTGATGGATTAATCTTTCTGCAGATACCATTTTTGATGCTCTCAGGCATGAATTCTGTGTGAATGGATGGAAACAGTTTATATTCCCCCCCCCCCATCTCACCATTGAGACTCTGGGAGGCTGACAGGAAATAAAACCAAAAAACAAGAACAATTAGAAACAATTACAGCTGTGATCAATGAACAATGTGCCAAAAGTCAAATAACTCCCTTAATGCTATTGATAGGTGTGCAGTGCCTCACATGGTTAGAATGCTGGGTTGACAATCTGCAAGCCTGCATTCGAAACCTGAGTGCTGCTGTGTGATGGGGTGAAGTCCCGTCCTTCGCTAAAGCTCCTGCCCACCTAGCAGTTTGAAAGTGTGCAAACGTGAGTAAATAAATAGGTACCACCTCAGTGGGCTCATTAACGGAGACATGAAAGGAGCCCCCAACTGGGTGTCCCCTGGGCAATTGTGATGTCATCGCTAATTCTTTCAATCTGAAAGTGCCTCGGTGTTTCTGACACAAATATGACATATCTATCTATCTATCTATCTATCTATCTATCTATCTATCTATCTATCTATCTATCTATCTATCTATCTATCTATCTATCTATCTATCTATCTATCTATCCAACCATCCATCCATCCATCCATCCATCATCTATTTCAAACTTGGCATGTTGGGAAAAAATGTGGTTTTCCAGCATCAGCTTCAGATAAGCATTTTTAGAAAATAAAAATGATGGACAGATGTATTCCAATGTTTTCTTTGCTTGCCCATAAAAAGGACAAAGGTAAGCAAGAATAATAAAAAAACATTCTGAAACAGGAATGGTAGAAATAACATTCTGGTAATTTATAACTGGTTATGTTCCCATGACAGCCCTACCCATTGGATCCATTCATATTTCTTGACCTGCACAATCATAGAATCATAGACTTGGGGAGTTGGAAGTAACCACAAGGGTTATCTATTCCAAAAGAGCAGATGTTCATGACCACCCATCTTTTATTTCATTACGATTGTGCTCTGAATGCCCAAGAATACTCCCCTGTTTTTGCCTTTCACTGCTGATATACTTCTGAGGAAATACCTGTGCAAAAAACATTATTCAATGGTGGTAAATATATATTTTACAGATCTGCTTCCCCAAGTGATTATTTTCAAGTCCAGAGTTTTCTTAAAAGACATACAGTATACAGAAAATATATGTGTAACTATAATATTCCCCAGAAATATTTGAACCCATTTCTTGAGTAAATAAATGTTTTTCTTCAACAAAGGCATTTTTCTCAATTTGGCTCCATGAAGTAATGAGGAAGAGACCCATGTCACTCTGAGATTTTCATGTTAATAGTGTTCTCCAGCAGCAGATGGTGAAAAGCATTAAAATTTATACCAGCTTTACAGTCAGAAATTAATTCAGGTGAAAAACAGAACTGTACTAATTGCATCACAATGAGTCTCTAAATTACTCTAAGACTGTATCCATCATCATAAATTCTAAGGTCAGCTACTAATGTGGCTCGTGATTGCAATTGCCTTTTCCTACTATGCTTTCAATTACTTTAAATGTGTAATCTAATTAAATTGGCATTTGCTGTTTGTTACATGCAGTATATTTTTATAACTGGGACTAGCATTTTCAGTAAGTTAGCTAAGTCATAAAGCAAACCATGGCCTAGTTTTGGCTTCTTATATCTTTATGCTGGGTCAAAAATAAATATGAAAATATATAAAAGTTGTTTATAAAATATTTGTCTACATATCAGATGAGCTTCCACTGTATATCTAGGGAAAACTTGTCTTTGTTTAATAAAACCAGTGATTGGGAGAAATGGAGGAAGGTCAGTGATGTAACAGACTCATCCAAATGAATAGGACTGATGCTTTTTTCTGGATAATTGAGTGATTGTTTTGTTTTGTGCAGTTTAAGATCTGCTAAGGATTGATGCACCTTATCTTTTTATTTTCCTGCTGCTATTTGACAGGAAATTGTGCAGCAAATTCTTCATCAGTAACACAAGCAGAATTCAATAGCCTCAAAATTGGAGGCCATATGAGAAACAGCAGAGGCTAGTCCATTGCAATGATCTATCAAAAATGTAGGAACTATTTGTACATTGCAAATCCCAGTAGTTTAAAATGAAACTTGGTTTTCTGCACAATCTTGTAAATGCTTATTCAGACATAAGGCCTGCTATATTTAATAGAAAGTAGGTGTAAATTGTTCTTCCCCACTTACTGTGATCCTAATAATGATCAGTTCCCACTGCAGCAGAACTGTTTTCATTTTCAAAGCACGTAGATTACATAATAATAATAATAATAATAATAATAAAGTTGGAAGGGACCTTGGAGGTCATCGAGTCCAACCCCCTGCTCAGGCAGGAAACCCTATACCATTTCAGACAAATGGCTGTCCAGTCTCTTCTTTAAAACTTCCAGTGTTGGAGCATTCACCACTTCTGGAGGCAGGTTGTTCCACTGGTTAATTGTTCTAACTGTCAGGAAGTTTCTCCTCAGTTCCAGGTTGCTTCTTTCCTTGACTAGTTTCCATCCATTACTTCTTGTCCTGCCCTCAGGCGCCTTGAGAATAGCTTGACTCCCTCTTCTTTGTGGCAGCCCCTGAGATATTGGAATACTGCTATCATGTCACCCTAGTCTTCTTTCATTAAACTAGACATACCCAATTCCAGCAAACGTTCTTGATATGCTTTAGCCTCCAGTCCCCTAATCATCTTTGTTGCCCTTCTCTGCACTCTTTCTAGAGTCTCAACATCTTTTTACATCGTGGTGACCAAAACTGGATGCAGTATTCCAAGTGTGCCTTACCAAGGCATTGTAAAGTGGTATTAATACTTCACGTGATCTTGATTCTATCCCTCTGTTAATGCAGCCCAGCACTGTGTTGGCTTTTTTGGCAGCTGCAGCACACTGCTGGCTCATATTTAAGTGATGTCCACTAGGACTCCGAGATCCCTCTCACAGTTACTACTATTGAGCAAGGTACCCCCTATACTATACCTGTACATTTGGTTTTTCTTGCCTAAATGTAGAACCTTACTTTTTTCACCATTGAATTTCATTTTGTTAGATAGCGCCCAATCTTCAAGTCTGTCCAGATCCTCCTGTATCTTAAGCCTGTCTTCTGGAGTGTTGGCTATTCCTGCCAGCTTGGTGTCATCCGCAAATTTGATGAGTTCCCCATCTATCCCCTGCAAAAATGAAGCTAATGCCTTATTTATTTTGATAGTAAGAAAGGCAGCTTTTATATTGTCCTTTATATTTTTGTAAAGGACTTAAAAATTGCCATTTATCTATCAGATTAAATGCTTAGTATATAAACTTTTCCATATAGTAGAATTAGAATTAGAAATACCCTTTATTAACAATTCAGTAGCTAATGCTCTTTAAGAATATTAAATATGTCTTATAATCTACACGTGAAATTATTTCAACAGCAGATTTTCCCCATGTTTATTGGACATTTTAGAGAATATTTAAAAGAGGTTGGTTATAAATCATTATGTTGGAAGTGTAAAATAGTATAAAAATGAGACTCCTTGGCCCACTATTGCCCTGTTTCTCTTTCTTATTTTTAATTTGTTAATATGAATTTGGGAAGATTAATACAGTTTAAGTGTATGAATGTTATTCCTGAATTATATACCAAAATAGCATTTAGAATTATATGAAGAGTTATGGATCTATCAGGTAAGGGGCACAGGAATTACTATTAAGATAAGATAAACTTTACTGTCATTTTTACTATGGGCACAACGGCACACATCAAAAATGAAATTTAATTGCCCGCTCTCAAAGTGAAACACATACATGGCACACACCTAAACATACTATATACAACATATGTATAGAACCATACCCCTACATATACATAACAAATAAATATTAAATACTGTCCATCTTGAATATATAACGGAAGGAGGAAGCTTGAGAGTTACTCTTTTATCATGGAAGGAAAGAATCATTCTGGATTGCAATCTTGGATTCATGATATATCTTTGCTTTTAAATTGCTTTTCTGGTGAAAAGACTCATCTGTAATATTCTATGTGTTCAAAGTTTTATGTGTGCTGAAAAACAGAACTTTTCCTATCTAGTATGCATGACTTTTGCACTTTTTCTTTTTTTCTTCACTTTTGTATATCTTCCTTTATTTTTCTAATCACAGCAATAAAATATTTAAATGATGTGAACTGAAAGCAAATAAACTCATGAGGAACTTGAGGAACAAGTATACCATCTTGAGATCTTTCTAGAAAAAGCAGGATATAAAAAGCATAAGTTCCTTTTTTAGTATTTTGATTGATCTATTGAATCAATTTATCACCAATACTTAATGATGTCCAGTACAAACCATAATATTAAAAAGTGAGGAAATGTGCATCACAATATCACAATGTAACCTTTTATGCTTGAATTGCAATGTTGGGTACAAATGTTAAGTCATGTGGATAAGTGCATATATCCATTGTCTACCTCACATGCCTACTTCTATAGATTCAACACATAAATACTTGAATGCACTGAATGGCACAACCAAGTAGTTGACATTGTGTACAGGAAAATCTGCATAAGATGTGGGATAGACCCTCACAAGTCCAGAAAGGAGATCCCAGAGAAGGAAGTGAAGAATAACAGGGCTATGATATCGTGGGACTTCCAAACTCAGATAGGCAGGCACTAGCCAATCAAACAACATCATAGTAGTAGAGAAAGACCAGAAGACAGAAGTGGTATTAGATGTAGCAGTACCAAATGACCGCAACATCAGGAAGAAGGAATATGAGAGGCTGGAGAAATACCAAGTGCTGAAGTAGGAACCAGAGAGCATGTGGAAAGTAAAGGCTAAAATAGTCCCACTGGTGATAGGGGTACTCAAGCAATCCTAAACTGGGAGTGTGGCTCCAACAGACCCAGAGAACAATGTCAGAGCTTCTGTCCAAAAGAGTGCAGTGTTAGGAACAGCTATGATGGATGGATGGATGGATGGATGGATGGATGGATGGATGGATGGATGTAGATAGATAGATAGATAGATAGATAGATAGATAGATAGATAGATAGATAGATAGATAGATAGATAGATAGATAGATAGATAGATAGATAGATAGATAGATAGATAGATAGATAGATAGATAGATAGATAGATAGATAGATAGATAGATAGATAGATAGATAGATAGATAGATAGATAGATAGACAGACATAGATGTAGACGTAGATGTAGATGAGAGAGATAGAGATAGAGATAGAGATAGTTAGAGATAGAGATAGAGAGATGATAGAGATGATAGAGATAGATAGACAGATCTCCCAGATAATTGTGCATACTATACAAGGGTCCCCAGAGTAGACAGAATTGTAGTATTTGCTATATGCTGTCCCTCTAAACTTCTCAGTTCTCTTTTCCATCATTTTTTTCTTCATCCCTTCTTTTTATTTCTCATACTGTTCTCTCCCTTACTGCTCCCTTAGATTCTACTCATTTTCTTCCTTTTGCCTAAAATCAAACATTTGTCCTCCTCAGCAAAGACAATTAAAATAATATATCCAGGACCATCCAATCTTTGCAAGTACTGTTGCAAAGATCACAGCTAAATTTGAGAGAAGAGAATTACAATACCAGAGAGCAGAACAGTAATTGTGTGCGACTGAATATACTTTCTGTCTTCCTCCCCAAGGAATCAGAGTCCTGAAAATAGATCTTCAGCTGGCAGTTAAGAGTTCATTTTAGTTGCATTACCAGATTTCTGGCACTGAAACAAGCAGCATAAAATATGTACTAAATGTTTCTCTGTAATATCTACTCATAAGAATCAAGGTGATCATTCTCCCTGCATGCTGAGAGGTGTAATGGGAAAAGGCCATTCACAGTGAATATCTCTGAATGTTCTCTTTTGTTCTTACAAATAGCACAGATGGTTATTCTCGCATTATTTTCTTAAATTTGGGGATGTGAAATGCAGTTCTTGGACCTCAAGACCCAATGCAAGGAGTGTAGACAATGTGCACAGAGCATTGTGGTAAGAATTAGAGCTTAGATTAGTGAAAACCATCTGCCGTAAGAAAATATTTGTGGCTGGGAACGAAATAAAATCATAAACAACATTTAGAATGGGAATAAAACAAGCAGAAGCATTAAACAATATAACATGAAAACAGCAAAAACTGAGCCGCATCCAACAAACAGACAGCCCTTGGTCTTTTTGAAGGCTTGAAAACCTGGCTCTTGCCTCAGGCCTTAATGGAGACCGGTCTCTGGTTATTTGACTAAGGCAGCAGTCCCCAACCTTTGCAGCTTGGCGACCCGGTTGGGGGGGGAGAGGGGAACCGGGTCACGTGAGCGACAGGCCAGAACACACTTACATGCACATGCAGCTCGACTAGTTGAGTTGCGTGCACATGCGAGTCGGCCCGCCGCTCATGCAGCCCAGCTGCGAGTAGGCCATGGCCTGGTACTGGGCTGCGGCCCAAAGGTTGGGGACCCCTAAACTAAGAAGTCTACCTGGCATCTTTATAGTTTCCACTGTTGTTTTTTTTCTATTGCTTCTCTATTTTTTTTAATGTGCAATTTTATGCTTGTCTATTGCCAAGAATTGATGGCAAGATAGGCAGCCATATAAATTTATAAAATAAATAAATAAAACTTCTTTGGAAAAAGTTTTTGGAAAAGTTGTGACCTGAAACCAAACATTGATAGACGTTATGAATTAGACAATGATAGTAAAATGTTTAGTGCCAGCATTAAAGATAATTACATTTACGTCTATCTGTTACCAGCATCTTTTGTTAACTTAAGAAGCTCATAAGAAGACTTCTAAATTTGTTGCTGATTAATTCAGGTTTTTTTCTGGGTCATTCTTGAAAATTCCTTCCAATTGTGTAGCTTCTTATATTGTCATAAATATAATCCAGGCAAACCTTGTTTTATTATCTGGAACACCAGTTATAATCTGAAAACTTCCCTTCCCTTAAGACTGTTTTGCTGTGGAAAGGATACTAATATTACCCCCCAAAAATCTAAACTTTGGATTTGTTAAAAGAGTGGTGAGTATAACAGTTGGACCATTTATTTACTTATCTATCTTAATTATAATGCTGCCATATTCGTAATGACTCTGGGCAGCATACAAGTTAAAAAATCAAACTCAGTGCAATAAAACAGGTGAAACCTGACACAAATAGTCATTTCACTCTGGGTTCATATCCCACCTGACCAAAGACCTGGGGAAAATCAGGTTTTCAAGGCCTCGTTAAAGGACAGGTGGGTTGAGGCAACCTGAACCTCCAGAAGCATAGAGGATGGCAGAAATTGTGAAAGTATGTAACGATCACTAGCAAAACGTGAATTCAGCCCAGAAAAACAAGATAGCATGAGAAACATTCCCTTTAGTGTAAGAGGGAGAGAAGGGAAACATTCACTTTTAGAGATTGTTATTATAGTCTATATCAGGGGTAGGCAACCTCGGCTCTTTTATGACTCATGGACTTCAACTCCCAGAATTCCTGAGTCAGCATAGCTGACTCAGGAATTCTGGGAGTTGAAGTCCATGAGTCATAAAAGAGCCGAGGTTGCCTACCCCTGGTCTATATCAATAAAGTTCCAATATTTTGTGTAGAATTCATTTTCTGACCTGTTCTCTTTTGAAGGGTTTTCAAGCAGTATAATCCAGAAACAGACATACCTCCTAGATCAGTGATGGCGAACCTATGGCACACGTGCCAGAGGCGGCACTCAGAGCCCTCTTTGTGGGCACATCTGCTGCCGCCGCTGCCGGCTCGCACAGGTCCATTAGGCCACCGCTGGCGCCCGGAGCAGCAGCCCCACCCAGCACAAAGGAGGCGAAGCAGCTGGCTAGCAAGCTCGAGTAGAGGTGATAGAGCACGCCCCATGTGCTCACTGGCGTTGCCTTGCCCCGCAGCAATGGCACCCCCACCCTACCCCCTGCCTCACCCCGCAGGATGAGCCTCCTGCCCACCGGTCCACCCACCAGAGACCCTCTGGATCTCCCCCAATCCTGCCCAGCCCCCACGTGTGTGTCCCACGAGCAACATCAAGGTGAGCACACCAACCCCAGCCACGCCCACTCAGTCTGCCGTCACCACCGCAACCACTCCCACCCAGTGGGCCATGCCCCCCCCGAGGACACCACAATGCTGATGTGGCCCTGGCACTTTGCGATAAATAAGTGGGTTTTGGGTTGTGGTTTGGGCACTTGGTCTCTAGAAGGTTCGCCATCACTGTCCTAGATCCTGTCAGATAACACTGCTTTAAAGACAGGACCTGGTCATGCAAACTCTGACAGATCTTGCCAGATTGGAAGAGGCAATGGGAGACAGGTGATTCTTTAGAATGCCAGCCCTTATGCCACGAAGAGCTTCATAAGTAATAACCAGCATTTTTAATTGAAACCTGAAGCTTTTTGGTAAGTTGCTATCCTTACCATGTGCAGATCTCAAAATTTGCAGGATGCTTCTGAGTTCACAGCATGCAGAAAATATTTTGAGCCAATCATCACTCAATCCATGCTACCAAATAGATGAGCACAGAGAAAGACAACCAATGCATTCTCACTTTTTATATTGCAGTGGACCAACTGCTGAAATTCTAATGCTCTATGAATTAATAGCTCTTTTGACTTCTTTCCCAAACAGAAAAGCATATTACTTCTACTGGTCCCATAGATGTTCACAGTTCTTGTTCAATAGCATCTGGCTTCCCCCTCACCATTCCCCTAGCTCTGAAAATTGTGAATTATTATCAAAATTAAATGTTGCCTAATTTAGTTAACATGCAATGTTTATAGTTCTTGTTCAGTAGGATCCAATGGGAAACCAGAGGTGGTTTCAAATGTATATAGTTTAGCAAATGTGCAAGCATGAATTAAATCACATTGTGAGAAAAAAAGATTCAAAAAATTATAATGAAAACAAACCAAAGGCTATTGCTAAGTATTATAAAGTTGCAAGACATGAACCAGAATTACAATAGAATTATCTGTATCAACACAAATGGTAATTAATTGCAAGATTGAAATCAACCAATATAGTCTGAAAGTGAAGCTGGAGAGGTTGTAATTAGCACTTCCCACTTTAATTATCTGTTCGCAAAACAGAATCTTCATTATTAGGGGTGGGCAGAACATATTAAACCTGACAATGGCCTTAATTTTACAAAGGTTGGCCTTCACATTTATGCATATGAAGTTTGTATAAAACATGACAGAGCTGACACAGATTAGAAATAGCCAGATACATTCATCCATCCCTACAGAGGTCCTATGTACCACCTGAAAAGTATGTTGGATATTTATTAATTATTTATATATGCATAAAGTTTAATTTCTATAGCCACCTACTTGTACATGTCTCTGGACAATAGAATAATATAGAAGTGGCCCTGAGGGGGAGAAGGGACACAACAATTAATAACAATTATTAGATGTGGCTTACATGACATCTTGGACTGAGTGAAAAGCCATTGCCACCCAATGGAAATAGGTCAATCCTTGCCAAATGCTCCTCTGAAGAGCTATGCTTTAAGGACTATACGGAAGCACAACAAGAAGGGGATGGTCCAGATATGAGAGGCACGTTGTTTTGCAGAAGTGGGGGGAGGGGGGCGGCACAGGCTCAGTCACAGAAATGTTTTAATTGTGAATATTAGGATTTTCTTTGCTTATTTTATTAAATTATATAGCCAGCCATCTCTTCAGTTGCAACTCTGGACAACAAACATAAGATTAAAACCCAACAGAGAGTACAGAAAACAACCAAAAATATGACAAAATGATACATGATGGCAGCCAAGGACATCATGTTATTATAATCCATACAACCAATATTTTTTAAAAGATCCATCCTTGAGGGAATGTTCCAGGTTTTCAAACATTTACAATGCCATCAGGGTTGGGGTCAGCAATAGATAAAGGCATTTTTCTAAAACATTGATTTAATAAATAAACCAAACAAATTAAACAATTAAACAAATACACTTAGCCATGCTAGTAAAATTAAGGGTGAGCAATAGACAATCTGAAATCACCAAAGGTTGTAAATATGTTAATGGGCAGCATGGCACTGTATAAGCTCAGTAGCTATGTGCTTCATGAAGCTATGAATCATCGTATATACTGGTAGGTATGTTCCAGTATATTTTCCTGTTTATTTTATTTTTTTAAAAAACAGCAACAATAGTGAAATTCTACATAACCATCCTGCAGTTTACCTGAAACATTACAAGCTTTTTTTTCTTTTTTTCTTTCTTTTTCTTTCTTTCTTTTCTTTCTTTCTTTCTTTCTTTCTTTCTCTTTCTTTCCTTTCCTTTCCTTTCCTTTTGCTTGATTTCTCTGCATTATAGCAATCATGTCATTTTTTTCACCTAATTTTTAGCATTTCATTTCCTCTGAGATAATTCAGGTGATGAGGGTCCTTCTTTTTCACATAGCAGGGTTAAGAGGTGAATAACTGGTGAGGTACCCATTGGAAGATAAGTAGTGGCAGAAGGAACTACCAAGATACAACCTCTTAACCCCAACCAGGAAGAAAGACAGGGATATATAGATTGAAAGAGCTAGTCCTGGGAAAAGAAATTTTAGACCTCAGCCTGTCACTCTATGGGCTCAGCTATTTCACTAATAAATGTTTATCAAGCTTTCATTGAAGAAGACGGCTCAAGTAATTGATAAAGATACTCTCATACCAGAATCCTGCTATTATAAACAGAGCTGCCAATAAGAACTCATCAGCTATTGCTTAAGGCAATGTTTCTCAACCTCAGCAATTTGATGATGTGTGGACTTCAACTCCTAAAATTCCCCTACCGAACACTGGCGTAAAGTGTCTTAATCTTAGAATGATGACACAAGGAACTCCTTTTATCCCTTGATCTTAATTTTTATTTCATCTGTTTTGTTTTGTTTTGCTTTGCTTCATTTCATTCTGTTTTGTTCTTATGTGTAAATTTTAATTGGCAGATCTATATGGCCACTTTATTGCTGTATTTTAGTCTGCTTTTATATATTCCTTTGGCGTAGTAATTACTTTCCTGGTCCTTGATTGTAAACAAATAAATGCACTTCAAATAATTAAATTGAAATAAATGGAATTCCGTTTAATTAAATTAAATGCAATTAATGTTTAATTAACAGTAAGTTAAATATAAAAAATGTTAATTTAATTCTGATTTTTTGACACATTTAAGAATGTGTCTGTTTAAGAATGTGTAAATAATTAGTACTGCCCTTGGCATACTCAATGTTGTGCACACTTGGAATATAATAAGCATCCATGCCTTGCTATTCTGATGCCTTCATGATGTGCAATAGTTTTCAAAACCTCCCCACTGGCAATTAGAGCAAGAGATCTAGACGTAATAGTAGGTAATGGACTTGGCTTTTCAACTGTCAAGGTATTCTATTCAAACCCATTAGTAATCCTAACATTGACTTAAAGCCGGTTGCCGTACAGTAGCTATACAATTGATTTTACCAGTTGCCCTGAGGTTGGTAGAGTCAAACTGCAGACAATATGGTTGCATCAATGAACCCTGGAACAATTCTGAAAATTAATAGCAGAGGCTGACGTTGAAGTAGCTCTATGAACACAATATTGTTTGATTTCTAGACTATTCAGCAGACTCATGTATCTGGAGGGCTTAAACAAATCAAAGCAGATTCAATAGCAAGCGTATATACAATATCTTACACACCCTGATAATAATTCAGGTAAATATAATTGTCAGAGGGTTAGATTGCAATGCACTTTTACACAGGGATTTAGGACAATTTATTTATTTGTTTCTTATTAATCATATTTGTATAGATACCCATTTCACAATCATATAATTACAATCAAATAATAACTACAATTCATTCTGGAAAAAATAAACCTTCCTTGAATTATTTTGGCAGGGAACATAAGTTCACATTTTATTCATATTTTTAAACCAATTCTATACAACCTTTCATAAGAAAGGGCTCCCATATTTTATGCCACTTCCATTTCTGAGATTGACACTTAAAATGGCATTTAACTTATTGCTGCTATTATTATTTGTTTGTTTGTTTTATCTCGGGAAGGCAAGACCTACTTGAGCTTTCTTACATTTGTATTGTGCTTAGCTATAGGCATATTATAAGTAAATTACAGCTACTACTGCTTTTTCATTAACGTATTTATTATTTTTTCTACTTAAATGTCAAATCCTTTTTCTTGAATAGATTGTATGACAGGCATATAAATACATTAAATATATTGCAATATAGTTGGGATGTACAGCTTCCTATGTGGATCTACTACACCAGGCATTGAACAGCGTGTTTGGGGTTTACTTGTTTTTGGAGACACAAAAAGGATTCTGATATTGAAAGAGATTTAAAAATAAATAAATAAATGACAAGTCCACATTATAAAACCTCTTAAGCCAGGGAGAACCCCTCAGATTGGCAGTATGGCTCTGATTCTAAGTTAATAATAATAAGCAGGCCATCAACTTTACTGCTTGTGTATCTCTGCAGTTTTGAATTTTGGGAGAGAATAGAATATATATATGATAAACTAGAAGGAGCTGAGAATATTCGTTCTGAGATCAGAAGAGTATGAGTTCCAGAATGCAGGACATAGGATAATGTAGGAGTCCCTAACCTGTGGGCCGTGGCCTATTCGCAACTGGACTGTGTGAGTGGTGGATTGGTGCATGCACGCACATGCATGCAACCCCACTTGTGCAAGCGGCAGGCACCGACGCTCTCAGCCCACTCACACAAATGAAGCTGTGTGTGCACATCTGCCCCTTGCACAAAACCATCCCCTCTTCCCCTCTCACTCGCCCCAGGCCGCCAACCCGGAGAGGTTGGGGAATGCTGGGATAATGGATTTAGGTTAAGAAGGAAGACAGATTGGAAAACAAGACTGATCCTGCCAGTAAAAGAGCAGCCCTTTAGCCAGAGAAGTGGTAAAGTTTATGTGTTCATTAATTGTATTCTTTTGTTCTCTCTAGGGTCAATTTTTTAAAATCTTACTTTATCATGTTTTTTTTAAAGAGTTCAAAACAAAAGCATTTTCCCCATAGGAAGTATTCTTATAATGAATTCCAAAATCTTATTTCAAATTTATCTGGATCTTTAGCCCAAGTGTAACTTTCTAAAATCAATGCTTTAAAAACTCTTTTGCTATTTTTTTCCCCAAAAACAACAACAAAAATTGTATTTAAATTTTATAAACTTGTATTGAAAATTTCTTGCACTGTGGATTGAAGGAAATTCACCTAATGCTATAAAATGTGTTGATCCAAAAGTTCTTAATATCTTAAAAGACGTTAACAGGGAATTTCTGAAGTGATTAGAAAGGGAAGTGTGTGAACTTAGTGTCCTTTTAAAGATGTCATTCAGTCCAAGACCCTAGTCAAAGAGTGAGTCCAGGACTCAACAACATGAATGGATTTTCTTGAAAAGTTGCCATTTTCAGTTGTTTGTCAAAGGCCTAGTAGTTATCATTGTTTTGTTCATCAGCCAAATCCCATAATTTGCAAATGTATTTCTGGAAGCTTGTATGGAGAGATCGTATCTTTATTATGTATTGTGACATTCTGGCAATTGAACATTTAGCATTAGGACCTGGGCTATTTGGAGTAGAGCTTATGGCAGAGTTTAGCTGCATCTGGATTTCATTCTGCTACATCTCATGTTGTACTCACACAACACCCATGCCTGGTTTGCATCACTGCTGACCCAACTTGTATCCCATCCATATGAGCCCTTCCTTCACAGTTGGTAAGAGCAGTGTTCAAAGACACTGCTTAAAAATCCCCAGGATGATGCAAATCCCTCATGGTTCCCTCTGACTTGGGTGACTTAAATGTAAATTCTCTGCTAGATAAGTATAGAACAAACTTTTAAACGGATCTTTTTAAAACATATGAATCGTGTCAATTTGTCTCCTAATTGTGGAGCTGTTTCCATAAAGATACCATCAGCAGTCACTAATTGTACCTCCAAAACTCATTACATTATATGATTGCATTTTTAATTAGAAGTACAGATGGCAGCTCATTTATTACTCTTCTATGAAGGTCTCTGGCTAGGAAGGAAATTCTCCCTCCTCCTTTCTCTTTTAAATAAGACTACTATGTGATTATTGGAGAAGAACTTGGACTCATGAAAAGAAGAAAAGATAATCGATAGCTTACATCTCAAATGCACTATTAAGTTTGTTTCTTTGATTCCAGAAGAAAGAGCATAGGACACTTTTACTTTCCCGGCATTTATGTCACAACTGCATTTTGTCTGCCATGGGAGAATGAGTCAGAAATGTAAGTTGCTATTGATAATAAGAAGATCATTAAAGAAAAAAAAATTCTTGGAAAAAAAAACCCCCAAAAGGTCAGCAGCAATAACTCAGTTCTCTAAAAGGCAAATCCAGAACTACAGTAAAAAAAGATACAAAGAGAAACAAGAAAGATGCTGCATACGATGGCCCACACTTAATATTTTCATTAAGTGCTCAGAAATTATATATCATAATAAGAATACATTTTGCCATCAACATGCATTGATACAACAGTGACCACTTTTGGATAACTTAATTACTTATGACTTTTCACATCATCTTCAGGACCACAAGGATAGACTAGAGGAGCAATACAGCCAGTCTTTGCCAGCAATTTGTAGCAATAACTGTAATAGCAAATGACCATCAGTTCCATTTTTGCTATTGTTTCTACCCATTTTTCTTCTCATAAATGATATCAAGGAATCCAGCTTTGGACTCAAATTTTAATTTCCAATTTCAATTTTTTTCCACATTTAATGAGCATCCAAGGCAGTTTGCTTTTTAAAGCCATCATTCATGTAGCAGTCACCTTAATTAAATTTTAAAAATCATTTTAAAATGCTTGTAGTTGTTGTTCAGATACTGGTTATGCCCTTCATCTATTCCTCGACCAGCATCTCCTGCTTTGGGCTATTGTATAGCATGGCCATGCCCAGACATTCTGATACTGCCATTGTTGACCTGTTGGGTTCTTGGTGTCCTCTGAACTTTCTTCTCCTATCTTCTGATATTCTTACAGGCAGAATTCTCTGTTATTTGCCTTCTGGAACATCAGCTTCCAGAATTCTTATGCAGCATAGCTGGGAATTCTGGAAGTTGTCATCCCATTGCATCTATAGAATGTCAGATTGGGAAACCTGTCTTAATGCAGGTCATACCATGCAAACAAGAACTGGTGGAATCACAAAATAAACAAAGTACTAAACAAACGATTGGCATTGACAAAACCACCATCAGTCAATTGCAAAAGGCAGCTTTATTTGGAACAGCTTACATCCTATGACAATACCTTTAAAACTATTGAACAACACCTGCCTATCTTAGGTTCTTGGGAAGGATTGTATAGGTGGATAAAAATGCCAAATTCAGTCTAAGCATCTTACCGACTGTGTGATGAACCATTGTAATGATAATTCTGGATTATCAAATACAAACTAATAAAAGTCTTGGCTCATAACACACCATATTTAATTGTGGTTGAAAAGAAAGAGTGGCTAATGGATATGGCAATACCAGGGGATAGTAGAACAGAAGACAAAGAATTGGAGAAGATCACAAAGTATTAAGATGTGAAAATCGAAGTTGAAAGGTTATGGCATAAATCAGACTTGGTAGTCCCAGTGGCTATTGGCACACTGGGTGCCATACGAAAAAGCCTGGACAACATTTAGAAAATCTGCACATTGACAAAATCTCCATCTGTCAATTACAAAAGGCCACACTGCTTGGATCCTCACCTATACAATGCCAATACATAAAGACATCCTAGGTTCTTGGAAGAACTCAATGCATATGAAGGTCTGGCAGCTGTGATTTCACATTGCTGTGTATATAACAATATCCCAGGTCCTTGGGAAGGACTCAATAGGTGGACATATGCCAAATCCAGTCTGAACCTCTGATAAGTGTGCGACGAACAATAATAATAATAAAACCCAACCTACCCCCACATGACATTAGATCTAGGAGCAATAGTCCAGACCATGCTCAATGAGTCAACAGTGCCAAAAATGGATGGGACCATTCCTTTTTATTTATTTTTATTTATTTATTCAATTTCTATAGCCACCCAATTCAACCAAGTGATTCTCTGCTATTTCCTTTCTAATCTTTTTTCTGTACTATTTCCAATCTCACTATCATTCTTCCTGCTATACTCTTAGAGAAGGAATAGATCACTCTATAGTAGAAATCTGAATTCTTGCTTGGCCATTATTTATAATGATAGCCTGAGGACTGAGGTCTACAAAATAGTCTTTTTAAAAACAAAAAATGGAATATATATATATATGATGTCTTTGATAACGGTTTCAACATAAAAAGCTACAACATGATGCAACAGAACAGTGCCAACAGTGTGTTTTTCAGTAGTATAAATAGAACGGAAATTACACATTATGGAATATAATTCTGTCACCTATATGAGCAAATTGGATTAAAAAAAATGGATTCCCATCTGCATTGTCCTGATCCTGTTTCAGATAAATGGCCTTATTTGCTCAGCTTATTTTCAGTTTTCCTCTATTGCAACAATGAGATTTGTACTGAAAAGGAGAATGATAACAATTCATTCTTTCCTTTTTCATCTGTGACGCATTTGAATTTATCAGAATAGCAGTAAAAATGAGATATTTCAGGTGACATTTCTAGTTGTTCAAGAGGTCAGCTCCAGAGAATATCACATATTGGAACAATTTCTTGCCATCCATTTTCAAAGAAGCAACATCGCCAGGAAACTGAAAAACAGCTCATGCACTATTTTCAAATCAATTCCCAGATGCTTCCAGGCCTGCCATATTCCATTCTAGTTTGGGCTACTGTGCTGTTAATCTGTTTCAGGATGTTCCAGCAGCCATACACTGGAGACAACTTTCCTCAAATTTAGATTGTTTCCATCCATGCTCAGTTTTAAAGGAAAAACAATTAATAAATCATTTACCTTTTTTACAGGTCTCAATTCCACTTTTCAGTAATAGTGAACACACACGCAGTGGCCCAGAGCTGTCTACATTCCCACCATATATACCCCCAGGCCAGATATGATACTTTTTTAGCTGAAAGCAGACCATAAAAGTAGAGAGGTTGCTTAGTTTTCATAACTTTCCTATATGAAAGAGGAGCTGCTGCTGAACAGGAGGAGAAGGAAGCTAGAGACCAAAGAAAAATCTTCCTGGAAAAGAAGGAGAAATGTAACTATAATGGTTGATGAAACAATATGGATTCTAGGCAGTGTTGGTTATACAAGGTATGCAGTTCCCAGGAAAGCCTAACACAAGCCTTTCAATGCAATTGAAGGAATAAAAGGACCAACTTAAGGCAAATCTATCAAATGCAGATAGCTTCTGTAGAAAGGCAATAAAGGCAAGAGGAGAGATTCCTTCACAGTAAGAGAAAGAGATGGACACCTGAGAGAAAATACCAACCAGCATAATTAATCCCTTACTTATACCTAAGTAAGAAGTAGGGTTGGAATGTAGAAGTAACAATGTTTGTATTTAGTCAACACTCTAGAATTGCAAGAGAAGATTTGACTTTTGTTGCGAAGTTGCAAAGTCGTGTCCAACCCATCGTGACCCCATGGACAACGTTCCTCCAGGCCTTCCTGTCCTCTACCATCTTCTGGAGTCCATTTAAGCTCACACCTACTGCTTCAGTGACTCCATCCAGCCACCTCATTCTCTGTCGTCCCATTCTTCTATTGCCCTCAATCTTTCCCAGCATTAGACTCTTCTCCAGTGAGTCCTTCCTTCTCATTAGGTGGCCAAAGTACTTGAGTTTCAACTTCAGGATCTGGCCTTCCTAAGGAGCAGTCAGGGTTGATCTCCTCTAGGACTGACAGTTGATCGCCTGCAGTCCAGGGACTCGCAGGAGTCTTCTCAGCACCATAGTTCAAAGGCCTCAATTCTTTTGCGCTCAGCTTTTTATGGGTCCAACTTCACAGCATACATTGCAACTGGGAAAACCATGGCCTTGACTATACGTACTTTTGTTGGCAGGGTGATGTCTCTGCTTTTTAGTATGCTGTCTAAATTTGCCATAGCTTTCCTCCCCAGGAGCAAGTGTCTTTTAATTTCTTAGCTGCAGTCCCCATCTGTGGTGATCTTAGAGCCCAGGAAGATAAAATCTGTCACTACCTCTTGCATAGAAATGTTCTGCAATTATATATCAATCAAGTCTCTGTTGACTTTTCTTCTTTTCTTTTCTTTTCTTTTCTTTTTTCTTTTCTTTTCTTTTCTTTTCTTTATGGATTTATTGTCATATCAGCTCTTATCAGTAAGGAAGGGTGGAAAGGAAATTGGCTTGTTAAGCTATGTTTGGGTAATGAAACTTTCCAAAAATGAAAGTTGTATCGCCTTGTTTTATTAATAAAAAGAGATGAGATTCACACGAGGTGTCTTGGTGCTTTGTTTTGGATCAAATTCTGTGAACCCCCTAAACTCTTGTCACAATCATTAAGGTGGCTGCAATTGAGACATTGAGGACATGTTTGCTTCTGGATTAATATAGATAGCATGCAAAGGATTGCATACCAGTGACTACCAACTCATTTGTTGTTTGAGAAAAACAGATCTAAGATTATTGTAAATCCCCTTGTATTTTGGAAGTAGTTTTGTCTATCTGTATGCTCACATTGCTGCACTATTTTCTAAAACTGACTTCAAAGCATATTGAAAAGATGCCACATATTTCTAAGTACTGTATATAACTTTAGACTGAATGGCCAAATATACTCTATATTCATGTATATATACACATATATACATACTATAAATATATTTATATTTCGGCAGTTTGGGTCTCACCGGCTCAAGGTGACTCAGCCTTCCATCCTTCCAAGGTCGGTAAAATGGGGACCGAGATTGGGGGGGGGGCAATATGCTGACTCTGTAAACCAATTAGAGAGGGTTGTAAAGCACTGTGAAGCAGTATATAAGTCTAAGTGCTAAACACACACACACATCTACCTAATATATACATACATACAGTACATACTGGCTGCTAAAAAATAGTGACTGAGCCAGATTCAAAGTACTAGTATGACATATTAACCCCATATAGCTTAAGATCTGAATATCTAATGCAGCGTTTCTCAATTTCAGCAACTTTAAGATATGTGGACTTCAACTCTCAGAATTCCCTTACCAACATGCTGGCTGGGGAATTCTGGGAACTGGAACCCAGATGTCTGAAAGTTGCTAAGATTGAGAAACACTGATCAAATGAATTATTTTCTTATCAATGTCTCAGTCTGCTTATTAAAATTTTGATGGGCATATCCACTTCAGTGTATCACATTTGCCAGGAATTCACTATGACACAATTTGTTTTGGTTGTAATCACCTCTATGGTGGAATTCTCCCTTTTTTAATTAGAACCCCAAGCCTTGCAAGTTATCAGCACCATCTCCAAATTATTTCTTCAACACCCAAATTTTTAACAGAATCTGAAGTGCTGGATCTCACAATTATTTGTCTTGATTTTCAGATGCCGAAAGATTTAATGGCATGCCTAATGCTGAATGTACTTCACAAAGTAGTTTTGAGGACATATTGAATTATGCAGTATATTGAAGGAAAGTAGCATACAGGAAGGAATCTCCCCCCACCCCCCACCCCTCCATATATTGCTGAATTCCATCTCCTATCTATTTCTACTTCTATCTCTGCTCTCTCATATAGGCAGCTATTAAGCAATTATGGAGATTTCTACCTTCCAAATTTCAGCTACAGACTAGGGACTTTATTTTTAACTTTGCAGGACAAATCACTATGGAAACATAATGAAATATGAGAGCAATCTGGTTGATTGATGATGTTACAGTGGGGAAAGATTGACATGAAACAGAGATAAATTTTGTGGCATTTTGAAGCAAGTGTTTGTTTATAGAGAAGATGAATCATCAGGTCTATCTCTGGAGGTTCTGAGTACTATAATTCTGCTAAACCCAATGCAAAACGAAACAGGCTTCAGATAAGATTATGACCCTCCTTGGTTCATTAACTAAACCAAAAAGAAGAATGCTTCTCTTCCCATTAAATGGAAAAGCAGTAATGATGGGCCATAAATACAGATGACACTTGGGCATATGGTGGGAGAGAAGATGTATTTATTAAATTAGCAATTAATTTTTAATCCTATTATCTGGGTTTAGAACAGGAAACATCAGCATAGCTGAGATCCCGAAAGGAACATACTTTAAGTCTCTGAGATTATGCATTATTTAGCATACGATGAGAACATGACAAAAGAGAAGTAAACATATACACACAATCCACGTAATAATATACAGAACTACTAGGGAGTATGACATTGGCCTCATCGTTGGATGTCAAATTCAGCTATCCAGGCGATTGGCTCTGGCATTGCTTCCTGCAGGTCTTCTGGGGAACCAGAGAACACACATCGTGGGCAATCTTGCATGATATATTTAATAGTTAGCATATCAGCACCACAATTGTAACAAGGGGCATCTTTCTATCCACATTGCTACAGGGCAGAGGCACTTTTTCCAGCATCACATCTAATTCTGTTCAATTTTGTTCAGACAGAGTGGGGCAGGTTAAAACGTGCTGTTTTGTTAGAGGAATCACTAATGGTCAAGCCACAAGAAGCTACGTTAGCCACTTACATGGAAATAAGTTACACTGGCATTATAAGAATTACATGTACATGCATTACTAATGTTAGACCTTAATTTGAAGGCTTTATAATAGCCTCTGTCAACTTAATACGTTCTAGGTATTAAGGGACTACAACTTTCATAATTTTCAGTTAATAATGTTTTTGATCTTGATGACTTAGAATTTTGATGAATGCAGCCTCAGCATGTTTAAATAATGGCAGTTTGGCACATACCAAATTCTAAAATAGCACTTAGCACTAACACTTAGACTTATAAACTGCTTCATAGTGCTTTATAGCCCTGTTTAAGCAGTTAACAGAATCAGCATATTGCCCCCAACGATCTGGGTCCTCATTTTACCAACCTTGGAAGGATGGAAGGCTGAGTCAACCTTGAGCCAGTCAGGATCAAACTGCTGGCAATACTGAATTTTAACCACTGTGCCACCATACCAATACTTTAAAAAAGATTCTAGAAACCAAAATGCATTCCAAGTTAAGATTACAGAAATGCAATTTCCATTTCATTCTGACTGTCTAATTCTACATTCATATCTGGGCCATAAGATCCTCATCAGAGGCTCAACTCCAAATTCTTTATCAAATGAGGAGAGAGGAGTGATCACAGGGAAGAAAACCTTTTCATTGTAAGCAGCTAATCTGCAGAATGAACTTTCTGAACAAGCCAATTGAAAACCTACATTTTGGTTCTTTCAGCATCTGGTAAAGATTCTTTTATTAGTATTATTGCCCCAAACCATTTCAAAGCTATTTTTGGAATGTCATATTTCCTATAGCACTTTCAGTATTCGTTCAGTTGCAGTAAGGTAGCCATATCTGAGTAGAAAATAATCTCATTTTAAGAAGCATTGATAAGCTAGATTGGAAATAAAAGTGTTAGAATACTGGGATGTTTATGATGAGCTCCAACAGATGCACAATTCAGCAGCCTAGAGTATATGACATTTCTATGCATATCCCTAAACTAGTATTTTTGCTACTTCTGAAATCCCTTGCTTTGTCCTGCTACCCTATAATTTCATAAATGATAGCTGTTTTAATGCTTTTTGTCAGTTGGGCAATACTTCTTGATTGCATCTATTAGATTGTTACCATGTTTTTTTTAAGTATAGAGTTCCTCAGTAGCTCAGATCTTAAAATATCTTCTATTGCGCTTTTTTTTTTCTGGTTCCTCACTTCATTTCAAGACCTTTTGCACATTTCCTTGTTCTCCATAACAAAAGCTACCAGACAATATTCCTTTTCACAACTATTATTTATTTATTATGTAAAATATTTTTGGATCCTGGGATGGTCAAAGTAAGGATCAAAAAATCAAGATGACTACACAATTGAATCTGCCTCTTTTTTATGTACAATGCACATAAAAGGACAGCTTCAATCATACAATCACAGCAGCCATTTTGACTTTTTGACTCTCCTAGATTCCCCTTGTTGGATTGTCCATGCATACATACATGCATATCCAGCCACACATTAAGCATAACAGTGGTTCAGTTAGAAGTAGCAGAGAGTCAGACCACAGCACATATCAGTATTTTGGATTTTTAAAATATTTTTCAATAAGCATTTTATATTTGGCCAGATGGGCTGATATATACTGTAGTTATAGATTGTCATGTTATTTCCTGGAGAAGATATTATTCTTTCCTCCAAAACAGTCAAGCTCATTTGCAAGTTTACAGTATATATCTTATCTGTAATAATAATAATAATTTATGTATTTATTAAACAATCTTATATGGCCCCAATTCACACACAGTGACTCTGGGTATCTTACAGGATTAAAAATCCTCAACATAAAATCCATAAAATCATCATCCCTAATATCAATAGATTGGGGAGAAAATGGGGAGGTTGCAGTAAAACCATGAAGCAAAAAAACTACATTTATCTTGTGGCAGTCTTGTTCCAGTTAATGAGAAAATAAAAAGTATAAAAAGTAGAAGTTATAAATTATAAGAATCTCCCTCAAATAGGTCAATAAAATACCATTATTTTAATCGTAAAAGCAGAGAGTAGATTACAAATTATATAATAATGTTGTGTGAGGAAGAGATAGCTTAATCCCCCGTAAAGGGAATACCACAACCAGAAAGCTGCTAGGCAGAACAGGCAACAACATCACATTTCTTTAAATCAGGATAATAGCACACCACAAATCCATTTTAGATAGGCTTATTTGGAAGAAAGCGGTCTTCAGCATCAAATGGAAGGAACCAACATCAAATGGAAGATAGCACAGATGTTTCAAGAACCGGTGATGTGCCTTATCCATAAAACAGATACCAGGTAACACTCTGGCCACTGAATTTTGCATTAGCTAGTATTTCAAACCTTTATGTAGCAAATTAATGCAAAATCCAAATCCTATACATATTGTTATCTTCTGTTTTAGGAACATATATATCTGCAACTTTCATCTTTTACCTGCCTTTGATGACCAGATGTGGATTTGACCTTGATTATGGTAACTGAATGACTTTGCTTATACAGTTATAGATTAAACCATTCTAGACCAGATGGGAACTGAATCATATAATCATGGTACCAGAAATGAAGTCTCACTATATAGAGAATCTTTTTCTTATTAGAGAGGAATTGTGCTGAGATGGAGATATAACATGCACTCTAATGCCCTCTCATGGATTGTTTTATTCCAACTAGTTTTTATATATTGAAATTACCAGTATTTATTCCAATTGTGAGAAATAGATTATGTGTGTGTGTGTGTATGTGTGTGTGTGTGTGTGTTACATATTATGGGTTTGGTTTGCTTAGTTTTCTATTCTTTCTATTCTTTTTTTCATGAAAGCCATATAAGCACGACCGGGATGTGAGGAATGAGATAATGCTAGGTAATATGGAAATTACAATGAATCGTGGGTGAATCATGGGTGATTCATTCATTCGATATGATCCTTCCAAAAATTATTCATGGTTCATTTTATGCTGGGTTTGAGGAGCAAAGTGGCCACTCTGTTTGCAAGACAATGCGATGCAACTATTGATAGAATTATTATTTTTTAAATGCCACTATGCTAGCATTGTAAAACATAGCCATTTGGTGCAAATTATACTTGGTGTTGTATTAGACAGGTGCTGGCCATCGAGTCAACAACAGAACATCTTGACATTGGAGCTGTTGGAAAAGATGTTTTCCCTAAATGAAACTGATTAGCATACAACACAGCTTGAGGAATGAGAATTTGTACAGATTACTCTTTTCTTGGCTTGCTAAGCATACAGATGAAAAAGGGAAATGTGCACTAAAGACAGAGTATGAATAATAGTCATTTGTGCTAACAATAACTAGAAAATTACACGATGAGTGGAATTCTATGCCCTAGAACCGTCTCTCATGGTATCAGTGGCTAAATTCTAATTCAGAGCCCACAGCTTTTATGAAATAAATGAATGGCATTCCCATTAACTTCAACAGAATGCTAACATTCTTAAGGGGATGCCTTACATCAACATTTCTTAAAAATGCATGTTGTACAATATACCATATCCACAAACAAGTACTTTGTAGCTAAACATAAAAGTATTACAAAGAATTAATGTAAATATATGACTATTATATTGCATAAAATACACTACCATAACAAAGGATACATCCTTAATTATTTTTTAGTATTTACCTTAATTATGAGTTTCACTGCAATTACCATAAAGTAGCACAGTTATCATATATAAGCCTTTGTTTAAAAATGTTTATTAGCAACTTTTTATTGCAAATATATGCAATAAAAACAGAGTTTTCCTCTTCAGTGGCCTAATGTCTTCTTTCAAGGACAATGCATTATGCTAATAAATTTGTAACACAGAAATAAATAAGAAAATCAACAAGACACCTGCACTTTCAGATAACTGTTTTTCAGTCAGAAACATTTAAAATAAGCTTTCTATTGACCTTCTATAACTTTGGGAAAAATTATTAGAACTAAAGGCAGGGGTTTATATGACTCTCCCAGATTGTGTAATCCTCATTGATTGCTGAATTTATCTATCATGTCAACAAGAAATCATAAATATGAAGTGCATTTTTAAAAAGGGGGGGATAATTATTAATAAACAAATAATTACCATAGAAAAGATGTCCCTATGGCAGGGGTGTCAAACTCACAACGTCACGTGACATGTCACGACGTATCGCGACTTTTTTGCCATTGCTGGCAATGGGGTGGGCGCGATTTCGCTATGATGCATCTGGCCCGCCGGCCGGCAGTTTGACACCCCTGCCCTACGGCCTTTAAATCATGAAATAGAAGACCCTCTGATGTGGGATAGGACAGTAGGGCTGATAATACAGGTAGTTCTCGACTTACGACCACAATTGAGCCCAACATTTCTGTTGCTAAGTGAAACATTTGTTAAATGAATTTTGCCCCACTTTATGACCTTTCTTGCCATAGCAGTTAAGTGAATCACTTCAATTATTTAGTAGCAGGGTTGTTAAGTGAATCTGGCTTCCCCATTGACTTTGCTTGTAAGAAGTTGTAAAAGATAATCGTGTCACTCCGGGACATGGCAATGGTCATAAACGTGAGTCAATTGCCAAGCGTCCAAATTTTGATCACATGACCATGGGGATGCTGCAATGGTTGTAAGTGTGAAAAACGATCATAAGTCACTTTTTCAGTGCCTTTGTAACTTTGAATGGTCACTAAATGAACTATTGTAAGTCAAGGACTATCTGTAGAGCCAGCATTTAAAAAAAGCATTTACTTGTCTGAAAGGACAAGAAAAAAACAAGTTCAAGGACATTCATCAATGTCTCTATATTACTTTTTTCTGCTGTCTCTGATGCCTGTAGTGATAGCTCAACGTTTGTGTGCCACAGAGGCCAATCAAGTCTATAAGCAGGGCATGAGTACAGTAACATCTTCCTACAAATGTACTCCACCAACTGGTTTCTACTGCTTCCACATTAAGCCATGTTGGCATATGAAACTTGACAGCAGATTCTCCTCATGCTTGCTTGTTTTGAAAGCCATCCACACTGACAGGAATCACTGCATCTTCTGCCAGCAAGATTCCTTCTGTTTTGTCTCTCCTGAATCTCGTATAATTCAGTTTTATAGATTTACCTGACATTCCAGTGTTATGAAAGAGGGACACATTTCACTTCTCTACACTATAAGTAATGTTATATGCCACTAAAATGTCAAAAGCAAGGAAGTGTATGGTGATGGAAAGAAGGTACATCCAATTAAAAAAAGCCTCAAGGGCCAGACTGAGGAATCTTGTGGACCACATTAGGTCTACAGGACGGACAAACTCCATTGTTTATTTAGGTCAGACTCTGAAAGGCCATCTTATTTAAGGGCTCTGCAGGTGTTACTAATAACTGTTTTATATAGCGTTATCCTTTTCATGCAGCATTTGAACCCATTAAAAGAGACACAGCAGCTAAATGATTGTTACAGATAAACTTAATGTGTTTTTCCAATTTACCCTTAGTTGAGACATCAATGAATTTAGTTATTCATTCAGTCATTCTACTTATATCCTGCCACAATCAAATGACTCTCAACGGTTAAAATAATATACAGATACTCCTCGACTTACAACAGTTCATTTAGTGAATGTTCAAAGTTACAACGGCACTGAAAAAAGTGACATATGACCATTTTTCACACTTATGACCATTTCAGCATCCCCATGGTCATGTGAGCATAATTCGGACCCTTGGCCACTGACTCACATTTATGATGGTTGAGGTATCCTGGGGTCATTTGATCCCCTTTTGTGACCTCCTTTTAAGCAAAGTCAATGGGGAAACCAGACTCACTTAACAACCGTAATACTAACAACTACAGTGATTCACTTAACAACTTTGGCAAAAAAGGTCGTAAAATGGAGCAAAAATCACTTAATAAATGTTTCGCTTACCAACAGAAATTTTGCACTCAGTTGTGATCATAAGTCGAGGACTTATAGTTCAAATAATATAGCAAACAGTTGAAAACATCCATAACAGAAGGAAAATCAACATAACATCAAAACAACATAACACTAAAATAAGAACTCAAGAATAAAACCAATTCAAAAAATTAAATTGACTAATTTAATTAGAATGCTCTGCAGAGTAGTTTTGTTTTCAGCATTTTTCTGAATTTAATCAAGGAGAAAGCAATCCTGATTTCCATAGGGAGGCAGTCCCAGAAAATCACTGCTACCACAGAGAAATAGCACTCTGGCCTCGGCATCTTTTACCTCCTGAAAGTAGGGCTCAAGGTGTAGCTTCTTCCTGTGTGACCTAATAGATCAGGCTGACTTTGGAGGGAGCAAGCAGTCCCAGAGATAATGCCAAGCCACAAAGGGCTTTATGAGCCAAAAGCAGCACTTCAAATTGCACCCAAAAGCCTAATTTTTAGCCAGTATGGGGTTCATAGCAAAGAGGTTATCTGCTTGCAGTGGTAGGTGCATACGGACCACTGCATTCTGAACTTATTACAGCTTCTAAATTGTCTTTAAAGGAAACTACATATAAAGTCTAACCAGGGCATGAATTACTATTACTACAGTGAGATGTCATATAGTGCACCAGCCAAAGCTGCCCTAGCAGGAGCTTTGGTTCTAACAGGACCCCCAACTCACAACCTTCTTCTTTAGGATAGTGTCTGCCTGTCTAGAGATAACACTGGTGATGGTTAATGGACAACCTTCATGGATAATCGGTATACACAGTATACACAAGGTGACCGAACTAGATATTGCATCACTCATGGTCAAAAACTACAGAGGCAGCAATTAGACTACAACAGTTTATTTAAGAACTCATTGACAAAAGATATTGGACCTCAAACCCATATTTTGCAACTAAACATACAAGGCTTAAGTAGAAATAAATGTGAGTACCAGTCTGGCCATAGATAATAGAATAGATGTTACAACACTACAAGAGACTCATTTGGCTGATAAGGAACAGATTATGGTGCAAGGAAAGATGCTGGAGTACAAAATTGTAACTGACATAATGTCTAATGTTCATGGTTCCATAATGTACCTCCATCATGACATCAAAGAATACAAGATCATTAATTGTACCCAACAATACAACATTGAATAATTGAAGTATCAGGAATAATGATAATGGTGATTTACAAACCTCCCAGCATTTAGTGGCCTAATCCACCACTGCCAACTCTGGATCATCAAGAAGTATATATAGGTGATTTTAATAATCACCATACTGATTAGGGACATAATAACAATGAGAATGGGGAAATATTAACAAACTGGATAGAACAGAATGAGCTTCACCTAATGCAGGGGTGTCAAACTGCCGGTCCGCAGGCTGGACGTTTCACGAGGAAACCGCACCCACCCCATTGCCAGCAAAGTTCCGATAAGTTGCGTGACGTCACATGATGTTGCGAGTTTGACATGTCTGACCTAACGTATGATGCCAAAAATTTGTAAACCTTCCATTCTGCAAGATGGCAAAATGAAACAAACCCAGATCTTTGCCTAGTAATCACAGACAACTTAAAAATCCCCCTCCACTATACAAGGAAAGTCCTACCAGAATTTCTGAATAGCCAACTTACTTAGTCAAGAACTACAATTGCCCCTCATAATATCAACTCAGATATCGAGGTGGAACTTCAGGAAAGCAAACTTGAAACAATACTCTAAAGAAGTAGACTCCAATACGGTGGATTCCTCCTTTAGTAAAAAAATTATCCCCAATTCGTGGGAGTCATAATCATGGCAGCAAAACCTAAAATACCTCATGGGTACAGAAAAGAATACATTCCTTGTTGGAACCACACCACAGAAAAATTGTATGAAGAATACCAAAAACAGGCGATCCCAGTCTGGGAGAAGAAATACATTTCCATTAACAAATACCGTAAAGAAAGATGGATAGAAATAACTGAAAACTTAGACTTCACCCATAGTAGCCAGAATGTGTGGTCCTATTACTGGGAAACCCAAATATCATCATCTCAGATAGCTTTACATATAAAGAATCAGGCAGAAAATGTTCCTTTAGATCCTTTAGATCCACACTTTGGAAAAGAGATAAAGCAACAAAAGTAGATTAAGTGAACAAATTATAGAAAACTCACTTCTTTCTTTGCCATTCTCAGAAGATGAGTTGGAAAGAGCTATAAAAAGCCTCAAAGTAAGGAAGGCCACTGGGCCTGAATTCTCATAGTTTATTAAACATTTAGGACCACATGCTAGAAGATGGCTATAACAATTTTATACAGATGTTTTAAACCCTGGAAAGATCCCCGGTCAGTTCAAGATATCCCAAACCCTTGCCATCCTAAAACCTGGAAAACCAAACGATGATCCAGCTAGTGCTGCCCTATAGCTCTGCCGAGCATTTGCTATAAAACTCTGGAACAATTACTTTATAACCAAATATATCAACCTTTTGTTAGGGTTGTTCCTTCTTTCCAGGCTGATTTCTGCACCAAGAGAAGCTGCTGCGAGCAAGGTCTGGCTCTCACTTCATTAATCGAGGCTGATAAATGGACGAAAAAACTTCTGTGGCTTTTATTGATTTGACTGCGGCTTGTGTCATGCTGTGGCTTGATGGTTTGATGCTCAGGCTGAAGAAAACTATTCCATGTCTAAAAGTAACAAGCTTTCTGGAGAACATATTTAAAAAACGATAGCTCAAGGTCTCTAGAAAATCCTTTCCCATTAAGAATGGCTTGCCACAGGGATCAGTTCTAGCCCCACTCCTATTTAATCTATATCCTAGTGATTTACCAGAAACCAACACTGAAACATTTTGCTATGCCAATGATATGGCAATAGCTATTCAAACCAAGGATTTTGAGGAGGCAGAATACATTCTTACTAAGGATCTGAGGTCACTAAACCAATACTGGGAGAAGTGGAGGCTATGCCCAAACCCAAATAAAAGCTTCTACTGAAGTTTCCAGATTTTAACTTATTACCATCAAACATTGCAAGTAGAATGAACAAGTTCATACCTGTCAACATATTGGATCAGAAACAGAGATGTGATTTGCTCAGGGGTGGACCCATAAGTCCTTAATGCAAAATTACTTTTAGTCAGAGCAGAATCCAGACTGCCCATAGCACAAAAAGTGATCTGACACAGAAGGGGGATTATGTCTCTGAGCAACTGCAAGACAGAGGCTCATACTGCAGATTCCATGATGACAAAAATTGTAGGTTATATTTAATTATGGGTGTGTCAGACTACCTTTTTCACCTCATAGTTACTGACAATTTATCTGGAAGGTGACAATAGTTCACTTGAGGAGGATTTCAAATTATGAAATATGCTCTTTATTAACAATGTTTTCCCTTTTTTCAGATGCTTAATGACTAGAAATGTTTCGCTATTTTTGCCTCTATTTGCAGTGACTGAAAAGCTATTCAGTGTGGAACCTACCTTCAGTTTAATATGATCTTCAGGAATTTATACGTGCCATTAAAAATTTCAAAATAAATCCCCCAAGTAGGTCTTTATGACTTTTATGATAGAAAGCAACTCAGTTTTCAAAAGACTTCATCCGCATGAATGTGGACACAAGTTTATAAAGCTGCCCACATCCTGGCACTGTGGTCATTCACTGTTTAATGACAAACAAATGCTGTAGCATACTTGCTATGCCAGGAATCAAAATGTTTTCAGTGTGAAGCCAGCTGAGGAATTTCTCTGAAGTCTATTAAGTCTCCTCTTAAATTATCCAATTCTTTACATTTCAGTCAGTCCAAAACCACATTGGAAAGTTAAATGCAACTCATCCTTAATAAAAGTTCAGAAGAAAAGGATTGATGAAGTGAAAAAGAAAATCAGGACAAATAATATCAAACATAACTAAATCAAAATATATAAGACAGAAATAATATTTTAATAAAATAAATTTTGGCTCATATTACGTTGGGTTTTCATGATCGCTTCAGGGCATGTAGCATCCTGTATAGAAATCTTTATATATATTTTTCTCCTTTTTTATATGCAGATTCTTTTCTCGGGAATTATGACCAGATTTCTGTAGCCTTATGGCAATGAAAGCTGTTGGGCAGCAAATAACAGTCATTTTTTCTGTATTTTTTTCTAATTGGGTAGGAGGTGTGAGAATGAATGATGATTCTGCTGGTTAAACAAAACTTTTGAGATGCTAGCCACAATTGTGGGACAAGCTGCTAAGCCTGCTTTCCATTTCAAAAGGATTAGTTTTAGAAGATTAGTCACTCTCTACTATTTATTAGTGTGCCTCTCTCTCTCTCTCTCTCTCTCTCTCTCTCTCTCTCTCTCTCTCTCTCTCTCTGTGGGTGGGGGTGGGTGGGTGGGTAGGTGAGTGTGGGTGTGTTTGTGTTTGTAGTGCCATTTTTAGGAAGACTCCACTCACAAAGAAAAATACCTTTAAATATACATAGACACAAACTATATTTACCACCATTCCAGAGACAATAAAAAACTAAGAAGGAAACAAAAGGACTAGAACACATTCTCTCCAATAACCAGCATCCAGATAAGCAGGGATTAACACCAGACATAAAATCTAGCAGAAAACAATATCCTAAATAAGGAACTATCAGCAAGAAACCATACCTCTGTGGGAAGTCAGCCCCCCTCCCCCCAGAGAAAGAAGTATTTTGGGGGATATTAAAAAAGCAGGATATATTTCCCCAAAGGAATAATAGAAAATCTTAGGCAGAAACCACCACCCCAAGTCTCTCTGCCCCAAGCAGAAACCAGGTCTATAGAAATGCAGATCTCATAGTCCTATTCAGAAAGATTGGAGCCCGGAAGCTTGGAACTGATGAGATTAGAAAGACAAAGACCCCTAAAATCTACATCCCCCACCCAAACTCTAAGGACAGGAAACATGATCTTTAGGATATAATAGGGTTAACCCACCAATATCAAAAAGGACACACTCAAAAGAACCTCAGGTCAAAGTTCATGCCACAGAAACAGGAACTCCAAACACAAAAGCCCAAGAAGGTATAAAAACCCACCACTCCCAGCTACATGTGGTCAGCTTTCCCAGAGCCACATTTCTGTCTGGCTCTGCTCTTTAATAAACTACAACCTTCTTTCTTTTAATAATATTTTATTAATTTTCTAATTTTACATTTAGGTATTTAAAAACGTGGTGGCTGGGTTAGTCAATAGTTCAATCACATACAAAAATCTTTAGTACAAATCTCAAGTTACAACATCAAATATTTCCTCTCTTTTTCCCTTAATATCTACTATCTCGTATTTAAGCTAATACAGTTCTTATTATATCAACTAAGTAAAAACATTATTATTACATTTATCAATAAATTTTTAGCTTATACATATCTTAATTACTTTTACATTCAATGTTTATAGGCAATCAATGTCCTATTGTTGGTTTTTTCCCAATTTTTAGTTTCTCATCAATATTCAAATTTAACATTTGGTATTTATGATTTCCAGGCTTTAGGTAACCAAAGTTTCCTTTATCTCAATTCATAACAGAATCTAATATTCAAAATACACATCTTATCTACTTGAGTATAGTCTTGTTCTATTTTCTAAAAGTTATATATTTCCCACCATATTAAATCATCTAATTAATAATACAGTATCCCGGTCAATAAATCAAAACCATTATATATATATTGTCTGGGTTAATCAATAAATCAAACATGTTCATAATTTTTTTTCTTTTGGGTCTAATTTTTAAATATTAAACAAATAGAATCCTTATTTTCAACTAATTTCCAAATATTTTAAATTTAATGACCAAAATTCCCCTTATCTCAGCTTCTCCCTTTAATCCTCTAGTTGGTAATATGAAATCTCCTCTAATAAATCAAAACCCCAATTTTCTTCAGCCTTATTCTGGCTTTCTTCCTTTGCCAACTAGCCTTCCATGTCAGTGCTTTTAAATCATCAAATAGATCTCCCTTTATTATTATATATATATTATTTGAAATAAGAGAGACCATTTAGTTACCATTTTTTTTGAAGGGCTAGCCCATTTGTGTTCATTAGATCGTCTCCCTATTATTCCAATTCCCCATGATTGTCCTGATATGTTTATCTTCCATTCAATCTGTTCTTCTTTTTTCTCCTCAAATTTCTTCTGATTTATATAGAAAGTTTTTCCATTTTCAATGTTGTCACTCCCTTTTCTGGATTTTCCATTAACTGTATGTGTTGGTCAATTGAGTCCTCTGTCTTAGTATTTGATTGTTCCACTTCTTCTGTTATCTTCTGTGTTGTTAGTTCTTTGGTTGTAGTCAAAATTTGGGTTTGTATATGTAAGCTGGCATCTTGTTTTTTTATGTTGCATCTTATTTTATCACAAGCTGAAAGAATGGTTTCATGTATTGTTTTCAACATGGAAAGGATCTTTTCCTGGTCTTCATCCATATTCTCTTAATAGTGTGTTAAGTTGAGAACTTTAAAATCAGACGTTAAAAATAATTTTATAACTAGGTATGGGACCTTTATTTCACATATTATAGGTGGTCTATATAGTAGAAGTCATTGTTCAAGTAAGATTTTATAGTCCAAGGCATTTCATCATCTCATGTAATAACCAATGTTCCTCAGATAAAGAAATAGGAAAGCAATTCCCCACATATAGCTCTGAAAGTCAGTAAAGGTTTACATTCATAGTTCAAGCAAGCCAGTTATGCCGCCCAGAAATTCTCTTTACAGCTGAGTTTCTCACAGGTGGTATCTATCAAGGTTGAAAGAGTTTTATCTGAAGTCTGGGCTTCAAGCCAAGTCTCTTTTAGGCAATAACAAGTTGTAATACCAAACTTCGCCACAAGATGTCACTGATGCCGTTTAAAGTTTTTTAAGTCCAAATTTTTTATAATCCTTTTCCCAAGTTTATTTCTTTTTTGTAGATAAAAACAAAAGTCTCCAGTAAAAATAAGAAAACTTTTGGTCCCCAAGTTTCAGAAACATATAAATCCAATTAGATTAAAATTGTTCTTTTAGTGCTTTAACTCCTGGGTAGTCAGTCGCCACTGTTCTTAGAGGGTGGGGTAGAAATTCCCTTCCCTCTCTCCTCACAGGGGGAAAATATACTTTGGGCAGCTTTTACAGGAAAAGAAAATACTTAAGATCTTAAAGAGAGGATCAGATCTCACCCAGTTTCATCCGCGTTGCTTTAGAAGTGCTTGATGGTAAGTTTGACTTTGGCTGTCTGCAGCTTAGTGATGAGCCATATTGCTATGGCCGGTCTTTCCTCCGCCAGTTTGGAGGGCTGTCCCGGATCGAGCAGAAGGGCTGCCGCCCTCCCACGATCAAGCAGAGGTTCCCTCCTTGCTCATCACCCCTACAGGGCGAATTTCGGCCCTATCCAGGGTCCCCCAGCAGAACGAAATCGAACACGGAAGACGGAGCTCGCCTTCCAGCATCTGTGGCGGCCGCAATGGCAAACCAGAAGTCAAATTACAACCTTCTTTCTAAAGTAGTCTCCATTTTGTTTATTCCCGGCTTGGACTGGACCCTGATGAAGATTTTTCTTTCAACACCTCCACCAAAATTGTCAGGGAAAGCTGTTGTATAGGAGCAAACCGCACACTCATCAGCAAAGTAATGGGTAATAAAACATCTGCAAGCAAGCAACCAAACTCAGAGAGACCACCAAGCACAGTAAACCCTGAGCAATATATATTCTCTTCCACTGAAATATAACCAAACCCAATACTTAAAACGTATACACACACACACACACACACACACACACACACACAGTTTTTTGAAAATCCAGTAGTTTAAACTACTCCAGCTTCGTGAATACTGGAAATTCAGGCAGATATTGCAAAACTAGGAAATCACATTAGCATTACATACTGTATATGTGTTTTACTTGACAACTGAAAAAAATCCTTGCAGCAAGCACCAGTTGACATTGCTGCTTCAGAAGTGGCTTTAGGAGATCCAAAGATGTTCTATTCACCCCAATGTTAGTGATCACAGAATTATTCTCAATCTGGGTCATACCATTTCTTTAAAAAAAAAGTATAGCCTTTTAAAAATTGGACATCAGGTTCAAAATTAGGGAAGAAAGTTAGACATTCATTAAGAAAAGATGAGCTTGCAAATGATTAGTTTTAGATAATTCTTTTGCATATAGAATTTGTGTCTGAGTTTCCTAGAAGCAAATATGTGCATGTTTCAACTTATGATAAACTTATAAAAGAATTGAACTATGATTGCATTAAAATTTAAATGATTAAATTATAATAACATTAATGAGGAAATGCTTTGGGCACCTTCTAACTTAGGATGGCTCACTGAGTGAGAAAAATCTAAGAATGCTTACTGTGAACTCTTGGATAATCAGAGCACGAGGAAGCCTTTTTTTTTTTAAGCCAGAAGCATCGTTTCCATGATGGATGGAACCAATTGTTAAATGTCTGCAGGCTAATGGAGACACTGTACTCTGAAACACTCAGATTGCTTTTGATTATTGAAAAGTCTTGTTCCTCAGCTGCTAGTGACATGGAGGTTTCTAATGATCAGCCAGAGTAACATGCAGTAACAGAAAAATAACATAGATCAGCCAGGCAGAACTGAAAGATTTGTTCCCCAGCGACTGCCTAAGAGAGTCTTTTATAATGCAATTTGTTTGTGATATCAAGTCATAAGACCATTTCCCTTCTTTCTCAGTGATGACAATACTTGTGAGGAGGAGGAAAAAGATGGGGAAGACTGATGAGACACATACAAGAAATAGTTACTTGTATAGTTGTTAGTTGCTCTGAAGGCTAATTCCAGTTGTCTGTTTCTGGTGGGACTGCTAGTGAAATGACATGGTTGAGCATGCATATACATGTACAAATAGAGAATGGATGATAGATACAGCTGTGTGAGGTGGGGTAGGGTGGAGCATTATTTTTGGCAGTGATTTAGTTTCCGAGCTTGCCATTTAGTTCCTAAATGTTTTGTTACCAGGATAGGTAACATCATCAGCGGGACTTCAGTAGAATGTCTTGCTCTATTCCTCTTTAGCTTATATATGTCTTGTGTGTTGGTGTGGTCAGTTGGTCACCTGACTGGCCATTTGTCTGGCACTATAATTAACTGCTGAGGAGCTGGTCGGTTCCGTTGTTGATTGGCCATTCAAATGGTCTGGTTTCTTACGTGTTCATAAGCTGGATCTAAATCAATATGCTTGTTAATTGCCCCTTTTGTAGAATACTAGGCTTCAATAAATTCACATGTATGGCGAGTGTTGGCATGGCTGATGATTTTCTTTCCGTCCCAATCGAACTGGCTTATTGTAAATCGCTGATTTTGAGCCACATCAACAATGAGCAACACATGTGGCTCAAAATCTGCCATAGCAATGGAAGCAGTTAATTCTGCTTTTCCTCCCCTTCCATATATAGAAGGGGCCATTTCTTCTTGCTCTTGCTCTGGTGTCACCTTCCCCAACTGTAGACTTAGCAATGTGGCCCCTGGAGAACAATGTGTGTTGGACCTCAAACATAGACCAGATTGCCAATATGCTCAGCACAGGTACAAGATGTGATGTGACTTCCTGGATTTGCAAATACTTTCTTACTTGCTTACAGATGCCAAGACTTACACCAGGAAAAATCTTTGGTCTGGATTTGGAAAATACATTACTCCATCAACCCTGGTTCCTACATGATCCCACCATGGCTGGACTCTTACAACACACCCAACCAAATTATGGCTTTATAAATCTTGTGAAACAAGCTGCTGATTGTAAAAAAAATTAAATGGAATATTCAGGAAATTTTTATTCATAATCCTCAAAAATATTATGTATTATTACTGGTTGTTTATTAATTTCCAATCATTAAAAATAATCAGAAATCAGTGTCTTCTCTTTTAAATTCTCAATTAGGGATTTACAGCTAGTCATATACACCTTGCAGACTGTCTGTTTGGCATCAGAATCGAGAGTCTGTAAGTCCCTCGGGACTCCTATTTTTAGCGGTTGCAAAGAACCTAGCCTAGCCAATGATTAGGGTTTACAAGCTGAAGTCTACTAATTTCCAGAAAGTCACAAGTTACTCACTTTAACTTCAGTTCAATCTGGATGTTAAATGGCTGCAAGTACCTATAATAGAGGTGTCATAGGTATTATTTTAACCTCACACAAACACGTAATTAATCATTGCTATTCTACTCAGAATTGTACATATGATCTTATTTTAGCTTTCCTTTGCTTAATAGACCTGTGAAGGTCATAAATGCAAGGATTAGTTGTAAAGTTACTTTTTCATCACTGTCATAATAGGCAGCCCACTGCATTTTTTTATGGCTCAGCACAAAAAAATTGCATCAATTATAAATTCAGATAGTCTTCAAAGGCAGTACCATGTAGTATGCATTAAAGTACATTCTAGATGTAGTAAAGGCATGGGTAACTGTTGCCATGATCTCCCTCTCCAGAAAGGGCCATAACTGATGCATGAGTCAAAACTGAACAAAGCATGCACATGCAGATGCACGCATACGCAAACACACTTAGGAGGGGATGCACCTGGCTATCCAGCAGTAACCATGAGTGAAGAAGACCCAGTAAGTTTATGTAGGTGTTAAAGACAACGAGAGATTAATTTTGTAGTACTCCACAAGGTAAAAACTGCTGGACTGATCTCTCCTCCCACCAAGACCATATAAAACTGCTCACTTAGGAAAGAGCAGAAACAGTCTTCTAACTTTCACAGTAGTCCAGAAGGATACCAGAGCAAAACTACTGCTATCATGTCACCCCTTCTCTTCATTAAACTAGACATACCCAATTCCAGCAATCGTTCTTTATACGTTTTAGTCTCCAGTCCTCTGATTATCTCTGTTGCTTTTCTCTGCACTCTTTCTAGAGTCTCAACATATCTTTTACATCGTGGTAGCCAAAACTGAATGCAGTATTCCAAATGTGGCCTTACCAAGGCATTATAAAGTTGTATTAACACTTCACATGACCTTGATTCTATCCCTCTATTAACGCAGCCTAGAACTGTGTTGGCTTTTTTGGCAGCTGCAGCACACTGCTGGCTCATATTTAAGTGATTGTCCACTAGGACTCCGAGATCCCTTTCACAGTTACTATTATTGAGCCAGGTATCACCTATACTATACCTGTGCATTTGGTTTTTCTTGCCTCAATGAAGAACCTTACTTTTTTCACCATTGAATTTCATTTTGTTAAGATAGTGCCCAATGTTCAAGTCTGTCAAGATCCTTCTGTATCTTAAGCCTATCTTCTGGAGTGTTGGCTATTCCTGCCAGCTTTGTGTCATCTGCAAATTTGATGAGTTCCCCATCTATCCCCTCATCAAAATCATTGATGAAGATGTTGAAGAGTACTGGGCCTTGGGGTACCCCACTGCATAGTTCCCTCCATGTAGATGCAGTTCCGTTGAGGACTACATATTGAGTGCGGTTGGTCAGCCAGTTACGAATCCTTCTGGATCAACTTTTCCTGGATCTAGCCATTCTCTAACCCACAGAACAATAGAGTTCATTTCAATATCACCTTCCCATTTCCTCAGAATCAACAGGTTGAACTGTGAAATAATCCCACAAAATACTATTCTATCTTCTTTGAGCTTACATTTTTGGAGTCTAGAAATGAGCAAATCTGACCAATTTTATTAGTAAAGTGTTACACAAATGACTCACTGACTCATCCACTGATATAGTGAAGATTATAAGTAAGCACGTTTCACAACCTTTATTACCACAATGTAGTCTCGAACATGAACTCTTCTCTATGTTCAGTTAACTTCTAGTTTCTCCACTGATTAGATTATCAGCTCCACTGATCAGCTAAAGCAGTGCTTAGGAGATACTAGTTCATCTCCTAGAGTTCCTGAGTAAACCAAGGGACTCCATGGGATCAGCAGACAAGAAAGAAAGAAAGTGCCTAAGGGACAAGCGGTATAGTTACGTTTTCTTTTTCAGAGTTCAACCAGACACTGCTTGCCAGGCCACTGAGTTCTCCAAGCACCTACAGGAATCTGAGTGGAGCTATACGATGTGTAAAACAAGCCATCCTAATTACTTTTCCCACCATGCAGATATTCTAATGATTCAGATTGGTAGGTGAACTGATTATGGTAAAGGATTAATTCTCAAGTGATCCACTTAGTCTGAGGTCAAGACTAGATCTAACATATGACTCCCGCATGGGCTGCACCAAATATTATTGGAACAAGCCTATTGTTGCCAGGGTGGCCATGAAATCCCAAGCCTTCCCTGACCCTCTCCCATGGTACGGAGATTGAGGTCCCTTAATACCCCAATACAAACCAACAATCAGGTTTAGAAGCTCAGAAACATATCTTGTAATGCAGCAAGGAAACAGTACAAAAGTACACATCATTCTCACATATAGACACTCACCTCAGAAGAGTGGATCCTGGCTGCTTACAATTTTTTTTCCAGATCTTTGCCATCCCTTCTTTTCTACTATGGGATTATGGCTCATGGAGGACATTCTTTCCAACAGATGTCTCTTTGGCCAGAGAATTTATGAGAATCATCCCAGCTTGATCCATTATTTCCTCTATTTCTACTGTCCCACACCTCCCTCTTCCTTCCAAATTAGTTCTTCCACAACTAGTCCCATAATTTATTTCTGTTCACTTTTCCCACCACTAATACATCTGTCCCAATATTTGAGGGGATGTCACAAGGAAGAGGGGGTCAACTTATTCTCCAAAGAACCTGAAGGCAGGACAAGAAGCAACAGATGGAAACCTAGAACTAAAGAGAAATTTCCTGACAGTGAGAACAATTAATCAGTGGAACAGCTTGCCTCCAGAATTTGTGGGTGCTCCATCACTGGAGATTTTAAAAAAGAGATTGGACAGCCATTTGCCTGAAAAGATATAAAGTCTCCTGCTTGAGCAAGGGGGGTTGGCTAGAAGATCTCCAAGGTCCCTTCCAACTCTGTTATTCTGTTATTACCATTCCAACCATGCTTTCTAAATATACTTTTCATCTTTTCTTCTTCCTCCTCCATCTCTTTTACCCTTTTTCCAGAAGATCCAGTTATGCCCACCATTACCATCCAATTTCTTAGTTGAGCTCTTTTAGACTGTTCAAACTGACATGTGACTTTATGCTCCTAGTCACACTCCAACAAACTGAAGGATTAATCCATTCATTTGACATAGTTTTCACTGCTGGATGCACGTTGCTTGTCACTATATTGTTAAAAATATATGTGCATATCAGCAGCTATGTATGCGATTGAGATACAAAAAAATGTAATTATGCAGATGTTCTGAATATCTTCCAAAGTGAGAAAGATTCTAAACAGCAAAAGTACTCATCGTTAATTTTGCATAATTATCCATAAAAGCAAATGACCTTTTAGAGATAAATGGGTCCCACATTATTCCCAAAAAGGAGAATGCAATATTACTCATAATTCCAACTAGAATATGTGAATGTGTGTCTCCCTTTGCTGTTATTTCATTAGTATTTTGCAAAAACTAGTAAAACTGCAAGAGAAATCTTGGAGGTTTACTGAATGAGCATTAACTGCCATCTGCTGGCGATACAAATTAAATGTCAATTGGTTTTCCAGGTTAAACAAAACACAAGATTTAAACAAAACAGAACAAATAATAGAAGATAGCCTCACTGGACATAAAAGTGTCTAAATTCAATAGAATATCAGTACCCTTATTAGGCTAATTCAAAAGTTACAAATAATTTGCAGAACGTTTGCATTTCCAAAATAATTCCTTCAGCAAGGTGAGTTTTAAGGCACAGGGAAAAAAAGCAGGGGAGAATTTAGCCAATGTTTTAAAATTAAATGTGGGAGGTGATTGCACAAATTCAGCTTCACTAGATGCCATGATTAAATATTGTTGGAATATGGCCAAAAGAATAGATAAAATTTGTAAAGGGGCGCTATAGTAAGAGAAATAAGATATATAAGTAGTATAATATTTCTAGAATATATGAAATGTTAAAACATTGAGATGGTGTATTTAAATGAAAAGTTTGGATATTTAAAGGTAATGAATTTTGAGAAAAGTACAACTGATAAGAGTGGTCTGAATACTGAGGGGAAACTAAGCTTTAATAAAAAGTTTGAAAACAGGACATATAATGACTTAATAAGATGAGTTTTATAAATATAATGGAAACATAAGCTGATTAGAAAATATGTTATATGTTGATGCATAAATACAAAAAAATGTTTATATTCAACTTGGTATGTACTGAAAATATTAAGAATTATATTTGTTTAATGTAGACAAAAAGAGATTATTACTGGAAGAAGAGAGGATCAAGAAATATATTACCAACTAACATATTGATTAATTGGAGAAATTAATTGTTATTGTTTTGAGTATATGAACCCAGACAACACACTGTTCACGAAGCATTAAAGATTGTTATTGTAAAAAATTAATAAAATATGTTTTTTTTTAAATATCCAAAAATAAACAACTATCAATGATAGGGGCCAACGGGCAAATCACTAGCCTCCACAACTCCAGGAGGCAAGCTATTCCATTGATTAATTGTTCTCACGATCAGAAAAATTCTCCTTACTTCTAGTTGGATATCTCTTTAACAAGGTTCCCACCCATTACTTCTTGTCCTGCTCTCTGGTGCTTTAGAGCAGGGCTTTTCAACCTGTGGTACACATACCACTTGTGGTACATTAATGAGTGGCAGGTGGTACGCAGCCCTGCCTGGTCAAGTGTAGTGGGGAAGGGAAAGAGCCAGCACAGGCAAGGACTTACAGTGAGAGAGTCCTCTGGAGCTGCAGATTTTACTTATGAATGGAGCCATTTGGGGAGGCTGCCTTAGCCTGCAGCCAGTACTTACATTTTTTTTTCTTCCTTAAGTACTGGCTGGGCTCCTTACTTTCCTTTCTAGCCAGTAGCTAATTCTTAAAGGGGAAGTGCCTTTTTAAGCTAGTTCACTCAGCAGCTTGTCTTTTCTGTCTCTGGAGGCCTTTCCTTGTTTGATCAATATATGGAAGAGGAAAAATATGGGGGTGTTCAAATTCTTCCTTCAGAAGGAGATGGGAATGAGAAAAAGGGAGGTAGGGAAGGGAGGCAGGGAAGGAAGTCCCGCCTTAGCACTTGGCCACCAGCAGCTCTGCCATTGACTTTGCTTGTCAAAAGGTTGCAAAAGGGCATCACATGACCCTGGGACACTGTGATCATCATAAATATGAATCAGTTGCCAAGCATCCAAATATAAATCACATGACCCTGTTGCTGCAATGGTCATAAGTGTGAAAAATGGTCATAAGTCATTTCAGTGCAATTGCAACTTTGAACAGGTTTTTTTTTTGTCACCAAGTTTTTGACACCTTGCTAGGTGGTACTCGAATATTGCCATATCCTAAAAGTGGTACAATCGGTAAAAAGGTTGAAAAGCCCTGCTTTAGAGAAGTCAATCACTCTTCTCTGTGACAGTCCCTCAAGTACTGGAAGACAGTTATCATGTCCCTGCCCTAATCCTTCTCTTCGACAGGCTAGACATACCTGACTTCCTCAACTATTCATCATATAATTTAACCTCCAGACCCCTTATCATCTTTGTTGTGCTTCTCTGCACACTTTTCAGGGTGTCAACACTGTTTTTCTATCATGATGACAGAACTGGATGCAGTATTCCAAGTGTGATCTCACTAGTGCAGTACTGTATAAAGCAGTACTATAACTTCTAGTGATCTTGATGCTATCCCTCTGTTGATGCATAACACATTATCAGCTTGTCGAGTTTTATTAGAGAGGGCTAATATCAGACACTTACTCAGCCATGAAGTCAATATCTCTTTCCCCCTAAGGATTTGAAAAATGTTGCTAGAATTGGCTAGGATGAAGTAGAATAAATCATTGGAGGCAAACTGTACAAGTAATCACATCTACTAACTAGAACATTCCTCTGAATTCAAGTAGAGATCATCAGAACGTATTGCCAGTAATGCAGAAAGAACCTATTCCACAAGTAATTTTGATAAAGCTCTTAATACTAAAGTAATTGTTTTCTACTTTAGAAGAATTTTTCAAATCCTTCTAAACCATGCAAGAAAATTAATGGATTCTTATAAAGTAGATCAGATCATCAATATTTTGAGTTTGTGGTCTGGTTTCAAGTACGAATCCATCATGATAGGGAGAACCTTAGATTTCAAGATACAGTTTGGAGCAATGTTTAATTACTCTTTGATTGCTGATACCTTACTTCTGTTTAATAGAGTTTTCCCCTCTTTTATTTATTTATTTTCATTTATTTATTAAATTTGTTTGCTGTCCATCTTACCACAAGGCAAGGTTTTAATTCACATGTGTGGGATTAAAAGGCTCAAACACCTATTTCATTAGATAGCACAAAGAATGTTTTTAAAACTTTTTTTTTCAGACAAGAACTTTACATGTAGAAGGAAAAAAGGAGAAAGAAAAAAACGAAGTGATGAAAGAAGGTCAACCACAAAATGTTCTTGATAGACAAATTTTCCCCATTATGTCACAATGCTACATTTTCCATCTTGCAGAAGAAAAGCATTATTTGAATATTGTTCTTAAATGGTTCTCTGAGATATGTATGTATGTATGTATGTATGTATGTATGTATGTATGTGTGAGTAAATAAGACACTTAGGAGAATGATATACATTATATCATTCCCCTGCTGGTATACAGTAAGTCATTTAAAACCAGCCCCTTAGCTATACATAGCATATCTTGATTGCAAAGCTCTAGATGACCAGTAGACATAGCAAAGAGATATGGAAAACTCTCTTTCTAGAGTGTGTTGACACAGATAAAAACCAAACAGATGTTTGATCACACCATTGTGGCCACCATCTTGATTTTTTTGACCACGATCCGTGTACATACCTGATCTCTATGCTGACATCTGGTTATTATCTCATCAGCAACCTAGATTTAAGATCCTTAACCAACCTCCCATAATAAAAGTCTGAAAATTGGCAGTTGCAGAGTAAAACCTCAGTTGAAAACCCATCTTCCTTAGGAAGAATCAAAATCATTTTACTCAGATTTTAATTCAACAAAGAGAAATACCAGATCTGAGGCAGCTTTCTTTGCAAGGTTTATCAAAAGAGGTTTGCCCTTGCCTTCTTCCTAGGGCTGAGAGAAAATGATTGGCCTAAGGTCCCCCAGTTGCCTTCGTACCCAAGGTGGGACTAGGACTCATGGTCTCCCAGTTTCTATCCTGGTACTTTAACTGCTACACCAATTGGTTCTCTCAATGGAAACTTAGAAAAAGACATAGAGTATTTGCCATTCATTGTATCATAGCCCAAAGAACTCATTTCTCAAAACTATGATATAATGGATGGCAAAGGTTTCCACTGTCTTCTTGGTTTCCCAAATCATTATATTACGTGTATTATATACCAAAAAGAGCCCCTCAATATAGTGGTTTTCTTAAATCTTTGCATTATAAGACACAATAATATATCTGTAATATGAGATAAACCTTGTATTACAAGAGGGAAAACATACTTTAGGCAGCTGTCAAATGGCAGGAAACCACAAAGTGATATGTTATCAGCTAACTATTTAGTGGTAACTCCTCCTCCTTTGTGACCTTGGCTAAACTAAAAGAAAGAGTATTGATAATCTTAGTAGGGCTAAGAAAACAATTCCATGGTTTCTCTTCCTTTAAGGCAGGGTTCCTAAACTTTTTGCCATCACACTCTCTTTGGTGTAATCTTAATGTACGTACTTCCCCTAAAAATCCAAACACTAAAATAAACACAAGGAACAATGGAAGCAATACAATGAAACTTTATTTTTAATAAAAATATTAACAAAATAATAAAGTTCATCACCCTCCCCTGGACTCTGTCTGAACCTCCCCAAGAGAAGTGCATCTCAGAGTTTCGGAAACCCTGCTTTAAGGTTGCAAAAAATACTGTTAAAACACATTTGTAAGCTCTTCAGATGTAGTTTCCAAACTATATAGCTATGGTATGTAGTATATTCTATTAACTGTCTGTTAAGTGACTTGGTAGAGTCGAATCAGGTTTTGCTGGAAAAAAAGTTTGTTTAAAGAAAAAGTAGAGAGGGACAAATAGAAGGGCTGGATGGCTTAAAGAGTTTCTGAAATATTATTACTTATCCATCCAAGTAGCATTCTTACTGCAGAAAAGTAGAATTAGCTCAATTAAAGCTTAGGTGCATAAGACTATGAAAATGTCAGATGGCAGTTAGGCGACAGGCAAGGTATAAATGGCCTGATGAAGCAGCTGCAAATAACTACCTGGCATAAACAGTGAGAGTTGCTAATGACTAATTATGTCCCAGACATTGTGGATATCTGATCCTGAAGTCATTAAGAGATGTCATAATACTGTATATGCCAACAACATTCATTCTCTATTAAAATGGAGTCTTGCATTCAGCTGAGTGAATTTACAGAAATGCATTATTTTTTATAAAATGCACACTCATATTTTGTAAGAATATTTTTAGAACTGCCATTCAAAAATCGCCGTGGCATTTCAGTGCCCTGAACCTACTTTTAGGAGAGGTATACAGATACATAAATTTAAATGTATGTAAATGTACATAAAATGAGCCAGTTTGGTGCAGGGTTAAGGCATCAGGCTAGAAATCAGGAGACCATGAGTTTTAGTCATGCCTTAGGCATAATTCCAGATGTGTGCCCTTGGGCCAGTTACTCTCTTGTCAGCCTTAGGCAGAAGGCAGTCAAGACACTTCCAAAAATCTTACCAAAAAGCCTGCAAGTAGTCCAGAAGTTGCCTGAACACTGAGTTGAAAGCACCAAACACAAATTCATGGAAATATCTAAATTAAGATGAATATTACCATTTATATGCTCTGCAATATGTGCCGAGCTGAATAAAATATTGATTGTGGGATTTTATTATTGCCATATTGTATCAGCTGACATTGAAAATATTTGAGGCCAAGACAATCACATTATCTATAATAATAATAATAATAATAATAATAAAGTTGGAAGGGACCTTGGAGGTCATCGAGTCCAACCCCCTGCTCAGGCAGGAAACCCTATACCATTTCAGACAAATGGCTGTCCAGTCTCTTCTTAAAAACTTCCAGTGTTGGAGCATTCACCGCTTCTGGAGGCAGGTTGTTCCACTGGTTAATTGTTCTAACTGTCAGGAAGTTTCTCCTCAGTTCCAGGTTGCTTCTTTCCTTGACTAGTTTCCATCATTACTTCTTGTCCTGCCCTCAGGCGCCTTGGAGAATAGCTTGACTCCCTCTTCTTTGTGGCAACCCCTGAGATATTGGAATACTGCTATCATGTCACCCCTAGTCCTTCTTTTCATTAAACTAGACATACCCAATTCCAGCAAACGTTCTTGATATGCTTTAGCCTCCAGTCCCCTAATCATCTTTGTTGCCCTTCTGCACTCTTTCTAGAGTCTCAACATCTTTTTTACATCGTGGTGACCAAAACTGGATGCAGTATTCCAAGTGTGGCCTTACCAAGGCATTGTAAAGTGGTATAATACTTCACGTGATCTTGATTCTATCCCTGTTAATGCACCCAGCACTGTGTTGGCTTTTTTGGCAGCTGCAGCACACTGCTGGCTCATATTTAAGTGATTGTCCACTAGGACTCCGAGATCCCTCTCACAGTTACTACTATTGAGCAAGGTACCCCCTATACTATACCTGTACATTTGGTTTTTCTTGCCTAAATGTAGAACCTTTTTTCACCATGAATTTCATTTGTTAGATAGCGCCCACTGTTCAAGTCTGTCCAGGTCCTCCTGTATCTTAAGCCTGTCTTCTGGAGTGTTGGCTATTCCTGCCAGCTTGGTGTCATCCGCAAATTTGATGAGTTCCCCATCTACCCCTCGTCCAAATCGTTGATGAAGATGTGAAGAGCACTGGCCCAGAACAGAGCCCTGGGGCACCCCACTGCACACTTCCCTCCATGTAGATGCGGTTCCATTGAGGACCACACGCTGAGTACGGCCGGTCAGCCAGCTACGAATCCATCTGGTGGTGATGCTGTCTAACCCACATTTTTCTATTTTATCAAGTAGTAGGTTGTGATCTACTTTATCAAATGCCTTATTGAAGTCCAAGTAAATTATATCCACAGCATTCCTCTGATCCACTAATTTTGTCACTTGGTCAAAGAATGCAATAAGGTTTGTCTGGCATGATCTGTTTTTGACAAACCCATGTTGGCTTTTAGTAGTGATATAAGCATTAGTTACAATAGACGTGCAGAAGATAACACATAAAATTACTCAAGTATTTGCAATTTCACTCCAAGATGATACTGAAATTGCCATACAGTAGACAAGTAATTTGAGCAGCTAAAGTACATATATCAGTGACTGGAGAGTTATAATTCTAAAACAGTGTTATGGTATGTAACCTCTGGGGATCAAGAACTGCACTCATCTCTTGGACAAAAAAATTGGTAGTTAAAATTATGCTAAATTACTTTTTAAACACTGAAATGTTTATGTTACACATGGCATTCTTGGTAGAAATACAAAAATCAGAAGCATCTTTTAAGATTAAAAGTTTTTACAAGCTTTTGCAAGACCCAGCTCCATCACATGAAAGAGATTTTTACAGCGAATGCAAGATGAGAAAGGATGTCACATCTTCTGTTCTCTGAGACATTCTCTGAGAGTCCCCTGTAGTTGGGTAGTCAATAAATTTAAGTAAATAACCAAACTTTTCCAGAATGGATAATGCATTTCCTCAAGCAATATACAGTACAATGCATGTACAGTAATATGTTAGAAGCTAAAAGGACACTGTAAATTTCTCGATATACTTGTCTATATTAATTAGTTCCCACACAGCAGCAAGTTCATATTATAGCTGATATGTACAGTCTAATCTCATGAACAAAGAGACAAGTTACTAATTCTGAAATCAATAAGCTGGGTTCAGGAAACTGCATTTAAGAGAAATCTGTATATATAAGAAATAGCTAAAAACAGAGATGACAATTCTTTGAAAGAGATCTGTTAAGTCATAAAGAACAATGCAGCAATAATTTATTGGGGGGGGGGGAACCTTGCACATGAATATGTTTCATAGAACAAGAAACCTTGTGCATCCACTTTTTGCCTGCCTAGAAAAAAAGGCTTTAAAGTCCATTCAAATCGCTGAGCCTGTCCCCATGGCAAAAAGATTATATTCACAAGAATATTCTATTAGCATATAAAAAGCAATCAAATGGTCTGACTTCACAGAATCATAGAACTGAGATTCACCATAAAATACACTTGTGTCTCTCTTTTTTAATGCAGGACAGAACTACCTTATCTCTAAAGGATAATTATTCACTTTCTGTTTATGTACTTCCAATAGAGTAAAAGATGCTGTATGTCTATTTGGCAACTCTTCTCCTAATATTTAGTGGAAAACTGCTTACGGTAGGTATTTCGACATTTAGTTCTAGTCTTGCTTCCAACTGGAGAAGCTTCTTGAGAATACCATGGACAGCCAAGAAAACAAATGGATGGATCATAGACCAAATGCATCAGAGTTGTCACTAGGGGCACAAGTGATCAGGCTCAAATCATCTTATGCAAAGATCCAGCTCTCTGGAGAAGACTTTAATGCTGGGAATGGTGGAAGGAAAGTGAAGAAGACAACAGCAGCAAGGTGGCTGGACACAGTTACAGTGATGATGATGCATCATTGGGAGACTTGAAAGGTTAGGTTAGGAATAGGTCATCATGAAGAAAATCTGTGTGGTTGCTAGAAGTCAAAAAAGTATTGGTAGTACATAATCATCAATCAATCTTGCTTCTAGAGCAATACATAACAAGCACCTTCCACCATTCAATCACAAGCCTTCAGATAATTGGATTACTATCATATTGTATCAATCATTCCTTTAGATCCATTGCCTCACCCGATGTAGTTTCAAGAGCTTACACCATCTTTGTCATGCTATTTTAGAATACTGTATGCTGCCATATGTTAATCTCATTCTTAAAAGCAGCACCAAGAACTAAATATAGTAATCCATATATGGTCCAATCAGCAAAAAATTAACTGCAGCTACTATTTCTCAAAATTGTGGCATTACCTCTTTTTATAATGCCTGGCTGCATTGCTACATACCTAAATTGAATTCATATGTACTGTTCCCAATTATGTTTTGTTTTTATTTTCTGACCTGCCTCGCTTTCACCTACTACAGTACAACCTACTAACACGATATTGCAATGCCCCCATGATATTGCTCTCAGTATTTTCTTAACCCCAAAACTGGGCAGCCTTAAATTATTAAAGATGCATCTGTATCAAAGTAGTGTAGATAAGACACACATACACACATCCTGGCCAGCACCATCCAGTAGCAGCAGCAAAATATATAAAATCTGATGCAGTTCAATATCCATTTATTCAAAAAATGGTAATGTTAGGTGACTGGGGGCAAATGGGATCAGCTGGGTGTTTACTGACAGTTCAGGCTGATGCAGGCACACTACCTTGCCTACAGTCCCTGGGTCAGCCTCATCTGTTACCTCCTGTTCTCTCCTATCATTTTAGGCAATTTCTGGCTGCCAAACTTTGAAACTGACAGCCAATTTGGTGTAGTGGTTAAGGCACCAGGTTAGAAACTGGGAGACTCTCAGTTCTAGTCCCACCTTAGACACTAGGCTATCTGGGTGACCTTGGGCCAATTACTCTCCCTCAGCCCTAGTAAGCAGGCAATGGCTAACCACTTCTGAAAAACCTTTTCAAGATATGTGCAAGTTAGGGTTAGTGAGCTCAAAACCTTCTTAGTGCCCTCTCTTGAGACAGTAAATTGCCTGCCAAGCTCAGCTACCCCTGAATATATTAAAACACAGAAACATTAAAAATGATTCATTTAACTAGGAGTTTAAGGATATAGTATTGTATAGGGTTACCATATCTGGGCTACAAACCCTGGCGACCAAATGGAGGGAAATAAGTAAGCCTGCTCCAGAGCTCTTTGTTGTCATCTAGTGGGCATCTGAAAGTGTGTCTGCATATGTGTTTTCAAATCATCCATTGTACACGTAGTCCCTGACTTACAAGAGTTAGTTTAGTAACTGTTCAAAGTTACAACAGCACTGAAAAAAGTGACTTATGACTGTTTTTCAGTTAGAACCTTCGCAGCAGCCCCATGATGTGATCAAAATGCAGATGCTTGGCAACTGGTTTACATTTATGACCGTTGCTGTATCCCAAGATCATGTGATCACATTTGCGATCTTCTGACAAGCAAAGACAATATCGAAGCCAGATTCACTTAACAACCAGGTTACTAACTTTATCAACTGCAGTGATTCTCTTAACAACTATGGCAAGAAAGGTAGTAAAATGGGGCAAAAATCATTTAACAAATATCTCACTTAACAGAAAATTTGGGCTCAATTGTGGTCGTAAGTTGAGGACTACCTGTATAGTGAGTCTGCAATCTTATCCTCACTCCATGTTTTCTTTTTCCTGTTAGTAAGGGAAATATACATTGGAGACTGGCTTGGGTGCCTTTAGTTTCATTTAAAAGTAATTATTGTTATCTTGTATGATTAAAGATCCAATGTACCTATAATGAGAAAACATTGAAGATATTAAATATCAGCAGGGACATCAAATACAATCATAATATCCTTCTGTTATTAATATTATATTAAATATCTTTTTTTTTTTTAAAAAAAAGATGCATTTCCCCTATCGGGCACTGTGTCAATCTTATTCCTTCGAAGGCTCTGATTGGTGAGATCGAGGGCAGTAGCTCCTCCTCTCGTTTGCCTCCGTGAGGAAATCGCTGCCACGTCGAGATTCCTTACAACTTCGCCGCCGTCCAATCCCAGGCAAGGCATGACGTGCCCTGTCAGGCTCGCTAGGACCATCTCTTCGGTTCCGGCCATAAAAGTAAAGCGGGGCGGGGGGAGCCGCCACCAATGAAGATGGAGGAGACAGCCGACACGTCCGCGCGCCCTCCGCGCTCCCCAACCGACGGCTCCCTAAGCCCCACGTGACTGTCTTCGTCGCCCCGTGCAAGGCATTTCCAGGCGCGCTTGCGCGCTTGGACGCTGCGGCCGCCGACATTCGGCGGCGGAGGGTGACGTTGCTCTCTTAGGTCGCGGGAGGCCGAGGCGGCGCTTCTCCCCGCCGAAGCGAGGCGCCAGTCGCCGTCTTTTTCTGCCTGTCGACGGAGCGGAAGGGCGGCGGAACCGCCGAGGGCCTCCGAAATTGGTACCGAGGTGATGTGTTGGCAGTGACGTGAGCGCCTGCTCGGTGTCCGCTGGAGCCATGGCTGCACCGAACTGGTTGGAGGCCGTGGCCCAGCAGGCCGAGGAGGTGTCGGCCCGGCTACGGGACATGTTGTCATCTGGGGTGGGTTTGCTGCGTACCGAGCTGGGCCTGTCGCTGCCTGCCAGCCTGGAGCCGCAGCATCTGCCCACCTGGCTCGTCCTGCTCTCCACGTCACTTCTGGCGCTGCTGCTGCTGCTGGGGCTCCTGAGGGCCGCGGCCTGCGCCCGTGGAGGGGATGCTCGCAGAAAGCCTTCCAGGAGGGCGAGCGAGGTGGGGGAGGAGGACGACGACTACGAGGAGGAGGAGGAGGAGGAGGAAGAAGAAGAGGAGGAGACGGCGGCGACCCCGGGCTTGACGGGAGGCGGCGGCGGGGGCTCGAACAAGGGGGCTTCTGGGACTGCCGCGACGCTGTTGCTGAAGGGGGAAGAGCAGAAGAAGCGCAATAAAAAGAAGGCAGCGGAGAAAACCGGCAGGGTGGGTGCCAGGGCGACGGGTGTCAAAGTGGCTATGAAGGAGATGTGGGTGTTACAAGGGCCAGGGTTCAATACACTTTTATCTCGCTGAGATTTTTAGTTTTCTGTATGCCTCTTCGCTTTGAAAAGTTGTTCGTAGGTACCTTCACGTGTACCCTGTCATGCCTCCTCCGTATTCTCAAATGAATGTCAGATAATAGGCTCCCCAGGACAATGTAATGGGTGATTTTTCATTTCACTACAATAATCTGCAATCTTCTAAGAGCCTTTTAACGTTGCAGTGCTCATGTGATTGCTCTCGTGAGGGGTTGCTTACTACAATATTACTGGTATTCTACAGTTGGTTTTCCTTTATAAGTAATGTCATAGTAATTAACTATTTGGTCAGGTTTTTAGTAAGAGGCAGTGTGCATCTACCAGAATGCTTATGCATATGTCACAAAATCTGAGGATCCATACCTGAGTTTCGTAACTTTGCTGCACAGAAAATCTGTGAAGCAATAACCCTTGGCTGGGATTACAAGGTCAGATTTTAACATTTGCTCACTTGGTGTTGACAAAACGTTTCTTAATCGACTAATACTAATTTTAGATATAGAATTCAGTGGGTTTGATTCAGTTAAACTTTTTCAGCATAAATATTAATTGCTTGATCATTCTGAAATGAGAGAAATATTTAAATATTTAATGAATATTCACAATAGCTATAATAGAAATATAGTAGTTGCACAGATTTTAACATTTCTTTGTCCTGCTGTTTGCTTAAGACTTCTAAATTTTGTTCAGAATTATGTGCAAAAACAAAATATACATGTCCACATTATCAGGTGCACTGGCATATTTGAAAGGTTATTTATAGGCCTAAAATTATATGTAAAGAACGATAAACGTAGATTTCCAAAGTTTATAATACTACAGATTCTGATACATGTCTTGCTTGTTTATTATTTCAGTGCATTAATAGCAATGCAGTATGAATTTGAAATAAACTATTTTGTGGGCATGATATTGGAAGCATTAATATGGAACTGGAAAATCCATTAAAAGACATTGTGTTCAGAATTGTATGCTCTTGGTTATATTTGGATAAGCTCAAATATTTTTTATAGTCTTAATATAGTGAAGTAATTTCTGAATCAGTGCTTGGTAACTTGATTGTCTTCAGATATTTTAGATAATGACTTTCATAATTATTTGAGATTGATAATAGTAATTGTTCATTGAAACCTAAACTTATCTCAGAAGTATCAGCTTGTTTACACTTGATTTAAGCCAATGAATGGAATTATTACTGATCTTAAAAGAATTAGATTGCTTGTCCTGGAGTTCATCATGCTCTGAAAGAGAAATGCCAGTTAGTGTGTCTGTATCCACCTTTGCATCTTAATATCCCAGACGAATCTGCCAACCTTTTACAATTGCTTTTTCTTCTGTAAACCTACTTTTTGGTAAGGCTTTGCAAAGCATTTGAAAGTGGTGTTTACAATATCCATTAGTGCAAATGAAGCACTTCCCTTGTTAAAGCAGACGTGTCTTTTGCAAAAATGATTTTAAAAGTACAGTAAGTTTGCTCACATTAATTGTGTAGCAAATCACTTCTTTTAAAAGCTCTGCCAGTTAGCAGTTCCATATATTCTGATAAATTGCTTTTATGCCCTTCAGAAACTGGGCACAATTTAGGTTGCTACTGTTGCTCTTAAAGCCCCAATTTGCTAGGATAAAAAGGAGGGGCATCATTCAATTAGCAGATCTTGTGGGTCTTAGTCACTGAGTCGGTAGATGCCAAGGTGCATTGCTCCAGCTGTGCAAACAGTATTCCTTCTCTCTTGCATATCTGCTTGATATGTACAGAACTGGAGGAAGCAAGTCCTTTAGTCCAAGGAGATAACCATCTCCATGAAGAAACATCTGGTGAAGAAACTGCATCCTGATGCAGAGTAGTGATCATGGGAATAGGCTTTCCTTGTGCCCCACAGAGAAAGAAGAAATGGGTGCAGAATGGCTCCCAAAAATGTATAAGAGAAATTTGGATACAAAAGAGATGAGGGAATGACGGAAGAGTGATAACTGCTGAGTGCTTTTCCCCATCCCATTGAATGGCAGTGATTGTACTGTATATTCTTTCTCCCGTTATGTTTACAGTGGAATTTTTTGTATGCAATTACTATTCTGCTCTGTTCATTCAGGTTATAACTCTGCAAGACAAAACCGATCATATTTGGTTAGCAGTGATATTTGGACTATGCAGTGCTCTGAATTTGAAGGAAGAAGATGCTTTAGAAGAGTACTTGTTGCACCTAGTGGCAACTCCTTAAACATATGGTGTAGGTTCTCCTGCTTAATCAGGGGCTGGACTAGAAGACCTCCAAGGTCCCTTCCAGTTCTATTCTATATCTTGTCCTGGGGTTATATAATAGCTACAGAGGACATCTACTTTATTCTAAGAAAGGACATGGATGTTTTAAGGCAGGGTCTCCAACCTTAGTAACTTTAAGACTTGTGGACTTCAACTCCCAGAATTCCTCAGCCAGGAATTCTGGGAGTTGGAGTCCACAAGTCTTAAAGTTGCCAAGGTGGGAGACCCCTGTTTTAAGGAGTTGCTGAGAGGTCTAATGTGAGTACCTATATGCATCTTTACCCACTCAAATCCAGAGAGCTGCACAGATCTAATGTTAATAGTTGAAGTAGAGTGCCTGGTCTTCACCAGCAGAGCTTGCCTGCATGTGGAGATGTTCCTCCTTGCGGTATGTGAAGCAATATTCCTTCTGAGAGAGAGTATTGAGCAATAGAGTCAGAGAAGATATTATGTTCACATATGTGGGGAAGGAGAAAGATTTGTGATAGAAATTATTCTGTCAAGGTATTACTATTTTATCTATGAGTTTTCTGCCCAGCAACATTAAGTTGTAGTGTTTGGACCTGGATCCCCAATACCTAATTAATTGTAGAGTTTCTGACTATGCATTAGTGTTATGAAGCAAGCTATCCATTTCTTACAGTTTCTATTACCAGAATTCTGTCTATTAACCTAAATGAAATATTTATAGACCCTATATATGGTATTTAAAGCGTGCAGTCTTTATTGCATATCATCTTCTTGCTTACAGTATTTAACAGACTTCTATACATATTTTTGTTCAAAAAAGTACTGAAAAGAGTTTATAGTTAACACAAAATTTAAATTTCTTCCTATTCTTTGTGCTCCACATTTGATTGCATCAGTGTACATTTTGAAAACCATAGCTGGAGCATAATTTAATCTGGTACCAAAACATCAACAAACAAAAATTGTTACTGAAAGCTTGACTTTAAAACAATATATTTTAAAAACTTTTTCAGTGGTAGCATAAATTTACTGCATTGTTAACAGCTCTTGTGTTGCCTACCAGGTGACTAAAATGGGGGAAATGGTACTTCTTAGAGGACAGCTTTTTATTTTAGTTTTCCATTGTATGGATTCTCTCTTGCATTCTGTGAATCTGTTTTTCCTCTTTATAGGACTTAAAAAGTTTATCTTAATGTACTATTTATTTTTAGGATGGTTGCATAATATAAGAATTTGGTTGGACCCTATATTAGGTTTTATACTGTTCCATGGTACAACTAATATTTGGTTAGAATAAATCATATGAGAATGCATGGTCTGTAACCTACCTGAAAGAAGTAGTGTGCTACTCTTAATAAGTTTTTCTCAGATCAAGGTGAGCTTTCAATTTACCTGTCATTTCATACTTTCTGTTCTAGAGAAGATTTACAATGTATGATATACCTCCAGCAAAACTGAATTACTACAGTCTGATTACTTGAATACATTTCCGGCTGTCTTCAAAACTTGCATTGAACTAAAAACTACCTTAGCCACTGCACTTGCACTGCAGTCTTTCTCAGTGGCATGTTTCAGCAGCATAGCTAATAGTCATGCCAATTATTTTCAAAGCCAGGGGGGAAAAAATATTTTCTTCTTACTGATCCTGCTCAAACTATTGGAATCCTACGCCTTGATTGACTTTTTGGGCATGAAATTGGAATATTCCAGATTATGCTGGGTATCTTAAGGACTGCCCAATTAATCCATATGAAATAGAAAATCATGCATAGATTTTTCAAAAATTTGTTTCTTTTCTATAAAATAACATGAAGCAGAAGATGTAATATATATGGTACACATCTACCCTAATAAATGTATACATTTTTAGAAATGTCATTTAAGCATTTATACACTGCTTATAAGTGTGCCCAAAACGCTTAAAATAGTGAAATTGAACATTAATATTCAATTTTTAAAAATATCAGTTTAAACTACAACAGCCCAACAATTTGAATCAAAGACTGGGTAGGATTCTATTAAAACACATTTTAACATATTTTACAGCCTTGAAAAAATGTGTAACGGGGCAAGCAAATAATGTAGATTATGTAAAACTTATTTAGGACTGTAATTTTCTATCAGGGAAATTGTGAACAAAGCAGTGAAAATTCTGTCTTATTGTTTTCCTGAATAGGAGAACTTTAAACTGCAACGCTTTGTTACAGGATTTTGCTTCTATTGTAATATCATTCTTGAGAAACCAAATAGCAAATGCAATCTCAGATGGTACTTTTGTGGTCTTGGTCTATACTTAACTGAAAGCAAGCTTTAAATTAACCGTTTTAACTTAACATTAACTGGTAATGAAGTGGCACTGTTTGCATCTATTTTAGCTTTCTCTGGAGAGGTTAGAGTTTAAATTACTTCATTCTTAGATGTTAAGAGTATAAGGGAGTGGAGAAAGGGGTGTCAGTTAGATCATAATCCTTCCCCCTGTTGCCCTGACATTATATAACTTGCTGCTCCCAAAGATAAGGCTACCTCTAACTCCTGGCATTCTGGAAAGTCCTGAAGAATCGTTTTTAAACAGACATTAGATTTGAGTTGATGGTGACTGGATAACCATTTTTAATTACATTGTGCCAGTTTAAATTTTTATTTATGGATTATTTCATGATTTTATTATTGATTGTATAGAATCAAAGGAGGCAGTATAAAAAATTATGAATAGCATAATGATATATTATAATATTATCCAGCATCTAAGCAATTAAAGTCACTATATCCTTGGTACATTTCATTAAATTGATAAAATACTGATAAATATTTATGTTGTACAGTAATTAATTATTTAATATAGACAGGCTTGTTTCTATTGCATAAAATTTATTATTTTATATATATATATATATATTCAGCTTAATGGTCAACCAGCTCATGATGTGTCTGAAGAAATAATACAAACAACACGAAAAGAGAACCTGAAGCAGATATTGGATATGGAAAAGAAAACAGAAAAGGTTGGTTAATGGTTAATGAATGATACTTTACTTTAATTACAAATTATTATTATTATTATTATTATTAATATTAATATTATTATTAATATAATTAATTAAAATAATAATTTTAAGGAGGTACCTGGTTGATGCTGGTAGCAACCCGTGTCAACCATCAGCGCCAGCCAACTTTAATGTTCAGTTGACTGAGATTCATGTCTAATGAATAAAAGATAATAATAATAATAATAATTCCCTCCAAGAATGAATTTTCTATGTCGTGATCTGTGGTCTTGTGTCAGAGTGGGTCAACTCTAAGCCTAGAGAAACAGTCTTTTCTGTCTTCAAAAGTGCATAATACAGTCTCCCCAACTTACAATTCGTTCAATCGAAATTATGATAGCACTGAATAAAAGGAATTGCAACCTTCAGTTATGGTTGTTGAAACATTCTGCAGTCACTTGTTAAAGGATGCAGTCTAAAGTAGCCTCCCCCATAAAGGGCAAAAGCCTGAAGGGCTCCTTCCTCCAAAGACGAAGAGTGCTCGCCCATTGATCACAGACGCCTCCCAAGCCCTTGAGAACACACCAGGATGGGGAGCAGGGGTGCAGTTTTCCTTGTGGTCCATAGCTCCATTTATTCATCCACTCCTCAGTAAAGTTGAAAACAATACTGTGGGTCAGCTAAGGAAGAGGAGTGATTTCTGAGCTTCCCACCAGCAGCATCTTGATTTTCTTGATGCAAATACGTTTTTATGCCATATTACAAGCTTTTTCACAAATAAGACCCAATGAGTTGAAAGAGGCTTAAGTGTATCTAAAATTGTGTCTTTAAGATACTTTGTCATATAAGTGTGCATCTTCTGTAAGTAGTATGAATCAAAGTACTGTTGGTTTTGTTGTCTGCACTCTATAGTTTTTGAAAAAAATTTAAAAATATAAAAAGTTTATAACTTCATCATGTTTCCAGGGTCATTCCTGTTGCTGAACTTCAGACATTTTGATAGCATTAATTTATTCTGAGAGAAAATATTTTCCTTCTACTTTAGTCAAAGAAAAATAGGAAAAAAACAAAAGATGCTAAAACAGCTCAGGATCAGTCACGTGGTGATGGAAAGGAAGCCGATGAAGGTACTGAAAAACACATTCTTTACATTTCCCTGTGACTTCAAGATGTCTCTCACTGTCCAGTGCAAATTTTGGGAGGAAATTGCAGTGGGAGGAAGTGGATTACGAGCATTACTTCCATTTTACCAAAAGGGTTCCCTTAGACCAGTGGTGGCGAACCTATGGCACGGGTGCCAGAGGCGGCACTCAGAGCCCTCTCTGTGGGCACGCACGCCGTCGTCCCAGTCCTAGGCCTTCAGCTGGGTTTTATAAACCCTTTTCGCTTTAGGCCGTGTGCAAAAAAAAAAAAAGGTTCAATCAGTCAATTTCAACTTCTCGTGGGAAAAAAAAAGATCTTGTAAAGTTGGAATTGATTGATTGATCTTTTTAGTCCCACCCAGTCTGCCGTTACCACCGCAGCCACGCCCACCCAATGGGCCATGCCCACCCAATGGGCCACACCCACCCGGCACTCGACGATGCATAAGTGGGTTTTGGGTTGCAGTTTGGGCACTCAGTCTCTAAAAGGTTCGCCATCACTGCTTTAGACCCTGAGCTTTTTGCAGATGAAAGGAACCTTTATGTCCGCAGAAAGCAAATTCAGGATGCAAGCCATCATTTAAAAATCCATAGTTCCTATTCGAATCTTAAAAGGAGTAATGTTTCTAACCATTTAATAGGCTGGTATTCTTCATATTAACAGCTCAATCTTTTACATTGAATTTTGGAAGTTTGCCTGTTTGCTTTAAGAATCATTTTTGAATATTAAAAGTTGTCCAGTATATAGAAAGCAGAATTAAACTTGCATCATTACACATTACATATCAGTTTAGCTTAATCAGTCTTCTTTAATCATTATAAAAATTTCATCTACAGAGTTCAGGGCAGCCAGAGCTATATTTGCAATAAAGATATTCAAAAGTGAGAACTGGAAGCTACTATATATATATTTTAGTATGTTGTTGTAAGCCATGTGAGCCTGCAAAGGTTTGTTAGCATCCAAATTTAATATAATAATATGAAAGATTGCTGGAGATGCACTTCTGATCATATGTTGGATCAGGATCTGATTTCCTCATTTAATAAGGAAGGCTTCCTTGTACACATTTTGAAAAGTACGTTACTGACTGTAACTAATGCTTTCTTATGACTGTTTCAGGTGCATGGGAAACAAAAATCAGCAACAGAGAAAAACGACAACAACGTAAACGTGACAAGGTACTGACTGATGCTGGGTCAGAATCAAATTTACCATCCATGGAAATCCCAGTAACAGTATCTTCTGAACAGATAACATCTGCAATATCATTTTCAGTTGGTCCTAGAAAAAATAAAGGTAAACCGTGATTTTTCTTGTATTTCTTATTTCTCTTCTTTAAGGATAGGGCTGTAAGAAAAAGAAAGTACCATGGTATAAAGAAAGCTCTTCTTTGTGTATAATTAAATATGTTCTAAAACTCCTATTATTGATTAAAACATTGAGTACAAATATCTATAGATAATGTGTTTGTGTTGTTTTGATGTGTAGTCTTCCCTTTTGTTAGTTTTGGAACTGTGTTTAGTTGATGCAAGTAAATTAGTCCTTATACAAATATCACATATTGTGTAATTTATTTCTGACTAAAATATGTAGTTTAAAAATAATAAATCACATAGTTATGTTCTGCAGATAAATTAAATCTTTATAACTGCTGCAGTAGCTTTTCTTTTAGAGAAGACCATGAACTTCTTACAAGATTTACTCAGACCTTTTTGAGATTTAGTTGAAGGACACATGAAGTTTGCGGACACACACATACTAAATTGTCTTTATGGATACTTGACACTTTTTGAAATATCCTGATGATCTCCTAAACATGATGAATTATATTCAATTATATTCAATATTCAGTTTTAACACCCCTGGTTTAGAGGATGATTGTTTCATTTATTTGCCTATTTATGTGTACTTTTCCCCTTATATTGCCTAGGTCCATTCTGGATTGTGACCTGCAGTTTACAGTCTGACGCTATGGGCATATCAATCTAGCCATTTTGTAGTAAACACACATGTTAGCAAGCTGATCATTTGTATTGTTTATGCCAAATAAATCAATTTAGGCAAGAATAGTAAATAAGAGAAAAGAATTATATTTTCATAGTAGTATTGTTTATTAAGTTTGAAAAGGAGATATAAATAAGCTCAGGCCATTAAAAATGCAGTATTTAAAATTATATATTACTTTTAAGTTTTTAAAATATGGAATAAATCTCTAGCTGTGATATTTATGGCATGACAACACAATCGCTGTATGAATAAATTTTGTATTCTCTATAACTGAGGTTTGTTCCATAAGAAAAAAATACTAATACTATATTATCAGGAAAATACTAATGTATATTTTGGCTGAATTGTAGATTTAATTTCTATGGCCACCATCTCAAACAAGTGGCAAGTGTCAGTTGCTGACAACATTGGCCAAAAAGACTAATACTGTTTGTAACTTAAATAACAGAATAAAATTCACTAGTTCTGGACAGATCATATAAATCAATGAAGGAAATAATATCTGCAGTATCTCACAGCATATTGCAGTTATAAATATGATTTCTGATTTATTCTTAAGCAACAAAATCCATTTTTAACAAAATAAAATTGTGTTCCAAAAATTCATGGCTAGATATTTTTTGGAATAAAGTATAAAATCTCTGATTTCTTGGGTTTAGGCTTTGTGCTGCCTATTCATCTGCAGTAAATAACAACTGAAGATATTTGATAATTAAATTATCTCTTTTGTTTTTAAATAAGGTGATCCAGTTTTGAATGTTCAAATTAGCAATTCTAAATCTGGAAAAGGTGATGCTACACTCCAGCAAGGTATGTAATTTTTTTATTTTTATTATTATCATTATCATTATTTATTTATTTCACAATGTGGTTCTTTTAAGTTCTAAGATCACTTGAATTTTGGGCATTGATTTATATCCAAGGTAAAAAGTCAAATATATTGTGATAGTGCAAGATAATTCATGCTGTATATTAAGAAAGAATTTCTAATCTCTATCCTGACTAATTGTGAGGTATACCATCAGATGTAGTAGCAGGATGGGTACAACATACAGTGAGAGTGCCAGACTTCCCAGCTTTTACCCAATTATTCAGATGATTAATGTTTAATATCGATATTTAACATCAGGGCTATACAGTTCTTTTCTAATTTACACTGCATATTTTACTTTTATGTATATTGTAGTCTTAATTACCTCTTGATAAGTATGAATATGAATGAAATATGCATATAATTCAAACAAAGTTGAAGTTTACAGGAGCTTCAGGTTTAAATGAATTGAAGTTTATAGATTGATCTTTTATATGTTTACTCAGAAATAAATCTTACATAAGTAATTCTGTGATAATTGTTTTGAAATATGCACAATACAAAACAGTACAAACCTAAGGATGGTCAAATTTATTTATTCTCTGGATGCTATTTGATAACTCCTCCATTCATTCTCTCCAACACAGTAACTATAGTTATAAGGAAATCAAAGGCTGCTCTCCAGTGATTGCTTTGGATAACAATATGCCAAAAAATTGAAAAATTCTAAATGGAAGTTAGCAACAATTTTTCCCTTTTTACAGAAACCAAAAAAATCACATAAGCTATACTTTTCTGTTTGTCTGAACTACAAAACTACTTATTGACATTTGGTATTTCAAATGCAACAATTGTGTTATCAACTTTGATCATCATGAAATAGCGAGCAGCCAACTGTTATTAGAAGAGAATTGTGGATCAAAAGGAATATTGAAGTATGAAGCCAGAAACGAGTTGGTTCTTAAAAACATAGTAGCAATGATATAATATTGGAAAATATTCAGATTATAATTGCAGTAACATATGTTTATTTTACTACCGTATTTAACAGCAAACAAAAGTTCCCTGTTTAAAATTTATTTCAGGAATGAGTGAAGGCCCCACAGTAAACGGAGGCAACTGGAATGAAAAACCCATTAAGATTTCTCCTCAGATTGGTGCAAGTGAAGAGAAATGGACCACAGGGTCCTCTGCAGGTAGCAAGAGGAAGAATGAGACATCAGCCTGGGGAAAAGATGCTGGAGATAATGGAAATGGGAAGGATTGGGGAGTATCTCTGGTTGGCAGAACCTGGGGTGAACGTACTTTATTCCCTGGTATAGGTAAGATTTAAGTGCTTGTTTCTCCTGGCTTGTTTGGTTTTGGTTTTGTGAAAGGACTAAAATTAAAACTTAGAAAAACATGAGAATGTGTCCTTAATTTCCTGATCCTGGAATTTTGTTTATCCCTTACTTTTCAAAGCACAATAACCTCAGTCTAGAAAGGAGGGCAGGGTGTCAGTTAAAGCAGAATATCTACTAAATTATAATGGGGTTTTACACATGCATAATATATGCATATTATATTTCTTTAAAATGGGAATGAGATTTTGTGCAAGTGCAAAAGCATGCTGATTTGCTTTGATATATGGGAGCCTCTCTTAGGAATATATCCCTAATTGCCAGTGGGGGGGAATATATGATATGAGCACACACATACTATTTTTTTTGTTGTTGTTAACAGCTTGGTCTGGAGTGGATGGAAGAATTAATACTCCTGAACAAAGTTCTGCTTCATTTACTCCCTTGGGACTAAATCCTACAGTCTCTGGTATGCTTTTAACAGGCATCTTATAAAAGAACTACACATGTGTCCTATTTATGGCATAGCTTGTTCTACTCTGGTAAAATCCAAAATTTGAAGTATTTTTGCCTGACCAAGTCAACTCAATATATTTTCAACATATGGAAAAGGGAAGGATTGTGCTTGTTCTTTTTATGAAAATAATGTGTTGCCTAGGTAAGTGAAGCTGAATCTAGTGTCAGTGACGACAAAGAAGCAAATCTGATGCATATATCCTATATAAGTAGTCCTTAGATTATTATGCTAATTGGGACTGGAATTCTTGTTGCTAAGCAATACGGTTGTAAAGCACAATGTCATATGACCAAATCACTTAGCAACAAGTCTCAATATCCCTGTTGCCATTGTCAGCCGAATATCTCACTGTTTGTGAGGCGAGGTCCCACTAATCCAAACCACTCTTGATATGATCCATTCCAACCCCAAGCCTCAGTACGATAAGAGACTGTCTCCTCTTCAGTTCTACCCCACCTGTCTTCCCCCCTATCTGCCCTTTTGGCCATCTTGCATTCTGCCAGCCTTGTTGCCCTGCACTTCACTGGCTGTGCTGGCCTGGCCTGCCACACCACCCTGCACTCTGTTCGCCCTGCCAGCCTTGCTGCCCTTTGCCACAGTTTGGAGAATGGCAAGTGCAGCCTTCTTGCAAAGTTTTAGAAAGCCTCAGAAATCTTCCAAAGTAGCTTAAGAACAGCTGCTTCACATAAGGCTAGGCTGGGCAAACCTCAACAGTGGGAAGAAGATAAAGGTCAGCTGGGAGTGGCAAGGCCAGTGAGTGCAGGATGCAAGGGTAGCAAGATGGCAGAGCAAAGATTATTTAGGGCAGCTAGGGCTTTGTTCCATAGGCTGTGACATGGGGCTTGAGGTGATACTCTATGGGGCTGAAGTAGAGACATAGTGGTGATCAGCTGAGACTGCTTAAGGCCCCAGGCCTCTACTCAGCCACTGCTGAGGTGTGCCACTGTGCAGGGCAGCCAAAGGGCAAGTAGGAGATAGGCATGGAAGGAGGGTTGAAGTGCTGATTTTAAATCCAGATGGACTGCCAATTGCCCAAATTCTGATCATAGGCTTATGGGGTGTTGCAGTGGCTAATTTCAAGGGCTAGTTGTAGCTACAATTCATTCATTCTGTAACTTTGAATGGTGAATGAATGAATGGTTGTAATTTGAGGACTGTCTCTATCTGATGAAAGTTAATGGAATAATGGGCCTAAATATCATTCTTATGGAGTGACTGGGTATATATTCTGCCCTTTTTAGGATCCAATAGCGAATCTGTTTCTCAACCTAGTACTACAGATTTTCAGTGGGATTTAAATCGTAATCAGGCACCTGTTGATGACGAATGGTCTGGATTAAGTACGTTCCTTTTTAAAATCTTACCTGGTTTTGCTTAATTTGCATTTAGTTTTTTGCATTCATATTCCTATTCACCAGAACAGTTTTCTGGTAAACAACACCAAATATTTATCCATATGCTTTCAAAATAGTTTTGCAAAAAACAAGCATAGATTCTTTGATCAACAATTAATGCTTGACATGTTCATCCAAGCAAATTTAATCTAAAAGATAAACCAAAATTTTTAAACCAAAAAAATTTTTTTTTTTCTTTATCAATGCAATATCTACTTGGCTTTTTCTAAATTGTTTATTCAGCCATGTTCTACTTTTAAAATTTATTTCAATATTGTATTAATAATGAAAGATTTGAAAGGCAAATTTCAAAAATAATTTGATCAGTATTAGACTGCAATGTTCCTTCTAAATTTCTACTTTTTCTTCTATAGAGGACTAAAATTGATTCCTCTAAAGTACTGATCCACTATCCTTTATTTTTGTCATTCTATTTTGAATTTAAGGCTTTTCTATTTGTATCTGTGTAGAAGGTTACCTTTAGCATCAGGGTAAGATCAGAGAACTGAGTTGTTTTATCATTGTGCTTAATACTTATCTTTAATGATTTTAAATTTATTTTGGGAAGGAATATTTCAAATTCCTATCCCCAAGCTTTTGTTATTAAAATATGTGGCATGAAATTACACATATATTGCAAAATAGTGTATTCTTGCCTTATTTCTTGTTCATCCACTTGAAACTTCTTTATTTCTCACAGATGGGCTTTCTTCTGCTGATCCAACTTCTGACTGGAATGCCCCAGCAGAGGAATGGGGGAACTGGGTTGAAGAAGAAAACCCTCCTTCCATTCCACAACTTGAAGAAGTATTATCTGAAACTCAAAAGGTATCAGATTAACAGTTGCTGCAATAATTGTTAGTAAGATGTGTACTGTTTGAGCTTGATGGTTCTCATTTTGTAGAAAAAACTAGAAACACCCAAAGGTGTCCATAGGATTGGCTAGAGGGAGAAGTGGCCCTATAAGTCACGTCATCAAAAATATGACTTGTATATATATGTAATTACGTAAGAGTGGGTTTTGCATCATGACACTACCATATGCATGTTGTAATTTATTGTTAAATTATAATTAGAGAAAGGTTGAAACTAAAACTTATATTAATGATATATTTGATTAGGGTTAAGGTACAAATGTGATATTGATGGATCTCTCTGGTTTTGTATTAGGTATCAGATGAAGAGAAAGAAAAGCCTGAAGCAGCTCAACAAAGTACTGCAAGTGGCAAATCAAAAAAGAAAAAGAAGAAAAAGAAAAAGCAGGGAGAAGAGGCTAACTCTCCTATACAGGCAAGAAACAATAAATATTAGCCTTTTGAAGGCAATTTAAGATGAGCTCTGGGTGGATTAAACCTTAACTGGATTGCATCTGTTTTTCTTATGGTTCATATTAAGTCATGATTTGCTTGATATCCATGCATAACTTATATGGGTTTTTTCCTTTAAATGGATTTACTACAAACTGAGTCTCCATAGTCATGCTTTGAATAATTGGGATGGGCAACCGACAGCTCTCAAAACTTGATCGTAATCTGACATTCTTTAACTTTGATTTCCTTCTGTTCTAAGTGGAGTATACCCAGAAATATGAGACTACTTTGAACCCATTAAGTCTATTCAAAGCATGACTAAATCTGGACAAAATAGAGTTTTTCTCCTTTGCTTCGTATTTACATGGTTTATCTTTGAAGCTAATTGAAGTAAAAATATATGAATGTGACTATACCGTTTGAAAAAAGTTTGTTTTAATATTGCATGAAAATGTTGTGTCATTGATAGCTTCTTACTAGGTTCCACATTCATTCATTAATTCATGTTATTTTAGTAATGCCCCCAAACGTCATTCTTTTTAATGAGGTCATCTTTCTCCCCTATCTAGGATTCTGATGATCTGGAGAAACATGCTGGAGAAGAATTTCCAGAAGATACCTCAAAAGTTCAACAAGTGGAGATAACTTTCTCTTTAAAGACCGTCAGCACTAGTGAACAAGCTGAGGTATATATTAAAAGGGCATGCTAATGTCTGTTTATTTGTAAATCTTTCCTTCTTTAAGATAAGGTGCAAGCTTAGTGAAAGCCTGCTGCATTAATAGCTTGAAATAGGCACGCTGTTAGATAATGCTTAAATTGATGTTTTCAGCATTTGGATAGGAATAATAGATTTTAGTTAGATTCACAGGAATTTCCATCTAATAAGACCAGAAATGGTTCTAATCACAACAGAATCTGAAAAGCAGATTAGTTCTATAAATATTTCTGGTGTAAATCTCAGAAGCCGTTACTTATAAAAGTGAGTTATAACTTGGTGCATATGTTTTATATGATTCTAGTTTGATGCATGTGGGGCTTTTGCTTGATGAGAATGTTAATTATGGGTCTTGGAATTCTTTATGGTTAAGCAAAGATTTCTAAAGATAACCTATCCACATATTTTTGGATTGGATATTAGAAGATGTCAAAAGCTCAATATTCTGATCTACAATGTTTATTGTAGCCGAAGGAAATGCCCTCATTTGCTGTTTCTACTGAACTGTCTGTACCTGTATCAGAGAGTGACTCTGAAAAGATAATTTCCCAAGTGCCACAGATGCTGCAGGAGGCAGAAGTTATTTCTAATGTTAAGCAAAACAGTGTGCCTCCACCTCAAAGTAAGTGATTGTTTATATCAAATGCATATAAGGTTTATAAAAAGATATTTGCATAGTTATTAAAACTGTATTTAAAATCGAATAGATCTTACTTCAGGTGCAAATCTGGTGTTCCGCTTACAGATGTTCAGTATTTCCTCTTCTAGTATTTTATAGTGTGTTGGTAACCTATGATGAATAACTTCTAAATGGAAATTATATCCATGTAAAAGTATATTATTAAATAATACAATATTGAAAACACAAGGAAGTTTTATAGCCAAAGAGAAAGACAAAATAATGCTGACTTCTGATAATATGCTTTACTAGATTAAGTGAGTAGAATGCAATGTATGAATGAATGTAATAAATACAATTTAAAAGCACTCCTTGATTTCTCTTACACTTTTAGCTAAATCTGAAGAGAGCTGGGAATCCCCCAAGCAAATCAAAAAGAAGAAAAAAGCCAGAAGGGAAACGTGAATTTTCTGAAATGGACGTGTGTTGCAGAAACACTTGTCGTGGAGATTATGCTGTTTATGCAATAATTTGTGAACCTGTACAGAATTTTATATAACTTTCAACAGATTTTTTTTTTAAAAAAAAAACTGCTTTGAACACAACCATCTTTAAGAATAGGAACTGAATGAAAAAGTTGGTGACCTAATTTCACAGGAAATAATGGCATTACTGGAAGACTCATTGAAGAATGTATTTTCAAGCTATGGAAAAAGTAATTTTTAAAACCTTGGCTTTAAAACAGTGCCCTGTTTACAACATATTTCTATTTCCTGTTCACTGGAGAAAGAGGATTTGTCTTAAATATCTCTAATCATCTTTAAAACTGATACATGTCACTGAATGGTGGTGTCTATCTTGAATCTGTTTAATGCCTAAATCAAAGAACTCTATTCAAATTTGCCATATGTTTCTAATATTTAATAGAATCTGCTAACCATGAAATTAATTATAATTACAGAGAAGCTGATATCACTGAAGACTTTATTCTTGAATAACCTCTCAACCTGAATAATAGTGTGCACTCAAATTGTGTTAGAACTAATCAATAAAAACATTTTTCCAGCAAAAAAGTGGATTAAATTAATCTTCAAAAACTTCTGTATCAAGAAACTAAAAAACTTTATCAGAACTACAATATGGTTCCTAAAGTTGCTTCTAATAGTTTCTTACTTAATTTCTCAGATAATTTTAAGTTGTTGAGGCAGTATGTTCAAGCAAGCCTCATGGTTTTTTCTTATCTAAAGTAGGAGTTTAGTTGGTGCCCTATAATCTTGGTTCCCAGTCATTTTGAAAGCCACGATTCATTTCTCTGCCACTATTGCTTTTCTTTTTTTTTAATTGGATTTTTTTTAATTCTTCAGAGATGTGGTAGAAAATGAAAAGAGTAATGATGGCTTCAAAACAGATTTAATTGATGTTGAGACCACCTGTATCAGGAAGTGCTTTTTTACTGCCTTAACCTATGTAGAATCTGTATCTAGAGTTCTTAAATGGGGTTAGCATTTTGTTTTTTGTTTTGTATTTTTTTAAAAAAAATCATGCAACAACAACAATTGTAAAACAAACCATCTTTCCACTTGTAATTATTGATTAAAATGGGAGTTGAATTGCATCATTTTCAAGCACTATAATGACATCATGTTAAACAGGCAGGTATCTATGAATAGTGCATGCTCAGCCATGTACAACTGTATATAGCCTTTATGAAATGTTTGTGTGTGTTTAAAGGACCATAATTAACATAACTTGGTGAACAACTATTAAAGAAAAGCCATGATTATTTGATGTGATTGGCTTAGTTTTTTTTTCATGTGGCAGAAAACTTGTAACAGCTGTAACCAATGGTACTATTAACTCTCCCATAATGTCTAATTGTGTACATTTGAAAATTTTCGTAAAATTAACTTGCAATGCAAGAATAATTAAAGCAACAAACTGGATTTAGTTGTTTTGAAGACAAGCCTTATTAATTGATAGTGTTCCTAATGAATTCTAATGTGCACAGGTATTAACTCCTGTTTCAGGAACATGGCAGATGTTTACATGTTCAGATGTTTGTTTAATTCAGTGACATTTCTACATCAATTTTGTTAAAATAAATTGAGCAAATTGATAGCATTGTGTTATTTATGGGAAGGGAACTCGTGGATAATATTTTATCACAATAAAATGGTATCCCTGAAAATTCTTGGTAGCCAAATAGACTGTACAACAACTAATTTTAAAAGGGTATTGAATATGCTAGTTGTGTCTGCTCTTTATTGTGATTTTTAAAATTCTTCATATGTATCTTAAGTATGTCACATAATCAATTTCCCAGTTAAGACACTCTTCACTTGACCAGATAAAAGACTGCATGTTATCCCATTTTAAGAACAGCTTTTGACACTGAAAAGAAATGTTTAAGCTTGTCCTAAATCATGCTATGATTCTTTCAAAATGATATTCATAACAATAGCAAGATTAGCCATTTGGCTAAAAACAGATCTGTTTTGGGACAGTTCAATGGTATTTTTATGAATATATGTCTCTTACTCAGGAGTTCATATTCAACCAATTTTGAATAGTTTATATTGTTTTAGAAATGGTTGTGAAGAGTTGGATAGTTGCTCACTAAAAAGTGGGAGTTTGCAAAATTCATTTGTTCTTAGTCATTGTGGAATCTTTTTTGTAAAAAGGTCTTTTCAATGCTTATAGCATTGCTTTGCCATGAATACCGTTCTTAATACCTAAATGCATAATACCTAATGAAACTAAAAAATATAAGTGAGCTATCTCTGCAGTCCATCTGAACTGGAGAATGTCATTTTTCTTATTATGTCTACCACCATCCTAAATTGTCTGATCCAGCTTTTAATTTAAATGTTCAGTTATGTGGATGTTTATATTTAATCTGACCCCCATTAGGATTTATACCTGTAGATGACAGATTTTTCCTGAAACTTGAGAATATGCAATCAATTAAGGTGAAAATGACCTTTTTGTCACCTAAGAATGGGATATTCACAAAATGTGAAGATGTTAAGTAGTGAAAATGGCAATGCCATAAATGATTTCATTCATGTACTTAAGCTACCAAGTTGTGCAATGACAACATTTTTCCAGAATATAGTTGTATCAGTATAGAAGGCAAACAATAAAAGTGTCCATCCACTTTTGCATTGTTAACAATAGCCTTTATAACCAGATATACCTGATATCTTTTTATGATACAAACAGAACAAACCAGCTAAACATAATGAACTCCATGAAATGTTTTCCAAGGAATAATTTTATTTGTATATACAACTTTACACAAATTATATGTGATTAGGATAATCAATGCATATTTAATTTTTCTTTCTTTTAGGCTATGCAGTACTAATAGTAAGTATATTGGAGTGAGAAATTTGTGAAGTTGGATGAAAACATACTATTTTTTTAATATTAAAAATTACAATATATATTTACTACGTTAAGATTTCACATCTATACAGAAATGTCTTTTTAGTTTTGCTCTTTAATCTTTTTTAAAGTTATATGCCTTTTCAGTTCCTTATATGAGATCTAAGTTTCAGGTCAGTCTTCAACTGTTCCAGATTTAAATCAGACCAAACTTCCTGATATCAGTGCCAATAGGCTGCAGGTATGAATTTATACGGAAGTTTATTTTTTCTTAGTGTCCCTGTACAGAATTGCTCTTAGATTAGGAAGTCAGATCCAACATTATCTACCAGGCGCCTACCCCAAACCTTCTGTTAACATGACATAACAGGCTGGTTTGACATGTTTGTCTTGACTTTACGTCTTAAGATTCTGTTTTTTTAAGCAGCAGTGACAAAATGGCAGCTGTCACTCTAAATGCAATCATCTTGTGTTAGATCTGAACCTAATTCTGTAATATACTTTGCTAAGTACTTTGGAACTTGGCATAAGTGGCACATACTCATTTTTATAACAAAAGTGTTTTAGTTGTGTAGATAATGTGATTTTTTAAAAATAAATGTAGATAGGGTTGTAAATGCAGACATCTTTTTCAGCACTGTTGTAACTTGCGTTCAGTTGAAAATGCCATTGAAAATGGATCATAAGTACGGTCTGTTGTAATTTCCACCGGTTGCTTAGTGACCGGTCATAAGTAAAAGTCCTTACCTGTGATTAATCAGCCACTTTTTGCCTTCCTCCAGCAATGCTCTAGACACCTCTTGTGCTATTTCTTCTCTGGTAGATGTGCATGCATAGAGTCCACACAGGTGCAATTCAGTCCAAGTCCCATCACATGAGCTTGCCAAGCCGAGACAAGGGCATCTGGACTATGTGCCAGAAATTCCCATATTTCTAAGAATATTCTAAAACTTTGACATTAATGCAACTGAAGACATTTCCATAATCCATGAAGCACATATTGAGTTCTTTTGCATATTCTTTGACTTTTTCAGCAATAATCGTAATATCCTTAGATAGCCCAAATCTGGCCTACAGGTTATTACTCTCTGAAGCAACATGTATGAAGAGGAAAACTGGATTTTTCTGTAGAGTATATTATTCTGATGTAAGAACACAATCCAATGTGAATATAGCATAGTGGTTTCACTCACTACCAATTTAAATTGCACAGAACCAAATGTTCAAACACTGCAAAAAAATTCACAACCAGTTAGCAAATAGGCAATGCTTTTCTCTTGGCTTCAGTAAGCCATTTTCAATTTAATTATAAATTGATTTATATTTTAAAGAGTATTATACTAGTCCTTAATAATTTGAACTAAACTGTGTGGCCAGCACTTAGGATTTAAATAGTGTTCTCGCTGCATAAGGAGAAGATAAAAATACAGATCTAAAGTGCCTGTAGTTTCAAGATATATGATTATGCAAAGTGCAGGGTGTGATATTTATTAAACAAAATAGAAATAACAATAACAAGTAAAATTATTTAGTTGTGCAGTATATGTCATTGCATATTTCTTTTTAAATAATGCTGTTCTTTTTACCATTTTGGAGTTTTCTAGTCATAGAACAGGATCTCTACAGGGCACAAAGAACCTCATCCCAATTGTTGAAAATCTTATTGAGGCTTTTGACCAACAGTGTATAAAAACATGAAAACAGATTCTCAAGATGACAAATTCTGCACCCAATTTCTTATTTCAACTTGTTTGTAAGGTTGATTCTGTTGAGGACAAATCTTCGTGGTAGTTTCAGAATGATGAAGACATCATTCAGCAGCTTCAAGAAAATTTAAGTTTTAATGTAGAAGGAATTATTTCACATAAGAAAATAAATTGAATACTGTTCAATTTAATATGATTCAAAAAAGTATCTCTTTTTTGCATCCACTTGAATCTGGCAGATAAAATGTCTGAATTCTATTTCTGAAATGAGCAATGTAAACTAAGATCATATTTGACTAGGCTGATTAAGCAGTGTTTACATGTGCATGAATGAATATAACCAAGCCCATGTTCAGACTTAGATTGTGGCAATAAAAGCAATGAAGCATGTGTATTCGCTCTTATTGCATTCGTCAGTTTCCATCCAGGTACCCTGTTCAGAATTACTTGGGTCCTGATAGGGGAGGAAAGATATATTATTCCAATATATCTTCAGACAGTTGTGACAAGTTTGTATGAGTATTTACAAATAATGTCATTCCTATCGGCTTAAGATTCCATGCCAGTTGCACAGGGTTAATATAGTAGAGGCTGTGTCTTGCTATATGAGTTGTATTTTTGCAATCTTGTAAAGCCTGAGGGAATGGATATGGTTTTCTAGAAATAAATCTGACATCATTAGGTTGGACCCATGCCCAGCTAGGGCCCTCTGATTTTCTCAGGAAGGGGGTGGGAGGATAATTCAGGTGGATTGGGAGGTGAAAAATTGCTCTTTGATGGAAGGTGAGGTGCCAACAACTTGAAAGAGGTCATGGCACAGATAGTGCCCAACTTAAGGTCACAATTGGGACTGAAACTTCCATTGGTAGGTAATATGGTCTTTTAAATGAGTCATGCCAGATTTGTTTACCTTTTTTGCTGTGGTTATTAAGCGAATCACTATGGTTGTTAATTGAATCACATAGTCATTAAGTAACAGCTTTCCCATAGATTTTGCTTGCCAGCTGGGAAGGTCACAAATGGTGATCATCTGAACCCAGGACATTGCAACCATCATAAATACTGTACATGACAATTTCTAAATGCTCCAATTTTGATCATAGAACTGCAGGAATACTGCAGTGGTTTACGCATGAGGACTGGATGTAAATCACTTTTATTCAGCACCGTTGTAACTTCAAACAATCGCAAAATGAATAATTATGAGTTAAGGACTACCTTAAGTACTTTGTCTCTTAAAGAAACCATCTCTTGATCTACTTCCAAGTCTTTGACCTCCCCTTTTGCAAAAAGATTCTGGAGAGGTTGGTGGGATGTCAGGTAAAGAAAACTCCAGATAAAGCAGATTATCTAGATCCATTCCAGCCAGACCTGGACCTGAGATGGCATTAGTGACTCTTCTAGAAAACTTTCTTGGGTGAGTGGCAGGTTGGATTAACCTCAAAACTGGGAGCACGGAACAAATTTTATGAGTGGGCAGCTCTAACTGGTACCCACTGGGGTGGAGCAGTCAAACCTTTGGTTGCCCTAATGTAGAATACCACAAAGCTCACACATCTCCCCTATATTGTTTAATGTCTAAATAAAACCACTAGGAGATCTTAGCTTTTGGTTTGTGATCAGGTGTCATCAGAATGTCAATGATTCTTGCTTTAACATTGCTATCTCAAACCAGGCCCAAAATGATGTGGAAATCTTCCTCTGCTCCAGTGTTTCTCTGCCCTAGTACCTTGAAAATGTGTGGACTTCAGCTCCCAGAATGCCGCAGGCAGCTCCGCTTGAGTTGAAGGAGGGAAATCTGGAATTGAAGTCCACACATCTTCAAGCTGCCAAGGTTGAGAAACACTGCTCTGGTCTACGGAAGTTATGAGAGACTGAATGAGACAAAACAATCTAAAATGTAATTCTAGCAAGACATTGTTTTTCAGAAACTTCTGTGTTCTAATTCAATTCCATTGACACTTTTGGATGGGACAACACTCCTCTGAAAGAGCAGGAATTTGAGGTCCTGGACTCTGCTCCTTGTAGGCAGCTAGAGCAATAGGAAGAGATCATAGCGAAAAGAGCTTTTTCCCATCTTCAGCTTTACATCAATTAAATCCTGGCAACAGCGACTCATGCCTTCATTATCTTACAATTACAGTACTGCAACATACACTACCTGGGGCTGTTTATGAAGATGACTCAGATGCCACAATTTATACAAACTGCAGAGATGAGACCTATTATCCTATTGCACAGTATAATTTATTCTTCAGTACGTGCACTAGTTATCTATATGTTTCTGAGCCCAGTTCAAAATGCTGGTTATTACCTATAAATATGGCATACCATCAAGTTGTTTTAGGGTCTCTCACCTTCAAAATGATTCTTCCACTCTCACAGTTAGACTTCTGCATCATAGCCCTGAAACTTAGGATTATTTTGTTCCCAGAAGTACGGCTGCCCCCCTCCTTTGTTGGATTTCCACAAGGCTGTCAAAATTATTTCATTTAGACTTTGCAGGATAGTGGTGATCTGAGTTGTTGTTTGGGGTTAAAATTCACTATTGGCAGTTATCCTGTATATTTATATTTATTTATACCATAAACCACCCAGAGCCATGAGATTGTCAATAAACAACTGCAATAAATAAATAAATTTTTGGAGACACATTAAAGAAAAAAATGACCCCAATATGATTTTTCTTTAGATGCTATAAACATAGTGACTTAAAATCATGCTAAAGTGGAGTTCAAACAAAGGATCTTTGACACACATAATCAATCTGATTAGAGCAGGATATAAGAAGAATTTTATATCTTATTATATGCTGATTTGCCACCAGTTTATCAAATACTTAGGAGCCAAGGGCTTGGCATTAGAAGGAAACAACAGCCAATCACCAGCTATCAGTACACCAATTAGCCAGTAGGAAGGCATCACATAAACACAACTCACAGAACAGTCCAAAGAATGTATTCCAGTAGAGAGAAATTCCCTGAAGATGGGCTCCAGCATGAATCCAAAAGCTTGGAAGAGTAAATCTCTGGTCCCGGTGACAGACCCAAATTCAATCTCGCATCATTATCCTGGGACACGTATATTTGCCTTCATTCGTAAGAAGAATCTGTTTAGGTACAGAGATATAGCAGAAAAGGCCAGCTATATACATAAATCAGTTCCCAGTGCCAATTATTATAGAATAATGTTGTTAGCACATTTTAATGCATTTCATTGAGTGTCTCCCAAGGAAAATAGAAGTAGATAGCCTGTGGGGCTCCATCCCAATTGAAATAATGGCTTATATTCTATACTATTGTAAATACTGTAAGGATATAATACTATGTCCTTTCTTTTTATCTGACTTATGTTTTATCTGACTAATTACCAATTAATTTTCTTTGCATGACTGCATGAGATATTGCTCAGAAAGATCACTAAGGTTATTTGATGTTTGCTACTCAAGGCTCTCAATGAAGATAACTTGCTTCACATAGAAACAAAACCAGGGATGGGAATAATGCTAAATTATTTCACATCATGGGCACCTGACAGAAATAATTACATTTGTGGAATTGATCGTTTCACATGGAAAATACTTTTTTTCTAAATATATTTATTTAGGAAACACATATTTAATATACATTTGGGTATTACATTTCAGATTAGAGCAGCTGATCTAGTATGATCTAGTATGGTTTAGTGCAGTTTTATTTCCCAGCTATCTCAAACTTATGACCACAATTGGGATTGAAATTTTGACAAGGCAGTTGTTAAGTGAGTCATGCCTGATTTTATAACCTTTTTTGCCACCGTTGTTAAGCAAATCATTATAGTTGTTAAGTGAATCATATGATCATTAAATAAATCAGGCTTCCCCCACTGATTTTGCTCGTCAGAAGCCAGTAGGGAAAGTTGCAAATGGTGATCACATGACCTCGGAACACTGAAACCCATAAATATGCCAGTTGCCGAGTGTCTGAATTTTGATCAGGTGACTGAGAGGATGCTGCAACAGTTGTGAGAGGACCTGTCATAAGTCAGTTTTTTTCACTGCCATTGTAGCTCTGAACTGTCTCTAAACAAATGATTGTAAGTCCAGGATTATCTATACAGTTTTCCATAAAGGATGATGGAAGATGTAATACAAACACACCTGGACAAAGCTAGATTGGGAAAAGCTAAGTTTTTTTGTTTGCACTTATATTGCCAGCATTTTGATGTATTCATACAACGGAACATCTTCAGGAAGTTGGAAGGAAAAAGGGCTGGGGGGGCAATTGCTCCAATGGTAAACTGGATGCCAGACAAAATATGGTTTAGCACTTTAACTAAGCAAATTGATCATTTAACTAAGCAATTGATCAAAGACAGAATTTAATGCAAGACAAGATAGCAAACAGAAATAAACATCTCAGCACAAATTCTTGTCTAGATATTTTACCTGTTTTTATAGAAATGGACACTTTCCTGTGTTCCACTCAACTGGTTCCTGGAAATTCCAGACTTTGAGATTAAGGTACAATCAATACTTTTCCCACCCTCTGTTCACAGATCAGAATGCTCAGAGGGTCCTTGCTCTCTTGTTGGGAAAGAGGGAGCCTCATTGAAAATGAAGCAGGGGGCCAATCTTTCCTACAACCAGAACAGGCAGGGAAGAGGCTAATCTGGATTCTATTCAAGAATAGCCATCACTCACTTGTGTAATTGTGCACTGAAGGATTGAATCTGTCCTTTGGCAAGGAGGCTACATGTAGAACAAAAAGGAAGAAATCCAGCACATTTCAACAAGGGCAGATTTCCGTTTATAATAATAATAGCCCAACTTTTAAGCAGAGAGATGGAAATGTTCACACAAAACACTGGGCTAAAATGTGATCCGCTAATTTGTAGTTACTGTGTCTTCTGACAACCCAACACCAATTAAAGTTGACTTTACTTGTGGGATTGAAAAAAAGAGCTGAATCCTGGAAATAAGAATTAGTGAAGCACAGGTAGTCCTCGACTTACGACCACAATTGAGCCCAAAATTTCTGTTGTTAAGTGAGACATTTTGTTAAGTGTGTTTTGCCCCATTTTATGATTTTTCTTGCCATGGTTGTGAAGTAAATCACTGCAGTTGTGAAGTTAGTAACAAGGCTGTTAAGTGAATCTGCCTTCCCCATTGACTTTGCTTCTCGGAAAGTCGCAAAAGGTGATCACATGACCCCAGGATACGGCAACCGTCATGGATATGAACCAGTTGTCAAGCATCTGAATTTTGATCATCTGACTATGTGGATACTGCAACGGTCATAAGTGTGAAAAACGGTCATAAGTCACGTTTTTCAGTGCCGTTGTAACTTCGGTCACTAAATGAATTGTTGTAAGTTGAGGACTACCTGTACAGACGATGGAGGCTGTCAACCTATCCTAGGGTAAAAAATCCTTAAGATTGTTAAGGAGGAGGAAGGGAGAGGCCTACACGGGCAACATAACCTCCTTAGAAATCGCACAATTCATTTGGAAGCAATTCCCACTTGCCAGGCCCTGAGATGGGTCTTGAGCCAGGCTCGCAGCCTTTCTGGAGCGTTCCGCCCCCACCTAGGTGCTCCCTGGCGCCGCCTGACCCCGCGGCCCCTTCATCCTTCGGCCTGTAGCGCTTGCCGGCCTTTCGCTGAGCGGTCTTGGGGTTTCAAGGCTCCGCCCCTCATCTTTGGCAGGCTGGAAGCCCGATGACGTAATGGAGCAGAGGGTTCCCCACCTCCACCCGCCTCTCCAGCTGATAGAAGGCGCTGCTCGCTGCATCCCCGCCTCTTCCTCTGGAGGTGTTGCGCCGGGAGAAGCTGCTCCTGAATCCCGGCCGGGTTCCGAGCGGCTCTTCTCTCTCCGGCGTCCTTAGGAAGGAACCTGGCGCTTGGGAGTGGCTGCGAAAGGGCCCGGAAGGCAGCTCGGCAGGACGCGATGAAGATGCTGAGCTCGCCTTGGACTCGGTTCTACTCCAACAGCTGCTGCTTGTGCTGCCATGTCCGCACTGGGACCATCATCCTGGGAATCTGGTATTTGGTAAGGGCCGGCGGGGGCTAGAAGAGAATGGCGGTGGCGAAGGAGGCGAATTGCAGAGCCGGTTCTCGCTTCTTTTCTTGGGCGGAGGGGGGAGACATGGAACCGCATGCCCTCGGGTGCCCCCTTCCCCTTGCGGTTCCCCTCCCATGGCGCCGGCCTCCCCAGGCCAGAGAAGTGGAGCAACGCAAGCGGTCTCGTCCTCCCGAGGTTGGGGACTGGTGCCAAAGTAGGAAGGACAAACGACGGGCATGGCCGCAGGCTCTAGGTCGCCGTCCCTTGGTGAAGCCCGGGGGGGGGAGGGGAGAGACGAATTGCTCTGTAGTTCTGAGGCTGCGCTGTAGATTTGATTGAATACAGTGAGATGCTCGGGATGATTGGATTCCTCTTCTCAGAATCCGACTTTTGCAAAGCAGAGTGCATGGGGGTTCCTTCTCTCTGCCTTCCTCTCTGCTCTTCCTCTGGTGAACTGGGTTAAACTGGTCCCATCTTCAGGAAACCAGAGGCCGGGACACCACCTCTACCACCGCCCGGCCTTGAACCCGAGCCTCTGTTGTGCTGCCCACAAATGGACACCCTCACCAGCTGCCTCTGCTCTTCCTCTGGACAGCAGGACAGTTGTGAATTGGACCCAGTGAATCCTACCTCATCTTCTGTTGAATCCCATCTCTTTTCTCTTGGACTCTTTTTTTTTTTTCCTTGCACCTGATCCTCTTTGATGTGCTGCCTAAGAAAAAAGACTTCCCTCCCATCTCGGAAAGAGCTGTTGCTACTTTGGACTGCAAAAATCATGACAACCCTTCATTGGTAGCCAAAAGCTCTTTTTGCATCCCAGATCTGATAGCCCACAAATACACAACCTCAGGGATAAAATTCCAGGACAATCAGCCCCAGGCTAGCCAAGCATTTTAGACTAATGTATTCAGTTTGTTGTGAGCTGAGTAATGCCTTTGTCTTTGTTAAAGTATAGCCCCCTTTTATTCAGTGTGCTACACTGAATTATGCCTGGTTCAGTTAACTATGGAGGGGGGGGAGGTCTCGGTCTGCACATCTGACCCCAATTCGTCAGAAGCAGAGCACAGAGGAAGCCAGGGGGTGAGTGTGCCTGTTTGCCCTGTTTTTGCTTTGGAAAAAGGATTCTGATTCTTCCTGAGGGATCTGAAGAAAGGAATCCATTCTGTTTAAATATCTTGCTTTGTTTATTCAAATCTATGGTGCAGCCAGAAGACCTCAAATAAAATTCTTGCAGAGCGGGAAAAGATGGCCAAACAGCCTACTTCCATTTGGCAGGCCTCACTCACGCATAAGTAAATTTTAAGCTTTTACTTAGCAGCTTTTACTTTGATGCAGGTTTCCCCATCCTTCTGTCTTTCTCCAGGATGCTTGGCAGATTCCATCCCTCCTTTGTTATTCTATCCGCCTTCTCCCTGTCTACTCCAGCTGGTTTCTGATATCTTGGCTCCTTGCCTTGCAAATTGGCACCTTGCCCTTTCTAGCAGACACTTGCATCTTTTCAGCGAGACTTCTGTGGGATGCTGACTTCAGCGGCTAAGGCTGCTTTTCAAAAGAGGAGTTATTTCTGGAGAGCTTAGCCCTCTAAAGAGTCATTAGCAACATAATTCTTTTTGAGATACAGTAATGCCCTTCCTGCTGCTATTTGTAACCCCACAGGCAGTTTCCTTCCTCTCTTTATAGGGAGGCCATAAAATATTCTAGGTGAAGCATTTAGGGAGCATGTCAGAAAAACAGGCAGAATAAAATCCATAAGTTACCTGACTTAGCAGGTAATGATTTGAAAGCAGGTCAGGTTTCCAACCCCCACCCCCAATGGTTCCTGTTTTGAATAAGTGTATTGCTAATATATATGCGTGTGTTAAATGTAATAGCTATTCTGAGTGAAAGGCAGGATATAAAGCCAATAAATAAATCAATAATTAATTGTAAATCATGCTAAAACTATTATCCCCACCCTCCAAAGCAGGTGTGTATAAAATTAGCAGCAGATGTTGAAAAAGTCATAAAAATGATCCAGATCTGAGCTTCAAACTCCTGGAAAGAGCCACATACCTGATATTCATTTAAAGAACAGCAGAGATGATGATCCTCTGTAAAACCAACTTATCGAAATTTAAGTGCCACTTTTTAGAGGATCCTTGGTTGCAGGTGGATGGAGGAGGCTCTATGCCTTGCAGCAGAAGGTCATGGCAATGTAATTGTGGATTCATTTATCCTCATGGTACACATGATCCAATCAAAAGCAGCTCCTTCCAGGTTCCAGGGCTCCTCAGTAGGAGACTTAAGAAGGTACATCCTTAGAGCAGCTGTTCCCTGCCCTCTTTTTCTGAGTTCACTCAATTAATTAGGCTGTTCCATCTGTATTATCTGTTAAACATTTATTACTATTATCCCTTGTTGTTACAAGAATCTTGTGGCCCATGATCATCCAACGAGTATCCAGCTAAGTCAGCATTTGAATACGGATCTCAATAGATGAAGTTTAATTTTCTATACGCATTACTGGGCATCTGACTTTCAGTGTATAAGGTTGGGCTGTATGTAGATTTTAATGCAGCAATGTTTGGTCTTTTTGTAACTGTCATATCTTTGGTATCTGTGGAGCTAGTATGTATAAGAAATATATTTTTATTAGAATAAAAGGTGGAGATGAATGAGGAATTCCAATACTGTAGACATGTTGTCCATCTCCATGTCTCTGAACAACAGCATAGAAATAGTCTGTCAGTGCCTTCTTCTAGAGCAGGGGTAGGCAACCTTGGCTCTTTTATGACTCGTGGACTTCAACTCCCAGAATTCCTGAGCCAGCATAAAAGAGCCAAGGTTGCCTACCCCTGTTCTAGAGTGTCTTTTGATGTCACAACCTGTCCTTATATCCTGAAGGACTCTAGTTCTTCTTTTTAACAGCCAAAGTCATTACATCCTGCTTCCTTCAGGGGATCTATATCAACTGGAAGTCCAACAGATTAAAAGTCAGTCCATGTGAGATCACATCTTGTTAGCATCTTGCATATATTTAGAGGAAAAGAATTTTCCATAAATTAATCAGCTATGACATTTTTCTAAGATTTATTTGAGAGCCAACAATTATGTTTTTCACTTTGTGTAGATCAAAACATTTTCAAGCCAGGAATGATGTATCATGGGTTAATACTTGATATATTTATTGACATTTGAGGGGGGAGTTTAAAAGGCAAATTTTGGCTATACTGCAACCTTCCGTAATCAGACAGTCTTCTAATAATTTGTTGAATTACAACACGTCTGAAGAGGTTAAAATTGGATAGGTTTCAGTACAACATTTTGGTTAAATATACAGACCTGCACATATTTTAGGAATCTTGTAGAACCATTACATAGCTATAAAAGAGGCTCTGTACCATAGAATAAGCAAGAAATTGATTTATTTTTTTCTGAAAGTTAATTGGCTTACTAAAGCTGCATTAAAATTATTAAAGGCATGTGCAGTCAGATCTGGAATATTCAGAAGGCTAGAATAAAATTCCCTTCCACACCCTATTTCACCTTCAGTAGATATCTGATCTTGTAGTAAAACCTTAATTTTCTCCTGTAAATTTCCGGAAGCTTTTTCTAGAATTGCATGTATTATAACTTGGCAGTCAAATCAAATCTCTGGCCTAAGAATAATTGGTCTCCAGACCTATCTTTAAAAAAAGCTTTTACAAATGTTTATGAATGAGCTGTTCAGATATGAAATGGCTAGATGATGGCTATTCTGATATTATGGAGTTATCTTGAGTGCTATTAAGAATGCTTTCCGTCTGGACATCATCTCCTGTGAATATTTATTCAGGATAGGAAATGGATGTGAGCCATTCTGAAATGCAATATAAGTTGATGTTAATTCAACTTACAGATGCACTTATTTAAAAAGGATAAGAAAATGCTTTTTACTTGCTGCCTCATCTTATTAGAAAGAAAACAAAACCAAGTGGAATGCAAAGGATTAAACCTGACACTCTGCCAGGAAATTTTATTCTTTCCACAATCACTATATTAAAATGCATTATTTATTTTCTGAATTCAAGTGACTTATTTGCAAGCTTGTAGCCAAATGGTAGGATTTATTTATGTACTGCATTTATATAGCTGCCCAACTCAAACAACGTGACTGTGGGAAGGTTACAAAAATAAAAAAGGGCACAATAAAGTGAACAATAGGTAAACATTTGGGTTGACCTTAGCCATTCTAAAAAGCTAAAAAGGATACATCTGTTAATACAGTATAGGGATAAGAAACACTTTCGGAAAACCTTCAAAGATATTATAGTGTAATATTATACTGACAATAGTAATACTTGGAAAATTGGCAGCGGTATCTCAAAATAGCTTGCTTTTAATTATTTGTTTGCTTATTATCATTTTATACAGCCACTTCTCCAAAAGACTGTACTTTCAATAGGAAGAGAGATGGTAAATGAAAAGAATCTATAAAAATGCTGAGTAGTAAATTGATTTAACCTAATCTCCTGAGATAATTAGGCTGCCTACTATTGAATAAATGACTTTCCTTTGACCTCAGTTCTCTAAGGATTTATTATAGTGTTCAAAATAACAATTAATGAGGGATGTTCAAGAGACTCCCAAAATCAGAGAGAGGGGCTGGAACAGCTTGTAGTGGCTTGAGTAGGAATGCTGCATTCTCCACCAGTTAGTTGTTGTTACCAGGTGTGTTGGGGCTTTGAGTCTCAAGAGGTCCCAGCCAGCCTGGTTTAGAATTATACTGGCTAAAATTTCTAAGAATCATAATTCTAGCACATTCAGAGATGGCACAGGTAGTCTTACAACCATTCTTTTAGTGACCGTTTGACAACTGACTCATATTTATGATGGTTGCAGTGTCCCAGGGTCATGTGATCACCTTTTCCGATCTTCTGACAAGCAAAGTCAATGAGGAAGCCAGATTCACTTAACCACCGTGTTACTACCTTAACAACTGCAATGATTCACTTAACCACTGTGCAAGAAAGGACGTAAAATAGGGCAATTTTTACCCATTTAAGAACTATCTCACTTAGCAACAGTAATTTGGGGCTCAATTGTGGTCATAAGTTGAGGACAACCTGTAATAGACCGGGGGAAAGCTGGAATTAGTTCATCTTTAGTACTAAGTTTAGTACTTTGGCACTAAACAGGACAACTCACAGTCCTCTAAAAGGTTCTTTAAATCCTATATTTATTATATCTCAATTCTTTTTTTTTCTTTTTTCTGTTAAAAATAAAGTAACATGCTCTGGATTCGCAAGTATGTATCCCATCTAAAACTGATCAGGGAGAGACTTCATTAATAGAAGTGTCCATAATAAGTCACAATGACATCAAAATGAGGATATATGTATCACAATGACATCTGACTAAGTATTTAAATCACACTGTTTGCACGATGATGTCTTGATAAGCATGTCTTTGTTTGCTGCCCCCTACAAACACTTTTTTCATTTAAACAACCAAAGCCTTGCCTGCTTTCTCAGTATCTCCATGAGGACTACGCAGCATTTAACCCATATCCGGCAACATGTTCTTCTGCCCAATCCAGTCATGTAATCCAAAATAATCCTGCAGTTCTCCACCTAAAAGTATTAATCTACTAATGCAGCCGGGCTGGTAATACTATCTGTTGTTTGTAGTCTTGTGTTAACAAGCAACAAACACTATCTCTTTTCTCAGAGAAATCGGATAGCTTTATCCTTGTTCCTGGATATTGTGAAAGTCAGTTCTCGGTGGTCAAAAGTAAAATCCTGGTACTAGATCAGGCCATACAAAAACCAAGAATGGATGGAAACTTTATCTCTTGCCCAAAAGAGAATTCCTTCTAGTCCTTTGATTACAGCAGGTGGGAAAAAGAGACACAGAAACCTAAACATTAATTGTGGTATAAATAGAGCTTACTTCTGACGCAGCTGAAATTCTTTTGAAATGGCTTCATAGATTTGCTACCATATACAGGTAATCCTCATTCAGCAACCACAATTGGGACCGGCAACTTGGTCATTAAATGAGGCAATCACTAAACAAAACTGCGACTAGGCTTACAATCCTGCAGGCCACTTCCTTTGTGTGCAGACAATTGCCACAAATTAATTTGTCATTAATTTTAAAAATAGCTTCTTCACCATCGCAACTCAAGCCCCCTTTTGAAGACAAAAGCTAGAAATAGGCTTCAGTATTTTCAAAACAGGTGAATGTTGTGTCAAAATATTTTGAAAGGTTGGCCCTGCAGAAGAATTTGCTTTATGTTGGAGACTCTTCCATCTCTGCAATATCTTTCTTGAAGTGTCTGAACCAACATATGGTTATACCATCCATTTCTATAAAAGCAATTTTACTTTTGTTTCCTTTCTGAACAATTTCCAACAAAACATTTCCCATTTATTTATGGCACTACTTATTTACAGCACTACTTACTGGATCAATATTTTCATTCCACAGATTGGAATTAATGAATATATGAATTTAGGGCTTTTTGACCACAGCTTGTTGCTTTACATTTATTCACTTCGACTTACAGTTGCCAATTCAGTGTCCTTTTGCAGAGTTCTTTTTGAAGCTGTTTCTCTGTGTATTAATTAGAGATGTATAAAACTTTTCAAGCTCAACACAGGTTATGTTGACCTTATAAAATTGCTCAGAATCTGCCCTGGACATTCCAGGGGTATTCTGAGTATAACATGTCAGTTTCAGGCTCAGAATATTTCTGGAACAATTGAAACTGCATCAAAACACTTTCAGGAAGGTCAGAACATCTGTTTCAAACTTAAAATAGATGTTTCAAAATTGAAATGTCTCATATTCAGGAGTTGTTTTTTTGCACACCATTAGACATACCCAGTTCAAATGAGTTGGTTCAACAAACTTAGCCACCTCACAAACTATGCTAATGTCATCACTTTTGCATATTTCAATTTGACTTGTATCTAGCTGCACTGCAACTAGCCTACTGGCTATTTAAAAGACTTACTCTTGGTAGCCATGTTTACACATCTCTCCTTTCTATGTGTGCAATTTTCTGCAATAGCTCTAACTTCTCCCACTTAAACACCAAAGTTGTAAATACCTATAAAATTCAATTTTTTTATGCAATAGATCTTTTCCATTTTGTAGTAAACCTGCCAGCTAAAATTAAAGAGAACAATCCAGAGGGAAGAAAGAAATAATTGAGATTCTAAAGTCTCCAAAGTGGCGGTATTGTTATAGGACCCTCTGAAGCCCGGGAATTAGCTGAGCCCACATATATCACAGTCTTCCCACCAATGGATCATCCCCTGTATGGAGCAATCAGTGTAATGATTACTGAACTAATGAAGTTACTACATGCCTGTTCTGGATCATAACAGATGATTTGGAGAAAAGGCAAAGAGGTCGTTTTTATCAGATGGGAAATTACAATCTGCTTCCAATCTGCATTTTGATAACAGTCTTCTGTGGTAAATGCAACAATTAATTGTGAGATTTTCATGGCTCACAATCTATTACATCAATGCATGGAAACGGTCCTGGAAAAGAAGTGTCTTATATGTGAAAACAACTATTGCTTGCAAATAAATCTATGCCTCAACTGACCTTGACCTCATTTGACAAAACAACATGGTCATGTGCATGTAGTTGCTAGAACTCAAGCTTTGCTTGAGAAAGCATTTTTAAAACTATAAACACATTATTAATGAATACTACAAACTGTATCTTTCCTATTCCTTACATTTCATTTGCCTCTCAACATTGGAATACTGCATCCAGTTTTGGTCACCACGATGTAAAAAAGATGTTGAGACTCTAGAAAGAGTACAGAGAAGAGCAACAAAGATGATTAGGGGACTGGAGGCTAAAACATATAAGGAACAGCTGCTGGAATTGAGTATGTCTAGTTTAATGAAGAGAAGGACGAGGGGGGACATGATAGCAGTGTTCCAATATCTCAGGAGCTGCCACAAAGAAGTGGGAGTCAAGCTATTCTCCAAAGCATCTGAAGGCAGGACAAGAAGCAACGGATGAAACTAACCAAAGAGAGAAGCAACCTAGAACTAAGGAGAAATTTCCTGGCAGTTAGAACAATTAATCAATGGAACAACCTGCCTCCAGAAGCTGTGAATGCTCCAACACTGGAAGTTTTAAGAAGAGACTGGACAGCCATTTGTCTGAAATGGTATAGGGTTTCCTGCCTGAGCAGGGGGTTAGACTAGATGACCTCCAAGGTCCCTTCCAACATCATCATCATTATTATTATTATTATTATTCCACTATAAATTGTTTGAATGAAAAGCTCTGGTTGAAAGAATACAGTATACTCTTATGAGCCGTACTGCATATTTTAATTTTCTCTACTGACTGACTACTACAACAAGGTTTAATGTCTTTTTGCACCAATGACCCTGTCTGAGGGAGAGAGAGGAGGAAAAGTCTCTCCATGTGTTTTGTTCCTCATCTGAACAATTGTCAGTAAAATGAGTGGCTGAGTTAAGGGACAAGGGGACTTCCTGTCTCTCTCCTGTCTTTCTCTCCAACGTGTGATTTAAATAGAAGTCAGCTTCCCTATCCTATGTATTTTTTAATAAAGCTACCATTTACATCACAAAAACTTGTTAGCATTCATTAATAACTGGGCTAAATCAACCCTTTGCATTCCAAGCAGCTATATTATGAACATTTTTCCTTTTGAATGGAGCCTGCTGCTATTTCGTTTCTCTGTATTCTTTCAGCATACTTCATATGTTCAGGAGTTCATACTCTAACAAGGAATCCATCCATTTTGCTATTGTTCATCCTCTTACCTTCTACCATTGCCAGCACTAGAGCCTTCTGCAGAGAGTTCGATCTTTATGTAATGTATATGAAGTTTGAACCTCATTTGTGCCTCCAGTGAGTATTCTGGGTTGCTTTGTTTAATGATCAATTTATTTATTTTCTTGGCTGTCCACAATATTCTGAGGAGTCTTCTCCAATGTCAAGAGACTATATAGATAGTCCTTATACAGGATGATCTGTCCCTAAACCTGTCTCTTCAGGTTTTATATCTATTACTGTTACAATTGATTCATCTTCCTTGCTGCTGGTCACTTTCTTCTTATCCTTCTGTCTACCTTTCTGAGCATTGTAGACTTCTCAAGAGAGCAGGGTCTTCAGTTGTTACAATATTGGCCTGTACATATAAATCTAAGTGTATTCCCCCTTTTCAGTCATGCCTGATTCTCAGAGATTGCCTGGACAAGTCCCTGCAATTTCCTTTTTTCAGAAGTCGGTTTGCCATCCTTCCTAGGGCTGAGAGAAAGTGATTGGCCTAAGGTCATCCACCTAGCTTTGTGCCTAAAGTGGGAATCAAACTCAGACTTCCTGTTTCTAATGTAGTGCTTTACCCATTACAGCTAACAGGCTGTATAGTGCATTGTTGTTGTTGTTAGTTGCGAAGTCGTGTCCAACCCATCGCGACCCCATGGACAACGTTCCTCCAGGCCTTCCTGTCCTCTACCATCTTCTGGAGTCCATTTAAGCTCACACCTACTGCTTCAGTGACTCCATCCAGCCACCTCATTCTCTGTCGTCCCCTTCTTCTATTGCCCTCAATCTTTCCCAGCATTAGGCTCTTCTCCAGTGAGTCCTTCCTTCTCATTAGGTGGCCAAAGTACTTGAGTTTCAACTTCAGTATCTGGCCTTCTAAGGAGCAGTCAGGGTTGATCTCCTCTAGGACTGACCGGTTTGATCGCCCTGCAGTCCAAGGGACTCACAGGAGTCTTCTCCAGGACCATAGTTCAAAGGCCTCAATTCTTTTGCGTTCAGCCTTTCCTATGGTCCAACTTTCACAGCCATACATTGCAACTGGGAAAACCGTATAGTGCATAGTAAAAGCCTAAACCATGGAAGTGTTATGGAAGTGGGCTGTCACTGACTTCTTTTTTTTTTTTAATATATTTTATTAGATTTTTATAGGGATGGGAAGGAGGGAGGTAAGTGGGGTATAACATAGGGTAGAAGACAAGGGTTAGACCAGGGGTAGGCAACCTTGGCTCTTTTATGACTCGTGGACTTCAACTCCCAGAATTCCTGAGCCAGCACAGCTGGCTCAGGAATTCTGGGAGTTGAAGTCCACGAGTCATAAAAGAGCCAAGGTTGCCTACCCCTGGGTTAGACCAAGGGTAGGGATAGGTACAATAATGGGGTTACCCCCAATCAAACGCTTTAACAAGCAGACTATCGTCCGGGTATACATGTTAAATATGCATAGTTAACATAATACTAAAAAGCTATAGTAAATAAGTTTATCACTAATATTAATAAAAAATTTACCAATACATATCATTCATTCTATGAATAACAATAATTAATATACTATTGATAATATATTACTAACTGAAAATAATAACTTGTAAATACTAATATATTGCTTATTAATTTTAATTACTTATAAATAAAAGTATTCAGCGCAAACAGTTAACATAAAAATTAAGTAAAAAAATCATATATCCTATTTAATTTCATAACCTTTTTTCGTTCTGTCGTATTGCTAACCATTGATAGAATTTTTCCCATGTTTTAAAATAAATTGTGTCTTCTTTCTCTTTGATTTCTAAAGTTAGTCTATCCATTTCTGAACATTCCAATATTTTCGTAATAATAATCTGATCAAGTGGTAACTTTTCATTTTCCCAGAATTGGGCAAATGCTATTCTCGCGACTGTTAATACATGTAAAATTAAGTATTCGTTCTCTTTTCCATAGTTAGATCCTAGTATTCCTAGTAAAAACAGTTCCGATTTAAATTCTATCTGTATCTTAAGTCATCTTTTCTAACCATATATGAATCTTAAACCAATATTTCTTTGCATTAGGGCATATCCACCAGATATGATAATAAGTTCCTGGTTTTTGTTTACATTTCCAACAAGTATTTGATACATTTTTAAACATTTTCTCTAATCTGACTGGTGTCATATGCCATCTATAAAACATTTTATATAAATTCTCCTTATATGCCGCTGCTTTAGTAAGTTTAATATTTCGATCCCAAAGTTTTTGCCAGTCTTCTAAATCTATAGAATATCCAAAATTCTTTGCCCATACTATCATCGTTTCTTTTACTTGTTCTTCTTCCATCTTAGCAGAAATTTGTAAAGTTTTTTAATCACGTTTTCACCTGTTTTTAGCAATATTTTATCTAAAGGTGTCTGTTCTTTATAAAATCCCATAGATTTTGCATCTTTTTCATATCTTGTCTGGATTTGCAAATAAGACCACCATGTTAAGTCAATACCCTGTTGCTGAAGAACTTGTCTGTCTTTAAGTTTTCCATCTTTGTCCAAAATGTCTTTATAACTAACAAGTTTATCATAGTTAATTAAATTTGGATAAGCAAAGGCTTCCATTGTCGAAAGCCACTCAGGTATCTTCATGTAAATTTTGTGTTTAATTCTTTCCCACTCTGAGAGCAATACATTCCTTATGGCATGATTTTGAAAATATTTATGTACTTTATTTTTCTCATACCACAAAAACGCATGCCAACCTAATTGCAAATCATGTCCCTCTAAATAAAGAAGTTGTTTATTTCTCAGTGTAATCCATTCTTTAAGCCAAAGCAAAATGATTGCCTGGTAATAAAGTCTCCAGTCCGGAAGCCCGAAACCCCCTCTATCTTTGGAATCTTGTAATAATTTGATTTTAATTCTTGCTTTTTTTCCTTGCCATATGAATCTCATTGTTGTAGCATTTAATTCATCAAAGAATTTCTGGCTCAATTTAACAGGGACTGTTTGAAATAGAAAAATTAGCCTAGGTAGAATGTTCATCTTAACGGTCGCTATCCTTCCTAGCAATGATAATTGAAATTTTTTCCATTTCTCCAAGTCCACTTTTATTTGTTTTAGTAGTCTCTCATAGTTGTCCTCTTTTATTGTTGTATATTTTGAAGTTAAGTGGATACCTAAATATTTAACTTTTTTAGCTATTTGAAGATTTGTTTTATTACCAAATTGATTTTTTTGTTTGTCTGTTAAATTTTTCGTTAGTACTTTAGTCTTTTCCCTATTTATCTTCAACCCCGCCACTTCTCCAAATTTCTCTATTTTCTGCAGGAGTTTAGTAGCTGTTTCCAAGGGCTCCTCCAAAATAAAGACTAAATCATCTGCAAAAGCCTGTAATTTATATTTTTGGTCTTTTATCTCCAGTCCTTTGATCTCCGTGCCTTGCCTAATGTTCCTAGCCAGCACTTCCAGTGTAAGAATGAATAACAAAGGAGACAATGGACATCCCTGTCTTGTGCCTTTTTTTATTTCAAAGCTATCTGTATAATCTCCATTCAAAAGTATCCTTGCTGATTGTTTATTTATTATAAATTGCTTGAATTGCGTTTATAAAGTTTTCACCAAACTCCATCTCCTTCAACTGTTGGAACATAAATTGCCAATTAAGATTATCAAAAGCTTTTTGTGCATCAAGAAATATAAGCGCCAATTGTTTCCCTGGATGATTTTCGTAATATTCCAAAACATTTAAAATAATCCTTAAATTATTTTTTATCTACCTTTTTGGGAGAAAGCCATTTTGGTCCGAATGGATAAATTCAGTCAAGAATTTTTTCATTCTTTCTGCCAATATTGAAGTAAATATTTTATAATCCACATTTAACAACGATATTGGTCTATAATTTTTAATTTGTGTCTTCTTTAGGTATGAGGGAAATGTTGGCTTCTATCCATGAATTTGGTATTTTTGTCTCTGAAAGAGCTTCGTTACAAAGGTCTTTCAAAATCGGGCTAACAATGTCTTGTAGAGCTGTATAGAATTCTGCAGGGAGACCATCCGGTCCCGGAGTTTTATCCTTCTTTTGCCTTTTTATCGCCTCTGTAATCTCCATCATTGTTATCTTCTTGTTTAACCTGTATTGCATATTCCCTGGTACCTTTGGGAGATTCGCTTCTTTTAAATAGTCCTGTATTGCCTCATTCGACACCACCTCAGTCTTATAAAGTGTCTCATAATAAGCTTTAGTAATTTTTTTAATTGCGTCATTGTGGCAGTATAATTGGCCCTTTGAATCTTGTAGCTTACTTATCAGTCTTTTTTCTCTTTCTTTTTTCAATTTATATGCCAGCCATCTTCCCGGTTTATTGGCATTTTCAAAAAAATTCTGTTTAGATCGTTTAACCTGTCACTGACTTCTGTCATGTTTTTTTAAACTTCCCAATCAGCCAATGTTTGTGGAATATCTGGTAACCTGCCATTCAGGTACAGACCTGGGGCCAAGTAGCTTCTAAGATTAGACAAGGCTGGCTGAGTATTATACTGTAGGCTATAAGGCTTCACAAAAGTCCTTCACAAAATAATGGGAAAACAAACCAGAAATCAAAGCCAAACCTGCCTCTGTGTTTTCATGACTTGGCTGTGTTCATATATTGCAAGGAGAAAAATAAAACTGTCAGCTGAATGAGATATCTTGGTGAGACGAATGAATAGTTCAGAACACTATATAGCATGCCATAATAGAAAAAATAGAAACTTGCAATAGTAGAAATTGCAAGTAGAAAATAGAAACTTGCAATAGTAGAAATGTAAATTTTAAGCCCTGGAATTTAAGTAAGCAGGAGTTCTGAACGAGATATTGGGGAAAGGTGTGGGTGGAGAAGGCAAGTTAAATAATTTACAAAATGGAAGAGGCTACTTGCTTAAAAACTAGTGATAAATTTGCTAGGCTTATCTTTTGAAAAGAAATTACAAAACAGGGAAGAGAAAATATTTGGAAGTGAGAACTATTTTGATAAGGGTTTCTTCTTCCCTTTCCCTCCTGCCCCTCAGGCTAAAGATAATATATGCAAAATATGTTTTGCTCAGAGAACCAGAGGTAATGGGCTTGAGGAGAACAGAAATCCTTTTTTGAGGATTTGATGACGAGCAGCGGATTTTCTATTGTGCTGCCCTGCATGCATAATCTTATTCCACCTATGCTCAGCTTGAATATTTTAAAACTCATTTATGATCAAATGTCACTACTAACCAAACTTAGGCAGTTATTTCATTATAACTTTCATTTCTTGGAAAAGTAAGGTGCCCTTCGCAGTATAATGCATGGCACAGTAACCTTGGAAAATTCTGGCCTGTGCAGCTTTGGAAAGCTAATATCAACAGCCCACCACATACCCAAGATCAGATTAATGAATTGGAAATTCCTCTGCCAAAATAGCAGATAAAGAGTTGCTCACTTTCCTTTCACATTTTAGAATTAAACCACTCAGTGTTCCTTGTATCCAAGAATAAGGGGGGGGGAAAGACCTTTGAGCTTGCCTAGAACAGGGCTTTTCAACCGGTGGTACGCGTACCACTAGTGGTACGCGAGCACATGGCTGATGGTACGCGTAGGACGGGTTGAAAAAAAATGTAAAAAAAATATTAAAAAAAATATTTTTGAATTTTTTTTTTTAAAAAAAGTGTAAAAGTGGAAGAGGTGAAGTGGCAGCAGCGCCGCAGAGGCCTGTGGCCAAGTCAGCTGGAACTGCACATTGCCTGGGTCCTACTGAGAGCCCAGTATCAAAGCGCGCAGCTCCAGCTGATTGGCGGTGGCCTTGGGGGTGGCAGGCAGCCTCACGCAGTCTTCAAGGGAGATTCCGCCAGAGCTGCGTGACGCATTGCCTGCCCCCCATCCCCGCCTCCACCCAGATGCCCTCACCTCCCCCAAGCATTTTTTTACTCACCTGCTTTCAGCTGCACTCCCTTTCTCCTGTCCTTCTCTGCCTTCGCCGTGTGTTTGTGAGACAAAAAAAAAAAGTTCCATGAGACTTTCTAACTTCTCGCGAGAAGTTAGAAAGTCTCATGGAACTTTTTCTTTTTTACCCACAAGCACGTGGCGAAGGCAGAGAAGCAAAAGGAGAAAGGGCGTGCAGCTGAAAGCAGGTGAGTAAAAAAATGCTTGGGGGAGGCGAGGGCATCTGGGCAGGGGTGGGGGCGTCAACCTTACCCTGCATGGTGGCGGGAGGGTTAATGGCGGGCGCGGGGGGACGAGGAGCAGCTGTGCAAAGCAGGCAGAGGGGAGGCCGGGCAGATTGTGGGCGCTGGCAAGCGAGCGAGAGGGCAAGGGCGCCAATCGGCGTGTGCTCAGAAACGCCGATTCCGCGCTCCTGCCCAGCTCGCTCGCGTTTTGCCAGAAAACATGCTCCTCGCGCTTTGCCGGAAAAGCATGCCGCTTGCTAATTGTAGCAGAAGCCGCGAATCAGCTGATCCTGGCGCTTCTGCTAAATTAGCAAGCAGCATGTTTTCCGGCGAAGCGCGAGCAAGCCCAGGATCGGGGCACGCAGCTACAGCTGAGTCGCGCTTCTGCAGAGCAGCGCGCGACTCAGCTGTAGCTGCTCTCCTGCCCAGCTCACTTGCTTGCGCTTTGCCGGAAAACATGCTGCTTGCTAATTTAGCAGAAGCGCGAATCAGCTGATCCTGCTTCTGCTAAATTAGCAAGCAGCATGTTTTCTGGCGAAGCGCGAGCAAGCCCAGGATCGGGGCGCGCAGCTACAGCTGAGTCGCGCTTCTGCAGAGCAGCCCAGAAGCGCGACTCAGCTGTAGCTGCCCCCGATCCTGGGCTTGCTCGTGCTTTGCCGGAAAACATGCCGCTTGCTAATTTAGCTTCAGCTGTAGCGCTGATCCTGGCGCTTCTGCTAAATTAGCAAGCAGCATGTTTTCCGGCATCGGGGCACGCTACAGCTGAGTCTAGATCAGCTGTAGCTGCTCTCCTGCCCAGCTCACTTGCTTGCGCTTTGCCGGAAAACATGCCGCTTGCTAATTTAGCAGAAGCTCAGCTGATCCTGGCGCTTCTGCTAAATTAGCAAGCAGCATGTTTTCCGGCAAAGCGCGAGCAAGTCAGCTGGGCAGAGCTCTCCTCTGCCTCTGCGCGTGCACAGACAGATTTGGCATGTCGCCATGGCCACCGGCAGCACAGCCTGTCCCCCTCCAGCGAAGGAGAAGCGGCGTGAGGGCAGCCTCCTCCGGGCTCTTTTATGCCCTCCCTGCTCCTGTCTGGTGAAGGTCGGTCAGGACCCCTGCAAGCGAGCCAGATGGGCAGGGGCGCGAATCGGCGTGTGCTCAGGAATGGCGATTCCGCGCCCCTGCCCAGCTCGCTTGCTTTCCGCTTGCTTTCTATCTATCAACAGCTTTTGATGCCTTTCCGTGTCTTCTGAAGTTTGTTTCTCTGCTGCTTGGGACAATCTACTCCCTTGTTTGAATCTGCTTAATTGTAATTTCCTTGATTAGCTACAGTTTTCAAGCAGTTATAATCTCTCTTAACCTCGATCTATTTGATTTCTCCAGAGTTTCTTATTTCTTCCTGTCAGTTGTAATATGTTAAACATCAAGATCCTTGGCCCCCCCAATTTTAATTACCTTACTTTTCATAGCAAATTTCTGCCAATTTGAATCAAAGGCACGGGTCCTTAGCACTCTCTGAGCTTTGTTGCAAAGAAACAAAAAAACCTCTAAGATCACTCCTCCCTATACTGACAGGGCAACCTTAACAGCAAACCCCATTCCCTACTAGCACTGCTGATGTTACCTAATTTGGGTAATGAAACATCTGCAAGAAAACAACCAAGCTCAGAGAGCACCAAGGATCCCTCATGTCAACCCTGAGCTATAAATACTCTCCTTTATCAGTTGAATCAAAGTGTTATTCTTTTCAATATTTCTCAACTTTACTGCACCCTTCTGAGTTGCATTGTCATTATCATCATCTTAACTTTATTGCAGTCATTAATCAGAACAAAAGAATTGGCATTCAAATACTCAGAATATCCAAAACTAAAGTGACAAATTCAGGATAGTTAAAAAAGTACTTTCAGACAAACATTTTGGCTAAAAAATAATATCAAATCAGAATATGTTAAAAGGCTTATTCATACTACAGATATACAAGATGAAATTTAAATATGCAATCTGGATAATATGAACTTGGAATAGCACTATAAAATATGAATATATGCACAAATACATATGCATATTCATATACATTCTCCCTCTTCCTTTCTCACAGACACACACACACACACACACGTAGCCCGCTGATCCTGGGGCTTCACTTAGCAAGCAGCATATTTGCCCTTCAGAGTATAAACAGTAACATGCCTATTGAAAAGTTTGGTTTCCCTTCTGCCCACTCACAATAGTAACAACTTTTGGGGTGTCTTTTATGGTGGGTTGTAGTTCTTACACAAAGGTTGAGATTTCTTGCACCAGAATCTTGGCATGCAGTTTTTGCAACTGTTCCTGTATCAAGAGATTTAGTCATTCCTTTATATTGGACTTAACACTGCTCACCTTAATTATTACAGTGCAAAAGGAAAGTGATTCAGCAAAGGAACCACCATCGAAGAAATTAAAACTGAGTGATGGAGGGAGGGAGGGAGGGAGGGAAGGACAATGAGAGGAAGAGAGGGACAATGGAAGGGAGGGAGGGAAGGAGGAAGGGACAAAGAGGGAGGGAAGGAAAGAAGGAAGGAAGGAAGGGACAATGGGAGAGAGGGAGGGAAGGAAGGCACCCACCCCAGTCCCACCCCCCTCCACCAGAGACCCACGGATTCCCCCCCACAGGCACCCCGCAACCTGAATGATGAGCTGGCCACCCACCCCCCGCCATTGATTTTGCTTGTCAAAAAGTTGCAAAAGGTGATCACATGACCCTGGGACACTGTGAATGTCATAAGTATGAATCAGTTGCCAAGCATCCAAATGTAAATCACATGACCCTGGGGATGCTGCAACAGTCATAAGTGTGAAAAATGGTCATAAGTCACTTTTTCCAGTGCCATTGTAACTTCGAACTGTCACTAAGCAAATTGTTGTAAGTCGAGGACTACCTGTACTTTATCATTTTTTTTCCTTTTTGGGGGGGTAGTCAAGTTTTTGACACCTTGCTGGGTGACTGGTGGTACTCGGATGTTGCCTTATCCTAAAAGTGGTACAATGGGTGAAAAGGTTGACAAGCCCTGGCCTAGAATAACCTTTTTTAACCACTGAACAATGCTCACTTTTTCTTTTTACCTGTCATAGTTCCAATAGATAGACAGGTTATAGCTAGTTAGGGAGTAGCCATTTCTGGCCATACCCTGCTTTCGTCCTCTAAGATGAGGACAAGGTTATGGTCTGTTGTGAAAGTGAGGCATTACGCTCATGAAAGATTCTCTGGCTTTATTGAAAGAAGTGAGGAACAGAATGAGAAATCTCACTTAGATCTTCCAAGGCCTAAAGGTAACTCCTTCCAAGAACGGCAGGAGACTGTGCTGTTAGTTTTCAGCAATCATTTCAAAATCTCCAAAGGCAGTAAAAGGAAACTCAGGAGCTGAAAGTTGCTATCTCTAGAATCTTTGATTTTCTAGAGGCACAAAAAAATCAGAAAAAACATCTGCACCAACACTGATAGGGCAAGCTACTGTATATAATTAAATGTGTCTTCTTCTGACCATGTTAAAATAGTAGCTTAAGTGCAGTATGTGAACTGGGACAGTGTTCTCTGAAATGCCTTATTTCTTTGTATCTTTCATGGCTCGGGAGACTTATGAGATGATGATGATTTCAAACATAAGCATTTTGCATCAACTGAATGGAATTGCTGAGCTACATGCTAAGTGATTTGCCCAAGCTTTATCCTTTATATAACCAGAACTTCCTTTTGCACAGTGGGCAAACAGATTACTCAGCATGCTGTAGCTCAGTCACCCTCCTTTAATCCCTTATGCGCTAATACTGTCTGCATGCTTGTTTGCCTCTGGACTTCTTTTGCTTTTCCCCTCCTCCTCCTATGCTATTCTGACCTGCTTCCAATTTCTGGAATCTTTAAAGGGTAGATTTATAGCTATTTCCCAGGGCCCAGGTAAATTATATTTTATTATGATATAATATTATAATATTTTGCCTGGACTTACACAACACATGAAGCAGGAAATCATGGCTTTTAGTGGTGAGCTAAGGACAGCTGGCCATATTATTGTAAAACACCAAAGTACCCTTTTGAATTAGTCCAAAGCCTTTCCTAGTTCTGCCTCCTCTTTCTCATCTGACCAATTATAAGCAGATGGGAGGCTGTTGTGAGCCCCCCAAAGAATCTAAAAAATTATTCTCCCCCCCCCCAAAATAATAATTTCCCCTTTAATCATATTTATTATGATGGCAGTACTGGTAAAAATGGAAGATAGTTTTAACATTCCCTAAAAATCATTGGGAAGGTGAGGCTAGATTCATTGGCTAGACCTGGAATATCAGTGGCAGAGCATTTTCCCTGATGGTGCAAAGCAAGATTCAATTTCCACCCCATCCCTGAAGAGAGTGGCTTCCAATTATCCTGGATAGTCTATAAAATTTAGGAGAAAGAGAAGAAGCGGGGAAGAAGAATAGGTATCCTGTCTGGAGTGAGCCCTGACCTTGGACTGAAACTCAAGAATATACTGTATTCAAAAAGGTAGTAAATAAATAATTTTGCTAGAGTGTATTGATTTCATTTAGAGGTCTATATATTTGACCGTTGCCTTCCTTTTGTTTCATATTTCTGTTTTCCCAATAACCAAGAGAAATTTGGCTTCGTTGGTCTAATCAGGGAATTTTTTCATTATAACCCATGTACAAAACTGCACAGTTCTATAGCTGAAACTGCACCTTGTTATTTAGAGTTGGCACAAGGTTTTTTTTTAATGTTCTGTATCTGGGCTTTTCATCAGTTGTTATTTCTTTTTCATTCACTATGTTGTTTTGTGGCTTTCTAATTTTAATTTCCAATTCATCACCCAGAGTCACAACAGTAGGGTGGGCAATTTATTTAAGAATGGTTTAAATAAATAAAATTGAACTCCATTTCAATAGAAATGGGGATACTGGACAACAAGATAGAGTTTAAAAGCCAGTAGAAGAAAGAGAATGAAGTGTGCTGTTGTATTGTGTTCAGCTGCAAAATACAAAGTACCTGGTCAAGAGAGATTTTACTGTGTGGACATTTTCCAAATTTTGATCTATGTTTCCTGGTAAGGTGCCTAATCCTAATCCTTCCTCTCTGCTGCCATTTGTTTTCATTGCAGAATATTTTTCTTATCCATCAGCCTAAAAATCAAAGCATTCTCTATCAATTAGAATTTATCTCCTGACCTGAAAATTAAAGCAATTGCTTCTTACAATGAGTGCAATTTGTATACAATTGGCATATGGCACAGGAATATATATTAAAGCTTGGTTATCATTAAAAGTTACCATAAATTATAAACAACATAAAATCTTAAGACTTGCTTTAACTGTCTGCTCTTTAGAGTTTATCTTGAGGTAAGCTATCACTGGGCCAGTCCAATAATGACGCAAAAAAGAGATGAAAAATCCTTTGTAACATTAATCCAATTAGATTGTATTTGTCTTGCGAAATGGAATTATCATGCATCTAACAATCTAGAATGCTTATACATATTTGAAAAGGGAACACATTTTCAAATAAAATCTCTAAAGAAGGGTCATGATGTTCATATTTATGCTGTCTGGATTTTCTGTCTCAAAGTGCCACCTGTATTTTTATATCTGGCAGAATGAAAATATGCGGTCATTAAGCATATCAGAAATATCACCTGATTTTAAGTATACATTATGAAATAAAAATACAAAATATGCTCTCTTCTAGTGATTTCCATTATAGAACACAACTTCAGAATTTGTATTCTGATCTTCTGATTCTCCCCACCCACCTTTTTTTCTTCTTCTTTTCTTACCCAGATCCTCAATGCAGTGGTTCTGCTGATTATATTGAGCGCTTTGACAGATCCTGGCCAGTACCACTTAGCAGGTACTGAATTAAGCAATGACTTTGAATTTATGGATGATGCCAGTAAGTATATATCATTTCATTAGTAATTTACAGTCTGGCTCCTGTTAAACTGACCTGATATTGTGCCAGGGCAGCACTTTCATAGCTGGCATAAAATTGCTGTGTGTATATATATGTGGGCTGAAAATTCTTGAGACAAAAGATGATATTTATAAAGAAGACTTTAATTGAAAATGATTTATTAAAACAGGCTGCCTTGCCCACTGAGATTCACCTTGGAAAAGGTCTGGACTCCAAAAAAATAGAAGATCAATAGATGGAAGCAAAGAAATAGAGAAAAATCTAACACTTGGCTGACATCTAATGGTCAGCAGCATTTTGCAGCCCCAATAAAGATAGGTATTATTTATTTAGTGTATGGCATACAATGCCAGGGAAATCTACAAATGCTAGGCATAATGCAGTCCTGACAGCCAAAATTGCTAGTTCATTCTGCTTGGCGCTTGCAAGCCTATCCGTGGTGCACCCCAGGAGGGCAAACTAGCTTACACCAGCTGACTAGGGCGCTCAGGTTTCGAAGTCTTTTGGGCTCCTCCGCCAGTCTCGCCTCACCTCGTGTTTTTTTGCCTTGCATCCGGCCAGGTCCAGCGCTGGCTTCTACTCTCCACACACACGTGTGTGCAGTGTAAAGTGGTACCCATTTATCTATTTGCAATATTGCACGCTTTCGAACTGCTGGGTGGGCAGGAGCTGGGGATCGAGTGACAAGAGCTCACTCTATCTCATGGTGCAAGGCTCGAACCACCGGAGTGCAGACCATTTCTGTCCGGCAGTTTCAATGTCATTAAGCTACTGAGCCACTGCGTCCCCACATAAAGATAGATATAGGGGGTGCAATGGCCTAATGGTTAAGATGTTGGGCTTATTAACCAGAAGGTTGTCAGTTATAGATCCGAGCACCACATGATGGAGTTAGCTCCTGTTCTTATCCCAGCTCCTGCCAAACTTGCAGTTTGAAAGCATGCAGATGTGAGTAGATAAATAAGCATCACTTCAACAGAAGGTAATAGTGTTCCATGCACCTCAGCATATAGTCATGCTGGCCAAATGACTACAGAAGTGTCTTTGGACAAGGCTGGCTCCCTTGGCTAAGGAATGGAGATGAGCACCATAGAGTCAGAAATGACTGGACAGGGAAAAAACTTTTATCTTTTTTTAAATGAGTTTTACATAATTACATCAAAGGATTGTATTAAATAAATACCTGGAGTAGTAATAGAGTGAACTGGTCTAAAGCTGTTATTTAATTACAGTTTGGCACTACACCCTCATGCCCCAGCTCTGTGTTCATGCCAATGCTTCTCTGACTGCATTTCCCATTTTCAGCTACCAGGAGTTGTGACTACAAAGATTTATTTTAGCATTTGCCTGGGTATATTAGGGCTCAGAGGGATGAACTGCCCCTTGTACCTTCGTAGTAGCTTAACCCTACTCCTGATGTGCCTGACCTCTTCGTCATGAAAGGGATGTTTAAATGTTTGTTTAAAATAATACTATGGAAGATGTGGTAGGGCAGGTGGTTCTCAACCTTTTCTTCACCATGGATCCTCTTTAAATACCTTTTGTGACCACGGACCATGGTCGTGGACCACCAAGACTTAACTCAAGATTTAAATCATAACATTTTTTTCAAGACTTTGTGGACCCCCTGTGATGACATCTTGCTCCCCCAGGGGTCAACAGTTGAGAACCAGTGTTGTAAGAATGGTAAGAAGCATTCAATCTCCCAGGCCCAGTTAAACCAGTGCCATAAGAGGGGCTGGGGCTGGGAGACAGACCTTAAAGAAAAGAAAAATGGCTTCCAATTTGGCAAGTTCATAATTTTCAGCATTTTGGTTTGTGGGGGATTAAGCAACATAATGGATACAATTTCTTCAAAATGTTAAGAAGCCCATTCATTTTGATCAAAACCACAAATAATAGAGAATATCAACCTGATTAATGGGAGCGAGGGTGAAATGTGTGCCTTAAGCCTTAATATCTTTTTTATGTTCCCCAATAAGAGGCCAAAATAATGGCTTCACTATCATCAGGAGGCAACAAAAGACTGCTGGGCAGCTGCAGGCAGACCATGAGTTCAGCACCCATGGAATAAAATGGTTCATTTTAAATATTGATTGTTAAATAAGCCATAGTGGCTGTCTTCACACAGCATGTTAGGCCCAGGCCAAACAAACCATTGCAATGGGTGAACTTAGGCAGTGGTCAGCTATGGCAATGTTTGTACCTTCAGCTAAGTATTTTACCTGCATTTCTTAACAGAGGAAAACCAGCTTCCTTCCTCCATGGCGCGCTGCAGCTGAAAACAGCGGAGTCTGTGTGCGTGCCTGCCTAGCCTGCATCAGCCTTGCTCTCCACGGCGCATTGTAGCTGATCCGAGGCGTGGAAAGCATGTCTGACAGGTGAGCACGTAGTAGACGCGCACATGGACTCCGCTGTTTTTGGTGCTTCGTTGCCTGGCCGGCCGCCTCCAATCAGCTGCAGCGTGCCATGGAGAGCCTGGCTGACACGGGGTGAGCGCGAGGCAGGCGTGCACACGAACTCTGCTTTTTTCAGCGGGGCAGAATTAAGCGCTGCTCCCCACTTCCCACCCCCGGTCCTCTCTTATTCACAAGGGGATGGTGTGGTTGGGCAGCAGGGAGGGGTGCAAAGTTCCCGCCAACTCGCCTCCGCTGCAGACAACTTGGATGCGCAATGTTTGCTGGGCGGGTCTTTTGGCACACTCAGCAGTGCAGAGACAGCCGTTAATGACCAGGTCTGGGCAATTCCTATTGGCTTTCGAAAGCCAGCAGAGGGAGTAGCACAGCCCATGTAAGGGACAGCAGCCGAGTCTGGCGGGCGCAAGCGCGCGAGTCGTGCCCCGGGACTAACCACGTGCCGTTCCTCTGTTGGGGGCAGCAGAAGTTGAAAAGCCATCAAAAAAGGGTGCCGGAACATCGGAATATCCATCCATCCATCCATCCATCCATCCATCCATCCATCCATCCATCCATCCATCCATCCATCCATCCATCCATCCATCCATCTATCTATCTATCTAATTTCCACATTGCCCATTCTCACCTAAGTGACTCTAAGATTGAATAGGAAAAAAGAAAGTGATTACAATAAATCCGTTCAGAATTGTCAGCACAATCCTGAAAATATTTACTCAGAAGTTCAATACCTTTTTAGTGTCTTAAGAACAGAGTCATTATTTATGTCAGAACCTGGATATGTTTATGGCATTTTAAATGAAGTGCCTCGTTCATTCGGTTAACACCTTATATTAAGTTATGAAAGCAGAGACATCACCCTGCCAACAAAAGTACGTATAGTCAAGGCCATGGTTTTCCCAGTTGCAATGTATGGCTGTGAAAGTTGGACCATAAGAAAGGCTGAACGCAAAAGAATTGAGGCCTTTGAACTATGGTGCTGGAGAAGACTCCTGCGAGTCCCTTGGACTGCAAGGCGATCAAACCGGTCAGTCCTAGAGGAGATCAACCCTGACTGCTGCTTAGAAGGCCAGATACTGAAGTTGAAACTCAAGTACTTTGGCCACCTAATGAGAAGAAAGGACTCATTGGAGAAGAGCCTAATGCTGGGAAAGATTGAGGGCAATAGAAGAAGGGGACGACAGAGAATGAGGTGGCTGGATGGAGTCACTGAAGCAGTAGGCGTGAGCTTAAATGGACTCCAGAAGATGGTAGAGGACAGGAAGGCCTGGAGGAACGTTGTCCATGGGGTCGCGATGGGTCGGACATGACTTCGCAACTAACAACAACAACAACAACATTAAGTTATGACTTAGTTTGTTTACATTTGGCTTAGTATGCTGTATGAATCCAAGCAATTGTGATTTAGTCAGCACATCATGTTACACTAATCATAGTTTAATATAGCAATTCAATCTATGTGTTGCATGCTAAGAACATAAAATAAAACTCCTGCAGGATCAGGTATTGAATCAATGGTCCATCTCGTCCAATTTTTACCTGTGTTTTTTTTCAACTGAAATCTGAAACTTAGAGTAGGATATGGGAAAGCTTTAAAAGGTTTTTTTTTGTTTTCTTTGAAAGTTTAGTCTTTGAATGAGCAAAATATGAGTTCCTTAAATTGGTTATTGTTATAAAAATGGCTGGTGGTTATTTCATATAACTAAAAAGTTGATATTATATTATGTGGTTATTTCACATAACTAAAATTTAATATTATAACTTTACTATATCTCTTACTGCAGAGTTCCCCAACCTTTCTGGCTTTGTGGACTAGCGGGTGGGGGGAGGGGATGTGTCCAGGTGAGTGGAGGGCACGTGTGCATGCTTCATATGTGCTAGCAGTGGACATGAACGCACGCTGCTCACACAAACGGAGCATGCATGCATACGCTTGCCCATTGCTTGCACAAGTGGGGATGCGCACACATGCACGCACGCTCACCTATCACTTCCGCGGCCCGGTTCTGAATGGCTCAAGGCCCGGTAGTGGGCTACGGCCTGGGGGTTGGGACCCCTGTCTTACTGCATCAAAAAAAAAATGGGAAGTTACTGCTTTTTGTTTCTTTTTTATTTCTTTTCCCCCTTCCTTCACTTTATTCCAACTTCCAACTCTATTATTCTATGTTCTATTCCCTTCATTCCCTTTCCTTTCCCATTTTTCCACTCTCTTTATTTCTATTTGCATTTTATATTAAGAAAAAACTTTAATAAAAGATATATATAAAAAGAGCAAAAGATTAGTGATGATGATGATGATGATGATGGAGCAGCTTCAGTATGCAAAAGGTGCAGAAGTTGGTCTGATACTTCTGAGACATAAATGTGGACAAGGATATCAGCTTGGTGGAGCTAAGAATATAAAGTTAAGCTGGTGGGGTTTAGCTCAGGCATGTTTTCCTCAGGCCAAAGAGCTGTGTGGTCCAAAATTAGTACCTCCTACAAACCTTAGTCTGAAATAATTTGGACACATCACAGCAAGCCAAGTCCTCCAGCAGAGGATGCTCCTGCACCAGAAAAGTACTCTCTGGGCCAAAGGAGAAGAAACTAGGCCGGAAACACCTTCTAATAATACCAAGGAAAATCCAGTTTTGTCTCAGGCCAGTTCGTGTTTCATAAACAAGGAGAGGCTTGTTTAAGAGGAAAAAAGCAATCTTGATTTCTGTGGCCTCTGGTACCATTGTGTATTGTTAAAAACATGGAATGCTACTAAGAGAACAGTTTCAGTTGAATATCTGAATGTGCTCCTTGGGGACCAATAATAATGAACACATTTTAGTTAATAAAACAAAAATGCTGGCTTCCACAGAGCTGTGACTGATTCGTTATTTATTTCAGATATGTGTATTGCAACTGCAGTTTCTCTTCTCATGATTCTCATTTGTGCGATGGCCACCTATGGTGCATATAAGGTGAGGCACGATGTACGGCGTTGTATTCTGTTTTAATGAACTTACTTTGAAACTGGTCCACAAAGCATCTAGTAGCTCATAGCATACAAAGTTGCCAGGGGCATGGTGCTAGAAAAACATATCTGTTTATTTGCAGATGGCCCCACTCATGAGACTTTGAGCAGCAGACCACAAAGCAGAAAAAAAGCACGAAGAAAGCTAGACATTCATAAAGAAGGATTATCTACAGTCAGTTAGGTCCAAAACATGATGGAATAAGCATGTACTTTGCACAAGATAAGGAGGAAAAGTATTACACATTGTCTAGGAGAAGCATATAGCAGAGCATGAGGCTGCATTTAGAAATGTCTAAAGAAGTTAGCCTAGATTAATTATAGGGGAGGGTGCATTCCCCAATCCAGGGCCCTCCAGTTATGTTTGATTATAACTTCTGTGGCCATGATAGCTGGCAATTCTGAGAATTATAACCCAATATAAAGAGCACCTGGTTGGGAAAGGCTTCCTAGAAAAACAAGTATAAGCATTCTGAACTTTTCTCAGGACCAGTAAATTGCTTTGAAAAACTTTTCAGGAAAATGTCCCAAAGGTACTTTTTCAAAAGGCAACTGGACTTTCTTGTTTTTTCCTTGAAGACGTTTCGCTTCTCATCCAAGAAGCTCCTTCAGTTCTGACTGAATGGTGGAGAACGGATGGATTTATATTCTGTACAGTCATCTGGTTGTTAGCACTGTCTCTGAGAGCCGTTGAGACCACTTGGAGCTTTATATGTCCCTTCAGGATCACCTGAATAACACAAATGGATGTGGAACTGTTCTTGGAATTGTTGAAAGGACTGTGCTGTAAACAGGATATAGGTGGTGTCATATGCCTCCCTCTCTATTAAAGAGGGCTATTCAGTTTTAATGTAGGTGGCCTCTTTGAGCCCTCTTTCACACCAGCGATCCTGTCTGTCCAGAATGTCTTCAAAAGAGTGGCCTTTGTCTTTCAAATGTAGATGGACTGCTGAATCTTGTCCTGATAGGTTTGTTCTCCTATGTTGTGCCATGTGTTTGTGAAGTGGCTGTTTTGTTTCTCCAACGTACAGATCTGCACATATCTCACTGCATTGTACTGCCATGTATCACATTGCTCAGTTTGTGTCTAGGTGTTTTGTCCTTGGAATGAACAAGATTCCTTCTGTCTTAGTATTCTTGGGTTTAAAGTGTGCATGTATATTGTGTTGGTTGAAAATCCTTCCATTTCCCACCATTCAGTCAAACTGAAGAAGTTTCTTGGATGAGAGGTGAACATCTTCAAGGGAAAAACAAGAAAATTTAGTTACCTTTTTAAAAAGCACTTTTGGGGCAACAATGACCTGGATGATTGAGCATCTCCATAGGAAAACTTGATTTTAAGAATAATCATTTATATATCAAGTAGTGGATACATATAAATTATTTATAAGGTTTACCTGCCATAGTACAGCAGTTTACTTAGCACTGTGCTATTACTATTACTGTGTAATATTTACACACATAATTATGTTCTGTAAAGAATATTAATAAAGAGATGTTCATTTAATGTATTTATTTTGGAGAGAAATAATATATGGAGTAGATCAAGATTAATTTATATTTTATAAGGCTAACTTAAATCTAATTATATATATATATATATATATATATATATATATATATATATATATATATATATATATATATATATATATATATATATATATATATATATATATATATATGTTGGTTTGGATGAAATTTGCTAGTTCTTGAACAAAAAGCCTTTTTTTATGCCTGCCTATTGATTTGATTGGAAGATCTCCAATATTTTATAATGTAGTAGTTTTTATGTATGGACCCCTTTGACCTGTTCAGAAAAATGATTGAAAATTGCATTAAAATTCTATGAGCAACTATTCCCTCCTCTCTTTTTATTTTTTATGTCTAGCAACATGCAGCCTGGATCATCCCTTTCTTCTGTTACCAAATCTTTGATTTTGCACTCAACACTTTAGTTGCTATCAGCGTACTGGTTTATCCAAACACAGTTCGGGATTATCTGCAGCAACTGGTAAAAGACTTTCTTATTGAATATTCAGACTGTTTATGTAAATGTAGACTTCATTCACAGACTATGAGAATAAGTTTCACCTGCCCACACTTGCAGGCTAAACATAAGAATATTAGTAGCCCCATGCATTCCTGTTCTCTGTCAGATGTCTCTAGAACCTATAGTATCCTAAACATTCTTACAGAGAGCAAAGCCAGGATTTACTTCTTCCTATAATTTGAGTTCAATCTTTTGGCGGGTTTTTTTTGGCTGAAACTGGCACTTTGGTGGTGGTGGGGGGGCTTTAAGGATAACAGCAAATGCAGATCAGCATTAAAAGTGATAAGAGTATCAAAAACATTGACTTCTATTTCTCTAATCCCTCATTTTGCTATTATAGTAATTGCCAACTTATTTAGCATATGTGAATATGTTTGGATCAGAATGTCAAGAATGCCAAATCAGCTTCCACTTCTCCAGAAAATAATAGGAGGAACATTATGCCAAAAGAAAATATGCAGTGCCAAAGTGCTATTTAATCCCCTATGAAGGAATAAATTTCCCCCTCTATATTTAAGCCCCGTCTTTTCCCCAGAATGGGGAGGGGGCAACAGGATTAATGGGAGGGGGGAGATATTCTGAAAAATACAATGTTGGACTGGAAAATGTGTCCCACTCAAAGGGACATAGAATTTATTGCAAATAGTTTGATATTGCAATGCTTTCACCTTTCACTTGCTCTTTGTGCCAATATTTCTTCTTAGGGCAACTTTTTTTTTTAAAAAAAAGGGAGGGGAATGGGGGGGAATGTAGCAGATTGAAAGACATTTAGTGGTATGCTAATCTTAGATTCCAGTCTTTTCCTTCTGTCGGAAGCAATTTGCAGAGTAGAGGTGTAATGTGTGCCTTCCTTCACAGGCACAATCTACCACACTTCACCTCCCTTCTCCAGCGTTGCCACAGTTGGTGGCGATTGGGGGAGAGAGATCCGCTCTCAGCCCCAAACAAACCCAATTTGTGCAATTTGGGGATCCTTCTAGACTCGTGGCTCCTGCTCCAAGAGCAAGTGGCAGCTGTGATTAGGAAGCCTTTTGCACAGCTTTCATGTCGATTGCACCCATTCTTAGATTGGAAGGCTCTGCTCACAATCATTCATATCCTAATCACCTCCTGATGTGGGGATTGTTATGGAAAAGTATCTGAAAGCCTCAGCTGGTACAAAATGCAGTGATCATAGAATCATAGGGCTGGAAGGGACCTCTGAGTCAAGGCAAGAGACCTTATACTATCCCTGGTCAAATGGCTGTCCAGTCTATTTTTGCAAACCTCCAGAAGTGGAGCACCCACAACTCCAGGAGGCAGACTATTCCAGAATACAGAGTTGGAAGGGACCTTAGAGGTCTTCTAGTCCAACCCCCTGCTCAAGCAGGAGACCCTATACTATTTCAAACTAATGGTTGTCCAATCTCTTCTTAAAAACTTCCAGTGGTGACCTGTCCACTTCCTCAGCTCAACAAACCATTCCCGGATAACCGGACAAGACCCCCACCCCCAGCCACCTCCCCTGGACCTGCAGCAAGGCCTGTGTCCCAGGGCGAGTAAATCTGAGTGACTTTGTCTGACAGATGCTGAACATGGTTTGAATTGGGCAAAGCTTTGTAAGAGAAGAGAGACAAAACTACTATCCTGCAAAAATAGGCATGTATTTCCAACAAAGTGAAGAGTGATGAAAATATTAGTTTGGCACTCGAGTAGCTTCTCTTTAAATAGAGAAGTGGAAGCATGATTGTACACTGTTTATCTTCAATCTGTTATACTTCATCTGGTGGGATTAAACAGTTGGTGCACTTCAGTGAAATTCCAAATGAGGAAAATGTCTTGCTAGCACTTGGCAAAAGAGAAAGGCATGCAGAAATATTTGTGTTTAAATGAATCTGGCAGAAAACATCAAATAGTTTGTGGCTGCAATCTTTGGGAATGAAAAAGAACTCTTTTCTCCCTCCAGAATTCTGTAATTTAAAATGCCAATATAAGAGATCACTGCTGAGTGGTTTGTAAAGTTACAAAAACAGATACATTCAGTGAAGAGTTGCAGTTGCTTCTTTGTGGTAGAAACTTCCCCAGATAGGGCCGTCACGTGAAGATTCAGATGGGGTGATTAATAGTTTCTAAAATGTCACTTGGGTAGTTCTCTGGTTATGACTGTAAAGGAAACTGTCCATTATGGTCATAATAGTAATGGTGGCAAAATGGTTTTGTTCACGTGACCAACCCAATTCTATGACTTTTTTTGTGGCAGTTAAGCAAATGTGGCAATTGTGAATGCAAACACCACAGTTGTCTTGCCAAAAAATGGAAGTGCCAATTTTCGGCAAAACCAAACGTGGTCGCATGACTGGGGGAACATTGAAAACGGCCATAAATGCAGCCATGTTGCTGAATACCTGAAGTGCAGTCACATGACCACGGGGGGGGGTTCAACCGTTGGAACCTCAGATCTGGGTCGTAAATCCCCCTTAGCTAGTAACTTCGAATGATTGTTAAGCAACCTGTTGTAAGCTGAGGACAACCTATAGACAAGAGCACTGTCTTCACTTTATGATAACGAACAATCTTATATCAGAGGCAGGATGCAAAAAAAAAGGTTTTAAGTTAAAACTGGCTTGGAATGAATATTAGGAACAATAAGAGCACTTTAATAGTAAGATCAATGATACAAAGAAGTGAAGCTATGTTCAACCTTTAACTTAGATTGCTTTAACTTAGATTGCTTCATAGGGGAAGTGGTTGGACTTAATGCTCTTAATAGCCTTTTCCAATTGTGTGATGAAGATTATATATGAGTTTTACACTTTCACTGCATGCCTTGTAGAAAGAATTGGGAGTAGAATGCATGGTTTTCTCTGCTTCTTTATTCTATTCTCAAAACAATGTTTGGGACAAATTAGGTTCTGAGATAGGGACAATTGCAACATGGTCTTAGCTGGGTGGAGAGGTAAATTCCTGCCCAATATCCTAATTGCTGAATTCTAGCCACAGCTTAGTGAATAAATCACAGCTGCCTGGATTTATGCAACAGATTAAGTCAAAACCAAACAAATTACAATTTAGTGTAATTTATACAATGTGTGAATCCAATCTATGACTCATACATAATTCAACACATGGAACAGAATTTTGTAGCATCCAGAAACTCTGCTGGAGTTTGATGCTTATTTTTGCTGGAAATTGAATGCTATGTATGCAAGATGCCCAAAGTCCTGTGCAAGTATCGATTCCAAAGGCACCTTCTTTTCTTGCCTTCACATTCATCCCATACAATTATGTAAACAGGGTCCTTATAGGACTGTGGAGTTTACTATATCCAGGTTGTGTCAATATTTTTATTTGAGAAGGTTGAATGATATTTCGAAATTAATTTATGGTTCTGAAAACTTATTTTCCTCCTTTGTATAGTGACTGCTAAATCTGCTTGTCTCCTAATTTTTTCTACTTGTTCTAATAGATTACAGGTAGACCTCGGCTTATGGCCAGTCACTTAGTGACTGTTCAAAGTTATGACAGACCTACCTGGGGGGTACGTACAGCCAAAGTTCCAATGGACGGCCCCCCAGTCACATGACCACACTTCATGCTCTTGCAACCAAGCTGCATTTATATCCATTTGCAGCGTCCTGTGGTCACATGATTGTGTATTACGATGGTTTTGCCAAAAACCAGCATTTACTCCCAGTTTTCTGCAAAACCAACCCATTAAGCCATTTGCTTAATGACCACGGCATCCCTTTAATCCAAGTGGTCACTTTATGACTGCTGCATTCTTTTAACAAACCATTGCAAAAAAAAAAAGGCCATAAAATCGGGTTGATAATGTTACCGACCCACTTTACAACTGTCATAACTTATGATTGTAATGGATAGGCCACATGGTCGTAACTTGAGGACTTCCTGTATCAGATTGGAGACCGGAGATTTGGGTCCCTTGGAATGTCATTTAATAAAATCCACTTCAAGCTCTGTGGAATTAATGAGTGGCGAGAAAGAACTTGAAAGTCAGTTTGTTGTACTGGTTAAGGCATTGGGCTAGAAACTGGCAGGTTGTGAGTTCTAGTTTTGCCTTCGGCATGAAGCCTGTTGGGTGACTTTGGACCAGTCACTGTCTTCCTAGGAAGAAGGCAATGGCAACCCACTTCCAAAAAACCTTGCCAAGAAAACTCCAGGGATTGGTCCAGGCAAATATCAGGAGTCAAAATTGATTTGAAGGCACACAGGCATATCAAAAAACTTGCTCTGACAGGATGACTCTGAAGTTGTAAAATATCCCTCAGTTTCACACCACACAACCATGTTAAATGAGCTTTGTGTTTAAAATTATAAAAAAGAAAGCAGAAAGTTTGATGAGATTGCTAACAATTTCCTTCTAATTTTCAGCCTGCAAATTTCCCCTACAAGGAAGAGATTATGTCAATGAATTCAATCTGCTTAATTGTCATTCTTCTTCTTTGTTTAAGTATCACATTGGCTTTCAAGGTAAGCATAACATATTTTTACCCATCTTAACAATATGAACTGGAAATGATAAGAAAAAGTTTATTGTTTGTTTCTTTGTTTATTAAATTTATCTGCTACCCAGTTTAGTATCAAGCGAATCTGGGAGGCTTTAGGATGCCTAAATTTAGGTTGCCGCCATAAACTGAAGTGGACAAGGGAAAAAGGAAAGACCTCTTAAACCAGTCCTCTTTGTTGACTATGGACAAGCACAGGGACTCTGCTGCCAGCATGTGCCAATATGCCCACAGAATCTTCCTTGGTGCCCCTTTGTCTCCCTGTCTCATCCGATTTATTTTTCAATTATTAAAGATTCTTCTAATTATAAAGGTAGTAAAATTGGGAGTTGAGGTGCTGCATAGTGAAATGCCAGCCCATGGCAGTCTTACAATAATAGTCTGATAAGCAGAATTAGCAAATCAAAATAATGGGGGAGAACAGCAAAATGCTTTGTTTGAAAATAAGGGTAGTAAGGTGCTTGTCAGGAGACTGATTAGCTATTTTGTGCCTCTACATTTTGCTCTAGAATCTGTCAGACGAAGGGCAGTGTACAACTGTTAATTTGCAGATATTTGAAGATTTGTATCACTTTTCTTCCGTTCATTTTTGTTTTCTCTTCTTTGTTTTTCATGACAAAATTATTAATGCAATAAATTGTGATTTCTCTTCTCTTGGGTGCATGTTATTAAGAATGAAAACTTGTTATGTATCTGGATAGGATACAGAAGGTTTAGGTTTCTTTGCAATACGCTGTTGGCTCATTTGGTATTTAGGGACTACAAGGTTGATTCATTCATTCTTCATCCTTCCGAGGTTGGTAAAATGAGGACCCATATTGTTCGGGGCAATATGCTGACATTGTAAACTGCTCAGAGGGTGCTATAAAGCAGTATATAAGTCTAAATGCTGCTATTTCTATAAACCTCAACTCTTGTTCTCCTCAGAGTCACTCTTAAAGTCACTTCCCTCCTATTTTAGTTGCTTGTTCCAATTTCCATTTGCTTCAATATCATTCAATTATCTGCCATCAGCTGATTTCTTGGCCATCTATTGTCGCACTCGCAACGTCACGTGACGTGTCACGACGTATTGCAACTTTTTATTTCCATCGTCGGCAATGGGGTGGGCGCGGTTTCGCCATGACGCATCCAGCCCACGGGCCGGCAGTTGACACCCCTGATCTATACAGTATCTTGAAAAGTAGTTTTGAATTAGGGAAAGTTTTGATTAATACTTTCTTTTCAATGAAGGTGAAATGGATTCCTATATATTTTGGGGGTCATGGAGATAAGGAAAATTATCTTCTTTACTTTCTCATATTAAAGATATTTTTAAATTTTTGTTATTGTTTAAGCTATTTATTGAAGCCTTGTACTGTGTTAATGGCCCTTTAAAGCTTTGTAAAACTAATCGCTGGATCTTATTAATCTTTGGCAAGACGCACAGCACTGTTTTGTGGTTTCCTGTACATGGAGTTCTTTTACGTTTGGCCATCCTTACTCTTCTTTTGCAGCATTTTTTAAAACATCCACCAGACTGCATTTGCTTAAACCAAAAATAAATGCCTCCACTGAGCTAGTATATGCTAATTGATATTATATTTATCATGTTTAAGAGATTACTATAATAATAATAACATTTGTAAAGGCAAAATGTTAGCAAGATCGAAAACAATTTCTGTTATAGAAAAGGGAGAAAGCTATAAATAAATCCTCTAACATTTTAAATTGACTCCTGGGCTGTGTTAATAGAATGTTCATTTGTTTCAAATGGAATCTAAGAGCAAGGAAAGCAGACTTAGTTGTTTTTTAAAAGTTCTAAGGGTTTGATATTGCCTCATTTCTTACTCAAATAATATTGTTAAATGGGATTGTTCAGATTAGGACTGCCAGGTCTCAACTGGAGAGCCAGTTAGGTGTACTAGCTAAAAGTACTAGGCTAGAAACTGAGAGATTGTGAATTGTAATCCTGCCTTGGGCATGAAGTCAGTTGGGGGACCTTGCGCCAGTCACCTCTCTCAGCTCTAGGAAGGAAGCAATGGCAAACCACTTCTGAAGTATTACCAAGAAAATTGCCGGGACTTGTCCAAGCAATTGTCAGGAGACAAGATTGATTTAAAGGCATCCTAAAAGGTCTCAGCTGTTAAAAAGAAGAAGAAGACCACTGTTAGATGACAGCAAACAGTTAAAAGAGTTTCTACATGTCTTTGCTGCCATTTAGATTTTATTTTTTATGTTTTGAAACTGGTAGCTGAAGTTCACCAAAATCAATGAGCTGTAGCAACTCCCAAATTCATATGCTTTCTGTTCTCTGATACACAACAAAAAAAATCCTCCTAAATATCCTTTTAACATAGGATATTTCAGACATTCCTACTTTTTCTATGGGATATTCTGTATGTTTCATATGCAAGGCCTACTTGCAATAATCTTGAGAGCCCAGACCATACAGAGCAACCCAAAACTTTGACTATAGCACCCCGAAATCTCCAAAAAATATTATTGGATTATTTTAAAAGTGTCAGAAGAGGAAATGCTTGGAATGTATAATTATGGTAACTATATTTACTTTAGGTTAACCTGAAGTATTTTAAAAATGAAATCAAATTCACTTGTCCTGGTTTCATACACTGTTTTGGGGTGAATTGGGGTCCCTGGAATTTATTTAAAATCTAAATTGTGCTCCTCTACTACAAAGAAAATCAGTCTGGGAGACTGGCTGATTGAGAACAGCTTGTTAAGCTATTGGATGAGTAAATAGCAGAAGTGAGATGTGTATCAAGGATTTCATAATTCTATAAGAGGATTCCGTTATTATGTTATACCAGCTGTCTTTAGAGGTAGAAACTCACGAAATTTATCTGACCATCTCACTTCTCTATTCCTGGATAGGAAAAGTATGCACTATAAAATCAGTTCATGACAATGTGAAGTTCTTTCAGCAGAATGAAAGTCTATCCCTATTTTTAATTTGTCGTTTTAAATACCTTTTTTGTAAATTTAACTATTCTAAATAAGTACAAAACTATTCCAGTGAAAGGAGAGGAGCTTTGGGAGTCACCCACACTAACCAATGTTCTGCAGAGTTGGCTTTTGGAAACAAGACAGAAAGGAAAAACAGGAATCTCTTAAGAAGCATATAACATATGATTCAGCTTCTCCAATTTGAGAACTTTCCCTGAGGCCCTCAGCTAGCACAGTAAAAGCTGAAGGTACCAAAGTTTGGAAAAGCTGCACAATGGTGAAGCAATTCAGTTCACTGTTCAACACATCTTGTCTTCTCCCTTTTCTCCACCCTCTTTCTTTCCAGGCTTACTTGATCAGTTGTGTATGGAATTGTTACCGTTACATTAATAACAGAAACAACTCTGATGTCCTGGTCTACATTACCACTAATGACACAGCGGTAAGTTTATTGGGGTTGACTGGAGCTGTGAGAGGTTCCTGGGTTTAGATGAGAAGACCTGTTTTGGATGGTACAAAATCCAAAGTGATGGGAATCTTCAATGATGCAACTTTGACCAGCATGGCTGTTGCTTTCCTACGTACTTATCGGGCAATGATGGGTCCTATTATGCTGAGACGACAAGTTGCCCAAGTCAGATATCATTTTCTCTATGCTCTGGTTTCACCAAGGAAAAATCAGCTAAATTCATTTCTGGAAAAACTGTCTGTGGTTTTGGATAATGTGCATTTCAGGACATTAGCAGAGAATGCTTTTGTCTTCTTGTTGAGCTTCCCAGAGATATCTGGTTGGCCATTACTAGTAACAAAACAGTGATTAAAATATCTTTTCAGTAAGTTCATGTATGTAAAGTTTGATTTTAACCATGGTTTAGTAAATAGTCCCAAATTAGTGTGGTTCCAATACTCCACTTAGCCATGAATCTTCGGTTATAAACCACAGTGGCTCACGGTACATTAAATCAAAAAACAAATGTATACTATGGCTTAGATTGGTGTATAAATCCAGATCTAACAGGGTTCTTTCAGTGGTCTTATATTTACAGCTGCATTGTTCAGGGATAAATGTATATTCTCACCTGTGCCCAAGCTTGTTCCTATGTTGACCATCCTTGTGCTGCTTATTTAGCATTTCCTAGTTAATTACCTGCTGCATGCCTTTTATCTAAACCTGAAGTTTTGAATATTAGAATTACCATAGAACAAGCCAACACTTAACAAAACATCAAACTAAAATTTCACGTCTTAATTTGTTCCAGCCTTGATGCTGATATAGATATTATGGTAAATGGGTCTTTTAAAAAAATCTTATAGTGGGCAGACTGAACCTTGCATTCTCTAGAAAAATTGGCTCCCAGTTTGGGGATATTAGCTTATGGATCTGAACTGGACCTCTGTCAGTAGGTCTAGTTCCTATAAGGGCCAGGAACACCAACAACCTGCTCACCTTCTCCCAAAAGATTCAGTCCTTCAGCCTGGGAAATCTTAAACAAAAAGAGTATCATTAATGTGCAATAAGAGTATCATTAATGTGCAATAATGCAATTAAATCCTTTTGCTTTAATTCCCATAACTATCCACACCCTGATATTGGACGGTCCAGGAACATAAACTTTTTCCGTTAATGTTTGCTCTGAATTAGACCCAGAAAGCCCATTTCTTGGAGGTGTCTTTTAATGACTCCCAGATGATCCTGCCACAGGAGACTATATATTTTATATCACTTCCCCTGATAAGTGTATGTTTTTTGTCTGGAGAGAGCTCTTTTATTTTCTAAAAGTTAGTACTGTCAAATATGTGGGCAGCTGTATATTCTCTCACTCAATAAATGTCTTCTGAGGAATGCTTTGGCAACACAAAGAATTTCAAAGCTATAAATTATCTCTGGGCAGTCCATTTCCATTTGTAATTGCTCCAGAGTGGTTTCTAATGGCAATGCTCATAGACAAACATTTAGGTTGCTTCCTGCTCAGTTAAGCAGAGAGACAAACTGAGCTCCACTATTTAACAGATGATATTTTATTAAGAAATAATTCCAGCTGTTCCTTAATATATGTGTTTCAGGCAGACTCTTGAAACTGTCCTGTGAAATATACAATGATGGTTGTTTGCTTAATCGTTTACTTTACTTGTATAGTGCCTGTTCCCAGATTCTGGGGTGGCTCACAGTGTCAATGTATAAAATGATTATCCCAAATCCTCAAATACATATAAAAATAAAAAGAGCAAAACAAAAGATAAAAACCACATTCAATTACAACACACCATTCTGTTGCATAGGACAGAATGGATAGGTCTTCACAATTTTGCTGAAGCCCAAGATGGACAAACTGACCAAATCTCAGCCAATAGGATGCAGCTGATGAAAATGTGATTTTAGATAGCTGTTCAAAAGGAGTGGTGAGAGGAAAGATTTATAAGGCAGTGGTTCCCAACCTTTTCTATACCCCGCACCCCTAGAACGCTTCTGATATATTCTCACACCCCTTACAAAAGTTCAAAATAATGGCAACGAATTATGCATATACACTATAATTTTGAAAACCCAAGTTTTCGCACCCCCTGGAATATCATCTCGCACCCCTGGTTGGGAACCCCTGCTCTAAGGCATTCCACAGTGTAGAGCAGGCATGACAAACTCATGACATCACGTGATGTCGCACGACGTATCGTGACTTTTTCCCCATTGCCAGCAATGGGATGGGCGCGGTTTCGGCATGACACATCCGGCCCGCGGGCCGGGAGTTTGACATGCCTGGTGTAGAGGTCTCTGGGCAGATCTATTGTCACCACCAACTCTGAATGTCAGTGCCCCTTCAGGAACGACCAGAACCACTGCAGAACAATGACCATCACTCCAATTGCTCAGAAGTGGCCCAGGAGGCTAGCCCAGTTGATGGTTTTAAAAGCTGCTGAGAGATCAAGGAGGAACAGGAGGGTTGCACTTGTTCAAACCTGGTCTCCCCAAAAGTCATTAACAAATGTGACCAAGGCAGTATCCTGACCTTAACTCTGACTGCCAAAAGTCCAAATAATCTATTGCTCTAGGGTTCTTTGCAATTATAAGACCATCAATTGTTCCACAACTTTTCCTAGAAAAGAAAGGATCAGGTTCATGATTATCATGGGTCATTGTTAATCTTAAAAAATAAAAGATATGTCCAATACTACTATCTGAAATATTAGTCCACCAGTATTTCAGAATCAGGTTGAGCAGATAATATAAAAGATTATGAAAGTCTCATTACAGCTAGACCTGGTATTTAATAGCATATCCAGAGCTCCTGGGATCCAAGGATCTGGAACCATGGCTTCCAATGTGAGGGCAGAAAGATGGAAAGGGGGATTAATCAAAGATTCAGTCTCCTGCCATACTTTCCTAGACCATTCCAGTTCCTGTAACTATATTCTACCTCTATCCAAGAAAATGTCCTGCTATCCAATACAAGAGCTCTTAACTAGGTTAACCAACTTCAGGATTAAATCAAGCCCTCAGACACTTAACTCCTCACACTAATCCCCGGCGTGACATCACCTCCACCCTGCTTTCACTAGAGATGGCCTCACAAAACTGGGAGATGTGAAGTCCAGGCCTGACTCTTCCCCTTGTTAATAATTCATGTTTCCACTTCAAAATCTATGCATCAGGCTGTAGCCCACTGACCAGGCTGGTGGAAGTCTGCAATATTTTTCAAATACTTTACAAATCACATTCTAGCATGTTGCTATTTCTCAGCATGAAATGGACCAGCACTCTGAATCACAACTGCCTTGGTTAACATTTCAAGCCAAGCATCCATCCATGCACTGTATCATCAAACTCATTTTACTGCCTCCTAACATGTTCACATAAAAAAATAAAAAAATAAACGGAAAAGTTTCCACCACACATTGATATCATGCAGAATGCAAGATATGGAGAAACTGGTTATTCGTAAGTCCAATAGTGGGCAGATGTGGGAAGGAATATTTTGCTATCAGATATCACTGGAATAGCCAAATTTGACTTTACTACACAAATGATTATTGGGTAGTAAAGACATAGCTGAATACATGGCAGAATGGCAGAGAAACAATACTTCTCTTCCATGTTTTTTTTTTCTGCCTTAGTTCCTTAATCATTTATTTCTTTAGCAAATTTATACAGTCACTTACAAATGTGACTCCTGACAGCATACAACAAACAAACAATTAAAAATAAGCATAAGCCATTAAAAATTAAATATAGTTATAATTAAGTCCATGGAAGAATGGACCAACATCCTAAAAACTCAATATAACTATCTCTGTTTCCATAGCATCCCCAAGCCTGCTGGAAAACCTTGATTTAATGGATTTTTGGAAGGCTAATATAATTGGAACTAATCTCACCTCAGGGAGAATGGTGTTCCAGAGGACAGGAGTCACAGCAGAAAAGACTCATCTCCTGGGTTCCATCAAAGGGAACAGTGTAGCAGATGGGACCTGTAGCACATTTTTCCTGCTGGACCTAATGGGATGGCTAGAAGTAACCCAGGAGAGGTGGTCCCTCAAATAACCTAGTCTCATGCCATATAGGATTTTAAGAATCAAAACTAATACCTTGGATTGAACCTGGAAGCAAATACAGCTCACAGGACAGAGGTGTAACATGTACTGTTCTAGGGGCACATACAACTGCCCATGCCATCACATTTTGCACCAGCTGAAGCTTCCAAACTCTCTTCAAGGGTAGCCCCATGTAGAATGCATTACAGTAGTCCATTCTAGAGGTAACCAGGGCATGAATAACTGAGTAGAGCCTCATGATCCAGGAAAGGGTGCAACTGGCACTCAACACAAAGGTGTGCAAAGGCCCCTCTATCCATGACTGTCATATGCTTCTTGAACAATGTCATGAGTACAGATGGACCACAAGAGTGTATACCAGGTCTGTTTGGGGCAGTGCAATTCTACCCAGCATCAAAGATGGTAAAGTTCCAGTTCCAAAAGGTCCTAAAACCCAAAGCTAAAGCCTGCTGTTCCCCATCCAGACCCACACAACCTCCAGACACAAATGTGTCTGAGACAGGAAGTCAACAGCATTGTTTAATTCATTGGGGGTGGAGATATATAATTGAATATCATCAGCATACGGATGACATGTCATGGTATCTTTAACTTGCATGTGTGCTGTCTCAGATAGCAAAATCATTAGCACTGGAAAGGCTGAAGTTAACATGGCAGTCAGATCAATGATTTGTCTTTCCATGTTTGCATTGTGACAATGTTTAACTGAAAAATAATTCTGCTTCCTGCCACTCCTAAGTGCTTGTTACAGATGTGCTGGTGTAAAAAGAATGTTTTCTGTAACACAACAGTGATTTAACAAAAGAAAAGAAAAAAATCCACAACCAATGTGTGGAGGTTTATTTGAGCCAAATTCATTGGTTAAAACATATGGACACTGCCTGTAGGGACTGCTGTTTGCTGTAATCCAATTTTGAAATGGCTTTTTCTTGATCCATTTCCATCTTGGAATTGAGCCATTGAGTCTTATTTTATTAATGAATGATGCTGCAAATCAGTTTTCAGTTCCACGGCTCCAAAGTTATACATGTATCAACTAAAACCACAACTGCCACTGACAATGTAGAAAATACCTCTTCTTTTCCTCCATTTCTTTCCAAATTCCTGAAAGTGTGAGCTCTGTTTTAGAAGGAATTTAAAAAAGTAATAGTTTGTAAACAATAGTTGAAAATACTCTGAAGAGGGAAGAGTTGTAGGAAAATGGTCTGTGGGTATATTGACTAAAATGTTTTGGTTTTTTAAAAAAACATTATATATCTATTATTTTTCCTGTTAAAAGAAATCTTCTCCCTGTAAAAGCTGATTTTTTTTAACCCAGTATGTTCAGTCCTCAACGTGCAACCACAATTGAACCAGAATTTGAACTATTGCTAAGCAAGACAGTTATTAAGTGAATCATGCTTCATATTGCAATCAGTTTTGACACAGTTGTTAAATTAATCACTGCAGTTGTTAAACAAAACCAGCTATACTCACTGATTTTGCTTGTCGGAAGCCATTTGGGAAGGCTGCAAATGGTGATCCCATGACCCCAGATGCTGCAACCATCATAAATACATGCCAGTTGCCAAGCACCCGAAATTTGAGCACATAACTATAGGGATGCTGCAGTGGTCGTAAGTATGAGGACTGGTTGTAAGTCACTTTTTTCAGTGCCGTTGTAACTTTGAATGGTCACTAAATGAATGGTTGGAAGACAAGGACTATAGCTGGCTGGAGAATTCTGGGAGTTGAAGTTCATAAGTCTTAAAGTTGCAAGGTTGGACATCCCTGTTTTAATCCTACATTTTTCCAAACCATCTTTCTTTATTTTCCTCAGGTGCTGTTGCCATCATATGATGACTCTGCAAATGGCCCAGAGAAAGATGCCCCTCCTCCTCCTTACGTAGCTGCATAAGTGTGATGTGTACCTAAAAAAACCAACTATATTATTTTTCAGATCATCCAAGCAATATATCCTTCCACTTTCAAGATGGACATGCAAGAACCTAGATTTATTTATAGATTATTTTCAAAATGTGTTTGTGTTTTCTTGTTTTGCCTAAAACATCACTGAACTGGCTCAGTTTAGCAAAGTATACTATTGCATTGTAGGTTTTTTTTCTTCATGTAATATGTAATTTTATTTCCACCATACCTGTACGTGGAAGTTTTGCAGAATTTCCAAATCAATTTTAAGAATCGTGTCTCAATTTACAACTCTCAACTGGATTTAGATTTACCTTTCCTTTAATCCAGATGCAGGCAAACTATAGGTCAAATATAGCATCTTACATCACAATGTTGCTATTGGGTGGCAAAATAGCCAAATTTCAGAGGAATTTCAGACTGTAGGGTAGATAAGGATAGGAAAAAAGTTATCTACCTGCCTCCCCCACAAATAGGGATTTATGTTTCTTTTCTTACTCTAATCATCCCATCCCCAAACATAAAAAAAACCCAAAACATTATAGTCCTCCTAGTCCAGAAATAATATATTTCCTCAGCCTGATGTTTCCAGAAAAATTGAATCACAGTTCCCATTATCCCTAACTGGAATAGCCAACCACTGTACTGGCTGAAGGATATGAAAATAGTGCAATTTAAAACAGTGGGAGGGTATCTGGCTGGGGACTACAGATTAAGACTTTTACCGTATTTCCCCAAAAGTAAGACCCGGTCTTATATTATTTTTGCCTCCAAAAGAGGCATTAGGTCTTACTTTCGGGCGGTGTCTTATATTTTTCGTGACACCTGCCTCGCCTCACGGCGGCGTCACCAACAGCCCCATCCAGCAGGAGCCCGCATGGCTGCTGGCCCATTTCTGCTGCAGCTGCTCGCGGCAGGAGGCCACGAGGCACATCACACTGCTGCCGCCACAAGGAGGTGAGGCAGGTGGGGGAGGGGTGGAGCTGCCCCATGTGCCCTGTACCCGCTTCTTTCAGGGCCCCCCCAGCCAGGCCATTCCTTGCTCCCTTTCACTCCCCTCCCGAGCCGGACTGCCATGCTACCGTACAGAGGATGGGCGAGGTAGACTTGGTCCCCCTCCGCCGTTTCGGAGCCAGGGGGGAGTGACGGCGAAAGGCTCCGCTGCAGCGGAGTGTGTTCTGTTGTCTGCTTTAATATAAGAATTTAACACTCCTATTTGTTTTATTTGGATAACTCCAGTGTCTATGATGTCTGGGACTATGGCAAATAATAATAATAATGTTTTCAATATGTATTACAGTCATTATCATATAACCTTACAACAACCCTAGAGGGTAGACCATTATTTCCATGTCTAGTTTAATTCTTATAAATAAACTGGCTACAATTGCCTTCATGATTGACGCAGCATACAAATTGGCTGAAAGAATGAGTAAGTAACATTTGCTGTTCTTATCTGGGACCCATTAAATCAGTTAAACATAAGGATGACTGTCTTCAATTCCCATTGATTTTAAGCCTATGTTTCTTAAACATCCTAGTATAGGTTTACTTGAGAAGCTGGTGTATAATCACAAAGCTATAAATCAAAATTATTGTTTCTTCTTCACTCGTTTAAAAATGGAATCCCTCTCACTTTTTGAATGAGTCATGCATTACATGAAACCATAGTTTGCTTAAATGAACCACAGCTGGCTGGGTTTGTACAGATGACAACATTAAGAAAGTTATATGTGGGTTACCGCAATGCATAAAATAATTTAAAGAAAGATTATGAAGAAACTAGGGACAATTGTTCCATACTTCTCTATTTGGCCAATGTTTAAAGTAGATTACATATTAGTCTCAGCGCAGCTGTTGAAGATTATTAGCCTACTATTGGTACAACACATGCCTTAAGTGCAGTAAGTCAAGGGTTCAGCCCTGATTATATTCACAAAAACATCCATTTTCCCCCAAAAGTTTTTGAAATGTTTATAGAACTGAAAAACAGGATTGAGGGTAATGAAAGTAGTGAAGTGGAATTGGAACAAAAAACAAAGCAAATTTCTCCTTCTGGGATGATGTAAAAAGAAGAACTGATAGACACCCCTACCTCCAGTGCAGGCTATTTCTTACTGTGTACTAATTTGCTGATTAGGCAATGAAGTGACAAGGAATTTTCCACATAAGAAGTTTTTCTTTTGTTATGCTAGTTACTATTGCACTGGATTAGGCCTTACAATCAATTTAAATTCATATTTTCTTTAGTTTTGGTTTACCTGATCTGGATTGTTATCTAAGTGTTCAGTTTGGTTTACTATTTTTAATTTGTGAAATTTTTAATTATCTGTATGAAATGAGCTATACACACTTTTCATTCAAAACTTGTGGTAAAATTAAATCTAATAAAAGGATTATTTGCTCATATCTTTGTTTGACCTGCAACATTTTTTCAATAAATGCCATTATTGGTTCAAGTATCAGATCAGAAATATTTGAGTTTAAGATCTACTCAACTCTCAGCCAATGAGTGAGTGATCTGAGAGATGATGATTTGGGGCCAATCTCAAAGTTGTTACATTAAGTTGGCTCCTAGAGGGAAGATGGTATACAAATGTAAAATCAACTCTTATGTTTATGTAGATTTATGCCCCTTCACCATACTTTTATTTCTTTCATTATTTCTCTCCCTTTTCCACTCCCATTGCAATCAATATTGATTTCAAGAATGACAGCCAAGTTGTTCACAGGAGGGAGAAGTAAAAAAAGTCAAGATGGCAGCCTCTATTGTACATAACCTTGAGGGGGGGTTATCCCCCCTCCCAATCTGTTCACAACTTAGGTTGCTCCTGAAAGCAAAGCTAGGGAGCAAATGAATTTGGTTAAAAAGCCAAATGGTTTTTTTTTCTTCTAGAGAGAGGAAAGAATTTGCAGGCAGAGCATTAGTTATAGCCAATGGTCACGTATGGTACATTCACAGACAGTTAAGAATCTTAAAAAACATGGCAGTAATTGAAACCTGCAATTATGGTGCAATAGATTGGGGAAAAGAAAAACCTTTCTAAACTCTGTTCTGTACTTAATAATGCTATGTAGGAAAATATGCTACATGATCATGTTTTAAACACAACGATGCATTGTACGCATTGCATTTTTTGAAAGCTACTACCACTAGTTTGTAATTATCTTGCATAGTTTGCAGCACAATCATTAATGTGGACCTAGTACTGTAAAGATATTATCAATTCAGATGTTTAGCATATTACCCACAGAGCAATGTATGATAAATCCCCTTTTTAAAAGTAAAGTATCTAACTTGGCCTGCACAGATGTAAAGGAACAGTGTAAAACCTATCGCTGTTGCCACATATTAGAATTTGATATTCCAGTTCAACTTGAGGCAACATATTACCCAGCTCTTATACTATTCTTTTGATGTTCTATAATCTAGTATTGTAACAAATGTAACACCTTTATTTTTTATCCCTTGTAGTAAACAAGTTTATATTTCCATTACTGTGGATTATTCTTGGCATTGTTATTTCTAACCCAACCTTCTCATTTAAACAATTGTTTTCCTTGGATGTATATTTGGCACAGACTATTAAAAGTTGGGAAGTCTTATTCTGAATTACTTCATTGTATAATTCTCTCCTTCCTTTAAATAGCTGTGTGTTGTATGTATGGACTAATTCCATTTATTTCCTATACGTGTTTAATATATTAAGCAAAGAAAACATTATTTCCTAGCTGATTCATATACTTCTACCCCACCTTTCCTCAAACAAAAACCAAAAAGCCTGTTATGGAACATGGGATATAACCCTGATTGATTCAGCCAAGACTTGCACCCACTTCTTAAAAAGGATTTTGTTCATTAAATACATACAAGTGAAGGTCAGTATCTATCATGTGATGACAGCCACGGCATATGTAACTTGGAATTTAAAGGAGGATAAATGATAGAATATTAAATGAAGGAAAAGTAAGAAAAATAGAGATTGTTTATAATAAATATGAATAAAGGTGGTCCAAATCTTGTGAAGTTGACTACTGTACGTGCTTGAAAGTGAAGGTACAGATGAAATAATTAAAATGGAAGAGATCCTGATGTTTAGGGGGGGGAAAGGCTAACAAAAGACATGGTGAACTTAATACTGTGATTGATGATATGAACTAAGCTTTGAACTCAAAAGATGCAGTTACTAAGAAACAATCCTAGAGAAAAGATGCTCATCAGGTCATGAGATGGAAGTAACTGAACAACACTTCTGGTTCAAAATTATCCTCACTTGCTCCAATACTGACTGGGTTAGTAAGTTCATGAGTTGACACAAAATACTACCTCTGATTAACTGGCATGATTAAGCATGCCATTTTAATGTTTCCTTAGTCTCAAAATTTTATTTATATTTATATTTTCATAAATATTATAAATTCCATTTCTCTTTTATTTAATGAATGCACTTGCTACTATTTTCCTCTTTCTTACAGATAAATTCTACTAATAATTATTGTAGGATATAGTAATTATGAACCATTTGGCTTCAATACAAACAGCCTGTTTGTTGCAGCCTCAGCTCTACCTACATACAATATAAGAAAAGACAGGAAAGACATTATCATTTATATTATCAACATTTATTCATTGGAAAGTGTTAGACTTTAGCAGAACTCCTTTTCATAAAAAAATAAAAAACGATAAAATCCAGGATCACAAGTAGACAATTTTACTTATGAATCACCATTTTCAAAATTTAAATTTATTAAAACAAGTGCACCAAAGTGAAATCACTTGTCTTTTTAGGACAAGGTAGTATTTTGAAGATGCTACTGCAAACAGAAGTGCTATTTGTAGAAAGTAACCCCAGTGCTATCCAACTTATCAAACAATAGGTTATAGTTAATAAACTAATATGTGTGTGTGTGTGTGTTATTTTCTAAACAATATTTTTATCAGGTTCAGAACTATAACATTTCTGACAAGGAGCTGTGAGCAAATATGTAATCTGTAGTTTAACCTTAATATCTGAATGTATGTGAAAGCACAAACCCATTTCAAAATTGGAAAAATATTTAATGTGTTAGTAACCCCAAGGTTACAAATAAGAAATGTAGATACTGGTACTAAATCTATTGTGCAAAATAGTACTAAAATCCATGAAACAAGATTATTTTGTTAACCCAGGATCATTGAAGTTTTGTAATGCTTTAGAGTTTTAACAACTAAAATTATATATATATATATGTGTGTGTGTGTGTGTGTGTACACACAATATATACAAAATTTTAGTTGTTAAAACTCTCAAACATTACAAGTCTTCAATGTAATATGTATATGTATGTAATAAAATAAACTATTTTTCATCTGAATGGCTGGAGCAGAAAGAATAAAATCAATATAATCCTCATTTATGGAAATGCTTAAATGTCTCTTGAGAGACAAGAAGCAATCTTGTAAACGTTTCATAACTGACCAGAAAAATATTTGGAATTATACAGTTAATATATTTCTTATGTTCTAGATGACCTTCAAAACTAGTTTCTATAGACAGGAGTCTTCTGCCCAATTCAGTGATGAAGTATCCTTCTTGGTCTAAAAATATTAGCAAAAACTGTAACTTCACTCTAGAACTAGCATGTGAGAACTAAATCTTTATTGGGGATAAAGGAAGCAAAGTAAAGGAGAAAAGAGGAAATCTGTAGATATCTCCATCACTCTTATAACATGTTCTCACTTGGAAAATGCTCCTTCAAGAAAATAAATTGTGACCACTTATCCAGTCTGAGAGGCTCCATTAGGCCAGTGGTGCCTCTTGTAGTATTTTCTTCTAGAAGTGTCTAAACCAAAATAAAGTATTTTCCTAATGGAAGTGGAGATATGAGAGATATGTTACACTGCCATTGACCACAGAGATCAAGGGGAATAGACGGTGACATCTTTCTTACCTCCTGCAGTTATAACATGAGGACAAAGATTGAGGCATTTGTTTTGCTAGACAACAGATTGGGAAGCAGGGAAGAAAAAAGTAAAGAAACAGGAGAATCCTGCATGGATTTAAGCCTAATGTTAATCGTAAAGACTATAACTATTAGGTTGAAAGAAGGCTATGGTGCTTATACATATTTCTCAAAGGGAAATTGCTGCTATAAAACACCAAGAGGTTGAGACTGAACCGTCACACTATATGAGCACCTGAATAAATAAAGTAGAAAATGAAGAATCGGCTTGTGTTTTTTTTTTTTAAATGGTAGATCATTTAAAATAAATACATGGTATTTCATTTGAGATAGCCAAAGTATTTGCTAACAATAGAACACAGGCAACTACAATAAACATAATAGGCTTGGGAGGTTGACATCTCAAGGATCACTTCCTTCAGTATGCTCTTCCTAGATCCTCTGTCCAAACTGGAGGCCTCTTCCAGATCCCTCAGATATGAGGAGGATCAAGAAGCAAGGTATTTACAGTGGCAGCCTCCCCTTTCCATGCAAGGTCCAGGGGATCCCTCCACTGCCTTTGCCTTGAGTTGAGAAACTGTTTCTTCCTCTGAGGTATATCCCCAGAGCAGCTGAGGTCCCCTTTTAATTTCTGATTTTTCTTTAGTTTTGCCTCCCCCCAAAAAAGAATCCTATATCTCATATCACTTGGTATTTCATGGTTGCCAGTAATCTTGGCTTCCTTTTGAAGAAAAGTCTGGATATTATTTTTCTGAAGAAGACGAAGTAAATAAACAAAAGAAGGCTTAGCATCGCGGGATCGCAGCCTAAGAGCAGGGGAGAAAACGTCCCTTCGACGACAACCGACAGGCTCAGTAGAAATCCAGAAGCCTCAATAACAAGCAGGGCTTAGTTGCTCCGCCGGGAGATAAAAGAGAGGCAGGGATACCAGGCCGCATTTCTGGAATTGCTTCTCCTCCCGTTTTTCAGCTCCCTGAGGTAGCGGCGCTACCCTTCCGCAGAGCCTCCCGGCGCGGCGGGGCTTGACCTCCGGCCGTCTCTCCTCCCCTTCGCGCAAACAGACAAGGGCTGAGCGCCTCTCTTCGGATGGGACAGGGGAGGAATTGCGCCGCCGGCTCTGCAGGCGCAGTCCACCGGGCCACGTTTCGTTTCGCCGTCGCCTCACCTCGGGAGCCGGACCCACCTGCGCGGCAGGTAAGAGGCGCGCGAAGGGTGCGGAAGAGGCGTTTTGGCGCCAACTCGCGTCCTATTCGCCCCGGGCGCCTTCTCGGTCTGAAGGAGTTAAACGCGTTGCTTGGCGCTGGGACTTGGCTTTCCCGCAAATGTGATTCCCTCTGGGGGTTGGAGAGGGGGGCCCGCTGCCTGTGATAGAAAGAAATCCGGCTAGTTACCCCGGCTTAGGGGAGGCGCAAATCAGACCCCGAAATGAATCCTACTCTGAAGGGGGAAAGGTTTTATGGGTTCGATGGCCAGTCCCGTTCCCCGCAATACCTTAAATCAAACCTGTTTGGAGAAGGGAGAAAATGCCAAGAAGAAGAAAAAGTTCAAGAGGAAAGCAGTGGCAGAGAATATTATGACTGAAGCGGAGCAGAGTGGAACTGGTTGAATGAAACCTTAATATAGGAGATTTAAAGTGGAGAGGGGACAAATGAGAGTGGGTGGTATTTTGGGGAAGGAACTCAAACTCTTCCTTTGCTGCCATGTCCTTTAAAGCTATAGCCTTGAATTGTCTTCCCTCAGCCTCCAGCAGATAGTCTTGCCAGACTGTCCTCAAGGGATCTTGGCACCATTCAAATATTTCCACTTACAGCACTCATTCCCACAGCCTTGTATCGCTTATCTCATGTAAGAAGAATGGTTTATTTCACTTAAAAATCTTCACAGCAGGCCTAAGGACGTGATTCTCCAACAAAAATTTTGCCTCTCATATGGAAACAGTGGCATTTGTTGCTGCTTTATCTAATATTGAAACCCAATTAATGCCTGATACTGAGTGCTTTATTTTTCAGTGCTGCCAATCAGCCTCCCAACATGTGAAGAGTCCCTAAAAGGGGTTTCTAGTATATTTTCTGGAAATATATTAGGTGTTGTCTCCAGAATATACTTAGTGCTCAAGACTGGATCTCCTAGTGAGATCAAATGGGCCCATCCATGAATGGGATATGAAAGGATCAGAGTACCCAAATATCTGTAAAAAGTATTTTTCTAATTCATTCTAAAGTTTCTGCTAACGTTATTAGGGTGGGATATATGTTAAAAAGACAGTGAGAAACAAGGGTTATTTTGTTCTTCTAGCATCAGTGGTTTGGTGAAAACTCATAATTTCTTTATCTTGTTACAGAGTTCTGCCCTGATTATCCCTATTGCTCCATTCTTTCCTATTCTTGAAAATGAAAAGAATGATTTTATATTTCCTTTTGCTGGTTGGACTTTTTCCTGTTTCAGCCAGGGAGCGACATCTTCCAAGAACACCTTTAAGTCAAAGAAATGATGCTACTTTCCTTGGTAAGTTGCCATGAGTTTGTAAAGCAAAGAAATGTGTATAGTTTAATCTTCCCATTGTTGCAGATGAGAGGCATAGGGACTTGGGGTGTGTATGGAATAATTTATTTCAATGGAAGAAGGAATAGCAAATGAAAGGGAAGTTAGATATTTTATTGGACTGGTGACTTGTTTTGAAATAAATCAGTAAGATATAGCAAATAATAAAATTAGAGTTAGGATTTAGATGAATCAAATTAAGGCAAAACTATATATTACATATACATTCCTATAATATTTATCTAAAATAAAAGCTACTTCAGAAGAAGACATTGAGTTTATAAAAAATTGTGCTTGACCATTTTCTTTACTATTGTTTTTCTTTTCCATATCTCAAAACAGCTTTTCTCCTCTTAGTTTTACAATAAAATTTAGAGCAGGAATATAGGCAGAAAAATACTTAATTTCCTCCATTCCTTCCACTGCCTTTTCAACCACAATTTCTTTCCGGAACTAGCTTTTATAATTTAAAAAGTCATACTAGGATAATGTTTTGTTCATCTGTATATAAGTTATACTTTTGGGCTTCTAGTGAAGTATGCATATTGGAAAATACTACTCTCAGTAAGATTAATTATCTATTTGTCTTATGTTTGAAATATGTAATAGTATCTTGGAGTAAACTAGGATAACAAATCTCTGTTGGAAGCTTAACTATATGACATAATGCATAATTTCTCTTTCCATTGCTTATGTATAATAAATGCTTGATTCCCAGGAGAGGTTTGGTCTCCAAATTACAAAATAAAAGCTATTTTTTCCTGCTTCACCCAATTTTTCTTTTTGAAATCTAGATTTAATGCAACCTATTTAGTGAATCTCAAATGAAGTGGATCAAAATTCTGTCAAATGTCCCTCTTAAATAATAGATATGTTGTATCTAAAATAATCTGGATGAAGCAGATATTATTAATTTTACATTAATATGTCATTTGTGATAATTCACATCATTTATATAAGCAAGGCAAATTTAATGCTGTCAGAGCGGAAATATCAAGAATGTATACTGACATTCTGTGTATTAGTGAATTAAAATGAACAGTTGGAAATGTTGGCCTTATATATGAAATTAAGAGGAGGCAAATTAATACAGTTCTGCCAAGAAAATGCAGTGTTTATAGTCAATATTTTCTCCAGCTATTTAAAGAGTAACTGGACATGGACATCATCAGATGGGTAACACCAAACCAATCCAAGAATGACTAAACAAAGCTGGAGAAACTATATTCACCCAACAAATAATGTTGGTTGCAATTCCTTCTTGTAGAATTACAATTAAAACTAATAAAAGCAAAACCATCACAACTAACAATATAGTTCATATGATTATAGAAAGTAAATAATAGATTTGATTGATTAGATTTGATAAATATAGAAAACTGAAAAACTGAAATGAATTCCTGGAGAACTGAAATTCATGAGAAGATGAAGTGAACAAAATATCCAAACACACAAGCATAACAAAAGCAAAAGAAAATGAAATTGTGCTTTAATGAAAAATTGAAAATAGTTGAAGAAAAGCAGAATGTAACAGGTACAGAATGCAAGAAGAGGCAAGGGGATGGGGGAGACCCGCCACAGGCCACGCAAAAGTATCTCTTTGCTTAGGAGCTGAAAATCCTGCTGAAATCCAAGCAGAATGTTTAGTCTCTGAACAGAGAGACATTGGTGCATGGCCTATGCCAGGGCTCCTAGGGGCTCTCCTACTCCCCTGAAGCACTTTGTGCTCCTTACCTGCCTCTCCATTCAGGAGATGAAAATCCTTCCTGCCAAAATCCAAAAAGGATTTTCAGCCCCTGTGTGAGAAGATGTGTGCAGTTTGTGCCAGGCCTCCGAGGACCTCCCCCACCTCTTTCAGGCACTCCATGCTCTTTACCTTATCATGCTACCTCTTTGCTGAGGGACTGAAAATCTTGTTTGGATTTCAGCTCCCTCTCATCTCTGGGGACTGACTGGAAGAGCTCCTTGCCAAAGGATTTCAGCACCATGCCTACTTCAGAGCTGAAGTCATTTAGTAGGGAGCTCTTTCAACCAACCCCAGAGATGAGAGGGAACTGGCAGGTGGTGGCAGTTTTCATTTTCCTTGCTGGCTTCCCCATGGACTTCCTTGGGAAGCTAGCAGAGAAGATTGCAAATGGTGATCACATGATTGCAGGTGCTTGACCAACAATCGTAAGTGCAAGCAAGTTGCCAGGCAGCCAGATCACAATTACATGACCACCAGGGGAGGCAGTGAATGATGCTTTGTGATGGTCAGAAGTGCAACATCGTTGTTAATTTGAACCTTTGTTAAGGGAACAGTAATAAATTGAGGGCTACCTGTACTACTTTTGTCAATGCAGAATTCTACAGATTGATGATAGTCCTTAATATACTAGGCCACTTGGTCATATGACAACCAAGAAGCAACAGTTAGAGTAGAACAATTAAATGGTGCAGAATTAAGAAAAGAGTGTATCAAGACTGTATATTACAACATGACCTGGATGATTAAGAATCGCTATAGACATCAAGATTATATCTTCATTTGTTAGTTTACATGCAGAATATATTATGAGAAATACTGATTTAGGGAAAATATAAATTTTAATTAAACTTGGTAGGAAAAATACTAACAACCTTTGACATGCTGATGATGCTTTTGTAATTGAAAGGAAGTTAAGTTTTAATGGATCTATTGTTGAAACTGAAATAAGAATAAAACTGATTTTCTACATCATATTTAAAAACAATTAAAATTATGTCAATATCAACCCAATAGATACAGGAAGAGAAAAACCTAAAATAATAAAGGCTTTATCTTGCTAGGCTCAAAAATTCACAATGATGGTGATTATAATGAACACATTAAGAAAAAATGAGAGAAAAATTATGACAGATATAGATCAGACATTAAAATGTAGAAATAAAGGTATATATTGTCAAGGTGTTGTTTCCTTTACTTTTTTTTTTTACAATATATTGTTCAAGAGAAAGCTATCTATAGGCCATGAAGACTATATAAGAAATAGAAGATAACTGGCTCCTTAGTGATGTGGCTAGGAAAATTATTTATAGGCTTTTTTCCGTAAATTGGTGAAATATGTAGCTAATACTTCTTAAAAATACAAAACATACATAAAATACATAACTGATGGTGCAATGTTGCTTTTAAGAACAAACCCCTATGTATCAGTTGCTATAACTTTAGATACCACTGGTTAGATCCATTTAAAAAAAATGCTTACAATGTTCAACTCCAGTTCTATAACCCATATTAAAACTTTTGTGGAAAAAATCCTGTGTGGAACTAATATTTATATTTTAATATTTTCTACCTGTAAATAAAACTTCTTACAATTTTAGACACTTTTATTTTGAAGATGGTTTACTTTATAAAGCTGATTATATAAATTTTTATCTTGTTTAATTCTCATTCCAGAAAATGCTTGCAGTAATAAACGTCTTGACCTTGTGTTCATCATTGATAGCTCTCGTAGCGTTCGCCCTTATGACTTTGAAAAAGTGAAAGAATTTCTCTTAACCATCTTGCAATTTTTGGACATTAGTCCTGATAAGACTAGAGTGGGATTAATCCAATATGCCAGCACAGTCAAAAATGAATTTTCACTGAAGACTTTTAAGAAGAAACAGGATGTAGAGAGAGCAGTGAAAAGGATGATGTATCTTGCCACTGGAACCATGACAGGATTAGCTATTCAGTATGCAATGAACATTGCATTTTCAGAATCTGAAGGTGCTCGGCCACTCAGGGAGAATGTACCTAGAGTTATCATGATAGTGACAGATGGGAGACCACAGGATCCAGTTGCAGAAATTGCAGCAAAAACCCGAAATTCTGGAATTCTAATATTTGCTATTGGAGTGGGAAGAGTTGATATGAACACACTAAAGTCAATTGGGAGTGAACCTTATGAAGACCATGTTTTTCTGGTTGCAAACTTCAGCCAAATTGAATCACTGACTTCTGTGTTCCAAACTAAAATTTGTGGTAAGGTATTAAATATATATTTTAAAGGCTGTGTTAGAAATATTGATTTGGAGGCTGCTTGCTATCCCACCAGGCAAGGTGCAAGGCGGACAAAGAGGCAGGGAGGAGATAGGCAGGTAAGGAGAGTTGGAAGCAGTCCCTTACTTTATTGAGGCTTGGGACTGGGAGGGACCAAGCCTGGAATGGCTTGAATTGTGATGGATCCTCAGTTAACAATGGCAATGGGGATTGCAAGGATTGCAGTTGCTAAAAGATGCGGTCATATGATGTCCCACTTTACAACTGTATCACTTAATGACAAAAATTCTGGTCCCAATTATGGTCATAAGTTGAGAACTACTGGTAGAAAAAGGATTATAAAGAAAATAGTGATGGGAAGGAAGAAAAGTCAACATGAATGGAATGAAAACCATAAATGGGTGCTTAATTAAAAAAACATATTTAGTGCATGGAATTGGGAAACACATTTATAATAAATTAAGTAAATCCTGCTGTGTTCCTGAAAGTGTAGCCCAGTTCCCTTACACTAAGAAAGTGTAGTGCTTAGTTGTTTGATATTTATGCCTAAAATGTACAGAATTATGAATCTTACAATATACATTAACAAAGTGTAAAATCAGTTTTGATGCATGTTTTATCACTTTAACATGCATATTTTCTGTTCTGTTGATATTTTGGGGAGACATTCTTATGTGTTCATAAATTGGATTTTTTAGTCACTTTTTGTGTTAACTTATGTATTGCTTTTTTTCCCCAGTCCAGCATATGTGTAGTATAACTCATCACGGTTGTGACCATTTCTGCATCAACATTCCTGGCTCTTATGTATGTAAATGTAAACATGGATATATTCTGGACTCAAATCAGAGAAGATGTAGCAGTGAGTTTCATGTATTACTTCTTTTATAGCTCACTATCTTATAAATAGACTTTATGGTAGGGAGGTGCAACATTTTGGCCCAAGGACTGCATCACTTGCAGATTAGAGGTGTGCAAATATAACACACACATAAAACAGTTCGTAAACACAATATTCACACACATTTTCCCTCTTTCCAACAAGTATGCTTCCAATCTGTGATTTTGAGCAACATTAATGGGTGAAAATAGAAAGTATTCTACCTTGCCTCCTAATCAGTTTTATAATTTTTGATGAAGTAGTACTGTATTTATCACTATCAAAAAATATGATGTCTACTTTGACAAAGTATTTAACGCATGAACATGGAAGGTTGGGCATTCTGTGGCTCTTGAAATATTGCTGAACAACTAGATAATTTATTATTACTATGGATTGGGGCTAATGGGAGATGATATCCAGCAACAATGGAAGAGTCAGAGATTATACACAGATTTTTTTACATATATTTTTTATGGGTAGAAAGTCTTCCTCATTACTTATCTTAGAAATTACAATAAATTTATATATTTGTTGTGTGCACTAACAGTTGAAAGTATTGACAAAATTTCACAGGGCAGAATTACACATTGCAGAAACCTAGGCATACAATCGATATAACCATCAAGGTTCTCCTTCAGTAATGTCTAATAAAACATATCTTACCGTATTTTTCTGTGTATAAGACGCTATTTTTTCCTGCAAATACCCTGTTCAAAAATCAGGTGCGTCTTATACAAGTGCAGCGTCTTATACATGAAAAAATAATGGTAACCTCCGCAGCCCAGGGCATGCCTGTGTGGATTCTTTAGATGCCGCTGCCTGGTGCAGGTGTCAAGCCCCTGTGGGCTTGCCACTAACAGGAGGGGGGAGGGGGCAAGATCGTCGGATGGCGGCGTCCGGAGGCAGCGGATGGGACCAGCAGCATGGATGGCAGCGATAGCCCTTTCCTTCCCTCGTATCTGTATGCTGGCCAGGGACCCTGTGGAACGCAGCTGCGAGGCCATCCTGCTCGATAATAGCGGCCAGCTGAACTTCCGGATTTGCCGGCTCAGCTATTCGGCGCTTCGCCGAACAGCTGATCGGCGCGGAGAAACGGTGGGGAGTTTAAAACCTGCCTTTGCTTCCCTTGCCTTGCTGTCATGCCGGTGCTCACGCCGGTTTGTTTACCCGGGTCGGAAGGCTGCTGCTGTGAACTGACTATGCATGCTCATCATGCGGGATGCTGGTTAGGTGGGTGTGGGTGGGGCCGGCCAGGAGGCATCTATTTAGAGCGCTGGGAGGTGGTTGCTCCCAGCGCTGACTTTGCTGTAAGCTTGGAACTCGCATGCCAGAGTGCCTTATACAAGGGTGCATCTGATACATGGAAAAATACGATATGTCTTTTTTCTTGCTCCACATCACTGACTGCTTGACACTAATGCTAGCTAGCTGCAGTATGTGTTAGAGTTGGCATTAAGATCAATATTCTTTGACTAGTGTGAATTCTAGAGCATTGTGCAAGTTTTATGTTATGTCTTGAATTAAGTTATTTTTTGTAGGCAAACTTTTAACTCAGTTATTTTCCTCTTTCCCCAATTTTCATGCTCCTTTCAGCATTTGTTATTTTCTTCAAAATAATCAGAATCAAAAGAAAACTTTGATTTTAGACTCTAAATTTCACACTTATTTTGATATAAAACTTCTAAACTTCATATAAAACCTATCACCAGTGATTATATATAAAATATAAATATATCTGAATCATAAATGTATAGTTTAAATAACTATACTTGCATTTGCAAAACAGCACTGCAGCTGTTTTCTTCCCTCTCATCATTCGTGGATCCAATTAAACTATACTCATACTGAAATCTGAGACTGCAATCCAGTTAACTATGATGAAATCCAAACAAACTGAATAGGGTTTCCTGTTTAGTAGATTTGTTTAGGATAAAGCAATAAATAAAACAAAACTATATACAGATTAGTATGCTAAATAGTGATAGTACAGTATTGCAGTCTCTTCCAACAGTAGTGTTCAGAATCTTATACTTTCCTAGTGAATAGTATAGAAATGGCTTTGCAGTTAATTAGTTAATTTCATTTGCAGCTGACTGACAAATGTAAAGTCTAAGAATTGTATTCAATTTTTATTCATCTTTGCTTTGAGCATTTTATAATTTTGCTTTGCTTTATTCAAGATTTTAAATAATCTTGGTTCTGCCATTCATTTAAAAAAATAATCCCAATCCCACTTTGTGGTAACACCTGTATTTTGAAACTCTTTTCGTCCCAGTTTCCTCCCTTGTGGTATTTCACTTTAAGGCAGTGACAATCTTCACGTTTAGGCAAGCTTGTTTTGTTACAGTTGATTTTTCTCCAATACCTCTGCTTAATCTTTGCAGTTGCATTGTGCAGCTCCTTGCATGTTTGTATTTGTATTCTGAACCTGTCAGTTGACTGAAATGCAATGGTGATATGCAGTCTTGTAATGAAGTTGTTTTCAGGATTTTTGCATTTGAAGAGCCAACTCTACATTAACTTAACTAATCAGCAATTCCTGCAGAGGCAGAAGACAAAAACAATTGCTACTGTGACACTGGCTTTCTCTGAGCAATTGGGAATTAAATCCAAAGTGCTGTCATGTGAAGGGATTTTGGGATGTGTTCATAGTAGACTATACAATATAATTTTAGGTATAAATAATAATGACATCTCCAAGTTCTTGCTATGGAGCAAAAACTTATACAAAGACATTATCTGATTATAATATTTGCTGCAGATGGAGAGAAATTCTCAAAGGGTATGCCAACAAACATTAGAAGAATTCTGTTCAACAAAACATATAAAAACATGCTTATGTCCAGTGGAACATTTCCTGAATAAAATGTTACTGCTCTAATTTAATCTAGAAGCTAAAAGATTTATATTTTATATTTATATATTATATATTATTATATATTTCTTATTCTTTAATTATACTTTCTTCAGCTCTCCTGACCATCTGAATGCCAAAATAGAATACAAGAAATACAATTATATTTTTAAACTCTCCTGGCCATCTGAATGCCAAAACAAAATACAATTTCTTACTTCATACAATAATATTTTATCATTTTTGAAATGTTTCTAGTCCAGGAACTATGTGAGACTGAAAAGCATGAATGTGAGCACATATGTGTGAATACACCTGGATCCTATGTCTGCCAATGTTATGATGGCTATGAACTTGAAGAAGATGGAAAGAATTGTTTCAGTATGTATTTGTTTTCAATTGCACTAATTCACAAAATAACTGATGATTTCTGTTATTGTTCCAATATAATCCTGTATCATTTGAATTATTTTCTGTATTCAAAGATTTCTGGTGAGAATGTTGACTTCTTGCTTTACAAAAGTAGGTTCTTTGTATTATATAAAAAGTTTATGTGAATGTGAATTGGACGTTTCCTCAGTTTCAGAATAGCTTAAAATGGAATAGCACAGTTCAGAGAACGAAAAAGAACGAGACAAGGATGATTGTTTAACTTCTACAATGAATATTTTATAAGAATGGCAGGGTTGGAAGAGATGATACTAGGAATCAAAATAGGAAGCTAAAATAATAGAGATATGCCAATCCTACCTCTTCCTTCATGTCCTCTATGCACAGTTTTGTTCTTCCTTTTTTCTTCTTTATCTTTCTTTTGACTCATTTCCTTATTCTTTTTTTCTACTGTTTCTGGAAAGAGAGTTGCAGGAAGGAGAGAGAGAATGTATATATTCATCTATACTTGTGTGTTTTTGTATTTATTCATTCAATGAATATATTTTGCCCCACCTTGCTCTTTTTAAGAGTGTGTTTTCTGGAAGGTATAATACACACATGCATATATGCACATACTGTATAATATGATGTATACACACATTTATTGAGGAGGGAAAAAACTCTCCCTTTTTCTGACTCTGTAATCCCTTAATTCGGGGTAGAGTCGGCATGACTGGTTGGAGTTCAGCGTTTACTGGCCGGATAGCAATATCAATAGCACTTAGACTTATATACCGCTTCACAGTGCTTTACAGCCCTCTCTAAGCGGTTTAAAGAGTCAGCATATTGCCCCCAACAATCTGGGTTCCTCATTTTACCTTCCTGACACCACACAGAGTTCGCAACGGATAGAAGAGAAACATTGACATTGAACTCTCAACTTTCCAAGTGTTAGGCAAGCATCTTCACCACTAGGCCATCATGCCACTCAGTTTATTGAAGAGGGAAAAACCTCCAAGAATTATTGCAGCAGGAGCTGGCAACTTCAAAGTATGAAGTAAGGCACTGCATAGGATTTTTTTTCTTTATTATAATTAACCTCTTTCTCTATTCTTCCTATATTGTTATTAATTGCTGGCTTGGAGGCAGAAATAATTATATATTTTCTATTAAATAAATCTGTATAATATGAAATACACAGATTTGTTTAAAAATTGCAATACAACTTACTGTTTGTATTATTTCAAAATTATTTCTGTGATATATGTTTTCCTATTGATTGGAGCTTTATTACTGAAACTAATCAATGAATCATCTCCTAAAATGTAATAATTATAATAGATTTGTGTTAATCTGATGAGGCAATTGAAAATGAATGTTATTTAACAGAAATTTGATTTGATTGGAATTTCCAGCAAATAATCCATATTTCTTATGCCTGGGTATAGCACGCAGGCTTGACATAACAAAATGATGAAAAGCTTCCAAATATTGTTCAGTATCGACTGCTTTCGTGTCAGAAGCACCGAAGCGCTTCTGGATTGAAAGGATTAAATGGTGACATCTCTGTTGCCCAGGGGGTGCCCGGTTGAGGGCTCCTTTCATGCCCCCGTTAATTGCTCACCAAAGTGGTACCTATTTTTCTATTCATGATGACACTTTTGAACTGCTTGGTGGGCAGGAACTGGAGCGAATGAGAGCTCACCCCATCACACATAGCACTCAAGCCTCGAACGCAGGCTTGCGGTGTTTTAACTACTTGAGCCACCACGCTCTGTACTGTACATTGTTTTGTGAAATGATGTGGGGAACTTTTAATACTTAACTCTATTTTCTCTGTAGTGTCATATTCTTATTTGTTTGGAATGAGTAATTTCAGTTCCATTAATTTCAATAAGATTATTTTAAATCAAAGTTCATACCACACAATATATGCCTTTATAGATTTCCAGTAGTGAGCTTATCTATGGCTCCATTTTTTAATTGTTGCATGTATCTGTTTAACAGAAGTAGTAGTCTTATTGGGTTGTATGGACTTCAAACATGCGCTTAGTTTCATTTTAGTTACAACATCTGACTTATAACAATCCATTGTAGATTGTTAATGTGATAAGACTATAGTTTTGATTGAAGAGTTGCATTTACCTGAATATGTTTTGGAATAGGCTGTTTCAAAGCTTAATAATGACAATAATATAGGAATAAGAACATATTGTGCCACTGAAATTTATGTAGTACTCGGCTGATATGGCAGCAGTAGGTGAAGGACTAGGTACTATCAACATTATATACATTCCATTTTAAAGTTCTGTATCAAAGTAACTTCTCTTAAATTTGATCTTGCTTGTGCTTCAGTTGTGGACTATTGTGCTCTGAATAACCAAGGCTGTCAACATGAGTGTATCAATACTGAAGATTCTTATTATTGTCAGTGCCATAAGGGATTCGTTCTAAATCCAGATAAAAAAACTTGCAAACGTAAGTTATCTACATCTCAATTCTGCTATTTAATACTTCAAAGGTTATATGTACCATCTTGCATACAAAGCAAGGAGATTATTCAGTATTTCCTTTGCATTCAGAAGATTTATCCCATAACATCTCTAACAGAAAGAATTTCAGATACCTGTTCCTAGGAAATACTTTTTGCAGAGTAATTTCTAATTCTCAGTTAATTTAGCAACAAGAAAAAAAAAATCAGGTGTCCAAAACAGATGTATAGAGCAATGCTCATCAAGAGAACAAAGATTGATACTCCTGACACTAAGGAGCATACTCCTCAGGATAAACCTCAGGAGGATATGCCTGAGTGTCAGGAGATTGATAATCCTGAGTCCTGAGAGGCTATGAGAGCAATGCCAGCAACTGGATGGACACAGGCATGCCAGTAGCAGACCTAAGCAACTAATAAGATCTGGGAAGATCCCTAACCCAAAACATTAATCTCCAGACTTGTCATTGAGATGTTGTAGATTGTTCATACAGTAAAACCTGTGTCAGAAAAAAAAGGAAATGGCCATTTTAGTTTTGGAGGCTGAAGTTGTGAGTGCATGTTCCTGACAGTGAGAATTTAACTTGAGCAAATATTAAAGAAGTTTTATACATGTAACAGAAAGGAGACTTAATTATAGGGGGGGAAATATAGGGATAGGAAAATACGTAATATCAACTAGCAACATCCTATCAGAAGGAGATTCAAAGAGTGTATGCTGCCTTGAGGAAAAGACAAAAGGTCTGCTTTGACCCAAGATCTCTTAGACAAAGAGCAGACAGAGTGATGGTCAATGAGATGACATGCAGTAAATCCATAACCCCGTATCTACATTCTTTTACATTGCGATCAATACACCATGAAATGCTGGAGAGACAGTGTTTGAATTAGACACCCCTTAAAAATGTTGAGGCATCTTTATGCCATGGTTGGAGTATGTGGCAGGAGGGGGGGGATGAAACAACACATTCCTATTTTTCTAGGAATGCTTGTAAATTTTGTATTGTGTAATATTTATATGAAGAAAATGCTCTACTTCCAAATCTCCAAAGATAAAAAGTGCTCACTAAAACCGAGGTGCTAATCTTCATTCCATTCTGTATATTTGTACTTTCCACTACTATTCTTCTAAGAATTTATTCTCAATCTTCAGGACCAGACCATTGTGCTTTGCAAAATCATGGCTGTCAGCAGGAATGTGTCAGTACAGATGAATCCTACTTTTGCCAATGCAAGCAAGGATTTACTCTTAATCCGGATAAGAGAACTTGCAAAAGTATGTTGCCCTAAAGTGTATAGTAAGTTCACCTGCTTTTATTTATCAACATTGCTGTTATAATTTATAATCTCTTTTCAATTATAACTTTAGAACATGCCTATGAAAATTCCTCCTTCCTATGTTTCTTTATAATGCTCAGTTTAAATAGTCATTCCTATGTATGGACAACTGTTTATTCATTCAAGTACATATTTATATACTTTTTTATTTTGTCAAAAGCTGTGTGTACCAGTTAGAGTACAACATGTGCATAAAAAGTCTTCCTAGGGAACAATTCCCATTTCTCTTGGAATTCTACCCAAGCCCAAAACTAAACACTTTGGGGGGAGGGAAGTGTGATAGGTCTGGATGATTAGAACAGATTTTATATTTCTTAAATAGGAAACTAATGCAATACCATGTGAATAAAGCAGATTAACAGAAATGTCACAGACTTAAATTTTAAATAAATTGAAAACTCTAGCAGGGTAATGGGAACTGTGGTCTTAGGACTATCTGTGACCCTCAGCCTAATTTCATAACCAATTAAACCTCTCAGAAGAATTAACTATTCATTGCTTGCCTACTTGCTTTTTAGAGGGAGAGAATTGAATATAAAAAAGAACTCAAATGAGATAAAAACAAGGATATGAGGAAGAAAGTCTTAGAAAGATTAAGCCCCACTTATTATTTGCTATAGACCTGCTCATCATTTAAATGTTGCTTGAAGCAGATTACTCCTGAGTAAGTGCTCTCAATAGAAAAAAAATCTCTGCCCTTTTCTGTACCATATAAAAGTGTTCCAAATTAAAAATTGGTTTCAGTGTTGAATGGACACCGGAAGCATATAATCTGTCTAATATTTTATACCCAAATATTTTCATAATCTATCCTAATTTTTTTTAAGTGTCCCAGAAATTCCACTGTTCTAATGCCTTATAAGTAAGCAAAAACAAGGTAACTGCTACCCTATTTTTGTACAAAATCCAATATAGGTTTATCCAAGATAGATTAGAGTAATGGATTTCCCAAGCCAAGGTATTTGGGACAATTAAAAAACAATTGTGGCCACTAAGAGCCTGAAGCAGGGCTGTCATTATGCCAATAGGCCTTATCACTAGCTGTGAGTCTCTGCAATTTCTCAAGTTTACTGTACATTGCCAGGCCCGCCAATATTTGTATAAAACTCTATTTGAAAACCAGTCCTCAAATTTAAATACCAGTCCCCAAGGTTTTGGAATCGCTAGTCCTCTTGATGATCCTTCTTGCACAAACACAACTGCCTTCAATAGCTTCAGGTAATTTTTAATTTCGCTTTTGCTTTCTGGAAACATAAACGAAAGGTGAAGTTTTTAATGCTACAGTATATAAGCTGATTATTAATCAGTGTTTTAAAAATTATATTATTTTTCAGCATTTTTACTTGACATGTTTATTAGTTTTCTCTTTCCATAGGAATAAATATCTGCAGTTTAGGTAAACATGGCTGCCAGCATGAATGCGTTAGCACTGAAGAATCATATTTGTGCAAATGTCAAACTGGATACACTCTAAACCGTGATGGCAAAACATGCAGAAGTAAGATTATTCAAAAGAGTAAATTGGCATATCAGAATTAATTTTGATACAAAAGATGTTCCCTAGGAATATGTTGGCTATAACAATATTTTGCCTTTAAAATTAATTCATTAAGTGACTTAATATGTTTGCTTATTTCACAAATAACAGATTTGTTACAAAACCCAAAAAAGAACAAATGAATGCCAGGTTACCTGATCTTTATTTTGGAAGTATAGATGGTAGCCAAAATAGTGAATTACATTCTTTTTGTAATTTATGAGCGTCTACATTTATTTTTTTGGGATATCTCTGATACATAAAACTCTGTTTGTAATTCTATAAATTACTAGTAAGAAAGCTTTTTCATTAGTGACATGCTACTACCCGTAGGAGAGAAAATATAAAAACTATTTTGTAGCTCAAACTCAAACTATATACTACTCATATTCTCACTGTCATGCCTTTAACTGGACAAAATGGTGCTTCATAGGGCAACATTTTTTTAACCTAGGTACCTCAAATGGACTAATTAATGTGTCCAAAATCCGGGACCCATGATTCCTGAGGGAATGAAATTTGCTAATGACTGCTGCTACAGTCAGGTCATCTTCATTTCCAACATTTTGTGATAATCACATCCCTCTCTTCCCTCCCCCCCCCCCCCCAATCCAGCAGCAGCCACTTATGTGCCTGTTGGAAAAGGGAAGGGAAGAGGATTTCTGACTCTTCCTGCCAGATTCCCACAAGGGGAATCTCCAGATCAGCTCAGTTTTCAGCATCTTAATGAATGCCATAATTCACCATTTGCACTCTCTGGTCCCTCCAAAGTTTTTTCTGAAACCTCCCTATTTTCACTGCTGCTGACTCAAAATGTAAAAGGCATGCAGATACCACCATCTATTCAATGCTGTCTCCAGACAACCAATCAGAAGGATTTATAACTTATCTAATTAATACGCCACCAACTAAACTGTTACAGTTCTTCCCTTACTTAAAATCCTTGTTTCTGCTACATGCAGAAGGTAAAATAAATGAATGACATGTGATTCTTCCTCCATACTCTCATAGTCTATTACTTGCCCACGAATCTGAGATATTGTTCGGTGAAAGATCTTACATCAAAGTACCATTCCAATAGCCTTTAAAATCCTGTTGATACCTATGAAGGGAACATGATGAAGTGATATCTTCCAGGATGTTTTACAGCTAATTGTGTTCCCCAATCTTGTGATAGTAGACTGTAGAAAGAGTGACAGGGAAATACATCATTACAGAATGAAAGATGCTGAATCTTTATGCTCTTTGAGGCAGAATGAGCACTATGGCAATCAGATTTTTGACATGATAAGAACAGTAGCACCAGCATAATGTCCAGCATAATGTCCAGAATAATAAAATTGCCACTGTCATAGCAAAGCAACTATTCATGGAATCACAAGGGGAGGTTGAACTTCCCAACCGCTGTTGTTTCTGCTGTTTTGGTCAGTTTTCTTGGACAGCAATTTTGTCCTTCTGATACCCACTTAGTATATTTTTATTTATTTACTCAATTTATATGTTGCCAATTTTCCCAATAGGGCGACTCTGGGCATCTGACAGATCATAAGAAGATAAATAGAAAAGCAATTAAAAATTTGAAATTATGCACATTAAAAATTTTAAACTGTGCAAAACAACCCCCAGAACCAAGGAGATGGATGACATGGGATAAGGTCTTTTTGCCACCTTTTTCAAACTGCACAATTCTCCTTTTGCTAACATCAGCAGGCTCTAGCATAAACTGAAAAACTGACAAGCTTTGTGAGTCAGGACAGATTGTCTAGCCCAGGGCTTTTCAACCTTTTCACCCATTGTACCACTTTTAGGATATGGCAACATCCGAGTACCACCAGTCGCCTAGCAAGGTGTCAAAAACTTGACCAAAAAAAAAAAAAGGGAAAAAAGTGATAAAGTACAGGTAGTCCTCGACTTACAACAGTTTGCTTAGTGACTGTTCGAAGTTACAACGGCACTGAAAAAAGTGCCCCCCAAGCCACAGCCGAGCAAGACACCTGCCTGCCCACCCGGTGGTGCTCTTCCTTCTCTCCGAGGTTTTCATTGTTGTGAGCATTTCTGTTGAGGATTGGCAGCGGGGGTTGGGTGGGGGGGTGTTTGGTTTTTATTCCCCCCGTCTGCTGGGTGGTTGCAGCAGGTTTTGGTCACTTCACATGACCCTGGGACACTGTGACCGTCATAAATATGAATCAGTTGCCAAGCATCTGAATGTAAATCACAAGACCCTGGAGATGCTGCAACATTCCAGCTGAGCGGCGCTTCTTCTGGGCTCAGCAGAAGGGCCGGGATCAGTGCTGCTTTCCAGCTGATTTGTGCTTCTTCAGGGCTCAGCAGAAGTGCCAGGATCAGTGCCGAGCTCCAGCTGGAGCCTGGCGCTGATCCTGGCGCTTCCACTGAGCCCTGACAATCCCAAAGAAGCGCCGATCAGCTGGAAAGTGGCACTGATCCTGGCGCTTCCGCTAAGCCCTGACAGCCCTGCAGCTCCAGCCATCTCTCGCTCAGGCTTGTGTGGTGCTGCCACCGGTTCAGCTCATTCCCCTCCCCCGCTACTTTTCTAGGATGGTCGCGTACCACCTGCCAGGTGCCAATGTACCACAGGTGGTACCCGTACCACTGGTTGAAAAGCCCTGGTCTAGCCTGCAACACTGCAAACGGAAGGTTTAGCTTCAGTCAGATTTCAAAATATTGAAGGGAGCTGGAAATTCACTGACTGTAACTTATTAGCCTTATGTGAATGCACCAGTCCAAAGCTGCTGCAGCAGCAGCAGGAAGATGCTACATGGAAGAACCCTGCGTGTTATTTTGGTTGGTATATGGGGATAGACTTCGTAAATAGTTTTTTAAAATGGGAGCAAATGTCAAGGACAAAAAGGTATAATCTGTAATGGATGGTTCTGTTTCTGAAGTTTTAGTATATGGATATTTTATGGCTTGAAAATTCAAGTGTTTTCTCTTTTACTGCTCAACACAACAATTCAGGAATAGACTACTGTGCTGAGTTCAATCATGGGTGTGAACAACTCTGTCTAAATACCAGAGAATCCTACATTTGCCAGTGCTCTGAAGGATTCATCATTAATGAGGATCTGAAAACTTGTTCACGTAAGTCTCTTGCCTGAGATATTTTATAAAATTAAACAAAACAGTGCTTCCATAATTTCTAACAAAGCTTTATTCAAGTAGAATTTCAAGTTAATTAGCAGTGATTGGATTAAATGGTCAAGGAAAGCATGTGCTTTGGCAAACTACTCAGAAAAGCAAAGGAACTGAGACATGGGGAGAGATATTGTCCACAAAATGTGATTCCATTAAGAAAATACAGCAGTAAATTTCAAGTTTCATAGAAAGAAGTGTAGAAGTTTAAGCATATGTAGCTCATACTATACATATGTAATCCATACGAAATATGCACAGCTAAATTAAAAATCGCTAGGGAATTCCTGGAAGTTTAGCATTCAAACAAATCAGCCACTCATAGGCACATAAACCACATTTACATATCATTCAAAAGAGACAATAAAAAAAGCTAAGAAGGAAACAAAGACCGAAACACATCCTCACCAGCAGCTCCTACCGAGATAAGCAAGGATTAATGTCAGATAAAGAAGCATAAAACAGTTCCCTAATCAAGGTTCTACCACGGTGAAAACCACACCCTCCAACAATGGTAGGGTAAGCTAGTGTACATATACAGGAAGTAAATGCCACACTCACTAGCACGGATGATTTTACTTAATCAGGTAATGAATTGTCTGCAAGCAAACAACCATACTCAGAGAGCACCAGTGACTCTAAACATCCATACTACTCATTGAGAAACATTTCCGTTTTTTTAAGACACCATTATTTCATGGGTTCATCAAACAATTGATTATCCAAACAATCCATTTCACTGTTAAAGATTTCTTAAAGCTAGTTTTTCCTAAAATACCAGACATGCCAAGAGGCATCTATATGTGAGCTCTGTCTGTCCTCAGACAGGGTTTGGCACCAATATATAATATAGTATATTTTGTATAGTAAATCAGGATAAGGATTTAAAATATTATTCAATCTTTATTTCATTTATCTTGTCTTCAGTTTCTTTCTCTTTTCCCCCTAATTTCTTTATATCTTTTTTAAATTATACAACCCCTTAGAGGTGGGGTAGGGACCCAGTCCATCACTCATCATGGTAACATAATATTAGAACAGGCACTCCCATATCTAGTGGTCTCACCTCCAATGACTGGAGTAGTTTAAAAGAAACTCCACCATTTGCCCCTTTTCCACCTGGCTTTGACCACAGATGAAAACAGACTTGCTAGACAATACCCTTGTTTTCTTTTGGCTTCTCTAAGAATTTGTCTCTGTGTTTGAACCAGGAAAAGCTAATTAAACCTCCAATAAGAGTTTAAAAGAAATAGTTTTCAGAACAATTACTTTAGCTCCAAAGAAACCAGGGCTGTTTGTGGCTACAATAAAGAAATACCATCACACACACACCCAGATCAGTTGTCTGTGTTGTTCACATAACAGATAGGGACAATTAAACCAAACAAATGTTTAAAGAGCATATTATAGAGCATGTACCTATATAAATAAATTAATTATGCTTAAACATGTTCTCAGGAGCCGACTATTGTTTGCTGAATGACCATGGCTGTGAACATTTATGTGTGAACACTGGAACATCTTACATTTGCCAATGCATTGAAGGATATGTGCTTCATAGTGATGGGAAAACCTGCAAACGTAAGCTTGATTTTAGTTGAATTGCTTCTGTATCTTTTAGTTCTTAAATGTGTATTTTGCAAAACAAATTAATAAACTTGTAACATGGCTGAACTTGCACAGTAAAAGTCTAAGTTTTAAACATGCTCTCCCAGAATTACCACTGAGAATACTCATCCTTGCCCCACCTCCTACTCTGTTCTTCGATAATCATCACTGCAGCCATCTACAAAATCTTCTGGGAATGTTCTTCTGGGAACAAAGAGGGAATAGCTTGGAAAATTTGATTTTGAATGTGACCAAGAGCACATATCTGTACTTGTAAATGTTGATAGAACCTCTGGGCCTGTTTGGCATAGAAGTGTGTTCACTGTGAATGTCAGTGTTGCCTGTCATTCATAATAAAAACTGCAGTTATTATTTTGAATAACTACAGCTCCTGTAAATTAAATAGTATCTTATTGGCAGGAAATAGATGTTGATTTGGCTAAGGTTTTGGGTTGTTTTTTTTTTGCTTTGCTTTATTTTTTTTGAACTTGTGAAATAAAACAAGAAATAGAAATAGGGATTATGAGATAGGATCTGTTGGAAAGCAGAGCAATAAATGTTTATTTTAATGTGTGTTGGTTTGTCAATTTAAAACATTGCATTGGCAATTGTTTTCAGATACAGATCTTTGTAAGTTGGTGGACCATGGATGTGAGCATCTTTGTGACAGTGATGGTGAATCATATGTCTGCAAATGTCATGAAGGATTCATACTAAACAAGGATGGGAGAACCTGCAGAAGTAAGCAAGGATCCCTGAAGAGAATTCATCATGCTAAAAAAGGAATGAATAATCAGCACTACTGATCAGGTTTCTTGCCCCTAAAGAAGTCTTTTTCACTGTTGAACAACTTTTACCAAAAAGCTTAAAGTCCAGTCAAAATCTACTTCCTTAGGATTTAAATCCATCTTTTCTTGTTCTGTCTTCTAGACTAACTCTGAACAATTCTTGTCATCTCTTCAGGAACTTGAAGAGTGTTACAATACTTTCTTGCAGACTTCTCTTCACCAAACTAAATATACTCCAGGGTTTCCAAGCTTTTCTCATGACTTTTTCCTTCCAGGCCCTTCATCATTTTGGTTGGTCACCTCTGGACACATTTCAGTTTGTCAATATCTTTGTAATGCCCAGAATTTGATACAATATTGTAGGTGCATAATATTATAATACAATATTTTAAGTGTATTCTGATCAATACAGAATGTAAAGGGGAAATTACTTTTATCTCTTCTAAATACTTACAAAATGATTGCTTAGTAATTTATTTGATATCAGAAGTTTTGTTCACTATCAGCAATAAGCCTACTTGCCTGTAGTTACCCAGGCCCACTCCCTTTTATTTGAAGACAGCAACAAGATTTGCCTTTCTCTATGACACTACATACCTCTGGAATTACTCAAAGATCACAGAAAAGGGCTACAAGATAACTTCATCAAACTCCTTTAGCACAGTTAATGTAATTAATCTGATCTAAGAGGTTTAAACTCATTTGTGGTAGTTGATTGCTCCCTAAATATCTCATTATTTGCTTTTACTCTCCTTGTGTCAAATTTTCCACTTTGGGGAGAAGAACAAAGCAAAGAGTTGAGGAGCTTTGTTATTCTCTCCTCTACAAGTGACTGCATTGCTTCATTTTTCTTCTTTTTACCACAGATATAGCTTTGTTTGTTTTAGCTTTGCTTGCAAGCCTAAATTCTTTTTATACTTTTAAACTTTTCTGGGGATATAAGCTACTTGCTGGTTTGCTTCCCTGGTGATTATACACCTCTTCCATTTCCTTTGCTTAACTCTTTTGACTTACCTAGGTCAAAAGTTTCCTGACCTTCTGTATGTCCTATGTTTTCCATCCCATTTTTTCCCCATTAACATTATGGGAAAATAATATTTTCAATATCTTATTTTTGAGAAATTTCCAAGCCTTCCCTGGCTTCCTTTGATCTGACAATTTCTGTCCCCAGTACTGGGCCTCATATTTCTCTAAACTTGTAGAAATTGAAATCTTCTTGAAATCCAGATTGCATATACAGCTAAGAAGTAAGTATTATAGAAAATAATATTTTTAGTAGATCATATCTTTAGAAAGTTTTTACCAGAAATTTCTTTAATTGTACCCAGATCAAGAAATCTGCAAGTCCATTGACCATGGGTGTGAACATATCTGTGTTAATAATAATGATTCATATGTCTGTGAATGCCATGAAGGATTTATATTATGGAATGATGGGAAAACATGCAAAAGTAAGTAATTTATATCTATCATCCCCATTATTGTTTGTTTATTTTATTATTGGAAGGGGTCTCTCTCAAAAGAGATCCTGACCATGTTCAGATATGATATTAAACTACAGCTCAGTGTACACAGGTGCAGCTTTTAAGGAGAAAAAGAACTGCACTTGATCTTTGAATAATATTCTAAGAACTCTAGTCCCAAAGTTAAGTGGAGCTAGGGAGGGAAAAGCAATACTTTGGACTAAGTTAGAAACTGAAAGTGATTTTTAGTGAAATTAGAATTAAGTTACAATAATTTCAATTAACTTAGAACCAGTTAACATAGTTATTGTTATTATATTTAATTAGTTTGCATTACCCATTTTGTCCAAAAGGAGCCCAAATAGCAGTTGGTGAGATGTGGCAGTGAGAGGGCCGCATCAGGAAGCATCAGATATTGCTCCCTGCTACTTCATGGATAAGCCTTCCCCAGAAGTTAAGGGCTACTTGGGTTGAACCCTCTCTCAAAGCCATCTCTCTGAGCTGGGAGTGGATTCCTTGTATATGGCCGATATAAGAAGATAGCCTGGCTTCAAAGAGCCAGATTTTCTCATTGCCCAAAGCAGAATGATTCTGGAAGTTGACCAGAAGGAGGAGCTGTACTTGCAACACTCTAAAAAGTAATCACTGGAATGGGGTCACCTGATTATACCGTTCACAGAGTGGTTAGAGAATACATTGAAGTGTTTCTATGGCAAAACTAGTGTTGGAATAAAGGGGAAACACTACTTTAACATCAGAATAGTTGAGAGGACTTCAAACGCTTCACGTAAAGCAACGTTGTGAGGATATGATAAAAATAAATATTGTACACTACTCAGAATCATTTCTTGTGAGATAGGTGGCTATATAAGTAGGATTAATAAATGAATAAAACACTGTTTAAGCATGTTTTTCCTGTTGTAAGTATAAATGAGGAAAGGCTTTTAATTCAGCCCTATCATTTTTTCCCCTCCAGTCATCAGATCCTCATTGCAGAGATTAAAAACAAGAACTTGTTTTGATGTTTTGCCATTTTTTTTTTAGCAAAAGCATGTTGGTATTGATGACTTTTAATTTATTTTTATGTAAGTACCTTTGCAACTCCATTGAACATAATGAATATGATAAATCCTTAGGTTGGAGAAATAGATTCTTTTGCTGACAATATTCCATTATTTCATTTGTTCATTTTATGTTAACAGGATGTAATGAAGGCCCAATTGATCTGGTATTTGTGATAGATGGATCAAAAAGTCTAGGAGAAAATAATTTTGAAATTGTCAAGGAATTTGTCTTGGGAATTTTGGACTCTCTTACAATATCTCCCAAAGCTGCACGTGTTGGTTTGTTGCAATATTCCAGCCAGGTTCGCACAGAATTCACACTGAAACAATTCAACACAGCCAAAGATATGAAGAAAGCAGTGACACAAATTAAATACATGGGGAAAGGTTCCATGACCGGGCTTGCACTGAAGCAAATGACTGAGAGAAGCTTCACTGAAGCAGACGGAGCCAGGCGCATCTCAGCAAATGTTCCCAGAGTGTCAGTTTTGTTTACAGATGGACGGGCCCAAGATGATGTTTCTGAATGGGCAGCTAAAGCAAAGCAAAGTGGTAGGATGAATATTTATTAGAAGTGTAAACTATAAAAGAAATACGAAAGAAAGCTGCAAAAGTAATGCTGTTATTACTTTTGCTCTTATAAGTTATATACAGTATCTTTTTTTTAAATCTAGAGCTTTTTATTAAGTTCTAGAAGAAGGATTTTGGAGAATCTCTAGAAGTGAAATGCATACTATTTGTTTGATGTTAAGGAAGGTTTGGAAATCTTGCACTGGACTCAATATAAATTTTCAGTTTTCAAAGCAATATTTCTGGGGAATTCTGGCAGTTGTAATCCAAATGTATTTAGAGGAAATCAACTTGCAGAATACAGTGATCTATAACAACTAATTCAGATAAAAATTATAAGCGTGGAGCATTTATGAATAAATTTGCCCATAGAATGCCAGTCTAAATTTGTCTGAAATGGTATAGGGTTTCCTGCCTGAGCAGGGGGTTGGACTCGATGACCTCCAAGGTCCCTTCCAACTTTATTATTATTATTATTATTATTATTATTATTATTATTATTATTATTATTATTATTATTATTATTATTATTATTATTATTATTATTATTATTATTATTATTATTATAAATGAATTTATTTATGTTTGAGATTCCCCTGATTCTGCAATCATAGTAACAATAATAGGCAATGACTAAATACATATTTTACACCAAAGCAATTAGATATAACCAACTTAGTAAGAAATTTGAGGACACTATATTTTGGCTTTATGATACATGAAAATAATAGCATTTAGGTTATTCAGAATTAATTTGCCCAGTTGATTTTTAGGATATTAAATGTAACTTGCTTCATCTGAATTAGAATTCTTGCATTTTATTGTGGTTGCTTTTGAAATATTCTTTGTAGATAAGTTTTTGAATACAATTCTTTTCTATTAATTAATAGTGTTTTAATGCTATAGCTCAATCTTGAACTGAATTATGAAATTATACTTGTTTCATTTTTAGGAATCACTATATATGCTGTTGGAATAGGGAAATCAATTGAGAAAGAATTACAAGTAATTGCTTCTGATCCCGCTGAAAAACATATTTTTTACGCTCAGGAATTCAAAGCTATGGAAGAGATCACTGAAAAACTGCAGAAAAGAATCTGTGAAGGTACTAAATAAGCACCACATAATATTCTACAGAAGAAACAATATAAAACTAACACAAATAGAAATCTGGGAGTCCATTGGAATTGGAAACTAAGACATTAAAATAAGTAAATCTGTCCATTCCTTCTGAGCATCTGCATAACTGCTGGAATATAAGTAAAACACGATGAGCAGTACACCAGTAGGAAGAATAATATTTCTGTAATTTGTCACTTAAGAATTGTATCACTTTATTTTAAGGCCAAAATCATAAAGTATCTACTACTTCAGTCACTTTAACAAAAATGACATATACAGGTCAAAACTCCACAAAAATCCGTTTTAAACATTGCATTATGATATATTGCTAAAAACTACCTAGGGCCATTTGTAAAAGAATGTGGGATGAATATTCATTAATGTAAAGGGACTTTCCACACACTCCATTTGTGCTGCTCTCTGTGTTCTCACAACACCCTCCTTGGATTGAAAAAGACTCATTTGCTTACTTTTTCACTTGATGGCTTATCAGATTTCAGCATCCATCATCTCTGATCTTTGGTCATTCAGGCTGAAGCTAATGGGAAACAGTCCAACTCCATGCTCCTCTTCTCATTAAATAAATACAGGTAGTCCTTGACTTACAACAATTCATTTAGTGACTATTTGAAGTCACAACAGCACTGAAAAAAGTGACGTATGATCGTTTTTCATACGACCGTTGCAGCATCCCCATGGTCATGTGATCGAAATTCAGATGCTTGGCAACTGACTCATATTTATGATGGTTGCCATGTCCTGGGAACATGTGATCCCCTTTTGTGACCTTCTGAGAAGCAAAGTCAATGGGGAAGCTAGATTCACTTAGCAACCGTGTTACTAACTTAACAACTGCAGTGATTCACTTAACAACTATGGCAAAAATAAATCGTAAAATGGGGCAAAACTCACTTAACAAATGTTTCATTTAGCAACAGAAATTTTGAGGTCAATTGTGGTCGTAAGTTGAGGACTACCTGTATTAGAGTTGTGGACTCTGTGGTCCTTTAGATTATTTCCTGTGTGCTTTCAAAGAATTATGAGGAGCTTTTTTAAAAAAGGTTGTGTTACATATTCTCCATAAAGCTCTGTGATCCTGGAAACATTTTCCCAATCTCTTAAGATCATAAAATCGGTATAAATGACCGAGTTCACATCTGAATCGCTAAATATAATCAGTAATAAACAAACTATCCCTAGTTTTATTTATGTTCAAAAGTTATTCTAGCAACGTAATTTTTAAATTACAAAATCTATTGCAGTATCTGGCTTGTTTGTAGTTGACTATCACAATCTGACTGCATTTGGCAATAAGTCCTATTTTATTTCATTTTGTCAATATTTTTTCTAGATCTAAAGGATTACCAGGAAACAACAAATCAGCTTCATGCAATGAATTTACTTTCTGAAGGTTTGAAATCATCAGTGTGTGCATGTCATTTTCATTCAGTTTGATTCTTTTACACTCTGTCGTTGCCAGAAGAAAAGTTAAGGTGTCATTTTTATTGTAATAATACTTCTTAATAAGATACTGAAGGTGTAGAGTAGGTTATCAGTTTTAATGATACCTGTGCCACATATAGTAGTTACTGATAACAGCAAAAACAGCAGCAGTTTTGCTACATTTTGGTCAATATAGCAAAAATGCAACCAAAGGCCATATTTACCCCAAGTGTACTAATTATATTCTGTCCAGGTTAATATTTCTAATCCAGAAATTATCATGCAGAACTTTATACTGCTTAATATCCACCAACATGCAGGGTTTTTTTGAAACATATATACAACGAAACCATTTCATAAGAGGATGAAATATAATCTCACTTCTGGTCTCACTGTATTGTCCTCTGTAGAACCTGAAACATCTACCTTAGCAATCACAGATGTTCTTTCCTGTTCCAATTTTGCTGTGCATCATAAATACCTTTTTAAAGAAAAGCAGTTATGGACAAAAGCTTCAGGTAAAATTTATTTCCATTTAGACCATCCATTACTTTGTATAACTATAATAATTTATCTTCTGTCACATCAAACAATTGTGATATGCATCCACTTTGATTCCCTAGGATTTTGGGGATATATGTTTTAGAAGAAGGCAGTTTCCCACTTATTATGTGTCTTTTTGTTTGTAAATATGAAACCACTGAATTTTCCACTTAGTAATTTGAAACCCTTGTTTATAATTAGTCTTCTTATCTAAACCTTGGGCAATTGCACTTTTATTATAGTAGTTACCATAACTCAGTATTAAGATTCATGCATTGTATGGAACAATCCTCATTTTAATCTCAAATGTCTCTGTTTTCCTACAGCAATTAAAAGAGAGAGAGAGAGAAAGGAACTTTTCTAAAATTCTTTTGTCACTCCAGGAATTTCATTTTTCCAATGAGTGCAATGGGTTAAAAACAAAATAGATTTTGTAGTGATTTTGTTCTTGCAATGAAAATATATTTCTTCTTACTATTTAACTAAATACACTCCACCTATTTTTTTTTCAGCAAATCCTTCAGATGATAAGAAAGACCTATGCAATTGTGAGAATCTTATGAATTTCCAGAATTTCGCAACTACTGAATTTAGGAAACTGACTCAGCAACATATCCTTTCTGTATATCTATTAATTTTTCATATAGATTTTCAAGTCAATATATTTGAAAATGAATTATATTTCTGTTTCTGTGTAGCGATATACAGTTGATTGCACTTAGGCTGAAGTCCTATACTTAGTCCACTTGGAACTAAGACCTTCTAAAATTAACAGGACTTAACCCGTGAATTAAATTACATATAAAATGTATTGTAACAATAATTGGCCAAACGTACACTAGTGGATTTAAAGTATGTGTTCTTGTTCTACATGGAAGGCCCATGGAAAAAGACAAAGCTCACCTCACTTCTCTGTAATGTGATAGCTACCTCTTTTTTGCATGTCCTTATTACATTGCTTCCATCCAATTCTCAACCATACCTGATACACCTTTAAATCATCCTTTGCTATGATGTTAAAATAGTTTTTTCCATCTTACCTTTGCACACATTTTGCCCCAAGTACAATCTAATTCTAATGCACTTCATTAATCATTATGTTGATAATACAGTCATATGATCAACCTTGTATCTAATAAGCACATCAGTCTTGTGTGGGAATATAACTTCCACACTCTGATTCCTCTACTCTGTCTTTCAAGGCTATTGTGGTTTGCACAGTGGGGGAAATCAATCCTTTCAAACTGAAATCTCTATTCTACTCACTAGGTCTCCACGTTGATCCCCAATTCAGAAACCTGGATTATCCTATATACCGCCTGAGCGGCAATGACAACAGGGGGAATGCTATATAGTGAAACGGAGAGAGAGAGAGAGAGAGGAAGAAAGAGCGAGAGAGAAATAATATCTAATCTTTGTTATTCCATAGTGTAGTTTCTCCCCATACCTGGCAGTTGTGTTCCAGTTGACTGTAGCTTTTGCTGGAATAGTACTAATTCTGTGACCAAAAGAAACCCAACTATCAGTTGATAGCAGGGCTGTCTTTGAATACAGGCATACAAACTTCTTCAATCAGTTTTAAAGTGCTCGTCTAGTCATCTGTCCAAACACAGTTTGTCCCTAAACCCAATCCTATTCCATGGTAAGGAGATTAATTAGCAAGTATTTCCTTGCAGCTACTAATTATATGTAATATAATTGTGTGTGCCTTCGAATTAATATTGATTCCTAGCTACTGCCTGGCTTCTATGTAACACAGTACTGTCTGTCTGTCTGTCTGTCTGTCTGTCTGTCTGTCTGTCTGTCTGTCTATCTATCTATCTATCTATCTATCTATCTATCACATGAATACCTATACAATTATATAGGGACTTTAGGCAGATCATAGAGCTAGTTTGTTGTAGTGATTAAGGCACCAGGCTAGAAACTAAGAGACTGTGAGTTCTAGTCACAAAGCCAACTCAGTGGTCTTGGGTTAGTCACTCTTTCGCAGGCCTAGGAAGGCAACAGTAAGCCATTTTCAAAAATCTTATCCAGGCAATTGCCAGGGATCAATGATGATATGAAGGCACTCGCACAAAAAGGCAGCTCACCACAGCAACAATTTAAATGTAAAACCAATAAAAAAAATTAGAAAAAACTGATTCAGAAAAAGCATCTAGGTTTAATCTTAAAATGTTTCCCACAAAAGTTGTTTTAAGCATGTTCTGGAGGGTGGCTAGGATTGAAGCCAAACATGCTTGTCATAGAAGGCTGTTCCAGAGGGCTGGGCTAACAGTGGAAAAATGGAACCACCAGCTGCTTTTCCTGGCATGATCAGACTGGTCAGGCCAATTTCAGTGGAGATGAAATTGGTTTTGAAGGCATCTGTTGCCAAGCCATAATGCAGTACTTACTTTCCCCTTAGTTATTTGAAAATTTCTTGCAGAATTTGGCTGCTAGAGTCCAATTGACCACTAGATGGCAACAAAGAGCTTTCCTTATTTCCAATTCTCTGGATTTTTGCTGCCCAAATCTGGCATTACTAATTCTGCCCTCTGGCAGCTTTATATGGTTTACATGCAAATGCACTACTCTTTTTCTCATATCCTGTTCTTGTTCCAATCTGTTGGCGTTTCAGTACATAGAATTATGACGATGAATAATGCTATATCTCAGGATTGGTTTTGCTATCTTGATTTTCATGAATGGCAATACCATAAGTATCTGGCCTACTAAGTGCACTGTAGCTAATGCATCACTCATTAAGAACATTAGTGACATTAGTGACGATGATGAAGCAGGAGCCCCCTCTAGCTGCAGTTTCAAAATACAGAATGGCAGTTTATATAATGTGGTTTGTTGTTCAGTTGGTTCCTTATGCAACCTGATGTGTTGATTATCGATGATTATTTCTTTAAATAAGCTCATTATTGTCAGTGGCAGTATCTACCCAACATGTTTTCTGTTGGTCAGTTTCAACTGCCTTTGAGTCTTCCAAGCATTGGGATGTTTTCCAATGATTTTTGCTGCAGTCTGGGCTTGAGGGTGTATAGTGTCCATCGACCATTTTGACCGATAGTGCCACCTCCTACCAGTGTGAAGATTTGTATTTTTAGATTGATATGCAAGGAAGACGCAGTATTAGCGCATCCTGGGATTTGGTGTCTTAGACTAGCTATGGCCCAAACACAGTGGTGGAATTCAGCTGGTTCGCACCTGTTCGGTAGAACCGGTAGCTAAATTTTGTTGAGTTCGGAGAACCGTCTGAACCCATGCTGCTTCTGGAAGTCTGTTCTAGGCCTCAGAGGCCTGGAGGAGGTTTCCCACGCCTAGAACAGCCAACAGGAAGTGCATGGATGTCACTTCCGTAAATCCATTCTAGGCCTCGGAGGCCCCGGCCTGCATCCATGCAGAGAACCGGATGTTCAGGTATTTGAATCCCACCACTGCCCTAACATTATATGTCCAAGGTATTCCCAACAATTTTCTCCAGAGACCAAAATTCAAAGGCATTTTGTTCATCTTTTCTGAAGGAAAATTCAGGCTTTTAAAGTCATAATTGTGAAAATAAGAGCTTTGATAATACATATTTTTGATGTCCAGTGTGACACCCATTTTATATTTCATCTAGATCTGCCAGTCTTTCTCCCATGTAGATGTCTATTTTATGGCTACGGTCACCGTCCCTTCAAACATTTGTGTAGGAAGACGGCTATTTGTGCTGATAATGCATATTCAAATAGTTTTTTTTTTTAAAAAAAAATTGACTGGATCAGGTTTTGCATTTTTTTAACTTACAGTATGGTGTTTCTTTAACTTACATGCTTTCAGCCATCAAACTGATATCTGAAGTTGTTGCTCCCAGCAATTTTAATTTCAACTTTTATTTCTGGCCCAGCAATTTTCATGTTCTACAACATACTCTTACTTCCAATTTTGAAGTATTTAGTTGTTCCATATTCCATTTTAGATGAGGTGGCTGAAAGACTCATTTTTAAGGGCTAATTAGTTGTCTACACCATGAAATTGTGGTATCATTACATAAATTGTTTCAATGTTCTACCAACTTTAGAAAAGGCTGAACCAGCTATTTTCACCAATCCTTCTACCCAGAAAAACTGTTCCCAGGCCTTGGCTTTCAGAATTGAATAGGTACAGAGCTGGCAACAGCAAAGAGGAAAGGAATATTAGCAAAAATTGCTGGCCTAGATATTTGTGCCAAAAGGAGTCTGCAAGATTCTTTTTCACAGTGATGATCTCATGTTCTTAGAGAGAAGCCTCAGTCTAAGCCAGCTCTGGTTATTTTCTAGGTTCAATTAAACTATTTAACTGCCAACATAGAAATGGGCATTTAGAGAAGTGGTGTTTGCAAGAACTATTACAATGGGTGACATCATGATAATTCTTTAGCATTCATTGCTGGGAAAGATTGAGGGCGATAGAAGAATGGGACGACAGAGAATGACGTGGCTGGATGGAGTCACTGAAGCAGTAGGCGTGAGCTTAAATGGACTCCAGAAGATGGTAGCGGACAGGAAGGTCTGGAGGAACGTTGTCCATGGGGTTGCGATGGGTCGGACACGACTTCGCAACTAACAACAACAATATAAGACTGGGTGTTTATCCTGTTTCACTTGGTGCCTTTGGAAAAACCACAAACAGGATACTACTATTGATGCGACAATGCATTTTCCCACGTAATATATACTAATGGTTAAACAATATATTACAGTTTACAATTATTTGAATAGCTTTATGATCAGAAGAAAATTTTAAGTTCTACTTGTACCATTCTTGACCTTCAGTAGCTCAGCAAGGATTTCTAACTCTCAGCTATTTGTTAATAACAACAAAATAACACCATCTTCCCATTGCCAAAATGAAATGTCCAAGAAGTAATCAACACTGGATTTTTGGAAATAATACTAGATACACAGCTAACTCTGACTCATGGGATTTCTGGGTTTTTAATTTTAAAAGAAGTAACTGTAGATTTCCCAAGCTTGTCAATTATGTGTGTAGATATTCTTAAATAATGAAGCAGTCTGAAATTGTTTTCCTTAACTTGTAGTTACTGGCAGAAATGTCAAAAAGAATAGAAGCATTGGAAAGTCGATTAAGATACTAATGAAATGTCCTTAGCAGCAATATACCTTTGTTGAATATTTATACACAAGAAAATGTATCAAAGCTATGTAGGTAGGTACATTTCGCACAAAAAGGAGAAATTGTAACTTCAGTAATTTAGAGTACCATATAATATTGTATTTTGCATTGACTTAAGATAAAATTATAAACTTTTTACAAAAACTAATTTTTCAATTGAGAAGCTATATAATATTGTAAAATAATGGCATAAAAGACAATTTTTACTATTTAAAAATCTGGAAAGGCCAAATATTATTCACTATTCATTGTAATACTGTACTGAAAGGATGCAGTCAAATGTTAGTTGCTTATACTCTTCCGACAGCCAGCACTTCTTCCTATAAGTGATTGATGATAGGGAAATTGGGAAGAAGTAACCAATTTAAGGCACACTCCCTACGTTCATGTTAACCACTAAGTATTTATCTGTGGAATAGGGTTTGGGGATACAATGTATAAAATGTAATTTTATTGCTAGAAATACGTATCAAAATTTTGAATACCTTAGCTTTTTAAACAAATATTCTCAAACAGATGTATCATACAAGTATTCTAACAGTGTTGGCCAACGGATACTTGGAGGAATGGATAGCCATCACAAGGAAAAATTAATTTCAAAATGAAGATTTGTATTATTACAAGTTAAGAACAAATTAACAAGTGCTTAGCTCTGAATTATGCCCAAAATAAATTGCGTCCAATAATGTTTGTCCCACCAACTATTGTTTTTCTTTCAGTTCGTAAGTTATTCTGTCTGGCTTTCTTGCTCTAAGTAAAAGGCTGAATTTACTTAACTATACCCTAATTTACTGTTAATGTGTGAAGGTTCCCCCAAGTAAAGAAAGGTAAAGTCACCCTTACTGATAATGCAGAATTAGCATGAGTCAAAGGGCTAAAGGCTGATGCAAAGGGTGAATTAATTATTCTTGAGTCCTAAAAGTTGCTTAAAGTGTTTGCTTGTTGAATTTTACTTTTTCTACAATATTTAAACAGGACTTTTGTTCTTTGCCTCACTGCATCCTGTTACTTTTTTTCCTCTCTTCCTAGCACACTTACCATTTCCTATCTCCAGCCTAGCATTTTTTTTTCTATTCTGCAACAGAGTTGCAAGTCTCTCAGCAAACTTAGAATTTCTTTTTCCACACTGAATGTGAAACACTGCATAGCCCTAATTAGAAGATGGTTGGTTGGTTCCTTCCTTCCTGCATGTATACAACTAAGTGACTCTAGATCAGGCATGTCAAACTGCCGGCCCACGGGCAGGTTTCATCATACCGAAGCCACACCCACCCCATTGCCGGCAATGCAAGTCGTGATACGTCGCGACACGTCACGTGAAGTGTTGAGTTTTGACACCCGTACTCTAGATGGTTTCTAATCACAAAATCAACCATACATTTAAAAACCTCTGCTGGTTTTTAAATGCTCTGTATAATCTGAATATGCTTACATATGTACATGCACATTTATGAAGTAGGTGCTCCATAATTGATGAGAAAGCTGCGTATTGTAGAGGAGTTTTGTGTTTGTATTTTTTTTATGTCATCTCTCCCGTTCAGATACAGTACTCAACCAGCAGAGCCAAAATGTGGCTATATTCTTTAATCCCATTGGTCTTTAACTCCTAATCAAATTATTTTATTTAGATCAGGGGTCTCCAACCCCCGGGCCGTGGACCGGTACCGGTCCGTGGCATGCCAGCAACCGGTCCGCACAAACAAGCAAAGCCCCATCCGTGGGATGCAGGCAGCACACAAAACCACGCACCCTCCGGTCCACGGAAAAACCTTTCTCCACTGAACCGGTCCCTGGTGCCCAAAAGGTTGGGGACCTCTGATTTAGATCTTTACTATTTGATTTCTCCATCAAACTTTGCATATAATTTGTTGTGTCTGACTTATAAAAACTCATACCAACAATAGATTTATAGCCAGTTTTATTACACAAAATTTAAAGTTTATTAATTTTACTTCTCACTGGTTTGTTCTGGCATGCTTCTAATGATGTCAGAGTCACCTGTTGGGGAAAACATATTTCAGTATCAAAATTTCACAAACACCTGTATTACAAAAATTTCTTGATAATCTTATTTGAATATATTCCCAATGATAGATCATATTACAAAGTTCAATCAGTTAATGTAACTTGCAAGTAAAAATCAGAACTAGAAAGACCAACTAGTTCTGAGGACACAGTGCATAGTGGTAATATAGCGAATGTCTAGCCTGTCCTGATTACTGAAAACCCAGAACAGTGAGAATATCCGCATTTAACTTTGCATCAAGATAAATTAATTTCTCAGTTATATAATACATATAGTTTAAATCCTTAAGCCTCTGACAAATTACTTTCTAATGTGCTTTAAGAACCCTTACAGCAAAGAATGAACGTTATTAGTTACCAGATGTTTAATTTTAGAATTATTTGCTCCACTGGACCTACAGGCCCGGTATCAATTTCAATGTCCTCCTGACAAACAGATTTTCTTCTAATCAGGATAAATACTAGTAAGAATATAAATGTTTTTTGTTTATTGAATTTTAAGATGTTGACATTAGTTTATTAAAGTTTAAGTAACAAATTATCAACTTCCCATCGAAGTCATGAGTTAAGATCAGCAGGGGAGAATCTAATGGTATTCCCATTAATGGTTCATGGGGCAACAGCCAGAAGTTGACCTTTCTCAATGAAAATGCTTTAGTTATGGACCTCTCTCCCTAGAGTAGTTTGACTTGCCCCAGGTTCTCATTTTTTAGGAAACAGTTGAAGAGACGCCAGGTATAACTACTACTCTGAGGCCACACTATCTTTTGTTTTGCTTTTATTTAATTTTAAATTGTTTTGCCTATTGTTTTGCTTTTATTTAATTTTAAAAACAGACTAAGTTTTATACAGGTAGTCCTCCACTTATGCCCAAAATCGAGCCCAACATTTCTGCTGCTAAGTAAGAGTTAAGTTGCCCCATTTTGCAATCTTTCTTGCCACAGTTGTTAAGTGAATGACTGCAGTTATTAAGTTAATAACATGGTTAAGTAAATCTGGCTTCCCCATTGGTTGCAAAAGGTGATCACATGACATTGGGACATTGCAACCGACATAAATGAGTCAGTTGCCTAGCATCTGAATTTTGATCACATGACCATGGGGATGCTGCAATGATTTTAAATGTGAAGTGATCATAAGTCATTTTTTCCAGTGACATAATTTTGAATGGTCACTGAATGAAGTAAGTTGAGCACTACATGTATTTACTGATTCAACCGTCATTTAGCATGAATGTAATTAACATATATAAGTATAAATATTTCCTAAAAGCCTGAAAGGTGTACTGACATTTTACAAAACAAGCCCACCATCACAATATAATGTTATTTGATGGTTCTTAAACCACATATGAAATAAAATTATATGATTTTTGCTTTACAAACACTATTCACTTTGTATTAGCATACTGAAGTGCAGAGTTCTCAATTGAACTCTATCAGTTCAATTGAACTGTTCAATTGAACTGATAGAGAATCCTAGTGAACAGAACAAGATAAAGGCAAATCAAATTTAAAAACCAGCTTCATCTAAACACTAAGATACTAAATACAACATACATACCTGGGTCAATTATAGCAAGTGTACACACTCTGTAGTACTTCCCACAAGCTGTTCCCAGTTCAATATTGTTGCCACTGTAGTGATGCACACCAGTTTTGGCCAACATAGCATAGTACTCAATTTCTGATTTTCTAACGGTACAAAAATAAACATAGAGTACTTATTTGTTCCAGATTAAGTCACATTTTACTTTTACTCAATCTCCTATTAGGATATTAACAACTAATTTTTATTCATTTATTAAAATGTACAGTCATCAGTTTATCAAATGGAACTCTACAGTGAACAAAACAAACACACAAGACAACTATTTAATTCAATCTCAATTTACACTGCATTAATTTTTATGGGACTAATGCATTATGAAGGCTAGATTAAACCTATTTTAACCTACAATATAGGTTGGAACTTAGGTTTGAGGAATAAGTTTAGTTTCTCTCAGCTATTAGCCAAAGAACATGATAATTGGTGCTGGCAATATTCCATACATCTAGTAGTGCTTATTGAGTTGTACAGATAATTTTGCAAAATTTTGCAAAATAAGATCTCATACAGGCTTTATACAATAATATATTGTATTTATATAATTGCTATATGCAAGCAGAACATACTTTATCAATTCTAATACACCAATATAATACATTTCCCATGAGCATATCAACCTATAAAGGCATCAGTTTTCTTTTATATCTATTCAGAACTTTTATCTTCACATTACCCTATCACATATACTAGTCTTCCTGCTTTTAAAAAAAAAGAAAATCAAGATTATAACCTACAAGATCACAAAATTAGAGTGTTGGAATGTCCCATCAAACCTCCCTTCAAATTGATAGCCGGCATCTGCTTGATTAATATATTTGAAAAGCTATGTACAAAAGCCAAAACTATCTACATGTCAAGTAGATCTTTTTCATTTGATGGTAAGACATTTTCATTAATACTATAAAACAACTCTTTTATGTGATCCTATAAGACGACTACTATTCAAAAAATGCACACGTACCTCAAAGCTGGACAGTTATTCGCTAGAATAACCAACTTGGCTTTGCCCTGCCGAATCATTTTCAGAGTTTGTTTATATCCAAGTACATATTTACCACTTTTCATAACCAGCTGAAGTCTAGAGTTTATGGACTCTAAAGACTTTTTCTGTAAAAAAAAAAAAAAAAGAGTGGATGTATAGAATGTTTTGTGCATTTTATGTATTAAATTTTATGCCACCCATCTCACTGCAACTCTGAGCAGCTTACAATAAAAGTAAAAAAGAAAGATAATACAAAGCTATTAAAATTAGGAGAGTTAAATGGGAAAGCTAAAACCCAAGATGATGGGTGACCTGGGGTTGGGGATTTTCTCTATCCCATCAGCCACTGTCAACATAGCACACTCCATTAGGGCCCCAAGTCAGCAGAGCCCAGGTTTTCAGGCTCTTCCCAAAGGCAAGAAATGTTGGGATGGACCTCACCTCCAGCGGAATATTCTGGGGGGGGGGGCAGCAAAAAAAGACTCTTCTACTGGACCCCACCAGTTGAAATTCTTTGGCAGATGGGATCCAAAGTAGGCCCCTTCTACTGGAGCAAGCAGTGTGGGCTAGTCCCATCAGGATGACATAGCTCTTCAGACACCCTGGACCCATGCCATAAAGGGCTATAAATATAATGACCAACATCTTGAATTGGACCCAAAAGCAAACTGGCAACCAGTTCAGTATTCTTAACAGCAGTGTCACATGTACCATTAAAGGGGTCTCCAGAACTGTCCACAGTGCTGCATTTTGTACCAATTGTAGCATCTGAACACTCTTCAAGGGTAACCCCATGAAGAGCATGTTGCAGTAATCCAATCATGAGATGATCGGAGCAGGGCTCCTATTCCAGGACAGGATGGAACTGGCACACACAACACATAACTATGCAAAGGCTCTCTTAGCTCTTCTATAATACATAATACATTAAAATACCTTGTCTACTTTTTCTCTAGATGCCTGGCTCTATACGCTGACCCCATCACAAAATGTAACATTTTATTCAACATTTAATAGTTTTCAAGCTTTTTTTTAACATGGTGCAATGCAGGGAAATATCTTAAAAGAATCCCATTTAAATAACAATATTTTTTGAATTTTCTCTCTCTCAAAAGCTCAGTCAAGAATTGTTAGAATATAACTGTATCTTCCAGTCTTAAAAACTACGTGATTTGAGAGCAAAAGCTAGTCATGCGTATAATTCTATTACAGTCCTTGTTCAATCTTCTACCAAAGTCATAGAGAATTCATAAATTGCTTAACCAGTAGTGTTAAATAGATCCAAATGCTGGCATTTCTTTTCATCCTAATACTCTTTCAAAAACTAAACAATCTTTTAAAATGCCTATAAACTGAATGCATTTATTCAAAAGCATGTCAGTTTCAGAAGAACTAATTTTTTTTAATAAAGCATATTTGCATTAAAAACTCAGTGCAAGGTCCGAAGATATGGAGAGACCTGGCCCATAGAATCACCAAGAGTCAGATACGACTGAATGGATATCAATATCATCATCAATCTTGCCACGACACCCTTGCTAGTTGATTTATAGAATACTATATATTTTAAGAATTTTAATGTATATTTTACCTTTACATTATCCAGAGACTTATGCAATCCAAACTCAGTAATATTTAAACAGCTATGGCAAAGCCTTGGCTACATGCATTTTTCATAGCTGCAACAAAGCCTCGATCTTTCATATAATTTCTGTCAGTATGTGCGCAAATACAGCACAGATGGTACCAGAATGCAGCAAAACCTAGGGCCATCATCACCCAAAGAGCTACAAACTGACTCTTACATGCTTCTGTATCTCATAGCATCTATCTTTGCGATTCCATATGACAACCGGCATGGAAGCAATAACTAGGGCAGAAAGGTCCGAAATGGACCGGGCCTTCTAGGAGGTTGAAGGAGACCCTTCGCGATTGCCTAGGTGTTATGAGCAACCCTCCGCCCCGTTTGATCAGAAATGTGTCGTCTCGAGTCAGAAGCCTTTGGCAATAGTTGGAGCGCTCCTATCTCCCTCCACAAGCTCTCGCCTCTGCCCTCGGACTCAGTATCCCAGGTTATCCCCTCTATAGTTAGGTCAGCCGGCTGACTGGCTGGCACGCTCACTCACCGTCTTCTTGGCGGCCACCATCTTGCCGGCTCACGTCGGCCCTGCCGTTGCCTGCGCGAAAGGAAAATAGTCAACACTGCGGCCGAGCACAGCCGTTATCCACCCGCCAAACGCAGCCCACACCCAAGGCGCCTCCCCGCTCCTCCAAAGACCCAGGACCCGCTCACCAGAGGAGCGCCTCCAAGATGGCCGGGCAACAAGGAAAGGAAGGAAGTCCCTCGCCGCAACGCGTAGAACCACGCGGGTCAGCGCGACCGACAACGACTCTCGCGAGAGCGGACGGCTCGCCCCCCCCCCCGTCCGAAAACACTCGCGGCTTTCTCGCTGACATTGAGGATGCGCACGCAACAATCGCGAAACAACCGCGCTTCATAAAATTAGCGGTTTTTCGTAGGTTTACGCAGGACACGATCTTTATCCTGGTTCACAGTGCAAAGGGTAAAGCAGCGTTTCTCAACCGTGGCAACGTTAAGAAGAATGGACTTGAACTTTCAGTCGAAGTCCATACATTTTAAATTTGCCACGGTTAGAAATGAATAATTGGAGGATGTCAGTTTGGCTGTATAGAACTGCTGCATAAAATTTTAGGGTTCATTATTAGCATTTTAATATAGATGAAATTAGCAATTTAGCATAGCATCCATGCCTCCTTTTCAAGTTTAGGAAACCATGTTTTTCCTTTAAGCCAAAGCAATTTCCTTTAATGTGCAGAAACTAGCCCTTTCAAGGGACTGTCAAGCAATAGGGCTGTACTGTATTCTGAAGTCCTTCGTTAAAGTTGCAAGCTTAAACAAATCAGATGGGAAAAGAGGTGAAACATTTTTAAGTATGGCTGTCTTCTCAAGTCTTACAAAACAAAGTATTGCACATACTTTGTATTGTCTTTTATAGTTTGATTTGTTTCTTTCTGACACATTACACACATCTAATATATATATCATTTATTTCTATACCCTATAGACATTACCACCCCCTTAAAGCCTTTTGCTTTGCCTCAAGTACTTGTGGTTTGTATTGTAAGTGGTAGTGGTGATGGAAAAGCTACTTTGCAAAGATAATGGGTGTTTTTCAGATTCTAAGACTAGGCTCTTTTTTTAACTCCGGATCAACTTGGTGCCTGAGTTTTATGGGTAACAACTGCATGTAGAGAGATTTGTCTCTGGAGAAAAGTAAAGTCCAAATTGATATTTGAAATCCTGAATATTTTCAAATGAAAATTACAGCGCCATACTATACATTCTTACTTGGATTATTGTCCCAGCAAACTGGATTATTGTCCCAGCAAACCGGATTCATTTAACCTCTTGTGTGCATCAATTAACATGCAAAATGTCTTTAAAATCTTTAATTTGCAAAATAGAGGGCATTTGGGATTGTGGGACAAGTGCATAGATTTGTTCTAAGCCATGAGTTTTAAAGCATTACAATGGGAAAATCATGACATTAACAATTACTGTATAATTTCATTGGTAAACAATTAAAACATCCAAAATGTGGATACTATAAGCATAGAAGATGGCAATGTGTTCGCTAAGGAAAGATGAACCAGTTAATAAGCACCTTATCACTCCCTGTTTCTCTAACATTCATTGATAAGGCACTGTTTTAAGGATAAAGGAATTTGGGTAGCAAAGTCTCTAATTATCTGCTGTGTTCCCTATCTGCTTTGTTCTCAGCAACTAGTGAAGGTCAGTTCTGCTGCCTTCTTCAAATTAAGCTTAAAATCACCATTCCATCAGGCTCTTACCTTGAGTAGAACTACACAAGCTACAAACTACAAGTGATACCACCTTGGAGCTTTTGGCCATGGAAGTAAGTGGGACCAGCTTGGTAACAGAAACAGCAGTTCTTTAGGCTGGACTGAACAATGAAAAGATATCATAGAAAAAAACAATGGCAAATCTGTGTCATGCTGTTGCCCCCAAAACTGCATGTTTGTATTAGTGTAGAAACAAAACTAAATTGTACGGGGGGGGGGGATGATAATGGGATGGGACTAGAAAAACTGACAAGATTGATAAAAATCAAAGAATGGAAACATAATGGGGAAGGTAGATGAGCCACTTTGAACATATTGTACTAAATTGAAAAATAAAACAGTTCTCTATGAAATAGTGAGATATGAGTCAAAGATATCCATCACGATTTGCTCCTAGAACATATTATTACTATTGTAAAACAGGGATAAATAATTGATATCTTTCTAACATTTTAGAATGTAAAATCTGTGTTGTCCTGCTTATCAAAAAAACACCTTTGAACATAAATGCTAACCACCATTTTGCTATTTTCCAATCCAACCTGGATTAAGAGTAAATTCTTTCCCACCAGATTTTTTGCTGTTCACTTTGTTTAGGAAATAATCAGTAGATCATAACTATAAATATTTATATGCAGAGTATTTCTAGACATAGCTTAGCTTTTTAAGATCAGCCAGGTACTGACTAACTGCTGCCATCTAGCTGGAACTGAATTCTTAATATAGGAAGACAAATGTCTTATCAGTACATCAGAGACCTGATTGATAACTCCCATGATTTGAATGTAGTAACTGAATAATACAGTTTGATCAAGAGGAATAGAATAAATATAAATGTTGAATGATTGCATTGGAATTTAAAAAATAAAGCTAATATAATGGATCAATTCAAAATAAAGAAAACTACTCAATGAAAATGGCAAAACGCTAACTAGGAGCAAAGAATTCATTTGGATTCCTGCACAAGGATGGTAGTTTGGACTTCAGTCTAAATGTCTTCCTCTAAATGTATATGATGCAGATCCTGTCCTGGTCCTCCTCCAACAGGCTACTACATCTAATAGTGTGGTAGATATTCTCTTATCATCAAAGTGACAGTAAGGTTTGATGGCCAGTCCAGTCAATTTTTATATATAAAAGGGGTAGAATCTTAATTTTTTTAATTTCAGGCAACAACATCTATTAAAACAGTTGCATGTGCACTGAGAAGATGATGCTATCAAGTTATTTTTCTCAAGTCTATAAGACTCTGAAGTCTGTTAGTTTGCAAATGGACAAAAAGGGCCATTTAAGTTAGCTGTATTGTCTGTTCATTTGATCTACAGGTAGTCCTTGACATTTAATCATTTAATCATTTATTTAGTACCCATTAAAGGTTACTATGACACTGAAAAAAAGGCCTATGACCAGTTCTCACACTTATGGTTGTTGCAGCATCCCCACATTCATATGATCAAAATTAGGACGCTTGGCAATCGTCATGTATTTATGATAGTTGCGGTGTCCTGTGGTCATGTGAACCCCATTAGCAGCCTTCCCAGTCAGCTTCCAACAAGCAAAGTCAATGGGGGAAGCAGAATTTGTTTAAGAACTGCATGATTCACTTAACAACTGCCTTGCTTAGCAACAGAAAGTCTGGTTCCAATTGTGATTGTAAGTAGAGGGCTACCTGTACAGTTTACCTTACTATTGCTACCTTTCAACTCAGTTTGGTACTTTACCACTATGAACATTGTTGATCCTAATATCATATTCTGAACCTCCCAAACACTGTAAAATTAGCAGACATTGGAATTTCTTTCATGCATTTCTCTCATCAAACAAGGCAAAGGGCTTTGTTAAAATTACATTTTGGCAACCACACTAATTAGTTTTCTTCCTATGGGATTAAAAGTGGCAGACTGAGGTTCATGATAAATTATCATGTATAAAGGAAGTGTAAACATGCTCATTCAATTACCTCTGATGCATGTACTGTCCTATTCATTTAGTGTCTAGAAACCAAATAGCCCTCATTGTTCCAAATCCAACACAATGAGAATTTTGGAAGGTTGCAATATGCTGAGTCAACATTGACATTTTTGTCATTCTATCACCAATCAGAAAACAGATTTTAAAAATCTAGGAAAACAAAGAGCGCAGAAGTATAGATAAAACCTAGAAAATAATAATCAACTCCTACTGCACATCTCAAAACATAATATAAAATTTGATATAGTATTAAAGTGTTGGACTCAAAACTAACAGATTATGAGTTCCTGTTCTTCCTTTGGCATTGAAACCAGCTGGTGACTTTGGATCAGTAACTCTCAGCCCAACCCATATAACAGGATTGTTGTGAGGAAAATAGAAGGAGTCAGCATTATGTACACTGCAAAAAAAAAAGGTAAAATACAAATCAAATAAATAAAATACAGCTAATAGATGGATAATATAACCTAACAAATACATATGTTCGTTTATTTAGAGTATATTAAACCTCCTTTAATGGCTTGTAGTGACTTATAGAAATACAGTTAAAGCATTATTAAAACATGGAACTAAAACAATGTATATTTTCGAATAATTAAATTGTTTTGAAAGTTAAACAGTTAAAACAAAAGGCCTGGATTAACATATGTTTCAAGCCAATTACTAAACTCTAATAAGGAAGGGACTTGTTCCAACTCCAATGCCAGTTTGTTCCACAGTATGACCTACATAATGAATCAAGCAGAATTAACAACTGATGTCAGATGTATCCAAGGGAAGGATCAGCAAAATGTGTTCCATTGAACTAAAGGTGCAGAGTGGACACTATGAGATTGGGTGGTCTGGTACCCATGAAAAACCTATTATGAACAACTTGAAATAGGCTTCACACTCAATTGGCAACATAGGAAGGCCTTCAGGAAGCATCACTCACAACCCATACTGTCGCATTCTGGGCCAGCTGCCATTTCTGAATTTCAAGAGCTGTTGCTGTCCCACAAAGAACACACTACTGTATAATAACCCAAGTTATCACTGCATAAGCCGCCGAAGTCAGGTTTCTTTCCTCCAAACTGGATGTAGTTAAAAAGCAGAACCTAATAAATGATCCTCCTTGCTACTTAAATTATGAGGCTGTCCAGCATTAAAGATGGATCCCAAAATACGCACCAAATGTAAACCTGATCATTAAGAAGGAATGCATCCCATCCAGAATAGGTATTTCTTTTCAATTCTGAAGTCCAGCCCTTTCAATCAATAACAACTTGTCGTATCTGCACTGAGTGTCAATTTATTTTTCCATTTCTAGTCCCTTACTGTCTGGAGGCAATCAGAAGTCTTGTGGCATCTAATCCAGAGCCTGTAGGAAAGAAATATAACTGACATCATCAGCATATTAATAACAACTAGCTACAAACCTTCCCAGTGGCTTCATACAGATATTAAATAACATGGGAAACCAGATGCAAACTAACAACCAATCCATATGTACCCCAACTGAACTACTAAACCAAGCCTATTTATCCACAGTCCATAAGTGTATTTGCAGGTCATGTACACGATACTTCCTGGCTTTTGCCCCAGCTTGATTTATTTCTCCCAGAGATGGTTTATAATATGACCTGCAATCAGTCCCAGGCTTTCGGTCAGAATAGCCCAATTATCTATACAAATATCCATATCACTTCCTGGCAAAAAAGAGAAAGCCATTTCCCCAAGACTCCTCAAAGGAGTAACCTCCAAGGCCAGCTCCCTTGGATAGCTGGATATCTAAAGCAAACAGGGAATGGGACACTATATGCTCTAAGCCTAGAGCAGTGATGGCGAACCTTTTAGAGACTGAGTGCCCAAACTGCAACCCAAAACCCACTTATGCATCGTCGAGTGCCGGGTGGGTGTGGCCCATTGGCTGGGTGTGGCCCATTGGGTGGGCGTGGCTGCAGTGGTAACGACAGACTGGGTGGGACTAAAAAAGTTCAATCAATCAATTCCAACTTTGCAAGATGCTACAGATGCTCTATAGGTAGCCCTCAATTTATGACCATTTGATTAGTGGCTGTTCAAACTCACAGTGGCATTAAAAAAAAGTGATTTATGACCAGTCCTCGCACTTATGATATCACAGGTCCCTGCAGTCACATGATCGCAATTTGAGAGCTTGGTAACAGCTTGTATTTACAATGTTTGTTGGGTCCTGGGATCATGTCATCACCATTTGCAACTTTCCCAGCTGGCTATCAACAACCAAAGTCAAAGGGGAAGCCAGATTTGCTTAACAACCATGCAAATCACTTAATAGCTGTGATGATTCACTTAATGTCTGTCTTAGTTGGCAATGGAAATTACAGTGATTGTAAAAGCAGATGCAATTTTATCTATTTAGCTATAGCTATTTTTCCACAATAGTAGCTCTCAATTAGTGCTGATGAATCCCCCAAAATAATTGCATATTCATATTTACACTACTGATACTGCTGCTGCTACTACTACTACTACTAATAATAATAATAGAATTGGAAGGGACCTTGGAGGTCTTCTAGTCCAACCCGCTGCTCAGGCAGGAAACCCTATACCATTTCAGACAAATGGTTGTCCAGCTTCTTCTTAAAAACCTCCAGTGCTGGAGCATTCACAACTTCTGCAGGAAAGTTGTTCCACTGATTAATTGTTCTAACTGTCAGGAAATTTCTCCTTACTTCTAGGTTGCTTCTTTCTTTGATTAGTTTCCATCCGTTGCTTCTTGTCCTGCCCTCAGTTGCTTTGGAGAATAACTTGACTCGCTCTTCTTTGTGGCAACCCCTGAGATATTGGAACACTGCTATCATGTCACCCCTTAGTGCCTAGTCCTTCTTTTCATTAAACTAGACATATCCAATTCCAGCAACCATTCCTTATGTTTTAGCTTCCAGTCCCCTAATCATCTTTGTTGCTCTTTGTTGATTGGTTTGATTTGATTTATATTCCACCTTTATTTTGTACAATTCAGGGTGGCATACATAATGCTTCTACCTGTTTCCCACAACAAGAATCCTATCGGTATGGGTTGAGCTGAGCTGAAAGAGAGAAACTGGCCCAAAGTCACCCAGCCATTTCTGAGTCTAAGGGAGGACTAGAATTCATGATCTCCTGGTTTCTAGTGGTTTACCACTGTCTCCTTCAAGGGTATTTTTTTCAGTTTCCAGTCTAGTCTACTGGAATACTTTAGGGGTCTCCCATCCAAGTACTTACTCAAACCATCCCTGGTTAGCTTATTAGATCTGTCAAAGTTTTTCAGAAGTGGTTTGCCATTGCCTGAAGGTTAGAGAAAGTGACTGGTCCAAGGTCCTCCAGATGGCTCTGGGTCTAAGGTAGAACTCAAGGTCTCCCAGTTTCTAGACTGGTACCTTAACTATTATTTCAAACTGGTTCTAATAGTTACTACACCATAGCTGGGCCTAATAGTTATCCTTGATATGAATAATGTTTACAGAATCTATTTGATCATTTCTATGGAAAATTAGCTAATTGGTTCCAGCTCTACAGAAACAGGTAATAAAAATTTTAAACATAAATTTTGATATGTTTGTTAATGAAGAATAAAAAATTAAGAGTAGATGGTAATGCAAGAAGTGGTAGCAAGATTGTTACCTAGACCATCCTTCTGCTTTTTTACATGGTTTTGGTGTTTTAAATACTTATTACTATTACTTTCTAATGTGTGTACACACACATTAGAAAGTAATAAAAAGTAAAATAGAAATATAACGAATTATACCAGTCAACTTGTAGAATCCAACAGATATCCAATAAATATTCAATAACTTGTTACTTTTTATGTTTATGACTACATCTGAAAGTACATGCCATGTACTTTGTACAGTATTCACTAATGTTTGCATTGCATGTGAGTATTTTCTAATCGAACACAAAAGCTGTTTCCTTTGGATTGACTGTTTTGTACAAACTTCCCTCCAGCTTATATGCTCCATACTTCCCATCTGTCTGGCTGGTATGTTGCAAATGTTCAGGTTAAACAATTACTAGCTGCATCACCCACATGGACCACCTGATGCAACAGCTATTTAAGATAATTAAAGAACCTGCATTATTTATTTCCTTTTACCAGGAAATAAAACTAGTTTTCAAAACATAAATCATAATGGTTATCATACCCGAGCACTGCAAACCAAGTCACCGAACAACCAAGTAAATGAGTAACTTTAATACAATAATGCTATTGTCTGTGTCAAGGCCAAATGGCATCCTACCAAGGGCACACAGCACCCACGCTCACAGCTAAGATGCTCAGTGCCCGTTATCAAAATATTATAGGGAAAAAAATTACAAGAGAAGTAATAATAAAAGGTAGTATTGGCCTTGTCAAACATAAATTTTAGGGGCTCCCTAAGTGTCCTTTGTTGAGGACTGCACTGCCCACCTGCAGGTCAGCCCCAAATAATCTGAGGCCTTGTTTTTTGAATTGCATTCACCACCATGGCAGCCATACCAAGAAAGACGTTTGGCACTTTGGGATGTGCCCTTCCTGGCTGAGGAAATACAGGCCCACGTATCTGGAGGAAAGTTGGTTGTAGCTATGGATGCTTTTAGCACACTGAAGTGGTGGTTACTTCAGATGATTTGCGGCATTGCGAAAAAGCAGCGAAGAGTTGTTGAAAACGATCACCGTCGTGTCAAAAAGGATTTGGGGATTGTGCATCCCTGGAATCAACAATGACGGCAAGTTGGCGGGGGGAGGAAATAGGGGGGGGGGGGTCGCCCATTTAGCAGAATCGCCGCGTGTGGCTGCCATTAACTCCCTCGCTCTCCTGCTGTCCCGGCTCTGGCCCGCCGCAGATGCGCCTGCGCCCCGCACCAAGACCAGGCATGCCAAAAGTCTGAGAGGAGGCATGTTGGAAACTACCCCTCACTGAGCCGTTCTTATGGCAACCGAGCTGGAGCGATAAACACTCTCCCGCGCGAGCGTCCAAGGGGTGAGTTTCTCTGCCAGCGCAACGCGGGAGGGGAGGTGTGTGCTTTGCTTGGGCTTTTTCCCTGTCCAAGGAGGAACCACCTGTGCGTATTCCTTTCTAGCAGGCAGCGGAGAGCGGACTCGCCGGGGGTCTCAACTGCGGCCACAGCCGAGAAGACTCACCTGGGTGCCTGGCGCCCTTGGGACCTGTGCGCCCCGGAGCCGGTGCTAACCACGCCATGGGGTGCTCGAGCAGCGCTCAGACCAAAGTCAAGGAGTTCGGCCGACAAACTCCCAAATCCCCGGAGGCCAACGGATTGCCCCAGTGCGGTGAGTTCTCGGCGGTTTTTAACGTGCGCCAAAGCGGAGGAATCGCCCTCGCACTTCACTTCAAGAAGCGGAGTTTGGGGCAAGAGGCTGTTTAAGACATTCAAGGCTGGGGAAAAAACTCGCTGATAAGAGGGCTAAATCAACGCGGAGAAGGAGTAACAATTTTAGGAACGACAGCTTTTTTGTTTCACGTGTACATCTGAAGAGCTGCTTACGTTGTCTTTATTACTTCAGGACAGCCTGTACTTTGAGAGCTGTATGCAACGAAATCTCATTTTAATGTATGCTGATTAGTGTACATTTAAAGTGACAATAAAATATTCTATTCTATTCTATTCTATTCTATTCTATTCTATTCTATTCTCTAGTTGACTTCCCCTTTGTGTATCCCATTCCATTATCAGAAGGCAGGTCATTTCCAGCCCCCAACTGCAAAGGTTAAGCTTTGCTTTGGTCTTGCCCTCATTCATACCATTGTCCATTCTCTATGGCACTTAGAAGAAATCAAAAGAGGAAACCACTTATTCATTATGGATTGACCTAGTCATAAAATTCTATTCTAGAAACAGGCAGTAGATCCTGGGGAATAAATTATCACTTTGTTGAATGATTCTATTTTAACAAATTAACATAGGACCGTTATCCTTATTTATAACTAATAAATAATGATGTATTGCTCTCTTGGCAAGTTGGTTTGTCCTTAATGTTTATTTTCAGCATTTTCTGGCAAATTAAGAAAGACAGTGGTTGAACTGGAACTGCTAAAATTCTGAGATGAATTGTACTGAAACTAATGAGGATTATGCATCAGTTTTAAAGAAAGCTATGTAAAGATATGCTTTCTTCAAAATCAACTCATGTAGAAAATGTTGATAAAATTGCATTTTTGTGTGCACTTTGATGTGATAAATTTTAAGTATGGCAAACCTTATTTCTGACTAATTTTAGGATTGTATTTTAAAATAAACATTCTCTACTTTTGTAATTTAAAGTCTTAAATCAGTTTTCTCATTTCTGTTTTTGAGGAACTGTACAACTGCTAATATATGATAATTTTAGAAAAGTTTTTAAATGATATTCTAACTCTTCTGAATTATCTCTTAATCCATCTGACATGTATTAATAATATATTACATGAAAGGCCAGTGTTACATACAATATATGATGTTAGGTCTAACCATATTTTTATAATTGTACTGTCAGGAAAACAGCATTGAAATGTGAAGGAAAATCTGCTAAAATCTGGTGCAGTTTTTTAATGCTGATCTCAGAATGGTGGCTACGCTACAAACGACTCTGGGCAGCTTACAAGCCAGTAATCATTAAAACGATAAATAACAATAATAATAGTAACTGAAGTAATATATATATTTATTCAGGATAATATAATTTACAAATATTGCAGAAAATAAACCTGTTCACATGGGACCTGCAATAAAATGTTGGGTTATGAAGTGATTTTGATCAGCTTTCAGATGCTTTAAGCATCTCTTCTCTTAAGATACTGCATTCTATTTCTTTTACTATTTGGATTTCTACCCGCAGCAGGTAATAATTTATAAGTATGAAAATGTTCTTTGGGTTGCTTTTTTGACCTTCCCTTTCAAGGATTTCCCCCCCTGATTTTGTATATGTATGTATATTGTGGGAAACGTAAGATTCCTCCATTATATCCCATCACAGTGAAAGGACTCCTGGTAGTTAGCACAATATAAAGAAAAGCAACTGTAAGCAGATATAAAAATTAAATAACAGTGAAATCAAAAATAAAACAAACATAAAAGCGCAGATGGCTGAATATTGTACAATGCCCTCTGGAACAGTTTCAGCATTTTTCTGAACATAGAAAGAGGGTCAGCCTGATCTCCACAGAAAGAGCGGGCCTTAACTCATTTACCTACATGTAAGCACAGTGATGTACATGTATTTAAAATATATACAGTTCTGTCCATATTATTTCCCAGTGATTAGTTATAGCAAAGCAACATGTAGTACTTTAAAGAATAATTGTTTCATAAGTTATAATAAATCATATGGGTGGGATGAGAGGTGAGTAAATAGCAAATTCAGAAAGAAACAAAATGCAAAACAGTCTTAAAAAATAAATCCATGATTAAAAGTGGCTGCAAATATTTATATCTGTTTCTCTCTCTTTCTTCTTTAAAACACACATTTGATCAACATTGGGAAATCAGATGACAGCTTGCCTATCACAGATAAAAATGACACAGGATCTGACCAGACTAAACTTGAACCCCTGGAGGAGGTGAAGCTTGGATCTTGGAAAAAAACAGATGAGGATTTCCGTAAAGAGGAGCCTGATGCTTTGATTCAGGAAATAACAAAATGTGACCTTTCTACCTGTCACAGAGTAGATCCCGAGGGTACAGAGCCTCAGCTAATGGCACCAGAAGAAAAGTTTGACAGAAGTCAATGCTTATCTTTAGACTTCCTTGAAGCTGGTGGACCTCAGGCTGTGGAGTCAACAGAGTTGGCTAGCAATCCTCAAGTTGCTGCAGAAGCTGCTGGTTCTTCACCTTCAGAACCTCTCCAGGATAAGAAGCCTGAACCTATTGAAACCTCAGAAGGTGGCACCCCTGAGCCTTCAACAGAAGAAATCCGATGTTTTGTAACAGAAATTGTGACGGAACTGCTTATGGATGAAGAGGAACAGCTAACAGAGGGTAATAAATATTCTCTTGCAATTTCAAGGGACAGGCTCTGCCACACATGCTCAAACAATTATTTTTACATGCAAATAGCAATAGCACTTATATACCGCTTCACAGTGCTTTACAGCCGTCTCAGAGTCAGCATATAGCCCCTAACAAACTGGGTTCTCTGCCTGGAAGCAGAAACTTTTGCTCAGCGAATGTGAGCAAGTATTTGAGTATTTGAAAGTAATAATAATTTATCCTGGAAAAGTAATTAAAAGACTATAATAGCTGTTCAAGATTAAATGACCGCATGCTATTTGTTCCTCCTTCCAATAACTCTTACCGGATAAAGTGGTAATTAGATAGTAACTTTAAGTGGGAAAGCTCTATGTAACGTATGTTTAGCGAATATATGCAAATGGGACAAAACCATCTCGATCATTGCTAAGGATAATATCGTATTTCAGATCAGATAAAATTATTCTGATGCTTGTATGGATTGTTGACCCAAAATATAGTACTGTGTTGTCTGGTTCAGATTACTGGAATGTTTGTTTTTGTTTTTGCCAAAGAGCCATATTGCATTGATTTATGTTACGTCTTGTTCACTCTAACGATGCATAGAAATCGAGAAGATAACGGAAAGGAGGAAGTAATGGTGATCCTGCATTTTTACATAAGACCCGACGAGCTCTTTTTTAGGATAATTGTGACCTACAAATACAGATTCTTATACTGTACCAGTATGATGACAAGATCTATGAAAATGTGTCCTGCTGGAACAGCATCTGCAGTATTTTATTGAATTACTTTAACAAAGTAGATAAATATTTGGGGAATGGGAATTCCATCTATATGCATGTACATGTTTTGACATGGATTGCCAATAGATCAAAGTGGTTTAATATAGCTTTAGTAACTTAATTTCTCAATTGTTTTACCAATTTTTTTTCAAAAGACTCAGCCACAAAAAAGCTAACGTGAAGGATACGGATAGTTGCAACGATAAACAAAAAGCATTTAGTGACTGAATTTTTAAGAAACAAGTACCTATATCTCAGCAGCAATACTAGGTATCTCTTGTGCTTTTTCCTATTTAAAGAAAATCTATGGCTGACAAAGTAACATCTATAATTAGTTGAGACACTCAGTGCTCTTTTCAGTATTCCTTGCCTTGATCTCTATAGTTACTGTACCAGGTGAGACAGGAGAAAAGATGGAAACTGAGATGCACCGTGAGATAATACCTGGGGCCTTAGAAACAAAAGAAGAAACCAGAGAAGCTACACTGGTCACGGAGATAGGTATGTTGATGGAATACATAAAAATGTAATATAATGTAATATATTAAGAACGCAATATGTTGTATTGATATTCTTGTGTGTTCTATAGCAGAATTTCAGGTAGCAGCCAGCCAATTGATATGTACATTTGCTGGGGATTTCTTTGAGAAAGTATTTCAGAAGACATGATGGATATGTATATTCAAAAGAGAACTAAAGGTATAGGATGAATCATAGATGGGCATGACCCCAAAGTTAATATGGTCTAACCTCTTGTTCAGTGCACTACAATATCCCCGAAGGATGTCTTTCTGCCCTGTTTGAAGAACTCCAGCAAAAAATCACCACTTTTATGTGACAGCCGGTTCCACTGATTACATATATTCAGAAATAGCTCTTCATATTTGGTTTGAATCTTTTTCCTTGTAGTCTTAACTTACTAGTCCTGGTCCTGCCCTTTCAGGCAATGGAGAACAGGTGAACCTCAACTTAGGATTGCTCGCTTAGTGATCATTCAATTGAGCAACTCCCAGACTAGTAACAACCCAGATTCAAAGTTCCAGCAGCTGCCATCCACCCCACCAACCCCACAGCCACATGAGCTTTGTGGGCACTCAGTACCCAGTCCACATTTATGGCATTTGCAGCGTCCTGCAGTCATGTGATCATAATTTACACTTTTTTTTTTTTTACCAGAAACTGGCATTTAGGTTTCTGGCAAAAGCACCCATTGCAAAAAATAGGTTTATTTTCTAACCTACTTTCTTTACTTTTGCTTTTTGACTGCCACAGAAAGTCATAAAATCAGTCACGGTCACAATCTGCTTAATGACCAGCACAATGCAATGACCATAATTCACTCAATGCTCAATAACACTCGTAAGTTGATGTCTACCTCTATAAGTCCACTACTTCTTCTGTGTGACAAGTCTTTATTTGAAGACTGCTGTCATATTTCTCCTAATTTATTTTTTCTGTAATCTAAACATTCCCAGATCCTTTCAACTCTTCCTCAAAATGCTTGGTTTCAAGACTCCTCACCATTTTCATAGCCTTTTTCTGAATTCATTGTCTTTTTTGAACTGGACAAAAATTCTAAATGTCTGAATAGGGTAAAGTAAATGCGACAGTTAAATCCCATGATCTAGGGTCAATGCTCCTGTTAATACAGTGATTGCTTTTTTAAAGCAGTGCAGCACACTGCTGGTTCATGTTTGACTTGTGACTTGTTAGCCCTTTCAGATTCCCACCTTCCTATACTTGTACCATTCATTTTTTCCCCTATAATTCTTCTTGTCACTCCCCTTCAAAGATTATTGTTGAAATTTTTTTTAGCATAACTTTCTGCACCATAGTAAAGCAATACTGTAATGGTTGTAGGGGACAGGCTTCATCAAAGCAAGGTGCAAGATGGACAGATTAAGCATTTGGTTCCTATACCCTCACCTTATTGTTCAGTCAGTCAAGGGAAAGCATCTAACATAGCCTTAAATCTTCTGATGTAAACCAATTAGCTGACAATAATAGGCTGGAAGAACTTGGAAAATGAGATGCTTAATTAAACACTCTTAATTCCATAGTTACTATTTGCCAAACTTGTTTTATTAAGTATCAGATTATTGCTACAGCTTTGAGATTTCCCATCCTCACTCATCTGACTACCTGGAAGTCAAAGCAGGTAAAGACAAACAAAAAAGAACAAGCAAAAAGTTCTGTCCTTTAATATCTTTTTATTGTTCCTGACAGCAGAGGTTTCTTTCCTGAGAAACTTTACAATTATTTCAGGAAGGAAAAACGCTTAACTGTCTCCCATCAAAGTACTAACTAGGACCCATGAGGGTTGGCTACGTGCTACCACAGTGCTGATATATACACACACAAAAACACATTTTTATTTCAAATTTTATTACAAATTGTTTCCACTAGACTATCTTCTATCACTCCCGCCCTGAGCGAAGGAGTGATCTCCTTTACCTGGTGAGAGCATATAGTCCTCCAAGGTAGAAACTGCTGAGACGCTGGGGACAGTAGTTCATAAAAGGGTTTGTTTTTGGTATCTCCAAATCTGTGCTGCCTGAATAAGTCCCTGCCATTTTCTTGGCAAGATTTCAGAAGTGGTTTGCCATTGAGTGCTTTCTAGGGATGAGAGAGAATGACTGGCCCAAGATCACCCAACCAGTTTTGTGTCTAAGGTGGGACTATAATTCACAGTCTCTTGATTTTTAGTCTATTGCCTTAACCTTTACACCAAACTGGTTCTCTTTTACAAATGTTTGGAGTGCTGCAAATTATCCACCCTTGATCTAGTTGGATATCTAGCTTATCTATTCAGTTTTAGAATCTCTTCTGTCTATTCAGTTTTAGGATCTAAATTCTGTTTTAGGATTCTATTCAGGATCTCCATTTCCAATCTGAAATTTATCTTTTTAAAAGCTTATTCTATTGTTTTGGGGTTTTTTTACATAAAGAACAGCAAATTTTCATGGTATGTGCACATACCTTTACTTCAAAAATTCTTCACCTAAAGATCTTTATCACTTTTTAAATTCTGCCTTTATATTACAGAACAAGCTAATGAAGAAGAATGACCCATGGCTTCTGGCTGGACTTCATGGCTAAACTTTGTGGCTTCTGGCTAGACCTTATCCTTGATCGCTCGATTAAAATTTATATTCCTGTTTGACAGAAATCTAGTTTTTATAAAAGCTTGTATAGACTTACCACAACTATTGAATACTAAGTGAAAACCATTTTAAGGAATTTTAATGGAAAAATCAAGTTGCCAAGGCACCACTGAGGAACTGCATTGTTAAACCATCACACCTGCCAGAAAGTGCCTTCTGCTATCGGTTCACTGGAACTACAAATTACAGAACACTTTTACTTGCTTTAGGTAGAAAATAAATATGAAGGATAATATAGCACAAATAATATAAATTGTAAATGCAAGTACAGGTAATCTTAGATCTAAGAATGTATATGGTCTAAAATAGGGTGAAAATAACCAAATTCCAGTGGCGTTTTTGCAGTCATGGATTATTTAATTGCATTTAGTACATTTCTTAGGTGAAGTTTCTTGTAAACATGTTAGAACTGTAATTTTTATCTGGAAAGGGACAGGATGGGGTTAGGCTGATTTATAGTATTAATCTTATTTCTTTAATATGGTATAGGAAAGGAAATACAAATTACATTTCCTGAAACTAATGAAAATAGTGATTGTGGTCCTTGAAATACTTAGATGAGCACTAGTATGAATTGTTGACATTTAAAAATTGGCGGAGATATAACCTACTAAAAAAAAATTACCTTGCAAATGTCAGACTAAAAATGGAATAAATGATTGATTACAGTATTCTCTTAAACTATGCAACCAATAAAGTGAGCAGAGCTGTGCTTCACTCATTTTCAGAAACAAATTTATTCTTTGCTGCTATTTGTGTGATATGGCTGGTCTCATGCCTTCTCAAAAGTCTCTAAAATGTAATCTTAAACTTTAAAATAAATAATATATTTGTGGAATATGGTAATGTTGTCCAAATATAGGAGTCTGTTCGGTAAATGTCACTGAAAAAAGTGACTTGCAACTGTTTTTCACACTTACGACCATTGCAACATCTCCATAGTTATGTGATCAAAATTCAGATGCTTGGAAACTGACTCATATTTATGACTGTTGCAGGGTCCCAGGTCATGTCATCACTTTTTGTGACCTTCTGAAAAACAAAGTCAATGGGGAAGCTAGATTCACTTAACAACTGTGTTACTATTTTAACACCTGTAGTGATTCACTTAACTGTGGCAAGAAAAGTTGTAAAATGGGGCAAAACATCTCACTTAACATAAATTTTGGGCTCAATTGTGGTCATAAGTCAAGGATTACCTGCATTTAGGAAGATATTGTCCACAACTTCTGGGAGATTAATAGTAACCTTTGGCAGTGATACCATCTTACCTGTATGCTTTGAATAGAATTTCCAATATTTATGAACAAGAATTCCCCAGGTTTGCTCACAAACAAATCCACTCTGCATCCCTTTATGCCAGATCTATGGTAGTCCTCAGTTAATGACTGCCCTGTTTAATGACCATTGAAACTTACATTGGCATTGAAAATATAACTTTACAACTGATCTCAAACTTAAAACCATTGCATCATCTCCAGTCATCGGATACCATTCAGGCATTTGGCAATCAGCATACATTTTAGACAGTTGCAGTTTCCTGCAGTTACAATATCACTATTTGAGTTTAACAGACAGCTTCTGACAAACGAGTTGAGAAGCTGGCAGTCATTTGCAAATCATAGTCACATGCTATTCCACTTAATGACCACAAGTAATTTGCTTAACAACCACAGCGGAATTGACATATGTCAGCATTGTTCCATGTTGTTCCATTTAATTAGTTGTTGGTCTCAACTGAGGACTATATTTGTTTATATGACAAGTGTGATATAGTGATTAAAGACACCAGGCTGGAAACAGAGAGACAGTGAATTCTAATCCTGCCTTATGGTCAAATTACATGTAAGGACAGTATTAGTTTTCTGACATTTTGGCCAGCATGTCCCAGTTGCAACCAAAGCCCAGTTCTCCCTCACGCTATTCTATACAAGCTAGAATCTCTAAATTTGGAGACCATTTTGTAAACCAATATGCTATTGCTTGCGTATCAATAACTATGAGGCAGATGCAATAAAATCATGGGAAAAGTTGTGTAATATCAAACCCAGATTTTAGTCATATGAAAACTGGTAAAATGGTTCTCCTAGGGTAAAAATCTTATCTTAATATTGCAAAAATAATGGATCATTAAAAAGAAATAGGGTGCTTAGCATAATACTAGTGCTCTGCTTAAAATGCCTATTTATCTGGAATTTGGTGCAAAAGTATTTGTGAAACTATCCCGTAAGATCAATCAATCACACAAAGAGTTACATCGATTTGTTGTTGAGGAAATTTTTTTTGAATATTTCTGAATTGACAAGCTGTTTTCCATTGTACTGAATTAGGATCCAAACTGAAACTTCTTAATTGAGCACATCCCTAAACCTGACTATTAGAAGATTTACTCAGAAAGCCCAAACACACTTTTACAACAGAGAAAAAAAATGTGATGTTATGTAATTAAGCATTTTCCTTCAAAAGCCAGTTATATAAATACTACACAAATTATATAACTGGTAAGTTTAACAGCTAATTTTCTCAAAAAAAAAAGCCAAAACTGATGTTATCAACACTGATCAGTGTTACAGCAATTTGATTTATTCTTCATACATTTTTCTTCTAATGTTTTAAAATGTACAATTCTGCTTAATGTAGTACACAGCTAGAGGTTAATCTGACTCCCAAATTTTAGAAAATCTACTCTCTGAAAATATCTATGTCAAGTTTATCTGAAGAGTTCTATTGCTTTTTCTCTCAAAATATGCTTTTAAGCAGCTTGCAGTATTTAGTCTGGTAGTCTCCTTCACTCATACTATACTCCAATGTTTCTCAACCTCACTGACTTTAAGATGTATGAACTTCAACTCCAAAAATTTCCCAGCCAGCACACATCTTAAAGTCACTGAGACTGAGGACATTGCTATACCACGAATAAACAGACAGTCTTAATGGTACAGTGGTGCCTATGAGTCTATCTGCTCACCCAAATACACCTAAATGAGTCAGATTCACAATTCAGGAATGAACATTATTTGAAAAATCAGTAGAAGAACTGAATCCTATAGGTAGTGAGAATGACCATGGCAAAAAGAAATCAGAGCTGCTAGATTTTAGCTGGTGAGGCATCTTGAAGGGGTCCCGAAATGGCAATAGCTTCAATCTCCACACAGGCACCCTGGAAGGAAGAAATATAACATATAAAATCAGGGCAGAGTTGGTTTGTTTAATGTAGGGCTCCTCAAACTCTTCAGCTCATTATGTTTTAGATCAGTGTTTCTCAACCTTAGTGATTTGAAGAGGTGTGGACGTCGGCTCCCAGAATTCCCCAACCAGCCTTGCTGGCTGGGGAATTCTAGGAGTTAAAGTCCATACCTCTTCAAGTTGCCAAGGTTCAGAAACAGTGTTTTAGATTATTCATCGACCACCGCAGACATTTAAAATATGAAAACAATAAATGCTATTTTACTATAAATAATAGTAATAAGAAGAACATTATCAAGCAGTGGAAAAATCAGGAAATCCAAACAGTTCAAATGAATATAAATGTTTATTGCAAGCTTAAGCTCTAAACAAGAACCTGAACTACTAATGGTCAAAGCAAATTGGCAGCAGATAAGATTGAAATGGAATTCAAGATGGGCTGGACTTAGTTCTCTTGTGGCCGGGAAGGGACTAAAGACGGTTGGTGCATTTGATCCCTCCCTTGGCCTCAGCCTGATCCTCTCCTACAAACACTGATCCCTTGGATAGTCCCATCAACGTTTGGGGGTCATTATTGACTACTTTGAAGAACCCTGGTTTAATGTATTTAATTCAAATACATTTAATATGAGTTTACAAGGACAGTAAACCCTAAATTAATCAATCTCTCCTCTCACAAAATCACAGTTATATGCAAACCAAATCAGTAAAACATAAATGGTGACAGTTATGCTCCAGAAGCCCTCCAGAAAAGCTTGGTTGCATCAGTTTCTGGAAGGCTATTATCAAAGAACCAATCTCCCTTCTGGGAGAGGCTGTACCATCACCAAAATGTAACATTTTCTGGCCTCAGGTCCCCTTAGTTCATGAAAATGGGACATCGCTACTAGTTTCTCCTAGAAGACATCTCAGACTGACACCACGTGGAACAAGAGTTCTGAACGTATCTTGGTACCAAGCCATATAGGGCTTCATAGTCAAAACTAGCATTTCAAGCTACACTTCAAATTCTACTGGCAACTATTGAGGGCCTGCAAAACATTGTAATAATTTCAAAATAACAAGGAGTACTTAATAAGTGCTAATAATAAGTTGAACCAAATAATAAGTTGAACCAAATGCAGCTTCTCTATGGACTTCAAAGGTAACCCATAAGTTTATTACAGAAGTTCAATCAGATAGTGGTAAGTAAGGGCATGAGTCACTGTAGCCAGGTCCTTCCATTCCAGTCACGTACACAGCTGGCATACCAGTTACACATCCAGCAGAACTATGAACCAGGGTTGAAGACCTGCTTGCTAAGAAGCAGTGCCACCACCTTAAAAAACCTCAGAGCTAACAAAGGATGGTGAACAACAGCAACTTCATCTTTCTTGGGTTCAGTTTTAACTTGTTTTGACCCTCCAGTCTCCAGGTCCTGGGACATAAAGTTAGCATTTCCAGCCAGATCTGGGATAGCAAGATAAAGCTAAATATCATCAGTATATTGATGGCACTGCACGTCAGACCCCAACACAGCTCATCCAAAGAGCAGAGGCATTGTGATCTATCTGAATGCACCAATTTGGTTTCCTCCCCATTTCTCTCTCTCTTGCCCCCCCCCCCAAGTTTATATGGATTTAATCCTCTCTTTGCTGGTGAAAATCCATGTGTTATCCCATGGTGGTATTGTAATAACAGAAAATATTATGTCTTGTGCAAATTACAGGAACTCTCTTAATTCAAATGAGAGGATGCAGAAAGACAGCAAGCGATCTCTGAATAAACACAGACAAGACTGCACTGATAATGGTTTCTTAACTTCCAAGTTATGTTTAAGAACATAACAAAAATGCAGAAAAAGGGTTTGCCTTTTTTCTAATCTGGAAAACATTAAATTCCCAGTTTTTAAAGAAGTAAGAATTGATACTTACCTTTGGAAGAGCTACAACCTGATAAGCAGCTCTGGCTGGAAAGTTGCACTTGAAAACTATATGGAGTAGATAAAGAGCTCCAATTAATAAATGACTGCACAAGTAGAGAACTGTGTTTACCTGAACTATATTAAATAGCAAGTTATAAAGTTAGGTAAAGACAAAGCCTCCTGGTTCTGTATAGATTCATATAGAATGCAAGTAGATAAATCAGCAATCTTAAGAATTTAAATCCCCATTTTTTTCAAAAGAAAGCATTTTCCTAAACAAATGTGTTTGCAAGGTATGAACAATGCCAAGTGAGGTCTTACAAACCAGAAGGATTCATAGAACCAAGCAACAGAGTTTCAGTCCCATATAAAGCACTTTCTAGTTTTAGTCCTAGATAAAGCACTTTGTAACCAAATCAACGCAGAGAGCAGTGGTTAGAATGCAGTATTGCAGGCTAATTTTGCCCACAGCCAGGAGTTCGATTCTAACCGGCTCAAGGTTGACTCAGTCTTCTATCCTTCTGAAGTCAGTAATATGAGAACCCAGACTGTTGGGGGCAATATGCTGATGCTGTAAACTGCTTAGAGAGGGCTGTAAAGCACTATGAAGTGCCAGTGCTTTTTTGTCATAGAACACACGGAACGGCGTTCTGGCACCTTTTTTTGAAGGGAAGAACCATCTCCTTCTAAGCTGCTAGCATGAGTAAAGCTCTGGCTCAGTGAAAGGAAGCTGTCAGGGGAAATCGGGGGCATCAAAGGTCAACCCGGAAACACTTCCACGGCCCTGAAAGCAGACCCTCTTCTCTGCCTTGGTTCATGGGGCTCCCCCCGCCGCCGCCTGTCCTCATCCCCATGTTGGCCACCAGGGACCAGGACTGACTTCTGGACCGAATCTCTTCGAGGGTCCAGGCGTGCTCCCAAAGCAGCAGCGCCGCCACTTTGTCGCTCTGGCTCCGGAGGGAGCCTCTGTGTCATCAGAGGCGGAGGAGGACGAGGTGGCAGAAGACATGCCGGCTGCGAACAAGCGCCCTCTCAAAAGCTGCGGCAATGGTGTCTGTCAGCTGACGCTACTCATGTGATCTGCACCTTGGAAGCTCCCTACAGCGGTTCCCCCCCGCTCCATAAAGGACTTTCGACTGGAGCTGGAGCTGTGCGTGAGTTCCGGCACCTTTTTTTTATATATATAAAAAAGCACTGCTAAGTGCTATTGCTATTTGCATGCTTTTCAACAGATTATACACCTCAAATGTTCCTTTACAGTCTCTAGTCAAGTACTGCTTTGTACTTTGATATAATATAATTCATAAACCTCTATAGTTCTAGCAGAAGCCTAAAGACATATTTGAATATATCTTCATCCAAACAAAAAATATGGTGAAGAAATTAAATATGCAGCCACTAACCATACTTACATTTCTTGTAGACTTCATTAACATCATTAAAATCCTTCATGTCAGTCAGCAGTACAGTAGTCTTTACCACTAAAAATGAAGAAACTTGTTTTCAATTATGCTTCACATCACCTAGCTATATACATTTAAGAAATTGATCAAATTAAGACTGAACTTTTGTGCATAGAGTTGCTTTGCGGCGAGATGGACAGCAAACAAATTATATAAAATAAAATAAAATATATACTTCAGAGTAGGTCAGTCTTTATTCTGAGCAAACCTGCATAGAAGTGTGTTGCACATGGGAATTGATTTATGAGCAGGCTAATCCACTTGGGATGGGGTTGACAAAATGGGATCAGTTATTCTTGGTAGTTTCTAAAAGTGTTAGATTTCATTTCCTGTAATTCTTCAGTTTGCATGGTTATGGATCAAGATGTCTAGATATTATTAAATGTTATCTATCTTATCTCTGGAGAGTGACAGTTTGTGAACACTTACTCTACGGTAGAGATGTAAAATCTATGATCCCAAGAATGCACACATTCTCCCCAAATCTTGGATTTGGCCCCTAGAGACTCCCAAAGAGTTGTTACCAAATAGTAACATTTAATCAAACTGAGTACGCCAAGTTTGGTGCAATGGCTAAGGTTGCTGGCCTAGAAACCAGGAGATTGTCAGTTCTAGATCTCCCTTAGGCATGAAAGCCAGATGGGTGACTTTGAGTTAGTCTCTCTCTCAGCCCACCTCACCTCACAGGGTTATTGTTGTAGAGGAATTAGAAGGAGGCTTGTCGCCTTGAGTTTTCCATAAAAAAGTAGGATAAAAATCATCATCATCATCATCATCATGCAGGGAACAATGACACTGGATTGAAAAATGTTCCCAGAAACAAATTTTAATTACCTTTCAATGATAATGTTAATTACCTTTCAATGTTAATGAAGTGAAATTTTACTTCATTATCCTGTTATCCTGGGTACCATTGCAACAGTTATCCTGAACAATCAATGAATAGCTGTTCTTTCTCATTAGGCAGAAAATATCTTTTTCTCTCTATACATTTATAGATAAGTTCACTAATTTATTTGAGTATAAACATACCATTGGAAGAGTCACAGCCAGCAGCTTTCAGAATTTCCCCAATGTTTTGGAGGGCCTAAGGAGGACACAGCTGAATTTATTTGAAGATGACAACATCATCCCTTGGACTCAGAACAGGGTACAAGGCAATCATATGCAAACACTAAAACATCATTAAATACATGGAAAACAGCCTATGATAATGAAAACATGCTATCTAAGAAAACATTAAATGATGGAAGTCCCAGTGCAGAGAGATTCAGTTACCAATAAACAAAAATATATGTAGTTTAGGATTGAACTGAGGGGGTCCTTGGTGCTCTCTCAGCTTAGTTGTTCTCTTGCAGATTTTTCATTACCCAAACTAAGTAAGATCATCAGATTAGCACCTGATTCAATATTTAGTCTGGGTAATGAAACATCCGCAAGAGAACAACCAAGTTCAGAAAGCACCAAGGACCCCTCAGAGATTCAATTAGTTGATTGAAATTAACTTTCTCAAGGTAGGAAAATAAGTGTGCAACAAATGGAAATTACATATAGTAGCAGCTGCATTCTTTTCCTTATGCTAGACTGCCATCCGTAGGGCAATCCTCGAGGAAACACAATTTGATATACAGAAATAGTATGGAAAGGGGCAGGTATTTTACCCTGTGCTAGAGTTTGCAGTGGTTCCTGGAAGATATATAATTAACAGGACCTCTATTTTACATACCCAGTTCAACTGTTGGTTTGCTTAGCATGCTCCTGTATGCATTTTATATGTATACCTTTTCATTTAACAGTCTATTGTAGCAACCAACATATACACAGATATCATGAAGTGTTTACCATTTAATGCTCAAAAACTTTAAGAAAGTTACATTAATACTTTCTTGCCTCTGGAAGGTTTGTTCATTAAAAAAACCCCCACAGGATATGATGCTTCTGCCCTGTGCCTTTTAAGCTGAACTCAGCCAGCATAACTGCCCTTTCACAACCACAAAACTGAAGATCATTCAGTTTTAATTCAAACATTTGTTGGCAGATAAAAGTTGATGATTTTGTCAATGGAAGTCAAAAGGCAGAAGCAACTAAATATTTGGCACTAGGGGATGGCGGGATTTAGTTCAGTCACTCTTTGTTTTGCTGACAGAATGCCTCTTCTCTGAAATTACAAGTAGGGATTTGTTTTATTTCAGCTCTGTTGAGCTCAAATAATAATGTCTATTTCTACAATGAAATAAAATACCAGATCCTCTATTTTGAACTTTGTGGATATGTTCTTTTCATACAACAAATGTTATATGTTCCAATATCTCAGGGGTTGCCACAAAGAAGAGGGAATCAAGCTATTCTCCAAAGCACCTGAAGGCAGGTCAAGAAGCAACGGATGGAAACTAACCAAAGAGAGAAGCAACCTAGGACTAAGGAGAAATTTTCTGACAGTTAGAACAATTAACCAGTGGAACAACCTGCCTCCAGAAGCGGTGAATGCTCCAACACTGGAAGTTTTTAAGAAGAGACTGGACAGCCATTTGTCTGAAATGGTATAGGGTTTCCTGCCCGAGCAGGGGGTTGGACTAGATGACCTCCAAGGTCCCTTCCAACTTTATTTATTTTTAAATAATAATAATAATAATAATAATAATAATAATAATAATAATAATAATAATAATAATAATAATAATAATAATAATAATAATAATAATAATAATATCATCATCATCATCATCAAGCAATAGCATCTGCCTATCCCACATTCTAAATCCAAACTAAACACCTTGCTGACTATATGACCAACCATAAAAGTAATATTAGACTTGTTAGTACAATAAGTGAGGTCAGATTTCACCTGGTAAGTTTGTTCTTTTGCACCTCCTGGAATGAGTTGCCCACTGGAGGGATCCATACCAAGCTGCCCTGCAATATACATGGTCCGATCTACCAACACTGCTTGGCTAAGAGAGTTAAAAAAAAAAAAGGAAAAACAGGAATCAGGGAAGAGAACAAGAGAGACTGATTGATTTGCTATTTGAATATACAATTATTAGTAGTAACAAAAGCCTTGCTGGGCCACCTTTAGAAACCTGGTTTATTTTCACCACTTTCTGTCAATGTTTGTTCTACACAGCAAAAATTTAGTTCCAAAGAATATGAATCAGAGAACATTAAATCTTGCATCAAAGTTATTAGTTAATAGATGCTAATAACCTCCTCTCAAAGTGGAACAATTATAGGATACTGCATAAATATTCTTTTAAACATAGCATTAGTCATATTGCATGGCTAACATGGCAAGTTACTTACAGGTAGTCCTTGACTTACAACCATTCATTTAGTAACTGTTTAAAGTTACAACGGCACTGAATAAAGTGATTTTACAACTGGGCCCCATATTTAAGACCATTGCAGCATCTCCATAGTCACACAATCCAAATTTGGGCACTCGGTCTGTATTTATGATTGCAACATCCTAGGATCTTATGATCATCATTTGCTACCTTCTGACAAGCAAAGTCAATGGGGAAAATGGTTTTGCTTAACAACTATGTTATTCACTTAACAACTTTAGTGATTCACTTAACAACCATGGAATAAACATCGTATAATTGGGCACAACTCACCAATCACCTTGCGTAGCAATGAAAATTGTAGTCCCAATTATGGTCATTGTTTGAGGACTCTCTGTATATCTTTTAAAAATGCAATGGAACCATTTTTCCCCGTTATTTATGGGGGGAGGGCTTGGTTGAATAAGACCTAATCTAAGTTCTGTTGAAGTTTTTGGTATTGATGTTAATGCTACTAGAAAGAAAGAAATGATGTCAGCTAATCAATTATCTGTAAAAGTGATGTTAACAGGATTGGGATGGGTTTAAATATTATAAAATAATAGAAATTAAATAAATGGCTATTTGGGAAGTAAATTCCCAAGTCTTCTTATGGTTCTTCTGATCTGATTTCTGGCTGTTCAATAACACACCTTTCGCATGCCAGCTCAGCAGGTATCTCTTTAATGCTTTACAGCATTAACCAATTAATTTGGAGCAGCATTTTGCAATGTTCACATAGAGAAGCTTTCAAGTCAATTTAAATGAGATAAATATAGACTGGGACCAACATTTCTGTTTACCTGACCGCAAGCTGAAAATTTAAAATAATTTTAAAAAATACACAAAGTCAATTTTGTATAGGAAAAATAAAGTTTCTTTCACTAATGAATGCATGGGACTGAGCTTACCTTCTAATAACATTCAAAACATGTTTTTGTTTTTTAAATTAAGCCTGTTGTTTCCCCATTATCATTTTTCTTATCCTATTCCTACAAATGGGATCTTCAAGAAAATGTGCCTGTGTGGAATATCCATATTTCAATCATCTTTATTTCCTGACGTATCAATCAATGCACCTTGTGAATCTTCATTTTTTTCTAAGTTATGAATAGTCTCTGGCTACTGAATCCTCATCTTTGTGTTTTTCCTCTGTAGCAAGTCTGCTCAAACCATGGCCCTTTACAACTAGTAATGTGGCCCCACACGATCGTAATAAAAAAAAAGTTTATTTATATAAATTAACTATATTATGTATTTTATATGTGACCCAAGATTTCATTTTTAATGCAGCCCATAAAGTTGGACATGCTTGCTCTATAGTAGGTCACATTCTACTAATCAGGACAGCTTAACTGAAACTCCAGTCATCTCATATTATTTCCCATCTGGGCCAGAACATACTAAGGGTGGAGTTAAGAGCCCAACTTTCTACTATCGTACAGATCTGATGAAGTGAGCTGCAGTTCATAATAATTAATGTCTTTTAATAAAATCTGTTACTTGGAAAGGCTGCTACCAGACTCCTGATTTTGGGTCATGATAAACTAGTATTGCTCTCTTCCAATGTCCACGAATTGTTGGCGAGAAAAAGTTTTTGCCATACAAGCAACTTCAAACAAATTTTAAAAACTACTAGATCCCATAGAAGCCTCCTCCTGAAGGCTGTGCCTTGAAGAAAGGATTAGCTCTTTTTTACACATTATACACATTTACACATTATTTAGTCTTTTGAAGTGTAGACAGCATCTGTACAAATGACTGAAAAGTGCAACAACAGCAGGCCAGTCCTTTTACATAGTGAACCAATTACTAGCACAATTTAGCTGCTTGTACAATTTTCCATTCTACAAATTTAAGATACTTCGTCAGTAGTGATTAAAATTCACACATTGTTACTGGAAAGGTTAGAAATAAAGAAACCAAGCATGAATTTGGGCATCCTTGAGCAGAAAAAAAAAAGAATTTTGGATGAGAGCCAATTTGGAATCTCATCCCAAATCAAATATTGCAGAAGGTTGGAAATGCTATGAACATGCATTTTTATTAGCTATTTGAACAAATATTTACAACATTTTGGCCTGAACTAAAAACATTGGAAGCGGCAAAAGGCTATAACTAACTTTACTATATTTCAGACTAAGGTTTATAATTATTGCATAATTGATTCATGTTTAGAGAAAATAATTATGAGTTTCATCCAAGTCTCTTTGAAAAGACTAAAGTGAATCCCTAGTCACTAGTGAATACTCTGAAATAAAATAAAATGTCCTGTCAGGTGAGCACAGTGAATTTGCAAAGCTGCTTCCTACCAATCTGAGTAGTTTCTAAATCCTATTCTCCAACTGGCAGTCACTCTCCAAGCATTATGCACATTCACTGCTGTTGTGCAAATCTTTAGTTTTGCATAAAAGAGGATATTGCTAATCAGAGTTCTGTATTTTTTTAATATGAAATGAATTAAAGATTTCCTTTGAACTAAGCATAGAGTGACCTTCCACAATATATTGATTTGGGGGATAGAGCCTAAAAAAACAGAAAAATAGTAATATAGTTATTAGAATTATTTTAGTAAATATGAAAATAAGATTGGTACAGTATTCTTTTACAAGTTTTAATCTGCACACTTGCAAAAAGAAGACGCCGAGGAACCTGAATTCAAGCAAACAGGAGTGGCAATCTTTAACCTTATAGTATTCATTAACTATGTCAGTTGAGCAACTCAAGGATTATTTCGTAAAAATACAAAGTCAGAGATAATGAAAATGTAAATTAAGAAAAATGAATCGTAGGTTATACATTTTTTTCTAATATTAGGACCTAGATAATAGTTTGTTTTGTTGATTCAACCATTTAACAAGAGCAACAAAAATGCAGCAAAGCTTCCGAAACCCTTGTACCTGGTCAGCAGAGATACCTTTAAAAAATCTACAATGCTACATTGAGGTTATAGGAAATATATCACAATTTAAAATTTAACAATTTTTATTATGTTTTGTGGCATTCCTAGCAACACTGATAGAGCATTCCTAGAACTCTGCTCAAAAATAAAAAATTACTACAATCAGACCAGCTTCCCTCAGATATAGATTGCAGTCTTAGTGATGATGTGCTGGAAATAAGTGCAAGGCTGGTCTTGTTCAATCATTAAGTCATGTCCAACTCTTCAACAACACCATGGACTATAGCACACCAGGCCTCTCTGTCGTCCACCGTCTCCTGGAGTTTGCCCAAATTCATCTTCATTGCGTCAATGACACTATCTTAAACATCTCTCCTCTGCTGTCCCCTTCTCCTTTTGCCTTCAATCTTTCCCAACATCAGGGTCTTTTCAAATAAATCTTCTTTTCTCATTAAGTGGCCAAAGTATTTGAGCTTCGGCTTCAGTATCTGTCCTTCCAAAGAACAGTCAGGGATACAGAATTTATTCAAATGTAAATTTCATTGACTCCAGGGGACTTTACTCCGAACAATTTGGTATTGCCCCAGAGAAAACAGAAAGCAGACTCCTGGAAAGTCTTCAAGATGCTTTTGTAAACATTTTGGCAGCGGTTTGTTCTCCAAACTTGTTTCAATATAGTTTCTGAACGTTTTGTTACCAAACTAGGTAACATCATCAGCAGGATTTTCTTGTCCTATTCTCCTTAATGTATAAAAGTCTTGTGTGCCAGTGTGGCCGTGTGATTGATTGTTCATTTTGTTAACCTTGTTTGATAGATATATGCTTAATAGGCATCTTATCCATTACTTATATGCTTTATACCTATGCAACAGCAAACCCATTCTTATTCCTTTTTTTAAAAAACTATATTAAACGTGGACATATTTCAGACGCTGCAATGCTTTTGAGAACCAGCATCAAGGCACCAGTTTTAGGGCTACATATTTTTAAATGTCTTTCATTACTGCATTTCAATAAAACAGCTAAAGTTGTCAAATCAAGTTATTGTATACTACAACATATTCAGTTTCTTCCTATGCTGGGGAAGAAACAGCCCATTTGACATTCCTCCCCGTGCAGAAGCTGCGGTAATCCGTGCTCTCCCCGCTGGAACCGACCCGGGAAGAACCAATTGGGCAAAGGTCACATCTGGTGGCAGCGAGTTCTACAGGTTAAGCTGTGCCAAAAAGCACTTTTCACTTGCCCCTTACCTGTAGGGACCCATAGCAGCGGGAGCCCTTGTAGTACTGATGATTCTCTTCACTAACGCAGCCATAGCGGCAGAAGCAGCGGAACAGCCCCTCCTTCGGCAACTTCCAAGGTAACAAAGGCGCCGCCTCGCTGCTCCCGAACTTTTACCCGCACCCGAAACTCAGCCCTGCCCCGCCTCCCTCGGCGGCACCGCCCTCTCGGCAGACAGATCCAAAAAGCGCGCGCGGTTTTTCCCAAGAGCCATATTTAGGGCCTTCGCCGCCCACCGTAGGCGCCGCGAAGGATTCTGGGGCATGTGGTCTTCAAGGTAGGAGGCGTTGCAGGAGCTAGTCGCGAAGACGGCTGCTTTTCGGAGAAGCGGCTACCACGCAATTGGTGGAAGGAGAGAAGCGGATCCCAGAGGAGAAGCGCCCCGCCTTCTTCCGTCCGAGCTGGAAGCCTCGTGCGAGGAGGGCGCGGAAGGTGAGTGACTCTTTGGCTCCTTAATGAGCAAAAAGGTAGGGCGCCCTGAGACCGCGGTCGAAGGAAGGGAATGGAGGCTTGGTTGCTTATCACCGGCTGAATGTCCGCAACCGAAAAACACTGTGTGGCTGGAGAGGCGCATTGCCCTTTCCCTGTGAACTGCCCTGTAGGAAGCTGTCCCTGTGCGAATGAGGACGAGAGAAGTGGGTACAGCAGTGTTTTTGAGTGCTTGCCTACGTTCATGAATTGATGCCCAGTTTCAGTTGTGTGATTATCCTGTGCAATAATGTTCTTTGGGGCGAGTCCATTTTCTTCCGGATTGATGGTTTTTGGGTGGTAGAAAATACCTTGATTAGAATCCTGCTGATGTTCTGTTGGGTACCCAGTGAGGCTGCAGAAATTTAAATGTTAGTGAAAGGATGCTATGGTCCCCGTTTTTCAGTACCAGTTCTGGTGATTAGCAAAATCCTTTCCGTTGTTGCTTCTGTGTTAGCATTACTATACTATTCCTGTACCAAAGCAGCAAAAGGTTTAGCAGCACCTTTTTACAGTATTTGTGCAGCATCACCAAGACAGATGCTGACATATTTCCCTGCAGCTTGAGGGTAATGTATGTAAATGCAAAAGATTTTTCAGTGCACGTAACTGCAAGAGTTATCATTCACTACAGCTCATTTTTTAATTTTATATTTTTGTATAAATGTTTCTAACTGCGGCATTTATGCGGCATTTTCTACTGCAGAAATGTCAAATGCAAAACAAAAAAGAAGGGGCAAGAAAATGAAAAATCAACCTGCTAGTGTGACCTATCCCTTTGATGCTGGGCCAAGTCACAATGAAGCATATTTTTGGAATGTAGGTGAAAGAACTCCTCAGCGGAAGAAACAAGGTATTTATTAGGTTTAGTAGCTAAATCTTTGAATAATGTTGAACTTCTTAAAATAAATTTAAGAAATTTGTCAAGAGGTCTGTTAGTGGTCATTAGAGAATATTATTATTGCTTGTTCAACTTCACTGTCTGTCTTATAGTTTTGGAATCACAGGTAGAACATGAAGACTGAGCCGTTGCCACTTAACATTCTTCCCATTTTCAAATTATTTTTAAAACTGTAAGAACAAACAATGCTTTTCCCAAGTTTATATACATTTCCTGGCAGTTTATTGATTGATTAGTTTGATTTGATTTATATTCCACCTTTATTTTGTACAATTCAGGGTGGCATACATAATGCTCCTACCTGTTTCCCACAACAAGAATCCTACCGGTATGAGTTGGGCAGAGCTGAAAGAGAGTTACTGGCCCAAAGTCACCCAGCCAGCTTCTGAGTCTAAGGGAGGACTAGAACTCATGGTCTCCTGATTTCTAGTGGTTTGCTACTGTCTCTTTCCAGGATATTTTTTCAGTCTACTGGAACACTTTAGGGGTCTCCCATCCAAGTACTTATTCAATCCATTCCTACTTAGCTTTTTAGATCAGTCAAGGTCAGGTTTCCTTCCCCCTTCCCTCCCTCCCTCGACTCCCGGCAAGTCCCTGCAGTTTTCTTGACAAAGTTTTTCAGAAGTGGTTTGCCATTGCCTGAAGGCTAGAGAAAGTGACTGGTCCAAGGTACTCCAGATGGCTCTGGGCCTAAAGTAGAACTAGAATTCATGGTCTCCCAGTTTCTAGACTGGTATCTTAACTATTATTCCAAACAGTTTTAATAGTTAGTACACCATAGCTGGGCCTAATAGTCATTTTTGATATGAATGTTTACAGAATCTGTTTGATCAGTGCTGATAAACATAACTTACTTGTAAAGGGTACTATCATACAAATATATTCTGTAGTGTGGCAACATGCTGAAGTATAAATCATTTCAAACCTTTTTAGAAAATGACAGAATGTACTTTTTTAATACTTAATTTATCATATAGACATTTGCCGCTAAATTTTTATGTACACTCCTTATTTTATAATATAAAACTTTCCCCTGATTTATCAACAGAGTTGCATTTTGAAACCTCACAACAGGGCTTCAGTCAAAAAGTTTCTCATGAAATGCCAAAATGCATTACAGGTGAGTATCCAACAATAGCCATCCATTTGTGAAATGCTACATTTAGATCAGAAGTGTAAAACTGCCGGCCTGCAGGCCGGATGCGTCATGCCAAAACCACGCCCACCCATTGCCGGCAAAGGAAGAAAAGTCACGCTATGTCATGACACGTCACGTGACGTTGTGAGTTTGACACCCCTGATTTAAATGCTATAAAGTAGGCAAGAACAGCCACTTTTAATCTGATCTGATCTTAGACTTTGCTATGCAGTTTGTCTCCACTCCCCTGCTGTATTTTATCTGTAGACCTTCCTTTGTGTTGAACTGTAAAATTATCCAGAGCAAACCTTGAGCTCATCCTTAGGATGGCCACAAGAAAAATACTGGAAGTTTTGTTTCTAGTTTTAATCAAGCAACGTAGTTTGCTGGATTCTATATTCTTCAGTAAGCTGATTCTTAGATTATGCAAATAGCAATTGTTTTCCCAAAACATAAGCAGACATTGGCATTGAATTAGCAGCTGCTTAAATCAATGTTGCTAAATTGTAAATAAGCAAAAACAGAAATAATAATGAAGAAATAGATAGGTCAGAGGATCTTTTTTCTTGCGGAAATCTGCTTCAGAATACAGAATACTGTCTCTTTGTCAAACTGCTTTTTAAAGCAAAATATCCTTTTTACAGTATCTCCTTTTGTGCAAGCTCGAGCTGCTGAAATTAAGGCTATGTTGAAGGCTGTTAAACAGAAGTCGTCCAATACTTTGGTGTTTCAGTCCTTGCCTAGACATATGAGGAGGCGAGCTATGAGTCATAATATTAAACGTTTGCCACGACGTCTCCGTGAACTTGCCAGAATAGAAGTGAGTTTTTTTTCTTTTTTACCTATTTTAGCTTTCATAATACCTTGCACACTAGCTAGATGGCTAGGGAATTGAAGTCCACATAGTTTAAAGCTGCCAAGTGTTATAAGCACTGATCTAGACATCCTTCCCATATACAGGACTTCAATCTTTAACATTCTCCAGCCAACGTGGCCATGTTTACAATTCTGGAAGTTGATTCCTTGTATATAGAGTCACCCAGGTTTGCAAAGTTTGTGTCTAGAAGAAAATGTGGGATTTCTTTTTTTTTAAAAAAAATAATCACAATAAAGTGTCAAGGCAGCCTCTGTGGAATATTCAGATATCCCCCCCCCTCCATCTCCCACCCCTTATTTTTTGCTGGTGATTCTTGAGAGTTGTTTTCAAGATAACCCTTTTTGATTTTTGGGTCATTATGTCTTCTTCCCGTTCCTTCCCTGATCACAATTCACAGGCTATCTGAATTTAATAAACAGTGCAGTGAATGCTATTATTCCTTGCTTCAACAACACAGGCAGAGAAACCTGAACATCAGAAAAAAGCACTTCCAAAGAGCAAGTGCCGCAAAGCCAGACGCCGTCATATAAACTTGGTGCTGGAGTTCAATCGCAGGCAGAAGAAAAACATTTGGCTGGAAACACATATCTGGCATGCTAAGCGGTTTCACATGGTGAAGAAATGGGGATACTGCTTAGGAGACAAGCCCACAATGAAGAGTTATAGAGCCTGCTACCGAGCCATGACAGAACATTGCCTCCTTCAGGTACTAGGAGTGTATCCTTCTTAGTTAGCTAATCAATTTGCTCTTACAGAAAATTGCATTCCATGGGTTCTTTCTTTGCCATGTTCAGCTGTACCTGCTGTACCTTCTCTATATCTGAGAAATTCTATGTACTGCTGTTTTTTCAGGTCTTCAGTCATATTGGCTATAGAGTTCTCAATACAGGTGATCCTCAAGTTACGACTGGTCACATTTAAATTAAAATGGACTCAAAATACAGTCTGGATTCAAAGTTACCACAGCCTCCTCTCCCCACCTGCAATCATGTGATATTTTCTGCACTCTGCAATCAGCCTGCTTTTATGACTCTTTGCAGGATCCTGCAGTCACATGACCACGATTTATGATGTTCTTTTGCTGGAAACCAACATTTACTTCTGGTTTCCGGCAAAAAAAATGTCGGAATGGGTTTGCTTCATGACCATGGTGATTTGCTTAACAAAGACTGTAAAAAAATGTAAAGTCGGGTTGGTCATGTCGTGGCCCCCTTAACGATTGGCATGACGTATGACTATAATTCTGGGCTCAGTTACAGTCATAAGTACCTGTATTAAAAAGCAGAATATTGTAAAATAGCTTGCTGTTTATTTGCAACAATTCTTCAGACTTAATCATTTCATCTGAATCTCACCAGTCCAGTTTCTTGATAAGGACATTAAACTGTATTTCTTCAGATTGATCAATAATAAATTAATAAAGGAAATAGACTCGAGTGCTTGCAGTAGGAGACTGGAATAATTTTATTGGAATGTCTCACCTCGGAATGCAATTCATTCCCTTCCACTGTATGTTTTCTGTAGCCAGTTAAAACATTCTCTGTTGAAAGCTACTGAGAACTAGCAGCTGTTTTTTCTCTGGGATATGTACATATCACTGCTTTTCTTATGGTGGTTTGTTTTGTTTTTCTTTATTCTTAGAGTTCTAAATTAAACTGGAAAAGTATGAGTTTTGTAAACGATCTAGTTTTCTTATGCTGCTCTAGCAAGCCAAATTTTATTTTTTATCAAGTGAAATCCAGTAGTTTTCTTTTATATTAGGATTTATCATACTATTGTTGTCTGGAGTTGACTGGAAAAGAGGAGACACTTTTAACAGCCCTTGCTCGAATGTGTAATGTAGACACAGGTAATGTTTCTTCAGACTATTAATAACCTATCATAAAGGATATCTACAAGAATTTAGCAGCCTATTTTCTGAATATTGTTCCTAAGGAAGAGTTCAGCGTATTTTCTATAGCCCTTTGTATTCTGGTATTTATCCTTATTCCAAATTTTTAGTACAAGCTGGCTAAAAACTATTTACTAATATAACTTTAGAAAAAGAAAAAAAACTCTTAAGCACTTTATTTCCCGTTCCCCATGACTCCTTCCTCTCCTCAAAAATAATTTGAACAGAAGTGGAGTCTATTTAAAAAAAAAGATTTATGATGGGTGGGTGGGTAAAAAAACAATCCCACATGTTGTATTCCTGTTCTCCTTTGGCCCTCCTTTACCCTGCATTTGAACTTTCAAGGGATAGTTGGGATAATCATTTGAATCTAGATAGACACAGTTTGCAGTACTAAGAACATTATTTTGAAGTGTGCTTGATGTCTCCTTTGTCAGGGCCAACATTTGCAGCTATTTCTTACCTACCTGGAAAGCGTCAAGGTTCCCTTGTGTTATACCGAAAGGATCGGTATCCTCTAGATTCGCTTGGTCCAGTTACTTTCCTTTGGAAACCCAGACACGGCTCTGGTGAGACTTCTGAAAACAGGCAACTGTGGATATGGACACACCCAGCTTTTAAGCAGGTACCATGTTATTCTTGGGTGAAATATTATGAATATTATAAATGCTTTGGGTTGGTTCATTTAATTAATTTGTTATTAGCCCTTCCTCTGAGTGGAAGACTGATTCAGAATATTTTTTTTTCCCCTCAAAGGATAATGTCGATGAAAATTTTCAGTCATCCAGGTAGAGTTGTCTGGAAGTTGCGTCATGGCAACTGGACTGAAGAAGCTACTTAGACAAGGAGTGAAACATTTCAAACCAAAAAGTCCATTTGCCGTGACTCAACTTCCAGACTTAAAAGATCATCTTAGCAACCAATGCAGAAAATGTTATATACATATATTGTGAAGGGAACACTTTCAGTCTCTACTCTGCCATTTGGATAGTTTCACTGGAAGTTGCCTTACACCAGGTCAGCGTATTGAGGATCCAGCCCACTAACATCTCTTTTGATTGGTAAAAAAAACCCAAGAGGGTAGGTAGTCCTACATTTCACCTATTGGCTGACTGCCCCATCCTTGATTAGCTTGGATGTTCCTGAGGGAATCCTATCAAAAGTCCTTTTAGAAGTCATTTGGATATATGTCATTACAAATAGCGGAACAAGGCTTCATGCTGCTGCTGATAGGTGTTTTTGGAGGTCACTCAAAGGAGTTTGTTGTCTCAGAAATACGAAGACAAATATGACATTTGTCTGTGTTGGGCCTCCCTTGATTCCATGTCTTAAAAGGATGGATTAATTCTGCAATTACTAGATCCCTGATAAGGAAGTAGTGAGGACTCAAAAAGTGGTATGCGCTTGAACCTGAAGTATGTGATATTCATGTATGATAGATAATTGCATACCAAAACGTGTTGTTCTTTCAGGGATAAATATGAAGAGTAAGTCCAGAAAAACATGGCACAGCTGAAAAAAAAATCATAGTCTTCTAGCTACAGAGCAAATATAATCTCTTCTGAAATAATCAGGCAGAAAAACAAATGCAAAGCCACTTTCCCTTCTGGTGCAGTACTGCCGCAGGTTTTTTAAAAGGTGTTTTATTGTCAAGTACCAACTAATTCCTTTTGGAAACATGGCTTAGTTTGGAGCAGTGTTGGTAGGCTAAATAAGAATTCTGAGAATGAAGTCCTTATGTACTATAGGTCTGCACTGTCAACCATTCCATTGCTTCCAATTCATAGGACAATACTGTTATCCTGGCAGAGATACATTAAAGATGGTTCTCAGATTTATAAGACCTTTCCCCCTACTTCTCTGTAGGGTATCCTTGCTGAATTAAAATCAGTCTTCCAGTGTTCTGAGCCTGTGGAAACATGTGAACCTGAACTTGTGGCTCCATTTTCACAAGAGGAAGACAAAATGAACATTCCTGAACGTGTTGGCCACAAACGAAAAAGGAAGGATAAATCAGGAGAAACAATTGTCCCAGTGAAAAAGATTATTGGCGATGGAACCAGAGATCCACACCAACCATATTGCTGGTCATCACAAGCTACTGGAATTACCATAAGGTAGATATAGAACATGGCTAACTTTTCTTGAACGTTTGCAAATTTAAGCTATTTAAACTGCCTGAATAGGTACATTGATTTCTTACCTCTTTCAGTGACTTGACAATGGAGATTCTCCGATATCGTTTGATAGGTCCCCTCTCACATTGCGTCCTTACAGAGGCACTCAAAGTTGCATTTGTTCATACAGTAAGTAAATCAGTAATTTCAGTATTTTTTCCTTTCACGTTCAAGATAATATTCGGTTACGATAGTCAGATGCTAAAATTCAGCTTTGCATATTCCTAGTTATAATTGTTGTATTACAGAAACATACACCTTCACAAGGTGGAGCTCTAGCTTATTTCAAATTATCTGTCATGCTATTGGCTTTTGAAGGAATACAGGATAATGTTGAACTCTAGACCATTGTTTTTTGACCTTGGCAGCTTGAAAATGACTTCAACTCCCAAAATTCCCTAGCTGGGGAATTGCTGGCTGGGGAATTCTAGGAGTTGAAGCCTACACATCATCAAGCTGCTAGGATTGAGGAAAAGTGCTCTAGCTGCTAGCGTTTCTATTTAAAACCTGACTTTCAGATTTAAAGAACTTTTTTTCAGTGTTACATAATTTTTGATAACTCAGAAAGTGAATATCTATTGCTTTCCTTATCAAGAGCATGGAAGCCCACGGATTTTGTAATGCCATATGGCTAAACCAATACTTTTGCTCATATTCTCATATTTTTCCTCGCTCTCTGTATCAGAAAGAGGAACTAACTTTATTAGCTGATTATATTTTCTGTTTATTCCTCTGATCACTAGGACCTGGATCCTACAGATCCTGAAATTAACAGTTGGTGGGTAGAAAATTGCAAACGTTCTGATTGGGTATCTCTCCATCATCGTCAAGAGACTATCTTTGAAATGATGCAAGGTAAGTCTAATAATATTCCTTATATTTTCTTTCTATAGGTGAAGCCATTAGTGGATTCCTAATTATTTTTAGGATAGCTCCATGTAGAGGGCATTATAGCAGTCTACATGAGATGGCTAAAACATAAGTGACAAGGAGCATGATTGAGAAAAATCTGTAACTGAGACCCAAGATAAAGCTGTGCAAAGGCCATCCTAGCTACATCTGCGATTTAAGGCAGGAACTGTGAATTCAGAAGGATTCCTAGATTATGAACTGATCCTGGAATCAAAAGCCTTCCACACTTTAAGCCACTCTATTGCTGGGGTTGAGCCCCTCTTTTGAAACAATTGAATGGCAGAATGAGCCAATTGGGATTACTGTTCTGGGTTTAATTTTGGAAAAAGTCTTCAATGTCACAGCAAGGAAAAAGTTACTTATCTGTTCTTCATCTTTTGCTAGGTACAATCTATGTAATGTAAAGTTAACAAACGTTTATTTTTAAAATTTCATCTGTTTTGTATTATATTTTAAGGTTTAGCTTCCTCAGACATTCCATCAGGCACTGTATTGGGTTTGACTGTTGGCGACCCTCGAATGAATTTACCAAAGAAGAGATCGAAATCCATGCCAAATCCAGCAAAATACCAAGGTAACGTATCATGTCCACAATGTAACAAAACATAACCTATATCATAAGTTTATGTGTTTTTAAAATTGCCATGGGACATCTTAAGACCTCGAATTCAAGTAGAGGTGTCCAGGCCAGAAAGCATTATCTAGAGAACAGAGTGGTGAGGAAGGGGCGTGGCACCAAACTGGTCTTGTGCTCAGTGGAAGCCTCTGTTAAATGACACAGATGATCCAGGTTCGAATCCTGGCGAGGCCAACAGGTGCCATCACCCAAGATAATAACTCTTTGTTTCTATCTGTTTAAATTATTCCAGAAATAGATATTTTAAGAGAAGTCTTAAGAGTTCCTGGCAGATATTGCTTGCTTCACTGTAGAAACTTTTCCTTTCTATAATTGGAGTAATAATCATAGGCTGATAATTGCAAGCTGCAGCTCGGAATTAGATTCTTAAGATTATGATTTCACTTCTAACATTTATTTGCTCACAGTAGCTCATGGTTTATTTAGCAGTGCAATTTTAACAATCTGTTTACCCTTTTGCATTTTGCCATCTGTCTTCCTAAAGTTATCTCTACATTACTTGTTATAAGTAATTGATAATCAAACACAATAATACAGTGAAATTTGCAGTGCAATCATAAAGATTGAAGGAACCATTAAGGCCACCATGTCCAGGCCTCTGCTCAGTGCAGGAATAGCTGAGGATCCCAACTCGATGGTCCTCTAGGCCAGGGCTTTTCAACCTGTGGTACGCGTACCACTTGTGGTACATTAATGAGTGGCAGGTGGTACGCAGCCCTGCCTAGCCAAGTGTAGTGGGGAAGGGAAAGAGCCAGCACAGGCAAAGACTTACAGTGAGAGAGTCCTCTGGAGCTGCAGATTTTACTTATGAATGGAGCCATTTGGGGAGGCTGCCTTAGCCAGCAGCCAGTACTTACATTTTTTTTTCTTCCTTAAGTGCCGGTTGGGCTCCTTACTTTCCTTTCTAGCCAGTAGCTAATTCTTAAAGGGGAAGTGGCTTTTTAAGCTAGTTCACTCAGCAGCTTGTCTTTTCTGTCTCTGGAGGCCTTTCCTTGTTTGATCAATATATGGAAGAGGAAATATGGGGGGGGGGTCAAATTCTTTCTTCAGAAGGAGGTGGGAATGAGAAAAAGGGAGGCAGGGAAGGGAGGGAAGGAAGGAAGTCCCGCCTTAGCACTTGGCCACCAGCAGTTCTGCCATTGACTTTGCTTGTCAAAAGGTTGCAGAAGGGGATCACATGACCCTGGGACACTGTGACCATCATAAATATGAATCAGTTGCCAAGCATCCAAATATAAATCACATGACCCTGGCCATGCTGCAATGGTCATAAGTGTGAAAAATGGTCATAAGTCATTTCAGTGCAATTGCAACTTTGAACAGGTTTTTTTTTTTGTCACCAAGTTTTTGACACCTTGCTAGGTGGTACTCGAATATTGCCATATCCTAAAAGTGGTACAATCGGTGAAAAGGTTGAAAAGCCCTGCTCTAGGCTGTGTTAAAAATCATGCAGTGAAGAGGCTACCCTACCTTTCCAGCAATGCTTTACATCAGCATGCTGGCAGGGGGATTCTGGAAGTCGACGTCCACAAGCTTGAGAAATATTGTTTTACAATGTCAAATTGCTCTTAATACTTTGGAGGTTTTCTCCCTAACATTCTACTTGAATCAGTTTCCTTACATCTTACATTACAAACTTTTTAGACTTGAAACCTGCAGTTTGTCCCCCCCATTCAGCTAGATTGGCAGAATATTTTCATTTGTTTTAGGGGTTTTGAGGGTTTTAAATATGAAAAGGAGTGGAATCCTCTGGAAGGCAAATAACTACCATTTCTACTCTTTTAAAAAATTCTCTCAAATCAGACTATCAAAACGGTCAAATTCTAACAGTGCTTTTCATCCCTGGGTGAAAGGAAGTTTGAGGGTATAAATTGGAGTGGCTTGGTTGCCCATTTATTGTTCAGGACAAAAGCATCAGTGAAATTTGCCTTTTGCTACCACATATTAGCTGTGTGATTTGAGACCTCAGCAAGGCTGCAGCAGGCCCTGTGTTGTACAGTTTGGTTGATCTTAAACTATTATTCCATTTTCTTTCCTGTAAAATGATAGACAACAGACCTTGGCATCTTCATTATACCATTTTAGATATTAGAAATGCTAGTAGAGCCCTCTTCAATTTTCTCATTCCTGGTTCCTTCAATCTTTTATTTAGAGCAGTGGTGACGAACCTATGGCACAGGTGCCAGAGGCGGCACTCGGAGCCCTCTCTGTGGGCACACGTGCCATTGCCCCAGCCTTGCCTCCCCCCATGACACCCTCCTCACCAGCAGCCCTCCTGGAGAAGGGTCGCCCCCGAGCGTGGCCCACGCAGAGCAGTGCAGTCAAGGACATGGCAGCCAGGCAGCGTAGACAAGACTCTGCCCTCACGCCCCATCGCACACAGTTGATGCTGCGGGGCGCGGGCAGAGGGCGTGGCTGCCATGGCGCTGCTGGGCGATCTGCGACGGGCCCTGGAGGCAATGAGTGGCCCTGTGGGCAGGCGGGGTTGGGGGCGGAGCAGGGGCGGGGCCAGTTTTTGGGCACTCGGTCTCTAAAAGGTTCGCCATCACTGATTTAGAGCAATGGCCCACAGCCTTTTGGGCACCGGGGACCAGTTCTGTGGAGAGAGGTTTTTCTGCAGACCAGAGGGGGTGTGGTTTCACATGCTGCCTGCACCCCACAGATGGGGCTTCCCTTGTTTGTGTGGCTCGGATTTTGGCATGCTGCGGCCCGGTGTCTGTCCACGGCCCGAAGGTTGGGGACCCCTGATTTAGAGCACTTAGTTTCTAGTCTCCAGATCATCTGAATTACCATTCTTTGAATCTGTTCCAGTTTGTCTGAATCTGTTTTAAAATGTGGTGCCCAGAACTGGACACAGTACTTGAGGTGGGTTCTAACTAATGCCGAATAAATTATGAATTTCACTTTCAAGATTTAGAAATTGTACTTCTATTACTGTGGCCTAAATTTGAATTTGCTCTTTTTGCAATTTATTTTGTTATTCAATCATCGTTCATTAACCACTTTTGCAAATTCTTTTTCACAAGCGACATTATCAGGCCAAGTATCCTCAATTCAGGCTTGTGTATTTGATTTCTCTTTCCTAAGTAAAAGACTTGGCATTTGGCTCTATCATCCATTACAGGTAGTCCTCAAGTTACGACCATAATGGGGCTTGCCGATTATAGTTGTAACAATCATTTTATGAGTGTCTTTGTGATGTTCATTAAACGAACCCATGATTTGCTATGGTATGGTTTTGCCAAAAACTGAAAGTGACAGTTTCTGGCAAAACTGTTGTAAAACATGGTTGCATGACCATGGGATACTGTAAACAGCTGTAAATGTGGCTGTGTTGCCATGTGTCTGAAGTGTGGTCAAATTACCATGGGTAAGATTCCAGCCATCTGATATTCGGATCCAGGTTGCAAGTCCCCCTGTTCAGGTAGGTCATAACTTCATAATTAGTGATCGGTTGTAAGTCAAGGACTACCTGTATTTCAGTCTGCTTCTCCAATCAGCAAGATTATTTTAAATTTTATTTGTTCTTTCTGGAATACTAGCTATCCCACTTTATTTTGTGTCACCTCTAAATCTGGTCCATCTTCCTCTCCAAAATAATTAATAAAAATACAGGAACCTGACTCAGAGCCGTATTGCATTGAGCTCTTCTTGAGCGTAATTTTTGACTCTTCTGTGTATCTCTTCAATTGTCATGCATCCAAGCCCATATTTAATTAGTTTGCGCATCCTAACTTTGTGCAGTATCTTGTCAAATGATTTGCTGAAATTAAGGCATTACAGCATCCCGGCAGTTTACTGAAGAACGTACCTAACCAAAAATGAAACAAATGCAACAAGATTTGTTTTTGATGAGTCGTGCAGATTTTTATTAAAAACTATGTGCTGATTGATTCCTTTATTATCTTAGAATTTCCTGAGATATACTGTCAGACTGATTGGTCTGTGGTTTTCAGATGTTTTCTCTTTTTTAAGATAGGGACAACATTTGCTGTCCTCCAGTCATCTGGCATTTCATTCACTCTCCATCTTTTTGCACAGAAGCTTTCTTAGCTCTCTCATCTGAGATCTTTCAGCTAGAAAAACAAGGATGAACACTTGGTTTTTCTATAGCAAGCAACTCTATTGCTTCCATCAGCACTGGCTAGAAGCAGCTTGCATTATGAAACCTTGCTTTCTAACTTTCAGTGTTGCCCAATAAAGTGTGTTTCATCCATTTTTCTGTAGTCTGATAATTAACTAGGGATTGATCTAGGACCTACACCTTGTCTAATTCCCTAGTCTCTAAATGCACTGGGGACTGTTGCATGGTTAATGTCAAAATGTCTATACCTCAACTGACTATGAGACAATGTGAACGCATCAGTTTTTTTGCAAGACTGGTGTGACTCAGCGTGGCTGCATTTAAAAATTTAACCTATATTCTGTTTTGGGAGAATGTATAATTAGTATATACTAGCAGACAACCATTCAATCTGTGATTTATGGCAGAAGAACAAAGGCGAGAAAAATAAAGTCTTAAATGCACACATTTCTCTAATGCAATGATTCTTAACCTGAGATGAATTGTCCCCAAGAAGGTAATTTGGATATATCTTTGGGTAATGGAGCCATTTGTAATTGCTTGTTTGTGAGTTGAAGATCCAGTTTGGAGTCTGTTTTATGGGTTGGTGAGACAATATTTTTATTCTAGACTGGGAAAGGGAATTATTGGAAGCCCTGGTGGTGCAGTAGTTAAAGTGCAGTATGGCAGGTAAACTCTGCCTACAGCCTGGTGTTCGATCCTGATGGGGCTCAAGGTTGACTCAGCCTTCCATCCTTCCGAAGTTGGTAAAATGAGGTCCCAGATTGTTGGGGGCAATATTCAACTAATGCTCTAGATCAGGGGTCTTCAAACTTGGCTCTTTTATGACTTGTGGATTTCAACTCCCAGAATTCCTCAGCCAGGCACGCTGGCTGAGGAATTCTAGGAGCTGAGGTCCACAAGTTCTAAAAGGACCAAGTTTGAAGACCCCTGCTCTAGATTGTAAAAGCACTATGGGGCGGTGTATAGGCCTAAATGCTATTGCTAATTGGGCCGAACAGCTTTAGAATCATTGTTCTAATCTAAAGAATGCATGCAAGATTGGATTTTGCACACAGCTTCTGAGTATCTATAAATCACAGTTGAAGTGTTTAAAAATTCTCTTAATGACAGAGTATTCGCCAACACATTTGGCTATGTAATTAGGAAGGAATGCATATAGTCTTCATATCTTAAATGCTGAAGGCCAGAGAGGCACTGTTTTACTGGATAAAGCTAAAATTGAAGTCACAAATTCCCATTTTTTAATAGCTGCAATTAAAAGTGTTATGTAGAATATATTCTAACTTCAGAGTGCACTGTAATTAAGATGTCAGTTCTACAGCATCTTGTAAAGTTTTTGTAGAATTACTGAGGAATCATTACTGAGGAATCTACTAACTAGAGATAGATATATTATCAGAATTATTTCTCCTAGCTACTAATTTGCATACTTTTCTACTTGTACAATATAATGGTAGCCTTTCCATGATGACAAGATTCTCTTTTTTTCTTTTCTTTTAGAAGATAAAGTTAAACAACTGATGTTAGAAGGTGTATCAGAAGAATGTGCTCAGAGCTTTCTTTGGGACTCCAATGTCCGTAAGAGCGTCACAGACCATAAAATGTCAGAACAGGTAGCTTTCACTATATTAGCATTCCTAAATCTCCATGTTTATGCAAAAAATTATAAGCTGATTTCTTTTCCTAGGTCATTTGCATTTCTGTCTAGTGGGTTTGCTGTAATAGATCATTGAACTTAGATTGAAAAAAAATTACAGTAAGAATCTTGTCTGGTCTGCAAGCTTTCTTTGGGTGAATGAACTTGTGTTTCTGTAGCTCCTGAAATCCTGAATCTATACAAAAGGTGTTACAACGCCATTCATGTGTGACATGGCTCTCTTCAATTTGCATGTTATCCCACTTTCTGTGGGTCTTTTGTATCTTCCACAACATTAAGTACTGATTGAGACCTGCAATGTCTATTAATATGCTTATAAATCAAAAGTTTCTGTTACATTTTACATGTCTCCGAGGGTGTTGACTAAGTTATAATATGATGTCCCTTCAAGAATTGTGCTGCCCCTCTAATCAGTTGGTTAACCCCCATCAACAAGAACTATTTCTGTTGATTTAAACATTACATTCTTCCTGTCTTGCCTCTGAGGACTCAAATAATATATATAGGACATCTAGATAATACTGGTAACCAGACTCATACCTGCTCAGCTACAACATCTCATGTTCTCCCCCATCTATGTTTTGTAATATGTTAACATGGAAATTGCATACTACAAAGAACAGTTATGTTCATTGGAGGACTGCCAGGGATGACAACTACGTTCCAATCATATATTTGCAGTGTTTTGTTCCCTTTCTCTCTCATTTATATTTTGCAGTCCTCTTGCAGGTAGTCCTCAGCTTATGACCACATCTGAGCCCAACATTTCTGTTGTTAAATGAGACATTTGTTAAGTGAATTTTTTCCCCATTTTAGGACCTTTCTTGCCACAGTTGTTAAGTGAATCACTGCAGTTGTTAAGTTAGCTTGTTAAGTGAATCTGGCTTCCCCATTGACTTTGCTTGTCAGAAGGTCGCAAAAGGTGATCACATGACCCCTGGGACACTGCAACCGTCATAAATATGAGTCAGTTACCAAGAGTTTGAATTTTGATGATGTGATCATGGGATGCTGCATTGGTTGTAAGTGTGACAAATGATCATAAGTCACTTCTTTCAGTGTCATTGTAACTTTGAATGGTCATTAAATGAAAGGTTTTAAATTGAGGACCATCTGTACTAACTACACTGTTTGGGTAATTCTGGGAGTTGCAGTTCTCAACGTATCACAAGAAGGTTGGGCAAGGCTGCTCCAGCCAATCCAACCTAGAAACATTTGTGACTGCCCTGTTTTTCACCCACATACTAATGTTATAATAAAAACCTGCTGAGTGTTTTATTTTCATATAATATAGCTGCTAATCAGTATTGGTTCCGAGAAAATACAATCAGAATGTCTGCTTTATTTTTGTGCCCCAGCTTCTGAAATTGGCTTTGCTTTAACTTCAGCATCTCATAGGGATATCCGTGATATTCAGTATCTCTTAAGAACTTGCATGGAGGCCAGAGGCAAATGAAGCTTTGCACACTTGCCTGCCTCTTCGGCGGCCCGGTTCCTGCGGCCCGATAGCAGTCCGCAGCCCCAGGGTTGGGGACGCCTACTATACCGTGCACTTAACAAGCTCTGATTTATTTTTGAAATATCTTTTAATCCAAACTTCACAGCACTTTGTCCTCCTTTTTCCTCCCAGGATTTGAATAATCTGAGAAGTAAACTTTTGGTACCAGGATCGCATCTTGATCTGGGCCTGCGAGAATCCAAGATTCCTATACTTCTGGTTCAACAGCCTGGAAAAATGCTTGGAGATGATCGATTGGGATGGGGAACTGGCTGGGATATTTATCTGCCCAAAGGTTGGGGCATGGCCTTCTGGCTGCCTTTTGTAAGTGATGTTTCAAAGTGAAATAAGGATAAATTAACATAAATTATGTATTATATAACCTCAGGATGCTTGGTGCTCCAAGAAGAGTTTGCCTTATATTTTCCATTGAAAGTTCATATATACTTTTATATATGACTGTAACTTCTTTTCCAATTTTATTGTGGAAACAAAGGGAAGAACAGGCATGTATTTATTTCCTTAAATCAGGTATGCTCCTTTTTCCACAGAAAAATATAGGGTAACTTTAAGTTACAGATATCTTGTAAAAATTCTTTACATTCATAAAATTGTAAGTTAATTCAGAAGTTATTTTTATAATATACAGCATATACACAATGCAAACATTTATTGGCAAGCTATTTCTCTGGACATCCCATATTTGCAAATATGTTAGTAAATAACAATAGAGATTTTTCCCCATAAGATATAAAAGAACTTCTGTATTTCTTTATCTAACCCATACTTGCATATAGATATTATAGTGTAAGTTTGTGAAGAAAATCTAAAAGTGCAAAAATACAACTCCAAAGTAGCAACAGATATAAATCTAGAATAACTCTTTTTAATTTAAATGCAGTATTTTAAATGTAAATAATTGTACTCAAGAATGTAAGTAAACTGAACATGTGAAAAAAGTAACATACTTTTTCACCACATTTTTTTAACCTTTGCCCATGGAACATAGATAAGAAAACCAAAAGTGAAGGCATTTTGTTGATTCCATATTAACCTGAATGAGAATAATTTTTATCTTACCAGCATCCAAGACCATTTCATTGTCTTGCCTTGTAGATATATCAAGGTGCAAGAGTTGGTGGCTTACAAGAAGCTTTGAAGCACTCCCTGTATAAGGGGACACCCCATGTTCCTCATGATTATCCAGACTGTCCTGCTGGTAGCCAGTTTGCAAAAGAACTAGAGGAGAATCTCCTTGAGAAGTTTAAAAGGTAAATATCTCACTGAAGTGTTGCGATCAAGAAACCTGGTGCTCCGACATGCAGTAGCATTTTACTGTTGTGTGCACTAGAGGGATGATGGTGATTATGATGTTTATACTTTTTCCCCTTCCAAATAAAGATCCCTAAAGGGGGTAAAGATAAAATAAATGTAGACAGCCATATTATGGATGGTATCATGATCATATTTATTTGGAAATTAGTCTCCGAAATGTGCTCATTTGCAATAAGTAGCTACAAGTCATTTTCTTCCTAGTTTAGGAATGCATGGAACCCTACTCTTGAAGCTATTTGGGGATTTTTAGAAGTAGTCTGTTGGATATCGCATGAGGGCGGACATAATTCCTTTTATATTTGCAGAATTTATGGGAGTGTATAAAGTAGCTACTTAGAGATTACCACTGTGTTTTTATGATGGAGCCACACGATTTAGTGTGCCATAACATCTAGATTCAGCAGCTGTTGGGATCAGAGATGATTTAGAATGAGCCATAGTAGTAAGGAGTGAATTCATTCTGGCATATTTGGAAGTATCTTAATATGAAAGCCAGCTCAGTGTTGAGAAAATGAAATCTCGCTGTTCATGACATAACTTAAGATATGATGAAAAACTTCCAGTGTTAATAAAGCTTCTGATTTTATCAGGTATCTCCGTGGACATAAAAGATCATTTTTATGGTCTGTTATACATGCAAACATGTATCTTGCAGCTCAGTATGTAGCTGAAGAGGAAAACAATTTTAAAAATATATTTTTGTAGGAATAGATAATTTCATATTGTATTATGGGCTTTGCTGCAAAATAGAAAGTTTTTTTTTTTAATCATAGGCGACCTCCTGCAAAAAGAGCCAATTATATTAAACATGGGACCTTGGCTCCATTCCTCTGTCCATGGGATAAACTCGCACAGGATTGGGAGACTAGATACAAAGTCCCTACAAAGACTATGCAGATATCAGCTGTGGATAGGGAAGATTGTGTGTCTGAAGAACAGGTCCTTGGTGGTCCCAGCTCTACAAGTATGGTAGATGCTCCAACAAACAAAGCAGACCAGCAAATAGATACATCCTGTCAAATCATGCAAATGGAAAATGAGGAAAAGGCAATAGATCCATGCAAAACAGATGAAGTCATTTCAAATCCGGCCTTCTGTATTCTCAGGTATGTCAAACAAATGTGTGCCATGTCAATCACTCTCGGGTAATTAACTTACATGAAATGTGAATCCCTACAATGCAGAGCAAATGTAGATCAAATCATCATCTTTAGAATACAAAATTTTCACTTTAGCCAAGGTAGATCTTTCTGCTTATTGACTTTTCTTCAGTTGTCTGAGTTACAGGAACTGTTGTAAAACGTTGTCAGTACAGCACAATTGTTGAGTTTCTGCATCTTTTCCCTGCCATTCCTTATGCACATAAAGAAATACCTTAGGATGGAATGTCAATAGCAAGAACTACATACTCTTTGCTACTCTTTAGATCGGAGTCCCCAACCCCTGGTCCGTGGACCAGCACTAGTCCATGGCGTGCTAGAAACCGGTCCATGCAAACAAGCAAAGCCCCATCCCCGGGATGCAGGAAGCACATGAAACCACGCCCCCTCTGGTCTCTCCATGGAACCAGTCCCTGGTGCCCAGAAGGTTGGAGACCTCTGCTTTAGATATTTTAAAGGTTGAGCATGCCAAACCTGCACCCATCCATTTTACTAAATTCAAACACGTACTTAGAAATGTGAACTACATTTGTGCATAGAGCATATAATATTTTATTATTTACCATGTATGTTAGTATAGTACAGAGGAAAGCAACATGCAGGTCACATGGAGCTCTGCCGTTCCCACATTTGCCACTCCAAGCCCCTTAGGGTGATTCAGTTGAGGTTGATGGAGGAAGGGCCCAGCATGCCAAAGGATTCGCTCTACACATTGATCTAGAAATTAATGATATTTTGCCCAGCATATTGTGTGAACCCAGATTATATGTTTACCTGTTGAATAATAGTAATTAATAATAATTTGCAATAATACCTTTAACACCATCAAAACAGAACATCTGCCTATCCTAGGTCCTTGGGAAGGACTCGATAGGTGGATAAAAATGCCAAATCCAATCTAAAATCTGGCTGACTACAACCAATCATAATACAGTGGTAGTTATATTTTACGTCTTCTTTAAGAGTTCAAAATGGTGTACCTAGCATCCTTTCCTCCATTTTCCACACAACAACCATCTTATGAGGTAGTTGGACTAAGAGTAATTAGCCCAAAATCTTCTAGTGAGCTTCTGTGCCTGAGGGTGGACTTGAACCTACTCTCCCTGGTCCTGGTCTGTTGAGTGAACCCAGAAAATTAGATTAATTCATAAGTCTTGGTTTAGTTAAGAGTAGGTCTCAGCAAGATAAAAAAATCAATGAAATATTTTAAACTTTGAACAAATTCTGTTCCATGAAGTCAAAGTAAATACAGTCTACACATATGCATACTTAGAAAGTTTGGAAGTAATATTGTAACAATCTTTTATAAATAGCAATAGCACTTAGACTTATATACTGCTTCACAGTGCTTTACAGCACTCTCTGAGCAGTTTACAGAGTCAGCATATTGTCCCCAACAATCTGGGTCCTCATTTTTCCGACCTCAGAAGGATGGAAGGCTGAGTCAAGCTTGAGCTGGTCAGAATCGAACTCCTGGTGTGTGGGCAGAGTTAGCCTGCAATATTGCATTCTAACCACTGCACCACCATGGCTCTTATTAATATCTCATACAATGAATTAAATTATCTTTAGTGTTTATCCTCTTATTTTATTTATTATTTTATAGCCAAAAGAAGTGTTAATGGACTATAGAGCACCCACGTTTTCCAGAAAGAGAAAAACACTTTACATTTTATTATTTTTAAGTGCAGTTTATGTACCACTCCATCTCCCAAAAGGTTTTACATTGTTTAATATATTTGGATATAAATGCTGTACGTGAGAGTACATGAAGAAGAAAAATACAATGAAATGAGAAGGTGGAAACATGGAATAAATTATTCTAGAAAATAATGAGTAGTTGGTTAGAGTTTGAACTGAGAGCATTCCATATTCTCCCAAGTTCTTAAATTTTTTAATTTTTTTTTCTTAAACTAGAAAAATATAATCTATTATATCCTTTCAACAGGACCAGAAAATTATTAAGGCAAATATCATTTTGGTGTTATCCTACATCTGGCAAAAGGCGGTACCGACAGCATCATGCTTCCAAGTTGAATGAGAAAGAACTGGCTGAAGATACCCTAATGTCTATTAATCAACATTATCCCAGGGCCCTAGTGTGGGTGAGCTTGTCCCTTCTCAGAAAAGGTAATCCTGAATTGCACACAATGATTTGCATTCCAGCAAAGGATGACTTGCTTCAGCTTGACAGAGACCAGCACTATTGTGGCCCTCAGGAACCTAAGCACAAGGACCAATTTAAAAGCAAGCTGTCGAAACGAAAGGGAAGAAGAAAGAAAGCAAATGATGGGAAGGTAACAGAAAAGAGTGCCTTGAAACCCATGAATGGAACAGCAGATAAACAGGAAAATCTAATTTTGGGGTTATGGCCTCACCCTCTACCAGATGTTGTATCTCATTGTTCCAGAGTTCTCTTAGGCTTTGTCACTCAAGGGGACTTCTCATTAGCCTCTGGCTGTGGTGAAGCTCTTGGCTTTGTAAGTCTGACAGGTTTGCTGCAAATGTTGATTGATCAGCCGGCAGACAAGAAGGGGCTTGTACTGTTGAGAAATCCAGCTTCATTACAGTACAGATTTGCTAGGCTTAGTGTTGAAGTTTAATCTGCCTCGAACTTCAATATAACATTTAAGAGTACTAAAGACAATGTGCAGTAAACACACAAAGTTTTCCTCATTTAGACTCAAGCCTTCCAAAAATGAATGCCACCTTTGTTTATATGTAACATGAAACAGGCTTTAAAAACCCGTGTCCATGGTTGATTCAAGTACCCATTTCCATTATTCAGGGGGATATAAATTTTCTGAAAATGTATACATGCGTTTAAAAGTTGCTTTAAAAGCAACTGGCATTCACTGTATGTTTAAACAAGGGATACCTCCCCATTGCCTGAAACTGCTAGCATTGACACTTTAAATAATATTCTTTTGAATATATTGCTAGAGCTGGCATTGGATTATGTAGGAGAGTTCTACCCGAAAATAGCACAATGGTACAATATTACTTTTCATATTTGTCTGAATCTGACACAACATTGAATGAAACCAAAATTAATAAAGCTATGGACTGCTAACTGCATGAAGGATTGGGCTACCCATTCTAGCCTTAGCTGTTCTGAACAAATTATACTTATGTAGTTATCTTCTATTCTGGAGAAGTCTTCACAATGTTCAAGAGAAGATAACTTGGCCATTTTTCATGATTGGAAAGTGAAATTGCACTTGACTTTAAAGGCAAACTATTTTGTCTGGAATGATAAGTACCATTCACCAGTCAGCATATTAAAATGTTTTAAAGGCAATAAACATTCTTACAACAGAAGATCAGTGTTTGTGTTTGTGTCTGTGTCTATATGTGTTGTATTTGAATTCTCATGAGAAGATAAATTGTGAAGTTTTCGTCCTCCTTCCCAGGATGGCTCTCTCTGTTACTTGGTATAGAAATGGTTGAATTCCTTACATGATTTGAAGTTGTTGAATTCTGATCTTAAATAATATTTGAGGTTTTGTTTAAGATGTAGAAGAATTACTAATAACATGTATGTGTGTTTGAAAATTTGAATCAAACCATAATGGAAAATATATAGCAGGGGCACTGTCACATTTTAACGGCCAAAACAAATGAAATGAACCTTTCTATGATGTTGGGAATTTAAGTCTTACTTGAATCATAAGCTTTATTTTATATTAAGATGGATAACAACACATATGCATGGACTCTTGGTTTTAAATATTTACATTCATTTTGATGGATTTAACTTTTTTGGCCTTGATCTTCCTTTGATGAAAGAGCCACTTTTTCAAACAATGTTCAGCTATTTTTTAGTATAATTCTGTAAGGACATGTTTTTTTTCATTGACAACACAAATGTATGCTAAGACAGTACATGAAACAGATGTATCTTGTTCTCTTTTTAAAGATTCTGTTAAATTTTTATTATATAAATAGCATAAATAGCTAGCACCTTTTGTAAAAAGTTCAAATTATTATTTTTTAAAAAATATACAAGATAAGTAGGCTTTCAAGCTTTGAGCTTGAAAAAAACAGATTTACTTATGTTTTCTCCAAGAGTTTGTAGTGATTTATATGGCCCTCTCCTTTTTTCTGTGTAGCAACAATTTGTTATAAGAGGAGATTGGCTGGATTCCAGTATTCCGCTAAGCCATAACAGCTTTGCTTGGTTTTGACTTCCGTGCTCTATAAATTGTGGTACATTGCTAATTTTAGTGTGTGAACCTAGCCAGTTGTGCATTGATCAATGAACCATAGTTTAGAAAGCATAACATGTCCAACATGTGAACCATTGAGTGATGGACTATTGGTTCATGGAGAAACACTGGCTGAATTGCATTTTGAACCATTTTGCCCAGACTTCAGATTGGTCTGAAATTGGATTCCAATATTTCCAATTTTCATGGTGTTTGAGAATTAGCTTAATTTAAATCCCTCACATCTCAAGAGAATCAGCTTAAGGAAGGCTGCTGTAGGTATGCCTATTCCATAAGCTGAATCAGAGTTTTTACTGTTTGAGCTAAAGGTATTGCTTCTTCATATTTTAATTGCAGTTTTAAAAGATGTGCAGATATTTTAAATCATTTGTATAATTTCAAACTCTGCTATAGACTTTAAATATAGGCCAAAGCTTGTAATCAAATAAATGCATTCTGGGAAGAAATTACTAACAGTCTTTTCCAGAGTCTGTCTTTGCAATTTTCGATAAACTTCTTAGTACAATTATTATCTACTAATTAGCTGCTTTATTTTTAAGAAAACGTGTTTTTCTAAGTAACCAGCTTTTCAATTTAGTTCATTAAAGGATATTTCTCCTTGTGATAAACCTGTCACAATTCATCTACAGCAGACATGTCAAACTTGTGATGTCACGTGATGTCGCGCTACGTATCAGAACTTTTCCCCCATTGCCGGCAATGGGGTGGGCACGGTTTCCTCATGATTCATCCGGCCCACCGGCCGGCAGTTTGACACCCCTGATCTACAGTATAGACAACAATATAAATAAGAACATTAATTATACTAATTTAACATGCTTTGAATTAACAATATCATAGATAGTTGCAAGGTGGTATTTGGTAAAAACTAAAATCTTTTTTTTTCCTGTGGCAAGAAGATGTTTATGCACTTTCATGCATATATAGTTAATTCTTCCAATATCGAAACAGGCCACAAGATGTCCCCATAGGAAAAACAATGCCCTACAGTATTTTGGCTCTCATAAGTTTGCAGGCAAATGCATCAAAAAGATGTATGCAAATAAATCTTTTTTAAAATACTTGTGTGTTTCTTATAGTAACAACAATTGCATTCAATTAATCTTTCATATTTCATTTTATTCGTTGATGGTTCTTTCCTTCCTTTCTTCAACTTAGGACACTTTTTTTTCACTGACATGTACTCAGAATACACTGAGATAATAAATCCAGAGCAGTCAGTCGGTTATTAGATTTTTCAATTTACTACCTTAAAGAGGCATTAAAATAATTTTCGAAGGCCTACTGCTAAGTTTTCCCCTTTTTCCATAGCCAATTCTTGGTACAGGAATGGATGACTTGAAGTAAAGGAAAACAGTGAAGGTGAGATAAAGAATAAGGTTGTTTTCCCCATTTCTTGTATCTTTCCTATTCATTGCATTTATTCCGTTAGCTTGCTTTTCCAAAAACTGCTATTTTTCAAATATGTTATTACAATTTATATCATCTGAAGTGAGCTTGCAGCCTGCTTTATACTTTTTCTTAATTGGAAAGACTGGTTAAAGATATACATAAATAAGTTAATTCATGTAAGTTTTTTTCCAAATGTTCTCTGCATTTTTGTTGCAATTTAGTGGTTAATCATATTTTTGCAACCCAGATAATGATAGTCCTATCTGTTTGATTTCAAAATGTTGATTCCAAAATGGATAAAATATAAATATATGAGGGCTAATATGGGCCAGGAAGGAAGCCTAAATCTATACATTTAAGGGAAAAAGTATGCTAGGAGTAATGCTTATTTTTTTCCCTCCCTTGTGCACCTTAATGGTAAAGTCTCTAGTGGTTCACATTAAGGATTTCCATTCTTTCAGACCATGTAGCAAGATGATTCAGAGTGGTTATAGGTTAACTGTTGAGATTTCTTTAAAAAGGTATCTTTTTCTGGGCATGAGCATTACCTCTGATCCCAGAAAAGTATATGTTTGAAGTAAATATAAATGTATTTAAATTTCTTTAACTTTTTTTTCCAAATGTTCTTTGGAAGCTGTTCAGAAGTTTATTTTCTTTCTCCATAAAGTATATGCAATAATATAACTACAAACGCTGTAAAGTTTCCAAACAACCGTTGAGTTCATATTATTTTTTAAAAAAAACATTCTAAGTCTTGTTTAATCGGTCTTATAAAAAGTAAATCCTTGAATGATGTATTTAAAACCATCTTACAAAAAGAGGATTTTTTAATATAATAACAGATAACATTACTGGAACATTATCGGATAATATGTGTGCATTCAATTAAAGAGTAAAATACTTAAAAAAAATAATCCAGCTAGGAAGAACTCTGATTTGGAGCTGAGAAAAAAATTTCCTCACGGCGAAGGATTTAAAAGTCTCATATCTCATTAAACATTTAACATGTAAGATTATATGTGATTTCCATGTATGGGAATTCATTCAGTTGGAACAATATTATGGTATAACAGGATCATCACTTGATTAAAATCTTCAAGTGAAATGAAGAAAAACATTCAAAATACCTATGTTAAAACATCTCAATGTTCCTTTAGTCACAGTAATTCAAACATGGGAGTATGGTTATTAGAACATTCAATAATCAATAGTAAAAAGATGCCCTTCTAGGCTCTTTATTATTTTACTATAAATTTTAAGACTTGTTAATCAAAATTACTATATCCCTGGCAGAGTGATTTTCAACTAATATATAGGTGATAAATTCAGCTGCTAGCCAAAATTGTTTTTTTTTGTGCAGAAGCATATGAATTTCTTGTTAAAAATAAAAAATCCAAGATTTTCATGCTTTAATTTGCCCAGTAAGTATCTGAGCCTTTAAAATGAAACTTGGAAAAAAAATCAACAATCTAAAGTAATCTTTTTTTAAAAAAAAACTAAACAGAACAAACAAACAAACAGAAAGCTACTACCTCTATTATTTCTGGATGAAATAAACTGAAAATAGAACTGAAGAAGCTTTTTGGATGAAAAGAGAAACATTTTTAAAAAGAAGAAGAAAGACCAGTTGCATTTTGGAAAAAGCATCTTTGGGACCATTCCAACATATTTGCGCCAGATTAAAAGAAACTATCCTGGATTAGCTTCCAGTCCCAATTAAGTATTATGAATTCTTTTTTGTCTTTTATCATTGGCACAGCTGATGGCTGAGTCTTCAAAGAACTATTTTTAAAAACTGGCACCTCTTTCACACTGGTTCCTTTAAAGTGAGGCATTCTGCATGATGCCACAATGGACTTTAAGGCCAGAATATGATTGCAATGCACAGTTTAGACTTCATGTTGCCTATCATGCACACATTGATTTCAACTCAGCTTAATCAGATCAGTTTATCTGATCTGAACTTATTTCTTTATTTGGAAGTAGTTTTCTGAAGGTGTGCTAAGGCCAGGACCTGTGTTAGTATTTTCAAACCTATTGTGACTTTTCTAAAGACATGACTGCCTTCTGTAGTATTGCCGATTGTGGCGTTCTACTCGGTTGCTAGATTAAAGAGTTAACAAAAACTATAACTTCTTTCTGCAAGCCATTTTGTCAGCATATTAATTGTATCCAGGCTTTCTAAATACTTTCAGAGTGCAATAGCTCTTGTAAGTCAGTTGGCAAATATATCAAGGGTCTCAAAATTGTATCTCAAAAAATGTATCAAATTAGCTAAGAACTATAACCAGATCTTTCCAAAAGAAAGCAGATGAAAAAAGGCATGGGAACATTGAGGAAAGCCCAGGGAAGCAGTTCAACATATTCTGCAATCAGATTTTTTTAAATCTACTTTTAATCCTACAGGAAGTATGCTGATTGTAGCTATAAGCAACCTTTTAAACCCGTTTGTTGGCCCATTATCCAGGGGGACTTGACTACTAATGTCGAATGCATGTGGAATCTGATTAGCTGAGTTGTCTGTATGAAATCTATTTGTTCGAGGTAACTTTGTACATTAATGGGAACAAGGGACTGGAAGTGCATCCATCCATTGCTTTCCATCCATGGGCTGCCATTCTCTGATGTACCAGAAGGACAGATATAAATAGTTAATGACTGGTTTAACTCATTAGAGGGAACTCAAGGGATCAGGTTCATGGACTAAATCATATCTCTTTCTCAATTCCCATATTTCTTTACCAAGTCTTGCAGATTAAAAGGGAAGTACAACTGTGAAGTTGATAGACTGAGTCTATATTCCAATAAAATAGTAAGCAATAAGAAGTTAATACTGTGTTTCCCCGAAAACAAGACCTATCCCAAAAATAAGCCCTGGCTTGATTTTTATGTGTGCGCCTAATATAAGCCCTATCCCCAAAATAAGCCCTAGTTAAGAGCCTGCCCACTCCATCCCACCGTCTGATTGTACGAAGTGTAAAACTCACGCTAGGGTGTGGGTGGGAGGATGGAGCTGCCCCCCACTTACCTCAGGGCCCCCACAGCCAGGCCTCCCACGACTGGATACCTGCCTTGCCTCGCAGCAACAGCAGCCCTGTCCAGCAGGAGCCTGTGTGGCCACTGGCGCACTTCTGGTTGCTGGCAGCTACTCGCGGCAGGACGACACATGGCGTGTCACGCTGGTGCTGCCACTTGTGCATGCTATGCACAACACGCCACATGGCATCTTGCCGCGAGCAGCGGCACCAGCAAAACACACCACGTGGCATCCTGACACAATCAGCGGCACTGGGGTGATGCACCACATGGCCTCCTGCCGCGACTGGTGGCACCGGCACGATGCACCACATGGCTTCCTGCTGCAAGCAGCTTCATGTGGCTGCAGAAGTCAGGTGGCGGTGCGACAGATGTTGGGCATGGGAGGCCTGGCTGCAGCGGTCCTGAGGTAAGTGGGTAAAAATCTCCCCAAAATAAGACCTAGTGCCTCTTTTGGACACAAAAAACTATAAGACTGGGTCTTATTTTCAGGGGAAAATGGTAGTAGCATTGAGAGTAATGAAGCAATAGGTTAGTGATAGCATTGAGGGTAATGCATGAACTCAGGCAAAGAATAATTATGACCAAAGAGAATTAGGATATCAGAAATTGGGAATTGGGGTGGAGCAGTACATAAATTCATGTATGTAACATCATTTAAATAATGATTTCATATTTCCTATTTGTTCATTGTTATCTAAGAAGGAACATCATCCCCAAAATGTCTTCACACAGCAGAGCTTTGTTGAGACAATTATTAGGATTCCTACATACCAACTTGTCCAGTTCAGTGCTCTACAACTACCTCCACTCCAGTGGCTGAACTCTTTCTCTTCCTCCTCCCTCCCCCTAAATAATCTTGCCTCTGGTCCATTTATTCCCCTTGCATTTTTCCTCCGTTTGCACACCATATCTAATCTTGGGTTTGGCAATAATAATAGTATGCATTTTTTTCCTCTTCCAACAAACTGCAAAAGAGCCTTAGACGGAAATAGGCCACATATATTTGGCTACTTACAATGGGCAATACAAACAAAACAACTTGTTCTAGCTCTAACCCTGAAGGACAGAAGAGATGCATTAATAATATGAATATAGCCCAACTTTCATATCAGACTCAGATATGCTGGCACCGAAGGAGATTATCAGGCAGGAAAAATAACACCATTGGGTCAAGAGTCAAAAGTGACTGAATGACAAAACCATAAGAAGAGTACAGATCATCCTCAATTTACAGTCACGGTTGGGACTAGAATTTCCATTGATAAGCAAGGCACATGTTAAGTGAGTTGCACCTTTTCTGCCACGGTAAGCAATCAGTGTACTAGTTAAATGAATCATATGGTTGTTAAGTGAATCTGGCTCCCCCCCCCATTGACTTTGCTTGTTGGAAGCCATCTGGGAAGACCCAAATGGTGATCATGTAGCTCTGGGATGCTGCAGTCATCATAAATACATGCTTATTGCCAAGAGCCCGAATTTGAACATGTGATAGTAGGGAATGCTGTGATGGCCATAAGTGCAAGGACAAGTCATAAAAGTTACTTTTATCAGTGCCACTGTAACTTTGAATGATTGCTAAACAAATGTATGTTGAAGGCCGCCTGTATACTGCAGAAACAAAGCATTGATAGAGAAGAGGATGAACATTACAATTTTTCTTTTAAGCAGCTTCCAAAGCAAAACAAGTGTGCCAGACTATGCCAAGATATTGTATCTTCCTATGTAGAAATCACGGGTACACCCTTGGATGTGGTAGCATTTTCCCATTCAAGAGTGGTGTGCATTCCGGTGGTTCTGTCAAACTCATAATTCTGCTTGAAGAACAGGTGACAGCATGGCCAAGGGGATCTTTAAAGTTCCACCCTTTCCTGGATTGAGTAGTTCTTCAGATAGTCACCCATTCCCTAGTCACAGTTTGACTATTATAATGTGCTGTACATGGGGCTGCTCTTGAAAAATACCCAGAAGTCTCAACTGATCCAGAATGCAGCAGTGCAAGCATTAATGGGCATGCCTGTATACAGATAGTCCTCGACTTACAACAGTACATTTAGTGACCGTTCAAAGTTATAACAGCACTGAAAAAAGGTGACTTATGACCATTTTTCACACTTAAAACCATTGCAGCATCCCCATGGTCACGTGATCAAAATTCAGATGATTGGCAACTGACTCATATTTATGACGGTTGCAGTGTCCCGGGGTCATGTGATCATCTTTTGCGCCCTTCTGACAAGCAAAGTCAATGGGGAAGCCAGATTCACTTAACAACCTTGTTACCAACTTAACAATTACAAATGATTCACTTAATAACAGTGGCAAGAAAAATCGAAAATGGGGCAAAACTCTCTTAACAAATGTCTCACTTAGCAACATAAATTTTGGGCTCAATTGTGGTCATACGTCAAGGACCACCTATACCTGTGTGACACCTTTGCTTCATGAACCACCTTGGCTGCCAGTATACTTCTGGGTGCAGTGGAAGGTATTGGTCATAGGCATAGGGCGGGGTTATTTGAGGAACCACCTATCTCTCATAATCTCGGCCAGGCTGGCAGTGCTATCTATTGGGCCGGCCTCATCTGTTGCAATGCCTGCCCTCTGGAATGAGATCCCCATAAAATCTGTGTGGCTCCCATCCTGCTGGCATTCTGTAGAGCCCTAAGGACCTGAGTTTTCTCCAAGGCCTTTGATTATGTTGGATGGAGACCCTTGTTGGATATGTTTTTGTGACCAGATCTCATCTTGTTTTGTTTTGTACTGTATTTTTGTTCATTACATTAGGAGCATCCAGAGTTCGATGGCACTTGAATTTAAATAAATGAATAAATAGCCATGGTTGAATCTTGGCACCAGTTTAGAGATCTACATACAAGGAAACCTGCTGCTTGCTAACATAGATGGTTTATCTACATCTGCTGGGGAATATGCAAAGTACTTCTTTATTATTGCATAAGCCTCAAAAACATGTAGATTTTAAATTCCCTGAAGGACAGGAATGGTTTACTTTGAAAGGATAGATTTGATATAAGCCTTCTATTAGGAAAACAGGCTTTTTTAAAATTTAAAAGTGGAATTTTAATTGTGTGCTATATTTTATCTTGTAAAAATATCTCCATTTGGTTCTCTTTTTTATTAACACAAATGCATCAATACCGCCCGTGGCTACATTGCTGAATAATATTGTAGATGAAGCAAACAGACAAACAAGAGCACATCAGAGCCATTTTTATTGCTAGAAGCAGCCAGGGAAAAGCTGCACTCAAGCACTTCCATCATAAATTTTAAAGCAAAAGCATTAAAATACTTACTTGACCCAGTTGTGCCTTAGAACTCTGGAGAAGGGCAATGTTAGCATATGTAGATAGGTCTGTCTTGAAAATGAGGCAATGAAATACAGCAAAAGGTTTTTATTACCAACAAAGGCTTATATGGTAGGCATTCTACAGCTGCTTTCCCTTCAGGTTTCTAAAGCTAATGGAGAGTCCAGTACATGTTATAGATTCTTCATCTGGGACTTTTCCTAGGACGTAAAGAGCACATCACCTCAAAAGGACTATAAATTATGGTTTCAAAGAATAAAAGGTGCCTCAACCTGTTCTCCAGAAAGTATGTACATCATAATAACAATAAAAGAACAAAAGGCATATGAACAACATATATATCAACAGCAGTAATTGAGAGGGATCTAGGTGTTCTAGTGGGCCACCACTTAAGTATGAGCCAGCAATGTGCTGCAGCTGCCAAAAAAGCCAATGCAGTTCCCTCTGCATCAACAGAGGGATAGCATCAAGATCACGAAAAATGATAGTACCCCTCTATACTGCACTTGTAAGGCCGCACTTGAATACCGTGTCCAGTTCTGTTTACCACAATACAAAAAAGCCTTTGAGACTCTAGAAAGTTCTAAGAACAGCCACAAAGATGATTAGGGATTGGAGACTAAACCATATGATGAATGGTTGCAGGAACTGGGATGACTAGTCTAACAAAGAGGAAGATTAGCATGTCTTCCTCTTGATAGCAATCTTGCAATATTTGAGGGGCTGTTCTCCAAAGCACTTGAGGGCAAGACAAGAAGTAAGAGATGGTAGCTTGACAAAGCAAGATTGTAGATTCTCCTAGAATTAAGGAGAAATTTCCTATCAGTGAGAACAGTTAACCACGGGAACAGCTTACCTCCAGAAGTTGTGGATGCCCCATCACTGGAATATTTTTTTATGAAGAGATTGGGCAGCCATTTGTCTGGAATGGCATAGATCTCCTGCTTGAACTGGGGTTGGACTAGAAGACTTCCAAGGTCCCTTCCAGCTCTATTATTCTGTAACTTCTGAAATACTATGATGTGTAGAGTAGCATCAAGAAAGAACTGTGCATATTACTAGTTGCTTGTGTTTGGACATGCTGGTGTTATTACAGCCTTATTAATTTGCGCCAAGCCCAAATACATCCCTTTCAAGGCAATTATTTATTTCTTATATTTCCTCATCTCCTTTTAATCAACAGTATTTAAAACAGATGAATGATAGTTAACATCTCCTTTTCCAGAGAAAATTGGGAAGGGTAGAGATCCCTTGAGGTAGAAGCCACCGTGTTCCAAAGCCTAGAGATCAGTGGGGAGATTCGTTTTCCCTTCTCACTACCGTATTGCAAATAAGTATTCTTATACTTGTCTCACTAATGTACCACAGAAGCTGGAGACACGCTGGGGAAAGTGAAGGCCCCCAGTACATTCAATTCGACTTCAAGCACCTTCAGAATATCAATAGAGGAGAACAGTAACTCCAGATGTTATGGTTGCTGCTATGAAGCCTTTGGTGATGGATCTCCCTTTCCAACCCAAAAAATGTGAAGCATGTAATATTGTCTCAAATGTCCTTCCAGAACTAATAAGCAAAAGCAGATTTTAGGTCCTGGTCTCTTCAGGGAGGGAGGGGAAAAACAAGGACCTCTTAAGGCTGCTGGCTGGATTATAATCTGTGGCAGCCTTGAATTCTCTTACCTTAGCATTGCAAAAAAGCTCTGCTAGCCACCTATTATAGCTTTTCAAAAAAGAAGGCCCTTTTAATCTTGAACACCCAGAGAAGGGAATAAAATCTTGTTTCCCTTCGCACTTTTAGTTACTGGTTCTTTCCCTGTCCCTCTTTTCAAGAAGTGAATGAAATGCACAGTGAGTTGCTGTACTGATCAGTTTACTCATTTTGCCCCATCATGAGACAATGCTATGTTTCACATTTGAGTCTGCTTTGACTCCTTTTCATGAGATTTCCTTTGAGAGGTTGTCGTAATTAAACTTGGCGTCTATATTTGACACTCCCTATCAGGCTTTTGAGGACCAGAACGCCTGCTCAAGCTTTCAGTGGCAGAGACAAACAATGTGGCTCCCATTATTTAGTCTTGCATAGAGTTTTTGAAGACTGGGTAGTTTATCCCCTGCTGATCATTTTTTAAATTTTTATTTTTCCGCTCTGGGGATATATTTTACAGAGAGCTGGGAATACTAGTTAAAACCTATGTAATAGAGAGCATGATAAATGTTCTCAGTTTGTGAATGGCCAAGAAACTGGAGTTTTTTCAGAAGCTTTCATGTATATTTTTGAGTAGCTGTGATTTTGAAAATATTAAATAGGTTAAGCTACTGCTTGGAATGAATATCAAGACCAGGACCTGTGCATATATTGTTGGTATATGGCTGTAACCAGAAATTTTGCCTGAATCAAAGCATTTATTCATTTTTAGTACACAAATGGTCAATGGACTAGATTAATTACAAAACCATCTGGTTTCCAACAGTGGTCTCTCTAGATTGTTATAAATCAGCTTCTGAAATGGTGAAAAACGCCATCAGTAAGCCATCTCTGACATACTGATTTATCTATAATTATTATGTTAACATTCAAGCAAATTAACCATAATACTAGGTTGGGTATAAAAATCCAACCTGTTTGCCTTATGTAATATAAGAATAATTGCTTTTCTTGATTGTATTTATATACTAATTAAAGTTGTTCTACTGCTGATTAGAAAGGTTTCTTAGTCATTTCCACTATCCCTTCCTTTTCAAAATAGTGCAGTAAGTATCTTCATAGAATTGGCATTAAAATATTTGTTGTACTAAAAGGGTTCCAAAAAGCATTTTAATAAAATTGCCCTGTTTGCACAAAGAACTGCAAGGGAAAGGAAAGTAGGGAAAGAAAATAAAATATTGCTGTCCATAACAGTGAATTTCTGGAGTTTTTCCTCTGCTATTTCTATCTTTTCTTTCCAGCAAAGTATTTTTGACTGGTAAAATTAGGAGTGCCAGCCTGGCACTCTGTATAAATGGAGTGTCTTGTGTTGATCAAAAAAGGAACCCATGTACCCAAACAAAAAGACCTATGTTCTAATTCAGGGGTCCCCAACCCCCGGTCCGTGGACCAGTACCGGGCTGCAGCATGCCAGCAACTGGTCCGCACAAACAAGCAAAGCCCCATCCGTGGGATGCCGGCAGCACACAAAACCACGCACTCTGCGGTCCATGGAAAAACCTTTCTCCACGGAATCAGTCCCTGGTGCCCAAAAGGTTGGGGACCTCTGTTCTAATTCATCACATTCTTCTAAACTGATGGTTGGTTTTAGTTTCATTCTCCTTCAGAGCATGAGGCACCAGCCTGCTCTTTCTTAATCTTGAGAACGTTACTAGCTTGCAGCAATAATTTTCTCATTCTCAATAACTAAGTTTGTAAATGCAGTAATTATCTTAGTGTGGCGTCCTTGGTTCTCTCTGAGCTTGATTGTTTGCTTGTACATATTTCATCACTCAACTAGGTAACATCATATCTATTTTGATGGGGTTATCTAGTTCGGTAATGAAATGTCTGCAAGCAAACAACTAAGCTCACCAAGTGCTCCACAATTCAATTCTTCTGTTAGAATTACCTGAAGTTATGACATTCATAATAAAATATATGGCAACTGCATATTATTTCCATGGTAATAGCAGAGATATTTTGGACATTATAACCTTGTCATCGGTAACGTGGCTGGAGCTTATAGGACTTCCTCCCCCCAACATTATAAAGTCATTGATATGCAGATATGGTTTACATGAACATAGCATATTTGTAATATTTACATTAAGGGAAATTAGCTTTGGTAAAGTGGCATATATGTTCCATAATTAATACAAATTATTTGAGCATTAGCAGATAGGGTTAACATTTCTATTTATGATACTCAACATATTAGCAGACTTCAGAAGGATGTTATCTTGGCATAAATGTTTCATTAATAATTTTGCAGCCAAGATCTGAAAGTCCTGCTGGTCTTCCAGAAGGCCAGCAGGGGGCTCTGCTCCTCAGACTATCCCGCTGGCCTTCTAAGACAGAGGTCCTCAACCTTGGCAACTTTCAGACTTGTGGACTTCAACTCCCAGAATTCTGGCTGGCTGGCTGAGGAATTCTGGGAGTTGAAGTCCACAAGTCTTAAAGTTGCCAAGGTTGAGGATCCCTGTTCGAAGAGATTCTTTATCAGCTCAGCTTACCTCTGGCACCAGGTTGCCAACACCCACCATTTTTTCTTCTCCAGGAATGTCTCTGCAGTGTATATGAAGCTTAATGGGAAACCTGAAAATCAGTGGCTGAAATTTTGTTTTACAAGGTTGTTTCAATAGATGGAAACTAATCAAGAGAGAAGCAACCTAGAACTAAGGAGAAATTTCCAACAGTGAGAACAATTAACCAGTGGATTGGCTTGCCTTCAGAAGTTGTGAGTGGAGGCTTTTAAGAAGAGACTGGACAGCCATTTGTCTGAAATGGCATAGAATCTCCTGCTCGAGCAGGGGGTTGGACTAGAAGACCTCCAAGGTCCCTTCCAACTCTGTTGTTCTATGTTCTGTGTTCTCCTGTTTATTTATTTATTTGCAATTACAATAGCCTAAGGAATTCAATGAAATGGAGCAAAGGAGTATTCTAAGAGTACACTGGTATAATGGGTGCTATGTTAAGATTCCCAGTAGTAGCCCCTTCTCTTCTAAAGAAACCTAACATTAAATTTGGATTGCTTTTCATCTAAGTTCAACCAAAACTGGGACTTCCCCTTTGCCACCATTGGGGACATCTAATTTTGTCCCCCCCCCTCCTTTCATGCTGAGAAGTAATAGCAATAGCACTTATATACCACTTCACAGTGCTTTACAGCCCTGTCTAAGCGCTTTACAGAGTCAGCATATTGCCCCCAACAATCTGGATCCTCATTTTATCAACCTCGGAAAGATGGAAGGCTGAGTCAACCATGAGCCGGTGAGAATCAAACTGCCGAACTGCTGGCAGTTGGCAGTCAGTAGAATTAGCCTGCAATACTGCACTCTAACCACTGCACCACCTCGGCTATTTGCATCCTACATAAGATAGTAAGCTATCTTATGCAAAGCCACTGTGCAGGCTTTTTGCAGATGGGATACCTTTCCATTCTGTTCCCACACAAGGGGTACACTCAAAGGGCAGCACCTGTGGCCTCACAAAGGTAGCAAAACCCATATTGAAAAAAATCTTCAAGGGAGCTGGCCTGAAAGGGACATTTGGCACTTACTTACTGATTAGCTTGCATTTCTAAAAATAAAACATTGAAGTAAAAGTCAATTTTTGGTCCCAGGCCAGAAACCAAATACAAAATAGATTGATTTAGCAGCTTGGTTCACTACCTCATGCTGCAAAGTGTGGGATATTCGTTCCCCCACTAGTCTGTTTTTATTTGCCATGTATTTTCTTAGGTTCTAGAATGGTGACTTGGGGAAAAGGAGAAGGAGAGAAGCGGGGAAATGCAAAAGCTGTTTGCTTTTGGCATTATTCAGACCCCCTCTTCTGTTTTTGTTAGCGGGGGCAAAAACTCCACCAGAGACCACAAGCCTTTGTGGAGAGAACAATAAATGGCACACCAGCAAATGGAGTTGAAAAGAATGCCAAGGTTGTCACTCCCCATCAGTGGTTTGGATGTATTTCCTCCTCTGAGAAACATTTTGAATGCTTGGGGCTAAATTGTGCACAGGCAACAGGTGGTTTGCTTTACCAAAGGGCATGTGTAATGCTTAAGTGAACAAGAGCCAAGTTCCAGCAGATGGGCTCTTGCTCACTCGGCTCTGTGGAAGGATATTTTTCATGTTATGTGTGGAAAAGAGCAGTAACCCTGGTTCACTGGAAGAGGTCTTGGTCACAAAAATAGCCATTAGCTAATGAGTCATCCCAATCAGAGTACAAACCAGCTAGGCTCCTCCTGGAACATATGCTAAGCTAGGCTTCATGCACATGAGAGCAGTTGGGAACTTAAATCAGAGCAAGCATTATAGGAGGGGGAGAACCAATTGCTGATTTAAATTATTTGCATGGTAATCCTGTTGATTTCCCTGAACTTTCAGTGATGTGTGTTTGGAACTGAAGACAGAGGCTCCTAATCCACTTGGAGATGGGGAGGCTAGCTATCTTCCCGCATTCGTTCCCTTGATGGTGATACTCCTGTTATTAATAAGCCTGTAATATCATAACCTGTCATTAATTTGCATTACTTTTACATCCCACCCTTCTTCTGGGAACTCATTAGTTTTCTACTAATTTTATCCCCAACAAACTTGTGAGGGCCCAGGTCAACCCTGATGGACAAATGAGGATATGCTTTGGCATGTCCCAGGTTCCCATCTTATACTTTAATCCCTACACCACTGGCTCCCCACTGCTGCTTTAAAAAAAACACTTTTTATTCATTTCATGAAATGCCAAGTGTGAACGTGAGCCAGAAAAAGGTTCTGCTCCCCTTGATGACAAAGCTGGCAAACCACAGTCCAGGCTGAGATGATGATGAGCTCAGGATTGCTAGAGAGCCTGGATACCTGGCTTGTGAAGCTTTGATGTTTCTATGACCACGGAAGGACTATGGGCATGCAAACACTAATGCACATATCCATGCCTATCTGGGTTGAAAGCAAATGAACAAAGTTTATTGCTATGTTGGGGAGGATATAGAAGGACATCGGTCGAAGCAACATCAAATCAAAATCAATCTGTCAATTAAAAAAATTAAAAGGTACATCATAATCTAAAATAATTTTAAAACTAAAAAAAAGAAAACAAAAATAAATATAGTAAAAAGTATATATAGAAACAAAAGTAAAATACTCTAAAAAAAGGGGTAGCAGCATTAAATGGACGTAGGGAACCATAAAGGTTAGCATGTGGCGTATCTATCAAATTACAGAGCATTCTCTTATGACAAACTAGGTGCTCATTTAGCCTGGTTTATGGCACAGGTTGCCATCCGACAGATTCTAAAGGCTGCTGTGCAGAACCTAGCGACATTCCATGTTATAGCAGGATTAGCATCTGAAAGCAACAGAGAGATATAGAATTGCTGTCTGTGCCCAGAGTATTGGTGCAGTAATGGTGAAGTGAAGCTAGTACAGATGTTTCTGCAACACAGGCACTGGAAAAGCACGTGCTCTGTAGTCTCTAAGTCCCGGGAGCCTTGTGTCTCCGGGTAGGGAATCTTCCTGTATCAGCCTTCAAGGACAGCTGAGGGGAGACCATAACATTGTGCCAGAGTAAAGACCCTCTGGTGTTTAGATACTTTGAGATTACTTAAGTATGCCATGGGGAGGTGAGGAGGGGGCAGAATACTATTGGATTCACTGGCAATTAAGGTTGGGGATCTGGCTAGATCTGATGGGCACTCTGTGTCTGCTACACCTTGTTAATGAGTACTTTGGCCTGATCATATCCCATTCTGAGTAAAAGGCTGGAGAAAAGCCCAAGAACAAGATTTTAGTTGCCATGGCCCATTTCCATGTGGAAAGAAAATCATCACTCATAGTTAATGGGGCAAGGGGCAAAAAGGATCATCTGAGCCAATAATACCTTCCACTTTCATGAGGTCTATTTCTAGTCTCATGGGGGGATTAGAGACACATTTTGGGTCTTAACCGGCCGATCTTAGAAATTTGGATTCTACAAGTTTTAATTATGCAATTGGAGAAGAGTCCCAGCTGAAGACCCTAAAGAAGAACTACCGGTATTGGCTTGGCCTTGAGTAATTTGAATGCTGCAGGTATACAGTGGCCACCTCTTGTCTTAAGGAATTTAAGGATGGCTGATGAGCTTCTTTGTTTCAGGAGGAGCAATGCCATCCCCCTAGGCTTTCCTACTGCCTGCAGAATGAAGGACGACTCCCAGATATTTGAAACAGATCTGTTCAATCTCGTGCCCATCTATGCTGCATGAGTGGCTCAAAGCAACATGTGTCATCTGCCTGTGTGCTGCACCCCAACTGATAAATCTAACTGAACAAACCTGTATCCATAAATACAATTAATTATGCATGAATTAAAAAGAAGAAAACGATCACAGAAAAAAAGCATGCAATACAAAGATAAAAATTTAGGGATGCTTATTTGTCAAAATTAGTCAAGGTACTTCAGGATTTCGGCAGGGATGTTCTTTCCCGGGTGCCTTGCCAGAGGCAAGGGAGTCCAGGGCCGCGTTTAATTCTTCTAGAGTTGGTTCACTGTCGAGCTCCTCCAAGACAGGCAGGCACTCAATATTATTTAATGCTTCTTCAGTTACCTCATTTTCTCTGGAATATAACTCAGAGTAGTGCTGCACCCAGCGTGCCATCTGCTGTGCTCGGTCCCAGATAACCTTCAGAAGGGCAGATTTCTTCTGTATTGGAAAGATAACATCCCTGCCGAAATCCTGAAGTGCTGCAAAGAGAGCATCCCCACTGAATTGCACGAAATTTTCTGCCTTTGTTGGAGGGAAGGTGGAGTACCACAGGACATGGAGGATGCAAATATCGTCACACTGTATAAGAACAAAGGCGACAGGGGTGACTTAACAACTATCGCGGCATCTCTCTTCTTAGTGTTGTAGGGAAGCTGCTTGCCCGTGTCGTACTGAAGAGGCTCCAGGTGCTTGCAGAGAGAGTCTACCCAGAATCACAGTGTGGATTCCGAGCCAACAGATCCATCATTGACATGGTATTTTCCCTTAGACAGTTGCAGGAGAAATGCAGGGAACAAAGACAGCCACTTTTTGTAGCCTTCATAGATCTTACGAAGGCTTTTGACTTGGTTAGTAGGGATGGCTTATATAAAATTCTCTTCAAGATTGGATGTCCACCTCAGCTCCTCAACATCATCAGGTCCTGTCATGAGGATATGAAGGGCACTGTTGTTTTTGATGGCCTAACATCAGATTCCTTTGACATTCGAAGTGGAGTGAAGCAGGGCTGCATCCTCGCGCCAACCTTATTTGGGATCTTTTTTGCTGTCATGCTGAAACACGCTTTTGGAACTGCAACAGAGGGTATCTATCTCCAGACCAGATCAGATGGAAAACTCTTTAATCTCTCTAGATTGAGAGCAAAGTCTAAAGTCCAGCTGAAATGCCTACGGGATTTCCTCTTCGCTGACGATGCTGCCATTACTGCTCACTCTGCCAAACACCTTCAACAGCTTATGGACTGTTTTAGTAAGGCCTGCCAAGACTTTGGTCTAACAATCAGCCTGAAAAAAACACAAGTCAGGGTCAGGATGTGGATCCACCTCCCTGTATTACAATCTCTGCACAGGAACTGGAGGTTGTCCATGACTTTGTGTACCTCGGCTCAACTATCTCTGACACTCTCTCTTTAGATACTGAGCTGAACAGACGTATTGGTAAAGTGGCCACCACATTTTCCAGACTTACAAAGAGAGTATGGCTTAATAAGAAGTTGACAGAACATACAAAGATCCAGGTCTATAGAGCCTGCATCTTGAGCACACTCTTGTACTGCAGTGAGTCTTGGACTCTTCACGTACGGCAGGAGAGAAAGCTGAACACTTTTCATATGCGCTGTCTCCGACGTATTCTCGGCATCACCTGGCATGACAAAGTCCCAAATAGCACAGTCCTGGAATGTGCTGGAATCTCTAGCATGTATACACTATTGAAACAGCGACGCCTACGCTGGCTTGGGCATGTCGTCAGAATGGCTGATGGTCGGATTCCGAAAGATCTCCTGTATGGAGAACTAGTGCAGGGAAAGCGCCCCAGAGGGAGACCTGAGCTGCGATATAAGGATATCTACAAGAGGGACCTAAAGGCCTTGGGAATGGACATTAACAGCTGGGAATCCTTGACCTCTGATCGTTCAACCTGGAGGCTAAAGACGCAGCATGGCCTTCTCCAATTTGAAGAGACACTTGTGCGGCAGGCTGAGGCAGAGGCAGTCCCGGAACCAGCGAAATCTGGGGGCTGGACAGGGGACAGATTGTATCTGCCCTCAGTGTGAAAGGGACTGCCATTCTCGAATTGGCCTTTTTAGCCACACCAGATGCTGCCTTAGGACCTCTTTCCAGAGCATGATACCATAGTCTCTTGAGACTGAAGGATGCCAATGGATAGTCAAGGTACTAAATTATCCTTTAGCTGTTTTTGAACAAAGGTAATTTGGATCAAAAATGAGACCTTATACATAGCAGTAAATGGCATCAGAACTCTATAGCTATATGTTAGCTATATACAATTAATCTATAGCTATATACAATTAATCAGTGGAACAACCTGCCTCCAGAAGTTGTGAATGCTCCAATACTCGAAGTTTTTAGAAGAGATAGGACACCATTTGTCTGAAATGGTATAGGGTTTCCTGCCTGAGTAGGGAGTTGGACTAGAAGACCTCCAAGGACCCTTCCTACTCTATTATTATTATTATTATTATTATTATTATTATTATTATTATTATTATTATTATTATTATTATTATTATTATTATTATTATATTGTTGTTGTTTTAACACAGGAAAGAATCTTACATATTTGGATAATCTATCATGTAACTTTCTCCTTTGGGAGAAGTTTAGCTATCAAAAAGGTAGGAAGAATAATCAGCCACAGAGAAATTATGCCTGTAAATTAGTGATTGTCAATTCTTCTGTTCCTTGTGAAAATAATTTGATTGCAGGCTATTACAGCCAATAATGTTCAACTTCTAATTTTTGCAGAGCAAGCTATTTGACATAGCCATGGCCTCCCTCATTATCTGACAGATTCATTGTATGACATCAGTGCAAAGAGGTGAGTCAGTATCATTAAATTGGTGTTGCAACAGAGGAGCACAGCTGAAGCCAATCTGGTGCCCTTCAGATGTGCTTGAATTCTGGACCAATTCCCAGCCCAAATTCTAGTTATTGAAATCCAACACATCTGAAGGCACCACTTTGAACAAAGCACACAAACAGAATTAGAGATAATATCCAGACTCAGAGAATAACTTACTCAGCTATATAAGCTATATTCCCAATTTATTGTATGTGTATGTGCACATCCATGCAGTTATATACACCAGGGGTCCCCCCAACCTTTTGGACACCAGGGACTGGCTTTATGGAAGACAATTTTTCCACAGGGCAGGGGGAGGAGGAGCACACAACCTAGATCCTGCACATGTGCAGTTTTGCTTGCCTGCCGCTCACCTCCAGCTATGAGGCCCAATCCCTAACAGGACCAGGACCAGGACCAGTCCACTGCCCAGGTGTATATACACAATTGGTCAGCTTTGTAAATGACAATCTATTGGTGCTAAAAGATTATAGCATATTTGCAAACTGGGAAAGAACTGAGAAAATGACTGAATAGTTGGCTTGACGGTGAATGTGGCTTGCTGCAGTTTTAACGCTTGTGGGAAGTGGCACATGGCCTCTGCTTCAGTGATTAAGCCAAGGCCTAAATTCCTCTAAGTCCCATTAGGGGAAAAAAACCTGAGTGTATTGGGCTTAGTTTCCAACATCTGTATATTTACTTGCCAATTTTGAAGTCACAAAGTTCAGTTTCTGGAACAAGCATCAGTTGCTTGAGTTGAATCTACTTGCTGCTATAGTGTTTGTCCACTGCTATTCATGAGCGCATAATTGGAACAAAAATCACTACCAGGAAGAGCTGCAAATAGTTTTGCAAATTGCATGATACACTTAAATAATGTAGCATGCAAAAAAGGGTGCTGAAAGTCTTTCTTCTAAATACTAAATTCTAAATACTGTAAGGCAGAGTTCCCCAACCTTGGCCACTTGAAGATATATAGACTTCAACTGGCTGGGGAATTCTGGGAGTTGAAGTCCACACATCTTCAAGTGGCCAAGGTTAGGGAACACTTCTGTAAGGTAAACAAGAGCAGCACTGAGAAATAGGTTTCATTTGACACAATTTTTAACCTGTAATTAGCTGATGAGTGGCACTGCAGCACAAACATGTATTCTTGCCAACATAAGCTCAGGCGTGATTTTGACTTACTCTTTTCCCATTATTTTCATGAAATGGCAGTCCACAAGACCTTTTACACAATTCTACCGACTAGAAACCCTGTGGCACATCTATCTAAGCCCAAGAATTGCAAACAATAAGGAATAATAGCACAATTAATGGCCTAAAGAGATAGACCCAACTCAAGTTTAACGGGCTGCTCGCTGGTCTTCAAGCAACATTGCTAGCTTACACTGCAGTGTATTTATGATAGTCAAGGGATTCTGGAAGATTATGAAAAAAACTCAGGAGCTGTGAGGATCTGATATATAATTAGCAGGAGAAAGAAGTGTAGTGAATGCAAAACACATAAATGGAAGATTTTTTTAAAAAAAATCTTTTTATTCTTTGGTTGGAGTATTGAGAGAGATACTTTCTTCATATAAAGAACCATAGGATGGGTTATTTGAATGTGGCTGTATTGTGCTGCTCTTCTTCTTCCCTGCGGGATTAAAATAACAATAAAAATGCTTGGAGCAAATACAATAAATCAAATCCAACATGTTTAATTATATTCCTTCTAAAAAGCTTCTCACTACAGGCTTCACTTTGTTTTGCTGTAATAGACTATGGCAACGGGATGGAAATAATTCAAGATTTTGTTTTAAAAAAGTGCATTGGCAATAGGAAAAGAAATTAAGTGCAAAGTAATTTTTATTAAAGATGATTTGAAGAGGTATCTGATGTGGTTTTTCTCTTCAGCCATCCCGCTAATGGTTGTTTTTCAGCTGTGCGAACAGAAATGACAGACAAAATATTTCCAGACTCTGACTTACCAGGAATGTGTCCACAGTCTACATAAAATGTTGTCAAATGTTCCTTGCTTCTGTTCTGGGTTATTATAGAAACGCCAATAAATGTCAGAGAACACCTGCAGAAGAGTTGTCAAACTTGTGACTTTCATGCAACAACCACCGGCTGTCTTCCAGATGTTTTGGTCTACATCTCCAAAAAGTCTATTGGCCATGTTGGCTGGGAGAGATGGGACATGAAGCTCCAAATCAGTGGAGCTTATTGAGGGCTTCTCTCTGTTGCTGAAAAATTTGGAAGCCAAGTTTATCTAGGCCATGTAGATAAAGCTAATATTACCTCAGGAAGCCTTCAAATAATGATGGGCTGAATGCAATTAATCTATAATACATCTCAAGTCATACCTGTTAGGCTTCTCATGCCACCAAAAAAGGGTAAGGCTGTTTTGTTTTAACTGAAGTACACTTGCTGTTGCTGGTAAGCTCAAAAGAGCCTTAAACCTTCTTATCTCAGAGATACACTTTTAAAAAGTGAACTACAGGTAGTCCTTGATTTATGACCAATAACTTAGCAACTGTTCAGTTACAACAAACCTTCTCAGAGCTACTTGTGATAATGTTTTGAAATTCTGACAACTGTCCCCTCATGGTCATGTGATCACATTTTGGGTGCTTGCCAACCAGCCTGCATTTACAGCATCTGTAATGTCCTGCAGTCATGTGACCACAATTTTTGCCGGAAACTGGGATTTGCCTCTGGTTTCTCCCCCCCAAAAAACACCCCTCAGATATAATAGGTTTGCTTCAAGACCATGGCATTCACTTGACCACCACAAAAAAGATCACAACATTGGGTGCAGTTACATGGCAATCTGCTTAACAACCATGAAGACTTACTACCATAATTCTGGGCTCAATTATAGTCATAAATCGAGGACTACCTGCAATTGGTTGAGCTACTAATAACTACTGGAGTTTCACCTCTGAGGAACACTGGATGATGTAAGAAGCTGCTCAGAGATAGAAATGTTGTTTTGAATAGCTTTTATGTGATTTTTGGTTTTATTTTACTATGATTTGTTTTGCGTTTTGGCTTTTTTAAAACCATTAATTGCTGAATTGTTCTGGATTTGAGAATAATACTTTGCTGGATATTATTCTGCAGCCGCTGCCCTTTGCAGTGAAATAAGTAGCTACAAGGGGCAAGTAGCCAGAGTTCCTTTTGAGAAAATCTTCTGGAATGAAGCCTTCCTAGTTCTACAGCAATATCTTTAGGAGGGCTAAGCTTAAAAAGTATACATCTCCCTGGTAGTTCAATAATTTGTTTTTGCTTTATGTGTCGATATTAGTGGTTTTAATATATTTTATTCTCATTTATCTTTCCTGTGTTATTGATTAATGTATCCTAAATTGTTTGTAATGCTTAGCCTGCCTAGTTTAATTGATGGATGAAAACTCCCATTCATACATGGAATTAAAACTGAATGAAATAAAACCAACATGTGATCCTTATTAAAGCTATCCTCTAGCGTGAGAAGCTGTAGTCAGACAGGCAATCCCAGATTACCCTCTGTAACTATAGACTGACTTGAGCCATTATGTGGAATTTGTTGCATCTTTGTTCTTCCTCTTACCATAGTTAAGAACTTGAGTGTAATTTTGGAAATAAATTACTTACCCAAACAGAGACATGAAACCACTCAGGAAGCCTGCACCTTGGAATTCGTGATAAAACATGGCTCCTTGGATCGAGACAAAATTCAAAACAGCATTGCTTGAATGCAATCAGTTACATTTGAAAGCAATGACATTTCCTCTAGCCTTAATCAACAAAACAAATCTCTCTCTCTCCTATCCATCTGTCTGCCTGTCTGTCCATCTTTCTATCACCATCAGTTATGATGGTGATGAAAAAATAACTTTGCAAAGAATGCACACTTTTACAACTTTTGCAGTGCCCCTCTCTGTCACATGTCTGCCAATCTACAATTGGTTAGCAACCACTGTCCTGTGCCTGACCCATTTGTATTTCCTTTCAAGCTATCTCTTCCTGAGCTGCTTCTCTCCACAGAATAGCAGGTCTCTAAAAAGTGCTAACTGCAAGTTAAGCTCTGTCATCTGATTAAAACTCTGTGATGGGCTGTGCTGCTACCTGACACTGACTAGACCCTAATCAGTTTCAGACTAAATGGTTTATTTTGGTTCCTAAGCAAATGGCACACATGAACACATTGCTTTTGATATGCATTCCCCATTGTGTCCCTTCTTACTCTCTTGTAATCCATTCTTATCCAATTAATGTAAATACAAACATCAATTCCCTTCTTGATAATTATCCCAGCATCTAGGTGAACATTCCCAAAGGGGGGGAGTCCATAAAGACTATAAGATTTGCCATTTTACTCAGCTTCTCCGTTAGCTGAGATCCAGAAACTTTCTTTTCAACCAACTGTTTGGAACTGTATCCTTTGGATGTAAAACAAAGGCTGAAGCAAAATCATAAACATAAAGCTGTGGTCATGTCATTTTTATTTAACAACCATTTTGCTTAAGGACTCTGTTGCCAGTCCCAATTGTGATCACTAAATGAGAACTACCCGTATCTCTTTCAGATCCCAAAAGGCAGGGGTGTCAAACTGGCAGCCCGCAGGCCGGATGCGTCACATGCAGGCCACACCCACCCCAGCTCCGCAAAGGCAAAAAATGTCACGATACATCACGATACGTCATGTGATGCGATCGAGTTTGACACCCGTGCCAAAAGATATTTTCTGTTACTACTATACTTCTTTATTCATGCAGGAAATGTGTTAACTTTCCTATCCATCTGGAAATGAAAATTATGGGAATATCATCTGGAGAATGGTGTTTTCTACCCTAGAAGAGATAGTAGCAAGAATGCCCAGCTCAAAAATCGAAGAATGCACATCATCTTCTATAATGGGTATTCAGAATAAGTTTAAGGAATAGAAGAAAGAGCCAAAAGAAGATAACAGTCAGATAAAAGAAACTTGAGTCTGAGCAAGAAATGTAATTTGAAAAAAAATATTTTAGACTGACCCTTTCTAGTTCTCCATTTTGGTTAATGCAGGGCACAAATTGAACAATACAGATTAGGTCATAAAAATCTAATTGGATGTGCTATCACTGTGTACTATCACAATTAGTAAACTGTATCACACAATTGGTAAAACTATCATTTTAAATATTAGTCAAAAGCACAAACCTATTTTTACAGATCTGTAACTACTGATATAAGATAAATACAGTTTAAAAAAAAACAAAATAACAAGAAAGAGTTTCAAATATGCCAGAAACTCCCATGGGCTCTTATTCATTAGAGCCTTACTTGGCAATCACCTAGCTCCCTCCTCTACCAAAACAAGATGGCAGCAAAGGAATTAGATCTAGATCTTGGGACCAAATCATTAAGAACTTCCAGCTGATGAATCAATCATTCACACTTTACTCAAGTAGAATGTACACAGAATGTTGTATTTTTAAAAGATTTCCCATACAATAGCATTTTGAACTGATTTTAAAAATATGAAATAGACAATAAATTTAATAAACTGGTTTTTTTTAAAAAAAGACAAAATTAAAAGGAACATTCTCAGCCAGAGGAATAGGTTTTATCCTGAAATCAAAAGTCAAATTCAATGAATTAAAAAGTTTTAATGGCTATGATACATTTTCTGCCGATTACACAAATCAGGAACTTCCTAATGAGTTTATAATCATGCAATTTCTCTGCCTTGTTCACAGATTACTTGATACTTGACACCCATTTAGAATCATTTGACGTTCTGCCTCAATTTGGTAGTGCAGTACCAGTGCTAAATTTCAGATGACCAGTATGAATGCAGATGGAAGAATGACTGAGCCAGAGCAGTGACTATGGTTAAGTGAGAACACATGTCTACTTTTGTGACTTATGGGGTTTTTTTTGGGGGGGGGTATTTATCAGTGGCACCCCTTAAGTAGGGTGTCAAAAAAAAAAAGATATGGTCACAGCAGGGTGGCTTTGCTTTTGTGGCCACAAGGGACCTCTGGGTTTTATTCTCCCTGCCCCCACCCCCAATGCCACTGCTATTTACAAGGGACCAATAGTTGCATGTAGCTAGCAAGAACACATGGAGCGAACTGGAAGCCCCTCCAAGTGTTAGCTCTTCTGCGGAAGACATCTTGTGTCAGCCATTCCTTGCCAGTAATGATAACAGTTTCCCAATAACAAATATGGCATGCATACACTATAGGTAAAATTGCTTTTTAAAATTTTTAATGGCACTTTATGCAAGTCAAATTCAGTGTGAATAAGGATATTTAGGAGTTGGCCCAGAAGCACACAGAATCAAATTCTCCATTTGGTTACATCATTACAGCTGTTTGGGGGTAAATCTTTCCTCTGGATCAAATAACAGAGACCAATTTTAACCCAGCTGCTGAATCAATCTGTATTTTCAAACTTTGTGAGCTCCAAATAAGTAATCCATATAAAATAATGGAATTCCTGAATGGAACTATTTTGAACAAACCAATGACTGAACAAACCCCGGTGTGTGTTAAAGTGATCATAAAATTTAGTGTAAGAATAACTTTTTGGCTCACTGAAAATATAGTATATTGGTCCCATTTTGCTCGCTTCTGTCTTACCTCAGCACACAGTGCTTGGGAACTGGAGTCTCTTTTCAATCATATCCACTTCACATCACCCAGGGTAAATGTAAGTAACTTAAAATGACCTTGGATTCATTCTGCTTTTTTCACCTTGGCCTTACAAGTATAGCATGTTGAAACAGAATAGGACTGCTTCAGTACATGGTTGGCTGGCAACTGCTTTTGTGCTGAAATTACTTCAGCAGTTAAGGGAATGAGAGACTGCAATGTGTATTAGAAAAAGATCCATTGTGTCTCAATGCAAATACTTATGATAAACCAATAAAGCAACACAGAAGGAGATAATGGGTGCTAAGAAAATTTGTGCCCTATGAATCAACTGTCTTATTCAAAATGGATCTTCAGACATTAGACATGTTCCAGAAACATGTCTTAAGGCAGAGGTCCCCAACCTTTTGAGCACCAGAGACCGGTTCCGTGAAGAGAGGTTTTTCTGCGGACCGGAGGGGGTGTGGTTTCATGTACTGCCTGCATCCTGTGGATGGGGCTTTGTTTGTGTGGCCTAGTTTCTAGAATGCCACAGCCCGGTGCCGGTCCACGGACCGGGGGTTGGGGACCCCTATCTTAAGGCATTAAAAATGGCAGAGATAAGCATAGTCTTTAATGGATAATAATGATGATGAGGAGGAGGAGGAGGAGTGGAATTTAAGAAATGCTTATGTTTGATTGCATCACATCAAGGAAAATTGTTTATCATTAAGATAGGTGGTAGAGAGAGAGAGAGATTCCAAGTCTTTGTGGGAACCCTAGCCATGAATACCGTGACAATGCATAAGGGGACATACTGGAGCATCCCCTTGCAAAACGTATTTTATTTTTACCCGCCTGGGTTCTCTGTTGAAACAAGCCATCTTAGCTAGCCTAGGGATAGTGGTGAAGATAATTTTTATTTCTAGCGCAACAGTACCCTCAGTGTCCTAATTAGATATCAGCCAATCACTTTGGGGAAAACCTTATGGTAAGTAAGAGCCCAACATCTTTTGTAACATGAGGTTTTCCATCTTCCCTTATTACTTTTTTAAAAAATTACTATTCATTAATTTGCTTTCATCATAGTTAATGGGCAACCCTGGGAGTTGGGCCTGCTTTCATCAGCTCTGTGCCTCTGCTTTCCACTGCTTGGACAAGTTTCTCCAACTTTTGCCCTTCGTATTAATTGGTTTATAGCCCCTATTCCCACTAAGCAATAGATATGATGCTTAGGAATTCTAGGAGTTATATTCCCAAAGTGCCTGGAGGACTTGAGATTGTGGGAAAGGATGCTATATCAGAGTCCATGATTCCAGAAAACCCAAGCACAAGGAGTCTCCCCTCTTAGTCCCACATTTGGTGGAGAAGGGGGGGGGAAGATTGATGCCTTTATCTGATCAACACCTACCTGCAAGGATAGAACTAAGAGTAGACAGCACATAGTTCAGTGGAATGACTTCTGCTGAACCGTAGATCTCCATTGCTTGATTCAAGAACCTGTAAGAAGAATGTCAATGTAACATAAATAAGAATTTAAAGCCCAAGATATAATTCCTACATTTTTAGGAATTTCAACACTTCTTCCCTAGCAAAAACATTATATTTCAAATAAACCCATCCTGTACTACATATATTTAATTAAAAACAATAACAACATGGCAGATGACAGTGAGTTTTGCCTCATTTTACAATCTTTCTTGCCATAGTTGTTAAGTGAATCACTGCAGTTATTAAGTTAGTAACACAGTTATTAAGTGAATCTGGCTTCCCCATTTACTTTGCTTGTCAGAAAGTTGCAAGAGGTGATCATATGACTCCAGAATATTGCAACTGTCATAAATACATGCCATCATTTATAGATTTAAAATAAGAAAACAGTGAAAAGATCAAGTGCAGAAGTTGGACATCTTTCCAGCTGATTCTGTTCCACTATAAACAAAGTAATTAATAAGGCCCAAAGAGATTGACTTGATAGACTTACAGCTGACCCAGAGCAGACAATTCCCTAGATCAACATATTTTGATGCTTCTAACCTCTTTGACTATGGTTATTTTTTTATCTATTCAAAAGTTACAGGGTCTTCCAAGCAGCTGTTTGCATATTTGAAAAAAAAGATAATTCACTCTTACAAAGCATGGGAAGGCTATTAAAAAAAATCCCTAAATGCTTCCAGCTAGCAATTTCAACTGTGAGAAACAAAGTTACATGAAATAGTTGATGTCAAAGCAAGATCTGGAAGAAAATATTTGCTACCACTGCCTGAAAATGGGTCAGATCTACAAAACAACTCACAGATCACTGCAAATGACTTGCTGATCCTAAAAAAGCTGCTCACCACACAATATTGCTTTTAAAATTACCTGTATTGACTTGCAAAAGGAAACTTTTCCTCCAACCTCATCACAAAACTCATTGTCTAAAATATGCAAAAGAAAAGTGTAATAAGCATTAAATATTTTGGAAGAAAGGGCTTTGGGCTGATGAAACAAACATTGAAATGTTCAGCCACAACTATACAAGATAAATTTGGAGAAAAACAGGGAGATGAAATTCAAGGGGAAAAAAAAAAACCCTTAACAACAGTTAATTTTGAGGATGGTTCCATTTATGCTTTGGAGTCAGTGGCACAGGCAATATTGTGCAGATGGAAGGAAAAAGGGATAAAACTAAATATTAACATATCCTAGAAGCTAAGATATCCTCAGTGAAGAAATTGAACTGGAAAGAAATTGGACACTGCAGTAAGAGAAATCAATCATGAAGCATTTAGTTACAAGAAAGGATAACATTTTGGAATGGTCTTCACAGTCCCTAGACCTCAATATTACTGAATATCTGTGCAGAGACTTCAGAACATTTAGAGTTTGCTGACAGAGTAAAAATATTTCTGAGATAGAAGGACTCTGCAAGGAAGAGTGAGAAAACATCTGAAAACTAGGATAGATTATTATCTAATAACTAAAAAGCATTCTTACCTACCTACAGAAAACACATAGAAGCTGTTACTTCTGCCAAAGGTATTACAAAGTCCAGACCTCAAATGTATTCAATTCTCTGCATCATATTCACTGTTTTTGTTGTTTTTAATCTATACTCCACTGCACACGTATGCTATGTATTAAAATTTGCAGTAACCTTGTGTAACGTGTAAAGGTTGGGTCACCTTATCACATAAGGTTTCATTGACAAATACAATTTGACATGGGAAGGGTGGCTAAACCTTTGCATGCCATTGTACATTATATTCTAATTTTATTAGAGTGAATGTTTATTAGATATTTAAAGACAATGAAACATAGGATATTTCATTTTATAAGCAATGGCACCTCTTTTCTGACCACCAGCATTTCAATTTTTAGGATTCTGGATTGTTAAAATACTATACATTAAAACTGGTGGAAATCTACCACTGTATGTCTTAAGAAAATTTCATCACAATTTGAATGCAAAGGTCTTCACCCTGCAGAAGACGGTGTGCCATTGATTGATATGATATACCAAAATAGCTTTTTGATGTCATGTTAAAGTCTAGTTTCTAATCTGTTTTAACCATTAGGAATTATTGTGGCTTTTTAGCAATAATGGAGCAGTTCTCCATGGATCCAAAATAATTTTTTAAAACTTGCATATTTATGGAATAGTCAAGATTTCAAAGTCATTGCAAATTCCTCTGATTTTAGATATTTGTTCTAATGTCAGAGAAAATCCAGCACAAATGTGTGAAGATGTTGCAAAAAGCAAAAAGAGATGGTCCACCAAAATAAGTCTTGCATTAAGTTTGTCTGCAAGCTAGTTTTTGTAATTTCCAGATTTGCAAGATTCTGTTAATGCAACCTTACAATAAAGTAGAGCTAGTTCTTCTGAATGTACCTTCTTGTCTGGACTACCGCTCAAAGTTGACAGAAGGCACTAGATTGGGGAAGGCTGACTTCTTTGACCATATCTAATTCCCTTCTAAAATAGTCTGAGATAAATAATAATAATAATAATAATAATAATAATAATAATAATAATAATAATAATAATAATAATAATAATAACAACAACAACGATGACGATGACAATAATAATAATAATAATAATAATAATAATAATAATAATAATAATAATAATAATAATAATAATAATAATAATGTTGGAAGGGACCTTGGAGGTCATCTAGTCCAACCCCCTGCTCAGGCAGGAAACCCTATACCATTTTGGACAAATGGCTGTCTAGTCTCTTCTTAAAAACTTCCATTGTTGGAGCATTCACCACTTCTGGAGGCAGGTTGTTTCCACTGGTTAATTGTTCTAACTGTCAGGAAGTTTCTCCTTAGTTCTAGGTTGCTTCTCTCCTTGATTAGTTTCCATCCGTTGCTTCTTGTCCTGCCTCAGGCGCCTTGGAAAATAGCTTCACTCTCTCTTCTTTGTGACAGCCCGAGATATTGGAACACTGCTATCATGTCCCCCTTGTCCTTCTCTTCATTAAACTAAACATACCCAATTCCAGCAACCGTTCCTTATATGCTTTAGCCTCAGCAGTCCCCTAATCATCTTTGTTGCTCTTCTCTGCACTCTTTCTAGAGTCTCAACATCTTTTTTACATCGTGGTGACCAAAACTGGATGCAGTATTCCAAGTGTGGCCTTACCAAGCCATTGTAAAGTGGTATTAATACTTCATGTGATCTTGATTCTATCCCTCTGTTAATGCAGCCTAGCACTGTGTTGGCCTTTTGACCCACACTTTTATATCTTAGGCCAATTAAAGATTCACATCTTTATTTCAGTCCTAAATTTCCTCCCTGGCAGTTTCATCAAATGATCCTGAGTTCTAGTATTTATGAAGAATAAAAACTTGATCTAAATTTTCCATACTTATAGGAATTCATAATCTACATTTATATCTTCCCTTCATTTACCCTTTTGAAAGCCTCACAAATTATCTTTTTATGTAGGGAAGACTCAACTTAAGCAGGTTATCCTCACAATCTAAAGATAAGCACTTCCATCACTCCATTTTATCCATCTGTCAGAGGGTGCTCCAGATAGCAGACTTTGCATACAGAAGGACCCAAGCTCAGTCTTTAGCAAGACCCATTAATAAGACTAAGTGATGGAGAAGTCAGCTATATAAACAAGGAGTGACAATCTTCAGGGTACATAGTGAGCTTCATAGCAGAGGGAAGTATGGATCTGGGCCTTGAAACACATTAATAATTATTTCTTCTCTGATCACCAAGTTCTGTTCAAACACTCCTACCTTTAGGTGACCACAATTGATGGAAATAAATTTAAAGTTTATTGTTCTTGATTAGAATGGATAGGAGTATTCTCTCTAGCCTTATGCCATTGGCCAACTTCACAGGAGGACATTGGATCAGAAGTCCAATACATCGGATGAATATTAGGTTGGAGAAAGAGCCAGACATAGAAATGATATAACTATTTGCTAAGTTATATCTATTGCCTGTCCTATATAACATCTAATTCAGCTTTAGGAATTAGTATGCTTTCTTGCCACCATCAGGGTGGAATTTAATCTAGAAAAAAATGAGGAATAATCCAGAGCAGCCTTCTCTAGCTAAAGTCTTCTAGAAGTGTTGGGATCATTATTCCCAGAATTCCCAACCAGCAATCTTACCCAACTGGAGTGAAGTAAGTTAGGAAAAGTTTGAAAACTCAGTGTGTTAGAAAGTGGATTTAACATTCCCAATCCACATTTAGTAAACAAACTTTGTTGACAATGGAGAGCTGTTTCTCGACATGAAACTAAGGAACAAACTTGCAAATACCAAGCAGAGAGGGAGGAAAGAGATTAAGGTGAACAGAAAGGTGAGTGTTAATGACTGACCATAGAGCTAAAAGCTACCTTGTTGATTCAATGAAGTGGTAAAAAGCCGTAAGATGTAGCTGGCTTGAAGTCCATGAGAAACATAAAAGTACGTTCAAGAAAACCTGCCTGTTTAGTTAACAGCAAGATAAAGCATCACAGTCATAAAACAAAACTAGAAGAGAAACTCATAAATGCTTTTGTGTCCAAGTTTGGCAGGACTTGACTGTTCTTTTAAGTTACAATTTAAGCATTAAAAGAAAACGGAAAAGTGGAGAAAACAGTACTGTATATTAATGTAAATTTTCTAAAAACTTACTTGACTTGAAATATACACGCTGACATCATTAGAATGAGCATAAGATAGAAAATAGAGTAGGTTAGCTGCATGTTTCCTTTCACAGAAAATGTCAACATGGTTGCCACTGCTTTCACTGAAATGATGGTCAGAGATGCTGAAGAAAAATAAAAAGAAGTCTATTAAATATTAGTAAACATAATTTTATCAACCAATTATGAGAAATTGGTAAGTATGCTCATATAGTTCCAAAACATAATAACTACTACCAATGGCCTTCTACTGAAAGCTTTTTAAGAATTGATAACATGGAGGTGGTAGTTAATTATTTATGAGCAGCCTCTTTTATCTAAGGTAGAAGAAAACTTATTATGGGGTTGCAGTAAAATTAATATGTAGAACACCAATAGATATTGTCAATTTTGGGAAGTGGGTCAATTGAACTTATAAAGAGCATCGTGTTGATACACTATGATTACAATGTCTGGATCAATAAATCTTTGGATTTTGTATCTATCGAATACATAGGCTTTCTTTGTATGATCAGCATATCAGCACTAGTCTTTCTTTTTCATCTAATTCCACCTCATTTGTCTAAATAATATAATTCATCTAATCACACCACTGAATTCATTTGAAGAACAAAATGATCTTTTGTCGGGACACATAAAAGAAAACATAATCTTGTTCATTCCTAATTCTCTGCTTGTGGTGACAAACTTATCCAGCCTTCCCACAGCCATAAATTGCACCACTAATATATGCAATATGTGCCTCTTTGTTAAGCCTACTTAGATATTAACTGAAAAATGGTATTTTTCCATAATACAGTACAACCGTTCTATGTGTGTATATAATTTGTGGTTGCGCTTTTATTCACAGGGGCAATTTCAGATGTTTGGCACCGTTCTGCAACTCTTTTGTCCAACATGAGAACCAAGGTAAAATAACAGAGGGTAGACCTCAGCAAGTTAAAATGTTGGCATGTGGCTTTGTGGAACGAGCGAGTCAACTGATGTAATTTTTTCCCAATAAAAGTTGCCGCTTCCATTCTGCTTGCTGACAGATATATTGCTAGAAGTGAAGATATTAAAAATGATGCTATTATCAGAGATGATGAGAACATTTCCACTGTTATCAGGCCTAGGGAGCCCCTAAAAGCATCAATTGTTTAAATGCAGCAATTATTTTTCTAATTAATATAGAACCAAAATAGGATGAATTGGGTTGTGCACTCTTGAAAACAACTTTACTTAGCTACAATGGCAGCAGTTGGAAAAAAAGATTATTATCAATTTGAAAGCAAAAAACACAGAATTCCTGTTCATTCGCCCTATTTTGCTCCTTGACTCTAACCATATAAATCCCAGATTAAGCATGAAGCAAAGTCATTTTGCAGAACTGCATTGCTCAAACCATCTATAGATTTATCCAACTTCTTTTCTAGTTTCATTCTAGGAAAAATAAAAATTTCTTCATGCCTATGTAGTACAGACCTTATTAAGGCAAGTGGGTCAGCTACAAAAAGCATTGATTTTCTCCCATTCTCCTTACCCATGCAAATCAGTACGCTTGGAGCATGGAAGAGAACAAAAATAGAAAAGCCTTTTATAAGGTTTCCGAAAATAGTTTTGTTACAAGCTATCTTTCCAAAGTCATTTGCTGGTTTAATGTCATTTTGGATGGGCTGGAAAAATAGCTGATCTGAAATGTTTTTTTAAAAAATAGTTAAATAAAGTTGTACATATGAATTCATAGCAGTTTTGAGGCCAGGTAAATAGTATCAGCTTTTTCCAGAGTGGTAATCTGTAGGAGGAGGGGCAAAACTTGGCAATAGAGATAAAAGAGGGATCAGTCTAGATCAGGGGTCCCCAACCCCTGGTCCGTGGACCAGTACCGGTCCGTGGCATGCCAGCAACCGGTCCACACAAACAAGCAAAGCCCCATCCATGGGATGCAGGCAGCACACAAAACCACACACCCTCCAGTCCGCGGAAAAACCTCTCTCCACAGAACTGGTCCCTGCTGCCCAAAAGGTTGGGGACCTCTGGTCTAGATAGAATCCCTATGTAGTCACAAGAGGACTAAGTCCAACCCACCCTTGAATTCCATGGATCCTTACAATGCTAGCTATTAATTGAGAAGATTCCTGTGCATAGGCTGTTTAGCAATACATTTGTTTAATTGGACCTTCACAGGTGGACCTGGTCTTTTGTGCCTGGTTTTATTCCTAGAACAGGACAGGATTGTAACTCTTATTATTCTCAGTCAGCAAAATTTCCTATTGCAAGACATGCAGTTGTAAGAGATTTAAGTGTCTTCAGATACATTTGGAAATGCTTGTAATATAGCATCATATGAATTGTATGATATCTTAAAACCAAATTCAAAGAATCCAAATCCACCAGCAGAACAACTTGTGATCTCTTACAAAACATATTGGAATGTTGTGTGAAACATAACCCACGGATTAAACTAAATGCAAGCAGATGACTGTAACATGCAAATATGAATGATGTAAAATTGTTGCCCATTATTGGCTATGGCAAACTGAGCCAAAACAAGTACTCTTATGGGCTCTAGCAACTTTCTCCAAACTTGTGTTCTCCTAATGTATTGAACTACAGTTTTAGTAGTTTCTGGGTACCAATATCACACTGACCCATGAATACTGGAAGCTGAATGGCAATACATCTGGCACCAGGGTGGGGAAAGCTGCAACAGCCCATTAGAACCGTTATCTACTTGGGCCCAATATGTGAAAACCAACTTTATCTCAAGACACACTGTGTGCATCTAGGTTCCCGAGTCCCAGTCAGTGCATCATTTTGAACTCAATCAGTGAACTCGACAGGGTATGTCATAAGAATCTTCCAGGGATCTAGTGTATTTTCTAGGAAATATAACCAACAAAATCTTGGGTGTGTCATAAAGAATACAAACAATTGCACAATCTTCAATTGTAAGTTTACTTTTACTCTGAATGGAAAATACATGTGCATATGACAGCACACTATGTAGTGCTCATACAACCATATGGCCTCTACATGCTTTTGCTCAAAGTTGCTTAACAGACTCAAGGTTTTTTTTGTGATTTGTGGTTTGTTTCAGCCAGTGCTGGTCAGAATTTCTTTTTGCTTTAACAAAATGTTACAAAAACTCTAATTCATTCTTCCTAAGAGCAAATGGGAAAGGTATAAACCTGAGAAACCTAGTCCAAAGCAAATCCACAATGCCCAGCTATATACAGGTAATAATACATCTGCAACAAACACCTGGAAATTCTGATGCCACAGCATCAAAGATTAGCAAATGTAAGGCTCATGAATCCCATGTAAACAAAAATGTCCTCCAACACTGATCCACAAATGTGCAAGATATAATAGATAAATACTGTTTAAGTTGTATCTGTATGCCAGCTTTTCATAATATAGAAAACTGGTGAGACCAGTGTGGTAGGAAATGCTCACGAAAATAGCAAAACTGAAGGGTAGGGTAAAGCTTCTTATTAGACAGCTGTCTTTAGCAGCCAGTATGATCTTTGAATAAGCACTATGGTTGATAGCTAGGTATAATAGAATAACAGAGTTAGTAGGACCTTAGAGGTCTTCTAGTTCAACCCCCTGTTCAAGCAAGAGACCCTATAGCATTTCAGACAAACGGTTGTCCAATTTCTTCTTTAAAAGTCTCCAATGAACTGCCCTGTATACAATCTCTCACTGGCTGTAGAGAAAAATGTGAAGATTGTGATTTCCGAGGCAGTGAGCATAGCTCTCTGAGCTGATAGAATAGACAGATTCACTTCAGACAGCAGATGGTCAATGCTACTATTTGCCTTTGAAACTCAACATTAAGAAAACCAAGATCATGGCATCTGGCCCTCTCAATTCCTGGCAAATAGATGGGGAAGAAATGGAGGTAGTGACAGATTTTATCTTCCTGGGTTCCAAGATCACCGCAGATAGGGACTGCAGCCAAGAAATTAAAAGACGTTTGCTCCTGGGGAGGAAAGCTATGGCAAATCTAGACAGCATACTAAAAAGCAGAGACGTCACCCTGCCAACAAAAGTACGTATAGTCAAGGCCATGGTTTTCCCAGTTGCAATGTATGGCTGTGAAAGTTGGACCATAAGAAAGGCTGAACGCAAAAGAATTGAGGCCTTTGAACTATGGTGCTGGAGAAGACTCCTGCGAGTCCCCTGGACTGCAAGGCGATCAAACCGGTCAGTCCTAGAGGAGATCAACCCTGACTGCTCCTTAGAAGGCCAGATCCTGAAGTTGAAACTCAAGTACTTTGGCCACCTAATGAGAAGGAAGGACTCACTGGAGAAGAGCCTAATGCTGGGAAAGATTGAGGGCAATAGAAGAAGGGGACGACAGAGAATGAGGTGGCTGGACGGAGTCACTGAAGCAGGAGGCGTGAGCTTAAATGGACTCCAGAAGATGGTAGAGGACAGGAAGGCCTGGAGGAACGTTGTCCATGGGGTTGCGATGGGTCGGACACGACTTCGCAACTAACAACAACAACTATTTGCCTATTGGTCTTGGGGCTCCGAGGAGAGGGACCAGTCAAAAGACACCGAGCGAGTTTCTATGATCAAGGAGGATTTGAACCCGGGTCTCCCCAGTTTCAGTCTTAACCACTACATTATGCCAGCTCTGAGCATAAGTACTTGTTGACTTATGGCCACTAAAGGGTTTGGGTTAGGGACCAGAATTTCTATAACTAAGCAAGGTGGTTGTTAAGTGGGTCATGCTCCATTTTATGATCTTTTTTTGCCATGGTTTTTTAAGTGAATCACTGCAGTTGCTAAGCAAATCAGGCGATCATTAAGCTTCCCCCATTAACTTTGCTTATTGGTATCTGGCTGGGAAAGTTATAAATGGCAACCCCATGACCCCAGGGTGCTACAACTGTCATAAATACATGCTGATTGACAAGCGATGAAATGTTGATCATGTGACCCCAGGGATGCTGTGATATTTGTAAGTGCAAACACTGGCCGTAAGATACTCTTTTCAGTGCCATTGTAACTTTGAAAGATTGCTAAACAAATGGTGATAATTTGAGGACTATGTGAATTTCTAAATGTTCTTATATAAGAACCTCTATCCTAGCATGGAGGAGAAACAGAGCACAGGACCTGAATTCTGGTTCCATACTAATTTATCACCAGCCACCAAAATGTGTGGAGAAAATACCAGTGTGCTTATACTTAACAAAAAAACACGAAGCTGAACCACATTCTTACCTAGTAGTGCTACCATTGTTAACAAAACCACAATGTGCTTTGCTTCCTTTCTCTTGTAGAAATACAAAAGAATGCAGAAAGCTACTATTTCCATGATCTGAAAAATAGAAAAAATAGCAAGCTTAAATTGTTTTAAAAGGAAACGTTTTCAACAAAATCTTTAACACAATCTAGTTGCTCTTTTAAGATGAGTAAGAAGAGCAACATCATCACATTTATCAAGTAATTATCTCCATAAACATTTCCAAAGGCAAAGATAAATTCCCACTTTTCCTATGTTTTCCTACCCTTTCACGTGCCTTGAAAGATTTAAACAAAGGAAGGAGAACTGGGGGAAGGGGAGTTTTGCTGTAGTAATCTGGCAAACAAAGGCATCCAACTTTAATAATACTGAGCCATAAATGTACACAATCATCTTGGTTAGGAAAGGAAATAAAGAAGGCCAACTAATCTAAGTGCAATGAGAGCACTCCTGTATAAGCAAGCTGTAGATTCTGATTCTTAAACTATGGCCTATGTTATTCATCATTCATATTATTCAGCTACCTTCTTCTTAAGCTCTAAAAAAAACACAGAATAAATTTATAGTTCAGTTCAACACACCTGCAATGCATTTGTAACCATATGCTGGCTTTCAATCATTGCCTAGCCAACTGCTTGTCAAAAGGTTGCATAAAAGAAAAATATACCAGCAGGGTTTAATCGTATGCTAAAGAGAGGCTGCTTTGAAAGACGTTTCACAGATGGGACTGCCTTAATATTACATGTAACCTAGACCTGCAGTCTCAGAGCTAACAGCAACACCCCAACCTGCGTGACTTTCCTATTCAAAGTAGTTTTCATCTGGGCCATAGATTGCTCTGGAATTAGCTACTGAATTACAGGCTTCACCAATTTGATCTCCTCCAGCTATGTTGGTCTATAGCTCCCACGTGCATGGCCATCCTGGCTGAAACTTATGGTATTGGATGATGTACAAATCCAGAGAGTACCAGATTTGGGAAGATGGTTCTACAGAGGATTTTTAGAGCATTAGTGCTAGAATTCTGGAGTAACAAGGCTATACACTTATAAAACTATCTTAGGGAGTCCTTGATTAGAAAACTGGCTAATTCAGGCTTGCACATTTAGCATAAATCTGAGCAGTTGGGTAAGCAACTCTTTTAAGATCTCAGAAGCATATTTTTTATGTCTCTTGCCACTTGATTCTTTTACCTGGAGATGCCTGGAAATAAATCTGGAAACATCTGTATCTAAACCAGTGCTCCAAGTTAAGATTCTTTGTTCTTGGGCATCGTGCAAAGCAAGAAGAATATATGAGTATTCATTAAATGTCCAGCTTCTCCATGCTCTTACCTATGGCTCTAAACCATAGCCAATAAACTATTTACCACTTCTTCTAATGGACAACTTGTTTACTTTTGATCCAGATGAGTTTCACATGAGTTCTTATAAATCTGTCATAAATCTGTTCCATTTCATTTTCCAGATTAAAAATATGCATGAAAATTTAGATTTAAACTATATGCATTTTCTGCTAAAGTATGTATTTATTTGTATGTGTCTTTTGAGCCAAAAACTGCATTGAGAAAATCAGAGAAGTACATAATTCAAAGATAACTTGCTTTTGAACTACATATTAACACTGATGTGAAATACAAATCAAGCAGTGTGGGATCCTTGGTGCTGTCTGAGTGTGGCTGTTTTCTTGCAGACATTGCATTACCAAACTAAGTAATGAAATCATTATCAGTGCACTAATGGTATTACCTAGTTTGGTAACGAAATGTCTGCAAAAAAACAGCCACACTCACCGACAGCACCAAGGATCCCACAGTTCTCCTCTATCAGAAAATCACATAGTCTTTTCTTTAAAAAAGATTGGTTAGGTTTATCAGCATCCTGAGACACTTCTTACTTTAGGGTTGTCAACATGTATTTTAATACTGGTGTTTAGAAAGGAAAAATCTGAATCAACTCAAGGGCTATAATCATTCACTGTCCTAGTTTTCATAAAAGAGCTGCTGCTCCTCCCTTCTTGTCCTTACCTTCCAATTAAATAAATTTACTTCATTTACAACTGAATCTCTCTATGTGAGAGTGATTCATTTATATACATTTGGTGCCATTTTAATACAAAAATCCATTTGTAGTATGACAAATGAGTGGGTAAGCAATCCCTATTTTTCTTTCGCCTCCCCGGTCTCAAGTAATTTTTCAGCTGAACTTCATACAATTTGTCCCAGAGGCAACAGAAATATAAATTATACTTGCAAAGCAATTTCCCCCATAGCAAGATAATAGACATGGAGGGAAAGCTTTTTTTTATTCTTTTAAACAAAAACTGATTTTATGTACACCTTTCAGCTCTTAGATATGAAAGGCACCATTCTCACTGTTATTTCTTCTTAGAACCATTTTTTCTAAACAAATCATGCTGTCACCATCACACGTCATAGACAATGAAGATTGTTGTACAATGTCCAATTGTTTTTTATTACATGGGTGGCCATATAAATTAGATAGATGACATATGATATAGATAGATAGATAGATAGATAGATAGATAGATAGATAGATAGATAGATAGATAGATAGATAGATAGATAGATAGATAGATAGATAGATAGATAGATAGATAGATAGATAGATAGATAGATAGATAGATAGATAGATAGATAGATAAATGGATACATAAAGATAAAAATTGCTGATAAATAGATACATAGGTAGACAGACAGACAGATCATAGACAGATAATTGATGATAAATGGATGGATGGATAGACAGACACATAGATAGATAAAGATTGCAGATAGGTAGGTAGACAAAGAGATAGACAGACAGACACAGACAGATAAATAGCTAGATAGATAGATAATAAATGACAGATGGATGGCTAGATCGAGAGATAGAGAGAGAGAGATAAAGATTGCTCTCCATCTTCTATGCTATAGAACAGACATTTCAAACTCGTGACGTCACGTGCCGTCGCGCAATGTATCGGGATGGTTTTGCCATTGCCAGCAATGGGGTGAGCGTGGCTTCTGGATGACGCGTCTGGCCCGCGGGCCGGCAGTTTGACACCCCTGCTATAGAGGACAGAAACTTGCACTGCAGAAACTGCATTCTTAATTATTCATTCCCATGTTTCATTATAAGGAGACGAGGGAGATTCCCTTACCAGCCTCCCAAACCCTCTCTAATTTTCATTTTGCTCAACAGCCCTGAAAGCTTTTCTCTTCTGCAAGTAACAATGGTTAAAAAAGTTCCCTCTTTTACTTTTCTGCAGAAGGACTGAGAACATTTACACAACAGATCCTATGATAAGTGCCTTAAAATAATTTTGGTTCATATATTAGATATATATGGTATAAATAAATAAGTGGCATTAATTGGACCAATATAATTTGGTATAGACAATCTTTGGCTATTTCAGCTTCAACACTTGGGAGTTTGTGATTCCCAACTCTAAGTCTAAACTTTCCTGGGTTGGTGTAAAGACTAGAAGGTGAAAATTTTTGGCGAGGCAAATTTTCACTTACAATTCTGAAGAAACAAAAAGAGAACTGAACACTTTGGCTCCATGTTGTATTAAATATTTTGATCATATTTAATAAAGATTAGACTAAGGGCTTTCTTGCTTCCTCTCTACTGTGCAAATGCTCTTTCTCGTTTCCAGATTTAACCATCATGCTACTCACCATGGTACATTAATGTAATTCATAGAGATCATCAAACCAGAACCTACAGTTGGCATTTGTAGAAGTGTTGCAAATGTCTTTATCCGCTCCATACTTGCACTTTCATGCAGCTCCTGAAACTTGCTTTTTTGTTCCCTTCTTGTGGACCTGGTATCATACTTGAGCTTACCGAAAATCAGCAGGAGAGCTTGCACCCCATTTTGAGATTGGAAACACATGGTAGTTATAGCATGAGTGATAAAATAAGTTTGGGTTTTTTTCTAAAAAACTATACTTCTCAGCAAAATGCAAATTAAAAAAAACTTATATTTGGGAATTCATCGGATTGTCTGAAGAGTCTTTCACTATTCTCTATACTTGAGGATTTCAAATATCTAGTCACATGAATTGACACTAGTTTAGCAAAGTGTGATCTATGGTATATAAAAACCCAACCTACACAAAGACATAAATATCATTTTTGTTACGCTAACCTTTATCTTTTTTTCTATCTTGGTGAAGATAGACTAGTTTTTTTTATGCTGCATTGTTTCTCACGGAGAAGCACTCAAAAATTCTTTCCATCTCACCCAAGGAATATGCATAGAACAGCTGCTGAAGTGAGTAAATACAGGTAGTCCTCAACTTATGGCTACAATTGAGCCCAAAATGTATGTTGCTAAGTGAGACATTTGTTAAGTCAGTTTTGCCCCTTTTTATGACCTTTCTTGCCACAGTTTTAAGTAAATCTTGCAACTGTTAAGTTAGTAACACGGTTGTTAAGTGAATCTGGGTTCCCCATTGACTTTGCTTGTCAGAAGGTCGCAAAAGATGATCACATGATCCCAGGCACTGCAAACATCATAAATACGAGTCAGTTGCTAAGCATCTGAATTTTGATCACGTGACCATGGAGATGCTGCAACGATCGTTAAGTGTGAAAAATGGTCATAAGTTTCCTTTTTCAGTGATGTTGTAACTTTGAACAGTCACTAAATGAACTGTTGTAAGTCGAGGACTACCTGTATCAACATCCTTATTCTAGCGAATGTGTTATAAGAAAAACAACTTTTGACCAGAATGCTCAAATTATCCTTCATATATCATTTGAGAATAGCAATCCTTACGCATCCAAAATGGCACCATCCACAATCAAAGGCCCACAGGTGGGAGAGACAGAAATGGGAGGGGAGAGGAAACAGGGTGGAATAATCAAGAAAAAAGACAAAACAGGCTAGAAGCCTGAACAGGAACAGACTACTGTACGGTGTAAAAATTGGTTACAGGTCATGCTTCTATATACTGAATTAAGAATGTTCTACTCACCATATAAACCAAGAACTGCCAACTAACTAAATCGCTCTGTAACATCCTTGCTGTGACTTTTTGGATAACGTGAGGTGCAAAAGTCACCAACAGGAACATTCCCACAAGCATCACTGTTCCACCTTGAAACACATTTAAATAAACATTTTTTTTCTTTTACTGCATTTTAAAAAATGCACAAAAAATGAACAGATTTTTAAAAATGATAATACATATCGGTCCAACAGAAAATTGAATTGCTAATTGTATTTCCAACCCTCCCCCCCAAAAGTTAAACAAAATGGGATGTTAAATTGACACAAGCAACTTCAATATATCACATATATATTAATAACTTTTTTATATTTATTTATATCTTATTTTTATTTTATAGTTATATCTATCTTGTTATATTTGCTGGTAAACTATGATGAAATCTATGCCAAAGGGGAAATCCATTTAGATCAACATTTTATTTCTATGCAATAAATAACTAGAAGACCCTTCCTTCAAGTAATCTTGATTTTAAAAAAAATGGGGAAATCATTATTATGTAGCAACTTTGTAAATGTTAATAGAAAGGACCTAAAATGTTAAAAAAGTTATTACATGTACAGAAAGATAGCTTGTTTTTATACAGAAGTCTTTCAATTTCTGATCACACTCCCATGAGATCCATAAGACATAATGCAAGCAACAGTAAATAAAATATGCAGCATTTCACTGGAGGAGTAGAATTTTAGCTGCTTAAATAATTTCAATCAACTTGTGTCAGATCTTCTTGTAGGAGGAATATTTAAAAAGTGGATAGGAATGAAAATAGGAGCCAGCACGCCAACTCAATCTTTACTTTCTATAATATCTCTCATCCTCCTCCATGGGTAGGAAGAAACCACCTGGCACTAAGCAATAGTTTTTTTTCTCCACTTTCTCTGCTTATATGTTGATCCAACAGCTATGGATGGGAAATTATTGTATAATCCAGGGCTGTAGGCTAGACCGGAATGCTGAAACAACTCTGGAAGAAGGCAACCACAAACCATTTCCTTGCTCTTCTCAATATAACTACAGACAATCCTCCTTATTTACAGGTTCCATGTTTGCAAATTCTCTTTTTGTTAACATTTATTTGTAACCCTCAAATCAATACTCGAAAAATATCCCTGGGTTATTCATGGGCATGCAGAGTGGTGAAAATTTTGAGTGTAACAGAATAGCAGAATAACAGAGTTGGAAGGGCCCTTGTAGTTTTCTACTCCAATCCCCTGCTCAAGCAGGAGACCCTATACAATTTGAGACAAGTGGCTGTCCAGTCTCTTCTTAAAAGCCTCCAGTGATGGAGCACCCACAACTTCTGAAGGCAAGCAGTTGTACTGGTTAATTGTTCTCATTGTTAGGACAGTTCTCCTTAGTTTTAAGGTGCTTCTCTCTTTGATTAGTTTCCATCCAAAGAGAGAGGCAACCTACAACTAAGGAGAAACTAAGGAGTCATCATTCTGCATGTCTGCCCATCTCTGGTGATTTCTCTGGTTAAAATGTCCATCAAAATAAGTGTGTGTGTGTGTGTGTGTGTGCATTTAAATGTTTAATGTTTATTTTTTTCAGGATTTTATTTGTAAACGATATGTAAACATCAAATAAGGTTTCTTTAAACAGAAACACACATATCTTCTTTCTTTTGAGTTTAAAATCCTTTGCTTTCATAATCAATCAGTGCAGAATATCTGGGGTACAAAAGACTGCACAGAATATTAATGGAATTATTTAAAGGGGGAGAAACATGCAGAGGCGTGGTAGAATTCCATACAGTATTTATGTGCTTACGCAAATCCTCCTAATAATCATTCTCTTTGTCATGATATTGCTAATGTTAATGGAATGCAGAGGTTTTTAACAAGCCTCTGTGGTAGAGACACTCACAGAAATAAATCAGCACAGAATGCTGCTTCAAACTATGAGAAGCACATAAGAGGAACTCGATCAGCTGAAAAATAAATTCTCTGTGCATCTCATGAATCAACTACGTATTCCAGGATTAGTGCAAACATTTACAGAGACTATTCTATAGGCTGTATTATCTGCCTGTTTATTCGCATAGGGACTCAAAAACCAGCTTCCTCTAACAAGTTTCTTTAAAATCAATGAATATATAAATTCTTGCCTATTATTTTAAATGTACGGATTTTAATATATGTCATGGACTTTTTTATGTAGATGCTCCTGATTTTATAATACTGTACGAAGCAATCATCACTTGTAATATGTTATTGCATTAATTGTCATTTTATTCTATGTCTGTGCAATGCTTAATTACAACTGCATAATAAACAGAACAACTACTGCCAGGACTAGTAACATTTAGTTATGACCAACCTTGTTGAATTTAATTTAATTTCTCCAGGGATCCTGCTTTTCACCCTAGCCGAGCAGACGCTCCCAACATGGTCATAATCAGAACTAGGAAGCAATAAGTTACTGTAGAAGGTGTCTAAAGTAGGGGACCTGGAGCAGAAGGCTCTCCTGGGGATCTCAGTGCAACAAGGAAGTAGGTAGAACTGGATAAAATTTAAATCTAAATTAAATCTATCTTATCAAACACTAAATAAGTGAAGATGTCATTCCCTGTATGTTTAGCAGTTTGCCCCTTCTGTCTGATAAGTTACTATTTGACACCAACTTTTTGGAGAGGCTTTGAGGGGGCAAACGGTGATCTTCGGAGTTAGCGTTATCAATCAGAATACCCCTTGTGCTATTTTCCTCATGTTCTTCTTAACAACTTTTGTTGAAAAGGAAAAAGACTCAGCTACCAATTGGGAAACACTAAAGGGAGATGATTTTATCTAGCATAATGGGACATTCAAAGGAAGAAGCAGATGATTTGTACTATCAATGCTTTCTTTGCAAGCATCCTAATATCAGTTATTTTCTTACAGTGAATCTGGAGAATTTGACACGCAGCCGTTATGACTCATACTCATTAGGCATCAACTATCCATGGTGGGTGTAAAATACACTATTTCTTGGTTTTGCTCAATTCTCGTAGACATGCCTCTGTATTATTTATTGTGCAAAAAATCTTGAACATATGCATACTTCCCAAGCCACATGAGCCATTCCTTTTAAAATAATTAGTTCACTTATCAGCGAAGTAATGAAGATATAAAACTTATGAATAAATCATATACTGTATATATTTCACATATAGCAGACAGAAAAATCTCCATTCGTTATGGAGACCATAATCAGATGAAAACAGGATAACTTTTTTGCACAATTAGCTTCTAAATCTGCTCCTGGAATTTGTTCCTAAGAAGGCAAATCAATCAGAGTATCCCACTTAGAAATATAAACAGATGCTACAAAAAGAATTATTGTAATAAAATTTGAGACCGGAAGTCATCTTTAATTTGTTGCGTTTGCAAGTAACTGCTGTAATCTCAGGGCCAAAAATAACATTGGATTGTTAACTTATCTAAAGGAATAAAGGTATTTGAAGGGAATAATTATTAAATTAATTTATACATTAATAAATTTATATTAATTAATATAAAATTGTTTGAGATGGTAAGAAAAGTTCAATTTATTGCAAATATTCACCAGCAAAATTTTATTAAAATACTTTTGTAAGTGACCAAGTTAGTATAAAAAGTGGGGGGAAACGTCCATTTATATTATTTTTTAAATTGTGCTGAATTACAGTGAAGGCGATGTGTTTGCAAAGTTAATGTTTTCAGAATAAACAATACATCAACTAATAATTTGGCAATGATTGTTTATGGTACTTACCCAATATACTTTGAGATCTAAAATTCTCTTTTAAGAATAAGACAGCTATAACAGCACTACCTGGGGAAGAAATATTAATATTACATAAGATAAGATATTTTTAAAAATGTAGCCAGTCTTGATAAATTATTTGGACAGTGTAATAAGCAGATTAATGGAGAAATTTGGGACACCTAAAATAAATACCTAACATAGCTTGCCTAGGGGAAGTTTTGAAATTGTAAGACTCTATCAACTAAATCCTTTCAGCATTTGGCTAAGGCAACAGGCATACTAGTCTGTCTTAGCCATGGTAAATTGCTTACTATTCACAACTTTTAAGTTTGAAGAAATAGGACTATGTCTATAAAGTTTCTTAGGAAATAGGTCTCCTCCATTGTTTACGAGCAGTGCAATGGGAATCAAGATGTTGGTCATGGCAGCATAATCAAGGCCTTGCCTTTCTGTACACGTGTGTCAATGTACTTTAAAAAAAGGGTACTCAATCACCTCTACCCTGCAGATGCTATTGTTTGGTAGGTTACGAAGGTAGTTTTAGTTAAGAATTTTTATGGCTGTAAATTGCCAAAAGCCCCATTGTAGCTGGTGGTATACAAATCGTAAATTAAAGGAAGAAAACTTAACTGTAGCCTCTGAAGTGTTCCAACTACAGCCCTATTAATTCACTGAATACTTGTGATTTAAGTCAAGGCTTTCTGGGGAGTGGAATCCACTGCAATTTTGCATAACGGTGTGGCCATCAATGCATAAAAGTTCTAATTAACTTTTTCTTAATGCCTACAAGTTCACAATATTTTGGCATCCATATCCCATGGGAAAACAATGACGAAATCTTGGCAATCTTGTAAAATGTTGGCCATTTCTAATAAGCATTTTAATTCTTCTTCAGTTTAGCTTTGGGGGTCTGTGCACACTGTGTTGCTGAGCTAGGAGGTAGAAGATCACCAGAGTTAGGTATTCAGTCCATTTGTAATTCTGACACAGTTAAATTAAAGAGAGTAAAAATGAATAACCAGTGCAAAGATTTTGCCTGTACAAAGCAATAATCAACTCAAAAACCAGTGAAAGGAATTAATTATGTCCACTCAGATGGCTTCTTCAGAAAAACCCTTGCCCTTTATCAAGCTCCTATTTTGATGCATTGCTCATCTTCGCATCTATAATTTAAAGTGAGTCATGCTGAGAGTGCTGGATGAAAGTCAATTGACTGTGCTTGCCAAGGCAACATTTACATAGCATATTCCTTCTCTTACACATTAATCTGTTCAGGACCCATCGCAGCTTCTTTCTTTTCATCAGTTGCATATCACTATTGGGCTCATACCAGACCACAGGTTATAGTGTTGCAATAATATGACCTGCCTAACTTTGTGACTTACCTTCCTCTTCTACCCTACTTCTTGCAAATTATTCCAGCTACTGAAATTCAGCTCCCTTTTAAATGTCCTGTAGTTGGTGACAACCACCAGTGTATTAGATATCTCTTGATGAGGGCAACTTACAGAATTTGTATTTATATGCTTTGGGTAAATACTTAATGTAGTTCTAATAAGCACAGAGAAGACAAGCTTATTATGTAACAGTTCCCTGCATTTAGCACACATAGAAAAAAATAATACCGCACCATTATAATGAACTGCTGCATTTTATTTGTGTACTGTACAGCAGCCAAACTCTCAAATATTATCATTTGCATCATCCTAGGATTCTACTCCTAATTCTTATTTCAATCTGCTACAAACTCTCATCAGGCTTTATATTAACTCTTTGCCAAGCTTTGGGAGATTATTTCTCAAGAAGGTTTTAAATTTAGGCAATCTGCTTACTTCAACTGTTCCTTTTTGAAAAAATATAGCATATTTTATTTTGCCAGTGATCCATAAAAATTGAAAACTGACCTGCTCTCAAGGGATTAAAAAGAGAAATAGCAACCTGCAAAAATGTATGTTTTTAATAGGAATTCTTCCTCCCCAGGAAATATAATTCCCCCACCTTTTAAGTAATTTAAATGTAGTTGCTGTAAAAAGCTACCAAGTTCTATATGCAGATTAAAAAATGTGATCCTTTTGGAGATGCACTTAAAATATATCTCTACTTAGACCATCACTTCATGTGAAACATTTAGGCTGACAGCTTTTGCAAGCAAAAAGTACTGGTATCCAAGCAACGTTAAACTACAGCAGAATGATCGAAAGGAGTGAATGTGGAGGGAAAACACTCCAGAATATAAATCACTGTTCCCTCCAAGATCTACTTCACATCACAACTGCAGATCCCCTTAGCCTGCAGGGGTTGGAGAATGGGCAGAATCTCAAATTGCCTCCATATTGAAAACTACGTAGTGGGGAAGAAGCTATGATGAGCTTTTTCCTGAAACATGAGCAATCTATGTGGAAGAATTTGTATTCTGCTTTTGGAGAGTGGTTTACAATGCGAAAATGCCTCAGCAATACACAGTGGTACAGTTTTGATGTATCTTATCAACTAGGCCCAAATCTTCTCTAAAGACGACATGTTTCTAAAGATGTCTCCTCAAGTTTAACTGATATTATAGAACAAAAATTAAAGAGTTATTAGCAGGGCTTATATGATCCTTAGGGTATGACTGTATGAAACATACACACGGGTGCAATGACTGAATATCAAATTCCAGATGAAATAAGAGTCTACTACAACAAAGCAATCAGTTATCGCTCCTCACATTTTCCAAACTAGGCAAAGATTTTTTTTTCTGGGCAAGGCATAATATTTTGCCTTTGGCATTATTACAAAGAACATACTGTACGTATTCTAAGATCCCATATAAGAAAATATGTTTGTCCCTATGGAACTAAGGGATAATGAAACCGATCAATGTGTCATTCACTGTAGCATTTATAGGGATATTCACCCTGCTTACATCTAATCCCTTCTTCATTTTGAAGAACAAATAACTTTTATATGATTTAACTTTTCACAAAATTCTAAATCCATAACCCAAATTGATCAGACAATCCATCAATAAATTATCTTACCTCCTTCAAGTTACAAACATCTGGAGAGACAGAAAGACTGGCAAGTGTATAACTAAAATCATCCAACTGAGAACTTCTTACCTAGATCCTTGGGGTGAACTGCCAAGGAGATGAGCTTATTGGATTATTTTACTGAATACGTTTTTATATTCAGGTATGTTATATTAATTTTACTCTAGTTTGATGACATATTATGATTTGATATGGCCATTTAATTAATCAATAAACAATAAACTTAAACAATACAACCTAGATTATAGCAAAACACTGTGTGGTGGCAGTGAAAATGAGATCTCCCATAGTTAAAACTCAGTTGGTTGACCATCTTGATGTTGTGGGAAGAATCCAGAGAAAGAAATATTTTGGGGAATATTAAAAAGGCAGAATATATTTCTCCAAAGGAATAATGGAGAAGAACTTTAAAAAAGGCAGAAACTTCTTCCTCCCCCCAGCTGGAAAACTCAGCAGAAACCAGCTTTTATAAATGCAGATGTAATAATCCATTCAGGAAGGTTGGAGCCAGGAAGCTACAAACTGATGAGATTAGGAAGACAAAGACCCCTAAAATCTACATTCCCCACCCAAACTCTAAAAGACATGACCTTTGGGGACATAATAAGATTAATCCACCAATACCAAAATGGCACACTCAGACTCAGGTCAAAGTACATGACACAGGAAATACCAAGCCTCAAACAAGAACAGGAAACAACCTCAAAAGCCCAAGAAGGTATAAAAACCCACCTCTCCTAGCTACATGTGGTTAGTTTTCCCAGAGCCATGCTTCTGTCTGTCTCTGCCCTTCAATAAACTACAACCTTCTTTCTAAAGCAGTCTCCATTTTGTTTATTCCCAGCTTGGACTGGACCCTGATGAATATTTTTCTTTCAACAATGTCATCCAATATTTTATTTCATTTTAATCCTGCACCTCGGCTGTAATAATGTATTTTGAAATTTAAGATCTGGAGTTTAACTAGCATCAGCCCTTATTTCAGTAGCATCCTAAGTTGTTTCAGCTTGCATGTAACCAGTCACATATACCAACCATGCACTGCTTCTGCTTTTACTGTTTCAGAACAAAGACAGTATTCAGCTTGACAGGAACAAGTTGCAACAGTAAGACATCTGCATGGAATTGTTTTTTCTAGGACTGTCATTTGTCTGAAAAGTTCTGAGAACTGTCATGTGTCTAAGTACATTAATAGCAATTTTCAGTGCAAGATAAAATGAGACCAACTAGCATCCAGAGGAGGAGACTGCGATGTCTGAGCTGGGCAGTTCTATGACATAGCCACATGCTTTCTAAAGAACCTTAAAATAATACTGTTTGGTACCAATGGAAGAGAATATTTATAGCTCAGGGTCGAACTATGGGGTCCCTGGTACTGTCTGAGCTTGGCTGTTTTCTTGTAAACATTTCATTACACAATTATGAAATGTTATCGGTGCTAGAAAATCCCATTCCCTTCTAGAACTGACGATGTTGCCTAGCTGGGTAATGAAATGTCTTCAAGAAAACAACCAAGCTCAGAAGGCAGCAAGGGCCTCACAATATTATTTGGGTTCATCCCGACTAACACACATAAAATGAAGGATGGGAAGTCTCACCAATGACAGCCACACTTCCTAAAGGAGCAACAACCATAATTGGAGCAAATCCATAGGCTGCGAAGTTCCCAATTTCTCCAATTCCCATAAATATAATTCCACACCACCAGAGTTTGCTTCTGTAACAAGGTTTCTGAATGACTTGTTGGGTCAACCGAAGATGAGAATATTTCTGAAAGTCAGATATGAGAATGAAAGATATGGATTAAAAGATTAATGGTAAATGAGATTAATATGGTACTACAAATATTTTTTCTACCTTTATGAAATAATACAACACTGTGGCTATTTAAAAAAAGTATATTTCTGAAAGTCAGATATGAGAATGAAAGATATGGATTAATAGATCAATGGTAAGTGAACATTAATATGGTACTACAAATATTTTTTCCACCTTTATGAAATAATACAACACTGGGGCTATTATATGAATCTTTGATCCCTCTTTGATCTCTCTCTCTCTCTCTCTCTTTCTCTCTCTTTCTCTCTCTCCCCCCCCCCAAAGCCACTTCTAGGTTTTCAATTTTTTTGAACCTGCAAGTCATTTCATTCCTAAGATTTGTATCTTGAAGGTGATATAATATGTCCTTCAAGCTTCACAAGACTGGTGGCATACACATAATACAGAACTGTCTATCAATTGTTAAATGGATTAATTGGCAAGATAAATTGACCAAATTATTCATACATGGTGGAAATGAAAAATACCATCGAGACCTTTTATATGAATTGACTACCTTTCATTGATTCTCAGAATACAAATAATTTAGATTTGCTTTAACATAGACGTGTTCCTTTGATATATTTATTTTATTAAATTAATTAATGTATAACTTCCCAATCCAAAAGTTGATATTAATAGAGGGTGTAACGCTATAAAACACACACATTAATTCTGAAAGATATGTACAGTATAACATAGCATTCTAATACATGAGTTTAATTTTATTACAAATGATTTTTATAAGCAGTTCTTATTCTTATGGTATAATTCTACATTAAGATGCCCATCTATTGTCCACATATGTTTTGCATTGCAGTTATGCATATATACATAAATCAGAAAGAAATATGGGCCATGTTTTAAAAATTTATGATATATGAATACATACTGTAACCACATTGCAACTACAATTTAACTCAATACTACTTTAGCTCAGATCAACATTAACTAATACTACTTAGTCAATCTTAGTGAAATTAGTTACATTAAGGTGTCACACCAACTTTATCTATTATTTTAAAAAGTCTGCTTTAAGTGTGACTAAATTCCAATTTTATCTAATGCCTCCCAGTCTACATATAGTTCCACAGCTTGCAATACAATGAAGTTTTTCATACCTGCAGATTCAAGGAGATACTGATAAAAATGTTTCCTGTGATTGCCAATAGGATGCCAAAGAGCAAAGTCTGAAAAATACATATAATCTATGTACTGTCAGATAAAATTTTCAAAATTTCCAGCATATATTCCTATACTTATATTCTTTTATAAAATCATTTGATTTTTAAATCTTTCTTAGATCACATTATTCTATAAATTGGCTTGGGAGGACTAACAAATGACATCAAGTTTTAAACATGCTCTGGGTTGGTACTAAAATATCCAGAGCTCTTAGACTATAAAATATATGGTGGGTGGGTGGATGTGGGTGTCTGTCTGTTGAATTTCCATGATGCAAAACAGAAATATGAATCGGATAATGAATATGAACCATAATCATCAGATTCTCTTAGCAGCACAAACGTTCAGTAGACGTTTAACAGCCTTCTTTAGACCATCAGAAATGACTGAATCTCATCTCAACAGATGCAGTTACAACAAACCCACCTCCCTCCACTCCCCGCTTAAAGATAATAATTACAATGGAACGTAATAAAAGTATTTTTTAAAACCATGCTTAAACTGGAATGTTAAAACAATAAACAACAGAAGGTTACACTCAGTTCCGTAAAAGGTCTTTTCCAGCTCTATGGAAGACTATACTTTGCTATGGAACACATCTGGCAAATTTAAATCCAGTTATAGTAGGAAAGCATTATAAACATATGTCTTATTCCTCATTCAAAATGGCAATTGTTCATTAACACCAAAGCTCATACTAAAAAGTAATTTTTAAAACCATGCTTAAACTAGAATATTAAAACAACAAACAACGGATAGATTTTCCCTATGATAATTTACCCAGACATTGATTAAAAATGGACATTCTCCAGTTCAGGAGCTCCCAAAAGGACTCCTCCCTGTTTACCTTTAAGATTTTCAGCAAATGTGGGATTAAAAAGCATGTTGGTAAATTGTCATTTTATGTAACATTTTAATTTTTTTTAATTAATGTATGCTTGTTGTTTTTCTACGAAGGATGATGCTTAATCCCCAATAGACATGCTTAGCAACAGAAGCAAACTCTTTTCTGTTCCTTTAATTATAATGGTGCCTGGATTTAAAATAAGAACCCAAACATGTTCAAAATATGGGATGGGGAAGTGGGGCAAAGAAGAGGATCTGATTGGTAAACTATACTGTGTTTATTTGAGCATATACCAATGGTCCTAAATCACAAGAGAAGAAATGTGAACTGGGCCCATCATCACTAAAGAGCACAGTATAAAGTTACCCCATTTTAATCCCCAGTCTAAGTTTCCAGCAGTGCAGCGCAGCAATGAGTAGGAACCTTATTTATACTCAGAAACGTCGAATCCTTCAAGGGAGCAGATTCTTGATGTCCGCATCCATGCAGTTTCCAGCTGCTTTACAGCTTGCCCTGACTTTTGGGAACCAGGGCGACTCTATACCTGTTCCAAGCGGAGCCCATCTGGGTTAGACACTGCCCTCTGCTCTTAGGCTGTTCTCACCTTACTTGAAGAAACCCCGGGAGACTTTAATGGATCTTACTTCAGAGCAGATCTCTTAAGCAATGTTTCCAACCTTAGCAACTTTAAGACGGGTGGGTTTCAACTCCCAAAATTCCCCAGCAAGCAGGTTCCCCGGTATGCTGCCTAAAGAATTCTGGGAGTTGAAGTCCATCCGTCTTAGGGTTGCTGAGGGTGAGAAATGCTGCTCTAAATTAGCCCCTTTGAGAGGGCGGGAAGAAGCCCTCGGTACCAGCCTCTCTTCTCCTTACCTGTTCATTTTCAAAATACCAGCCTTGGGAAAGAAACTCACGCCTGCTCGCCCTCCCTCCCAAGGTGGTATTTTGGAGTAAGTGAGACGATCCCATAGTCTCTACTTCGTCCCCGCTTCTCCGGGCGCTTCAGCTGCACCAACGCCCCAAGCGACGCTGGGAGCCGAAGAAACCGGTTTTCAAGCCCAGGTGAACTTCCTGGGGCCGGAGCGATGGGCGATGGGAAGGGCCCTTGCCTTCGTGGGCCGGATGTTTTCACAGCAAGTGTGTTTGTACGTGGGGTGGGGTTGACCCAAAAGAGAATCGGGGACTAGAAGAGGCGTGAATCGGGAAGAAAGCAGAATGCCAGCAAAGCGAGACAAGACGCTTTGCTGCAGCAGAAAATGTTTGTTTTGGCAGCTGAACTTTACTAATCTTTGAATAGCTGCATAGGATGAAACTATCTGACTTCTGATAAATACCGGTAAATGTCCTTAAAAATATCCACGCCAGAAAGTGTGTCTTAAAAATATCCACGCCAGAAAGACCCTAATCATAACTCTTTCCTGGTTTGGGCACTGTTGAAAGCAAGATGCTGTGAAAATGAACTCATTTCAGATGGCTGTAGGAAGGTGTGGTAGTCCCAAGGGGTTATATGCTTTCTGCCAAAGCCCTTTAAAAGGGAAGCAATGCTTCAAACACAGGATGGAAAAATGGGGACATGTTCCCATACAAATTAGTTCAATGTGACCAGGGTCTGCAGTATTGTCAGAGATGCTACACGTCCTCTCCATGACCAATTTTCTTGGTTACCTTCTGGGAGGAGGCTTTGTGGTATCCATAGCAGAACAACTAATAGCTTTGTACCGGATAGTATTTAATTCTCAACACTTTTTCCCACTATGTATTCAAAATGGACATATCACACACAGAGAGAGACAGTATATGTATGAGTGTATATATAGGTATATATGTGTGTGTGTGTGTGTATGTAAATATGTGTGTGTGTGTATTCTTTTGAGAGTGGGCATTAGAATTTCATTTTAATGTGTGCCATTGTGTACACAGAATAAAGCTTATCTTGTGCTGGTGAATTGTGACCTTGCACATGGCCATTGACATCTCAGGATGTGGAAATGCAACAGTCAGCTTTGCCTCTTGCTGCAGTGCATGGTACAGCTATTTAGAATAGAGTAGAACTGAATTGAACTCCAGGGTTTCTGCTCAGTCTGGCTGTGTCAGAGAATCTGACCTAAACCATTATGTGGTTTGACTGGTCTTGGTTTAGTATACTATGCTGAACACAGGGAAGATTGGGCAAGTTGTTCAAACCCAGCCCACAAGTTATGAAACTATGATTAAATTGTGTCTTGGTCTCATCCAATCCAAGAAGGCTTGATACAGTAGGAATCACTGCAGACACATGGTGGTGATTCCTGAATGGCTACATGTGGAATTTCTTCAGACAATGTTGTCCATTGGCCTGTGGTCAAAGAGGATAGGAGCAGATGCTTAATAAATAGCTGTGGGCCTGCAGAATGAAAGAGGTAGTTCTGTCATTAGGAAATTAGCTATAATTAGGAAATTAGGATTTGTTTGAGAAAAAAATGCCATTTCTTAGGGCCTGATGCTTTAATGTTGCCAATCTCCCATGGCTACAAAGTGGCTGCCCTTTGCTTACATTGGGGCACAGGGAGACCATATTGTCAGGCAAAACACTTTGATTGAATAATGAGATTGGCAGCCAATCTTTGCTCTCCTACAGGCTCGGTTATTATTACTGGGCAAGAGTCCCAGAAACACAAGCCATCCAGCCATAATAGCAGCAGTCTCTTTTAATGCATCTCAGCTCATTGACTGTGAGAAAAAAACTCATGGCTCCTTTGGCAGGAAACACTTGTATTACTACTGAGAAATATTTATAACCATAATTAGAAGGGGAAGCATGAGGAAAGAGAGCAAATGCAAGGAAATGCATCGATGTGGTGTGATTTAAGCAGTTGAGCTATGCGCGGGATAGCAAGGTCTTTCTCCCATGAATACTTGAATGCATGTAATAAGTGCAAAAAAATTGTGATGGCTGGAGAGCAGAATGGGAACTGGAGTAAACTTCTAAAAGAAAGTTGAATAAATGTTTTTAAGTGAAAGATGATTCAAAGCAAACCAAAAAGGGACTCATTTAGACTATGTCAATATACATCAACTTGAAATACCTGTTTGGTCAGATTCTTCATGGGTCATATTGTATTACCGCTGCAGAGGTTACAAGTAGGAAAACTCTGCACACAAATACTATAGCTATTTGCTGTCTAAACTGTGTAAAGCTGTGTCAAATTGCAAACCAATCGAGACAGCCTCATTTGTAAATGGAATATATTTTGCATTACCTTACAAAAAGGTTGACAATCAATAAATGAGAAGAGACAGCAAAAATCCACACTAGTATCACAACAGCCATTTCTTTCCATGTTTGTGTTCTCTGCATTTGTCCAATATATTTGAAACACATTCTCTTCATGTCTTGAATGATGAAGCTATTGTGGCAGAGATTAGGGTTGGTAATAAAATGAGGATATTATAGATTTTTCACATTCTGAATAATGCAAAGCAATAAAACATCAAGTGATTAAAGCTGTAATCCTGTATATATTTATCTGGGGGACCCCCCCATCAAGTTTATTGGGTTACATTTATATATTTTTATTTATTGTTTTTATGAATAACTCAAGATGGTGAACATACCTAATATTCCTTCCTCCTCCTATTTCCCCCCCTGTGGATTGAATTGGGCTGAGAGACAGTGACCGGTCCAAAGTCACTCAGCCAACTTTCATGCCTCAGGCGGGACTAGAACTCACAGTTTCTAGCCTGGTGCTTTAACCACTAGACCAAGCTGGCTCTAAAATAAAATATAAAATTCTCCTGGGTAAAACTGCAGTTCTGTGTAGAATTGCATGGAGGTAACCTCCCACTGAACTGCGGGTTTTTCCCCCCATAATAGGCATGCAATCACTTTTTTCAAATGTGTATGTTACCTGTGAAGCTGAACAGTTATTATGTGGGTTTTATTATTCCTATAGTATACTACAGCATCCAAAGTATACACCATGCATACTTCTTCACTTAAGAGCTGGCCAAACATAGCTATGTAAAGTGAGCAGCTTGTTTACAATGAACCACTGTACTAGTAGGGACTCCATGCTATCAAATTAGAGAGAAATCAGTATTATAGTAAACAGAGGTCAAAGATCAAACCCACAATTTCATATAAAATTCCAGTCCATGTACACAAAATATTACAGTTTTTAAAAGGTCTAAGTCACAAGACCATCAACAATTCTTAAAGATAATCAAAAGCAGGATGGAGTAAAGGAAGTAAAATTTAAATGTAATTTTAATCCAGAATTTAATGCAAGGAACAATCATATAATGGACCTCTTTTAAACCTTGACAGCTGACTGTCAAACAAGCTCTTTTGTTAAATGGCTAACTCTTTTCTTATTCAAACAATGTCTTTAGAATGTCAGTTGTGATAATATTAACATATCCCCAAACTTTTGATCTCCTTATCTGGTGATGTGAGATTGGGTTCTTGTTTGTTTGTTTGTATATATATGTGGGGAGAGCTACCAATTACATATAAGCTGTAATATTGTCTTTGGTCTTTTTCATCTATGAAAAATCAAGGGCTAATTGATCTGTAACTACAAAGCCACTGTCATTTTGCTTGGCTATGCTGTATCTCATACTACAAGTAGAGGAATATAAATTATATACCAAACAAGTCTTTGAACACTGAAAATAGATGTCAGACAAAAGATTAGACTTAAAGGAAGATTTTTCGCATCGACCTCTCTATGTGGTAGACATGTTTATTAATAAACAAATTCTGGGGTTTTGATCTGATCTGAAATTATGCCAATCCTAAACTCTGTCTTTACATAATGTATATCATTATGATGCAGCTGGCACAAATTACGTAATTCATGCCATTTGCTTGATGATGTCATAACACACAGGACAACATCATAATTTCTTCTGTTTGCCTCTTGTTCACATGTAACATGAAGCCTTAATGTGATTTGTTTGTACTGGACTTAGCATTATGTTCAAATTCATATGGTTTAAGGTTATGGGTCCACCAGGCAATACTGATTTGCTCAACAAAGTGATTAAAAAACCTGGAATAGCATTCTGTATGAATGGAGTCACTGGTTCCCGAATTTTGTTAAGATATCTGTTTAATAAGCATCCATGGCAGAAGAGAGATTTGAAACACATTTAATACAATTTGGTGCAATTTTATTCTCTTTATTCTGATTCATTTGAAACAGGCACTATCTTGTAACCATGAAATATTCATAAAAAAAAAATCCATTGGAGCAGACCTACCTGATCTGTTTTGTATTTTGTATCTTATTATTGGTCAAGTGTGTATGGGATCCAGGACTATTCATTCAATCCTAAATTGAAGTTGTAGAATCACATAATATAAACATTGTAAGGGATCTGGAAGATACAGTACCTAGTTCAACTTTCTGCCCAGAGTGGGATCCCACTATTACAGCATCCAAGAGATAGTTTAAATTCCTTCAGTGAGGGAGATTCACCATTTCCTGAAGCAGGCTGATCCATTATTGAACTAGAACTAAGGAGAAATTTGCTGACAGTGAGAACAATCAACCAGTAGAACGGCTTGCCTTCAGAGGTTGTGGGTGCTCCATCACTGGAGGCTTTTAAGAAGAGTCTGGACAGCGACCTGCCTGAAATTGTAGGGTCTCCTGCTTGAGCAGGAGGTTGGACTAGAAGGCCTCCAAGGTCCCTTCCACCTCTGATATTCTATGCTATTCTATGAACAACTCTCAATTGTTAGGAAGTTCATCCTGATGTCCAAACAAAATCTACTTCCTTGTAATTGAAATCCAATTTCTTTTCTGGAACAACTCTACAATTCTGTCCTGTCTTCTCCATGACATCACTTCAGGTACTTGAACATGCTATCATGTCTCCCACAGTTTTATTCAAGCTAAATATACCCAGAGCCTCAAAGCATTCCTTCCAGGTCCCTTACCCTCCTCGTTCTTCTTCTCTGGATATGGTCCACTTTGCTAATGTTCTTTCTAAAATACAGTGCCCAGAATTGGACACAATACTCTAGGTGGAGTTTAAATAATGCAGTACAGAGAGGAATGGTAATGTTTATTGATCTTGACTGCAGCTGTAAAAAAAAAAGTGGATGCTGTCCTAGGCTGCATCATATTCTTGGCTCATGTTCAACTTACGATACACTCACATCCTATTTGCATGTGCAGGAAGGTTCCATCCCACATCTGTTGCCTTTTTCCTATCCAAAGTAGCATTTAGCATTTGTTGCTGTTGAAATCCATCTTCCTGGTTTCTGCCAATGTTTCAGCTTGTCAAGATTCTCCTGACCCTGATGCTGCCTTCTGAAGTCTGTGCCATCTCCCAATGTTCCTGTCATCTGCACGTTTGCATATCATATTTTCTAAATCCACATCCAAGTCACTTTTAAATATGTTGAACATAAGCCTTGCATAACAAATTCTTCTTAACTTTGTTACTTATTATTCGTTTTATCATTTTAGTTGCATGTTCCCATGAAAGTTCTGTGGACAAGTACAATGTTTGTTTTTTATACAAATCATATGAGTTCGTTTCAGCGGTAATCTGAAATGATATAGATTGGCCCCAGGTTTGGAAAGGCTGCCATTCAGCTCCAGATAATTTGACATCCTTGTTCGGTGCAGTAATCCCTGTGTTTGCTTTCAGAAAAATAAATCCACTGTATAATTTGTCGCTTGACTTTCAGTACCAACAAATGCAGTAAATGGCATTTTTATAAAGGGAAGGATTGTTGATCACGGCAAATGATGGTCATGATTATAGCTGAAGCATCTAGCAATGCTTAGCAATATCTCATTGCAGAGATATACATGTAGTCTTTAACTTACAACAACAATTGGGACCAGAATTTTGGTTGCTAAACAAAGCAGTTGTTAAGTGAGTCATGCCCAATTTTATGACCTTTTTGCCACAATTGTTAAGTGAATCACTGCAGTTGTTTAATGAATCATGCCCTCATTAAGCAAATCTGGCTTCCCTCATTGATTTTGCTTGTCAGTAGCTGGCAGGGAAGATCTCAGATGGCACACATGATTCCAGGATGCTGCAACCATCATAAATACATGCCATGTACCTGAATTTTGATTGTGGGGATGCTGTAACCATTGTAAGTGCAAAGACTAGTCATAAGTCACCTTTTTCAGGGCCATTGTAATTTCAAGCAGTGGCTAAATGAATGGTTTTAAGTTGAATACTACCTGTAGAAACTTGTATGAATACTGTATATCCTATGCTCTTTAAGCCAATCCTTGAAAATAATATAAACTCTGCATGTGATATTCAGTAGCTTTTGGGGTAATTCACCATGTGAACTATGTTGAAAAACTCCCATTCAGCCACACCTAAAGAACATTTTCCTGCCCTAATCAATTTATCAAAGATATATTACATTCAGATTATGGTAGATGTATTGAAAAAGAAAACATGGTTAGATCTGAACTTCGTAGTATAATATCCCTGGACATAACTGAGAAATAGTTTGCCATTGTCTTTTTCTGGGAAATTTGGAAATTTCTCCAGCTAATATACTATTATGGTATTTCCTAGTGGTCTTCCATCCAAGGTCTGAGAGCTAACATTTGAATTCAGAGAAGATTTGACTAGGTGCTGCCATCTAGAGGGTATATATGCTAAGAAAGTGAATTGAAATGAGATAATTCTGCAGAAGCATCTTGAAGAAGATAGAGTGATGGGCAAGCTATTTTCGGGAAATTTATGTTTCAACCCTAATCTGTTCCACAAGGTATTCTAAATTATCTATCATTTCGCTGATAGATTTTTAAAAATCAAAATACATTAAGGCCAACTAAATTGTACTTGTAGTAATAATAGACAAAGACTCAGGGCTGAAAGAGGTCTTAAAGGTCATCTAGATCAACCTACTACTCAGCACAGGAATCACCAGAGTAGTGTTTCTCAACATTGGCAACCTTAAAATGGTGGCTGGGGAATTTTTAGTCATCCCTGCATGTATTTTGAATTTTAAAAAAACACGAAATAATAGATGCTAGAGTAAAAAACAGGAGCCTTTGAAACCTATCCAAACATTTTAATAAATCTAATTCCCGAATGCCAATTGATGCAAGCTTGCAGTACATGACTAAAATCATAAAAGTTGATAGTGAGATTTAAAGCAATAACATTAATCTTCTAAGAAAGGAATCTCCCTATGAGGTACATTTTTGGAAGTGAGCACGGGCAGCTGTTTCCATTCCCCACTGCTGCTTCCTGCCCCATAGACAGGATTACCTCCACCTCAAATTAATTTCAGCTTGGCGGGTGCAACTGCACTGTTTTTTCCTTTTTTGAATTGAAGAATGAGATAAACAAGTTGAATCCAATCAATTTAGAATCTGTACACTTAAGAGGTTTTTCAGACCAAACCCTTGGCAGATCAATCAAGAAAGATCAGAAAATAATGCAGATGGAGATTATCTATGCATCAAATTATTGAGACATAGCGCTCAAAAACCCTATTTTACTTCACCAGGCAGGTCGTATCCACACACATTTCTAATTAACAGTTTTAGCTTTGTGTTGTTATGATTCTAAAAACAATTACATTTGCTCCTTGGTGTGATCCTCTGCCATTGTTATTCCAATCTCCTAAGATTCCTAGACAAGGCCTGCATCTTCTATTGCAAACATCTAGTCTACAAAGCATATCTCCCTAAACAGAATCCTTGCACACAGAATACTGGGATGCTAAAAATAGCTTAGTTTTTGCAGAAGAAAGCCAGATGCCAAGCATGCAAATATAAGCCATATTATCTACCCTGGTGGTTTTCCAACAAACTTCCCTCAGGGACCTTTCCTGCATCGATTTTTTTTCCCTTCACTAAGTCACCACCCATACATTTGCCACTGAATTCCTGTGTGCTGTGGGGATTCTCAGATGTCCTGTACAATGAATCTCAATTTGCACAGTGCAAAGAACAGCCATGTTGTGTCCATCTCTTTGAAACACAAACCTGCAACTGGGTTTTACATAAATGCAAGAAGCTGGGTGGGAGAGAAGCTATGTGTGACACTGGGGTAGCATTCAAGAGAATAGCAACTTGGTTGCCAGGCTAGAAGTCCAGGTGAAGAAAAGAAAACAGAATGAAGTCATATTTAACAAAAGGATTTTAGAAAGGATTGCATTCACCAGTTCAACAGTCCCTCCAAATAGCTTGTTGTAATAGTCAAGCTGGGATGTAAGGATGGTACGTGTGTAATTGTCATCAATGATCGTAGCTGGTACACATGTTGTTAATTGTGCAAATCCTAACTAGTTGAGATCAGGGCCAGTTTAAGAATTTGGGGTCCAAAGCAACAGATGGTTTGGAAGACAACTCATCTTATCCCACCATCATACTCAGCTCTAGAGTAACATCGCAGATGGATTCCAGCCAAACAAGAGGTTAAAATTATGGAATCAAAATGGAATACCCACAGAGTCTGAACTAGAATTTAAAGACATAGCTGGAAGAAACATATTGGGGATAAAATTTTAGAACTTCTAATTAAAAAAACACATTTTTCTTCTTTAGAGAGAGAGAGTAACAAGAAAATAGTTTGTTTTTGAAATTGTTTTCCTTGCTTTCTGCTTTTTACAGTTCTGTAAAACTGCTGTCACAATTGCCTCTAACCTTCTCTTTTACAAAGCAGAACAACAAAATCCACTCCCTGCTTTTACAAACGGTATCTTAGGGAGCTCCTTCTTATGCTCTGTTTCCTTGGCGAGTGAGGACCTGACCTCTTCATCCATGACTTTTCAGCTTTCAGAAGAACCTTTGGTGAAGAATCTTTTGGAACCCATAAAGGAGAATATTTATATCTCCCTCACAAGCACTAGTTTGGGTAATGAAACATCTGCAAGAAAACAATTAAGCTTAGAGAGCACCAAGGACCCCTAATCTTTTGGAAAGGCCAAAGGTTTGGTGTCCTCTACAACAGGGCTTTTCAACCTGTGGTACGCGTACCACTTGTCGTACATTAATGAGTGGCAGGTGGTACGCAGCCCTGCCTAGCCAAGTGTAGTGGGGGAGGGAACGAGCAAGCACAGGCAAGGACTTACTCTGAGAGAGTCCTCCGGAGTTGCAGAGTGGCTGGGGCGAGGCAAAGGCCCCAGGCTCACTTCTGGCTCACCCTCCCCCATGAGAAAGGAGGAGGAGGGGGCAGAGACAGGAGAGTCTATAAAAGGAGGCAGTTTGGGCGGGAGAGGAAGAGAGAGAAAAAGCAGCAGCCTTGGGGAGGAGGCGGAGTCAGCTCTAGCTGCACTGAAGGGAAAGAAGAAGGAGGAGGAGGATGGGGGGAGAGGAGAGGAGATCAAGCAGGCTGGCCATGAGCCGATCTACAACTGCTGTGGCAGCCACCTGTGCTGGCAGCAGCAAACAGGCAAGAAATGCAATGGGGGAGGGGTCGCCCTCCACGAGGAATGAAAAGCAGCAATGGCTGGAGGTGAGGCATGGAGGGAGGGAGATGGAGAGTGGAAGGATTCTTATGTGCTTTTGTGACTGAAGTTCTGGGATTTGTGCAATGTGGGCTTTGTGTTCTTAAGGAGTGTTTGGCAATTTCTATTTGGCTGATGGCTCGTTTTAGCTTCTATTGCTCTGCTGTTGTTAGCTGTAAGTTTTGCTGCAAGGGATTTTGAAGTATTTTTCTCCTGAATGGATTTTACTTATGAATGGAGCCATTTGGGGAGGCTGCCTTAGCCGGCAGCCAGTATTTACATTTTTTTTTCTTCCTTAAGTGCCGGCTGGGCTCCTTACTTTCCTTTCTAGCCAGTAGCTAATTCTTAAAGGGGAAGTGCCTTTTTAAGCTAGTTCACTCAGCACTTGTCTTTTCTGTCTCTTGAGGCCTTTCCTTGTTTGATCAATATATGGAAGAGGGAAAATATGGGGGGGGGTTCAAATTCTTCCTTCAGAAGGAGATGGGAATGAGAAAAAGGGAGGCAGGGAAGGAAGTCCCGCCTTAGCACTTGGCCACCAGCAGCTCTGCCATTGACTTTGCTTGTCAAAAGGTTGCAAAAGGGGATCACATGACCCTGGGACACTGTGACCATCATAAATATGAATCAGTTGCCAAGCATCCAAATATAAATCACATGACCCTGTTGCTGCAATGGTCATAAGTGTGAAAAATGGTCATAAGTCATTTCAGTGCAATTGCAACTTTGAACAGGTTTTTTTTTTGTCACCAAGTTTTTGACAGCTTGCTAGGTGGTACTCGAATATTGCCATATCCTAAAAGTGGTACAATCGGTAAAAAGGTTAAAAGCCCTGCTCTACAACATCACTCTTTCTACACAATCCTGTACACATTATCAAGCATGGCAGTTGCTGAGCATCCTGGGATTTGAAGTTGGTGTGCACATCTGGAAGTCACCAAAGTTGAGAAACATTGAAATAAAAGGCTGTTTTCTAAAGGGAGACACTACCTGAATAGAAACACACTTTGCTTAATTCAAAAGGACACATGCAGAGCACAAACACACACGTATCTCACACAAGGTTTTGGTTAAAAATGTTACTGAAGCAGTTTTGAAAATGATCGGTATATAAAATATATTTTCCAGAAATGTCATGTGAAATTTGCCTGCTTTCCGTGGGGAGGTCAATTTTTTTTGTGTTGTGAATTCGATTCTATGTTTAGAATATACGGGACATTCCTTATCATATTTATTATGTTTTCAACATATTCTAGCAATTTGAAAGTTGAAAGGTCAGTGCCTTCTCATCAGGAACTGATCTTTCTTTTTGAAAATAACATTTTTGCCATGTGTATTAAAGGTTATTTTATATACAGTATTTAAAGATTGTCTTCTGTTTCTTTTCCTGCAGGGATCAACTGTGCTGGAAAGAGAAAAGAGCACCCCAACTTGAAATCAAGCTGTACTAGACAAAGAAGCTGATTAATGATGGAAGAGATTTGTGGGGATTTCAATCAGGGAGGCTTATGGGTGTAACACATGAAGATGACTTGACTTGGTGGTTTGGATAATCTTGTTCCATGTCCAGTTTTCACACATATGGAATAAATGGAATCCACCCCTATTTAAAGTCCCCCAGGCTTTCTTCTACTTTGTAATTTACTCTTACAAGATTCTTGTTTCTAAGGGACTATAATCCCACCGCATGTGTATGACATGGTGGGGGGTTAGGCAATGCCATTTTCCAGCTGATTGAAAATAGTTTGGGATGTCTGAACTACATGCAGTAATACTGTACATGATGAATTCCCATAAATCCAGCTCAAAAGTGATGAATATTACTATCTGTACAGAGGATAGGGATTCAACCAGGTCTTTAAGATCTGCTGATGTATCATGCAAGAATCTGTCTCAAAATTCCTTTTTCATTTGCATAAAAATTTTAAAGCAGTGATTATAGAATTACCCTATCAGTCTTTTTTCACCTTGGTGCCTTCCCATGCTGGTTAAAAGCCATACAGATGGTGTTCAACTTACAACCATTCATTTAATGACCATTCGAAGTTACAATAGCACTGAAAAAAGGGCATTATGACCATTTTTCACATGACTGTTGCAACATCCTCATGGTCACATGATCAAAATTCGGACGCTTGGCAACTGGCATGTATTTATGACAATTGTAGTTTCCCAGAGTCATATGATCACCTTTTGTGACCATCTGACAAAGTCTATGGGGAAACCAGATTCACTTAACAACCGTACTACTAATTTAACAGCTGCAGTGATTCACTTAACAAGTGTGACAAGAATGGTAAAAGTAAAAAAAAAATCATTTAACAATTGTCTTGCTTAGCAATGAAAATTTTGGGCTCAATTGTGGTTGTAAATCAGGGTCTACCTGTAGTCTAAATAAGACTGGGGGAGGATCTTTACATGAGAAGTGAGAAGAAGGAAGTTATTATTTTATTATGCAGCTTTCTTCTACCCCAACACCAGTACTAGAAATGGATACCAAACTGGATATACACATTACTTAAAGCAGAGGTGGGCCATTTTTTGGTGGCTAGAGGCCACATTTCACGTTTGGGGAGAGTCTTTGAGCCATCTTGAGTTGTGTAGTGATGCAAAACAGGCAGGGCTGTGTCCAAATTATCAGATGTTTTTAAAATATTTTTGTGCGGAGGAGAATTTGAAACAAAATGAAAGCTATTTGGGTTTTTTTTTTCATTAGTTCTTTCTACATGGCTTATTCTGCTGCAAAATATTGTAGTTCAGAGAGGTGAGGAGCAAGTGTGCTGTAGCAACCACAGTGGTGGTCCCTGAAAACCTCTTGGTTGAAGGCTACGTTTAGACTTAGCCTATACCCTATAGGGACAAGGATTGATTAATGTGGCTGCAATTACTCCTCTGAACTGCTTAGAAAAATGCTTCTGTTAAATCAGGAGATTGCAACTTTTGGATGGCAGAGGAGAAGGGAGACATGTTGGGGAGTCAAGGACTGGGGTGGTGGTGGATGCTACTGCAAAGAATATGGGTCTATGTCCCTTGTGTTGACAGAACCTATCAACAATTAAAACAATCTAACATTTTCTGAAGGATGTCTATCCTTGCCTGTTATAAGGGGGGAAAAGATTTTGTAAGTTTTCTAGAATGGTAACATACTTCATCAGAAGGGATCTTGGGGAACTCAAGGGTTATGTACTGAAAGAAGCTATTTGCTCCATTAATTTCAGCAGAAGGCAAATTTCAGCAGAAGGCAAAGAGTTAGCTGAACTAAAATGGAATCCATGTATTTTTTGCGACTGTACTCTATTTGTACATGTGTGTGTTTAAATGTAAACTAAGAAACAGCTGCCACTTCATAACAGTTGCTGCTATGCCAAATATGGTAATCTTGACATTGTAAAAGCCATAATTTTACTAGTGAGAGCAGAAATGCCCCTGGCTTCTGGCTGCTCCCCCGGAGTCCTGTCCACCAATCCCAGGCCTTGAAATGCTTTGCAGTTACAGATAATTGGCTTGAATGTTACTGTATGCCTCTCCTTCTGTAATGCATTGTTCCCTCCCACCATCCATAGATATTTTCCATGGCATCCTAGCGCTGCCAGAGCATAAGAGATGATGTTACAGTTGTAAGAAAAAGGAAGGGTGATAGTCTTTGAAGTGGCTTTTGATGAGATTCTGCTTGATGAGATTGTGCATGACGCTAACCACAAAGGAAAACTAAACTCTTTATTGAGCAGAGAGAGTGATTTTAAGTCAGAAGCAGCAGCAGGAACAGAAAGATGTCATTAAAAACTTGAAGTGCTGGTCCAAGTGCAAACAGAACAAAGGCTTTTGCTCTGTGTTTCAAGTGGTTTAGAATTATTTAGGGAGAACATCAATTCTACCTCCCCCACCCCGAGTCCACCCCCTTGAAAGCAAACGTGTCTTATCATTTTTTAATTTAAAAAATTAACTTATTTAACTGTTGATTCTGTTATGTGTCATCAGTTTTAAAAACAAACTCATCTTCTTCCAATCTAGCCTCTGTCAATATATATTTTGCATATAGGTTGAATAAATAAAGAGAGAGTGTACAGGCTTGTTTTACTCCTTTGCCAATCTGGAATGGGGCATGTTTCCATTTGGACTGTGTTTTTCTGTCCTGTATGTTTCCCATGAGGCCATTGAGGTGTTCTGGGATCCCCATTTTTCTAAGACATTCCATAGCTTGGCATAATGAGCACAATCAAGGGCCTTGCTATGGTTAATGAAGCACATATTGACTTCTTGTTGGTATTCTTTGCTTTCTCAATTACCCAGCATGCATCAGCAATCCTTCCTCTTATTTCTTGGCCTTTTCTAAATCCATCTTGAATACCTGGCATCTTCCTTTCACAGAGAACTGTAATCTACATTGGATGATCTTAAGCATTATTTTGCTAGTGTGTGAAAATAAAAATACTTTGCAATCATTTGCTAATGTTAATTGGATACCTGCATATTAATGGTTTTAAAAATTAATATTATTTACTTTGAAGCCAATCTCCGTAATTTTCTCTCTCTATCTATTTCTATCCCCTGTCAAAACTCTAATCTATGTAGGATTTAGGGTAAGGTAGGATAGATGGAATGGAATAGAGCAGAGCAGAGCAGAGCAGAGCAGAGCAGAGCAGAGCAGAGCAGAGCAGAGCAGAGCAGAGCAGAACAGAACAGAACAGAACAGAACAGAACAGAACAGAACAGAATAGAATAGAATAGAATAGAATAGAATAGAATAGAATAGAATAGAATAGAATAGAATAGAATAGAATAGAATAGAATAGAATAGAATCATAGAGCTGGAAAGGACCTTGGAGGTCTTCTAGTCCAACCCACATCCCAAGACATTATACCATCCCAAACAAACAGTTGGTCAATTCTTTCTTGAAAATCTCCAATGATGGAGCACCCACAACTTTGGAAGGCTGTTTCATTAATTGTTCTGTCAGGAAATTTCTCCTTAGTTCCAGGTTGCTTCTCTCTTTAATGAGCTTCCTGTCTTACCCTACAGGGTGGGATAAAATTTCTGTTTGTATTTTCTATGGAAGCCTACATATTGACAGTACTGAAGTAATAAACAACCACAGTGTCGCCCAAATAAATATTCCAGTCATTGTACGTTTTACTTTACATATACTTTCAATTTTAAGTCTCATTTTTGCAAACAACCTACTTGACTACATTTGTTTGTGTTTAAAACTGAATAGTTTTCTCGTTTCCCCCCAAGAAAGCTGGTGGGAGCAAAGAAATACGATTGGTCTCCCTTGGTATGAGTTAGACATAATTCAGAACACATATAAGAAATCTCTCGTTACCCAATTTTGACCATGCATAAGAGCCCTATTTAAACTGTAAATTGACAGCCCTTCTATATACCCTTCTATATGCAATATTATTTCTTTTCACAGAAGCCAGATGGTGCAGAGCAGATGATTTTTTTGCTACTAAAGAGGGACTGAATTTTAAACAGCTTAGCTCAGTGTCCTCTTCCTGCCACACAGAGCACGCTTTTTATCCTTTTAAAAAGATTTTATTAAAGTTCATTGTAAAATAAAATACAAACAGAAACAAAAATCAGGAAAGTTAAAGAAAAAAGAGGAGCGGTGCAACAAAAAGGAAAGGAAGAGAAAGTAGTGACTACTGATTTTTTTCAGTGCAGAAGAATACAAGAAAAAAGTTACAGCCTCAACCTTTTGCTTTACATTTCTAAACGTTTCGAGCCATTTCTATAATAACAAAGTCATTCTAGTCATCAAAACCTAAAATCAAAGTTTCATTGTTTTGCAATTTCAAGTACAAAGTCCAGAAGCAATAGGTAGATAGGTACTCTTGAACTAAAACAGTCCGTTTTGCCATCTTCACCAGCTCCATCACCTTTACCATCCATTCTTCCCTAGTGAGAATTAGTGTGTCCTTCCATCTTTGTGCATATAAGATTCTTGCTGTGTCAACAAATATAGTAACAACGTTCCAAATTTTCTTTTAAGCTCTTTATCCATCAAACCTAAAAGGAAAACTTTTGCTTTCAGTTTTATGTGAGCCATGCATTTTATCCTTGAATAAATGCCCAGCTACCTCTCGGATCCCAGAGCTGAAGCAACCATCACCTGGAGACCCCTGGCTCCTTGTTTTAATCACTGGCCCAGCTTCTGCCAAAGCAGTTCCAGCATTGGGTTGCTTTCTTTACATTTGCCTCATTGATTCAAGCAACATTTCAAAGAAAAAGCAAACAGCCAAGGCTACTGTTACCAAGGAGTTGTGCCAATGCACTCTTGGTGTGTAATTTCCCCTTACAGTTTCTACTGACATTTTCCTGACACTTTGGCTTGGGAAGCCATTTTGTCCTCAGAAAAAAGGAGCAAGAAACACAGCCTCAAATATCACAGAGAATCAGCGCTTTGAGAATAATCAGTGTCCACCAAAGTGGATTAGCCCCAAAGTGGATTATATGTCTTCTTGATTAGATCGAATGTAGTAATACTGCACAAATATGTATTTAATGCAGGGGCTCACAAGGGAATTTACAAATTCAATGTCCTGGTGGGGGAAAAATAAACCCTGCCCTGCTCTACAACTGGATAGTTGTAGGATAGTTGTAGGATAGTTCAGGTCATGATATCTATTTTTATTACTTGTAATATTTGTTCCTTATAATGTTTATTTCCATCGTAACTATTTGTACCTATTTGTCCTTTCTTGGTTTGGATTTAGTTGTGTTTTAGACAATCAGTTTGTAGCCAAGAATTTATCAGAGATTTTCTTGCATTACATACCCTCATTACTGTATGATCTATCAACTTTGCTTAGTTTGGAATCCAGCATCAAAATAATTGAGTTTTTTCTACTTTTTATTTTGAAACCTGTGATCTGAAGGATTTTTGGTCATTTTGTTTTTACCTCAACTTCCATGTTTGTGAGTGTTGTGCTCAGCTGTAAGATTAAGTCAATATTCACCTGGTTCCCAAAGCTGTTTCTCATGATTTTTCCCTCCTAACTTTCTTTCCTTGAATATTTTTTTGGGAACTTGCTTTGTGAGACCAGTTTATGTTGAATATACATAATGAAGGTTTTTAGACAGAGTACAGCAATAGTTGAATCCAAATCTGGCTCCACAGCTGGTATAATCTCCCTTCTTGCATTTTTAATACTGAAGCACATGGTACATGTCAGTTGCTACTTTTCAGGTCAGTGGTTGGAATGATCAGACAGACTTTGAGCAGCCCCAGGATTTATCAAATCCTGCAATTCTAAGAGCAAATAAGCCTCTTTTTGGTCTTCCTGTGAACATCAGACGAATCTATGATGCAATTCTATTTAATATATAATAATGACCAAGTCAGATTAATTCCAGTATGTGAGCTGCTGTCACAGAGAAAAGGGAGTCAATTTATTATCGAAAGCAGTCAAAGATGGGACAAGAACTAATAGATGGAACATCCAACCTAGAGTTAAGGAGAATTTCCTGACTATAAGAACAATTAATCAGTGAAATGACTTGCCTCTTGGAGCTGTGGGTGTTCCATTGCTGGAGATTTTCAAGAAGAGATGGGGCAATTATTTGTCTAGAATAGTATGAAGTCTCCTGTTTGAGATAGGGTATGGACTAGAAGACCCCCAAGGTCCTTTCTGATCCTATTGTTTTATGCTCTATGCTTTCAAGATGACTTGAAATGTCTTTGCCTTTTTTATATTCTACTTTCACATGATCTGTCTGTGATTAAACTAGAACAGATGTGCTTTGTATTGCCCTTGGTCTTCAAAGGTTAATGATAAGTGCACACACATTAGTTCTCCTCATCTCCCTAATTTGTATTCATTTTGCCCTTACTGTATGTTCACCAGCACTCAGAATTTTCTCATTTATGGCAACCCTTGTTTTGCCATTTCCAGAACTTCTTTACACTTATTTTGCAAATGCTAGTGTCAACGTCCTTACCAGCTTCTCAAAAATTCACCTTTTTCCATTACTCTCTGTAGGGGAATTTGGAAGAGAATATTATAGTCCAATATTGTATAAATATTTTTCTCTTTATAATTTACATTCCTGCTTATGCATATTGAAAACAGATTAAAATATGTTAAGTTTAGATTTGAATGGGTATATCATCGAATGCTCCCCAATTCCAAAGTAGTTCTTCTTTGTTGACACACAGTGCTTAACTATGTTATATGCATGTTACACTTTTGCAGAAGATTCTTCAGTTGATGTGCCTGTACAGGAGTACAAATATGATATACATGTGAATGAAGCATGCATGGTAATACTACAGTACAGCAGCCCAGAAAAACATTGACTCTGCAATGAATATAGCGCTACAGCAGGCCGGACATTGTCTTTTGGGGAAGGAAGCCAGTGAATTCTGCTTGGAGGCATTTCCCTTGAGAACCAACATCTGGCCATGATGAAGCATTTCAAAACATCTGTATAGGTATCAAGCTTCCTTTGGCTCATTCACAAATATGTTCTAATGTCCACAGTGCCAACACATTTGTTGCTGTTTTAATGTTTTCTTAGGGCTGATTGGCATTATCTTCTTTAGGTTTTGTTTAAGTCTTCTGTTTTCCTGTTGTAGAATTCAGCCCAGTTCTCACCACAATATTCTCAGCAGGCCGAAGAAGCACTCTTTGTGCTACTCTTTTCTGTCCCTGTGGGTTTCTGAAGGAAAGGATTTTTCCCTGTGTTCATTAGCAGCAGCAACATTTGTTCAAATCAGCACAATCTCATTTACTTCAGTAGCAACACTTTTGTTGAATCTTCAGGGAGACCAGATGCTTTCAAAATATAGTTATTGGCATATCCCAACTCTCTTAGTTAAAAGCAGGGGTCTTCAAGCAACGCTGGCTGAAGAATTCTGGGAGTTGAAGTCCACAAGTCATAAAAGGGCCAAGTTTGAAGACCCCGGGTTAAAAGCATGGAAAAAATGACAGAGGTTACCTTCTCCATCTCCTGGCACTCTTACACTTTCAGTGCTAAAATCTCCATTGTGAATGGTAACATTAATATACAGTTTTAATCTGGTGTAAGATGTCTTCCATTTGTCCTTTATTTTAAACTGTTTAGTTTGCTTTGGTATTTCTTTTGTTAACCCCCTTAATTACTGTATGAAACAAAAGGAAGATATTCACTGAATAAATGAATGAATAACATCCCTGATTGAGGTGAAGTCTGTAGCTAATCTCAGTTGAATATGCTTCATTGCAACTCTTTTGCGGGCCTTTTTATTATTATCATTTTTATACAACTACAAAAGAGAAGAAAAACAAATGCTTTTCAAATAAAACAAAGATGTAAGGACAAATAAAAGAAGGAAACAAACAAAACTTAAAAGTTCAATAATTACAGCTATGTGAAAATTACTACAAGCCAGTTTTTAAACAGCAATTTGAACCTTAACCATATGAAATGGTATTGTTCAGTTTTTTATGCCAATAAAAAGTGAATTCAAAGGCTGCAAGCTGACATGTTTTATTAAGCCAAGCTTTGAAATCTCACATACAAGTCTTTTTTTATGAAAACATAATATTTTTAGCAACAATCCATGAAATCTTGATTTCTTCATAGGTAGATTAATTTCAAATTTTGGAGTATACTTTAGCAGTAATATCTTTAAAACTTAAATATTCTTCCACAAACATTGTTTGCAATAATAGAAATATCCAACCAACACGAAACCGCCAAATGTTTACTAAAGTCTCTTCAGTTGATTGCATCATTATCAGGCAGACAAATGATGCTTTTTCACTATCCATTGAGAGGTCCTGTTAACTCATTTTTTAAAATTAAACTCAAATTAAGATCATAAGAGATATTGATGATGCTTAAAAGATGAGACCATCGGTTTTGTAAACTGAGAGCCTCTAATTTTTTTATTTCAAAGTTCTTGTGAATTAACAGTATTTATTTAAGTAAAGTTTATAAATTATCAATAAAATTTAATTGTATCCTGGAGAATTTGATCAAGTACCTTCGAAACCATAAGACTTTCAGATGCTGCCTGTGCACCTGGTTCAAAGAATACAACAAATGGTTTATCTGAAGATATTCCCTTTCAACCCTTTTGCAGTCCTTCATCTTCAGCAAGTGAAGATTGACAGGACAACCAGAAATGTGGAGGCATTGAAACAGAGCTTGCCTCTAATATACGTTTTTTAAAAATTCTTGTCTGTGCAGAATAAATATCTGCTCAAGATTTCTTCCCCTTTGTGATTTGAACTCTGCTGCAAGCAATAATGTGGAGAATAGGACCAGACTATCAATCAGTGTTAAAGCTATTGGAGAAGAAGAATCTGGTCTTTGGGGCCCTTGGCGCTCTCAGAACTTGATTGTTTTCTTGCAGATGTTTCATTGCCCAACCCGATAACATCATCAGTGCTAGAAGGGAGCAGGGTTTGCCCTTTATTTATCTACAAGAGGCTTACCCTGTCAGTGTTGGTGAATCTACTCTAATGGTCACAATTTCAAAAGAGGCAGAGAAAGATGTTTTCTCATTAGACATTCATTAAAGAGTCATATTTAAATCACAGCTTCATTCCATTATAATTAACTCAATTCTCCTTTGGAAATCTCTTGTGGAGGCATAAAGGACATTCACATAGCAGAGATCCATGGGCAGCTTGAAAATCATTTTAACGTTATCAAAAAAAAACCCAAAACAACTTGTTCAAGCATTGCCTAAGAATACTTTCTTTCCTGGTGTAGCCAATATATAAAAACTGTTGGTTGAAAGTTCACTGAAAAATATTATGTATTATTTTTAAAAAATCTTATGAATTTTTTGGTCACAACAGATTGAGGTATGGTAACCTGACAATGGGACATCTTCCAATTTTTAGGAAGCACCGAACCACAGTTACAGCTGCAGTGGAATTTTTAGAAAAATCTCAGAATGTAAAGACAGGACTGATGGACAATGCAAACGTTTTGCCTACATTGGTGTAATTACTTTCCACAATGAAGAGGGAAGCTATATTTTAATAAAGATCTGAATGAATTTTTTTTCCACTACTCCCCCCACCTCTAGTAATAAATGAATTGTTCAATGAATGATCATATAGATTCAACATATTGTCTGTTTTAGATTGTGCCTTTCCCAAACTTTAGAACTGATTCCTGAATGTTTCTCTGGAAGAAAGGCAATTTGTATTATAATCAGGGTTGGAGCGATGAGGCCAAAAGGTCTCTTGAACTGCACCTTCTATGATCTGAGATCCATAACCTCTTCAGCATCAGGATACCACTATGGCATTATGTAGACTGGGATCTACATAATATCATGCTTCTTGCATAATAACTCATCCACCTTAATTAAAAGCTTTTATGTTATCAGCAAAGAAAGCTCAACAGTTTCTCCTAATCAATGGTTTTATTTCTAGAATATTTTAAGAGAATATTTCTTATAGTAGTTTCTATTGCTGTTAACATTGATTTAGGGATAGATACTTTCATAATACTTTGAAACTTCTTGCCTAAGGATAAACAAGGGATTAAAGTCCTGGAAAGAGAAGAGGAAAGCAGAGGGCTAGCAAGGACTTTGCTCTCGTTCCTAGACAAATAATAAACATCACCATACTAAGCCCACATCTATTATCTCTTTGAGCAGCAATGAAAGACTCAAGGTTTGAGCAGACTTCTCCAGCAGTGCATATTAGGGAATGTATGTGTCTGTGATTCGGGAATGGTTGCATAGGTGTTCCGTTTATATTTCTGCAAATGTAATATTCTGGCACTCAAACAGCAAAGCACAGAACAGGATTGGAATTTGGGAATTGTGTCAGCCCATCTGCAGCCATTTTCAACCTACATTTACCCATCCACCCCTTCGCAGCATAGGTATGTGGCGATGGCTATGGGCATTTACGGGCAACTCTATATCTTGCCTTCAGTGTAACTTCACTGAATAACCCCAAGGTATAATCATAATTAACATGGGTGGTAAGTATGGCCTTGTCCAGAAGAAGACTTAGTAGTAAAAACTGTCCTTCTGAAATAAATATGCTTTGACCTACAGAGGCTTATGTACAATTGTGCTTCCTTTCCAGCTGCTGTTAGATCAGTGTTTTTCAAACTTGGCAGCTTTAAGATATATGGACTTCAGTTCCCAGAAATATGGCTGGCTGGGGAATTCTGGGAGTTGAAATCCACAGATTTTAAAGTTGCCAAGTTTGAAAAACACTGTGTTACACTATTTGTTGCATTCGTTAAAATGGAATGCCATGGCTGCTTTTAAGTTTTTAGAACAGATTTCAAGTCACCCCCAAGATGGGTTGAGGTAATGGCCCCCAGAATTCCTAACCAGCATGCTGCATTGAGACAGAGTTCTTTATCAGTCATGGAATTAAATGCTGTGATCAATTTGCCAGGAGAGTTATGGCAGAACCTGTCCCTACTGGTATTCAGGGACATATATTTTAGGAGTAAAAAAATAAAATGAGCTGGTAGTGGCAAAGACCACTTCCCAAGATGCAATAATGGAAAATTCTCTTCAAGAATTGGTGTTTAGACCTCACAAAAATGCACAGCAAATTGCACTGTGATTTATTTGTCAAAGTCTTTATAGGCTGGGCGTTACTTTACCCCACAGCTGGAGTCAATTTTTAATATTTAAAAGTGGAAAGAAAGCAAAACCTAAACACATACAGATTTGTCTGTTTTAGATTGTGCCTTTCCCAAACATTACTGTTTAGAACTGAATCCTGAATGCTTCTCTGGAGGAAGAGGAACTTATATTATAATCAGGGCTGGACTGATGAGACTGCACCTTCTATGATCCAAGATCTATAACTTCTTCAGCATCAGGATGCCACTAAGGCATTATTTTTTCCCTTTTTCCGATAAGGAACATCTACCAGATACATTTGTCTTTGTTGTCTTGTCTTTTCTGGGGCAACCCCTGAATACACTAAGTGTGGTACAATGAACTGTGTTTAAAACTCAGCAGTTGACTGAACAAATGCCAAGGAAATAGATTAAAAGAGAAAGAGAGAGGTGGCATTGCTGATTTACATCAGTCTTGAATCACACACAATTAGGGCAATTGCTACAACATTGTACGACAAGAAACTTTTCCAATGGCCTTCAATTTTACTTGCTTAGCCAGAAGATGCAAACAGTGTAACGGCCCCACTGAGAAAGAGACCCAACCTCAAGGCACATCTTGCAATCAAAATAAAAGAAAGAATCTGTCTTTGGCAGTTTATTTCCAGCTGCTTTTAGAAGCGTTCAAGATCAATTTGAGAACTAGGCATTGACTTGTATGGGCATCCTTTACTATTTAGTCTAGATCACTCTCTTCACTTTTCAATTCCAAACCAATTCATTGTTTAAGTGTACTTGTGATCATACCACTGACAAATAACACACTGTGGGAGAAGGCATTTTCTTTTGTTTAAATTTCTATATCCAGGCAGGTAACAACATAAAGCCATAGAAACAGAGAATGTGAATTCGAAGTCATTTAGTTAGTCCAACCCTTTGCTCAATACAATGTCAGCATCCCTGACGGACATCCCCCCCCTCATAAGTGTCTGTTACATGCATTCTGGTTGGATAGAAAAGGTATGAGGAAGTTATACCCTACGCCAGTGTTTCCCAACCTTGGCCACTTTAAGATGGGTAGATGTCTACCCCCAGAATTCCCCAGCCAGCCAAATAGCAAACTACTAATTTATTTTATTTTTATACTTTGTAAGATATATACTGCTGAATTCCAATAAGGACAGGTTATTCCATAACTCTATGGGCAAACTGATCAGGGTGCTCAACTCCATGACTTATAAGCAAGTTTTCTTCAAACCAGCATGCGTCAGTCAGTCGGAGAAATCCAGATAAATGTGACCACCTTCACACATGTTCCTATAAATCTGTTGGCTGGGTTTAAGCCAAATTTTGAGATCATAATTTATTGAACAAGCCACATTGGTCTAGCTCACATATAATATTAAGCTGTAATAGATAGGTTTACATGTCACACTGACAAACCCCATTATGAGTGTATGACGTGTGAAACCAGCTCCTGGGCTGCAAGTATTTGACCACATATTTTGTCTGCTGCAGCCTGACTTCATTCGCAGTAGACTTCCCTCAAGGAGATACTGAGCTGCTAGGCTACTCTCACTAATTTTCAAGCGGTGAGTCACTCGCCTAAAAGAAACAAGTAGCATCTTCACCTCATGCACAAATTTATCGTTCCAGACCTTGTCTCTGAATCCTTGTTTATACATGCAGCAGATAAAACAGACTGAGTGATAGCTTCCCATAGTGATAGATGAGGCTGTTTTCCTGTCTTTCTTGTAAAGATTTTTTAAAAAAGAAAGGGGATTCATTTTTTGTTTCCTCTTTCAATTAAAACCAATACTTTCCTTGCATTTAACCAACTTGCTCAGTAGGGGATAGACTAATTTAGAAAATGTCCTTAGAAGTACTGAACATTATATGAAGGGAGGGGTGCTTTTTCAACACAATGCTGACATCCTTCACTTGCAATATTAATGACACATCCAACACTGCTGCTGCATCCAACTTTTGTTCAGATCAGGACTTAAATATAAAATGTGCAGGTTGGGCCACAAGGGTTAGGATTATGGTTGACAGAACCCGTCCTAAAACTGCAATTGCCATTTTTAATGTGACAGAAGAGTACATGAAAATAAAGAAGCAGGAATCATATGACCTGCGTTCAATAATTAAATGACACATTATGTGTAATCCTTTTTTTGTTTTGAACTTTTGCTGTAATACCCCCCCCCCCCCGCAAGTTGCTGATCCATGCTTAAGCTAGGTCTTCAATGATGCCACCTTGGAGACTTTCGTCTCTCCAATTTGAATTCATCCTTTTTGCAACAACACACAACATGTAGGGAACTGGGGTTTTTATCCCCTTCAGCTTACTACTCAAACCAGCTGGCTTTCATACCAAAGGAGGGACTAGAACTCACTGTCTCCTGGTGATTGGCCCGAAGTCACCCAGCCAGCATTCATTTCTAATGTGGGACTAGAACTCACCATCTCCTGGTGATTAGCCCAAAGTCACACAACTGGCTTTCATGCCTAAGGAGAGACTAGAACTCACTGTAAATTAGTCCATCTCCTAATGGGCAAGTTGGTTAACCACTAGACCAAACTGGCTGACTGCTTTGCGTGCACCTGCAGCCTCTCACAATCAAAACAGCAGGTGGCCCCTAGGCATGGAGGGATTCTCATCTCCAAAGGAAGCCTTGCAAACCCTCTGATGGAGGGACAGACTATTACTTATTATTGTCATAGAGATAATACCAGGCGAGGAAGTCGAGAAACATCACCATCTTTCTCAGGCTTCCTCTTTTCCCAGCCTGATGCTCTGTTTGGTACAAGACTCGTGCCAGATGACAGCCGCTTCCAGCTCTGCGGAGATGCTCCGTGTTTTAGTAAACTGCATATGGAAACATGAACACACTTGGAAAAACAAAGGCATGTGCCTTTGCATGGCATATCACACTTCATGGCCAATTTCAGCCTCAGAGCTCTATTGTTCTGCTGGTGATTGGCACCAGTTCCTCGAAAGGCTGCCATGGGTGTGTTTACCAACACGGCTCTATTCTTTAACATACACCATATGTCGGAATTACAAAGATGAAGGAGAAGGCTCCTATTTGGTAATGCTGATTGGAGTTTTTCTTTTTCTCTTTCCCCTTTTCCTTTTCTAGTTTTTATATTTTCTTCCCCCAGTGGAGTCAAAATGGATACCAAATGAAGCCCAGCATTGGCCATACATATATCTTGCTCAAGCAGGAGGGAGCCATGGAAAGCTATTCTTTCCCTCAGTGGAAGACAGTTCATGAGGGTCTTGATTTTGCCCCCAGGCTGTGTCATCCGTGGCTTAATTCTTGGCTTTGAAAACAATTGCCAGACACATTCATGACAGCTGTGCTAAACTGTGTTGGATTGTTCCTGATTGTGTTAGGGCAGAGATAGGCAACCTTGGCTCTTTTATGACTTGTGGACTTCAACTCCCAGAATTCCTGAGCCAGCCATGCTGGGAGTTGAAGTCCACGAGTCATAAAAGAGCCAAGGTTGCCTACCCCTGTGCTAGGGCCTAGGCAATAGAACAAGAAAGAAGTTGTTCTGTCCTGATTGTTCCCAAGATAAAATCATAAAGTAAAATTATCAGCAATTGTAGCTATGATATACAGGTAGTCCTTGACTTATGACTGGTTGCTTAGTGACCATTCAAAATTACAAGAGACCTACCTTCAGAGTACTTATGACTCAGAATCAAAGTTACCACAGTTGGACCCCCCTCTGTGGTCACATGACTGAATTTTGGGCGGAACATGGATACATTTATGGCCATTTGTAGTGTCACATGTTCACGTGACCTTGTTTTATTATGGTTTGGCTGAAAACTGGAACGTACTTCCAGGTTTCGGCAAAACTTTGCTTAACAACTGCCACCCAAAAAAAAAATCCTACAAGCAAGCTGATCATGTGATAGATCCATTTTATGACATGATTTATGATCATAACAGGTAAGTTCCATTATGACTGTATGTTGAGGACTGCTTGTATTACAAGGAAACTTTATGTTCTCTGCAGTATAGGTCAGAATTAGCCCAAAATCCACTTTCATTTCCAAGAAGAAAAAGCCATTTGAATGTATATTTAGCCCAGTGTGGGGGTGGGGGGGAGGGGACGGGATCTGCATTTTCAAGTCCGGGCTAGGTTCTGCTGAGGTCCAGTAAGGCAGCAAGTGATTATATCTGTGTTGGTTTGCATGATGTACCTCCTGAATTAAAAACAAATCTAAAACGCCTCCTTCTTTCTGATTAACATATTCATTTTCTCTTGAAATTAAACTAGCGATTTATTGATTTGTATCCCATCTTTATTCTTTTTACAAATAACTGAAGATGGTGAATATATCCAACATAGCTTTGAAAGAGAGCGACTAGCCCAAGATCACCCAGCTCGCTTTCATGGTTAAGGCAGGAATAGAACTCCTGGTTTCCCGCTTTTTAGCCTGGTGCCTTAACCACTAGACCAAACTAGTTCTGAAAACAAACTTTGTTTTAGTTTTGTTTGTTTCTGTAACAAACTTTGATTTCCCCCATTGTTTAATACTTTAATAGTGAGAAATATAGTTATTGCATTGAGTAAAAGACATCCCAAGAAAAACAACCAAGCTCAGGGAATATCAAGGATTCCATAGGGGGGGGAACAGTTTTAAGCAAATGAATTATATTTATGAGAAGTCAATGATGGATTTATAATAATAATAATAATAAAGTTGGAAGGGACCTTGGAGGTCATCGAGTCCAACCCCCTGCTCAGGCAGGAAACCCTATACCATTTCGGACAAATGGCTGTCCAGTCTCTTCTTAAAAACTTCCAGTGTTGGAGCATTCACCGCTTCTGGAGGCAGGTTGTTCCACTGGTTAATTGTTCTAACTGTCAGGAAGTTTCTCCTCAGTTCCAGGTTGCTTCTCTCCTTGACTAGTTTCCATCCGTTGCTTCTTGTCCTGCCTTCAGGCGCCTTGGAGAATAGCTTGACTCCCTCTTCTTTGTGGCAACCCCTGAGATATTAGAATACTGCTATCATGTCACCCCTAGTCCTTCTTTTCATTAAACTAGATTTACAAGAAATATTTACAAGAAATATTCATACTAAGAGTTTTGGCTTACATTCAAGATAGAGGTTATATTGTTGATCACATTTTAATGTGCATCAGATTCTTAAAATCAGCTGCTCTATCCTGATTCAGTGAATTGCAACATAAACATTTTTTAGCATGAGAAAGATATGCATTTTGATCAAGTAATTCCTGCCAATAAGACCTTGGAAATCTCAGTTTGGAAACCAGAGCATCTCAGTTCTGTGATACAGAAAATCTTACTCCTTTTTACAGCCCTGTACAATAAATATAGCATCTCAGTTCTGTGTTAACTGATATATTGATTGGTTGATTGAATTTTTTAAATTTTCTTTAAAGATCCAAGATCACCCTACTCTCACAAAACTAAAATTGTAGAACCAAGCGTAGCAGTAATGTAACTAAAAGCAGAATTAAAAATCCATAATCATGTAGTTCTAGAAATTTAGTATTGGAAAGGATCTTGGAAATGACTTAGTAGTCTATCTGCTCATTTCAGGGCAGGAAAGTGGCACATACAGCATCTCAGAAATGCGACTGTTCAGTTTCTATTTATTGCCATTTTCTATCAGCATAAGGATGGAAATGTTGCAAAAGGTTTATGTGCATGAATTTGGAATCCTCTAGCCCCACATCTTCTCTAACATGTATATTTCAAGAGTGCAAATCCTTCGGACAATCACAGGAAAAGTTTCTACAGGAAAGTTGTGGGTGCTCCATCACTGGAGGTTCTTAACCTCCATAGAATGTAGAACATAGAAGAGATCAGACAGTCATTTGCTGTAATGGTAGAGGGTCTCCTGCTTGAAGAGGGGGTTGGACTAGAAGACCTCCAAGGCCCCTTCCAAATCTGTTATGCTGTAAGTCTACTGCCCTTGGCCCCTTTCCAAAGATATATAGGCTCCTTGTCAGTTGCCTTAAGAAAAGGCATAGTGATACAAGGAAGAGAAGTGAATTTTGTGAGATTCTGATGGGAGATCTGCATTTATTTCTTTTAGAAAAACCACAGAATCCCCAGAATTGTTCAGCTGGTGAGTATTATGCAAACTAAGATATTTACATATGTTTCCCTGTCTAAAGCTGGATAGCTTGCTGGGAGTTCATTATCTGAGTTATTTTGACAAGCCTTGGGGCAGAGGTAACAGAGATTTTTAGAATACTGGTTTTATTAACATCTATGAGGCTGGGTCCTGAACAAATGGAAGTGACTGAATGTCTGAAAGAAACATGAAGTTGGGAGATTGGCTTTTTCCCATTACATTTTCCCATACGGTTATCTGTATTGCATAATGTATCTTGTTCCAAGGCAAGATGCACACAATTGTCAGTTGCTTTGCCTAGTTAGGGTGAGATTGTTACCACCCTTGTGCTTCTTTGATCACAGAACCACATGGCACTGGGAATAACCTATCAGCTTGGAAGATGACCATATTATTTTCCTACCATTGCCAATGTCATGCTGATTGGACTCTTCACTCATTATCACCTTGCTGTGATGAATTTGAGTTTTGTTTGTGATCTTTATTCCTTTGCATCTCCCATGAGAAAATCTAGTAGCTCTCATTAACTAAATTGTCTTTTGTCTTATTTTGTATGGTTTGGGACCATTCTCCACTTTTGTAATATCAGCTGAGCTAGCCTAGACATTAACCATTTGCCCACCATCACAGTAGGCTTAATGGACAAAACAGTTAAACAAGCCTTGTAGAGTCTTGGATAGCACAAAATGTACTGTGCTAAAACCAAGTTGGGGAATTTATGGCTCAGCATGCAGTGGGAGTTCAACCTTCTTCTTATCCTGTTATCCTGTTTTCTTATCCAGGCCATCAAACCAACCAAGTTTATTGGGGGGGGGGAATTGCCTGCACTGTGAACTTAGGGATTGTGTTTTATTAACCTGGATTTGTGTTTCAAAGGGTTGTGCTTTTGACTCTTTCTGACAAAAAAAAAGAGAGATTCCTTCTGTGTGTGCCCTAAGTCCTATGCTACCTAGTGACCAAAGTATATGATGTTATCCACCCACCTGGAGATCTCAGCTGAGTAAATTATTGAGTTTGGAGGGGGGGGAACTGGCATTTTTAAGACACAAATAGGAATAGGTCCTGCCCCAGCTGCCCCATGGTCATTCTTTTTTTTTAAAAAAAAAATCCATTTCAATTACTATTTACACAAGTTGTCTTTAGACAATCTTTTTTGCAGTGCAAACACTGAGTCATGCTGCAACTGTTTTCCTCCTGTCCTTTTTGATCAATTTGCCTGCCTCCATCCAGAAAGATTTCCTTAAAAGAGAGGCAGGGAATGAAGAAGAATGATATTTAACCTTTTCTACCTTTCTTTGGCTAATGGTTAACTTGATTTTGAGTCTAAAAGGTCTGCTAGGATGTATAGCTTAGAAAGCATGCAGATGTCCTCCACCATCTTCATCAGTGAGATATCTGCTTAATAGGAGGAGAAGCTCAACTCTTCACACTTTCTCTTCACTGTCATTTTAGTTATGCTTATTCCATTGTGCTAGATTTTGTTATTCAACTGTAATAGTTATCTCTGCTCCACATCCATCTCTTTGACAACTTTACTAACCTGATCTGAATGTCTTAAAATATTATGAATAATGGTGACTTTAATCATACTTGTTTAAAGGAACAATGGGATATATTGAACAAGAACAAACCTACATGAAAATGACATTGATCAGAAATATACACATATATTCCCTGGATTAGTTTTTTTACCTTCGGTTTAAAAGCTGTCATGCAGAAATGCTGGAATATTTGGAAGGCCATATCAATGATGATTCAACAGATTCATATATAGAGAGACTGGGTGGTTTCTGAAGTGGGTGGTTTCTGGGAACAGGTCCTTCTTGGTAATGGCACCTCTATTAATAAAGTCCTGCCCTTTAGTGCTTTATTTGACACTACAAAGTATCCTTTTGAAACAATTAATAAAAACAGATATATATTTTCTCATTTTAAATATTTATCATACTCTTATTCTTTGAATTACCTATTTCCTCTATTGCAGAATGTTATAGCTTTGCATTAATATTTTAGAATGTGTGTAACATTAAAACACAATACTATAACTCCCCCTTAGCAATCTTGCACTGAAATGCAAAGGAGTGTTATAGTTTATATGTGCTTTATTGAGTAAGTCTTGACCCCTGCTAACTACCTGGACTAATTCCTAAAGTTTTTTTTGTCAAGATTTTCAGAAGTGGCTTACCATTGCTTCTTTCCTAGGGCTGAGAGAGAATGACTGGCTCACGGTCATGCAGCTGGCTTTGTAGCTCAAGCAGGGCTAAAATTTGGAGTCCCTCAGTTTCTAGCATGGTGTCTTAATCACTAAACCACATTGGTTTGCTGAAAGATAGAGTAAACAAATAAATTCATATTTTAATAAAAGAAATAAGATGTTGTCAATTTGCATTTGCATCATCAATTTGCATTTGTACTACATCGATTGCCTAATTCAGCTTTCCCAAACCAGTGTCCAACAGATGTGTTGAATTCCAGTTCTGATGCTGGGTGATTACGGGAGTTGAAACCTAATTTATCTGAAAGGGAAGTTTAGATAAAGCTGGTCTATTTGGTTTATTAACAGTCACTATTTTGCACCCTGCAAAATTAAATCCTGTGGTACTGTATACCCAATCATAAGAAAAGTATCCTTGGAAAAAGAAAGCATGCATGGATATAGGAAATTGTTTTTTCTCCCTTGAAATTTTAGAAGTGGAAAAAAAAAACCCTGTTTAATAGAGACTTTTGCATTGTTCCCATTTCACAAAACCTAAAAATTTTAACCTAAATCAACTTGACAGTGTCCTTTTAAGTTTTTCATGATGTGGATTCTTTGAGTTATTGTTCACTTGTCTGCTTTTCATTTATATATATTTTCTTTCAATGCAACAACAGGCTGGTTTACTTTTAATATCACTGTAGCACGCAAGCAATAAAAAGAATGACATGTCTTTCAAATGTATGAGTTTTTTAATCTATTAAAAAAGCCCCCAAAGTAGCAGGAATTCTTGAATCTAAAGCGTGCTTTTGGTTTTATTCTGAACAAATAGATATTGGGCCATAATTAGAATGGACCCATTGAAACCAATAGGACATAGAGCAAGACTATTTAAAATCACTTGTTTTAGTCAATGCCATTGTTCTACCATACTCTCTTACACACACACCAGCCTTAAGAAGGATTCAGAATAACTGAAATGGGCAAAGAAGGGCAATCATTTTAGGGTGCATCAGTTTCATTTTGTCCTGCTGGTCAGGCTTCACCTCATGTTCTGCATGCATATTTAGGCACCATGCTTTAAGAAGTACTAAAACTCTCTATGATAGGTTCAAAAGAGGGGATGAAGATAATAAGGTGCTTGTAAAAGAGGACCTGTGAGAGGCTTTGAGGGAATGGGGTACATTTAATTTTGAAAGATGACAACTGAGGAGGATATGAGTACTTGAAGGGCTGGGAAACTCAAGAAGGCCATAGTCTATTTTATAATTCTCTATCAAAAAACTGGTTTTTTTTTTACCGCAAAGCAAATTCTCTCACAGACAGAAGGGCACATTATGTCTCCTTTACACCCAGAAAAAATCTGGCAGAAGCATGTTAGAATTCCCCACCTATCTGTTGCAAACCCCTGCACTTTTGCAGGGGAATAACCATTCTGAAAGTTGTTGTGTCCAAGGTGAGAATTTATATCCCCAGACCACAGGAGAAAAAACTAAAACAATATTGAGAAGGTGGTGGAACAGTACTGTATTTCTAAATATCTCTCTCTCTCAGACATAAAGTATTATGAAGGACTGTTGCAAAATCTAAATAACCACTAGGTGGCGGCAAAGAGTTAGTCTTCTGTGTCTCTGGGTCATTCTAGTGGTTGTTTGGATTATTGCTGTCCTAATCCTGTGGTACTGAAAAGAGTTTTTAACTCGGAATCTTTCTCTTGAATAAGAGTTCTCTTTCAAGAGCACCATCCCCCATGACCCATAGGTATATCAATAGTCACTTGGTGCAATTAAGATGTCACAATGTTTCACCAGAAAAATATAAAATCGATGAGCACTGTTTCTGGCATAAATTCACCATGCCTGGCAGCCTGTTTTTCACTCATCCACCTGCCTGGATATATATATTCATCCCTATAAAATTTGTTGCAATTGTAAAAAGACTTAAATTTTTGGGTGCTTATCTGAAAAAAGGAAAAGAGGACCCTTCTCGGATTTAGGGATGCTATGCTTCTCCTGTCAGTATAAGACATGTACACTTACGAAAAATGAGAAGTGGCAATGATCCCCTATGTATTTTTGCTGTAATATTTTACATGTTTACATGTTTAGATATTTCTTGACATTGCCACATTCCATTGGCCAGGGACCGAGAATATATAATCCTTAGGGTGTTTTTTATTTCTGTTCCCATTATCCCAGATTGTGGCTCTGCTATCTAGAGCTGATAAAAATAGGATCCATCAATATTTAGAACAGTGTTTCTCAACCTTGGCATCTTTAAGATGCCTGAACTTCAACTCCCAGAATTCTCCAGCCAGCATGCTAGAGGAAGGGGGTGGAAAAAGCTTGCCTGCAAAATTGATGGAAACCACATTGGTGGTAAAAGGTAATGTATTTGATACTGAAATGCATACCATTCTATTTGCTTGGAGGTTATGGTCAGCTATCATTTTCTTGTTATATTTCTTAAAGTGTGTGTGTGTGTGTGTGTGTGTGTGTGAGTATGTTGACTTTATTTCAAGACCAATATGATTGCATATTCACTGCACAGCTTTGTTTGATTGGAGGGGCATGGGTCTGTATTATATCACTGACAGCTATAGTATTAACTGTACTATGGCATGGAAGGGTCATGATTACCCAGAGAAAAACATAAATGTGTATGCACTTATTGGCTTATTTGGCTTGGAAGCTCACTGTTAGGTATGGCTGCTCTGAGCGTTATAATTGGTATAAGAGAAGTTGCTCAAGGAGTGTAATCAATTTAAAATATTTAAAGAGAAACATGCATGAGTAGGCAAACTATCTTACTTGCTTTCCAGAAAGTGGCTGTTCCATATTACTTTGCTATAAGCAATAATCCTCTCTTACAAGATATCCGGGGGCTCATTGATCTACAAAAGGGCAACAGGTTTCACGTAAAAGAGGGTTACACACAGTAAAATGTCTGACTTTCTTTTTTGCTTTCAGTTCCACTTTACAGAGTAGAACCCATAACAATTAGATTAGCTGATTTTCCTTTACCACCTTACCCCAGGGTGAGTGGGGGGAAAGGAAGGGGAATCCTTTCATCTGTGAAAAACAGCACATCAGAAAAATGCATTTCTGATGTTAATGTCACTATTCAGCCAGCTAGCAGTCAGATGTATGTTTCTGGATTCCAAGGTGTCGTTCATCTAAAATAACCACAAGGAAATCTTTTGAACAGATGTTCATAATAGGAAAACAGCTACAAGCCATAGCTAGGACATACAAGAATATAAGTCAAAACTAAAAGAAATTGACATTACCATCTTGGTTCTGCAATGATTTTATAGTTAACTAATATTTAAACAACATTTAATGAAAGTTGTTTGATATTTTATGATAAACTCAAACACCTGGTTCTTTCCCATGTAGCTGGGGTGGGATCTAATCTCTAGGATGCTATGCTACCTGTCCTATCCATAGGAATAGAATACAGAGAACATAGCCATAACAAATTTACCAACAACCAGGACTAATGAGATTGCAATGGATGGAAGTTGCATTTGGCAGGGGAAGGGGAGCATCTGAACATCTAACCTTGGATGGGTGCACTGGAATCCAGAATCCACCAGTTCAGGATACAATTCCTGCTAATAAACACTGTTTACATGGTGTAGTGGTTAAAACAGTTTCTTTTTTTTCCTTTCATTTTTAAGCTAAACAAAGAGTTCTGCATGCAGTAGAAGTCTTTGAAATAAGAATTCTTGGATTAATGGTTTTAATTGTTGCATGTTCCAATCTGGGTCAATCACCAGGACCAGAGGTTGAGTCTTCTAAGCTTTCAGATTCACCAGAATGTGTGCTTTGAGCAATGTATGCAGTGAACAAGAACATACATTCAATTTTGCAGCTACCGTGTTTTCCCCAAAATAAGACCTGGTCTTATATATATATATATTTGCCTCCAAAAGAGGCATTAGGTCTTATTTTCGGGGGATGTCTTTTCTACTGTGTCGCCTTATGGCAGCGGCATCAACAACCCCATCAGAATGAGCCTGCGTGGCCACCGCAGGCCCACTTCTTCTGTGGCTTCTCGCAGCCACTTGCGTGCGTCGCCCCTGGCCTCCATTTCGCTTGCAAAGGTCTTCAGGAAAGGCCTCTGCAGCCCAGAATGGAGCTCTGGGATGACATGCGCATTACGCCCCGGCCTCCATTTCGCTGGCAAAGACCTTTTCCTGCAGCAAGCAGCCACAGAAGAAGTGGGCCAGTAGCTGCCATACAGGCCCCTTCTGGATGGGGCTGTTGGTGCTGCCACCGTGAGGCGAGGCAAGTATCGGGGCAAGGGAGGCCTGGCTGCACGGTCTTGAGGTAAGTAGGTGCGGGGCACATGGGGCAGCTCCACGCCCCCACCCTCACCCTATCTTGATTTTTACGTGTGCGCCTCGCCCCACCTTGTGCAACCAGACAGTGGAACAGAGTGGGCAGGGCCTTAACTAGGGCTTATTTTGGAGGGCTATGGCTTATTTTCAGGATAGGTCTTATTTCCAGGGAAACATGGTACTAAGATTGTTGGATGAACAGGGAAGTGATTGAAGCCTGGAAAACGGGCCCCTCATCAGTCAACAGAAGTGTTGATTTACTATCAGCTTATCAAGTAGTTAGGAAACGAGGGCTTGGCAACACAAGGAAACAACATCCAATGACTTAATAGCTGGCCATCAACACCCCAATAAACAACTAAAAAGCCACACACAACCAGGCACCATATAAATACCACATATATAAAAAGCACACACTCTGCTAGAGAGAAGTTCCCTGGGGATGGGCTCCAGCACAAGTCCAAAATCTCTGGTCCTGGTGACCAACCCAGATTGGAACCTTCAACATTATCCTGGGACACATATATTCACCTTCATTTGTGATTTTAATTTTTATTTTTGTTAGGCTTTATTACTTTTACTCAGATTTAATTGGTTTATTTTTTGACTTTCTGTTTTCTATTATTGCTTTCAATTCCCTCTGTGTAAAAAGGCAGGGTATAAATTGAAATAGCAACAGAATTTTAAAAATCCAATTGATGTGGCATTACAGTTGTTTATGGTGACAGAATAGGAAGATTGCTTGGCCAGGTCCACAATGGGTGATTAGATATCTATCCATCTCCTCTGACATCATAATGATAGGGGGGAAAGGAAGCTGGCAAAAAAAATGTTTGTTTGTTTGTTTGTTTGTTTGTTTGTTTGTTTATAAGTCAAATTCATAGACCACCCTTCTTCTAGCAACCTTGGGTGGCCTACAGTTCAAAACAAACCAAAACAATGCAAGCAGGAAGTGTGCACAAACTGGGATTACAATAACAATCCCATTCATGTAATTCCTATAGCAGCACATAATTCCTAACCTATTGCTTGGAGAAAAAGCAAGGTCTTTAAGCAGGGGCAATATTATTCTGGAAGGCAGGCACTGTGAACTAGCTCAGAAGTCTGTTCAGCAGGATAAAACATTCTACCACAGGGTGGGCAACTATGGGAACTTTACAACCTGTAACTCCCAGAATTTTTGAGCCAGCCATGCTCATTCAGACCAGAGTCTTTCTCTTCCCTCCCCAGGGCCATTATCCACAATAGGCTTGTGGGAGGATGGATCCTTAGAGTGATTTAACTGAATTTTTATTAACTGTTGTTCATATTGCTTACAGGATACTTAGGGAGGAACCTTATTCAGAACAGCAGGATATAAATATTTGTTACAAATAAAAAGTAGTTTAAGACCTCAAAGAGACCAGTATCCCAAGAGAAGGGAGATTAAGGAAGTGTTGTAGCTTATGTGATGTCATCCTTAGATGGTATACTTCTTTCAGTGCAAGTTAATTCAGCTTCAAAAGAAAGTACTATTTAGTTCTAGTTTTCAGCAAATGTATTTCTTTTATTTATGCACATTATGCAAAAATAAGTACTGTATACAGCAATCAAAGAACAGCAAATGCCGTCAGGCAACTCCCTATGAATTAGCTACTTCTCTTTGAGTGTTGGATATTAGGAGCTGAATGTATTTAAGCAGTTATTTTATTTACAGCAGGCCCAGAGAGCTGGGAAGCATATTTAAAATTTTGAGAGCCTGTGATCGGCATTGTCACAAAATGGCTGCCATATTGATACAGTGATCATCCACCACCACACCTTTTTCTAAAAGGCAAACTGATAACTTTACTCTCTGAAAAATTATCTAACCTTTCAGGAGACTCACTACCCCTCACTTTATGTAGTCTTTCTTTCTAAGCAGATACCCACAGTTCTATACAAGCATTGGCCTGCAGTCACCCACCATATTTATATCATAAGAATGCTTATAAAGTCATGTGGGGGGCAAAGGCATTCCTATCAATGAAGATGATGCAAGTAGCTGACACTTTGCTTTGCATTCTAACATTTGATTTCTTTTATTTCTAATTTTAAAAACACAATGATAACATGGGATGAGGAGTCATCAGGAAAAAAAATAAACAGTTCCTATTAATTATCATTAATTATTATCTTTGGCCAAAGAAGCTGCAACTTCAGGTTTTAGGTGTGCCATTCACACTTGTTGACTGTTAGCACACTCCATAAGCTATGTAGAGAACTACGCAAGATAAATTACTTTTCCATAACAATAGAACTTAGGCTAAACTTTTCTTCTCTGGGCAGGTTAATACTTATGTTCCCTGTTGCAGATAGTCAAGGAAAGAAGATGTACAGACAGTGCCTCGTTCAGTCGGGGTCCTTAGATCAACACCACCCCAAAAAAGAACCTGTGTTTTACACTGCCAACATTATACCATCATCTCAGTGCCTGGTAATATTTTGCAGGGATAATGGGAAATCTTGTGAACCTCCAAAAATATTTAGAAAAAAACCATAAAACAGCAGGAATCAGCTGGGATCACCAAAAAATGCTGAATACGTACAGACTAGGACCAGGGAAAAACCATTGGGGAAATATATGGAATAGTAGGGCAAGAGAATAACTAAGCATTCTAATTGACAAAGTTATATCAGTCAGTATCCTAAATAATAGGTTGTTGCCAGAGTTTTTAAAAAAGTAGTTTTTTGTTTTCAGAGATGAAATCAGTAGTTTGTGGGTTTTTTCATAGTGTCACTGAAGCTATGACTCAGTCAAAAATAAAAAGGGCTATTAGTCTGGAAGGAGAAACAGAAATGCTTGTTGGCATAGGTTCACACATACCACGTAGCTTAATCCTAGTTTACAAGACATATTAAAATAAATTGCTCACAATGAGAAAGATTATTGCATCAACTAGATTTTAGACTCTTACAACATTTTATAGTACACAACAAATCTATTCATTAGTAACTATGGAAGAAGGTTGTTTGAAGTACATTTTTGAGGCGTTTGTGCTAAGGTGTGCAAGTGGAGAAGGAGATATCTGGAAACTCAGTTAAGATCTGCCTCTTTTCTATTTTGTCACATCATCTGGAGAATTCGACCCCACCCCCCACCCCCTTAGGGCAAGATGCCTAAGTGTTCTGTTTATTCTGGAAAGGGTTTGATTTTTCTGGAACCATAACAATGCAAATACTTCACATAATGGCCGTGAATAAAACATTTTATAAATAAATGCAATGTGAGATGCAGCTGCAAGTTTGTGGATGCTAAATTCATGGGCAGAAGTGAAAAAGCACTCTCATCTTCAGGAATGCAGAAGGATAATGGATCCATATTCAGTCACTTTTAAAATCCTGGTTTAATTAAACTGCTTTCATTTCAATGGGCTTACTTTAAATGATATTAACTCTGAATCCAAACCTATATTATATAATTACACAAGCATGTGAATCTTGTAGTCAATGGCAAGCATTAGCATTATGGCAGGATAAACCAGCAGCTCTCTGCTATTCGTTAATTCAGCCCAACTTTGCCGAATTTCCATGCAAGCCTAAAAAAATATGCTGCTGCTTTAAGAGTCATGTTAACTTTAGTAAAGGCATTCCTTTGGGTTCCAAAAAAGTATGATATCTTAAAAATTTTGTTATTTTTACAAGGAAATATAAGAATTCACATATATACCGTAGGAGGACTACACTACCAACACTCCAGAGGCTCATCAGATGGCAAAAAAAATAAATACAGAAAACTTTGCTTCTAATGGCCATCCAGATTTCTGCAGCCAACATCTGGTAGTCCTGCCTAAAAATGCTTCTGAAATCAGCTTTTGGACCTTTATCTTCTCCAAACAATCTGAAAACATAGAGCAAAACTTATAAAAAGAGATTAAAACTGGACAAGCCTTCAATACCCCTCCAGCCATTCTTGCACCCTTGGAAGCAGACCCCCAGTCAGTTACGTCGGGGGGGGGAAAGAAAATCTGGGGGAGGAGATACACTTTAGCCTCCCAGATCTTCAATCTTACAGAATATTAGAGGGACCTGGAGATATCCAAGAGAAAGGAAGATGTTTTTATACGTATCTAACATATTCTGGAAGTTCATTGAAAATCTCTGTCACTGTCTGACGGCATCTGTGTGGTTGATAGATTATTAATTGTAAAGCAGAGAACATCACCTACTTTACTGAGCACGAGAGAGAGAGAGAGAGAGAGAGAGAGAGAGAGAGAGAGAGAGAGAGAGAGAGAGAGAGAGAGAATTAACTTAGGCAACTGTATCCAGTTTTGGTCGCCATGATGTAAAAAAGATATTGAGACTCTAGAAAGAGTGCAGAGTGCAGAGAAGAGCAACAAAGATGATCAGGGGACTGGAGGCTAAAACATATAAGAACGGCTGCTGGAATTGGGTATGTCTAGTTTAATGAAGAGAAGGACGAGGGGTGACATGATAGCAGTGTTCCAATATCTCAGGGGCTGCCACAAAGAAGAGGGAGTCAAGCTATTCTCCAAAGCGTCTGAAGGCAGGACAAGAAGCAACGGATGGAAACTCATCAAGGAGACAAACAGCCTAGAATTAAGGAGAAATTTCCTGACATTTATAACAATTAATTGGTGGAACACCTTGCCTCCAGAAGCTGTGAATGCTCCAACCTCTTCTTTAAAAAGAGATTAGACAACCACTTTTCTGAAATGGTAAGATAAGATGATAAGATAAGATAAGATAAGATAAGATAAGATAAGATAAGATAAGATAAGATAAGATAAGATAAGATAAGATAAGATAAGATAAGATAACCTTTATTGTCATTTTTATATTGTGGGCACAATGGCACACATCAAAAATGAAATTTAGTTGCCCGCTCTCAAAGTGAAACACATACATGACACACACCTAAACATACTATGAACAACATATATATAGACCCACATCCCTACATATACATAGCAAATAAATATTAAATACTGTTTGCAAGATTAATGCTGTATGGAATGAAACTATGGCTGAATCTGGATGTTCTGCTACGGATACCACGAAGCCTCCTCCCAGAAGATAACAAGGAAAACAGGCCGTGAAGAGGATGTGTAGTGTCCCAGATAATCTTACGGACCCTGCTCAAGCAACGCTTCTGTGCTATGTCCTGGATGGGAGGGAGGGAACTGCCAATGATCTTTTCAGCCATTCTCACCACTCTCTGCACCGCCTTCCTGTCTGAAGCAGTGATGCCTCCAAACCAGCCTGTGATGCTGTATGACAGGATGCTCTTGATTGTCCCCCTGTAGAAAGTGGTCAGGACAGGGGAAGGAAGATGTGCTTAGCAGGGGGTTGGACTAGATGACCTCCAAGATCTCTTCCAACTCTGTCATTCTATTCTCTTCTAAGGTTTTTAATCAACCAATCACTTCTCTTGTGTTGTTCTACCTGAAATCTATGGTGACAGCACTGGTTGTAATGACAACACTGCAAGCTAAGGTACTTTTGTGTATCCTCAGAGACTGAAGGAAAACGCATTCATGAGACCATATGGAAGAGTTTCGTGCAGATTTTTTCCAGAATTACAGGTCAAATTGAATCTTTGTCATCTGACATTTGCCATAGCCTTATTTTCTAGATACTGTGCCAAGTTACTGATATTCCTGCTCATCCACCCTCACTCCGAAAGCTTTAATATAAGCCTCTTTTTTATCTACATGATCATTGTTGCAGAAAGAAATCAAAACTTCTGCCCCAGTTTGCCTCAACCAAATGCTGTTCTGTGCAAGGCCTTACCTTGTCAGTAAGTGTAGGTGCAAAGTTACTCTAAGGCTTGTCTTTACAAGTGAGGGGAAGAAAAAAAAAAAGCAAACAGTTTGGATGAAAGGCCTGCAGTTGTGGTTACATCACAACTAGAAGTTTTTATGAGGAATACTGAGCATTTTTAAATGCTCCAAGTCTCTAAGAGGATAAAATCACCAAGACTGCCCTGAACATGAGCTTCATAATAGCATTTGCAGTCCAGATTTGCTCAATAGCTCTTAACAGTTGGATAATTTTACAATTTTTAAGATGAAAATGACAACAATTTGATCTTTTGTGAGCTGGCCCTTGGATACTTCATAAATCTGGCTGGGTAAGCCTAGTCTTATTTATAAGCCCAAGGGGTTGGTAAGTCCGCTGTAGCTAATTTCCCATTGGGTCTGTCAATGATCTGGTTACAGCCCCTTAACTGCTTGCCCAGGCTGACTGAGCCCTTGTGTCAAAAACAGGCTCTCATTAGAGAGGGAGGGGGAAGAGAGCTTGGGGCTGGGTGGAAGGGAAATGGAATCCATTCTCTACAGCAAATCCTTGGGCCCTCTTATTTGTTGAACTTCCCTTTTGAAAAGGCAGCTCTTCCCTTTTCTTTTCTTCCATTCAGTCGTGTCCAATTCTTGGAGACCTGCCTGGACAAGTCCTTGTAGTTTTCTTGGCAAGGTTTTTCAGAAATGATTTGCCATTGCCTTCTTCCTAGGGCTGAGAGAAAATGACTGGCCCAAGGTCACCCAGCTGGCTTTGTATCTAAGGTGGCACTAGAATTCCCAGTCTACCAATTTCTAACTGGATACCTTAAGCACTACAGTACACCATACTGGCTCTTGTATCTGACACTATATTGTGAAATCCAGGGTGCACGATTCCCAGCTCTAGGCTACTTGTCTAATGTGATACCCTTGACATGTGAAACAGAAGTATACTCACCAACTGATGGTATCATAGATTTTAAGAGTTGGGTTACTGAGAAATGACATATTCCAGTCCTTTTCTCAGTGCAAGTTCTGAAACATCCTCAGGCAAAGCCTATCCAAAGTACAGATAGTCCTCAATTTACGACCACAATTGAGCCCAAAATCTCTGTTGCTAAGTGAGACAATTGTTATGTGAATTTTGCCCCGTTTTACGACCTTTCTTGCCCTAGTTGTTAAATGAATCACTGCAATTGTTAAGTTAGTAACATGGTTGTTAAGTGAATCTGGCTTCCCCATTGACTTTGCTTGTCAGAAGGTCTCAAAAGGTGATCACATGACTCCGGGACACCGCAACCGTCATAAATATAAGTCAAGTGCGAAGGGTCTGCATTTTGATCATATGACCATGGGGATGCTGCAATGGTCATAAGTGTGAAAAACAGTCACAAGTCACCTTTTTTCAGTGCCATTGTAACTTCAAGCAGTCACTAAATGAACTATTGTAAATTGAGGACTACCTGTGCAAAATCCATCCAGTAATTGCTTTTTATTTTCTTTGCTCTCCAGATTATTGAGTTCAGTAAAAGGAGAACATGTTCTCCTTTCTGTCCTCATGTCTTTCCTCTGGCAGGCATAGTCTTCAAATCAGCTTTTTGAGTGTCTTTTTTGTTTGTTTGTTTGTTTGTTTAAATTTTGCATTGTTTTCACAACAGCAGTCATTCAGACTTTGTGTATTGTGACAATGTAAATTGTCTGTTTCTTTTCCTCGCCTATTGACACACTCAAGGACCTAGATTTACATTATTTAATTTATTTCCTGATTCCAGCAATTACATTCAATCCAGCCCCTTCAAATCTGTCTGTGTGCTCTGTAGATCACTGGACTCCTCATATGTTTTTATGATGAAATTTAAAAAGTGCATTGTCATTGATTTTACATTATTGGTAGCATATGTTCTTGAAAATACAGATTTGTTGGAAAAATTGGGATTGAAAACCAGTCTTTCTGATGCTGGAAAAAAATTAATTTAACATACATATGGGCCTAAGTATTTTTTTCCTTTTTTTTGCAGTTTACCATTGTAATTGAAAGGCTGAGAAAGTTAAACAATATGTCTTTCTTTTTTGTCCTCCTTTCCAACTGTCTGTAACCTTTTTTGCCTTCTGGCTTCTGGTACCCATTTGGAAACTGGGAGGCATTCATAAAAATTAAGGTGTTGCAAGAGAGCAATTAAGGTGTTGCAAGTTTGATATAGTACCAGGCTAGAAACTGGGAGACTGAATTCTAGTAGCACTTTAGGCACAAAGCCAGCTGAGGGACCTTGGGCCAGTCGCTCTTTCTCAGCCCTGGAAAGGATCAATGGTAAACCACTTCTAAAATTTTGTCTAAAAAAACCTGCAGAAACTAATCCAAGCAGTCACCAGGAATCAACACTGACTCAAAGTTACACACACAGAAAGACTGACAACTTACTTTGCAGCATGCCAGATTCCTATTTTTAAGTCACTTTTTTTTTTAAAAAAACAACAACCACAACAACAACAAACAATTCAGGTAAGACAGAAAATCTGGCAGATGCCCAGCTAAGTGTCCATGGGCTTACTTGCAAACCCATATTGCCTGGAGGAAAATTTAACTTTACTGCAAATGAAGTTCTCAAAGTTTAGTCACACTTCTGTTTCCTTGAGTTTTCAAGGCTGTCTTCTGTGGGAGAGCTTGGGTCTCATAGACAAGAAGACTTCAAAGTATGAATTTCTTTTTTTCCTTTTTCTTATGGTACCACCACATTTATGGAATATTCACTTAAGGAGTGGAGTCTGCTTTTTGCTATGTCCTTCTACAAACCTCCTGCCCCTTTGTATATGGGTCATGCCTTTTTGATTATAAGCCTAATTTTATGGTTGTTTTACAACTGATATACTTGACTGTGTTGGTTAAAGCCAGCATTATACAGCTTCAATAAATAAATATTTGTACCCTGCTTACAAATAGAAAGAGGGAAAGCATAAATGGCTTGTACAGTTATTTTGTGCCTTATTTTCAATGTCAACCTGACATGTTTTGGGAGAAGAAGCAGATTCTGAATCCATAAATAACCCATGACAATGAGAGGCATATAATTTTGTAGGATCCAGTCTGGGTCAGTCACAGGGACCAGAAATTTAACCTTCCGAACTTTTGGACTCATGCTGGAACACACGGAATTCTCTCTACTGAAATGTGTATAATTTATAATATCATATAATTTATTTATCAATCACATTTATATGGCCACTCATCTCACAAAAATTGACAGTGGATGACATAGAACAATCAATAAAACAGCATTATAAAAAGTATAAAAGTCATTATTAAAAATGAAAAAAATGCTATAAAAATTACACTATATCGATCAGTTCTTTGACTTGGAACTATTCTGTTGGTCTAGACCAGGGCTTTTCAACCTGTGGTACACGTACCACTTGTGGTACATTAACAAGTGGCAGGTGGTACGCAGCCCTGCCTAGCCAAGTGTAGTGGGGGAGGGAAAGAGCCAGCGCAGGCAAGGACTTACAGTGAGAGAGTCCTCTGGAGCTGCAGAGTGGCTGGGGAGAGACAAAGGGCCCAGGCTCACTTCTGGCTCACCCTCCCCCATGAGAAAGGGGGAGGAGATGGAGAGTGGAAGGATTCTTATGTGCTTTTGTGACTTTGAAGTTCTGGGATTTGTGCAATGTGGGCTTTGTGTTCTTAAGGAGTGTTTGGCAATTTCTATTTGGCTGATGTCTGATGTCTGTGTTAGCTTCTATTGCTCTGCTATTGTTAGCTGTAAGTTTTGCTGCAAGGGATTTTGAAGTATTTTTCTCCTGAATGGATCTTGCCTGTAGATTCTTTTACTTATGAATGGAGCCATTTGGGGAGGCTGCCTTAGCCGGCAGCCAATACTTACTACATTTTTTTTTCTTCCTTACTTTCCTTTCTAGCCAGTAGCTAATTCTTAAAGGGGAATGTGCCTTTTTAAGCTAGTTCACTCAGCAGTTTGTCTTTTCTGTTTCTGGAGGCTTTTCCTTGTTTGATGAATATATGGAAGAGAAAAAATATGGGGGGGTTTCAAATTCTTCCTTCAGAAGGAGGTGGGCATGAGAAAGAGGGAGGCAGGGAAGGAGGGAGGGAGGGAAGTCCTGCCTTAGCACTTGGCCACCAGCAGCCCTGCCATTGACTTTACTTGTCAAAAGGTTGCAAAAGGGGATCACATGACCCTGGGACACTGTGACCATCATAAATATGAATCAGTTGCCAAGCATCCAAATATAAATCACATGACCCTGGGCATGCTGCAATGGTCATAAGTGTGAAAATGGTCATAAGTCATTTCAGTGCAATTGCAACTTTGAACAGGGTTTTTTTTTTTTGGTCATCAAATTTTTGACACCTTGCTAGGTGGTACTCGAATATTGCCATATCCTAAAAGTGGTACAATCGGTGAAAAGGTTGAAAAGCCCTGGTCTAGACTGGCTTCCTTGAAGGTTTAACATTCCTCAGTTAACATTTTCTCAAGTCAAACAGCAGCTTGAAAGGAAAACTGTCAGCTAGTTATATTCTTGTTTGTCTTCTGCCACGTAGCGACAGGAGAAATGGCCTTAAACCTGATATGTCGAAACTATTCCCCACAGAGATCCAGCTGAAATCTTGGAATAACAAGGTAGCATAAACACAGCCAAAACCAGAAGGAGAATGGAATGGGAGCAACAATCTTTTCTTACTTTTCTTTTTTTTCAGCACTGCTTTCCAAGTTAAAATCTGGCAGAAGCAAGTCTGTTACTAGCTACGTTTACTGTCACAGCAGGATAAAACACAATACTGTATGCTCTGTTGGGATTTAGATCTGTAAGCCACCCAAGAGCTGTTCCTCTGAGGGTCATCATACTTTTCCTGGTCCTAGAAGCAGCTGTGGGTCAAATTTGCCCTGCTGGAAGCAGGAGCAGCTGACAGTGAACACTTTTGATTTGGTGATAGAAAGAAAATTTCCGAGTCAGAATTAGTATGGTAATACTAGTATGGTCCATCCCTGTCGTCTGCTCACCAAGCCATAGAAATACAGTGGACTCAGTGGAAAAAATCACACTTGGCTGTGGTTGTCTTTTGATGCGCCTTTAGAGTTGTCTTATCTAGACAGGGGTTGTTTCTGAAAGTGGCAAGAAGGTGACAAGCAACAGGGAGAAAGCAGAACTATTGAACTCGTTTTTCGCATCTGTCTTTACACCAAGGGAGAAAACAGACCAACCTACCAAAAATAGTGCCATAAAAAACAGAATAGAAACGCAAGTTAAGATAGGCAAGAAAACGGTAAGTGAGCACCTGTCCAGCCTAGACGAGTTCAAATCACCAGGACCAGATGGATTACACCCCAGGGTTCTCAAGGAACTGGCAGATGTGATCTCAGAACCATTGAACTATATTTTTCAAAGATCCTGGAGCACTGGGGAACTACCGGAGGACTGGAAAAGAGCTGATGTAGTTCCCATCTTCAAAAAAAGGGAAAAAAATGGACCCAGGAAATACAGACCTATCAGCCTGACCTCAATACCTGGGAAGATTCTGGAAAAGATAATCAAACAACGAATCAGCGAACACTAGAGGCAAACAAAGTCATTACTAAAAGCCAACATGGGTTTGTCAAAAACAGATCATGCCAGACAAATCTTATTGCATTCTTTGACCAAATGACAAAATTAGTGGATCAGAGGAATGCTGTGGATATAATTTACTTGGACTTCAGTAAGGCATTTGATAAAGTAGATCACAACCTACTACTTGATAAGATAGAAAAATGTGGGTTAGACAGCATCACCACCAGATGGATCCGTAGCTGGCTGACCGGCTGTACTCAGCATGTGGTCCTCAATGGAACCGCATCTACATGGAGGGAAGTGTGTAGTGGGGTGCCCCAGGCTCTGTTCTGGGCCCAGTGCTCTTCAACATCTTCATCAACGATTTGGACGAGGGGATAGATGGGGAACTCATCAAATTTGCAGACGACACCAAGCTGGCAGGAATAGCCAACACTCCAGAAGACAGGCTTAGGATACAGGAGGATCTGGACAGACTTGAACACTGGGCGCTATCTAACAAAATGAAATTCAATGGTGAAAAAAGTAAGGTTCTACATTAGGCAAGAAAAACCAAATGTACAGGTATAGTATAGGGGGTACCTTGCTCAATAGTAGTAACTGTGAAAGGGATCTCGGAGTCCTAGTGGACAATCGTTTAAATATGAGCCGCAGTGTGCTTGCAGCTGCCAAAAAAGCCAACACAGTGCTAGGCTGCATTAACAGAGGGATAGAATCAAGATCACGTGAAGTATTAATACCACTTTACAATGCCTGGTAAGGCCACACTTGGAATACTGCATCCAGTTTTGGTCACCACGATGTAAAAAAGATGTTGAGACTCTAGAAAGAGTACAGAGAAGAACAACAAAGATGATTAGGGGACTGGAGGCTAAAGCATATAAGGAACGGCTGCTGGAATTGGGTATGTCTAGTTTAATGAAGAGAAGGATGAGGGGGGACATGATAGCAGTATTCCAATATCTCAGGGCTGCCACAAAGAAGAGGGAGTCAAGCTATTTTCCAAAGCGCCTGAGGGCAGGACAAGAAGCAATGGATGGAAACTAATGAAGGAGAGAAGCAACCTAGAACTAAGGAGAAACTTCCTGACAGTTAGAACAATTAACAAGTGGAACAACCTGCCTCCAGAAGCGGTGAATGCTCCAACACTGGAAGTTTTTAAGAAGAGACTGGACAGCCATTTGTCCGAAATGGTATAGGGTTACCTGCCTGAGCAGGGGTTGACTTGATCTCCAAGGTCCCTTCCAACTTTATTATTATTATTATTATTATTATTATTATTATTATTATTATTATTATTATTATTATTATTATTATTATTATTATTATTATTATTATTATTATTATTATTATTATTATTATTATTATTATTATTATTATTATTATTATTATTATTATTCCCTTCCCATTACACCTTTTTCTCTTCTCCTTCCTTTATCTTGTGCACATCTGAATTCTGATCTTGGTCTACATATTTTAGTTTGTTGTATTATTGTTGATTGCTTCACCTTCCAGCCTGTGTGACCTCTGAGGATTTACTTAGTGTTACCTGTTTGGGTAATTAGAATGCAGTATTGCAGGCTAACTCTGCCTGTAGCCAGGAGTTCGATCCTGTCAGCCTTCCATTCTTCCGAAATTGATAAAATGAGGACTCAGATTGTTGGGGGCAATATGCTGATATTTGTAAACCACTCAAAGAGTGCTGTAAAGCACTATGGAATAGTATATAAGTCTAAGTGCTATTGTTATTGCTAATTCCAATTATGGATCCCTCTCTCCTAAATCAAACTGGCACCTAACCCTTCACAAGTTGTAACAGGTTAATGGAGTAAAGCAAAGAGAAGGCAACTTCTGTCAGGACCAAAAGAGAGAAGGACAAAGATTTGATGTGGAAGAGAGGAGTGTTTGGGTTTTTTGTAACAAGCTGAAATAGGTTCTTTAAGTCCCCGCAAAGCTTAAGGCATCCATTTTGACTTTTATTCCCCCAAATTCTCCAAAATAGGCAGAAAGGGATATATAGGTTATCCTCAACTTACAGCCATTTGTTTAGTGACTGTTTGAAGTTACAATGGCACTGAAAAAAGTGACTTATGACTGGTTTTCACACTTATGACCATTGTAGCTTCCCGTGGTCACATGATCAAAATTCAGGTGCTTGGCAACTGGCATGTATTTATGACAGTTGCACTAAGGTCATGTGATCACCATTTGTAACCTTCTCAACCTGCTTCCATGTGCAAAATTAATGGGGAAAGCCAGAATAAGGCTGAAGAAAATAATGGCTTTGACTTATTAGAGGGGATATTATATAATAATAATAATAAAGTTGGAAGGGACCTTGGAGGTCATCGAGTCCAACCCCCTGCTCAGGCAGGAAACCCTATACCATTTCAGACAAATGGCTGTCCAGTCTCTTCTTAAAAACTTCCAGTGTTGGAGCATTCACCGCTTCTGGAGGCAGGTTGTTCCACTGGTTAATTGTTCTAATTGTTCTAATGTCAGGATATTACCAATTAGATGGTTGAATATGGTGGAAAATAGATAACTTTTAGAAAATAGAGTAACATTATAATTAAATAAATAAGATGTGTAAATGGAACATTAGACTTTGGTATGAAAAGGGAAAAAAGGAGAAGTTGAGATAAGGGAAGCTTTTGGTCACCTAAACATAAAGTATTTGGAAATTATAAATAATCGTGTTTTCTTGAATATTGATGGGAAATTAAAGTTTGGGAGGGGAAGTAATAACAGGACATTGTTCATACAAGGATATTAAGTGCAAACGCAGTTAAGATATGTATAGGCTAAAAATTATCGATAAACATAACAAAGATGTTTCTACTTAGTTGAAAATAAGAATTGTGTTTGCCCAATATGAGATAACAGATATTATTGGAAAGAGAGAGGAAGTATTTGATGTTCTAATATTAGACTTAAACTAAAAATTTATGTATATTACTGAATTATTGGTTAACCCAGACAACACCTATAATGGCTTTGATTTATTAGAGGGAATACTGTATTATCAATTAGATGGTTGAACATGGTGGAAAATAGATAACTTTTAGAAAACAGAGCAATATTATAATCAAAGAGATAAGATGTGTAACCAGAATATTAGACTTTGGTATGAAAAGAGAAAAAAGGAGAAGTTGAGATAAGGGAAACTTTTGGTCACCTAAACATAAAATACTTGGAAATCATAAATAATAGTGTTACTTTGAATATTGATGGGAAATTAAAGCCTGGGGGGAAAAAAAGCAATAACAGGACATTGATTGTATACAAGGATTAAGTGCAAACACAATTAAGATAAGCTAAAAATTATTGATAACTGTAACAAAGATGTTTTTATTTAGCTGATAACAATAAGAATATTGAGATAACAGATATTAATGGAAAAAGAGAGGAAATATTTGATGTTGTTAACATGAGATTTATACTAAAGATTTATGTACACTGTTGAACTATTGCTTAACCCAGTCATCACGTTGCTTTTTAAACATCCAATTGTAAAATGAGAAAATCAATAAAATATTATAAAAAAAAAATCAGGCACTTGGCAACTGACATGTATTTATGACAGTTGCACTATCCCAAGGTCATGTGATCACCATTTCTAACCATCTCAACCTGCTTTCATGTGCCAAATTAATGGGGAAAGCCAGATTTGCTTAATGACTGCATGATTCACTTAAGAATTGCAGTGATTTGCTTAACAACTGTGGCAAAAAGGTCATAAAATGAGGTGCAACTCACTTAACAACTGCCTCACTTACCAATGGAAATTTTGGGCTCTACTTTTGTTGTAAATCGAGGACTACCTATACAGTTTTTGGCCACATCTGCTCTGCAACTGGAAAAAGTCTGCTAATAGAATTGCACTTTTCACACTCCTAAATGAAAAGATAGAACATTTAACGTTCTATAAATTAGTTCATTTCTTAATGCAATCAAAGTGAAGTTTTCTGCACCTAAGTACTCATTTAGATGTAGCTGCTGTACAGCCTCCCAGGTCTACATATTTCTTTATTTATATATTTTGTTTGCTACATTTTATCTTGCTTTTCATTCAGGAGAACCATATGGAGCATTTCTTCCCATTAATCTTCCCTATGCACATCTAGGGTGATGCCTCACTTACCCTTAATGACAGACCACGTTCTGCCTGCAAAATGGCCTCAGTGTTGCTCATTACAATCTCCTTGCTATTCATCAATTCTTATGCTACTTTAAATACTGTTGTAAACAAATAAAAAAAATATTCCAACCCCACAGTTTTCTTCTGCTCAATATACGGGTAGACAAGCATTTATGGAGGAAACACCCACTCTACCAATAGAAGGATTGGAAATTGGATTGTTTAATATAGGATCTAGCTCTATATAATTCCTGATTAATTCTTAAGGCTTTGCAAACACAGCTTGACAGCCTTGCCTAAATTTAGGCAGCAGCAAGAAGTAGCAGCAATATGGCTGTGATCGAGACCAGGTGCCTTGGAGCTGGCATTTTAATTGCCTTCAATCTGCTTGATGTAAAATGGTGGCTTTGAGAAGCCAAACAAAGGCCCAGCTGAGTGGTGGTGTAGGAAGGGGAAGGCGTAATGTCCATGGATGCCATGTGTTGAAGCAGGCCTATTGCTAGGACCCACTGAATTAACAGAAATGGTGGGTAATAGCAGCTAAGTAAATACAACACAGGAAGACCAAAATGGAGCTTCTGGGTCAGCAATATTCGCTTTAAATTTTTTTTAATGTAAATTGGCTGAAATACAAGTACCGTCATATAGATTAGAAACAGGTTGAGTCCTATAAACAAAGAGTACTAAATGATAAACAGCCAGGCGCAGAGTTCATCAGGAAGTATCCAGTGCGATACTAGAGGGCTCTGCGTTAGATCTGGTTTTATTTAGCATCTATATTAATGATCTGGAAGGAAGGAATAAACAGCATGTTAACTTAGTTTATATTCATTGTAGTAAATTATAACAAATTGGAGGTGTTGCAAACTGCTGCCAGATCCCGAGAAAAAAAAGGAGAATTGAAAGAAACTCACACAGGGCGGACAATCAATATCTAACAGCTGGCAAGACACTGGTTTGAAAATGACAAAATGCAAGTGATCCTGGAAACAGAGGTGTTTTTAAATGCTCTTTGGAAAGGAGAGATTTTAGAATGCAGCTATTCAGAAAGCCCCAGTCCTAATGTGATGAGCCAAGAGAATGTATGAAAGATCACAGAGGGAACATATTGGGCAAATAAACCAAATGAATTGATTAATGTCAGAGTATTGATGAGGAATGAATGAGATCATGGATGGCTTATTTGGCAGTAGAGCAGCAGCAAAGAGATCCCAAGAGTTATATTCTTCCCTTTTGCTCTGTGAGCCCTGAAAAACTGATAGGGAATGACTGCCAAGAGAATGATGTCTGACGTAATGCATGTATATTGAAAGTCCTGCTGTTGAGTTCTTATATAGTTTCAGACATGTATAAGAATCAACAAATATGGTCAACATCTCTATGCAGGAAGCCAAAGGTGGATATGAAGGGAATAGCCTACCTACATCCTTGCTCTCCCAAGCTGGTAATAGAATAGAATAGAATAGAATAGAATAGAATAGAATAGAATAGAATAGAATAGAATAGAATAGAATAGAATAGAATCTGGAAGGGACCTTGGAGGTCTTCTAGTCCAGCCCCCCGCTTAAGCAGGAGAACCTATATCATCTTAGACAAGTGACTGTCTAGCCTCTTCTTAAAACTCTCCAATGATTAGTTTATTACAAGAGTAGCTGGGTAAGGATCCATAACTCCATTTGCAGCCCAGAACCCTGAATTCACACTGTTAAAATTGAGTGGTAAAATGGCTAATTATCAGGGGAAAGATTTTTCAGGGTTTCTTGTTAAAAATGAGATTGAGACACACATTATTTGCACCATTAATCACAGCAACCCCCCTCTCTGTTCCTATGTGCTACTTGAAATTGTAACTACTGTATAAAGTTCGCCCAAATTTCAACTGAGTTTTGCTGGCACAATTTTGACACTGGGTGGGAAGGATTTAAGTGTGGAAACAGTGTTTTAATTTCAAGAGATTCACGCTTGAATTCACTGTGGTTCCTTCAATTCACTACTCCAAAACAATAAAGAGACCCCCTTCCCCAATTGCCCATGGCTCATCCATTGACATCATAATGGAGAGAATGTTGGTTGCCTGTTGAGAGGAAGGGGAAAAATGGGGGGAAATTGGAACTGAGTCTTCTTGTAAAGATCATTGCTGGTTGCTTTGGTCCCTAACAGGAGAATATTTCACTGCAAATCTCATTGGTCATGGACAGTAGCCATCAGTGCCCTGAGACAATAAGCTATCAAAGTCCAAATTCACAGCATGAGTTCAGTTTGTTAACTGTTGTTACCCAAATGACAACATTCAGATGCAAAAATTTCTAATAATAATTAAGGAAACTTTGCTTATGAACATGTTCCACCGCCACTGTGTAACAAAGTGTATATGGGGTGAAACAATAAAGTGGGGTGAAACAATAAAACAATAGATGTTTGGCAAGTCCTGTAGAGCAGAACATTGTCTGGATTTTAAGTTCTTGATACTCCACACCTCATATAATCCCCATAAAATAGAAGGGTCAGCCGCCAAGGATGCATTGATATATTTTCAGATTCCACTCAAATGGAAGAAAAGACCAATCACAACCATAGAGAAAGTAACTTTTGAATTGCAATTATTGAATAACAAGCCACCTATTGCCAGTTCCCATACTTTACCTGTCAGGCAGGTATAATTTGCAAATAGTGGTCATGATAAATGCTTGTCAACTTAGTTAAGCTGTTGTTTACTTTACATTATGCCCTTTAGGTATGGCTTCCATAGGGTTCCTTTCTGTGGACAATGTGAGACATCCTGTATGGTTTTCCAAAATTTGTCTTTGCATATTGGATGGAAAGGATTTCAGGTTTGGGGATATTAAGTATCCTCATGGCCTCTAATTCCCAGAATACTCTTTCACTTTGGCAAATAGACATATTTCCAAAGCACTGAGTTTTAGTGCCTTAGAAGCCATTTTTATTTCCTTCAAAATACATAAACAAAATACGTAAACAAAATACATAAACTGCAAATGATAGGCTCCTTTTAGTGACAGAGAAGCATATTTTTAAGGGCAATAAATGAATATGTGTGAATGGTATACACTGTATATGTAGACCTGGCCGAGATGTTCCATGGAAATTTAGTTATAAGAGTTGGGTTCTTTTCTTCCTTTGTGGGGGATTAGGTTTAGGTGATAAATGCTTTTTTTTTTTTATGTTCTTCTCCACATTTTTGCTCCAGAGATATGGGGCCATCATCCAAGGATTCGGGGAGAGTAGAATCCATGCTCTTGCTTAAAATAAAACTCAGCCATGATGAAATTAGATGCTGCTAAATATAATCATGGTTAGCATTATAATTCTTCACTTTTTCATTTCCTTCAAAATATTTATGGATTGGATCCCTGGTTGGCTGCAGATATTCTCATGCCAGATGTTATGCCAGATGTTATGATCCACCTGACTTTTTTTTTTTTTTACAAATCTAGATATGTCTTTAGCATTCAATATATAAATATAAATATTTTAACATTAAAAAATGGGAAGCCTGGGATACAACAAACATGAATTCCAGTTTTCAGCCTATTTTTAAATTCCCAACCTGATTATGGTCCCCAGTGTTTTCTTAGAAGGCAACTTGGTGTCCGTCTGAAGCTTTGAACTACATCTCTTGTTTTTCTATTTCTAGTTTTATTGTTGTTGGTTTTACACTGTTTTGTTGGATGTAAGCCATTCAAAGTTGTTTCCAAGATGGGTGGCTATAGAAATATTTTAAATAAATGAATAACTCCCTTATCGTTGCTAGTCTTCTTCATTCAGGATGACAGCGAGTGAAATACAACACCAAATTGCTTGTTCCACATTTTGTTTGGAAAGAGATCTAGTTTTCTTTAACTTGGAGATTAAAACAAGTGGTGGTGGTGGTAGTGGTTGTGGAAGAGAGGGAGGGAGGGAGGGAGGGAGGGAGGGAGGGAGAGAGAGAGAGAGAGAGAGAGAGAGAGAGAGAGAGAGAGAGAGAGAGAGAGAGAGAGAGAGAGAGAGAGATTAAAATGGTGTCTCCCATCTTCAGAAAGCAATGTGTATTCTGTGAGTTTATTTGTTTCCAGTTCAGCCACAGCTGAATGCCTGAATGCAAGGTGTTTACTGTTGCTAACAGATGGAATGGCTGCTTGGAATGTTTAATTCATAGCAGAACACACAGCCCTTGCCCTGCGCAACTCAGCTCTTATCCAATGATGATGATATAAATAAACAAAGAAATATTCAGAGAAAACAAATCACCAGTCCATCAAAATGCCTGATAAATTAGTTCAACAGTCTGGACTACAGACATATCCAATGAATCATCATCTTCACCCAGAGTAAATAAATTCAGATTAAGCCAAACTTGATTGAACCCTGCTGAAGTTTGGCACTGTGAGCTGAATGGATCAGTCTGAAATCTTACATTAGGAACACATAATCTCGTAAGATTTATGACTGCTATTGCTCACCACATATGTTTCTAAGTTACTGTTTGCTGTGTTAAGAATGGGATGCTCAGAGTTTATAAAGTTTCTCCAGTTGTTATATACTTTAATCTCTTTAAAAGCATCTGTACTTTGCTTAAACTCACACACTTCTGGAGGTGAAAAGCAAATTTTAACCTTTGTCACATTTTTTTATTCCCATCTTCCTGTCCTCATATCCCTGGCTTTTAATCTGCAAGACCTTTTGGATCAGAATTCTTGTCAACAATGTTGTTTGTTTTGTCTTGTTTTTAGCAGTGAAAACATGCAGTTTAAAGGATGTAGTTTAGAACTGCAGTTTTTTTGGCATCTCATTTCTCATAGGCAGTTTCAAAAATGTGTAGAAGTTACTCATTGTCCATAGACAATGAAGATTTCTGACCAAATCTAGTGTGAAAAAAATTCATAACACTTCAAACTTACCCTTGAAATTTAAAAAAAGAGGACAGTGACAATAAATTTTGCAAAGGAAACCTTTGCAAAGGTAAGGAAACCTTTCTAGAAAAGGCACAAAAAACAAATAATATAGTTTTCCTCATCTTAGGTCTAGAAAACGTTTTGATGTTTAAAAAACTATTTTTAAAAGGGAATATATAAATATATAAATATTTTTAAGTTATTCACTGGTTTAAAGTGAGAATTACAGTAATTTTTATTGTTTTATTTTTAGGATAGACTTCCCAAATACTGCTCAATATAATAATAATAATAATAATAATAATAATAATAATAATAATAATAATAATAATAATAATAATAATAATAATAATAATAATAATAATAATAATAATAATAATAATAATAATAATGTTGGAAGGGACCTTGGAGGTCATCTAGTCCAACCTGCTGCTCAGGCAGGAAACCCTATACCATTTTGGACAAATGGCTGTCCAGTCCCTTCTTAAAAACTTCCAGTGTTGGAGCATTCACCACTTCTGGAGGCAGGTTGTTCCACTGGTTAATTGTTCTAACTGTCAGGAAGTTTCTCCTTAGTTCTAGGTTGATTCTCTCCTGATTAGTTTCCATCCATGCTTCTTGTCCTGCCTTCAGGTGCTTTGGAAAATAGCTTGACTCCCTCTTCTTTGTGGCAGCCCCTGAGATAGGGAACACGCTATCATGTCCCCTCCTCGTCTTCTCGTAGCATAACCGGTAACTAGACATACCCAATTCCAGCAGCCATTCCTTATATGTTTTAGCCTCCAGTCCCCTAATCATCTTTGTTGCTCTTCTCTGTACTCTTTCTAGAGTCTCAACATCTTTTTTACATCGTGGTGACCAAAACTGGATGCAGTATTCCAAGTGTGGCCTTACCAAGGCATTGTAAAGTGGTATTAATACTTCACGTAATCTTGATTCTATCCCTCTGCTGGCTCATATTTAAGTGATTGTCCACTAGGACTCCGAGATATATTGGAGCGCAACTGCTAAAATCCATCAATGGTAATATAAAATGTTCTTCCTTCTCACCCTTGCTTCCTATTCACCACTATCTATGAATGGGTTTCCACCTTTCCTGGATCCAGGAATGCATCCAAAATAGGATTGCTTTATGTAACTATTATACTTATGATTCCATACAGGAATCCATGGGCTAGTGATAGGTGCATGTTACTCTCCAGTCAATGGAGATGATGAATCAACCAGAGTTGATTGTGGTACAGGGTTACATTTTTTTGACCAGGACTAGGAAAATAGTGGAAAGCTCATTATCTTTGCAAATCTTTCAATATGTTTCTATGCTTGCAAACCATGCTTGCTTCCACCACATCCATATAATAATCCTCACTTAACAAATTAATCCTTTTGTAATTTTGAGGGTCACATGTCACACTGTAGTATTATCATTTTTCAACATTCTCACAGAATTTATGACTTCCTTTTTAGCAACTTTTGGGACACATTTGTTAGCATTTATTTTTATATTAAGATTAAAATCTAATGCAACTTAATTTGACTGTTGTATTAGATTCACTTAATACAACAAATGAATCTATCAAATCATGATTTGTTTAACCATGCTTTACTGCATAAGTCACAATTGATCCACGGAAGCTAGTTAATCATTGGCTATGGTTGTAAACAACTGTATTATGGCTGGATTCACACAACATACTTAGCTAGAATTAGCTAAATGGATCAATTAACCAACTTATTGGATTTAGTAAAATGTATGAGTCACCTACACTGGTTCCCATGAAAATTAAATATTATCCAGTGTTAAAAAGAATCAACTCTAAAATACAATATTTTGCTTTATAATTTGCATAGGCTGGTGCAAGATGCCAAGTATATGACTCAAGTCCCCAGGCAGAAAATGATCTTAATATTTTAAGAAGGCTATAAAATGTAAGTAGCTTAATTGTAACCTTCCAGGATTTCTTTAACTATATCTTTTCATTCTTTGTTTCCATATGGTAATTCTCATTCTGCTGCTTGATAAAAAGATCTTTGAGGACTCAAGTCTCAGCATCTCATAAATTTGCAACCAGGCTGCAGCCCTGCCTCCAGTTAAGAGTAGAGCAAACCCATTTCCTAAAATAAAAACCACTGAGTTATTTAAGATGCATGATCTCAACCTTTAAACTTGGGCAACAGGTTCAATAATAATTCTTTGAAAACATCTCATCCCATCTTTATCTATATAAATATCCCATTTGTATTCACCTATTGAAGTAAACCTGTGGTTATAGAGAAAGAAAAACAACTTCCAACTAGAGTTTTTACAGTAAGACTGTTTTTATATTTATTCAGGAGGATGAAACTTTACTTGCACAATTCAATCTTACATTATTCTGATAAAAGTAGACGTTCCAGTTCTTCCTTCTAAATATCCTTTTAGGTTAAGAGAGATATTTTGTTGTTGTTATTATTATAGATTTGGGAATTCTACTGCAATGTTTAGTCCTAATCCTACAAATCAGGGGGAACCATTGTGTAAACAGTAGTGTCCTTCACCTGGCTCCACTGGCCATGTTAGGAAGAACTATAGTAGCAGGAACTGGAATTCTACTCTATATGGAAGATGATGCACCTCCTGTAAGGACCTGCCTCAACTAGATCTCCCAAGAAAGCAGAACTCTTGAAACTGCTGTAAACTTGCTTTGGGAGAATTGACAATCAAGATAAGTGTTCTAACATTGCTGTGAAAATGAGTCAGTACGTGAGTGGCAATAATCCCTTATGTTCACCTCCTCCAAGGGTATAAAACTGAGACAGTGAAACTTTCTCCCGATAGTTTTTCACACGTACATTCCAATTCTGACACTTGCCCCTCTTTGGGATTTGAAATGTGCAATACTCAGGCAGTAAACAACATGATCTGGTTGGAGAATGCATATGTCTTGTCTATCCAATTACTGGGTGATGGAAGAATAGAGGACAAATTTCTTAGCTGAAATATGGTAATTGCAGCAAGAGATCTGCTTCCATTGTTATAATTTTGTGTGATTCATTTAATTTGATACTGAAATACTGTAACATAATTTAGGACTAGTATGTAGGCTTCTGCAATTTTTTATCCACTTTGATGCTTGACAAATATAATAAATAGATGTTCTGCCATTGCCATTTACTATGATGCTAGCTATTAGTCTCTGTTGATGGTGCAGAATAATTTGGCTGTTGCTGATGGTCCAGATTTGGACTGCAACAATTGTCTAAAAGGTCATCTTTCAAGATAATAATTGGGTCACTTCACACATTTGGTGATGATGTTGATGACTCCATCATATTTTAAGCTACCGCAACAACATTTTATGTACTTGCTCAGGATCCAATTTTATATTTCATGTTCAAATATCAGATCAATCCCCTGCTTGCAGACATTTTTAAAGAAAGGAGAAATCTAAACACAGTGCTGTAAGTCTTTTGAGCACTAAGTTACCTAAGTTCTAGTTGGTTACCTAGTCAAGTATTTATTCTGTGTTTAAGAGCAAATTCCAACTCCTGCTTACAATGAGATCAAAAGAAATATAACCATGATTGCCTTCACCTAACACAACGACCAGAGTCATTTAAAGACTCAGAGACTACATTCATACAATATGCAATGTTTGGTTAGTTTTCCATGGAATAGCATAGGCTTTCTTTATGATTCAATATAATGCTAATTAAATAAAGTTACTTATTTTACATTTTTTATCACACCTTTATTATTCTTATAGATAACTCAGGTAGTGAACATACCTACTACTCCTTCCTCCGCCTATTTCTCCCAAAAACAACAACTCTGTGAGGTGGGTTGGGCTGAGAGAGTTATTGACCCAAAGTCACCCAGGCAACTTTCATGTCTAAAGCAGAACTAGAACTCACAACCCTGGTTTCTAGCCTAGTGCCTTAAGCACTACTAGACCATGCTGGTATAATAATAAATAATAATATAATAAATTATCAATATTTTTTTTCAATAAGTAGGTTACACGTTTGAATGAATGCAGTCATGCGGAAATATAATATTATGCAGATTTCCAAGAAAGTCTTCTTGCAAGACTCAGTGTCATACGTGACTCAGTCTTGCAACCCACACATAAGTTCCTGGCAAGTGTGATTATGACTTTAAGGCCATAATATGCTTTCTCAAGGCCTTTTTCAGGGAAGCAGCACTGAGATCGATTAATGGTAACAATGGGGGAACAGGCTTACTGAGTAGTGTAGGCTTGATTATTTAGAATCATCAGATGGATAATATTTTTTTTCTCCAACAGAGCCAGTCAAATCAAATCCAACTTAGCCCCTATTTTTACTAGCCACTGACTACAATGGACAATGGAGAAAAATTACAATCACATAAGAAATACTACAAAGAAAGTGAAAGAATGTGCGTAGAAATTATTCTGTTCTAAGCGCTCTCCAAGTCTTAAAAAGTCACTGACTTGGAGATGATGTCTCTGGAATAGAAATGGCGTGCATTTCAGGAAAACAATCTTTCTTGAGTCAATACGCGCCCACCTTGTTTTTTTTAGCAACATTGCCAAAGTTGTATCCTCTTGTTTTTTTCTCAGAAGAACATTATATGTTTCAAACACTAAAATGTCATCTTGTCCCTCTACCTGTATTGAAGAGTGTCAGGAGCTGGCAAAAATCTCTCAACTGTTTTTTTATATTTATATTTACTACTGGTATTGCAACTAATTGCTGTGAAATCCATAAAAAGAGGGAGAAGGAAGAGGTGAAAGAAGAATAAATGTAGTAACGTGCAACACTTTCTGTACCTTTTTCCATTTTTCAAACAATGTGATTAAGCTGCAACGAAAGAATAGATAACGGTGTAGGGAAGCTCCCCTCCGAATAAAATACTCTTCATTCTTAATATTAAAAAGAGGCAGAATATTATATTTCCCCTAAAGGGGAAGAGGAGAAATATCTTCTTAAAGGCAGAAAGCAGCCCCAGTCTTCCTGCCATAGGAAAATAGCCTCAAGCAGAAGCCTGAAGAGGCTGGGCTGCTCTATTCATAAACAAAGAGCAGCCAGAAACTCTGAATAAGCAACACAATAGGCAAGGAGCCGAAACTGATAAGATCAGCTCAGACAAACAAAACACCTAGGATTTGCATTTCCCCCTTTGCCTGTAGAGCCAGTCGTGACTCCTGCATGACCCCATAGGAATCTGTCAACAGCCATTAAAATATTAAAGGACATATTCTTGCACAGGAACAGGCATCTCAATCACAAAGCTCCAAAGAATGTATAAAAGCCCACCTACTTTCAACCCCAATTTGTCAGCCACCCCAGAAACAGGCTGCTGTCACTATAGTTTCTGGCTACCAAATAAACAGAGACCTCCTTTCCAAACAAAATGCAGCCTGCCTCCAGTTCATTTCTACAGCGTCCTTCTCCCGGCTTGGAACAGGACCAGATTTTACTTCCAACAATGGGATAACACAGAGATGCACAGGTGTCACCAGATTGAGCTTTACCTGCACTGCCATGGTTGCCATTTTGACTGTTGTTTCCATATCCTGTGCACCTACAATAAGGTAATAGAAGCCTTGGGAATGCTCCTCCTGAAATCAGAAACCATCAGTGCACCTGGCTAACTCACAAGAGCCTCAGATAAAGCTGTGCAAACAGCCAGAGGTTCTTTTACTAAATTTCTTATAGGCATTATTTACATTACACATTAACAGTCGTTTCCCCCCTAAACACATGCAAGGCGTGCGTTGCAGCCAAGCTAATTGGTATTTATAAAGCTCTTTCAAGATCATGAGCTGGGAACCACCAGCATTTTGATTTGCTTCAAGACCACCTGCATAGAAAAGAGATGCTTTCCTCTGAATGCTGCCTGGTCCAATGCAGCCGCCGATCTGATAGCACTCCGGGAAACTCATGGAACAGATGTGGCTGTCACTTTTAATTTTTATTTTTCTAGAAACACAGAAGGCAAGGAACGCCTTGAGGTGGAGCAAAAACAAAGCAAAACATGGGGGGGGGGGGGAAATCCCAAATGAAGCCCAGAAAATGGAAGAGCAAAAGAAAGCCCGTTGTTTCTATTCCTGCCATTTGAAGGGGTGCAATCTATGTGTCAGGGATGGCTGACTCTTTCCCAGAAATGAAAAAGAGCTGGATTTGGCATTCCCTCCCCTCATACTGAGCAGCTATATGATGCGCCCTTTCATCTTTGTCGTCTATTCTTGCATCTGGAAAGAGTACTACAGCATGAGCAAATTGAATATGCAACAGAAAGATGCTTTCATTCTTTCCTCTCTCCCTGCTCCATAATTATCTGCCTGCATTCTTACAAAGAAGAATTCTTCTTCGTATCTTTTATCACTATGTACATTCACAGCAATTAAAAAAATCATTTTTAACCATACATCTGCGACATCTTTCTCCAGATGGAACCTTCCTCAGCTTTTCCATTTAAAAGCAAGCACAAATGCACACATTTCTAGCATTGTGATTGCAAAGACAAACTTCCAAGGAAAAAGGTGATAGGCATCATCTGCCACTCAACTTCTACCAAGCTCCTAAGAAGCAAAGACACATCCCAATGTAAGGTTTGTTGCTGAATAAGCCCAAATGGTTGAAACCACAGACCATATTAATCTATGAATCATGATTTGGACACCCCAGCGACAGAATGCAAACAACAACTAAGTCAAATTCCATGCCATGTTATGGCTCACAAAGCCCAGAATTAAATCCCATGGTGATTCAGATTTTTACCCCATTCTACTTAAGGACCTGGTTATCTATCCCCAGTTATTTCTGCCTGCCCAATATGGTTGGGCAGAGTGGTGACTACAGGTACCCTCAATTCAATGCCATCATCGCATGGAACCAAGGAAGTGTCTCTATCACTGCCCCTGACCTCTGGAATAGCATCCCGTCAGAGATACACATGGCAGCCACTCTTCTGGGATTCCAGAAAGCTCTTGTGGCCTGGCTCTCTTCTTTGACCTGGGGTAATGCATTTGTGGCACCCCATCATGTTTTTGTATTATTGTGGTTGGGTTTAAACTGTGTAGTCTGATGTGTTAAACTGCCCGGCCTTTTGGAGTGGGCAGTCATAAACAAATTTAAGTTATCATCATCATCTTTATCATCAGCTGACCTTTCACTCTCATCCTCTGGCTCTGCCCTTACTTTGTCCTTAGCCCAGGAGTTAAGCATGCTTCATGTGCATAAACATAGTATTTTCCCTCTAATTCTGACATCCAGATAGCTTTTATATGTGCAAATTTCATTATCATTACCCATTACTCTGGAGGTGTAACAATATAACCAGTAGTGGATATGGTCAGAGATATATTTTGGAAGTATTGGGAGATGCTGTGTACCATTGGCCCTGTTTCTGACACAGCTTTCTCTTCCACTTCCAGCATCCAACAAAATAGAGAAGAGCAGACCTCTGCTATTTCATTTCTTTGTCCATTTATTCACTTCGTGTCTATGGAGATTCTCAGTCATCCAGGTCATAGTTATCCCAAAGGTGCTTTTTCACAAGGCAACTGGACTTAATTGTTTTTTCTTTGAAGACATTTTGCTTCTCACCCAAGAAGCTTCTTCAGCTTTGACTGGATGGTGGGAAACCTTCCATTCCCCATTTCCATTGGATGAAAAGCAAAACAGCTTCAAAGAAAAAACAAGAAAGTCCAGTTGCTCATGAAAAAGCACCTTTGGGATTTATTGACTTCCTTCGCGCACAAATGAAAAAATAAAACAACCGTTGATTGTCCTGCAGCCAGTCAGTTTTAATTCTCCTCTTCTAAGAAACCTAATCAGTTATACACTCTGACATACTCCTTTCTGGAGTTACTTCTGTCCTGGTGTCTTCACATATTTTTCTCTTTTTTCAAACATTATTTTAACTTGGGGGATGCCTTAATAAGATATGGGTGAAGAGGGAAAAGGGTAGACTCATTTAGGCAACATCCTGAAGTTATACCCAGCTAATGCTTGATGGTAGATTTTTCTCTCCATAGCTGGTGGCAGACCGGAAGGTGAGAGAAGCCAAATCAGAGGAGCAAATCAATCATCTTGCCTTATAACAAATAGCCTACTTGCTGGTTAGAACAACCCTGGTGGTCAGTGACTTGGAAGAGGGGCAATAGAGGCAAGATGCTGCAATGGTATTAATTTGTGAAGACTCCAGGATGGGTGGGTATCATTTTGTCAAAATAGGGCAGAAAAGGTCTTAATGAATTTTATGAATCCAGTCTTAGTATCTTAGTATTTCCTTGGCCTCAAAACACAGCATAATCCAGGGGTTTAAAAGAAAGATCTAATTAGCAATGAAAGATATTTTTTAAAAAAAATCATTATTGATGCCCTGGCCATATTCAAACAAACATCTTTTGAAGTTAAAAATACATTCAGGCAGAAGCTCTGCCCAAGGGTCCAAAGAGGGTGTGTTTCTTCAAAAATATTAATTAATCGGTAGACCTCCTGTTGCGAGATGCGGTAAAACCGAGCAGGATGAATACATTCTGAGATCAAACAAACTGAGGAAATGAAGACAACTGTGTGGTTTGAAGAATGAACATGTTTCAAATTTATGGCTTTCGATAATATGGTAATTGGATGCTTGTACCATGCCTCAGTGGGATGCTGGATATTAAGGAAAACACATGAAGGTTTAAGGCACAATTGCTTTGTAGAAGGCTGCAGTATGAAATCTGTGTCTGGAGTTGTCCTTATTGTCTTGCTGCTAAGTTTGCATTTCTATAGCAACAGCATGCTTGCATTAGCCTGACACTTTCCCTGTTTCCCAAAGAGAGCATAAGGAAGATGCAGCAACAAAAATGATTCGCTGCTTTAAGGATGCGTTGGAATCAGCAGAATGGCACTGAATCTAAGGAGTCGTTTATTGCCAAACGTACCTTGCTGCCTTTGCCAACCGGGTGGTTTCCATCTGAGTTGGATACATCACTGGCTAAAGCATCTGGGAATTATAAGAATTATAATCCCACACATACACACCATGCAGAATTTTGGATACAGACAGTGCTTTTTTTGTAAAAAAAAAAAAAAAAAGGTGCCGGAACTCACACATGTCATACAACCCACTTTGCCTACCCTACAAGGTTCCATCCAGAAAAGGTGCCGGAACTCCGTTCTGAGCGTTCTATGAGAAAAAAACCCCTGAGATAATCCTCGACTTACAACCATCCTTTTAGTAATGGTGCAAAGTTACAATAGCATTGAAAAAAGGGACTTGCGATTGGTCCTTGCACTTACAACCATTGCTGGGGTACCTATCCTCTAGAACAGGGCTTTTCAACCTTTTCACAGATTGTACCACTTTTAAGACATGACAATACTTGAGTACCACCAGTTCTTAGCAAAGTGTCAAAAACATGATGACTTAAAAAAAGGGGGCGGGATTTTGGGTTTTACTGATTAGATTCATTTGTTGTTATAGAAATGGCTAGTTTATAATATTATGGAAAAGTAAAAAGTTGAGGTTCAATGTTAATGCTTCCTTCTACTGCAACAGAGGAAGTATGTTCTTTTTCCCTTCTCCCCCTCACTTTTTCCCCCTTTTCCTCCCCACTGTATCCTACGATTTGATTTTGTATTTTTGTATTTTATTCTATAATCTAATAAAATATTACAAAAACTAGAAAAAAAGTAAAAAAGTACCAGTTTTAATTTCTTCGGTGGCTGTTCCTTTGCTGAATCACTTTCCCCTTGCAGACAAAATGTATGATGAATTTATCCATGTTTATTAATATGCACCACTACCAGCTAGTTCAGGAGTCTTCAAACTTGGCACTTTTAAGACTTGTGGACTTCAACTCCCAGAATTCCTCAGCCCTCATGGCTGGTTGAGGAATTCTGGGAGTTGAAGTCCACAGGTCTTAAAGTTGCTAAGTTTGTAGACTCCTGACCTAGCCAGTTTGCCCTTCTGAGCTCTTCCACAGTGTAGTAAGAATGCACCCCCCCAATCCCTTCCCTGTACCCTTAAAGACACAGAAATCAAGTGCAAAGCAAGAAAATAAAGAAACACAAACTCCGCTTTTTTCTCTCTTTAAGCTGCCTCAGGCGTGTCACGTGTCACAATGTTGCAATTCTAGACTGAAAGGCTCCGTCAATTGCGAAAAGCTCCAAAGAGTGTCTACATATGTGTGTCAGACCTGAGATCACCTGACACAAGCTATGGTTGCCATGGAGGCCATGAACTCCTGAATCTGGTATCTACGATATCATGGTTGATGTCTCCCTACACTAAAAGGTAGGGAGTCTCCATCATCAGTCCAGCAACCAGATCCTGAAGCCCAAGGAGAGACCTTGCTAGGTAACAAGGCAGCCAGTACACCTACAGGATCCCTACTTTATCTCTATCTTATATCTTTATGTTATCTGTATAATATAAAATCACTCACACCCAGCCACTGAAGGAAGTAAAAGCCTTGGTGCTCTCTGAGCATGGTTATTTTCTTGCAGATATTTCTTTACCCAAACTAGGTAACATCATCAGTGCTAGTTCCATTTCATATGGGACCCATTTCAACCCTGAGTTACAAATATTCTCCTTTACTGGAAGAAAAAGGCTGATCACAGATAAGGTATCTTGGTAAATCAGTGCCACCTCCACACCCAAGCTGTGTCCTCAAGGCTGATGCAGGACCCAAAAATAATCATAGCAGATTTCAGAGAGAATGATAGTGCCACCCTCACCCAATCATGTCTCTATAATACATGCCAAGTCTGAGCGTTTGTTACTACCAAATCATGAATGGACACGGTCATACTGTAGATTGAATATCACCATTACAGCTGCCAATTGGCTTTAAAATACAACTGAAGAATGGTAATTTTGCAGCTATTCCTTCATAGCAGTTGCTCAGATTTCTTATCTTTTTTAAAAAAATACATGCACATAAACACACCCAAATGCACACAGTCATCCTCTTTGCATGACAATACTGATTAAATCATCTCATTCCATAGTCACTTGACCTATCACTGCATGCTGCAAATACATGATCTGGGATAATTAGACCAGTTGTTCAGGAGCCCGAAGCTTTCTAGCTGGAAGGTGTTTCTTCTTTTCCAACTCCTAATCAAAATAATTCCCTATTTTTAAACATCCCCAGTATTAAAAAAATAAACAAACCTCCTGTCAAACACAGTCAGAAATCCTGAGTCAATCAATCTCGCCAAGGATGTGCAACTTTTTCAGGTCAGTAGTAGATCTTTGAGTGGTATACCCAATATCTATGTTCAAGTTCATCAGTAAATGCAGCCTGGAGAAAATAGAACAAGAACAAAACAGAAATTTGATTTAATTTATTTTCATGTATATTTGATTAATTATGAAATAATTGAATATTCTTCTAATGTGTTTGACAATGTCTTCCTATTGTCATTCAAAAATATAGACTTAGGGCCATTTGGGGAGAAGTGTTGGAGGTCACACTCAAGAGATGCAGCTTTGGGCCTCAGGCTGGCCATCCCTGGTATGAACAATATACGTACTCACTCAACATGTACACACCCTTTTTTATGTGTATCCACTGAATACAGAGTATCTATCTACCTGCTCCATAAATCAGCCAGTTTTAATCTAGCTGACTCCAAGGCAATAAACATTTAAAAGATGGCTTGCTCCCTGGAAGCCTGAGCCAGCAACCACACAGCAGGCAGCTGCCCTGCCCTTTGGGGTCAAATGCCTTTTTGAGCTGACTCCAACCTCTGTGGATTAATTAGGTTATAATAATCGCCTCTCTCACACTTCCTGCTTTTTCCATCATTAATTCAAATTATCTCACTTTGGACTGAAATAGACTGAAACTTGAAAATAAACTTGTCACATTCACAACATGCAATTAAGACATTTCTAAGTAAAGAAAAGAACAGAAAAGGTCTTTATGTTGCTTAACACTCTTTTGAATTTAGAGACTGATGCTCATGTTACAAATATGAAGAGAAATGAGGAATCAGCTCAGTTATTTTGCCTGGAGTGAAGGGTGTAAATTAGCATAGGTATTTTTGTCACAGCTAGAGAGAACAAGCTGCACATCTCAACACTTCCTCGTCCATCTTGACTGCAGTTTTTTTTATAGGGACAATTAAGTCAGTGTTAATAACTTGGACATTCCTGATGTATTGGATTCTGACCTCCATGATCCCCAGCATCATGGCCTTTGGATCACAGAAGTTGAAATATGATATGATTGTACATATGGAGTGCATCAGATTAGGAAAACTGTGTTACGCGAAAAATAGCAATAAATTATATTTGTTAGAAAAGCTTTCACTGATCATAAAGGTCTTGGATATAGTGGTCAATCTTCTTTGCTGAAATGTCTTTATTGTACCTTGTACTCCACCTATTATATCTATTAGCTCTGCAAGGTAATCCATACAGGAAGCACCACCTCTAGGAGAAGGATTGGTAGAGCCAGGGGGAGGGGTAAAAAGAGGGATTGGTTTAGAGTCATTAGGTAGCAACAAACAACGAAAACCAGCCCCTCTTGATCACCATTGAACCTTATCTAGCTCTAACCAGATGCGGACAGTTAGTTAAGAAGATTCCTGTGTGTAGGTTTTTAGCAATAAATCAATTAAACTGAACCTTCACATGTGGACCTGGTTTTTCATGCCTGAGACCACCAAGGGTAGTAACTCTATCTTTATCATAAGGGTACATTAACAGAACACTCCAAGCCTCTCCTGTCGTTTCTTTTTGCTCTCTGGAAAACTAGGGAGGCTTTCTTCTAAAATATTTCCCTTCGGTGGGCTGAGAAATTTTTTACATATGGGTTGGCCAGTCTGCAGCTTCCCAAGATTCACAAAGTACTGGTAACGCTGGTTTTGTGACAGGCATAAAAAAGCTAAAATTAGCCTGATTCTATTAATTAGAATCCACAAGTCTGAGTTGAGCCTATAGACAAGAAGTCCTCCATACATTTCTCAAAGACTTTGCTTGAAATTCCTACAATCTCCAGACTGTAGACAAATCAGCAGCTCTTTGTCAACATAAGTACTAAAGGGGTGGGTCTTACGTTTTTAACAATTATTGAGTTTTAATGTCTTATTAGTTAAGCAATGAAGGGGCCAGCATTGTTGGATTGTGCTAAGGGCATCAGTTGTGGTTAGGGCATCAGTTGACCTTAATCCAGCCTTGTTCTAGTGCAGGGGTCGGCAACCTTAAACACTCAAAGAGCCACTTGGACCCGTTTCCCAGAGAAAAGAAAACACTGGGAGCTGCAAAAGTTGTGTGTGCGTGCAGCAGCTCTCTCTCTCTCTCTCTCTCTCTCTCCCTCTCTTTGTCTCCCTCCCTCTCTCCCCTCCTCTCTCTCCCTCTCTCCGATCTTCTGCTCACCTGGCAAGCTGGCTTCACGCTGTCCTCAGACAAGCTGATACACATTCTTATTGGGCTGGCTCTCTCCTGCCCTTGGTCTGCCAGTCCTCTTCCCCCACTCAGTGTGAGTGTGTGTGTGTGTGAGAGAGAGAGAGAGAGAGAGAGAGAGAGAGAGAGACAGAGAGAGAGACAGAGAGAGCTGCTGCTTCCTACTTTCTGCTGCTTCCTGCTTCCTGCTGGGACGCAGCAAAGGCAGGAGCCCTGCCCAATAAGCTTGTCAGCTTGTTGGAGGACAGCATGAGGCCACTCTCTTTTTTACACACACACACACACACATGCAAAGAGAGAGAGAGAGAGAGAGAGAGAGAAGGGAAGCGCAAGTGCCCCCCTCTCTCTCTCTGCAAATGGTGGAGGAGAGAAGGGAAGCGCAAGTGCCCCCCCCTCTCTCTCTCTGCAAATGGTGGAGGAGGCTGGGAGCCGCAGGAGAAGGCTCAAAGAGCCACATGCGGCTCCGGAGCCGCGGGTTGCCGACCCGTGTTCTAGTGAATGCATATTGACAGACTAGGAATACTGAAATTTCTAAATGGATCCAAATAAGGAACTGGCTAATTCTAATATTTAGTAGATAGCATGGTACTCAGAGGAAAAAAGCAAACTCTTATCCAGCAAATTGATGTGGTTGTGCTTGAGAAAATATATTCCGCATGATTCACTCCCATTCTCTGGAGCAAGGGAAGGAGAACAAGTGAGACACAGGCTTTCCTAGATGTTTTAATTTATTCAGAAGGAAACTGCAGGGGACTAGATTAGCATACCAGGGCACTTGGATTGTGCTTGGTTTAAGACACTCTAGTTTTCTTGGAGGTTCCCAAGTGAAACTCTATACTAGAGAGACAACAATTAGTCAGAAATCTCCACATAATCATGAAATATTTAGCATGCTTTTGGATTAGTGACTTTCCTCTAATAATCTTTTTCACAAGATAAATTTCCCTTTAATATTAAAGGGAGGGAAGACCATTTAAATTGCCCTCCTCTGAAAGGAGTCAGAAATGGCATTAGTTGTTCTGATCAATAACCTCCATCAGAATTTAGAACATCACTCTTGGTCCTATTAGACTCCATAGTAGAATTTGATACCATTGGCCCTGGTATCTTTCTGAACTATCTGCAGAGGTTGGAAGTTGGAGGCAGTGTTTTGTGGTGGTTTCACTCTTTCTTTGGCAAGAGGTTTTGGTGGTGATGGAGAGATCAATGCTTCAGTCCTTGGGAACTCCAGTGGAGGGTGCTTCAGGGCTATATGCTACCACCACTGTTATTTGATATCTACATGAAATGATTGGGAGAAGTAATTCAGTGGTTCAGGATAAAGTAGCATCTACATACTACTAGTATTTATTTAGCCCTGCTTCAATCCAGAGGGATTCTATGTGGTTAACAGACAAAATAATAAACAGTATTACATTATAATACATAGTCATAATATATTAATAGAGATGCTGGTGTTTCCACAATTAATCTCTGAAGGTCCTCTGAAAAAGCAGAACTTTGCTAGATTCAAAGAGCCTAAACAATGGGTGCTATCCTCAATTTATGTTACCTTGGGCTATATCAAACATGCTGAAGAAATCCTGACCTAGTGCTTGGAGGCTATGATGCTCTGGCTGGGGCAAAATACTACCAGGATGGAATTACTAATTGTCATCTTAGCAGTCTAATAACATTAGCTCAAGTACATACTCTGGACTGCCTTGCACTCCTCCCAAAAAGATGGTTTTTGACTTTGAAGATCTCTTACTCTCAATGTCTGCTTAAGTAGGTAAAAAACCATGGCCCAGGGGATCCTCCACTTTTTCCAACTTATGTGTCATTTCCAAACTTACATAGACAAATAGGTCCTGAGGATAATTTGCATCTTGATTACTACATACTTGGACTATATAAAATTGCCTATTGGAAGTGATCCAGAAGCAATGGGTAGTGTAATGTACAGTGTCTGTACCCTTGATGAGACAACATTGACAGGCTATAACAGCTATTTGGAAACTGCCATGCTGGTTGTTAGAAGGCTTCCAGGCCCAGTTCAAAGTACTGTTCATTATCTTTAAAGCACTTTTCAGCACAGCATAGGTGCTGATGTCATGCCAGAATTTATTTTCTCTGTCCAATCTGGTCCTCAAAAGAGGGACTGTTACAGGTTCCCCTGTACATTGGACATGGACCACTTCTCAGTGGCCATTCCCATAATAAGAAATACCTTCCCTCAGAGGTATGATGACCCCCAACTCTGATGGCATTTTGTAAACAAACTGAAGCAATTTCTGTTCTTTTCCAGCAGGCATTTGGCACTTGAAATATTAATTTAATTTCATGGGTGCATATACTATACTGCAATGTTTAGGTTTGAGATGCTTTAGTTTAATTATTTGTGTTGTGTTTTGTCTGACCTTGTTATAGCCTCCTCAGAATCTGCTAGCATTACGGTATGTTATAAATATTGTAAAGTAAATAATACATACTTGGACTAATTAAACGTAACATGTTTTAGAGTGTCATGATGCTACGCTAGCATAATGAGACACTTGCAAAAAGTATCTTCAAACATAAAAAGAGGGGCAAAGTTTGACAGGATCAGGATGTTCACAATGAAGAGATCAAAAAAATCAAGGTGGTGCCACAACCATGTGATTGAAACATCACATTTTTTATGTGTGACAATGTAATGAAATGTAGAAGGGTGGATTCCCAGGAAGGAAGGGGTGCATTCCAGAAGAATAAGAGACAACTCAGTCCAGACACAGGTAGTCCTTGACTTGCAACAGGTCATTATGATTCAAAGTTACAACGGCATTGAAAAAGGTGACTTATGACCGTTTTTCACACTTACGACCATTGCGGCATCCTCATGGTCATGTGATCAAAATTCAGACACTTGGCAACTGACTCATATTTATGATGATTGCAGTGTCTTGGGTCATGTGATCCTCTTTTGCCACCTTCTCACAAGCAAAGTCAATGGGGGACCCAGATTCACTTAACAACCGTGTTACTAACTTAACAACAACTGTGGCAAGGAACATCATAAAATGGGGGGAAACTCAACCGTCTTGCTTAGCAATATAAATTTGGGCTCAGTTGTGGTCATACGTCAAGGACTACCTGTATTTTGTGTGAGAGAAAGAGTGAAGACAGCCCCTCCCTAATATTTCACAGAATATATGGTAGATGTAGAGAGTAGAGTGCTTATTCTGGCAAAATTCTGTCTATAGATGGTAACCTTCAAAATGCTAACAACTAGATGACTGCAAAGAATATAAATCCTTCCATTGCCCAGCATTCAGTCAGAGCTGAGGATGCTTCTTGGATGAGAAGCAAAACATCTTCAAGAAAAAATGAAATCCAATTGCCTTTTGAAAAAGCACTTTTGGAACAATTAGATGGCTCATTTTGGAGGGGCTGTGTGAAGACCCCAAGCTTTGGAGAGTTATATACGGTATGTTCTTAAGCTTCTTCTACTTTAGTGGACCTCAGGTAAGTGTACTAGCACTTTTTTTTTAGTGGACCTCAGGTAAGTGTACTAGCACATTTTTTTTATTTGAGAGATTACCACAATAAATCATGGTGCTACCAGTTTTTGCAAGGAGGACACAAGGCAGATTAATTTCCAGTAAAAGTATTACAACTATGAACTTCAGTGTGTTAGCTTTGCCCTTAGCTGCATCAATGTGATTCCAGCTTCTGGAAAACACAAAGAGAGATGAATCACACAGGAGGAGATATACAGAGAAAGGTCACAGTGTGTCTCGATAATTTGCAAAGAGAAGAAAATGCACCTATTTTATGCTGATCATCAAGTTGATACCAGGCTGCCTGGAGATGGCAGGATGGATTCAAATGTTCTTCCAGCTGACAATTTTGCTTGTTCGGAGAGCCAACAGCTCATCCTTTAAAAAAAAAAAAAATCCCTAATGTGGGAAACAAAATGTCAAAGTACAATGAAACATATTCAGAACATATGAAATAAAATACACTCAGAGATACTGGAAATTTGTAAAATCACAGCACAAGGACTAATGACCCAAGCTAGATAAACTTAAATGCAAAATCCTGAGAAATCCAGTAAAATAGGCAAATGACCCTTGCGGACTCCATTCTACCAGTATAATGGCACTGTTGAAAAACTGGTGTTTTCTCTATTGTATGTCTAGAGCAGGGGTCTTCAAACATGGTCCTTTTATGACTTGTGGACTTCAACTCCCAGAATTCCTCAGCCAGGCACGCTGGCTGAGGAATTCTGGGAATTGAAGTCCACAAGTCATAAAAGGACCAAGTTTGAAGACCCCTGGTCTAGAGTGTGATGTGGGCAGTCTATGTGGAGCCCAAGGCCTGTCCTTTAAAAAATAATTGGAGTATGACATACTTGTATCACTATTAGATGTATCAGTGGTGTGACTGGAGTGTACACATGTGCCTCCACCGTGGAAATGGGATTATTGGCCAGTAGTTGATTTATAGAGCACCTCTGAGTCACCATTTCAGACCCCCATCTGTGATTTTCATTCATGGCTGTCATGATAAAAAAAAACTCCCCTCCCCTTTTTGTTTTTGAAGAAGAGGCAATTGCAGAACTTCAGAGGAAGGGGAGAAATGGAAGATCTTTTGCCAATCCCAAAGTTGTTCTGCCAAATGAAAATATATCCACTTCAGAGCAAGGGTGAACAGTTGGGGAGGGAAAGTGGGCTTGAGTGGAAAGCGAAAATAACATTCAGAAAGTAGATAGATACATTAATTTCATTACATTAACACATGAGAAAGCTCAGTGAAGAACAGAGTTTAAAGAGGCAAATCAATGAGGAAATCCAAACTCAAACACCAGAAACTTTTTGAGTGTTAGAGCTTCACAACTGAAAGTAAAAGCAGGTCCTCATGTATCAACAGTTTTACCCTGCCAGAGTTGTTTCCTGAGTATTAGAACAGGGGTCTTCAAACTTGGCCCTTTTATAACTTGTGGACTTCAACTCCCAGAATTCCTCAGTCAGGCACGCTGGCTGAGAAATTCTGGGAGTTGAAGTCCACACGTCATAAAAGGGCCAAGTTTGAAGACCCCTGTATTAGAAGCATCTGACTTCTGATCCAGCCTGATTGTGCTCAACAAATCGCTTCCAGGTATCCATGCATGATCCAGCTGTCACTTAGAAAATGGAGAAAACTCCTATGCCTGCTTTTGACATTCTACAGCCTGATACATGTGCTCCTAAAGTGGAGAAGACAGCTAGTTCAGATCAGAACCTGCTGGTTCAAGGGTAAGAACTATGGGGCCATTCCTGGCTTGGCATATTTGTTGGGGTATAGAAGGACTGTGTTTAGGTTTAGGACACTTCCTCCAGGTTTTTGTGGTCCTCCTTCTCAACTGACAGGATCATGACAGTAGAACCAGGATAAAAACTAAAGTATTGCCAATGTGCTTAATAAATATCCCCCTCAATCACATTACAACCTTCAATTTGGCAGCAACCTTTGGGTGGACTTGGGGGGGGCAGGAATCACACCTAGGTTTTTGGGACCACATGCAACTCTGGGCCATAGGTTATGTATTCCTGCCTTACGAAGACCCTGGAGATGAGAAGATGCTGTTCACTGTTTATTTCCCATGCCAAAATTATCTATTTTATAAATTTCTCCAACCTGATTTAATTTGGGAAAGACTCTGAAAACCTCACCAAACACTTTTGCTAATTTAACTGTTGCCCAAGTTATAGAAGACCAAGCCAATGACTGCAATAAAGTTCATGCATTTCTCAATTCTTGAGAAATATAAAAGATCTTGAAATTCTTGAGAGATATAAAACAGTATCAGGCCAGTTTTAAAAAAACAAACCTTTGCAGAATCTGAACATACTAGTCACTTGAGCTTTTCCAATTTGATGCTTTTCAGTGGATTTAGACAGTAACCACCATTATTACAACCACCATTGCCTTCATTCCACTTGGAAATGGAAGTAAGTAGTTGAGCTATTAGTTCAACTTTTTGCTTCATATTTTCTGGCTGCAAATTTAAGTAGGATCTAGAATTTAGCTGGAAAAATCCTGACTAGAGAGTGGCAGCAACGAGCAAGAGGGCTTTTTAAAAAACACATTATTTGCATCCATATAGTGGGGAGGTCCAGATTTTTTGCACCCAGATATAGTAGCTTTATAGCCCTTCAGACAAGTTCCCATTTTTCCTAGTCCTTAATAATGCAAGGAAGACCACTTTATAGGACTACCAATGGAAGTAATTAGGACTTTTGCAAGTAACAGAGAAATGTGGCCAACCAGACTTCCTGCTCAGGTACCATCAAGACTGGATTTGGGGACAGACATCCAGAGGTTTACTAATCCTTGGAGATCTTCAGATGCAACTAAGTGAGCTTGCCTTATTTGGAAGCAATTGCCATAGACAGATTCCAAGAGAGTGATATAGACCATTATTCTGCAGGTAAAATGACCAAACTGGAGCCAGTTTCCACTTATGTGAAGCAGGTGTAGGCTTGTGCAGATGCAATATACATATATGTTCTTCCTTCATACTAATGTCAAAATCACATGCGGAACCAGTCCTCCTACTAGGCAAAGTGAAGTGAAGGTGACAGTTTAGGGCAGGCAGTAGTAGTGTCTCCTCAACTACTAGAGCCCTGTGTGTTGGTACCCCAAGAATGGTAGAAGGGACTAAACCGTTGCTGACATCAAAGTAAGATTCAACTACTAATACAAGTGACATCTATTTCTCTCTTTCAGACAGCAAAAAATCTTGTATGTACTGTGTATTGAGGACCTCCTTAATTGATGCATCCGGGATATTTGAAAGGAGGCTAATTATGTCTGGTGCACTAATTTTTGTGTGTGTGTTCCACTTCTATAGAGGAAGAGACAACACCAACAGCAACAACAACTCTGCTCTGAAGTAGTTTTACAGTAATGGCTGACCAGAATTTTTCAAGGCTTTGGAAGAGATATCCCACTGAAGTCAGCAGAGATTTTCTGGAATTCCTTGTGCTAAAACAGAAACACTTAGCAAGGAATCAAGGTTTAGGACTTGTAAATATCTGGAGCAAAAACATGGCTGACTTGGAGGACCACCATCAGCAGGATTTCAAGGACAAGATGCTGAAGACACAAAACTAACACAGGTCTTATTCTGTGGGTCAAATGAGAGCCTGGATCCTACAGAAGACCTATGTGGAAATGGGAAAAGGAAGCTTCCCTTTGGGGATGTTTTTCTATGAAGTAAATTCAGATAAATGGTCCAAGAAAAGATAAAAAAAATATCCCCCTGAATAAGCCTTCATATGCACCTTGCCCCAGAACTGACTGGGTTCATACAACACAGTAAACACCCATGTGATTAGTTTATGGTTTAGTGTATCATGAAAACCAGGCTATTAGGTTAGCTGAGTCGACCATTATGGGTAACTGTGTTAATAACAGGTTGCCTAGCTAGCTACATATTGGGGAAAATACTTGGATGCAATTATATTTCTTCTATTAACTTCTGAGGACAATGGATCGTGTCTGACTCGTTTTCTATCTGTGTTCAACCTGATAACAAAGCATGTACACAGTGTATCTTTAACCTGTTTTCTCCATGCTGTTGCCCATTAGTTGTGTTGAACAATTCCCATAATTCTTTCATTCTTTGGAATCTTGAAAACCTATGTGGAGAAGACCACTTTGGAGAAGACTGTCTGAAGCCACCTCCTTTTGGTGGGAAAAAAAAAAGGGTTATGAATTTTGATCTTTAAAGAAAAGATGTAGGCAAATAAATAGGCAGAAGGCACAGTATTTGAACTCTGCTACAAAATAATGATGATCACCATATAGCATCACTTCAGACTGCACTGAAACCAGCGTGGTGGCAGGAAACAGACCGTACACGATGGTGGGGAATTCCCTAGACAGCCTTCAGCCCCCTCCGATCCGATCGTGGGCACCTTCCTTCTTTGCCTCCAGCGTCTCTCAGGTGCCTCGCTCCGCTGCTGCATCTGAACCGCCGGCAAAAAAGGCGGCGCCCACCTGGGGAGCGGGGGGGAGAAGAGGCGCGTCCAATCCTCGGGCAGGGCTTGGCTGGAAAACGCGGGGGGCTGCCGGTGGTCGCCATGACTGCTGCAGCAGCCGCTGCCGCTGCCTAGAGCTGAGTCGGGAGGCGCGGCTGGAACGGAGCTGTCCATTCAGCACCACGGCGCGACGTTTTCGCCTTGGGTGGTGATTCTATTCTCGGGCGGCTAGTCCAGGATGTAAGTCTTTGCCTACTTATCTTTTCTAGGCAACGCGGTCCGTCTACCTCCATCGTACAAAGGTTATGTGTTGAGTCTGGGAGCCAAGGCAACTAACCTCTAGAAGAAGGACCCCGCCCAGCAATGCTAGCTGGCTGCTAGGGGAAGTTTCACTGTGAAAAATGGGTCTTGAGATATTGGGGGCGGTGGGGAAGGGGGAGGATTGCTTGCCTGTAGGGATACTCTAGCAATTTCATCATCAGAAATCACTGGCTTTCCTAGTTTTTTTTGACGGTGCAGACATACTTACTCAATAGCCAAAAAAGGTGAAAAGAAAAGTGCACAGGGATTCACCTTTGCTCCACTCCACCAGTGCTACAGAGTTTAGGGAAAGATTGCACCTGGTGCCTCAGATCTGCCTAGTCTCCCCACGCAGGAAAAGAAAAGGGGGCAATCAAATATAACATATTAATTTGTGACTGAGCATTAATTACCATCTTTTTCCAGTTAAGTAAAAAAGCTGCATCTCATAGAAAGAAACTGATGGTGTGGGAATTTCAAAAGGTGGGTGGTGGTATATATGACTGTATTTGATCCAAGTATATCATAAAAGGGTGTAATGAAAAATTCTCCTTCTGTTCTATTAGCTAACGTGGATTGCCTTCTTTTTATTATTCCATAGGTATACTCTCCCCATTTAGATCTTGGAAATACTCACAATGACTGGGTTGAATCTAAGGGGTTTATCTGATACTTATTTTGAAGACAATGAGATCAGTCTCAATGTTGGAGGCTTTAAAAAAAAGATGAGATACAACACACTATTGAGATTCCCTGAAACAAGACTAGGTAAGCTGCTGAGCTGCAATTCAAAGGAGTCAATTTTAGAGCTTTGTGATGACTACGATGACACTAAGAATGAGTTCTACTTTGATAGAAATCCTGAACTTTTTCCTTATGTGCTCCATTTTTATGACACTGGAAAGTTACATGTGATGGGTGAGCTCTGTGTCTTTTCCTTCAGCCAAGAAATTGAATACTGGGGAATCAATGAATTCTTTATTGATTCTTGCTGCAGTTATAGCTACCATGGGAGAAAAATGGAACCAGATCAAGAAAAATGGGAAGATCACAGTGACCAAGAAAGTACCTCTTCTTCATTTGATGAGATCTTGGCCTTCTACAATGATGCTGCTAAATTTGACAAGCAACCATTTGGGAAAGTGAGGCGGCAGCTATGGTTAGCTTTAGACAATCCTGGCTATTCTGTCTTGAGCCGAATATTCAGTGTTCTTTCTATTATGGTTGTTCTTGGATCAATAGTAACCATGTGCCTCAACAGTCTTTCAGACTTCCAGATTATTAACAGCTATGGGAATTCGGAGGAAGACCCTAGATTTGAAATTGTGGAACATTTTGGTATTGCATGGTTTACTTTTGAGCTGGTGGCCAGGTTTGCAGTTGCCCCAGATTTCCTTCAGTTTTTTAAGCATGCACTCAATCTGATTGACCTCATGTCCATCCTTCCATTCTATATCACTTTAATAGTTAACTTAGTGGTGGAAAGTAGTCCTACATTAGCCAATTTGGGTAGAGTAGCCCAAGTCCTGAGACTGATGAGAATATTCCGTATTTTAAAACTTGCTCGGCATTCAACAGGCCTTAGATCTCTTGGAGCCACCCTCAAATATAGCTACAGAGAAGTAGGGCTTCTTCTCCTTTACCTCTCAGTTGGAATCTCTATATTCTCAGTAGTAGCTTACACAATTGAAAAAGAAGAAAACAGAGCCCTGGAAACTATCCCTGCCTGCTGGTGGTGGGCTACAGTTAGTATGACCACAGTTGGTTATGGTGATGTTGTCCCATTGACCATAGCAGGCAGGCTAACAGCTTCTGCATGCATCTTAGCTGGCATCTTAGTTGTAGTCCTTCCTATTACACTTATATTCAATAAGTTCTCTCATTTTTATAAGCGCCAAAAACAGCTGGAAAGTGCCATGAGGAGCTGTGATTTTGGGGATGGAATGAAAGTAGTTCCTTCTGTCAATTTAAGGGACTACTATGCTTACAAAGTTAAATCTCTTATGGCCAGTCTCACAAATATGAGCAGAAGCACACCCAGTGAATTAAGCCTGAATGATTCCTTACACTAATCTATGGTTCAAAGGCCTGACTGCATGATGAAAAACCAAGAACTGTGTTTATATTAATTGTTTCTCTCATTGAGCTTCTAATGCTGATGCACATTGAAATAAGATCCATATAAGCTATTAATTTTGGTAATAATTCACATTTATTTGAGCATTGTGAATGATTCATCATGCATAAATTTTAGGAACAATGTGTGTTTTGAAGTTAGCTCAAGTTTTATTGCCTTGCAATTGGAACACACATTGAATTCATCATAAAGCGATATGGGGAAACGGTCATGCTATCATGGAACCTTTGAGCTCCATAAAGAATGAAGTTTAGTTGCAGGTTGGCTCCTAGTACATTTTCATCTAGCTCCTAAAAATAGCCTCCTGATCTTTGTGTTGAGTACTGTAGTCTCTATAACATTAATGTTGATGGTACTGTGCTTGCTTGTCACATATATAATTTGTTTTGGAAGTCCCTCTGACCACAAAAACAAACAAAAGTCACCCCCATAGAAATATGATTAACCTGATTTCCTGATCTTTGTGATGTAATGCAAAAATGTCCTAGTTTCTCTTTAATTTTAGAAACCATCTCAAAGATCTATACACACAATTAATATTGCATTTCAGAAACCACTTTTCCATACATTACTAGGAATTCAGTTGGGAGTTAAAATTGCCCCTTATAAGAAGTATTGCTGTTGTAATATATTTGTGCAATTTTAATTGAGGTTGATTGTTCTTAAGAACTTGACACTCAGTATCATTTGTAAGATATTTTATAAGTAACAAAAATATGCCAGCTTGGATGTAAAAAATTATGGGAAGTGATCACCATGGGTGGTTAAGAGACAGGATCAATTCTGGTTTTTCAAAACCCAACCAATACTAAATCCTGCCACTAAGTTCTGATTAAGAGTGTTCTTATATGTAGAAATTCATTCTGGCTCTGTTTGTTGGTTACCTTACAGTGTGAATAACATTGACAGAATGCTAAGGACTGACTTTCAAGTAGATGTAAAGCATGCTGGGTATATTATTCAAGACCATGCACTAATATAGACTTTTTCTTTCTCTGGGATTCATTGATTAAACTCTATCATGCCAAAGAATGAATATTTAGGCTTATAATGACAGATCAGATCTTGAAAGATATTTTTGCTGCTGCTGCTGCTACTAGTGAAATATGCATTCTTAGGCCATCCTATCTAAAGAATTTTTTTTATCAAAATTAAATTTTCCCAAATATTTTCCAAACCTACCTGAGAAAATGCCTAGATAGCATTAACTGATACCACCTATAAAGTTTGGATAGTCTATTATGCTAAAATTTCCAGAATAAAATTAACTTAAAATGTCTGAACTAAGTCAGCAATGTAGATTTCTACCTAAGATACTCGTGCAGCTGTCTATTGAAAATATACCAAATTCAGCAGTATAGCGGCACAGTTTCAAACTGGAAATTATGTAATGATAAAAAATATACTTACAATTGTCATATTTATTTATAGAATATTGTTCAGATCTATCATAATGACTGGCTGAAAGCATAGAGGAAAACTAATGCCCAACCAGGTTCAATTAAACACTAATATTCCTAGGTACATTTTCTTCAAGGTAAAGATAGAATTATTTGTTATTTTATCATACCACACCCAGAGACACCATTTGATTATGTATACTTGTTGTGTGTAGATGGAAAATAGGAGATACATTTTTGATGCATGTGGGTGTTCAGGAAAATGTCAAGATAACTTTTAGTCTATTGTCCATCCCTCTGCCTGAATTTCCTAAGGTAATCTCAAGTAAAGCATTGGTTTATCCTAAACTTTCTGTCCTGGGGATTTCAATGACCACTGAGGAGTGCTTGAAACTTTCCATTGCAGTGACTATGGGCCTAGCCCAGCTGGTGTCTGACCTCACAGATACAACGGGGCACACAAAGGATTTTGTTTTCTCTTATGGAGGAGTCAGGACTTGGAAGTGGAGGAGTCCCGAATGACTTCATTTTTATGGACACATCACGTCTTTGTTTTAAACTTCTACAAGGTTGGATTATTCCTCTCCATCAGCTTGCTGTGGCTGGACAATAGGAACTGGAATCCAATACAGGAAGGCAACCATTTGGAATTATGGAAATTAAAATCCAACAATACTGCTTATTCTGATAGAATATCTACAAAAAAAATTCCAGCTTTCAGAACTATTAATTGGTTGTTATATGGAAGGCCCCTGCCATTATCACATTAAAATAACTATTAGAATTAATTTTTTAGTACTGAAAATGTTTCTTACTTTTAACGTAAAGGGCAGAACTCTGGACCCCAGTTGAAAGACACTTCTTCATTGAAACCATGCAACAGTTCACAAGAATATTAAGGAGGGGGGAGGGAGGAAAACGTTAAACTCTAGAAGAAATTAAAAAACAGCTTATATCTAAGATATTCAAGGCATTTGTGGGGCATCACAGAGGCAACATATCTGTGAAGTAGCATGTATAGCTCATAGACTGAATTCTAGGACCAGCCAAAACATAGTTATCCCTGTTGAATTTGTATCCTGCTTTACTGTTCAGAAGGAAAGGCTAATCTGTATTTTAACAAAATGAAAGACACAGAAGAAGAGAGAGAATTACCAAGATAGGACATTAGTGCAAAAATGCAAACCCCCTTCAGGAGAAAAAGTAGGATGACACCCCCCCCCCAACAAAACTGACTTCTCACATTCTGAAGTGAATAAAGTAAACATCACCTCAAGCACCATTTTTTTTATTCCTACATCCAGAGTCCAAATTCATGCTGCAAGTTGGGCCAGTTTCACAAATCTCTTGAGATACTGTCTCCATATAATATTGCCAAGGTTCATGTAATTATACTTTGGAAATCTTTGCTTGTTCATTATATATAATTAGCTGAGGCTTTTCAAACTGTTTGTACATAACTGTACAATCACCAATCTGTTCGTTGGTACATGGACCAGGTGTTTTCTCTCTCTGTAAAGGACATATACCTGACATCAAAGGCAATACTGAGTGCATTGTGGCTATTTCACCCAGAAATGTTTAAAAGTACTTTTTTTTTCAAATGGGCAGTCTGCTGTGTTAAAAAATAATATCATTTGTTATAGAACTGAGGCTTTGAATATTAAGTAGCAATGAAAGATTAATATGTCATACATCCACTAAGAGCCAATGAATTGTTTTACCATTTGCAATGAAGCAATTAATATTAACTCAGGTTTAGTTAGAGTCAACATTTATTATATTGCTTGCTAATTGCATATGTCAGAAGAATTAAAACAATGCATTCACTGATTAATTGACCAAGAAATGTAAGAATTCAGTTCTATACTTTAGCATGGCTTCTGGGAAATTTGGAACTCAAACCTTTGGAATGGCTTCTCGCAAATGCAGAAACGGGAAAGTTCCCTCTGCTTTATGCTCCTAGGGAGGCTACCAAGCCAACCATTTTGTGCAAAGGCCTTAACTGATCCCCCTTCTCTGAGCCTTCTTCGCTTTCTTTAGATGTCTACTATTGGAGGGCCCATCTTGATTCTTTTCCTTCGCCTTTGAGGAAGCACAGGATGATTCTGTTCATGTACGTGGCTTATATCCTCCTGGAAATATATATGGGGAAAGATATATACGGGCAAATGCCATGTAGGACAAGACAGAGGGTGTTGATTTCTAGTTTTGTTCTGCATGAAAGGAATAGCCAAGGAACTCAGCATGGACTTCAGTGTACTTGGCCACAGCAGAAAAGGTAAAGATATTCTCAAGCCAAGCCTAATACCTATGACTGCAAGGACATATCGTGTGGCAATTGTAGAGCTAAATGAATTCAAACATCCTCCCCTCTTCCTGACTTATTTATTGAAGATTTGAGTAGACTCTACTGCCATTGAACCTGTTTTAAAGCCAAGATTGCCATGCAGTGAAAGAAACTTTTCAAGAAAGTTATCTGAGAGGAAAGAGACTTTTTCTTTCCCAAATGCTGATATCCCAATAAAGAAACACATAATTATCCTCTCTATGGCCTCCATTGCTATGAAGCTACTTTAAAGACTTTTTGCAATATAGAGCCAGTGAATTTTTAATGAGAAAGACTTGGGGAGGGTCTTAGGAAGCTGTCCCTCTTCTTCTCCTTCTCCTTCTTCTCTTCCTTCTTCTCCTTTTCCTTCTTCTTCTCCTTCTCCTTCTCCTCCTTCTTCTCCTTCTCCTTCTCCTTCTTTTTCTTCTTCTTCCTCCTCCTCCTCCTCCCCCCTCCTCCCTTCTCTCTCTTCCGTCTTCCCTCTTCCTTATCCATGTCTAAATCAAACTTTAAACTGCCAGAATGAAGTCATTATCGATATGTGTTTCTGATAGTAGCCAACATACCAGCAGATGGGCTGGGCTCTGTGTCTCTGCACATTCACATAACATGTCGTTATTCACTAAGAACCTCCACTTGAGCACAGTGGTTTTACATTTAGTCACTCCAACTCTCAACCTATTCAGGGTCCTCCAAGTAGTATAAGGGAGGTCAGATCCTTCAGCCCTATCCTTCTGTAATGTTATTCCTTGATCAATAGTCTCTTTCCTCCATCTTTTAATTTGATTACCCTTGTCCTTAAAAAGTCCCACAAAAAGGAACTTTTAAAATAACTTCTGTTGACTTCTTGCTTGGTGCAAGGAATTAAGAACTAGAAGAGGGTGCAGAAACTGTAACTTCCAGCCTCTTTAGCCAGCATTGCAATTGGTGAGGAATCCTAGATGCTGAAGTTCAGCAACAACTCAAGGATGGTAGGTTTCCTTCTGCAATTTAGCAAATGTTCAACCAATAGCTCTGCTTGAAGACCTTATACAAGTAGTCCTCTATTTATGACTTCAACTGAAACTGGAACATCTGTCACTAAGTAGTCATTAAGTGAGTTGCACCCAATTTTATGACTTTTTATCATGATTGTTAAGTGAGTTATGTAGTTGTTAAGCAAATCAGGCTTCCTCCATTGACTTTGTTTGTTACAAGCCTCCTGGGAAGGTTACAAATGGTGATCACATAACCCTAGGATGCTGCAACCATTGTAAAGAGCCTGAAGTTTGATCACCTAAATGCAGGGACTCTCTATGAGTTATAAGTGTGAGGGACCATCTGTAAGTCACTTTTTCAGCACTGTTGTAACTTTGAATGGTCATAAGTTGAGCAAATGGTCGTACGTTGAGGACTACCTGTGGTCATTAGTTACATTGTCAAACTGTTTATACCATATGAAAGGTTGATGTTAGAGAAAATTGAATCTTCCATAAATTCTGCTCATTAGAGCTAATTCTGCCCTCTGGGACAGAAGAGATTTGTGAAGGAGGAGAGATTATATTTCATTCCTATTTTATTAAGCAAAATACTAATGAAAAACAGCCTCTACTTTCCTTCCCTTTGCCAATGAATAGAGGACATCAGAGTCCCCTTTTATTTTTTGGTAGGCTGGGGTTTGGCAAAGTATCAGTAATACCCAGAGGTGCTAAATCAATATACAGTGACCTTTTGGCTCTTTCATGATGAGCCTTCTCTCCTGGGGCCTCAGCTATGCAATTGTTCCTCATGAAATGCTTTCTAAACGGCATATCCTTTATTCTGTTACTTACTTCGAAATGCAATATTTTTAAAAGCTTTCCAAATATCTCTTAACGTCAAACATCCATCTTGTTCTCAGCATTTCGGTTCTTTGGGGGGGGGGAAATTGCCTCTTACGGTATTGTCATTTCTCTCTTTCCTGGACTAAATTGGAATTTAGGAAGTCAGGGAAGTAGTTCCATTTTCTTGCTGTGCCCTAACGTTATAATGACACCACCATTGAAGTATCTTCAGATACCTACAATCCTAACAGAGAAGGAATCTGTTCCAGTGAAACAGGAGAAATACATAAGGAAGTACATAAAATCAATGTGTTTATTGAGCAGAACTAACCCACATCTTTTAATGATAAATCAATTTGCTTGTGGGAAACAAGGAAGCAATGATTTGTTTAATCATGATTTAATAATAAACCACAACTGTCTGGTTTATACAGTGTGCTCAGCTTTGAACCATAGTTTATGAATCAAAATGGGAGTGTTCACACAACATATTAATTAAGCCAAACTCCAATAACTCACATTATGGTTTAGCATGACACATCAAAAATCTAATGTATTTATTAAATACAAACAAAATATTACAGAATATATCTCAATTTCTTTACTTCTCAATCATTTTAAACCAGTCTCAATTTTAAGCAAAATTGGAATGAAAGGAAAGATGAAGCTGATTTGTATTTTAAGCTAAATTTAAATTAAATTAGAGTTAAGATGATGACTCTTCATGTACACGTAATCCTTGACTTACAACTATTCAGTTAGTGACTATCTGAAGTTACAATGGCACTGAAAAAAATGACTTATGACCAGTTTTGACACTTATGACAATTACAGCATTCCCATGGTCATGTGATCAAAATTCAGGAATTTGGCCACTGAGATGTATTTATGACAGTTGCACTATCCAGAGTCATGTGATTACCATTTGTAACTTTCCCAGTCAGCTTCCGACAAGCAAAGTCAATGGAGGAAGCCGGATTCACTTAACAACCATATGATTCACTTAACAACTGCACCGATATTGCTAAACAACTGTGGCAAAAAGGTTGTAAACTGGAGCAAAACTCACTCAACAACTGTCTTGCTTAGCAACAGAAATAGACTCCGTTGTGGTCATAAGTCAAGGACTACTTGTATTTAATTATTTTCCTTCTGTCAATATTTTGCATTAGACATTAGTACCAACTTTTGAGGAAGCTCTGTGTTAATAAGCCTGTTGCACTCTTAACTTGCTTTAATATGCTTACCAACACAAATGTTTCATTGGAGAAAACTTTGTATTAAATTCTGATGATTTGGAATAGATATCAACCAACCTATATCTACACAATCCCCAAATAACCTAGTTTTGAATGTGGTAATTTTAAACTGGTACAATATTCTTCCTACCTATCGTACAAACATTCCAATAACTATCCTGCCTTCTAGCATTCCAGAGGTTTTTTTCGCCTTCCCCTCCACATTTGACAAAGGAACACCTGACAGCTTTGAGTATATAAACAGAACTGATCACTATGGTTAGCAACTGAACAAGGTTTAGGTTTACTATACCCTGCATAATGCTGTTGGGTAGCTACCAGTAACTTAAGGATTATTACATTATGGAAGATAAACAAACCTGGATGCCATTGCATTTTCCTGAAAGTAGAGCAATCAGTCTTCAATATCCTTGACTAATATAAAGGACCACTATGAAAACAGCCTATGGTTATGTTCAATCAGCAATTTGTATAAAATGTATACAACCACAGTGGTCACACTTAAACTGTTTCTGCTGTTCTGGAGGCTTTTCTACCAACATGGTAGAAATTTCCCATGCTCAGGGACAAATGAAAGCTTTTAGCTATAGCCAGATACTCACTTTTCACTTTTTTGGCTGGCACGGTAGATTCTAAGCAAGGATTGTATGAGAAAATTGTGCAGTGAAGCACCACGTTTTGCATTCATAATGATTCTTTGCAAATGCAATGAGGGAAGAACAATTAAGATATTGTTGTCTCAGTTCCCTGGCCCAATAAACCTAACACGAGAAGGACATAGTCAGCCCAGTTCTTTCTAATATTGTAGAAACAACCAATTCAGCATGCCTTGATAAAGTACAAGTTAGAAAAGAGAAAGTTTTATTGAAATTCAAGTTAGATTAAAAATTGTATGGGTAAAAAGTAACCAAAAAAGTAACAAACAAATATCCACATCTTTACTTGCATCATTTTCTCACATGCATAGAAGCAGGGATAGATTAGCTAAATAGAAACTGGGGAAACTGGAAGCATACTGCATGATTTAAATACCTTACTAATGACAGTTGCTGGGGGGGAGAATCTCATATTTTGGGAGGAATTCATGAATTTAGTAATCCTTGGGATCCTGATTTTTTTTAATGATATAACACTTTTCTTGTTGTAAGATCCTTAATATCAAAGACATTTCTTCCATTTCCTTTTAGCGTGTTTCTTATATTGATGTCTCCATTTTAAGAAGTCTTGAAGAATAAACTGAGCAGAGGCAATGGAAGCAAGAAAAAAGCAGGCATTAATGTATCTGTCAACTCAATAATCTTCCTAAGAATAAAATCTGTTATGGCATATTTAATTTAAAAGACTAAGATAAAAACAACACTTTTCCAATGTAAATCTCCCCCACCCCCAAATAAATTTGACTGGCTGTGACAATCCATCAGAAACTAACTGGGCATAAATTGTGTCTTATTTTTCCTCCTGCTAAATGCCACTAGTCCAGAAAGATTACTGCTATACATCTGGGATCTGGAAGTAGGTCTGTTATGATTCAATTTCAGTCTGGTTTGTTTCTCTCTGAAAGCCAGATTGATGTAGTGCACAGGTGTCAAACTCGCCACGTCATGTGATGTGTTGCGACGTATCGTGACTTTTTTTGTATTGCCAGAGCTGGGGTGGGCGCGGCCTCCGTATGATACAACCAGCCCTTGGGCCGGCAGTTTGACACCCCTGATGTAGTGGTTAAGGCATCAGGCTAGAATAGCAATAGCACTTAGACTTATATACCGATTCATAGTGCTTTACAGCCCTCTCTAAGCAGTTTATAGAGTCAGCATACTGCTCCCAACAATCTGGGTCCTCATTTTACCGACCTCGAAAGGATGAAGGCTGAGTTAACCCTGAGCCAGTGAGAATCGAACTGCTGGCAGTCGGTAGAATTAGCTTGCAATACTGCATTCTAACCACTGCACCACCACTAGTCTTAGAAATCAGGAGATTGTGAGTTCTACTCCTGCCTTAGGCGCAAGCCAGCTGTGTGACTTTGGGCCAATCACTTTCTCTCAAACTGAGGAAGGAGGCAATAGTAAATCACTTCTGAGGAAAAAAAAACTTTACCAACAAAACTGCAGGGACTTGTCCAGGCAGACTCCAAAAATCAGACATGACTGAATGAGGGGAAAAAAGTAAATTCTCCCTAGGCAGACAAAAAGCATCCACAATGAAGATAATGAAGAACTTTAAAAATGTCATTTAAGTGATGAATAATCATGGCTTTCTGGTACGAACCTAATGTGGTAATTTGCCCATTTCACTTTCTCTGTTACTTGACATAGAACTTTTTCATCAAGTACTTAGTTTAGGATTTAAATAAGTAACAGTCTGGTATATTATTTTTTCATCAGGAAAATGCAAACTGCAATTGCTGAGAATATATATTTTGGAGAAGGGGAATTGTTTCTACATTATGACGTTACACATTCTTTATGTTTTCTTTGCTTAATGTAATAACAAAATGTACTTATTTTCTTTTAAAAATGGTGTTTAATGAGGGGTGAGCAATTTTTTCTGACCCAAAACAATTTCTCCAAGATAGATGAGATGTCACGTAGATGCATAGAGGCAGGCCTGATTTGCAGAAATGATGTCAGAAAAGCTAAAGTTCAATATGAGCTAAAATTAGTGGACTAAGAATGACATAAAGAGATTTTTCAGATAAACTCAAGATGAAAGAAAAAGAAACCATATATTTATTATTTAGTTGTTTAGTTGTTCAGTAAAATGTTAAAAGAGTAAGATATGACGAAGAAAAGGCAGAACAACTCAGTTCCTATTTGGTTCTGTGTTTTCCATCAGACAATTATAAAAAAGAAGGTCAAAGAAACAGGACTTAAGTTTGAACTTGCTAGAAATACAAGGAATATTTACTGATCTTGAAGGATTTATAATTTCCAAAATCAGATAGATTGGATCCTATGAGGAATTTTGGGATTGTCTTGCAGGATTCCGTTTGTTTTCATTGAGAAATCTTGAAGGATGGGCTAAACACCAGATAATTGAAAAGGGTGAAAGAAGGTATGGAGAAAGAACAAAACACTCAATTTTATCTGGAAAGATTCTAAAATAGATCTAAAGGGATCTGTTTGAAAATAATGCCATAATAACTAGAGATTAGTATGTTTTGTCAAGAACAAGTCCTGGCAGATTGATCTTGTTTAATTGGTGGGTCATTTCCTTTGACCTTCTCCTTCACAAGTCAAAGCATTTGACAAATTACCCCCTGTCATTATTGTACTTATAGTACAAGCATGTTTTTATAAGGATGGGTGAGCTAGCATACATGTTTGGAGGCATAAATAATACTAGAAAATGAATTCAGTAAGATAGAGAAGCCGTTAAAAGCAACTATGAAATTTTATAAGGTTGGAATTATTAAAAATTAACTACAGGTAGTCCTTGAGTTATGACCATAATTAAGCCCAAAATTCCCAGTTGTGAGTTTTGCCCCATTTTATGACTTTTTTTTTGCCACAGTTAAGTGAATCACTGCAGTTGTTAAGTTAGTAACATGATTGTTAAGGGAATCTGGCTTCTCCATTGACTTTGCTTGTCAGAAGGTTGCAAAAAGCGATCAGATGACCCCGGGACACTGCAACCGTCATAAATAATGCCAGTTGCCAAGCATCCAAATTTTGATCAAGTGACCACAGGGATGCTGCAACGATTGTAAGTGTGAAAAATGGACATGTCACTTTTTTCAGTGTCATAGTAACTTCAAACGTTCACTAAAAATGAATAGTTGTAGGTCAAGGACTATGTGTATTTCACATTTGGTTCTTTTTTCTGCTCAAAGTAGGGAAATCTTAGTTTTTGTCCAAGGACTGTTGTCTCTCTGGAAAAAGCTGTTTCTCAGTAGTGGAATTCTCTGCCTGTTCCCCTCTTTTCATGTTCCTTGACTGTTCCTGCCAATGACACCCACCAAACTGTCTTCTTTGCAATGTACAATAGATCCTGCTCTGTTGATTCGTGAAAAAAGTGTGGACAGCATGGAAGAAGGAGCAGAGGGAGAGGGGTGCAGGGCAAAGGAAAAAGGATGGCTCCTGACTCTGTGTAGGCGCTGTGATGGGAAGTTTCACTTATATCTTTCTTGTGTGAAACATGCAAACACTAATAGGAGAGATTAAATAAACGGTGTCCTACAATTCATTCGTTTTCTCCCCCATCCTTCCCTTTCCTTTTCCATCTCGGAAATAATCCTTTCAGAATTGAAATATTACAAGCATTTGGCAATAAACATGTGAAGCTACTTTTAATTAGTTAAAGAATGTAAATTAATGAGTTGATTTGGCCATTGTAAGCAGGAAAAAAATATCCAGCAATCAAGACCCAAAATATTTATTTCAGAGTTTTGTTTTGAAGAACACATTACTTTTTAAACATGAACAGGTTGTTTTCCTTGCTTAAGCTAGGAATATTATTTTCAGGCAGATGGAACCAGTAATAAGGGTACAGAAAAATATGGGTTGTAGTAATTTTTTTGAATGTGTTTTTATGTATATCTTTTTAGTTGTTGATCTTGATTTTATCTTTTATGTAATGCAAAGTATATTTATTTCTCATTTAAAAAATAAGTATGTTTTAACAAAAATGTTAGATAAAATGTACGTGTGCTGCCCTTTAAGAACTATGTCTATTGTTTAGAATGTCTTTATTTTGAACAAATTCCATGTTTTGCAATATAAAATCTGAGTAATCAAATAGCTGATTTAAAAAAAAAAAAATCTAGCCCTCTTGACAATGGTGTCTTCCAAAATGCACGAGGCTACCAATGACACTTTTTAGATACATTAGATTCATTTTCTGTTTTTATTTATGCATCTTGCTGCTTAGAGCACCAATTTTCAACCTTTTGCTGCATGTGGATTGTCATCCAAAAGTATTGCAAATGATTATATAAGCCAAAAAGGGACAACATTTTAGTGCCACTGATACTTCAGCATATTTGACTACTGAGTTGGTGTGACAGGAGTCCCAACATTAAATAAAAAACAATTAAAGTGTTGTTTTAAAAAATTGCTAAGACTGCTAAATCTTGAGAGATGTTTGTGTTCCTGCCTAAAATTTTATACTTTAAAATATTACAAGGATTTGAAAATAAATATGTGAACCTATTTCTAATTAGGTAAAGAGTGTAGAATTAATTAGCTGATTTGGCTGTTGTAAGCCTGAACAAGACCCTGTTGTTTCTTGGAAAGAAACATTTTCAGAAGTGGTTTGCCATTGCCTCCTTTTTAGACCTAAGAGAAACTGACTAATCCAAGGTCAGCTAGCTGATTTTGTGCCTAGGGCAGGACCAGAACTCACAATCCCCTGGTTTCTAGTCTAATGCCTTAACCACTAGACTAGGGGTGTCAAACTGCCGGCCTGCGGGCCGGTTGCAGATGCCGCGCTCACCCCAGTTCCGGCAATGCAATTGCAATTGCACGTCATGTGATTTGACACCCGTGCACTCTAGACCAATTGGCTCTCCAAAGTCATTTATAAGGACACCTGAAATTGATTTTTTTTTTAAAAAAAAAAAAGCTGTTTTCTTTTTAAAACTTTTCAAACATCTATTTTTCCTTTTAATAAGCAAGCACAACCTATATAATGTACAACTGTAGGTTGGAATAATATTGCATCTATCACTAATTTTAAAGATACAAAACCCTAACTTTCTTAAGTGTTCACATCAAATTTATGTAAAACTGACTTTATGCTGCTTTGCTATAATACTATTCTTGTTTGCCTAGACCCAATTATTTATTTATTTATTTATTCATTCATTCATTCATTTATTGTGGCATGGTGGAGGTGGAGCTCTCACCTCACAATCAGAACGCTGTAAGTTCGATCCTAGGTAGCTTACTTCCTTACAAGAAAATGTTTAGCTGAACTTTTCTTTGCAAGATTAGGAAATAAAAAAAAAAGATTCCAGAAGCAGCAAATGGCAAAGCTCTTTTGTATCACTACCAAGAAAACTATGCTAAAACAGCTACTTTGCTCATGTAGTCACCTGGAATCCAGTTTAAGGACACCTTTACCTTTAGCCTTGGTTAATGAATTCTTTTGGAAAGTTTTAAACAGCTAAAACAATTTTATTAGATAATCCATAGCATAGCATTGTGTCTGTCTTCTATGATTGTTTTTCAATTGTTAATGAAGTCAGCCTTATTCTGGAGCATGTTTTCCAATATGCTGACTCTGAAAACTGCTTAGAGAGTGCTGTAAAGCACTATGATGTGGTATATAAGTGCTATTGCTATTTCGCCTATTTATTAAATATTCAAGTTATTGACAATAATATGGATGAGGCTAGGACCTCATCACTGATGGCTTGGCAAATTTCATAGTTTCACTCTGCAGTTTAAAAAAGCTAGTTGAAATGACACACATCAGGCATTGATGGAAAATAGCTTTTTATTCAAAATGGTAACAAACATTTATCTTTCAGGGTTTGGGGAAATTGTACTTTAGAACAGTAAAACTTTTATATATGAGACAGGAAACAAACTATAAACCAAACTGAGTTAAAATTTCACAAGGTCTATACTAGAATTATTGCAAGTTTAATTTAAAAAAAGTATTTTACAAAAACGTATATTTTTAGTAGAAATAAAAATGGTTGTGGGCACAAGTAATGTAGGTTTCAGTAAACATTAATAAATATGAAATAATAAAAAGGTCAATTGCATATAACTCCTACCCCAAAATTTCTTTATTATACAACTTGTTGCCTTGATCGGTTAACAGTGATAAATCAAATTATCTGCTCAAACTGACTATATTAATACTATACTATAACTGTAGAGAAATTCAGGGAATTCCAAATATTATATTTTGTCTGTTACTTTCCACAATCTCATTTGCTTTAGAATAAACCTTTAATCTATAGTAAGTGTGATACTCACTGCCCCGTCAGGATGTAACATTTGCAGCCTCTGAAGCAAAGATATATAAAGTTCATTTCATTTTATCCTAAGAATGATCACTCATCCTCTAGCTAACATCTCTCAGCTTAACTTATAATAAAAGCACAAATTGTCTATATAAATCAAATTTGAAACACAATAAAACTATCAACAATTATCATTTAAAACACCAATCAGTTATAAGCAACAGAGGCTAAAGCAAGCATCACAAAAAATAAAATATATTGGAAATAAAAATATTTGTGCCCATGCTTTCAATCCTTGCTTTGTCTCTTCCTGTCTTGATATATTGCAATTAACTCAGAAAGTCTTCACCTAATCATGGATTTCAATTATGTTTGTACCTGAAAATTACAGGTAGGTTCAGAGCAAGACATACCCTGAAATGACAATTTGCAACTATTTTTAAATTTCTGGCTTGTTCTGAACCTTAGTTCATTATCTGGATGCAATGCAAAACTATGGTTATAGTTACTGAAAACTTCCTGGGTAACTCTGGTAAGTCAAGAATGACAGTACGAAGAAAGAGCGAAGATTGTGCATATCTTATACCAAAATGTACGTGTCAAATCTATGTTAGCATCTGAACAGAGATCTTTCCAAGTGCTATGTGTACGTCTTAGCCTGGAAGTTGGCTTTAGTATTGTCTTTCTGGATTTCACTGAGTTAATATTAATCAAAGCAATACCAAAAGAAAGAATCAAATAATTTTTAATTGATTAAATTGCATAAGGCACACCAGGAAAAGCCAATCAGGCCGATGACCTGATTAATCTTTTTTGGTATTTTCACAGATCTGAAAAAAGGTGATTTAGACATTCATTTTTAATGTACAAGATTTTAGAATGTTCTGCAAAACTGAGAACATTAAAGAAAATTTCTTGTTGGACAAATCTTACTTGGTACTAATCTAAATGACTAACCTCATTAGACTGAACACATTCACTCCTAACTCTATATGAAACAATGGGATTCTGAACTCCTTGTCACAAGTAGTGAATGTTGGTCTTCCCATTAATTCAAGCATCAACTGCTGCTGTTTCAGTACTCCCCCCCCCCCCCAGGGTGGATCATGACTGGTTCCTACACTTTTAGATCCAAGAACCTATGCAATCATATACTGGCTGAGAATTACAGATAGAAATCAATTCTTAACTGTTGAGTTCTATCCCATTTGCACTCTACAGACTCTAACAGTTTTGGTAGCTATTATGACATACAATTCTGTCTGCATTTCAATTGCTTCGAATGGAAGGTGCCCATAATACCAATTATGCATTAAGATTTTTTTTGTAACATATATTATTATAGAGTATGTTAGGAAGAAGGTTTTATAAGTTACATTAGAATTACTTATAATTAACTATATATTTATTTGTCATTTAGAAAAATGATTTAGATGCCTTACCTAAAAAAAATAATTCACAGTAAATTGCAATCAATCTGATGATATGAAAAACAGTAAGAGACATTAGCCCCAGTGAGGTTTACACCATAACTTTTTCTATTTCATTCATTAAAAAATTATGGTTTATAGCAGCTCATTTAAGCTATAAAAGTTTAAGTGATTTTCAATTTATGTTTTGGGTTTCAATTTATGCACATGTATTCATACACATGGTAAAATTGTTCTCAGCTGAAATATAAAGGAATGGTAATTTATTTCAAATATTTTAAGGCTTTTCAGAATACACTGTGGTTTTCCAGTTTTCAGTGCATAATATAAATGGCTCACAATGACTGAAACACATAATAAAATGGACAATTCACTAAAATCCAGAATCTTAACATGTAAATTAGTGGCAAGGGGGAAGGTAAGGACAAAATAAACCTGTGGCCCTGTTAGCATAATTGTAATATGACTTACAAAATAGATTCCATAAGCATACAAAAGTAGCTATTTATACAGTCAATACAATACATTTCACATATTAGACAGAAGAATAAATGAAAAATGGGGGAATGCTATAACATATTGAAGAAATTGAACTTAAAGGACATATTTCTAGGAAAGCACATAAGATAACAGATGAAAATATCTACACAACAGTACTGGGATACCTACAGGAACAAACCTATTACCTTGGAAATTATTACAAAGAAGAGCTGCTGAAAGGAAAACTATTAAGAAAAAAAAGAAAGAAAACAAAGAGAAAACATGAAAGAATGCTGGAATCAGAGTAATTTTCTTTGGCTTTTCAATTAGTGTTTCTCAGAATGTGTTTGTAATATGAAAACATTTCCAAATTTCAATAAAATAAGGGGGAAAGGTAAGTAGAGTGAATAGGTAAGTAAAAAAATCATGCTTATTAGAAAAAGATAGCCTTTATCATGGAGCCAAAGAAGATACTGAAAATTATGCAAAATGAAAAAGAGTGATAGATAGAAATATGCACCATAAAATTAGGGATCTGCATTTTTCTGTATTAAAAAGTAAAGGAGAGAAGGAGGTGGGAAGGAGAGAAAGAAAACACAGTATATAGGCACTTGTTTCTTACATTGTAAGATCCTGCCTATTGTATGTGAAAGGGACAGGCTTAAGACAAAACCCACTTGGAATTTCTCCAGTGCAATTCCCCTGGAAAAAGGAGTTGCTTAAGACTGCATAACCCTGTTATTTTCAAAGAGAGATGCCCAAGAGAGTAGAGGAGTAGGCTGCATGCTCATCCTTATGTAAGTATTTCTCTACACTCAACATCAAGCTCCTGACTAAAAACCCCATGAGACCCATGTGTGTGCTTACAAGCCAGCTGGAGCTAATACTCTACCTGAGTCAGCCCTTAATACAGCAATACATTCCATTTAGAGTGTGACCATAAACATACACTTAACTTACTCTGCCCTGGCTTCCACTAGTACTAACTGCAAGCACCATTTATAGTTAAGAAGCATCAAGCATAAAAATAAATAAATCACCAAAGCATGTGGAATAAATATGCCTTTAAATGATAGGCGCATACATTGCCACTTAAAGTTCTGCATTAATTGGAAAATTTGAAATTGCTTGAAGTCTTACTAGGACCCCAAGTCATTACTGCATAACACATAGCATTACTGAAACACTGCTGACAGAGCTCAGGAATGTGAAACTTCTATTGTATTAAAACATGAAAAACACAGCAGATTTTTCACTTGGGCTCAAGGACATTTAGAGTGCTTTCCTTTACAAGTCCTTCTGCTTGAGTTGTTGCAAAGCTCAAAGGACTCGCTTTTCAAAACCTGTAGTTAGGAAGACTCTCCCAGTGTTCACATCAACTTGTAGCATTATCTTCTTAAGAAAATCAGAAGTTCTGTTGCCTTCTTTTTTTTGCATCCATAGCATCCAGAATTGGTTGTCTCTTAGCAGTATATCTTTGACGAAGCTCTTCAATTTCACGCTCCATCATTGGATCTAAAGCTTTTAATCTCATCTGCAGCTCTTCCAGACTTAGGTTTTTTAGCTGTTCAGGCAAGAATAAAAAAGTTTTTCATTAATAAAAATATTTTCATTCATAGTAGAAGCTGCAAATTAATACATAATAATCTACTTATCTCAAAGTCTATTATACAAAATGAGGTATCAAACAGTGAATTAATCTCATCCAATGGACTGTGCAGGAAATATTTATTATCAACCAGCAGATTACATTCAATTAAGTTTGTATTTAGCTACAGGACTGACAATTTTCAAAATTATGAGACACAAACTATGAGGGTACGCAGTTCTGAATTATTTATTTTTGAAAAATTATGTATATATGTATGTATGACAATATATCGATAACTCAGCACGTTTGTCAGAAATTAAATCATCTTGTCAAAAATGACTAAGATGACGCAGTAGAGCCAAATTAATTCTCTTTTACACTTTGATCACTTCCTTGTGATTCAATGTGATCTGTGACTTTCTGACATTCTCTCACTTCATCTCGTGATTATGAACCAGCAAATAATTAATATTAATGTTGATGTGCATTAGCTATTTTAAGTAGTTGTCCTTTTTCTGGAAGATTTAGAATCACAACAGCTTGCTATACAAGTTTGACTTCCTGAAGATTAAATTAATACACTTTGGATCCCTTAATTATATTGGAGTTAAATAGACATCCATGTCATCGTTTGTTCAAGTCTTATGGTAGGGGTCTCCAAACATTTTGGTTCCATAGTCCACCGGCGGTGGCTTCAGTGGTTTCAGTGCCAGGGGGAATGGTTTTGACCATGCAACCTAAATCCTGGGCATGCGTAAAGGAAGCTTTGTGCATTCAACCGCCACTTCGGCAGCCCGGTTCCCAACTAGCTGCGACCTGATAGCTGTCTGTGGCCTGGCATGGTTTGCACTATTTAAATTAAAAAGGAGACATTGTGAAGAACCCATTCCTGGACCTCTCCGAAATGAGACATTATAGCTTGCCATCAAACTTACCCTACTCTGCATGACAGGACTGATCTAGGCAACTTGGAGTCCTCCAAAAGTAGTGGCTTTTACCCCTCATAATTTCCATCTAATTGGAGAAAGCCTGGGTGGAAATTATGGGGCATCAGCTTTTGATGTATTTAGAGAGCATGAAACAAAGACTGATTTCACTATACCCATATAATGCTCCAATTATAACTGACTGACTGACTGGCATAACATGGGCCATCCAGACCCATTTCTTCTGGGAAGATTTCAGAATTAAATCTGCCTTGGCCATCCTCGCTGATTATCTTTAACAAGAAAGAAATAGAGAACAATCTATGAAATTTTCCTGAATTTTTCAACACTCTCAAAATAACCATCACTGACAAAATGACAATTGGAGCACTATTTTACATTGACTGCTTAGAGAGTACCTCTTCCTCACAATAGCTAGGACTATTGGTAAATTCAGTATAAGGTTAAACTACTGCTATTTTACTGTTATCCTGCTTTATTCCAGGAAGCTAATAATAACTGAAGTAGGTAGGGAGAAGATTGACTCAAAATGAGGAACAGGAGGAAAGCTTTAAACACAGCTTATTCAAAGCTCTACTTCTCTTCATGTATAAAAAAGAGAAAACCTGTGATGTGAGGTAGTGAAAAACTGTTATTATCTCCCGCCTTCTTCTTAATTTGTTTTCTCATATGCCTACTTGTAGTATCTTGCAAACTTATGACTGTACAGAACTGGCTATGCTAGCAAGGTTGCAAAAGCTTTTTTTTTTTTAATGTAGATACTTCACTGGATTACACCCACGCTTATTTCAAGGCAAATTAATTTAGGAAGATAAAATCTACCTGAAAAATGATCCAAATTAAGTAAAAGACGAAGGCTTTCTCTCTCTATCAAAATATTACATTAGCAATTTTGAAAGTAAAAATCCTTAGGACTTTTACAAACATAATTAATAATAAGGGGTTCCTGCAATGATAATAAGACTTTTAATAACAAGACTCCTGCAATGACCTGATGTTACTGGAGCATATGGAGCTTCAGGCTGGGACTCCTCACCTGAATTTGCAAGAATAATCCTGTTTCAGAATGGAAAACACAACAGTGAAATTGGTATTTATTACACCATCCTGGGGCAATAAGGAATCATGGTCCTGTCAAGCCTGGTGTCTGTGTATGTATGCATGTATATGCATGCATGCATGCATGTCAATTATCTTCCCACATTGTTTTTTTTAAACTTTAAACAATCAACACTAACATCTATTATTTGGCCTAAAGGTTAATTGATACTCAGTATTTCCAACAGCATTGACTCTAAATATTAGGAAAAATGTTGATAATTGAGAAAAGGATCAAATTAAAGATTAAAAATTTACGGTTGTGATCAAACTGATTTAAAACAAAATAAGATTAAAAACTACTTGTGTAAAAATATTTTGGGATAACTATTAGCAAGTATTAATAAGAATATTAACATGACAACAAAATTCCAAATGAGAATTCACTGCAGGAAAAACTTTCTTAAAGAATGTGATAACAGCATATTATTTGAAATTAGAAATATTCCTAAATATGTTTACTAATAAAGGAGAATATTTGTAGCCCAGGGTTAAAATGAGTATATTTACCTAAGTATGTTTAGCTGCATTTCTCAACTGGATTTTAATATATATTTAATTTTTATCACTAAAAATTATCACAAGAAGTGGACTGAAATACAAAAAGGAATACTTAAAAATAGAAAATATGTATAGCTATAAAACATACTTCTCTTTGCTTTTAAAACATCAATTTTTCCCCTTTTTCCCCAGTATAGTGCCTTTCGTAGTCTGCAAATATCCAATCAATCACCAAGTGGGAACAAAGAGCTACAGAAAACTGTCTATTACTTACTATCTGCTACTATGTAGATTGTCCAGGTTTCTGCAGTTCAGATATGCTAGCTCTAATATTAGGAATGCTGTGTAAAATGTGCTTGCACATGTATGTGTACACAGAATAAAGTAGGCAGAAAATGTAACTCACCACATGATTCAAACTATAGTAACTCTTTCCTACAAAAAAGCTTTTTCGTCAAAAATGAACTAGAATTCATTGAAACACTTAATAACAGGAGTAAAGAGGAAATGGTTTAGCAACAGAAATAAGTAAAAGCTGAGAATAAAAATACATAAACTATTCAGTACAGCTCCAAAAGGGCAGTTTAAAGCTATCAAATTGATTATTTCCATCATGATTACTTAGAAGAATTGTACAGAAACTTTATTTCCTGTTGAAGAAAACTCTGGCATGAATACGCCATTGCTTCATCAGATAAAAACAATTTCCTGGCGAAGCTATTCTGTAATCCAAAAACATCCTTTTGTCTACAAAACTGAAAATATATATTATACTTTAAGTTGTATAGTAGGAAAAATGTGTAATGCAAAAACATCCCACTTGTTTTTGTAAAATATTGGCTGAAACACAATGACTACGATTGAGAATCTGCTATGACAACCAACCTCTACTGTGTGTGAAAAAGAGGTCATGGTATAGTCTAATGTGCCAGCTGAGATAAAATGGGCACGGTCTTTAAATAACACTTTTTGAAAAAATTCTGAATCAAGCAGCACAAGCCATTCTCTTAGTTATAAGAAAGTATCTCCACTTTTATTACTGCTATGCCCGAAATGAATCCTCGAGAATAACAAAGGCCACCTGCATTCTGCAAATAGATGCACAAATATTCAGCTCAGAAGTAAAGAAGCCTTACACGTTTCTGTCCCTGTCTCAAAAGATTTTCTTACATGTTACTACACCCAGCATACTGAAACAGTATGCAGACGTTCTACGGATGCAGATCAAATTCTTTGTATCCTAGCAACAGAACTAACCAAGTTCATCTAACCAATTAGATCAGGGGTGTCAAACTGCCGGCCCATGGGCCGGACGCGTCACGAGGAAACCGCGCCCACCCCATTGCCGGCAATGGGGAAAAAGCTCCGATACGTCGCGTGACGTCACATGACGTCACGAGTTTGACATGTCTGAACTAGATAAACTATTCAGTGAGTGGATAAATATACTAGTGTTATGTACTCATTGCATCTATTTTCTTACCATCCCTTTTGGAAAACTGCAGAAAAATCAAATATATCGTAGGTAAATTGTTTCATGCTCCAGCTCTTTTTACAAAATGGATTTCTTTTTCTTCATGCAGCTGAACCCTGAAATCTCTTCTTTGATGTTTCTGGTCTTGGCTTTAATAAAAACTGAAGTTTTATTTCGTGCTACACTAGTAAAACCAGAAAATAAAGCAGAATATGCAATGCTATAATTTTTCTGTTTTCTGCATAAAAGGATAAGAAAACAATTAAAATAGTTAAGTTAATAGAATACTATACGGCACAGTCAAATTGGACTTGTCTTTGGAACCCAATCATTTATAAGGTAACTAGTATGAATAGTGACAGCCAGTTTGGTGTAGTGAGAACCAGGAGACTATGAGTTCTAATTCTGCTTTAGGTATGAAACCAGCTGTGTGACCTTGGCCAGTCACTCTCTCTCAGCTCTAGGAAGGGGGCAATGACAAACCTCTTTCAAAAATCTTGCCAAGAAAACTTCAGGGACTAGTCCAGGCAGTTGCTAGTCAACCCTGACTTGAAGACACTTCCATACAAACGCACAGGCATAGACTAAAAAGTATAAATGATACATTTTAGAAGCAACTACTGCTTTAAAAGATGCAGAACTGTTGGAATTAGGCACTTTGCAGCTTGGAACAATCATGGAATATTTTCAAAAATCCTTTGAAGCACCAGTTGTAACATTAAAGTGCCAATAAGAACCCAGAACCAATATTTGGATTTAAAAGAGTCATATGGTGATACACACAGAGAAACTGTTTTGTGAATAGCAACACTAGTTTCTGAAAGCAAACACAGCGCTCTAAAGCCAAGAGCAGACTGTTGGAAATATTGTTTTAAAATGTTACGTTCCAAACAGGAGCAATTTATCAAAACTCTTCTTGGATGTCCCAAGAATTCCCAAGAACCTTCACAAAGGTACTTGCCAAATAAAATGATACCTTTCTTCCCAACAAGTTTTACTGAGTGTAAGCTTCTAAATTTTAAAATAAATAATGCATGTTACTCAAAGAAAACATTCTGCAGTAGAAAACTTGGCTGAAAATTTGTATTTCAGAATAGAACTTGAAACTATTATTTACCCTTTAGGGCAGGGGTCCCCAACCCCCGTGGACCGGTACAGGGCTGCGGCATGCCAGCAAGTGGTCCACACAAACGAGCAAAGCCCCATCCCTGGGATGCAGGCAGCACACAAAACCACACACTCCCCGGTCCGTGGAAAAACCTTTCTCCACGGAACCGGTCCCTGGTGCCCAAAAGGTTGGGGACCTCTGCTTTAGGGCACACCTAAAATAGACAACAAGGTCTCATTTTCAGAATAGTTTAAAGAACATGTTTTATAACTCATTAGAGAGTCCAATAATGAAAGAAAAATCCATTGTCTCTTAGTTTGTAGTGTGGCCTTTAAATTATTGTGTAATATCTTAACACAAATACAGTTGGAGACAGCAGCAGCCACGGGAGGAGGGATGGGCATCAAGATAGCAGCTATGACCATGTGATCGAAGGAATCTACCATCTTTTTACATGCATCACAAGAGGAGCCACCATGTCAACATTTTTGATACTCCTCCCACCCCATAAACACCTCTACTTGGGGGGAGAATAAAATATTGGAGCTGTTTTGGTTCTTCTGAAAGATTAGCTGCATCAGTTCTTCCTTCCCTTACTGGCAACAGACTGCAGTGAAAGCTACACCATCAGAATTGATAGAATACCAGCTTGTCCTTTCTGTGCCCATCTGGTTTCCACCACAGCAGAGTATTATAAAAATGACTTAAAGCACCTGCTTCTTTGCTTGTCTTTTTTTTATCCCTTATTTTTCTCTTTTTGGTCTTATCAATAAGTCTATAGCAGTCTTTTCAGCTGGAAATCTATTGAACTGAGCCTAGCAAATTAATAGATAAGTTTTAAGTTCCTTAAATGTATTGGGCGTCACTTCTATAAACGTATATATAATGGAACTGTTAATTATCACATTCTGGGTCACTGATATAACTTGGTTCCTGAGTATGTAGTCTAATAAATAATTACTTAAATAACACTGGCAGATTTCTGTTCAGAGATACCCAGAAGCCATTTCAACAAAATTAATTAATAATATATTAAGATCATAATATATACTGTGAATTATATAAATGGAATCCATGAGACCTCCCTCGTGGTAAGAAATTAGTTTTGCACTTAGGTAGGAAAAGCCATATTTACTGATACTTGGGAGAAAACCTGGGTAGACTCGTAAATCCACCATGAGCCAGCAGTGTGCTGCGGCTGCCAAAAGAGCAAATGCAATCTTGGGCTGTATCCACTGAGTACAATATCAAGACAATATCTGGGATACTGTGTCCACTTCTAGCCACCAAAGTACAGGAAGAATGATGAAAAATTGGAAAGTATGAAAATTGTGGGGGGAGGGTCTGAAGGCTAAATCCTATTCGGAATGATTAAAGGAACTATTTTTAGCTTAAAGAAGAGAAAGATAAAACCCTTTAGAGAGAGATTCAAACTCAAAATAAGAACAAACCTCAAGTCTCCTGGAGTTGTGAATGCTCTATCACTGGAAGTATTCAAGCGAAGACTGGAGAGCTCTTTTTGTCTGGGATGGTATGAGGATTTCTGTCCGGACAGGGAATTGGACCAGAAGAAGGCCAATGACCCTTCCAACCTTATGATTCCATCGTGAGTGAAATTATTTAAAATTGTAAATAAAACAGAATTTACTCAAGAAACGTGTTATAAATTTGAAAGAAGTTGTTTATTTCAAAAACAAGTTCTTCCTAGCAACTATTTAAATAAATCTAGCAGATGCCGTAATCCTTATTAGAGTTTTTTGATTAAAAGAATATGGATTGCTAATACTGTATTTTTGAGTCATCTGTTTTTCCATCTGCTAGTAATTCCTACAATATGAACTATCAACATAACGACTAACAACAATTTTCTATGGCAATTGCAATGGTGGTTTGCCTGTAGCACTTTCTAAGATTTAACTAGTGCATGCCTCAGATTGTTTTGAGTTGTTAATGGATTCAAATAACAGACACTGTTTCTTCTATTCCACATTGCCATTCTAATTCATTCCTCTATTGCCTGCAAGAATATGGTTTTATTTTATGAGGTTTAATCCATAAAGGAGCTCATTTTATTGAAAGCTGTGCCTGAAATAAGAAAAAGTATGCTAAAAGCTAGCCAGTTTATTTACTTGAGGTCCACAATCTGCAACCCAAAGCTGCTTATTTATAGCATTAGTGGTCTCATTTAGCAACAGATATTTTTATAAGCTTTTACACAATAGTGAACTCATATCAGAGAGACAGAGTATTAGCAAACGAATACATGGCTTAAGGATCAGCCAATGTTATTATTTACTTATTTATCAAATTTATACACCATCTATCTCACCTACGTGATTCTTTTTACATACAAATTTTCATGGATTATGTCCACTTTGCTAGATGAAGAACAAATTTCAATGATTTTATAATTATGCATTGTTGGATGGCACAGGTAAATGTGAAAAGGGGACTAAGAATAGGTAAGGCTACTTTGGGTCACTTCATATACAGTCTTCCTGATTAGTCTCTATTCTGAATATGTTTGAAGAAAATTTGTCTTATTTTTTGACATGTGCTCCTCGAACTGTAGGGTATTTTGTTCATTGTTGTTGTTTCTTTTAGAGTTAGCATATATTTGACCACAGTTTATGGTCCTTTTTGGTCCCCATATCTGATCAAGACATTAAATTTTTTAAGGAAATCTTGCTGGTGAGTCCACCCCAAAATTATGCACTATATCTTTTAGCATGGGCTACTGTAGTCCTACTGATAAATTTAAATTTCCTCCTGCACAAGTATTTTTAGGAAGAGGAGTGATAGCTGAAATGAGCTTATTTGACTGCACTATGCATGCCTTCGGTAAGCAGCACAGGGATAATTTTACCTTGAATGAACAGGTGACATCTTCTGATATCAAGAGCCCTCCTCATTCCATTTGCTCTTTCAGCATCTGCCCTCTCTACTAATAGTGATTTTGCTAAGAAAATTCTGCATCACAGTATAAGGGGCTCACTTCCCCAAGTGCTCAATCTATTTTTATGTATTGTTCTGATTGAATTTTAGAAAATATGTGAAAGAGACAAAGAGGAGGTAATCGACTGATGAATCCCCAGTGTCAGAATAGTTCTGTGTACAGCTGAATTAACAATGTAGCTAAACTGAAGATCCCCGTAGATCAGGGGTTCTCAATCCCTGGTCCTTGGACCAGTACCGGTCCGTGGCATGCCAGCAACCGGTCTGCACAAACAAGCAAAGCCCCATCCATGGGATGCAGGCAGCACACAAAACCACACACTCTCTGGTCCACGGAGGAAAAACCTCTCTCCATGGAACCGGTCCCTGGTGCCCAAAAGGTTGGGGACCTCTGCCATAGATATTTCAGTCTCAACCAATTTTTGGCTTAAAACTGAGGGGGGGGGGAACCCTGCCTCAAAGGAAGCAAATGCTAATTTCTGTAGACAAGAACAAGTTAAATAGAAAATAGATTATTAATTTAAAACTGAATCATGACCAAAATTGAGTACATTAACTTACAAGCTAAATCAACACATTTTTATGATGGTATTATTACAAAGACATCATGCCCAGTGTGCTTTGATATAGTACATATGCTTCTTTTCAAATTCTTCATATATTATAGTCTACTGAATAAAATAAAATATTCAACTAAATATGTAAACTGAAATTTGATTTTCACTTCAAATCTGCAGTACTGAGGCTTGAGGCTAAAAAACATTATGAGTGTTTCAGTTTATTGTTCACACTGCTTGCCAAAATACAACCAAGGAAGATAAATCAGTATTATTATAGCCAGTTTGGTCTAGTGGTTAAGGCACTGGCTAGAAAGCAGAGTTTAAAATTGAATTGCCTTAGCCATAAAAATCAACCGGCTGATTTTAGGCCAGTCACTCTCTCTCTCTCAGCCCAACCCACCTTACAGGGTTGTTGTTGTGGGGAAAACAGGAGAAGGAAGATGTGTTGGATATGTTTACCAAAAAATTAATAAAGGTGGGATATAAATAAAATAAATAATTAACCCCCTTCTAAAGGTATTTCCCCTTAATACATACAAGTAATCCTCTTTTAATGACCAGTTACCTAATGACCATTCAAATTAACAATGGCTTCGGAAAGGGTGCTTTTCCAGCCAGTAAAGCACTTCTCTTATTTTCCAAATAATTTTATTAAGAACTATGCAAGTAAAGGATAAAAGTCAATAAAACTACAAAAAATGCAATTCACAAAAACGGTGTGATTGTGTGTCTGTGTGTGAAAAAGGAAAAGAAAAAAAGAAATAGCTTCCTCCTTCATCCCAGCATGTAAAAAAAATATTTAATAGCTTATTGCCATCTCCAAATAAAATATAATTTCTCTTCTCCCCAAAGCTCATCTCTTAGGTAAAGAAAACAAAATCAAAATGCTACATCCAGTGAGAGCAACCAGATATAACTATTTTCTTCTTTTAAACCTAATCAAATAAGACAATCTTATAAATATTTTCTAGTTTCTAATTCTTTGACCTCTTAAAAAAAAGGTCTTAGGTAATTTGCTGCTCATCCATATTACAAAGTGAAAATACTTCAGAACTTTAACCGATTTCTCTTGTATTCATAACTAAAATTTATTCTGTTTGTCACATCTAAAAAAGTTTTTTTTCCAAACAGGGTTTTTCAACCTTTTCACAGATTGTACCACTTTTAGGACATGACAATATTTGAGTACCATCAGTGCTTAGCAAGGTGTGAAAAACTTGATGACTAAAAAAAAAGGGGGGGGGGATTTTGGGTTTTACTGATTAGATTAATTTGTTGTTATAGAAATGGCTAGTTTATAATATTATGGAAAAGTAAAAAGTTGAAGTTCAATGTTAATGCTTCCTTCTACTGCAACAGAGGAAGTCTATTCTTTTTCCCTTCTCCCCCTCACTTTTCCCCCTTTTTCCTCCCCACTGTATCCTACTATTTGCTTTTGTATTTTTGTATTTTATTCTGTAATCTAATAAAATGTTATAAACTGTAGAAAAAAGTAAAAAAGTACCGGTTTTAATTTCTTTGGTGGCTGTTCCTTTGCTGAATTACTTTCCCTTTGCACTGACAAATGTATGATGAATTTATCCATGTTTATTAATATGTACCACTACCAGCTAGCTCAGAGGTCTTCAAACATGGCACTTTTAAGACTTGTGGACTTCAACTCCCAGAATTCCTCAGCCATGATGGCTGATTGAGGAATTCTGGGAGTTGAAGTCCACAGGTCTTAAAGTTGCTAAGTTTGTAGACCCTTGAGCTAGCAGGTCGGCCCTTCTTCCTCTCTCCCTCTCCTCTTCTTCCTCCCTGCCTTCTGAGCTCTCCTTCCACAGTGTAGTAAGAATGCACCCCCCAGTCCCTTCCCTGTACCCTTAAAGACACAGGAATTAAGCGCAAAGCAAGAAAGGCTCACAAAAGCCTCCCAGAATAAAGAAACACTAAACTCCAGGTTTTTTTCTTTAAGCTGCCTCAGGCCTATCTCAGTTTAAACAATGTAGCAAAGGCTCGGCAATTGCGAAAAGCGATAACCTTAAATTAAGCCTGTTTACCTACAAAGAAAACTTGCTAAAAGCCATAGACAGACTCAAGATAATCGGGTAAAACTAATTACATTTGTTTAAAGGAATTAAACCTACGGAAGCCAACACCTTGGACTCATTGCTAGCCTTTGTGAAACAGACTAAAATATTCCAATAACCAAAGCACACAAACCGAGCCTCTGAATTACAAAACGCTGTAAAAACGTATAAAAATCCTTATGGTAATCCATTCAAGCTGCCAGTTGACCAGGAACCCACTGGCTTCCGAAATAAACCCACCTCCTTTCCGACATGCTCGTCTCCCGGCTTTTCATTTCACCAGTGCTGATTGCATTATCCTGGCTGGAGAAAACGAACCAGGGGACCTTTTCTTCTAGCAACAGCTGCATCTTCCCTGTCTCTTTTTCTCCCTGCCTGTCGAGCTCTCCTTCCACAGCTTCTTCTCTATCCCCTTCTCTTTCCGTTGTCTTTTTTCCCCCTTTACTGCCAAAACGACCTCCTTTTATATCCTCTCCTCTCCCCCTTTTTCTTCAGTTTACCTCCAGCTCCGCGCTGCTTCTGGAAGCGCCAATCAGCTGGAGCCAATTAGCTGGAGCCCTGCCGGTGCTCCTGGGGCTTCTGCCGAGCCCCAACAGTCCTGCAGCTCCAGCTGCCTCTCCCTCAGGCTTGGGTCGCTTCGGCTCATTCCCCTCCCCCACTACACTTCTCTAGGATGGTCGTGTACCACCTGCCACGTGCCAAAGTATCACTGGTGGTACATGTACCACCGGTTGAAAAGCCCTGCCTTAGAAGAACTCTTTTGTACATCCAGAGAAAAAATATTATCCAAATCAATTTCCTGATTTAATATCTGTTCATCTCTTGTGGGGAAGAAGTCATCCATTAGACCCATCTGTATTACATTCAAGTCCCCCTTCAAATTAATTTCATAAACATCCACTGCAACTCATTCTTGTTTTACAACTTTGTAAGAACAAGCTCTGCCATTTTTATTAAACATCTAATTCATTCTGTCCAAAACTTAACTGAAAAGTTTCCAAAAGTTTGCACTAAGAATTTCTGCTCCATTTTCTTTATCCTTTGGCTTTAATGTCCAGCCTTCAAGGTCTCTTTATAAAAACACCAAAATAATATCTGGTTTACCATTTAAATAATGGGAAATAATTTAAATATTATTTAAATAATTCAAAGCTATCATTCCAAATCCCTCTGGCCCCTTAATCTGTTATTAACTTTCCAAAATCCATATACTATCCACTCTTTTGCTGCATAGTCCAAAAAAAAAAGAGATATTTTTTAAATCTTGAAAATCAGATTTATCCGATCGTCTTCTAAAGAGAGGGAAACTCATTTGATCAATACAGTAGAAGCTTGCCAGTCCAAATGGTCTTAATCTCTCCAATACACAAAGAATAAGGAAAATAATCCAAAAAATGATTAAGATATAAGGCTTGTCAAGCACAGTACCTATAAAGGCTGCTTTGCAACTTGGAGCTTGATGTAAAAATCCCAACTCTCAGTCACTCCACTCATAAGCCAATATAAAAATGATAGCTTCCACTGTTTACTCACAAGGAACGGCTGTCCAGAGTCACATGGGTAATCTCAATAATCTCTCCTTTATTCAGGAAAGATTGTGTCAACCAAGTGGTGATTCTGCTAGTTGTCTTTCTAGTTAACAAAAGCCAATAGGGCATTCATTCTCCATGGCATATACAGAAAGTATCCAGTCTGTACATGTCCATGCATCGCAGGTAGGAGAAATCCTCCAAAGGATTTTCCCTTTCATGCATGGTGGGAAGGGGAAACTCTTCAGCAGATTTACAAGAACAATGCTGAAGCCTTGAGGGTTTCAACTTCATTCCTGCCGGCTGAAGGATTTCCTCTCCAGGGATGGAGGGAAGTTGATATAGTTTGAGTATGAACATAAACGGCCCCTCTATTACTACCAGTGGGTAATGCTTTTCTTGACCAGTGTTTAGTTGCTTCAAATTACTATTCTATTCATTCTTTTCATTTCAGTTATATGCAATTCCTTTCCCTTTCGAATCCTCTAAAACACGGGTGTCAAAGTCGATCGCGTCACGGGACATATCGTGAACGTATCATGACATTATTTGCCTTTGCGGAGCTGGGGTGGGCGTAGCTTGCACGTGACGCATCCAGCTCGCAGGCCGCCAGTTTAACACCCCTGCTCTAAAACAAGTGAGGCAGTGCTTGAGGGAGGAAAGATTTCTGCAGGCAGAAACATTCTTGATAGAATTTTTGGTGATACTAACTACAGGAAATCGAAAGAGGCAGATTTAGATTTAGTCTTAAGCATGATCAGGTCAGGCTCCAATCTATCCACTCAAAATATTCTACTTCAATGAGTTCATTTGCATCCATGTACTTTATCTGGTTACGAGTGGGTGAGTAAATTATCAAACATAGAATAATCATAAGAGATTTTTCACATCACCAATCTCCCCAAATAATCTCGAACCTTTTTTCTAATGGAGAAGGTCCAAATGGAAACTAGCCGAAGAGAGAAGCAACCTAGAACTAAGGAGAAATTTCTGACAGTTAGAACAATTAATCAGTGGAACAACCTGCCTGCAGAAGCTGTGAATGCTCCAACACTGGAAGTTTTTAAGAAAAGACTGGACAGCCATTTGTCTGAAATGGTATAGGATTTCCTGCCTGAGCAGGGGGTTGGACTAGATGATCTCCAAGATCCCTTCCAACAACATCATCATCATCATCATCATCATTATTATAAATGTTTAGTTCAGTGTTGATTAATGAAACCAAATAGTGACACAATAATAAGCAATATGCATGTCAGTTTGAGTAGTTTTATCATGTCTTCAAATGCATATGGCAAAACAATTGAATTTTAAATCAAAGGTTGTCTTTCAATCCCTGTTCTACAACAGATTGTACCACCAAAATGTGGAAATTGATTACGTTTTTTGCCTAACTATTTGCTTTGAAAACTCCACTAACACTGAAATGATAACAATAATGAACTGAAGCCAAAGTCAAGTTTAAGCCATTTCTCTTGGATTCACATGCTCATTATTATTTTAATTCCACAGATTATAAAGTACAATTTATTCATCAACTGAGCATCTTCTACCAGTCTAAACATAGCAGGGCTATAAATTGATGTAACATGGTATTTCTGGTTGTGACAAAAACAAAGCCAGTTGTCTATGAAATAATGGAACAAAATGAAACACAATTCCAAGTGCGTTTCCAAAAGATGAATAAAGAGGTTCTCAAAGATCCTCAAAAACACTTTGAGCAAAAGCAAGTCATAGAGTAGAAATTTTTAAAACAGATACGCAAAATCAAGGAATATAGTTGAGTGTCAGAGAATATTAAATAAATCAAAGTACAAAGCAGGCTGTAACACATTTTTGTATTTCAAGTCATGTTTTTATTTAATCTAGGCATCCCAAAGTTAAAGTACTGACACCATTTAAGCTGTCAGTGGTAGGAATGTATCATGAGGAAGAAAATACAATGTGCATGGTTCTTATTAACAACTGTAGGGCTATTTAATCCTACAGAAAAACCAAATTACTCCTCTACAAACTACCCAGCCATATGGATGATGGGAGAATGTGAATCATGTAACTAATATCATTGGATTTCAAACAAAATAGATAAAAAATAAAAGCAATGAATGCTATGAGAACGGGGTTTGGGGCAGAATGTACTAGCATCTTCTGATGAATGCCATAGTAGACAAAAGAACCCCACCCCTTGCCCTACTTCAGTCTATCTGGGCACATTGTGTTTCTTATAGTTTCACAAGAGAGCTGCCCCTCACAACCTATTTTACCATTCAAGTTTGTTGCTCTATGCTTTTGTCAAACCTTGCACCTGTAGATTTAATTACAATACTCATCTTCTTAAGACTGGCTCAGAGTTACAAAAACTAACTTTTGCACAACCTGCTATTCATTTTCTATATTGCCATATATATAATAATGATGAAGTTCAATATGACGTTTGTTGTTCATATGAGTCTTGACACCTGCTTTTTAAATTAACTTTAATTAAAATAATATGAACAATGAAATTCAATATCCTTCTATTTTACTGATGACTATGTATGTTACTGATGCATTCGCTTTGGTATTTGCTATACATTGTATTCAATTTATATATTTTCTTCATCTGTTCATAACAGATATTTATTTACATTGATTATAGAATCATTCTCAAGGAAAGTATTACATGCGTGACTATCAGACTTATAAATCTTCCACTTATTATTTATAGACATTAAAATTGAGGTTCCATGTTTATTTAAATCCCAGATGCTTCTATAATAAATTACATGCTAACAAGCTCAATACTGATTCCTCTTCTAATTCCTCTTTGGAGAAGAACTGTGAAGTATGTGATTAAAAACCACTCTCAATCTCACCACATGTGGGGATTGTATTTATTTATGTCTGAAATCCATACACATATACAAATTAAAATGTATATTAAAGACAAGGAGGCGCAGGTACCAATTATTTCTATTTTGATATCTAGAGGCTACAGAAAGGAAAATCTGGGAAAAAAAAGTATTACAATTCAAATATTAAAAATATTAATCCATCACATACAGCTCTAGAATCTTTTTAAAATGAAGAACCTATTGTTTTTCATTAATTTAAAAAGCAGGTATCAAGAGTCATAATTTCCTACAGACTAATCATGACCTATTGTTTAATGATACATCCAAGGTCCCTTCCAACTCTGTTATTCCGTTATTCTGTTAACAGCATTGGAGTGGCATAAAGAAAAACCTCGTTACAATTCTGGGTATCTCCTGTTAAAAAGATCAGATGGCATAGGTTACAGAAATCCGCTGCCAACCATCAGGCATAGCAGAGATGGAGAACAGGCAGATCAGATCTGCACTAGTTTAGGAGTTGAGTAATGTCAAGGAAAGGCACTTAAGATAAGAGAGGCCCAAACCTTATTCAAAACTCCATCCTCTGATATTGTTTGTCAAGGGCAGTCACAAGTGCATTGATGGGATACTTCACATCAGAAAGTGCAGACAACTCAAACTTGTAGGTTCATTAGCCAAAGTCTCGGTAATTGTCATTCGGGTAAGCTCACTCCACTGACGTGTTCTGCCTTAGTAGAAGACACAGCAGCAGAATCATGCTTCCAGATTCTGCTGCTTAGCCCTTAAAAGCACAAACCTGGCTTAAGAGGAAATGAATTGAGGCTGGGCTTGGAGGCAGGACACAGCCCTGCTTGAGAGTAGAGATTGCCTAGCTGAATTTTCCTCTCTGCAATGTGAATTTGGCATAGGATTAATGTTTCATAGTATACCATCTGTCTTTTTCCCCTTCTCACTTCACTTTAATTCACAGGTGCCATATTTACTCCTACTCTCTAAGCCAGTGGTACTGTTTTCAAATCGTTGAATAGTGCCTCTCTTAGTTTCCTTTGCTAATGGGCTATTATGTATATATATGTTGTATTGCCTTCATTTTTCTGCAAACAAGTATAGATGGTTTGCAACACATAGAAAGTTGTGTATTATAGGCTGTACTATGAAAATCTGCCATAAAAAATTAATTCCAAGCAAATTATATGCCAATTATTGTTTAAATGTAATGGATCTGACCCAATCGCAGTAACATTTTTATTACAGTTCTCCTGTCACTGTTGATTCTAGTTTGCATCAGACTAAAATAATTTTATCCTGGTAAACATTCAAGTCATCCTTCTCATAAAGTTACAGGTGACATTCTTAATGGCATATTTAGAAAACATATTTGCTTCAAAAATTAACAGAAACACAACTAATGAGTTTCAAGAAGGATTAAATAATCACAATAAAGTACAAGCAGTTTGGCATTTGACAAAACTATGGCAACAAAAGTCCCCATCCGAACTCTGGATAAATGATACAGTATTTTATTATTCAACAGGAAATAATTTCATTTGATCCCAAAGCTAAATCAGGCCCTATTCAACCACATTGCTGAAGAATCTGTAATTATAGTATGGTTTTTACAGCTGAAAACCAAGACAAGAATTTAACTTTTTGGTACATTTGTTTACCTTCTTTTATAAATTCAACAGCATACTTTTCTCTTTAATAATATTGCCTTTGTTTCAGCATGATAAAGGCACTCGGCACAGTACAGCAATTGTCAAGTTCAGAATGGCTCTGTGTAATTCCCTCCAGCTGAATGAACCAACAAGTGACTTAGGAAGTTATGAGGAAATCCAAATGAAGTAATTTTTCCAGGTTGCCCTACTTCTGCACAGTATAATAAAGGTAAACATAAAAATGATATCATTTAATCTCTGCTATTCACCTTTCCAATGACCTTTAAAAAAATAACCTGCAGCCAGATTGGTGTTTTTTTTTGTTTTTTTTAAAGCACATGAGTAATGCAGGCAGGATAATATTACATCCTTACCCACCAGCTAAACACCTTTAATGCATTAATCTTTCTAGAAATAAAAATAAATGTAGTTGGACAGTAATACGTCAAGAACAAAATTAACATTTTGCTATGATGATTAGATGAAATATGCATATACAATTTTGAATCATATTTAGGTATAATTATGAAATATTCGTGTGTGTGTGTGTGTGAATTTAGTAAAGAAAAAAAATGGGTATCCAGAGTTCTGAAATATACTGTATCTATTATCATAAACTCAGCATTAGTGGCAATAGTAACAATTGTCCTGTTATATTATAGGCTGGATTTCTTATTTGAAAAAGTTGCTGGTAGCCAAGGTTAATGATCCAATTAGCACCATTTGTTGATTATCTGCTTATATCAAAGATCAGCAGTCTTTTAACAAGATGAACACAATAACTTGATTCATACTACAGTGAAAAGATCAACTTTATGAACTTATTACAGCTATTTATATTCCCACAACACTGTGACTTACTACGTGATCTTCATCTAAGTCCTAATAATAAAGAAATTAAACAATACAAAAACTATGCCATAGCTGTATCGAACATACTGAGCCAAGATTCACAATCATTGCTCGAAAAGGTAACACTGGAAATTGGTATCGCCTACTTTAGCAGCTATGATTTCAGCCAAATTTTTCCTGTACTGTACCTTTTGATCAAACCTGTATATCAGTGTAGAGGTACTTTAGCCTATTCCTCTTTATGATATCTCTCAACTCATTGTTGTTATGGGGCTGTCTTGTATGAATTGCTCACTTTAGGTCATGCCACAATATTTTGATTGGATTAAGTCCCATTTGGACTATTGCAATGCACTCTACACAAGGCTACACTTGAAAAATATCCAGCAGCTTCAGCTGGTTCAAAATGTGGCCGCAGGGGAAATTTTAGGTGTTCAAAGAAAGGTGCATGCAATGCCTCTGTTCTGTGAACTACATTGGGTGCCAGTTTGCTTCTAGGTCCAGTTCAAGATGTTGGTTGTGACTTTTAAGTCCTACATGGCATGGGCCAGGCTATCTACAGAAACATCTTTGTCCCATTACATCATCCCATCTCACCCAGTCAGGCAGGGAAGGTATATTGCAGATCCTGTCGGTTCAAGAACTCTGACTGGCAGGGTTTAGAAATACAGCATTCTCTGCTATTGCCCCCACCTTGTGAAATCTACTTCCCCTGGAGGTGAAATAGGCCCCCATTCTCCTGGCCTTCCAAAAAAGAGTGAACACATGGTTCTGAGGCTCAGAGAAGCATGCAGTCATAGGGCTGGTTAGTCCTCTGAAAGCTCTCCCTTCACCTTTTAACTAATTTTAATAGTATTTAATCACTCTTGCCTCCTTCCAATTTTTAACTTTTATATTTAACTTTTATATTTTAACATTTTACTGTACATTGCCCAGATCCCTCTAAGGTAGATGCACGGTTCAGAAAAATAAAATAAAATAAAATAATAAAATAATAAAATAATAAAATAATAAAATAATAAAATAATAAAATAATAAAATAAAAATAATAAAATAAAATAAAATAAAATAAAATAAATGCCTGGGAACATAAATGGCAGAATTTGATTCAGAGAATATAATAGACAAGAAAAAAATTGAGAAGAGCACAAAGTCAGAAGTATTGTAGCGGTTAGGTGATCAAGGACTGGACAGATCCTGGTTCAAGTCATTTTCAGCCATGGAAGCTAAGTTTATATTATTTGTTAAATTTATATGCCGCCTATCTTACTGATAAAGCAACTCTGGCTTAGTTTAGTTTAGTTTAGACTACCTATTTTCCCTCAGGAAAATCCCAGCCTACATCAATGGATTATTGTGTATATGTGTGCATATATGTGTGTGTATCCATGTATGTGTGTGTGTGATGTATGTATGTATATATATATGTGTGTATTTATGTATGTATGTATATATGGAATGCTATGTAGAATGTCTATGCAGCATACAAATACAAGCACAAATTACAAAATTCAAGTGTAGAAAACAATCGTGAAATTTTCAGCACTGAAGGCTTAGAAAGCCAAGTTCCTATGCCTTGTTTTGTCAACTATCATAATATAAAAACTTGTCCTGAGTAGGACTCTAACTCTGAAATAAGCTCTTACTTCTAAAGAGAACTTAATCTTTAGACATGCCCTGCATCTTTGGGCCCAAACCTGCCGATACGCAGGTTACTAGCACTTGGGAGTGCCATCTAACTTTCCTTCTTAGTCAAGTGAAAATCCCTCTTTCTCATGATTCTCCAAATCTGGACCTATGCCTCCCGAGTTTCTCTGTTCTCTGCATTTCTTTCTCATCCTCTGACAATACCTTTCAAGAGGAGGCATAACATCAGGACACAGAAGTCATAATAAACTAATTGTAAACTATTAATCCATCTGTCACTTTCAGGCTTCTTTCAAATTGAAGTTAGATGAAAATTAACTCTCTATTCAAATCCTGTAAAAATTATCTTCTGACCTTTGAATAGCATGAAATTCTCTTAGCAAAACATGCTAATTTTTGTTTATAAATTACAAACATCAATGCAATTAATGTTGCCAGGAAAATCCATGGCAATGCTGAATATATCATTTTGGATTTAAAAAAATGAGCAGTCTCTCCAAAATAGGCCATAACAAGCAGTCACGCTTGCACAATACAAAATGAACAAAATTGATTTCATGCAGTACAATCATAAGAGCATTAATCATATCAAATATTTCCTCAAAAGCTTGGCAAAAAATTGATAGGGATTTCTCTGTCTAAATCTGAGCTACATACTGAGTTATAAACAAGTAATCAGAAGTTAGTAAACACAGCCTAATTCATAGGCAAAAATGAACAAAATGCATGTGTACGCATGTATTTGGGTGTGTGGCATTAACGTTACTTTAAAAGCAGCACATAAACTCTCAAAACTTAATAAGATTCTTAATAATAAGGATATTAATAATGTCACATTAACAAAGCATTAATCAGAAGTTATAAAATATGAAATTTGCCTATGAGGTTGAGTTTTTGTTTATTTGATCTGAATGATGATAACATCAGAAAAAGTCACTTCAGAATGAGGTGCTTCAGAAAAAGTGATAAATTTTCCCCAGTTTCTTCAAGCCCACTGTATTACTTTATTTGGTCACAGATTATCAATTTATGCAAATGTACATGCTTTTTCAGAATTAGAAAAATGTTAATGCTAGAGCTTTGAGAAAGAAAGGCAAGGAAAAAACACTTCAAAGCAGGATTAATAGCACACACAGGAACCACAGTTCTTGCTTTAATTAGAAAAAAAATTCCACAGCTCAAACATTGGTAGCATAACATTTGTAGCAATACAATACTACCCTCAGTTAATAACACAGCCAAACTTCTGGAGATGTTATGCTTTATGCTGCATCTTATTTCTACATTTTAAAAAACATTTTCACTGTCACACAATAAAACTCCCAAACTGCCATGACTACAAACAGGGAAGTTTTCAGGCAGTATAAATGTTTTCCACATAAAAAAGGAGTTAAACAAAACATATTATCACTCTATACAAAATGAAATGTCTCTTGTGATTTTTGACAATGACTTATTCCAACTCTCCTTCCTAAATTTAAGTCATATTATAAAAATACATTAAGGTAAAAATGCCTTAACAGACATTAAAAGCCTCAGTTCAATAAATAATGCATTTAAAATTATTTCTATTATTAATATATATGTTAATGAAATCTGATATACTGGATATACATAGCCTCTTACCATTTAATAATTTAATAATTATTTCCATTTTTAATTGTTCATGCCAAGTGATTGATAAAAAGAAACTCAAAAGACTTTATCTTTGTAAGGAAGTATATCACATTAAAACTTTACTTTTTGTAAAGTCTCAGAAGAGAAAAGGTAGTTGCATTAACTTCAATGATCTGGTTCTTTTTAGTACAAAAGACTGCAAGTCAGACTACTTTAATGAATAGCAAGGATGTATATGAAATCCAAAGAACTTCCCAATAGCACTTACCAATCGTACTTAAGACTTATATACTGCTTCACAATGCTTTACAGCCCTCTCTAAGTGGTTTACAGAGTCCGCATATTGCCCCCAACAATCTGGGTTCCCATTTTACCGACCTTGCAAGGATGGAAGGCTGAGTCAACCTTGAGCCAGTGAGACTTGAACTGCTAAACTGCTGCTGACAGTTGGCAGTCAGAATTAGCCTGCAATACCGCATTGTAATCATTGCACCAGTGCACTGCTGCACTTTCAATCACTTTCAAAGGAAAGGTAGGATATTTATTTCCACCAGAATACCTAAGATTTCACTAGAGATCAAAGTATCCCTATCAGTCTCTCGTTCTTCATGCAAGTATGCTTTTGTACTATATAATCCCAATGGAAAATGTTATTGCATTATTTTAAATGAATGAGCTACACCCTCTTTGGCTTTAAATAATGCATTATTATTAAGTACACAAAACTGTGAAATCACAACTGGCAGTTCTTTAGCTGATGTTGGCCTTCATACACATCAACTTGTTCCAAAGAACCTAAGATGTTATAATGTATCAGCGAATCCAAGGAGATTTGTAATTGACACATAGAAATTTTGTCAATGTGCAGATTTTCTGAGTGCTGTCCAAGATTTTTTGGTATGGCACCCACTGTGTTGACAATCATTGGGACCACCATAGTTAGTTCACGCCATAGTCCTTCAACTTATGTTTTCAAAACTTCATACTTCATACTTCCTCTCCAATTCTTCGTCTTCTGTATTTCCTGGTATTGCCAACATCAATTTCCACACTTTCTTCTTTTCAAGCAGTTAAATCTGGTACATTATGAGGCAAGATTTTATCAGTTTGTATTCAGAAATCCCACAATATTTTAACCTGCTCATTTTTATTACCTTTTCAACTCCATGTTTCCACCAATTTTTCATTATTGGCACATGATAATTTTTGCAGATGTTTTGAATTTGGCATTTTTATCCACCTAGCGAGTCTTTTCCATAGACCTGAGATAGGTAGATATTGTTTGATGGTGTTAAAGGTATTGTAGTAGAATGTAAGCTGTTTCCAGTAAAGCTGCCTTTTGCAAATGGCTGATGGTGATTTTGTCAATGCCAATTATTCATTCATTCATTTTCATTCATTCATTCATTCATTCGATTTCTATATCTGCCAACCTCATCAAATGACTCACAATTCAAAACATACACTTAAAATTAAAAAAACAATAAAAGCAATAAAATAGTAAAAAAGCATTAAAATAAAAAACATTAAAACATCTAATTTGAAGTACATACAAAAGCAAGATACCTGGCCGATTAACAATATAGCCAGGAGGCAGGGCCTTTGGCACGTGTAGCACCCCAATGAAATGGTGCTCCAGATATTTTGGTATTGCACTCATATCTCCTATTACTATTGTTACTATCCTTGGTTTCTTTTGTCACAGTTGTTCTATTTCTATTTGCAGTTCTTTTATTTTGTGATTTTCTCCAGTTCTTTCTCTTCTCTTCTACTATCTCCAGATATTGAAATATCCGACTTTTTCATCTTTTTAACAGTTGCTAAATCTGAGTGTTATGTAGCAGGTGCTTGTCTACTTGAAGACTAGAAGTCTTTAGAAGACCCAGAGCACTTTAGCTTCTTCATTTTCTATTACTTTGTCTATTTTGTGGTCCCACCAGTTCTTGCTTGCAAGCAATGGCATTTTTGCACATATTACAAAAGCACCGCTGTTGCTACTTTGGCATACCATTGTTTATATTCCATCTATATGATCTTCTTGCAGCAGATAATTAAAAAGTCCATTGTTTGTTCAGCTTCTTTGCAGAAGTGGCATTTGCTGTCTGCTATTATCTTCTTAATTCTGGCTTTATATCCATTTGTTCTTAAGGCTTTTATTTAATAGAGGGGACCTGGAGCATACTTTCTGTAGGTGTTATGATCCTATTATGAAACTTTTAGTATTGTTTTTCATCAAAAATCATGAAGTTTTTGTTTTTTACTTAGACCCCCTCATTACAAAACATTCAAAGTCAGCCAGGCCTTACTTTTTGTCAAAGCCCCTTTCAAGTTTTCATTCCCTTTTACAGAGAATCATCTAATTATGAAGTAGAGTCCACAAAAAACAACTAATTTAAGCCTCTGCAGTGTACAGGAAAGCGAATTAAGTTATTCTTGAGAAAAGCTGCCCAGCCTCTTTTTAAAATCTGCAACTTCCATAAGTGAAATAGAAGTTGTATAAACCTGACCGTCAGAATTTAAAATCTTTAAAAAAAATATAGGTAGTAGCGTTATTTCTGGTCCTAGTTTCTGTAGCAATGAAAAATAATTCTTATCCGTCTTCTGTAAAGTATCCTTTTATTCAATAAGCTTTTATGAAAACTAGCTAAAGGAGTTTGGGATGTTTAGTGTGAAGAAGAGAAGTCTCAGGGAAGGCAAAGATATCTTCTCTTCTTCAGACTGAACATCCCAAGCTCCTTCAGCTAGTTTTCATAAAAGCTTATTTTCAAAGTCTCTGTATCTCCTTTGTTACCTTTTTCTGAACCTTTTCTTGTCAATATCTTCTTTTATCCCAAATTGTTGTGGTGGCAGAAACAACAATATGCTATACAAGGTTTGGGATGAGAGTGATACAGAGGAAGCAATCTCTATTTGTGATCAAGTAGTAGATCACAACCTGCTACTTGATAAGATAGAAAAATGTGGGTTAGACAGCATCACCACCAGATGGATTCGTAGCTGGCTGACAGGCCGTACTCAGCGTGTGGTCCTCAATGGAACCGCATCTACATGGAGGGAAGTGTGCAGTGGGGTGCCCCAGGGCTCTGTTCTGGGCCCAGTGCTCTTCAACATCTTCATCAATGATTTGGACGAGGGGATAGATGGGGAACTCATCAAATTTGCGGATGACACCAAGCTGGCAGGAATAGCCAACACTCCAGAAGACAGGCTTAAGATACAGGAGGACCTGGACAGACTTGAACACTGGGCGCTATCTAACAAAATGAAATTCAATGGTGAAAAAAGTAAGGTTCTACATTTAGGCAAGAAAAACCAAATGTACAGGTATAGTATAGGGGGTACCTTGCTCAATAGTAGTAACTGTGAAGGGATCTCGGAGTCCTAGTGGACAATCACTTAAATATGAGCCAGCAGTGTGCTGCAGCTGCCAAAAAAGCCAACACAGTGCTGGGCTGCATTAACAGAGGGATAGAATCAAGATCACGTGAAGTATTAATACCACTTTACAATGCCTTGGTAAGGCCACACTTGGAATACTGCATCCAGTTTTGGTCACCACGATGTAAAAAAGATGTTGAGACTCTAGAAAGAGTGCAGAGAAGGGCAACAAAGATGATTAGGGACTGGAGGCTAAAGCATATCAAGAACGTTTGCTGGAATTGGGTATGTCTAGTTTAATGAAAAGAAGGACTAGGGGTGACTTGATAGCAGTATTCCAATATCTCAGGGTTGCCACAAAGAAGAGGGAGTCAAGCTATTCTCCAAGGCGCCTGAGGGCAGGACAAGAAGTAATGGATGGAAACTAGTCAAGGAGAGAAGCAACCTGGAACTGAGGAGAAACTTCCTGACAGTTGGAACAATTAACCAGTGGAACAACCTGCCTCCAGAAGCGGTGAATGCTCCAACACTGGAAGTTTTTAAGAAGAGACTGGACAGCCATTTGTCCGAAATGGTATAGGTTTCCTGCCTGAGCAGGGGGTTGGACTCGATGACCTCCAAGGTCCCTTCCAACTTTATTATTATTATTATTATTATTATTATTATTATTATTATTATTATTAGTAGTAGTAGTAGTAGTAGTAGTAGTAGTAGTAGTAGTAGTAGTAGTAGTAGTAGTAGTAGTAGTAGTATTATATTATTATTATTATTATTCTATTTGCAATATTTTAAAAAGAGATTCTGACAGTTTTGAACATCTGTACTTCAACCTTCACATCCCAGGTATTTGCTAGCAATCATTTGAATCCTGCCCCAACTTCAAGAGCTTAAGAAAACTTAGAGATATTTCTTCTTTTCATCACCAATACTTTGAGGTAAATTGGGCTATGAGAATGTAACTGGCATGAAGGTGGGCTTGAATCTCAGTCTTCCCAATCCAAGTCCAACACTTTAACTATGACACTACCTATTTAAGATTGTGCAGACTAAATTGATTTGTAAACTATATTTACAAATAGATGCATGCTATGTGGGAAGGATTATTTCAGAAAACGCTACGGTCTCAAATTGGCTGATATCCAAGTTAGAATGTTAATTTGACTTATAATTAAACTAAACAAACCAAGTCATCTTAATCTATAAATATGTAAAGTTTTTTCTAGCGTGTAACAATAATTTTAAAAACTAAGGAATAATCGCTAAGTTATTTTATGCAAATTTAATCTTCTAATTGCAATTATTTTTAATTTGAATATTTTTAAGTAAGTTCAATTAGCAAAAAATTTTCTGAATTTAAACTTTAAGAGAGGAAATGAAGGTTATTAGCATACTTTATATATACTTCCTAGAGCATTCCCCTGAAAAAAGATAGATTTAACTTTAATTTCTGGTGGTCAAATTGGACTTGCACCCTGGTCCTTTATTACGGTACCGTTTAAACTAATTCACTCATATTAAGATTAATGAAATAACATTTCAAAGTTGCCTAGCACATGGGATATCACCACTGAAAGAGACATATATTAAAGTATGTTGAAATGCAGTATAATAGCACCTCTTAATCAAAACCACTATAATTATAACTTATATTCACTTACTTTCATGACTAGATACTAAATGTTATGCAGTTAAAGTTTAGGGAAAGATGTAAGAACATAGTTGTAATTGGTATGTAAAAATCTGTGAGTGATTTAATTTAAATGCCGCAAGCAGCAACTTCAAGCAATCCTTGACCATGTAAAAATGTATTATAAATAGTTCTATATACAACATTCACTTGGAAGCTCACTAGAGACAAATAATGGCCTTGTATTTTGTTCTCATTTACTCTGAATTATCCAAACCTTCTGTTTCCAATACACCTGGCATGGTTTAATTACACCAAACAAAACCTCATTTAAACAAGAAGGTGACCTTGAGTGTAATCTATCAAAACAACAGCTAGCTTTAAAAGTTAGCAGGTTTTAACAAACTGCCAAGATATACAAGAACAATTTTCATAATGTGCTCAGACATCTTTTAAGGCAGTTTTAGTATGTTTAAGGAATAGTTAGTTGTCTTTTTGAAACAATGAATCTTCAATAGTTTTTCATAATTATTAAGATTTTAATAGACTTCTATGTAACTGATAAGCACAAATTCTTAATCACTTACAACTCACATTAATTACAACAGAAAATGACTAGAGTGTTGATGGCTCTTCAAATAACTTTAAAAGCGAAATAACTTCCTCATAGTCATAATGATGTTCTTCTAGGAAACCTACTTTTCCTAAAAGTTATTAAAATCTAAAGATGGCAACCAAATTATTTTGGAAATGTAACTTTGTTCAATCAGCACACATACAATAAATGTGTATAGTTCCATTCCAAAGCAATAAAACAGAACCCTATTGAAAGCTTTAGATGTGAAATGTAGACAATGAAAAACACAAAGAGCTAAAGAACTTTAGGATAATTATTCCAAACAGTGTTATGGCAAAAGAAGGAGCTTACCTTTACATAGACAAGTACAGTATTTATATAAAAGCTATTTCATTTCATCATTGCTTATGCTTTTAAAAATAGCTCAAAAACACTATGGAAAGTTGTAAATTATTTCTGCCCAACTGCTGCCATATATTTGTATTTATAATATAGTCAAGGTTTGATTGGTTTAGTAGAATGTAGGCATAGTCAATAGACAACAATCAGGTTTTTATAGGCTTATGACTACCTACCCACACTGGTAGTAATCGCCAACTTCAGAGTTATTTTTTTGGGGGGGGAAACCCCACACAGACACACAATGCTATGTTAACCTGTTAGTTACTATCAGTATTTTATTAAGAAAGGATAACAATCTTCTCCATCTGATGCAGTTTGATTAATCTGTCTTGTCCTCTATTTCTTTCACAGAGTCTGTTTGAACTAGCTGTTCTTTCAACAGCGGCAAACTGCTATCAGCACCAGCCCTTTAATGACATTCCATCCTAATATTTAATAAAATTAAACATATCCTCTTGCTGGTTTGGAAAAATGCTAAGATAAATCCAAATTACTAGTGTTCATGGTACCTTAAATATATGGCCTTTAACAGCTGCTAATGTTAATTAGCTTACAGGAAGATTAATACAAAGTACTATTCATTATAAATAATACTTTATTATGCTATGTGGCTTGAAGTCATCAGTATCCTATCATCACAAGGCACAGGGTCTCCATTTCCTGAAAAAAATTATAACAATATTGTGGAAGTAACATTGGTCACACAACCTGTGCAGTTGAAGGTCAACATTAATAGAGATTTTTCTTCCTTATATCCTATCATTAGTGTTTTGGACAGTCAAAAAACAGCTGAGTAAGTGCTAAATATCATCTTTTTATTATTAATTGGACTTATAGTGAGCTGAACCAGTCTCTAAATATACAATTCTTCTATGAAATGTTTCCTTAAATAAAGCTTAAATAACTCACAGCAGGAAGTATAAAAAGATTTCAGACTAATTGCAGTGGATTAAGATAAAAATTCAGAACTATTATTCAGGGAGATTCCAGTATTACCCTTCCTGTTTACATACATTGATCAGACAGCAATCATTCCCAAAGATTGAGGCCTTGTTCTAATAGTTCCTATTTGCAAGAAAGGTAATCAGAATCCTCCAGCTAACTACTGCCTTGTCATTGCCTCAGCACTATCAGAAAAATTCAGCCGTAGACTGAAAGCTTCTTCTGTGTATCTATAAATTATATGACAACTATAAAGGTCAGGTGCAACTTCCAAGGCCATTATACTAAGAAGATCCCTATTAACAGAGAAGTTCAGATATCATAATTATTATATCAATCCTATAATTGTCAAGATGAATAACCTTTTACCTTCATCTTTTCCAAATTGGCAGAGAAGAATATAACAACTACCTAGTTATAGCTATTATGTAGTTCTGCTCTCCCAGACTCATACTGATTCACAAAGACCATAGGCCAAATACCGTAACGCAGAAACACTACAAAGGCAGTACAATAAAATCAAGGTTCAGGCCTTTGCAAAATGCCCTAAAATGCACATCTGGAAATTAACCCATCCATATTGCTGTTGTTGGACATCTTCTTCTCTTTCCTTCCACCTTTTCCAGCATTAAAGCTTTCTCCAGAGGGGTAGGTCTTTGCATCATCATCATCATCATCATCATCATAAAGTTGGAAGGGACCTTGGAGGTCATCTAGTCCAGGCATGTTAAACTCGCGATGTCACGTGACGTCGCGTGACATATCACAACTTTTTCCCCATTGCCAGCAATGGGGTGGGCGTGGTTTCGGTATGACGCATCTGCCCCGCGGGCTGGCAGTTTGAAATGCCTGATCTAGTCCAACCCCCTGCTCAGGCAGGAAACCTATACTATTTCAGACAAATGGCTGTCCAGTCTCTTCTTAAAAGCTTCCAGTGTTGGAGCATTCATAGCTTCTGGAAGCAGGTTGTTCCACTGATTAATTGTTCTAACTGTCAGGAAATTTCTCCTTAGTTCTAGGTTGCTTCTCTCTTTGGTTAGTTTCCATCCGTTGCTTGTTGTCCTGCTTTCAGGTGCTTTGGAAAATAGCTTGACTCCCTCTTCTTTCTGGCAGCCCCTGAGATATTGGAATACTGCTATCATGTCACCCGTAGTCCTTCTCTTCATTAGATTAGACATTCCCAATTCCAGCAACCATTCCTTACATGTTTTAGCCTCCAGTCCCCTGATCATTTTTGTTGCTCTTCTCTGTACTCTTTCTAGAGTCTCAACATCTTTTTTACATTGTGTGACCAAAACTGGATGCAGTATTCCAAGTGTGGCCTTACCAAGGCCTTGTAAAGTGGTATTAACACTTCATGTGATCTTGATTCTATCCCTCTGTTAATGATCCTAGCACTGTGTTGGCTTTTTTGGCAGCTGCAGCACACTGCTGGCTCATATTTAAATGATTGTCCACTAGGACTCCAAGATCCCTCTCACAGTTGCTACTATTGAGCAAGGTACCACCTATACCAGGGGTAGGCAACCTTGGCTCTTTTATGACTCGTGGACTTCAACTCCCAGAATTCCTGAGCCAGCCAAACTGGCTCAGGAATTCTGGGAGTTGAAGTCCACGAGTCATAAAAGAGCCAAGGTTGCCTACCCCTGACCTATACTATACCTGTGCATTTGGTTTTTCTTGCCTAAATGTAGAACCTTACTTTTTTCACCATTGAATTTGATTTTATTAGATAGTGCCCAATGTTCAAGTCTGTCAAGATCCTTCTGTATCTTAAGCCTATCTTCTGATGTGTTGGCTATTCCTGCCAGCTTAGTGTCATCTGCAAATTTGATGAGTTCCCCATCTATCCCCTCATCCAAATCATTGATAAAGATGTTGAAGAGCACTGGGCCCAGAACAGAGCCATGGGGCACTCCGCTACAATACTATATGTCTGAAGTAGGATAATTTGAGCCTCATCATTTCGGCCCAGAGGGAGAACTCTGGGTTGATTTGTTCAATTATCCATTTGCTTAGTTTTTTTGGCTGTCCATGGTGTTTTCAGGAGTCTTCTCCAACACCAAAGTTAAAAATTGTCAATATTCTTTCTAGTCTGCTTCTTTGAAGATAATTTTTACTTCTGTATAGTGTCATGGGAAATACCACTGATTGCACTATTCTAATCTTTATAGCATCAAAAAATAAACGACTTCTTTATTTAGAGGGGCATGAGTTGCAATTGGGTTGGCACGCGTTCTTATGGTATGAGAAAAAACAAAGTACATAAATATTTCCAAAGCCATGCCATAAGGAATGTTTTGTTTTCAGAGTGGGAGAAAACCAAACATAAAATTTATACAAAAATACCTGAGTGGCTTTCAACAATGGAAGCATTTGCTTATCCAAATTTAATCAACTATGATAAACTTGTCACTTATAAAGACATTTTGGATAAGGATGGAAAACGTAAAGACAGACAAACTCTTTATCAACAAGGCATTGACCTAACATGGTGGTCCTATCTGCAAATTCAAACAAGATATGAAAAAGATGTAAAATCAATGGACTTTTATAAAGAACAGACATTATTTCATAAAATACTTTTGAAAACAGATGAAAACCTGATTAAGAAGCTTTATAAATTTCTACTAAGCTGGAAGATGGAAGAAGAACAAGTAAAAGAAACAATGACAGTGTGGGCAAAAAACTTTGGATATTCTATAGATTTAGAAGATTGGGAAAAGCTTTGGGAGAGAAATATTAAACTTACTAAAGCAGCCTCATATAAAGAGAATCTATACAAAATGTTTTATAGATGGCATATGACACCAGTTAGATTAGCGAAAATGTTTAAAAATGTATCGAATATCTGTTGGAAATGTAAACAAAAACCAGGTACTTACTATCATATTTGGTGGATTTGTCCTAAAGCTAAGAAATTTTGGTTTAAAATTCATATATGGCTAGAAAAGATGACTAAAATACAGATAGAACATAAGCCAGAATTGTTTTTGTTAGGAATATTAGGACGTAATTACGGCAAAGAGAATGAATACTTAATATTACATGTAGTGACAGCTGCGAGAATTGCATTTGCCCAATTTTGGAAAAATGAAAATCTACCACATGACCAGATTATAATTATGAAAATTTTAGAGTTTGCAGAAATGGATAGATTAATGTTAGAGATTAAAGAGAAAGAGGATTCAGTGTATTTTAGAACATGGGAAAATTTTTATCAATGGCTAGCATTACGTTAGAGCAAAAAGATTGTGAAGTCTAACAGGATGAATGATACCTATTTAGTAAGCTTTAATTTTATGACTATTGTTAGCATTAATGATTATAATTGTTTAGTATTATATTAACTATTGTTATTTAATATTTGTACCCAGACAATAGTCTGCTTGTTCAAGTGTTGAATTTTCTGTGGGGGTAACCCCACTACTGTACCTATCCCTATCCCCATCCCCATCCCATTTCCCAACCCCACCCCTTACCCATAACAACCCTACCCTTCCATTACCCATATAAAACCTAATAAAATATATATACAAAATATTTTTTCCCCAAGGTCTTCATGACTGTTCTACCAAAACTAATCTGCAGCATATTTGTTGACTACTTGTTTCTTTATTATTCAGAGAAGCTATCTACATTTTTTATATCTTCACTGTCAGTTCTAAGGCTAGTCTGAGAGCCAGTTTGGTCTAGTGGTTAAGGCAGCAAGCTAGAAAATGGAAGACCAGGAGTTATAGTCTCATCTTAGCCATGAAAGCCAGCTGAATGACCTTGGTTGGTCATTCTCTCTCAGCTCAACTCACCTCACAGGCTTGTGGGAAAAAGAGAAAGAGAAAGATATGTTGGATACGTTTGCTTCCTTGAGTTACTTGTAAAAATAATTGGGATATAAATAAAAATAAAGTAGTTGTTGTACTGATTGTCATTAGTCTGGTCTTCTTTATATTCAATTTTAATTTTAGTCCAGTTTTTTCATTATGCTCATTTATCTTTACCACTATAATAAAAGTTCTTTTGTATTTTCAGTTATCAACATAATGTCATCATATAGCACAGGTTATTGATGTTTCTTCTTCCAACTTTAGAACCATACTCATCTTCCAATACAGCTTACTTCAATATATATTCAGCGTATCAGTTGATCAGTTGAATAAATAAGGAAGCAGCATGCAGCCTTTTTCTACTTCTTTGCCAACCTAAAGGCACTGTTTCACCATGTTCGATCAGTTCTGTGGCTTTCTGGTCAATGTATAGGTTTAGCATGAGGACAACAAAATGTTCTAGGATTCTCATTTTTTCTAAGCACATTCCAAGCTTGATGTAATCCACACAATTGAAGGTTTTCCTGTAATCAATGAAGTACCAACTGACATCTTTTTGCTATTCCTTGTTTTCTCAGTTATCCAGCATAAATCAGCAATGTCTCATGTTCCTTGGACTATTCTAAAGCCAGCTTAAACATCTGGCTTCTCTTTTTCTATATGCTCTAATCTATGTTAGATGATCTGCAAAAGTTATCTACTGCAGTATACTATAAACCATATTCTTTCTAGATTTAATTTTATTTTAAAGTTTGGGATTTCACATATGGAGTATATCTGCTTGGCATATGCTTGCCTTGGCATATGCAAATATAAAATTAAAAACTAATATATTTTCAACTTTTTAGCTTGATGCTTTTTCATAGGCTCAAGGCAACATAAAGAGCATGCTAACTTTCCCGAATTCTAGCCTATGAGGTTAATTGGGCAGAGAGGGAACAATTAGAAAAAAACACTCAGTCATTTTCCTAGTAGAACAGAATCGGAACTTGAGTTTCCTAGGTTCAAGTCCAGCACTGAAAGCACTATATTAGAATGTCTGCAATAGTATGTATGTTATAAATTCAATGAATGCTAGTAATATAATTTTCCCCACAAATCTGCTTCAAAAATTCTAATACATATGAAATACGTCTGGATAATAAGAATACAGGTGTTAAATGGTATCAAACACCAATATTATTTTAACTTACAGATTTACCTAGCTTTTAACACAACCAAACTCTATTGGGGGGGATGGAGACACACTGAAATGTTAGCAGGGGGAAGGGGCAATTTTAAGACCAAGATCAGCATTGCATGAGTACAAGCATATACAAAATGCACAAACAGATTAACTTTCTATCTATGTCTCCTTATATAAAATAATATGTAGGATGAATTTTGAAGCAACTATGCTTCCTCAATATGCTAAAAGGTCTTTAAACGTTTAAAGCATATTTTTTTAAAAAACTTACATAATATATGACAAAAAAGGAGAATGTCATTGATATTTTAATGAATGTTGCAAATGTCGTATGATTAGCTTCCTTTTCTAACTGTAATCAGCTTGGCAGATTTGAAAGGGATATTTTTGGCAAGTGATTATTCAACACTAATAGCAGTTAATTAACTGTCAAAGAATAGAATATTATGATGGTGGTGGTAGTGGTGGTGGTGGTGAATTCCTGCAGGTACTTAAATATATAACAGATATATAACAGAATAACAGAGTTAAAAGGCACCTTCTAGTCCAACTCCCTGCTCAGGCAGGAAACCCTATACCTTTTCAGACAAATGGTTGTCCAATCTCTTCTTAAAAACTTCCAATGTTGGAGCACCTACCTATACAAAGTATGTGGATTTTTGATAAACTAGCAAACTACTCCCAAATTTGTTTTTATCAAAACCTGGGTAAGTGTTTTAAGGCATTGTTTCATTATAAACATAAATACAGACTCTAGACACTAGTTTAAAAGTAAACCATCTGGTTCTTGATTAGAAAACTAATGTATCATGTTAAAATAGCTTTACATTTACAAAAAAGAATAAGTATAGATTTGGGATGCAGCTGTACTTGTAAATGTATTTGACGTGAACATTAAGGAAGATGATAGAAAGCCATATTATTTAAAAATTAAGAATCTTATTAAATATATTGCATTTTTAATGTTCTGGTAAAATCTTTCAATTCTGTACAAAGAGATTAGTTCACTGATTTGCTGCTAATTATGCAAAAGGCTAGCAGTACTTTGCCATTTTAATACCCTTTCTGTAGAGATTATATAATGTACTATATTTTATGAAAACTTTGTAATGGATTCATTAGTGGCACAAATTGATGAGAATATCAGATTTTCATTTTATTGGTGTGGGTTTTTTTTTAGAGTTGTATCCCATTTTTATTACTTTATTAATAACTCAAGGCAGCAAACGTACATAATACTCCTTCCTCCTACTTTACCCACAACAACCCATGAGGTGGGTTGTACTGAGTGTGTGACTGGACCAAAGTCATCCAGTGACTTTTATGCTTAAGGCAAGACTAGAACTTACAGTATTCCAGTTCGTAGCCTAGCACCTTAACCAATACACTAAAAAGGGCCCTCAGTTTTTGCTTGGTTTTATTCTTTTTTTTTTCTCAGCTGAGGCATTTATTTGCTTGGTTGAGGCATTTTGCTCAATATTTAAATGCCAAAACTTTAAGTCAAACCAAAATTGTTTTAACAAAAGCCTCTAAGTAGCAATACCACATGAATTTCCTGAGTTAACTTGGAACCTGGTATGCCCAGGAAAACAACTTTCTTAAGCACTGAGAGATTGAGAATAAACTAGAATAATTTAGTTTAAAAAGTTAAAATACTAGCAATGAAAGCAAGCATTCTGAAATGGCAACTATACCATATATTTCAATCGTTGGGATTAAGAAAAACTTCAACTGAACTTGGTGTAGAGTATTACTAAAAAGAGATAGAGAAAAGCTGTTTACTAACCTAACAAAATACACTGCTAAAAAATATATTTCTCATCCTTGATAACTCAAGAAATTAAATTTGTTTTTCAATTAGAAAAAAATATGCAAATAACTATTTTATAAGACAGCACATTCTGCCTGTGTAGGCATGGATGATCAACAACTTCAAACAAGCTTATGTGGGAAAATCAGAGCATTTGAAGTAAAAACCTCTTTTGATATTTTATATAGAGGAACTTAGGGTTACCATCTATGTGTGAAATGTAACATATGTTTCTATAAAAATATCCCTCTCTAATTATAACAATCTAAAAAGAAAAATTACCTAATTAAGTATTTTTGCTTTAATAACCTCATCACAAGTAAATAAATAAACAAAAAGATGAAAACTGTGCTGTAAGATGTTTGCTGTATCACAACAGCAATTCTGAAAAGATAGACGAAATAAAAGGGAGAACTTGAGAAAATGTTATGACAATTTGGGATTGTTGGGTTTTTACTTTGTTTTGGTGTCTTTGAGTCAGATAAGTCCCTGAAGTTTTCTTGGAAACATTTTGGAAGTATTTTGTCATTGCCTCCTTCCTCGGGCTGACTGGCCCAAGGTCACCAGCTGGCTTTGTGTCTAAGGGAGAACTAGAACTCATGATCTCTGTCTCTACCCAGGTGCCTACACGAAAATGGCTTTCCATATCAATTTGTAGACACTGAAAAAAGGATTTCACCTCTAGGAGAAAAAAAAAAGCTTTTCATTCTAGATCTTTAATTAATATATTCAGAAAGGTTCTGAAAAAAAGCACAAGGGAAAAAAATCTTTAAACCTTTATAAATTTTTAAATAATGTTCTTTAAATTCTTGGCCTGTGGTATTGCTTAGCTTTTTGTTGATCTTAGCCAGAACAGGGATAACTATAGTCCAACCTTTCCTAACTGGGTCTTCTCCAGGTATATTAGGCTAAAACTGCCATTAACCAGGCTAATTGATAATTATAGGGACTGTGAATTAAGACTTCCCGTTTAAGGCAGCTGCTATAACTGATTATTGTCACAGCCAAGACTCCTGCAGGAAAGCAGAGCTATTTTGAAATATATTGAAAATATGTATTGTGCCTGGATAATATTCAACAAGACAAGAAAATAGAACAATCTGGACTGATTAAAAATCCTAACTTCAGCTCGCAGGTGAACTGTCTGTGAGGCAGAATAGTTTTTTCTATTATGTCAGGCCACCTCAAATTCCACCTTTGACCTACTTAGTCCCTTCTCCTTCCCTGCTTTCCATTTTTCCCCATGAAGTCTTTTCCACATAAACTTTTTTTTTTGGGGGGGGGGAGAGGGTGTATTTTAAACATTATTATATATATATATGTAAATTTATATACATAAATAAGAATTGGAAAAACAAAAAAAAAGCCCAGGTGGTCCTCGACTTATGACCAAAATGGAGCCCAGAATTTTGGTTGTTAGTCATTGCGGTTGTAAATCGAGGCATCACATGACTAGCTGACAGGAGAACATCCACCCATTAATTTCCTTAGCAGGAGAGAAAGAGGCATGTTTTGATGGTTTTACATAGGTCTCTCTCCCTTTGGACATGGGTTTAGCACTATTCTGGAATATTCCCAAATAACACCTGTCCAAAAGGAGCCTTTCAGTAGATTTTAGAAAAAGAAAACCTGTGTTTGAAACCAGTCCAAAGAACAGCTGACAGGCATGGGGAGGGTTGCACTGTGAGGCAGGAAAGGAGGGAGCGCTCTTCTTCTCCACTTCATTCTAGAACTCCCACTTCTGCCTGTATCAGCTTCTGTTAATGATATCCAAGTCCCTGAGCACAGGATCAGCTTGGACACCCTGCAAACACACGGGGCAAGCTGTACTTTCCCACTGCTAAGGATTAGTCCTAGACAGGGCCAAGGGGCCAAAGAACAAGGGCATGACCAATAAGTGCTGGGCTGAGCCCACTCTCCCTTTAGTTGGAATTACAGTCACCGGCTTACACTGATATCTGGAGTGGCTGCTGAAATATATCAGACTGCAATTCTGGCAAAACTGCTGCGACTTGAAAAAGATCATTTTAACACTGGACCATTTTAACAATGGAACAGCTAACAACTTTAAACTGCACTGAGCATGGATTGAGAATGAAATAGAAGCAATGTCATCAGGACATGACTGAAAAAATGGTGGTTGGGCATTTCTGTGCTGTGATTGTGCACAAGAAGGGAATGCCCCTAAGATGAAGAAGCCTGGTAGGCCTGATTAGACCTTTAGGCCTATAATTCTCCATCCCCCAATAAAACAAATATAAGTCAAAGATCCATTGATTTTTATATATTTGGTCTAAGGGGGAATGGAAGTATCGTATGAAAGCTAGATTCATCTTCTAAGGGAAAGAGTGGAAAGATTGAAAAATGGGCTTCAAAGCTAAAATGGATGTGTCACAGTATCTTCCTTGTTTTTATTTTTAACATGAAAAAAATAGAAGTGATGTTTTGATTGCAATGAGTAGCTTGACAGGATAACCTCTGAATTCTGGATAAAGTTCAAAATAAATGCTGTTGAACTGGTTCGGGTAGCCAATCTGTTGCTTTTTCAAAAAGTCTCTCCATTACCTCATTTTCAAAGGTAACTCCTCATCCAAAAGCCCTTTAATTTCATCCACTATCCAAACTTCACTGATATTTCTGCCACCACCCCCTTTTGCAGAGGAATGATTAACCCTGAAAAAAATGTACATGGGAGGGAGAGCATTTAATCCAGCTTGATTGTAGAAGCAGCAAATGATCCATATGAACAAGACAGACAAGGAAAAAAAATCTGGAACACATACCCATTAAAGGGCCAATCTGCTTGACTCTGTGAAGCCAATGAAAACTTAAAACTGTAATTCTGTTCTCTGCTGCGGTTCCTATGACAACAATTCTCAAATCACAGAAAACAAGTCCAATTCCTAGAACTATCCACAATTTCCCTCACTAGTTTTACACTAACCAACTTGTTTAAGATCACCAGCAGACTGTTGCCATAGCAGCTGATGAAAGGAGTGGAAAGAACAACTGTGAAGAGAGGCAACTGCCTACATATCTGGTATCCTCCATTAATTCTCCCACAGTCTTTTTTCACATTTTGTTTGTACTCTTTTATTTCCAATATATAATTCTAATGTAACTGTAAAGCTATCTGAAGTATAATGGCATCTATGTTCATGGCTCAAGTATGATGGAAAAGACATTCATATATGAAAATGGAGGAGTTCCCTCCTCTTTCATTGGAATGGTTCCTCTGGCTCTGAAACTAAAGAGGAAAAGCTAGCAGATTCTCAGCCACAGTTCATGAAGCTACATGAACTGTCATCCCCCTCTACCTCTATCTGATGAACACGGAATCAGAGCCTGTCCTTGGGACTGTCAAGCCCTAAATCAGCTAACGTTTTCATGTTTTTCTGGTTTTGATAACTGCGATATTGTTTGCCGCCCAGAGGCAACTGGACTGAGATGGATCCAAGATATACAAATTACAGAATACAGAATAACAGAGTTGGAAAGGACCTTGGAGGTTTTCCAGTCCAATCCCCTGCTCAAGCAGGAGACTCTATGCCAGGCATGTCAAACTGCTGGCACGCGGGCCGGATGCGTCATGCCGAAACCACGCCCACCCCATTGCTGGCAATGGGTGAAAAGTCCCGATACGTCGCGCGACATCACATGACGTCGCGAGTTTGACATGCCTGCTCTATGCCATTCCAGACCAATGGAAGTCCAATCTCTTCTTAAAATCCCCCACTGATGGGGCACCCACAACTTCTGGACGCAAGCCATTCCACTGATTAATTGTTCTAACTGTCAGGAAATGTAGGTATAAATTGGATTTCTCCTTGGTAAGTTTCCATACATTACTTCTTGTTCTGCCCTCAGGTGCATAGGTTGACCCCCGTCTTCTCTGTAATAGCCCTTCAAATATTGAAAGACTGCTATCATGTAACTCCTAGTCCAGGGGTAGGCAACCTTGGCTCTTTTATGACTCGTGGACTTCAACTTGAGTTGAAGTCCACGAGTCATAAAAGAGCCAAGGTTGCCTACCCCTGTCCTAGTCTTTCTCTTCTTTAGACTAGACATACCCAGTTTCTGAAACCATTCATCATGTTTTAGCCCCAGCTCACTAATCATCTTTGTTTCTTTTCTCTGCACCCTTTCCAGAATCTCAACATCTTTTTTGTTTCATGGTGACCAAAACTGGATGCAGTATTCCAAGTGTGATTTTACCAAAGCAGTATAAAGCAGTACTAACACTTCACATGACCTTGACATTAATTCTCCATAAATAATTCATGTAATTTCAGGATATAATTATAGCGACAGTCTTGGATGATTTCTTTATTATTGCTTGCTGTGTTGATGCTGCAATAGCCAAATTTTATTTGCCAACCACCTTCTTCCTACACTAGCTTGGAGAAGAGATGTACACTAATGGTGACTATTTTCTACCAACACTATTTCAAAGAAAATCTGGAAAGAAGGGGAGCAGTAATAAAAGATAGAATGCCTATATATAGCTTCTAATTTATAAATACAAAACACAGAAAACATTTTTTCTGCCATTCCCTCCTACATACATATTTTGTAGAGCAGGGATTGAAATTATTATTGAACTAAAATGATTATCCCAATCAATATGTTAATCAGAAACCTAATCAACTCACTTATATAAAACTAATAATCTATAGTAGTAGCAGCAGATGATGCCATAATAATTCGATTTAAAATAATCCTGGAAAGATCTAGCACAGATTAAGCACTTCCTATTTACAATGTCATCATTTTACAGTAATTGTATTTTAATATGTTTGCTATACTTGGAAGTCACTCCAAAATTCTACCCCTTCTAATGGATGACTTTCTACCAAAAATAGAAAAAAAAAGGATCCACCAAAATATATCTGTTTAAACAATAAAATGATGACATGTGATCTACATGCTCATTATTTAATATGAAACAATATGAGATCATATCTATATAGTGTTTAGCAAAGAAACATTTTCTCTCCACAGGCACTAATGTAAAATACATTTGCCTTTTCTAGCTTTTTACTTATCCTAACTAAAAAAAAAAAAAGAAACACATTACATAGATACAGTTAAAATAATTAATTACATTAGTGCTGATGAAATTTTTAATAGCTAGTTTATTAGCTATTAGATCACTTCTAGCTAATGCAAGTTTTATGTCTTAGATTCATTATTAAAACAATGATGCAAATATGAATAACTTGCATTATTACATCTTTTTCTAGCTAATGCCTGTTTTATAACTATCTTGGATCTATTGTCAAAACAATAATAGAAATACAAATGATAAATTGTCCATAGGATGCATACAAGGCTTTAAAAAATACACAAAACCCAACTTCAAATAAAACAACATATACTAAACTGATTTTACAGAACATGATTGCTTCAGCTTTAGAACAGTATAAGAAAAAACATTATAGTCCTTTACTCATGATCACAATTGAGCCCAAAATTTCTGTTGCTAAGCAAGACAGTTAAGTGAGTTTTGCCCCACTCTACGACCTTTCTTGCCACAGTTATTAAGTGAATCACAGCTGCTGTTAAATTAGTAACACAGTTGTTAAGTGAATCTGGCTTCCCCATTGACTTTGCTTGTCAGAAGTTTGCAAAAGTTGATCACATGACCCCGGGACACTGCAACCATCATAAATATGAGTCAGTTGCCAAGTGTCTCAATTTCTGATCATGTGACCATGGGTGTGCTGCAATGATCAAGTGTGAAAAATAGTCATAAGTCAGGGGGGTCCTTGATGCTGTCTGAGCTTGATTGTTTTCTGGCAGATTTCATTACCCAAACTAGGTAACATCATCAGAGATGTTGTAGCTTCAAATAGTCGTTAAACAAACGGTTGTAAGTCGAGGATTGCCTGAAATGCATTTCTTTTTAGTCCAAGGTCGCTGTGGTAGCATAACTGAAACTCTGTTCCTTTGCACATATTTGTGATACTGAACCCACACATAAAAGAGGTACAGCTTCAACTATATTACCATAATCCTTATTTGGACCATTTTCACTCCTATTCCCACCCCATGGATGCTACTACTTTTTTTTTTCTAGCCTCTGTACAATTAAAAGAAAGACAATACACTCTCAAATTATTGTTTATAAAGGTTACTAACGCATTTCAGAGTCTCATATGCTACCTTTTCCATGTTAGAACAGCTAAACCTTTTAGTATACATAAGGAACTAGGTAACTGGAAACTGGATTCTGCAAAGCAGAATCTCCTGTTGATTGCAGTTATGACAAACTGCATAAATTTAAATACTGTACATAAAGCCTTACACATTTATGGTGCTAAAGGAAAGGAATAAATATTACTATCTCAGAGCAAGTTACACTTTATTAAAAATTCTCTTTAGGTTCCTTCCATTCTGTCAAGATTCTTTTAAGTTCTACATAAGTATATGTACAAAATGACTTTTTACTAGAAAAATTCATTCAATGGCTTGATTAGAAGATATAAATTGCAATAAGGCTTATCCTGAACAATCAGGTCTTTCAGAGATTCAATCATTTTTGACATAGTTCAATATTACATGGGAAACTGCATTATTGGAAAATCTCAACTGGAAAAAATGCTATACTTGCTGAGTGTTAAAATAAATAGCTTTCAATTAAAAAAACTATTCAAATTTGTTATCATTATGATCAGAAGGGATTCCTGATACTCTGCAGGAAGGAGACTTAAATATTTAAGTTTATGTACATTCTGACAATATTAAGTTCATGCAAGATTTCCAATGTAATTTACAGTTACTTTAAATAACTGTATTTAATTTAAATAAGAGTTGATTATATCTGACATAATTTCAATGGATTTTGTTTTCTTTTGTTTTGCTTGTATTTTGCTGAACCCGAAGTGACTACTGGCAAACAAAATCAATCTTTTCCCTCTCTTTATAATGAGACTGATACAAATTAATAACTTTAGAATGATCCTGAATATTAATCTACTTTTCCAGTTTAAATTTAAATTGATATTCCATTTTCAAATATCCATTAAATGTTTTTTGATTATATTTACTGATAAAAAACATATTAATCAGATCTCATTAGGGGGAAAATTGACAAAAGAGAAAGAGTGCAGAATTCTTACTTGTATTTTTTTATAAACTGCATAAAAAGTATATCAGCAATTTTTAAAAAGTATATTTTTAAAGAAGTATAAAATATTTGCTCCACTGTTCTCTATTCATCAGCAAATGTTACGTCATCACAATTGTTAACAATGTACACAGCATCTAAGGTATTTTAATTTGGGAAATTAATCTAAATTCATGTACTTTTGAAGAAAAAAAAGCAAAATAAAATTACTAATGTTTTTCAAAATATGCTCACTAATTTAAAAAATACTATCAAGTAACAGTTTTATTAACAACTATCCTTTCTGCAGTGAAGTGGAAATCTTATGAGTGGCTTGAATTTTTATACAAGACTGACAATATACATAAAATACTTATTTAAAAATATGTCTATTATTTCTCCCTGGCAATCTAAAAGACCTAAAGTCATTGACAGTAATGACAACACTGAATATTCACAAATATCCTAACTTCCTAATGAGAGGTTAGATACATTAATTTCTTCAGTGAGGGAAAGAAAGAAATAGCTAGGATATAAGGAGGAGAAATAATACTATAATGTCTGGTTGAAAAATTGTACTGTAAATTTTAATTATTTGTCAACTGTATTTTCCAGTTGAGAGCTGCATGTTAAACAATAGACTGTATTCAATTGTGTCTTTCAACATTATAAAGATCTTTAACTCAGCAAAGGCTTTTAGGAATGGAAACTTTTTTTAAAAAATGACAATTTATTCTGCAATACAACTTCCATACTTCTCCAGAAGTCCTACAATAATTAGGGGATAAAGTAAGATAATTACAATGAAAGGATCTCCAAATATCTCTTTCTTCTGTTTTCTGCACATGAAATAATTTCAAGGACTTTCTAATGTTTCATAGTAATTCAAAAATTGTTTCCTGATTCCAAGGTTAAAATCTTTGGATTGAAACAGGCTTTCCTCCAGTGTAGGAAGAAATGATTCTAAACACACATACAGGGGAACTGTATTTTAGAGAATATGGGAATAAAGTATTACACTTAGTCCCAAATGTATGAGATTATCAGTTTAGAGACAGGAAACCAAAGAGAAAGACCAGGCTACTTCTATTTGAAGATTTTAGTCTCCTATTACAGAAAGCAATATTCCATATGAATATATGCTATTACTGTATGTTTAACACAGTGCATAATGTAATATGTGCTGAAGATATACAGCATGTTCACATAATTCCCAACCAGAAAGAAAAAGATGGAAGTATACACTTGTATCCTGCAGAAATATTAAATCAACAATATCCACATAACATCCATCAACATTAGGAAAGCAAACTGTATATAAGAACTTACAAAATCAAAGTCACCATCCTGGGGAACTTTCCAGTTATCAGGGAAAACATTCTTCGATATGTGATAAGATTCATGTATATTCTGGTTGCAGTTTTCATGGGCCTTATTTTTGGAATCCTGTTTATCAAAATAGTCCATAAATGAAGGTCGCTGAGCCTGTGGTGATGTAGCATTTCCTATTTTGAAAATAAGAAAATAGTCAAAATATGAAGAGAAACCAAAGAGCTCAAAGTGATTGTGCTGGCTGAAAGTTATCATTAATTAATTTTAAAAGTATTAATGCATTTTTACTAGAAATTAAGATAACATGTTATAGTGACAGTACAACCAGGTAGAAGACAATTAAAACAGAACCACACAAAATCATGTTGTAATTAAAGCAGTATACAAATAAATGAACTATAAGCAACTGATAACCAATTTATGCACTGAAGTTAAACTGAAATGTAATTCCTTTCTATTCAGCAAGTGACACCACCTGGTTGACCTGACAGTAAGTTAAAACTCAAGGAAATTTTTACTTATGAATAATGCTAAATTAATTTTTATAAAGTTATTTTATCATATAATTCATGGTTTTAAAAATTAATAATTATGTAATTGTCCAAAGGAAAATAACACCTTATCTGGCTATTTAAGACCTGAGATATTCTTAAAATCATCCAACTATACATCAAAGTACTGAAGGCAAAACTGTGATTCTAAATACACTTTCCTTCATAAGGAAAAATAATCCTATGTTCTTGTAGAAATAGCAGGTGCATATTATTACTCAATTTTTCAAGCTATTACTGATGATTAAACACAAATCTGCTATAGGAAGAGGAAGTAATGCCAATTCTTGAAATTCCTTTTTTTAAAAAAAAAAAAATTACAATACTATACAACAGAAGTGCATGAAATCCCTTAATTAAATGTTCATAAAAAGTTTAAGTTTCACATTAAAGGATGATGTCTGACATTTGGAGTCTCACAATCATTTTCAGAATTGGCTCATTACTACTTTGGCTGGATTTTGGAGAAAAATATATTATCAGAATTAATTCCCAACTCAAAAGTCACTTTCAGTGACTTACATTTGGAAGAAATAGATCAAAAATTTATAGCCCTATTACAATAATAGCAAGAGACCTATTAAGAATCCCTGCTTTCAAACTAAAATTACTGTAAAGCAAACAAACCAGTTTCTTTTAATAAATGTATTAAGGTAAAATTATAGTAGTATTTAGAATAACCACAGGCGGGCAAAAAAGGAATTGGAACAGGAGTGATTTCAAACTCAAATTTCTGCTGGCTTCCCTATTTACTTTGCTTGTGGGAGGCTTACAGGGAGAAAATTGGCAGGGAAGCCAGCAAGAAGTCCAAAGCCAGAAGGCAAGTGGCTCTGTTGGGTGGGGGAATGTGCAACACTGTGTGGAGGGTACAGGTCAAGAATGGTACATGGGGGTGCACAAGAGGTGCTACATGGGTTGAGTAGGTTGGGAGTGCACAAAGAATGCATGGGGCAGTGCTGGGCCAGTTGAGGTGCCATGCAGTTCAGGGGCTGTGCACAGAGGGATGGCATGGGTTGGGAAGAGTAAGTGGGGATGCCCAAGAGGTACTGCATGGGTCGGGAAAGGCACGTAGGAGGGGAAAAATATGTGGGGGTGCACCAGAGGTGCCACACTGGTCAAAGAAGGCACACAGGGCAGCACAAATTGAAAAGTATGCATGGGGCATGCAAGAGATGGTTGTGGGTTGGGGAAACACACTGGAATGGGGAATGGCACAAGTCAGGGTACTGGGATGGGGAATGGCACAAGTCAGGGTTTAGTGACCTTTCATTGTTAAGTAAGGACTACCTAAGTTATCTTTTGATGAAGATCAAAATCCCTGGCATACTGTGAAAAATTAATACAGCTGTGGATCTAGTTGCCGTCTACCATTATGCATTTCACAAAACACATGTTTTGAAAAGGCTAGGTTTTAAACTTTATCTAATTTTAATATTGTATATAAAACTTAATGGGTTTATTCTAACAGTTTATATAAGAGCAATTTTATCACATGTGCTTCATCAGACATATGGTAAGATAACTATCAGATAGGATAATTCTGCTGCAATTTATACTTTTGAGAATCAAGCCATCCATTTCCACCTGAATCCCAGCAGAATAATGCTCCACACATTAATCAAAAGAATGAAATGTGTCACAAGAAATTATTGCTTAATTCAGCACCTAAAATCTTCTAATCTTCTTTTAACCTAAGCGAATTCATTCAGAAATTTCCAATGAATAATTGAAGATACTATATATTAAGGTAGACTGAAGACAAGAAGCATGTTTAACAAAAAATAGAATCCTGCAGACAATTAAATCACCTCAAACAACCAAAAGGTATTATTCAAGAGGGTTTTCAAACATACTTATTACTATTCAATTATAACTTTTGGTTATAAGATTATATGTATAGTTAAATTTATCCAAAATGGGATAACAGCTGAATGATGTACCGCATTCTATGTATATATTTTAAATGACTTTAATTTAAAACATCCTATAATTGTAGCACACGTTGTAATTTTTCCATTTATTCTACACTAAATTGCTGCATTACCAGCTTGAATAAAACACTAATAGTTGAAAACATAGATTTCCATAACACAACATAAAGCACGCAAAGGAATTACAACTCCAAGGATGGAAATTCAGGGATCTTGAACTGCCTTCCAGAAGAAATCCACATATTGGTGGATTTCATTATTTTGTTTTGGTAGCTCAAGTGAACAAACCATTGGAAGCAGTTGCCAGGGAAAATTTTAAAAATTTAATATGCAGATTAATCTAAATTTGTACAAATCAGATAAATGTAGTTAGTAGCTATATTAGTCGAGATGTACTGGTCCTAATTCTAACATTTAATTGAATTAAAGTGAGTATTCACTGCTTACATGGCTGAAATAAAAAGCATTTAGAATGTTTCTTTTACAAAGAAAAATGAAACGTACTTTTCATGGTTCCATCTTCATCTTCATCATCATCGTCATCATCACTGTTTATTACCATGGTCCCCAAATCTGATTCTAGCATGGTGCTGTTGTGTTCAATCATGGTTTGAGCACTGTCACTCATTGTACTTGTGGCCCTCATTGTACCGGCACTATCAGATGTAGTCTTCACCATGGTGTGGGAATCGAGCTCATCTTCATCCTGCAAACAAGAAAAGAAATTACCTTCAAAAACATGCTGATGTTAAGAACACTGGCCTTGAGAAGACCAGGGCACTGCAAAGCATTTGAAAGAGTACTTTATAAAACATATTGCTGCAAGAAAAACACACCTAAAAGCAGTAGAGACATTCCCTAGAAGGGCTAGCACCAGATGTTCAAGGAATTTTCCCAAGCTGTGTCCTTTTCTCATAACAGCCATACAAAGTCTTTCTACAGGCCACCACTCCCCAAATACTTTGGGAAGGAATGTATTGTTCATGTGAAGATACTTTGCAAGCCTCCCCCCCTCACCTTTCAATGTAATATGCTGGAATAAATAGTTTAAGATTCTATTCCTTGTAAATTTGGGGGGGGGGAGGGTTGTTCTTTCTTATGTTGATGTTTTTAATCTTATAAGCTATGCAGAGTTGCTTGATGAGTGGGCAGACATTAAAAACTGAAGAGGTAATATGTTATTTTATTATTTTTCATTAAATAGTAATAAAAATAAAAGTAATAAATCTCATTGAATATAACATGCTGAAATGCCTAAGACTTAAATTTAGTTGCTTGCTCTCGAAGTGTACACATACATAACACATATTTAAACATAATATATACAACGTATGTATAGGCCTACACCCTTACATATAAGTAACATATAAATATTAATCACTGTCCATCTTGAATACATAACGGAAGGCGGAAGCTTTAGAGTTCACAAGGTTAATACTGTATGGAACAAAACTGTGACTGAATCTGGATGCTCTGCTTTGGATACCACAAAGCTTCTTCCCAGAAGGTAACAAAGGAAGTTTTGTAAGTTGCCAAGAGTTTTAAAGGTTTGGCAGCATATAATAAGGATAACAAAAACTTGATTTTTTTTCTCTCCAAAACAGAATTTTATTTTTGGATTGAACCATTTTTAGTCATACCTAAAGATCTACCTGAATCAATTAATACTTGCTAATATGAAACTATTCTCTCATTTATTTTAATGGGTCAACACCACTGAGTAAGACTGGGTCCAGTCCAGTTTGTGCTCATTTTATTGCTCACTGTACCAGGTTAATCCAAAGTATCTTTGGAAACATCCTTTAGTAACACTAAAGCATATATTTCTACAAAGCCATAGCAGAAACTCAAAAACATGGAAAACTGATATACAAATCTGTTTTAAATCATATTATGGGGTCATTAGTATGATTCCATTTATTAGCATTCCAGGACCTCAGGCAACTAAATTTTCCAGCTCTACTGCTTCAGAGTCTTTGAACCAAACACTATTAAGGACTGAATCTGGAACTTTCTCCATGAAAATTACTTATTCCAAGAGTCATTTTTTTCCCCTCTATGGAATAGCCATAAGATTATAGTGGACAAGTACTCAGTAAATTTAAACTTTTTTTTTTTCAAAAATCCATCTCAAATGGCAAGGCAACGTCTCTCATTTGTATACAAAGCATTTGTTAAAGTCATGATAAAAGAGGCAAGAAGAAAACCTGGTGATGCTTTGTAGAAAAGTATCTGCTAAGCAGATGCTTCAGGACTGTGGAACAGAGTTAATTCCAGCAAAGAATACAAAAGCATTTCCAATCAGTGGCAGTAATGTGCCAAGAATGTAAAACAGAGAACTGATGATAATCCAGATCATGAATCATAAAACCCATATGGAATAGAAGCATTTGAAAACATTATTAGGAAATCCTACTCTCTTTCTGAAGTCAGATGTAGAGGATATGCACAAAATCTAAGCTATTTAAGGACTAACATGCTATTCTATGCCTTAAGTGCTTTTACAAGGGCACATTCTACTGTCCACAAAAAAACATCAGAATGTAGAAGAGCTGCTTGTATAAAACCTTTCAACTAAGTGTCTAATTTTAGATGAGTCAACTAAAAAGAAAATTCCTGACTTCAGTTTGCTTTGGCGGTCAAATGAGATCAACCAAGTATGCTTCCAAAACCTATTCTGACATCAGCAAGTTTACAAAATGGCCTACATGTTTCAATAACTAATAGAAAAGAATCAAATATTAATGAATGCCATGCATCCCATCATGAGAAACATTATTTAGTTCTTGGAGACAAGGAGGAATCATCTTAGGAAATACTATGTCAGATGATACCCATAGAATATTTTAAATTATCATTTATGAGGGTAAGACAAATCCTGCTTAAAAACAGAATGACACTGGTCTTTTATGGATTTTTTCCCCTCTTCAACACGGTTTTCCATCTTAAGCCCTACTTCTTCTTCTTTTTCCCTGTCCTAATGAGATATAAATACTGCTTTTATTTTCATACATTGGATTATATCCAGTGATAACTTTGAGGTGGCAGTAAACATACCTATGTAAGAGAAGATACTTATTTCAAAGAATTCTGTCTATATACTGCACCTAACTGCTTCCAAAGAGTTGCTTCCAAGCACTGGGAACTATATTTGAACAGTGTATTGTGCTGTTTGGGGCACGTCATAATAAGCAAGCTAAAGCAGCAAAAACTGAATGATTTACTTCACATCAGCAGAAGGTTTTTCTATGTAAACTTTCAAATGGATACAATCCAATAAATAATCCAAGTGCCTTAGAGGGACTCATAAAATTACTGCATTTTAAAATAAAAGATAAACCAAATAACACATAATGAATGATACCTTTTAAAACAGACACCTAGAACTGCAATTCTATGCATGACGTACTTATAAAGCATTTAAATTTCATTTTACACACAGAGGTGTGATGTCTGTCTATATGTGTATACAAGCATATTTATTAGCTGAAACACCTCATTTTTCACACTGAAGAGTATCAAGAACATTTTACCTCATTCACATTTATAGTTATTTAATTAACATAATCTAAAACTCTGGATCAGAATTGCATCTGTACAAAATATTTGCACTGACAAAATAGTTATTTTTTTAAATGAATGGAAGCATCCCTGAAAAAGATTTGTAGTTTATTTATAATATAATGTTAGTTGCGTGTAATCTTAAAATTCTAATTCTGAAGTTGCATTAACTGAACAATTTCTTTTTGAATGTCAGCCACTGACTCCAAATGTGAAATCAATTTGAATTCATATATAATTTGAACACTGACAATCTGTTAATTGAGCAATCATTTCCATTAATTTTATTTTCTAGATGTTCAAAATTTTCATTTGAGACCCCAACTATTTGAAGCCAAGAAGGTACAGTTTACATCTTCTTGAATATTCCAAATACCTATACATTTCTTCTGTTTTTTGCTAATATTTTCTGCCTTCAATTCATTTTTTTCCTAGAATAAAAAGTCATTTTTATTTTTCTGTTTGCTATTTCTCTTATGAATGTTTTCTGTTCATTCTCTTTTCTAGTCTTAATCATCATTTCCCAAATTCATTGCTATAATATTGCATGTCACCCTCTGTCTCTATGGAACATTTTCTAAAGAGAATAGAATTTTTTATTTCTTTTAATTATTTTATAAAATGTCATATGTAAATATGTCAAACTATTGTCATAAATGTCTAATTTATATAATTAATTCAATTTTGATTCAATGGTACACTTCTATTGTACCATTTTCAACAAGAAATGAAGAAAGTGATTAAGATCCAAAATACTTCCTTCATAAACAGAAGTTTTAATAAAACTGGAATTGTCAGATTATGAGAAGCCTACACTAGTTTGCAAGAAATTATCTTAAAACATTAATACACTTCCTTAAAGTTCCTCTAAATTAAATTAGAGATAAAATTGTAATGAATTATTGTTATTTAACTGCAATAGCTTATTTTTTTTCTCAAACTTCACCACATATATGTGGTAGATTAAATTCTAAGCTTTTGCTGAGTAAATGGAAGGGGCTTCTATCTACTGAAGAATATGCTCACATAAGTACAACCATGTTTATTTGACAAATAAATAAATGATGACTAATTCTACAAATTATATTTAATATTTAGGAAGTTTAATGGATTGCATTTAATAAATCTTTTTAGAACATGCCAAACTCTAATTTTATGGGGTTTTTTGCTGAGTTATGAAAATATCCAAACAGAGGAACAATAGGTTGCTCGCTAAAACAAAGTTTTGTTTTATGAATGTATGAGAATATACTGGATACTTTTAAATAGCAAATGGCAATCTAATTAGCAATATATCAATGTTATACATACATTCAGTGATAAACAGATAGCATAATTTATGTATCATTTTCTCAAAAATTATACTACTGTATAATCTTTATTATCATATACATTTACTAAATACTCTATTATTTATAGACACAAAACTGCATTTAAAAAAATACAGTGTTCCTTCACTGTGCAGCCTCCAACATGACATTCAAAGAACAAGAGGTACATAATGGCAACCAAACAGAACTGGCACACCCTTGACCTAGAGAATTTCTCAATTGTTTAGTATCTTCTTTACATCTTTTAACATCTACTGGGGGGGGGGGAGACAGTTTTACAGATTTTCTTAAGAAATGTTTACAGAAAACATGGTATTTCCTTTTTTAACCAGTTAGAAGACCTCAATCACTGTCTAGACATAAGAAAGAAGTGTATCCAGGCAGCAGCATACACGGTGAGATCATATGAAATGTCTGATGAAAGCAGTACTGCAAGATAAACACCTCTCTCTCTCTCTCTCTCTCTCTCTCTCTCTTTTTGTATTTGCATTGTGGCCTCACACACATGTCCCAAAGAGGGAGTTTAGTGTTGATGACAATGCAACAATTTGCAATGCAACAATTTGAGAGAAAGCAGCAGAAACCCAGGTAAGAATCTAAATCTCAATCCAAGCAAAAATGAATTATGTGTGCCGAACTGATACCAGGACTGGTCTAAACATATAAACCATTTCCTTCTTTTTGGTAATAGTTCACTCACTAATGGTTCAAACACTGATCCAGGAAAATCAGATAATCTTCATTACAGGTAATCTTTACTTAGTGACCAAACTGGGACCAGCAATGTTATTGCTGCACATGTATATGACATGACTGCAATGTGCATATGACCTCACTTCCCATTCAGTCATTAAGTGAATCACTGCAGTTGTTAAGACATCATGTGACCACAACTTGCGATAGTGCTTCAGCGTACTCCATTAATTCTGCTTGCCAGAAGCCAGTTGAGAAGGACGCAAATGACAAACACATGGCTGCACACCAGTTATAAATGTGCATCATTTCTGAAGCATTGAAATGGGGAAATCACATTATTGTGAGACACTGCAACAGTCATCAATGCAAGAATTAGTCACAACTGTTTAACTGTCGTAACTTCGAACGATTGCTAAATGAGGCAGTTGATAAGCAAGGCCTATCTGTAACATACTAGCTGCATCAAGAAAGTAAGATCCAGGTCTTTACTAATTCCCATGTGCAAAACTGCACTGTACTCCATGAGAAAACTGTGCCTTAAGAGGGCTTAGAGACTGAGAGTAGTTTAAAAGGGTAATAAGCATTCTCTATTTTTCACTAACCACACTGGCTTCTAATTTCTTTCTAAGGGCAAATAAAAACATTATTTCTTTCTTATTAAACTTTAAAAAGTGTTTAGCTACAGCTACATAAACTCTGCTACATAGCCAGCACCAGGGGAAAATCAGTTTGGTACAGAAATTATCCTGTGGAATTACCTGGATTAAGAAATGTTCTCTTTATGGAACGAGATTGGCTTCACCTTTGTTCAGTTTTAAGTGGTTTCTCCCCGTCTAATTTGGTCCAGTAGATTGGGCATGCCAAGAAATGTCAGCTGACAGGGACTAGGAAATGTGCCTTCTCTGCCCTATCCGCCACCCCTGGAAAATTCTCTCTTCAGAGTTCAGGATGACCCCAACCCTTTTTTGTAAGGGCTTGAAGACCTGAGGCCCCAAAAGTATGAAAGGCCTTGTTTCCTGGCTATGTTGACATCTATGATGACGTGTTTTCTCAGCTACCATATATATTTAATTTTATACTATATTTTAACTGTTTTTAATTGTTTTATGATTCACTGCCCAGAGTCACTTGTTTGAGATGGACAGCTATAGAAATTGAATAAATTTTGTTGCTGAAATTTAATTCTTAATTTTATCAATGATGTTTTTCTCTTAATTCATTTGTATTTTTTTTTTAGTTTTAAAGTTACACTATTAAATGCAATTCACCTTCTAGGGTACCATTTCTACTAGATACATTTTATTAGAACAGAGCAAGCTTTTTCTGAACAACTCTCAGAGAAATTTAACTATTTCTTTGTATCCTTGCAATTATGAAAACTAAGAGAGAAAATGTGCACTAGAGGGCAGCAAAGACAGTCGAGTAGATTGCAATGTTTAACTTTTGAAACTTGTACAGTATAAGAACAAAACCTTTGTTCAACACAAATCACTGTCATTAAAAAATAATGCAAACATAGTTACTACAGCATTTCAATAAACTTCCTTAGTAGCTGTATGAATATATATACAAGTCTGCATAATGTAGAAGAACTAAACCAGCAGACTCTAAAAGAATCCAATTATTGATTATTTGAGTAATATATACATTATTTCTAATGATTCCAATAAAACTACACTAAGGACCATGTATCAATCAGCTACTTTACATGTTAGATGCATTTCTATTGTCCCAGAGGAGAAACTTAATTTTTTAAAGTTCTCTATTTTTTTAACTCCCTCAGTTGTTGATGTTGCTTTTAATAGTGTTTGCTATTTAGGGACATAAAAGTTGTAGAAATCACTCACATGGCAGAAAGTATACTACACTGAAAAGATCACTGTAATTTTTTTTTGTCAAATGTTATAAAAATGTATAACCTGAATTTATTAACTTGAAGTGTTTTCAGTAATACTCTGATAATTTACATAAAAATAATTTATATGATCCAGTAAATTTAGATTATTATTAATTTGTCAAATGATCCATAGAAATAAATATTTTGACATGTTTTTGAAGGCTGCCAGGCAACAAATTCCTTTATATTTCCATAATACAGCTGCCCAACATCAGAATCAAATTTTCATCACACTTCAAAAATGCATAAGAGGTTTTTAGTAATATGTGTAATAATGCTTACTCTAACATTTAACATTGATGGTGACCTTCTGTTGGTTATGCAGCTTGCAGTTTTTGTGTAATTTTTTTTTTAATCTATAAAATTACTACAGCTCCTATTAAACTATATCAATTTGCCAGAACATATCCTCATCAGATCAGTTATTTCGGTAACATGCCTAAACTAAGCTGTAAGTTTTTTGAGATTGTATCCAGCTCAGCTTTAAATGGAAAGAAACTGGTACTTGATTATGAGAGATTCAAACACTACAAGTATCTTATTCAAGCTTTCAAAACAATCATTTTTAATTATTATAGCCATTTTACTTTAATAAACATCTACACTTTAAAAATTATAAGAATTGCTTATGTAAATAAAGTAAATTAAATATCCTAAATTGTATACGTCACCCGACATCCAGCAACCCTGAGCAACTTGTAAATGACTTAAAATATTTTAAAAAGACAATAAAAACAAGAAACATGGGAAAGACAGAGATGGGAGAATACCAAAGAAAACAACCTAGGAGACTTCACTTATCCTCACCAAAGACCTGGGCAAAAAGCCAAATCTTCATGCCCTTTTGAAATACCAACAGGGTGGGGACCATTCGGACTTCAGAGGGAACTTAATTCCAGACAACAGCCACCACAACAAAGGAGAGCATGATATCAGGATCCCAATAGATGACATTGCTTAGTTGAAAGAATTCAGAACACATCAACCCTGTCAGATTGAATTGGACAGACAGATACTATAGGAGATAGACAGTCGCTGAAGAAATCAGATCCTGTGCCATGTTTCAGAGTCTTTAAGAGTCACTTAGACTCTTAGACTTTTAAGAATCATTTTTAATTAATCCACTCCTTAAATCAAGAGCATCTCCTTTGAGGCACACACAGAAGCCTGCTTTAATTAGTAACAGGGGTGCTGTGTTTTTATGAAGTCCAAGGAACAGTAAGGAAACCTATCCTAAGTTTATTTCCAAGTTGAAAAATAATATTAATTTAGGGGTGTTTTTGTTATATGCGTGTCTCTAAAGGTATTTAAGTCAGAACTAATTTTAATAACTTTCTAACCAGTTTGTAAAAGTTACAACTTCTTGTCGCATGTCTAGTAAGAGAGATTAGAATAAGAATTTTTATTTTATCAATGCATGCAGGCCAACATAATGCCACACCTTTCACCTTTGATAATTATGCTTCTTTTCATATTATTGAGAAATCTTCATCAGGTAGAAGGGAAGATTGTTAGTACTCTGTAGGTAGATAGCAAAATTAAACTAATTTTCTAATGCAAATATTTTGAGTCATATCTTGCTAAATCAGCATCTTATTGTAAAAAACATAGTGTAAATACCTTGGTTAAGCCACCAGATATAAATTGCTGATATATTCCATTACGTCTAACATACATTCAACCTGATGTTTGTATCTGGCAATGTTATTTTGTTTCTAACATGTTCCTAAAAATGTACCACTATAGTCTTTTAGAAAGAAAGAAAGAAAGAAAGAAAGAAAGAAAGAAAGAAAGAAAGAAAGAAAGAAAGAAAGAAAGAAAGAAAGAAAGAAAGAAAGAAAGAAAGAAAGAAAGAAAGAAAGAAAGAAAGAAAGGAAGGAAGGAAGGAAGGAAGGAAGGAAGGAAGGAAGGAAGGAAGGAAGGAAGGAAGGAAGGAAGGAAGGAAGGAAGGAAGGACACAAAATCAACCGTATCAGAATTATTAGAATGTCTAATTAGTCACTAAATGTTTGTACACTTTTATTATTATTTTTCCTAGAAATTCTAGTCCTAATGTACTCAAATCTTGGACTTACAATCATTCGTATAGAAACCATTCAAAATTACAACGACACTGAGAAAAGTGACTTATGACCAGGCCTTACACTTACAAATGACTTAGCATCCCCACAGTTCTGCGATCAAAATTTGGGTGCTAGGAAAGCAGCCTGTACTTATGATGGTTACAGCATCCTGGATCAGGGACCGCCATTTGCTACCTTCCCAGCCAGCTTCCAACAAGCAACGAGAGGAAGCCAGATTTGCTTAACGACTGCATGACTCATTTAACAATTGCAGTGATTTACTTAATAACTGTGGCAAAAAAGGTTGCAAAATCAGATTTGACACACTTAATAGCTGAGCAACAGAAATTCTGGTCCCAATTGTGGTCCTAAGAACTATCTATATAACCTTCTCCCTAAGTATTTCATGAAAGATTCCTGTGAACCCCTAGAATGCTGCTTCCAATCATTATTGAGCTACATGGATGAATACTATGGAAGCAGAACTCTATAATTTGACGTGTGGCAAAACATAGCCCTATTTAGAGAGAGGGCACTTTGGATCTTTGCATTCATTCAACTCTTTTTAGCAGATGCTCCCATAGAATGTATTCTCCCATACATTCAAAGATCAGCTAAGAAATTGGTAACAATGTTTTTTAAAAAGGAACTGAAAATCGTTGTTCATGTGCTACTTAAATTCTACACACACAAACACAAACAAATCAATTTTAAAAACCAAGAAAACATTTTGGTCACAAACTGTTTTCTGAACTGGGGATTGTCAAGGAGGAAGGAAACTCAGAAAAAAATAAGTGACAGCATCCTTCTCAATCAGAACTATATTACTTAAATATGTTGATAATTTAACAGGCCAAAAGTAATTTGAAAACTTAATTAAATTTTCACACACCGAGTTTTCATCCTCTTCTTCCAGTTCCCTCTGTTGTTCTTCATGCTTTTTGGTCTTAATTTCCATAGCTTCAGTAATCAGGTCTCTCAGAATTGAGACTTGCTTGGCATTTTTAATAAAAGGATGCTAGAAAATAAACGCATATAGTTATAGAACATGGAGCCTACAGACAATCTGTACTCACAGTATAAATAAAGTAACATGTTAGAACAACATGCCAATCAACTTCACAGACCAGCAGGAGAGAGCATTTCCCTTTGGACAGCAATTAAAATCTGGAATAAGAGAGCATATGATCTGTTTAACTGCTTTACAACTAAATAGGATTTTCCTTTTTGTTTGTTTAGGTAAACAGCAACCATGAGAGGAATGTTACAACAAAACACAACTGCTTTACAGTTAAGGATATAATTGTCCAAAGGAAATGTGAATTAAGTGGTAAATAAACAAATAGAAGATAGCCTGACATAGAAAAATAAACTTTATAATGCATTCAGTTATATCATTTTAATTCATTTTAACAAGCTGACAATGCAAATTAGCAGTCATAAGCAGAGCAGCCACTATAGCATGAGAAACCTGTATTCTAACAGAATACAAATCACTGAGTTATTGGCAATGATGAAATATAAATGAAGCAAAATTAAAATCATCAGGATGGGCAGTTGAAATACAACAAAAACAAATTTATTTAAAGACAACTTATACTCCTGTTTAAAAAAACATCCATCCTCTCTATCAGTACTGTGAATTTGGCCCTTATTAGAGCATATCCCTAGGAACAGTTGGTGGTGAAGGATGTTGAGAACTGAAGCTCAGCAACATCTGGAGTTTCACAGGATACCTACCCTAAAAATCATTACTCATTTCCTGCACACAGCACTGATACCCTCCCACAAGACTGTGCATGAGTTCCAGAGATACAAGCTTCTTTTCAGTTGTGGATATAAAAATGGAAAGTGGTCTTTTTCGCTCATATTATATAGTCAATACTTTGTGATTGCCAAATTAAATGTTGCTGTGTATTAGGGGCCATGACATCAGTTAGGAAAAATGAACTTGCCCAAGTTTAACAACAGTAAAATTATGCTCTTTTTGTTCCTGTACTGTCCAGAGACTGCTTTTCTTTTTCTAAATCTTTTTTTGTTGATTTTCCACTTAATGCACACATCCATTATAACAAAGAACTGTTATATAGATCACAGGTGCCCAGCCGGTGGGCCACGGCCCACTACCGGGCTATGGGCTATTGGCCACCGGGCCGTGTGAATGGCTGGCCTGTGCACGTGTGTGCGTGCATGCACGCACACAGCCCCACTCGCACAAACGACGCCACGAGCATTGCGGGCATTCACAGCCCCATTCATGCGAACATTGCTGGTAGAGTCACGGGTGTTTACAGTACAACTTGTGTGAGCATCATCACGGGTGTTCATGGCCCCATTCGTGCGAGCGTCGCAGGCATTCGTGGCCCCACTTGCGCAAGCGTCATTGCGGGCTCTCACAGCTCTACTCACACGATAATAATAATAATAATAATAAAGTTGGAAGGGACCTTGGAGGTCATCTAGTCCAACCCCCTGCTCAGGCAGGAAACCCTACACCATTTCGGACAAATGGCTGTCCAGTCTCTTCTTAAAAACTTCCAGTGTTGGAGCATTCACCACTTCTGGAGGCAGGTTGTTCCACTGGTTAATTGTTCTAACTGTCAGGAAGTTTCTCCTTAGTTCAAGGTTGCTTCTCTCCTTGATCAGTTTCCATCCATTGCTTCTTGTCCTGCCTTCAGGCGCTTTGAAAAATAGCTTGACTCCCTCTTCTTTGTGGCAGCCCCTGAGATATTGGAACATTGCTATCATGTCCTCCCTCATCCTTATCTTCGTTAAACTAGACATACCCAATTCTAGCAGCCGTTCCTTATATACTTTAGCCTCCAGTCCCCTAATCATCTTTGTTGCTCTTCTCTGTACTCTTTCTAGAGTCTCAACGTCTTTTTTACATCGTGATGTTCATGCTCACGCACATGCGTTCACCCACACACATAAAACCATCCCTTCTTTTCCCCACTCCCTCACCACTCTGGGCCACCAACCCTGAAAGATTGGGGAACTCTGATATAGATAACATTTCTGTATAACAATTACATTCTTCTGTAACATTATAATTGCTACCAGGGCTATACTGGACCCCCCCCAAAAAAACCACCCAAAAATGAGGAGCTTTTGAAATCACTTCTCTTGACTTTCCCAAAAGAAAAAGATTACAGAGCAAAGTCTTAAAATAATTATAACTAGATAAAATGTACAAATAAAAATTAGCACGAAGAACAAATATCTGTTTATTATGCAATATAAAAAATATAAACTAAAAAGAAAGGGTGACACAGGCAAAAAGGAAGGATGAAAAGAAGAAACAATGAGAATGAAAAGGGTTGGATAATTCATATCCAAATGTTCTGGCTAGTGAAAATTGTTCAAAAAATTACTGTTTGGAGCAGGAAACAGCACTGACTACTGACTGCAGTAACACTGACTGCAGAGATAGCATTACTGTAAATGTAACATGTTCAAAACAAATATGTTTGAATACCATATAGGTGGAGAACTCCCGGCAAATCAAAAGGATTCCTCAGATCTGCTTTTCTGAAAGAATCAACCACTTCCTAAGAGATCTTCCTTTTCTTGCTTACCAAGCAGTTCAAGAAACTAATTACAGTGAACCCCTATTACTCATGGGGAAACTCTGAACAATTTTCTGTCAGCTATTAAGTAGAGAAAAAGTAATTCAGTGGGGGTGAACAGGGAGACTTTCATCTTATTGAGCACACATGCAAACTTTCCCAGGCTGATAGCTACTTTAAAAAAAATAACTGCATACAGTACTGACCTGTAGAAGGTGAGTTGCAGTAGCTCTTTGCTCAGGATTCTTCACTAAACATTTCTTCACAAAGTCAGTGAATTCATCAGACCAAAGCTCTGGCTTCCGGAATGTTGGAGGGGGATTTGTGGGAATCATAAAAATTGCCTGGAAAGGGGGGGGGGATATTTATTTTATTAAATAAATAAACAAACAAGACAGTCACTATTTCAATAATAGAAGTAAGAAGTGCTTCAGGACCCAGCTTCCCTTACTACGTTCGGTGCAGATAGTACAGTGCTAGATCTCACTACAATTGTGGAAATGATGGTAACCACATTTTTGCAAAAAAAAAAAAAGCATCCATTAACATTTTACACATTGAAATTACACCGTGTGTCATATCATTTCTCCAAGTCAATTCAAATATTCTAATATTTATTTTTCTTGAATATGTCATAGATACTATTTACCTTCAGAGAAAGCTGGCAACTAAGTTCGTCATCACATGTAAAAGGATTAATCTCTGCTATAACTATTTTTTTTAGTGTTATACAGAAGGATACCTTGATTTAAGCAAAAATGATACAATTTATTCTCTTTAAATGTTATATCTCCAAATTAATTTTTTACTGGTCTAAATTAATGTTAAAGAATACTGAACATATGTTTTTGCTTCTAACCTTGACAATTACCAGTTTTTGAATTCAGATTCAGTAAATTACCACATTATCTTCAACTTAACGAAGGAAACTTGTAATAGCTTTCAGAAGTCCATAAGAAAAAGTTGTCTTAAATACCATTTTTATAGCATTGTCATCACAAAATAAGCTTGGTCTATATAATAATTAACACTTCTCTATGACAAACTGACTCAGTATAAATTTTGCCACATAAGCTATGAAATACATATATATTAAAAAAGATTGTAGCCTTTCAAGATGTTCCGAGAGCTATTTGAGAATGATATTGTTGAAAAATATAATTTAAACTACTGAATTTAACCATCTGCCCAGTGCAGGAATCCAAGTGAAAGCATCCCTGATAAATCTCTGGTTCTAATGTTATTGTTTGAAAGTTTCTTCTAGTATTTAATCTGAATCTGCCTTCCAATAGCTCCAGACCTTATTCCATTACCTGCAGTCTAGAATGGTAAGGTTTGAGCTTCTTCCCTGTGCCATGCTCAGGATGATAATAATATTACTTTTTAGGACTAAATAACAAACACTTAATGCATATATATGATCTACTCTTCAACAGAACCAGATTCAACTCAAGTCCTAGCTTAGTAATAATGGAGTGAGCAAACTGTTATAATGGCACACCCCATGCTACACATCAATAATACTACAGTTGTCACCAAAAAGTCATTTTATTCACTGGTTTCATACTGCTACCTGACAAATTGTCTTATCAGTTAATGCAACAAGAAGACAATAGTATGAATCCCACCCCCATCCCATTCCTGTAGAGTAATTAATCACCACAGAACATGGATGTTAAGGGATCTGTTCTCCATTGACTTTGCTTGTCAGAAGGTGGCAAAAGGTGATCACATGACCCTGGGACACTGCAACCGTCATAAATATGAGTCAATTGCATTTGAATTTTGACCATGTAACCATGAGAATGCTGCAACGCTCATGTGAAATATGGTTATAAATCACTTTTCTTAGTGCTGTTGTAACTTCAAATGGTCATTAAATGACCTGTTATAAGTTGAGGGCTACCTGTATCTGATTTTATCCAACAAAATGCATTGTAACTTGACACATTTTTATCACTTTATCCATTAGATATCATTCACTGTCTAAATAAAACAACTGTACTTACCAACTTTGAATAAATCTAGTAATGATTCAATAACACAATGGTAGAGGGAGAAAAAGAACGCAATGCTATTAACACATCTGAAAAACTAGCTTGAGTTTTGCCTCATTTCAGTCATGTAATAGTAATTTCCTACAGAAGGATATAGTACGATAAGTTATCGTACTTGCATTTAAAATATCAATTAAGCAAACTTAGTTTGAATTAAGAAAGTATGTGTTCCCATAAAGAGAAAGTCATAAAGAGCGTCTAAAGTTTTCTGCTTAAATTGTTTTAATATTGCACGGAATTTAACTATAATGTTTTGCTTTTCTATCTTGTGCCAGTAATTTGGTTATCTATAAATCTGTCTCTATGAACAGTATACTCCCTTAAAATGATGACCTTTGGATATTATTTCATGCAAAGTGTGGTGAACTTAAATTGGTGCAGTAATACCTGACAAAGAGGGAAGAAAAGATAAGGGAACAATTGCCATATGATTAAGAGTAAAGATGAGTTACTGAGATAGGCATTCTATGTTCAACTACAAGATTATTTTGCAATTTTGCGCACATTGTCATAGCAATACAAAGAGTACAAAGGAATAAAAAAGGATTTCTGAACACTTTTTACACTCAGATCCTTAAAAGAAACTTGATTTGATAAATATGCACATAAATGAAGATCCCTATATGCAACCTGGAATCAAAATGCAGGTAAGCAACATTAACTCTGAATGCATAAACAGATGAGAGTATAATAGAGATGCAATATGATATACCAGCAGAAATTATACATCCACATGCCAATTTCCTGCACTGCAGAATAATTCCAGTTCTAAAACATTTTCCTCAACCATGCTCTATTCTTAAATAAAGTAGATCTGTCTGACAAGGTGTGCTTTTCAGGAAAAGTTACACAATGTAGCACAAACATATTGCTAATCAGGCCAATGAATGTTCTTTGTGTTTTGAGAATCTCTGGATTTGTTTCTTTTTTTTTCTTAAGGGACATTTTACATTTTCAAAATTATAAATCTGAGAATCCATGGGAAAAAATAAATTTGTAATGGAAAATAAGTTGTCCATCATTAGAATGTCTACACTTGCATTTGATTAGTAAAAGAGCGTTATGTAGCTGGAATTAGCTTGTTCCATTACCCTCCTTTGTTTGCTTACTTGCTATAAAATCCATTCTGAAGTAAATTCCAAAGGTTGATAAACTATTTAAAAGCCATCACTGTTTAACATGACGCAAATCTATAGAATACAATCCCAGAAACAGTTTTTAAAACAGGATTTAATCAGACTGGGGGAAAATGAAACAATTCCTCCTGTATTTTGGGGATTAAAATAATTAAAGCAATAAATATATAAAGAAAAAGGGAGCTGATTGTGAAAGCTAGATGTGCTACAAACAGTACAGAAAGTTAGACCACTTATAACTAGTATACTCTAGAGCTCAAAAGTAATTCAAGATTCAGGAATATTTGATTAATGAACACTATGTAGATGCCATTAAAATCTCTCTAGGTCGCAGAGTACCATACAAATTGAGACTTTTGTGTGGCATACTTAACACAAAGGTTAAGATATATTGAAGATCTTGGAGACCTTAGGAATAAAAACTGTACTTAGTAAAATGCCAAACCATTAAGGTTGCTGACTACTGCTTAAATGTCCCATTAAAGTGGTATTAAAGATAAGTCCAAAGGAGCTTTTTCAAAAAGCAACTGGACTTTTCTTGAAGATGTTTCTTCAAGGAAAACAAAATCCAGTTGCCTTTTAAAAAAGCACCTTTTAGACAACCATGACTTGGATGACTGAGAATCTGCATAGATATTAAAGATAAGGTAAAGATTTCCCCTGTCCAGTTGTGTCTGACACTAGAAGGTAGTGTTCATCTCCATTTCCTAGCTGAGGGAGCCAGCATTGTCCGAAGGACTTTTAACTAGCTTACAACAGAACAGTTAACACCCTCTTGAACCTTCCCCAAATTCCACTACTGTACACTTTCATACTTTTCCTTATCTTATCTGTACCTCCTTGATCTTCCTACCTCTTAAATTGCTAATTCATTGATCAAATTGCTTTCCTATCACTATTAGTGAGATTAGATTTCTTGCATAAGTTGCAAACTTCACCTTAGAAACATCAGCTGTTCTTAAATCACAACTTTCAGTTTACACCAAGGCCAACAAGGGCATTTAAAGAAAAATATCTCCTGGGAAAAATTTAGATTAATAATTTTAAAAATTCCATACTGATTCATTCACTGGAGCAAAATACCTATCCAACAAAGTATATCACCTTTCTTTTGCAATACATTTAAGTTTTCATAAAAAATAAGTTTTTGAATTGGAAAATAAACATATAGCATTTTTATAGATAGTAAGGAAGTTTAGAATAGATCAAGACATAAAAGCTTTGAAAAGCTTTTAAATATTTATAGGTCCATCCTGGGTATAAAAGTGAAGCTAAGAATCAGAAAGGCTTTCACAAGAAAAATTTTAAGTTCTTGGCAAATTACAAATATCTTAAGTGATTTATAATCTAAACTATATGCTATTACCACAAAATAGTTAAAATATGACCAAAATATTAAGAATTTTTTGGTCCAAAAGAAGCTAAAATTTCACAGTATCGTTATGTCTTGGTGATGGAGGACTATATTCTAGTAGTGAAGAATAAATGTTACAAACTTAATACAATAGTTTAAAATGATCATAACCAATACAGATGACTAAACCTGTTTTTTATTCTCATATTTTATTTATCATACAGAGAAATTTTCCCAACTTTCTCTTTTCCTGTATGAGTCCTCAACTATGTGATATTTTGTTTGCGTTTCAATTATACTAATTCAATGCAGGTCATTTACTTTTTTACTGAGTCCAGATGACATTTACTAAACTAAACATGGAACAATTGGTTTTAAAAAGCAAGTATTCTGATTGTCGTTTCGTAGGTCATACAGTGGCTATAAGGTATGATTGTCTCGATTAACCCCAAAACAGAAGTTAGAAGCAACCAACGTTTTGCATAATTCTATTTCCCCTAAGCTGAAACTGGCATTTAAACTAGAACTACATAAAATGTCAGCTTCCTATTTTTCTTTTCTATACCTTAGCTTAACATGCATTGTTGGTTCTCCGGATATAGAAATAATGCAACCTGCACTTCTATTTCAATGTTAGCTGACTGCCTTTTTTTTTGTCTGATGATCTGAAGCTATTTCATAAAAGAGAAACACAAAGATCATTACTGATTTACTATCAAAACCAGCAGTGGTCTAAACGTGCCCTGCTTCTTCAACAGTAGTTATACTTTTAAGTCAACATGAATTAAATAATTATGCAATTGTTGGTCATATTAACATAAATGGATTTCAAAGTTGAAAGACAAAAACCTTGAATGAAATTTTGTCAATGATGTGATCTTTATTTCTTTCCAATACAAAATCTCTTAATCATAAAGGGTGATATAACTCTTGAGAAGTGATGGATGGTTTATCAATTGTTTCTCCATTCTGGCATTTTGTATGACACAACATATAACCAGAAATATCCTGGAAATAGCAGCCTTCTTTCAATGATACTTCCCAGCAGCTACATTTTAAAGTATTGCCTTTGATTGTGGAACTAGTTTTTATTCATCAAATCTAATAATGACTAATAGCCCTTCCACTTTAAATTTGTTTAATCACCTAGATAAAGTGAACTTGTCTGTCCTTGAATTAGTCCAATTGCCACATCAGTAGCAAATATCCTAATTTAACTATGTTTTGATTAATGAAAGATACATTTTTCAACTACTGAACTTCTCTGTTTTATTAAATTTACAGCTTCCTAATCAATTTGGCCAGTGTACCTGAGAAACCAATATAATGCTAATTTATTTTTAAAAAATAAAAAGAAATTTCAAGATATATAAGCATTTGAGTTTCTTGCAAAGATTAAGTTTATTAAAAGAAGCTTAAATAGCTTTCTATAATAGTTCTGCCTACATAGTTAAATAGAAGTGAGAGATGGATCTGGAGAAGCATAAGACTGGGCTAAATGCAACAATAATGAACAATTTAAAAGGCAATGGGGTCAAGAATAATCAGCATGAATGTGAATTGAATATAAAAGTGAGCAACCAATAAGAAACAAGTATGTTGAGAGGATTTGCTCAGATACAGAGAATGAATAGAGTCTGAATTGGAAAACATATATATGAAGGTGCTCTTTTAAAATGATGATATTCCTCATCATATTTTTGGACTTCTTTAAAAGGGTAAACAATTTGTGATGAAGTAATCTATAACTATAATATCTATATAGGTTTTTGAGAAAGCATTCTGAATAAACATAGCAGACATGGGATAATAAAACAACTTCCTATGGATTATTAATTATTCTTATCCACTGTATTTAATAACTTTTATATTGGAGTAAACTAGTAATTAAAGCCCAATGCAAAGCAACTGATAAAGCAAACTATGATCTTTGGTGGAACAGTACTGCATACTTAAGAAGCCAAAGATAAGGCTCTTTCTGCATTTTTACATGAAGCAAAATTCCCAACAATGGGATGTTGAATACCTTTCCTGGGGGAACTTTAATACACATGCAGTGCTGCCTTAGTGATATCTCAATAACTATAGCTTTAATTGTTATTATTAACACCTTGAACTCAAGTTAATTATATATTGGCAGCCAATGCCAATCTATTTTCTGCACTAATTGCTATTTCCATGAACATAGTGTACCAAACTATAGTATCTTTGTTTCTAATAGTGAGCCTATCAAATCTTGTCAAAAGTACTCTTAAACTAGGATTGACAGGGTGAAGGAGAAGGAATGGCAAAACCAGAAGGAGGGGGAGCAGAATGAAAAGAGGGATTAGCCTAGTATTACTATATAGTCACAAGCAAACTAAGTACAGCTCCCCTTTGAGTGCAATTAACCCTCTCTAATTCTAATCAGGTGCTGACCATTAGTTGAGAAGATTCTTGTACATAGGCTCTTACTAATAAATCAGTTTAATTGAACCTTCATGTGTGGTTTCACACCTGACATAGGGGAGCTCATTAGTCTGTAAAAACAGACTCTGAGGCTACCTGTTACTTGCCTTTAAATGTGAAATAAACTCTGCTGGGCTTTCATAGACTTAAGCTTTCTATTTCCACAGGTGAAATAGAAAGATATCACTAAATTCCCTTGGCACAAAGAATCTTGCTAACTCACAGGGGGTTGGACTAGATAACCTCCAAGGTCCCTTTCAACATTATTATTATTATTATTATTATTATTATTATTATTATTATTATTATTATTATTATTATTATTATTATTATTATTATTATTATTAACTGTCCTTCATTTATTTTTACGAATGAAGGCAAATATATGTGTCCCAGGATAATGGGATCCAATCTAGGATTGGTCACCGGGACCAGAGGTTTAGTCTTCCGAGCTTTTGGACTCGTGCTGGAGCCACATTGGATCCCTTCATTTATTTTCCTCATACTGGACATCACTAAACAATTTTTATCTACTGGACTTTGATAAATTAGATTACAATTTATAAAAGGCATTTTTATTTTTAATCAGAATGGTTGACTAGATCTTGTAAATCATGGCTTCTTTGAAAGTGATAGCCTCAGAGTTAAGCATCTCACCTAAAATGGTAAAGATGTACAAAAAAATGTTCTTTTGTATCTTTATGTACTTCTATAGCTACCTACATAAAAACATAATAACTTGGAGTCATCCTGAAATTATCCAGATTTCAGTATCTATTTTTCATTATCAAACATAACATAATCGATATTATATGTGTATAGAGGGCTAATTTAGAATATTGGTTAATAGCACCAGGTTATAACTGGTAGACTCTAGGTTTTGGTCCTGCTTAAAACATGAAGCTAGCTGAATGACTTTGGATACCCTTTATCAGCTATAAGATGAAAGCAATTGCAAATAATTTCTAAAAGTATTGCCAAGAAAGCTATACAGGCTCATCCACATAGTTACTAGGATTCAAAGGTACACACATCCGAACACACACACGCAGTATACATCCACCCATCACAGATCTTTATCTTGGACAGAAGAGTTCTAACTGGGATTACTCAGGGTTCCCCAAGTGGCTAATACTTCCCCAAGGGTCAATCAGACTAGCCACGAGGTCAACAATATTAGCTATAATAGTATAGTAGTAGTAGTAGTAGTAGTAGTAGTAGTAGTAGTAGCAGCAGCAGCAGGAGGAGGAGTATAAAAGTAACATTTATTAAATTATTTTCATATAATAAATGTGGGGAGGTTGATGAACAATCTTCAGAAATGGGTCAATGAAATGAAGAGTTTGGGGACCCCTGAATTAGCTGGACTAGTTCTGTAAAATTATATTAAATTATAAAGTAAAAAGCTAATCTTAATGCTAAATTCAAGGAGCACTAATTTTACAACTCTGCTGGCTAAATTTCAGAATATCTTACCTAATTGGATCTCTGCCATTTGGAATTAATAATGTCTCATAAATAATCTTCAAAAAAGGAAGGAAAAGCCATCTTTGATAGACTGTCATTGGAAATGTTATTTAAAACTAAGCAATCACATAGTTATTTCAATTCTATCATATTACCAATAATTTCATCAGAAACATATGTTAGCAGCACAATTTAGCTACAATTATTGAATGTTTTTTCACTTTCATAACAAATTAGGCAATGCATAGCTGATGCATCTGAAAAAAGTTACTTCACAGAATCACAAGCCTTAAGGCAAAGCACTTGGTGTCATAATCCAAACCATCCCTGATTGAAATTCAAAGGCAAAGGGAGTCAATATGTGACACCATGCACCAAATTGCTTTTATTTCTTATCATCTTTATTTGGTCATCCCAGATGCTAAACTATGGACTTTCATTGAAGCATTTTAATGCTTAAATATATTCTGAAAACCAATAAAAAATCTGTAATATTCATTTTAATACGGGAGGAGACAACAAATTCTACATTGCTACACCTATATACGGCATAAGCTTTGTATGTTTCAAATGATAGTTCATCTCAGCTACTTGTAATGGCCAATCAATCAACATTTTTATTGTTTTGCCTTGAATTCAAGTATACAGTTACCATTTGGGGTCAGAATCACTTTAAATAAACTAAGAAGATTAATAAGATTAATGGATTATCCAGAACTTTTGTTTATATGAAAAATACCCATGTTCCTAAGGACAGATGGTTGCATGTTGTAGTTAATTTTCTTATCCACAATTTCAGTCATAGATTCAGACAAAATACTATGAACAACTATAGCATGGTTTAGTATGACATATAAAAATATATTTTATTAGAAATTATATACCTCCATGTGCACTATTCATATCAGTGAACAAACTAAACACCACCTATATAAACCATATAACCGCATTAAGATACCTGAACAGTAATAAAAAGGGTAACAGTAATATCTAATTCAAAAAGAGAATTTTATAATTTATTGTGTCAAGAAGTTTTCAATAAACTTACAATCACAATTTGGACTATTAATGTAAAGCAGACTATTAACTTGGAAAAGCAAGTTAAAAGCATTGAGAAAACGTTGAAATTGGATTGCTTCTGTTTGTCTGAAACAAATATCCAGTTGACAAAAACCTTTGAAACAAAAAATGCTTGCAAAACAGCTTATTATGTAACATTAAGTATTAGAAACGTAATATGTACATTTCTATTTTAGTAGTCTCACAAATCTAATCAGTAAAATAAAGCTGAAAATTAGTCAGAAAGTTCAATGAGATGCTAAAAGATCCTTTCACCTTTTCCAATTGCTGATTTGTTCCAAACTTGCATAAACATCAGACTGATATATCAACACTGATAGTTAATATGCATTAAGACACTTTAAAAGTAAATAATGAACAAATACAAAAACTAGAATATCAGTATATTATTGAAAATGTTGCAACAATAGTTTAGGTGCTTTTTAGGCAAAGGTATAAAACGGCCCCAAACAATCTTAATGTACATGGCATCTGCAATAAATTAGTTACACTTAATTTTACTGGTTTCATATAAATAGCCTCCCATCAAGTCCTGCTATGCTGTCTCACTGCAGCAAGGGGCAGGGATTTCCTGGGTGGGATGATCAAACATCATCAGAGTATAGGCTAAGAATATATACTCCCACACAGAGTCACTCAAGCATGAGGGTCACCCCGTATGGCCAGCTACAGCAAGCATAAACCCCTACCAGAGGGCAGTGTTACAGGAAGATGCTAGAGGCAAAACATTTTAGTAGCAACAACAAAGGCATCATTTCATACTCTACAGGAGAAGACAATAGTAAATCACTCCGTTTGCCAGGAAGAATCATATGGATCAATATGATAAAGTGACTGATGGTGGGCCCTAAGTCAGATGGTATTCAACATGCTACCCATAAAAAAGCTGAAACTCTTTTGGAATGGTAATGGTGTCTATGACATGGCTAAATTAAAACATTTGAGACTAGTTGCTGATGTTGCCATGCCAGAAGAAAAATCTGAAGTTGCAAAAATAGAATTACACTAGAACATGAAATGTAAGAAGCATGAACACAGGAAAGCTCAACATAGTGGAAGATGAAATGAACTGACTACATATTAACATCTTAGGCAGCAGCAAACAACTTATAAATTTCTGCCAATCTAATGATGTCTCCGTTGCTGCTACTGCATTCAAACAACCCAAATAAAGATTATATACACAAGTATTACCAGACAGATAAAAATAAATTAAACTGACTGTATTACTGATACAAGGAGATGGAAGAGCTCAATTACTACAGAAAAGACATGGCCAGGGGATGACCATGGAATATATCAGGAACTGCTTGTCTGAGTGTGGATCAGAACAAGAGCTGATACAGGCACATACTTGGAAGCATTGAAAAAAATGAGGGAGTTTAGTGTGATTTAATATATACAAGTGAAAATATAATTTACAAAACTTAACATATACATACTCCTTAACGCTCAACCACCCAACCCTATTTCCCTAATTTTTGCTTGTGCTGTCTTCCAGCTTCTTTTTCTCTCCTTATCTTAATGGCTGATATTGGAATGAATGCCTGTGAGTTCTCCTAGCTGTCTTACTGCCAAATAAAGCCTTTAACTCACACAATTCCACTGTCCAGTATCTGAATCTCCTTGAACACAACACAGCCTGTTCTCCATATGTTCACAAGCTACTCCAGGATTTTTTTCCTGGTCTTTCTTCTCATCTCAAGGCCAGAATCTCTGGACTTGCAGGCGCCACCTCATGTTTACCAGGTGACATCCTCTCCAGCACCATCTCCTGCAGCATCTGCAATATAACCACCACCACCCTCTGCTTTTTCTGCCTCTTTTTATATTCTGTGTCCTGGATGTATATGTGCCACTGTACAGGAACCTTCCAACGTTTCTCCCTTTTTACCTATAGGCTTGTGGGTTGTGCTGATTCATCTGCCTTCCTAAAAAAAAATGACCTTGGCCCAGACTCAACCACATTCCTTGGTAAGGCACCTCAACTTGCCATACTGCTAACCAACAAACTGTAAGTCAAGCTAAAGAGGAAGAGTAAAGCTAATTATTTTTCATGATATAACTTGAGCATATACTTACCAATTTCAAGAACATCAGGAATCATTTTCGAGTCCTGAATCTCACTGATAGGGAACCAGGGGAAATATGGAATGAAATCAAACAAGCTAAAGATGAATGTAGAAATGGATGTCAAATTGCCAAAAACAGAGGAGAAGTCAGAGCCAAGAAAGACAAAGATCTCAGGAAGGAACTTAGCAAAGAATTTCCGAGAGCTATTAGAAGAGATGAGAAGCAGTATTCCAGCAACATCCATAAAGACACTGAAGATGTAAACTGATGTGAAAAAACAAAGAAAATCTTCCAAAAATTATCTAAAGTCAGAAGAGGATTTTAATTTCAGATTGGTTTGCTATAGGATGCCATGGATAAAAACTAACTGATTCAAAGGGGATTAAGCAAAAATGGAAGGAGTGTACTGAAAATTGTAAACTGGTATAATAGAGATATCAACATCCTTACCTTAGAATATATATCCTATTTACAAAATTCTCTAGAACTAAAAGGTGAAGTTAGATCAGAACTCTAATCATTAGAAGATGTCAGGAATTGATGGAATATCTACAGAAATATGACAGTAATAGAAGAAGGATCAGTAAGGTTCTAAGGTTTTTTTGTTGCGATTTTTTAATGACAGCAAATCTGAACAATGACACAGTCACCAATAGATTGGAAGACTTTGGTCTACATACCAAAACCAATGAAGGAAGACTTAGCAGAGTGGGCAAAACAGTTTAGGACAATTTAATGACTCATCTTGAAAGAGAAATGTCAGATATTCAAGCTGGGTTTTAAAAAGGCTACAGCAGTGTCACAGTAGTGCTAATGCACAAGGATAATCAAGAGTACAAAAAATCCTAAACAAACCCTGAATATATGTTTTATTCTGAAAAGGTTATTGATTATTTCAAGCTGTTGAATGTCATTAGGAAAATGGAAATTCCAGAATATCTCATGGTCCCCATGAGTGACCTATATGCAGGACAAAAAGCTACAGTCCACACAGAATAGACTGGCTCCAGGTTGGCAAATACAGGTAGACTTCAACTTACAATAGTTCATTTAATGACTGTTTAAAGTTACAACAGCACTGAAAAAAGTGACCTGTTTTTCATGACCACTGCAGCATCGCCAAGGTCAAATGATCAAAATTCAGATGCTTGGCAACTGACTCATATTTATGATGGTTGCAATGTCCCAGGGTCATGTGATCACCTTTTATGACCTTCTGATAAGCAAAGTCAATGGGGAAGCCAGATTCACTTAACAATCATCTTACTAACTTGGCAAGCAAGGTCATAAAATGGGACAAAATTCACTTACAACTGTCTCGCTTAGCAACAGAAAGTTTGGGCTTAATTGTGGTTTTACATTGAGGACTACTTGTAACAGTTGTATACTATCTCCTTATTTAACATGTATGCTGAATATATATTGCAGGAAACTGGATTGGAAAAACATGATCACAACTATCAGATGGGAGGAAGAAACATCAATATCCTTCATTATGCTAATGAAGCTGCTCAGATAGCTGAACATACAAATAACCTGCAAACTCCAGTAAAAAATGCCTCCAGTCAAGGAGGACAGTAACAAAATGGGACTAAGATTAAGCAAAGAATACTAAGCTAATGGCAGCCTCAGAACAGACAGTGAAGATACTGAAGTTGTGAGTACCTTTTGCTTTTAAGATCTCCTATCAACACTGAAGGAACCAACAGTGAAGAAATACACTGGCACCATGCGCATGTGCGAACGGCTGCGCACGCCCACAGCGGCAAGGCCTGTTCATGCATGCGCAAATGGGCCGTGCACCCCCCACACACTAGGGGCCCGTTCACGCATGCACATGCCCCCCGCGCTAGCGGCCCATTCACGCATGCACAATTGGGTTGTGCACATGCTCCCCGCGCTAGCGTTTCCATTCGTGCCCACGCACATGCACAAACATGGCCGTGGGCACTAGCACGAGTAGAGGGAATGCGCGCCCACGCGTGCACACCCTGGCCAGCTCTTTCTACGGCCCGCTGGCCAAGAGCCCACAGCCCGGTACCAGGCCGCAGCCCATAGATTGAGGACCGCTGTTGTAGATGGTGTCCTATGTTTTTCAGCCTAATGTTTTTAATGTTCTTTAATTCAACACTCAGTGTCTTATGTTCAACAGTTGCCCAATGCAACTGTTCCCACACTGGCAATTTATTTTGCAAACTGCCTTTTTTGAAAGTTTATACTTATTAAACTTTGTTTTATGTTGTTGTTATTTTATCTTGTTCACCATTTCTTGTTTTATCTTGTTCACCATTTTAAAACTGTTTTTTGTCCAGTATATAAATAATCTTCAAAAAAAGGAAGATTAACCATGGAGCATTACAAATGACTAGATTATTTGCTTAAATATACAATAAATATATTCAATGTTTTTTCAAAAGGATATTCCCAAAACTAACCTTCTGGCCACTCCATAAGCACACATACTCCCAAACTTCCTGCAGACTGCTCCTGAGATAGTCAAGCATCACCTGTTCCAGTACTGCTCTTGGAGAGAAGCCACTGTCATGCATACCAATATGGTATCAATAATTATATCTGCAATTTGCGGTGGTCTAAAAGTTCACAGACACAGTGCTAGATTCCTACTCATATTGGCATGAGCCCAGAGCATTTGACAGTATTTGGCATCCAAACAAAATACTGGGCCAGACCTGAGCATTAAGCATATCATAGAAAACATACAGTGTTAAGTGTAGTTTGGGATACACATTCTCATATTTATGTTATCACATATTTAAAAAGTTCTACAAAAACACGTTCTAATTTACAGCATCCTTTGTGGTTTTGGAAAAGGAGATTCTTAAGATTCATGGAGACAAAGTATATGCAATAATTTAGGACTTATTTTAAATGTATGGAACTTCAGTTCCTTATTAACATTGCTTAAGTTTCCTCTCAGAAATTCAGGTAAGTTTTCAAATGGAGTTAAAATAGGCTTCAAGACTTCTATTATAGGAAATATGCTGAGCATAGCATTTCTTCTATTTCAGCAAAAGATTACTATAATGAAGGACTTTCATCAGAAGAAGATTCTAACTGGATGCCTATAGACATGGAAAGCATTTGGAAGAATATTACTCATTCATTGGATTGTTTGTGGGGGAGGGAACCACAAATTTCAATTGTCAAAGCTTCACAAAATCAGTGGGAGAAAATGCATTGTATTCTTATACTGCCAGCATTATATTCTCAGGGAGTTTGATGAGGGCTACAGAAATTCCATATGCCTAATACCAGTGATGAGATTCAAATATGTGAACAACCGGTTCTCTGTATGGATGCCACTTCCGGAAGTCCATTCTGGGCCTGGGCAACACAAAATTAGGTACCAGTTCTGCCGAAGTGGTGCGAACTGGCTGAATCCCACCACTGCCTAATACTCTTCTCTGTTTGTGTCAGTTGGGAACACAGCCAGGAATCTGCTTTAGCAGAGGAAATAAGTCATGGAGCTACTGTCATATGTAGCCTCATTCACAGGTTGTGCATTCAACTTTTATAATATTATACATTATATTTGTATTAAAGAAATAGGAAGTAAACAAATCTGCAGAAGTTGCATGACTAAGAATTTTAATAATATTTTTCTCCTACATCTTCTTTGCAGCAGATAAATAGCATAGCCAGAATGAATGCAAAAAATAATCTTACATGTTTTAAAGTTCCCTACAATATATGTCACAGTTCATATCATGAGAGGATTTCATATTTCCTGCCCAAGAAATTCCACATATCTAGAGAAATGTTTATCTTTCTTTTCATTCTAAATAGTAAAGTGCCTTTAACATTGTAAACAGCTCGTGTTCTCATTCCCACATATTCTAAAGCGCTTCTAATGAATCTAAAACACTGCGTAGTCCTAGAGGTGTTTTGTACATATTTGTCTTACAGCATACATTTTCCATCATAATACATGATTCTATTCTTGTTAGCTATTTTTTAATATAAACTCACTTTCTAAGAATAAGTGGATGATGATTTTAAATCAGTCAAATGCAATCATGAAATTATCCTTCCTATCTACAGCTCTTTCCTGAATTTCTAACTTTGTGGATTGTGTCTAGGGAGCAGATAATGGATCGAGAAAGGATTGTGATACTGAGTAAATAAGGGCTCTTGAAACTTTCTAAATAATTACTTTCTGTCTGTCAAAGCCAGCTTGCCCGTTCCCAATGCTAGAATGCAAAATCTTCAGTTAAGATGGCAGATAATCAGCAAGTTTTCTCAACATGCATATAAAGAGGTCTCATTTCAATATAGCCTTACATAAATGTCTATACAGAAAAAAAATGTTATCCATGATTTCTGAATGGCCATGTAACAGAGACCGTCTTTACCTTATCATTTCATAGAGGATAAAACCTCAAGTCAGAGCTGGCTGAAAGTTTATGGCCTGAAGTAAAGGACAAGATAAGCACCCTCTTCCTATATGATATACTGAAATAACTAGATTGGGAATTTAAATTCAGTACTGAAAATATTGGCATGTAGTATCTCAAAATGCTCATCTGAAAGTGCTAGATAAGTGGGATAAACTGGAGGAGAAAAAATGGTCCACAGCCAAAAGAAGCAAGTGTTTTACACATGATGGAATTAGAGCAGATCCGTTCCAGACTGAGCAAGGGAGTAGCAAACTTGGCTGATTGAGGAAAATAACAAATTATGTTAGTAGAGAACTATTCCTCCCAAAGGAGAACAGGGGGAAGGAAAAATAATATATGCTACACAAGAGATCAGTTGACCCACGACTGCTATTTTGAAGGGACAAGCCTGTTTTTTTTAACTGCAGAAGAATAGCTATCACTTTTAAAAGAAATTAATTCCCTTTGGCCACCAGGGTCCAAAATAATTATTCCATTTGTGCGGAAGGAAAGAATCCATGTGACTTTCAAGACACTTTTGCATTTTCCAATACATTTGTATATAATTGCAAAAAAAGTATTCTTCAAACCTTTCTAGTTTTAGGAATGGCAGTAAAATTTACCAAGTTCTACAGTCCTCCTTTGCCCTTCCTTTTCTAATCTACCATGAAAAAAGAAAAAAGAAAAAAAGAAAAGGAGTATGATGCTTAAAAGTCCATACATACAGTATCTTTATGCATTTTAATGAATGTTCATAATCAATGTAAACTTACTGACACTGTCAAAAAGACACAAGGGTAAAAGTCTGGAGGTAACATTTATATTGGCTCTCTTACTTTCCCATGGGAATCTCAATAATGAAAACTAACTCACATCTGGAAACAACCTTGGATTTAAGCAATGTTAAAAATGGACCATGCAAGCTAAAAATATATACTTTTTTAAGTCTATTTCTCAAGAAGGGAGCTACTCTTCATTTAAAGTACACATTCTTAATTATTGCTTTGTAAAACATAAATCATAGTTTAACTCTGTTTTCATTCAGAGCACTGAACATAATGACAAATTTAAAAGTAATCCAGAATTTTTGTTTTAAAATTGCAAATTATGCACCATGAAGTTTTGCTCTACAGCTATGTCACAAACTATAACAGATGTGTTTTACCTCTGTTTAAATATTTAGTCAGCAAACTAAAGGGCTAAAAAGAGAAGGCCAGAGTGATTTAATTCTTAAATCAGGGTGGTCTATTGGTAACTTTTGGTACCATTGGTGTTGCTGTGGGAACAAAAATGAAACCAGGTGCCATCAAATTCAAGTTAAAGATTTTGTGCTTTTTTAAACAATCTTAAACTAAGTTTCCATAAACTCTTTAACTGATACTACTACAAAAATTGACTATTTTCTAACAAGAAAGGAATTATAAGTTATCCATAGACCATCAAATTCTACCTGCAACAAATTTAAATTGATTGGCACTATTCTTTATAAATAAGACTGTTATAAATATACATCATATTCACCAAAATATATATTGGTATTATGTTCTTTTGACTAAGCTAAGTAAAGGCATTGCAGAAAGGTTTTACCAGATTTAAGTTTAACCTTACATTTTTAACTATCCTCTAGTCTAAATAATGTTTTGATTTCTGCAGTTAATCACTACATTGGACTTGTAAAAAGAAGAGCAAGATAGAAGCTTAATATTGTCCAGACTGTAAGGTTTTATCCCACTTTGTGATTAAAACTTTGAAAATAATCTTAAACCACCACAAAAACCTACATTTTAAAGCATAATGTGTTACAAATATGGATGCTCACTGACCAAATTTCTATTTGTGATTTTGTCAAATCAGTTTTCTGTTAGAAATATTTAAAAAACACCAATGTATGTTCATATTTAATGTAAATCTATAAATGAATGTTAATCTTTGTTTTTATAGACAATAATCACAGAGGTCATTGTCACATGCCCCATTAATTGACAGATTACCTAATGTTCAATTGAGTTTACAGAAAATACCTGGCAAATCTGGAATTAATTAAAGATAAATAATTCAATTAAAATGTTGCATATTTTTTAGATGTATACATTTTGTGCCATCAAGTCAGTCAGCTCCTAGCAATTACATGGACTCATGCAATTTTCTTGGCACATTTTCAGAAGTAATGTACCACTAAATTCTTCCTAGGGCCGAGTGGGAGTAACTGGCCCCAAAGAACCCAAACAACTTAAATACTATTCCCTTGACCTCTTAGCTTGCAATAGTAACCAAAAGAAAAAAAAGCACAGTCCAGAATTGAGAACAGAAAGAACAAAGGGCTGCCACCCAAATATATAGAATGTGCCTTGTAGATGAAAAACTAAAGTCACTTTTATGATAACATGAAGACATCCAAGAGGTTTTCTTGGCAATAATATAGAGGATTGGCACTAAGGTTTTTTTTTATTTCCAATCTAATTCCAGAGCTCTGGGATCTCCTGGATGGCATGTCCTCCAAGAACTATCAGGTCTGACTCTGCTTACCTTTTTTGTTATCAGCCAACCTATACAAACAATCTGTACATGTACAGATTAGGTGAGACCTGGCTTAAAAACAGTAACTGTGAGAGGGACCTTGGAGTCCTAATGGACGAACACTTGAATATGAGCCAGCAGTGTGCAGCAGCAGCCAAAAAAGCTAATACAATCCTGGGTTGCATAAACAAAGGTATAGAATCAAGATCACGCAAAGTATTAGTACCACTTTATAAAAAGCCTAGTAAGACCACACCTGGAATACTGCAGCCAATTTTGGTCACCATATCACAAAAAAGATGTTGAGAGTTTGGAAAAAATTCAGAGAAGAGCAACTAAGATGATCAAAGGCCTGGAGACTAAAACATACGAAGAACGGCTGCAGGACTTGGGTTTGGCTAGTCTAAAGAAAAGAAGAAATAGGGGAGACATGATAGCAGTATTCCAGTATCTGAGGGGCTGCCACAAAGAAGACAGGGTCACGTTATTCTCCAACGCACCAGAGGGCAGGACAAGAAACAATGGATGGAAACCAAAGAGAGAAGCAACCTGAAATTAAGGAGAAACTTCCTGACAGTGAAAACAATTAACCAGTAAAACAGCTTCCCTCCAGAAATCGTGGGCGCTCCATCACTGGAGATTTTTAAGAGGCTAGACAGTCACTTGTCTGAGATGGTATAGGTTCTCCTGCTTGAGCAGGGGGCTGCACTAGAAGACCTCCAAGGTCCCTTCCAGGTCTATTCTATTCAACCTAACCTTTACCATAATTTAAAGAATGCCATTACACAATACTATGGTCCAACCAATGGAGGTAATATGATTTATGTCTGAACTGAGTTTATAACACAAGAGAAAGAGGCTCTATCTGCCAAAAGAAAAGGCAAGTAAAATGTACTTCAGTTCCAAGGAACAAATAAAATACAATACACTTTGGTTTCAAACCCCAACATAAGCAGGTTTTCTGCAACACCAGCAGCAAGTATGAGTTTAGAATCTACAATTCCAGTAGCCCAAACCATTCCTTAGAAATGACTATACGAGTCTTTGGTAATTCGGGTTTTCTCCCGTGTAAAACTGAAAGTGTCTTGGCAACGTTTCGACGAAGTCCCATTCGTCATCTTCAGGCTGGTGTCTTCGGCTTCGTGCTTCTAGGAGCAAGACACTTTCAATTTTACACGGGAGAAAACCCGAATTACCAAAGACCTACATACAACACCCGTGAAAACCTCAGAAAACATATATATATATATATATTACAACACCCGTGAAAACCTCAGAAAACATATATATATATATATATATATATATATATATAACTGAACTGCAAGGTGGGCAGGAAAATAAATTTGATAAATAAAAAATATAATTAGCAGGGGCTTCAGAATGATAAAATTATGGATTACAGGAGTTCGTCGAGACCTTTAAGATAATCTTGTCCAATCCATGACTACCACATCCCCAATGGATGTCCTTCCAGCTTCTGTTAAAATACCTCCTATGAAAGAGATTTGGTCCACTCCTGTTGAAATGATGTTATCATTAATTTTCCCTGTACCTATATCCTATTAAAAGTTAATTGTTTATTGTCCTATCTTCTGGAACAATTCTAAATAATTGGTCTTGTCTGCAAATTGGATATTCATATTTTCTAATCTCACCTAATTCATTCATAAATAAGATGACAGGACACATCCTAGAAGATCTGAAGCATTTAACTCAACATTTATCTCCCACTTAATATGCAGCTATTGATTTTTGCTGAATACTATTATTCAACCATATAATGATAGCACAGTCCAACTCACTGTTTGTCATCATTTCTATTAGGATATAAGGAGAAACTTTGTTGGATGCTTTATAGGTACAAATTGTTTACTACCTCCCTGTGGTCAGCTCAATTATGAACTTTTGCAGTTCACATTGCAAAATAATTTTTACTTGCACTTTGGCCCATCTAGAGATTTTAGTCTGTCACATCCTAAATATGCATGTTGCAGAGCAACCTTAAACAATTTGATGTAGTTCATAATTGTATTTCAAACTTTTCTCTTAGAAAAAGCAAGCTGGCTTATTACCACACAATAATAATTCACATTAAGCAAGATTTATTGAGTAATTTAACCACAAAGATTGTTGCATCAAATATATCTTCAACAAAGCTTAAAAATGTTAGGTTTCAATCCAAAGTATACAACAATACAAAAGGAGACTTCTATTGACATCAGAGAATGAATAAGCTCTTAACTATTGCTAGGATGTCTTTGAAATTAATAGCCCCAGCTTAAACATTTTCCTATTAAACATCCTGAAAATAAATGAATAGAACTATGGAACTGTTCTTTTTTTCAGATTAGCACTTGTAAGTATTTCAAATATGTAACAAAAATATACAGCATTACATGAAACTTACCATCATTATACTTCCTAAAATCCTTCCAGTGATTTTAGTTAAGGTTTCAAGTTAACTCGCTGGCGTGTAATTATGAAATTATTGTTCTGATCCTCTGCTTACTTTGAAAGTGATTAATCAAAGTCAGAGAAAGCCAACCATCAAGTCAAGTATGTTTCAAATTTCCTATTCAAGGATAAAACTAAAAAGATGAGCTAATTTTGTTTTAATTAAATCCTCATTTAGAAGTTTGAAATAAATGTTTTCTATTTAGATTTCAATTAGACTTGAGTTGTAGTCCAGATTTCATATATTCTTTCCTTCTGCTACTCTATTACACATTCCCAATTATGTTTTCCTAGTTATACACACAACTACATAAAAGATTTCAAATATTTTTCCTAGATTTAGTAACAATACACATTTTAAGTCCCACAATAAGGCTGTTTTCCAGGATTGCAGCAACTGGGCAAAGCCTCATCCAAAGGAATTGGTTTGTAAACTCAATGAAAAATTCCTGCCTAGTCAATTATATTTCTTTTCAGACTGGCATGCATTTTCCCATTTAGAACAGGAAAGAGGAAGAAAGACAAAGCCCCAGCCAATCTGGAAAGTGATTTGTGTTCTGGGCAAAATCAGTTTCAAACACCAACAACTTTAGCAAAGAAGAAAGTATTTTTTTTTCCTTTCTCACCACTCAAGTTTCTCTATAACATCATATGAAAAGACAGGATTGTCTTTATTCTTTCATTAGAACAAAGTATGGTATTTGCCAAACTCAGTGCTTCTCCAGTGTATTTGACTAGAGTCAGGTTCCCATGCTCCAAAGACATCTGTGAAGGATGCTTCTTTTTTAAAAAAAATTCTTCCTGTCTAAATCTAGGAAAGGACTCTAGGTGAAAGTACACTATGAATGTTGAATGCAGTTTGTACAGATCTGTGCAAAAAGACATGTTATAATATTTTCATTTTGGATGCAAGCACTAAAGGGATGCATAGTGAAGCAAAGCATGAAGTTAAATTGTGGTCCCAATTACTAATAAATCATTTTAAAATTCTACTGTGCTTTTTAAATTTCTATAAGATTATTGCTCAGTTCTAATCAGAATATGCTTGACATATTTTTAAAATAATAAATGTATCCTCAAAGTTAAACTTTCCCATATTGCATTCTTTGATATAGACCTCACAAGGTGATCAATAAAAATTGCAATTTATACTGTTGATCATGCTCCCCTATGTTTTGAATTGATTGAAAAGTGGAATATAGGTCTCTTTTTCAATAAACATTAACTCCAAGCAATTAACCTCTCTAAAAGAATCAGGGGTGGATCAATGGAGGAGTTATAATGTGAGTAAACAGTTTGCAGTGGCAGCTTTTATAGGAAACTACAATTTCAGGTGCAATTGTCTCTGCAGAACAAAGGTAAGAATATACTTTCTTATGTTTCAATTACAATCATGTTATATATTACTCAGCATTATCTTGGGAATTTGGAAGAATATCCAGTTGCCAAATATTATTCCAGTCATTAAAAAAGAGAGGGGGTGGGGGAGAAAACTCCAGCCAAAAGTGTTCAAAGATAACATTGTTTTTCCTGCACTTTTTATTACGATACCAATTTCCAATGGAGTACCCTGATCTAGGATAAACCTATAAGGCAATATAAACAACATCAAGAACTCTGGAGAAAGGCAGCTGCTTGTAAGATACACTGGAAAGAAACTGGTGATCACAAGCAGATTAGTCCATGGTGGCAGTGACACAAGCTAAGCAGGAGGTATGGATAATCTGGGTAAGTGCCATGGAAAAATAAATATCATGATTGGACTTCAGGCAAATGGAAACATTTCAAATTGGCTTCCTACAGTATTCTGTGGAACATATGATGTCCACATGTCCATTACCAACAACCTCAGCACAGAACACAATAAAGGCAAATGCTGGATATATTTTCAAGATATTGCATTACAAGCCTCTCTCAAGACAAAACAGAATAAATTAGGGGAGGGGGCAAATTTGCAATGCTAGCTTGCTTATACAAAAGGCTGGCAATCTTTTCTTGGAGCACCACCAGGGTTGAAGCCTTTTTGGAAAGCTGATGTGGGTGTAATTTAAAGGATAAAGGAAGGAACATTAAAGTTATTCCAGAGTTAGGTTCCAACTGGGCTTCAGAGGCTTTCCCTCTATTTTTTGCTATCCTAAATACTTGCAGGTCAATACAGATTCTATATTCCTTAATTCTTGGTATAGAACATGTATGAATGTCTTACATCCAGACACAATGCATATATGAAATTCATTCATCAAAGTATGCTTTGCCATTTTGGGTTTTCCAGAATTATCCATATGGGAACTATATGTATGGAATGTGTTTGTGTGTATATGCACACATATATACAAGCACACGAGCACACATACATATGCTTAAGAGCATTTTGAAGTAGAGTGTGTTTTTACTATCCAATTTGTCTATTAACATGACCTTTGAAACGTTAAATGCATGCAGGCATTAACCTTAATATCAGAAGATGTCTTACAGTCAAAAAAATGGAACATCAAATAGGTGATTCCCTGCCCGAATTTATACCCCCATAATATTTCTCTTCAAACACTTTTCTCCCAATATAAATGCAACACTGGTATGCAACACTGTTCGAGCAAAAAAATGCTTGGGGAAAAGAAAGTTCAAGTGGAAAGAATTTCAGCTTTCACTATTCATGCAAATGTTGTTCAAGACACAAATACCCAGTCCAGTCTTAGTTTAAATATGTTAAACATATTTAAGCAGCTGTCATTACATCTGCCTGAGTCTTGGAATTTTGTTTTAATTTAGAACATGGCACCATAATCTCCAACAAACTAGCAGAGTGCAGTGGTTAAGGTTTTGGAGTAGCATGAAGAGGACCCAAGTTTGTGAGCTACCCTCAGCCACAGTAGTTCACAAGCTGACTTTGGGTCAATCACTGGTTTACATACTAATAACATTTGTATAACTCTCACCACAGAGAGAAAAATAAAAGGGATAGATCATTATGCATACCTATTTTAGGCTATGGAAGGAAAAGTAGAATATAAATGTAAATTAATCTTTAAAATCTATTATGAATCAAAAATTTGCAGAAATACGAAGAAGCTTTACAACCAGTTTACAGCACTTTGTCACCACCTTTCCAGCCACAAGAATGTGTTCTCTTTATATAAAGAACGGATGCATATTCCCATAACCGTAGCCCTAAAGTTCTTTTAATAGTGTCTTTCAACCCGAAATCCTTTCCTTACCTTTGCACAAATTTTAGCACAACTCCTTGAGTAGCTAGTGTGTGGTTAGAAAGAGGAAGCTATGCTTGTTTGCATGGAATCTGCTATTTCCGCCCCTGCCAAAACACTTGTTTAAAAAGTCATGTAATATCTCTATTAGACTGTAAATGCAATTGACAAGGAAATGGCCTACTGACAAAGCATTACCTTTGTGGCAGCGCCAACCAGCCTACAGCAAAATAGCATACAGAATAACTTCAACATGCATTCCCAAGTAACAAAACAGTGTTTTACATAAATACCACAGAATCTAAGCAAGATCCAGAAAAAGCAATGAAAGTTTGCCCAAGCTTTCATGCTTGCCTGTATCAATTGAATGTCTTAACTAAAACAAAATAGAAAAGCATCTACATATGTCCAGGAATCTTATGAAGTTGGATCATATAACACTGGGAAAACTATCACAACTGAAATCTGTGTATTTCTTCTTAACCACTGTAACAAGTCACTAATAAAAATTAAGAAGAACTATGGGGTATCAAATATACAAAAGAATAGTAACTGCATACAAGCCCTTAAAGACCAAAACACAAATTATTAACAAGAACATGTGTTGTGCGTAAAACAGAATTGTTTTTTAAAAAATGGTTTTGCCCTTTAATACATTTGATTACAAGGATTAAAGAGTTTCACAATCTGTCAGTTTGAAAAATTGACCCTTTAGTTAAAAGTAGCTATTTCATACTAAAAGAAATACTTTTAATAATATAATTCTTTTCATCATTTAGTGCCTCTTATAAGCAACTATGTTAAAATTATTCCAGCTGTTCTCAAGAAAATATGTTATTTATTTCATTTATATGCCACCCTTCTCACAAATAAGGCGACTCTGCGCAGTTTACAAACAGTAAAAAGATAAATGTAGAAGCAACAGCAATTACAATTATTACACTATATAAAAAGTTTTTATTAAATTAAAAGTGTTGTTTAACCATTACAGACAATATCCAGCATTAATGTGAATGTCTCTATTTCTAATATAGAAATTATGAATCATGAATTGTTGGTTCATAGTTGTCCACTAGTTGGGTTCCAACATTGCACTAAGCAATAAACTATGATTTACAAACCACAGCTGCTGGATTCATACAATACAGTATGTTTCTCTCTCTCTCTCTCTCTCTCTCTCTCTCTCTCTCTCTCTCTCTCTCCCTCTCCCTCCCTCTCTCTCTCTCTCATTATGCTCTGTTACCCACTGTTTCAACATCCTTGAGTGAAACACAATAGCATCGAAAGGATGTACTCTGGCTTGTGAAAGTAGCTACTATCTGAGACTATTGATAACAATTAGTCTCCTTTCTAATTTTGAATTAAATAATATTGCCTATCAGCTCAAGAAAGAAGAACTTGCCAATATCACATAAAATGGCACCTCCATCCCTAACCTTTGAAAAAACCCACAATATTTATCAGCTATGATATTTAAAAACTGTGCTGAATGGGTAAAATTACTATCCCTTGGGAATGAGCTAGCTGTACTTGTAGCTACTATCTGAGACTATTGATAACAATTAGTCTCCTTTCTAATTTTGAATTAAATAATATTGCCTATCAGCTCAAGAAAGAAGAACTAATATCACATAAAATGGCACCTCAAACCTTTGAAAAAACCCACAATTAGCTATGATATTTAAAAACTGTGCTGAATGGGTAAAATTACTATCCCTTGGGAATGGCTAGCTGTACTTGTACCAAAGTGACAACTCCTAAAATGTCAAAATTAGCTAACACATAAGCAAATGTCAAAAAGGAATAACAATAAATGGCATTTTGAAAAATAGTTGCACACTTAAAATGCATTACACAATTTAAAACAGCTATTATTTTTCCCAGACACTGTTCGAAAACATTCTTTTATTTAAATATCATAAGCATAGCATAAAGTACTTTAACATCCTCTGTCACCGTAACAATTGCAGAAAAAACAGAGTCAGCTTAGCCAAATACTGCTTCTCCTTTTCAATGAAAACAGTTTACAAAGTTTTTCTAATTATAGAAAAACTCACAATTTCTGTTTCTTACCCTCATTGGATGAATATCAGCATACGGTGGCTTTCCTTCAGCCATTTCTATTGAAGTAATACCAAGGGACCAGATGTCTGCCACACAGTTATAACCAATTTCTTGTATTACTTCTGGAGCCATCCAAAATGGAGTACCTATGACAGTATTGCGTTTTGCCATTGTATCCTGTAAAACATTTTTTTAACTTAACACAAAATGTACAGCATTTTTGGAGTGATGATAGCTCAACCCGTTACCTGCATGGAAAGACAATCACATCAGCCACTCTATAATCATGAAGCATCCCCAAACCACTGAACCTACACTTATCAACAACAACTATCAAAGGCTTTTCTTTAATAGTTGAAATCAATTTGTTCAATAGAGTCCTGCACTAAACTGTTTACATTACAATCATTAGCAACAGCAATAGCACTTAGATTTACATACCGCTCCATAATGCTCTACAGCACTCTCTGAGCAGTTTATAATGTCAAAATATGGCCCCCAACAATCTGGATCTATACAGGAAATCACTTGTTTGGACAAAGCATTGAAAAATGCCCCTAAATAATAATGCAGCAACTGTACCTAACCAAGAACCTTAGTCTTCAAAGCCTACATTACAAAAAAAGACTTGAAGAGACAATGCACCTAAATCTTCTTTAGAGTTTTCCTGCTTAATGCTGCAATTCAAGAGTTCTCTGGACAAAGCTGCCTCTCCCAGTATATACCACATATGAACTGTAAATAACCTCATAAAACTGATATCAAACTGATTTTAATTAGAAAAACAATCAAACACGACAACTTGACTATTTAAAGACATGTTATCTTTCAAAACCCTCTCATATCTTATTACTGAAAAATAGCAAATACAATATTTGTTGAGTGTGCTAGCATATAAAATATACTTTTATTTTTATACTTACAGTTAGCTGTCCAGCCACTCCAAAATCAGCTAACTTGGCATGCCCTTCAGTATTCAAGAGAATATTCCCAGCCTTTATATCTCTATGTATTTTTCTCATGAAGTGCAAATATTCAAGTCCTTTAAGGGTAGATTTAAGAATGGTTGCAATTTCATCTTCTGTAAGCTGTAAAAAAAAATACCAAAATTTCTCTTTGGTACACTCACATTCCAATGATTGCACATTTATACAAACACAGTGAATCAAACTACAACACAAAATTACTCATATGGCATACAAATACTGTACAAAATGTTTTTAAATTGTAGAAAGCAAGACTTTATCAAGGACCCATTCATGCTATATGGATTGAGTCTACATAAAATTGTGAATCAGTGAACACGTTCAGGAAGGAGAAAGAGGTATTAACAACAAAGCAAACACTGCAGACAAAAACCTAAACTAATACAGTAAGTAGTGCCTAAGAGACTGTAAGAATGTATGTCTGGATTTTGAATTGCATTCAATGTTCTGTATATTCTAAATGAAATTTAATAAATTTAGGATGAAAACTCTTCAGATACTATAACTTTGGGATATAGAGCTACAGAACACCAACACAGGAAACATAAATTTCAATATGATGGATTTGGTTGCAAGATCACAATTAGACCCCTGTTTCATAGATATGCAGCTATCCAATTATTTTTCTTAAGATTGCTCAAAATGTTTTGAAAAAATTTCATACCACATGTTTATTGTTTCTAAATGTTTATTCTATTTCTGCTTTAAATTTCATTTAAATCATGGAGCACCCACGATTTCTGGAGGCAAGCTGTTCCACTAGTTAATTGTCCTCACTGTTTTTGTGGTGAACTCAATTAAAATTATATAAATGGAATATTGCACCAAATATATTTTGTCAAATTACAGAATGAATTAAAGGATAAATATTATTTCAAGTTTATAAACATATGCAACATTTAGGGATTTTCATTCTATAGCCTATTTCCAAATTGTATATGTTGTATATTAAAGTCAAAGACTTAAGGCATGCCATCCATTAAATTTATCCATTTGAAGAAAAACTATATCCTTAAACTTTATCTTTCTCAGACACTATTAATCTCCTTAATTAGGAATTTTTTTATCATGGCAATACATTTAAAATGTGTATTCAAAAAGAAAGGCTAGTTATAAATAGAAAAGTACTATATCTAAAACCTCAAATTTCAAAATAAGTTGTTTTATTTTGTAATTTTCAAAATGAAACATGTTGCCTCCATCTTATTAAGAGATAAATTTTAAAGAATGGTAGAAATTAAATTATCCAATTTGTACATTCAAAATCTGAGTATAATCTTATTTGTGAGAAAATAAATTTAAAATGGCATGAGGAAAACTAAATCCCTTTTTGAAACAGTCTATCAAAATCTGACAAAGTACTGGCAAAAATTAACATCTTCCCCTTCTCTACTAATGTACTTTACAGGACATCAACATTTCTTCAAGAATTTAAAGGAACTATATGTTAATACTTCAAGGGGCCTATATAAACATGTCCCTAGAGCAAAAATTACAGATGTAGTATTTTATAAAATAAAAACTTACCGTTTTATTTCGTAATCTAATTATGTCAGAGACAGAACCAGCTCCACAGTACTCCATAACAATCCAGAGGTCTGTGTTCTTAAAATAGCTGCCATAATACTTGACAACATAAGGGCTAAACATAAAAACATAGCTGTCAACATATAGAAGTTAATCTTTAAAGATATTAGAAAGCAGTTCAATGTTTTTTCCCTGAGCAGCTGCAGTTTTTAAATAAGATATATTAATCTGCAAAGAATAAAAAACCTGCTGAGCACCTCAGAATGATAAAAAGCTCTTAACACATATTACTCACCAATTTGTATAAGAACACGTCTTTTTAAATATTTGTATAAGACAAGAGAAAGGGAAATATTCTCAACTGAAAAGTATCCATATACACTTCCAAGTAAGTGCAACTTGAAAAGTAGGTGGGTTTTTTTGAAGATTAAACAAGTCTACCACCATCCAAAAATCTGTATGAGCAGATATATTTACTTAGAAGAGAGAGAGCCAATTTCCTCACTAGGAACAATCAGATGACCCACATGATTGGACAAACTTTTGAGTTTTTCCAAAAAAATGTTATTAGGAAAATCCAGAAAGTAATCCAGAATTTAGCATGAGGTTTGCAATCCAGGCAATATACTGAGTCTACAGACTGAATGCTTCTGCATATAGCTTCCAGTACAATTACTGATCAACTGCCTCAACCATCACACTAATACCAAGGAAACCTTATGCACAACACCCTTTGTCATTCCCAATTTCCAATCAGCAAGGGAGTTCCAGGTGCATGTTTGTCCACAATTCACAATTAACTGACTTTGTTCAAAATGCTCCCTAAAATATTTATTTGACTACCAAGTTATCTTGAGTGAGAACACCTGCTTTGTATGCAGAGGGCCCTAAGACGATTATTTCAATCTCCAAGTAGAGTTGGGGAAAAACAAATCATGCCTGAAGCTCGGCAGAATACCAGCTCATCAGCTTTAACAGTTTCTGGCTAGGTAAACCGTAATCCAACTCAACAGAAGTTGAGTCCATCCCTCCAGTGTTTAAAGCAATCAAACAAAAAATGCTGGATAATGGCAGAATTTAAAGCTTCCAATTTCCTGAACCGAGGAGCTTTCAGGTTAGAGGGAATATCTGTTTGGGTTTTTTTTACTACCAAGTTAGGTGCATCTATTACATCTCATACTAATACCATCATGACTTCTCAACACTGTTAAATGAACATCAACACCCATCAGATCTAACTCTAAATAAAATACCTAACTCTAAATAAAAGTACCGTAACATTCTTATCAGAGATATATAGTAGACTTTAAACCTTCCACCTTACAACTGTGTTATTCCTAAGATACAATACTTTGGGACCATCACCCTAACAAATTCTGACAGCCTTACCCTAAAAATTAACAACCTGCAATAAAAGGACTGATTAAAGAACTGCCGAAGTATATGATATTTAAAAATTTAGAGTCAAGTAGTTTTCTTCCAATTTTCTAAGTCAGGTTGTTAGTCTTACTTTAACTACTGTGTGTTTTTGAGCATTTGTAATTTGTCCATAAAGATCTTTACTGATATAAAACAAACCTCAAAAGAGAAAGAGTTTTTTCTCCCTGCAAATATTTTACAAGGGAGCAATCCACCAATATTTTACTAAGGGCACACCCTTATCTTTGTTCATCACCTATAAATCACTGCCAACTTTGGCATGTAAAGAAACCCCACTTAATCCTTTGTACTATATTGTCTACCTTTGCAATCTATCTGAAGAACCATTTACAAAGCTCCAATGTTACTCTTACACAAATAACTCTGCTATGGGGTAAGAAACTTCTGCATGTTAATATATTGGCTTTTTTCTCTTTGCTTTATTATCCTCAGAGTTTGTCTCAGTTAATAAATGAAAATCTAAGCATTTATTTGAAAATCATATTTACCAAAACTACAGTATGATTCCCAATCTGATATAAACACATTGAACATAAATAACATTTCCATTAAATAACATTAAATTGAGAGCCATTGTACATGGAGCATACTAAATGGTACAGTTGTGCCCATTTAAAAATGGTTTTGTAAAAAGTGTAAGCATAATATCTCTCTTTTACCCATTAAAACAGGCCATTATTTTTCAAGCTATATGTGACCCTGTAAAAAGCTGCAGATGCTTTAAGGAATCATTAAAATTAATCTGACTCTTAAAGCAGCCACTTTGTTTTCAGGTACAGATGGTGGTCTGAAAAAATGATGGAAGTAGAAGAGGCTTCACATGAAGCCCCAAAATTTTTTCCAAATCATTCCCAAGCATGCATACACCTATCTCCTGATTAAGTCAGTTCATAGGCATTCCTCCCCCCTCCCCTTACATAATAGCATATTTCATTAGACAACAGCTTTTTTATTTATGCACACACATTTCTTTTACTGGTTATTTCATTTCAATATTTATCTTCCTCCTGATTTTAAGGGGCAACATAGTTAAGACTCTGGACTTGTTGGCTGGAAAGCCGGTAGCCCAGGCTTGAGATCTGAGCGCCTGAGCTCCTGCCAACCTAGCAGTTCAAAAGCATGCAGATGTGAGTACCACTTTGGTAGGAAGGTAAATAAACAGGTACCATTTTGGTAGGAAAATAACAGCGCTCCGTGACATCATGCTGGCCACATGACTGCAGAAATGTCTTCGGACAGCGCTGGCTCAATGGCCTTGAAACAGAGATGAGCACCACCCCTTATAGTCAGCAACGACTAGCAGAGTAAAATCCGCAGGGACTTCTTTACCTTTTTTTTTTTTTACCTGATTTTAAGAATGATCGGTAAAAAGTTGCACATTTTAAGATGGATACAAATAGAACCAATTACGTAGGAAGGTAATAGTCTCCCTTAACTGGCTGTGTTCAAGCAGCTATCTGACACAAATATTTTAATTCTGTGTTCTTGCACTGAACAGTGAATTGGTCTCAAAGACCTAAATTGCCCCTATGAATTCTATAATTCTTTATCACATGCACAACATTTGTCAGAACTAAACATTTAAAACTTTTCATAAAACCAAGAAAAATTGCAACAGCTATATTTTCACACTGTTCATTTTATCCATTCAACTATAGCCAGCAAGTAGGAAAATGGAAAAGCAAAAAAAGCATCTAAATTTTTATCACCATCTTATTAAAAAAAAATCAAGTGACCTTTAGGCTCTGCTTGCATTTTTAACACATCACTATCTAATAATTTTTTTTAATGGCAGAATTTGCATTATAAATTGACTCATACCTGTCACATTGTTGCATTATAGAAATTTCTTTAATTATTTCCTGTAGATCTGATTCAACAGGGACTTGCTTAATTGCTACAACTTGTCCAGATTCCTTATGAATAGCTTTAAATACACTGCCATAAGACCTGAAAGGGAAATATTAATTTATCCCGTTATTAATAAAATCACCATGCCCACTCAAGCCATTGATTCCAATAGTTTTTGCCATAAAAACATTTACTGCTTATACACATTAACTCCAAAGTTATGTAGTACAAGAGGAAGAATAAATGAGCTTGCATCGCCATCACAGTTCAATATGGCTTTTCATTACTTATCCATTGTATATTGTTACATAACTGTACGCATACTTTATTTGTTAATTACTTTCATTTTGCACTAGCTGCCTGTTTATTTTTGCTGTCAGCTCCTGTTCAGCAAAACAATGGAAAATAACACCTCTCCTCTTTTAGTAACCAGCAGGGAGTCTAATGGCAGGAAGAAACCAGCAATCTATAAAGCTTTGATATTACTTTTTCAGAATTGCTAGGAGAATGAGCTTGGATACCCCAATACATTCCCAGCAACCATATTAAAATTACTGCTTTCGGAAAAGTGCCTCCCTCTTAAGCATAGATTCCCCACATTGACTATGCTTGTCAGAAGCCAGCTGAGAAGGTTACAAATGGTGATCACATGACCCTGGGACAATGCAATCTTCATAAATACATGCTAGTTGCCAAGCACCCAAATTTTGATCACATGACCATAGGGGTACTGCAGTGATCATAAGTGTGAAAAACAATCATAAGTCACTTTTTTCAGTGCCGTTGTAACTTTAAACGATCACTAAACAAATGGTTTTAAGTTGAGAACTGTCTGCATATAGTCGCAAAGAGTTGACACTGACTTGATGGCACATAAGCAATCAAACAACTAATACGCAAATCTTAAGTTTTAGCTTTCTTTTAGGCTTTTTTGTACACACTTTCCACCAATATATGCATTTTTGTAAATATCTGCCCACTGTGCTATTCTTTTAGGGTAATATGTTAAACACAGAAAAGGAGAACATAATTTTTAACTTAAAAAAATAAAGACATAAAAAGAACAGGATGTACAGCTAAATCTAGTTTGAATCAATACAATTTCCTATACCTGTCTATGTCTTTCTACTCTTGTAAATCATCTCTCCTCTCATTATGTCCATATATTACTTCATTCCTTTTATTCTTTAAACTTCTCACCTTTTCTTTTTGGGAGGACCTCATCAATTTCTTCCAACCATGATGTTTGGTCTTTCCCTTTCTCTTCCCTATATATTTGGTCTACAATGTGACTGTCACTATATGAACAAACCTCAACATATTTTTTCATATTTATCACTCACTTTAGTCCAATATACATTTTTTTGCATATGTTAAATCACCCTGAATGCAGTAGTTAATGTAGGTGCAATTGCTCATCTGGACTACTTTAGGTGCAACAGAATTATTCATTATTTCAAGAGGATATCCAGATGGAATTTGGTTTACTGTAGCTGACATCTATTAAACAGGGGTAAATTAAATCAATATTTCAGTATATCATGTCAGAAAGAATATTCAGATAAAGATTTTGCAGCAGCTTTCTTTGTATTTTCTGTATGAGCCGTGGTGGCGCAGTGGTTAGAATGCAGTACTGCAGGCTACTTCTGCTGACTGTCAGGCTGCCAGCAGTTCGGCAGTTCAAATCTCACCGGCTCAAGGTTGACTCGGCCTTCCATTCTTCTGAGGTCGGTAAAATGAGGACCCAGATTGTTGGGGGCCTTATGGTGACTCTGTAAACCGCTTAGAGAGGGCTGTAAAGCACTGTGAAGCGGTATATAAGTCTAAGTGCTATTGCTATTTTATTCATTAGTAAAACATTTCCAAAAGGCTGCAAAAAAGCTGATTTTTAAAAACTTTAATATCGTATTAACTGGAGTATTTCATTCATTTGGGAACTTAACTAGAACTTATCTAGAAAAAAACAACTAATTTCAGCTGATAAGAATAGCATGATATCCTCTCTTTCTACAGCTTCATTTACTGTCACGTATGCTCCAAATCCCTCCAGTCCTCAAAGCAGGTTTTAAGGGGGAGGAGGCTTCACAGGGAAGGAAGGGAACAAAATATTATCATGTAAACAAATTTCCACTTGCATAATACCAGAATTCACTTAATGTTAATTATTTTTCTTAATTATTTTCTTCCATTTTTTTTAATTAAAAAGTGTTAATTAGTATTAACATTTATCTAACACAGTTCTCAAAGTGTGGTCTGAGGATCCCCTATATCTCAATAAACATAAGCTACATAAGCCAAGGGAAAAGTATGTATTGGAAAGAAAAATAAGGCTACTGGACAAACTATCTTAAATTGGTAATGCCAGGAATTCTCCCTCTGAAAGAACCAGTGCTCACATGGCACAGCTAACCCCGTGGAAAGTCTGACCACAGTGAGCACACAATGACTTATATTCCGGCAATCATTGTAAATGCCTTCCTAGTCATTGCAAAGAATGCTTAAAAGTCCCCTGCAATGGCTCCAATGGGATTGATGTTATAACAGTTTTAACTGGTGGTACGGATCCTACTCTCTCTGTCTTCATCCATCTTTCTCTTCTATAGTAGGTGCAAGATAGACACATATTGAAATGGGGGGAGAGAAAGCAGTCCTCGAAGTTATAGGCTTCTGGAGCGCTTATCCAATGAACAAGGGAATATAGCAGCATGGTAGGTTTCCCACAATTATAACTGGATCTGTGGAAAATATTAGTTAACTTAGGATATATATATATATATATATATATATGACACATTCAGCTAAACAGGGAGGGAGGCATAATTGGAGCCTCTGAAGTATATACCTAGTTTGAAACTACACAACATTTTCTCACAAAAGAATTTACCTTCTCCTTTAATCAAAATCACTCTTTGCCATTATTTTTTATATATTAAGAATGCATCACTGAGCTTCTTACCCTGACCAATTTGTAAGTTTTTCTTTATAATACAGCTGGTCCCCATTTAACCACTCATTCAGGGACAATTCAAACTTACGACAGAACTGAACAAAGGGTACTTAAGACCAGTCCTTGTACTTACAACCTCTGCAGCGCCTAGAGTCACATGACTACAATTTACAACCTTCTCTGCCGACTTCTGACCAGCAAAGTCAAGGGACGAGCTGACAAGACGTTGCAAGTTGCAGTCATGTAAGATCCTTGCTTAATGATGAAAACTGGAACTGTCAGAACTACTAACAAATACTCGCAATCACATGATGTTTTGACTTGCAACCACATCGCTTAATGATGAAAATTTCCGGTTCCAATTAGCATAGTTAAGCAAGGACTACCTATACACAATCTCATTAGGCTAGCTCAGGGGTAGGCAACCTTGGCTCTTTTATGACTCGTGGACTTCAACTCCCAGAATTCCTGAGCCAGCTGGCTCAGGAATTCTGGGAGTTGAAGTCCACGAGTCATAAAAGAGCCAAGGTTGCCTACCCCTGGCGCTAGCTGGATGTAGGCATCAGTCCAAATATGGAAGATTTTTCAACTCAAGATCAAGCTCACTATCTTCCACTGTGTTTGCATGATACATGTTTTAATTTTCCCTAGCCATCCATACATCTCTACACATACAAAATTGTACATACCCTTCACCAAGCTTCTCCAAGACATCAAATACTTCTTCAGGCTGTTTAGTCAAGCTGTCTTCACTGAGCTTTTTAAGTTTGCTAATAAAAATATAAAAACATTTGAAATAGTCTACAGTTAGCAATTTGCAATTTACTTTCATCTTTAATTATGAAATATACACTTTTATTTTCTTAATAATAAATAGAAATCTGCAGAGTTTCAATATGCACCACATACTTTCTCAAAAAAAAAAAGACTAAGGTAACTTCTAGTATTTTATTTATCTATAATTATTCTCAAAACATAAATTGTGGTGTTAATATGTTAATGTCAAAATTACAATTCTTAAACACAAGTGCATCCCATTCAGAAGTAATCAATTTCCCGCTTGAAAGCAGTTTTAATGGACAACTAAGCACACAAAGGGGAAATAATGCAAGCAAGCAAATCATAGCTTGGGGAGGAGAAAATCTGTACAAAGGGAAAGCAAATCAACAGTTGTGCAACTGACTGCCACCTTACTCGTTTTTTTGGGAAGCCATCAAACCTGGCTATTCCAGAGACCCTTGGGAATAGAGATGAGGGGCAGATGTCTGTTATAGGTGGGAATGCTGTTGTTTGTTCCCTAAGACATTACTGCTTTGGCTTTTTTGCTTTCTCATTGATATTATTAACATCTCTATCGTACTGCAAGCTGCTCAGAATCCCACATGGATTGGAGTACTAAACTAAAATTCAATGGTATCCTTTCCCTTTTCCATATATGCTACAAATTCTAACACAGAAATTAGTCCACTATAATACATCATAATTCATAACATTTAAAATTTGTATGTCATTTATTAGAAATCATACACCTCTCTCACAGAGAGCTTTGAAAAGCTGTTTGATCTTACATAAAGAAGACAAAATGAATCACAAGGCAGTGTAGCCCAAGACTGATAAGAGTATTTACCACACAACACAAAACATAAAAGGGATAAATTAAGACCAATGTAATACACTTCAAGAATTATACAAAGTAGTGTTTGGTTTCTTAAGATTATAAAATTATAAAATCCATGAACTAGAACAGGGGTTCCCAACCGGGGGTGCGAGATGATATTCCAGGAGGTGCGAAAACTTGGGTTTTCAAAATTATAGTGTATATGCATAATTTGTTGCTGTTATTTCTAACTTTTGTAAGGGGTGCGAGAATATATCAGAAGCGTTCTAGGGGTGCAGGGTATAGAAAAGGTTGGGAGCCGCTGAGGTAGAAAAAATACTCTGCCTCTGAATCACCACTTAAAATAAGCTATTCTAATGTCTCTCCAATTTAAGTTTGTATTTAGTTGCAAGAAGTCCAACAGATGAATTCTATCTTGAATTTCAGGTCTATTAAATTTCTCTGTAGTGCAGATGCCATAGTAATTGACCAGATAGGGGGGAAAGAAATGCAAATTATCATATGTTCAATTTGTTTTGTTTTATTTTGTGTGCATATGTACATGCATGCATGGACAACTCTTTGAAGTTTTCTTGATAGCATTTTCAGAAATGGTTTATCATAGCCTTCTTCCTAGAACTGAATGAAAAAGCAACTGGCTCAAAAACACCTAGCTAGAATCTATAAAGCAGGAATTCTGTTTTAATTTCCCATCTCCATAAGTAAAAACAACAACAACACCTTGGCAAAAAAAAACATACTTACTGAGAATACATCCTACATGACTTAATGGAATTCATTTTTGAATAGGCATACATAGCTGTCCTTTATTGCAATGCCTGTAATCATCTATTGCAAATTAAAGAAACAATTTACTTTTCTACCCCTCCTGTTCAGATACCCAAGATACATAGTGGGACAAAGAATATAAGTTCTGATGTAGTAATAATAGAGAATAAGGTTTTCTTTCCTCATTTTTTCAGAACACATACTCCTATATTGAACTGCAACATACATGTAGTCATCGACTTACAACCATTCATTTAATGACTATTCAAAGTTACAATGGCCCTGAAAAAAGTGACTTATGACCAGTTTTCATATTTATGACTTTGCAATATCCCCACAGTGATGTGATCAAACTTTGGGTGCTTGGCAACTGGCATGCATTTACAATAGCTGCAGCAACCTGGGTTCTTGGGATTGTCATTTGCAACCTTCTTAGGAAGCTTCTGAAAAACAAAATTAATGGGGAAAGCCAGATTCACCTAACAACTGCATGATTCACTTAACAACTGTAGTGATTTGCTTAGAAACCATGGCAAAAAGGTTGTAAAATGGGGCATGACTCACTTAACAACTGTCTTGTTTAGAAACAGAAACTTTGGGCTCAATTGTGGTCCTAAATCCAGGATTACCTGTATTATCACACTGCAATATAATATCTTCTAGTACACATACATACACCCATCACAAAATAATTATAGTCACAATTCACTCAATTCATATCTTTAATCTTAAATTATATTCTGTTGTTTTTGAACAATTGCTGTTTTAAGAGAATTATATTAGCAGGTTTTTACAAAAAGTTTATAAGCATTAAATTCCAGAAGATAACAAATTAGAGTCCTTCGCAATTGTTATTTATTTATTCACTTATTTAAAAATTTATATAGCAGCCCATCTGCTCAAGGAACTCTGGGAGGATCTACTATATAGTTCTCTATACTATAAAGGAGAAAACATGGCTCAATGACAGAATAAAGAATGTTTTACATGAATTAAATCCACAGTTTGATGCATCTCAAATTATTAGATGTCTTTTTACCATTCTTCTTTTATGACATGTAAAAATAGGGAGGGGGGGAAGGAGGATATATACATGTGGGAATTTTCAGGGAATTTTCTCAACATAGAAAAGTTATTGAACAATATTACCCAGGTTTTTGAAGTTATAAATGTAAATTTAAAAATTTCTTCCAGTTGCTAGTACAAGTTCCATGGTTTGAAATAACTTATTGAGATTTTAAAGATGTATATGAATTGGACAGATGTACTTAGATTTACCAACATGGTCTGAATTTGTCCTACTATTATGACATATGAGGCAGAAATCTGACTTGTTAATACATCTATTGTGTAATCACTATACATTAAAGATGAGGAATCAATCAGGAACCAATTTCTTTGGATGCCTGTGACATGGATCAATCAGTTATCAGTTGACAAGTCCAAATCAAGAGCTCAATCAGCCCAGATCAGCTGCTGTGAACTGCCCAGAGGCACATCACAAAGCAATTCCCTCTGTCCCTGAAAATGTCATGCAGTTGCTGGCAGAATATCAGGACAAAATAAAACTAGACCACAGCCATTCAGCCCAAAAGTTCATCACTGCTTCATTGTCTCCAACCTTTCAAGGACTGCTGGTTCTTAATCTGTGCTTATATGTTATAAGACTTTATACGAAAACCTTTTTTCCAATTTATAACCAAGATAATGTTCACATTTATTCCACAAAACAGCTTTAAAAAAAGAAACTACAAATGTTCAAGTACGTGAACTTCCTTTTTTTTCTTCAGAATATTCATATGCTCACAAGTTAGATACCATATATGGCTATGTGGATTCATGCTAATAGTATACTTTATGTGCTACTTTGGTTTAGGCTTAACAATGTTGTTCCTATTTTTAGTGCAGTGTGTATGTGCCCAAGGGTATGATTTCAATGTTGAGTATACAAAGCCTGAATATAGCCTACTGTACTAAAACAGCATCTAATTTTTAGGGTCAAAATTTTTCGTATTTTGCTCGTTATCTCATCTTTTCTCAAATTAAATAGCAACAAATACCTGATATGGTCACACATATCATAAAACTAACACTGGGTACCCTGCAACTTCCATTCAGAAGCATACCAGTACAGTTGACAGGAAAAGAAAAACTTAAGAAAGAATCCACAGAGATTCTATTAAATTACTGAGGGCTAATATAGAAAAAAATAAAGAGCTGTATTATAGCATTATGTTGAATACAAATAAATGGTCTTAGTTTCTTTCTAGCAGCTCCTTGGTCTTTGAAGTCCCTCCTCCAACAGCTCAATCGTTCATTTGCATGGAATTTCTGGCCAACTATGCTGCTGCTCAACTACAAGGCTCAGCTGAAGATAGAAGCCCTTAATTCTTACCAAGAACAGAAAAACATACTGTAAAACAAACTGTAAAAAAACAAGCTGTATCAGACACATTCCAAAGGAAAGTTCCAATAACTAGTATAGTCAGGGCTCATATAATTTACAAATGGGAAAATAAACAGGATGACAATTTCTGGAGATGAGGAAATTGGAATTTAATCTAGATCTAAAGTGACAGGGGGAAAAAGAGCTGTAGGTGCTTAATCATAGCCAGCTTAAAAATTTAATATACCCATTAACCTAAGCAGCACAGGATAAAAAAACATTAGGCACACCCACTAATATCAACTTCCTTTTTAATGTAGTTGAATAGCAATATGGAAACTCAATATATAAATTATTTTCTTAAGTGCCACCAGTCATTCTATCCAAGAGCCTACGTCCCACCATGGTAGAAATAAATAGCTTATCCTTCAGAAGATTGTTTATATGTTTATAGGCATTGTTATTTATTATAAAACACCTTAATCTTTAATGACTTACCCCGTTCTACCTTGATTAGTTTTGAATCTCCCTATTGTACATATACCTCCAACCACTGACTTACTCCTTTCAAGATGACAATATATTGATATTACAATAAAGATGATTTAAAATACTTTTGTTTTTTCTGAAAATATTTTGGGAATGCAATGTTTATGCATATATAGAATACTGCTTCTAAAAATATGTTTCCATTATTCAAAAGTTCAGTATTTCATGACTGAGCAACTTCTCATCCACAGCCTATGTAAATATATTGTAACAATTTAATATGAACAAAAACCAGACTTTAAAAATAAGCTATAGTCTTCTGCCATTGTCCATTTTACACATATTTTCAAAACCCATTGTGGTAATGCCAACATGCAAAGAGATTTCCCAAGCTTCCATTTTCATACTCTATCATGAAGACAGTCAAATGCTTCTCTGACAGTCATTTTAGATAGATTAGATTAGATTAGATTAGATTAGATTAGATTAGAGATAGATAGATAGATAGATAGATAGATAGATAGATAGATAGATAGATAGATAGATAGATAGATAGATAGATAGATAGATAGATAGATAGATAGATAGATAGATAGATAGATAGATAGATAGATAGGCTTTATTGTCATTTTTTACTGTGGGCACAATGGCACACATTAAAAATGAAATTTAGTTGCTTGCTCTCAAACTGTACACATACATAACATACTTTTAAATATAAGTAACATATAAATATTAATCACTGTCCATCTTGAATACATAATGGAAGGAGGAAGCTTTAGAGTTCACAAGGTTAATATTGTATGGAACAAAACTGTGACTGAATCTGGATGTTCTGCTTCAGATACCACAGAGCCTGCTCCCAGAAGGTAACAAGGAAACCAGGTCATGAAGAGGATGTATAGTGTCCCAGACAATCTTACGGACCCTTTACCAGAGAACCATTGGGGATATATTCTCTGCCCCGGGGAGGCATCAGCAGGGAGGTCTTAGGTGGTTGGTATGCATATATAACTTCATGAGAATTGATTTCTGCTCCATTACTACCAGAACCACGGTTATGTGGGAGGTCTTTATTTCTGTGTGGGCTTAAGCACCACACAGTATACACCAAGGATATATTAACAGTATGTTGAAGCTTTCATATAATATAATTCTACTGTCACACAAAGGACCAGGCTCAAATTATCTTATGCAAAAATCCAGCTCTCTGGAAAGATGTACTGCTGGGAAAGATGGGGTGGGGAGGACAACCAGCAGCAAGGTGGATGGATTCAATTGCAATGGGAATGGGTGCCCCATTGGGAGACATGACAGAATGGGTTATGGATAAATTATCATGGAGAAAATCTACCTATGTGGTTACTAGGAGTCAAAACGACTTGATGGCACGTAATCAATATAATCATACTGCCATACCAAGAAGTGAATGATTAAAGAATGATAAGTGAGTAGATTACAGTGTTTCCCTAGGAGAGCAGGCAGTGAGTCTCACACGTCCACGTGATCGTTTGCAGGCAGGAATTACTCTATCGTAGAGTTGTAGAGAGCAAGAGAACGAAGAGATGAACCCGAGAATGCTACGTGTGTATTTAAAAACACGTGTGGGTACAAGCAAAGTCCATTTCTCTCCAGTGGATGTGCACTGAGGGCTTCTTTACACGTACGGATTAAAGCAGCCTTTCTTCCCAGCGATGCCTTCCAATCTATTGGACTACAACTCCCATCTCCTCTAGCCAGTCCGTTGGAGGCATCAGGCTGAGAAAGGCTGGGACAAAGCCTGTCTTCTGTGCCATCCAGAAATAGGAGGGATGAGCCGCCCCTCACGCACCTACACACACATGCACACGGCAAGCGCCGAGGGTGAACCAAAGGCGAGGGACACCTCAACCCGGGAGGCCTGCCCGGTGACGGGGAGTCCAGGGTTCGAGGCGGGCGCTCAGGAGCAGCGAACTGCGGGGCACGCGGCCTACACTGGCCTTTTTCCTTCCGCCCAAAATAAAGCTCGCTGCCGCCGCCTCCTCAGTCTCTCGGGAACGAGGGAGGCCCTGACCGTTACCTTTTAGGCGCTGCCTGCTCCATTCTGCGGTCAGAGGCTCCCCAGACGGTCGGCCCCACCAAGGCGCGGTGTTTTGCTGCCACCCTGAAGGGGCCGGACAAGGACCAATCAGGGAGCCCGAAGAAGCACCCCCTCAGGAAACTCTGCCCGCAACTTTCTTCCGCTACTGGCCCTTTAAAAATCAAGCACGCCTCCTCTCCCAGGGGGCCGTTGCCGGACTCCAATACGCAGCTGAACGCTCGATGGCTACTCCAGAAATACCGCCCCCCCAGCCCTCCAATTGGCGGAAAACGCGCGGATCCAAAACGCGCATTGGTCTTCCCAACTGCCAGCCGGAACTCCGGAGAAGACGGAAAAGAAAGTTGCTTCAGGCCGAGCGAAACTGCATGGTGCAATGCGATAGCGGCCGGCAAGGGAGTTGATGTGACGTCATGGACAGAGGAACGCGGAGGAGAAAGGTCTTCTTTGCCCATCATGCGCCGCGCCAATGAGTTGTTTTTTGAAGAAGGATGCATCTTGGGTTATGTAGTTTTTATTAGTCTGCGCAGGTTTAGGGTGTTTAATTATCATTATGAGTTACTGACTCCCTTGCAGCGTAGTATTTATTACTTCTGAGTAAGCGGCGTGTTTACACGACATAGTAACCCTTGGTTTACTGAACCATGCTTCCCTGAATTCAACCAGAACTCTAGATTCATTCACACAACCCACTGAACTCAAAATAGCCAACCACATTTTAACCTAGGTCTATGTTTCTCAACCTTGGCAAATTTAATATGTGTGGATTTCAACTCCCAGAATTTCTCAGCCAGCTTAAAGTTGCCAAGGCTGAGAAAAACACTGACTAGAGTGTTGTTCAAAACCAGTGTCATAATCACAAGTCCTTTTGATTTGATACTGTATATTGAAGAAAATCTATATGTACAATGTATGTCAACAATATAAGTGCCAACATCCAGCTCAATAATCCAAATAAAACTCCAGGTTCATTCTGGTTCAGAAAATCTTACTGTTTATTTAATACACACCATGGTAATGTTGAAGCAAAACTAACTCTTGAGGTTCCCAGACACCAACCAGTTCATAGAATTAAACAGTAATTTTTCCGGCCAAACCCCATCCTCTCACATTATCCAGGTAAACAATTTCACTTTGTTATGGAACTGTCTGCTTTCTCTCCACACCTGCTGCAGTGTCCTTGGAAAGGTTTCAGGCTCTCAGGGTCTTCAGCGGAATCATAGAGGTTTCATTTCTCCATCTATCCATTCTAAAGCATCACCTCCTCCTCCCCCCTTACTCTAACGGCAAGTTGAAACGAAGAGGCATGTAGTTGCCGAAGTTTCATTCTTGACAATAAGTTGTCATGTACCAGATCCTTGAAGATTTGTAACTTTTAAGCAAAACTGCAGAGCTAATCTTTTCATCTATTTCCTAGTTTCAGGGACATTGTTTCTTCCATACACACCTACCCCTGTTTTATCCCATATTTCTCTCTTCTCTCACTCTCCCTGAGGTTTGGACAGACCAACAACAAAATATTTACTCTCCCAAAAGGAAAAATTTCCTAAGTGTATGTGCAGGTAAATGTTTTCAGAATGTCTGCAGGTACCATGACAGGCAATCTGGAACATTCAGTGGTAGAGAGGAACTGCAAAGGACAGTTCTTACAACAGCAGGTTTTAAGCAGATCTAATGTTAGTAGGATTGTGCACAATCTCTGGTCATTCTTAGGAACGCCACAGAATAAAAATATAGGCTATCCACTTGTTTTAAGTGTGCAGATATTTCCCTTTAAAGCATGACACAGAAATGTGTTACTCTTATTAATCTACCAAATGGCACATTCTATTCTAATTAGAACTATCAAAATTCTTTGCATCAATCAGAATACTTGAGCAACATGAAAGTTTCATAAGAATGGGATAATTAACTACCTTGACATACGTTACAAATCTAATTCGATGAAGAGTTGGAGATCTAATGTTCTCTTTGCTGATTTGATTTCACAGAAGGTGGGAGAAGGAACAGTGGGATCTGCAATCCTGCACCCACTTCTTATAACAAGAAGAAATCAGTTGAATAAAGGTAAATGGAATCTTCAGAAAAAGCGCCCATGTTATCCTTGAATTCATAATGTCAAAGTGAGGAAAAATAGAGAACAGTCAGGTTTGTATACTAGATTTTGAAATCCTGAAGAAAAAGTGTATCTAGAGGGGATGGGAAACCCTATGAAATAAGATACTGAAGGTGCAAATACAAACAATTCCCACTAGAAAGAAAAATGGGGAACATCTAAATAGATTGGTGTGGATACATAAAGAGCTTTCTAATATGCTATAGAGAAACAGTTCTGCCTTCCACTAATATTATCCATGACATTTACAACTAAAGCCTTTCTGTTGTATTGGTGTAGTTTAATTTGATAATGTGGCGAAACATGTCTGGCCTGGCTTTCCATGTGTTGAGATGGCTAGGGTTGTTTAGCAATCACCTTTGTCCTAGATTTTGATCTTGGCCGCTTCTGAGTTTCTCATCATGTGCACAGCCCTTTCTAAGATTAAAATCTCTTACATTTTTTTGATCTTGTATGGCTTCTTTCAGTTACTTATGCTCTGGCTAGTGTTGGCTTCAAATAGTGCCTAGCCACAGGGGTTTGGGGCAGCCTCATTTCCTTTTACCGCCAGCCATTCAGAGCATAACTGCCTTTTCTAGTGAGTTTGAGAGCCTGACATGGCTGAAATAAGTAAGGCAACATTTTGTGATTTTTGCCTTAAGCAGCTTGGGAACAGAACCTTGTCCAAAGTGCTCCCAGTCAATCTGTCCCTGAGGTATCACATCTGCTAACTCAGAATATACAGTCAACTGCTTTTCCATTCAGCCATCTTGTAGCAGATTCCCAGGCATTGTTCCCTGTCATGAAATCAAGCACTTTCATAAATCTGCAGGGGGGGGGGAGCGGAACAATCAATTTTTCATCAGATTTTCACGTCAAGGAGATAAGCATCTTTATCCTCAGCAGCAATAGCAAATGGATAACATTTGCTGTGCTTAGGATCCCTATATCCAGCACAGAATTGTTTATGATCGGAATGGCTTATAAGCAGAATAAAATAAGCAACTAAAGTAAGCAAACATAGCTTTATTCTCTTTACAAAAATGTTTCTACAATACCACGCGTTAATCCGATATTAACCATAACTACTTTATTCCATGTAGGGAAAAAAGCTGGAACTATATGTAGTAGGCTACATAAAATATTCTTGTGCTTGATGTTGCTATCCACTTAATCAGGTCCAGTTTTCATCCATTCTCCATATTTTCCGATCTTGTAGGGCTTCTTTCAGTTGTTTTATGCTCTGACTGGTGTTGCTTTGACGGTGGCTAGCCACCATTTTTTGGCATCCTTGTTTCCTTTTATTGCTGACTGTTCGAAGCATAACTACTTTTTCCAGTCAGTTTGAGTGCATGATATGACCGAAATAAATAAGGCAGAATTTTATGATTTTGCCTTCCCAGAAATATGTCTGATGTTATTATTGTGCTTGGAGCTGGGATTTAAATAATAAATGGGATTCAGATTAGTCATCATTAATTTGTCTTCACTTCCTTGTTTTCAATAGACCAATAGCCAACAGAGCCATTCCTTGCCTGCCTTTCCCTCTGTTGTTGTTGTTGTTGTCTTTCCCTTTACCAGCATCACCTACTGGCAGGAGACATGCACTAACTGGGTTTCTGTAACAAAGAGGAGGGAGCTACCACAATGACCTGGTGCCTTTCAGCTTGGCATCCTTCACTACTGTGTAAATTTAAGTCTGTCTTCTGATCCTGTTGCTACACACACACACACACACACACACACACTTCATTTTATTTCTAAGAACTCAAGGTACTCTATCTCTAAAAGATTGCAAGTTTTATCTGAAAAGCAGAATTGATTACAGGTAGTCCTCGACTTACGATGACAATTGAGCCCAGAATTTATGTTGCTAAATGAGAAATTTGTTAAGTGAGTTTTGTCTCCATTTTACGACTTTTCTTGCCACATTTGTTAAGTGAATCATTGCAGTTGTTAAATTAGTAACATAGTTGTTAAGTGAATCTGGCTTCCCCGGGACCTCCGGGACACTGCAACTGTCATAAATTTGAACCACTTGTCAAACATCTGAATGTAAATCACGTGACCCTGGGGATGCTGCAACAGTCATTGGTGTGAAAAATGGTCATAAGTCACTTTTTTCAATGCCGTTGTAACTTCGAACCATCACTAAACAAACTGTTGTAAGTCAAGGACTACCTGTACACTGGGTGCAAGAAAATCTGTTGAAATTCAAAAGGAATCTTTGAACATTCAAAAATATTTATTTCTGTGTTTCTCAATATTGACTTCATTTTGTAAAAAAAAAATTCTTTGGAGAGGTGATTGTAAGAATGGTGCATTGTGCTTGTATGTGGCAGGTGATTGGGGGAAAAGAGAAATAGAAGTGTGCTGTGAGAAGCAATTGGGCTAATATCCAATCAAATACTTCATCATTTTATATGGCGAAGTAAAGAATCCTAACAGAGAGGGCAAACACCACACGAAATATAGAGAAGTACATAGCTAACATTGAATGCTTCCAGTGTTGAAGCATTCACAACTTCTGGAGGCAAGTTGTTCCACTGATTAATTGTTCTGTCAGAAATTTCTTCTTAGTTCTAGGTTGCTTCTCTCCTTGATTAGTTTCCATCCGTTGCTTCTTGTCCTGCCCTCAGGTGCTTTGGAGAATAGCTCGACTCCCTCTTCTTTGTGGCAACCCCTGACATATTGGAATACTGCTATCATGTCCCCCCTCGTCCTTCTTTTCATTAAACTAGTCATACCCAATTTCTGGGAAAAGTCCTGGGTAAGAAAAGGGAATGAGAAAGTAACTCAAAATAACTTCATCTTGATACTCTTTTGCATAAGAGGGGGCAGGAAGCTCTGTCAGGCTTCCAAGATTATGTTCATATCTCCTAGAGCAGGGGTGTCAAACTGCCGGCCCATGGGCCGGATGCGTCATGTCAAAACCGTGCCCACCCCATTGCCGGCAATAGAGAAAAAGTTGCGATATGTCGCGACACATCACGTGACGTTGTGCGTTCGACACCTCTGCCCTAGAGCTATAAAGTCTTAGTGGTTTCCTGACCTGGCTACCTTGAAGGACTTAGGAAAGATGCTAGCCAATAATTAGACAGAAGTGGAGATGACCTCACTTTTGGATAGTCCAGCACCTGTGACATTATCTAGATTCACTTCATCTGAATTTCAGTCATATTCCCTCAGCAGACAATGAAAATTATTATGGTCAGTAGCATAGTCAACCAGGTGTTTAGACTGAATTAAGCATCTTTATCCACCTATTCAATCCTTCTCAAGGACCCAGGATAGGCAGAAATTGTTGTTTAATAATATTAAAGGTATCTTTGTAGAAATGTAAGCTGTTCCAAGTAAAGCTGCCTATTGAAATTGACTGATAGTGATTTTGTCAATGTTGATGGTGTTTGGTGTGCAGATGTTTTGGGATTGCACACAAATCACCTATTACTATCGGTTCTATCTTTGCTTTCCTTTACCACAGTTGTTCTACTTTTATTGTAGGTCTTGGTATTTTGGGATTTTCTCCAGTTCTTTCTCTTCTCTTCTGCTGTCTCCAAGTATTGCAGCATCCACTGTCTGGACTCTTTTGTATTTCTTATTGACACTTGTTAAAGTACGGGGTGTTATGTGGCAGATGCTTGTCTGTTTGGTTTCTAAAGTTCCAGAGGACTTTAATGTCTTCATTTTCTACTATTTAGTCTATTTTGTGATCCCATCAATTCTTGCTTGCAGGCAAATAATATTTCTTCCATCTAATAGTATTAGATCTTCAATGTACCATTGTTGCTACTTTGTCATGCTGTTGTTTATAGTCAGTCTGTGCAATCTTATTTCAGCAGCTAACTGGGTAGTCTACTGTTTCTTAAGATTCTTTGGAGAGGTTGCATTTACTGTCTGTTACTGTCTTCTCAATTCTGGCTTTGTATGCATTTGTTCTTAAGGCTTGGTCTTGTGCAGCCAGAATTAGCCCCTCTGTCTTTTTCTTAATTTTCCCTTTCTTAGCCATTCTCAGGTCTCGTTATCTGTTTTGCCTGCTAGTTTTTTTTTTTTAATGTACTGGACATGTAATACTTTGCCTTGCCATGTCTCTTTTCTATTCTTCTTTTGGTCTTTCTTATATGCCAGTTTAGTTTTCCCAGTACTCAGTAAGACTTCATGGCATACTAGCTTTGCTGTATCTTCTTCAGTGTCCTTCAGATATTTTTCCAATGCCCCCTTTTCTTCTTCAGCTGTCTGGTGTTCTTGCAAGATTCCACACCCACCTACTTGCCTTGGTAAATACTCTTTGTCAACATCACTGCCTAGATGAAAGAGTGATTCATTGTCATTATTTTTCTGGTCTTCCTACCAGGGCTTTTAGTTCTGCTTAAGGCCAGTCCACTACTCCAGCTGTATATCTAATGACTGGAACTGCCCAGGTGTTAATTGCCTTGATGGTATTTATTATTGTTGTTATGATTCATTGCACAGTCAGTCAGATGTTTAGACTGGATTTGACATTTTTGTCCACCTATCAAATCCTTCCCAAGGACCTGGGATAGGCAGATACTGTTGTGAGTGGTTCTTATTATTATTTTGAATATAAGGTTAGTGTCACTAATTTGCACTTGCAACAATAAGACATGGAAATATGACATTCTGTGGGCTAAAGGTGATGAGGATTAGGAAGATAATTATTAGAGAACTTTGCCTCCTTGAACAGATCTCATGAATTAGCCAGTGTCGTTGGCTAGGTCTTCTTCTCAAAACAAACCTGCAGGGCTGTACTCTCCTCCAGTATGTGGAATGCTGATCTTGCTCCTGGACACTGAGCAGCCACACCAGATGAAACCAAGGGGCACAAAGACATTTAGAGGAGAGAGAAGCAATGGCAGTGCTTTCTGCTCTGGCACTTGCCCTTTGGAACATTATTTCCCTGGAGTTCAGATTGACCTTGCCTTGTGGGCCCTCCAGAAGGGCCAGAAATACGGTTCCGCTATCTAGTCTGGGGACCAAGTAATGTGGCTATGGTGTCTGTAAAGCAGTTATACAGGTAGTCCTCAACTTACAACAGTTTGTTTAGTAACCGTTCAAAGTTACAATGCCACTGGAAAAAGTGACTTATGACCATTGTTCACACTCAGGACTCTGCAGCATCCGCATGGTCATGTGATCAAAATTCAGATGCTTGGCATCTGATTCATATTTATGACGGTTGCAGCGTCCCAGGGTCATGTGATCCCCTTTGCCACCTTCCGACAAGCAAAGACAATGGGGAAGCCAGGTTCACTTAACAATCATATTATTAGTTTAACAACTGTAGTGATTCAGTTAACAACCGTGGCAAGAAAAATTGTAAAATGGGGCAAAACTCACTTAACTGTCTCACTTAGCAACAGAAATGTTGGGCTCAATTGTGGTCGTAAGTTGAGGACCACAAATTGTATTGTTACATAATATTCACAAATTGCACTTTACAGCTTTAATGGTTTTAGTGCTTTTAATGTTTTAATGCATTTTTTTATGTTTTTTGTTACTTATTATAGTGTTCTTTTTTAAACTTTTTTTACCATCCACATATGTGAGATGGGAGGTAATTTACCAAATAAATAATCAAATATGCATTATCCAGAAATGAACTACAGATATTGAATGAGACATTAAAAGTTCTAGTAATATGGAAAATGAATGGTTGATTTCAAACAAGCCAGTTTTTAAAGGTTGCTAACAGCAGATGAATACATAAGACAGCAGTAGCGACTTAGGTAGGATTTTTCTTCAGGGTATTTATTTTTTGAGCATTGCCCTATGTTTTAAAATCCCAAAAGAGCTGTTTGTAAACAGGTGAGTTACTGGTCATCCTTTAAACACAAAAGGCATAATTATTTAGGTTTTGAGACAAAAAATCCAAAATCCACATTAAGACAACAACAACATTTTCCAGCTTAGGGTTTCAGATTAATGTGCAAGCATTTGATTTTCTTGAACTTTTCACCAGACAAGATGGTTTAAAGAAAATTAAAGAGGAAGAAAAAGAGAGCATGTAGTCATTTGTTCAAACCATGGCTATGCTCAAGTAAAGTCTTTGATGTAATATGAACATCAACTGCAGACAAGCAAATTAATCCTATCATCTGCAGAAGTGGTGTTATGTTTCATGAAAGACTCTTCCAAAAATTGCTGGAATAATGAAAACAAAAACAGCCTGCTGGTTTCCCATCCCACCCATCCTCTGGGGAGTAAATGGCATTTTAATTCATTAAAATAATGATGATTGTGTATGCTGGGTCAGTTCAAGCTATGTTGGTGAGTGATTCAGACATCTCTATTCAAATCTCTTAACAGTGGCATATTGAATGAAAAAACCACTGTTCCAGAATACATTTACATATATAAAACTCTTGCTTTCTGTATTCTGAATAAACATATTTTTGAAAACAAAAATCTTAGACTGACTTCAGAAAGTATCAGTGGCTTTTATATTAGTAGTCACTTTTTCAAAACTACTACTGGATTTAAACAGCTATTTTGACAACACTATAAAAGGACAATATATTAACACCAACAACTATCATTGCACGTTTATTAATAGCCTGATTTAAGTAGTGCTGTCAGAATATAAATTTTCCATAGAGCTGAAGGCCCTACAGGTAGTCCTTATGACCAGTCTCTTAATGACCATTCAAAGTTACAATGAACTCCGCCAAAAGCTACTTACAGCCCAGTTTTGAAGTTCCAATATTGCCCCTCTCCCCTGACTACATTTTGGGTGTTTGGCAATTGGGCTGCATTTATGGTGGTTTGCAGTGAACCATAATCATATGACGATTTACGTTTTTGCCAGAAATTGGTATTTACTTCCAGTTTCCAGCAAAATCCACCCCATAGTGAACAATAGGTTCACTTAACAACCACAGTGTTCACTTAACTGCAGCATTTGTTTAATGACTGCCACAAAAAAGGTCATAAAATCAGGTCAAATCACATGGTGACTCATTTTACAACCCTCATGACTTACAATCATAATTGCCAAGCTCAATTACGGTCGGTCGTAATTCACGAACTACCTGTACTTTGAAGAAGGACTCATCTGCAACACTGGGAAGTGAAGTAATAGCCATTTTCATCTAAAGACCATCATCCAGCCCCATAAGAACACAGAGAACAGAATCCACAACTATTTAACAGCATCACTAGAATTATAGAAAACAATGACAATTTTAATTAGATTTTATAAGAAATACTATATTAGTATGGTTTGGGGAATTGTGTGCATGTATTTCTCTCTGGCAATACTGTTTAGCAAGATGTCCTGAAAATATCCTGCATTTCCTGAACGAAGTGGAAAGGTATAAAGCAACAAGAAAGTTCAGAAATATCATTGATAGGGAGATAATAAAACCTACATGCATTAGAGTACACATTTGGAAAAAGAAATCAAAGCATCTTGTCTAGTACAAACCTCCTGTCCCCTATTATTTCTTGGAGAAAAACAGCCCTGTCATAGTGGAGAATACATGTAGTTCAGAGTTGAGTTGTTCGGTTCTTGATGTTTTCTGAGCTTCTCTTCCTCCATGTTGACATGCTGCTCATGTTACCTAGCCTGGAAGAGAAGGGAGCTCACAGAACATCAAGAACCCAACAACCATTAGCTTTCTTTGCACAGACTGAAGGTGAAAAAAGCCAGCATGCATGTAAGCCACAACTCATATTGTCTGGGGAATTCTGGGAATTTGAAGTTCACACATCTTCTGTACAGGCTAAATTTAAGAGAAAGCATAAAGGCAGTCTCACCAAAAATTATGGTTCTTTTATCTTGTTTCAATTAAAACTGCAACTATTTTCTTGGCAGCACTGTTACTTCCCATATTTCTCAAACAGCCAGAAAAACACAAGAAAGGAGTAACTGAAGATGCGGGAAGGAAGTGCATTAGAACAATGTTTTTCAAACTTGGTGACTTGAAGATGGGTAGACTTCACTTCTCAGAATTGCTGGCTCGGGAATTCTGGGGATTGAAGTCCACACCTGGTAAAGTTGCCATGTTTGAAAAACATTGCATTAGAACAGGGGTGGGCAACTATGGCAACTTTACGACCTGTGGACTTCAACTCCCAGAATTCCCAGAATTCCTGGCTCAGCATTAGAACAGAAGACTTAAAGAGTTGAGTTTTGAAGAATCCACGAAATTGGGCTGGTAAAGCCGGATTAGGAAACCCAAGTCTTGCCTGCGCTCTGGCCTTCTTACACCGAGGGGCACCGTCCTGTTGAACGTCGAGCCCGCTCCCGTACGAGGCGCAGAGCCTCCCCGAGCGAGCTGCTGCCTTTGCGTTGGTGCGCCCACGAGCACCAACGTCCCGACCTCGAGACCTCTCTCCTGATTGGTTGTCAGTCTCTTTCCATACGTCCAATGCGTCACCATCCACGGTTGCTCTCGGCGGCTGGAGGCTGCGCTGGATCGTTCCGGGGTGGCAGAGAAATTTTAGGCTTATGGGCGGGGGAATAGAGTCCCCCCCCCGCCACGACAATATTAAAAGTAATCCCGGTTCGCTTCTTTTTGTCCCGGAATGCATCCATTACCATTCTGAACCGAACCTCCTTACTCCTCTCACTCTCCACTCCCTTTAGGAATCAGTGGGCTAGTAACCCAGATTGATAGGATTCTTTGCGAGTTAGAAACAGCGATCGAGCAAAACGTACCTCGAGAGGAAGAGCCCCGGTCTGCGCGGCTGCTAGGATGCTTTTTAAAAGACCGAGAGTGAGTTTGGTTACCAAGGACCTCATCTTGTCCCACTATCGATGAAAGGTTGAGGGAAAAAAAGTGGATCGTTAATGGGAAGTGTTCTCTCTTAACTCAAAATACTGGCATCTTCGGAACAGCGTTAAGAGGTTTTAGGATTTCGTTGCCTGTGTTTTCGGGGACACAAACGCACTCCCGATTTATTCCTGGAGGCTCGTCAAATAAGAGTTCCCGGGTTTGGAAATCATCGAGATTTTTCACTTGGAAAGACACACTCTTACGGGGGGGAGGGCGCTTCTAGAAGTTTAGGCTATAAATTACCATCTGCTTTGCTTAATGGTTTATAATCATTGTTTAGCATCATAATAAAATATAATAGCATATATATATATAAAATAATATATAATAAATAAAACCATCATTTCTCCATTAAAACCAAGCTCTCAAATCTACTAAACGTCGTTAATGGGTAGACTGGAAAGATCGTTTGTTTTGCAGTAATCTAACAAAAACTGTTAAAATTTCGTTACTAATTTTTCTGTCTGAATCAATATTTGTCCCTAAAAAGATTATGAAGATGATGGTGGACGGGGTGTGCGAGTATTAAAAATAAACCATCTTTTTACAGTATATTCGTCCTATGCTACAAACCAGCACAGCTGTAAATGTGCTCAGCTCCAATTAAGATGACCTCCAAGGTCCCTTCCAGCTTTTATTGTTGTTGTTGTTGTTATTGTGGCATTAATCTGTGGATGGCTATTGGGCGAGAGGTTGCAACACCTGGCCTCCCTTGTCAAGGCTTCCAAACCTAGTAGGATCCCATTAGATTCTTGGACAAGAGACCACCAAGAAATTCCCCAGCTGTAAGCCCCAAATCCTTTGGGGAGGAACAACCCACTTCTGGAACGCTGCCAAGAAAACTACACGGAAGAGAAGTCGAGTTCTAAAACCCCTGCATCGCTTGCTGTATTCAAGCTCTTCAACCGTCTGTGGAGATTCTCAGTCATCCAGGTCATGGTTGTCCCAAAGGTGCTTTTTCAGGAGGCAACCGGACTTTCTTGTTTTTCTTCGAAGACTCAGGTGACCCTGAGGACACACAAAACCTCCAAGGGGCCTGAACGCCTCTCTAAACGAATGCAAATGACCAGCTGTCTGCAAGGAATATAAATCCTTCCGTTCCTCACCATCTAGTCAGAGCTGAAGAAGCTTCTTGCATGAGAAGTGGAACGTCTTCAAAGAAAAACAAGAAAATCCAGTTGCCTCCTGAAAAAGCACCTTTGGGACAACCATGACCTGGATGACTGAGAATCTCCACAGACGGTTGAAGAGCTTGAATACAGCAAGCGATGCAGGGGTTTTAGGATCTTGCGGGAGAACTCGACTCCTCTTCCGTGTAGTTTTCTTGGCAGCGTTCCAGAAGTGGGTTGTTCCTCCCCAAAGGATTTGTGAGGGCCCCGGGACGGATTCCTTTTCGAAGAGATGCCGGGATCCTCTCGCTTAGGGCTCCCTGATTGCAGTCTGTCCCTTTTCTGAAGGGACAGCCCAGAAGGCGAATGTTTTCTAAAAGCCCATCAGTGGTGGATTTCGACTGTCAAAGAGATCTTTCATTCTTCATTTCCCCCAGTGCCTCGATTCGCGTGCACCATTAAACCCACGATCTTAAAACCATCAGATAGCCAATCCCCAACCCTAAAACGATGCCATTGAAAAAGAACCCCATTGACTTCTTAAGGACTTGTTGAAAATTAGGAAGCAACTGAATTCTGAAAACTGAATCCCCCAAAACAGCCCATCCCCCCTCCGTCTTTTGCCTGGGCCACGACTCAGATGCAGCCTTAGACCCAAAGCACGGGGAAGGTCACGCCCAGCGGACTTGCTTGAGGTTGCGGTAGGATTGACAATAAAGCCGGCTGAATTTTGTTTAAACGAGAAGGAAAAACAAACTTGGGAGTGGCATATGGGCGATCTTGGTCCGAATGGCACGTGAAGAATGCTGAACAGTACACAAATATCCGCATTGTTAGTGTAGTATTTAGGAACACGGTGGGGTGTTAATCAAATCCAGGAATCCCTTTGTATCTTTTGCAAGTGAAAATAAGAGTCTGGGGAAAGAGAGATGTGCTTCAAATGTACGGTGTAAAATAATGTAAAATAAACCAACTCCTTCCATTTCTTCCTTTCCCAATAGGAATAAATAAACCTGAAAGTTTTTCATGCTTCTGGGACGAGGTCCAGAGATTATAAAAACGTTGTTTTGAAAACTGAATAAATCCAATTAACGGTAACAAAACTCTCTTGCAGACTAATCCGCTTCGTGCTGAAAAGGCCCAAACGCTTGGATTTGGGTCGGAAAGACGTGGCCGCGACTCCTCTGAAAGCCGCGCAATTCGGTTTAACGGAACCGATGGGTCGACTTCAACCAATTCATCTTGGGTTCCAGTAAGTAACCGCATAAAGTGGGCTACTTAAAGTAACTTCGGGTGGGGAGAAGGGGATTCAAATGTAGACATGAGGGGGCAATGAAAATCTAGGTGGTCCGCTTTGGCTCACCTGTGCAACCTTCAGGCGCTGTGTGTCTGCCAGGTGGCCAACACGCTGAGCCACCAAGCAGCCAACACCACCTGTGCCTGGAAGGTGTGCAAACTCAGCCCCGTGGTCACTATATCCTCGAACCCCGGAATATGGGGCAACGCGAGGAAAGCAAGGTTGAGACAAGCAGGTCTTGGTGGCACCTTCAGAATTTACTGGGGGTGGAAAGGAACAATCCAGAGTCTTTGAGTGTCTCTTTAAGTTGCTGGCAGATATCAACTGTTTGGGAAGAATTTGAGTCTAAACCTGAGGGGAAGCCAATTATATTGGAAGGGAGAGCTAAATCAATAGCTGGCTTCGGATATGGGGTTGGTTTCATTTTGGCTTAGTGTGTTGGTTGAGTCCAGCAATTGTGGTTTGTTGGCCATGCCGAGCCCAAACAAACCATTATTTGGCTCAATGGGTGGCTCAGGCCCGTGTGTTTAGAACCATAGAAGTGATGGCATCAGCAGGACTCCAGACTGTTGAAAGACTAATTCTCTCAACGCTGTGAGTCACCTTCCTGGGTCAATCCAGTTGTTTCCCTATAAAGTCTGCCTTCATTTATTGCTAGGTCGCTACACTCATGGTTGGAGAGTGCCAACAGAAGTTGTAAAATTCAAATGCGTTTGTTGCAGGAGTGAATTACAGAACCAATAGGAACAAAAGCTCTGCAAGGTGAGCAAAAGATCTGCCACCTTCAGTGGAAAGGCAGCCAGCTGACCTAATGGACGGAGTCCTGATCTTTAGGTGATCTTTTGCTTCAGGAAACGATCCGATCCGTTTACTCTGCCTGGACTCCTGTCAGGTATTCGTGGCCAGAGGCCCAGAGCAGTAACAACCCGGCTCAGATTTCTCCTCTCCTATAAATCACCGCAGACCTGCACCACTTAGCTTCCCATTCCTTGGCTAGTTTTGGCCCTTGTTCACTTCTAGGTGCCTCGGAGCAACCTGGGTTTGCTTTTAAAAGTTGGGGTCTTTAGTCAGGCTGTATTAAATTCAATTAAATTAAGTGGTATGTTCTACTCAAAGGCATATCAAGTGCAGGGGGGAGGGGGCTCCTAGGGACCCTGCCCAGGCTCCCTCTCCATCCACTCCTTGGCCCACCTCTTCAATAAACCTGGGTGAAGTAGGGAGGGGCCATCAGAGCTGTGGAGGAAGAGGAGGAGGAGGGAGAGGGGAATAGCTGTATCTGCTGAGCACTGGAAAACAATGACTCTCGGAGGCCCCCATGGCTACCTGTCCTCCTGGTCCTGAAGCTCTTTGAGCCCTCCTGCAACTGCCCCAGGTTGGGGGCATCAGAGCTCGGGCCCAGCTGCCTTTCCTGACCCAGGAGACAGAACTCTAATTCCTCCCCCCCACACACACACACACACTTTCTTACAATCCTCTACTACCTTTTCAGTCCCATTTAATTGAGCACAACTTCCTTTGGAGAAACGTTTATTTTGATTCTGCTATTAATCGAAAAGTTTATTATGGAAAAACACTGGTTTTAAAAGGCTGGCACGGGATCCAATGTACTCTACATTGTATATCCTTTGGGGGCTCTCCCCCCCCCCCCGGTAGTTTCCCCAGCCTGGCGCCCTCCAAACCTTCGGAGTGATCTTTCAAGGCCAGTCAAAGGACAAGTGCTCCTTCTCTCTGGAAGTTGGCCTGGGACACTTCCAGCCTCCGCTCCAGCGGTTTCTGCCCCACAGCTGGCATTGTTCACGTTTGACACGCGTTTATTGAACTGGGCAAGCCATTCACCTGCCCTGTGTCGGAGGCTATCAAACCCTTGAATCCCTGGCTAGAGACAAAAGAACAGATCTTCCCTTCAGCTGAAAAAAGATTCCTTCCTAAGCAGCAGCAGCAGCCGCCGCCGACTCTGGCTAAACCATTTCCCCAGAATTTACCGGGCAACGTGAGAAACCCTCCCTCAAGCTAAGGCCAAGCCAAACTCCCTGGAAGAGTCGGCAGGCGGCCGTTCCTCTCGGGGCTCTTTCGGCGTCCTCCAAGCCTGGCTGCGCAGAGCCTTTATCTGGCCCCAGCCACGTTCACCCTCAGATGCTGTCCGGGAGGGGGGGGGAGCTTGCTGAAGCCACGCCTCCGCCTTTTCTTCTGGGGGCAGCACGTTCTAGGGGCGTTCTAGAATGCAGCCTGTCAATCATGCTCGGGCCAACAAGCTCTTCGATTGAGCTCCGGGTTGCTTTTTAGCCGAAGCTGGCAATCTGTCTGGAGGCCGGCTAGGGAGCCGGAAGCGCAACCTGAACTGCTCTCTCTGAACTGGACAGAGGCTTCCTCGGCTCCACGTGCGTAGACTTGAAACCTGACCTCCCAAGCAGAAATGCATCTGGGAATCCGCCGAGCTTTGGCCCGTAAATAAACGCTCCGTGTGGGCTGAATGGAGCTACAGTCCACCTGTTTCCCACTGGGCCGTTTCTCCTGCCAGCGAAATAGCTTCCGAGCTCCTTCTCACCCACGGACGCCTCATGTACTGTATGGACTCGCTTTACATAGCCCTGCTTCCTACTAGGATTATGCGGACGACGCATTAGCTTTTTTTTTTTTTTTTTTAAGGAGCCAGGAATTCTATTACACATTGCTGTTCCTCTGGCCAGTGCTGTGTTTTGTGATTGCGATTATGTTGCACGTGACATGCTGTACAGAGTATAAATAGACAAGTACACAGCTTCAAAAAGACTGCTTTCATCATGATTTGGACCTGGGAATTAAAAATGCAATCCTGTGACCCCTCAGCTAGAAATAATCCATAGTCAAATCAGTGTAATGGATTTCTTAGAGATGCAGAATTGCATTTTACTAAAGGAAATTTCTGGACAAGTATGAATCTGTATTGCAGTGTTCTTTCAGAATGGAACATACCAGGATTAATTAATATTCTTCTATGGATCCCTGGTGTTTGAGTAACAGCGGTTTTTACTGAATGAAGAAAGCATTCTGCACATGCTTACATACACTCTTCTTTACAAGGCCATAATGCTCAGATTTTGGAGGACTGGTCTGAGTTTCTGGCTATTCCGGGGGAGGAGGGGGGCTTTCTGTGTCGTCGTCTCCTTTCTCCTCCTCCTCCTCCCTCCCTCCCTTCCTTCATTCATTCATTCCTTTTTTTCTTCCTTCTTCCTTCTTTTTCCGCAACTCTGCGGGTTGCCTCCAGGGGGCGCCGGAGGCCTTAGTTTCTTGCTACTAAGTGCCTGGCGCAACTTCCACCGGACCCGCTCTCTAACCCGGTTCTTCTCAATGAGCGCCTTTGCGGGCCCACCCGGATCGCGCGCACTTGAGGATGGCGCGTCCCGTCTCGTCTGGTCAAGGGTGAAGCGAATGAGCGCCGGGGAGGCAGTCAGCTCCACCACCAGCACCGGCTGCCGAGCGCACCGAGTTCCACGGCGCGGAAAACCTGCACCTGTCCTGGGGCAGCTGCTCTGGGAACTGGCAGCCCCTCGGCTCCCAGCGAAGAAAAGGTTAACTGGCCTTGGCTTTCCCCAACCCGGTGCCCTCTGGATGAATCGGGCAATAACTCACCCTGCTGTGGGAGGCGGCGGCTTCTAACGCACTAAAGGCGTTTGCGGTCGAGGGCACCGGCGGAAGAGGATTCGCGGCGAGAGTGCTTCCGACCATGTGCAGAGTACGTTCACTCAGATAGAGGAGGTCTAATGGAAAAAGGGAGAGATGAGTAGATGTGCAAAGCCGTTCTTCCTCTCCTTGGAAAGGAGCCCCCACCCCTAGTCTCCCGGTTGTTGGCTGCCTTGATGATACACACACTGTTTGCAGAATGAGTCGGAATGGGGCGGGGGGGGGAGCTTGCCGTTGAATTCCTCCTGAGCTTTTCTGGCGGGGAGGAAGGAGGAAGGTCTTGCTAGTGCCAAGGAAGAGAAGCGCTTTAGCAACCTCGGAGAACTTTTCCACCTTCCTCCGTCCTTTCCAGACCCCCGGCAAGGTCGAGGAAGAGAGGCGGCAGGGGGAGGCTCAAAGCTCCTACCCGCGCACGGCGGCTTCGAAGTTCCCTCTGGGCCTGCAATGGAAAGGCCCGCTTTCATTCAACTGAGAAAAGACGGGTGTGTGTGTGTGTGTGTGTGTGTGTGTGTGTATAAGCTCACTGCCTCCTTCCTTCGCTTTCCTAAAAAGGCTCCCCAAAATGCCATTAAGAAGAAAGCTCGCTCCGCAAACGCGGGTCTTATGTTGCCTTCACCCCACTCCCCTTCCTGCTCTTTTTTTTTTTTTTTTTTTTTAGAGAGAAAACGTCCGGATTCGAGCTTAAGTAACAGGAGGACATCTGGGGAGATGCAATTACCACACTATAGGTTTCCTTGACAGGAAGCCTCCGCCAAGCTGACCTCCCAATAAAAGGCAGCTGCTCACACCAACCCGACTGGGAACCTGGGATGTTAACCGGGGCAAACTTCTTCAGCGGGAGGGAACCAAATGGACAAGGGGCGGCTCATTTCCATCCGACTCCAGCTTCTCGGACAGTCAGTTCAACTTGGCTGGAAAGTAACACCTGTTTGGCCTTCCCTAACTTTCTTTTAAGGATCAGGACTGCCATTCTTTCCTTTAGCTCTTCCGAGGAAGTCTCAGCGATGCCAAAAGAGAAGCTGTCCTTATTTGCTCTACCCCTGCTAAGTATGACTTTGGTCGCTGAATAATTGGGAAGTATAGTATAGGAGCCCTTGGAGCAATACCCAAAGGGCCGCGTAGATATATAGAAATCCTGAACTTATTAGACCTGAATATTCTGACTTTGCAAAAAACCACTCTACTGCCTATATACTTAGACGTTACCTTAACAGCTCTTAGGTCCTTAGTTAGGACCTGAGATGTTAAGTTTTACCAGTCCCAGACTATGAGTCGAATTGAAGATTAAATACTACTAATAATAGTAATAATAAACTGCAAACGGCAGCTTTACTTCGACCAGTTTACATCCTGTGGGTGATATCTTTAACACCCTCAAACAGCATCTGCCGATCACAGGTCTTTGGGAAGGACCTTCCCCCCCCCCCAAAAAAAGGTGGAAAAAATGCCAAACAGGTCTAAACATTGGCTGACTGTTTGGCGAACCATAATAACAGAGAAAGCAAAGATAGTATCAATAGTAATCGGCACCTTGGGTGTAATCCCAAAACTTCTGGAATATCACTTGAACATCATTGGCATTGATAAAATCACCATCAATCACAAAAGGCAGCTTTACTGGGAACAGCTTACCTCTTGCCACGAGATATTAACACCTTCAAACAACATCTGCCTATCCCAGGTCCTTGAGAAGGACTCCAGTGGTGGATAAAAATGCCTAATCCTATCTAAATAGCTGTCTGACTGTTCAACCAACTGTATTATTATTATTATTATTATTAGTAGTAGTAGTAGTAGTAGTAGTAGTAGTAGTAGTAGTAGTAGTAGTAGTAATAGTGGTAGTGGTAGTGGTGGTGGTGGTGGTGGTGATGGTGGTAAGTTAAGAACAGCAATACCACTCGGGGATTTTATTTAGATATCTATTTACCTCTCACTCTCATTCCCTCTCCAATACTTTATGCAAAATCTACATAGGTTATTTTAAATTTTGGTCCTTTAAAATTTTTAGAGTAGTAAATCTAAGCACACTCGCGGTAATCGTTCAGGAAGCACTGCCCTCGGATGTCCGTTTTATTCTTTCTTACTGGAATATTGATACCCCTAGAATTTGTTGATCTTCCTTTGAAATGGTGAAGGGAGTCAATATTACAGGAGGCAGGAGGAGTTATTTTTTGGAGATGCTTAATCAGTATCTGCGGCTCTCCCAGAAAATGCCAACTAATTAAAGGGGCAAGAGGGAAGACTTTTGTCTGAATGTGTTCGGAACACGAATCTCACCTAAGGCAGAGAACAAAAGATGGCAACCGCTGTGAGTGCAGATTATGCCAGGTGAGGGGTTGCTTTCAGGGTAGCGCAGTGAATTAGGTGTGTGTGGGGGGAGGGAAACCAGGATTAAGTCCAGCCAAGAAAATTCAGGGAATGACTTTGTACCAATCGTTCTCTCCCAACCGAGTCTACCTCGCAGGGTTCCTCTGTTGGGGGCGGTCATTTGAAAAGAGATCGCAAGGGAGAAAAGGCAGGATATCAATCAAACCGACAAAAAAATAAATGCAGGTAAAATGGAGTCGTTCTTAATGCCGGAGCTTAATCGTGCTTAATTTGGAGCGAGTCCCTGTTGCCTTCGAGGTGTTTACTTATAAATACCCTACAAGCGCAATCCTATGCTCACCCTGAAAGCAATATGATTTAGGATGGCGTGGTAAAATCAGAGTCTGCCAGAGTGCCCGGTAAGTGACTGGAATCCCCTGCAGAGGTGGGTGGTGGGTGGGAGGTAACCAAACTCGCCTATTCTGACGGCTTGGTTTACCTCTGAACCAACAATTCGAGGTTCTTGGAATTCTCTTTTCTAAGCCCAGCTTCCAGCAAGGACCTCCTTTAGTTTGGAAGGACAGGTTTGTTTGTTTTTTCTCCTTTTCAGACGGTCCCGATTTTCTTTTCTATAAAGGAAAACTATAAATAATACTTCCCGGGCGAGGAGAGAGGAGAATTATTCAGTACTCATTGTTTTTAGGTGTGCGCGCGCGCGTGCGTGTGGATGGGTGGGTTTTTTGTAATAAAAAGCGATTTTGTTTTCCATCGCCTCGTCCAGTAATTTAAATTTTCCCAAGTTTCAATTTCTGGACACTTTATTGATTGTATTTGTTCCTCGCTCATTATTTGAAACCGAACACTTTCCGCGTCTGGCCCATTTGCTCCTGATCTCTCTCCTTCCCCTCTCAGAGTCTCACCAAACAGGTCTTGTTCCGAGACCCGGCAGGGTGGGAAACCTGCTTTTCAACGTCATGTCACTATGTGCGTCGTGTTAGGTTTCAGGGAGCCGGTCGGCCCTGTGAAATTCCGCCTGGGGAGCATAATCAACCTTGCTTGCTACCCCGTTCCATGAATGAATACCGTAGTTAAGTAATATTCGTCTAAAAATGCAACGCACGACCACAATTTCAGAACAAGTAATCTGTTTCTATTTATCCAGGGGCTCGGGTTAAAGAACTTGTGATTGGTCTCTTGGGGTGAGCAAAAAAAGCAAGAACAAAATACTGTCTTGGATCGGAATGGAGAAAAAGTACTAGCAACAGATCTCAGGTCTGTGAATTTCTGCATAGTTCCTACAGCTTAGGAGAGATAAAATAAATCTAAAGGAAATTTCTGAAGCAGAGCGGCAGAGGCACTTCAGAATGTTATAGTGTGAGTTCGGAGAAATTTTAAATTAGTTTTCATTGCTCCCTTGCTGCGATGCAGAAAAAGTTGCTTCGGTTTATTGGTTCTGTCTTTGGATCCACCTGTTTCGGATAGAAGGAAACTACTCTGGACGTGAGAATGATGAGCTTAACGATAATAATAATCGCTAGGTTGATAAAAACGTCAAATCCAGTCTGAACATCAGGCTGACTGAGCGACTAACCATAATAATAATTCCAGGTCCTTAGGAAGCACTCAGTAAGTGGATAAATATGCCAGTCAGTCTAAATATCTGTCGGTAGGACCAACCATAATAATAAATGACACCATAGATTCTTATTTAAACACGAGATTTCCCAAACTTTGCAGTCCAATAAAGAATATCAGTTAAATGGGGGGGGGGGAGAAATAAAGATTAGAACTTCGGAAGATAATTGATTTAATAGTGGTTTGTTTTATACGTATGGAGCGGTAGGATGTAAAGTCTTAGAAAATACGGTCCGCATAGTAACATCAAACACAATTAGAATGTTTAATGTCTATCGATGATTTTCTGGATCCATTAAGTTGGGGGGGGGGTTTGTTGGGTTGCTTTGACACAACTACCGAAGTTCCTGCGGCTGGTTTAGATAGGGACGCAGAAGTCTACGAAAGAAAGGTTTGATTTATGGACCTGACCCTGTTTTCTCAAAAGAAAAAGTCACCTTAGGTAATGTGTAAGAAGGAGAGAGAAGGGGGAGGGGGGGGAGAGGAGAGAGAGAGAGATCTCTGTCCCTTTAAAGCCAAGTTGCTATCCAAACATAAGTAAACAGAGTGGTAGAAAAGAAAGTGGAGGCGGGATTTTGAGGGGCGGTCTCACAATTTTACAGCCTCCTGAATGTTCGGCGCTGGGCGTGGTCAGAACGTTCAAGCCGTGAACATTCGACTCGCAGCGGCTCGGGGTGGGACGGCGGGCGGGGACAGAACTCCTCGCCGCTTGAGCTGCTAAAATGTGATGGACCCGAGAGGGGGAGTTTCAGACTTGTATCAAACTTCGCCGGAGCCGAAAGCCAGGCGCTCGAAGAGAGAAGTGCGGTCGGGGGGGAGGAGGGAGAGAAAACCTATGCAGGGTCTTTTGCCGACCAGCCAGCCGCTAGGGAAAGTCAGAAGGCGGGAGGCGACGGGCCCCGAAGCCATCCCGCTGGCGTTTTGTGAAGCCCTCCCGAGACAATAATATGAATGAGCTCCCGGAGTTTCCCGCCCTCTCCGCGTGGATCTAAATGAGACGGCTCGGGCGTTAAGGCTGTAGGCTAACGCGGTGCTCCCCAGAGGCCGGTCGGAAGGAGGCTCGAGGGGGAGGCAGGTAAGCGGCTCCCGGTCTCTCTCTCTCTCTCTCGCGCGCGCGCCCCCGCTCCGCCAGACCCGCGCCTGGTCGGCTGGAGAGAGGGCCGCCCCGGCTTCCAGAAGGGCGCCGGGCGGCCAGGGCGGGTGGCGGCATCCAAGCGAGCGCGCCTCGGGCGGCCAAGCCGGAGCGCGTCTCCCCAATGCCCTCCGCAGCGGGGAGGGAGGGAGACGCGTCCCGACTGCGAGGGGCTGGCGAAAGGCTCGCAGGGGGAACCCGGGAAGCTGCCTTGCCCGAGAGTAAGTCCCGATTGGCGGGGTGGCTTCGCTTTCGGGAAGCGAGGCCAAAGGGGGCCAGGGGAGGAGAGGCGCTTTGTCGGCTCCGAGGTGACCGCGCGTTTACTTTCGGTTTGACCGCTTTTGCCTAGTCGCCGGAGGCGGACAGGGCGCGCGCAGAGCCGGCGTGGTTCTGCGCTCCGACAGGGCGCGCGGAGAGTCCCGTTAGTCGTCTTGCCCCGCACATACAGAGGCGATTCTGGAAATGAGTTTCTTGCCTTGGTTATACCTGACCGAGCGGAATGACCCTCGGGGGGACGCTCCTGTGGAGCCAAAATCAAATTAGCCTACAAAATAAAAATAAAAAAATGTCAGATGACTTAACGGCGGCTGGTTTCTTCGCCCCTCCCGCCATCTCCATCCACCAATGTTTGTATACCTGATAGCTGGGACCATCAAAGTCTATTCTTAGCCGCCCCCCAACCCAACCCAACCCAACCCCTGCTTGCCTCCCCCCCCCTTTCTAGAGCAGTTGGTGGTTTCACTCTCACACCAAAGTCTACGGAAGTATCCTGCAGCCCTGATCTTGGGAAGAGCTGGGAAAGAGAAGCCCAGTCGAAACAGAAGAGCATTTCGGGGATAAGTCGTGCTCTAGGCACCGATTTTAATTAAATTCGGGATTCCGATTGGGAAGGAAAGTGACAGGGCGTCTAAATTACACTCATGTTTGATTCGCGCCTGACTAGCAAGCGGCGTCTTCGAGTAAAAGGGTCCGTTTCCGACCGTTCTCTGCAGGCGATTTCCGATTGTCAACTTGGCACCCGGACCTACTTATTTTATCTTGTTCTGGTTTCAATGGCTGCCGCGTACAATCCCACCCATAGCTTAATCAGTACTTTGTGGCTTTCCAAGAAGGAGAAAGAGAGTACTGTGCGTGGTTTGAGAAGCGTTTTTATTGCTACCTCCAGCTTGATTTCATGGAAGGATTAACCTTATAATAATTATAATGATAAAACTTTGTCACTTTGAATGTGCGTCAAAATGAAATTTCGTGGCGCACAGCTCTCAAAGGGCTACCACCTCAGCTATACACTCCTTTTTCCTGTACTCCTTGTACTTTCCCTTGTTATCCAATGGGAAACATGCATTAATCAGTATACAACATGTAGACAGTTGCTGTATCTGGAAACAAAGATCCTTTTGTTGCACTGTGCTATTTTCTGAAACAATCGTGAAATCGTTTAACTAAAATATCCTCAAAACCACTTTTTAATCTGTTTCAAGCAAAGGGTGTATTACTGAAATAGCTAAAAGAGATGAAACCTGTGTTCCTTGTGTCAAATAGACATACCTCCAAAAATGTGGATGTAGGAGCATTTGTAAAAGGTGAACCTAAACAACCTCACTAGTTTTGCTAAAAGCAGCTTTGTTTTAAGTATCTAGGGATCTTACTAAGTTCACTTACTAAGCACTATTAAACTTAATAAGCAATACTTAATAAGCTTAATAATGATAATAAACTTAATACGGTAAGCTCACTTAATAAGCACTATTAAGATCAATGCGACCTACTTCTGAGTAAACATGCATTGAATTGGCCTATTATAGTGGAAAAAATCTAGATACATCTACTGGTAAGTAAGTGCTAGTCAGTTAAGCTCACTTTGAATTTAAGCATGCATAAAATTTCTGTTTAAAGGTGCTTGTATTTTAAGAAAATTTATTCTCACACATTTGGAATTCCTTTTCTTACACCCTAATATAGGGAAATATAATCCAGATTTTAAAAACTCATCTTTATGTAATATTTATTAAAATAAATTGTAGTTTTTCCTGCCTGCAAGTCCTAAATGAGTTTATATTGAAACCAATTTCCACCGATTTTTAATAGAGTTCTTTCACTAATAGCACAATCCTATTTAAGTTTGCAGAGCATAATCCTAGCCTAGCTTACTCAGACAAATTTAAAGGAATTTACCTGCAGATAAGCATGTGTAGGAGGATTCAACAGAAAGGCATCCACCTGCGGCCATAAGTAAATTCTGGTTGAATGAATTCAGTTAAGGTTTTGATGAATGTGTTTGTCTATTTGTTATGATGTCTACATGGGAGACATTTTTAAGACAAACCAAGCTATTTAGGTCATTTGAACAGAAAATGTCACATAATATTAGAATTATTCCCAGTTTGGAAAAAAAATTGATTTGGAAGCAAGTGCCATTGAAAGCAGTACAACCTTCTACTCGATAAATACGCACAGATGGACGTGTTCTTGGGAAGGGAGAGGGGAAAACCTGCCTTATCTTTAATGGAAATAGACTTAATTGCTGTGGTGCTTCACAGTGCAACTAATTTAATAAAGGACAGTCGTTTAAAAGTTTTTTTTGAGGAAGGATTCCAATCTTTCTAAAGCACTCTCACTTCTCTTCTTGAACGACTGAGGAGGTAGGGTGAGGGATTGCTGCATAATGTTTTATGTAAACCAAAAACTCGACTCCAGATCTGCAGACTTGCCTTCTTGGAGAGAGTCCTTTGAAGCAGGAAATCATTTAACACCCACCTCCTTCCCAGTAGAATGGAAACTTCAGTTGAAAAGTCAAGCGGTCCAGGATTAGTACCGGCCTGAAGAGCTCCCCCCCCCACTACCCCCCCCCAGTTCTCACCCGAGCGTGGCCTGACTCCCAACCCGAGGAGGGTCTGTTCTTGTTGTGGACAGGTCAGAGAGACCCGCTACTGCTACTAAGAGGCGGCGGGGCCCTCAATCTGCCAATTTCAGAGGGAAAATTGAAGCTGGGAGAAAGGAGGGGGAAGCTGTAGCTTCTAGTTTCGGTTAAAGGGGCTGAGCTAAGCCCCCCCACACACACACACACACCTCCCATCAATTTCCTCCCCTGCACGCTGGGATCCCAGACCGCAAGAAAGGAAGGTTTGGAGGGCGCTCGTTTATACGGGAGAGGAAAAAAGAATTGGCGTACCTCAAAGAAGGGCAAGAAGGAAAGGAGAAAAGCCACCCAGGGCCCAGATTGCGGGCTTCAGATGCCCTTTGGCTTCTGTCAAGCCCAAAGGCTGCAGAAAGGCCAGGGCAAACCCTTCACCCGCCCAAGAATGAGACGACGCAGCCGCTGCTGCCGAGTGATTCTGTACAGGTCTTTCCCCACGCGCCGTCATTCTTCGCTCGTTGGGGCGATGGGATTTGTAGTCCAGCATATTTGGAAGTCACCCGCTTGGGGAAGGTTAGCCTAAATTAATTATCGATTCACACCAGTAAATTATACCTATTTTTTTTATAAAGGAAAAAGAATACAAATATGTAGTCACGCTTAAGCAGGTCGATTCTCTCTTTTTTCCCCGGAGCTAAATTGACGCGGGACACCTGAAAGCCTCCGCCGCTGGCGAAGATTGCCGCTGACACTTGAGCAAGCGGGTGGCCAAATGAGTGAGGAGCACAGCCCTCCAACTTGGATTCTTTAAAACACAAAAGTATTTCTAGTTCTGAATATAAAGTGGCACCATCCGAAGGCGTTTTTTTGACTCTGCGCTGCGTGCGGGAGAGGGAGCCAGCTGAAGGGACTCGGGCGAGTTGGGAAGCCTTGCAACTCCCGATTAGATTTTGGTGCCTCTTTCAAATTTTCCTAAGCAATACCACATTTCCCACACTTTCCACAACTCCGGTAACAGGTTCCAAATGTAGTATAAGAGCGCGGAGCCGGGAACAGCCGAATTCCTACTTCAGGGCAATGGCCATAAGGCGACAATATGAGAGAGGAAAGCGGGCAGCGGCGGGAGGAGGAAGAAAGAGTAGCTTCACCTGCTCCTTGGGGGTTTGTTGAGACCAATTCCCCGCCCCCCCGCATCTCCCCTGTTTCGTGCCCGCAGTCCGAAACCCAGCCTTTTCGCGTGGGAGTTGACCGCCGCCGAGTCGGCCCGAGCTAGATCGCGATTGCCCCTTGCCGAAATTCGCGGGGGGGGGGGTGTCGCTTCGGCCAGCGCAAAGCACGGCAGGCCAAAGCCAGCTGGAAGGACTCCGGGCCGTTTTCTTTAGACGCCGCGAAGCGCACGCGAGCCGGGCGTTGCTTTTCTCTGAGTCGCTTATCTTGATCAATGACTTGTTGCTGAAGGAAGAAAAATAAGCACCGCGCTGCAGGCGGTGGAGGGGTGTGTGTAAGGGGGGGGGGAAGCAAAAGCGGCCACGGATTCCCCCCCCCGCCCCCCTTTGCAACGGCGTTCAACCGCGGCCAAACTCAGCCGGCTCCTTTGGAAGCCCTGAAAAGGCCTGTGCCTGGGGAAACTGTCTCCAAACCGTCCAGAAAACTCGCTTCCTAGTGGGACTGACTCAGATTCTGAGCCTTGACATTTCCACAGCTCCCCCCCTCCCCTCCCGCTTTCCAGATGCAAGTGTACTAGGCCTTGACGTCCGTTGTTTCCGAACGAGGTACTGGCTGGGCTTCAAGACAGCGACCCCTTTGCCTTTTCCGGCTGAGCTTCAAGGCAGGGCCCTGGGTTCAGCGCCAGGATCGGGACCATGGGTGCCAAGGCCTAGAAGCTGAGGCAGGCATAACTGGTAGAGAGAAAACAGACGCAGAGAAGACACGGAGCAACCGACCGACTCCTTTCCAAGTTTACGCCAACGGAGAGCAATGGCTGGTAGTTCCCCCCCCCTTCTTGTTCCGCCTCCTCCCATTACTAGTGAAACGCCCGCTGTCCCGAAAAAGCAAAAAGATTTGGCTCCAGGCTCCGCGCACTTCTATTCGCCAGTCAGTGCCGTCGAGAGACTGGTCCCTGCGGCAGGTCCCCCCCCCCCCCCGAACTCACAAGCATCTACGACTGTGTTACAGGAGGATTTTATTTCAAGGACAGGGGGCCCCTTCTACGATAGATCTCCTAAGATCGCACACAGTATTTTTCTCAGGGTTAAGGAATTACACCGACTGCCAACGTTCAGCGCTGGGCTGTGTTCAGGATTCTCTGAACGCTGTTCCCAGATCGCGTGGCGGGAAGAAGTTTATAAAAACAGGAAAGCTGGATTCGAATCCACGGCGCCACCGGTTCCCACTTTATGGGACATGCAATGATGCACTTTGGAGGCGGGCTGAAGCCATTCACTCGAGGCCGCTGCTTAGTGCGGCTTCTCTTGTTTCTCGCTGGTTAATGAACCGAGCCTGCAAGTAATCCGAGGAGACAGCACATTCCCCTTTCCCGGGAAGAGTGCACGTGTGTGTCTCTCCGTGTGGGCTTTACAATTTTTTTCCTAGGCCGCAGCGCCTTTGCCCTTCTGCTCACTGGGGCCCATCCCGTCCTTCCCTGCCTGCCTTACAGCACACCCTCCTTGGAGTATTTAGGCGGCAAGGGGTGATCCCTCACGGGGCCTTCAAAAAAAGGGGATGGCTGATTGCTGAGAGGCAGAATGCAGCTGCTCTTCGCTTCCTTGGGTGGGGGTGGGGATTGGAGAGATAGCCGAATCAGGTTCCTCATTTTAATAAAAAAGTTTCTAGCTCTCAAGTGTCCATGGAGGTTGTGATTTTATTCCCATTTCACCCGCTTCTAAATAGGGCAGTGAACAGTTAACCATAAACCTAACATGAGGCGAGAAAAATCGGCGTTAGGTCGGCTTGGTGTCAGGGCACCTGCGCTTCCTGGCACGCCGGTGTTTGCTTGGCTGTTTATCTTGAGCACCTCGGCCAAGCATGGCGTGTCTTCGGTTCAGTGGCCTCTCTGAGTGATCCCCTCGCCAAGTGCGTAACTCTGCACCGCGTTGGTGGTGCTCCCCTGCCAGCACTGGTGGCCTGACTCCCGCCCCAATAAGCTCCAAGGTATCGCTTGCATTATCCTCTTGCCGCTCTGCAGGAGGAGAGGCCTTGGCCCTTTCCCAGCGCTCTTTCCTCCGACCTTGGCTGCGGTGGAGCTGAAGTCATCAACCAGCGCTGGCAGGTTGGCAAGAAGACTGGCCATCATAAATTGGGATGTCCGGATTGCGCTGCCCACCCGCGTTCTTAGCCACTCGCGTGTCCGCGTTTCCAGTTCAGAAATTAGCCAGGGTTTAGTCCAAGACTTGCCTGGCCTGTTTCTCCCCTCCCCGCTTGTCTTCCCAGGCCGTATCTCTGGTCACCCCCAGCCACCAATCCTCTGACTCGGCCGCTTGAAAAAAAAGGGAGCTCAGACCTTTTTTTGGTCCCCCTCCCCACTTCTCCCTTCGTTGCAGCGCGCCCCACCAGCGTCAGCGTGACGGATTAGGCATAACACGGATTAAGGTCTGGCCTTGGGGAAAACACAGGGGTCACGTGGGGCTGGCAGGCGGTTTAGGAGCCAAAGAAACCACACGTGAGGAAAGGGCCTGTTTGTGCCTCTCCTCGAATAACCCGCAATCTTTTCTCCTTTTTTTTCATGTTCCTGTTTCTGCTTAGGATCAGGACGCCGGTGCGCGCTTTCCGACCGCCGGGTTCAACCAGTCAACGCAAGGCAAGGCCCGGCCCGGCACGATGGGGAGCAAGGCCCTGCCGGCGCCCATCCCACTGCACCCTTCGCTGCAGCTGACCAACTATTCCTTCTTGCAAGCCGTCAACACGTTCCCGGCCGCCGTAGACCACCTGCAAGGCCTCTACGGCCTGAGCGCCGTCCACACCATGCACATGAACCACTGGACGCTGGGTTGTTACGCGGCCGCGGCCGCCGCTGCCACCGCCTCTGCCTCGGGCGGCGGCGGCGGCAGCGGCCCAGCCGAGATCAGCCGCTGCTCGGCGCTGAGCGAAATGGCGGCGGCGCAAGGTCTGGTGGAGCGCTTCCCCTTCCCGGCCCTGCCCTTCGCCACGCACCTGTTCCACCCCAAGCAGGCCGCCGCCATCGCGCACGTCTTGCCGGCGCTGCGCAAGGAGCGACCCCGCTTTGACTTTGCCAACCTAGCGGCGGCCGCCACCCAGGAGGACCCGCCGAAGGCGCACGCGGTGGCCGCGGCCGCGCAAGCTCAGGGCGAGCTGGCCAAGCTGGGCGGGCCTCTGTCGGCGGCGCTGGGCAAGCTCTCCCCCGAGAGCCGGAAGCCGGCGCGGGGCCGGCTGCCCTCCAAGACCAAGAAGGAGTTCATCTGCAAGTTCTGCGGGCGACACTTCACCAAGTCCTACAACCTGCTCATCCACGAGAGGACCCACACCGACGAGCGGCCTTACACCTGCGACATCTGCCACAAGGCCTTCCGGAGGCAAGATCACCTTCGCGACCACAGGTCAGGAGCCCGCTAGGCCTCCTCAGATGGTGGGGCTGGAGGCCCGCACGAAGGTTTTACTCGTTTGGGCTTAATCGGTTTGTGGAGACCCTGGCTTACTAAGAAAGGTGTTAAGTGTTTTCTCCCCAAAACCATAGTTAAAATAAACCAAGGCTTATAGCGGCTTGAACACAATCCGAAGCTGAATTCAAATACAACACTAAGCCATATTGTTGATTGTTTGCTATGAAGCCATTGCTTCAGTATGGTTTATGACCCGTTCAGTAAATCCTACTTCAAACAAATCATGATTTAGCATGATGTAGGAACTGGACTATCTACTGCAGACCCAGTCTAAACAAGAGGTGTTCTTATTATCCCTCTGAACGAGGTCAGTAGGGTTTATTTCCAAGAAAATAAAGTTGGAGCCAAGGATGTAGTCATTGTTAATTTGCCTTCAAGCCTTCATCCTAAGGGACATGCCTGATTTTAAAACCAAGGGATTTTTGAGATCGTGGGGCTAAACTACTTGATCTCGTTGGAGCAGGAGGCAGAATTCCTATTGCTTTGAGGAAGAATGGTCGACTTTAGTCTTATTTTCTTCAATGAAACATATTTCTAAAGTTAGAATCTCAGTTTAGAATTCTCCCTCACTTGAATGTCCTCTGATGTTCTTGATCATGTTTCTTGCCTTTGCCTTTGCTTCTTTTTTTTGCCTTGGGGCTATAACTATCACTAAAGACTTGGCAGTAAGAGCAGAAAAATATTTATGGGTTTGTAACGATATACAAATCTCTACAAAGAGACTCTTTTTGTGGCTTGTTTTGAGAAGCCAAAGAATGTTGGTCTCTTTATTCCACAAAACCCCTACATTCTCCTGTCAGATTTATAAACTTAAACACAAACATTCAAGCTGATGTTAATCAAAGGGCAATTTTGATTAACTTCACCTGGAATTACCTGCCAAAGTAATAAATTGGGCTTACACCCATGAACATTTATATGGGATTACACCCTTACTAAGCATGTTTACTCAAATATATGCATATTTACCCAGAAATAAGCTTCTCCTATTCAAAGGGGCTTATTCCAAAGAAGGCAATGAAGAGCGGTGAATAATTATTTTAAAGGGTCTGAACATGTTAAAAAGGGACTTTGGGGATGAATAGCTAGGCAGCATATAATTTTGGTTTTAAAAACTTGATTATGTAGAAGTTGGGCTGGTTATGGCACTTGTTGTGGGTATAGATATTGACTCGAAACCCTTTGGTTGATTTCCAGGTATATCCACTCCAAAGAAAAACCCTTCAAGTGCCAAGAGTGTGGGAAAGGATTTTGCCAATCCAGGACCCTAGCCGTTCATAAAACTTTACATATGCAGGTAAGATCAGGCTCAATTATTTTACACATTCTATTTTGATTTTAATTGATTATGAATATAAATGCACAGTAATTATTTTCTAGATGCAAAATAAGAGAGATGTGCTTCTTTTTAATCTGAAATCTTTTGTGCTATTTTTCTCAAAGGCTGATAGGCAGAAAACAACACAAATCCATATTTAATGTATATGGTGTTCATAACATGGGCATTGAGATGGCGAGGACAAGGGGGCAAATGATAAAATGTGCAAAGTGATATTAACATGCCAGTGCTGTGACTCACTCACTTGCATCAGATGCAAGCATGTAATAGCATTTGTGTTAAGACATCCCTGCCTGCATGTCATCATTTTGATGTATAGTAACTGCAATTCATTACAGATGCCCTATGTTTCTTTGGCTACTAAAAAAACCCAATAAGCACTCAATTCTAGGAGAAAAGTGGGATATTAGTCAAATAACAACCATAAAATAAGTAACATTTCCTAGGGACTGTGAGCCTATGTACATTTACTTAAGAGTATGTTCCATTGAATTAAGCAGGATTTACATTTGAGGAAAGATAGCCTGGCTAAGGTTGACTTCACTCATTCAAGACTTCCATGCTCTAACACTTGAAAAAGCTCCTTAAGTAGCCAGACAGTTTTGAAGCAACTTATCAATGGCTAAATGAGATGTGCTCTTTGATGGAAAATCCCAGAGTAAAAAGACTTGCTTTGTGGAAGACTTCTCACTTAAGAGAGATGAACCAAGTCTCCCTTGGAAGCCGGGTGGATTAGTAGGAGACTTTTCCCCTTAGATTCCAGGAAGTGGGAAATGCAAAGCAAGGAGGACTGGCCTTGACAGGCAGGAAGATATGTCGGTGCAATTAAGACTATAATCTTAAGCACACTTACAAGGGACTGAGAGTAAATCAATAGACCTGCTTCTGGATTCCAGATGCATTTTCTGGAGATAATTGTGCCTGCAGCTAAAACTGCAGTTAATGTGAAAGTAAAGCTGTGATTCTGAGACCAGCTCCAAAGAAAATTGACAATTGGGTAGGGGAAAAAAAAGTGAAATCATGCACATGTTTGGATGCACATAAATGAGAGTTGAAGAAAGCTTAGTCATTGAAGTGTATGCAGATTCAGATTCTAAATCTGAAAATGTATGTGCACGTATTTGGGAGTAACCTTTACTGAATCCTATTGGAAAGTAAATTTGCATAAAACCAAACTATAAATGCATGCACAGTGCAGTCCTATGTACTTTAGTCTGTAGTCTTCAGTGTTGTCTATTACTGCCAATTTACATTTGCACAGAATTGCATTGATTTTTCTGTCTGTGAGGCCTTAGATTGCAAGTTTATTTTGCTTTGCCATGTTCTTTTTGTCCTACAGCAATTTAATGAGGCCAAAAATGAGAGCAGGGTGGGGGTGGGGGTGATGGTGGAAATGTGAGTGAACTTTGAAAAGCTCGATAATCCAAGTAGTTTGTCAAGGGTTTAATCCTTTGCTTGCTTCAAATCTGAACAGGAATCTCCACACAAATGCCCCACATGTGGAAGAACCTTTAATCAAAGAAGTAACCTGAAAACTCACCTTCTCACCCATACAGACATCAAGCCCTACAACTGTGAGCAGTGCGGCAAAGTGTTCAGGCGCAACTGTGATCTGCGGAGGCACAGTCTAACTCACACCCCGCGGCAGGACTTCTAGAACAGCCGAGAACCCCTCCCCTGGGGGAGCTAATTCTGGCTCAAGGACTTGAACTGTAGCGTAATGTCCACATGGGTGATGTGGACAGGTGCCTCTAGGGGCTCGATTCCATGTCCCCTAGTGCCAGCCGGTCCTCTTTCTGCTGGTGGTGGTGGGGGCCGATACCTGTTCCAAGCATTCTCCCTGCACCGAGAGGGCCAGCTGGTTTCTTGTATATAGTAACAAGAGCAGCTCATTTTCGAGCTCTGCACAGCAATATGTTGGCTTTCTATTGTCTTACCAAATGCACATTGGTACCAACAGCAAAAGTGAAAATACTTTTTTTCAAATTGTACTTCCAAATAAACGCTTTCCCTCCAAATATAATTCTCATTCTGAGTTTGAATAAGTAACATACTTTGCTTTTTCTCTCCCTTTCTGATAATTAAAAGTCAAAAGATCTGAAATTGTTCTTTGAAAAAAAAAACTTTGTGAGAGATGTGTGCATGTATTTAATTGGAGGGAGGGAATCTAGTCTCTGCAGTTTTCATGGCAGGGTTTTTGGTTTTTTTTGAAGTGGTTTCCCACAAAGAATGACTTGACACAAGTTACCCAGCTGGCTTCATGATCTCATGGTCTCCTGGTTTTGAGAAGTGGAAATCTATGCGTATTGAATCCAAACTTGATCTTGAGTGCCTCTAGATGAAGGACCCGAAGCTATGCCAGTCAAAACAGATCGGGCAGCTATTCTGTCTTTGTGTGTCACACCTCCTGATGTAATGGAATGCCAGCCATAAGCCGCCCTAAGACACAGCTGAGTCAAGCCGGGGAGAACACAAGGCTAGCCTCATGGGGCAGCATTAACTGGGGAGGGTGGGGAGGGAGCAGGCTGTTCCTGTGACATGGTAAATAGCTAATTTAAAAAGCTCTCTTTAATATTTGGGCTAGAGAAGAACACAGAAGGGTGTAAGGATGATAGTTGGGTATCCTCCATAACTGATGACATAGGCAAGGTGATTTATATACTCAAAGCCTTATGTGGAAAAACCCCTGTTAATGTTGGACCAAATTTAGTACAATTGTATTTACTGATGTGTAACTGAGTTCAATGGGACTTACTTGCAGGTAACTGGATAGGAATGCGTATAGTAGAAAAGAAACTCTACAGATACCCTGTGAAACCTAAGTGTAGATTGGGCTCGTTTTTTGTGGAATCCAACCCTCTCTTCACTGAATCTACCTCCATAATTCTGTGGGATTTACTCTGAAATAAATCGCACCAAATTCATACAGTTGTACTCTGTAAACAAGTTCAGGTTATAGTCTTTACGTCTGTTCCCCTGGATTATGTTCCCTCAGCAGGCGTAAACCACCAATCATGGCTAACGTGCGAAATTGGCTGTTCACAAAGCAGAGAAATAGTGGCTTGCACACACACACACACACCCATGGTCGAAGCATTCGCGTTTGGGATGAACTCAACCTGTGGGTCTCTGCTTCCCCTTCTTCCCCTTCCCCATAGAGCTCCAGGATTCAGCCCGCATATAATGATTGAAAGAAAGGCAAATGGGAGGGGGGGGGCCGGGGCCGGGAAATGCCTTAAAATCCTCCCTAAAGCCTAAAAGGATTTATTAGTTACTTATTGGCAACCGAGCCAGCTCTTCCCGAGAGATTGCCTCCTTTTTAGACTTTGAACGGAGGCGGCTGCAGCTTAGAGACAGGGACTTTACACTGCCCAAGACGAGGCCGGCCGGGAAGCTCTGGAAAGCAAACAGTCCGGCTTCAATAAAGCTGCCGGTGGGGCGGGGGCCGACTCGGCCCAAGGGCTTCCCGGGAAAACCGCGAAGGCCCCGCGAGCCCCGGAAGGACGCGGCCCTCCCCGCCACTTTATCCCCGGCGGTTGGGGGGTGGGGGGAGCTTCTACCTCGGCGCCCAAAGCGGCGCCTTAGCTGTCGCCGAGTCCGGACTTCAGGAGCAGCTAAAAGCTGCGCGGGGTCGCGGGCCGCAGCCCCGGCAGAGCCAAACGACAAGTCCCGAGTGGAAGGGGCGGGAAGCCAGGCGGTTGTGGAGATGTTCGCCCCCCACCCCCCGACGGCTCTGAGGCTCGCCTTGGCCGTGCGGGAGCCTCCCCAGAGCGCCGGGAGCTCCTTGCGGCGCCTCTCGCCGGGGAGCTGCGCGGAGGGCAAGGAGGCCCCCGAGGGGTCGCTCGAGGACGAGAGGCAACCCTGCGAACGAGCGCAGCCCGACGCTTCCCGCGCCGAATCCCGGATGGGCGGCGCTCATAATTAAGTTTTGAAATTGTCACGCCACGAAGTAGCAAAATAATCGATGGCAGCTCAAGTCATCCATGGCTACGTGGGTTTTCATGTAGAAGTCTCTAAGGATGAGCAACCTGGCCTTTCCAAATATTATTGTCTACACAGCTCCCACAAGTCTCTGCCGGGACAGCTTGTGATTGTGCGAATTGTAGTTCAAAACATCCAGAACACAACAGCTTGCCTGCTTCCCTATATTAGACATCACATAAAGTGGAGATACAATTAGATTAGAACTAGCAGAGGTAGCCTGCAAAGACTGGACAGCTTTCAAACGAGAGCAAAGATATTTAGGAAACTCAAAGCCTTGGTGCCATTCATTGGCTGTCCAGATCTTTGCAGCCCAAATTTGGTCGTCATAACAAATCAAAATGCGGCAGTAAGCCTCTGAAACATGGTATGTGAATATGCCATCCTAGCATCAGGATTGCAAATGGCAATTTTTTTCTGACCCTCAAAACATTGGCTACAAGTACAGCACGGCAAACCAAAGGTACAATTAGTTTTAATTCTGAGATGGGACACACATTTTGGGCAAGCCAGAAATGCTCAAATGGTGGGCTGCAGTGCTGGGGTGATGGGATGGGAGGGATGGGCATCTTCAAAGGCCATCATCACTCATGGTCCTGCTTTGCTCAGATGTGGGCGACCTTTACCAAGCTGCTGGAACCAGCCAGGGCTCTCTTCTTGATTGTACTTACAGCAACAGCTCTTTTAAACCACATGCACTCCTGAGTGCTGCCCAAAGTGATCCTGCCAAGATTGGGGAGCCCTTTCCCAGCCTGCCCACCTCCTTCTGCCAAGAACAGATCTTCCCGGGCATCTTCCTTGTGTGCCTAGTCCAGGCAATTGGTGGCCGGCACTGTTGGGGAAGAGAAGAAGAAAGCCAAGGAACTCCTTCTCCCTTTTCTTAACTTGACCTACCGTAAGAAAAGAGTCCAAATGAGACATGTTCCTCCTAACTTGTTTTTATTGGGCGTAATCTAATTCTTATTCTATGTTGGCCAGGTTCCTATGTTATGCTAAAAAGTGGTTTGCTAAACCAGGGCTAATTGAAAAACAATTTGCTGTCCTAGCTAACACATTAAGTGAAAAACAAATCATGTGTTGGCTTTTTGAAATGTGTGAAGTGCAACTTAAGTTTAACCGTTTTGCCTGCATGCACAGGACATGTTAAAGTAAAACTAAAGAAGAAGCCACAATATTATTTAGTGTGTTGGGTAAGCTGGTCCAATATGCATATGCACAAATAAACAGATGTACATAACCTGCTTTTTGGAATATTTAAATATTGCAGAATACAAGAAAATACATTTGGCTTTCTTAATGCAGATGATATTAATACGGCTTCAAGATTTCTATTTCTCTATTCAACCTAATACAAATAGAGTAGACCTATTTTTCCAGACCCTTTGCTAGTTCGTTTATTACAGTTATGTTTGGAGAACATGTGTTAATACACCAACCTAAAATTTGAAACCAACATAAGACAATACAAAAGCCCATGCTAAAAATATCCAGGCAGCTGGAAGTAACAGAGCCATGCAGTACAGAGTGTGGGCTGTTTGTTTCCAAAGATGTTTTCATAGAGTTTGTCTGTAAGTTAAAATATGGTCTGCCTGTCCAGCTGCCTTGACTTTTTAATCTCAGTCTCATGCCACTGTAGGAAGTAGGGCATTCTTTCAGGATCCCGCAAGGGCAGAGGGCAAGTCCAAAGCTTGTGTTATCCCCATAGTTTTCCAGGGGGAACAGAGGGAAGGAGGTCATATCTATCATGATGGCATCACACAAATTGCAAATTTATTTATTTTATCAACTTGTATATCTGCCCAGGTTAAAGATTCTGGGCAGCTAACCTAGAATTAAAAAGAATAAAATGTTAACCACCCAGTAAAAATAATAACAATTAAAAAGGAGGGCCCAATTCACATTCACACATTTCCAATCATTGGAAGATAGGCTCATCCAACATCGTGGCCAGTGGCCAACGGAAGAGACATTTGTGTCATTTGTGTAACAATGTCATGATGCATTTGATATTATCGTGGTTTGTATCAGACATGTATGACCTTTGCTAATTGGGGGAAGCAATATCTAAGTTCCAAAAACAGTATGTTTTCTTTTGACATGGAAGGGTTATAAGAACCAAGACGCTGTATTTATTGCTTAATAATATGAGTGGTTTCAGCCATTGTGGTTTGTTAATGTGTGGCTTCAATTAGTGTCAGAAGAAGAGACGAAGCATGACTTTTGTAATTTTTCTGAAGGACAGGTACTCAGTATTGCTTCAAGAAATATGACTTCCTCCCTTTAAAAAAGTATTCCAAATGTGTAATTTACACTGCTTTGTGGTCATAAAAACAAGTGCTGTTGCTGCTTCATCTTTTAGCAGCCATTAAAAAAAAACAGCAAACTTCAGCTAATGTTTGTGTGTGTGTATAAAAACTATTGTTATTCACTACCATGCACGCCATGGAAACATGTTGCTCGAGTATCAAAAAACCACAAACTATGACATCTATGGGGAGACAATTCATTTCAGCTCAAAGGTTCTTTGACTGCAAATTACATCAGCTCAAGCCAATATGGGGAATGATCAAGGATGATGAGAGCTATAGTCTGCATATCAAAATGCTTTCCACATCTGGAGATGAAGAATTTGTGAAACATTTCAAGACTTCCCCCCCCCCTTCTATAGCATTTTCAGATTCAAACTTTTTCTACAGGCAAAAGAAATGATCGTTTTAAAGAACACAAGCCAAAACACAGTGAGACGTGAATGCCAACATCAGTGGCATTGCGTGATTCACCCAGAGAATCACAAACAGACATGTTCATTGATCTGCATTTTGAATTTGAAAGAGAAGAAATGATTAGCAATCATGGCAGCTGAATCACACTTTTCCCAAGATTAAACAACAACAAGATGAACTATATTAGATTCAAGCGCTGATTAAAAGCCAGGCCTCACCAATTAGTACCAGTAATCAATGTGAAAATGCCATTAGCAAGGGAGGCAGGTCTCTTCATGTAGAGGATTTGGGGTGCAATTAAAGGACATGCAGCTGTCAGCTTTTTAATTAAAATGTATATGTTTTACTATATGTGAGGGAGGTTGAACTGTATGTTTCTGATGTCAAAGATATTGGGGTAGTTTTCCTGGGATGTGATTTAATTTGATCAAAGAATATTTTCCTTTAATATTTAACATTGATATGAACTAGGGTTACTCAGTGATGATAGCAGTTGCATGTCATGCATGTTTAGATGACCCCCTTTTGTGAAGTATTATCTGTAATATTCCATCACTGAGTTCTGGTATGAGAAATACTGCTGTGCTCAGTTCCAGAACCCATTAAATACATATTATTTCTTCCATTCCCGTCACAACCAACAATAAGATCTAGTTTTTAAAAATGGAAGAATTCCTGATTTAAAATTTATTGACCATGTAATGTTGCATTTTTGAGATGTTTTATAGACTGATTTTCATTTTTGCAGCCTTCCTCCTTCTTTACTAATACTGCTTTTTATCACCCCACATTTATACTTAATTTTGTCTGTTGTACCATTGATTTCTAAATGAAATGTGTGCAATATGTATCATCCTGTTTGTTTAGAATATGGTTTACTCTATGGTACATACACACATACATTGTGTGTGTGTGTGTGTAAAAATCAGGAAATAGATTTTAATTATAATTTCAGTGCTTTAGAGTCTTAGATAATATTCAGAAATTCCAGAGATTTTCTTTATGCAACTCCATCATGTATTGACTATATAAATAGTCTACCTTCGAATTTGTAAATAAGGTAACTAGTGTCATATTTGCTCATTGAGAATGTAATTGTGTTGTGCTCTTTAACATTTTTGTCATATGTTAAATAAATAAATAAAAGACAATATTCAAACCAAGCCATTCATCTGGGAGTAGAGCTGGGTGGAAGGGTTCATTTGAAAAACAAAGAGCAAATTATCGGTATTTAGTTGATCCACAATTTCCCTCATTACTGAAGTACAAATTTCATCTTATACATTTAGCATCAGTGTTCTGGATCAACACAATATGGTCGAAGGCTTATATACACTTCCCTACTGTGATACTTGTTTCCCCCTTTGATTCCATCACATGTACGCAGACCAAACTTGTTTTACAATACACTGGAGGAGAATATTGCTATGCAAGAGGTACAGTTGCTTTCTCAGGATGATGCCACTTTAGATGCCTTCTCAGATGGTGGCCATATAAGTGACATGCTTTTGCTAGAACAGTGGTTTTCAGTGTCTAGTTTAGTGTTGTCAAACTTGGCAACTTTAAGATTTATGGACTTCAACTCTGGCTGGGGAATTCTGGGAGTTGAAGTCCCCATTTTAAAGTTGCCAAATTTGAGAAACACTGGTCTAGTTAATGGATCAAGGTCAGCCTCTAGATGGTTTATTCTGGCAGCAAAAGCACTCATAGCTTCTTGCAACCAGATGGAAACTTCTGTTCCCTCTGGGCTTCTTTGCCTATTTCAGCAGTAGATCAAACACTCAGAGAATTATTCAACTTTGGGACCTGAACCAGCTTCTGCTCCAGAGTGAGTTGTATGCTCTTTTCCAAAACAGCCTTTTTTGAAGTGGCATTCCAGAACTGGCACTCCCAACATCATGGGGATTGAAGTTCTAACTGAGTTGGACAGGTCAGGGAAGGCTGGTCTAGGCAATTCAACTGTCTTATGCAATAGGCAGAATCCAATTGGCAGGATAAAAAGTGTTCAAAACTCTTTGGGTCTTGTTTGGCTCAGTCTCTCCCCATTGTAGGAGGAGAGGCTGTTTTGCATGCTTTTAAGTGGTTCTGTTTGCACTACATATTTATCCATGACTAACTTAACCATTATTTACTCAACCCATTTTTCTGAGCTTGCATCGCATAGCAAATCCTATCCGCTGGGTTTGCCCAAGAGGTAGGTTAAAATGTGGTTGAATAATTTGTGGTTCAGTGTGCACGCAAAGAGAACCTGACTGTCTTCATGTGAAGCATAACTGGGGCAAGAGTGGGTTATTGTCTTGTGAACATCATTACCCCTTCAGAATTGGAGTTAGAGTGAAGATGTTTTAGCTTGAAACAGCTCCACTGTTATTGGTTAAACTAACTTCCTATGATCGAGTGCCCTATACAAACATGGCCCAGAGAGTTAATAAAGGATTAGTCTTCTGTTTCCACTGCTGACAGAGTCCTAGAACAGCCTTACAAAAATGGGACAACTCCAGAAATTCTGCTTCTTTTTCCATTTTGCTTTCTAATCTAAAATCTAAATAGTGTTGGAGGAGTTGTAATAAAAATAGTGCACATTACCATTTCTGGTGGCAATGCACATCATTTATTCATTTTGGTTAAAAGAAGTTGAGGACATTGGAAAACTTAAACAACACTTTTTAATAAGGAATTATATAATTTTATTGTCCACTTTTTCTGGAACATAAAATATTTAATAAATGTTTATGGCTGCCCAACTCAATTACATCTTTGGATGACAAACTGTACAATCATGAAGCAACAAATAAACATTCTAAAACAAAAACAGGAATGGATAATTGAGTATTCAAATTTATATTGCATCTCTTTAAACAGAAACTCCAATCAACTTGGCTCCAATGCCTGAGAAACAAAGACCAACAAAGTCAGGGCTAACTGCATATTGAAGGAGAAGGTCATTCCATCAGGCAGATGTTGCAACAAAAAAGACGTGTTTCCTGAATCGCACCAGATAATATTACTTCAATAAAAGGACCCAAAGTGTGTCCATCTCTATTAGAATGTATGGGTTGGATGGATACCACAGAGGACAGGTGATCCTACAAATAATCCAGTCCCGTGCCAAGTAGGAATTTATACACGAAATCCAGAAATTTGAGTTGTACCTGGAACAAGTCTGTCCATGCACAATCTGATCCACTGCATTCTCATTCCACGTGATGACTTGAAGCCTCAGTTGGACCATGCATCAAAGCATGGGTTCCAGTTGAATCCCAAATTCCCTCTGAAAGCCTACTGGGTCCATCAATCACTTGGGGTTCACCTGGGGTGAACCAATTAAATAGTTCTTATCTCCCTGCAATAGAGAACAGTAAATTTTAGGATTAGCAGGGAGTATTTCGTCCATAGCAAGGGACTAATGGTAATATCCTCCAACTCAAGATCACATCACCACTGCTCCAAGAAAAGATCTAACATCTGCTCCCCCCCCCCTCAGTGAACTATGTCCTCAATAAGCTGGATCAGGCCCATGGTTGCCATTTTTCAGAGTCTGTGCTAAGGGAAAACAGGTTGAAGTCCTCAGCACCAAAAGCCCAGGGAACTCCTCCAACTATCCAAACATAGCACTGAACAATATAAGACAGAAAATCTGATACACAACATGGCGGATGATACAGTACCACCAATCCCAACAGATGAATACCTAAATCTCAATCTCACATGTAGGGTCTCACACCTGGATATCTGAATAGCAACATCCCTGAAAATATCCAGATTCTCTTGGATAATCATAGTTACCTCTCTTTGGGGTCGTGGCTAGTGCCACACTCAAAACCCAGATGAGCACATTTTAAAGAATGGATCCTTCCTCTCCATACCCAGCCAGCAATGCACACCAGGTCATCTGATATTAGATCCTGGCTGAGGTGAGCCTTATTAGAGAGCAACCTGACATTAGCAGCAACTGAAGCCTTAGCTCTTAGGGCTTGATGACCTGGTAAAGGGAGCAAGTTAAGGGGATTGTGGTATCTGTACAAAACGCCAGGACCATGTTCCCTGTGAACACCCCTCCCATTGACTCCCATCAGTCTTCCCTTGTCCATCACCAACTGTGTTCCTATAACATAAGAAATTAATTGTTTGTTGTTAACTGCCAAACTTTTTACAACCCAAAATATTGGTAAATTAAGCCATATAAATATTACAGACTATTGTATTTCTTTTTTTGTCTCAATTGCAACCAAGTAATTTCTATCAATTAGTTCAATTTATACAAATGCCTTTTTTATTTTCTGTGGAGTATTGTTTGTGTTCATTTTTTTTAAAAAAATTCTAAATATTCATTACAGTAATTTTAACAGGTTGTTGATCACTTTGTATAAAAGAATAATAAAAAGGATGTTAGATATGTTAATCTGTAAGGCAGAAAAATGCAGTTAATGACAGTGTCTTTATTGGAATCAATCCAGTAGATTCCAAACTTTTTCCAAGTTCTCCAGGACTCTTCATCAGACAAGACATCACCAAAAGCAAGGGACAAAGAAAAAACAACAAAGTTGTAAATTAGACTAGATCTACAGTTTCTTTAGAAAACAATTACAAGCAATTATTCCTTGATGATAGGAAATTTGAAAACCAGAGGTGTTTTTTTAATGAAGTCATTGAAAGACTTAAAAGGATCATTCTAAAAGCTTTTTTTCTTTTCTTTATATTTTATCCAAATCACTGAAATAAACAATAAAAGTCTCATTTGAACAACAGAAATGGAGAAAACTATTGCAGTAGAATTTGCTTAGTACTGGATCCTCTGTAAATCTCACTGTTTACACAAAGTAACAGGCTGGGTTTTCACACTGTATTGACTCATTGTTTAATTATGACTTACTGAATAAAATGCATTTGGCTCAATTCAGAAAACAAGTTAAACATAAATCAGATCACAATGTGGCTTAGTGCTAAGGTGGACAACCTATATCCTCTAGTTGTATCTCCTTTTTGTGGCCACAGAGTACCCTCTGACCAGAGGCATCCATAAGGAAAGGGTGTCAAAAAAATAAAGATGGAGGTCACAAGACAGGACCAAAGCTTTGCTTCTCTTTTGTGCTTTGCAGCACACATAAGAAGGGTTGGGACTTTGATTGTGTGGGCATGGACTCTCACTTTATGTTTGGGCTCCTTTTGCGGATGCCCTACTTGCTGACCTTGATGGCTGAAAAATGATGACACAGTTTCCCATTGTTTTTTGATGTGAAGCATGTTAAGTCTGCATTTAAAAAAAGCAAAGAACCCCCCCCCCTCCAAATTCTCTCCAAACTCTGTCTTCCCTTCCCTTCCCTTCCCTGAAACAGCCTCATCACCGTCCTTACTTCCCAACACTAGCAATACTTAGACATAAAACACCCCTAGATTCTGGCTTTATGATACTCTCCACACATCAGACTTAGCCATAATATTGTTTGCTAGGCCTTCGTCCATTTTATTATAAAATCCAATCACCATGGTTTGTAAACCATATTTTATGCTTAACATATTGTGTGAATTGATTTATATATTGCATTTAAAACACTACCAAATCAACTACATATTTTCAACAGTTTACAATAACAACCAACAACTAGTTTATTCAATATAACATAGTGAAACAAATCATGGCTTACTGTGTGATGTGCAAAATGAGTCCTAGAATAATACTTTGGACATTTAATGTTGACAATATTCCTATTGTATTCATTTTGAAAAATGACTTTTCTTTTAAACATTTGCAAACCTTTGCCAGTTTGCATATCTGTATGATTTTCCTGAAATGAAGAAGTAGCAAAATATTTTATTTCACAATAAAAAGTCTGAAGGCACAAACTGATGTCCTTATAGCATCATTTCAATCTTAGAAAAAGAGCATAAACTGTTGCCTAAGGTGTCTAAGGATGTTTGAAGATGTGTCAGCCATAAGACGTGTCAGTGTTGGATTTCCTTGGAATGGATTAAAAAGTACAGTTTCTAAATCTCCTGATGACCTTTTATTTACGGATCATTGGTATGAGAGAATGCAATTGCTTCTGTCCATCATATTAAAACCAGTTTATCTCCATGCAAGCAATGTCATGTGACCAGTTGGGGGAAAATTGGTATCAACAGGGTGTGACTCTGCAGGATTAAAGTGCAAGTGGGACAGGACCTTACACAAGCAATTAGGTAGCTTTCATTTTTATTTTTTTTATCATAGGACTACTATTATTGTGATTGTGGAAAAATGGAAAATTGAATGGTTGCTGGAATGTGGTGGATAGTGTTGAGGAATGCTTGATTCCCTGTTGAGGAGAATGGGATGGGTGTGGAAGTAAAACAACAGTTGTTTACTTGTTAAAGGATCATAATGATGGACTGCAAATTGAAGGAGGAGGCCACTGAATCTCAATGGAGGTCAATGATCATCTGTTTGAAGAGAAGTGAAGTGCTATGGCTTAGACTGAGAACAACATCAGATCATAAATTGTTTTTTCAGGCACTGGGGAACTGCTTGTTGCCAGGTTTAGGCAGCCACAAATTTGGGGTCATCTTTTTGCTTGTGGTAGCCTTAGCTCCTTTAACTTCCTTAATTGCCTTGATCACTGCATGTTTGTGAACAGCTGGCAGTGGAAGTAGATGGAGCCTCCAAGGAAGTTAGGACCTGTGGCTGCCAATGTGGGATTGGCTTTGGAGCATGAATTCTCTGACTACTTCAACTCCAGGGATGCCCTGAATCATTGCCCCCTTCCCGCACATTTGGGGTAAAATGTGGCTCCCTGTTGCATGAACCTTTTACCATTAGATTGGAGTTATGAGATTAATCTCCATCAGTGTGCGTTCTTCTATGTTTGGTCTTCACACAAGTCCATCAGGAGATTGTTACTGGATTTGGAGTTTAGGTCTTAGGAAGTTGGATGCCATGGTCCTCAGTTTTGTTAGTCACCCAATTTTTAATGAAAATAGAGTGGGTGGGTAGGTGGAGTGAGATTGAGTGGGGTGAGTAAGTAGTTTAATAGCTCAAGACTCATTCAGGTTGATTGAGTCTGGAATGAGTTGATAGAGCACTTTCCTGGATAGGGGGTGATGATGGAGGGGCATCTTGGAGAAACAGGGTTACAGTCTTGATGGGCAAGAGGAGATATGATGAGAGGCTGAGACCAGGTTACACTAGAGGAATAGAGATTGATATCTCTGACTTTTGCCCCCTTCTGGCTCTAGGACTTCATCCCAATAGCTAGTACTAGATCTTTGGAACCCTTGGAACTTTAGCTGCAGCTGCTAAATACCAGATTTATCTGTAATAAAAACATCTTCACCCATAAGTGAATTGTGGTTGTGAAGATAAATGTTTACATTACCAACACTTTACTGGTGGAGGAGGAAGTGTTCCCTATTCTACGTTCTTCCCAGCTGGGTCTCAGGGCTGGTACCAGCCACAGTCCTAGCAAAAGATGGCTAATCATTGTTAACTAGGAAACTCTGTTGGCATCAGGGTGTACTATTTCACAGTCAATTGGATGTTAGACCTTGTTTGGGCAGCTGGGCCACAGGGACTAGATGAATGTGCTATTTGTATAATATTCTCCCTGCTGCACAGTGCATGCCTATCAAGGCTACTCAACCTGATTGTTGAATCATGTTAGAATTCCATGTGGTACTGGAGAACTTTAATCTTCCCTTGCCTCCCTTCTTGAGGGGATTGGAGTGACCCAGAAATTCATAGATGCTGTGGCAATCATGGACCTAACCCAACTTACTGAAGGCTCAATACATAAAAGCAGTCACATGCTAAATCTGGTTTTTATCTCATAGCGGATGCAACACAATCTGAAAGTAGAAGTCATTGAGTTTCCCCCCGGATGTGGACAGATCACTGGAGTTTCCCTGTGAACTCCCCTCCACATTGGGAGCTTTGCAGGAGTTTCTGAAGCATGTGATGGGTAGCTCATTTGAGTTCCTAGTCACCCAATAGAATAAGGGGCAGGTGTGGTATTTGACTAAATTGTAGCAGAACAAACAGGGAGATACAGTAGAAAAACAACTGGATGATACCCAGTTATATATATATTGACCCCAAATCAAACAGGTGATTCATTAGAAGTGCTGACCCAATGCCTGGAGTCTATCAGAGTCTGGATGGTGTAGATAGATGCAGATTGAATCCCTTTAAAATGGAATGGTTTTGGTCTACAAGTCAAAAGATTTAAGGATAGTGCTATTTTTGGTTTTGAAAGGGATTGTACTCGCCTACTCAGAGGTGGTCTGCAAATCTGAGGTCCCTTATGGACTCATAGCCTCTGCTGAAGGAGCAGAAGGCAGTTGTAGTAGGAGGGCTTTAACACACACTATATGGGACTTCATTGACAAGTATTAGGAACTTACAGCTGGTGCAAAATAAGGTAGTCCAGGAATGGTGGGTGTTTCCAGTTATGCTGCTAGAGCAGGGGTTTCCAACCTTGGTAACTTTAAGACTTGTGGACTTCAACTCCCAGAATTCCTAAGCCAGCTTTGCTGACTGAGGAATTCTGGGAATTGAAGTCCACGGTCTTAAAGTTGCCAAGGTTGAGGACCCCTATGCTAGAGGACCTGTATTGATTGCCATTGATTTTTTATATTTGGGGGAATCGTACTGATGCAGGTTTTGTTTATATTACATAGGGCTCATATAATATTTCTAGGGGTTTGTTTTTAGTTATACAATGATTCTGATTATAAGCTGCCCAGAAGTTTTGAACATGGACAAAAAATTAAATAATAAAAAAATAGTAAAATTGGCTCCAGTTCAGATATTCAGCATATACTTTATTTATCCCTTTTGTATTTTGTTTTTCCAAAGAACCCAGTGTTTTGGAGAAATTTGTTGTTGTTAGTTGCGAAGTCGTGTCCGACCCATCGCGACCCCTGGACAACGTTCCTCCAGGCCTTCCTGTCCTCTACCATCTTCTGGAGTCCATTTAAGCTCACGCCTACTGCTTCAGTGACTCCATCCAGCACCTCATTCTCTGTCGTCCCCTTCTTCTACTGCCCTCAATCTTTCCCAGCATTAGGCTCTTCTCCAGTGAGTCCTTCTTCTCATTAGTGCCAAAGTACCTTGAGTTTCAACTTCAGGATCTGGCCTTCTAAGGCAGTCAGGGTTGATCTCCTCTAGGACTGACCGGTTTGATCGCCTTGCAGTCCAAGGGACTCGCAGGAGTCTTCTCCAGCACCATAGTTCAAAGGCCTCATTTCTTTTGCGTTCAGCCTTTCTTATGGTCCAACTTTCACAGCCATACATTGCAACTGGAAACCATGGCCTTGACTATACGTACTTTTGTTGGCAGGGTGATGTCTCTGCTTTTTAGTATGCTGTCTAATTTGCCATAGTTTTCCTCCCCAGGAGCTTCTTTTAATTTCTTGGCTGCAGTCCCCATCTGTGGTGATCTTAGAGCCAGGAAGATAAAATCTTTCACTACCTCCATTTCTTCCCCATCTATTTGCCAGGAATTGAGAGGGCCGGCTGCCATGATCTTGGTTTTCTTAATGTTGAGTTTCAAGCCAACTTTTGCACTCTCCTTCTTCACCCGCATCAAGAGGCTCTTTAGTTCCTCTTCACTTTCTGCCATTAGAGTGGTATCATCTGCATATCTTAGGTTGTTGATATTTGGAGAAATTAGGTAATGCTAAAAAGGTCAACTGCCTGGTTGCTCCATAGAGGGGGGGGGGGTTGGAGATCAGGTTGGCTTATTTTTAATCAGATATTGAAGCCAGTGGACCACTTTATCATGATCTGCCTATTTCAAAGCTATATTAATTAAATTCCATAGGGACTGGGCTGAATCATATGATCATCACAGCTAAATGCACAAAGGCATTCATATGACTGCCACTCATATTCATAGAAGTCTGTGACAAATTAGTTTTATGGATATGGCCCTGGAGGGCCTTTGAGCCCCTACTCACTAATGGGGAAAAGGAAGCATATCCATACAAACTTATTTTAGCATGATCTTATGATCGTTTCAATATATGTGATATTAGAATATATTTGCATCGGCCATGCAGAAGACAGTAGTGTAACTCAGATCTTCTTTCCATTTAGCAATCCTAGGATCCAGTAATCATAGTAGGTCTACTGCTCCAATTGAAAAATCAGAGTAGAGCTAAATGGTAGAAAATAAATGCAGAAAATGAATTATTTGCTGCCACTTAGAGGTCATCCAGATTTTCTCACTCCAGATCTGAGTGTGGTCTAGTGATTAAGGTGCTGGCCTAGAAACCAGGAGTCTGTGAGTTATAGTCCCACCTTAGGTATGAAAAACCTGCTGGGTGACTTTGGACCAATCACTCTCTTTCAGCTCAACTCACCTCGTAGGGTAATTTTGTGGGAAATAGGAAGAGGGAGAAGTATTAGGTATGTTCACCACCCTTATTTATACAAAATAATAAAGGTGAGATAAAAATCAAATAAATAAATAAATAAAGCCCTGTCTATACAAAACTGAGTTATGGGGAGGTCAGTCAATGGTCACCATTGTGTGATTCCTTTAAGAGTTGATCTATTGTTAATGGCCACATGAAGTTCAATATGGACCCATCAAATACTGAGCAAAACTCAATTACACTTTTGGTTGCTACTGTCTCTACTGTTCCTTGTGTATTGAAACAATTTGACATTGATGAATTACTGCACCGTAAGACATTTTGAGAATGTATGGTTTGAATAGCAGTCTAGAAATATATATAAAAAGCATTGTACATATATTTCTAGACTACCATTCTATGAAGGGATGTTCAATGGACCTTTGTAATAATATTAAAAACTCTAAATGTATAAATAATACATTTAAGAAGAGGAAATGTCAGGAGATAATACTTTCAAGCTCCACAATCAGATCTTTTTATATCTGTGGATCCTAATTATATGTTTAATATTTCATTTCTCTGATAATATATATAGGTGGCTTAGTAAAGTTTAGTGTGTACTAACACATCATCAAAATGAGAGGACAAAGATATATTAAAACTGGATTATTGCAGAATCTGCCAGATTGTTTCGCTTTGCCGTGATTAACTGACATATGGCCTACTTTGGTTACAATTATATGTACCAATTAATCTATTGAGATTTACTGTCAGAAGATCTTCAGAAAGTCAGTTATGGATATATAATCTTCATATATTCTCCCACCCTGGGATTTTCTAATCTGTCTCATACTAAAACCTACTACAGAAATAAATGTTTGGTTCATACTAAACCATATTTTTTTATTCATGATTTGTGGAATAATATGGGACAACTGGATTCACATATAACACTAAAGTATAATGTGAATACAGTAATTAACAGATTTAGGGTGCAAAAATATGGATACCCACTAGATGACAGCAATGAGTTTATCATCTAATGGTCATACAGATTCTTGCAACACTGACAGATGGGGTGCAAATAAGCTTTGATAGACCTAATTATGTAATTTGACTGTTTTTTACAATATGTAAAGAGACAAACTTTTGTGAACTAAGCTTATTTTATTAGATTCTTGGAGTGGCTAAGCTGATACAGAATTTAAATTGGGATGAAGCTGGGGAAAAAGGAAAGGAATACAAGTTAGCTATGTAACATGTTAAAAGTCCATTATGTTTATTGAATTTTTGAGACAGTTTAAAACTTTTTAATGTGGGTCAATTCATCAGGGTTTTGTTCAACTGAGTTGGTAAAAAAACGTAATTCCAAAATTGTTCTTTGAAATCTGTAATGAAGTGTTCTGAGAGGTCACAAATGTTCTGATATTACTTTGTTCTTGTTTTAAGTCCTGATGTCAAATTTGTGTCCTTTAATTCTTTTGTGCAAAATTTGACCTGCTTGTCTTACAGAGAAGCCAGAGGGGCATTTCTGGCAGATGATGGCATATATCCCATTAGAGGAGAAGCATGTGAAGGCTGTTGAAGCCTAGTGATGTAACTGTGGGGGCAAAATAGACTTGGCTCTCCTCTTACAATTTGGAAGTTGATTTGGGAGCATGTTTTTGTGACATGATCTCTGCATAGCAGTTTTTATTCTGATCCAACATGATTCCCAATGAAGTCAGAGAGATGGGGGCTGGGTGCTCAGAGCAATGTGTCTTGAGACAGCTACAAGTCAACCTCCTTTGTCGAACATTTGCTGCAGGTGGGTGAAACCTTGCCTTATGTTTCCAAGCTCACCTTTTTACCTATTGTTTTTCTACATGTACATGTCAATTGGCTTTGATCAAACGTCCTAAATTTCAAGCAGCAGCATGATTCTACCTACTGTCTCTTAGTCATCTCTCTTTCTCAGTCATTATCTTAGTAAACATCAGTATGAATTTAATTTTCAGAAGATACTGATGAAATCAAATATGCACATAATGAGATTAATAGTGAGTACAAATCAAATCATGTCTACTTGGAAGTAAGTTCATTGTTTCTGGTGGAACTTATTTCAACGTAATTGCGTAACACATTTAATTGAGCACAAATCCTGCTCAACTCAGCAAAATTCACTTCCAAGAATTATGTTCTGTGTGTGTTTTGTAAAAGTAGATTTAACCCGAATTCTGTATTCTTTCTGAACATTTCTTTCTGGGCAGCTAGTTTTAATGAGTTATAGGGAAATTCATTGAGAATTTATGGCAGATTACATATTTTGTACCTGTTCTAAAAAAGTAGCTACGTGAATCTCATGGAGTCAAAAGACAAAGAGTTCTGTAACACTTTAAAGACTAATGATTGATCATATTATTGCCCAACCTTTCACATATTTTACCAGCTTCATGGGATACAGACTTGAAAGAAGCATTTGGAAAGAACAGGGAGAGTGAGAAAAAGAATTACTGTATGAAGCTTTGTTGAAGATCAAAATCTTAGGTAATTTGGTCTCTCAACTATTGTTATTTCTTCTTAAAGAAAAGAAGGGAAGGATTAAATTGTTTCTTCATGCTTGCTTTCATTCCATTAACTGGCATCTCCCTATTTACATTTTTTAAAATATTACATTTAATAGAAGCAGAGATTTCAACGCTGTATCTACTTTGATTTTGGAGAGCTCCTACTGATTAAAATGGGTCATTATTCCAAAATTCCTATGGAGCTGGGAATTTGGAACTGTGATTTAGGATCTACTGAGTGTAAGCTCCAAATAACAAGGCAGTCTCTGTGTTAAAACCTGATTTGCAAATTGTATAATTTTTCTAAAAAATAAAACCAGACAACCAGATGTGGATTGCAAAGTACTAGATCAGTGTTTTTCAAATTTGGCAACTTTAAAATGTGTGGACTTCAAGCCCCAGAATTTCCCAGCTAGCCAGCCAAGTTTGAAAAACACGGATCTAGACAAGCAATAAGTGGTAGCAGAGAGATACAGAAAAGCATACAGCTTTTGCTGTCATTTTGGGTAAATCTGGATTTTTCAGCCCAGACGTGAGAGTTGTAAATAATATCTGTTCCATATAATGGATGAAAAAAAATGTGTGAAAGAGAAGTAACAGGCAGATTGCCCTATTCAATTTTTCTTTATAGCTGCTGATTAAATTATGTGTAGCAAGCATTTCCATAGTCATAGGAAAATTAAAAGAAACACAAAAGATTGGAGAGGGGAATAGCAGAAGATAACTCTCCAGCCACTTGCCCTTTGAAAATAACCCTTTCTGAGCTGTTCTTCGAATGGGTTCCAACAAGGTTCAAGAGTTACCCCTGGGCAGGTAGGAAAGCAGCTTGGAATTGCTACAAAAAGCAGGAAAAGAGTTAAATTCTTATCTCATCTCTTACTCACATTTCAATACCTCTCAAGTGCTTTTAATTTAAAAAAGTATTTGTTTGTTTGTTTGTTTAATATAGCTGCCCATCTCACCACGATGACTCTGAGTAGCTAACAACATAGAAAAAAATATAATCAGCTTAAAACTCAGAACAAATACAATGACAATTCAGGTGCCAGAGCAATCTGCATCCAAAAACCAGAACAGACATGTCATGGACTTCAACAAATGTAGAAAAATTCTGGAGTTGCCCATCATAGGTCATTTGGCTCTATTTTTTCTGCTTTTTTTAAAGACTTGTTTCATGTGTGGAGTTTAGTTCCAAATAAACATGATACAATTATCTATTTTTTAATCTGTACACTTGCAAGAATCTTAATTGGTCAGCAGAATGAATAGCTTCATAAATGCATATTTAATAAAAAATAAAACTTTCTGGACAGGGTGAGGAAAATAAGTTGACTCAGATTGGCTCTCTGTTTGAAGTTTGATGTATATTTTGATATACATCTGCCTGGAGATTGTATTTAACATGGGTTTTAGTACCCATGAAAGGGTATCAAGAGAAAGCATCTGTCCACTTTATATTTCTAGGCTTGGTCGTTTCTTTTGCTATTCTGGAAAAAGCAGTTGGGCCGTAGTTTCTCAATCATTACTTGTTTAGAGCTAATGGGCAGTTGCCTGGGTTCCATGCTGCAAATACCTGCTATGCAATCCATTTTGCTGACAAGAATAATTAAACCAAAGAAACTGCTTACTCACAAAGTAGGCAATGCAATGATGGCCAGATGTGGGTTTACAGAAGACCCAGCTCAGCATGCAATTAGAACCATGCCATGCATTTTGTAAATATTAAAGAGTAGGAGATTTGAGCTCTTGCTCAAATATTTGCAAGTTGCGGTCCTGGCGGAAACAAAACTCATCAAAGATAAACTGGAACTTGACTCCTCTAACAAGCCATGTCTTTTTCCTGGCATTCATGTGGAAGTAGTTCGCTGCTGTGCTTTTATGGATTGTGTTTTCTATATTTCAGTCTAGCTTATATCCCTAGGATTCTGGGATGACCTCCCAACCAAGTCTAAACCAGGTCTGACCTTCATTAGCTGTTCCATGGTCAGTTTAGTGATATTTCCTGCAGAGGCAAATAAAGCAGACATAGCAATAGAACTTAGATTTATATGCCACTTCACAGTGCTTTACAGACCTCTCTAAGCGGTTTACAGAGTCAGCATGTTGCCCCCAACAATCTAGGTCCTCATTTTACTAACCTCAGAAGGATGGAAGGCTGAGTCAACCCTTGAGCACTGCGGTGAGAGCCGGTGACATAAATTAAAATATTTTCATGGTGTAGACCATGTCTTAATAAAAACTGTTAGAGAAACAGACAAATTTCAAATGGGTGAAAATAGAATACTATAATGATTGAAATAATAATGTAATTAAAATGTTAAAAAATAATTGAATTGACTGGGCCTGATTGCTGAAGCTCTGCATTCCTCACATTCCTTTTATAATCGTGTGGAAAATAAATACATACCTGTGATGTGTAATCTCTACCTTGCCAAGACTTTAGGCAAAGTTGTTCATAGTTTATGTTTTAGGAAAAAATATTTAAAATTTTGGCAAAGCATGCAAGCCTTGCTTTATTTTCTAATGGAAGTCTGATCGGGTGCTGATAACACATCTCAGGAGGAGTAAACAGGTTAAAATATTTGTTTATTTCTTTGCTTTTACTTCATTTTATGCAAATTCTCTGGATTCAGTTGTTTCAGGTTTTATGTGTGGTTGTATTTCAGCAATTGTATTTGCAGAACTTTTAAAAATATATTTTATTAGAAGTTTTAAAGAGGACATAAGAACTAACACAAAAAAATACAAAATGGAGAGAAGAAAGAAGGAGAGAAGGGAAAAAGAAAAAAAACAGTGCAGTGAGAAAGATTAAAAGAAGTAGAAGTTTCTGATTTTTTCTACAGCAAATACAAGTATGATTACAACATTATATCTTATTCTATAATTACAAAAAGGTCAGCTTTTTCTATTATCTATTTTCTTTCCTAATCATCAAAACCACACATCATAAGTGCATTTTTTCCATTTCATGCAAAAAAGTCTATAAGGGGTTTCCAGTCAACCATAAATATAGATATTGTCTTTTCTTGATCGAGGAAGTTAATTTAGCCATCCATGCAAACTCTATATCTTCACCAACCATTCCTCCATTGTGGGTACTGTCGAACTGTTCCAATTTTCGGCATATAACAGTCTTGCTGCAGTTGTCATATATAAAAACAAAGTTCCATGACTTTTTTCTAGTTGCCTGTCCATTAGTCCCACAAGAAAACTCTCTGGTTTTAATTGTACTTTAATCTTTAAAATCTTCGGAATTAATGTATGCATTTGTATCCATTTTTTCCAGCTTTTTTACACATCCGCCAAACATCATAAAATGTCTTTTCATGTTGTTCAAATTTCCAGCAAAGATTCAAAACACATTTATACATTCTAGACAGTTTCTCTGGTCATGAATGAGGGCAAATATATGTGTCCCAGGAGAATGTTGCAGGATCCAATCTGGGTCGGTCACCAGGACGAGAAGTTTAGTCTTCCAAACTTTTGGACTTTGGCTGGAGCCCATCCTCAGGCCTAAGAGAGAGAAGAGAGAAGTTCTCTGAGGATGGGCTCCAGCCTAAGTCCAAAAGTTTGGAAGACTAAACTTCTCGTCCTGGTGACTGACCCAGATTAGATCTTGCAATTTCTCTGACAAATACCAACAATATATTATTTTACAGACTTTCTCTTTAAGGTTAGAACATAATGCAAATGTTTTTTTCAGCCATGTTTTCCCATTGCTCCAACTTATGTTGTAGCAAATTTTTTATTCCATTTTATCTTACATTATTTCACTTGTCTCATATTTCAACAAAAGTTAATACATTTTAGCAGTAACATGTTGTTAGTACACAATTCTGTTTCAAACTCAGTCTTACATTAATCAAAACTATCAAATCCTTTATCCACTTTAAATCTTTCTGGTAATTGCACCAGAAAAAAACCATCAATAAGAATATCCTTCCATTGTTAAATCTTCTCTTGATTTTATTTTACAATCTCCTTGACAAAATTCTAATATTCACAGTAAGTTAGCCATTTATATTTACTTATAATTTCTTGTCTATAAAATTCTTCTTGCACTGAAAGCCACAAAGGTGTTTTCAAGTAAAATTAAAATTTGTATTTAATCCATGCTGTAAGAATTGCCTCCTAATATAATTATTTTTTAATTATACATTCATCTTAGCTTTGTCATATCATCAATGTCCATGCCACCCAAATCTCATATCATGTCTTTCCAATTCCAATAATTTTCTCTTCTTAACAGCACCCACTCCTCCATCTAAACTAAACAATATGCAGCAAAACATAATTTCAAATCTGGTAGATCCAATCCTCAATTTTCCTTTGTATCTTAGAGTATTTTATATTTAATTTATATTTTTCCCCAGCCATACTAATTTAAATATATTGTTCTATTATTATTTAAATGGTACATTAGTTGTCAAAAAAGTATTATCTGAAACAAAAAATAACATTCTAGCTAAACAGTCATCTTAATCATACAAGTTCCATCCAGCGGTGACAATTGTAATTTGTCCCATCTTGACATAACCTTTTTAATGTCACTCTATGTCTTAACATAATTATTTTGAAATAACGTACAACTCATATTTGTCATAGTTATACGTTGGTATTTTACTTTGTTTTCAGTCTTAAAATCCATTTTATTCATCAATTCTCTTTGATTTTATGTCTTTATATTTTTGTTAACATCTTTAACTTCTGGTTATTAATTTTGAAACCTGCTAATGCCCCGAATTCTTTTAAGTTACTCATTAAAAATGCAATTCCCTTTAAAGGGTCTACCAAAACCAGAACCAAGCCATGCTCAAAACCTTTTAACTTGTATGATTCTTTTTAAACTTTTACACCCACAATCACTCATCTAGTCTTAATGTTTCTATTTCAAGAAACGATCTTTGCAAAAAATTGATATTATTATTTGACCCAAAAGTTTGATGGGAAAAATAGAAAATACAACAGAGAAATAGAACAAAAGTTCATCATAGGCATATCAATAAGAAAGTTTGAACTGCTATTAATTTATTCATTGCTTCAGTTTATATAACTCCTCCAACAGTTGCTCAATGCAGTTTAAAACATGATTTAAAATAATGGTGTTATAAATTCCACAGTAACTTAAATATGGTGTTTAGGAACAGCCCTGTGGTTCTTGAGGCACAGAGGATCTCCAAAGACCACTTTTCCAAAATTGAAGCCCAGGTGTGTCCTACCTTGGAGGGGAAAAATATAACATTGGATTGCTCTTTTCATCTCCATTTGGTTTCCACTGATCAAAATCATTTCATTGTTCTAAAAGTATTCTCTTCCATCATTGAAATTCAAGGGATATGTAGAAAAACTGGATGAGGTCTCAAGGCATTCCAATCTCTGAGTTTTCTTTGATATTAATATTAATTATCGTTAATTGATATTGACCATTGGTATTTATGGATTTAATCTTGAGAAATTGAGCTGTTTCTAAAATTTACAACTTTGAAAAGTTTACAAAATGATGTGAGTTGTTTTGGATTATTCTCATGTGAGCTCTGGTGGCATGTCCCATCTCTTAAAATATTTGGAAATATATAAGTGATACAATGTTAGAGACATGTCTTCCCATTAAGAGGAATTGTAAATCAACATATGTGTAATACGATCAGGGACATGTACAGAATAGGTAAAAAAAAAGTCAAGGTGGCAATTGTGATTGTTCAATCACAATTCACCCCATTTTACAAGGATTGCAACACATGTAAAAAAGGGCCAGGCTTTGATCACATTTTGTTGATCATCACTCACCTCTCTTCAGATACTCCTGGATAAAATTTACACAATTTACCCTCCCAAATCCTCTCTTTCCTTCTGTCTCCTAAACATATATTGCACTACTTTTTTTTTCATTTTACCTATTTTTAGGTCCACATTTTCACTGTATTCTTTAGTGATCAGGGAGAATTTATATATGAACGTTTTTTTTTAAAAAAACCCACTGTCTTATTTTCATTAAGTTAGCTTCCTGTTGATATCATTTTTGCATTACAGAGATCTTAATTTAAACCATGACATAAATGCTTTTCATCAGTTCCTTCTTTTTTTGTTCTTTGTGCCAAAGTTCTTGCATTTTTAAAATAAAGAGCATGTTGTATAATAATTGCTGTAGGACAGGCTCTTTTATTTTAAAATATGAAAGATAAATGGGGTGTGACATGCATATGTTTCAACATGCAGGAATTATTTCTTCAGGACTCGGGTTTTTTTTAACCTATTTTTTCACAGAATATTTGAGTTCTATTGAATCTGACCTCATAATAACATGAAATTTTAAGCATTGTTTCTATTAATGGTTGAGGTAAAAATGTTTTCCTTGCCATATTCCACACTGTCTATGTGCATAACTCCAGTTAAGAATTATACTTTTAACGATTCCTTTTTAGAAAAAGTGATGGAATGCTTCAATACTTTCAAATTCTGCCTTAATACCCAATAATGGTCTTTGTATTACAAAATCCATGAAAAGACTGTAATTTCAGGAATGACCTAACTCAGGACAAGAGAAAAACTCCTTTTCACTGATGATAGGATGATGCTGATGCTGATCAATATTTAAAGAGGTACTAAGACAAAGGAAAGTTCAACTTTATCTACTCTTACTTTGAGCAATTTCTATATCACTTTTGCAACCCCTCAATTGACTCAGTTCCTAACAGATTTAAGTTTATAGAATTTCAAGACACCCACTTTTGGGGAGAAAGCATTCTCTCTTCCTAAAGGAGATCTTGAAATTCCCATCTTTGAAGATAAGCTGAGCTCACACATTGTCTTCGGCCATGGCTTTTATGACCATAATTAAGTCCTGTGCACATATTATAAATACAGATCTAGGTCCACAATGAATGGTCCATATATTGCTTTAAGCTAACATTTAAAAAAGGATAATTGTACAATATGGGAATCGAACCTTACTTTATTTAACTAAATATAATTATAAACAATTCCTCTGATTGAATATCTTAAATGTTAAACAAAAATAATTACCCTTATTTAATTTTTAGAGAATATTAGGACTTGGGAGTTCATATTGAGGCTAGATGACCATCAATGGTAGCAAAGAGTTACATTTCCGTATCTTTTTGTTCTCACTGAATGATTGTAGCCACAATATGGTAGCCCCACTTGATGTTAGAGATTCTTTGTTTAAAATATAATTATATTTTGATTCAGAGGGGGAAAAAAATACAGTGTGGTCTGATCTGGGTATTAATTTCTTCCTGACCTCAGGAATGAGACTTACAGGGAAGAAAAACTTGGAGCGTCTTCAATTCTGCCTAAAATTAGCATTGGCTAATGCTAGGGGTTGTCAACTCTAGGTCTCTTGGGAAGCTTGTGGCATCTGGTTTACTACAAGTAATACAAAACATCCTGAGACAGGTGGAATCTTTAGATTCTCATAAGCTTATATCTAGTTGATTGAATGCCTATTGGTGAAGGGCCTCATGATGGATAGAAAGGAATGACCCATTATGTCAAGCCCTTTTGGAAAAATGAACACTTGGAAAAAGCTGCTTATTTTTCTCTCAGTAATATTCTCTCATAATGTTTTTGTTTTTATCTTTTTAACGAAGGGATCAGAGACCAAGTTTATTCTATTGATGTTTTAAGGTCCCTCCCAACTTTATTATTATTATTATTATTATTATTATTATTATTATTATTATTATTATTATTATTATTATTATTATTATTATTATTATTATTATTATTATTATTATTATTATTATATTATTATTATTATTATTATTATTATTATTATTATTATTATTATTATTATTATTATATTGGAATGTGGTTAAATATTTGGGGAACATTTTATTTTCTAGAATGATGTGCTATTACTGTATCTGCATGTAGTAATAAATGCTATTATTTAAATGCTATTATACAGTATGTCATTATAGGTATTAACAGGCAGCTTTGTCATAAGAAGTTCTAGGGAGAAAAGCAAATGGGGAATGACAGCCAGGTCCCTTTCCGAGAGCTCTCAATGCAACCAGTCTCACATTTCAAAGAGATGCTAATTTTCATAATATTTGACAAGTCATTCCTTAGATCTACTGTCCCATTCTCATAAGATGCTACGGGGTGTAATATCAAAAGGCAGATAATATTTCTAAGATCTTTCTTCCATTGTGGGGAAAACGTCTAAGAAACAGGCATCTACATGCAAACGATCACTTGCTGTATTGTTGCTTGGAGATGTCAGCTACTGGACTGATTCAAGCGGAGACAAGGATAAGGTCAGTCCAAGGGCATTGCTGAAAACTTTGATTTACCTGACAGGAGAGGAAAGCAGCTTTAGAAGGCAGCCAAGAAGATTGTGAATGCCAACATGGTTCACCTGTCAAGCTATGGTTTGTTGAATAAGCCCATGATTGCTGTTTTTTATATTATGCTACCTATACATTCTGGCTAAAACTGACTTCACACAGCACAAAGCCAAAATCTAAAAAAGCAGATTATGACTAAATGGATGGATTTGAATAACATATTTAACCAGGCCAATTAAAAAAATATTGGCAGCATATGTTAAGTTTTAATATTTGTTCTGGTTTTGTAGATTAGAGGTAGTCTTCAACTTACAACCATGACTGAGACTAGAATTCTATCACTAAGGGAGATGGTTATCAAGTGAGTCATGCCTGATTTTATGACCTTTTTTTGCCACAGTTGTTAAGCGAATCTGGCTTCCCCCATTGACTTTGCTGGTTGGTAAGATGGCCAGTGGTGATCAGGATGCTGCAGTTGTTATAATACATGCTGGCTGCCAAACACCTGACTTTTGACCACATGATTGTGGGAACATCATGATGGTCATAGTGGTGAGGACCAGTTGTAAGTCAATTTTTTCCAGCACAGTTGTAACTTCAAATAGTGGCTAAATGAATGTTTGTAAGTTGAGGATTATCTGTATTATCTAGTATAAGCACAGCTCATTCAGCTAGTGTATGGTTCAAAATATCGTGTGAACCTATATAGCAGGTTGAATCAGCCTAACTGTGTTGCCAAATCATGAAGAGTGTTAAGCATATCACCCCAACTTTAGAACAATTACATTGGCTGACTACTGTTTTCAGACCAAAGCAAGCTTATTACTACTACTGAACTTTAAAGCTCTAAATGGTTTCAAATCATATTGGGCGAAGGACTGCTGTCACATAACCTTGAGTGAGCCTTGGCCTTTCATCTATGCAATTATGGTGTGGGGCAAAAGACACAGTCTTTTCAGGAGAGACCCCTTAGCTGTAGAATGTTTTTATATAAAGAATTGTATTTAAATGTCTGTCGTCTTTGCATATGAAATTGGTTGGCTTAGTGTATTTAACTTCTATTAGAACAGTTTGTGTTATAAAGTAATGTATTTGCTGGATTTAAAGACTTCATTTGTTTTAATGATTTTATTATATTGTGCTCTTTAAAACTTTTTTTCTTCAAATGAGTCACTTTAGCAAAATTGTTAGTTTTGATGAATGTTACGTTATTTAAATAATAAAGTTGTTGGAATGCCAGCTGTGACTGTTTCTGAAGTATGCTGACCTTGCCAGAATGTCCCAGACTTTTGACAGTTTTGGTTAGGTTATTGTGACATTCTCTGTGTGGGATTGCTTTTGAAGAACTTTCAGAAGCTACAGTTTGGGTCCAAAGTATGACAATTAGAGTTGTCACTGGCTCAAAAAAATGATTATAATTTGTACAGACTTAAGTACTCAATCGCCATCTGTTCTTGTATGAATCTACACTGACTTCTCCTTTTATAACAGCTAGGTCTTCTTTTCTTCTGTTCTGTAACTTAATCATATTCAAAAAGATATTACTTCTGGATATTCCATATTGCTATCACAGCTAATATCACCATTAGCACAAGCCATTAATTTATCTAAGTTCCTTTAAAAACCAGATCATGCTAGCAGTATTCCAGTGTTTGAGAGGCTGCCACAAAGAAGAGGGGGTCAAATTATTCTCCAAAGCACCAGAGAGCAGGACAAGAAACAATGGTTGGAAACTGATCAAAGAGAGAAGCAACCTGGAATTAAGGAGAAACTTCCTGACAGTGAGGACAATTAACCAGTGAAACAGCTTGCCCCCAGAAATCGTGGGTGCTCCATCACTGGAAATTTTTAAAAAGAGGCTAGATAGTCACTTTTCTGAGATGGTGTAGATTCTCCTGCTTGAGCGGGGGGCTTGACTAGAAGATTTCCAAGGTCACTTCCAGTTCTATTCTATTCTATTCCTTAGGACTACTCCAGCAGAAGTCAGAAAGAAATAACTTCTAACTCTGGAGAAGGATTTCTTGCCTCTTTTTGGAGACTCAAGAATCCAAATTTACAGTTTCAACACTTCACTAACCATGTAGGACTTGTCACAGCCAGTCCCCACTGAGAAATGATGTGGCACTCCTGCATGAAATACCAGGATATCCTTTATAATCTTCTTATTTTTAACTGAAGTGAGACCTAATGCCCATTCACTTTAGATTTGTTAATTGAATGATATGGTTTAAAAGCTTCATGGCCTCCTTAATGTAGAAGAAACATCTACCTTCCACTGGAACTCTCTTAAGTCTTACATAAATGGTTAAATTCCTTCATAGTATAAGGTATCCAGTTAAGGAGTTGGGTGGCCATAAATCAAATAAATAATACATAAATCGTATTCTTACCTTATTATACCATTTCTCAACATATGTTTCAGCCATTAGAGCTCCCAAACAATATGGCCCTTACTGAAAATTCTGGGAGTTGAAGTTCATTCATTTGGACACACTAAGACTGGGAAAGGAGCTAAATCCACTACTTTCTCTTGATGACTCTTCAAAGATTGTTCAATCTTCTGAGGATAAATAGTCAAGCATATGTTCTGGGAGAGCTGGAATATTTCTCTCCTTCTTAGGTGTGCAAAATGTCACACCAGAGGAATCGAGCATTATCCCTTTGCTTTTTGCATAGTCTTCGCAGTGACAGTCAGGATTTCTTCTTCTTTGACTTCTCCTCTCGTGCTTTCCTGTGGAATAATCCCACTTTGAACACTGCATGTAGGTAAATCCTTTTTTTCCCCTTCAGATTTAGGGCAAAGAAGGGTATTAATATTTTAGATCAGTTTATTATTCATCCATTTTTAAACCATTTGAGCCACTTTAAGATTAGAATTGTTTAAAAAAAGCAGAATGGCAGTATATTCAACTGAAATACCTTTTGATCTCACAATATTTTTTTAAATATTGAGAATATGCCATGATATTAAAATAAGACAAATTCAACAAAATGGGTTTTTATATATATTGGACAAAAACAAAAAATATTTAGAAAAGTTTAGTTGTCAGCATCTTTGTGTTGGAAATGTAAAAGATGGTAGGAATACTTACATTTATAATATGATCTTTTCCCTTTGTGGTATAATATCCAAGACTATAGATTTTGGAAGATACATGAGAGTGATATTTAATTATAGTTCCACAACATTTGGAAGTTTGTAAAATATGAAAAGCTGTGTATTTAACAAGCGACTGCTGTGGTAAGGAAGCTTCTTTGTTAAAATAGAAAGATACCATCACCCCAGATTGATGGTATTTGTTCAAGCTCCACTGATAAATTGGCTGTCAACCTAATGGAAAGAAATTACTTCTTACAGTTAAATTTTAATACTGCTTTTAAAAATGGAGCTTTAAAAAAAATTCTAGGGTACTTTTTGACTTTTTTTTATCCATAAGCTTTTTTTAAACTTGTACTTCCTTTCATTTTGAATCTCAAAGACAAATAAAGCAAATAAAATGCAAGTGAAAACAGGATTTTTGCTGCTAATTTGTAATTTTGCTGTTAGTAAATATATAATGGTTCTTTTCAACCTTCCTGTCTACGGACTAATTTCCTGAAAAATCCTTCATTTTCTACTTATCAGCTTTTCTTTCAAAACCTACATTTCTTATTCTATGTTATTCTTGAAGTGGGAAAATGCTGCTGCCTCAGAGCTAGTATAGTTTTGTATCTATAGTTAAAGAAGCTCTTGATGCATAAGAAAATCTTAAGCAATCTTCTCAACTTATTTTCTAGCAACAACATGGCAATTAATTGCACATGTGCTTTATGGGTGTAGAATAAGGAAGATTTCTCCAACACATTTACCTGGAATCTGGAGCTAAGAGAGACTGGCATATATCAGCAACAAACTGAGATATTAAGAGTGATTAACACTTAGAAAGGCACTGTTAGAGGAACAAAAAATCTCATGCCAGTTATTGGGAGAAACAGAAAATAGTACTTTAATTTTGTAAAAAAATATTTGAAAACCTCCATAAATTATATGTCCAAAATATAATAATAGAGCTAGAGTTTGCAAATTAGATAACCTTCATAGCTTGCAAATCCTAGATTAAATGTGCATTGTTTTGTTTCAGCAGGAGGTAGGGGGGAAAAGGACAGTTAGTTGCAGGACCTTCATTTTCAATGCTTTCAAAATGCTCATAAGATTTACAGATTTCCTAAGCCTTTAGTAAAAATAGTATAGTACCATTTGAGTAATAGTACTCAAAATAATTTGGAAGGTTTGAAAAATCAAATAAAACCTAAGGCTTCACATACTTTAAAGGGTTTTCATATTAGGATATGCATATTGTTAAAATATATATTAATTGTGATTTCCCATACTATTTATATAATCATTGAGCAAAATGCATGAAATATGGGAATTAATGTTTGGCAAAAGATGGTTTATGGTGATGTTTCCTTTTGTGTATGGTGAACATGATTTCTGTCTACAGGTAGTGTACCTAAAACAGTGTTTTCCAAACTTGGCGACTTTAAGATGTATGAACTTCAACTTCAAAAATTCCCTAGTTGACAGTTACCATTTTACAGAAAGCAGCTGGATAACCCCAGGAATTCTGGGTGTTGAAGTCCATGAGTCATAAAAGAGCCGAGGTTGCCTACCCCTGCCCTAGACTTATAGACTGAAGGTCCTAGAACAAATTAAGGATGAGTTTCCGTCTACAGGTAATCCTCGACTTACAATCACAACTGAGCCCCAAATTTCCATTGCTAAGCAAGACAGGTGTTAAATGAGTTTTGTCCTATTTTACCACCTTTTTGTCACAATTGTTAAGCAAATCACTGCAGTTGTTAAGTGAATCATGCAGCCGTTAAACAAATCTGGCTTGCCCGATTTTGCTTGTCGAAAGCTGGCTGGGAAGGTTAAAAATGGTGATCACATGACACTAGGACAGTGCAACTGTTGTAAGTACATGCCAGTTGCCAAGCACCAATATTTTGATCACCTGACCATGGGCCTGCTACAATTATAAGTGTGAAAACCGGTCATGTCATAGTTTTCAGTGCCATTGTAACTTCAGATGGTCATTAAACAAGTGGTTGTAAATGGAGGATTACCTGGATTTAAGCCACTAACATATCAGATGTGCCCACTGCATTTTGAAACAGTTTGTCCATAACCTCAGAAATGATCAATACCCAGACAAAACAACACTTTAAGACATGAACAGACTGTACATTGTTTGGCAACAGTGGAATGTATCTAGCTCATACAGGGCTCACCCTCAGGCAATTCAATCATCATAATTGCATCTCACACTCTGTCTTCTGACATATTCTTCTCTGTAGATTCCAGGATCTGGGATTCTTTCTTTTGAATAAACATGGATGTCTCCTTCAGGGTCTGAAGGGAAAGAGAAAAACTTAACTTGTCAACTGCACTCCAAAATAATATTTTCTGGATGAAAAATAATGCTTGCAACACTCTTGCACTAGATTGTAGCTTTTTTTTTAATGGAATATGTTTAAAACCTGTAGAACATGTAAAATCCAAGATCTAGACTAGTGTTTCTCAACCTTGGCAAATTTAAGATATGTGGACTTCAACTCCCAGAATTCCCCAGTCAGACATGCTGGCTAGGGAATTCTGGAATTTGAAGTCCTGACACTTAAAAGTTGCCAAGGTTGAAAATACTGGTCTAGACTATCCTCCAAATTTTAGCTCCCTTGTATGTTGGATCTCCAACTATTGTCTGAGGATTTTAGACTCTGTAGTCTTAATCCATCTGGAGGATGTGAGATTAGGGAAGACAGTTTTTGAGTGAATTTTGGCACTTTCCTGGCTTCCAAAAGACATATTACTTTATATCAAAGATGCTGTGCTGGGGCAAGATCCAAGATATTTCTTTCTCCCTTTTCAAAGTGAAAACTCCCTAAAAGCAACCAACAAAATAATAACTATTGTTCCTCTATGAACCTATCCAGTCCCCCTTTAAAATCACTCGAACTGGCTGTGCTAACTGCAGCTGTTAGCAACCAATCCCACAATTTCACATTATATATAAAAAGTATTTCCTCCTTTGGGTCCTGAATCTTTTTGTATTTAGTTTCAGTGGATGACCTTGAGTTTAAATATTGTGCGAGTGGGAGGAAAAATGTGTCTCTACTCATATTATTTGTGCCTAGCACAATTTTATACATTTGTATTAGGACTTCTTTTGCCTACCTTTGTTTTAAGCCCTGAAGCCCCTAACTCTTCTAGCCTCTTAATAGTTCTGATTGCCCTTTATTGCATTATTTTCTAGCTCTGGGTGCCCATTCAAAGTGGTTGGCACATCATTGTGGCCATAACATCCACCATCTTGCAGAGTTTAACCCTGTCTTGCAAATGCTGCTGCAACTTATCCAAAATTAGATTAAGGTAAGAGAAACTACAGATCCAAACCCTGCATTCTTTATATTCAAAGTGCTTAGCAGTTTTCCCAAACCCAATTCGGTAACAGCTCTTTAAAAACTCTCAGCATAGACTCAAAACGCTACTGGTTTAAACTTGGGACTTTTAATCTGTCTATTTTAGTCTTCTAAAGATAGTGATCAAAGGATGGCAAATTCTTTCCTTAGGACTACCACCCCAGTAAGCCATTTCACAATGCCCATGGCCAAATCTTGGGTCAGTAATAATTTCATCACCTCCTGGGAAACCATTGCTATACGAAACTTTCCCATCTCCTAATATTCATGGTTTCAGCCTGGGCTGAGCTGTTCTACTCATCAGTTGCTACAGAGAAGAAAAAGAAAGATGCATTTACACCTGCACATATGTAGCTATGGGAAAGGCAATAATTTTTTGGCCAGTAGCCATATCAGGGATTTTGACAGCACATTATAGGTGCTTTACAAAATGGCTATTATATGAGAATTTGCCTATTCATAAAATAGTTGTCTTGGCCAGTTGCCAAAAAACCATTTAGCAAAAAGCTTGCTGGCTTCTGGCCACAATAAAGTGTTTTCCATCTTTAGAAAGAGTTAAACTGGTAGGTTTCTCCCTGTCACCTTCTCTCCTCAGGATGTTCTTTGGCACCCCACCTTAGCTTTAATCAGGAGATGGACCTACTTCCTAAAAAGAATTGGGGTGCAGCTACTCATTCTTTTTATTTTTATTTTTATTTGCTAAGAATGTCTAATGAAACCTATTTGAAATTTTCACATGGATCGAGATGATGCCCGCGGCTAGAGCTGTTTTTTTTTTTTTTGCACCATGGCAGCTTCTCACTGATTTTGGTCTTAATTAAAAGGAATAATTAAAATCAAAATGAAGTGGGGCAGGGAGAATAGCAGTCCATCTATTTAGACTGGGTTTCTTCCAAAAGATATAATCATTCTTCTGCTTCTATTCTTTGGCTGCTGTACTTTTAATCTAATTTTCATTTGGTATTTACTGGTGTAAACCGAAACTAGCCAGAATATTTAGTTTATTATCGCTTCCAGATAATACAAATTTCATCATATAATTTAAGTTTTAAACGAAACTTTTAGACCAGCTGGTCCTCTTGATACTTTGGTATTTAACTATGCTGGAATTTAATTCCTTGGGAAGGAATAAAAATTAATAAAAAGAAAAGACTGAAGAATGATAACCTATCATTATATTTCAAGGAAATCACAATTTTAAATGAAATTGTTTTATGATGGAACATTTGATGCAGGATGAATTACTTCTTTGTCATAGACTTTCTTGACAAAGAAATTTTTAAATTTGGTCATTTTTAAATCCAGATCATGTAAACTTCCAACTAGCTTCTATAAAGTGAATCAGCTACTAAGTGTATTCCAACATTCTAATATATTTGTAATTATTTTAATTTTAATTTTGTTGTTGTTGTTAGTTGCGAAGTCGTGTCTGACCCATCGCGACCCCATGGACAACGTTCCTCCAGGCCTTCCTGTCCTCTACCATCTTCTGGAGTCCATTTAAGCTCACACCTACTGCTTCAGTGATTCCATCCAGCCACCTCATTCTCTATCGTCCCCTTCTTCTATTGTCCTCAATCTTTCCTAGCATCAGGCTCTTCTCCAGTGAATCCTTCCTTCTCATTAGGTGGCCAAAGTATTTGAATTTCAACTTCAGGATCTGGCCTTCTAAAGAGCAGTCAGAGTTGATCTCTTCTAGGACTGACCGGTTTGAACGCCTTGCAGTCCAAGGGACTCGCAGGAGTCTTCTCCAGCACCATAGTTCAAAGGCCTCAATTCTTTGGCGCTCAGCCTTTCTTATGGTCCAACTTTCACAGCCATACATTGCAACTGGGAAAACCATGGCCTTGACAATTTTTATTTATATGTATAATAAAACTAATTTAAAGAAAGCAAGAAGGCCATAATGCAAAAAGAATGATTACCAGACTCTCTGAAGAACTCTATCTTACACCTTTTCCCCATATTCTAAAGTCCACTAACCATTATTACGCCAAAATAACAGGAATGAAAACAAGTTCACTTTAATTATTTAATATATTTCTATGCTTTATAACACTTCAATGATGGCTCATTGATGAAAACACTATTGGTCACTAGCAGAAAATGGACTTAATGAGGCAAAAAGTCAGGGGAAGTGGGGATGATAGGAAAAGTAAATTATAAGCTAGAAATTTAAAAAATTTTTTTTTTATAAGGGTAATTTATATAGCCAAATTTCAAAGATTTAGATGTGAGCTATGTCACACTGAAGATGATTGGAATTGTTTAATATTTTTAAAGGCTTGCCAAAGGAAGCTCGATCACAGAAAGTGTTCACACCTATCTTTTCAAATGGGAATAATTCATTTCAGCTCGTTTTAGTCTGCTGATGAAATCTCAGTGGCAGGCTGCCAATAGTAGCATGATTATTTGTGTTATATCAAAAAAAGTAGTTAAATAAGTGCATTAGATCTTCAGTAAGCTCAGCACATCTATTTTACTAAATTTCAATAAGCTTCTGAATACTACAAGCACGTATGCACATAGGACCAAACATTCTGCTCTACAAATGTTGTCCATTGCTGCGATCTGATCTGAAACAAATAGCATGCAAAAGCTTGCCTACCTCTCTGCTCAAGGTATCTTAAGAGTTGATTCCAGATCACAGTTTGTGACATCCCCACACAACCGACTCGAACATTGATCCTTACTAGTTCCTTAACTGTGGCCTATTTGGTTGCTAGAGGGAACCATCCCTCTCCTTGCTCCTTTCAGGCTATGGTTCACTCTAGTTTTGGGGGCTGAGGTCAATGTAAAAAAAACAAGAAGTAAATAGATAGAGTATTACAAGGCTTGAAGTTAGCGGTACACCAATCAATGATTCTCAAGCCAGTTAGGATAATTAGGTAGAGATGGAACAGGTGTCACCAATAGTGAAAGAAGGAAAATGAAGGGCCAAAAGACCATTGACTCAAGAGTGGGAGGAGAAGGCATAATATTATACCCCGATACTGAGAAATATAGCTTAATTTTCCATGTTCTGCAATAGGTAGATTTTCTGTGCATGAATGATGTCTTTTTTGCCAAAATAAAGCAATGTACTTAGTCATGGCAAGTCTATAGAGCCTCTCCTGTTATTACATTTGGATGGAATCTACTGTCATGTCCGGGGAAGTCTGACAGACATTTCCAATCTGGTGTTTCCAGGTATATTAGATTTCAATTCCTGTAACCCTCAGGTAGCCTGCAAAAGTTAAAGCTGATCTTTCATTGTTTTGCCTTTAAAACACAAGGTCCGCTTTTGTTCGTTTTTCCTGGTTTGTTCAGTGGAAACTGGGGAGCAAAATAATTAGGCTTGCACAACCCTCCCAAGATGCATTATGAAACTTGGCATAGCACAATATTAAATGTTTCTTTTCTTTTTTAGTCATCATTTTTCTTAATTCAAATAATATCTCATCAATCATTCAACTTGTCTCATAAATCAAGCTAACCATTCCATACTTGTATTTACACTTCACATGAATCCTTTCCCCTCAGCTTTTCATCACTTTACAACAGTATTTAAGATCCAATAGTGTATTAGTCATCTCTTTTATTGGAGAAATACATAGTACTCCTATGCTATCGGCATAATTGTAAAGCTGTTATAAATCATAACCTGTCACAGATATACATCTTTGTAGATTCCAATAGCCTCATTTCCCTTTTTTGACTACGTGTTGTTTTAATACATTTGTTTATGTTTGAAAGCAAGACATTCTTTTTACCCTTCTCTGTAAGGTAGTGAAAACTTTTCTTCTATTTATACCATACAACAGCATTCTTGTCAGCTATAAATGCATTCTCAACCATTACCCAAACACACACTTCTCAAATACACAATCCCTTCCCCACAAAAGCATCAGATGCTGCAGACAAACACTGACATAAGCAGCAATAGTTTACGATTATTGCATTCATATTATTACACATTCACTATGTATTTTTGTTGATTTAGCATTATAAAAAGAGGAGAAGCAAGCTGTGTGACCTTTTCTTTTATGTATGTTTAAGGACTAAACAGCCCAAGTTCACCAGGAATCCCCTGAGAAGGAGGGTGGAGTCATAGTCCTTTAGAAGTCCTGGACTGAGCAGGTCACTGTTTTCTCCAACACAATGAGATTCATTGTGTCTTATATAGCTGTTGTGATGTCATATTTAAGGAACTGGACTAGCATTCAAATCCATACTTGGTCATGGAAGCCCTTTGGGTAACTTCATAGTCACATTCTTTCAGCCCAATTTCCATCACTGAATTGAAGTAGAATAGGGAATACTGTGTATGCCATTATGATCTCCTGGAGGAAACAGAGAGGGATAAAATCTAACTAACAAAATAATAATTATAATAATTATTTTTTCAATCTGTATTAGAATATTCAAATTTTATGTAAATTCATGTTCACTTTGTCTGGGGAATGCATTAACGTTCTCCCTCCCTGAAAGTAGTTCAGAATTTGACTTATGGAATCAATAATTATGCCAAAAAACTGGAAGCCCAATCAGACCTAGCTGTCATATCCAAATATGTGTTCTTGGATAGACCTCTGACCTTCTTTCAAGCAGGTTAGATATCAAAGTGAAATGCCAATTACCAAATTCAGAAGAGTCTTAGCCCTGGCAGGATTTAATACCCTCTCAACTAACAATTACAGGGCATCCCATTTGTATAAAGATTTTGCACCAATGGGACACCTAATAATTATGTGAGCAGCTGCCTAGAGTCTCTTGACCGTGAGATAGGTGGCATATAAATTTAATAAATGAATAAATTCCCCATCTAGTCAGAGACTGAAGTTACCTGGAGTTATTTTGTTTACAGTTGTAATAATCAGTGTGATTTCATTCCCTTGAACAAGGCTAAATTTTGTTTTCTATTTGAAAAGTATTCTATACTCTAGCCACACTAGTTTGGATGTTATTGTGGTTTTTGCTGGCTGACTCACAATTTGTGTTCTTTTTATTTTGAATTGATCAATTCAGTCATAAAGTTTATATACCATATGATGTGTTGAGGTACTTTGTGGAATTTCAAATGTGACCTTGTGACTATTTTTATCTCTGCTATCGTACTTTGAAAAAAGCAAGACAAAAAGCCACAAGTCTCATCATTTCCATTGTGCCTGTTATCTGTGCCTGAAATATCAGGTAAAATATAGGTTCAGCATCAAGATACAATATAGGTGGAATTGGCTTTTGGGTTCATCATAGCAGTGGTGGAATGAGATAGGCCACTGCAATCATCCTCAAAATATCTGAAAGGAAGCTCAGTGACAAGGAGAGAAGGAATGTACTTTTACATATTCAAGTTCCTTCCTTTTCTGCTTGTTTACCCTTCCATATCTACTCTTACATACATTTTGTCTCATTTCATCATCATTATCCATATTATCAATAATACAAAGAAGGACTTTTTCCAAATGCAAGCATCACTATGCAATCTGTTTCCTTTCATTTGCCCCTAATTTCATGAGATCTCATGAGATTTTAGAGATCAGATCTTTACATTACATTTTATTTTTGTATTCATTTAAATTTATTGGCTATCCAACTTCAGTAGATCTATGTATGCAGCATTGTAAACTAGAAAAAAACATAAAAATAGGTAAAAATATTAAAACAAATAGACAATCCAGACTAAAAGAATCTAATAAACAACAAAACCAACAGAACAAAACAGAGGCAATTGAAGAAATAATAAACATTAGTCCCAGGCCTGAGAATAAAGCTAGTTTTTCAAACCTTAATGCTGAAATTGAAAGAGATTTTGTACTAGACTTTAGTGTTTCAATATATGGTGATATTTCATAGAAGGTCACCAGAATCTTTTGAGATTTCACAAATTTTCAGACTTTTATTTTAGATATTTTAAACATATTTTTAAAGTTCGTGAAGTTCTGAGCAGTTATCTGTGCTATGAATAGTACTCATGAACAAAGCTAAGAATTAAATAATTTTTACACAGATTGCAGAGTTGCAGAGTTTAACCAATTGCTCAGCTGTTAAAGCAGCAATTTGGATTTCCTAGTTAGATGCATTTTTGATGTCCCTCAAAGTAGACATTTATGGTGGGATGGGTGTGAGGGTTGGAATCCCAGACCAAAGTTTAAATTTGCTTTTCTAGCCTCAACTATCATTGATCAAACACAACAATTCACTGATGGGGATAAAGGACAGACCCATAACCTGTCTCCTCACCCACTCAAGACATACATAAATCTAGGGAGGGCTTTATCCAGCTTTCAGAATTCTGTCTTCATTATTGTTTACATAACTTCAAGGTAAATTGCAATATAACTCAAAAGGTATTCAATTCAATGTCATTAGCATCTAATCCAAAATAACAGAAGCTCTAAAATCTGTAGCCTTATAAAAGCACAGTACCTATATGAAAGGCTTTAATGCTGACTACTTTATAACATATTGTATCACACAGACACAAGTCTTTGGACAAGTAAATCCTAAAATGGAAAGAACCAATTGTTATTATTGATGGCTAGCCAAATGTAATTCACTTTGAAAAAAGTATTATGATTTTTGTTTGTTTTCTTTGTTAAACTTAGTTCAAGGACTATGTTTGTCATCAGGAAGAAAACATTAATAATTGGGCAATCCCAAAGTAAACTACATGCCAACTTTGGCTGCATGTAAGTCCTACGACTGAAAATCAGGCTTGTCAGATGCTATATTTTTTCTATCCTGCTCTATGGAGTAGAGAGTTGGTCTCTGACAGAAGGCCACCTGAAGAGACTAGAAGCATTTGAAATGTGGATTTACAGGCGGCTGTTACGTATAAGCTGGGTTGACAAAATCAGAAATGAGGAGGTGATAAGCCGCCTGGGAAAGCCAAGGGAAATCATCAAAACAATTAAAAAATGAAAGTTAGAATATTTCGGACATGTGATGAGACACCCAGAAAAATACGGCATACTCCATTTAATCCTCCAGGGAAAGATTGAAGGCAAACGAGGTCCAGGCAAAAGAAGAACATCATGGCTTCAAAATCTTAGGGACTGGTTTGGACAAAACTCAGCAGCACTTTTTCGTGCGGCTGCTGATAAAAACATGATCGCCAACATGATCGCCAACGTCCGATAACGGATATGGCAGAAGAAGAAGAAGTCCATGTTCTTTCAGCTTGATCATTGCATAACATTCATTGTGCATGCTTAGCAAAAATAATGACTTTTAGGTTATGTGTATGTTTTACAAGTTGATTCAAAGTAAACCCGGTGCACAGAGAACAGGACAATATTTTGTACAAATAGTGACTTTTCAAGATCCAGTTTAGTTGATTGACGTGAATGCAAATAAATCTTTTACAGAATCTCATTATCTTTCTTACTAGTCAAGGTCCAACGATCTCTCTGAAAAATGTTATCTTCACTTAGATCTTCTTCAGTAGAATATTTACCAGTCAATCATAAAACTTTCAGGTTCCAACTGATTATTTTTACCATGACATAACACAAAGTATACAGGATACTGTGGAACATACCACCAGAGTCTGTGTTTATTCATTTTGTACTACAAACTGGCTTTGATATATTATCCAAGTCATGCCCAAATAATTCTATATTTCACTGAGGATGGGGTAAAAATACACTGTGATGCATTAGAAATGAAGAAGTGGATGTAAACACAAACTATTTTATTTTCTGCTCTACAGGACAGATTTTTGTTTATTTTCTTTGGTCAGCTTGTGGTAGAAGGAGTTTACTTTGGAAAATGTACAAAATGTCCTTGATTCTCAGCTTTTCCTTCTTTTCATAGCACAAATGGCATAAGCATTTACAGCGTGTAGAGCATTCTTGAGAAATTGCTTTTTTTTTTTTTTGCATCTTTTGTAAATTGCATCTTCTGCTACAACTATGCCAACATATCATGTTAAATAGCTACACAATCATTCCAAAAATATAACAAAAGAGAATAAACTTCTGAAAGAAGTCCGGGGCTTCTGTGAGAATGTGGAACATTCTAGCTTTGAAAAAAAAAGGGGGGAAGGTGAAAGCAAAAATGGCACCGGTTTATTTTGTGCATTTTGAAAAATGATTTTTTTTCCCCATTTGGGGAAAAAGAAGTGCTAGTTGGGCTTCCTTGGTGCTAGTTGGGCTTCCTTGTTGCTACAGCTGATCCTGTCCTCTATCCTTTGGAGCAACGATAATAAACTCTGATAAAATTATTTTTTATTCCTCCCTTAGCCTAATGGAAGAACAGCTTTCCTTTTATGTCTTCCCTCTCCATTCCTCTGCCTTCTCTATCTAACTTGCATGTATATTTCCCCCCTCCATTAATCTTTTTCATCTACTTTCCACTGCACCACTTCTACCAGTTGTTTTGAATGAAGCCATACTTTGACTGCCACTTCCACTGTGTCACCCTCCCACTTCTTATTTGACAAATGTTAATGGTGCCTCAAATTAGGGTTAGTAGAAACAACCTGCTCAACATGCTAAGGAATAGGTTTTATGCATTCACGTGTACGTGTGACTACATGTTAAAAAGAAGTTCATGCTGTTGAATTTGATTGTTTTGAGATAATTATATCCCACTCTTGATGTAATTATTCCCTACCTATGAAAGCACTGTGTAAAGTCTACTCTGTATACATGATGCTGAAAAAATGCCCAGGGTCACTTTGGATAGTGAGATGGGTAGCACATAAATTTAATAAGTAAAATAAATAAGACCCTTTAATCCGAAGTCTGTCTCTTTACATACAAAGTCACTTGCATGTGGGAATATTATGAGCTCCATGATGAGATACCTCTTGGAATTCCAACTGGAGACATGTTAACAGTGTGCTACATTTCTAGGACTGTTCTGCTCATGACCAATACTGTAAATATGACTCTATTTGCCTGTCAAGAACCATTTTTTTCATAGTTTCCCATTACTGCAGTTTTTCTAAACTCTAAAGGTACGTGACGGTGAGAAGGTGATATGTTGTGGCACTGCTAAATGAAGAACTTTCCATGCATGTTCTCGTACTCTATACTCACCTTCCTAGCTCCATTCTCGCTTTCCTAATTCTGTTGTCACCTTCACTCATTTCTTTGCATTCTATTTCACTTTCTCCCTATTTAAGATAGGACCCACCTTCATCAGTCACCCACCTATTCATATTTTCTCTCCCCACTACACACACATATTTATCAGGCAGCAATAATCCTATTTTTCTCTGTTTGAATGAATTGAATGAATTTAGAGATATTACAAGGCAAAGCTGTCCCTTATCTGGCAGTTATGTTTCTTCAGAGGCTTTATATATGCTGCCTACTATTCTTGTGTAAAACAAGATACTTTCTCTCAATTATTCAATGGCTAAGGATAAACAATGTGTTAGAACAAATGCAATTTCTCTATTTGTGGCTTAGTGTTGTAAGAACTCAGCTAGAGTGATATGCAAATCATTGTTTATGCTCAAAGATACAAATTCTTACAGGCTAAATGTCAATTGTAGCCATGCGACCCAATCCAAAGAATTATGCTTAGTCTAGCAAAAAACTAAATCTGATTTCATTAATTCTTTTGTATGTAATTAAGATGAAAGAAAGTTGATATGATTACTCTCCAGACATGTATTTAATAACTTTTCTTAAGTCAAATTAAATGTTTCTATTTGGAACAACTGTTGTAAGTCTTTATGATTCCACCCAAGTTTTTTAAAGGGTACCTATGGTCTTGGGACATCCCTGTTTTCTGGCTTAGTGTGCTGTATTAATCCAACCAATTGTAACCTAGTAGGAAGTCAACCAATTGTGACTTAATATGCTGTGTGGACATCACCAATATAAACAGAAACAAAAGGAATAATGAGATGATGATGGTGGTGGTGGTAGTGGTGGTGTTATCCATTCAGTTGTGTCTGACTCTTGGCGATTCTATGGGCCAGGTCTCTCCACATCTTCCTATCTTGCACTATTTTTTTGAGTTTTTCTATGCTCTGGCTGGTGTCAGCTTTGATAGTGTCCAGCCGCTGTTCTCTTTGGTGGCCTGATTTCCTTTTACCACTAAAATAATGATATAACAGATTTTAATTAGCTTGTAAAGCTTCTGAGCAAGGTTTTTTCCCCCCCTTTCTAAAGGACTTTTCAATTTAACTCTTCTCAGCAAAACAGACACCAAACACTAGGATGTTTTTTTAACCCTCTGGAGACTGGATAAAGCTTCTAAGGATCCTGCAAAGAGGGAAAATTGAATGCAGAGCACAGAATTGTTGGATACATTTCAAGATCATATGGATGTCCTGAAGGATGCCAGTGCTGGATTATTCAGCTGTTAACCACAACACAGTTATTTACATATAATTATTTATTGATACACAGCAGTTTTGGGTTTTAATACTAATGAAATTTCAGTCGCTGCACTGGCTTCTCAGATGCTATTCTATAAATAGCATTTTGACTTTTTAAGTGTACATGTAAAATACATTTTCACAGGTTTAATATAAACAGAATGCATTATGCATTATTCTAAATTATTTGTCAACCATCTGGGTCATTAATTTGAAACTAGTTCAAGCAAATACTAAATCGTGCCTTTTACATTTCCCCCCTCATTTTCTTTTGTGTATTTTGTGTTCATGTTTTCTTTTTCTCCTGTAGTTCATATTTATGCTATATAAAGCAGCTTGCTTAAAATGCTTACAAGAGTAAATCAAGCAACAGTTTAACCTTTGACAAAGACAGTATTTTTAGATGTAACTGAAAGCACTTATTTAAGAAAAATCTGTTTCCACTTTGCTGATGAGATATATTGAAATACATGGCAGGTTACAGCTACATACAGCAAAACTTTGGCTATGCAAAGGGTCTAAACTTCTATCCTTTATTCCTGTGAATTTCAAACATGTAACCAGAGTAATATGACCAAGGGGTCCTTTGACAAATTATGTTCCACCATAATACTTTCTATAGCCTTGCTTAAGTGGCTTCTGATTCTTGCCTAAAAATATAGTCATATGTATTTCTACTTAGAAGTAAATCATGTAGCATATAATGAGAGATACTCTCAGTAAGTGAATATATTCTTATTTGAGTTATTTAACTTGGATACTTTCTCAAGATTCTGTGCTCATCTATTTGGGAATGAACACCAATGAAGTCATTTAACTTGCTACGTTTTTAGTATACACTTGTATGGTGTCTTTTATCTTCCCTTATTGCAAATTCTACACAACACTGAGATAGATAATTTCTTTTGAAAATCTACAGCAGATCTTTACACTATTTCGTTGATATAGAATATTCTAGTGTTCTGTTTGCATAAGAAGATCATTTTCAAAACTGGTAATTTCAGAAGTATATTCAGAAGTAGGATCTTGCTGAGAACCTAAGGTTGGAGACTAAGCCTAATCTCTGTATGTATTAAATGTTCTATAAAAGTAGGCAAATAGCATCCAATCTATCATACTTATTTATCTGTTGTGTTATTGACCTGTTAATCAAATATTAATCTACCAAATTTTACATGCAAATCCTTCTGGATTTCAGGGAAGTGTTCGCTACTCATAAAAATATAGTTTGGTTTGGAAGACACACATTCCAATCTCGATCACTTCATTTTTATTCTATGAAATGAAAATATGCCATGAGAGCTATATTACATGGATGGGTTTAACCTCAAATGCTCTGGCAAACCTGTAAGATGAACAGTTTCAGTGGAAGCATCATCAGTTTAACAATAACAACAGATCATTTAATGTTATGTCAAAATTATTATATATATGAAACTCAGGCACAATTAGTAGAACAAAGAGGTAAAGACTGCCTTGATATTACACCCCTTCAGGATTCAGAGAATTGCACGTTTTAACATTTTTCATTAAAATATTCTCCCGAATTCTGAGTGCATTAAAATTAAAATCTAAATTTGAAGACAAAAAATATATCCTAATGATCCCCTTTTGCAATCCTGCTATCTTTCGGTAAAATTGTTAAATCTGTGTTTTTTTTATAATAGTTGAAGAGAAGGGTTATCCTGCAATTTTGGACATTATAGGAGTGCCTTGTTAGTTTATGATAGTACAAAATCAGGAGGAATCTGCCAACACCTTTGTCAGCTAGCACATTTTATTAAAAGGCAAAAGCTTTTGTGAGCTTCTAATGAAACTCACAAAAATCAGATTCCTTCTGATTTTTCACTCAGTTCTGTGGATTCTGTGAACTTCCCACCAGCTCACTTCATTTTCTTTACAGTCTAAGTATCCCAAGGCAGAGGAAATGTGCGTGAATACAAAATCTCTTGGGAATTGGGAAGTATGCCATTCTTTTTTGTGTTTCTATACTGTACATGGATTTTGTAATAAGAATTGCGTGCGAGAGAATTGCTCCCCTCCTTCAGAGTTCTTGAAAAAGCCCTTTGAATCTCTGCAGTTTTAAAAAAATTGCAATTCCTGATGGAATATGACTTCTATAGAAGCAAAACATTGATATTGATCTGCACTGAGCTGGTTAGTCCCTTTGGAACATGCTGGTTCTGACTGCATTTCTGTATGCAACATAAGAAGCTGAGAACACATTGATTTAACAGAGAAATATTTCAAATGATGATGGGAATGAAATAGAAGGAAATCAGTATTTCTGACATGCTAACTTAGCTAGAGTGTGCAATGATTCCATCGTTATTGCCTTTTGGGATTCAAAACAGGCAGAGGCAGCTGTTCAGGAGTGGCATACAGATTTCTGAGTGCTTGAGTGTTGAAGGCTTAAATTCTAGTACGAATTCCTAATTTACCGTGTTAAAGTACATGCAACCTCTCCCTTTTAACCATCTTCCAATACTGCACTTGTAATTCTTGTGCTACCAATGCAATGATGCTTAAGCAAAACAAGCTATTTTATTGCTCTCTCCTCATTTAGCTTTATTGTAGTAGTATATTAATTCTGAAGATGACATAAATCAGAAAATAATATAGTTTACCCCCATTCATTCTCATGTAAAAGAAATTCCCATATGAAGATCATCTTTCAAGGTTCTGCTGCTGCTGCTGCTATCAACTCCCTGGAAGGAAGGTTGAAATTTGGTTTGAGAGAATTCTCCCTAGTGATGTTTGTCTCTGTCTTGACCCCATTTCTCTTCCCACTCTGCCATAAATCTAACTTAATCTTACAATCAGATAATCCAAAGTCAGTAATGACTAGCAAAACTGTTTCAAGCATTAAAACAAAAGAGATTCCTTTCATTGAGTTTCATTCTCCACACAATGAAGAAAAGTAAACCGGAAAATATTTTTCTTACAATCAGAAACTTACTTCAGATCCCAAACAGAAGCAGTGAATGAAAGCAAGCAGGCATCTTACTTGCTACTAGTGTTAAACAAGAGTAATTCCCTGGCTGCCACACTTCATTGTATAGGGATCTTTGGATTTTATTTTGTACAGAGACACAGGATTTATTGTCAGATTTCCTGGCTGCGTGCTGTGCAGGTTGCATGGGAAATCTGACTGAGGTGAGTAAATTAATGTGGTGCCTGTTTGGAATGTCATCCAGCTGCCAATTAGAATTATGCTTGTTTGCCTTTGGCTCAAAGTGTGAACGGAGCAGCCATACATTTCAGAAGTGTGAACATACATTTTTATATCTCACGCAAACCAATGCATTTTTTATATTCTTCCCACTTCAGGGGGAGCATTTATTTACTCTTTGTGTGTGGTACAGAACGAGGACTTTGGCCTCCGATGTAACATGACTAATGCGATATTAGATGAACAACACTTAATTTTGTTTTCATTAGATCAAAAGAGAGGCAAAGTTATTCTGGTGTTTTAGCAAATCTCAGACAGCAAAAAGGAAGAATTTATTTTCCTCTTCTTGCTGTATGCCCTTATCTATATACAGTAGATAAAACTGGAATGATTTAAGATAATGAAATAAGGTGAATTAAAACTTTAAAATAAAATAAAAGTAAGTAGGGGAAGGAAAACAAAAAATGAAACAAGAGCCATTTCTACTGAATTCATGCAGGGAATGCTTGGATGAAGAGACTGGTACCCCGCAGGCATTTAAAAGATGTGAAAATAGATGCCTTATTAATTTACAAAATGTTACAAGATTTCATATGGCTGCATAAAGGCACATTTTCTTCAGAACTTTCTATTTTAAGGCATCAATTTCTCATACACACCCTCATTCTCATCTTTAGGCATGACCTCTTCTTTTATCAACAAACTGATGGCAGTGCAGTTTATGATAGGTTTTGATGTGAAAGGAACTATATAAAATTGAATTGCTTTGGGTGCTGATACGATTAGAATTTTTCCCAACTGGAGCTGCCTGAAAGATGTCAATCATCATTGGATCTATGCTTTGCTCTAGATAAATTATTTTAGAAAGTTAATTTGATTGAAGGAAGGCATTCTGAGACAGAACAAGAGGGAAAAGAGAGTGAAAAAAGAGAAAGAACAAAAGAAAGTAAGAAAATATTATACTAGTAGATGTAACTTAACTTTTCTTGTTCTAACATTGGGAGTTAATTGAGGTGTCCTTGGTGCTCTCTGAGCTTGGTTGTTTTCTTGCAAGAAAACAACCAAGCTCAGAGAGCACCAATAACCCGTCATTTGAACCCTGAGCTACAGATATTCTCTTTTATTGGTACTTAAATGAGGAGTTTTTGATAAGAAAATCCAGTCGTGTTTGTTCAACTCTTTACATAATTTCAGTATGCAATACAGGAGTTGATTTGGACTTGACTTTCATAAAAATAACATGCCAAACTATAAAACAATAACTAAAACTAGACATAATTTATATTCTTGTAGGTCTTTACAGAAACAATTATAGCAAGCCACCCAAAGTTGTTTTAATATGGGCAGCTATACAAATCTTTTAAAATAAATAGTGAAAGCTTTCTCAGTTTTGTTTTTCATTAGCCTACTTCCGATGTACAAATGTCTTAAGCAAAGTATTTGTGTTTCATTGTTCATTAAAGGATACACTGAAAGTGAGAAATATAAATTCATACAGTATATGAAAACAACTGTCAGAAATGATAAGGTTTAGATTTTAGAATCTAGTATCAGTATTGGATTATAAAAAGACAAAATGAGAAGTACCATCTGCAATATGAATTCTTCCCCTGTCAGATTTAAAGAATTTCAGACTTTATGAAAAAAGGTTTGCTGTGTGGAAAATACATTGTATTCATCTCTATCCCCAATAAGCATAGATGGTAAGTGTCAAATGGCACATGCTATAAAACTGATGGAAAGTTAAATATTTCTCCAGTGTAGGCATTTGCTCAATGCTTTTACCATGCTATTCTCACTCACAAAATAATTCAAAAGATTAAAATTTCCAGTTTTGTTTTTTGAGGAAACACTGGACAAGCTTGTCCTGCTGATGTATTTAATATGAATATAAACATTTAAAGAACAACTAAATGAAATCCATCTTTGCCTTAATCTAAGTGATTAACTGATACATAAATTAGAAAATTGGTAATCTCAGATAGTCCTCAGGCATGCAGGCCTCACATATAAGAACAAAAGCCCAGAATATTTTATTTAAGACATTTAAATAGCTGCTCATCTTATAACCAATTCTGAGCAATCAAAGTAAAAACAAAACCATAATAAAACCAAAAAACTAAGCACATTAAAAAATACAAAAACCTGGCATCTTATCACACTGTTTCTTATCCCAGCATTTGGGGGAAAACTATTACCCTGAGAGGAGAGGAATCTTTGTTTAATGAATATAATTGAAACCCCAGGTATAAAAGCTAGAACTGGGGTTTAGAATCCAACATTTCACCCAAGTATGGAAGCAATTTTGTATCCAATGTGTCAGAATTTGTTTGTGTTAAGTCCACAGCCTTGCAATAATGCTGTATCTTAAATTATTTTAGTTTAGAAGGCTAACCTTCTCGAACTTTCTCTTTGGACAAAATGGCTGCGTTTTATCAGCAGCAGGAGTCTACAGTGGCTTATGCTCCCTCTTCTGGCTGGCATGTAGACCCAAAATGGCTTTTAAAATTGGTCTTGTACCTGTATTGTTTCATTTCACAAAGACGTTTTAATGTTCATGTCTCTGTAATGTTTTGAGGTTCTTAGTTCAGAAACTGAAAGCTCAGAAAGAATTGTTCAAAGACCAGTGCAGTAGTACAGTTTATTATTTAGTGTATTTTACATTCACTCTCCAAAGCTAATTTGTACTAGTAAAGGGGTACAAAATGACAAATCTTAACTATTGAGAATTTATGACCACCAAACAGTGAACAATTTATCTGCATTTTTGTATTTTTTGAGTGGGGAATACCCTCTGAAGTTTATTTTGTTCTGTATTTGGCTGCATTTTACATTGTGGCTGTTAGCTTTTGTATCTATAGTACCAGTTGTTTGTTGATAGTTTTAAAAATTATTGTTATGTGTTTATGTGGTATGCTGCCCAGAATCACACTGAGTTGGGCAGCCTTATAAATCTTGATAAATATATAAATGAAACGTTTCAAGTGGTGGTACTTTCAAACTTTATCCAACTTGGAGCTTATTAGAATTGGTCCAGATCCATGCTCTGCATAGTTTTGTATTATTGATAAAAGTTATGATTTTTCCTATGTGCTTGTCTGTGTTCTACATAACACGTGTTTTCCGTGAAGTAACACCTATCTAAACATCCAAACCTTACAACCAAGGCTTAGCCTGATGGTGAACTCAAATCACTCAATTAAATTTAGAGATCTGCATTGTAACAAAATAAAAAGTTCCTCCCCTACTTAGAAGGAAAAGAAAGTGAGCAAATTGCTAGTATCTGAAGTCCATTGAAAGAAGAAAAAGCACATCTGTTCTCTATTCTCCTTTCTTGCAACGTCTGAAAACACACAGATCTAATTTCTCATTGCAGCTGGCCACAGGGAGGTCAATTTGAGTGTATTCATTCTCTGAAGATTCACTCTAGAATGTTTTGGTTTCAGTCCCAGCCTTTAGCTGTCTTTTGCTTTCAGGCTGGTTTAGAGAGTGCATTTTATTCAAATACCTTTTGGGTATTCAAGGGTGATTCTTGAATCTACTATAAAGCTGACTTCTGAGTTCCGCAGAAAGAAATTTCATTCTCTCTGTTGGTTCACATGTGGTCTTTGCTTTCTGTAAGGATTGCCTTTGAGTTCTGTCCCATGTGACCCTTCATGAATCATTGCCCACTTGATCTTAACTTCCTCTGCTTAACATTTAAATTTTCAAAATTTTCCATGGAATCTTATGAAGGCTCATCTGTGCTCCTGGAAAGGAAATCTCCAAGGCTATTGATAGGATGTTTTGGAAGATGCTGACTGGTCAATAGGTTGCATTCTTATTGCTTCACTTGTTTGGGGGGAGGTTGGGCAGAAAGCCAAATAACTTCATGGTGCATATGTAAGCTCAGATTACATTGGTCCTTTGGGTTCAGTTACAGTTAGCCTTTCGGACTCAAATTATTCATAGTAGATTGCGATTAATGAAGCTCTGAAAGAAGAATGACACATAGATAATTATGAGAATCATAATCTTTCTTTCTGGAGCATTATCAGTTAATTCCACTGCTTATATTCCCAAAAGAGCAACACATAAAAAACTGAAAAAGCACATTTATAGAAACAGCAATTTTTAAAAAATGTATATAAAGAAGAGGAATGTTTAATGAGATAGACTTTATAAAGAACAAAATACAGCAAATTCACTGGTACAAAGATGTTATAGAGACATGGACAGTCTCTTGGTAAATTATCTATAGTAAACATACTCTAGACAACATAGCAATGAACTTATAATAACTATAGATGGCACCAAGCTACATAATTTCCCAATATTTCACAACAAAAATTCACTTTCTGGCAAGCTATCAGGTTAAGTCAAACCTAGCTTTTAGCACAGCTATTATTTCACAAGATAGAGGCCATTACAGAAAATCACTGTTCCTGAGGCCAAACTATTTTATCTTCCCAGAATGGAAAGTTACCTGCTTATTTTGTTTCAGGAAGAATATACTACTTGGAGACATTCCTGGAGATACCTAGAAGCCAAGCTTAGAGCTTTATAGGTGAACACCAGAATTTTTAATTGCACCTGCAGACCTATTAGGAGTCAATTTAGGGTCTATTGCATAGGTGTTAATATGACTACAGCAACTGTCACCCATCAATAAATGAGCTGCTGACATTTGGATTAATGTACAGTATAGCACATTGTAGTAATCTAGTTCTATAGTGCTAATGAAAAACTACAGCTGTTGGGGTTCTGGAACAAAGGAGTAACATGACAGTAGTACAAGTAGTCCTTAGTTAACAATCAGTTGCTTAGTGACTGTTTGAAGTTATCACGGACCCCCTAAAGGTACTTATGACTTGAATTTGAGGTTTTGATGGCTGACTCCTCCCTGGAGTCACATAATTTCATTTCAAATGCTCGACAACTAGTCTGCATTTACAGCCATTTGTAATCTTTCATGGTCATATGACTGTATTGTTGGAAACCAGCATTTACTTTGAGTTTTTAGCAAAAAAATGTCAGAACAGTGGATTTGCTTAACAACCGCAGCATTTGATTAATGACTGTGGCATTTATGATTGCTGCAAAAAATGTTGTAAAATAGGGTCAGTCATATAATGAACTGGCACAACTTACTTATGTCCATAATTCCAGGCTCAATTAATGTTATAAGTTGAGGACTACCTGTATATAAAATCATGCATAAAATAGTATTACACAGAGTTTTGCACAGAACAGAGTGGTTATTATAAACCATCAAGGGTTTTGTGATTGCAAGTCCAATAAATTAATCAATTAGATAGAGAATAGTTTCTTCCTGTCTTGCAATAAAAGAACCTCAGATATTCTGTTGAAATTAATGCAGGATATTCAGGATTTAGAGAATGACGTATTGGCTTTATACAGAGAAAATTATGGAATTGACAGGCAGCAATTTTGCTAATGACAGCCAATTTCAATGGTTTTAAAAAGGGACAAGTGAGATTCATGGACAATCAAATTATGAATGTGACATAGAATTTTGGACAAGACAGGATTCCAAAATTCCCACCCATGATTCCAGACACTATATTGTCTATTCCTGGTTTATTATTTAGGATGTTGTGTGAATCCAACCATTATAACATCTTCATGGAGCAGGTGCATGTGACAAGTCAGTCGATTTATAAATTATTGAATAAGACAAATGATTTTTGAATCCCAATAATAACATGCCACAAAATGTCTGTTGAAGGATAATTATGCTTCTTTGAAATTAAATTCTGAAACAGACTTTACCATGAAAAATAGCAAAATAGATTAGGATCCCAAATGCAAGTCATTTTTGAGATTTTGTTAAGCTGGAGTGCTCTTGGTTCTGTTATAACAATAATCAATCAAATAGTTGTCCTGAATTACAAAAGTATAGAAAAAATATATTAATGAACACAATCACCTAATCTAAGCAATGTTTTCTAAATGCTTACTATTAGGGTAAAGAAATAAGAATTAGCTATCACTGTCCAGAGCCCTCTTTCAGAGAGATGAGTGGTTTAGAAATATAAAATATAAATTTATACTGGGAAAACAGATTTAAATTCTTGCTTGATACCAATTTATTATAGTTCCTTCTAGCACATTTTGCTCCGTGAGGAAATATGCTTTAGTCTAAGTCAGTTTTCTCAGCCTCAGCAAGTTTAAGATGTGTGGACTTCAACTCCCAGAAATCCCCAGATAGCATGGGAGTTAAAGTCCACACATCTTAAAATTGCTGAGGCTGAGACATCTATCCTTAAAGATTTAAAATTTAGAAGTCAGCAAGTACTTAATATTTGTTGTTGGAAAACTTCACTTGGGAAGTGAAGTTTAGAGACGGTTTTAAGAAAATACTTCGTTTTTTGCAACAAGATTTTTTAGATCTTGGCTGTTTGCACTTGAAATATTTCTATTGCCTCTTCTTTGAGGTACAAGGTCATAGGAAATCAGATTTTATACAACATTTTAGAATGAAATGGTAAAGTAAAAGTAGCAATTTAATAAGTATTTAGGCTGCATTTATACAATATCAAGCCAAAACATACTGTAATGATTTGGTTTGCATAATATGGTAAGCCAAAACCAAAGATCTACATTTTGGTTTAGCATGTTATATGAACCTGTTCTTATATCTGAGATTATGGTATTTCCACCACCACCCCACTCTTCCCCCATTACTGATGTCCATTCAATTGTGGCTGTGCCCACAGAAAGCCACAATGACGCAAAAATGACATCCATTCAGAGGTGTCATAGTGCCAAATACATACTTGCATCCCAATGTCTGATGCAAGTAAGTACGTTGCAAGATTTTCATTATGGCATACATTTCATTATATGCTTTATCCCCCCCCCATCCCCCCCTGTTGTGGATACACTGATTCACTGACTCCGGTCAGCCTTGCTTGCCTGGACAAAGTGGCAAAAACAATAGCCACTGGGGCTTGAAATAGACTGAAGGTGCAATGGCAGGATCTACCACCTCCAGCTTTTCCCAAAGAAAACTGAGGAATCTTGAAAGCAGCATCTGTTGCAAGTACAAGAGTGGGAAAGAAATTCTAAATCAAATTAGATAACTTCCAGAATTCTCCAGCCAGCATTTATTGCCAACTTGGTCTAGTTCCTAAATGAACAATTCTAAATAAAAGTATTGCTTTGACTTTTCATGACTTTGGTTCTTTTAAACTTTATTGACTCTAGGTTACAACAGGATGGTGTCTAGACATGACAAGGGAATCCTGCAATCAGACCTAGCCCGTTCCTTCTGCATGATGCGACGGGGGACTGCTTCTCTTGGTAAGTGGTGATGCGCCAAAGAGGGACGATCGGCTGGAGGAATTAACCAACTATACCGGCTGCCCACAGACTCAGGACAGCATCCTTCAGCAGTGAGTCAAAACAAAAGCGAGATAAATTGTCCACATTTCATGCCAGCTGAAGGAGAGGTGAAGACAGTAGCACTTCAGCAGCAGAGAAGCCCTAGTCTCCTTCCATCTCTCTACATCAAACATTAAAGCGAAGCTGTGGTTGGGCCAATGCTCCTGAGACCGGCGTCCACGCCGTCACTGACCCCAATCCTCTGGGTCCTCACAATGTGTCGGACACACATGCAGTTACCGAGCCGGCGGTGCTTTAAAATGCAAGTCGCCAGAAGAGGCGGAGGAGTCAGACCGGCTCATTCTTCGCTTTCCCTGGGAAAGCGACGCGGGTCCCGGTCCAAACCTCTCCCTCGCGCCTGGACTTGGACTCTCCTGCTCCGCTGCAACCTTCATGAAGAATGCCGGGATCAGAAACACCCGCGAGGGAAGAAAAACTTGGCTTATTACTTCCCAGGAAAACTCTGCTCCAAAAACAACGGGATGCTCCGAAGTCCGTAGTATTGTCTGAACTCGCGGCAGCCGCTGCGAAATAGAAAGCGACTCCTCGGGCTTTGAGCACAAGCGCTTCCCACCCGTTTTCCCTCTTTTCGCCCTCCGGAATGCCTTCCGCCGGATGGTGTCACCGCGAAACCTGTCCCTAAGACGGTGAGGGACGGCTTTAAGGGGAACACCAGTTGTCGTGGAACCCGGAAGTGTCCTGGCGGGTTAGGAGAGCGAAGCCCCTTCGACCCTCGGCGGCGCCTTTCGGTTAGGCTGACCCTGAAAATGAGGGTCCCGGCGGCGGGTAGCCCGGAGCGCCGCGGTTTGTGAGGCAGCTGGGAAGAGCAGCTTTTGACCGTGGAGGCCTAATGAGAAAACGGACCCGGCGGGTAGAAGAAGAGCCGGAGGCTGCTTGGGCAGAAGATTATTCATGAGGCAGATGTGAAGACACAAAGCAGGAGCGCGCATCTGGACGCGTGTCACGCTCGAAGACAGCCGAGGAGGGGGTTTAACGTGAAAGAAGGGTGGGAGCCTCAGCCCCAGAGGTACGAAGCTGCTGCCTCTTGGACCTGCTTTGGGGGGGGGGGCGACGCCGAATTTCGGGGTTCGCGTGGAATCCCTGAAACGTACATGGTTGTTTGCATGCTTTCTGCTGTGCCCTGTGACCTGAGAATATATTGCTGCTTTAATGAGAGATGGTCTGTTGTCGTGGACCGTAAAAATATGAATTATGGATGACGTGTGAGTAGGCGGTTTTGTTTGTTAACAAGCTGCGGTTAACTGAGTTGAAAGATATGCTAAGTCATGACATTGCGACAAATAGACGATACATATAGTGGAAACTTTTTTGGGGGGGATAGATACAGCAGTGTCAGTAGTGTTATGTGCTAAAGTTATTTTATAGTATTTTTTCAAATATTTGCCTGCTTGCATTCAGACAAGAAGATCATGATCATTTATGGGCAGAATACAAATTTATTAAAAGTACGTCAGTATTGATGCCCTAATTATTTTTTGCACGCAAAGTCTACTTGTATTGTTGCCTAAGAGCAAACAGATTACAGAAAGTACTAAGATTTAATTTGCTGTACATTGCAATCCAATATTATGGAGTTAAATCATTGACTGAATTAAAAAACATTAAACCCAAATGCAGAAATTTAGTTTTGGCTTGTGTGGAAGATGTGTGGAAGAAGACATCATGCTGGTTGCAATCCTTTTAATTGCAGCCTCATTGTTTGATGGATATGATTGTGTATGTATGTGTGTTTGTATACACAAACACAGACAGACATGCATGTAGTGAACGGTTCAAGGGGAAGAGGTTTTGTTGGAGCAAATATAGTTGTAGTTTGCTGGATATATACATATAATAGCAATATCTTTACTATCGTTTTTAGCTGATAATAAAAGTCACAGATTCCATTGGATTTACTTTTACTTTTTAATACCTACTTATATATTGCATTAAATTTTTAAGTAAATATACATTGATCCAAAGTGTTAGAGTACAATATAGCATTTTAAATCCATGAGCTCTTGGATTTAATCCTAAATTATTATGTATACTAAAGTTACAATATGTTTTCTTAAAAGGCTCTTGTCAATAAAGGCACAATGCTGGAATCCTATGTAACTCCTATTCTAATGAGTTATGTGAATCGTTATATCAAGAATTTGAAGCCCTCTGATTTACAGTTGTCACTCTGGGGAGGAGATGTAGTTCTCAGCAAACTTGAGCTAAAACTTGATGTTCTTGAACAGGTATGTTATAATTGTAATTATTTTGATTAAATCTTAAAACTTTATCCTAAAATAAGTTATTCTTAATGATAATAGTCTGAGAATATTATTAGATTACAATATATACTATATATTATAACTATATGATATAATGTATTAATATTTCATATGTCTTTGTTATGTTGATAAATACTGCATGTGTCTAAACACATACCTACATAATATATGTGATAATTTTGGAAGGATTTCAATTAAATTATGCAAATTTTTCATTAAAATATTGAAATAGTATGGTTTCCATTATGTGAATAAATAAGCATTCTTTGATAATTAATGTGAAATACTATGTAGCCAGAACACTTTTAAAAACCCTAATTCTGTTAAAATGTTCTAAATTAACATTTTGTACATTGAAGTCTTAAAGCTATACTGTAAAATACTTATTGCTACTAATATTTATTTTTCTTTGTTGACATGTGAACTGGTTATTGTTAAAATGTACATTTGAATCAATGGGCGGTTATCAAGCAATGGATATAAATACAAAAGTTCTCATAAGTCAGCAAAAAGAGCATAAACATCTCACATAATATATTGTAGATTAAAATTGCAATTACAAATATAACTGTTATTGTCTGGGTTCTCAGCTTTAAGTGCTGCATTATATTTACTATTTCATGTTTAATCATTGATACTGAGAGATGTTAATTCTTTCTTCAGTTATTTTAGTAACTGTACAGTATTTTCTTCTTTGCAATACACATACACCCACCACTTTGCTTTATTAGTATATCTTATACTTCTAAGAATTTAGCTGTCATCTAGAAACCTCATTTCTCATAGGGACAATATCAATAAGACAGAAATGGTGCTTTCCTATGTCTTGTTTATTTAGTCTCTCAGTCCAACAAAGAATGCATATCCATAATAAATATATGATTCATATGAATTTCTGCTTTAGAGCAAATTTCATATACCGAGACATGAGTTGTGGTTTGTAGTCTCTTGTGCCTATGTAGAATGTCTAACTTATATTACTCTAAAATTCTTGAAGGGTTATATTAAATGGGATTTTTTCTGAAAGATGCTGTAAGCAGTTCTTTTAGTAACCATTCATCAGCAGAAATCATGGTAGCTTTACATATATTTCAAATTTGTAAGCTATGCACTTTTACTTTTGAAACTTCAAGCATCAATTATAAAATCCAAACAATCTGTGGAATTGTGAATTCTCTGGAATCCAGTTCTTTATTTTGAATGGAAAAACATATTGCAATAAATTATTTGAAGTGTGCGAATATTGTTAGCTTTTAAAAAAGAAATATGCTGAACTAAGTTTTGATAATTGTAAGTAGGTGTTCAAGCAACTCATTTGATTTAAATTGGGTTTTAATAGCTAACTCAGTTATCTCATGTACTTTAATTTTCAAGGAGCTGAAATTGCCGTTTACCTTTTTAAGTGGACACATTCACGAATTGCGTATTCATGTACCATGGACAAAACTTGGTTCGGAACCAGTCGTGATTACAATCAATACAATGGAGTGTATCTTGAAGTTAAAGGATGGACTACAGGTAAAAATTGGCAAGCCCAAATAAAGTAAGACAGTGTGAATTGAGTCATATGGCTTCTTAATATTGGTAGTTGTTATTTAAAGTGTTTTGTGTTAGTAATCTTATGTTTAGAATTTTGAAAAACGTTTTACAACTTTTGTGAAATTATGATTGAAAGTTCAGGAAAATTATGTTTTCCCTCAAAGCAGTTGGTACCATTCTTTTGCTGAACTGGCAATAGTTTGGGATTGACCAGTCAAATTCTTTCAGTTTTTTTTTTTTTAACCAGCTAATTCTCTGGATCTCTTTATTTGAGATGGCTATTGTTGTGACATTAGGAAAAGATACAGGAGTATAATTTTTGGCTTAATATAGTTTGATCTTTCTGTACCATTGCTTGAATTTCATGTAAATCTTCTTGACTTGGAATTTATCTTTAGTAACTGGATATTCTGATTTGATGTTGAACATACTCAGTGGTTGGGAAGCATGCTGAAACTGAGTTGTCAGGGTTTTTTTTGGCAAACACCACAATTGGAAATGTCAGAAGCAGAGATTTAAGGATTCAAATGTTGATAGGTTTATTGCAAAACTGTATTCATTATGAAAGAATTTCAGCAATTGCTATATGTCAGATCAAGCTCTACTTATAGTGAAATCAAGTTTCAAATTCCTGCACCATTTTCTCCTGGTCTTATGGTGCAATTGTTTTAATCTGCTTTCTTTTCGTGGGAGGGATAATCTCTATATGTCCCTTATGTATTATTTTATATCCTGCTTTTATTATTTTTATAAACAACTCAAAGTGGCAAATATATCTAATATTCCTTCTTCCCCCTATTGTCTCCACAACAACAACCCTGTGAGTTGAGTGACTGGCCCAAAGTCATCCAGCTGTCTTTTGTGTCTAAGGCTTATAATGGACTAATCTGGATTTAAGTTGTTTGCTTTTGACTTTGTAAGAATTTGTCTTCATACCTGTGAAATAATGGAATTGTGCAGTTGTGCATTATTTCCAGTAGTAAATGTAGATGATTCTTTCAGATTTATCATTTTAATGAGGTAAATATATAGTCAGCAATAATTTATTGGAAATGTATTAATGCATGCATCTAATTTATTAAAATTAACAGCCAGATTCTAAAAAAAAAGGAAGCCACCATTTACCCAAATTGAATAAATGGTGAATTGGGGCCTAAATGTCAAATCCATTACAGGTAATCCTTGAATTACAACCATAATTGAATCCAGAATTACAGTTGTAAGTTGTGCTGGTTGTTAACTGGGTCATCACGTGACCGGACCTGATTTTATGACCTTTTTTGCAGTGGTTGTTAAGAGAACCCTTTTTAGCTAATGGCCGTTTTGTTTGTTTGCAAGAAACGAAGTAAACACTTTGTTAGAAACACTTACTGGTTTCTGACAAAGATCATTATAAATTGCGATCATAGAACCACAGGATGCTGCAAGCTGCCATAAATGTGGACAGGTTGCTGAATGCCCAAAATGTGATGATGTGACCATAAGGTAGGGGCTAAGTGACCAGTTGTAAGTGGAGGACTACCAGCACTTAATTTTAAAGATTTGCTGCTCTTGGCCCAACGTTTGCTTAAGGAATGTATTCTGAATCATCATCTAGTTCCGTGCCCACACACATCATATTTGCAGAGACTGAAGGGAGTAAATTAATGAAAAATGTCTAATAGTTAGACATAGTCTAATAACTAACGAAATGGAAGTTACTGTCCTAAAATTTACTAAAGACAAACTGCTTTTATAAGATTTTTCTTTGATTTATAGATGATACATCTATTATTGCTGGCCAAAGAGTCAGTTCTTTGTTTTCGCATTTGAACAAGAAGTTTCAATGCGGTATAAAACTTAAATCCAGATGCTAGGGCTAAAAGGCCATAACTCATGTTTTGTTGTGATCCAATAGCTGGCCATTGTTGGGGACAGAAAAGAGGATGAAGATGGACCTTGTTCTACATATTTTGTAATATTCTAAATCAGCAATTGAACTCTGGATGATCATTCCTCTCTCTCGCATATACTTTTCTTTTAATTACCAATTCGTTAGAGCTTTCTTTTTCCCCCTTCATGTACTGTATTTTTAAGACAAAAATAACAAAATTAATGTTTAGAAAGAGTGGATTGACTCCTTTACAAGGGAATTCTGTGTAGATTGTGGACATTGATATAAAATGGTAAAACATAAGATGGCAAGGATGGTTATAGCAAGAATTTCGATAGCAATCAACTGAAAAAATTGTGATTATTACTATTGTTAGGTGGCTTGTAGCTTAGACATTTCCATCTATTAATCAAAGGAAGGCAGCAAAGGAACAATTATAAAAGTATACAAGAAATGTGTTAAAAGCATTACTCAGACTTTGCTTTTACTGAGGAAATACAACAATTTTAACAATATTGTTGTGAAAATAGAGGTATTGCAACAATAACAGCAGGGTTTATAGTCAAAAGGCCCAACCAAAAGAAGCACATATATTGAAATGGTAAAAACGAATAAGTAGAATAAATAAATGCAAATCAACTTGAGCAAGGGCAGATTATTAAGTACGTTAGATAACTGAAAAATTAATAGCAGTAGCATTTTCATCACATTTAGTGAGCCTTCTGGAGATATTTAGTGATCAGTCAGCTAGAAGAAAGTAGATAAGTTTCCTCTGATTTTACATGGTTGTGAGTGAAGAGGGGCATCACAAGAGAATGTGTCAGACTTTTTCTGTTTCCTTTAACCAGAGGAACCTGGAGTCTGTATGTAGTATAAGTACAGGTAAGGCATTTATGTATGTATATACCGTCTTTGTGGAAGGCCTTCTTAGCATCTGTCCCATCAAAACTCTATGGTGTCTCTAAAGAATGTATTGGTTTTGTTGCCAACAGCATTTTCTGTTTTGGAAATTATTTTGTTGCTCTCCTCTATGCCTGATATGTATACTTCAGGAATCTCTGTTATCATGTTAATAAAAGAAGTACTATCCAATATTAATATTTCCCTTGGTTATTTAATATATTTATGGATAAACATCTAAAGCAAGTTTGTACTGACTAATGAATTTTGTTAATTGGGATTATGAATGCATGTGTACTTTCATACGCAGGTGAATCTTGGGTTGGATAAGGACCCAAAGATTTATAACAAATATTAGACAGATTGTATGATGCAATGAATGGGTCTGAAAATCAATATTTTAAAGAAAGAAACAGTTGTGTTCGATAGGGAAGAAGGATTGCAAATTATACCTAAATAGCAAAAAACTGGAGGAAGTGGATTTTGTATGCCTTTGTGGAATGTTCACTAAATGTAAGAAAATGAATATAGACATTTTAATATCTACAAATGCAGATAGCAGAGTAGTGTGAAGAAAATATTATTAAGAGAAGCAAAAATTACAAAAAAAAAGTGAAGCATAAGAGTATGCTTCTGTACTGTTGGTTATTTATTTGGCTGCACAACTTGTGCATTGTAATTCTGGTGGTTAAAGCAGGATTAAACCAAAACCCCCTAAATCAAAAAGATAAAAGACAACATGAAGCAAAGCATAATATAAACAAGGCCAACTCACAGTCATTCAGTTCCCAGCCTTTACAATACACTGGATCATTACCTGGGAGAAAGCCATGTCTTCAAGGTCATCTGAATCTTTTGTTGTTGTTAGTTTCGAAGTCGTGTCTGACCCATCGCGACCCCATGGACAACGTTCCTCCAGGCCTTCCTCTCCTCTACCATCTTCTGGAGTCCATTTAAGCTCACGCCTACTGCTTCAGTGACTCCATCCAGCCACCTCATTCTCTGTCATCCCCTTTTTCTATTGCCCTCAATCTTTCCCAGCATTAGGCTCTTCTCCAGTGAGTCCTTCCTTCTCATTAGGTGGCCAAAGTATTTGAGTTTCAACTTCAGGATCTGGCCTTCTAAAGAGCAGTCAGGGTTGATCTCCTCTAGGACTGACCGGTTTGATTGCCTTGCAGTCCAGGGGACTCGCAGGAGTCTTCTCCAGCACCATAGTTCAAAGGCCTCAATTCTTTGGCGCTCAGCCTTTCTTATGGTCCAACTTTCACAGCCATACATTGCAACTGGGAAAACCATGGCCTTGACTATACGCACTTTTGTTGGCAGAGTGATGTCTCTGCTTTTTAGTATGCTATCTAGATTTGCCATAGCTTTCCTCCCCAGGAGCAAGGGTCTTTTAATTTCTTGGCTGCAGTCCCCATCTGCGGTGATCTTGGAGTCCAGGAAAATAAAATCTGTCACTACCTCCATTTCTTCCTATCAGATAACAGTGTTTTATACCATCTCATGCAATGGTAATGTTTCTTGGAAGTAGGGGGTCCTACAAGTAACTTGGCCCTGGCCATGAACGAGTTTATAGGTGATAATTGGCACCTTGTTATATGGGAGCAATAGTTGGATGTGTCAGGAGAAATGTGAAAGTAAGTTGAATTCAATGGGGATAAGTTACTAAGAATTATGTGTGGTAAAACAAAAAGAGGTCAAGAATGAATGGGCATGGAATGAATAGGAATTGAATACAATTGAGTGATCAGTAAGAAAGGTTGAGATGATTTGGTCATACAGAGACAATAAATGAGGTTTGAATTATTAAATTATAATGAAAGGTTGAGCAGAAAGGGCACTTTGGGAAAAATACAGCTGGAAGGAATTGATATTGCTCTCAATAAATGAGATGTAAGAAGATAAAGTCATCTTACCTGTCAAGATCTTTAGAACACTCTTGAGGATAAGGAAGAAGAGCCAATCGAATGGAAGATAAACCTGTTAGGAGAATTGTGGGAAATTGGAGAAGGGGGAGGCTGTTTAATGAATATCAATGGGCTGAGCGTTCTTCCAAAAATACCTTAACCAAATTGTCTTTCTTATTCCAGATAATATACATTAAAATAGAGGAAGAACTACTTGATGATTCAAAGGCATTGACTTGGAAAGTTAGTTGGCAAAGGAAGAAAGCTAGAGTAAGACTAAAGAAAATAGAGGTCCTGACCCATTAGATGGGATATTATACTATTAAAGAGATGTTTGAACATGGCTAAGAGAATAGATAATTGTTAGATAATTGTGTTATTCGAACTACAAAGATAGGATTTATAACTAGAATTTTATATTTTGGTATGAGAAGGGAAATATGAAAATGCTAAGAGGGTTTGAACAAGGGAAGCCTTTGGTTGCCCAAATATAATTTATTATGAGAAAATAATAAGCGATAGAGACACTTTGAACACTGATGGGAAATCAAATTTTTTTAAAAAGCTGGAAAAACAGGATATTGGTTGAACAAATGGATATTAAATACAAATGCAATTGAGATATGTTTTGGTTAGAAAATATATTCTAAATTGACACTACTGATATTATATATAATATTAGAAAAATGTAACAAAGGTGCTAATATTCATTTGTATATTTATTAACAGCAATAAGAATTGTATTTGCCCAGTATGGAAAATGTATACCACCGGAAGAAGAGAGGAAGCACTGGATGGTGTAATATTGTACCTAGATTGAGGAAGTTAATATGTACTATTGAATTACTAATGGACCCAGACAACACGTTGTTTATTAAGTACTTATGATTGTAAAACTAGAAAATTAATAAAATACCTAAAAAGAAGATAAAAGAAAGATAGGCAATATGAAGTAGTATATGAAGTGACGGAAGCAAAACATTGCGTACCCAAAGAGAATAGAGTGATGGACATGTATATGTATGTGTATATATGTGTGTGTGTGTGTGTGTGTGTGTGTGTGTATGCAGGTCTTGGCGTATTCGGGTCTTTTCCCGTGTAAGATTGAGAGTATCTTGGCGACGTTTCGACAAGGTCCCACTCGCCATCTTCACGAAGCCGAAGACACCAGCCTGAAGATGGCGAGTGGGACCTCGTCGAAACGTCGCCAAGATACTCTCAATCTTACACGGGAAAAGACCCGAATACGCCAAGACCTGCATATCTGTACCCATGAAAATCTACGAAAACAAATATATATATATATATGTATATGTATATGTATATGGATATGGATATGGATATGGATATGGATATGGATATGGATATGGATATGGATATGGATGTTATTTAAGCATTGATGGATGTTATTTAAGCATTGGCTCCTAAGAGTGATAGCCTATACTTTTAAGCCTATTTTCCTTCAGTAATCATTCTTGTTGCATTTCTATGATTATCCTGTAAAATGTAAAGAGAACCAAATCTCCGTATAGAAAGTCTTGCAGTATAGTCTATGTTTATTGAAAAAAAGCATTGACTGCAGTGGTATTTTCTCAAGATAAAGTATGCAGAAGTGGAGCGTTATTCTTCTTAATATGATGTTGATATTTTTTTGTATTTATACTATAATGCGAATCTTTTTTTTTAAAGAAGCCTGGTCCTAGTTATGCCACCCATGTATTGCTTTATATTTTTTAAAAATAAAACATCCAGAACACTAAGTATTTTTTTTTGAGTACTAAGGTAGAAGTTTTGAGGCCAGATGTCCCATAAGAAACACATTTTAGAAGCAGCAAATTACAACTAATTATAGAAGCTGAAGAAACAGATTTGTAACACATGACATTGTGCAACCCAGAACTAATATTTGATATTGGACCATGCAGATGGCTACTGCTGGAATGATCAGGTTTCCTGCTTGCGTGGTATTTGAAACTTGAATTTTGTGGGGCATATAGCAAAAGGTCAAATGTCACAAATGTAAAGCGCTCTCAAAACAAGTATTTGTTACAGATGTTTAAGAATCTATGGCAAGAAAGGCATTTTGAAAATTACAACTGACATTTGGACAAATTATTCCATAGCATGTGGACCCATGGAGAATAACATTTGGACTTGTGCCAATGATAGGATTTATCTTAGCTTTCATTTATATTTGTTGCAATCATTTTTTATTTTCTATACCTATATTTAGAAGCTTAAGGAATCTAGGTAATTAGCTTCCAACCTTTCTTTCTAAACTGCGCCATATATATCTTTAAGAGCTATTATATATATATATCCTATTAATAGATTGTACATTTTAAAGTAATTTGTGCATTTAGGTGATATATAGCTCCTTGCCCTGACGAAATATGCCATCTGATCAAATCTGTATTGATGTTAGTTATTGTAGATTATATATCTGATTAGTTTTTTATCTATAAACGGTTGCATTTTTAATCCTTATATTTTATCTTGGTTAGTAGTATTGCGCTGAAAATCATGTTGAAAATAGTAAGCAGATGCTGCAAAAATACGATGAATATATTTATAAATTGCTTTTTGTATATGTATAGTTTCTCATTATACAATGTGACAATTTTATAATAGGAAATTATTAAAAATTAAAAGGCAAAAAGCATCTACTTTAAATCCAATCAAAATAATGCCAAAATCCATCAAGTAGTTTTTGTAGTGTACTGCTGAAAAAAAAGCCCATCTTCCTATATGCACTAATTTCTGTTACTAACAGGACATATATCAAATATAGCTACAAACACTTTAAAAGGAATTGCTTGGAGACGGAAGTGCTATTTATTTTATTCTACTCTGTCCAATAACCAAAATTCTCTGAATAAATGACAGTTATCTAAAACATTAATTTTTCTAAGAACATTTAAAAAGCAGGAAAAAGTAAACCTTAAAAACAGAATCTATGTTTTCCGTTTCAAGGTACTCATAGAACGTGTAAGCCAGTAAACTTAAATTTCGAAAATAACAATGATCAAAACATTATAGGTGGAGAATGTTTTCAGATGAAAAAAAAAGGATTAATCAGATGTGTATCAAGAATGTGTAGAACATTCGAGGACTTCCGGTTAGGCATCGTGGCATGACGGACGCAGGAAGACGAGGCTCTGTCTTCCACGTTTCATTTCACCCCGCTGGAGACTCTAAAAAGGGTCAAAAATCACCCAGGAGAGGCGATGAAGAAGGAGGCGACCCTTGTCGATCGCGGAGGCGCCCTTCCGCTGGATACGAGGAAGCCCTCCAAACCGGTGGGGGAAAGACTGGCTACATTTGTGTGGTCAGTCAAAAGCTGCTGACAACTGAAGATAAGCACTAACTAGCAATTTTTGAGCAACATGGATAGAACTGGGTGAAACTTTATCCTCTTTTTATGACTTTAATACTACTTTCCTGGAAAAAAGAATGCCCAAAGCAAAGAATCCTCCCCAATGAGAGAGGGAAGGGAAGTTTTTGCCCCGCTCCCTCAGGAAAAGAAAAGCGGCAAATTAATTGCTTTGGGGGAAAATAGAAAAAACTACAAGATCAATTTGGAATTAATACAGATATATAGCTTTGAAATTTGGGGACTAAAAGTATCTTTGAGACTTTTTTTAAGAAAAGATATTTGAAAATCTATAAAGTAGGCTTGGATTTGGAAAGCTGGAAGATGGTGTCAATGATATCTAGTGGCGAATCACGGCACTACAATTTATTATGCTTAAAGGAAACTTGGCTTGAAGCCTGGACTCTATTGTTCCTGAAAACTTTCACTTTTACAGACTGCAGCTGGGAAAAGGGAAAAAAAACTCTTGGGCTGTTTATCTGTGTTGGGGGACCCTATTGGACTATAAAGACTACATACAAAAACAAAATGGGTGTTCCATACTTAGCTGCAAATGGTAAAAAACCGTCTTTAACACTTGTCTCCGAAGCCCCCAGCTTGATATACCAGCAAGAAAATTTTAATGAATCTGAGAAAGAAATTCTTTCTATGTTGAAATCAATTCAAGAGAAATTGTTTTATTTCATGATGAGACTAAAAATAACGTAAATGAGATAAAAGAATTTTCTAACCTAAAGTTACAAATCCAGACAATGACTAAAAAGAAGGAACTAGTAACCCAGAAAACAGAACGAAAATTAGAAGAAACGGATCCATAGTTGGAACACCTAAAGGAAGGAATTAACAGACAGATACAGACAAATGAAAAATTAAAAGATGCAGTGATAACACTAGAAATGGAAAAGATATCTTACTTGTCAAGATCTTACAACACATTTCAGGATAAGGAAGAAGAGCTGATCAAACAGATGATAAAGCTGTTAGGAGAAATGCTGAATATTGACACAAGAAATGAAAAGGAGAAGGAAATGAAGGAGAAGGATGGAGGCTGTTTAATGAATATAAGTGAGTTGAGCGTTCTTCCAAAAATAATTCAATCAAATTCTCTTCCTCATTCCAAACAATATATACAAAAACAGAGGAAGAATTACTTGATGATTCAAATGCACTGACTTGGAAAGTTATTTGGCAAAGGAAGAAAGCTAGAGTAAGACTGAAGAAAATAGAGGTTTTGACCTATTAGATGGGGTATTATACTATTAAACAGATGTTTGAATATGGTTAAGAAAATAGATAACTGTTAGAAATAAAAGTATTATAATTAGGATAGGATTTGTAACTAGAATATTATACTTTGTTATGAGATGGGAAATATGAAAATTTTAGAAGGGTTTGAATAATGGAAGCTTTTGGTTACCCAAATATAATTTATTATGAGAAAATTATAAGCGATAGAGATATTTTGAACATTGATGGGAAATTAAAAATTTAAAAATGGGAAAAACAGGATATTGATTGAACAAATGGATTTTAAGTACAAATACAATTGAGATATGTTCTGGTTAGAAAAGATATTATAAACTGACACTATAGATATTATGTATAATACCAGAAAATGTGATGAAGATGTCTATATTTAATTGATATGTATTAACAGTACAAGAATTGTATTTGCCCAGTGTGGAAAAATGCATACCACTGGAAGAAGAGAGGACCAAGGAAGCACTGGATGGTGTAGTATTGGAATTAGACTGAGAAAGTTAATATGTACCACTGAATTACCTGTAATAGACCCAGACAACACATTGTTTATTAAGTACTCATGATTGTAAAATTAGAAAATTAATGAAATATTTATAAAAAAAGAATGTGTAGAACATTCTATAGAAGAAAGAAGATTGTCTTTTAGAGTAGATTTACAGGAGACAACTAAAAGTGGCATAAAATAGGATCCAAGAAAAGAAAAAACAAACAAAATCAGCAGCAAAAACCAAACAAAATTAAAGGAGGAAAAAGGAAAAAAAAACAATTCAAAGTATAATTATATGCTTAGGTCTCTACAGACAAAATTTGAAACACATGTGAAAATTAAATTTTGCAGGAATATGACTTCACTTTTAAAAGTGAGGAAATTGCATATCTTAATAGCAGCATGAAAGCAGATAAAGGAAAGCCTTCAGGACTCTTAGACCAATATATTTTGGTTATGTTAATTTTTAAGCAAGTCTTATGCCTTAATATATTTGGCATGATCTGATTTAAATTACTTGTTTAGCCTACTAAACAAAGATTGTATTGCTATGATATCTTTACTAATAGCAAAGTACAGTACAGCATATACTGTAAATATCTTCATTTTAAGTGTGACAATCACCGGAGAAATTTCAAAGTCAACTATTCTGTTTTATCTTTTTATCATGTTAAAAACATGGTGAACTAAAAATACCATTTTAGTACTGCAAGGCATATAATTAGTTCCCTTGAGGGGAATTGTGGTGTTTCTTTGCTTCCTTTTGTTTTGGCTAATTAAAATTCTGAAGATTGCTCATCCATGATCCAACAAGTGGCTCAATAAAGTTTCTCCATTCCTTACTGTCAGGAGCATCATTTATAGCAGGGCTTGTTAACTTGGGATCTATGGATAGATTTCAGGGGTCCACATATTTGGATAGGGAAAATCCATAGACCACAGCATGCCAGGGCCCCCTGTCCTCCACTGTCTCCTGGAGTTTGCTCAAATTCATGTTCATTGTGTCAATGACACTATCTAGCCATCTCATCCTCTGCGTCCCCTTCTCCTTTTGCCTTCATTCTTTCCCAACATCAGGATCTTTTCTAATGAACCCTTTCTTGTCATTTGGTGGCCAAAGTATTTGATCTTCATCTTCAGTGTCTGTCCTTCCGAAGGACAGTCAGGGTTGATTGCCTTTAGAATTGACTTATTTGATCTCCTTGCAGTCCAGGGGACTCTCAGGAGTCTTCTCCAACATCATAGTTCGTAAGCATAAATTCTTTGGCACTTAGCCTTCCTTATAGTTCAACTCTCACAGCCAGTCATTACTCTTGGGAAAACCATAGCTTTAGCTATACAGACATTTGTTGGTAAGATGATGTCTCTGCTTTTTAATATGCTCTCTAGGTTTGCCATAGCTTTCCTCCCAAGGAGCAAGTGTCTTTTAATTTCATGGCTGCAGTTGCCGTCTGCAGTGATCTTGGAACCTAAGAAAATAAAATCTGTCACTGCTTCCATTTCTGTACTTTAAAACAGTTAAATTCCTTTAGGGCTTTCACTGAATGCTGAATCTAAAACCATGGTTTAAAGCAGAATCACAAAAAGGATCCTGGTTCTGTCTTAACAATTTATATTGCTGAATTATAGCTAAATAAGCTTAATGCTGCATACTGTTGCTGCTGACTCAACAGTTAACTCTAGTTAAGGCTGGTGGGAAGGGAATTCATGCTTCAGAGGAGAAGCAATGGAAGCAAATATTATTGCAGCCTGCGTTCCACCAGTGACTTTACTGTTTAATGAAATATATTTTATTTATTTCCCTTTTGATAAGGAAGCCCTAATGGTATTGCACTTAATGCGTCTCTCCTTAATTGGATAGTTCTAGTGTTTTGGGGAATAATTAGTAGGCAATTCTTAATCGCAACATCATTTTAACACATTGCTGGCCCATAGATTATGCTGATGTAATGTAAACATCAGAATACTAGGAATTCCCAAATAATAAATTATTTTTTAATAAATTTTCATTGGAAAATCAAATGTTTTGCTTATCTGTGTAGATCAGTGTATAACCCAATGTGCAACTGAGAAATACCAAGGCTATTTAAAAAAAGAATGACAAGTTAAACTGTCCTTGATTTGATGGCTTAGTTTTCTCCCAGCTTGTTCAACTGTAATTTCACGCAGTTCTTTGTAGAGAAAACTGTCATGTCATTCTCTCATTTTCTGTAATACTTCTTTTCCACATATTTATTTACATGATAGGCTTTTGTCCATGTTGCCTTTTATTGATTTTAAAAAGCCACTTTGGAAAAGAATGTAAAAGATATTTTCAAATTTAATTTATTTCTCTTGATGGAGAAAATTTTATCAAAGAGGTAGATTTTGCCATATGTCTTAACATTGCTTGAATTCCAAGCACTTGCATTCCTGAGGGAGCTTATTCTGTAGTTAGATCCCCTCAACCAATAATGCTTTAGCTCCGGATCTCATGCATTTGTCAGGAATTCCTAAATGTCGTTGTCCCACAAGAGTGCAGCTGTCTTGGTGGGTCATGGGGATGTAGTTACAGATGTATTGCGGCCTAATTAGTGTGTGTAATTTTTTGTGTAACAGACATATTAAAGCATAGTGCAATACATTTATGACAATCAACTTTGCTAAATAATGATTCTAGTAAAAGTATGTTCAGTGTTAGCACTAATAGGATCACTTTCTAACTGTAACTGGAAAGCAGCCTAATCTTAGTTAAATAATTGAAATAAAATAAACATGTAACAGCAGGTGGCAGCACCTGGCTGACCTTGGCTAGGCTTGGAAGCTAAACGAGATTGGTTCTAATTAGTATTTCAATAGGGGACCTCAAAACAGTATCAGGGCTGTAGTTTGGGAAGTTGAAAAAACATCCCAGAAGTCATTGGCAAACAACTTCTGTATGGTTGCCAAGAAAACTACATGGATAGCCTTTGAGGCCACTAGGACTTGAGCTAAAATCTAGATAGGCTTTACTTTTTAGGAAGAAATATTTCAACAGAATAAAACAAACTACACTGTTAAACTATTTATATTTGAAATCGTACTGTTTTTAAAACAGATTTCAAGCTACAATCAAATATATATTTTCTGGGTTATAAATCACACTTATGTAATAGAATTAACTTATGAATATTAGTCATTATAGATTTGAGAGTAATGTCATCTTTTTTAGGAACTCAAATAGCTTACTCAGATTGAAGGATCAATGTAAATACCTTACAGTATTTTTATTCCTTACAGTATTTTTATAAGATTCAAGTTCTTTGTAGAATAACCATTCTTTCTTCCTTCGGTTCCATCTTTAATTTGAGAATCGTGGCCAATAAGGCAATATCCCAGGAGTTAAAAATAATGCTCAATACTACAAGTTGTTTCAGGATTTTTCTCAAATAATTTTCTTTTCTCTCTGCATCACTGAACAAGCACATTAGATACATCATCATGTTTTTCAGAATCACCTTGCTAAGTAACCACCATTCTAAAGGGCTAGTCACCTAGGTTTTTGTTTGTTGCCGTAGACTCAGTTTTAGCTCATGGCAATTACAAAAAAAGTTTATGGCAACATTTTTCAGAAGAATTTTGTCATTGCCTTCTCCCTAAGGCTGAGAGCTGGTTCTGTGTCTAAGGCAGGACTAAAACTCATGGTTACAGTATTTGGTTTCTAATCTTTTCTAAGTCATGGCACCAAACTAGCTGTCAGTGACTTATAGATAGTCTTCAAATAATGACCTTTCATTTGTTCAGCAACCATTCAAAGTTACGATGGTGCTGACCGAACAATGACCGGTCCTTAAAGTTTGGGGTTTTGCAGTGCCCCTTGGTCACATGAACAAAATTTGGCCAGTTGGCAACCAGCTCAACCTTATGACCAGTTGCAGCATCCCACGGATGTGATTACCTCCAGCATTTGTGATCTTTCCTGCCAGCAAAGTCAATGGGAAAGCCAGCAGAGAAGGTTGCATATAAGTCTCCCCCACTTTTCCTGGCACTTCTTCACTTGTATGTACCACACCCTCCTTCCCCCTTTTGCTCATATGCACCCACACCCTCCTTCCCTAGCCTTCTTGTGGTTGCACACATGCATGTATGCATGTATCTGGTAACCTCTTTCCTGGCTTCCTGTCCTTGCCTGCACATAATGCATGTTCTCTGTGCCTTCTTTCCCCATCCCACCCGTTCTTGCCTCCACACATGGACCACATACCTTCCTTCCTTACCCAAGTTGGATCAAATTAGTCTTTGTGGCTGTCAACACATACTTTGATAAATTGTGATTTTTAAAAAATATTTATTTGTTCTGGAAAGATTCCTAGAGAAAAGAAATGAAGGTTTCAACTCAACGTTTATTTTTAAATATCTTTGAATAATACTGTATATTTCTTTACAATATTTTGAATGTTTTTTAATGACTAACACATTAATAACAGGTTGCTTTAGTATTGTAATGTTTCCAACATGTATTATTCTATGATTTATCAGTTGTTGTGATTTATACAGAGATATGTACCAGTAGGCTGTAGTGGTTAAGGCATCAGGCTAGAAACTGGGACACCATGAGTTTGGTCTTGCCTTAGGCACAAAGCCAGCTGGATGACCTTGGTCCTGCCACTTTTTCTCAGCTCTAGGAAGGAGGCAATGGCAAACCATTTTTGAAAATCCTTGCCAAGAAAACTATAGGGACTTATTCAGCAGTATCCAAGAATCAGACATGATTGAATGGAAGGGGGGGGGAAGTACAAATGTAAACATTTTCTATCAATTTTCTCTTAAATTATAGGGTAGGGTAAATTTTATTGATTTTTCCCCCATAAGTCTTCCCATTGTTGTAATGTATAGTAATTAGTTCTTTAAAAATTTGCATCTACTTTATCATAAAACCTTTTACTTCTTCTGTCTTGCTATTATTTTAATAGTAATTTACAGTGCTTTTTTTGTAAAAAAAAAAAAAAAAAAAAAGGTGCCGGAACTCACACACGTCATACAACCCGCCTTGCCTATCCTACAAGGTTCCATCCAAAAAAGGTGTCGGAACTCCGTTCTGGGCGTTCTATGACAAAAAAAGCCCTGGTAATTTACATATATGTCCTAATTGGTTCTGTATGAGCATTTCAAATTCTGTCATTTGTCTTAAAAACTCTCTATTTTAAGGTCGCCTTTTATTCTTCCAGCAGTCTGTAAATGCATCAACTATGGTTAACTTTGGGCTTTGGCAGATAATTATTTCTATGTCTTTAGCCTATTTCTTTTTCAGACATGATTCTCATAGAGTTTTCTTTAGCAAGATTTATTGTGGTGCCAGGAGTAGGAATATAAGAATTTCAACAGGTGAATTGTTTTCAATTTGGTACCAATATAGCTTTATGTATATTTAGGTGAAAATTGTCTGATTCCTTCTATGCAGCTTTTCCACGAACTAGTAAACAGATTTCTTCAGTGGTTTTGGGAAAATTAGCAGCTGGTTGTTCACGAAACTATCTCTTGAAACTTTATCAGTCTGGGAACCAACATTTACAGCACCTGTGCTGTTCAGCATAGATAGGAAATTGCTGGGGAAGTCATGTGGGCCTTTAGAATCGGATGTTATTTGTTTGTGGATGACAAGAGTTTAATGGCTCTTTGAATCAAATTATAAGGGAATAGTCACTTCTACAAAGTATTGCTTAGATTTGATAATGGGCTAGATCAGGAAGAACAGAAACAGAAGAGCTGCTTTCAGTAGGAAACTAAATGGGATTGAGGTTCAGCCAAATTGGATTGGTTTAGAGGTAGGCCAGGTTAGGAAAGAGTTTTATTGTTTTCTTCCCTTAAGAGCTTGTCCATTCCTTCCTCAAGCTTATTTCTACATTATTTTACATGGTTTTATGCTACTTTTGATTGATGTCATGATCTAAGAGTGTTTCTTGATCCTCAGCTATCAGTAAATTTACAGAGGATGTTTGGGCAAGTAGTACATTTGGGCAAGAAGTACATTTACAAGTACCAGTGCAATAATTCCTAAGTCAGTCAAATTTGGGAACACTTATCCATATTTTGGTGCAAACTAGTTTTGACTACTTCAAGGGACTACCCTTGAAAATATTTGGAAGTTGCAGTTGTCACAAAATACTGTATGGCATCTGGGCTGTTAACTATTGCCTGAACTGAAAAATCCATTGCTTACTCAGCATAATTTAATGTTGGCCTAAGTCTAAGTGGTTTAGGGTGTACCCTATTTCAAGAATTGCTTCCTTTTATGAACCAGATTGCCAATTGTGATCTCCAAGCAGAGGACCTTTTGAAGATGTCCCAGTTGTCATAGATTTGTTTTCTGGCATGCATGTGAGGACCTTTCACTGCATTATTCCTTTGCTGTGAAGTGTTGGCTTTGGAGTTCATTTAGTTCTTACTTTCTTTGCACTTAGAACAGTAGACCAGGTATTTTCCTTTGCAAGGTTTTGAATGCTAATGTGTTTTAGTATTAATTTAAGCTAAGTAATATTTTAAGCTAATTCTCTGTTTTGTTTTTAATCTGCCTTAAGTACTTATTGAATTGAAAGCTGAGATATAAATCAAATAGGTCAATAATTCCAATTAAAGAAGGCACAAAAATGATCTAACTACCTAATGTTTGCACTTCTTTTGTTGCTTGTCTTTGTCAAATATTATGTAAAAATATTTTAGGATGACCATGAAAGTTGTGGTTCCAGTTCAACAAATCGTAGTACTACAGAAGGTTCAAAAATGACAGCGAAACCAAGAAAAATTCAACAGACTTCTCCTGACCCTGATTTGCCACCAGGTGATTTTCCATATAAATATTATATTTGGACATTTGTAGTGGGCCTTTTGAGATTCATCACCGTACCTCCCAAATCTGAATAGAAATTTTTGTGGGAGCATTTGTCACTGCCTTGGAATTTCTGCTTTGTTATTAAAATTAAGTAGAAATAAACTTGGGAAATCAGTGGTTGATCTATTTTTGTTGGTTATTGACTTATAAAGAGTACAAGTAGTCCTTGTTTCACTACTACATTTGGGATTTACAACTCTTGTTATTTAGCAGAGGTGAAAGTGCAACTGTGCTTATGATCTTACTTCAACTTTCCTTTGTTTTGCAGACCTATGAAGGTTGCAAGTGCAAGGATTGGTTGTGAAAATACTTTTTATCACCGTTGTAATTGTGAATGGTCACTAAAACAAAGCAGTTGCTAAATGAGAACTTATGAAGCAATTCTAAGGCACATTCTATTGCAAAGACTCATTTTTTAAAAAACCAGTCTTTTAGGACGTTAATTGGCTAAAACAGTGGTCCCCATCCCCCGGGCCATGGGCCACTATCGAGCCTTGAGCAGTTCAGAACTGGGCCACGGAATTGGTGGGCAAGCGTGTACGTGTGTGAATCCCCACTTGCGTGAGCAGCGAGCATGTGCATGCGTGCACACTTGCCCATTGCTCGCAGGGAACCATCCCCTCTCCCCCTGCTGGTCCGCAAAGCCAGAAAGATTGGGGAACTCTGGTCTAAAAGGCAGTCTATGCCCACTTCCTCACTAGAGTTTTGTAGCATCTCCTACAAATTACTGAGCCATTGTTGTAGTAATATAAAGCTTATCCTCATTGTTATATTGGCACAATTGTAGTTTGATAATATAGTAATGTTATAAATCACTAATAAGGCACTAGCATGGTCTCTCAACATTCTTTCTGCAGCATTAGAGGGTACATGAGTTGGGGTGCACAGAGGAAGATCTATGCAAGAAGTATTTCTTGGCAATGGAGATTGCAGTGCAGATCTATGTTTTTACTTATGTAAAACACCAGTAATCCTAAAGAGGAGTTTGTCAGGACACTTTTAAATATAGTCTTGCTAGTTTTTGCCACTTATGCATTAAGTTGTAATATTTAAACTGGATAATGGTAAATGATTATCTACTGATTTGTGGGGAATGCCCATTCTATTTGATATTTATAATTACTGAAGACCAGTGGTGGGATTCAGCTGGTTCGCACCACTTCGGTAGCTAATTTTTTGTTGCCCAGGCCCAAAATCGACTTCCCAAAGCGGCATCCACACAGAGAACCGGTTGTTCACATATTTGAATCCCACCAATGCTGAAGATCAAAAGACCAGAAAAGTTGATTGCATTTGTTTTATTTAAAAACTTTTTTTGGATTGTCAAAAAAAGCAAAGTTATTTTGTTTTAAGCAGCTTGCTGGTGGAGTTCCTAAATAACAAACAAACCATATTCATGTTTCCTTCTTAGGTTATGTACAAAGTTTGATTTGGCGGGTTATAAACAACATCAACATTGTCATTAATAACCTCATACTCAAATATGTGGAGGATGATATTGTTCTTTCTGTTAATATTACTTCTGCGGAATGTTACACAGTAGATGAATTTTGGGATCGAGCCTTTATGGATATATCAGGTAATCTGTAAATCATTACTTTTTGCCAGAGTTAAAAAAAAATCAATTAAAAATCAACTAAATGTACTATGTGAATTATGGATTATAGAAACCAAATTGTTAATGATTTTTCTTTACAAATGTAAACCCAGCAAACACACTGTTTACCAACTATTAAGTGATTTATGTTTTAAAAATCAATAAATTATATGGAAAACTACAACAACAGCTTAGCTGTCTTAAGTTAAGGGCACTGGGAAATGACTGTTCTATTGACTAATAAGGGTAAATTGGCTCTGTGTTACTTACCAGAGAGATGATTAGTTCTGCCTGGGATATAAAGAACTGTTGCTGGAATTGGATATGTCTAGTTTAGTGAAAAGAAGGACTACAGGTGACATGATAGCAGTATTCCAATATCTAAAGGGCTGCCACAAAGAAGAGGGGAATCAGCCTTTTCTCCAAAGCAATTGAAGGCAGAATGAGAAGCAATGGATGGAAACTAATCAAGGAAAGATCCAGCTTAGAACTAAGGGAAAATTTCCTGACAGAACAATTAATCAGTGAAACGACTTGCCTCCAGAAGGTGCTCCAATATTGGAAGTTTTGTAGGTGCTCCAATATTGGAAGTTTTTAAGAAGAGATTGGACAACCATTTGTCTGAAAAGGTATAGGGTTTCCTGCCTGAGCAGGGAGTTGGACTAGAAGACCTCCAAGGTCCCTTCCAACTCTGTTATTCTGTTATATATCAAAGAAGCACAATCTGTGTGGTTTCCGGAACCTTTCCAAAAGTGAATGTTGTTATTTTTAATGTGAAAGGAGGAGAGTTATTTCATACGAGTAATTGTGCATTTATTTTAAATGAAAGGTAAAGCAAATGTAGTTTTCATACTGGTACCATCTATTGTATATTTTTCGTCCCATGCACCTCCTTTCTGAAGCATTATTTCTAATGTCTCAATCAATGTTTGGCTGTTATTTTGAAAAAGTTTATGCAGTCTTACCATGTATGGTTCTTTCCATATTAAATAGAATATAAATATGCACACAATATTTATTTTGTCTTATTATTAAGACACAATATTTAATCTTGCTATTTTTCTTTCTTTTCATAGCAACAGATTTGGTACTAAGGAAAGTGATAAACTTTTCTGATTGTACAGTTTGTCTAGACAAAAGGAATGCTAGTGGCAAAATTGAATTTTATCAAGATCCTCTGCTATACAAGTGTTCATTTAGAACTCGCTTGCACTTCACTTATGATAATCTTAATTCTAAGATGCCATCCATTATTAAAGTAAGTAGTTTTCTTGATAATTGGGTCATATATTCTTGAAAAGCCCAAAATAGGTAACTGAAATTTTTTTGAGGTACACTTATGCTGAAACAAAAAAATTAATAAATATGAGAATTGTGTTCTGACCCACGACCAGAACTTAAGTTTCAGGAATTTCTGTGTTAAGTATTAACTTCATCCATGTTGTACAGTGATGTTACTCTGTGACATTCTGGACACTTTATTTCTTTCTTGATATTGGCATGACTATAGTTAATAGAAAAAATATAAAGAAAAAAATCATATAGTTTGGAGTTCAGAATATTTTTTATGAAGTATTTTATTGTAATCTCATTTCAAGGTGACATATCTTAATATGTATCTTGGAACCAGCATCATCAGCTGAATCCAACAGTCAATAGCAGCATATATTTTTGGAAATTTATCCTATTTCTAATATAAAACTGAGGAAGCTCCGTAACATTATCTATGTTGAAGTTGTTTCCAGATGTGGGCTTGTGTGTTGTAATTCATCTATCCCTATGTGCAGCTAATTTTACTAGTATTATTGATGCCACATGCTGTAATAAGCAGTTGTTTTGTGCATAATTTATCCAGTAGCATGTGGTTTCAGTCTTCTAATGCAGGCTACCAATTCAACATAAGGGACATTTAAAGCTGTTCAGTGTAACTTCAATTTATTAGCTATAACAAATTTCAAACAGGCTTGACTGTAGAACTGAAGATTAATATTCAGAAATATTGGATCACTCTCAACAAATTTTTTTTTTTTAGGTAATGGCCATTTTCTGTGGAATTCTGAGCTTTATTCTCTCAAATAGCTTTTCCAATTTAGAATGTGTATTTTATTATCCAAAATGCTTCAGAACAAGTTATTAAAGGTATTGGTTAGATCATGGACTTTAATTTTTTTTGAGCTAGTGCTAGCTTTAACTATTCTCTATTAGAACTATTAAAGATAAATTATTTTTTTCAGAATTGTATCTGTTATATCTATTTTAATGAAAATAAAAGTTTATATTTGTTTGTGTCTGAAGTTGTTTTGTATGAGAAGATAGAGACTTACCCAAGACAACCCCAGATGCTTCTTAAGCATGAGCGTTGGAATCTGATTATTTTATTATGTGCTTTTCTCTGTATTTGCAGGTTCATACTTTAGTTGAAAGTCTGAAGCTTTCTATTACTGATCAACAGCTTCCTATGTTTATCCGTATAATGCAACTTGTAATATCACTGTACTATGGAGAAATTGGTAACTTTAAAGATGGAGAAAGTGAAGACCCTATTTGTCACACCAAGGATATCTTGGGTAATATCTCAGGTAATAAAATAGAATCTGACTTTGAAACAGACTGTTCATTTCTATAAAACTCCAAAGAGCCTATTTTTAGGATGGAATGTCCCATAACTGAATGTTTTGTAACATTGTTATTTATTAGGATTTAAATATTAAGCAATAACTTGACTTGATTTATAGAAAAATCTATTTCATGATGTCTTGCACAGAAATATTTTTATTGAAAGCAATTTTATCTTTTAAAAGCAAGTAGTGGAAATGCATTTTTTATGAGATGGGCATCTTGTTCAAGAAACATGACTGAGTCCATGAATGTATTTAAAACTGAATTGCTACCTTATTGAGTCCTGCACAGATCTTAGGCTGGTTCAAAGACTCACATTAATATTTTATAATAAGATACAAAAAGAGTATGTAGAATAAATCTATCGGGATGATTTAGATTTTCCTATTATATAATTCAGTAATAATCAGTTGAGAAGACATTACCTTAAATTATATTTACTATTATATTTGGTAGCTTTATTTAATGTTTGTTAGTATTAATATAATTTCATTTTTAATTTGAACACATAGATTGCTTATTTTATTTCTCAATCATATATAATGGTGCAAAAGGTGATGTGAAATCATAGTAACATTAACAACTTGCTGTAATTAGCCATCTCTGAGGGGTCCTTGGTGTTGTCTGAGTTTGCTTGTTTTATTGCAGGCGCTTCAGTACCCAGTATCCTAGCACTGATGATGTTTCCTAGTTTGGGTAATTTAATGTCTGCAAGAAAACAAGCAAGCTCAGAGAGCACCAAGGACCCCTCAGCGAAATATTAATAAATAAATACTGATTTATTTTGAAAAGACTTTAATATATACAGTCTATTCTGTAAATTTAGGTAGGAGTACATTCTGTGACTTTTGAATGTTGTAGATTCAACTGCTAATTTGTTTAAATTGGATGCTACAAACTTATTTCTGTAATATTTCATTATTCTGGTAAGGATACTGAGTGGTGGGTTGTTTTTCTCTACCATGTATAAATTGTCCTATACCTGCTTGGCACCATCAAAATATGTAGGACTGATTCTCACAATCTCTTAGAGAATGGATGAACCACATTTTTAAGTATTATCAAGTTGGAGAAAGATGGGCTGATTCTTTCAGAAGATGGACTTGTTAGAGATTAACTTTTACGCATCTGTGATGTAGAAAAAGATATTTACAATTTAATTCAGATGACTACGTGTACCTATATTACAAATTGATTCTTAAATATTGGATACTTTGAGAGTAGAGAAAGACTGATTTTTTTTAGGCTAGATAACATCAATATAATATTAAAATGGATATGGGTTGAACAGAGACAATATAATCAAACGGACAAGTATATCTGAGAAATACTATTTAAGTATCTATGCAGTAAGGTTACTAATGTCTGGGTTTGGTGATCTTATTTTTTTAAAATCTTGATTTTTGAAAAATATAATCGTAGATAGGTAATCACTAAAGAGCATTTTAGAGTGCAGTGCAGTGTGAATTGAGAATAGATGTCAAATTATGCCATTTGGGCCCCTTAAAAGTAACGCTTACTTTTATGCAAATATCTGTGAGTCTATTTACAGTGAAAGTGAAACTTATTTCATTGAGTAGCCAAGTTTAACCACTTTAGCTGTTGTGTGGCTTTCATTAAATTACTGTAGGAAGCAGAGTTGTTTTGCCTTTATTGTGCTGATTTGGAGGAAGAGAATGATAAACTCTGTGTTGGGTCCATGTGGATTTGTTTCCATTATTTTTATTGGATTTATATGACAGCCTCAGAACATACCACCTACAAAGCTATCCGGTGTTTCTTCTATTATTTAAATGAAAAACTAAACATAGGTGCCCCATCTCTTTAATAAGGAAGTTTATTATAATAACACACACACACACACATACACACAAAACTGTTTCTCATTGAGCTCTTTGTGTTATTTCACTTTATAATGAACTTCTCATACTTGGAAAAACAGTGTGGAGGACTGACTTTGAAAGATTGCAGTGACATATTCTTGCCTAATTCTAATAATATAGAGTAATAGTGAGCACAATTAAATATGAGTTTATAAAATGGGCTCGATCAAATATAAAATCCATTTACCCTGTATCACAAAATATTAATACTCTCTATAGAAATCATTTACTTTTCCTTACTGGTCATTCATTTTTATATTCAATTTGTATTCACATATATTTGTTCTTGACCTTACTCTTCTTTTCCACATATACTTCTTCAGTACTCCATGACTACTACATTTAACGTTTACGTTTCTCTTATATCAAACTTTCTCTTCCATGTAAGTCTGCTTTGGAAGACATCCAGAAACTGCAGTTGGTTCAGCATGCAGTGAGTGTGAATGCTTGTGTATTATCAAGCATTCACTATCCTCAGCATATTGTACTTGTATTGAGAACCAAAGACATTGGGTGTTTTAATATTTTATGATTCTGTATTATGTGGTAAACTGGGAGTCTTGAGAATATGCAGTATACAAAAATAGATAAATAGTCAAGTCAGTATAAGTACACAGGGATTTGGACATTTTATGGAAAAGAAGAACTTATTCCTTACAAGAGAGGTTTAGCTGTAAATAAATAACCAAGGTGCATACTAAATAAATACATAAAGTGACTCATTTATTTTCATACTTGTTTCATTTTCATTACATACTTTTATTCATTCATTCATTCATTCACTTACTTACAGGACTGATATGGCTGTCTGTCTTATATAATGACTCTAGGTGGCTCAGAATAATCCATAAAAACATGCTAAAAGTTCTAAGCTCCCATCAGGTTATCACATTTAATAACCAGCTTCATATTTGCACAAAAGATTCTGTAATTCAAGTATTTGTTTTATGGTAGGATATCTCTGAATTAAGTAATATACCATCCCTTTCTCATTTTCATACATTTCTCAGTGATTTGCTGAAGAGCAAAAATCTGGTTTGCACATCTCCCCTGGAGCAAAAAGTTGAAGTGTGCTTTTCATATTTTGCCCATTGTCACTTTAATTCTGTCAAGTATCTTCCTAGATATATTTAACAAACTAATTCCAAACAAAGTTTGCACTTACTCTTTCTACTCTTCCTTTGTATAAGAAAATATTATTGCTACTCTTCTAATTGTCTAGCCCAGAGCCAATCTTCATGCCATGTTAAACAAGTTTCATGACCATTTCATAAACTAAATTCAGATTATAACATTTCTCCAATTACACTATCCCCCACATGCTGCCCTACTGTTTTTGAACATTCTGGCAATATTTAGGCATTCCTTTTCATCATTTTTCCTCAAATAAATGCTAACATTTATAGGATTTGTTTCAATTCCACTTTGTTGTATTTAATTTTATTTACAATATTTATAATTCACCCGAATCTACAATTATTCTGGGTATGCTTACAAATAAATTATATGCAGCCAATAAAATAAAAGAAACAATTATGTAATTATAGCACACCATAATAAACCAGAACCCAAGACCTACTGAAGCAATACTTGCTTTCTAAATGCAAGCAGGCGAAGAGTCTTCTGAGGAGAGGGCATTCTAGAGATGATGATATCATTCCGATGTAAATCTCTAAAATATGTCTTCCAATGCCTCCTCACTTCAATTTCATCTCAAATAATTTCACTTTTTTAATCCACTCACTCATACCCATACATCCCCACAACAACCTAGACAACCATATATCCTTTTTGTAATTTATAATTCAAGTCCTGCTTTTTAATATCTCATAGAGGACACCATGACGGCCGATAGATAACTGTTACCTGGTATTGTTGTTGTTAGCATATGGCATTGTTACATTAGCCAGGAGACCACAATGCTATTGCAGAGTACTGGTTCGGCTACCAAATTACCAAATCTATTGTAAGAAATGCTCGCATGCTTTCCAAGGTGCACCACAGGAGGGTGAGCTGGCTTTGCACCAGAAAGAAAGATGAGTGGCTCTTCCTGTAGCATCATCTAAAGCCCCCTCCCTCCCCAGAGCCGCCTTGCGAATGGGTGTTGCAACCAGGAAGGTTCAGAGCTGGCAGGAATCTGATTGCCTGCACGGAGCACCCGCTTGTCTTCCCACCAAAGTGGTACCTATTTATCTATCCACATAGAACATGCTTTCAAACTATTAGGTGGACAGTTTAGGTAACTGATGGGAGCTCATTCCGCCAGGCAGTTCTAGGATTCGAATTGCTGGAGCAGAGACCATTTTGTTGTGATTCCTCGCCAGCCAGTGGATCCAGCAGCTGAGTCTGAGGAATCAGATGAGGAAGAGAGGCCTGGAGTGACATTAGAGTCAGAGGAAGGCTCTGAGGAGCCTGGCCCCTGTACTCGCTCGCAGGCTGAGACCCAGCTGTGTCTGAATTGGACAGTAATGAAGAACAGTTGGGACAAATCACGGATGCACGAATGCACAGGAAAGAGAAGCAAGTAGGACAGAGGAATGAAATGGGATAGCTCCAAAGGCAAAGGAGAAGGCATTAGGAAGCCACGCCTTGGCTGAATTATAAAAGGGAAGGTGTGGGAGGTGCTGGTTGCTGAAGGCAACCGTTCGTGTTAAGAATCAAGTCTCTGTGGACTGTGTTTGTTTGCCTTGGACATTGACTCAGGTCTGTGAGAATAAAAGGGGTTGGTTTTTTCTTGCGGTTCCTGCCTGTTTTTTGGAAAAGGGGTTTCTCCTTGTGAGCATAACAAGGACTCACATAGGTTGGGACAGAACACATTTCCAGAGTCATTAAGCCATTGAGCCACCGCGCCTGCTGTCTTCATGGCTTTAGACAAATTAAAATGAAAGTGGTCTGAGTGGCCTTGGGCCCATCACTCTCTCTCAGTCCAACTCACCTTACAGGGTTGTTGTGGAGGAAATAGGAGGAGGTAGGGGTATTAGGTATGTTTGCCAGCTTGAGTTATTTATCAAAATAATAAAAATGGTGATTTTAAAAATCTAAAAAAAAAAGACTTTCTTATTTTGTAGCAATATAGAAAAGGTATAGACTACTAGGTTATGAGCCTTAGGCATGTCTTAGCTATACACAATATATCTTGCTTATAGTAAATATAGTACAGGCCAGATTGGGCCAATCTACTCAAGCACACCCAAAGTCTTATTTTACTCCTTGCAGTCCACCTTACATAAAATATCTGAACTAAAGTCTACTTTCTTAGCCAGTTAACATCACACCAACAAGGAGATAAATGCAATATACTGACACATATTCAGATGCTTATAATGTATTATAACTTAAGCGGTGTATTGATTTAACTCTATTCAAGCACATTGGGGACATAGGAGTGAATGTGGCTACAAAATACCCCATTTGGTAATGGGACTTTAAAATAGTTCCAATTTACAGTATATCAAATGAAAATACAGAAAAATAGTGGGATGATTTTTGTTTTAGGAAATTGGAAACTTGGAAAAGCTTTGTAAATTCCTAGCAAAAGAAGATTCCTAGCAAGAGTCTCGTTAAGAATCCTTTCCATTGCAATGAAGTTTTAAAATAGCTTCTACTTTAGAATAATATTTTCAACACTTCAGCATACAAGTGTTTCATATTTCCTTTAAGTTAGGAAGTAAGGTTGGAAAAAAAAGTGGGAGGTTTGGGGGGGCATTTCTTTTTCAAACTAATCACGGCCCAATTTGCCAGTTTACGATGGCGATATTAGTATTACTATCTGCAAGCTCACTATTCCTGGTTTAAATAAGTAGATTGGCTCTATGTCCTAATCTTTGTGCCAATTCAAATTCTTATCTTTAATTTAAACAAGTGTATTTTTTCCTTAAAAATATGGCTTTATAATAGATTTTTAAATTTAAATTGATGTTGCTCATATAACAGAAGTGTTATATATGAGCAACAAAAGCCATAAAAATTCTAAAAAGAATATATAAATACATATTTATAAATATATACATACACAACACACAACAAAATTAGATCTTCTCTTTATGTTATGACAAGACATTTAATATTTTCAGGCAGAAAAATATTTTTCTTCTACAGAGGTAAATACAAATAAAAAATTCAATTTTTGGTGGCTCCGTTTCTTTATGTTTTCAGGTGCAGAAGATGAAATAGGCAAAGACATTTCTCCAGAATTTTATATTCCACAAGATGATGATCAACAGCAAGGGTGGGTGTCGTGGGCCTGGTCCTTTGTACCTGCTATTGTGGGCACTGATAATGAAGACAGTGATGATGTTGGCGTGGATGACGGAACGATGAATCAACCGAAAAGTCCAATCATTAAGGATCCCATTGTTTCCATAGGATTTTATTGCACAAAGGCAACAATCACTTTCAAAGCAAGTATTTTATTTTTAATACAAGTATATTTTCAGCTGTATTTAATTGAGTGATTACTCAAACGTACTTGCTACAAACAGTATTGCCCAAATTCTAATACTGGGAGAAAATGTATATAAAATGTATTGTTAGATAAAATACTATAGCAATCCTTCTATAGTATATACTGCATGCATCCTGTATGCATCCATTCAAACTTAACTCTATGGAATTCAGTGAGAGGTACTCCTGTGTAAGTAAATAGTACTGCATCCTTAGTATCTGATTTTTATTTCAACTGAAGAGAGTATTTGTAGCTTAGGGTTGAACTGTGGGGTTCTTGATGCTCTCTGAATTTGGTTGTTGTAGTTGTTAGGCCAGGACAGTGCAGTCACACTGTCATCAGGCGAGGAAGTCATACTTCTGCCCTCTTCATCTCTCCCAACCTGCCTATCTCCTCCTAGCCCTGCCTTTTTAGTGTACTGCATTCTGCTGCCTACCCTGCTGCCCTCTACTACCCATAAGTGACTTTCACCATCTTTTTCATTCTGCTGCTGGCCCAGTATACAGGTGCTGGGTGAGGATGCAGCCCTGGATTGTGTGCAGTGAGCGCGACGGGGCTGCAGAGCCTCACCTGCCAAAAGGAGCTTGCCAGGATGGCCAAAGAGGAGGCAGCAGGATAGGGAGGTGTGCAACAGTGTCCACCCTCATAAAATTTGATAAGTTTCATTGCACAAACCTATGACAAAGACCCCAAAACAGAATCAAGCAACTGAAAAATAATAAATGAAGAAAGGAGTGTAAGCACCTTGAGATGGGGGGGGGGGGAATAGAGCTTTAATTCTCTATAGTTTTAGTTAGTTAGTTATTGCTTCCTGAACATTTATGGCATTACACATGATTCTTTGTTTTCTCTGTCAGTAATCCTCTGATAGAATTAGTCTAATAGTCCCAAATTATCCATTAAATCTCACTGCTAAATGAAGATCTGAACCTAGGCTTTCTTGGTACAAAATTGTTACTACTGTATTTGATTGATAACATCTAGGTTATCAATTATTTTCTCTGTTACAAAATAAAAACCACAGAGTTCTTAGTGGTCTTTGAGGTTAGTTGTTTGCTTGCAAGCATTTCATTTCCCAACTAGGTAACATCATCAATGCCTAACATTATCATAGTTCAGGTATCATCGTAAGTGAGCATGGATGATATTACCTAGTTAGGTAATGAAACATTGGCAAGCAAACTGTCATCTGGTGAGGCAGAAGAGATCTGTCTCCGAGGGTGAAGGTGGAGACTGTGTGGGAGGTGTTGTTTGGAATGGTAGCAGAACTGGAAGAAGCGTAGAGATGCAGGCTTCTCAGATGCGTAGTGTGCAATATGCAGCTTATGTTGGAACACTCCTGGAAAACCAGACTGCAGGCTTCAGCAAGGAGTGGAGGCGAGCCCAGCACTAAGAGTTAACCAGTGGTAAGATGGGCTGCCAATAAACTTTACAAACAAATAAATGAACTTACCCACAGACCCTTTGCTTGCTTTTGCCCCAGTCTTCTTCTTGCAAAGCCTCACAAATGGCCAGCAGCTTCCAATGTGCACTGCACAGTTTGTGTCAGAAGTGTACCAGGAGAACTGATCAGCGGGGCTTCAGCGAGGAGTAGAGGTGAGACCAGCTCTGGCAGAACCTATCCACAGGTCCCCTACTTGCTCTCAGCCAGCTTTCCTCCTGCAAAGCCTCATGAATGGCCAGCAACTTCCAAGGTGCTGAAGCCTACAGACCTTGCAGCTCCTTACACTTCTTCCAGTTCTGTCACCAACCCAGACGGTGCCTCCCAGCAACCTCCAGCTTTATCTCATGAACTTTCACCCTCTCCTACTTCACACAGCATTGCCCCTCACTGTCTTGCTAGTTACTCCCCAGCTAGGCCTGGCAAGCTCCCTTCATCAAGTAAGGCTTCATCATCCCGCTGTGTTCACTGTGTGCATCTCAGGACTGCACCCTCTTCAACTGCCTGGATCCTGGGCCAACATCAGGAAGAAGAAAACAGTGAAGGTCAACTGGAGGCAGCAGCAGCAAGGGGATATCAGGGATATAGTGTGTGGTAGAGTGCAGGGCACTCAGAAGGGCACTCAGATGGGGGGAAGAAGTGTGGGGGGAAGTGCTCCAGCAGTTGTAGGTGTGGGTTGACTGCCAAACTTCTGAATTCACGTAACCATGTGGGCGCTACAATGGCTGTATCTTTGGGAACTGGGCGTAGGTCTTTCATTCCGTGCTGCTTTGACTTCAAACAGTCACTGAATGAATGATCATAAATAACTACAACTCCTTAAGATTGACCATTTTAGCAATTTTTGTACATTTCCCTGCATTAAAATAATGTTGTATTCAAAAATTGTTAATATACATTTCTACATTATAAATTGGAATATATAAGGATATTATGGTGGCATTTAGAAGGCAAACATTAGAATCTATTGTTCTGCTTGAATGCTAAAAATGTATGGAATTAATTTGTGGTTCATATTTTGGTCAAAAATAAGGTCAGGTTTCTGCATTAGCATTCTGAGTAGCTGATACTACTCCAGCTAAAAAAAATCATACCAAATTAAATGTAGCATTTTCCTAATAATGTCAGAAATTGTTCTTGCAATGTTTGAGTTCTTTTAATCAATTAATTGCTTTTCCTCTACAATAATTGCATACAGCTGAAGATTTTTTCCTGTTTTACTTAACATTTGCTTTATACAATTGTGCTTCAAAATGTCAACCATGTGTACACTCAGTCGGAAATGACAAAGTAATGAGAACTTCTAGAAATTTTGTTTTATGAGAAAATTAAAAGAAATTATTTTGGCAGTTAAAGATGAATAGAGTGCTAGGAACAGACAAAATATTAATCTACGTATTTTAGTGAATAATGCTAAGCTTTTTAACCAGTGTGTGAGTGTTTGTGTGTGTGTAAACTTGAAGTATTTTCTTATGATTTAAAGTTCATAAGGGTCAACTGAATACTTCCATCTTTTAAATTACTTCCCGTGTTATTGCAGTGTGCTTAATAACATTTGGTTATATTCATGAACTGTGCTACACCTGCACAGAGGGTAATTTATCTTTTTTCTTCATTGTTTATGATTGGAGAAAGTAAAAGTATTACGGATTTTTTCCCCAGTTGTAGCAGTATATAGGTCAAATTGATGTATTTATGTCCAAGTTATTTTCTGTGTGGATAATGCGTCATAGCTCTTTTAGTGTACCTGTTTCCTATATTATCATATTCAGCAATACTAAAATCTGTCATCATTTTTTCTTATAGAATAACGAGATCTTGCATGTATTTAATTCTAATGTTGACTAATGGTAAATTTCCTCATATTGTTACATAGCTCACTGAAATGCAAGCTGAAAGTAGTTATTACAGTCCACAGAAAGTAAAATCCAAAGAAATAATTTGCTGGCAACAAGAAGGAACTACAACTGAGGTAATTTTTCCATTACTTTTATACAGTGTTAATTTATAGTAGAAATCTTGGCATCAGTAGTTTTTCATCAGTATTATTATTTTCAGCTGGCAGTTACAATATTGTTTTTATATTCCTCTCTTATTGGACAGTTGTAATTATTGAAAAAGATCCATTTTTAGATTATAGCTATACTTCAGAAATGAGTATTTTCATGTCTTGTCCATTGCAAGTACTCTTTTATTTTATTTACTTTTTACTTAAGTACAGTGAGCCTACATATAAAATAATCCATAGAACTATTAATTTCACTGTAGTATCCAGGATTGTAAATTACACTGGGAAGTCAAAAACATTCCAGAAAAAGGCAATGGCAAATTGCATATATTCTCTTTTCAAGAAAACTGAATAATTTTGTCTAATTTTCACCAGCAGTTGAACTCTTTGTGTGTCTTTATTTTCTTGTTTTATTTATAGATGCATAGCTAGATGCAGGATCCCATTCTAGTTTGAATATTAACCATTGCCCATTGTGTTTATACCGCATTAAATTTTCTTCCCAGGCCCTTATGAGAGGAGAACCTTTCTTTAATTGCCAGATAGGATTTGTTGGTTGCCAAGCTCTTTGCCTTAAAGGAATTATGGGAGTTAAAGATTTTGAAGAGAACAAGAACAGAAGTGAATCAGTAAGTATAATTTATATTTTATTGGATCACAGACACGCTAATGTGTTAGAAAGCCTGGAAACAGTTTTAGAAATTTTTAGAAGATCCTGAATTGGATCCAAAGTGCCACGTCTCATTCTGAAAGTCAGAACAGGATTTAAGTAGTGTTTTTTAAGTAAGAAAAAGTAATTTTAAAACTTTTTTTATTAGGGCCTCAGCGATTTAAGTATCAGTGAGAACAAAAATCCCAATATTTGTATACATGTTCAGCTCATGAACACATCTGAAGTATTTTTTTAGGTCCTAGAATAAAAAGAGAAATGGGCAGGATAGTTTCAACTAAAGAGTTGATTACATGTTGGGAAAATCGCTGTATTTATCAATATCAGTGTTCATTTTGTTCTCTCTCTAGTCTGTACACACACACACACACACACCATAACGATTGGGTCTTGATAATTTTAAATCAAAATACTGAAATTATATAATTATTAAATGCTATTACAGTATTTTTTTTCATTAATGTGAATTTCCTATAGTAAAAGCTCTAGCTGAGTATGATCTGATTTAGGAGAGGGATTGGCTGACCAGTGGGAGAAGTCAAACAGGGAATTAGTCTGGAGTCCCTATATGGGCACAATAGGATAAAGTCTTCTTGAATGCTTCCTCCTTGAATGCCATTGAAGTTTATCTAGTCTCACCCAGCTGCAGCATCAGTCTAAGAAGATTCCTATGTATAGGCTTGAGCAAAAAAACTGCTAGTTGAACTCTTTAGGTGTGGGTCTGGTTGTTTATGCCTGACATACAGTATATGAGATATCATATATAATAAAGGAACTCTATACTTATATCAAAATTAGGGCAGAGTTGGTTTAAATTGCTAATAATGAGGTTTGCATGCAAGTCTTAGTTGCTGCACAGTATTTTGTGGACATCCTAGTAACTGAGATATTTGATAAGATTTAAAAGAAAATACAGATACTCCTCAACTTATAATCACAATGGAGCCAGAATTTTGGCCATGAGTTGTTGCTGTCATATGTCAAGAGAACAGGTGACCAGACTTGATTATGGTTGTGTTTATGATGGTTGTAAAGCAAATCACTTAGTCATTAAGTGAATCACATAGTTGTTAAATGAATCACATGGTCATTAAACAAATCCATTTTCCTGAATGGTGTTTTTTGACTGGAAATCAGCAAAAAATGTAGCAAATTGCTATCACATTATTGCAGAACGCTACAGCCAATTGTAAATGTGAGCCAGTTGCCAAATCCTGAAATGTGATTATGTGACCACAGGGGGAATGGCAATTATAACTTTGAGAATGGATCATAAGTAGCTTTCTAAAAGTCTGTTGTAACTTTGAATGGTCATTAAATGAATGGTTATAAGTCAAAGACTACCTGTAAAGATATCATGTATGTTGAATTAGCAAAATGAGCAACCCCATCGAAATTTACAATGGTCAAAGGCTAAATATTGATGTCGTAAAGGGATAAGTATGAAGACCTGGATAGTAATAGAAGATTAGAAACAAAGTGAGAGACTTAAATATAGAAAATGCTAGCTATAACTAACCTGCCCAAGGATATTACTATTTTATATTAACTTCTGAATTTATAGCACTCTAGAAATTATGGGACTATTTCAGTTATTATATATTGGAGGCAATCTGCATTTGTGAAAAATAGGTTTATTTAAGTTCTACACTGTGATTTCTTTATTTTCTTACAGAGTTTAATTTTTTCCCCTTTTATATCAGGAAGCATGCTTTTTCCACTGTGGAGAAAATCTCAGTACAAAAGGGATGACATATCTTACCAATTCACTATTTGATTATAGAAGTCCTGAAAACAATGGTGTCCGTGCAGAATTTATTTTGGATGCAGCTGCTCATAAGGTCTTTTTTGTTCCTAACTTGAATTTGCTTAATAGTCAGATCTTCTGTCTTTATATGGTTTATGTTTAGTAGATACAGTTATAAAATATGTGTTATGCATTTTCTTAAAATATTTTATTATTTGCTGGCTTTAATTTTTGTGCTAGGAAAGGTATATTTTTTATCCAGAAACTGTTGGAATATGTATTTTTCTTTATCATTTAGAGGCTAAAAATCAACATAAGGTGACCAAGTGTGTTACTTTTAATGGAGTAAATAAATAAATTAGCCCTTTTTATAGAATGTTCAGTAGGGACTAGGAAGAGCTTCAGTTTAAACAACTTTTTGTTACAAAATTATTGACTAGTTGTGGGAAGGCTACTGTCTTGCAGCATAACTTTAAAGAATATTTTGTGCTTATTAAAATAAGATAAATGTAGTACATTCCTTAAGCGATGCCAAAAACTATCAAGATGTGAATGTGATAAATTAAAGTTGGTATATCAATTAACCTTGTTAACTTTTGGTACTTAATTACAGTTCTTAAAGGAAAAAAGTTATTTGTCATCAGAATATTCAGAAGCAGTAGGCTAATTTTCTAACAATGTTCACATTCGGATTCTTTAAAGCAATACAGTCTGAATTCAAGTGTCCAGAAATTATTTTGCTTTTTCACAAGAACTTTTGAGATTCACCAATTATAGTGCAATGCATGACAACTAAAGTTGGGGTGGGGAGGTAGAAGAAACTTGATAACATTTTTGAGGCAGCATCTTCAGAGCTTAATTGCAATACAGTGGTACCTTGGTAAAGTCCAGGATATTTTTGGAAGACGCAATGAATACTAAAAACAACGAATACCTACCATGTGACCCTTTAAGAGTAACAAGTCACGAGACAAGATTTTTGCATCAAAATTTTGAAGCAGTTGAGTACTTGGAAGACTCTTTCCTTCCTTCCTTTGTTTGTGAGAAGTCTCAGTTTATATGGTGAACTTTTTATCAATTCTCAGTCTGATCTGACTGATAAACTTACTTTGTTAAAGCTTAAAGCTTTCCTTTATTAGTAGTATATAGCTTCTCCTCAACTAATATCACCTTCCAAGTCTAATGACATAATTAGAATGTTATTTAAGGTTCATTGCTTCCTATAGACAATGAACAAACAATTCCTACTGAGTTCAAATAAACCTAATTGATTCAGGCTACATTTCCTAAATGTTTTGTAAATTGCAAATGTTAGATTTTTAGTCACCTGGTTTACTAGGAAGTGAGAGGTCAGACTGAGATAATTCACTCAATTTAGGATACTAATTAACTAGCTTCTGTTGGTAAAACTGAACAAAAGATCCAGAAGGCTTATAGATGCCCTTTTGTGTAGCCTGGTATGGAAGTTGCATTAGCTGTTTGAAGGATGAATTCTTTGACTAACCTCTGTCCTTTGTATTGATAAGCTTTACCATGTATTCATGCACAAACCCAAACAAGCATATATCTTTAGTACTTCTATATGGCTCTGATACCGTTGGGTTATAATCTCAAGATTCTTTCTTAAGAGAACATTAGTTGTATGTACTTTGCTTTGCTGGTAGGAGATGTACACAGAGATAACAGGAATGCAGCGGTTTGGGGCTTTCTACATGGATTATCTGTACACAATGGAGAGCACCAGTGGCAAAGGTACTTAATTTCTTTGTTTGCTTTCTCTTTGAATAACAGAAACAAAAGCTTATTCAGAGGCACCTGACAGTCCTTGACCGACTGTCCTTATTAGGCTTAACTTTTTAAAGCCTAACTTAAATCTGACCTGATTTCTTTAATGCCTGTTTGTCCATCATCCATCCACTTCTTGTTTTTTGTTCAGAGATTTCAGAATAAAATAATGTGCATAAAAATATAGTGATATCCTATAACTTTTTAATTTAGACTGAGGAAATCTGGGTTCAGATCTCCACTTTGAGGAATGCTGAGTTATGAGAATAGCTTCCAGAGGCAAAGGAATACACAACAGCAGTATCGAGTGTTCAGCTTGCTGGTTATGTGAAAAACTAATTATTATAAATTACTTAAAAGATGGTAATTCAGCATGGGTAAAGTATTTCTAAAAAGGAGAATCCATCAAACACTGATGCAATTTGTTTTGGGGAAACTCTGTGTGTTAGGAACTGCTTTTTGATGTACTTTCCAGTTTAATCAAATCTATTTTACTTGTAGTTTTGAGCCCAGTGGAGAAACAGAACAAATTTGTTCACTGGCACTTACTCCCAGGTTACTTACATAAGATTGCATTGAATAAATAAGTCCACATTCCCCATTGGCATTGATGAAATCACCATCAATCAGTTATAAAAGGCAGCTTTACTAGGTACAGCTCACATCCTACAACAATACCTTTAACACAAACAATATCTACCTATCCCAGATCTTGCAGAAGGACTCAATAAGTAGATAAAAATGTGAAATTCAGTCACATCTCCCTGACTGTATAATCAGCACATTAATAAACAACTTTCTGTCTATTTTCCACAGAGCAACAATTTTAATATTAATAGTTACAAATGTTATCTAAATATTTGATTCATTGTGATGTACAATAAAAAACTAAATGATAACAGTAATGTATCAATGGCATATAAATAATAATTCTTAACCTTAAGACATCCTTTTATAAATTGTGGCTTTAGTCTTTGTAGCTTTGATCTGGTGACCTCACATTCTTTTGATCTACTTATAAATAAATATACGTTTCTTGAATAACTAAAAGACTGCATGTCTGCAGGGTTTTTTTTTTTGTTGTTTTGGTTTTTTTGGAACAACTGACTTGCCATTAGCCTTCTTTCAAGATTGATTCCTTCTCCTAGTGGTGTTGGCTACATTTAAGCTTGCAGAGCCCCATCTGCCCTCACTACTTTCATCTTCCCCACTGTGAAGAAATATGGATCTGGCCTTGGAAACAGAGGCCAGGGGGCATTTTCACAAAACAATTACTCAGTCTCAAGATAAAAAAAACCTCACCAACACTGGCAGGGCAAGCTACTTTATATAAACAGGGGAAAAACTCCACACTTACTTGCACTGATGATGTTACCTAGTTGAATAATAGAAGGTCTGAAAGCAAACAGCCAAGCTCAGAGAGCACCAAGAACCCTGCAAATTCAAAATAACTTTACTTTGATTTTGTTTCATCTATAATGGGATTGACAGAAAGCCAGACTGGTTTCCAAATTTAGCTTTTTAACAATAAAGAGCGTAAGGATAAGTAACAAAAGAATCCCTGCTTGTCTGGTTTTTGGCCTGCACTAACCTGAAAGTCTGACCCTCCCCATTCCTTTTTCATCTTATCAACCAGGATGACCTTTCCAGAAGCTGATACATCCATCAGCATTACTGTCAGGGTCATTGGGGTTACAGACTCCTTTCCTTGCACCTTGGGAGTAATCCCATGGATAAAGGAGTAAGTTTAATAATTTTTCTAAAATGAAGATTCCAAAGGTATTAAAAGAATCATGACTTGGTGTTGAATATTTCATTTCTTTGAAAGTTCAATTAGGCATTGTTTGCATTTCAATTAGACATTGTTTGCATTGTTTGCACTTGCAGTGTGGAATACAGCAGTAATATTTTCTGCTACAATGGTGAGTTTTAATGCTAATTGTGGCTTCCTGCCTCATTGCCTTTTGATTAGAGGCTGTGTGGGATATAAATGTTCCTCTCCCTGATCCTTCCCTGGCGTGGCTTTAAAAAGTTAGAAGCTTTTGCTTCATTATCATTTGTCTTTCATTTAGTGCATTATCTGAACTTGAAAATCTCTGATTGGTTGAAATAAACCAGCTTTAGATACTATATTTATGAATACATTAAACTGTAATCAGTTTTTTACATCTCTGTCAGCAACATAATTCCTTTTCACACTTATGGGTCTCTCTTGATATTTTAATTTGGGTCACTGTTGGTGTTTTCAGAGAAAAGAAAGAAGTCATAGATGTAGTGGACTTGGAATAAAGCAAATACAGTTGAATTGGATCTGCAAAAAATGTGCATGCAGTACATGTATTTCTTGTGGATTTTTGCTGTATGCTTTGGGCACATTTCTTTGAGGGCAGGATGGAAATGAATTGCTTCCTAGAATCAGATATCTCCCTTATATTACCATTTGCCCACCCTTTCTCATAACTGTTACCAAAGTTATATTAGTATAAGGAAATTGGGCTTCTCTGTGAAATATAGGTTATCTTTGAGATAAACATACTTAATTAAATCTGTCTAAAATACTATTTCTTTAGCTGAATTTAATTTTGAACAGGCCAGTTTCCTTGAGCTAACAGTGGGAAAGGGGAGCTTAAATGCCCTTCTGATTTGATTTATATGCTGTTCTGTTGTTTTCTGATAAAGTTTGAAACAAGCTAAGTATTTTGTAAAATGATATAGGGAAATGTTTAATTACCACATCATGCCACTATTGTTTATATAAATTGACTATTTGCAAACATCAAGATTCAGGACAGCAGCTTCTTATCTTTACATAACTGGATCTTTAAAGAGAAAATAAGTGCTTTGGTATGTGTCATGTGTCCATACATTGGTGCAAATGTATGATATTTGCTGTATAATAAAATACTTCCCTAACATTTTCTTATTATATATTAATGCTCTGAAATCAACCAACATATATTTTAGGGTCTGGAAATCAGCCAGATGTGACTTCTGTGAAGATTGAAGACTTCATTGGTGTTCAGGAGATGTCTACAAAAAGTCTTATTATAGGACCTCTCAGTCTTCGACTTGATAGCAGTGCAGTGCACAGAATTATAAAAATGATTGTTTGTGCTCTGGAACATGAATATGAACCTTATAACAAGTCTAAATTAGGTATGGTTTGTGAATTTTGAATTTTTAAGAACCAGGTATCTGAGATTTCATTGAAAAAATATTAAGGATAAAAATGCATGTCAGAGAGGAAGTTCTGTGAGATTTTAGCTTAGTGTTGCCTATTGTCCTACAGTTAGTCCATTTTATTACCTGCTTAAGGAATTCATTTGCTGTGCCTTTTGAGAATTGAAAATGAGAAATATGATATATCGTAACACTATATATTACTTTAAAGTATACTTTAAAAATGGTAATTTTTTTAAGATCCTGCAGTCAGATATATCTTCAAAATTATTATTTAAATAAAGGCACGTCACATTACAAAGAATAAAAGAATAGATTAAGGAAGGAGAGAAAAAAGGGAAGAATATACTTATAGTACTGCTAATTTCATAAATAGGGTACATTTAAATTATAATGAGACTTTCAGTCTTATTTTTCTGTTCATGGCATGCAGTATTTATTCATTTATTTAACAATATAGGTACATTGTAGTTCAGCATATGATACAATAAAAAGCAATTAAAATAATAAATATGATCAGACAAAGCTACTGTAGGAGATGATTAGGCTGAGCCTGACGGTGGGGTCAAACACATCATCAATCTGTTGTCCCTGTGCCCCTGAAAGAGACCAAATCCAGCCCTCTTAAAATCAATTGACTCTTACCTGCCACCAATTTGCCTTGTCTGTTATTAGATCAGATTCTTGTATGGGCTGCATAACTTGCAGTGCTTTTGAATTCTTATCCTGGCTCTTGGTTTCTTGTGACTGAGAGTTGCAGGCTGATAGCTTGCTGAAATGATACCATTTTAATTGCTTTCTTGGATCTTGTGGCAATGGTGGTGATTATTCTCAACATACTTTTCCCAGATGTTGTAATCCAACAGATAGATACTATTTTGGCAATGTCTTCCCTGATATATTCCGGTGCTGTGCTATTAACAGGTTTAAAGGTAAGGAACAGCACTTTGAGTTGGGCCAGGAAGTAATGCCAAGATTCAAAGCAAGGGTATTTATTCTGTACTAACTGGGTAACCTTATCTGCATTCTACTTGCTGTGTGCGGTACTAGTTATAAAAACATCACATAGTGTGTGTTCTCGTACGGGGGTCCCCAACTCCCGGACCTATTTGGAACCAGGCCATGTGAGAGGCGGGCCAATGTGCACGTGTGCGCACAGCTCTACTTGTGCGAGTGGCGGGCTGGTGCACATGTGCACAGCTCCACTTGCGCAAGCATTGGGATGGTGCACACGCACATGCACACTGGTCCATGCTTGTGTGGGTGGAGCTGCGCTCGCACACGTGTGCACAATAGCCCACCAGTCATGTGACCTAGTTCCCCTCTCCCCCCCAGCCAGGCTCCAAGCCGCAAAGGTTGGGGACCCCTGTTCTAGCAGTCTCATTGCATGATTGTGTAATTGTTGCCTGTTGTTAACCTGGTTAACTGGAGCACCAGCCAAAGTTGGGCAAAGGCCTTCCTGGCTACAGCTTCCATCTGCTATTGTATAAGCATTCAAGCGTCCAAAGCAAGCGTAAATCATGATCTGACTTGTTATGTCTAAATTAAGACAAATTGATAAAATAAAATATTGATGATACTATAGACATTTATTTTGGTCATTATATTAAATTTAACCAACTCTTATTATTATAGATTTTATAGAAGGAGCCAAAGTTTTGCCAAGCACAGAAGAAGCTGCTGCCTTAGAGGAATATATTCCAACTCGGATCACAACCTTTTCAATTTTGAAATGCACTGTTACTATTCCTATGGCTGAATTCAATTTGCTTGCCCATTTATTGCCTGTTATTATGGGTCAAAAGGTACTATAATTTTATGACCTATTTACCATCCATGCTTTTGGGCAGATATTATTTTTATGTAGTCTAACATAATTTGTCTATATGCTAAATTTATAATAAAATAGATGATTTTGAGTTATAGATATAAACTATATTTGGAATTATATAGTTTAAAACTTCCAAGTTTTAAATGTAACTTTGTGTATTTTGTATCCTATATCATGAAGAGTTCAAGCAACTTCCTAACTACAACAAATCTTCAGTTGCTACGGCCTCTGCCTTGTATCCAAATATTGGTAGATAAAATGATCGTGGAACATTCAGTGCCAATGTATGCTGATCAACTTGTGCAATATGTCAGCAGCCTTAATCAGCCATCTGATAATTTACTTCACTATTGCTATATGCACTGCTATCTTAAGGTATCTTTTATTCTTTTTTCTTTTCAGTAAGTAATGTAGGACATCCCACTAGTATCTACTTAGTAACATAATAGCAACATATAACTGTTTATCATATAATGGACCATTGGTTCCAAGATATAGTAAATCATGCTATCTTAGTGTTCATTTTGTTCCTTGCATGATTTTTATGCTTAGATTTTCTAAAATATGCAGAAAAGCAAGAATCTCATTGTGTTGAAATGAAAAAAGTACGTTAATGAAAAAGTCCCAAATATTTATATTTTGTTATTGACTATGTTATTTCTTTTTAAAGATATTTGGTTTTCAAGCGGGATTGACATCATTGGATATTAATGGATGTTATAGTTTACCAACTTCAGTAATTCCTCAATTCAGCACAGCTGTATATGGCAAAATGCTTAAGCTACCTAATTACTGGTAAGCATTTCATAGTGTGTATATGTATAAATGTAATCTGTCAATCAGAATCCATATTTTTTTGATCATGGAAATTTATTAAATAAATTCCTTACGTCAGTCCGTATTTTTCAGCCTCCTGCTATGATTCAGCTGGATTAAATTTTCAACATTATTTTATTTTAATGACAACATTAATTTAAACTAAGGCAAACAAAATAGAGGCTACAAGCAGTCCTTGTTTAACAACCTTTCATTTTACAACTGTTTGAAGTTATGATGGCCGTGAAACAGGTGCTTTATGGCTCCTAAAGCTCCCCTGTCCATCGTAAATGGTTGTGGCACCCTCCCACCCTTGCAGTCACATGACTGCATGTTAGATGGTTCAGCTTTACAACCTGTCATGGCATTCCATGCTCATATGACCATGATTTGTGATTTTTTTTGCCTGTTTCTGGCTTTTTTTGGGCCAGTTAGTGGCAAAAAACATCCATTTAAATGAATGAATTTGCTTAACAGTTGCAGCATTCGCTTAATGAATGCAGCATTCTCATTTGCTTAATGATCTCTGCAAAAAAGTCTGGAAAATTCCTCCCAATTGCAGGGGTCAATTGACTTATGGCCACAATGACTTACAAGGTTGTTGAGGACTAGCTGTAGTAATGAAGTAAGAATCAATGAATATTACAACCAGATTGCTAAATGTAATCTGCAATGAATAGAACTCCAGATGAAATACATCAAATGGCATTTGAACTGATTTATCCAAATCAGCCTGCAGACTGAGAGCTTCATTAAAATCATTCAGTGAATGGGAACTAGTCCTGAAGAATAACCTGGTAATGTGATTAAACTTGAATGTGCACTTTGTTTTTTTAAATTATACCACCTGCTTTATCTGGGTTTTGAGATTTTACATTCCAGTGTTGCTTAAAATATACATATTGGATGATACACATGTTCTGTATATCCAACAGACCATCATTTTTAAAAACAAAGGTATTTTATGAACTATTATAGAATTCCCCTTGTAGTATGTTTTGAATAATGATTGAAAATCTCAATTTTATTTCTTGGTTAAATCTGCAATGTAGCTTTTTTTGTTTTTTATTTAAAAATATTTTTAAACATTATGTATCCAGTATATAGTATTACTGTAACATTTGCATTTCTAAATGGTATTTGAAAAATTTAACTAGAATATTTCATTGCCTGGATGAAATAACATTTCATATTTTAAAAAATATGTGTCAATATCAAACAATAGTCAAAACTTTTATTAGGTATGTTACTTTTGGTTGGCTGGTTTGATGCTACATGACTAGAGCAGAAGATTCTGGGTAATACATGGAAGTCTGCATTAAATTGTGTTGTAAAATTCTGAAGTTATTGCCACTTGAAACAAAATATGTAACTTATTTACTTATTTCTTGGCTTTATAACTTATCTTTTCTAATTAAAGCATCGTAACTAACATTTTAATACTTAGAAAATATTAATTTTAAATCATAATGCTTACGAAGGGCATTAGAAATGTCTTTATTTTACTTTATTTTTTTAATCATGCATTTGTACAAAGTCAGTAAACTGCAACATCTTGATTTTGCCTGTTGGCTCTGAGTTGTATGCAAATGACACCAAATTTCTGGTGTTGCATCATAGATATCCATTAAGCCAGAGGTCACCAACCTCTGTCAGTTGGCGGACCGGAGGAAAAGAGAGGGGGAAGCATTTTACATGCGTGCGTGTGCGCACATGGGGCCGCGAGCAGGCATGCACCACAAATGGGGTGGGGCTAATGCCCGCGTGATACTCACTAGCCTTGCCCCATTCTTGCATGGTGCAGCACCGTTCTTGTGTGGTGCAGCGGGGGGATGGAGTTGCTGCCCTCCATCTGCCAGATACCTGCCGAAGCCGCGCAGGGTAAGGTTGCCACGCCCCCCCGCCCAGATGCCCTCGCCTCCCCCAAGCGTTTTTTTACTAACCTGCCTTTCAGCTACATTGTGTTTCTCCTTTCGCTTCTCATCCTTGCCGCATGTTTGTGGGACTAAAAAAAAAAGTTCAATCAGACTTTCTAATTTCTCGCAAGATCTCAAGAAGTTAGAAAGTCTGAACTTTTTTTTTTTAGTCCCACAAACACGCAGCAAAGGCTGAGAAGCAAATGGAGAAATGCAATGCAACTGAAAGGCAAGTTAGTAAAAAAACGCTTGGGGGAGGCGACGGCATCTGGGTAGGGGCATGCAGCAACCTTACCCTGGGCGGCTTCGGCAGGTGGAGGGAAGCGATCCGGCGGGAGCAGCCGATAGAGGCCAAAAGCTCCCAGCTGGTATGGGAGCTGCAGCGCCCACCAGTGCCCGAAGAGTGCCAGGTTCAGCCCTTAGCCCGGCGCCTGCAGCACTGAGTAGGCATGCAGGCTGGCACTCAAGCAGCCCAAAGGCGGAGGCGTGGGTGGTGCAGTTCCACCGGCGGCCGCTGGCGAAGGGCCCTGGCAGGCCGGTGGCGGGGCGGCACTCCGGATCTGGGCCAACTCGCCTCGCACCAGGCAGGAGCAGCCCAGCAGGGCAGCCCAGAGCAGCGCGGCCAGGAAGGCAAAGAGCCCCGCGAGGCAGAAGCAGTATGGGCAGCCACTTGGCTGCCACATGGCACCTGACGCAGCCGAGAAATGTCTCAGCAGCAGTAGGGCCAGCAGACAGGGCGGGCGGAGGCTGGGACTCACTGAGGGTTTGGTTCATTGCGACCACAGGCAAGCAGATGGTGGGATGGAGAGGGCGGGGCCGGCAGTAGCCAGTTCCACCGGCAGCCGCTGGTGAAGGGCCCTGGCATGCTGGCGGCGGCGGGGGACGCTCCGGCTGTTGCCCGCGCTAGGGCTTACTTTCGGGTTAGGGTTTACTTTCGGGAAACACGGTGTGTGTGTGTGTGTGTGTATTCCAATAATAATACTGTGCAATTCTAATTTCTCCCATCGTTTTTTATTTCCTAGGTCTAAGCGATCTAATATTGCAGAGAACGAATTTATATTTGAGCTTCCAAATTTAACAATTCAGGCTACAAGAGCTCAGAACTTCCTAATGCAAACTATTTGGCAGAGTTGGGCTTATACTGGAAATTCTAGTTCATCATTAGTGAATGAAAGTTTAATGAATGAAGTCTTCCAAATATCAGGTAATGATAACATTTTTATGAATAGTGTATCATTCATTCATTCTTATGTTTGAAGCTCAAATACAGTTTTTTAAAAATTTCTGATGTGATCTATTTTAAGTAAGTTTGTACATATAAAACAGTACAGTAAAATGTATTGAATATATTTGGAAAAAACTGAATGCATTCATGTACCTAAATAAACAATATATCACTTAAACAAATTAACTGAAGAATCTTCCAGATAAGCCATTGTATTTTGACTGGCATTAATAAATGTGCTTGTGATATAATTTACAAAATGGACATTTGGGTTCTTAAAAATAAATTTTAACTAATCAGTTTAAAACATGCTTTACATATTGGTCAGCAAAAAAAAACTTGGGGTTTCCAACGAGATTATCACAGCCAACTGCAATTTGTTTATACTGGTTCAATGCATGTGTTTAAAGATCTCTGTTTATCACACTCTCCTTTTTTTCTAAAGTATACAGTTCAAGAATTAAAATAAGTAAGAGACAATACTACCCCAGTTTGTAATTGAAGAATTACATTAATAACATTCATTTAATTTAGTTTATTCAATTTAGGCGCCATCTGTTTCCAAACTGATGGAAGGCTGTGTTTATCGCTTCTTTGAGAGTTTTCCTAATGTAATTTTTTGTAGTAAGTCTAAAGTTTGGATTCTGATGCATATGCCAGGAAAATATTAATGCCATTGCATACAGTTTTATTTTCTGTAGAAACTGAACCTTGAGAGAGCATTTTTCCTGCTGCATTTAAGTAATTTGTAATTTTGTTGACAGTCCAATTCTATTAATCTCTGTGTGGGGGTTTTAAACAAAATTGCTTGCAGACCTCTAATTTATCTGCTTAAAATGATCAAATAGGCATTTGGACCCCTCATGTAAATGATGTATTAAAGTGAAAATAAAACCTATTTTCCAGAAAGTAACTGCAAAACTATTTTATGGAAGACTTCATGTGGAATACTGTAATGGTTGAATAATAAATTTTACCTCACAAAAATGAAATTCAATAATACAGTAGCTTTCTCAGTGCAGTAGCATCTGGTTAAATCTCAGGAGAGCCAATATTTTCCAACTCATTAGGATCATGTCGTTCTATATGTCGTCAACACTGACTTAGCCAAGCTACCTTTACTTACATAACCACCAAACTATTAAATAGGTCTCCTGTGGAGTGAAGTCAAATATTCCTCTTATTTTCCTTTTTCCTTGGAAGAAAAGAAGAAAAGTACATGTTGTAACATTTAAACATCTGGTCAAAACCACATCAGGGTAATGTTGAGGAAAGTAACAGAATTCAGAATTCTTCCCAGGTGTGCATATAAAAAGGGTTTTGGATTGGCTACATAGTTCTTTAGCCAGTTAAGAAAAAGATTGGAAAGACAGGCAATTGCTGTTTTAATGCCTCTGAAATCTGCTCTTCCTCCACCCTTTTCTTTCTCTCCCCTAACCTCCCCAGCACACACATTTCTGAACTGAGTCGTAATGCAGGTTATTGAGCTTTAATCATTTCCTTCCAATCTTCTGGGTTGAAATGTGTGCTCCATGTGATATATCCAAAGCTGACACTTATTCTGAGCACCCTGAGTTAGATTTTAAACTACATGCAGTAGAGGTATCATTTCAGGGACTAATGAGTTCAGTGCTGATCTTACCTGTTGGTGAGCCATGAGTACATTAGTTAACTTGATAGCTCACTCAATTGTGGCTGAATGCAATAAGCTTTAGGTCTGGTTGCCTTTCTTTGGTTCTAGACCAGGGGTCTTCAAACTTGGCCCTTTTATGACTTGTGGACTTCAACTCCCAGAATTCCTCAGCCAGTGTGCCTGGCTGAGGAATTCTGGGAGTTGAAGTCCACAAGTCACAAAAGGGCCAAGTTTGAAGACCCCTGGTCTAGACCCTCCGCACTGAAAATTCGCTACTTTAGCCATTGGACCTGTACACCTAGGACTACAGGAAAGTTTCAGAAAAGTCAGGTGTAAATAATATAATTAATCAGTTGAAAACCCCTCCATGTGATTTAAAATGACTGTAGGAAGAAAATGGCAGCCCAGTGATTTTCATGCAAATCTGTGCAAGAAATGAGCACTATAGTCTTGAGCCAAGATGTATGATGACAGCTGAAAGAGTTTCAAAGAGCGGTGTGGCAAATATTGGCAGCTGAGTTTTAAAACAAACTGGCTCAGCCGTTCTCTCCCCTCCCTTGAAAAAAAGTTTCTCACATTCTTAATCCCATGCTTTCATTACCTGTCACCTTTTTCAATGAAAAGCCGAGTGATTATTTTGTGTGATTTTAGGTTGAATTGTGTAATGCATCGCATTGAAAGAAAAAAGGAAACAATACCAAACTTTAGCATCATTGCATTATGTTTAAATTGCCAAGAGTTTTCTTGTCTGGGTGTCCTGTAAAGCAAATCCAACTGCAATCTAGAGCCTTTTTCCCCACCAAGAAAAGGCTGCAAACTTCTAACAGTGAATTGTGGAGCACTTTATGCTCCTATTCTGGCAAGACATTGTCATAAAGTCACACAAACTTCAAACTGAACTAATTAATCCATCCAATTAACCCCAAGGGGGTGGATTTAAATCTTAAACAGAACTTTGTTTGTTTGGGGCTAAAGTAACATTCCCCATGCCAAGCAAACTATTTACCTGAGGGTTAACTGTGCCTTCTGATATCTGTGATTTGAGACAAAGTCCCCTGTTAAAGCTCAGCAATCTCAGTATTCGCTGGTGGATGAAGTTTTAACTTCCCTAAATTGTATGAAAGGTTAAAAAAAAGAGTACAAATGGATGGGATGGTAATATGAAATATTACCACATCTGCTATTTCAAAACCTTTTCTATTTTACCCATTTTACTTGCCTAGGAAGAATTAGTAATCTGGACATTTGCGGAATAAGAGAATCAATGAATGTTGCAAGGTTAATAACTTGAACAGAGAAATGTTCTGGCTATAATGCATAGCAGCAGTGTGTCTACTGCTAAGGTCAAGAGTCATGATGTGGTGGAATGACTGTGCTTGACCCTAGTTAAACTTTTCTGCATAGGCATTTTGGACAATGTGCAGGATTCTTTTGAGTGCTGTAATCTTGCAAACATGTTGTATATGTAAATTTCACTGAATATACTAAATTGCCATTGCTTCCAGGCTACCAGGATTCCATAAACCTTTTATGGAAAATTTATCATTTGATTTCCTCTTTGGAAGACTATTATTCATCGACATCATTACAAACATTGTTAATATTGTGGCTTACTATTTTTTGATTCTATTCTCTCAAAAGTCTCCTTTAATATTTTCACTGTTATAATTCTTTGCAACATTTTACAGGCTTGTAAGTCTTTTCTGTACCTAAAAACTTTAGTCCCCTCTAGTGTCCATTTTTTGAAATTATGAAATTGCTTATCTTTGTTTTGTCTTGAAAAAGGCAAAATAGAATATTTCCCACAAGAAATATTCCCACTGTTATTTATAGTTAATTCCAAAATCTTATTGTAAATTTTTAAACATTCCAATTTTATCTCTACCCTTGGTCCTTTTATAACTTTCTAAAAATCAAAATGTTGTTTAGCTTTTTACTGTTTATTTCAAATTCTTTAAGTTCCTTAAATTTATGATTAAAATTTTCTTTATTCAGGATTGAAGGCAGATTCACCTAGTGCTTTCAAACATGTTCTTCTGAACATCTCTAATAGAAGCAATTAATGAACAATTTATGAAAAAAGTTCTCTAATAGCTTAAAAGTAGCTAATCAGCAATTTTGTGATTAGAAAAATGAGGTTTGTGAACTTAGTGTCTTTTAAGTCTTTGCAGTTGGAAGCCAGGGAGCTAATCCTGTTGTTTCCCAGCACTCAAACCTTCTCCTGTCAGGAGAAGAAATAAAATATGGATATTTACTTCTTTGATAGAAAATGGAAGTCATTTATTATATTTTGAATCTAGTATATAATTTTTCATGTCCCTATTTTTTTCACATAAAATCATTTATTAGCCAAACTTGCCCAAAGTAGCTTTACTTCTGTTTGATGCATGGAAGCCCAGAATGGGAAGGAGAACAAATTATCATCCAATTTACAAATACTTCTGTGCCTCGAGAAATTTCTTGCCATCTACAAGCTTCCATTATAGTAGCTTTTCACAAGCTTGTTTTAGGGGCTGCCTTATATGACCATATTTGATTGTCAGCTAGAGAGGAATAGAGAGCTCACAAGAGTGTATTATCTTTATGAAAGATAACTGTTAGCTATGGCAACTCGTATCTTTTATTCTCATCCTGTTTAATTGTTTCCATTTAATTAATTTGTCTCTTTGAGTTATATACTAGTTCTATTGTAGCACTGGAACATCGGGATAGGACTTTTTTTTTTTTCAAACCCCTATTTCATTAGCATTGCTAAAGCCTTTTTTAATGCTTTAGTTTTATTTATTTATTTATAATGATTTGTTCATATACTCAATAATCTCTCAAGTGTGTCAGTGTCAGAAGACTAAGGTATAAATTTGCACATAAATCAAAATCCGTTGGACCTTTGGTTGGGAATTTTGGGAGTTCTATTTCTAATAGAACCAGCAGCACTAGATTTGGGAAAGTTGATGCACACAGTAATATTATTTTACATAAACGCTGAAAACAAATTTTTAAGATTGCTTTTCAAGGAAAGTCATGCGACATCAGCACTGTGGAACAGTATGAATTCTCTTAGCACTCCTTTAAATGGATTGTAAGACTTGGGGATATGTAAACTGGGATGTACAGTCTTAAATAAAATTTATATTTGATATATGAGCTGTGCTATAGTAGTGGGCTGACTGAGTTGAGCCTGTAAACAATGTAGTATGTAGATGAATTTTCTCTAAAACAAAGCTGGACACTAGATCTAAATGTGAGGGTAAATAATAGTTCATAAAACATAAAGCATATTTTTCTTTGTTTTTTAAGGGTATTTTATGGTGAAGTTGGTTACTTGTTTTAGCAGTGGCTGAATCTTTTTATGGGAGAAATAGAGTGGGCAGTGAGAAGCTTTCAGATATCAGTTTTGGAATATGATCCTTTTCATGCTTGTAAATGTAACTCTTGATTTGCTTACATTACGGAATGTAATGCTTCCTAAATAACAGCTCTGCGTATTGAGACTTAAACCAGGGCAGGACTTAGAGATCAATACTGGACCATGGGTTTGTGCAGCTAGTTTCTTCCATCATAAATTCTCTTGTATATGGTTTTTCCATTATCAACTAAAAAAGTCTTAGAAAATCTCTGCATTGACAACATTTCCACATGTCAATTATCCAAGGCACATTGCTTGGATGCACATGTACTACATCCTAGAACCTCGGGAAGAGCTCGATGCGTACCAAGGCCAACACCAACTAAAGAACTAGCAGCTGTGATTTCACATTGTTGTAGAGCACTACTTGAACATCATCAGTATTGACAGTTTCACCATCAGTCAATTGCAAAAGGCAAGTTTACTTGGAACAGCTTGCATTCTGTGGCAGTATCTTTAATACCATCCAACAACCTCTGCCTATCCAAGATCCTTGGGAAGAACTTGATAGGTTGATAAAAGTGCCAAATCAGATCTAAATATCTGGCTGACTGTGCAACCAACCACAATTAAATATATATGCTTCCCAGTTCCCAGCGATCCTTGTCCACTAGAAGGAACAGCAGCAACTGGTTTCTCATTGTTTTTATCATCTCCTTCTAAACCTTTTCTTTGGAAGGATAGATATCACACATGTTTTAAAATAGATCAGTGGATAATTTATGTACTAATTTATTTAGATTACATCGCTTGGAACAATATCGATGTTATATAATAAAGCCCCTATATTGCCCTTTTATGGAAAAAAGAATCTCTTGTTTAACAGAATTACTGATTTTAGTGGAATTGAAAAACTGAAAGGATTGTAGGTTCAGGTGATAAATAACTACCCTAAAGAATAAGTGTTTAGAATAAATATTAGTTTTTCAAAAATCGTACTCAATTTATTGTCACTTGTTTAGTGGTATTTAGGTCAAGCTGTAAATTTTCATGGCCTCAGCATTAATTGCATAATATGAAAATTGGGCATCAGAAAAATAGGTTTCCACTAGGACTGTGTAATGTGTAATGTGGCAGCTGTAAAATACAGATGTGTAATGTTGAGGGGAAATGTTGCTGCTTTAAGAAGTTGTTGAAGGTGTTACTTTCTTGCCCCTATCCACTTGGAAACAATTTTTCGCTTTCAAAGTGTAATATATCTCTAATTCATAATACTTAGTACAAAAATAAAATCCTGTTTTGCTTTGCTGTTTTAATAATACTGACATCGCATCTTTATGTAGGAAAAATATGTACAGTAGTTTATATAAGGGCAATATTGAGACAGTTGTATCTGTTGGTATTTTTATATTCACACTGAAATCACTTTTCTGTTAATAAACAGATCGCTATTATTATTATTTTCTTTTTTGTGCTTTTGAGTCAGTCTTGATTTCTAATGACTACCTGGGAAAGTCCCTGCCTTTTTCTTGGCAAGGTTTTTGCAACTGTTTTGCCCTGCCTGCTTCCTAAATAACAGCTCTGCATATTGAGACTTAAACCAGGGCAGGGCTTAGAGATCAATACTGGACCATGGGTTTCTTCCATCATAAATTCTCTTGTATACTGGTTTTTTCATTACCAACATTGCTAAGATGACTATAATGAACTTGAATATGAGAGCTAATGAATTAGTTAATGAGATTTTTGAAGCATATCCGTTTGTTCTATATTTTAGTTCAGTTGTTTTAATTAATTAAAGTCTGCGTTCGCAGAAATAATTTTGTAATAGAACAGACGTGCATGCTTTGTAATGGTAAGTTTATACATTAGACATTTTCTGTCAGACATAATGGAGTCCTTGGAAAGAATATTACAAGTTTTCTATGTAGTGGTTGCATTGCAAGTGTTCCTGAGAGAAATGTGGGTAAAAAAAACTTAATGTGATGCATTTCAATATTGAATTAATTTCTAAAGGAATGTCTGTTTCTTGTTCTGAAGATAATACTGCATTAATGTATGCTTGGCATATGAAAATGATTATGGAAATAAGGGTATCGGCTCTGAGCTGTATTTTTAGTTGGAATGTAATACAGCTTCTGTTAAAGACCCATGTAATTCAACACCTCTGCTAATAGAGATATTAATGTTTTGTTTTAAGGGTAATGATCTCTTCCATCTTTACATATTTTTCTTGTTTTTATTGAGAAGGATATTACCCTATATAGTTTTAAATAAATTGCATTGAAGGTTCCATTGTTGATTGATTTTGACACACTTCCTCTAAATTTTTTTCTTTGCTTGTAACTAGAATAAAATATTCAATTTTCTTTCCCTTTGAAATATGTCATGTCAGACTTTCCTTTGAAATGAGTATTGATGTTTCTTTTTTGCAAGACGAGAAATTTTAAATGTTATGCCTCATAGAAGCTCTGGTTCTCTCTCAGAAGGCTGCTAAAAATATCTTTGTGTAAATCAAGTTCATAACATTTTGTTGTTTTGTTTGGATGGACTAAATAGACCAAAATGAATTAAAATAGTGTTGCATTATAGCACATTAGAATGTAATTCGGTTGGGTTTTATAAATGTTTATGAAATGGCCTAGAATACATTAGATTAATATTCTTGTGTGCAGCTGTGGAATGGATTTCTTATTCTCTAAATAGCAACTTCTAGCAGGGTGTTCATAAAGTGTCAGTACTTGAGTTGAGTAGTTTAGTTCATGTCACTTGAATAGATCAGGCAAAGGAATAATGACTCGTTATGTGCCAACTCATAATTTTCAGGAACAAATCAAAGAAATATGCTTCAGCGCAATCCTGCATTTTGGAAATGCAGTAATAAGTAAGAATCAGTTGTTTAGTATGGTCAAGACAGGAAGAAGCAAAGTATAATGGCAACAAATTATGTAAACCAGTTTGGTATAGTGGTTAAGATACTGGCCTAGAAACCAGGAGACTGTGAGTTCTAATACTGCCTTAGGTTGGGTGATCTTGAGCCAGTCAGTTATTCTCAGCCAAACTACCTCTCCTCACAGGGATCTTATTGTGGAAAAAATAGGAGGAGGAAGGAATATTATTTATATTTGCTACCTTGAGTTACTTATAAAGCAGGGGTGTCAAACTGCCGACCCGTAGGCTGGATGCATCATAGCGAAACTGCGCCCACCCCATAGCCGGCAATGGCAAAAACGTTGCGATACGTCGTGACACGTCACATGACGTTGCAAGTTTGACACCCCATTATAAAACAATAAAGATGGGATAAAAATAATAAATAATAAACAAACAAATTGGAAATATTATGCAGATGTCCCTACATCAGCAAGTCCAATGGAATATTGTATAAAAAGAAAGTCTAATCCTTTATTGGTATTTAAACTTCTGTTGGATCAAGAAAACTTGTTTTATTAATATCTAGTGGGTGCTATATGGTAGTTTGCAGACAACATCATCCCAAAAGATTAAAAAAGGATCCTAATTATAAGTCAATTTTGTATGTGCAATTCTCCCCAATTAAAAGTCTAAGCTGAGAGCTTGGTTAGTAAGAAGTTGCAAAGGTTATAATAAAAATGAAATATTCAGCATTTACTTCTTTGTTAATACATTTTAATGTTTGAAAGCACAGTGTGCATGGTTTAAATTACATTTTAGATTTCAGCAAATTTATCTTTTATGGTAGTAATCATCAAGGCCATTTTAATTCTACCAAGGTCTTAAAAGTAAGACTATTTGAAATAGTAATTTTGTTTAATGTTTAATGCTTCAGAATACATATGTGAGAATCTGTATGTAGGTAACATCAGTGTTAAGTATACTATTAAAATACCATTTTCAGTGGCATCAGACATTAGCAAACTTTCAGTAAAGTAATGAAGGCAAATTAAAATGCAACGTGCATTGAAAGAACAAACTGTGAAGTAAAGCTGAATGCTAGTTTCTGTTGTTTCCAGCTTAATGAAATTATTTGCTTTATCTCATTTTTATCATGTTGACCTTTTCTCCATGCCCATGAATCCATTCAAGGAAAATTCATGAATGTGTAACATAAGTCTGTAGAAACAAAAAAGATTACATTTTTATTGTCCCTTTGCATTAAAATAATGCAAACTCAAAGCAGTGGTAGTCCCCTGATTTAATTATGAAGAGATGCAGAAGATAGTATTTACTGGCGGCGAAGGAGTTTTCAAAGATTAGTTAGTTGTCTAAGTTCCAAACAAGTAACAGAGCACACATTTTGCTAACTTAAGACATTGGCTTAATTTCATTAACTGTGGTCTAATATTTTGTGCATCCTACTCTTGGTAAACCACAGTGGTATTTTCTGGCTATTGCATCAAAGCTCTACTGTTTTTCATCCATTTTTATTGACCAAATGTGTCATAGCAACATTCACTAAGTCTGGAAAATAGACTTTAAATGTTTTTGCTCTAATGAAAAATCTAGCATCTAATGCACTTGCTGATGTAATTAAATTAATACTGTAGAATGTCCAAAATCTTGACTTTATTGCTTCATGTTTAGAAAATGTTATGTTTTCATGAAGTAATTTTTTAACAACCATGTCATAAAGTACAAAGCAACTGAATTAGAAGGGCCTGTTTGTAACAACAGTCAGCAATATTATGGTATACTATTATAATCATTCTATAAAATGAAAGCTCTGTATGAAGAAGGGGAAAAAAAACCCAGAATGAAAATAGGTTATGGTAGAAACAGAAGCATCCATGTATGTGAAGCCTGTAAGAGGTCTGGCTTTCTTAACTTTTGAGATTGCTTCTGCAGCTGCCTTGATGAACATTAGTTTTTAGTTTGCAAACCTCTAAAGCTTAAGATTTCATTTGAACTTTGTTTATAGTAATTATAGATATGGTGACTAGAGAGAGAGATTTAATTATAATGTTTCCCAGACCATTGAACTAAAAGAATAAATGCAAGAGTTAACTTATACTTTAAAGTGATTCCACTTTTCTCTGCACCATTATTAGAAGGTAAAATAGATATGCTCAATTACTATTGCCTTTCATCTTCTAGGCCTGTTGTTTTGCCTATTTAGCTTAAAAAACTGCATGCAACATCCACAATGTTTTCTTACCTGAGAGTTGTCAAGTGGTTCACGTAAGAACTGAGACCCTATGACAGGGGTGCCAAACTGCCGGCCCGCGGGCTGGATGTGTCATGCCGAAACCACGCCCACCCCATTGCCGGCAATGGAAAAAAAGTCACGATACGTCGCGACACATCATATGACGTTTTGAGTTTGACACCCCTGCCCTATGCGGAAAGAAAGCTACTTTTTATCAGTAAGGATGATATTACTACATGCCATAAGAATGTTATATTCTTTAAAAAATCCTTACAATGCCATTAATGAATATTAATGCTTTTAAGCCTTCATGAGTCGCTTTGAGGTGGGATGGGTGGCAAATAAGTCAAATAAATAAATAATGATGAAGAAATAGAAATATGAAAATAGAGTATGAACCCACACTATAAGCTATGAACTACTTGAGTAATAAATGTGAGATAGCTACTGCGAAGTATTTATTTATTTGATTTATATGCCATTTGATACCACTCACTCTGGGCTTTGATATTCACCACTTGCTATAATAAAAATCCTATCTCATACTCAAGAACCACTTACATTATATTGATTAGTATTGTAGAAGAACAGCTCAAATCAGTAGAACTCAGTTTAATTTTCACTTGTCCTCTGTACAAAAGGGGCTTTCACAGTTAGATTATGGAAGCACTGCAAGAGTATGTATTTAAGTGTCTCCATGGGCCATCTGATCCTTTTGGCTTCCTCTTCCCTGACAGTCTGTCTGATCAACTTCTAAATAGTTTCCCTAATAGGGCAGCCTTATTTGAACACAGATTTGTTCAATACGTGGTCCAACCTTCTCCATTTGGTTTTTCCAAGGGAAATCTACCCAATACTAGTCTATTGAATCTGATGGGGCAAAAAATAGAAGAAAGGCAGGACCACAGCTCTGACAACCTATGTGTGTTTTTGTCACAGAGTTCTATCCTGAGGTCTCTGTGTCAGAGTGGAGTAAGGTATCGGAAATGGATATCTCTCAGGCAAACATCAGTAATGAACAATCATGTCCTTGTCATAGTTACATCCTTTAATGAGAAGTATTAGGAAAGGAATGAAAAGAAACATCCATGGCTGTGGTCAATTAGGCAGCTGCTCTTTGGCAGTTTTGTGAGAATTAACTGGTGGTAGCATGGCTCTTACTACTGTATTAAAAATGTTGTTTTGATTGAATTGACTGATGACTTTGCTATGGAATTGTGTAATGTAGTCTGTCTGGAAGCAATATTTTAACAATCCACAGGAACATTGGTGGCCACTAACTACTGCTGCTAGGCATATAGTGTCCTTAAATGGGTGTTTGGAAAATCCAGTCACTTCATAATTGAGCAAATAAAATAGCTGGAATATATGCTCTATTTTGGAAATGTTTAAGAAAGTCATAAAGAAGTGTGAGTGATACTACATAAGTTTTTCCTAACACTAGGCAGAGTAAAGCAGTTGTCTTAATCATAGAATCCTGGCCAGGAAATGGTAGGTTTTATCTTAACTCTGTCATTCCTTTTGATAAAGAAAAGTCTAGATTTTCTGTACCCAACATCGGCCTATTTCCTTCAGGTTGATGAAGGTTGATATACTATTATAGGAAGATATAAGATACTGTGTAGTATCCGATGGGTTTACTCTTCTCTCTGAAGGGAATTGTATTGGATCTTTGTTGCCTGATTGTTTGGGTTGTGATCCTTTAAGGTAATTGTGCTTGACAGTTTAGCCAATAGTGCCCATGACTGGAGCGCAGATCCTTGCAGTTTCAAAGGAAAGCAGATTTACATATTTAGATTTATGAGCCCTGGTGGCATAGTAGTTAGAATGCAGTATTGCAGACTAATTCTGCCCTCAGCATGGAGTTTGATCCTGTTGGGTTCAAGGTTGATTCAGCCTTCCATCCTTCCAAGATTGGTAAAATGAGGACCCAGATTGTTGGGGACAATATGCCGACTCAGTAAACCGCTCAGAGAGTGCTGTAAAGCACTCTGGAGTGGTATATAAGTCTAAATGCTATTGTTAGTGCTATTGCTTCTCTATTGGAAGAGTGTGATAAGCTGTTAGAATTGGTGAGTTTTCTTTGACCGATGATGGATTTGAATCTAGGTTTTCTTGTTCTGTTGCATTTAAGATAGTGTCATACATAACAAATTGCAGTGATGTTAAAATAATAACATGCCATGACATTGTTGCCCTAAAAGATCCCACTTCGTATTTGTGTCTGATATAAATGCATAAGTTGCATCATTGTGTCATGACATCATAGTATCACCATTTCCAACATCATCTTTGCCTCTGCCATACTTGCCATTGATTTAAGATTACTAAAAATTTTCATAGCTCAGATTTTTTTTTGCACATGTATCTTATCAGTCTTGCCATTATTAATTGTAATCTCATGGTTGTAGTTTATTCAGCTTTTTAAATTGGAATTTCAGATTAATTTTCAGTATATCAATATATGTTGCAATTACTATTTCCAAACTGACTTTCAATTACTGCCTACTAAATAAATATACACCCTTACAATAGTCTGCCTGAGGGCTTGATACTTAATTTGTTGGACATATTTATAGTGATGAAGTGTGATTCAGTTTAGTTTAGGAAGAGCTTCTGTGTGGACGTTATGCAGATGTTACAGATGGGAAAAGAGCAATAGGCTTTGTTGCTAAATGATCTTAGTAGGCATAATCCAGTATTCATGATTTTGAATGGGAAAGTTACTTTATACATATTTGTTTGCTGGATCTTCTTAATTAGGATTTATTTGCAGGTGACATCATTCTGGTTGCTGAATTAAAAAAATACTTTCAGAGAAAAACTGAAAACACAATTAAAAAAGAACAACACAGATTGTTGAGAATATGTTCCAGTGAAATTCAGTTATTCATGTTACAAGGTGGTTTTGCATTTCTGCACTTTCTTCAAAGTAAGAATTAAGTTGGTGCTTTAAAAGTAAGCACAATATTCATGGGCATGGAGAATATAGTGATATGTCTCCAGCAGACTGGCTTGTTAGCACTATTTCCCAATGAGAAATATCAGTAGTTTCGGTCAGGAAAGCACTACAACTGCTTACCCATCCTTTATCCATTCCTGTCAAAGTTACTGATCCAACCTTCTTGACTGAGCAATTGTCCTGCTTCACTGTTCACTACCTCAGTTAATTATCATGTCGAAGAACAGGAGGTTTGGCTTTGTGCTAGGCATTTTTGAGCAGAAAATTTAGTGCTGGATTTCTCTGAATTTTCTTTAAGGGAAAGAGAAGTTCTTCAATAATTTCTCAAAGTTAAGGTCTCTTTATTGGTGACTGTAACAATTACTGAAAAAGCTCATGGGAGAAATTCCTTTATGATTTGTCCTCCTTCTTTGAAATTTAAATGAAGAATATGACCATCTACTGATTTTATGAAATAAGCATGGCTTGACCACTTGTAACTCAAATGTACAAAAACACCCTACCTACAGTGTCAGTGAGAATTTATCTGAAATTATCTTTCTCTTTCAAAAGGAAATTTTTTGCCCAACTAAGTGAGAAATACTGGGGGGAGGAAAAGGTGGAAACTTTTCTGCTAGCACTAGTTTTTGTAATCTATTGGAAAGTGGAAGTGTTCATTGTCACTCATGCACATGTAATAACCTCAGGATTGAACTGTTGCAATACGCTGTACATGGGACTGCCCTTAGAGTGTATCTGGAAGCTTTAGCTAGTACAAAATGCAGCAGCTCTGGCAGTTATGTGCACTGCTAGAACAGCATATGTTGCTCTGTGAACTGCATTGGTGAGCAATTGGTTCCGACTCTACTTCAAGGTGCTGTTTTTGTGTTTTTTTACCTATAAAGCCCTTCATGGCAGGGACTGGGCTATCTGAGGAACTTCCTATCCCTGGTTGCATCAACCTGCCACATAGATCTACCATAGGAGGCATTCCATCAGGATGGGACCTGCATTTGGTGTGTCCCAGAAGATGTGCTCCCTCTGACATGGCGACTTTCGGATCATTCTTGCCCCTGGAATTAAATTAGCCCCATCTATTTTGATATTTTGGAATGCCTTCAAGACATAGTTATCAGGCCTGGGGCTCTCAAGGAACCAGACACATGCTTAGATCACTCAATTGCTGAACTAGCTATTTTTATTCCCTCTTTGCTCAGGGTTTGTATCTCTGCTTTTATAACATTTACTATTTATGTGATTTTTATAATTTTTTTATATCTGTGGTTTTTATATGTTATTTTGCCTGTTTGTTGTGCACTGCCCGGAATCTCCTTTGATAAGATGGCCGGCAGTATAAATTTGATAAATAAATAAATGTTCCAATTCCACCTGGTCATCAATTGGCCAAAGACTCTGGGGATCTGTTCCCCTCCTTCCCAGGAAGTGCATCATGGCAAGAGAAAGACTATCCTGGCCCAAGAAGAAGCAACTGAAGAGAGCTAACTTTATTACTTCTGAGCCTGATGTACACCATTTGAACCCAATGATCCACCGGTTTGCCTTTAAAATATATCCTTAATATTTGACCTTGAAGGATAGAAATGGTTTTGCAGTTCTATGATACTACATTCAAGTTTAATTCAAAGTTGATAAAATTAGCATTATAGAAAGGAGATTTTACAGGGTAATTTTTGTCTTTCTGCTGTGAGAGCAACGTCACCATTTGTAAGTCTTGGTTTTATATATTTATACCAAAAATGTGCAGGTTTCACGTGTAAGGTAGCTGACTTGAAAGTATAGAGAAAAGAGAAAAATGCTACAATGAACATAGCAAAACATAATAATTTAGATTACAATGATTTGTGGTGCTATAATCAGTAAACTTAACACGTTACCCTGTGGTAAGAGGGCAGCCAATAAATTTGATAAATAAATAATGATAGAACTTACCCAAAACCATCTGCTCCAGCATGAAATCTTGTTTAGCATTTTGCATGTAGTAAAACTTATTTTACATATGAAGCTACTTTTGTGTTATAAAACATTCACTATTTTCCTAGTATTCAAAAATGTGGTTTTTTTTTTAATAAGTAGACATGACATAAAAATGACACAATCCAGAAGCTATTTTGGAAGGCTAGGATAATCATAAATTTGCCATCCTTGCTTTTCCAAAAATACTAACTCATATTGTTCTCTGGATTTTAAACAGCTGCTGAGATTTTCATTATGCATTTCACTTGGCTTGCTTGGATACAGCTGTATGTTTATGTACCATGCACACCTGCAGAGGCTGCCTGACAAATAATAGTAGTGTGAACAATATACAAAATTATCCTGGCAATGCTGCAAATAAGGATGTTTCTAGGTTTGAAGTTTGTATCTCTGAGAGCATGAGATGCCAGCTGGGGTTTATGTTGCATTGCATAGATATAAGACTGCCAAGTGACTTCATACCAAATAAAAAGATAATCTTGTATACATCCTTGTTGTCAGAATTATGAAGTTCTCATGAAATTATGGAGTTCTCATGACTGAATTCTTTTAAAATAAACATCAGATTAAAAATATTGAATGACAAAGGTAAAATATTTTAATGAGTATATTTTAATATATAATTATTAAGTGGATAATATTGTAAGGATTTAATTTATTTTGTGTATATAGCTTTTTCCTATTTATTTTATTTATACAGCTTTTTTCTTATAACTCAGCAGCCTTTGCAGAATTCATTTTATGAGCTCTAAAATGTGAAAATGAAAAGGGGCGTTGTCTTACCTGAACGCCCTTTCTCAGCGTGATGATGGAGAATCCACCAATGGGTTTAGACTGCCTTCCTGCCCAATTAGACTAAGTCTGTCAGAGTTGTTACGCCTCCTGCTGGGCTTGATGCTCCCAGACACGACGAAGGCGAAGCTGCTGACGATAGTCCGATGTGTTGGCTCTCTTTGCCCCTGACACAGGACCTGATAGGCCTAAAGGGGACGGGCGTGGATTATCCATCATCATGCTGAGAAAAGGCGTTCAGGTAAGACAACGCCCTTCTCCAGCATGAGGATGGAGAATCCACCAATGGGACATACCAAAGCTGTCCTGTCCCTATGGGAGGGAATCTGTCAGGACCTGTGTCCCACTGGATGATGCCACTTGCTGGAGTACTCTCCGGCCAAAGAACGCCTCTGCAGAGGCGAATTTGTCCAGCCTATAATGTCTCACAAACGGGGAAGGCGAAGACCAGGTCGCCACCCTGCAAATATCCCCAATGGGTGCCTGCGTTGCCCACGCTGCCGATGTAGCGGTGCTGCGGGTAGAGTGAGCGGTGATACGGCCTGGCAGTGGCAGGGACTGCGATTGGTATGCTCTGGCAATGCAAGCCCTGATCCACCTGCCTATGGTAGATGATGAGACCTTCTGCCCTATGGAAGAAGGCTGGAACGAGACAAAAAGCTCTTCCAATTTGCGAAAGGCTGAAGTCCTTTTGCGATAGTGGCGCAACGCCCTTCGAACGTCCAAGGTGTGCCACTGATGTTCTAAGTTATGAGAAGGCTGGGGACAGAAATTTGGTAGGACCACCTCCTGTGACCTGTGGAACAAGGAGTTCACCTTGGGGATAAAGGCCGGGTCCAGTCGGAGGACCACTCTATCGCTGTGAAAGACGCATAGGTCCTCTCTGACCGAGAAAGCGGCCAGTTCTAAGATGCGTCTAGCGGACGTGACGGCGATGAGAAAGGCCATCTTCATGGATAAGAACTGCAGTGAACAGGTCTTAATGGGCTCGAACGGTGACAAGGTGAGGGCCTGCAAGACCCGTGGGAGATCCCAAGAGGGATAACGATGAACCACGGGTGGTTTGGTGTTAGTCGCGCCCTTGATAAAGGACCGCACCATTGGGTGCTGAGCCAATGGTGTCGAATTATCGCACGTGAGTACTGTGGACAGAGCCGCGACCTGCCTGCGTATGGTATTAGGCGACAGGCCCTTGTTGAGCCCCTCCAGTAAATATTCAAGGATTCTCGGGATCGTGACAGCCGAGAGGTCAAGGTGTTTCCTTGAGCACCAACTACAAAAGTTCCTCCACGAAGAGTCGTAGATTCTATTAGTTGAGGGGCGTCTGGAGGCCTGAATCAGGGAGATTACGCCCGCAGAATACGACTCTCTGGCTAGGAGCCGCCGTTCAAATACCAGACGGCTAATTGGAGGCGCTGGGATTCTGGGTGCTGTAGAGCCCCCTGGCTGAGAACCACTTGCTCTGGGGGAATCTTCCACTGTGGGGAGATGGAGAGACCCACGAGGTCGGCAAACCACGGCCGTCTCGGCCAATGTGCAACCACTATCACCTCCGCCCCTTCCTGCAGTATCTTCCGGATTAGAGCCAGAAGCAGGGGAAGGGGGGGAAAGGCATAGAGCAGGCCCTGGGGCCATGGGCTGCAAAGCCCGTCCGTCTGCTCCACCCCTGGCGACGGAAACCTGGAGAAGAACTTCGGGAGCTGGGCATTTGCCGGGGAGGCGAATAAGTCCAACACCAGAAGTCCGAACCTCTCCGAAATTTCCCTGAATATGTCGGGATCCAGGTGCCACTCAGAGTGGTCCATTGTTGACTGGCTCAGCAAGTCCGCCTGTCGGTTTGCCTCTCCCGAGATGTGCTCCGCCCTTAAGGAGGAGAGATTGGCCTCTGCCCAAGTACTTAGTGACTGGGCCTCGGCCATTAGGGCCCTGGACCGAGTGCCCCCCCTGCCGGTTCACATGGGCCTTTGCTGCCACGTCCGTGAGCACTAGGACATGTTGCCCCGCCACCTTGTCGCTGAAGCGTAAGAGCGCCAGATGTATGGCTCTGAGCTCCAGCCAATTTATATTGTGGCTGAGGTCCGCATGTGACCAGCGGCCCTGTGCTAAGTGAGAATGTAGGTGTGCTTCCCAGCTGAACAGACTGGCGTCCGTTGTTAAGGTGAGTCTGTCTGGCTCCTTGAATAGGAGCCCCTGGCCACAGCTGGGGAGGTCCACCACCGAAAGGACTCTAGGGTACGGGATGTAACCCTGACCCTCTGGTTGGATGCACTGGTGCCCTGTCTCTGATACGGGAGCAAGAACCATTGGAGGGTTCTGAAATGTAGTCTGGACCATGGTTTCCTATCCGTTCCCCATGGTGTTGGGAATGTGCCCGGACTTCCCCACTGTTTCCGGATAGTGTCCAGGAAAAATGGGGGGCAAGGGATGTGCCTCTCCGTAACTGTTGGTTCAGAGAAGAGCAGCTTTGTGTCCTGGTTCTTGGAGGGAACCGGTTGTGGTTCCTGCTCGGGGCAAATATTAGCAGAGTTAGTCGCCTTCAGCAGGAGCGACTTAAACAGGCCTGGGTCAAAGAGGCCAATGAAGGGAGAGGGTTCTGGAGCCGGCTCCTCATCCTCTGACAATTGCAAGCCCGCTGACCCGTACTCCTCGGAACCTGAGTCCCGTGCTTGAGAGGAGTGATCTGAGTAAACAGATTCCAGGTATTCTGGAATTTCCGCCCGTAATTGTGGTGGAACCGCGGGAGTGACAAATTCTGGCCTGGGGTTCTGGTAGAAAGAGGAGGCCATGCCCTGGGCATATGCTTGGGCGAGTAATGCCTGGAGCCGCTCAGGACCCACCCCCTGAGGCTCGGGGGGATGAAGTCCAGCCGCTGTGGGCGTGAATGTGGCCTCAGGTGCTGATTGAACCCTTGGCGGGGAAGCCATTATTTGGCCCGCGATCGGTAAACAGAGTAGCACCCTGCCCTACTGGGCATTCTGGGGACCAGGCCCGTTGGACTGGAGGGCCGGGTGGGACCAGTTGGGGGTTGAAGAGGCAGCTCTCCTGAGGGGCCAGGGGAACATGTGTCTGGTCCCCTGCATTAAGCCGCTGAGCCCTAGAGAACTGCATTTCTAAAGCCGTATGTCTCCTGCCGGCTTCCTTTTCGGCGACCTTAGAGCTCCTCTTGCCAGAAATGGCCTTGGCCTTGGCCTTACTTTTTCCTGCAGCCTCTGTTTGGAGGACTTGCGCTTCCCGGAAACGGGAATGCCGGGGGTGCCTTGCGCAGACTGAGGAACTACGCTGTCAGCCATTGCAAACGGAGGCCCGAGACCTTGGTGTATCTGGAGCAAGAGCAGGTCTGATGGTGCAACTAGAGGCTGGTAACCAGCGATAGCTCTGGGCGTGCGATTGACTTAATCGCCTTTATGCCCCCTTAAAGCTCCGAGTGGCTGACAATGCCCGATGACGCACTATGGCGTACTGGCCGGGCTACTGGTGGCGGCAAGACCCAAAGGGTGAGCGCCTGCACACTTGTTCCTCTCAGTGGCGGTTGAACCGCAATCGGCAAGTGCCGGCACACACTTTGACCGATAAGTGGCGGCAATCACCTCAGTGATACGTGCCTGCTCACTCCTCTCCTGATCAGTGGCGGCAATCACCTCAGTGATACGTGCCTGCGCACTCCTCTCCTGATCAGTGGCGGCAATCACCTCAGTGATACGTGCCTGCACACAAAAGCCTAGGTGGTGGCGGCGGGGCCAAAAGGCATGCCAGCTCAGGCTAATGGTTGGTTTCCTCACCGAGGCTTGGCGTGTATGACCCTGAGAACGCTTGGTGCCTAACCAGAATCTGGGTTTGCAGGGCCAATGTCAGTTTCTCAAGGCCACAAAATGGCGGCTTTGTCAGGGCCACAAAATGGCTGCCACTGGGGATGGGCGAGGCATTTCTTCTGGCCTGAGTGGCCTGGCTCGCCTGTTGCGTATTAGAGGCCACGAGATTGTTGACTAATAATCTCTGTAATTGGCCTCCTGGTCGCCCTTGTCACCTTTCTCAGTTCTCAAGGAGCTCAGGCCGTCCCTGTCAGGCGTCCCGGTTGTCAAAATGGTGGCCGCGATTTGCGCGCCAAAAACCGGGGCCTCGGTAAGATCCTAGGCCGGCTGCCTGGAATGATAAAATGGAGAGGCTGCAATTTGCAGAGGGGCCGCCTGTCTCCCAAAGCGGCCTCGCCGAAAAACGGCAGATAAACGGCCCGAAGGCCGACGGTCAGCTGCGCCGCGGCCGATAAGGAAAGGTCCGACACCCTGCTGGGCTGCGGCCGCAATCGCAGCATTTTTAGCGAGAGCGCTTTGGCTGTGCCGCGGGAGATGAGGAAAGCTCCGACACCTAGCTGAGCTGCGGCAGCGATCCAAGCGTTTTTTGGCGAAAGTGCTTTTGGCTGCAGAGGACTGTCCCTCGATTTAGCGGCCGCACTAAAATCGCTCCAATTTCAGCTGCTTGAGCGTTGGACCTGCCTAGCGTTCGTGGGGCTGCGCAGGTCTGGCCGCTCGGTTTAATGGCCATGCTGAAAACGGCTCGTGAGCAGGCCCGCAGGCCAACACTCAGCTGTTTAGTGGCAAAAGGCAAGCTGACGCTCAGCTGTTTAGTGGCAAAAGACAAAGCCCCTACGCTCGGCTGCTGTTGCCAATGAAAGTCCCTTTAACAGGGGATTTTCTCACTGATGCTAATGATGAGGGGAGAATCCACTGAGGGGAGTAGATTATACAACTTGCCTAGCTGTCAGAGAGCCAACACGATGCTTCTTGTTGGGCTGAAGACTAAGTTGTGTCTGGGAGCATCAAGCCCAGCAGGAGGCGTAACAACTCTGACAGACTTAGTCTAATTGGGCAGGAAGGCAGTCTAAACCCATTGGTGGATTCTCCATCCTCATGCTGAAGAATGAAAGCTGCTACATTAACAGCTTTGTCTTATTGAGTTTGAGGTGGTTAAAGCTTGTTCCAACTTCAGCTCTTATTCTTTACATTTTATTTTAGTGTAGGAGTTTGGACGTATATTTTCATGACATAATCCGAACGTGATTATTAGATTGATATATTCATAAAAAATAACCTTGCATAGGTATACCACATAACCTGCTAATGCTTACATGCACTATTTCTTCCAGACTTTATTACTGAAATGTCAAGACAATCTTATTTGGAAAGGTTTTCCCAATGCTGCTATTATTAGACTGGTATATCAGTTAATTGGCAAAAGTTTCAATATTGTCTGCAATTCTATATATATGGTAATTTTTCACAAGTATGCATAAAATTTTGTGGAGGTAATCCTCAGATACTGAACACAATTTGTACTGGCAACTTTGTTACTAAGTGACTTGATCCTAAACAAAAGAATCATTTGACTGCACCACACTTACAACATCAATTCCAGCTGTAGTTAAGAGAATCACACATGGTCGTTTAGTGAAACATTACACGACTACAACTTGTGGCCTCCTCCCGACTTTTCCATTGACTTTGCTTGTTGGAAGCTGACTATGAAGGTTGTAAATGATGATCATGTGATTGCAGTAGTCTGTGATTGTTATATATGCACATTGATCGCTAAATACCCAAATCACAATAGTGACCGCAGGTATGCTGCAACAGCCACAAGTTCAAGGACTGATTGTAAATCTCTTTTTTCAGCACCAATCATAACTTTAAACAGTTGCTGAACAGGTAGTTGGTAAGTGAGGATTACCTTTAAAATAAAATCAAGTAAGAAAATGATGCTAACATTTATTTAGCATTATTTTCTTGATCAAGAGCCTATACAGTTTTCAAATACCTGATTTAAATAGAATTTTGGATCTCCTTTGTGAAGTTATGCTACAGTCTATCATTTATTTAATGACAAATTTAACACTTCTGAAAGATTTTTCAATTTCAAACATGTTACACTTTCTACGTCCTGCACATATATATGGTTGACATTTGGTTCTGGCACATACATCTTTCAATAACGTCGGCCTGTAATTTCTTCATATTGTTTGGTTTATCAGCAGCATATGTCATCAATCCTGTAGGACCTGCTGAAGTCAGCCACAGCTTGGCAATTCAGCTACAAACAGGTGAATAGGAAGAAAGTAATTTGTGCAGTTTGATGGTTGTCAGACAAAAAAGATCCAGTCTATATTTTTAACAGACTGCTGGTCTTCCATAAGCCAGATAGAAAAACTGCAAATATTTCCAGGGTTGACATATTTTCCTTTGTGCCATTATGTGGTTTGTTAAAATTGGAAACAATGAATGTAATATGTTTACAGAAATAGGTGGTAAGATGAAAGGAAAGAGATCAGTAGTGTACATCCTTTTGTTCAAAATGTAGTTGGCAATAATATAGTTTTGTTAAATTATAAAGTGATTTTTCCTAGCCACACCTGTTATGCAGTATTTTGTAGTATAGTAAAACTTCAATTTTTTTTCAAATGGAACAAATACATTTGAGTCTCATATTACATCTTTAAACTGGAATAACTTTTATTATATATTTTATCAATAGTAATTGAAATTGAAAATTTAAAAGCCAAATAGAAAATAAGTAGTTTTTTTAAAAATGAAAAAGAAATTCCTGGAAGCTAATTGTGTCATATTGTTTATACTTTTGGTGATAGTAGAATATACTATATGACCAATGACTTATATATTGCCTAGAATTGTAGAGAAAATGAGATCATTAACTAATGAAATGGTTTAATTGGTATTAGTGAATCAAGAGGATGCCAGATTTGTTTTTGTTTTTTTAAAGTACTCATGGAGGTTGTTATTTTTTGAACTAAAAATTAATGTTATTTATTTTAGGTGTGATTGTCATTTTTGAAAGTAAATTTACTGCAAACGTGTCTCTGCATGGATATAGTCTATAGTGTTATCTTGCCTGTTATCTAGGATTCTTTTTGGCCTGTGAACTCTGGGAAGGTGTATAGTATGCTACCTAGACTATCCTCTCCCCCAAACTGGTGCATCAATTGCATCTTTACCTGCTACAAGAGGACCTTGGGATAGTAACACATGCTGCCATCACCACCCACACAGATTGCTGCAGCACAGTTTATATGGAGCTATCTTTAAAGATTACACCAAAATTATGATTAGTTCAGAATGTGGTGGCTTGTATCTTAACTGGGTCCTGATGCTGGAAGCAATTTATTTATTTAAATGGGAGCAATGTATTTAATTGGGGGACTTTTATTTATTTATTTAATTTGTATGTCCATCCATCTCAACAAAGTAATTTTGGGCAGGTGAACAATTTTCTAAAAAATAAAATAATAAGCACTCTTCATTATGACTAAATTAACCGTTAAACTATATCCTGCACATACTTGAGGCCCCAGGTCCGGGCATAGAACCAGATCTTTATGAAAGCCAGCAGGTTGGTGCCATTCTGGGAGAATGTTCCATAAGGTGGGCATTATAGCAGAAAGTCTTCTAGGCCCCTCCCAGTGGCATTTCTTTGCCGACAGGATCTGAAGCATGCCCATTCTGCCTGAGCCACAGCAGAAAACAGAAAGCTGTTTGTGCTTACATTTTGTTCTTCCTCTTCCAACTGGAGGAGCTCATCTTCCAGTATCAAGTTGACATTGTTTTGGTTGAAAATGGCTATTTATTTCCTTAGCAGAATATTTGAGCAGGATGCCATTTTCTTCAGTAGATTGGGTTTGGTCTAAGTACTTGTCTATGCCAGCTGGAGAATTCTGAGAGTTCATATCTCTTAAAGTTGTTGGAGGTTGAGAAAGACTGGTATAGTTCATAGTATCATTGAGATGTGGAAACCTCCTTATTTTTTCAAAGTAATGATACACGAAAAAGTGTATAGATTAAACATTAAAAGTAATGTTTTAAAAATAATTTTCATGTTTATCCATACCTTTGGAACATGGTTGCCCTCTTATGAATTCTATCAATGTTTAAGAATTTGTGAAAATGTAGGTATGTATATGCAAATTTTTTCTGGACCCCTTTCTAAGTTTAATTGGAATATTTCCTTTCTGAAATTTAAAAAAAAATGTTTATGTGAAACTGAATAAAGTAATGTGAGCAGAAAAATTACTTAGAATAATAATTATCATATGGTTACTTTGTTCCTTTATGGAACTGCATTTGATAGGAAAGACTGCTGAGCCAACTGAAAACATGAGATGCAACAAAGAAGGTTCTGTTTCAAAGCTGACAATTTTTAAAAAATCTTTCTTCCAATTAAGAATTGGGGTCCATTAAATTTTTTTGACATTTATTTACTTTTTAAAAACAGGTGCTGAAACTTTTTTTTGCAAATACAGTGAATAAGCATAGTTTTGAATATAGAAAAGATGAAATGATATGAATGGCCACATCCCAATATAATGTGGGTGGGTGTTTACTGAGCTTTCCTTGTGCAACTGTGCCAGAGTTCCATGCTTCTGACCTGTTACACCTCCCACTGTTACAGTTCAGGTCTCTCTTCAGGAATGGCTGCCAGTAAGTTTTAAAATTGTGGCAAATGGCTTCCTTGGACGTGCAGGGAGAAAAAAGAGACCACCAAACCTATTTTCACTTTTGACCTCATGTAATTTCAACATTGTTTTTGTAAAAGGATGACAACTTCTGTTACATGCTGTGCTACCCAGCTGCATAAATTTAATTTATATTTTGTAACTGATTTGAATGGTTTCAAGGAGTAATCTATTATTTTAATTGGTTTAACTCTGGGAAATTATACATAAATGTAGCTAGAGAAACAAATCTTTCCAGAAGTTCAAAATGAGCACAAAGCTAGCTATATGTAGCCAGCTAACTAACAGTGCTACGTTTTGAGCTTTATTGGGTTAACTGAGTGTATTGAAAGTAAATAATTGTAATATTTAACTGTCTTGATGAAAAAATATAAATAGGTTGAGTTCACAGGCTAGTACATATACATTTTTCTTTTTATTAGGTGTGAAAACTAAGAATCCTCAGCCGAGTCTTGAGGGTTCAATCCAAAATGTTGAATTGAAGTACTGTAGCACATTGCTGGTCAAATGTGCCTCTGGAACCATCGGATCAATAAAAATTTGTGCCAAAGCCCCAGGTATGTATGTGCAGCTGGACTATGTAAAACGTGATGGCCTATTTAGTAGAGTTTGTCTTGCTTTTCCTGTGAAGGATTACTGAAACAAGAATGTAGTATTGTTCCCATGAATCAAATCTATGTTTTAATTTCTATTTTTGAAAACAAATTTGGATGATGAAGCAAGGGGCTGATGATTTCTGAACATTCATTATTATTTCAATTAAAGTGATGAAATATTTAATATTAAGTTTTTATTTAAAATGGAATGAACTCTATTCCTGTGTTAACTTACATTGTTTTCAACTTCAGGATAGGATTTTTTTGGATGTATTAATGGATTGTCTCTTCCTCCAAATATGCAATCATAGGGCGGGGATCCTTCCAGTTAACTGCTGGATAGGAGGGGAGGACATGGAGAGGGTAAGAAGAGGAGGTCAATGAGTTTTACTATCAATTTCAATTTGAAATCAACAGAACATGCAAGCAGGATGTGCTGCTTGTGATTGGAGACTAGATTTGGAAAAAATGTAGGTACACTGCAATGCATAGGAAACCAAAGTGAAGCAGGAGAATAAATTAACAATTTATCCCACTCCCAATTATTTCTTCATACTGTATCTAAATAATCAGGAGGACACTTATATACGTGGTCATCACCAGATGGTTACATACAAATTGACTACATGATTGTTAAAAGGTGAAGGTTCAATTATAGTATCAAATACATGGCCAGATGCTGATTATGGAATAGATCAAAACTGCTCACATGAAATTCAGCCAAAGAAAGAAACGTAACAAAGAATTTCAGAGAGTTATCAGAAGAGTCAAGAAGCAATGATGTAAAAACAGATGAAGATGAAAGATGGAAACAGAATGGAAACAAACGTTTTCCAAAAGATCCCTGAAGGAGGTTCTAAATTTAAATTGGTATGCTAAAGGATGCCAATTGACAGATAGCACAGATTCAAAGAAGTTGAAATAAAGATGGAATATAAAGAAGAATTATACTGAAATTCTGTAAAGATGTTAACGACTAAGATATCTTAGAAGAAAGGTATTAATAACTAAGGTACTTTATTCTCTACTTACAAAAGCCTCTTGTACTAAAAGATTAATTTAAATCAGCACCATGCTCATTACCAAGTTGGAAGACTATGGGAACTGATGGAATAGACCCAGAAATATGGTAAGCAACAGAAGAAAGATCAATAACGGTTCTAACCAAGCTATGCTAGAAATCTGGAGAGCAACACTGTGGCCAACAGATTGGAAAAGGGTAATCTATACTCTACTATTCCCCCACCCCGACTCCGGAGACTTAAAGAGTGAAAAGACTATCATACAAAATAGTCTTCTCATAGTCTTCTCAGAGTTATGTATAAAATACATAAATACATAATTTTTGTATGCTAGCAAAATAATGCTTAGAGTCATCCAAAACAGACTGGATTTGATTGGATCATTAAACTTGATTGGATCACCACTGCTTTTGGCCCAGTAGTTAGAATGCAGTATTGCAGACTAATTCTGCTGACTGCCGATTGCCGACTGCCGATTGCCAGCAGTTCAGCAGTTCGAGTCTCACCAGCTCAATATTGACTCAGCCTTCCATCCTTCCGAGGTGGGTAAAATGAGGACCCAGATTGTTGGGGGCAATATGCTGACTCTGTAAAACACTTGGAGAGGCTGTAAAGCACTGTGAAGTGATATGTAAGTTTAAGTGCTATTGCTATTGCTATTTCCTACATGGGAGAATTATGCCATACGTTCAAACTGGATTTAGAAAAGGCCAACATGAGACATTAATGATGCGTACTGTATATTCGAAAAGGCCAGAGAATATAAAGAAAGTATGCACTTCATTGATTATAAAAATTCCTTTGATTTTGTCAGTGACATCAACCCATGGAATATGCTTAAAAAAAAATGAGGATCCTAGAACATTTTATTGTCCTCATGTGAAACCTATACACATGTCAGGGAAGCAACAGTACAGAGAATACATGGCAAACCATGTTCTTGGCAAGATCCTAGTATCTTCATTTGTACCCAATCTCCCTGACAAGTGGACTAGCTGTCCAAAATTTTTGGAAACAGTTTTATAACGATTTCCAACCTGGTAATGATCAACAACTATTTTCCAGAGGCCCTCAGAAATCTCCTTCATTCAAGCCATGACATACTTCCACATACTTTTGTCATGAAGATCAGGCTTTAATAGTGAATATCCAGAAATCAGTTCTGCAAATAAGGTAGAACCTCCCACACTCATATCTGATTATCATCCCATTGATTGAAGCATCTGATTCTAATTTTACCTTCATATGAACTGATAACAATCCTAGAGTTTCACAAATTTTTGCCCCTCACAAGTAGGTAGCTTTGCATCATTTTATTCAATGAAAAATGAACATTAAATGAATAAACAATATAATGATTTGAAGTTACTTGTTTTATTTTAGGACTTGTTTGGAGAACAGATCATGTTTTAGGTGATATTTATGCATAAATATTGAAAATTCAAAACAATTCACAATTTTTAAGCACCACGGTACTCTAAAATAGTTATATATTAAGAAAGCTATGAATTATAATTCACTTTATATTCGATAGAACATACATTTTACATAATTCATTATTGAAACTTCAAATGTATTTGTGTTTTAAATTTTTGCAGTTTATTCCTATGCATTTTATTTAGTGCATGTTTCTGATTGAAGTACTGCAAATCTTTTTTCACCTATGCATCATTTGCTGTTGCTTAATTAATAAATATAGTTAACACATTGCTATTATTAACAAAGTCTTACATCAAATGCTTCATTTTGGTATTACTAAAAAAAAGTTATATTATCTGATTTTTTAAATTGTAATACATAATGCTATTATATTCTGTTCAACATCTCTTCCTTGCACTCTAATATTTTTTTTAACCATTTATCCAGGTGATGGTGGAAAGGAGAAGCGCATCCCTTTAATACAAGGTCCATCCGATACCAGAGACCTACACAACAGCAAATGGCTCAAGGAAAGCAGAAAGCCAGAGTCACTCTTTGCTCCAGATTGGTTAGCTTTCACCATTCAGATCCCTCAGTGTAAGGATTACAGTTACAGTTCTGGTAAGTGTCAAATTCTTGGAAAAACGGCACCTAGAAGGAGATGGAAGAATTTTCTGAGCATGTAAGAGAACTTCAAGAAAAACAGATGTTTTTCAGAAACCAAGATCCATGAAACCAAGATCCATTGCAATCTCAATGGAAAAGTTGAGGTTGTTTTTTTTTTCATTTGACCAAGTTAGACATTCTCATGTGGTATTTGCATCCATATTTTTAACTGTGCTACTTCATTTATTAAGTCCATGATAGCAATAGTTCATTGCTATTGCTATTATTAATATTTTTGGTATGGAATATGCCAGAAATAATTATCCCTGTGTGATATATTGGCCGATACATAAACTTTTAACTTGTTTTCATAAAGATTTTTTTAACTTAAATCAGCTGGCTGGTTAAATTTTAAAAGTTGCCAAGTTTGAAAAACACTAATTTAAAGGAATTAAATAGAACGATGAACAAATTTTGAAAAAGATATTTTGCTCTCACTGTTACTATGGTGACATAAACTTTAAGAAATTGGGAATTTAAAGAAACAGTTGGTCCCTTTTCTTTATGATATTGTAAAGAGAAAATGGCACAGAATACTCGTGTTGGAACCGAACCAATGCAAAATATGGTGGGTGGAATATAAGAGTTTTAATTGGCTGGAATAAATAAGAATTTAGTTAAGTTTCATGTTCATTATATAGATGACTCTCTTTATTTGCTAGGGTTTTGTTCAAGCTGAACAATCATGGATAATGAAACCATATGGGATGTTGAAAAGATATACTTCATAAATAATGGAAAGGTCTGTTTGCCATTTTGCTCTTGTGTAAAATATATAAAAACATTTAAAAAATTCTCATCCAAACAGAACCTTACACCAAAAATCATGGATATTCAAAACCCTTTACCATAGATAATGATCTGTTGTGTATATACTAACCACCAACTCACAAAACAGTGGTAACGGGACCACAGATAACTAGGGCCACATGTATTTTGTTTGTAGTTCATTATGTTGTTAAATATTGGATATTGAAAGCTGTTTCCGCTATTTTTGTAGGGAGCAACTTATCAGTTCAGGGAAGAAATATAAGAAAAAGATTTGTGTTCTTGTCAATTCGTTTAAACATCAGATGTGGTTTAAAGACAGTTACACTTATTACACATGCTTCTACAGGTAATTTTTGACTTATGACACAGTTGGGACTGGAATACTGGTCATTGAGTGAAGAGTGAAGGTCATTAAATGAGACATCATTTGAGTGCTTCATTCAATGCCTGTAATCCTGGCATTCCCAGTTGTCATTAAGTGATTGCATGGATTATCAATAGCACTTAGACTTATAGTATTGACCACTCCGTAGTGCTTTATAGCACTCTCTGTGTGGTTTACAATGTCAGCATATTGCCCCCAACAATCTGGGTCCTCATTTTACCAATCTCGAAAGGATGAAAGGCTGAGTCAACCTTAAGCCCCATCAGGATCTAACTCCAGGCTGTGGGCAGAGTTGGCCTGCAATACTGCATTCTAACCACTGAGCCACCAGGCTCTTAAGCGGATGTAGCCCAGGTAAGGAGTGTTGGATGCTTCAGGGGGTGGGAGAGACCCTGGAAGGACCTGCTGAAGAGCTGAAAATCCTCCCTGCCAAAATCCAAGCAGGATTTTCAGCCCCTGAGCGAAGAGACACATATGTGCTCATCTGCGCCAGGCCTCGCAAGGCCTCCCCCACCCATTTAAGGCACCTGCCCTCTTTACCTTACTGAGCTGCCTCTCTGCTCTCAGCTTGGATTTCAGCTTCCTCTTGTTCCTGGGGGCTGGCTGAAAGAACTGCCTGCCAAAGGTGTTCAGCTTTCCTCATGAGGCAGTTCTTTCAGCCAGTCCCCAGAGATAAACTGGAGTCCTCTCTGCAGATGACAACAGCTTGCAACCTTCCCTGCTGGTTTCCCCATTAACTTTGTAAGTGCCTATAGGTTGCCAAGTACCCAGATTACAATCATGTGACTGCAGAGGTGTTGGGGAAGTGTTTATGGGCCACGAAGCATTCTTTCTGAGGCTGTTGTAATTCTGGGCCATCATTAAACAAAGGTCATAACTCGAGGACTGCCTATATAGTTGATATTTCAAAATTGGCTTGATCTCTGTTCTTTCAAAGGGGAAATAAACCAGAAAGGAAATAAACAGAATTCTACAAATTTAGAAAAAAATGTTTCATCTCCAGAAATAATTTTATAATAAAGGGATAAGTCAATTAAAAAACCAACAAACTGAGAACTTAACAAAGAATGTCCTTTTTCTTACTGAGTCATTTTATAACCTCTCGATCCCATTTTTCATCCCTCAAAAAGAACCCCCCTCCAATCTGCCTAGGACAGCTGTAGGGAACAAGATGTTGCTGGCAGCAGCCCCAGGAACCGTGACCAATGCTGAGGGGCACTTAGGAGTAAAATTTAGAGGATTAAAAGAGGCCTGGTCTAGTAGGAGGTCCTGTTATAAAAATGATTTTATTCTTTTTTCACAATGAAGGTTATATATTTTTTTTAATCAATGGGTCATTTAAACTTTTTGCACATTTTAAAAATTGCATAGAATAAATAAAAATAGTGACTGTATAAGCTGAAATCTATAGTATTATAGATTTAAGAACAGTATTATATATTTCTTTCATTATATCCAGTAAAGTATAACTCTTTTACTGAAATCTGCAGAAACATAAATTACAACAGCAACTATGTTATTTGATACCTCCATATGTTGCAGAGGTTAATTTTGTTCAGTGGGGTTAATTAGAAAGGAAGAGATGGGCATAAAATTCAGGATGGTTGCCTCAATCTTTTTTTCTCCCTTAGTATTGAAGTTTGGATAAAATGAAATTGTCATTTTTTTTCTATTCAGCTTTTGGTCAAAGATGCAATTTATTCGAATGGAGTTTGTTTTGCAAAAGAATTATTTTATATTACTAGGTTACACAGTACATAACACCTACACAGCACACACATATACACACACAATTTTAAAAACAGTTTATCTTAAATAATTTTAATTAAAGACAATTCACATTTATGGTTTGGGCATAAGCATAAAAATTATACTCATCTATCCTGTTACACTTCCTCTTCTCTCCCTGAGGATTTCACTCCATACTTTATGTGTAATTATTGCTGGTTTTCTATCATGTTCCCACTGGATTTCTGTTCCAAAAAAGAAAGAAAAAAAATCTTATCCTTCTGATGACAGAACTTGCTTCAATGATTTCATGCTCTTAGCATTTTTGTTCACGGGAATTAGGAGCAAAATGTAGCTGCAGCTGAACAGGGCATCTATTTTTGTAATGCTGAAGTTTATGCTTTGTTATTGGAGCTAAATGAAGAGATACAGGTGTTCTCCAGCTTAATCTGTTGGGATTTCTTGATGGTTAAGGCTTGCCTGTGCTTCCAGAGTCAAATAGCAGCTGTGAGACAAGGATTTATGCTTTTCTTAGAACTTTGGGATTTTAAAATGTTACATTTAATCACAAGCACAGAAAGAAAGCAAATGTTAAAGATGTTACATATACAAGTTGGAGGTTGATCTCTTTTCCATATGAGCTAGTTGTGGGAATAGAGGATCCAAGTTCTCTTTAATCTTAATATGGATGATTTTATAAGGATTATGATATTTTCCAAAACATGGATATCAGGATATTTCTGTTGTGGCATAGAATAATTCTAACTCTTTCTCATTATCCCATATATTCACATTATTTTATCTTTGAGTTTCTGGCATCAAAAGAATAACGATAACCTGGTACTTTGGATATTGTTATATATTAATTGTATTTAATTTATCCAGGAACATGGTCAAACCCCAAATTAAAAATGTTTAAGCTCTATCAAATTTAAATAGTCAAGCAGATATTGATCTGTTCCTCGGCTTCCAAATCACCTGTGTTTAATATATTTTTAATGTAAAGGGAAATTGAAAATTGAAAATTCATTGAAATTATTATCAAAACCTGCTAGTTATAATAATAATTTGTATATTATTTTATTATTATTAGTAGTATATTATTCATTCTTCTGCAGAACTAAGGTATGAGCTTCTAAATTACTTTTCTATCTCAGGAAGATTTATAAATAGATTCAAATGTCAGCGTGTGAAAAGATATTGATAAAGCATTTCCTAGAGCTAGTTGGTACTCAGATATTTTGGTAATAATGGAAAGTGAACATGCTAAAACATTAAAAATGATAATGACAGCATTAACTTTATCCAGAGATCTGGTGTAATGAATAGGAGTTACTACAACATCTCAGTAATAATATTTCTTGAAGAATCTTCTTCCTGCTAATAGGGAGGACACCCCATTATTTTGTTACTTTCACACATGTACTCACATGTGCATATAGAAAATTAGTCAAACTCTGGAGGAAATATGCCTTATGATTACCTCAATTGGCTCGGGAAGTAATTTTCTAAACTATAACATAGTACCAGCCCCCGATGACAGGGTTTAATTATAATTTTTAAGGAAAACATTCCTGAAATCTCTAACATGAAATTCTAAGCAAAAACATTCAAACTGTTATTTTTGGATTATTATGTATGTGTTCTGACATGGTACATTACTGAATTAGACTGTATATTTTGGAGTTGCTATTAGAGACATTTATGGGGAGAAAAAACTGTGTCTTTTATTATGTGCAGGTTCTTCTCTTGCCAGAGCTTGTGGGGAAGTCATAGATATATATTTATGATGCAATATTCTGTTCTTATGGAAATGGTGATTTAGCAGATTTAGCATTTTAGGTTTATAAGAATTAAACTGAAGTATCAGAAGTAATGAGACCAAATACAGTATAGCACTTTACAAACAAAATCTTGCTAATGTAGAAAGAATAGCACACTTAAGATTTATATTATAATGGTTCAAAAGATTTATATAAGGAATTCTTATATTCTTGTAAGTTCTTTTTACAAGTATTAATTTTTTTCTACTGTGTAAATTGGTCTTTGGATGCTTCTGAAAACACTCCCTCCCCAATTATAGATTAACTTCTATATTTCTATAGTTTGAAAAGATCATAACTCTTTTAGAATTGTTTTGCAGCTGCCTGTAGCAAGTAGAAAGCAATTCCTTTCCTGTACTACATCTGCTATTCTACTGTTCTGAGTTTATAAGAATATATTATATATAGAAATCTGTATAGATATAGATATCCATATTATATAGATGGACTTCTTTCAAAGGTACAAGTAGGAAATTAGATTTTAATCTAAATTTAATGTTTCAATTTTGAGGCTAATTCCATGAGGACTTAATTAATGAGAGTAAAAAGAAACAACATGTATTAAAGAAAGAGAATACAATTGATAGCAAGACTGACCCTATAGCACAGGAAGACCAAAAAGGATCCCAAACCAGTGGGGCTTAATCATCATCTTAACTCAAAATCTGTGATAACAATCAGGTTGTTAAAAATTATAAAAAAACAATGAAGAGAGAGCAGTATGGATCTCCAAGGGGCTATCATGCTAGAGGTCCAGAACCATCAATAAAAAAGCACACTTCTTGGATTCCAGGAAATGATATTGCTTAATTAACAGGACACAAAATGTGTCTACTCTAGCTGACCTCACCAGATGGGAGGAAACACTGGTACCCCTATGTCACCAGAGCTTTATAAGTGATAGCCAGCACCTTGAATTGTACTTAGATGCCAAATGGCAACTGTGCAGCTTGTAAATGAGTAGGGACACCTGTACATACTGTGGCATACCCATCACTGCATTCTGAGTCAGCTGTATCTTTGGAATGGTTTTCAAAGGAAACTCCATGTAAAGCACATTATAATAGTTCAATGAATGACTGAAGGACTTTCTGGTACGTGAATGGACATAACCGTGAAATGGTTCTCTTGACTTCAGCTGCCACCTGCTGTGTGGTGCAGTTTTCTGTAATGGGTAGATTTGTGCTTTATAAGACCATGGTTGTATTTTGTCCTCTTTTAAATGTAGTTAACAGGCTTTCAAAAAAAATCAAATAGGATCAGGTGTATCCCTATCCTAAATAAAATATTTCAAGTTCTTACCATGATAATTTTTTACTTCTTGAATAGATGAGCTAAATTTACTTTACTGTAAGGGTACATTAATTGAAACTTGCAAGTTGGAATGTACAAATGTTCTCTCGCCACTTTTAACCACCTGATCAATTAGGGTGGGTCCCTAAGTTTTTTTCTTTGACCATTAAGTCTCTGTAGGCTCCTCCCTCTCCTTTGTCTGATTGTTTCCTAGAAGTGTGGCCTTACCAAGGCATTATAAAGTGGTATTAACACTTCATGTGATCTTGATTCTGTCCCTCTGTTAATGCAGCCTAGCACTGTGTTGGCTTTTTTGGCAGCTGCAGCACACTGCTGGCTCATATTTAAGTGACTGTCCACTAGGATTCCGAGACCCCTCTCACAGTTACTACTATTGAGCGAAGTACCACCTATACTGTATCTGTGCATTTGGTTTTTCTTGCCTAAATGTAGAACCTTACTTTTTTCACCACTGAATTTCATTTTGTTAGATAGTGCCCAATGTTCAAGTCTGTCAAGATCCTTCTGTATCTTAAGCCTATCTTCTGGAGTGTTGGCTATTCCTGCCAGCTTGGTTTGATTTTATCATGCCTGGGTTGTACAACCTTGGAACTGATAACGGGGTGTCTTGAAATTCTTCCCCCATCCTTTGCTATGCACACCAAAATGCGGTATAATATCCCTTGTTTAGTGGTGGGAATAGGGCCACTTCTGTGGGCAAAAGAAAACTATCCCTTCCTTGAAATAGGATAAAACCTCAAATTCAACACTGTACTTTCAAAAGTGAAATTATTTTACCTTGATTTTATTTTTATCTTTAACATCCATTTTGTTTACAACCAACATGCTGGCTGGGGAATTATGAGAATGGAAGTCTACACATCCTGAAGTTGCGAAGAAGTTGAGAAAAACTGATTTAGGCTTTGATGGGGGGAAAAAGCTTTCAGAATCTTGCCAGTAATGATATAACCACTTTTGACAGCTCTTTTTTAAGTTCTTCAGAAGATTGTGTGGTAAAATATACACAAGAGAAAAACTTTTGAAAAATGGTTGAGGAAATTTCTATCAAATTCCCTGGTCTCATTTTGCTTGATAATGATTGTTAGAAAATAAGGGTACTACTGTGGTGTAGTATATGTTTATACACACAGTGGTATCTAAGCAGTTGTATAAGAGTTGTATGAACTATTATTTGGTTTCCAGCTGTTACAGAATGATAGATACCTGATTATTTCCATAGAGAAAACAAGCGAATTCTCAGGTCTAACTGTTGGAATTATGAAAAATTTATATGCCTTTAGCTCTAAAGATTTGGTAGTAGATGAATGGAAGGAAATGTGAAACTATCTTTTTCTCTGGTTCTGTGCTTCTAACAGCCGGTAAATATTTTAATACACAAATACATAATTTGCTTAATATTTATCTATCAAATTTATATGTACACCCATCTCACGAGTGATTCTGTGTGGCATACAACAATTGAGTGAAACAATAAATATATTGTAAAATTATAAACTATTGTAAAATTAATGCAAAGCTAATATCGTATTAATATTTGAGCTTTGTAAATATATGTTTTAGAGTGAAATGCAGATTTGTTCTAAAAATAGCTGACTTTTAATACATAAAATTATAATATTTGATATTTAGAAAATTTGACATTTTCAAAAGAAATTCAGGTTTCTTAGAAACATTAAAAGTTAATTCAAGAAACACTCTGAATTAGCTTTACATCTTATGTCTAAAATGTATACAATGGAGGTTCAGTCAATACTTCTCTACAATTTTTAGCTATTAGTAAAATATAACGAGAGACAATTGCCCTCTTCAAAAGAGTTAGCGTAGCAGAAATGTTGATGCATTTGGAGTGAAACATCTTTATCAAGTTAATGCAAGACAGTCATGCCCTACTTGAATTACTCATTTATAATAGCTGAGCAGCAGCCTGCATGTGGACTTTGAAATCCTGGGAAAATAGGATGTATGCATGCATTTTGAAAGTCTTTGCTTGAAACAGTTGGAAAATGTTCCAGTGGATAGTCAGCTACTAGCTGTTGCCTGCAGTTTTCAACATCAGGAAGATGTGCTCAGATTAATTACTTACTAGATTCATTATTTCCAATGTGTGAATTTTATTGCCCTTTGTGACTGTCTAAAAATATAAGTGACTCCTTTACTAACTTGAACCTAATTATAGATGAGTGTGACAGATGTCACTTTTGACAAGCGTATCCAGAATAGTACCCAGAACAACACATTTGGACAGAAAAATAAATATGAATATAACAATGAACTTTTCAGATTATTTGGCAAATAAATTCATTTAACCAAAACAAAAAGTGAATATACAAATATTTTTTAAGCAAGAATCTCAGAGCAATTTCATTTGATATCAAGAGATACTGTTAACCTAGTTTGTACTAATGAAAAAGCAGAACCAGGAAAAATATTCCTTAGAAGTTGTCCAAATAGTGGTTGAGTTTTGTTTTAGAATCTTTCTCTACTTATTTTTGTATTTCTAGAAGAACAAGATTACAATATTTCATTGGATTACTCTTATTATGAGTAATATTATGAAATATTATGTTATTATGGAAATAACAAAGAAAAACTAAATACTGTATATGAATTAAAATGTCAGAATTATGACGTTTTGTGATGTTTGGTCTAAAATCATTATTATTTCCTTTTTCAATTTATGATCTCATCTTTCCCAGCAGACATGTGTTGCAAACAAACCACACTGTTCTATTGAAGGACAGTGCAGCTGTTAATACATATATTCAGGAGGTGTGTATAATTTCATATGGAAGGAATGTATGCTCAAAATTAATAAAATCCCCAATTAAAAAATTCAAATCATTTAAGCAATTTCATATATGTCGAAAAGGTGCAATTCTGCAATCCAACAGATATGTGCCACGTTGAGCCAAAACTACCATTGATGTTAATGAAACTGTTACAAAGGCCCAGTCAAATTCAGCTCACCTTTTCTGGCCTAATAGAACAAGTATATTGTTGCATCAAAGATTTTCTAGGTGCAAAGATGAAAACATTCAGATTTTGCTTGTGGGTGCAGTAAGAAATACAATCCAATGGGGAAAAGCTGTGGGCATGTGAGCCGTTGAATGCCCAAAGAAAAGCACATATAACACCCTTGCTCCATGAACTGGACTGGATGCCAGTTCGCTTTTGGGTCCAAAGCAAGATGTTACTTATCACATGGCATGGGGCCAGGCTACCTATGGAACCGACTTTGCCCCATCACATTAGCCCATCCCATTTGATTAGGCAGGGAAGGCTGCAAACCCCGTTTGTCAAAGAATTTCAACTGGTAGAGTTTTGGAAAAGAACCTTTACTGTTGCTGCCCCAACATTATGGACTATTCTGCCTTCATAGGTGAGGCAGGCCCCCACTTTCCTGGCCTACTGTAAAGGGGTCAAAACATGGTTCTGTGGCCTTGCAAGGGGGGGCACAGAGGACCATGCAATCATGGGCTGGCTAGCTCCATAAGAGCCTCCCCCCCGTATTAACTAATGTTAAATGGCCATCTTGGAATTTTCTATCTTTCTGAAATTTTATAATATTGTAATCTTATAATTTTTAAATTTTTAAACCTAAGTCAATTTAATATTTTAATATTAATTTTATATGTTGTTTTATATGTCAGTTATATTGCATACCATCCAAAGTCCGTCTCTGAAGAAGCTGGGTGATTTGGAAATATGGAATATATAAATGAATGAATGTATGAATGAATAAATGAAATGAAATGAAATGGAATGAATGAATGAATGAGGAGGAAATGGGAGGGGAGAAACAAATTCAGTTACTTACTTATTTTATATATATGTGCAATATATACTAAATATTGTTTAGCATAAATACTACAGAATATTTACAGGGATGAGTGATGGAGAAAAAAGTCCACTATTGTGAACTTGGTTTTGATGTGTTTACTAATTAAGGGTTTGCACAAGGAAAGCCACCAGCTTCAATTTATTGGCAGCACTGCTTCAAAGAAGAACTATATGACTAAAAAAAAAAGAATCATTTATATCTCTTCACTTCCAGTGGTAAAGTACATAAATAACAACAGGAAATAACCTTAAAATGTGAATTGGACATGTGAAAATATTGAAGCAGTGATTGTATAGTGATTGTACTGGATGATACGCTAAGAACCACATTCAACATATATGCTTAATTTACTCTTACTCTTGCCATCTACATTTATTTAAATGCACCTAGATCTTATAAGATATGCCTAACATTTTGTTTGGCTCAAGATCAACATTTAAAAATAATCTATGAAAAACACAAAGAATGTTAGAGTTGAAATAAATATTATTTTTGTCCTATGGGTTTTGCATATTTTATTGGATTATTTTTTTTGCTCATATTGCAATTCTATCCAGTTTATCTTGTTATATTGTTATGCTTCAGATCAAAAAGAAAGATAAAACAGCTTGAGTTAACAAGCTCAGAATGATTTAAAGTTTGTACATATGATAGAAGGGAGCCGAAGTTAGACTTACAGTGAATAATTCTGAGTAGTTTTCTGTGCCATTAGCGGAACAAATTAAACTTTCACTGGTTGACTGCAGATACCTAAACATTGTAGTGTGGGAGGATTATCAGCCAGTTAGCTCTTCTGGTTTATTGGCAGCAGAGCAGATTTAGGACAAATTTTCCCATGGCAGAGGTACTCTTCTCAAAATTCCAGAAGTTGAGCTAAGAAATTTATGAACTAGTAAGAAAGTGAATTACTGAACAGCCATCAAAGTAAGCATGCTATTAATTGAAAATTCATTGACTTCATCTTAAAGCCAGTTTTTTTTGTCTTTTATTTAAAAAAATTTACTTACAGCATTGGCTTTGAAATCTGTGTGAGGTCTGTAGTATGAAAAAAATCTTCAGTTAAGCTGTAATTAATTATCCTAATTAAACAAATATTAGTAACAAAGCATTCTTACTCTGGAAGCGCAGTAGTCATGAGATCAGCACAAATATCTAATCGAAAGTGTGAATCTGAATCTGGTTTAAATACAATATGTATTAAATACAATATGCATTATCTTTGATCTTCTGAGAAACTTGGACTCGCTAGTCTGAGTGTCTTGCTGACAGCACTTAAATGCCTTAAACTACATAATATATAGCCTTCTGGTTACTTATAGTTAATAACACATAATTTATACGACCTTACAGACAATATGTATTGGCAGATTGTAGACAAATGTATAACAGTAGAAATATGAAATGTAATTTTCCAGCTCGGAGGCTGATATGAATTCATCATGACATAAACTTCTATTCTACTTCATCAACAATTCTGGGCTCTGAGCTGAGACATTTATTTCCCTATGCCAGAAGGGTGCTTTGCGATGCTGCCTCAGCTGATTTGGCTTGGTGACAACTATTTCTTTCAGACGATGGAAGAGGACACTGGAGAATCAGCTATCCTTAACTTGGTACTAATCCAAAGATATTTGTTGATAAAGTAGCAGTAATATTAGGAGAGATGCAATGTAAAGCTGGAATTTTTGATATTGACGGAAACTGAATGAAGTTGATGCATATATTCTATCATGCATATATTTTAATAAAACAGATTTTAATAAATTAGATCAATGATAAGTAGGATTCCATAGCAGAACAATATAATGGAAAAAGGAAATTTGCATAAATAGCTGTTCCTAAAAAAGCAATATGAAAAGTAAATACTGCAAGGAGAATAGATCTAATGTAGCTCCACTTAAAGATGTATAGAAGATGGTAAGGAAAAACAGATCACCAAGGAAGAGCACACAGAAGCAGATTGTACAGATGATGTAAAAAAAGGTCAAAGTTCAGACTAAGCCGAGATTGTTAAAGGATGCTAAGGATGCTGAGTTGTGGGGAAAATGCATCTTTAAATGTGTTTCAAATAAAATAAATAAAAGGAAGCAAAATTGGTCATTATACCAAGTGGTCCATGAATATTACAAAATGTTAACAGTAATAAAGAAGAATTCTTATTTTGATTTAGTTTTCCCCAACAAAACTTAGTGTGGTTCAAAAAACTTATCAGGAAGACCATTGAGCAGAATTGAAGCTTGAGTTTGCTGGAAATATGATTAGGGAATGTCTATTCTCCTTGAATGAATCTAAGTCTCCAGAGCCTGGGAGACTGAAAGAACTATCTGATGGTCTCATTTAACTTTGCTGTAGTATCTTTGAAAACTCTAGAAAAAGAGGTAAAATGATAGATAACTAAAGGCCCCAGTATGGAACTCAGATAGTTTTAATTGCTCTCTTGGAATAAATAAATGGTTTGGGATCAGGATGGGGTAGCACATCCCTCCTCATTATTTGAACTCCTAGCAGCTTTCAATATCATTGACCATGGTACCTTATTAAATTACCTGTAGGATTTGGGGAATAGAGATATTATTGTGCAATGATTCTACTCCTTCCTCAGTGGGTGGTTCAGTCTTATCTTTATGGAAGATGAGAGGTCAGTCTGACAGTTTCTGATATGCTGGGTACTGAAGGATCAGGCTTCTATCCCCAGCTTTTTAACAACTTTATGAAATTTTTGAGAGAGATCTTGCAACCATTTGAAGTACTGATATTACTCAGTTTCACATTGCCATCCAGGCTCTAGGCTAGATGCCATCTATTTGAACAGCAGATAAGCCTGTGGTTAGAGGGACATTTGCCTAGCGTTGATTGCTGCACCAATTGTGACTTTTCCTGGTTCAGCAAGAACAAACAACAATAACTCACGCCCTCAGTACCACCAAATTGATCTACTATAATATGCTTTATGTGGAGTTGCTTTTAAAGACTATGCATATATTTTAATAAAGCTCAAGTACTTATTGGCTCCCTGTACAAGGAGCACAGAATACCAATTTTGCAAGGCCTGTGGTTAGTTTGCAGGTACAATTTAAAGTACTGGCATTGACCTATGAAGGTCTTTCTGGTTAGCATGTGGGTGTCAGCAGGACTGCCTGCTCTAAACAGAATCCATTGACCATGATATAGTAGGGAGATACCATTTAGAGATACAGGTAGTTCTCATTACCAACCACAATTGGGATCAGGAACTCTATTTGTGAGTGTAGTCATAAAGAGAAAAATCACATCACCACAACTAACTTATCAAGGCAGCTCATTAGTTCCAGCTGAGGTCAGCTGAACAAGTCACCTGTGACTATTATGCATGTCACATGACCATCACTTGCAATTTCCTCCTGGCTTTCCCATTGACTTTGTTTGTCATAAGCTGACTGTGAGTGTTGCAAATGGAAATTACCTGATCATAGGGCATTGTAACTGTCATAAATGCATGCCAGTTCTCAAGTGCTCAAATCACAATCATGTGACTATGGATACACTGCGACTGCTGCAACTTTGAGAATGGGTTGTAAGTCTCCTTGTTCAGTGCTGTCATAACTTTGACCAGTTGCTGAAGAAATGGTTGCTAAGTGAGGACTACATGTGTAGATATAGAAGGGATAAGATGCTTATACTTCATTTCTCTGTGGCAGCAGCAATAGCAATAGCACTTAGACTTATATACTGCTTCGTAGTGCTTTACAGCCCTCTCTAAGCAGTTTACAGAGTCAGCATATTGCCCCGAACAATCTGGGACTTCATTTTATCGACCTCAGAAGGATGGAAGGCTGAGTCAACCTTGAGCCAGTCAGGATCGAACTCCTAGCGGTGAGCAGAGTTAGCCTGCAATACTGCATTCGAACCAGTTTGCACCATGGCTCCCTGCAAAGCAATACTTTGGAATGGCTTCCCAGTAGAGATTAGGCTGGCCCCCTCCTTTCTCATCTTTAGGAAAATGTTGGAAACAACATTATTGTAAAGGATGTTCTGTTAAATTAACCATTGTACTATTTTTATTTCCATATTCTTGTTTTGTTCATCAGTTTTGCTATTTTTTAATGTTACTGTTGTTTTAAAGCATATTGTGGATATTTTATTTTTAGATATATTAAATACTTTGTAAGCTGACAGACATTATGGGAGGTATAAACTAAATAAAGAAATAAATCTGAATAAGAACAAATATGCACATCTTCAAAAAAAAAGAAAAAAGGAGGAGCTGGCTTTTCAACCGGAACCCTGACAGCCAGGTTGCAGAAATTTATTAAAGATTTAAAATAATAATAATAATAATAATAATAATAATAATAATAATAATAATAACAACAACAACAACAACAACAACAACAACAACAACAACAACAACAACAACAACAACAACAACAATAATAATAATAATGTTGGAAGGGACCTTGGAGGTCATCTAGTCCAACCCCCTGCTCAGGCAGGAAACCCTATATCATTTCGGACAAATGGCTGTCCAGTCTCTTCTTAAAAACTTCCAGTGTTGGAGCATTCACCGCTTCATTTATTAAAGACTTTTATTATTTTTCAGTGTTTTGAAAATAGCAATAACTAATGCAAAGGTAAGCTGTCAATTGAATATTAAACTACATGAACAATATTGTTTCTAAATCATAGGAAGTAATTATTCAATTTCATCCATAACAAAACTCAAATATTATGTCCAGTTCTGAGTGTAATACTATAAAAGGGATTTAGGCAAATAGGTAAGGCCAAGAAATATGATTAGGAATTCAAAACTGGCTATATGAAGAGAGGTAGAAGGGGCAGGGTATGTTTATTCTTGATCAAAGATTATTGAGGTTACAATAATACTTTTCAAATACATGAAAACCCAAGATCTGTTCAGGATGTGGAATTGTAGATTTTATTTTTTTAGTTATAGGAAGGCAGATCCTAGCTGAATGTTAAGAAACTGCCAGTTTCTTCCTATGTAAAATCAGAATTTTGTTTTTACTTTGTGCAGAGAAGCAAGTACTGTTCTAATATTATATCAATACCTGTGCGTAGTTTGGTTTTTTTGCATGTCACTTTGAAAGCCTTTAAAACCAGTGAGCTAAGAAATAATTAAATAATCTGAAACTCCATGATTCATTTGAACTTTCGTTTTGCTCATAAAAGCTTGTTTTATGGGAAAACAAAATCCTTTCTGAAAGTTTTTCCTTTTTCTGAGGCTGAAGACTAAATTATACAAGTTACTTCTGCTACTTCATAGAGTAGTCCAGGCTAGAACACCTGATTTTGTCTTTAAACAAAATGCCAAGTCATTTTCCATTGTTTTTTTTCTGCTTTTTAAAGTTGTGTGTTCATGAACTTTTTGAAGAAAATTCACATCTTTTAGAATAGAATAAAGCTGGAAGGGACCTTGGAGGTCTTCTAGTCCAGCCCCTTGCTGAAGCAGGAGAATCTATACCATCTCAGACAAGTGACTGTCTAGACTCTTCTTAAAAATCTCCAGTGATGGAGTGCCCACGATTTCTGGAGGCAAGCTGTTCCACTGGTTAATTGTCCTCACTGTTAGGAAGTTTCTCCTTAATTCCAGGTTGCTTCTCTCTTTGATCAGTTTCTAACCATTGTTTCTTGTCCTGCCCTCTGGTGCTTTGGAGAATAATTTGACCCCCTCTTCTTTGTGGCAGCCTCTCAAATACTGGAATACTGCTATCATGTCACCTCTATTTCTTCTTTTCTTTAGACTAGCCAAACCCAAGTTCCGCAGCCATTCTTCGTATGTTTTAGTCTCCAGGCCTTTAATCATCTTAGTTGCTCTTCTCTGATTTTTTTCCAAAGTCTCAACATCTTTTAATACTTTTTAAGTTTCCGGTTGCTAATTTATTGAAAATCTTTGTAAAAAAATTCTTGATAGCCATTGTAGTAGATAGTAGTATTATATATGGAGGGTTTTCCTAACTTTTTTTGTTCTCCTCTTTGGCTAGAGCTAGAGCTATAAGATCTGTGCTGTGAAGTCCAACAATGCTACAGCAGAGGATTAAACCTATTCAAAAAAATAGAAAATGCAAATATCCTATATGAGGATGTGGTTAGCAATCTTAAACTTCTGATGCAAAGGAAAATGAATGAAACTAAAATTTTGTGGTTTAACCACAAATGTAGACATGAAAGAAATGCACTGGCTGGCCTAGTCAGATAAATTAAGGAAAAATCATTTGATAGGGTAAATGTAATGAAGGATAATGAAGGATCAAGCACTGATAAGGAAGAGAAAACAAGATTATTATAAAAATCAGTGGCAAGAATGAAAACTGTCATGTTTGCAAAATTTTGGGAACTAGTTTTGCAAGGCCAGAGAGAAATAAAAGTAATAATACAAGCATAGATTTCACCTGGAGTTTGGATAGCTTATTTTAAAAATAAATGTTATGATATTAGAATATCAAACCAAAAGTTAATGGGTACAGATTTATTAAAAATATTAATGACTAAAATGGCCCTCACTAACTGCTGCAGAAGTGAAAAGAATAATTTCACAACAGATAGCTGGCAAAGCCCCAGAAGAGGGATATGTAATCACCAGAAATTTTTAAGGCATTACCTGATTGATGGGCTCCTGTGCTTGCCTTCTTGTTTGTTTATATCAATGCCACTGGACAAATTATTGTAGGTTGGAAAGACAGTGTAGCAATTCCAATATTTAACAATCCCCACTAACTTTTCCTCAATAAATCTCATTGACATAGGGTATGAGCTGTATATAAGGTATCTTTTAAATTGATTGATTGATCAGGCAGACGCTAGGCAGATTGTAGCAGAAGAACAGGCGGGCTTCAGAAAAGGGCATAGTACTATAGATCAGTGTTTCACTTTACAATATCTGATTCACAAATCAATGAACGGACCCACAAAAAGCCTTTATGTGACATTTATTGACTTATCACCTGCCTTTGATTCAAAAAATAAAGGAAATGTTTGTGGTTGAGTATTAACAAAACCAGCCAAGGATGTTTTGCCTAGATGCTGAATAGAGTGAAGTAGTGAACTGTGGTTGGGTGAAGAGACAAAAGGTTATATTAGAGGAGCAACATGTTTACACAGAAGCTGCAGAGAAAGCAGTGGGAAGTATGTTCTTTGGCTGTTGCCCAACCTCTGAAATACCATAGGGCTGCAGACGCTGAAAATTGTAAAATCAAGCGATTTTGGCTTGGAGGGAGTTTTTTGGTGAAGTAAAAAACAATCAATGAAGTAAGATGTTTTAGCAATATCTAATTATTTTGTGGGCAAATGAAAAAGATATTTAATTAAACCTTTAATTCCTGTGTATGTAACAATATATAAACATTTTTACTGCCTCTATATTTTACTTAAGTAATAACTTCAAAGGAGTATCTTGATACTCCATTTATAAAGACCATTGAGTGATATCTTTGTTTCCTTAAAATCTCTTGAAGTTCAAAAGCATAGCCATGATCATTTATGAGTAGTGATACATCTGGAGATTAGTATTTCTTAGAAACTTATACAGTATTAGTATTATATCCAGTAACCAATGTAACTTTGTATCTTTCAAGAAGACCAAATTTCTATTAGATTTAATCCAGTGACTTGAACTTGTTAGTGTTTCCTTGGTATAAAACTTTGAAGAACCTCTGCTTAGAAATAGTTTTAAAAAAGAAAAAAAGTCCTCTATTCTCTTACTTGGCAATGAGTTTAATTTAACTTAATGGAACTTTTAAGTAAAAAGGCATTGTATTATTAATAGAATGCAAGTATATATAAAATGCAGAGGCCCATTTTCACTTCTGAACAAATAATTTTATTTCTTAATTGGATTTGTAATTGTCAAATGTTTTAAGGTTCTGTACAGGAAAAGTGTCTCTTACTAGCCCTACAATCAGAATAGAGCTAGAAGGGACCTTGGAGGTCTTCTAGTCCAATCCCCTGCTCAAGCAGGAGACCCTATACCATTTCAGACAAGTGACTGTCCAGTCTTTTTCTTAAAAACTCCAGTGATAAAGCACCTACAACTGAAGGCAAGCTGTTCCACTGGTTAATTGTCCTCACTGTTAGGAAGTTTCTCCTTAACTCCAGGTTGCTTCTCTCCTTGATTAGTATCCATCCATTGTTTAGTGACTAAAATTGGGACAGGCAATTCCATTACTAAGCATCACGTGACCCAGACAGACTTACAACCTCACGTCTGCTTCAGTTGTTAAGCAAAACATCATGCAACTATAATTTACAATTTTACTTTCAGGTTTTCTATTAAGTCTGCTTGTCCCAGCCAGTTGAAACCGTCTTAACTTTGGATGGTTGCTAAACAAGGTAGTCGGTAATTGAGATCTTCCTGCAATTTTAAAGTTAAGCAGGGGTAGCTGGGTAGAGCTTTTTTTCTTACACGGCTAGAAATTTGTAAGACATAGCCGTTAAACAGGGCAGTGGAAATTTGCAGAAAAGAAGAAAAAGTTATTCCCAGGACTATTATCAATAAATGCAAAAACTAAATTGTCAGTTTAGTTCAAGAGTTTTTTCCCCAAAACACCTTCTTACTTAAGAACAAATTTATGCTTCATGTTTTCTCTCCTTGAAAATGACAGCTCAGTGGAAAGGCATGTTAATAAAAGAATTATGATATATAGGTAAATATATGTACACTGACTTTCTGCAACATATAACTGTAAATTAAATACAAATTTGCAATAATAGTTTCTAACTGCTTTGAAGTGGAAATGTTCAAGTTATTTTTATTAGCTGTTTTGTTCTAAGTATGTTGGATCATGATTGCAGTTGAGATAATTGTCAGCTTTCTCTTTCTAGGACTATACCAGGTATTTAACTGCAACTGTTAAGGTCCTACTCCACTAAGCAGAGAAAATCCATCTGCCCTAGAGGAAACTCCTTATTAGTTCCAAATTATGAGGAAAACTGATCTCTTTTCAGTCTTTAATCTACTTCCATCTGCAGTGAGCTCTACAGTTTCTTCTGGTAGTCAGCTGGTGTGATGGCTATCAGCTTAATCACCAGATACGCTCCATAGATTTAACCCTCTTCAGCTCTGTGTATGTTCTTTGAGCTAACAACCTGACAGTGAAAGGCCCTTCCTTTCTCTGTCCTAGAAATCCCTACCAGCTTTGGCCAAGCGAGGTGGTGGTTTCATCGCAGTCGGCTTCTCTGAATCAGAGCGAAAAGCATTCCCATTTTTTTCTTGTAAAGAAGCCAAGATTTTTGACCCATTTTTTTTTTTTTTTTACCAATTTGTGTAAATGAGTTCTGATTCTTTACTTCTTCCCTTGAGAATGAAGAAATTTGAACTTTATGGGCTCAAATGAATTTGATCATTGGATATTTTTGTCCCTAGAAGTGCCATCATGTTTGTGTTAGTGTAGCTTCAGCATGTTCAGGATTACAGGATTAGAGCTTTTATGTTTCAAGATTATGTTTTCCTTCTTTGATACCCATATTCTGATTGTGAGACCATTTCAGGCGCAATTAACTGTAAAACACAATTGTTACTTACATTTCTCATAGCAAATAAAACCAAATTGTTCAGGCTGAGAGCAAGTTAGTATTGTGAAAAAAAGAACATGTAATTTAATAATTTGAACACATTTTGGGGTGCTTTTTGATATAAAGTTTTATGACTCTTTTATTTGATCTTATTAGGGTTCATAACTATATATTACAAACTGCAGATCTGCATAGAATGCTTTCTTCTCATTCCTTATTGTTTTTCCACCTGTGATTCATCATATTTGCAGTCTGCATACCCTTCCTTATCCATTAAAAAATGAAATAACATTTGGGAGATGTAAGAATATAGATAATAGAGTTGAATAAAGTTGAATAGTTAACTGTTAACTGAGCAAATGGTTGCTCAAAATAATATTTAGATAAGACATGGACATATCAGATTATAGATTTCCATGACCAATTTTGGTTACATTGAAGATAGGAAAAAATGATGAAGGTTTTTTAAAAAAATACTTTAATGTTCTTGTTGCTTTTAGGTGTCTCTTCTAGAAGTTGTGAATTGCTTAATGAGAAATGTGGAAAAAAGCAGCAACATACTACATCAAAATATTATTGAGACGGAGAGAAAATTTCAGTCTTAGAAACTGAGATGTAAAACTGCCAATATAGAGAGGAAAATTCTACATATTCCAGAAACATAACTGAACACTGGGTGGTCTTAAATATGACTCTTCAGTTGCATTTTAAAAGAAGGTCGTTTAGAAAGCTATAACCTGAAGGTTTTACATTTGTTTCTTTCTGATTAATAACTGTGTATGTTTTATTCATTCAAAATATTCAAGACAGATCTTTTGAACAAATAAGGGCACTTTTGTATAGTATACTATTTTTCTTAAACTGTACTGCCCCCATATGGACACAATGAGGAATATTCCATAATTGTTTATTTTGCCTGGGATGAAAACCATTTTGATTTCAAGGTTGGAATTTATATTTCCAAAAAAGGGAAAGTCCCAACTACTTGTTTCCCATTTCCAAAAAGATTTGGGACAACCTCTGTCACAATTGAAGATTACTCTATATCTGATAGGGCACCTACCTTTTTCCCCAATACATTTGCCCAAAGAAAACTTCTTGAAAATCAAACATTTGCAACAATTTTTAAAGTTAAAGAATTGTATAAATCTAGCCTGGATTTTGAACAGCAAAAGACTCTTGTTGTATAGCAGACACCCTCCAGATATTTTAGGATTATAAATCCTGTTACCCTCCATCCGTGGTACCTGGGCAGAGTAGACCATAGACCAAAATGTTTTGAGACTACAATATCAAGAGTGATATAGTATAGCTGCACAACCAAGGCATAATTGAATCAAATAATACTTAAAGTTGAGTCTCAATACAATATACAATTATTCTGGCTATTTAAAAACATGCTTGCTTTTATGCTTGCTTTTTCAGAGTGCATATGTGCATGCATTTTAAAAAGCATCAAGTTTAGTCTGGTAAAATTGATCCCTGAAAATTGCTTCCTTTATCTCCTTGTAAATTCTGGTCATCTTTCTTTTCTGAGAAGTGTAGTAAACCCTGGGTCAAGGTGTATTTTCAATTTTATAGTGAATATAATATTTATGTGGCTTTGTCATCCAACATTCAGTATTATTTTCCTGATATCTGAAGCTAATTTAAATATGGCTTTTTAAACTTTTGCAATTCTAAAATCTGACCATTCTTATATTCAGGAAATTTGAAGCTGCATCTATAAAAGAAAAGTGCTGACGGCTATTGGAATTCTCTGAATAAGAAACATAAGTTGAACAGTTTCCAGTATTTCTTGGAATTCACTGGATTGATTTGTAGGCTTAAATTGGATGGGCTTTAAATAGAATGAAGATTGTAGGAAATAAAAATATTAATGACATTAAATATGCTGCTGCATTTTAAAAATGGGAATGGGGAAGAAAAGCTCTCACTTAGTTTTAATCAGAAGAACTATAAGCCAAGTTAATGGCATTCTTTATTCATTCCAATGAGTTAATTCACTGAATTATCTGATTGTCCCAGAGGGCTGTGTGTGGAAAGGATATTTACAAGTATAAGTGCAGAATTATACACTCTGTATCTTCTCAACTCTAGTTTGTTTCATAAGGACAGGTAATTTGCTGCTTTCATCTAAATGTTGTCTCAAAGGGAAAAGCACAATGTATTTTAAAGTCTGTTAATCTGCAACTTCTCTTTGTAGGCAGGCACAAACATAGAAATAGCACTATGGTCTTAACAAAATAAAACTGCATATGCATTCAGTCTCTTTCTTCTGAGCAAAATCTCCCTTCTCAATTGTGTGGGCAATATATCAAACCTACAATTTTAACATCCACTTTCCTTAACTTGAAGAATAGTTTGTATGTGACTTCTACATTTACGATCTTCAATAGTGATGGATTTTTGCTGTTCAAAATTTGTTCCATTGTTTAGACATCTGCTTATCCTCCAGTTTTTATATAAAATGCACTGACATGTACATACATTACTAGAGTTGTCCAGCACTTTGGATTCAAAAGCAAAATAGTGCTTTGGAGTATGTAGGGGCACAAACATAGCTCCTGTTGGCAACTCCACAAAGCAGCTGTTCCTTTTCCTAGTATCACCCAGCTGCTCCATAATCCTACGAAAAAGCACACTTGGATTAAAGAGTTACACACAAGGGCTATGCACGTTCCCCTGCATGCTTAAGAGCACTTTTCCCCCTTTATATTCTAAGCAATATGTAGTCCTAATACTGTTATGACTCTATTCCACTTTAAATTCCATTTTCTGAGAAGTAGTTTATGTCATCTAATTGACACATCTAGTAGATTTGATTTAGGAAAATGATTTGTTATCATGTACAAGCTTATAAGCCTTTGAGTTTTTGTCTTCCCATCCAGGATATATGTTAGGGTTGTTTTTCTTAGTTCTGTCAACTTAATTATATAATTCATCTTGAGATAATCTGGGTTTGCTTCAGTCAGCTTTTGATAACCTAGTGTCTTGCAGGTTTGTTGAGAATGAAACTTCCAGAATCACATTGGCCATGGCTAAAGAATAACCCAACTGGGTTAGATTTATCTGTTGAGGGAGCCAAGGTGGGAAGTGGAGCTTCTAATAATTTTGATTGGTTTTCTTTTATAATTACAACAATGGCAATCCAAAAGAGAAAATATTTGTGGTAATGTTTAAGATATTAACAATTTTGATTCAGTGCACTCACTGTTTCCATAACTCTTCCATATACTGTTTCAACTCCTCCCCTCAGAACGCCGCTATAAGGCATTGCATGCTACAACAACTAGACACAAAGATAGTTCCCCCCCCCCCATTCCATCATTCTGCTAAACACCTAATTCCCACAGCACTGTCTTATGCCTAAGGATATTTATCCATGTAGTACAGGGCTTTTCAACCTTTTCACCAATTGTACCACTTTTAGGATATGGCAATATTCGAGTACCACCTAGCAAGGTGTCAAAAACTTGATGACCAAAAAAAAAAACCTGTTCAAAGTTGCAATTGCACTGAAATGACTTATGACCATTTTCACACTTATGACCACTGCAGCATGCCCAGGGTCATGTGATTTATATTTGGATGCTTGGCAACTGATTCATATTTATGATGGTCACAGTGTCCCAGGGTCATGTGATACCCTTTTGCAACCTTTTGATAAGTAAAGTCAATGGCAGGGCTGCTGGTGGCCAAGTGCTAAGGCAGGACTTCCCTCCCTCCCTCCTTTCCTGCCTCCCTCTTTCTCATGCCCATCTCCTTCTGAAGGAAGAATTTGAACTCCCCCCCCCCTATATTTTTTTTCTTCCATATATTCATCAAACAAGGAAAAGCCTCCAGAAACAGAAAAGACAAACTGCTGAGTGAACTAGCTTAACAAGGCACATTTCCCTTTAAGAATTAGCTACTGGCTAGAAAGGAAAGTAAGGAAGAAAAAAAAATGTAGTAAATATTGGCTGCCGGCTAAGGTAAGGCAGCCTCCCCAAATGGCTCCATTCATAAGTAAAAGAATCTACAGGCAAAATCCATTCAGGAGAAAAATAGTTCAAAATCCCTTGCAGCAAAACTTACAGCTAACAATAGCAGAGCAATAGAAGCTAACACGAGACATCAGCCATCAGCCAAATAGAAATTGTCAAACACTCCTTAAGAACACAAAGCCCACATTGCACAAATCCCAGAACTTCAAAGTCACAAAAGCACATAAGAATCCTTCCACTCTCCATCTCCTCCCTCTTTCTCATGGGGGAGGGTGAGCCAGAACTGAGCCTGGGCCCTTTGTCTCTCCCCAGCCACTGCAGCTCCGGAGGACTCTCTCACAGTAAGTCCTTGCCTGTGCTGGCTCTTTCCCTCCCCCACTACACTTGGCTAGGCAGGGCTGCATACCACCTGCCACTTGTTAATGTACCACAAGTGGTACGCATACCACAGGTTGAAAAGCCCTGATGTAGTAGATGCCCATTTACTGATGTAGTAGGGCTATATTTACCCATATAGTAGGGTAACCTTTATCCTTTTAGCCATGTAATAGGGCTTTATTACTATTATGCTTCTATTTTTTTCTTATTGCCTTCTCCTATTGGTATCTTATGATTTATCACTTTGTTATTTGTATCTTATGATTTATGATTGATTCTTATGATTTATAAGAGCCGTGGTGGCGCAATGGTTAGAATTCAGGCTAATTCACAGCTCACTCCAGGAGTTCGATTCTGAACGGCTCAAGATTGACTCAGCCTTCCCTCCTTCCGAGGTTGGTAAAATGAGGACCCAAATAGTTGGGGGCTATATGCTGACTCTGTAAACCTCTTAGAGGGAGCTGGAAAGCACTATGAAGCGGTATATAAGTCTAAGTGCTATTGCTATTATCATTTTGTTGTTTGTATGTACACTGAGAGCTTATGCATCGGAGACAAATTCCTTGTGTGTTCAATCACACTTGACCAATAAAGAATATTCTATATTCTATATATATTGTACGTGTAGAAAAGTTTTTAAAGCTAGGTTCCCAAAATATAAAATAGATTTGAATATTGCCTGATTATTGGTGTGAAGTTTAGAAGATTTCAGGATTACATAAGAATAGTATGAAGACAGACATCCAAGATATTGCTATCTTTCCCTTCTTAGGTGTATTATAGGCAATAAATATATTGTGTCCTCCAATATATTTCCAAATAACTATTGCTAATTCCATTCTTCATGTGAGATGGGATATTCCCATTCATACCCAATACAGACTTTCCAATAATATTTGTTTTTACATTGTCTGAACCATACAGATTCTGCAAAAACATTATGCTCCTGTTTCTCCTTTCCAGCTCTGTCCTCTAATCTCTAAATCATTTTAGCTGCAGGTCACTTCGGCAGAAAAAATAAATAGTTTGTTATGCATGTATGTATTCTGTGGTGTTGAAAACCTGGGTGTGTCCTTAATTTTTATATTTTATCTGAAGCCTAAAAGTCTATATTTTGACTTTTAGGCGTCAGATAACTTTGATGTTATTCATTCACTTACCCTGCCAAAATTGATTTGAAACAAAATATGAATCTGCCGAAAGGCTTGAATGTTTATTCCTATTGTTGATCCTGAACTGCTGAAGTGTGTAGACCCCAACCTTTCCAACAGGGTTCAGAACTTTTTGTTCCCTTTGCAGCCCCAAGCAAAAATAATTTGTTTTATTCAACTGTTAACCCTCCTGCAGGGAGCAGTGTCTTTTCTGCTTCCAAGAGGAACTGCAACTTCCAATGCTATCTCCAGCAGCAAGAGCAGCAAAGATTGCAATTTATTCATATATTTATTTAAAACATATGTGATACTACCATCTCTGCAAGGAAATCTTTGAGAGTAATCTTTGGAGGAAACTAACAGCAATAGTATTTTTTTCTTAAAGGAAAAAAAATATTTTTTTAGGGAAATAGGCTATCCTGTTACAATAATGTAACAGTTTATTTCCCTCAGAGTGGGAGAGAAAAAACTCTTATTCGTTGGATTTAGGCAGGTGCATAAGGTGAATCTGCTCCCTTCTGAGGTGTAACATAAAAAGTATTTCATGTATAAAAAAACCTAATTGTGGCATCTGTATTCTTCTGTCTGACAGCAATACAAAATGCCATATGTGTATGCATTTGAACAAGTCAAATGTGCCTCCATGAACTGCAACAGTTAAATGTAAGATATGAGTGCAGTAATTAAATATTATGTATGGAAACAGAAATTTGAACCAGGGGAACCAGTACTGATATAATTCTTTTAAGGTGTAAAAGATCCAAGATTATTTTGGGCCATTGTATGAATATTCTAGTAACTTCTTCAGCTAAAGCTACAACTGAAAATGATCACAATATACTTTGATAATTTAATAATGTATGAATAGAATAGATTTTGGTGATAGAAAATCTAAACAATATCCTTTCCTTTATTGTCCTCTCCAGTAAAACAAGACAAGATTGAATGTTTCTCAATTTAATGACTGATATTAAATACATTAGGTACCAGAATGCTTACATGTAGAACAAATTTGTTTCAATCCTGTCATGTAAAAAAAATTGTATTCTTCATAGGATGTTGCATGGTTAGGTTAATACTAGAAATTGACCACATATGTCCATGCACATGCCTTCCCTATAATTAAATACAATTAAATACCAGTCAGCTTTTAATTTTCCTGCTGGGAGCTGATTTTTTAATCAATGTGTATTATGGTTGGTTGCATAATCAGTCAGATGTTTAGACTGGATTTGGCATTTTTGTCTTCCTATTGAATCCTTCCCAAGGACCTGGGATAGGCAGGTATTATTGTTTAATAATATTAATATAATAATAATAATAATATTAAAGGTATTGTTGCAGAATGTGAACTACAGGTAAATAAAGCTGTCTTTTACAAATTATTATTATTATATACACAAAAATGTGGAATCGCAGCTGCCAGTTCTTTAGCTGGTATTGGTCTTCATCTGCATCAAGCTCTTCCCAAGAACCTAGGGTGTTGTAATGTGCGAATCCAAGCAGTGTGGCTTTTTCTAATTCACAATAGAATTTTTTGCCAGTGCACAGATTTTCTAAGTGCCATCCAAGATTTTTTGGTAGGGCACTCAGTGTGCTAATAACCACGGGAACCACTATGGCTAATTGTGATCGTCTATGATTCTACTATCACCTGGTATTGCCACATCAATTATCCACATTTTCTTCTTTTCAAAGTTAAATCTGGTGTGCTATGAGGCAAGACTTCCTCAGTTTGAATCAGAAATCCCACAATATTTATTATTTATGAGATTGCCAAATCATAAAACTCAAGATGATAATTTATTTGAGTCTCCAGAGTTCATCTAATTTATGAAATTGCTTAAGACCCTAAGACTGTAAAATACATGGTGCCAAAAAAGTATCATCTTTTAGCTTTATACTTCAGTATCAACAACAGGTTTTAAGATATACAGTAGATGAGTTTGGTAGTAATAGTATGTGAGGAAGGAAAATGTTTGAGAAGTCATTTGGTTTGCCTTTTCTTTTCCAGTATTGACCTTTTTAAATGTTGTTTCTTGTTGGGAATTTGATTTCTTGATTAGAAAGCCTGGCAATGTGATTAGTATTTTATCCATGGTCCCCTCTTCTGGATCATATCAATATGAAAGAATGTGAAACTATGAATAGAGATGTTCACAAAACCACGTATCTGCATTTTAAAAAAAATCCTAAGGTAACAAATATTGTTGCTCAAAACAACAAGACAGTAGAAAACATAAACATGTCTACTATGTCACTAAAATCTAGAACTCTTATATTTTTCTCTTTTGATATACATTTCCATGAACATTTCTGAGGGTCCTTCTATATTTTGGAACTAGGAGTAAGTAAAAGAAATTTTCCTAATTTAGCAATGTTGGAAACAACCTCTATAGTTTAAACTCTGTTATTCGGTTCTGAATTTGTATCCTATCACCGGTTTTAGAAAGGGATATCTCTTTCAAGCTGTAAAAGAATATTCTGAAAAAAATATAATTCTGAAAAAGTTACAAAAATATAAAAGTGAAATTTATTATCTATTGTACCTTAATATATTCTAGCAAACCAAGTTCTGCTATTCACTGTGATTAGCAGAGATCTAGTTAAATAAGAGGGTATTGCAGAAGTCTCCATGTGATAGGATTGGATGCTGTCCAGATCACTATACAGCATTACAGAGATGATAGCACTTGGATTTGTTTGGATTTTGAAACACATAGGTTGCTAAGTAATGAAACTTTATATAACTCATGTCATGGTTCCGACAGATGAAACTCTTCAAAAGAACTTCGAGGCATTGTTTACCTTAAAGAATCTTTTATTCGAGAAACAAAGTATCGGCACTACATAGTTGAAACCAGAAACTAAATTCCCCTCCCCTGGATACAAAGTAACAAAGTGCAATTCTCTCCTCCAATAAACAGTCATAAATCACATTCCCCAATTAGCTTGAAGCACGGGCTTTCTCCCCAGCTCTCCAGCCCGCCAAAATACTATCAGCTCTGGGCCCAATGTCCTTGGGTTCCCACAACTAAGTTATTATTGTTATGACTAGCTGGACTCTCATCCCTATTCCCCCTCCCAGAAGCAACTAATTCTAAAAGCAATAGAGAAAATGGCTGCATTTCCATCTGTTGTTAAAGCAAGAATATCCGATGTTAGCAGCGTTGACAACTCAAGTATAAAAGTGATGAAGTGGCGTTGGTGTTCCGAAGTAGTCTCTAGAGTAGTCTTCACTGTTGAGATGTGCCAAGCCTTGGCTTTTCATTTCAGCTTTGAGAAGTGCTGAAATAAACTTTAAAATCGTTTTTATTTATATAATTCTTATTCCTAATGTTTTTATTTCCATTATATCCTTGCAAAATATGCAAAAAGTTTAAAACCAGGACAATGGTTAATATAAATACTCTTCAATATCTTCATAAATGATTTAGATGAGGGAATAGAAGGGGGTCTCATCAAATTTGCAGATGACACTAAACTGGCAGGAACAGCCAACACCCCAGAAGACAAGCTTAGGATCCAAAAAGATCTTGACAGACTTGAACAATGGGCCCTATCTAACAAAATGATATTTAATGTGGAGAAAAGCAAGGATTTACCCTTGGGCAGGAAAAACCAAAGGTACAAGTACAGATTAGGTGAAACCTGGCTCAAAAACAGTAACTGTGAGAGGAACCTTGGAGTCCTAGTGGACAATCACTTAAACATGAATCAGCAGTGTGCGGCAGCAGCCAAAAAAGCTAATACAATCCTTGGTTGTATAAACAGGCATAGAATCAAAATCACGTGAAGTATTAGTACCACTTTATAAAGCCTTAGTAAGGCCACATCTGGAATACTGCATCCAGTTTTGTTCACCACATTACAAAAAAGATGTTGAGACTTTGGAAAAAGTGCAGAGAAGAGCAACTAAGATGATTAAAGGCCTGGAGACTAAATGGTTGCAGGATTTGGGAATGGCCAGTCTAGAGAAAAGAAGGACTAGGAGGGGACGTGATTGCAGTATTCCAGTATTTCAGAGGCTGCCACAAGGAGGAGGCGGTCAATTTATTTTCTAAAGCACCAGAAGGCAAGACAAGAAACAATAGATGGAAACTGATCAAGGAGAGAAACAACCTGGAATTAAGGAGAAACTTCCTAACAGTGAGGACAATTAACCAGTGGAACAGCTTATCTTCAGACATTGTGGGTGCTTCATCACTTGAGGTTTTTAAGAAGAGATTGGACAGCCACTTGTCTGAAATGACCCCTACTTGAGCAGGGGGCTGGACTAGAAGGCCTCCAAGGTCCCTTCCAGCTCTATTCTGATTATTATAAAAAAAGTTAAAAGTTAAAAAGTCAAAATAAGTTAAAAATATTTTTTGAAAACTTAAAATAAATTAAAATGTGCCAGCCCCTCCATTATGGAACTTCAATGTCAATGATTAAAAATGCAGGAAAATAAGTGCTGGAAAAATAATAGGATAATCTTAATCCCATTTGTTATTTTGAATATTGAATACGTTTGAATATTACCTGCCAGAATCAGCTTATACATTTGTAAAACCTTTGGGTAGCATTCCCTCCCCTCCTCTTCCCTCCCCTCCCCTCTACTTTCATATTATATTATTATGAAGCACTTTTTCTAGATACATTACTGTATTTTGAAAACATAAACAATCACTTCAGACATTGTGTAGGCCTGATTGTCTTGAGAGCATGTAATAGATTCCTATGCTTTGCAATCAGGCTGCATTCAAAAGAGTAGCTGTGGTTTGGAGAATGCCTTGACCTGTAAACATAGCATTAGATATTCCAAATGTTTTCAGCATTGATGTATTAATCTCATTGCTTTTGTTTCTAATTGTTTTTATGTAGGAGCAGTGCTTTTGGCCAGCATGCAGGGATTAACTGTTAATATTGATCCAGTTTTATATACCTGGCTCATGTACCAACCTCAAAAACGGAACAGCAGACTAATGCAGCAGGTAGGATATTTTTGCATATTTGTTTATGGTCCTAAGGCAACATACAATACAAATACAAGGCACAATATTGAAACATTAAAAATCTGATAAATCAGGAGAAATTAAATGCTCACATATCAATTACAATTTGTTTTACATATGTAGAAAGCATTTGATTTGTGCCATAAGTATGACCATTCATTTAATAATGGTTTGAAGTTATGCTGGCATGGGAAAAAATATCTTACAACCCATCCTTGAAATTGTGCCTGTCATAGTCATGTGATCATAATTCAGGCACTTGGCAACTGACTCACATTTATGATATCTGCCATCACAAGATTTGTAACCTTCCCAATCTGCTTCCATCATTTGCAAATTCACTTAACAAACATATAATTCATCTAAAGACCATATTATTCACTTAATGACAATGGTAAAAATGGCCTCAAAATAGTGTCTGGTCATGTGATGACTTATGTAATAACCATATCGCTTAGCATCCAAAATTCTGATTTCAATTGTGATCACAAGTCGAGAATTACCTGTAAAATTAATAGGTCCAACTAATGAGTACATTCCATAGTTGGAAGAAAATGTTCACATGACACATGTACAAAAGAGATGGTTTGCATCCATCAAAGAAAGGGACTGAGTTACTCGGCTATAAATTCACAGATTTTCTGGAGGAATATTTAAACTAAACAGCGGGGACAGTGAGTTAATTGATACAGAACATCCCTGTCCCCGGCAATCTAAAAATTATAGGGCTATCAGTGCATGTAACATAGATGTGTGTGTGGACAAGAATATCAACCTTGCTTTCAAGCAAAATCAAGCTTCTAACAGCGAGTGCCACACAAAGTGCACTAACCAAATAGGTGGTAAGACAATAGGGGAACTCAGGCACCACACAGGTCACGCAGAAAGTAAACACAGGGTCAGTCATAAAGGACTCAAATGTCTATACACCAACGCACAGAGTATGAACAGCAAACAGGGTGAACTAGAAATTCAGGTTAATGAGGGCAGATATGATATTGTTGCCATTACGGAAACATGGTGGGATGAAACCCACAGCTAAAGGAATTTAAATTATTTAAAAGAAACAGACCAAATAAAAAGAGGAGGAGGAGTTGCTCTATATGTAAGAAATAACTACATCTCTACAGAAATAGAGCACAACAATGATGAAAACTGTCTTGAATGCATTTGGGTCAATATAAAAGGGGGGGGGAATGACATTGCCATAGGTGAATACTACAGGCCACCCAACCAAACAGAGGAAATAGATGAACTTTTTGCTAGTCAGCTAACTAAGGTATGTAGGAAGCACATCACAATAGTAATTGGGGACTTTAACTACCCTGACATCAACTGGGAGACAAATTCTGCACCAAGTGGAAGATCAAACAGATTCCTGACAAACCTAGCAGACAACTTTGTCTCCCAGAAAGTAGAGAAGGGAACTAGGGGATTAGCCATTTTGAATCTAATTCTCACTAACAGAGATGAAATGATAGAAGGTGTTGAAGCCACAGGAACCTTGGGAGGTAGTGATCATGCAATATTGGAATTCAACATTATGGAAGCACAAGCAATAGAACACAGTCAAACTAGAGTCTTGGACTTCAAGAGAGCTAATTTCAATAAACTTAGAGAGGGCTTGGGAAGGACTCCATGGATGAGAATCCTCAAGGGGAAAAAACCTCAAGAAGCTTGGGAAATTCTGAAAAGCGAGATAATAAAAGCCCAGTCTAGCACAATACCAGCAAAGAGGGAAAATAACAGCTCTCAAAAGAGACCAGCATGGCTGCATAAAGAACTCTCTGACAAATTAAAAGATAAAAAGGACAAGTATAGAAAGTGATCTTTTAGGTTCTCCTGCTCAATAACTTTATTACGGTCTTAGACCAGCAATAGATATCATATTTTACAATATATTAAGAAAAGTATAAAATAAAAATAGTACTGACATTAATAATAAATAATAACATCCCTGTTAAAAAGATACATGTTCTCAGACTGTTAGGATCACTCCCTAGTTTACGTGAGTGGAAAGTCGATAAGTGTGTGAGTAAATATAATGTTCCAAAAATTATTAGAGATATCTCCAAAAAGTTGGCACAAGTTGACGGCTATAAATCTGTAACCAATTTTTCCCTTGTGGACATTGCTGCAACACAGTATTTTGCCACTGCATGCGTGATGGAAGGGTTTGAGTCCTGGAGGAGAAAGCCTACATAAAAATTGTCTGCCCTCCCTGGCAATCTCTCTAATAAGGGAAGAATATATGCTGACCTATAAACTCGGTATAACTCACAGTACAATAAAACATGTGAGATGTCTTCGACTTCTCCTTTACCACATATACATACCCGTTCTGCTATTGGTGTTCTCTTATACCTGCCCTGGAGGAGTGCTGAGGGAAGAATGTTAAATCTGGCTCTGAAGAAAGCTATTCTTTGTTTTGGGAAGGTCAGATCATTCAGATATCTTGCCGATTCCCACACACCCTGTTTGATTCTATCCTTAATGTGGCGAGGTAACCTATTTAGTTCTTCTTGGAACTCCATGTCCTTTATTCTATTGGATACTACTTGCTTTGCTTGATCAAAGCCTAGGGACATAAGGAATACCGAAGAGAGCCCATAAGAGCCCAGTTTATGATCTATCGCCTGCTTCCAGGGGGAGGGGAAGTTGTCAGTCAGCACTAATGGGGATAGTCCCTCTGGAAAGAAATACATTTTAAGCCAGTGAATGATCATCATCTTCCAGGCTCTTACCTGAATTTGGGGCATGCCTGTCTCAATTCTTAATTGGGCATTTGGGGTTCCTTTGGGTGCAGCTAAGATGGCTCGCAGGAATTTCGTTTGTATAGTTTCAAGCAAGTTTTTCTTTGCAAGGATTCCTGTTTGTGCCCCATATAGAATTTGCGCCAATGTTTTGGCCTCGAAAAGTTTTAAGGCAGCCAGTACCAATTGACCTCCGCCTGTGTAAAAGTAATGCCTGATTGCATTCAAGGACCTATTGGCTGCTTGCAATGCATGATCCAGGTGTGCCCTCCATGTCCCCTGCGAGTGGAAAACCACCCCAAGGTATCTAAATGTTCTAACCTGTTCCAGACTGTGTCCTTCTATTTTCCAGGAGTATTGGCTGGGTCTTTTAGCAAAAACTAAAATTTTTGATTTATCAAAATTAAGGACCAACTTATTCTGTTTGCAGTAGCCGAGTGTTGCCCTAATTGCTCTCTTCAGTCCTACAGGAGTTTGAGAAATAATGACCGCATCATCGGCATATAGAAGGATCGAGATTTTACGATGTGCTAAGTTGGGCGGATGCAGATCAGGGTTCTGTAAGAGATCGATCAGGGGGTTGATATAGAAGTTAAAAAGGGAGGGGGACAGGATGCAACCCTGCCGTACCCCTTTTTGTACCCTTACTGAGCCGGTTAAGGTCCCTTGAGGATTACACCTCACTTTCAAGGTGGAATTGGTATACAATTTTTGTATGAGGAAAAGGAGGCGTTTATCGATAGTAGTGCCTTCTAATTTCTCCCATAGGGAGTTCCTAGATATTGAGTCGAAGGCCTGCTTAAAATCAAGGAAGGCCACAAAAAGAGAGGATTTTTTTTTATGTGTGTATTTTTGTACTAGATGGTGAAGTACCAGGATATGATCCACTGTTGATTTTCCTTCTCTAAAACCGGCTTGTTCATCTTTAATTATCCCCCCCGAAATTAGCCAATCCTGAAGTTTATAGTTTAAGTGTTTGGCATACATTTTACTAATAACACTCAGAAGACTAATGGGTCTATAATTGCCAGGGTCATTTCTACTACCTTTTTTATAGATTGGTATGATAATTGCTAATCCCCAATCTCTTGGCATATGGCCCGTTCTATCTATATATGTAAACAGAGATGCTAAAAGTGGAGCCCACCAACTGGGATTATTTTTTATTATTTCTGGCAGGACATTGTCAGCACCAGGTGCCTTCTTAGCCTTGAGGGCTCCAATCAATCGGGATATCTCACCTGGTGTAACAGGGGGCCAATAAGGGGTTTGGTCCAAATTAATTTGGCTCTCATAAGTTACATAGTCGGGGTCTGCATAAAGCTTTCTCCTGCTTGAGCAGGGGGCTGGACTAGAAGACCTCCAAGGTCCCTTCCAGCTCTATTCTATTCTAGTGCATTATTTATTATCAAATTAAGGCTTTGTAAATAAATAATGTAGTTATTGAATAAGTTGGTGTTTTTGAGTTTTATTTCTAAGATATATTTTTATAACATTTGTAAAAAATGATATTTACTGGTAAAATTTTCAGTAGATCATTTTTTACATTTTGGCATTTTTCTCAATGCCGTAGCAATTAACATTTATACATGAAATATAGATGAGAGAAATAGACATGAGGGAAAATATACGTGAAAGGAAATCAAAAGCACTGACATCTGAAACCTCCCTATGTCATCTCAGCTTTGACATCAAGTTATTATAGATTTGCCGTCAAATTGAGAAAATCCAGAAATCTAAAATACAAACCTCCTGAAAAGGTTCAGTTATTAAGTAATTAAGTAACTAGCAAGTGTATATATTCTAGCATCATATTTGTCAGCATCAATAGTATTAAAAAGTAGGTAACTGACTTGCTAGTTATAAATAGGCACAACTTGAATAATAGTCTTTGATTGAAAGATGATCATGATTGAAGATAGAAGCACATAACTAGACTTCACTTATTTTTAGAAAGATATCTCAAGAGCCTTTTAACTTTGAAAGTTTGGAAAATAATACTGTAAAGAAATGATGAAAAGCTTGTAAAGCGTGTAAAACTGGCTAGAATCCACTCAATATACAGTATGTTGGATAGATTTCTTAAAATATGGTTGTGATGAGATCGCATTTTTTTAAGTAGTTCCAAAAGAAACCATGGAACAAATTGTAAAGTAGGTACTTGCCTGAAAATAGTTCTAAAAATATCAGTTTTTGTATTGCTTAAAGTAAAGTTACCTTCTGTATCATACACTTTAAATGTTCCATGTCTGTGTTTGGTAGATTTGCCAGAAAAATTCTTAAAAGTTTTGAGAGAGAGATCTTTAGCATATATAGTTTTGGGGTAAAGTTTTGATCATTTATAATATAACCATTGCTACTTACTGTTATACAGTAGCTATTTCTTTATCAATAAGATTAAAACTTTTAAATGTTATTAATTAGTAAGCTATGACTTTACTCTTACAGATTTAGTAAAGTTAAAAATAGCAGTGCTTTTCTCCTACTCAAAACTTGTTATAAACATGGAATGTTGAAGGAAAGGTCTTCAACATTATGCATTTTAATGTATTTAATGTATTTAATGCATTTAAAATGAGTTTTAAAAACATAGCATAATGCACTACATTTGTGCTTTTCCTACTACACAGAAAATCCAGGGTGGATTATGGCGGCTGTTACTTATTTGAGCAAAGTTCCTGTTGTGACTATGTGGTTAGTGTTATAGGGGCAAAAGAGGATGTTTTCTTATATTTGTAGTTGGCTTCTGCGTGTGTCTAAACATTTCTTTTTATTTCGAATGGTGAACAATGTTGACATTTACTGAAAAACAATATAAAACCCATGGCAAGGCTTTTGAATGCCTGCATAAATTTACATAATGTCTTCTGACTCTCTTTATTGGGTAGTAGTAAAATATGGTATTTATTTCCTTTTTAAAAAGTGTCCTGAAATTTAGAGTTATATATAATACTAATCTACAAATAGTAGAATAATGGCCTAGTTACTCTTTATTGATTTATTCACAGTTTAGATCAGCTACTTATTGAAAAAAAAGATAATTAAAAGATTTTTTTATGGCCTAAATAGATTATACAAAAACTTGTAAGTCATTTCTCATAGTTGGATTCGGAAGCGCTTGGAAATGTTTGGAATAAACTTAAATATTAAAAGATTTTTGGATGTTATTTGCTTCCTGGAAAACCACCCTTACAGAATATGGGAGAAATTTGGAAGAAGCAAGAATAAAACCAGGTCTGTTTCAAAGTAACACATTGTCACCATTGCTCTTTGTACAAGCAGTGATTCAACTTACAAGTATTCTGAACAGGATCAGTTATAAGTAAAAATTCACAAACAAAGCTCTCCAAATAAGCCATTTTCTTTATAGAGATAACCTAAAACTATACCGAATCAGAATCTACATTTGAGTCTCTGTCAGGTATTAGTCTGTATATTTAATAAAGATACAAGAATGAAATTTGGACAGGATAAAGGTGCAATTTGGCAATGAAAGGAGGTAAGATTACAGGAGAAAATGGGTTACACCTAATGAATGGAATGGTCATTCTTCAGGCACCTGAAGAAGGATACAAATATTTAGAATTAAAGGAAGCTTCTGATTAATTGCACAGCCAAGTTAAAACACAGATAATTTAAGTTATTTCAAACAATTTGAGGGGCTTTTTTTTTTTAACAAAAACTAAACTAAATGGTGGAAATATTGCTAAAACAATAAACGCTTGGGCAGTCACTGTAATTAAATATACTGCAGGAGTAATTGATTGGCTTCAAGCCAAATTGAACAATCTTGATCAGTAAAACAACAAAATTAATGACCATAAATCATGCACTTCACCTAAGAAGTGACATTCATAGATTATATGTATTCAGAATTAGAGGTGGTAGAGGACTATTGCAAGTAAAACAAACTATGGAATAAGAAAAATATAGTCTGAATGATTACATCTGGAAAAGAAAATAGACTGTGCTTATGGAACTTCACAAGGAAAGCCTCCTGAAGTAACACAAAAGAGCTAAATTAGAATACAAGACTAAGATAATTCAAAATCGGATTAACATCTGGTAAAACAAACCACTCCATGGTGAATGTTTGTATGAGACTGAAGGAAAAGTGAATCAAAATCTAACATGGGTTCTGGTTGAAAACTCAATTTAAAAAGGAAATCAAGGAAAGAATTCAAAGCCAAAATATGGTGAGATGGCTGCATATAAATTTAATAAATAAATAAATAAATAATGAATGGAATGGAGTCTCTTGAAGGCTATTGCTAGATTACTTACTTACTAAACAGTGAACTCCAGATGTCCATTCTTCAACATTTTGTTGTAAGCAATATCCGATTCTGTACTTCATTTTTTAAGGAAGAAATTAATTTCTTTTATTAGATTTATTTGTTTTATGCCCTGATCTATTTTTGCATGTATGAAAAAGTAGGTTTGGTGCAATATACCTGGCCAGATAAGAGTACTGCTAATAGAAATATTTGCTGAATAAATACTTGTTTCCTTTTTTTGATCCAGTTCCTAGGCATGGAGGATTATTGGAACAACAGTAATTTATCAATGAACTCTGGGAAAAGAGGAAGGGAGGGCTGCATTTAATTTTGCTTGCCCTGCAATTCTACTGAATTACTCATTGTGTTTCTCTTTCCCTCCTTTTTCTTTTCTTTTTTTTAAATTCTGATAGGCTGGATCTGTTTCTCTTGGGACACCTGTCACAAGGAAAAAAGATGATGAGATGTCAGTTGGGAGCACACCATTGATTAAGCATCAGTCAAATCAGGCTTCTGAATATGCCAGTAGCCCTGTAAAAACAAAAACTGTAACAGGTGTGTCTGCTTTAATTCAGTTTGGATTTTTTATATAATTTTACAATTTAAATGGTAAGAATTTCAGTGTCAGTCTAGATTAAATTTACTAGAAGATTACTTCAGTTTTTTCTAATTATTATCCAGTTTTGTAATCAATTAAGCTTTTTAAAAAATACATACAATAATTATCACATCAAGTTGATAGTGCTGAAGTGATACCTCAGTCCAGGGAGAGAAGCATGTGAAAGAGATTCAGAGCAACTCCATCTTAATTATACTAGATATAATTTAATCAGGAAAATTGCTTTGATAGGTTTTTAAAATTCTGCTCCCGTATCCTACCAACAATGAATATCTTTCTAGAAATCCAAGTGGTTCTGATTTCTTGAGATAGGCAGCCTTGCAGGGCTTGTAATCAACTTTGAAGGCTTCTCAAAGCAGTTCTCCTACTCAAGGTATATCTAATGTCTTGAAGGCTTTGAGTTGCTTTGAGTCTTCTCTCATGCTTCCTCCCTCCTTTAGACTGGCTCTTTTGCAATGGACCTGTTTCCTTCTCTGCTTTCCCAGGGTCTGTTATACTTTTCCTCACACATGAGATATGTTGCTAGATCCTTACTGATTTGTGGAAAATAACTCCATAGAAAAAGGCAAGGAAACTTTAGAAAAGATCATAGTTTGTAATGGATAAAAAGGATTGCCTTGAAGGACAGGGGAAAGATACACTACCAAGGCAATGATCAGATAAACAGAACTTGAGCCCAGATCAAGAAAATAATTAGCAAAAAGATCTCAGACAAAAGGGAGGAAAGGTAGCAGGGTTCCATTATTATTAGCTAGCATTTATTAGCTGTTCTAATAAAAGTAGCTTAAATCTTCAAGGTGCCTGTTTTCTTAGTCAGGTCAACCTGACATCTGTCAGGGTTCAACCTATCCCAAATCGAAGATTATCAGGAAGTAAGCACTCTTAAAAATGATAATGTATTTGAACTATGCAGCAATAGCTTCCCTTGATAAAACCAGTAAAATAGTTTGATAAAGGACAATGGAGTTCTGCTTCCTTAAGACCTATAAAGCCCTCAGCATTATAAGACACAATGTGTAGAACAAATATTTATGAATTACCAAGATTAAGATTATACGATTTATTTATTTTTTTGTTTAAGGAAATATCTTTTTCCAGGGATAACCCCAAATCTATACTGATAGGTAACTAATTTTCTTTCTTTGCTTTTGTGTCTTAATTCTTACTGTCTCTCTATTTTTCTTCTAAAAGTCCAGAGAAAGATCTCCTTTTAGATGTTCCATTCGTGAAGTAAATTTATGAGGAATGGGCTGTGAGCCAAGCAAATCATGATCAAAAGATCAGTAAGAGAACAGAGTTTTAGAACTTAAGGACATTTATAAGCTCCAAATTTGGAGTATAAAGGGGCTTATTAATGCTGGTGAACTCTAAAACTAGGATTCAGTTATACCTAATTTTGGTTTTACTGGGATTATTAGGTATATAGTAACATGTACTCCATTTAGCAAGCTATTTGGTCTTTCTTTTATTTTTTTTAAAGAATCACGGCCATTATCAGTACCAGTGAAAGCCATGCTTAATTCAGCTGAAATGTGCAGCAAAAGTTCTGAGGAAAGAATGAAAGAATTTATTAGTGTGGTATGGAATGCAGTTAAGTGCCTTACCCTTCAGGTAAGAAATTGTGGATGGGAAATAAAAGAAAAGAATATTTTGATGTACTTTTAGAATCTTCCGTTATTTTGAAATTTCTAGGAAATAAGTTCCCATTTTAAGGTTATATGGGGAATAATGAAGCCAAATTTCATTTGACCAAAATGGAATGATGAAGCCAAATTAATTAAACTTTTCAAGGTAAGTAAGCATTGGGTTAGATACCTGTATGTTCTATTGTATATAGTCATGTGTAACAAAAACAATGCTAGAGTGCAAGCTTTCCATAATAAAGTTTTTTTAATTATTTATATAGCATCTCAGAGCAGTTTGTCTAGTTAGTTAGACTGTATTTAATCCACTGCAATGCACTCTATTTGGGGATACCTTGAAGACCATTTGGGAACTTTAGCAAGTATAGTTCAAAATCTTATGAAGCCCTAAAGGTCATGTAAATGCAAGGGACACTAATTTTCTCCTTACGTCAAGGGTTGACTTCTCCAAACCGGCTATAATATAACTTAATACTCCATTAATACTACAGTTTCCAAGATCAATTTAGTCTACTTATTACTACAAATGTTCTTCTTTTTGAAATTTTTGTTGATGGCACAATTGGCACAATTTTAAGAAGTGTGCTTATTGATGGAAAAGACAAATAAAACATGTTTTATCTTCATTATGTGATAGATTTTGCTATCTTTTATTGGTCTTTCATTATAGACTGCTGGATAGAGAGTACGATCTTTACATAATCAAAATAGGGGAAGAATCTATTTCAAGAAATTGTAACACTTGTATGTTAAAAACAAGCAATTATGTTCAGTATTGGCAAAAGAACACGTTGCTACCAAAACTGAAATTCAATCCTTGAAACAGAAAAGATGTTACCATGGAAAAATAAAGTAACACTTAGTGCAGCTGTGATGCATTAATGAATAGAAGCTTTTTTTTTTAAAAAAAAATCATTTGTATATGGTATGGCTTAGTGGATCTCAACCAGATGGTTTCCTTGAACAGGATCTGACCTTCATCTTGAGGATTTCTTACTGGAAAATTATTTCATTTTCTCTCCTTTTATTTGTCAGTTCTTTACATTAATGTAAGATTTACTGTTGTAGATTTATATTGTTATATAAATCAGTCACATTTTATCTTAAGTTTACAGTATTAAACATGTAGTTTAATAGTGGTTTTCAAAGTGTAAAAACAATGTAATATATGTAATATGTCGCATTAATGTAAGCTAAGGATACAGGAATTTGAAGATAGTTTAACATTATACCTATCAGTAAAGAGATCGGTGGCACCTTCTCATTTTTTAATGCAACAACTTATAAGATTTTTAGTTGCATTTTTCCTCTCTGCTACTATTATATGCCAAAGGGTAAGTTCACCTGCATTTGGTGGTGGTAAAAGGAAAGTTTTACGTACATTTTTGTACATGCATGCAGCTATGTAAGCAAAGTTATTGTCTTGTACATTAAAAATTGATCATATGTGACCTCAATAGATATTGTATATATTCATGCTTTTAGAGGATTGCATATGCAATTAGTTCATTTTCAGACAGTAATTTCATAAGAACATAGAAGTAACATCTAGTTGAATTATGATTCTTATTTTAAATGTTAGTATCTAAGTTAATCAAAGGATTTAAAACTTACTCAAGGTGACCAGCTCTACAAATATTTGTCTTCTGGACATATATACCTACTTTCTTGGCTTCTTCTTGAGTTGTTTTCAGATAAGAAATAGAATTAGACTCCTGAGCACAGGTCTGAGAACAAGGACAGTAATACCCTCATCCCCATTTTCACACTCAAAGAAAAGGGAATAATGTGAATGTAAGAATTGCTACGCAGGAGCAGCTCATAATATATCTGGCTAAGATTCTTTTTCTTTTAAGGGAAATAAAGCTTGTGACCACGGCAGCATATGGACAACTAAAGGAAATGCAGATAGCATAACTAATACCTTTCTAGAACTTTTCTATTTAGAGAAGTATAACAAAATCTGAGCACATGCAGGAGTCAGTTCCAGCTAGTGTCAACATTGCAAAGCTCAACTGAAAGCATCCTTTTTTTAATGTGACTGATTTGATGGATGGTCGCTGAAGAAAACCAAGTTTCCCACCCAGCACTGGGTGGAATTTCAGTATTCTCCATCATTTTTTCCTTACTCAATGGATAACAATATTAATGATATAATGGAAAAGAGAGTGAAGACATAACATCTGCATTTTCATACATTAGAATTAGAAAGTTGCTAGGATGTAAAGAAGTAAAATCAGAGGAAGTGAGCAGTATCCATTAGCTATAGCTGAACTCATGTTGCTAAAATGTCATAATCTAATGCAATTTAATCTTAAACTCCAATTTATTATTTCATATACCGTATAAAATTTTCCATTTTTTGGTATATAAACTTGAGGAAAAGCTAATAAAGCAACCTCACTGCTAAAAATTATAGAGAACTTAATAGAGAAAACTGGGGGGGGGTGTCTCAGATGAATTGGATTTTTTCCCTTTTAACCAAATTACCCACTTAGTAGGGAAGCTGATGTCACATCCTATGAACAGCTTTGGCTGTAGATCAGGTATCCACAAACTCCCCTTGTCAAGTCTAGTATGGATTTTGACCACCTCAGGATCCCTAGATCAATCCTTGCACTTGGGTTAAGCTAAAAAATTTGGTTCATCTCACTTATAGCTCTCCTATTAAAATACTTCATCAGCTTTTCTTTCTAAAGTACTAACATAAATTATCTATAATTCTTTATTCAGTTTTTACTTATCTGTAATATATTAACCTGTCAAACAAACCTGAAATAGAATTATCTAGATCAGTGATGGCGAACCTTTTAGAGACCGAGTGCCCAAACTGCAACCCAAAACCCTCTTATTTATCGCCGGGTGCCAGGTGGGCATGGTCCACTGGGTGGGCATGGCTGTGGTGGTCATGGCAGACTGGGTGGGTGTGGCCGAGGTGGGCGTGGTCACTTTGATGTTGCTCGTGGGGAGGGACGCCTGTGGGGGCCGGGCAGGGTTGGGGGAGATCCAGGGGGTCTCTGGCAGGTGGGCAGGAGGCTCGTCCTGCGGGGTGAGGCGAGGTGAGGTGAGGCAGGGCGGGGGTGCCATTGTCGCAGGGCAAGGCGAGCCAGAGGCCGGGGCAGCTGCTCCCTGACACCATTGGCCCCCACACATAGAGGCCAGCGAGCGCATGGGAGCCGACAGTGTCCGTCAGCAGCCACAGCCTGCCGGCCCCTCAACGGGCGCACTCTGGGGCTCCATAGCCTGCTGCCAGCAGTTCAGAGAAGCCACCTCTGAGCTGGACGGACGGCCGACAGCTGAGGAGGCGATGCAGTGGGTCGTGCCCGGGAAAAGGAGAGCATGTGAGGCCAGGAGGGATGGGACGGGGGGAGGGAAACCAGCCGTGTTGGGATGCATCCGGCCACGTGGGACCTCGGTGAGTTAGCAGGCGGCTGGTTAAAGAGGGACGGTTGCCATCTCCGGGGCATGGCGTGCGTGCCCACAGAGAGGGCTCTGAGTGCCGCCTCTGGCACGCGTGCCATAGGTTCGCCACCACTGATCTAGATCATATTTATCATATACTTAAATTATTTAGTGCTCAGTGCTCTATATTCAGGTATCAGCATTATGAGGACAAGAGAAGTTTTTTAGGGGTGTGTTGTAACTTATTCTTTATGAATTTTGTCTTATCAACAATTGTTAAGTCTGTAGCAGGTACTTTGTTTGAGTTCTATGTGTGTTGATATGTCAATTCCTGAATGGAAATATTATTTTTAAAGATGGCATACTAATTTTCTTCTCTAAAGGTTGACTTCCTAGATACTTTCAGTCCTTTCTTCTGTAAGAGGAAAGCTGGAAGCTTTCTGGTTTTAGGGGGTGTTGTTTTTTTAAATCTAAACATGACGCTAAATTGCCCAGGAGATTATGTTGGTTATCGCATTCCATGTGCACATAGCTACAGAACACAAACAGTGCTAGCTGTATGCGGTTTTGGCAATAATGAGAATATTTGGCAATGTAACAAAGGTGGTATTTCAGCTGCATTTCTTGAGAATGATGCAGTCTTCATAATACACGTCATTCTCTGTGAACTTCAAAGAAATGGAAAAATTGTCACTAAAAGAAGCAAGATTTGAGTCAGTTCTGAAGTCTTAGTTTATGCTATCAGAAGCTAACAAACTACAAATGATTTTTGTTGTTAAATTTTCTGTGAGTACACTTTCCAAATCAATCATCTTCCTTAGTAAAAGATGTGTGAAAAGGCAGATAGGCATGTTTTTCTGCCAGTTTTCCTGAATAAATCAATAGGACCTTTCTTAGGTATTGACTGAGAAACACACACACACACACACACAAATTACAAAAATACAGATCACATGGTGTGCTTATCTTTTTTTATTATTTAAACATGAAAAATATCTAGTAACCGATTTTGATGCTTGTTATCCTATGAACCTTAGATCTAGGCCCACAGTAAGTATGTTGTTTTTTTCTTTCAGCTGGAAGTGCAGTCATGCTGTGTGTTCATTCCCAATGACAGCCTGCCATCTCCCAGTACTATTGTGTCTGGTGATATTCCTGGCACTGTCCGTAGTTGGTATCATGGGCAGACTAATATGCCTGGAACTCTTGTCATTTGCTTACCTCTTCTAAAGATTATGAGTGCAGGGCACAAGTACATGGAACCCCTCCAAGAGATTCCCTTTGTTGTGCCAAGACCGGTACTTGAAGAAGGTAAGAGATAACAAATTCCAAAAGAACGAGTGTTATAATGAGGTACTGTTTTCTAAGATGAATTTTGTAGCTTGATATCAACATTCCTCTTTAATCTTTTCAAAATGCTTCATTCTTTTTAAAATGCTTGATCAACTATTTTTTATCACTTCTTTTTTAAACGTTTTTTTCATTTTTTAAATGCTCTTTGCGTGACACAAGAATTAAATAAAGGAGAATATTTGTAGCTTGAGGTTGAAATGGGTGTTATCTGAGCTTGGTTGTTTTCTTGAGACGTTTCATTATCCAAACTAGGTAACATCATCAGTGTTCAGTACTTTGGTAATGAAATGTCTGTAAGCTTAAGCCTAATATTTTATGAATGGATCATATTTGACTATATTTGTGAATAACAAATGTTTTCATCTCCAGCTAAACCCAGTGATCCCCATGGGATAAAAACATGCATACCTAGTTAAATGTAACCTAATACTTCTAGTAAGGAAACCCAAGAATAATATTTGCCTGTATTATTATGTAAAGACAATTTCCTTCCCCTGATGTAGGACATAAAGTGAAGTAAGGCTAAGAAAGGCAACAGGGAATGCCAAGAAAGAGGCAACTAAATCTATGGCTTTACTATAAGATGGTGACATTTGTCAAATATTATTTATCAATAGAAGAACTCTGTGTAGCTCAGAATTGAACTGTGGGGTCCTTGGTGCTCTCTGAGCTTGATTTTTTTAGTTGCATTGATGATGTTACCTAGTTGGGTAATGAAATGCCTGCAAGAAAATAACCATGTTCAGAGAGCACCAAGGACTCCACTACTATTAATCTAGAAAATAGTCTTCAGTCTTATTAAGTAGGAAAAGATATTTAGGTATTCTGTTTCATTCATTCATTTATTTAGTAATGGAGATACAGCAATAATAGCAATCATAGTGTTTTGTTCATTGCATTTGCATCAATTTCCTAATTGGAAAATTTCTTCAAAACAAAATGCATTGTTTTTAACAAAGCATCTTTTATCTAAGCATCTTTTTGCTCCCACACATACAAACCAAGAGTCATCATATCAGAGCACTCCTGTAGCAGAATTGAATTATCCCAGAATATCATGCTTCCTCTCAGAGTCTTATGAACATAATTGCTGTCCTTAAAATGCACCCACATACATACTTCCCATAGTTAAACAAAAGAGCATTAGGAAAATAGAAGATATTACTTTTCTCTTTTATTTCTTTTACATGAAAGCTGGTGACTGCACTGTTACCTTAGTAATGTGTTATTCAAAGTAACATTTAAGATATTTTTATCTGTTTCTGAATCTCAGTAATTAACACTATCTCTTCTAGCAAAAGATAAACATCAAAGGGCATGATCCAGAAAAGCCAAATTAATATTAAATCTCTTATAGAGACTAGGTTTTAATCTTCCAGTGAAACAGTAATTTAAAATTGTTCAGTTTGGGCAACATTAAACTCAATATCAACAACAATACAATGTAGGTAGATGCAAAACAAAGAATATAAATGTGCATATTCATGATGTGTGCATTGTATGATATGTTTTATATCTGCGAAGAAAATTAACACTTCTATGTTACATAACATAGAATGTGATCTTGAATAGTATCACTAAATACTAGAACTAGACTTCTATTAGTTTTGTGAAGGAATAATCCAGAAATATTTTAGTTAGTTTTATATGAGGATAATCCACATTTGGAATGATTCCTTTATGTACATATTTTACTTTTGTTTTTGCTTTCCTTTTGATTAACAAGGAGATGCTTTTCCTTGGACAATCAGTCTGAATTATTTCAGCATCTATACGCTTCTGGGGCAGCAGTTGACCCTTAATATCATAGAACCTGTTGGCTGCACTTCTACTCTGGCAGTTACTTCACAAGTGTTGCCCACTGCAGGATCAGAATTCAGGCACTCATTTGTTGTATGTCTTCATGTTGACCTTGAATCACTTGAAGTAAAATGCTCAAATCCTCAGGTTGGTGCATTTAATTTATTGGAACAAATTAAAATTGCTTAATTTAAGTATTGTTCTGGATTCCATAAGAATTGTGTTTTTTTTTTTCTTTTAAGCATCTTTCCTATAAAAACTAAGTCATCAAGATCAGGGTACTTAGATTAAGATTTACTTTGAAGCTCTTTCATGTTTCGTAATTTAGATTCATCTGTAATAGCTATAGCACATAAGTGCATCTTGGATTTGATGGAACGAAATCACTTACAGATGTATTGTTAAATGTTGAGGCCCTGCTTTGCTGTCAAAGTGGATACATTTGTTGAAATGAATTAATGTGCTCTTTGTAGAAATTAACAAAGGTACCCGATCTCATTAAGCATCAGATTATTTCAACTAAAGTAAAAATACCTTCTATGAGGATAATAGAAAATGACTTTATTTATATAAATATTTTCTTTCTTCTTTTCCAACCAAGCAGTCACTCAACATAGTTAGCCATGAATCAAATATAAAAACAAGTTTAAAATGTAAAGAATGCACAAAAATAAAATACCAGTGCCACTCAGTAATTACAAAAAGAAAAGGAGTAAAAGTAGAAACAGTCCCTTAAATAAGGACAGAATACAAGATCAGTCAATTTAAAAGCACACAAATCACAGAATCTGAAGGGTTGAGGAACAGCCAGCTGAATATTCTAGAGCAATAAATACTATCATAAGACGTTAACATTCTGTGGACCATTTTCCTTTGTGAAATATTTGTTGAATCTTGAAATTTGCCCAATCTTCCGCTAGTAATTATTCCCAAAGAAAAAGTGAGAAATATGGTAACAAATTTCAAAGGACTTTTAAAAAAAAGATATTACAGAAACTTGATTCAATGGATATGTAGTGATAGGGTTACAAGATATGATGACTTATTAATTTATATTTCTTCAGGCCCTTGGAAAAGTGCTGCTGAATTTGTATTCTGTTTACAGCAATAAATACTTGTGCAATTCATAAGGAATCTTATGAAATTTGAATAGGATAGAGGCTATCTCTGCATTGTTAGTCTTATGGTTATAAGATAAATTAATTAAGCTAACAGCATTTAAATTGTAGTGTTGAAATTAGGTATAAAAGATACCTCATATGGTTTTTTATTGATTGATTGTGTGCCATCAAGTCAATACTGATTCTTAATGAACACATAGACTTTCTCCATGACATTCTGTTTCTAACCTGGCCTTTCAGATATTTCTTCAAAACATTAGGTGGCTCTTTTTTCATTATATTATGTTTATGTGTTGATAAAATACTTGCAATTTGTGTCACGTGGAATCTGTGTGTGCATAACCTATTTTCCCCTCCCCCTCCTTTCGTCCTATCTCATGCTAATTTAAATCTTAAATCGGTCTAGTTGCTCAATAGATCTGAGGGAGTCTTAATAAAATATGTTAGTCAGAAAAGGTGCTACTATGCTCCTTTTTTGGATTATTGATACTCAGATTATCAAAGTAAGGAGAGACATGGGGAAAAGATTCAGCTTTAACTATTTAGTGAACCTTGGTTTAATTGATCTTAGATTGTAAACTTTCAATATAAAAAAAATACTTTTAATTTTGTTTTGCTGCTGTCCGGTCCCAGTCCAAGCAAGCACACATCAAAGTCCTAATGAGTCTGAGTCTACACAGCTGAGGCACAAAATCATAGGCAACACAAAGTCCAAGGGCAAGGCACAAGTCTGCATCCACACACGAAATCTGAAGTCCAGATACGATCCAAAATCCAAGCACAATAACCAGAGCCAAGGTCCAAGTCCAGAATCCAAGCGCAAAATCCAAGATTCAATCAGATGAGGCACTGGTCCAGAATCAAGGATACACAAAAGCAGGGAAGTGAATGGTTGTCTCCAATGCCACTTTGCTCCATGCCTTGGACTAAGTAAGCACCAGCTGGTGCAGCTTATTAGGAGGGGCAAGGCTGCCTCCTTGTGAGTAGCCTTGCCGACCTCTGTTGCGCCTCCCTCCACTTGGCTCTACGCACCCTGGGATCCGTTGAGGGAAGCAATTCCTCCTTGCCTCCACTGACTGACTGCAGCTACGCTCCTTCTCCACTCATGCCTCTGGCTGGTCATCCGCACTTCCAGGCAGCAATTGTGTCTCTTCTCTCTCCTCTTCAGCCAAGTGCTTGGCTGGTTGCTCCTCTGCCAGTCTCTCCAATATTCCTGGCTTCTCCTCCTCTTGCCCATTCACTCCTGGCATGGAGTCTCTGTGTCCTCCCGATGCTCTCCTGCACCCTATTCTGGAGCCGGCTTTCCCTTATCTTCTGAGCTGGCATCTGGAGAAGCCATTACAGCTGCTCAGAATCACTTGTTGAGATGGGCAGTCATACAAATTGATTGATTGATTGATTGATTGAATGAATGAATGAATGAATGAATGAATGAATGAATGAATGAATGAATGAATGAATGAATGACAGGCTTTCCATCTAGACACTACCAGGCAATAATGCACAAATTTCATAGATCTGAAATAGTCTGAATGATTCACATTTATTCATGTCATTTGCATTATTATATAACTTGATGCTAATGGGAAAAAGTGGATTTAAGAGACATTTGGCTTTAGCAGATCCCTCTCAACCCCATCATCTATTGAACTGAAATTTTAATGTATTACATCTAGCAGGCATTGTTACTCATGTATGCCAGTTTTAATTTACGATTTTATTACTAAATACTATTACTAATTTCTAGCTTAAAGTTATTACAAATATGAACATTTGAGGGTGTTAACAAATGCTTGTATATAAATGTGTATGGAAGCTTTGCTGTGAATGTTAACTTTTAGGATTAAATTAAAACATTTAAATATTAATGTAAATTTTGCAGGGTGTAAGGAAATTCTCCAGTGTTGTATCAATACAAAAGCAGTTCAGGAAGATCTGAAAGGATAAATTATGTTCTCATATCCACAAATCAAGTCCTGCTTTATATAAAAACTAGACAGACAGCAATGTTTCCCCTGCATCTGTTTTGCCCACATTAGAAGCCAACGTCATTCTTTGGATGTGTCCTGAGGCTGAAACCTCTTCATTAAATATAATATATATATATATATATATTCCACAATGGCAAGTGGGTATGGCATCCAGCTGTGGATATGGTTATATATTGTGCATGCAACTTCCTTGGGATCTTTTTAATATACTAAATGGCAAGTTACATGATTATTGTTTATTTATGCTCTATTTTGCATAAATACTTTAAATCTGAGTTGAACAATACAGTATGTAGGTTATGCAGAACGTTTTCTGAATAGTTAGATGTCATATCCCAGGAGACAGCTTTGAAAATGCCGATTCATTTTTTCAGGGGACAGAGACTATTTTCACACTTACTACAAAAATAGAATTCTGCTGTATTTTATAAATTAGATTTTTGTTTTTAGAGCTTTTGTTTCAGTTGTACTTGAAGTAGCAGCTTCTGTGAAAGTCTATGAAATAATCCAGAAACTAAGTTGTTTATTCATTAAAACCACAAGTTAAGTTGTACAAGAGGTGATGTAGGTCTTACAGCCTTACCTACTGTTGTTTGATGTTTTTCTATGCAGATTTTTCCCATATGTATCAAATGAAAATACTGTAATAATGCTATCACAAACTTATTCTTTTTATACGGTATGAACTTGGATTTGTGGAAAATGTTAATATCCAGTGATTATATATTTATTTATTTATGTATGTATCTATTTATTTAAGGTGCAACTGCTATATGAACTAACAGATTTAATGGAGAAAGTTTGGAATAAGATTCATAAGAAGGGAATTTTCCATCAGTCTCTGGCACATACAGAATCTGTTTCAGGACCTGTACCACCTGTTTCACCTGTTAAAAGTAGTATTGGGACTGCTCCACTGGATACCAGTACATGTAGTCCATCAGCTGACATTGGGACAACTACAGAGGTACTGAAATAAGTGATCTGCTAGAACAAGGAATTAAACTTGTAATGAAGAATAAGGCATTCAAATATATGAATGCATGTGTCTTTTTTATTTTTTAACCCAGTTAAACTTGTGAGTTGAGTGGCCCACAGTTGCATTTGTGAGTTGGGTGGCCTAAAGAAAGAACAGCAAATGATCTTGATGCAGGTACACAATTATAACACTTGAGTGATTGTGCAGTTGTCTAGCTGTCCTTAGACATTTGATTATGAGTGGCCATATAAATTTGCTAAATGATCATTATCATTATTTTACAAGATCATGATTGTGCAAGTCATCATTTTGTGTCATTGAAGGTTGCTGAGGAGGCTGCAGTACAAACTACTATAGCTGCTAAAACCATTATCATAATCTTGTATTAGAAATGTCAGGAGATTTATCAATTTTATCTTTTTTTGTGGAGATACCTTTCTTGGATTTACCACTTTTCTTCATTATATTCTGATCCACTAGAGAGAGGAAGCAGCATCAAAACATAGCATCTATGATTATGTTTAAGACTTAGTATTTGAACATATTAAAGATCTTTTAAAAATGAATATATTTAGAGATTATATCAAGATAAGTGATTAATATACCTCAAAGGAGATAACATTTTATTGCTTTAAGATAGTTGGGCTCTTTAAGTTGAAAAATGTATTTCTCAGGGTTATAATGCTTTTGTTTTGTTACTGGAATTCCCTATGGTAAAGCAATTCTTGGATATATTTAAATTATTTGTCAAGGAACCACTTTGACTTTTTTCCTTTACTCTATACATACCTTACACTTTACATTTAAAATCTTGAATAGTATCAAAAAAATATGCTGTACCCTAAGTACATTTCTTAAACATTTTATACATTTCACAGTTAAAGTATACTACTTTTCCATGAGGTCAAAATGATTATTTTGAGAGTGTCTTTAGCTCTTTCAAGTTAAAGACTTCCTATAAATGAACTGGTGGTGGAAAGGTGAGGAGGTATGGCTCACTCCAAAAATTGTTTATATTAAATAGCATATGAAGTATTTATTTATATTACCCAGCTGTGAATAATTCTTTTCATTTTGATAGATTGATAGGGAGTGCTGCTCCACCATGTAGCCAAAGCTGTTAGATTCCTGAATTACAAACTGGGTAGTTCTGAAGATGAAAATTTGAGTGAGAGGCTTAAGAACCAAAGTTTAGAAACACTTAATCATTTTTACCTCCTCTGCATTAGAGTAAAGGTAGTACAGTCTACAACCGGCCACTTGTTACTGTTTACTTAAGTACAAACAGTTGAGGAAGTGTTTAGTCCTTGGGGAACAGTAATTTGCTCCAGACTTATGTCATCCATGAGCTTTAATGCAGATCAAGGATGAAGGCCTTATATGTTTGGTTTTTCCAGATGAATAAAGATAAATTCTCCTAAGACAAATATACTTGATATTTTGGTTCATTTTGCAAGAATTGGTAAAGAATAAAATTGTATATTTTAGAACTTGGCATGAGGAGGGTGGAAAAATAGTTTACTTTTGATTCTGGCTTTATTTTATGAATTTGAATACAAATAGAAAACTAATGCATAAATTTTATCTATCTCTACATACCAGGTATTAGAAATTTAAAATAAATTGAATTTAGTAGGAGGACTCATTTCTTGTAAGAGTTTTTTCATTCTTATGTAGTATTATACATTTTGAAACATTTTAAATTTTTGTTAGGCATTTAAATGTGGAATGTTTCCCTAGCCTATTCAAAAGGTATGCAGAGGGCCTTATGGATTACTTTTCAAGCATTTGAAAAGCTTTTTTTGGTGCCTATCTTCTGATCCATTCCATTGATATTTATAGTATTGTTTTTAAGAATATAAAGTAAGAAATGTGTAGGAATTTGCATTTGTCCAAGATGGCTAACTGCATATTTAGGCAAAATAAAAGACACTTGAAGGGGGATATGATAGTACTTTTCAAATACCTAAACGGATATTGCGACTTGTTCTCTCTTATTCCTGGACATGGAATCATCATCATCATCATCATCATCATCATCATTTTACCATTGTCTATCTACTGCAGGATGAAGGCCTCTTCTGCATGTTTCCAACCAATACAGTCCTGACCTTTCTTTTGCCAATTGGGCCCGCAATGCTTGCTGATGCCGTCGATACATCTTTTTTTTAGGTCTCTTTTGTGGATGCTTTTTATCAAGTGGGATCCATTCTATGGACACATCTGCCAATCCACATTGGACCAGATTGGCAGATTATGGTCTATTCCTTCGACATGCCAATACAACCTCAAAAACAGGACATGGAATAATGGATTGAAATTATGGGGAAGCAAATTCTGATCAAATGTTAAAAAAACACCTTCTTAACAGTAGTGGAATAAATAACCCAAAGAGTGATGGGCTCCTTTTCTCTTGAATGTGTTTAAGCAGAGACTAGGTAGGGTGCTTTAATTTGGTTTTTCCTAGACTAAATGGCCAGTTCCAATGGAGGGTGCTGATCTGCTCTAGCATGTCAGCAAACTTTCATTTGAAGTATTTTTTATTTAACCAATGCATTTTTTACTTCTTAGGAATAATCACAGCACTAACAAATGAGAAAAACAGATCAAAATCCATTTTAATACATTAGTATCCTATTCTTATCCAGAAAAGAATGTAGAAGCAGCATATTTGAATGTTTGATAACAGGGGTCCCCAACCCCCGGTCTGTGGACCAGTACCGGGCCGCAGTATGCCACAACCGGTCTGCACAAACAAGCAAAGCCCCATCCGTGGGATGCAGGCAGCACACAAATCCACGCACCCTCCAGTCCGCGGAAAAACCTCTCCATGGAACTGGTCCCTGGTGCCCAAAAGGTTGGGGACCTCTGCCTGATAAAACATTTTTTGAAATATTAAATCAGCTAGTAAATATATTCAGTGAATGTAAGTGTCCAGTAAAAACCAAGTAGAGTTTATTTACAAGTCAGTTTACAGTGGTACCTCGATACTTACCCTTAATTGGTTCCAGGAGCTGTGATGGTTACAAAAAATGATGAGTACCAAACAGATTTTTCCCATAAGGAACAATGTAGTGAGTCACAAGGCAGCCAACACTGATAAGTTCTAGCTTGTGCATTGAGTACCAAACAAACAGTGAGTACCGGAACAAAGTTTTCATGTCAAAATCTGTTGAGTAACAAATTTGATGAGTTTCAGAGCAGTTGAGTGCCAGGGTACTACTGTATATGCTGAAGGACAGTTCTGTCTAAAGACTTCTGCCAGTGGAAAAGTCATTGATTAATCAGTATTTCCTTATAGAAGATACCACAGCCCAGAACACAGCCACTGTAGAGATTGTTTTCTGCACATTTCACAATGTAAGCATGCTACCTCTTACAGATCATAAAAGATGCTGATGAAGTTTTCCTCCCATTGAATGAAAAATGAGAAAAAATCCTTAAATGCATTAAAAATAAATAAATCCAGTCATAGAAGTTAAACAGCACCCCCTCCCTTTATTGTGAAAATCTGAATTATATTTACAAGGAACAAACCATTTGTTCCCAAGCTAGAGAGAACTGTATGGATGATGGTGTATCCATTGACTGAGAAAGGCAGAAGGAGAAAAAAGTTTAGAATTTAAATTTTGGAGCACAGACTTATATAGAAGGTTTTTTATTTTGTATATCACAGTGTACAAATATTTTTGTGTTATGATTTCATTCTTTTCGTCAGTAAAAAAACAATTGTTCTAAGTTACGTTTTAGCTTTCTGCTGTGTATGCTAAGTCCTCAATAAAGTGTTAAGGACCCAGAAGGCTGATGTTTACAGTTAGGATTGATGGGACACCCAACAACATTTTATTTTTACAAGTTTATTTAAGCTGAAGAATTTTCACTTCCATTGTTTTTAATAAAAGTAGATATGGACATTGAAAGATTATGATAAGGTGTTCATTTTTAGAGAAAGGTGGAGCACTGAAAATTAAAGTGCAATAATGTGCAAGATTATAATGAAAGTAGGCTTTAAAAATAGATTGAAACCACCAAATTGCCATACTGAAATTCAGCTGTGTTTTATAAATAAAATAAGCCACATTCCTGCGTACTTAGCTTTTTAATGTACAAGATGTTTAGCATTATTTTCAACCTACTTACCTATTGAAAACCAAACATTCCTATTATATCCTATTATTTCATAAGTATATTTGACTCCATAGTGAAAACATTAACACTATTCATATGGTAACTGAAGGAAAACGCCACATCTTCTTAAAAAAAAAAGAATAGCTGCTCTTGGGAAACATCTGCAAATTATAGTCATGGTAGCAATCATTGTTGTGTTCTTGCCAACCTAAATTCCTCTTATGTTAGTGAAGGAAATTCTCCTGAATTTAAGAACAATTCAAAGATCGTTTGAATTATCAGTTACCAAGAACATTCATCTGTGCTTATACCACATGGATAAATATTGTATTTCATCTATGACAACCTCATAGATACAAAGATATACAGCATTTCCCCTTCCAAACCTTAATGAAGTTCCCAGACTTATTTCAAATGTTTTTAAAATTAAATTAAATTTTATTTCTATCTTGGCTGCTGTCATTTGCCTCATCCCTTTTTTATGATATGGCCCTTGGTCAAGTGAAGCCCTAAATTCAAAGGTTGCCTATCTCTGCTTTAGTGGCTCATTATAAAATGCATTATAAAATGCCTTTTCTTTCTTTTTCCCTTCTTTTCTGCACTCTTCCCTTCCTCTTTCCATCCTCTATCTTTCCTACTATTTGTGTTTGTATTTTTTGTATTTTATTCTATAAACATTTTTTTTAAAAAAAGTGGGGGGAAAATAAAATGCAGTGTTTATCTCACGCCATCTGAGATCTTGGAACTGCTGTGAGATTTATTGTTGCTTTTATTAGAATACAGATTTTAGCCTTTGAAATTAACTGTGGTACATAGTTAAATGCTTAGTTCCTCAATTATTTGAATATTTTTAACTGCAATCATCCTGGATTTAATGAATGCAGAAAAAGCTGTTGCTTTCTTATTAACAATTAGAACATGATTGATCATCAATGTATTTAGAATATTTCAATTTAGTCATTTTCCCACAGTAATTTTTAAATCATACATTACATTGGTATACGTAGCTTCCAGATGTTAAACACAAACATATTTCTATGAAAGAACATTTTGCATTTAGATTAAGTATCAAAACACATAGGGGGCTAGCGATTTTAAAAAATTCAATCCAATCTTCCCATGGCATATATGTTATTTTTGTATTCAATTTGATATCTTTGTTTATTATTGTTGGGTTAGATTTTTTATCATGAAAATCATTTATTTAATTAAATTGGTACAGACCAATGTATTTGTGTTGAGAGAAGGGCACAACTTCTCTGTGCTTCTCATGTGTAGTCTATTGATTACAATTTGGCATATTCAGCTAAGATAGTATATAATGCTCCTGCTTTCAAGTACATAGAAAACAATTCTTTTATAAAATGTTGGGAATAGTATATCTATTCAGAGAATTAAAAACTTGAATTTCACTTCTAATCAATACTGAGAATATTTTGATTTTAATTAAATGGGCCTTTCTTTTTTCTTTGTCTCTTAATTAAATTGTATTGGCAAGGGGTTCAATTATGCAAAAAATACATTTTCTCAAAGTTGGTTCTCTGTGTGGATTTTGACGGAGAAGGTAACATTATTATAGAAATAGGGGGCACCATGTAGAATTTAGATGTATATGAAAATACCTGCCAACGTTTTCTATCATTGTAGCTATGAAATCTGTTGCAGTGCTAGATAAGTTAGTAAACCTGTGGACATCAGAAATGACAGGGTTGGGTTTATGTCTGTTTATATGTATGTATCAGAGTATATTCAGCAACAGTGTCCTCAGTATGTGTGAAAGATGTAACTTAGTGTTACTGAAAATGGGTAAGAGTGTTTTATGTCCTAGTTTCTGCTTATCATTGTAGAATGGTACCAGTTTAGAAAGAGCACATTTTGTAGGCAGACAGGGGAAGAAATTGTTCATAACAATGTACATCAGGGTCCTTCCTCACTTTACAGACCTGACTTAATAAGCCATATCTTGCAAAGTATTTTATTTACATGTTTTATTTACTATATCAGAATTTTTTTTTCAGATATACTTTTTTTATTAACATGAGTAGGAGCAGTTGATATTTTAAATCTCTCTCTCTCTCTCTCTCTCTCTCTCTCTCTCTCTCTCTCTCTCTCTCTCTCTCTCTCTCTCTCTCTCTCTCTCTCTCTCTCTCTCTCTCTCTCTCTCTCTCTCTTTCTCTCAGGGTGAATCTCTGCAAGGCGGTGATGATTCTCCATTCTCAGATTCTGTTACCTTAGAGCAAACAACAAGCAATATTGGCATCTCAAGCGGACGTGTGAGTTTATGGATGCAGTGGATGTTGCCGAAGCTTACTGTAAAGTTATTTGCACCAGATCCAGAAAACAAAGGCACAGGTATTACATTTCAGATTAAAAAGCAAAAGCATCATGGAACAGAACTTGTTTTACATATTTGCTCAAAATATGCTTTCCCAATGGAGGCTTAGCATATCTATCCACTTTCCATGTTTGAGAGAAGAAGACAGACCAAAACTTGTTCAATGTCTCTGTTTTGTTATTAGACTTGAATGACATTTCTGGGTGGGTCTGAGGACTATAAAATGCATGCTGCGTAAGACCAGAGCCAATGGTTTGCCAGCCTTATGTTAGGTAGTAGGATAAATAGAACAATTATGCCTTATCAGCAGTGAGGCTGTAATTGACTTTCTTCCACCCATCACATTCCAGTCAGCAGAATCTTAAATATGGCTATAGAGCAAGTGATTATGTGCACTGTGTACTGATTTTAATGGCTTCTTAAGGATTGACCTATCTGTTAAAAGGCATAGGTTATATAATAGAAGTTAGACATTATATAACTAGATGGATTTATAGTAGTAGGTATATGCATACTGTCATTTAGCAACATGTAGTTGTCTGCACATAGCTTTAGTTAGCTCTATGGCTCTGTTTGTGGATCAAAATCCAGCCCCTGTCCCTCTCTTTATGAATATAATATCTATATATGAGGGCAATTCAGAAATAAACCTCTGCTTGATTATCATGACAGACACTCGCAGATACAGAACTTTTATTATACACGATATTGAAAACTATGACATTACATTACTTTTTGGCACCAAATCTGGGCTATGGGGGGGATGATCAAAAACATCCCAACGGAACTGCTTCATAAGTTCTTGGGTGCATCTAGTGGTGTGCGGGTGAGCATTATCGTGAACCAACACCACATCGGAAGTGGTGCCATAGAAAATCCTGCCAAAGGAGTACTGCTAGTGAAGTTCATGGAGTGTGATTCGACTATCAATTCAGAAGTCTGCTGTGAAACGTTACAAAAACTCAGATGAGCCATCCATAACAAGCGTCGGGGCATGCTGACTTCAGGTGTGGTGTTGGTTCACGGTAATGCTCATCCGTACACCGCTAGACGCACCCAAGAACTTTTGAATTAGTTCCATTGGGATGTTTTTGATCACCCCCCCCATAGCCCAGATTTGGTGCTGAGAAACTACTACTAAGGAATTTCAAACCTTGTAAGATGTTATGACAAGTGTCTCAATTTGAATGGTGATTAAAAAGTAATGTTATGTTATAGTTTTCTAATGTGTATAATAAAAGTTCTGTATCTGCGAGTGTCTGTCATTGATAACCAAATGGAGGTTTATTTCCGAATTGCCCTCGTACTAAGCCCATTGGTAGGTAAGGTTCAGAGTAGGAGAAATTGAATTGTATATGAGCTTCCCATATACATTTCTGGGAGAACTATTAGTTGTTTAAGATTTGTCTTAATAATATTGGTTTAAAATTAAGGCAAACTATTTTCTTCTCCATTTCTACAAAATAACCATGTGACTTGTTGGTGAACTGGCTACTTTTATTGGATACTGCAGAGATATGTGTGGTTGGTGAGTTAGAAGATCTCAGTGCCTCAGTGGATGTACAAGATGTCTACACCAAAGTAAAGTGCAAAATAGAAAGTTTCAACATTGACCACTACAGAAATAGGTAAGAATTTTATGTTCATTTTATATTAGCATTTGTATCGAAACATACTATATTGTTTAAATGGTAATAATTATTGATCTGAAAGGGTGAGGTTACATATTTGAAATTATATTGCTATGTCATAATTATATGCATCAGTGTACAGTCTTGGTTGTAATTGGAAGTCCAACTAATTTGTGTCCAAATATGCCTCCTCACTAACATCTTAAAATGAAGTTGAGGATATGGCAAATTTATAACCTCTTAAGTCAAATCTTGCTTGTAAAAACCCAGATGGCAGTTAATTGGCATCAGAGAGTTAGTATATTCTATCTGGAGTTTGATTGTTTACAGCTCTTAGTCATATGTTAAACCAGGATAAATGCTTGGCCTAGAACAAGTCTTATTTTGCCACTGCCAGTTCCTCCTCATTATGGAGTATAGCTAGGAAACAGCTTCTTGTACAGGTAGTCCTCACTTACCGACTGCCTCATTTAGTGATCATTCAAAGTTACAACAGTGTGGGTGGAAAAAAGGCTTTGCAACAAAATCTTGCACTAACAGCCATTGCAGCATCCCATGGTCATTTGATTGCCATTTGTGAATTTCACAACCAGCTTCCAACAGGCAGAATTAATGGAAAACACAGAAATGAAATTGCAAGTCACAGTCACATGATGCTCATGTGATATTTCACTTAGTAACCTCATCTCTTAGTGATGGAATTGCTGGTCCGAATTGTAGTCGCTAAGCAATGACTTTCCTGTACTTCACGTTTAACTTGAAATGCACCTCTCCCTGGAAATTATAGAAGACGCCATGACATATTTTTCTGATAGCATTGGTTACAAAGGTGGTGAGCATTACTATGTTTCCACCAGTCTTAAACTGTGAATCTAACTGTAATTACCCATACATAATAAAAATATGAATCGGTACTCAATAGAAGTAAAAACAAGCATAATGCATATATATAGATAATCAACTAAAGTATTTTAACTAAAATAGATAATCAGTGGACAAAACCTATATTTGAAAAAATATTGTGGTGAATTATACAAACAGCAGACCAATATTGAGCAAAATTCAGTAGAGTCCAATTGATTTGATAGTAGCAAATGGAGGTAAAGGAAGTCAGAGCAACTGGAGAGCTTGATACCTTCAGTATTGAAGGAATACTGATTCCTGATCAACATCAGCTTAGGATAAGTATTGTAATCCTCCGCTACAGAGGCACTGTCACTGCTCACAGCTTTTATCCATACATTCTGAACTTTGCTACCTATCTGAATTCCTGAACTTTAGTCTGTTTCCCGGTTACTTTTTATGCTTGCTCCTCTGAATTGTCTCTGTTGCATTCAGTCCTGGACTGGAAGTGAATATCACCCTTGGATATACATGATAGTGATATTCTTGAAATAGAAGTATTGCTGCAAGAAACTCAAATGAATCAGTTTGTCCAAGTAGCTGTTATAAAAGTTATGCAGGGATAATTAAATAGATTGGAGTTGAGTCAGCCTTTGTAACTGAGTTACCTGTGTGAAAATGCCTTTGTGCCTCACTTGCAAAATTTGTCCAAAATGCTGAAAAGTTCCCTAAAATTCTAGCTCACTGCACTACATATGCAGCTGCAGGATGACTATAGCAAGTATATTTTTTCCTCAATTCTCTGACAGGCCTTTTGATTAATTGGCAAGTTCATATCTATTGGAGTAAATCCCACTACTTTGCTATTTGTAGGAGAGATTTAAGAAAATTAGAAAGTAGAGACATTTAACTGCCTAGTCCAGCAACCTCTGGTCTACTGCATAAAACTTTGCTTGGAATAGGCTGCCTCATATATCAATATCAAGAATTACTCTCAGATAAGATGTTTGATTTGTTAGAATATATATTGCCTCCTGGCATATGTTTAAGATCAGTGGATGACCAGAGGTTTAATACAGTCAACACTGGCATAATGAATATTGAAGCACCATGAAGCACTCCAGTGTACTCAGCTACCATGGCACTTTCACAGCAGAAAGGGCTATACCACAGTTTTCTAAAAAAAAAATAATTCTATGGACATTTAGTATGAATATCTTTGAAAAAAAGATGCTTTGCAAATGGGAACAAATTACTCTAGGACCAAAAAGGTAATCAGTTTGAAGTGTTGACTAATCCTGCTCCTAAATATCCCAACGAAACTTTGCCACGATTACATTTCTTCTAGTAGCTTTGTGATTTTTGTGTTTCTCAAACATGGAATTGCCTTGGAAAATTCATTTCTGTCTGGATGCATTCATCTGACATTCCTTCTGTTTCTATGGTTATTTACAATAATTGGGATAAATTCAATTCAATGTAGTACCTAAGATCCCTGTTTTCTGTAGCATTAAGTTCACTATGAAACATTCTATGAAATAACAATGTTCCTGCAGAAAAACAGAATATTTCTCCAGTAAATATCAAGGGTATTTGCAGCTGTTGGAGCCTAGTGCTGCTGTTGCAACATCAGAAGAACCTGAGTTATGTTGTGGGCAAAATGTCAATTTCTCCAGGATGGTTTTCATGAAGAAGAAACAAACCAGCTGCCTGTACACCATCTGTGACTATACTATTCATTTAGTTCCAGGCTACAGATTCTATCTTATTGACTTTGTACCTTATCTGAACTGGAGTTAGATATGTCACACAATTTTTAGGAAAAAAACCATCTGCACTGGGGGTTCATTTAACTTTTCATATCATCAGGTGTTGATAAAGGGAAAGGAAATCCTCATGTACTTAAGCTCCTGGAAAAAGACAGGATGTAAATAAAAAAATACAGATCCCATGGAACAAAATACATTGTGCGTTAATCATCAGGCAGAAGAACATTCTGGGTTATGCAAAATACTCCCACCTTTCTGGTGGTCTTGGGTTATGACTGAGGTTAAGGACAACACTGAGGCATGGCCAATGTGTGGAAGGGCTGAGTTCTAGCATGAATCCCTGAATCATCTCATTTCTTGACCCAGCCAAGCATCTGAGAAAAGTAATTTCAATGGATTTCATTACAGAGCTTCTAAACACCAAAAGACACACTAGTATAATAGCATTCATATGTATTGTGAATTGATTATTCCATTGGCACTAATGAAATCAAACAACTGTTCTTGAAATGTCTTCAGATTTCATGGGTTGCTTGAATATATCCTCATTTCAGTTCACTGTTCTGAAAAAAACATCTCAAGGTTTTGGGAATGCAGCTAAATTCCTAAACACTTTGACATTCTCAACTTGATTGATAGAGTGTATCAATCCTATCTTAGAACAATATATGTGTATTTAAAAGGTGGATTAGCTTGGTTTGCTACCTTAAATTAATGCATAATCCATCTCTATGTCTCTACCTTGTTCTGTGCAATTATGAAATGCACCTACTGTATTTTTGTCCAAAATTACATTCTCCATTTTCCAGCATTAGCAGTGGAGCAGCCAATAGAAGATCTGCTGTTAGGGAGCTGAGCAAGTAAATTATTACTACAAAACATGCCAATGGGAGAAAACAATGTTGACTTTACTCAAAATTTCTGACAAAGATTGACTTTCTCTGAAGCATTTATCAGTGCAAAAATTAATTTTTTTGATTTATCGGCGAATCAAAAATCTCAATCAATCCCAGGGTCTGATGAGAATAAAAATCTATGTGTGACCTCTGACTTAAAATACTAGATCTGAACATTGTTTCTAGGACAGGACTCATATACCTGATGCGGAAGATACCCATACCCAGAAGACAATAGGAGATTACTGCCAATAGGAGATTACAAAGGCTAACTCAATATTACAAGGCTAAATTCGATAAGAGTAAAAGTTTATTTAGGAGTTTGCCATTTCTCCTTAGATTATTTTCTTATAAAAGCCAGCAAGATAGACTGAGTAAGAATGGATTTTATATCTCTGCATAAACTCTTTGGGCAGAAGGCAGATCCTGGAAACAATATTGTTCCTTCCCTGTGCTGCAGTTTCCGAACCTTGCCTTTTCTGCTCCCCGAGTTTCCCAAAATGTAGCCTGCTGCTTGACTACTTTTTACATTTGTTCCTCAGAATTGCTTCTATTATCTTTCTTTAACAGCTAGCATACCTCCATTCACTTCTGCATACAATATTCTTATTTCTTGGCATTATATACAGTATTTCCAGTAGGGTTTTTTTTTTGTAACTGTCTATCGATTACAGATATACACATTCTATTCTTTAATACAGGACCACACTAGTTAATCCATATTTTTAATGAAGTCATATTTGCTTTTTAGCATTATATATTTTCCCAAATTGCTTCTTTATACAGTATACGATAGGGACATTGTTTTAGACCTGGAGTAATTGTAGTTGAAATAATTTTAGTTTCCTCCTGCTTTTTCCCCCCCTCTCTCCAAGCTCTCCCTATGATTTTCTTTTTTTTTATCCACTATTAGGCTACTATATTTTTCCTCTGAAATTATGCTCTAGGAATGCATACTGAGAGATGTCCCAGGCTTTGTGATTGTTTCCATTCTATTAGTCATAGATTTAAGAGATGATTATTTCAGCATCCGCTCTCCTATCATCAATTTGTCTTACCAGTAAGATCTGTAAGAGAGGGATTTCTTCCTCTGTTAAAGGCTCATTTATATAGTTTAGTTTCTTCTCAGATGCCTTTTTTTTTTTTTACATATATCTACATTGTAGACATTAGATATTTCTTTTGCATTTCTCCCAGAATTTTGTAAAGTTTGTAGGATGTTAAATACTGAAAAGAAGCTATGCAAATCTTGATTGGCTTTCTGAAATGTGCTCTATCTGATGTGGCACTTGAAGTCAACCTGGAAACTTCTGCTGGTGGAAGATGTACAGTACCTGCCCTTTGCCCATAGGATAACCATGATATTGCTGTGAGAGCTGCAATAGTTGCTGGCTTGTTCCAAATGTAATTCAAGGTGTTGTTCATCACCAATAACTCATTCCATGAATTGAAGTCTCACTAGTTTAGTGACCACCTATCCCAACTAACATCTGCTTGCCTGAAGTGTATGAATAATATTGACTAATGACTCCCTCCTGTCATGCAGTTCAAAAGAAGAGGTACAAAGATGGACATTTTAAGAATGACCTGGTCCCATAAACTTCTGGAAATCTATTAATACCTGGCTTCTTTGAAAGTCCTTTAGAATAAGTTGTACCAAATATTGCTGGTTATTGTTTCATTTTTTTCTCCATATTATTCTTTTCTGTAATTTTGACTTGTTTTATATATCACCTACAACATTAGAATTGAGGCAGTTTATTTATCCAGTGAAACAAACAAACAATGTTGAAATTAACCTTATATAATTGTTTTAATATTAGTGCAGTTATACAAGTAGTCCTCAACCATTCATTTAGTGACCGTTCAAAGCTACACCATTGAAAAAAGTGACCTATGGCTGTTTTTCACACTGTTGCAGCATCCCCATGATCACATGATCAAAATTCATGTGGCCACTGCTTCATGTTTATGTCGGTTGCAGTGTCCCAGGTTCATGTGATCACCTTTTGTGACCTTCTGACAAGCAAAGTCAATGGGGAAGCCATATTCCCTTAACAATTGTATTACTAACTTAACAACTGCAGTGATTCACTTAACAACTGTGGCAAGAAAGGTTCTAACATGGGGTAAAAGTCACTTAACAACTGTCTTGCTTATCAATTGTGGGCTCAATTGTGGTTGTAAGTTGAGGACTACCTGTATAGGTAGGCCAGCTTGTAAAATTGAATGACAGCTGCATGTACTTTAAAATGTATTTATTTTCATTTTTGTTATGCATTGTTATTTATGATTATGTTGAAGCTTTTTTCCTCCTGATTAATGCCTAGAATTCTTTGTGCATTTTTTTGTGGTTATAGGAATTGAATCAATCAATGAATGACTAAATAAAATGTATATGTTTTTATGTAGTTGAAATGTTTGAATTCTGAACAGCTTCTTAGAATAGATAAGGTGAACATTATGTTTTCCAGACCAGGAGAAGGCTGGCAATCTGGACAATTTGAAGGGATATTTCTACAATGCAAAGAAAAGCTTGTGGTGAGCTTTTTATGTAGTGGAATAATACATTTAACCAAATAATTACCCTAAAATCTAAATATGACTTTATTTTCATTACAAGAAGAATGATTGCAAGAATTATGATGTATGTCATCTTGAGGTTAATTTGCTCTTGCAAGAGGTGGATGGGAAAAATCTGTTGAATTTTGTTTCTTTCCAAGGTCTGTAGCTCTTTTCATCCATCTCCTTCCATTTTAATAAAACTTCTTTTGTTCATAATTGAAAAGCAAATCAAGTGACATTATCCCTGAATAGCCGTGTTCTACTTTGAACCCTGATTTTTTGTTGTTGTTGCTGTTCTGCTGAGCTGTTGCTTCCAAATAATGAAACAGTGACAATCTTTTTCAATTTCATGATTTCTCTTTTTTTAAAATCATTTGTCTGCGATACTGGAAGTGAAGGACTCACAAGGAAAGCTCAAACTTCAGAATTTGGCTTAATTTTCTTAATGCCTGTGAGTTTTTTCCCATAAGGCTTAGTGTTTGTTTTTCTGCTTTTTTTTATTTATATCACCTCAAGCTTTGGGGAAGATTCTTGGTCTCTGGGGAAATGTGGAGGTGTCTTCCTTTCCTGTACTGACAAGCTGAACAGACGTACATTACTGGTTCGACCGGTCAGCAAGCAGGACCCTTTCAGTAACTTCTCTGGCTTCTTTCCTTCTGTAAGAAATCAGTGCAATATGTATGTTACAGAACTTCCACTAACAAACAGTGTTTCAAAGAGGTGATGGTGAAGGCAGAAAGCTGTTCATCCAAAAACCCATTAGTCAAAGTCGCATTTTTGTTTTTTATGTTTAAAAAATATGTTCTTTTTCCCAGTGGTATTCTGGCTAGTGTTTTCACATGCAAAGTAGGCTGGCTAGAGTAGCAAAGGAAGAATATTTATCTTCACAACTTATGGATTTGAATTTAATTATGTGAAGAATGATGCATGTATTTGGCCATTCAAGAAGCTACAGCTGTACAAGTTAATAGTTACAGGATAAGGTTAAGTGTTTTGCTGCTCCACGACTGTTAGCAAAATTACTGAGTGCCTATTAAAATATTTGAGATATTTTTTTTTGCAAACTCATTGCCAAAACCCAAAAGCCACAGTAGGGATAATGCTAACTTTTGTTCAAAGTAACTAAAATCTTCCAAGATTGTGAGTGAGAGCAAGCTTTAACACACTTTAGAATTCAAGGCTTAATGGGTTACCAATGGAAGAAAGGGAAAGGGGAAATATGTAGATATAGCAGGAAATGGAAGCCACCCTAGGATAATTTTTTTTAAAAAACGGTTTGTTTCGTTATCCTAGCTGCTCTTTGTATATGTCATCTTTTTTATACCTGGCAAAAATTAATATGTTTAAGACTGCCTTATATATTAATTCCCTTGTTACTTTCCATGGAGAAATTTCAAAAGAATGCATTCTAGGACACACATATATACACCCCACCTTCCACATACAGACTTTTTATATTTTGAGCATGGAAAAAAATAACAAATCCGATTATCTGATTTTCTTTATTTTCATCTTCCTAACCACATTATTGAAAATTCATATAATTTCCCAAGGAGTAGTTCTTTAAGTTTATTGCAACAAAGAATAATTTAAAAGTATTTTATGTCATCTTAAAGACTGACCATCTTCTTATAGCTTAAGGTTTCATGGAATACAGCCCACTTCATCTAGTTTGTATATATGTACTCAAGATCTATTTTGATTCTGATGTAACTCCATGAGAATTAATCAAGATATTTATTTTATTGCATATAGAACATTTTTTTCCACTGATGTAGTCATCTGTCTCTGGCAGTTTCTTCAACTGGACAGTTTTTGCATGCTCCGTGTCCCATTAATTAAACAGTATCACCAGTACCCAGTAAATGGACTTTTTAATCTTATTGTCTCACCTCTGGAACAGGATCCCTCAAAGAATCATTTATCCTGGCCTTGTGAAAACAGTCTTTTAAATATGTTCCCCAGTCCTTGGGCTAAATGGGTGGCAGGATTTTTATGGGGCTATGTATGTTAGATTTGGAAGATTCGTTGCTCTCTTGGATGTCCCTCTTTCTATTTATTTGGTTATTATTTTTAGACTATTTTTATTCTTGTAGCCACCCAGAGAGTTTATGGACAGCTTTATAAATCTGATAAATAAAATCAAGAAAATACTCTAGATATCTGAGGAAATGAAGAATAATCTACAGAAGATTCTATTAGAGAACTTTTGTTTTAATGGGCAAAAGATCACTTCTCAATCAAATAAGCACAGTATAGTCTCAACCCCACATTGTCTTCTTTCTGCTCTGAGAAGAAAGTGAGAAGGTCCAAGGTTTTCACCATGTTGAGATTTTCTCTATGGACAGTAATGAGTGAACAGGCAGTGGTGGCTAATATATTCAATAAAATAAATTTATGCTTTAAAAAGTGTTACTGGAAGTTCTGTTTTTAATTATTATCCCATCAGGAATATGCACAATTATTGTTCATGCAAAATTATTGTTTATACCTATTCCAATCATTTTGTTCTAACACGAATTAAGCTAATTTACTAATATTTACCATTTGCCATTGTCACTTTCACCATGGAAAAATATTTGTTCAGATTATGTAAAATGAAATATGATTAAATTTTAAAATAATTTGTTAGTATTAAAAAGAAAATGTTAAATGCAGTATATATACAAAAACAGAATGTAACAGAACTCCTATCTTAACCAGGTTTCAGATATTATTCCCATCATGGTAAGCCTGGGAAGGAAGGAAGGAAGGAAGGAAGGAAGGAAGGAAGGAAGGAAGGAAGGAAAGGAAGGAAGGAAGGAAGGAAGGAAAGAAGGAAGGAAGGAAGGAAGGAAGGAAGGAAGGAAGGAAGGAAGGAAGGAAGGAAGGAAGGAAGGAAGGAAGGAAGGAAGGAATTCTCCAAATATAGAAGTAGTAAATAACAGGTAGTCCTCACTTGACGATCACAATTGGGACTGGCAACTCCATTATTAAGCAACACAGTTCTTAAGTCAGGCATCCTATGACCACAATGGGTTTATGATCTGTGATTATTAAGCAAATAATCTGCAGTCATTAGGTAATTAATAATAGCATCTTGTGATTTTACTGCTGGCTCCTCCATTGACTTTGTTGGAAACCAGCAATAAAGTGTGTAAGTGGCATTTCCATGATCATGGAACACTGTGATGATCTCAATCATGTGACCATGGGGACATTATGACAGTTGTAAATGTGAGAACTGTTTGTAGAATTAATTTTTCAACACCATTGTAACTTTGAATGGTTGCTTAATAGGAGAGTCATTAAGTGAGGACTACCTGTATAAGCCATAGTTTTGAAACACATCTAAATGCGGCTACATACAAGCACAACATGCGTCTGGATTGGTCTCATTTGGATGTGATGCAAATATCCTTTACGTGCATAGAGTATGCAGATAGATGGAATCTGAAGCATCCATTCTTGATTTTCAGTTAATTGGTAAAACAAAAACTGTTCACAATGAACAAACATAAGAACTGTACTATAATTTATTTATTTGTTTATTAAATTTTTGTGCCACCCATCTCCCCCACTAGGTGACTCTGGGTGGCTATAATTTCAAATCCTGATTTGATAACAATAAATGATTACAATGAATCCTTGTTTCCTAATTTTTGATTAAGTTGAAGTTGCGGTTTAATCAAAGTTAACAATGAAAAAATATTTCCTGTCTTTGTACGCAAGTGCAAAGAAAATAAAGAAGCGATCAGGAGCCTGAAGTTTGCTCTGGCTCATCATCTGCTTCTCTGAACCAATCAGCTAGCATACTTTATATCTGAAGATAAATCATGTTTCTCAGCCTTGGCAACTTTAAGATATGTCAACTCCCAGAATTCTGGGATTTTACGTTTGCATGTCTTAAAAGTTGTCAGGGTTGAGTTAAAAGCATTTAAAAACACCTCTATGGATGAACAAATTTCAATCAGATCTGCCAAGAGAAAGGGCATCTATTATTTCCCATAAATTCACAGAAATACATTCTTCTGCCAAAAAAGTGGAGAACTTGAAATAGGAAATAAAATATTAAATCAGAAACAGTTTTATAAATGTTATGTATTTCTGTTTCTCGGCATAGGCAACTGCAAAACTTTTGGATGGTTCTCATCAACAGCATGGATTTCTCTCTTTGACTTACACAAAAGCAGTCACAAAAAATGTCCGTCACAAATTGATCTCAAGAAATGAACGAAGAACCTTGCAGAAATTATCTGAAAGTTTTACAGATAGTTCTCCTCATTTTCTTCATGAGATTCTTCTTTCGGCTCAGGCATTTGATGTTGTTTTTTGTTTTCCTTTCCTCAATGCAATTGCAAGTATTTTTCAAATGAATCTTCGAAAGAGTCAAAAAGAGAAAAGAAAATCGCCAGGCCAGCCTATGAGGTCCCATATTCTCACATCTCGCAACCTGCCACTTATTTATGTCAATACTGGGGTAATCAGAATTTTTTTCCCCAAAATGGAGGGAGGACCATGTAACATAGAAGGTATTTTTAAAATTTGTATATTTATTTTTATAAATATACTTTTTATACTATATTTTTATAAATACATATCTTTTTCCTGAAAATAACAATTTTTTCTTTAAAAAAAGTAGTATGGCTGTCTGTGAAATAAATATTTGATAGATTTGTTTGACCCATGTCATGACTTTTGCATTAATGTGTGTGTCCATATAGTTAATTATGGCCTCTAGTTGTTTGATTCATTGTGGGTGCATTCCTGTGGTATCCTTAAGTCAGTTTACTTATATATATACACACACACACAGGCACATTTACTTGATTCTTCTGAACTGCATGTGAAGTTTGCTTGTTCTTTCCACATCAAGCAATATGTTATTTAGTAAAATACTTAGCACTCACCACACTTAACATTTGTAGCTAAAAGTTTAACTTTCAAACTTTCAAAACAAGTCTGGGATAACTCACTGGGTGGCCACAGATGGAGAAATTGAAAGCTTACATACATCCTCAAAACATAGACTCATGGAGAACACTGAGCTTGCCTTTATGTATATATCAGATGTCAATATCAGCTTCTAAAATATAATAAAATCCTTCACAGGCTAAAAGTTACAAAATATAGTGTGTAGATTGATTGCTGTACTAAAACATGTAGTCAGTTCTTTATATATTAGACTGATGCAGCATTTCTCCCAATTTAATGCAGCGCAGCCTTAGATTGCAAACAGCTATACTGAATTATAATATGTGGTTACAAAACCCAGTGGTTGGATTGAGATTTTGATTTAAGCCAAAACCAATCAGAGCGCATTATGGCTTAGTACAATGCATGAACTTGGCTGTGAAAACTGGCTTTCCATGCGAATTAGTATCAATAAATAATGCATTATTTTGTTAGTAATGATTTCACAAGTAAACTTCCTTTGTTCAGAAGTGATCTTAAATAATATTTATCCACTTCAAGTTCTTTTGTTAATGATTGACTTTTATAATGTGTGGTGATTATCTTCCATTTTTATTGCAGATAAGACAAACAAGGAAGATACTTTGGTACTTAAAATTGGTTCTGTATCAATGGCTCCTCAGGCTGACAATCCTCTTAGTAGAGTTGTGTTGAGGAAAGATATTTATCAGTAAGTATTAAAAGTTAACTCACATAGCTCAGAATGTACAAGGCATATCACAAAAGTGGTATAATATCAGTGCACTTTGATTCTTGTGTAGAGGGTCTATTTGTAGATAGTAAATTGAAATAATAAAGGGCTTGTATGGGATGCTTGGAGGGGCAAATCAATGTGTTTCCACCTGAAAAGTTCATAGATATTCAATCGTCTGACATAGAAGTGATCAGAATTAATCAGCTTAGTCTGGTTCATATCACTGTTGTTACTCCATTCCTTCAGGGTTATTTTTGAAACGTAGCTAAAATTAGAAGAAAAACTATGGAATAATTTGCATTTCTTGCAGTCTTCTCTCCTTTTTCCAAATGTATGAAGCTTGCCATAGAGCCAAAGTGGAATCATCTTGGTTCTGAATAGTTTAACAGCCAGAGGAACAAAGTTGTTACCTTTATGACTTACAGCTCCAATTATCTTATTCGTGGTCTTCTGTGCATGAGACTATGGATATATTAATTTCAGGGAGAGGAAAAGTAGAAGGTGATACTATTTAAAAGTCTTTAGTTTGCTTTATTGGAATGTGTTACTTATTTTTTTTGTCACTTGGAGCATCTTTTTGTAAATTTTGGCACAGTTAATCAGGTTTTTTTTTTTTAAGTGACAGGACTTAGCTGGTACTTATAGGCTTGTTTGGAAACCTTCCTGGGAGAAGTAAAGAACAGCAGGGTTATTGGCATATATTAGCACATGGATGCCCGTGTGTGATAATATTGGGGAACTAAACAATGTACTTGTTAAAGTCTGTAATGAAATTTTCCATATTCATTGTTCATTATTCATTTTCTGAAGTCCAACACTTCAGAAAACTACAAAATTGGGACTTTCGTGCATTGGGAAACAAACCAGGCTTTTGCGATCTGAGAACACAAGTGAAAAAGCAGGCTAGTCAATGACCAAAATAAAGTACTTTGAACATTGAAGAAGCTTTCCCTCATCCTCAGAAAATTATTCACTTACACAAAGGATATTTTTGCAAATACTATCTGTTCCAGTAGCTGAATAGTGTGAAAGTGATTTTCATATTGTTAAATGGTTCGCAGACTTGCAAAATGCTGGACCATTGATGTCATGTGGATCAAAGCTGTGAAAGAAAGCAAAGTTCTAAGGCAAAGTTTCACAGTAAACACATTTTTTTGTGTGAATATCTTGCTCTGGATTGTGTCACTGCCTTTGTGAAAACCACACTAATCATAAGTAAGCAGAAAAACTGGAGAACATATGTAATCAACCTGATAAAAATAATATATGATCTTTACTAGGTTTGGCATTGCTGGAAAACATGAAAGTATAGTTGCAAATAATACCAAGTGAGAAAAGTCACAGAAATACAGATGAACAAGTGTCTTATGCTTCCTGTTGGTCTGTTTCTCAGATGTGGTGTATGTTTTTGTATGTGCATGTGTTTGAAAAGTACACTTCAATAGAAGTAAGTCAGAACCTTCAAAATCTTTCTCCAACACTAAAACATTTTACAGCTTTAAAAATGACAGGTATTACTTTTGCTCAGACATTCTAAAGGCTTAAGTTGTACAGATTCTTTATAACTTTTGATCTTTTATCTGAGAAGCAGAGATGGGGGACTTTCCCAAAATGTACTTTAAGATAGGTTGGTCAATTAGTCTCATACTCACATATCCTCTGTTGTTGAATTGGGTCAATCAGAGTCCCATTTAAATCAGGAATATTTTTCTCAAACAAGTAAACGTATTGGAAAAGCACTGCAATCTTCTCAAATAAATAAACTAGAATGATAATATAGAATGGGTCCCCGATAACATTAAATTCTTTAATAAATAGAAAGAAGTAACTGTAGAGCTTCATGTCAACTAATGATTTAAACTTGAGAAAGTTACACTAGAGCAGGCATGTCAAACTCGCGACGTCACGTGACGTCTCACGACGTATCGTGACTTTTTCCCCATTGCCGGCAATGGGGTGGGTGCGGTTTCGGCCCGCGGGCCGGGAGTTTGACATGCCTTCACTAGAGCTTAAGAAAAAATGTTGCCAGAAAAAAAAGAATTGTGTTTCAATTTGCAGAAGTTTTTAAAACAAATTTTCATGTCTCTGTATTGACTGAGATTCTTATGGGGATTATTAGTTTGCTATGCCAAATTTGTTGAAAGGGTGGAAGAATACATTGCTTACATGGATGCCAGTTGTAAGTTTTAGAATGACAGTATATTTATAATATCAATAAGCAGGAATTGCTGTGCCATTTGGGCCAAGAGCAATTTTCACATGCTTTTAAATAATTATCTATTGTAAACATAAAGTAAATTTAATTCTATTCTGGATTCATACTCTTTGTTTAATATTATAATCAGCTAATGTATGCTAATGTTTTGGTCAGAAATAATAGATTTTCCCCCCACTGGATTACCCTTAATTTAGGCTCTAAAAACGTCCTTGAGTGAAAGCTTCCCTAAGGAAGCACTGCAGAATTGGAATATGTTAAAGGGAAATCAGTTTGTCTCACTTTATCCATGCCTTATTTTTCAAAGACAGAATGAGTTGGGCAAAAGTCTCCAAGGAAGATTAGTTTGTTTGTTTGTTTATCAAACTTCTATGGCCACATATCTCACAAGAAGTGATTCTGGGTGGCGTACAGCAAAATATATAAAAAACAATAGACATGTCAAAAGGAGTCAAATTAAAAAGTTAAAAAAAGCATAAAACACAGAAGAGATTATATCAGCAAGGGAGCCAATTCAAGATTTCACCAGTCCCCTGAGAGCCCCCAGGCCAGATGTTCTTACTTAAATTAATATGAGAGAAAAGAAACTTTCAGCTACATAGAGCCATAAATTTGATGATACTATAGTACAAAACCTTGAATTGGGTTAAAAATAGTTTGGGAGTCAGTTTCATTATTTTAAATTAATTAAGTTAACATGTACCCTACCAATAATCTAAATGCTGTCTTTGAAACTGAATGAAGTTTCTTAACAACCTTTTAACAATAGACTAATGCAAAATACAACAATCTTTTTCCTTGCCCTGCTTTGATGTCATATTGAGAGAATGTGGCTGTGATGCCTAATATGATGTGTATATGTGTGTTGAAAGGAGGCAGAATTATATTCCTTAACCTTAAATTATGTCACTTGTTTCATTAGATTACTGGAAATTTGTTAGATAAGGAACTGGGATCAAATTCACATCGTAAATACAACTAATTGAACAAGACAAAAATACATGTCATTGGAATATTGCCTTATTGAAATAACTGAACAGTTTTGTATCCACATCAACATTTGTTTTGCCTGCTGGGAGATTGGAGAAGACAATAGAAAAATTGACAGTACATATCCATTAGTGAGGTTTAAGTAAGTTCAAGCAAGAAACATTGTCTTGTATACTAAGTCACAAAGCAAGACAGAGTTCAATATCTGAAATATAGTTTTTAGGACTGAAATAAAAACTAACTGCTAATATTTGATATAAAGTTAACATATATAAACTATGGCTGTGGCTGAAGATACAAATGGAAGGAAAGGATGTAATCCATTTTTCTCTGTTTTCACTATGATTTTCTTTTCTTTTTTAATTGAATGGTCTTTTTTTTTGGCATTGACTTCCCCCCCCCCTTTATCTACTTTCTTTGCATCCCAATATTTGCTTTTTAAATATTTATTGTATTTCAATATAATAAATACATTTAAGAATTATATACATCAGTAAATATGTAACTGAACTAAAGAAGTTATCTCTCTTGGAGGCAGATTGTGTAGATTCAGTTGAAACCAGTACTGAATATTGCTGTGATACACAAAGAAAAAACATGCTCTCAAAAAAGAGGCTCTATCTGAAATTTGAGTTTCTTTTAGCATAAAACAACATATAGTACATTTAGTTACTTAAACTAATTAATTAAAGAAACTTTTAACCTAATCCTGTGCTTATAAAATATGTGTTATCTACTTTATGCTTTCTTTTTCTTTTCTTTTTGTTGAGTGACCTGCCTTTTTTGTGGGCTCTATTATGATTTCTGGTATTTTGTCTAGACATCCAGTGTGGAAGTATAGCATACATTTCTTTGACTGTCTTTTATAATGAAATCTGTTCTCATATATTTCAGAACTTTGGTATCCAATTTATCCCATGGTGGCATAACTTTACATTTGGTCCTTTAGATTAGATTCTTTACATTTAGTTGACTTTCCACTAAATGGTACTTAAATTTCCTGCTAATTTTAAAAATACCTTTTTAAACATTTCATTTCAAGGATACCTTGCTGACATGTATATGTTTAAAAACAATATTTAAAAATAATAGCTGTAGCAGATACTATTACTAGAAAAAGAACACCTTCAGAAAAGCTAGTTTCCTTTTTTTTACTCTGCATCTTATGACTAAATTGCAAATTATGCAATATATTGGTTCAATAAAAATTTAAAAGTATTTCACTGTAATATTTAAAAGAGATTTTATTTCTTTTAGTTATGGTAGACTTTTAACTTAATATATTGTGAGCTTATAGTTCATTCCAACAATAATTGTGGGCTCTCTGATTACTAAGTTTTATCTATTCCAATTTTTGTACTACAGCTCTTGAAATGCACTGGAAGAATGATCTTCCTTCCTTCCTTCCTTCCTTCCTTCCTTCCTTCCTTCCTTCCTTCCTTCCTTCCTCCCTCCCTCCCTCCCTCCCTCCCTCCCTCCCTCCCTTCCTTCTTTTCTCTAAAATCTTTGCACATTTTAGGATATCTTTCTCTTCACTATTCTTACCTTATTTCAAGTAGATTATTAATTAATGTAATATCCTATTATTGATTCCATCAAACTGAAAATCTTCCTCTTCAACTTTATTCATGAATTAGTTATTAGTATCTACATAAGATATATTTTTCATTGCAAATTTTACACAGAATAAATATATTTTAATCCATTGATCCATGTAATTGTCCCCCAATTTCAGTCAATTACAATATATATTTTAGACTATAAAACATCTCAAAAAATGTAATATTTTTTCAGTGAGGTTCTTTCCTGGCCAGCTAATATGTGCATATGTGTATGTGTATTTTTCTCCATGGGGTTTTCAGCTGACAGATGTGTTTTTATTTTGGGCTATTATATTACCTTAGGATACATCATAGTTTGGCTTGCGTTATTAAAAATGCTACAAATATTATTATACAATTTGTGTGTGTGTGTTACTATGTATAAAATATAATAGTACATTTACTCAAGGTTCTTCAAACATATCCAATGTTTTAATCACTGCAGTTACTATTTATAAATAAAAAAACAAACATTAGAAATGTTTGTGATTTTGTGATTTATGTATGGTTTTTTTTTAGCTTTTTGTGACTGATCCTCTAAGGCAAAAATGAAATGATAATTCTAGCAAGTTCAAACTGTGTTTATCAAATGAAAACAACAATACAAGAAAAAGAAGACTGCATGGAATTAATAGACAGCCCATTGGTGCATTTGTTTCAGCAAAGCACATTGTGTTATCTTCATAAAATAGTGTGTTACAAGCCAGGATCTTAAGATACTATATGACAATAGCTAAAAACAAAAGTATCAGAAAAATTCCTGAATTGAATTATGAATTTTCAGATGGATTCAATCTGGATCTTCACAAATGAGAAAATTCACAACATATCAAGAAAGTAGTATTGTGCTGGTGCTTGATATGGTTACTTGCAAGTGACATAGGTAGTTTGATTTATAGAGGCCCTAGACGGTTTCATATGGAAAATTCAGGCTAGTGGCCAGGACTGTTATTAGCTTCATTCTTAGCTTCTTGCTTCATTGTAAAAGAAAATGGAGGAAAAGCAGAGATGCACAATGTTTTTGTGGATTGTAATAACATTCATTTAAATACGTCAGTTTACATTGTAATTTAAATTAATCCATTTAGGAGACATTTGAGACATTATAAATGATTTATACAGAAAGTATTTCAGTGTAGGAAAAACCACAAAAATGCCAATTTTCATAATTCTGCTTTAACTATACCTGTTGCAAAGTGCCATTAGGGTATCTCATTGCATTTATTTGAAGTGAAATAGCCATAAACAGCTATTGCTTTAATTAATTAATTAATTAGTTATAGTGCATTCACAACCATTTATAATGCAATAATTAAAAAACAAAACAAGGAGTAGTATGAACATAATATAAAATAGCACAGTTGTTTTAAAACATGGGCAGGAGAGACTAAAAATGAAACAGAAATCATTATTGCTTTAAATGTATTTAGATGAAAATATGAGTTTTCAATGGTATTTAACAGGAATTATAGTAAGCTCTTCATAAATTTCAGAAGGCAGAATATTCCAGAGTGGAGACATTACCATAAGGGTGTCCTATCTACAAATGAAAAGAAGGTAACACCTTGCATTCCTTAATATATGCAGTATAATCTCCATTGATAGTCTTCAATCAACAGCAGTCTCTCAGATACTTTGGTCATAGATTGTTGCAACATTTGGACCAAGAGCAAGGGTAGCCTATAAAGAGTCAGTTACAATATAGGCAACCCTCGAGTTATGACCGTCATGTTGCAATAGACTGCCCAAAATATATTTATGACCCAGTTTCAAATTTCTGGTGACCACTCTTCCAGTCATATGAGAGCATTTTGGGCTCTTGGCAACCAGCCTGCATTTATGGCCATGTGCAGCATTCCAGGATCAGTTGACTGTGATTTACTATGTTTTTTAACAGAAACTGGTATTTACTTACAGTTTTTGACAAAAACTTTGCATAGCAAACAATGGGTTTGCTTAATAACTGCAGCTTTTGCTTAATTACCACTGCAAGAAAAAGTCTAAAATCAGATTGGTCATGTGATGACCCACTTTACAACTGTCACAACTTACAACAGTAAGGATCCATTACGGTTATACGTCAAGGATTACCTGCAATCTAAATATGAGGCTACTGCGGTAGTCAGGAAAGGGCATAATTGTCATGTCAGCAAAAAAAGGTAATATAGAAATTGTTAGGTCCACATAAGAATCCCAATGACAGTAATAATTCTAGAAGCATCCCCAAACTACATTGTTCTGCCCAGTACTGGAAATTCCCCAATCATCAGAGGTTTTGCTAGATAAAATAAAAGAAGTGATAAGGTGCTCATTTTTCTGGCCAGCTAAAGTGTTATCTAGCCAATCCAGCAAAACAACGGAGTTCTGGTTTTCAGAATGTAACCTCAAACTACTTACAGCAGTTTGGTGCAGCTTGTGTTTTAGGGCCTATTTTTGATGAATTGGAATCAGCAGGTTTATACTTACTCACCTAACCATTCTTTTGTTACATATATGTGTAAGTATATTCTTTTCCCTCTAGCAAATCTTGGACAAATATTCTCCTCTGAGCAGTTGGGGGGGGGGAAATCTGATCTCTGACTTTTCAAGGAGTTACATGAATGAAGCTGTTTTTTGATAGTATGACATCATTAGACTGGGTGAGGCTAGATGTTTAGTCCCAATGTTGGAGGGGTATAAAAGTGTGAGTTGGAGACCTCCCAGAGGGAAACTATTGTAAAAATGGTAAAAGAGTAAACTTTGGACATGTGACCTTGGGAACAGCAAATGGAGAATCTATGCATCCCATGACCTTCAGGATGATCAACCCTGATTTAGGGTTTTTTGTCTGAGAAACAAGAGAAGAGATTTCTTTCTTAAAAATCAGACCAATTAATACGTGTGTGTGTGTGTGTGTGTGTATAATGTTCTTAATTCTTAAACAACTATTACTCAATTAATAGGACTTTTTAAAAATCATGCACAAATTTGAACATTATTTTTTCCAATGAATTGTCTCAGTGTTATAGCTCTGCCTTACACAATAAATATATTAACAGACCTTAGCCTGATCTCATTAAATAGTTGAAAGTGGTATTATTACTCTTTCTTTTTTATTTAGGTTAAATAATTTCCTCTGTTGAAACCATGGACCATATCTGAAACATTAGAATGATAATGCTTTAAAACAAAAGATCAAGATCAAATGATTTATATAAACAATAGTATACAAATATTTTAAGAAGTATCAATTTCCATGTGGCTTTAGGAAATTATTGCTATGTTTTCATTTCCTAATAGCTTACAGAATTTAGTGGAACAGAAAAAAAGTAAATCTTTGAAAATGTATTCAAAGTTTTGCTGCCTACAATTTTTTTATTAGACCATATATTCATTTTTTATAATGCTTGATTGCCAGTTCTTTCTCTCTCCTTCCCTTTTGTTTTATACTATTTTTTTTTATCTGAGTGGAGATTTCTTGTCCCCAATGTCCAGTTTTGTTCAAAGGACTTATGTCTATGAATTTATAGTACTTTTATTGGAAGTGAAGAGAAGAAATATAACAGTGAGAACACAGAGTTTATTTTTCTGAAACAACTATGAGTTTATACACCTTGACATCTAAGTAGCATCTTTAGATAAATTACCATTTTTTACAGATACCTTTAATAATGGAAATAATAAACTCTTCATTCTATTAAATTTCAACTGAGCAACAAGTGTTAGAGGATCAATGGAGAAATTCACTTTGTATTCCTCAAATATTTTACTTGAGAAAGACCTCAAGCTTGGACTTTAGGTTATAAAATGTCTATACATCTAAAATACTTAGAACACAAACTTAGAAAAGAAGAACAGCTTATAAATACAGGAATACTTTATCATATTTAAAAGCAAGTAAGAATAAAATATTTATTTACCATTAATGTGTTGAGTATAGTTGTTCTTGGTTAATATTTCACTGATTTGGTAGAACAAGCATTAGACAAGCATTTGTCTTTAAACAAAGAGCAAATGTTGATTCTATGAATAAAACAGTCTTGAATTTCAGCTTTGGCAAGAATACTTGATTGATGTAGGTGAGGACCCCACAGGTTTCTTGTGATAAGGTGAAAAATAAAGATAAACACTTACAGGAATACTGTGTGACAGATATTTTTTATACTCATTTTTAGAAAACCCATTTTTTTACCACAAAGTAATATTATGTATATGTCAACATGAAACATGAAATGTCCTCATATTTTAATACTAAGTTACCATATATAGTAAAAATATACAATTTCTAAGGTAATGCTGACAAAAATGGATTGAAATAGTTTATGAAATACACCACATTTCTTCCTTTAAAAATATATTAAATATAGTAGCAATTTTGTCATTTCAGAAGGCAACTATTGAATAATAACCCACCTGAGATTTTTTTCTTCTATAATATTTAAATATATAATATTTGAGCAGTGCAGCAATATAATAGAACAACATGGTGTACATGGAAAGCATGCTAGTTATCATATGAGTTATTCTTTAGCTTTTGAAATTACTTAATTGTGCTTAATAGAGGATTTGATTGATATCCACATATGGTTTGATAAATTGACACAACAGTGAAAAAGAATTCCTGTCCCATGTCAACTTATCAAACACACTGTGAATGTTCTGTCTTTCATCCTACATAAAAATAATTACTACTCAGTAAACACGAAGCTCATGTTCAGTGAAACTTAACCTCAGAACTTCCAGGTGAATATATATACAGCACCTGATAAGGCTGAGGTATTGTACCACTAAACAAACAACCTGAAGCAAGCCTGTGACTACCACCTACGACCAGATTAACATTAATAGAGAATCAGAAGGAGTCTGTTTACTCAATTTCGCACTAAGCCAAATGTTTGTATGAAGTTTGGGAAAGCCAAACCCTGGTTTCCTATTACTGGCAAGCAATGTTATGTTCTGAACTAAACTTTTCACACAGAATGCAAATCCATAAAGAATGCATTACTTCATTACATTTTATTTTGGCACAATTTGTTACAACTGCTAACCTCTATTTCCTCTGTCCATGTTTCTGAGTCTGTTTAGTAAAGTTATGGTCCTGGCTGGTCATCCAAACATTTTGCATGCATTTAGAATTATTCACTTCCTCATTTACAGACTGATTTAGAATATGTTATGCATGTAAGAATAGGCTTAAAAGCAAATCAAACTTTTTGTCATAGAATCGTTGTTTTTTTTAAAAAATCATACACATAACCTGATTTGTCAGTCTTTTACCTGAGGCATTTGAAGAAGACATAGGCCATTTTAATAAATAATAACAGGCAGATTGTACACATTCACATAATAAAAACTTAAAACTTTTCAGAAATCGGGGTTTTCTTATTTCCCCCTCAGACAGATTGAAAATACATTGTAGAGTTAACATACTTTACCTTTGTTCCCACTATTGTGCTCCAGTTACAAGTCTAGAAGACAACTGCAGTGGAAAACAGACTTCTGCTTATTTGTGGTAAATTATTGTACACAGAGCTTTTTGGAACAAGGCACTACTTTTAAATGTCTGGTCACCTCACGGGATATGTAGTGCATTTCCTGCCACTAGGATAAGAGGAAGGAAGCACCAAGGCCCAAACGTTTGATGTGTGGTCTACTGTAATTCCTTTCATGTGTTCAGTGGCTTTCATAGGATCCATATCCTACAGTCAGTTTTGACCAGGCTGTGGTCCATTTCATTATGCTGACCGTCTTAAATGGAAAACAAACATTATAAGTGGTATTAAGCTGCCACTGTTATAATGAAAGGGTTATCGTCTTGCCCTTAAGCTGATTGCTTTATTAAATTTTATGGGAAGGTTTCCTTTGGTTTTTAAAGATAATTTCATTTTTGGGAGGGAATACTAGAAGTATCTGATAATTTAAATTAGACACTGTAGCTAGTATTTACATGACTTGCAAAAGCTTGGAATTATTCTTAAAAGTACCATATTTTAATATTTTAAGTTAGACTTTCCCAGGATTCCTTGTGCATTAAGAATCTTTATGCTATTTCACAGAGCAAAATCACCACTTACCAGTTTTTGAAACAACCTACAAGTTTTTCAGGCATTGTATGCATATCAATCCACTATGCATATTGGTTTCCACTGTAAGACACAGTTAATTGGCAGCATGAATTTGCTTGGCTAATGAATGAGTTTGTTAGTTTGTTTTCATGTGGAGCTGCTGCCACATGAGCTTGAGTTTCATATGATTTCCAAGTTAAACTGTATCATCAATAAAGGTTTAGAATATGAATTTTATCATAAATTGAATATGTTACATCTTGGAAATATGCATAAACACAGAACTTTATTTCGATAATTGATCAGTAAAAATACAATTAATAAAATGAACCTGTCCCTAACAACTACAACTATTAGCAACTATTTTTGGGAGAAACTTACACTTAATATTTGATTTAACAGATAGTCAGATAAAAGCTATGAGAATGCCCTGGAAATTTAAATAAAAGAGAGTAATCAACTGGTGGCGAAAATCCCTGTAGAATAGGCAGCACAGAAAAACATGGGCTGTGGTTTCTATGGCAACCATATCACAGGGCAGTATTGGATTTCATATGGGGTTTTCCTATATTTCCTAAACTATTTGCCTTTTATATTAATAAGCTGTGACAAATATTCTTTCCTTTTGTTTAAATTCAGTTGTTAATAATTAAAATGTGTTTGTGGTTCCCCATTGCCATATTGTCTAATCTCTAGATTGGGGAGTCCAAATCTTTAGGATTGAGGGGAAAGCTAAAAATTAGGATATTTTATGTGTTCTTGCAAAACAGCTGTTTGGGGAAGCGTGCAAATTCATAAAGTTGGTTGTCAATGAGGATAGATATAGTTTCAAAATATCTACTGCATTGCTACCTGCTACCATTTCTACCCTCAACAATGCAAGGCAGTTCCAGGTTTTTTTATGATTTTTCTAGGCAAATAAACATGTTTTAAGAAATCCTTTAGACTTCATTTTTATTATTTTTTTTATAAGAAAGATCATGGATAAAGATGCTTGAGACTTATACTTTGCATAGAACCATACCTGTTCTCATTTTTATTAATTAGTTTTGTATAAAGGGGTTAGGTAAGGATCCAATTGGATACCAAGGGTTGCATTTCTTTTGGCACATTAACTTTGGGCACCTGACTTTTTCTGTTTCACATCTTATATGATATGTTATTTTCCCATAAGAATAAGATTTAGATATTTGTACATTTTGCTTAAATGGACAATAGTTTAAAGCTATAGATACAGTACTAATTAAGAAAAAAATAAGAGGAGTTAAAAATCCCTTGGCAGTACAATGATCTCAGTTCAAATTGAGAATTTCATGGCTGGTCATGTCACCTAAAATATGTGGGGAGATTGGTTTAATCGGTCAATCAATCAATGTCAAACATAGCTTGTGCTTGTCATCTTCATGTGAGGAAGCTGAAACCAAATCTTAAACTTTCTTTTTAAGTTATTATTATTAAAATTCTGTGTAGGGCAGAATCCATTACTTTGCCAAAGAAAAAATTATTTATTGTTTTGTGGTCTTTCCCACATTTCATAAACTAGGTTATTTTTAAAGGCCAAAATATGTTTTCAGAGGTGCTATAAGTTGAAGTAATGTTTTGGCTCTTATACACAAAACTGCATGAAAAAGAAAATGGGAAGAAAAATATGTATGCCAACAGCTTTTTCTTTTTGAATGCTTCTTACACCTAGTAACTTGACTGGATGAACACACAAAATAGTTGAACATACAGAATATGAACACCTGCTCTTTGGATCCTTTGTTAAGAGCAGTTTACAGTATATTGATATTTTATCTTTATAAAAACCTTTAAAAAGCATGTTAACCCAAGAAAAACTGTTTCCCTGGATGTAAACTTCAAAGCATAATATTGAGAGCTAAATGTTATAACCATCTATAATATCTGATTTTGGAAAGTAGATAAAGGTGTAAAAGTTTTTACATTAAATATGATTATATCATATAGTACTATTACTCATAACTTTTAAAAATATTTTTGTTTGGAGGCTTTTTTACCTGCTTTCTATAGCCTTTTATAATTCTCCAGTGGACTGTAAGGGAATACATGATGAATTTCTTACAATAAGCCTCTGAATTATGCCTATTCAGCAATGAATAGTAACTGATTCAACATGAGCTGTTTCTTGTATAAACATACAAAATGCCTGACCCAGACTAAATCAATTTAAAAAGGAAAACATTAAAGTTATGTTTCCGGTTACATGCTTAAGGTCTTCTTTGACTGTATTTCATTACTTTGTTATTTACCAACTATGGTAGACTTTCAATTTATCCTTTGATGCCACCTGCAATAAAGAGGACAGAGATCTTATAGGATGGCTAAAAAAAAAAAAAAGTTTAGAGAAGTTTTAGTCATTTATTGTCCAGTTACTATATACTAATGCAAAAATGCAATCAGCTAAAGTTTTAAATTTTACCTGATTGTATGGGGCTATGACATTAAAGTTTAATGAAGTGCCAAGATCTTCAACAAAGGATTACTATAAGGAAGATAACAAATAAGGAAACTTCTATACCTAGCCCTTAATAATAATAAAATATAAAATAAAATAAAATAATAAAATATAAGCATAATTTTTTGAGCTAGTCAGTAAGAGACCAATTTCCACAACAGGAGACAACCTATGATTGGTTGCAGCTCTCCATGGTATCAGTCTTACTCACTATTAGTTGGAGATACTAAGAGATAAAAACTGGATCCTTCTTTATAGTAATAAACGTGAATTTGAAAGTTTCTTATACATTTTTAACAATTTATCTGGTGGTGTACTACCAATACATCATTTTATAAAAGTTCTCTTTAAGATTATATAATTCAATGCAAAATTCAATCCTTTCTTCTATATACTGTCCCATTGGTCCAACTAAAGATTATATCCAATTTTTTTGCCTGTTTTTGTCAACGCTGCTAACATCGGATGTTCTTGCTTTGACAACAGATGAAAATGCAGCCATTTTCTCTTATGTTTTCAGAATTAGTTGCTGCTGGGAGGGGGGATTGGGATGAGAGTTCAGTTAGTCATAATAATAATAATTCTGCCGTGGGCATCCAAGGACAAACTGGGTCCTGAGCCGATAATGTTTTGGCGGGCTGGAGAGCTGGGGAGAAAGCCTGCGCTTCAAGCTAATTGGGGAATGTGCTTTATGACTGTTTATTGGGGGTGGGAATTGTACTTTGTTACTTTGTATCCAGGGGAGGGGAATTTAATTTTTGGGTTCAACTATGTAGTGCCGATACTTTGTTTCCCGAATAAAAGATTATTTAAGGTAAACAACACCTCGAAGTTCTTTTGAAGGGTTTCATCTGTCAGAACCATGACATTTTTATCATAACAGTCTTTAACTTCGTTGTCCTCTGTTTCCATTTCAGTAAAGTTTATAGATCGTACCAATAATATGATCATGTTTAGTACAGAGCTTTACATCAAAGTTTTATGCTTTTCAAATTTATAATTCATTTTATTCAACTTATAAGAAGCATAAATGGTAAAACATGTGAATTAGCAAATGAAATGAAATAAAATAAAATAAATATGTTGCATGTCTGTGAAAGTTGGAGAAAGGGGATGGAAAAATAGTTCTGATCTTCATTTCCTTGTGTGTAATTCACCTACTCTGCTCCATCTGGAGATCCCAGAATGATAGCTACCTATTTAGAAAAAAGATCTGTTTCTTTTGAATATGTATTTTAATATGTACATATAACAAAAGAATGATATAAATCTAAAATCATGATTTATTTTATTATTTATAATTTAAGAGAATTAAGAATATGAGACAGTGAAAAGGTATGGCATGAGATAGACCATTATTTGGTAGTATGAAGAATAATTTGGGAGGAGGAAACTAGACATGGAAAAAAGAAATAAAAGAAAGGAAACAAATGAAAATGAAAATAGAATAACTACAGAAAATTCAGATGCTGTATGAGAATATTAGTCTCCCAACAGAATAAATGGATAAGTGAATGGATCTTATCTCAGAGTAACTTGATAAATTAATGTTATTGTTGTCTTAAAACTGTTGAGTTAGCTTTGAATTTGAAAAAAATAATGAAATTGTTTATTTTTTGCCATCATAGGAGAGCACTGAATTTGGGAATTCTTCGAGATCCTGGTTCAGAGGTTGAAGATAGACAGTACCAAATAGACCTCCAGTCCATCAACATTGGTACTGCTCAGTGGGAACAGCTAAAGCCAGAAAAGGAAAATGGTAAAAGCAGGGCAGTGCCAGAGAATGAAAGGAATTCTCAGAATCCAGCACTTGAGTGGAATATGGCCAGTAGGTAAGAATCTGCTTGGAAGTGGTACTTCGTGGATTCTAATCAAAGACATGATGGTAACAGCATCTCATAAATTTGAGCTAATTGGGTTTTTTTATTTATACATAGAAGTGTATGTTTGCATTCCATTGCAAACACGTTTTCCATGAGCTTGGATTCTGAACAGTGCATTTTGAATTGTTTATAGAATTGTTGTACAATAATCATACAGATACAGTTATGTCTATATTTCTGTGATAGCTTATTATAGCCATAAAGTGTAACTCAGGCCAAAACCTGGCATTTCCATTACTACTCTAGAAAAAAGCAGCATTATTATCCCTTTTGTACTTTTGTAAAAGTTTGAACAGAACTAGTTTAGACATTTTAAAGCCAACAGACGACAAAAATGTTTTCCCCCAATTGGCTTGAAACCAGTTTCTGTGCTTCTGTAAATGAAAACAGCTGCAGTTTCTGAAATGACAAATTTCTGTTGATTTGTTGATATGCAAAAGAGGGCTTCCAACTCAAATCTAGTTAGAAATGTTACATTGACATCTTCCATTTTTAGTTCTCCATTTTGATTACATTGCTACAATAGACTTTGATTTTGTTTTCAGTCAACGGTCACATCAGTCCTTTAAAGATATGCTGCCCAGCATATGCATTTCAATGAATGCAAAAGATGCAATTAAAATAATCCCTGTATCAGTGCAGTTCTGCAATATCTTATGTAAGGGGGGGGGGACAAATACTTACCTGCCGAGGCTGTGATTCAGGAACATAAAGCATTTTTCTAATGTTTCAGATCAAGCAGGTACATTTATTTCTATGTTCCTTGTTTCTTTATTTGCTGCGTTTTTGTATCCTAGCAGTTTAGAATAACTAAATATAGCATCTCTAAAAGCTTTAAACACCCTTAATATTAAAAAAAACCTAAATGTTATTTAGCTTTTTGCAGTTTACTTCAGATTCTTTAAATTTTTAAGCTTATGATTAAAATTTTCTTTTCATGCAGTGTATTCAGATATTGTTCTGAAGGTCTCTAATAGCTTACAAGTAGTTATGAACAGTTTCTGAAACTGATTAGAAAGTGAGGTTTGTGAACGAATGTCTTTTAAAAGTCTCTATCACTGTTCAGAGCAAGTTTGCTAATTTCCTTGCCTCCTGGCAAGCAAGCCTACAGAAAACCTCTCCTGCAGTTTCCTCATGAAGAGCAGTCATCCAGAGCACATGTGGGCAATCTCCCATCCTTTCCTTATCCAAAGAGGTTCCAAGGAAACCTATTCACCAATTCTTTGCTCTTTGCTGCAGTGGAGGCTGTTTTCAGTTCAAAGAGGCAGAGCTGTCTTCAGTTTGCCATAACTCCCCCAGAAGTTGAGTTTGGTGGGATTTTGTTACACATATACATACACATGGCAGGTTTTGCTTTGTTTAGGTCAAAGTATACATGTAACATTTAAGGCTTTATTCTGAAGTATTCCAAATGTCTAATGAAGCTATCTAAATATTCCTCTAAGACAGTTGGTTCCAGAATATTTTTCTCCTTTTCTTAACCAGTGTGAATATGCAACAGGTAGACACAACACAAAATGGCTGGAAAATCCTAGTAGGTTTCACAGGAGAGCTCTGATAAATAGATATTCTCAGTTTCTGTGCCTTGAGATTTCTGGCAAAATTCACCTGTTGTTTAATTGTGCAAGGCTTTGTCGATTAGCAGGGGGGTATGAATATAAGCTAAAAAGAAAAAAATGATTTTATTTCTTTAAAGGCCAGAAAAGCATAGATTTCATTCCTGCCACCTAATAACTTAACTGGTAGTTCTCTCAAGAATATAAGGGAAAGAACAATTTTATCCCTTTTCTGTTATAGCGTTTAAATGATCAGTTTCTTTTGCAATACAGAACAATAATGTTTGGAAATGAGCACCAAATGAACACTAAACACCCAATTTCTGTTTAAGAAAAAAAATGATCACTTGCATCTCTAATACTTATTTTGTGGGGATATATTCTGGAGCATTTATTTACTTGTTTCTCAGTACTATACTTGAAACAAATGTTTTTTTTCAAAACAGTGTACAAAAAAGAGTCATATATTTTAATACTTCTGAAATGTTCCTTCTGTTTCAAAGATAAATATGTAGCAGACGCCTAGATGATCATACTACATTATACCATTCCTCACTGATGATACTCACATGGTCAACACCTGCACCAAATTAATGGAACATTAAAGAGTGGTACCCTGTAGGAAAATTAGTACAGAAAGCACCAGTTTATTTCTTTTTATCTCTTTAGAGTCACTGGAAAAAACCTTCAGATCTGAAGATAGTGTCTTGACTTCAGTTTATTTTAACATTTGCATTAATTCCAATACCTGCTTTAGCCTCTTTTCTTAGAGAAATATTTAAATATCCTGCAAAGCTTATTTTGCTGATTCACCAATAGGCAGTGAGTGTTGAATAGTCCTCTCTTTCGATATCAGATATCAGTTAACATGAATACTTAAAATTTTTATATTAAAATATTGATAGCATTAAAAATAATCTTAGAGCATTTTCTCAGCTTTGGTATATGCTGTCTGTATACATATAATGTTCTCTAAGCATTATTGTAACAGTATTTCATCCTTTATTAATTTCACAGCAGAATTTTTTCAGTAATGTTACTAGGCTAAAAAATTAATATTTACAAATATAAAGGAATAGTTTTCTGGCAATAAGAGTTTATCATTTAGTATGCATTTATTTCATTTTATTTTTTAGCATAAAACACCATCAAGAACGGAGAGCTATTTTAACTCCAATTTTAACAGACTTTACTGCACGGGTAACTGCAGCTCCAGCCATTACTTTCACAAAAGTAATTTCCCCAGAGAATTTACACACAGAGGTCAGTACTGGATATGAGATGTTTACAACTTAGCTTTATATCTGCACATTTATTAATTATTAAAATGATACATTAAATTGTGTTAAAATACTGTGTGATATGCACTTATCCATCATGGGCCAGAACAGAAAGTCCAAGCAGAATTGTTTTCTTCCTCTCCTTCAACATTGTCGCCAGATGTCTAATGGATAATAAATTCTGCTTTTAAATGAAACATATACTGATTTAAGTTGAGATGCCAACCACAAGAAATGTCAGATTATTTTCCATGCCCAAAATTATGTTTAAATCAGGCTTCAGAGCCTGTTTTCTGAAAATCAACCTAAAAATCCTTAAATGTTAAGAGGTAAACAGATCATTTAGGACCCCAATTGATAATTTCTTTTATAAGAAAGAAGGTCAAAGCATAATTTTAGATCACCCAAAGGAAATACAGTTTCAAGGAAGCTTATTTTCTCTTTAAATAAGTTTATATTGTCTTTTTGGCATCCAGCTGCTTTTCCCCTTAGCTCTCATCAGTTCATTTCAAACTTTGCAGAGAGGTTTTAGGCTCTCATCCTTTCTGGAAGAGGATTGTAGCCATGGTACGTGAGTTTCTGTCACTGGGGATGGCCAGGAATAGAACTGAAGGGCTCTATATCAAGCATGCCCTATTCCACTGCCCGATGGCCCCAGTCTCCACAGCTTTGTCTTCTATTGCATGTGTGCTGAAAAAAGAGTTTGGGAAAAAAAAATAGATAAAGCATGTAGTACAAATAGATAAAGCATGTAGTACAAAGTAACAGATGAATTTTACTGTTCCTGTTGTTCAGGAATGTGAATGCTTAGCTGTTTTAATTTTTCTTGAGTGTACTCCCTTTGGATATTCAGTAAGAAAGGGAGAAATCTACCACAGATTACTAAGGATGAATATGCACATATTTTTTATAACAAGAGGATATGATCTCCTGCTTAGTAAGCAAATCTGTTTATTTTCTCCTTTCATTAATTTCTAAAACATGGTCATGATTGTTTGCTTTGTGTGGGGGTTATAATAGCCAGGGGACAATGGTCATTTATCTATGCTCCAAATGTTAGCCGACAGCTACAAATCAATTGAATCAGCTATCTGTGAGCTGCAAAATAAAGTTTCATTATAAACTAAGATGTGCTTGTAGACTCAAATACATCTCTGTGAGAAAGGAGAATTACAGTTTTCTGGCAAGAAAATGAATAAGGGCTCTGACAGCCCAGAATTTAATACAACAAATAAAGAGGACCTCACACATGAAATACATGAAACAAAGAGAAAGTATCTTAATCATTAAATACCTTGTTGGAACCATAGCTGTATGACGTTCCATCACTCCTCCACTTGATTTTATTTTACAGATGGTGCATAGTGCTTTTCTGTTGAAGGAGATAGAGAAAATATTAATAAACAATTTAGAGAATATAAACATTTTATATTGTCTTAAAAAATAAAATTATATAAATACCAAGAATCAGCTGTAACCGATAGAATTTGTTTTGCAAACTTGTTTCTTTCCTAGGAAATTTTAGTATGTGGCCATTCTTTGGAAGTGAATATGACAACAGGTCTGGATTTCTTCCTCAGTGTTGCTCAGTTACAGCTCCTACAACAATTAATGCAGGATAATATGTCTGGATTGGAGCCTTCCAATAAAGCTGCAGAGGTAACTTCCATTATCAGTTGACTTTTGGAAGCAACTGTATTTCATCATCCAATTTCTGATATTTTTATTATTGATAGTATATGCTGCCTAAATATGTGTTACACATATCATGATTATGTCTGAAAGTACTTCAGTATAGTGATCCCCTTTGGGATATATAGGAACACTGTCTTCTCTATGTATTTTTTTGGCTGTATTTTATTTATCTGATCATAGGAAAGGAAGAGTTTGATTTCTCCAAGGTTTCATTCTTTTCAGCTATTGGCTATGGTAACATTGCTACAGTTGACCTGTGCATTTGTACAATTGAGGAACAAGCAAGTAGTTAGTAGTTTAAACCAAAGCTAAACCTTTCTCCAAACCGAGGTTCGATTGAAGCATTGAATTGCGTTACCAGAATTGTTTTCCCATTCTAGCTATGGCACATCACCTGAATAGGAGCACTAGTCTCAAGTGTATCACTATTCCACAGAATAGTCATAGTTAGCTCCATAAATGCTACGGGGATATCAGAGAAAACCCGACTGTGGAACAAATTGAGAACGCTACCTAATGTACTTAGTTGAAGGTTTGATATCTACCAATCCAAATCCTATTTTCCCCAAAACAACAACACTGTGAGGTGAGTTGAACTGAGACACAGTGACTGGCCCAAAGTCACCCAAACAGCTTTCATGGTTAAGGTGGAACTTGGGACTCACATTTTCCCAATTTCTAGCCTGGTATCTTATCCACTAGGCCAAACTAATTAATCTTCTTCTAAACATAATTTTCTTTCCTCTTGTAAATCCAAACCTAGCAAATATACTTTAAGAATGAACATTTCTATAGAATAATATCCTAAATTTCATCTACTTTTTTTCTTTCAAATAAGCCAGAACCATAAACTTGAATTTGCTTTTCATTACTACTTAGGCTTGTTTGTAGAGGTTCCAGTAAGGTATCCTAGATCTTACATTACACTAAACAAAACATACACAGGGCTCTTTGTGTTTGCTTGACTCTGCACCCCAAAGCATTCTTAGAAAAATTTAAATTGTTAGTTGCCCAGAGTATTATTTCAATGTGTGCCCAGCAGCCCAGGAAAAAATAAAAACAAAAGAAACTGGATATCATAAAGTTTCTTGGGGATCTAGAGGGAATGGCAATATTTTCATAATCATATTTGGAACAGCAAGCTATACTAAATCAGCTGTTTTGTAAAGGCACCCAGGAACTGCTCATTAAATGTTCTCATTGATCTGAAAAACTGGAGATTCCTTTATTTCTTTCTGGGAATAAACGATAAGTAGAAATAATTACATTTGCTGGCTTATTTCTTTATTTTTGATAAGCAAGGCTTCTAAAATAGTCTAATTTATCATTGCCTGTGAACAATGCTACTCCACAAAATTATTCACTTACTAGAAATTATTACAGTGACTATAGTCCATCAAGGAAGAAGCAAAATAATTTCTGCTCATTGGCAGTTTTTAAGATTGTCCCTTTTAATGGCTTCAATATATAAGTAACCTAAAACTGCTCTTCAAGTTCTATTTCAGGATAGAGCTTATTTATGCAATTCCTCCTATCTTGAGGCTTTATAAATTATTTTATGACAGAGAACTTTTGTTTCATTTTCACTCCCCCACATAGACATTCTCTGAACTATGAGCATCAAGAAGGAAAAGAAATAAAGCCAACATTATATTTCTTTTGCTGTATATTTCTCAACTCCCATTAGGAGCTCCTGCACATTTCTTTTCCTAGCAAAGGAAGACCATCTTCTATTATCTGCAAACATATCCTCCAACACACAGTCTTCTGAGACCTACAAATCCTAAGTTCAAACAAAAGCAACAAAATTACTCAGAGGATTGGGCTGATTTATGATCAAGATTTCTGAAAGTTAAATATATATATATATATATAGTTTGACTAAAAATGCAGAGTCTAAAAGAGGAACATAAATCTGCAAATGTAACACCATGATGTAAACATCAGCAAAAAAGGGACATTTTAGGACTTCATAAGAGATCATTACTAGAAATCAGATACTACTATTCAAAGTAAAATAGTGTAGGGACCAAGAACCCTTCAGTTGGAGTTAATGGTTTGAATTACAAATTATTTCTCAACTCCTGTTCAGTTGTTTGAACTAACTCAAATCTTATCACTAATTATTCTATATAATGTTGCATTCACCTGAATTTCAAACATCACTTAGAAATTTTGTGGTACAACACATTACAAAAGGATAAAAGTCGAAGACTGAAACTACATTACAGTAATTGAATAACAAGTTTGTTTTTAAAAGTTGGCTAACTGATCTGGAAGTAGTAATTACTTTGTTCACAAATATCCAGTAATCATCATATTAAACCCACTTCCAAAAGGACCATATGTAAGAAATAGTATATGTATACTTTTTAAACCAGTGTTACAGAGTAAATTAAATGTTTATATTTTACTGAAATAAAAAACATATTGTGTAGAACGTTAGAGAGTAACCACATAATTAAGGCCAAAAATGGCTCTTCTTTGATCTATGTAGGTGCTAAAGGACAAATGTTATTTTATATAAATGTAAATTTCTGAATTTTCCAGTACTTCCTATTGCAGTTCTCAGATCTTTATTCTTGTACAGTTGTCTTATTTTGATTGGACTTACTTTCCTAACATTGTCATTCCTTTAGAGTCTAATTTTGCTTGTTTATCTGTCATTGAGATTAAAGTATTTAAGCAGAACAAGAGACTTCTGTGGGATCGTTTAGTTTCAGTTAACATATCAAAGATTTTAATTTTGTTATGCTAAAATGCAAACATTAACTTATACATCACCAGGTAATACAGGATTGAGTTAAATCTTGTATGATAGCTTCTGGAAAAAAATATTTCTACATTATTGAAAGTACAAATTTACTATTCCAGAATATAGTCCATTTTTATTTAGCGGGGAAAAATAAATCACTTCTGTAACAATCATCCTTTTCTCTTGCTATTGGGTCTTCTCTGTATGTACCTATAATGAAGTATACAATCTCATCAGAATAGTTTTATCAAGTCAAAAATATTGCAGAAGGTTTGTAATAGTTGAAATAGTAGTAGAATGTTGAGCAACTTTCATTAGATTTGGCTATACCTTGTGTGAAAGAATCATGAACTGCATTGAAGAAGGGATATTGTAAAGCTACTAGGCTTTTGTAAATATATAATTTAGTAAAATAATTACAAATTCTCACAACAATTCAGAAGAAAAAATTATGAACAAAGTTCTTGTCACTGAAAGCAAAGATTTAGGTTGTCACTTGAAGCTAAAACAAAATAAACAGTGGTGCTAGTTTTGCCTTTGCCCATGATAGATTTCTATAGTATCTGCTGTGAGGAGCAGGTGTAGGGCCATTGGCCACCTGCAAGTACAAAGTAGACCACACACTAATTTATAACCAAATGCAGATCTCACTAGATAAGCTACTCCAGTCTCTTTTCTCTTCTGCGTTCTGGGGAGAGTCAGTGGGTTTTATTGCGAGAGGCACATTTATTGGAATACAAAAATTGACACCTTCTTGGGGGGATTTTTCCATTCAACGTTTGTTTACAAATCTAAAGTCTCATTCTCTTTAATCTGAACAAAAGTTCCTATAAATTGGGAAGAGTATGTGGTTTTGCTAAGAGCAACTGCAGTATGCTTAGGGATAGGGAACTCTTATATTTTACTCATTACAAATTCTTTCATATTCATTATAGGATATTTCAATGTGGCAGTTTGTACTCTTTTTAACTACCAATACTAGCTTAAAAACTAAACTTTGATTGTCCTCATTTGTGCATCTTGGAAACAGTCAGAGAAAACCATATGCAAAGCAACTCTTCCTCCAGCTGACTAATAAAAGTGTTCAAGGAGTGACTCAAATAATGCTTGTCAGTTGCAGTATAGATTCTCTGTGTGTTTTGGATTGAGGAGAATAATGAGAGAGAGTTAAGGAAAATAAAATGGGGAAATTAATCTGGGCATTGGGAAACTGATTAGAAGGATTAAGAATGGGCTCCTTGATAAGGTCGCCTATAGGCCTTCCCTCCTTCCTCCAGTTGCATCAGACACTTGACCTGTTTGTAACCAGTGTCTAGGAAGCTTTTCTGAAGCACAACAATGTTAATAGAAATAATAAAAAAATATATTACATTTATATGTCATTTGACCCCCAATGAACCACCCAAGTTCAGTATTGTTAAATAAATAAATAATCAGAACTAGTCAAATTTTCATTGATTAAAGTAAATTGTATTTAAGAACTTGGAAATATTAAATAATTGTAAATACTATAGACTAGATGGATGTAATTTGGATAGTGAAATTACATATAAATTTAATAAATAATAAAAAAAATTATAGACTACAATTTCTTTATATTATGTTACTAAATTCATATGTGAAATTTAAGCCAGTTTGAGGTCTGTAGACCCAATGGGCTCCTGACTTATTTTTATATAAGGAAGTTTCTTTGGTAAAAATTTTTGATTCGTTTTTATAAAATGAATTTCTTTGATATGCTACAGATTTATTTATTTTTTAAATAAGGCGTTTCAGAAGTTGTTTGTGTTATAGCATGGTTTTGTGTCAGTTTCACTAGCCTTTGCACAAATCTGAGCAGTTTTTTAGACACTGGCATTAAAAAGTATAAAAAGTATATATCAGTTAGTAGTTAATAATTTGTGCTAAATATGTGAACTACCTGCACTGATCAGTAGATTTTAAGTAATATGAATGTGACCTAAATATGACCTAAAATGTGAATTTGTTCTCCACACAAGTCCTAAAACTAGTTAAAAAGAGCCCAATTAAGCAAATGAGTACAAATATTACATTTGTTCGTTTCTTTATTGAAATACTCAGTAGTGAAATTCAGAAGGGTTCAGAAACATTTGAACACCAGTGTAATTGTCTTAGTGAAAACTCATGGGACAAGAGAGCGAGTTTAATATAGTGGTTGAGGTGTCATCTAGAATCTGGGAAATCAGCCTTAGGTACAGAGCCAGCTGGTTGATCTTAAGCCAGTCACTTTCTCTCAGCTCTCAGAAGGAGACAATGTCGAACCACTTTTGAAAAACCTTGTCTAAAAACCTGCAGGGACTTGTCCAGACAGTCTCTGAGAATCCGATATGATTGAACTGAAGGAAAATAATATACAAGCAGTCATTTTATGCAGCAAACTTTCCTAGTTTTGTCTGTATATTGTCACAAGCTGTTTACAACTGCATGCACAAAAACAACATGGTGAGGAGTTGCTGTAGGTCACTACTCATCATATGGTACCTACTGAGAGTCACCACAAAAACTCTGTTTGAAATTGTCCTTACATGATAATTGCCTTACATAGTAAACCATTATGAGATGGCTTGCTCTGGGAAACAGCTGGCATACAGAATCAGTTCAAAGGCAGAATATTTCGGGGAGGGGATAGTGAAGCATGTGGCAAGGTTGCATTCTCATGAGAAGCTGGCATGCACACAAAGCGCTGTTCAGTGGAAGCAGTTTTAAGAAGCCACTTGAAAAATCTATATCATGAGAAGCAGTCCACAGAAATACTCCATCATGTGGCATAACCACATACAAAAGCAGCCTCCATGAAGTTACCATGTGGCAAGAAGCAGCACTTAGTTTTTAAAGTGCAACAGCAGGCTTGCTTGCTTATTCATTTAGCACGATTGCTCCACCATTTACATTTATTTATTTCATTTATATCCTGCCTTTTTTATATAACTCAAGGTGATATACCTAATGCTCCCTCCTATTTTCCCCACAGCAGTAACCTGTGAGGTGGGTTGAATTATGAGAGAATGACTGGCCCAAATTCACCAGTCAACCCCATGCTGAAGGGAGGACTGGAATCATTGTCTCCCACCATTACACTCTCTGAAGAAGTTGTTTTAATATATTGATTACAGTTCTGTGTTTCAGGGTGTGATTTTTTTTTAACTTAAGATGTATTGAATGTCCATCCTTGAACCAGGAGAGACAGTATATTGACTGTTCATCTTTAGCTTGTTAAGGCCTAAGCATTATTCCATTAGACAAGAAAAGACAAGCAATGCAGTCACATATGGAATCTTTAGGACACTTACAAGCATTTGTCATTGATTTCTGTGTTGTGTATGAGTAAGGTAGCACCCATACGTGATGGCAAAGTTAATCATTCCACAGCTACATCACGGACAGAGAAAGAAAGTGAGAAACTAACCACCTTAACTTATCAGGCTGTAAAAGAAAGGGCTGGAGAGTTGTACTATCAGACTTGCAAGATTATAGCCTTACAATAAAGTAGAACTGGCTCATCTGGTTTTGTTTCCCAGCCAGCCTACCTGGAAAGGCTGACAAAATCTGAGTTTGAGAGGAACCCCAAATTACGGGTCCCAAAAGAAAATTTCAGTAGTTCATACAGTTAGTCTTCGCATGGTGAACAGCCTTCTCTGTTGAGACTTCAAAATACAGGAATGGATGTTAGCTTTACTAGCTAGAATCGTGAAGCATCACCAAAATCTAGAGATGGCTTCAGTGGTTTGTAAGCTAACCATCTCTGTTCTCTTAAATATCTAGCACATAGCACTTTGAGCACTTATTAGTTGGCAGAGCAAACCATGGGAATTTAAGGTAGTCTGTTTTTATCTTTTTTCTTGTAAAAATCAAAAGTGACTCTAAATCCTTAGCTCAATTTTCAGATATAATGACACCCCCCCAGTAATCTTGCATTTTTATGTTATTTCACAAGATAATCGTTTGTTTCAAGAAGTTATGTAATTCTTTGTTGATAAAGACTTAACATTTACTCTTTTTGGTTGTAAAATCTCACATACTGGCTCATGACCAAGATAGTAATTGCCCCAAGGGGATGATTTTCCCTTAGAAAAATCTTGGAAACCCAGGTAATGAAAAAAATCTAAAAGATAAATAATGTACTTCAGCCAAAGTACATTTTTCTAGCTTTTAAAAAAAACTTAATCTAATTATTTTTATTTATTTTCCAATGTGTTTGAGAATTAACCCATATGGATCAAGCAGTTTTAACCTGAGTGTTAAGTGCATGATTGGGCTCAGTCCAAATTTTAAGGTTATGTTGTTTGATTATCTGAAATCAGCTCTTTGTTGTGGGGATAGTATTTCTTTTGTCTCTAACTTTAATATAGTAGCCTAAAATTCTGCTCAATGTCTTTCAAAGTCTATCAGATTACTGCATAAAATGTGGCAGAGCTTTGTAAAATTCAAAAGGCTAGTTTAGTAGCGGGAGTTTGTAATCTATTTTAACTCTTCAAATTATAATTTTTAGATTTAGGAAAATGATTACTAAAATTAGGATTGTAGTGAATGCAAGCAATACATCTCACAATTTTTTTCAATTAAGGTTTTAAAAGGTTTTGCTGCCTCAGTAGAATACAGTTACTTTACCTCACTCTAGAAGATTTGCAGCTATCTAGATATGGGCCTTGTCTGTCCTTCTGCAAGACATGCCTCTTGATAAGTTAAAAAAGTAATATATTTAGGAAACTGGTCAGACACAATACATATTAAAGGAAGTAGCCAGTATTTAAACTAAAATATTACACATACATTTTTTTTAAAAAAAATTAAGAAATGACATTTTAATTTGCCTTCATGTGATAGGTTACTCTCTAGTGTCACTGGTATATGAGAAAGGTTGATGAGAAAGCCAGTTTGGTGTAGGAGTTACATTGCTGGTCTAAAGATTGTTAAATTCTAGTCTTCACTTAGACATGGAAGCCAGCTGGATGACTGACTCAGTCACTCTCCCTCAGCCACAGGTTGTTGTTGGGGAAAATAGGAGACTGAAATATTATTTACACTGTCCTGGATTGTAAGAAAATAAAGGTAAATAGCAATAGAACTTACAGTAGATTTATATACTGCTTTATAGAGCTTTATAGCCCTTTCTAAGCGATTTACAGAGTCAGCATATTGCCCCCAACAATCTGGGTCCTCATTTTACCCACCTCGGAAGGATGGAAGGCTGAGTCAGCCTTTAGCTGGTGAGAATTGAACTGCTGTCAGTCGGCAAAATTATCCTGCAATACTGCATTCTAACCACTGCACCATCATTGCTTTTACAAATGAAATCAAATAAATCCGCTGTCAGCAATTGGCCTTTAAAATCTGACCTATTTTTTTTGTGACAAGCACTTAATTAATCTTAATTAATCAAGTTAATTAAACAAAACTGAGTCTTTAAAATGAAGTAGACATGATGTTAGCTTTGGCACTCACAGGACTTGCTCAAAGAATAGGTGGCAGCTGTGGCCGAGAGGGTTTTTGTACAAGTTTGTCTTGTGAGTCACTTGTGCCTGTTCCTGCATATGAAGCTTTGCCCACAGTGATTCAATCCTTAGCCATTTCTAGTTTGAATTATCATGATGCACTATACTTGGGCTGAACATTTAAGAACATTTGGAAGCTTCAGCTGATCCAGAATTCATTTAATAATGTATAAGTCCACCCGACTCAAACAATGTGACACTGGGCAGCCTGCAACAGAAAAACAAGCCAGAAACCGGGGGTGGGGTGGGGTGGGGTGACAAATAACATAAAGGAATAGATTATATAAATATAAAATGGCAACCAGGTACAATAAGTAAAAGAATAAAAAGTGGACTCCACTCAACTTGACCCAAATTCCTGGGAAAAAAGCCAAATCTTAAAAGCTTTCCTAAATCAGAGTTGGGGGCTGTTGTATGTTCTGGGGAAGAACATTCCAGAGCATTCCAAGGGCAACCACCAAAAAGGCATGTGTCCTCAATCTCACGAGTGGCAAAGTTTAAAATAGGAAAACTGGAGCATGCCCTCCCTATGACAGCCTGTGGGGTGGGCAGATGTTTATGGGAGAAGGCAGCCCTACAAGGAACCCCATCCTTTGCCATGTATAGCTTGGCACTCCCTATCTTCCATTATTTCTGCTCAACCCCCAGATTTAATTAGGAGAGCATATTCTAAGTCCTACCATTAAACAATGTCGTCTTCTTGGACCCAGAAGTTGTGTCTTATCTGTGGTAGTGCAGCCCTGTGAAATACATTCCTCTAAGAAACCCAAACAACCTCAACCCTGTTAGCCTTTTTAGAGGCTTTGAAGACTGTTTCCTGAGGCTTTGGGGCCAGATGGTAAGGCAAGCTCTGCTGTTGATGTGGTTTTTCTGATTGGTTTTTGTTTTGTTTTGCTTTAACCTTGGACATCATGGGTTACATGCAGATGTTTTAGTAGTTGTCTTATACACCACCCAGAGTCATTGTTGTGAGATGGGTGGCCCTACAAATGATAAATAAATAAATAAAATGTTAATTGTAGAGATAAAAGTAATATCTACATGTCAGAATGCTGATACTATGAGAACGTGCTGAGATCTTCAGGAATGGAAATTGGGAGTTTACCTTGGCCTGACTTTGTCACCATTCCAATAAGGTCCCCTTTCTGATATTGCTCAGCTTTCAAAGAAAGCTTCTATTGGCATTAAGAGCATTTTCTTTTGGCTTGTAAATAACAGCTTCCGAGATGAGATATTTGCAGGATTACAGCAAGGATGGGATGAGAATTGAGCTCTACAATGCACCTAATGTTGTAAAGCATCTACCTTAATTTTTGAAAAAATTTCTTCTCAGTCCCTTGTTTTCTGTTATATTTTCCTTGATGAAACCTTGTGGAGAAAAGATTGGGCAGCCTTTGGTATTATTTACATGAAGTTTGTAGGTTTGTTTACCATATTTTTATACAGCCATGTTCCACAAGGATAGGAAGATTTCTTCCTACTACATTGTTTTACCCCCCACAATCCCACTGGACTCTCGATTATTTTACAAGAATATGCAGTCTCTAAAATATTCATAAACATTATTACTAAAACAATAATGAAAGTCTAAAAATATACTAAAAAGACTAAAATTCAAGTCCCAAACATCCAGCAAGTAGGATTCAGTGGGAGTCATTCCAGCGGGCTGGTGATGCTGCAGGAAATCAAATTACAGTGGGGGGCCTCCGGCTGCTTTCCCTTTTCCTAGACAAGAACAAATCGGTTGGACCAATTTATTGGGGGGTCTCCCCCCTCTCTTTCCCCCTCCCCCCCTCACCATGGACTAAAACAGATATAATTGCTTTTTATTTGCTGCTTATGTAACATCTACAACATTGTACATCAAACTATATTCAAAGAATTAATCTGGTTCAGATGTTGGATAGTTAAAATTACACCGAATAAAATCTTAATGGATAAAATAGAAATATATCCTATTTGGGTGGGTGGGTAATCTTACCACAAATGAAGGAAAACATAAGCCAATAAGAAATGAATAAATTGCAGAGACATGTGTCACAGGATTCTCAAGCATCTGTTTCTGCAGTGATAGGGAATGATTCCATGGTTGAATACCTGAGAATAAGTTTCAAACTTTAATACATGGAATAAATCATGGAAGGGTGAGAAATGTCATTATTAAAACTTTAATATCTGTAAAATTGGCAGGAAACATTGTTACCTGAAACAGTTAAAGCCTAGCTGTAGTATTTGAAAACTATTATTTGTTTTAATAAATTTCACAATACCATTTAAATAGTTATATTTAATGTTAGATTCTGGAGGATTAACTCCTTGTAGTTTTTATGCAGTCATGAAACAATCCTAATATTGTAATGTATAGTGGTATGTAAAGCAAACTAATGGAAACTAAAATAGATGCAAATTGCAATTCATAATATGGATGTAGAAAATTAGCCCTGCCTTGAAATATTAAACACTGAAATTTTCTCGGGATTATATTTTTACAGTAGGGAAAATCAGAAACTTCTAGCTAAAATCTTAAATATATGCAGAGCTTAGAATTGCCAGCTGCTAAAGGAATCTAAATGTTTATGATTATAGCTTCTTGCAACATAATGGGTTATTCTCCATTTTATTCATAGCCATAACTTTCACTTTTTGTTGAACCAGATTGCTTGACTAGCAGTTTCTGTTGAAGTAGAGTATGACAGAGGGATAATTGAAATCCAAGAAGACTGAAAGAAACATACAAATAAATAAATAAAATTCTGTATTCCCTCTAGAATGTCATCTGATTTGGAATTACCACAATCTGTCAATACCTTTAGAATTGTGTATTTCCCATAATAAATCATCCAACTAAAATGCTTTCATTTCAGATCTAGAAAGTTAGTTGCTTCTGCAATCTTGTTTCACTGGGAAAAAATAATCAGTCTGGGGGGGAAAATGAGACAGTTTGACATTTAGGATTTTTTTTTTTTACTTGTTGGTAATGTGAACTTTCCCACGTAGGATATGTGTTTAATTATTTTTTTAAGTTGATGTTCCTTTCTAAATTGCATGAAATGACAATTATATTCATTATATCTTAAAGCAGTGCGGTGTGTTATATTTAGACTATGGAATTGATAGGCAGCTCCGAACATATATGCAGCACTTAAAAGATTTGGTGAATCCAATTCAAAAAGCTGCTAATGTCCGCTTGTATAATTGTTGACCTGTACAGCTGTCAACCTCATGGCGCACATACACATAAACAGACAGCACTTCTTCATTTTCCCTTCTACACATTTCTGTTTATTAGAACTTCGGACTGCTTCTTGTCATAGCGACAGAAGATTTCTGAACATAATATTGCCGTGGTATGGCCCCAAATTTTATCTTTTTATTTAATCATCAACATGTTCTCTTTAGTTCTGGCCTTGTGGCTTGTACCAATAAAGGAGAATATTTGTGACTCAAGTTTGAAATGAGGGGTCCTTGGTGCTCTCTGAGCCTGGCTGTTTTCTTGCAGATGTTTCATTACCCAAACTAGGTAAAATCACAAGTGTTAGAGTCCTTCTGATGTTAGCGCTAGCACTGATGATATTACCTAGTTTGGGTAATGAAATGTCTGCAACCAGACTGAGAGAGCACCAATGACCTCTCTTTTGGCTTATGTTTCAGTATATAGAACTTTTGTGCTATTTCAGAGTTTCAAGCAAAATGTTCTTTTAACTAGAAAACTATTACCTCCTCCTCTTCCACCTCCTTCATTACCCTCATGCCCTTATTAGTTTAATTAATTGGCATGCCAGCCAATGTTTCCAGACCCAGTGAGGCTTATAGAAACATAATAAAATGCAACAAGAAACTGCATTGTATGAAGTATCCCACATTTTACAGCTGATTTATTTTTACCTTGCTTGTCTCTTTCCCATCCTCACAACTTTAAAATAAACTTGCTATTCAAATTTTAAAATAATAATATTTTAAGATATTGCAATAATATTTATAAACAGACAAAAAATCTACTTTGTGGCCCAGTAGTGCCATTAAATATTATTTTTCATTTGAAAAACGAATACTCTTATTAAGAAATACACCTTTATTCTTGCTTTTTAAAGACTCAAAACACCAACAAGCATTTATGTGATTAAGATCATTTCACCCACATATGGAAATGACAAATCATTGAGAGCTATGTGTCTCAAGTATCTGTTTCGATTAGTTATTGACTAGGAGAAAGGTCTTATAGAATGTTTAAGGTAGAATACATATGGTAATTTGGGACAATTATTCATCCAAGTGGAAGGGTCCCCTGATCAAAGAAAACAATGGTTCTCATCTTGTGGAGCTCAACTAAGAAAACTGCAGTCATTTAGATTTGTAAACATTATTAATTTCAAGAGCAATGTGTCATTAAATGGTCTTTTTTCTAAATTTGAAGGTAAAAATAATGGTGTCTCCATGTGTAACTAGCTCTCTTTGTGCTCTCAGTCACTCATCAGTGTTTAGCCATTATTTATTAAGAAGAAAGAGAGAGAATCTCAAAGATTTCAAATTCTGTACCACTGTTATTTTGGAGGGGAGGGGGTTGCCACCTGGGGGATTTTGAAGGGGAGGGGATATTAAAACTAGTGGGTAAAACCAGTTTGTTTGCATAATGCACCTTGTAGGAGCATGATTAGGCAATGTATCAATTCACATGAAACAGGCAAGTTAGAAATTGGCAATGGTACTGATTAAGAAATTATGTAATAGCAGATTTCACTGCTATCATTTTCTGCTGATACACGTATGGATAAATAGTACTTCAACTCATCAATGGAGAAGAACCTTCTGGCTGCTATATTGAAATATTTGCAAATAGGAGTTTCTTTGGCTGCTGTTCATTGCTGCTTCAGCTGCAGGAAAGTGAATGTTTTCTTTTTCACACTGTGACAGACTCTCAACTGGAATTACACATTGTTGCAGGTTCTTATGCTTGACTACTGGATCCAGACTACATTCCATCAAGACAGAGGTATAACACTGGTGAAGGTCCAGTTTGCCAGTATTTTCAGAACATGCTCATTTTGCATTTAAAATACAATTTACTATATGTTTCTGAGATACTGAATTTATTTTAAATTGTTCGTGGAATCTACCGCAAAATAATCCACCCCAAAGTCATTAATTCTCTATGTATGTCTTAAGGCAGACAACACAGACATCATTGATTCCCAGGCCAGAGATGACCAATACATAAACATATAACAACTGCTTTAATTCACAAGCCACCAAGCTCTGGGCGAAATATTCATTAATTTAGGGAACTTTTTTCAACTTGGCACTAATAGTGGGCAATTAATTATTGTGTATAGCTTCATTCTTATCTGCTGTATAGATTCTAATCAAGCTGAAACAGGTCTGAGAGTTTTTAGCCAAGTGATAAAAGTGTCAGGAGATCTGAGATTTACTGCCACTTCCATAAGGAAAAAACACAATTTATTTAATTCGTAAAATATATGTTACAAGGAGAATCTCATAGGTAAATGAAATCTAATCAGGAGGCATAGTTTTGTAATTTATATAAATATTGCAATTTCCAAATATTTCTAAATGAATTTACTAAAGAATTAACAGAAATCACATACAATTGTATACCTCTTAGTTTCACTATTATACCTTCTGGGTAAGCGGCTTTCCTTGCCTTTCTTGTTTGTAAATTTAGTTTTATGCAGCATATTGAAATGTAGTATAATTTTCCTCTTAAGAAAATTACAGTATTGGCTGGTGTAAAGAAATACTATTAACTTGCTGCCTATGCCTTTCTTTTGACTAAGATTTGGAAAAAATAAATTACTTTTATGAGCTACTGTTCATACATCTGAACAAAAATACTCCAATTAGAGCAATATGGCTCCCTAAACTGAAAGGACCATTAATACGCTATCTTGGCTGGAGCAATTATTAAAAACACTGAACATATTTGAACTGATGTTTTAGGGTGCTCAGCAACAGCATATATTCAAGAAGGAGGATATAGATTATAGCCCTTATCTCTTTATCTTCTCTAAATGCTTTTGAATTCAAGGGGTTAAGCTATAAAGTCACTTATCTCAACACATGACAAGGAAGAATTTGCCAGAATTCCCTAGCTACCAGCATAGCTTTCATCACCTTCTCTGTGGGGGCTACTGTGATGTGAAAGAATGGGGAAAACGCACTGAAGCCATCTAAGAAGTAAACTATCAACTTGACATTTTTCAGCAATTGAAAACTTTTTCACATTGCAATTCCTTCTGACAGAGAAACTGTAGAATTCCTCTGATTTAAGACCCATCTGGTTATTGTTCAAACGTTAAGAACTATATTTCCAGTTTAAAAAAAAATCCAACTCATATGCTATTTTACTTCGCCAAACTATGAATATTTCCCTCTGCATTTTAGATTTTATCTTTAAAGTGTATTTTAACAGTATTTTAAGTACTTTTTTTATAAAAAAAAAATTACCAATTTATCTTGATAGTGGACATGCTGTGTTTTTTCATTTTATTTTAATTAGCCATTGTGAAACTAAATTCTCCTTTGTTTTACTCCTTTGAATACTGTTTAATTATGGTTATCATGCCAGATATCTTAAAGGTTATTTTACCAATACAGTTTCATTTAACATAAGCCATATGGAATCAATAGTACTGTTTCCTAAAGTAAATGCTTGGAAAATCTTACATTCATATGTTAAGAGTGCACATCCTTTCCTCATTAGTTGGAAAGTACAGGGATTTTGGCACAGGTTCTGTGTGGAAGCATTGTGCAGCTTTTATATGGATTTTGTTTTTAGCCTTTGATGACACTGTTTAGAATAGGAAGTATCTAATAAGTAAAGCATTTTGTCTAATGTGCTGCCAGTGTGTTTCATATATGCCTGGAGGTCTGAAACATTATCTTCTCCACTGCAGTAATATGCATTTAATTCTCTGAAAGCAGAAGGTTGAACTTTTAAAAGAGACTCAAAAGTACATTTTCAGCTAAAATAATTTGAAACACATGTGATAGTGGACCTGAGTAATGTACAGTTGGTTTTTATGGTTTAATCATGATCATGTTAATGCACACCAGTAGCTAATTAAAGAAAACTTTTATTGTTCATTTTAAATGGGTTATGTAAAGAGTGAGTGAACTGATATAAATGCAGTTCAATGATAAATGTTACCATTACATTTGCTATCAGGAAGCCGATATTGGTGTTTTTGACATTTTTAAAGTATTGGGCCATTTCTTTTGTAACAAAGCAAGAGATGTTTTTAAAAGTTTTTACATTTGGAATTGTTCACTAATGTAAAAGGATATTCACTTGATTCCTGGATTTATTATCAAGCTGGCTTTTTAAAATTAATAGCTGCAAATCCCGAGTAATGTGTATGGTTGCACATCTCCAAGAGAATGTGGATGGCAGATCTCAAAGGCTCTATGTCTTTCCATAGACTCTATTGAAGATTCTTTGCAAAAAAAACCTTATGCGCCAAGATAGGCCATCAAGAGGGCAATTGTTAGTGTACAGTTTAGCTATGGAACATTTTCCTGTTACAAACCCATTGAAGTTTGGTTGTCTTGGAAAATGTTAGTCTAGATTAATAATTCTGCCAAGTTGTTTTTTCAGTTGCATCTCTATATTGATCTTAATGTTTTCATTGGGAATTTAATATTTGAGTTTATAAATTCTGTTTTTTGTGAATCAATCTGACTTCCTGAATTAGCTGCTAGTCAAATTGTTATACCATTTACATAATATTTTTAAAATCTTCTTAAGAATGTATAAATCGAAGATATCCATTGGAGCCAAAAACAGTTGTCTCTTTATCAAGTGATGTTTTAAAGAACATAACCAATTTTTAACTAAGTGTTCATACTAAAATTAATCCAACATATATTGAAAAGACTTTAAAACATACTTCAAACAGTGTTAATTTTAAATATTACAAATTTGTGCCTGCCTCAAATGTGTATTAGTTCCAGTAGCTATAAAGCTCAAACTGGAAAATATTAATTTAAAAAAAATCACTAAAATCATTTCTGAAATGTGTCTTTGTCCTAGATATGCTTCAGTAAATGCATTCTTCTCTGGAAATATCATTTGCTGCTTTTGATTCCTTGAAAGCAATAATGGAGAAAGATTCTGGTGGGGTGATAACTTAGTTTTGTGTTTGGTGCCTTTTATGTCTGTCTTTCCAAAGTTGATATCCTCCAGATGTGTTGGGATTACAGTTCCTACAATTTCCGCATTCAACACTCTGGAAAAGTGCTGGAGAGTTGCTATGCACAAAAGTTACTCTATTTTTAAAATTTTTATGAGACATTGCCTAGCTCAGTGATGGCAAACCTTTTAGAGATCGAGTGCCCCAAAATCGCCCCCGCCTCTCCGCCCACCCCCGCTCTGTGCCCCACCCACCCGCAGGGCCACCCACCGCCTCCATGGCCTGCCGCAGCAGATCACCCAAGCAGCCCAGCAGTGCCATGGCAGCCACGCCCTCCGCCCGCGCACCACAGCATCATCTGCGTGTGACAGCACGAGGGCGGAGTCTTGTCCCCGCTGCCTGGCTGCGCTGCTCTGCGCGGACTGTGCTCGGGGGCGACTCTCTGGGGGGGCTGCTGGTGAGGAGGGGCTGTGGGGGAGGTGGGGCTGGGGCGACGGCGCACGTGCCCACAGAGAGGGCTCTGAGTGCCACCTCTGGCACGCGTGCTATAGGTTCGCCACCACTGGCCTAGCTAATCATTCTGTAGTTCTGCTTCTATAATACCAGTCTACAGTTTTCATTTTTCATTGGGTTGATCGAAGTCTGGGTTTTGTCAGTGTTATGACTCATAGCGTAACACTTAAGAGAGTTAAGATATATAACATATTTTATTTTCCTGTGTGGTGATTAATACGATTTAAAGGAGCTATGATGGCGCAATGGCTAGAATGCAGTATTGCAGGCTAGCTCTGCCCACAGCCACAAGTTCAATCCTGACTAGCTCAAGATTGACTCAGCCTTCCATCCTTCCAAGGTCGGTAAAATGAGGCCCCAGATTGTTGGAGGCCTTTTGTTGATTCTGTAAACTGCTTAGAAAGGGCTATAAAGCAATGTGAAGTGGTATATAAGTCTAAGTGCTATTGCTATTGCTATTAAACCAGGAAGCTACTGGTATTGCTTGATAGATTTCTGCCTAAATTTTTTTAAAAATCAGCTAAGTATTTGAAAATTAAGCAATATTAAATATAATTTGATTTACAGAGACCAAAATTTATTTCATTATTTTATTTACTTGGAGCAATAGCTTCATAGACATTTCAGCTAGTAGTACTATTTAATCTTTGTCACATATTTGTCCTATATTTAATAGGAAGCGGATCTATCAGTGTAGATTGCCAGACTTGATATTTTAGACAATGCCACAGGACATTGGCTATTATTTTGGTGGTTACTTTTGATGTTATGCAGTGAAGAACTGAATAAGAGATGTTATTAAACTACTTTTTTGCTTACTTTGAGGGTAGGTCATTAAAATGTGTTCGTGTGAACGCCTTTTTGTTTGAAGGGGGGGGGAGAAATCTTTTAAAAAATCATTTAAATGAGGAAAGAATTATGATAAAAGCTCCCTAGGGCATGATTTAAAGCTTTAGATCTTTCAATTCATAGTTCAAGATCTAGAATGCATTGTTTAACTTCAGAAATACTTTTCTTCAGAACCATTGCTTTTAGCACTTAAGCTGACAGACTGTAGCAGGGGAGACCATTAGCTGTAGCTTTTTTCTTAAAGAATTTGTCTACAAGGATTAATTGGGCCATAATCTCAAGTGGCAGATTCTCATATGATAAGCTAGAGAAGGAGATCCTTATAAAGTCTTGGAATGTTAGGGATAATTGAGAAGTATGGGGAATCTGTATTGAACTACAGATTCTAAGAATAATATGTCTTTATAAAGACAGAATTATGCCCTGTTGAATAAAAGCAAAATTGCCTTAGCTCTAAAGTTCAACCACTGCTGAAACAGAAGCCTGATTGATTAACACATCTAATAAACACATTTGAAGCCTCTGTAAGATGAAAGTTCTCAAATTTGTTGCTTTCAACTAAAGGACCCCTATTTAAATCACTTGGTTTGCTCTGTTTGGATACCATTTTTAGTCAGACCTTTTTGTGAATACCTTCTTTTTGAATAATTAATTGTCAGCTTTTTTGTTTGCAAAGGCTGGCCTAATTGAAACAAAGAATGAGAACATAAGTTGCATTGTTCTATTTTATTAGAATAAAAATTATTACAGAATAATCATTTAAAATATATAATTTAAAATATATGATCAAGCAAAGTTTGGTTGCTGCTGATTTCTTGTAAAGCCTTTAAGTCAGAATTGTATCAAATGCTGTCTTCAGATTGATGAAGACAGAAAATATTCAGCATATTTTTGTGAAATTGTGATGCAGGATTATGCATTGATGGAAGGCTGAATATTTGAATCTGAACTGGCTTGTTCTATAGCTAGAATCTTTTTTTTAGATTAGTCAGTGAAGAAGCTTGATTAGTTTATAATATATAATTGCCTATTTATACTTTTAGGCTTAAATGTGATGTAATTGGATAGATTGGATGTTACCTTTTTAAAAAAATGGGGATTGCTATAGAGCAGGGGTCTTCAAACTTGGCCCTTTTATGACTTGTGGACTTCAACTCCCAGAATTCCTCAGCCAGGCATGCTGGCTGAGGAATTCTGGGAGTTGAAGTCCACAAGTCATAAAAGGGCCAAGCTTGAAGACCCTTGCTACAGAGCAACCCATAATCCAGCATTTAATTTTTAAAAATTAGGTTTTCAGCAAATATTAGGTTATCCTCAGATGTTAAGGAGCATAAAATTGTTTTCAAAGGTTAAAATAGCACAGTGGCCAGCAATGTGCTAATTCTTTTATCTTCTAGCCTAAATGTATCTGACCTGAAAAATATAATATTGTTTTCATTGGACAGATTTTGTAGCTCTGCTGGCTACTTTAAGGGTTTATTTATCTGCAATGTTCCACCCCACAAAGATATATTTGCATATAGATCTAGTCAGAGGACCTTGAGTTTCTGGCAAAGGATTCTATTCCACAAACACAAATTCTATAAAAGCAAATTTATTTTAAGGGCACTATAGTGTTGTATATAATGCAATAATGGAACAGAAAACAATTATATGGTTGATATACCCCACTAATAAATCATGCCAATTTTGGCTTACGAAATTGATATTGTGCCCTTTTTCAATATCACAAGAAAATACAATACCAAGAATTTAGTTTTATTTGAATCTGAATGGTTAAAACAGTTTAATTTCTTCAGTTACTTGATTTTCAAATACTGTATCATGGAAGTTATCTGACATTGTATCTTTATAGCATATGAATAAAAATTATTTGAAGTTAGAAATATTTTCTTCATGCTACATCTTTCTCCCAACATGTCATTATGAGTCATCATTCTCTCTGGACTAGATACCCGATGAGTTTTCATGAGTAATTTTCTGTTTTAAAAATTAACAGTAAATTTTTCTTTTTTACAGAAATTTATCTGTATTTATATGTAAGGGTGTAGGTATATACATATGTATGTATATAACATGTTTTTATGTGTGTTATGTATGTGTACACTTTTGAGAGCAGGCAACAGAATGTGCCCACAATAAAAAATGACAACAAAGGTTATCAGAAAGATGGCATTGAGGGAAATAGGCAAAAAGTGTTATATAAGCAAAGAGGGCTGAAACATTCCTTAAGTCCCAGGAAATAAAATAGTACTTAGAAAAGACTCGGTCTTCTCCCTGATTCCCTACCTGATGACCAAGCAGCTGCTGCTGCTGCTGCTGCTGCTGCTTCTTCTTCTTCTTCTTCTTCTTCTTCTTCTTCTTCTTCTTCTTCTTCTTCTTCTTCTTCTTCTTCTTCTTCTTCTTCTTCTTCTTCTTCTTCTTCTTCTTCTTCTTCTTCTTCTTCTTCTTCTTCTTCTTCTTCTTCTTCTTCTTCTTCTTCTTCTTTCTTCTTCTTCTTCTTCTTCTTCTTCTTCTTCTTCTTCTTCTTCTTCTTCTTCTTCTTCTTCTTCTTCTTCTTCTTCTTCTTCTTCTTCATAAATTGTGGTAAATTCAAGCTGCCTAAGCAGTGATAAAAGTATGTAACATGGAGGCCAACCACTTGTCCTTCAAGACCAAACTCTTATGTGAACTTTATATACTGTAGAACAATGCATCACATGAGAAAAGCACATCTTCCTTCCCCTGTCCTGACCACTTTCTACAGGGGGATGATTGAGAGCATCCTGTCATACAGCATCACAGTCTGCTTTGGAAGCATCACTGCTTCAGACAGGAAGGCAGTGCAGAGAGTGGTGAGAATGGCCGAAAAGATCATTGGCAGTTCCCTCCCTCCCATCCAGGACATAGCACAGAAGTGATGCTTGAGCAGGGTCCGTAAGATTATCTGGGACACTACACATCCTCTCCACGACCTGTTTTCCTTGTTACCTTCTGGGAGGAGGGGGCTTCGTGGTATCCGTAGCAGAACATCCAGATTCAGCCAGTTTCATTCCATACAGAATTAACCTTGTGAACTCTCAAGCTTCCTCCTTCCGTTATATATTCAAGATGGACAGTATTTAATATTTATTTGCTATGTATATGTAGGAGTGTGGGGCTATACATATGTTGTACATAGTATATTTAGGTGTGTGTCATGTATGTGTTTCCCTTTGAGAGCGGGCAACTAAATTTCATTTTTGATGTGTGCCGTTGTGCCCACAGTAAAAAAATGACAATAAAGGTTATCTTATCTTATCTTATCTTATCTTATCTTATCTTATCTTATCTTATCTTATCTTATCTTATCTTATCTTATCTTATCTTATCTTATCATCTTATCTTATCTTATCTTATCTATAGCATGAGCTAGTATTCAGGGTATTCTAAAGCCCCACCACATGATTCCTGAGATGAACTTTGTGGAAGTATTAAAGGATTGGCTTGAGCTTTCAGCCTTCTCAGCCATTTCTAGAGAAAAAAAACAGATCTAACATGTATCTTATGCAGGTCAAACCCATGATCACGCAGGACAATCTCATGGTGTAAAGAATCAGAAAGATGGCATTGAGGGAAATAGGCAAAAAGTGTTATATAAGCAAAGAGGGCTGAAACATTCCTTAAGTCCCAGGAAATAAAATAGTACTTGGAAAAGACTCGGTCCTCTCCCTGATTCCCTACCTGATGACCAAGCAGCTGCTGCTGCTGCTGCTGCTGCTGCTGCTGCTGCTGCTGCTGCTGCTGCTGCTGCTGCTGCTGCTGCTGCTTCTTCTTCTTCTTCTTCTTCTTCTTCTTCTTCTCCTTCTTCTTCTTCTTCTTCTTCTTCTTCTTCTTCTTCTTCTTCTTCTTCTTCTTCTTCTTCTTCTTCTTCTTCTTCTTCTTCTTCTTCTTCTTCTTCTTCTTCTTCTTCTTCTTTCTTCTTTCTTCTTTCTTCTTTCTTCTTTCTTCTTTCTTCTCCTTCTTCTCTGACTTGCTTTTTTGTATATGTTTATATAGCAATTGTTTAATGTAATTGAAATGGAAATCTTTGGGAGTGACAATTTTATGATACAGTGTTTTCCTTTCCAGGTTTTCAAACAGGAACAGAAGAAGACGGATACGTCTGATGGGGGTACAGCTGAAACATCTTCACGTTATAGTGGAGCCCAGGACAGTGGCATTGGCAGTGACAGTGTTAAAATCAGAATAGTCCAAATAGAACAACATAGCGGCACCAGCCAACATCGCATTGCCCAACCTTCCCGACAGTCTTCTATAGTGAAGAACCTAAACTTTATTCCTTTTGACATTTTTATTACTGCAAGCCGATTCTCCTTCATGACTTATTCATGTACTACTTTACTTAAATCAAAATCACAGGAAGATCAAAAAGATGGTGAAAAAACCATCAAAACTTCATTAAACCTTCCAGAAACAGTTGATGATTCCAAGAAATCTGACAAAGCAGATTTTTCATCAGTAACAGCAGATGATCTTCTAAACTGTAACAGTTCGTTGCCCTCTGGGAAAAAGTCAGGTCTTATATCTCTGGAAAGTCTTCATGCTTCTACAAGATCATCTGCTAGACAAGCCTTGGGAGCAACTATTGTCCGACAGCCTGGTCGCAGAGGAACTGGAGACCTGCGGTTAGAGCCATTTTTGCACCTGGTTGTATCTCAACCATCTTTTATCTTAAGCTGTCACCATAGAAAACAAAGAGTGGAAATATCTGTGTTTGATGCTGTCCTTAAAGGTGTCGCATCAGATTACAAGTGTACAGGTAAGATCGTTTACTATCCTTAATGTTATACATTCACTGTCCAATTTTTTTCTTCAGGTGTGAACAAAAAGGAAAAAATATCTATTCTAGATAAATGTGAGGTTATGTATTCAGTAGCTTGAACTGATTTTATTGGTTGCATAATTTGATTCACTAACATTATGAAAACAATGAGGAAGCAATAGAATACAGTTGTTCTACTATTTTTTAAATGTTCTAACATTTTCATGTTCGTTTTCTGCTCCCTCCCCTAATCTTTTACAGACAAACACTAGCTCATGCATAGTAAGATAAATTACCTTTTAACCATCTGAATTACTCCACTGTTTGTAGCAGTGTACTATTATAATTCTGTCAGGTCCCCAAATCCTTATTGTCTTCCTTGCATATATACTCTTGTGCTTTTGCTTTGGGGCCTGCCATTTTGCTGGCTTTCGCTTGGGATAACTTTTGCTTTCTGCTTTTCTTCTCCCACCTCTATCCACTTGAGAAAGGAATGTGTCTCCCTTATCAGGGAGACGGTTACAGAGAAAGGAAACTGGAGAAGACCTTGAGATGCGCGCCAGCTGTGCCAGTTACCCGCACATTGTGCCACCTGTGGATTGGCTGGATTTCAAATAAACATTATGACTTTGGTGGGAGGAGGAATATGGCTGGTTTAATTATACCATTTAAGCGGGATTTTCCCCAGATCTCGCCTTGACTTTCCTACTGTCACTAACCCCTAATAAAAATTTCCTTTTGAGACAATGCCTGTTTCAAGAGTTCTGCTTTCTTGGGTGTTTAACTACTTGTTGTAAGGAATTAGACAGTTTAAGGTGCTCTTAAACACAGGAAGAACCTGTTGGGTAGTATGTTCAACTCAAAATATTCAAAGAAAAACAAATCTGGTATTTTTCTCTCTCATTGCCCTACTTGGGTGCTGGAGCTGGTCAAGGTCTTGGAAAAGTTATGTTGAATATTACATGCACTCTTGTAAATCAGAGCTCAAATCTTGAGTTGGGTATATGCATTGTTTTGTTCTGTATGGTCATTGCTCTTTTTACTTCTTCGCCATATCTTTTTTTTTTGTACTCTTCTACTATATTCTTCCTTTCTCAATAGATTCTCCTTGCTCTGTTCATTTCTACATTTCTTTCTTAGGCTTATTTCAGATATATTCAGTTATAATGTCTGATAGTCTTGATAGTCTGGACTGTTTTTGTTTTCCTTCATTCTTGACTCCTGGCAACTGCCTGCTTCTTAGGACTGAAAGAAAATGACTTGCCCATGCTCACCCAGATGGCATTGTGTCCCAAGGCAGAATTAGAACTTATGGTTTCCCAGTTTCTGGCTTGATGGCTTAACCACTGTATCAACTGGCTCTGTTAAAGGAACTAAACTGAAAAATGTGGTTAGCATATTGGCTGCAATGTCTCAACTTTAGCCTGTCTTGCTAAGTTTTCTCCATAAGAGATTTTTTTTTCTCAGTCATTACTTCAGTGAATTATTCCTGTCACTCTGAAAAGTGTTCTGTAGTTTCATATGTGAATCAGTCAGAATATGTCAAAGCAGATTGATTGGGTTTTTTTTTTTTTTTTGCAACATCATTTGCAATCTAAGACAAAAGTTCTTTACCTTCACAGGACAGTTTTACTCGGGCAGTGTTAATTTTCATTTCTACTTAAATTTTCATATTAATTACAAGTACACAGTATCACAGGTTTTTTTTTAAGTATGCAAAAATCACAGGTTCTGTGATTGACATATCGAAGGAATTCTCTTCTGAAATTCTGGAAAGCCACAGGAATAAGTTGGGGAAGGAGAGCAGAGAGTTTGTTCAACTACTGTTTCTGAGAGCTTTTTCCTGTGCTTCCCTTATCTAATCTTATCCATTCAGATTATAGATGCCCATCTGATGTCGATTTCATGGAATAATAGATTTGGAAAGACTATGGAAGTTATTTAGTCTTATCCCTCTGCTCAGTGTAGATTCTAGTAGAGCATCTCTGACAAATGACTATCCAAGTGGCTGAAAATTCACCACTGACTGACAGTTTACACAATCCAGAAGGTCCTCCTGATAGCTAGCTATGTTTATTTCTTATAATTTTTAGAAAGTATTCTATTCCTGAGTTCCCGGGCACTTGAAAGTAAGTCCACTCTTCCTTCTGTGTGATGAGCCTTCAGCTATTTAAACACAGCTGTCATATCTCCTCTTAGTCATATGTTTATAGAATAAATACAGGTAGTCCTCGACATACGACCACAATTGAGCCCAAAATTTCTGTTGCTAAGTGAGAGATTTGTTAAGTGAATTTTGCCCCTTTTTACAACTTTTCTTGACACAGTTGTTAAGTGAACCACTGCAGTTCTTAAGTTAATCTGGCTTCCCCATTGACTTTGCTCATCAGAAAGTGACCCCAGGACACTGCAACTGTCATAAATATGAGTCAGTTGCCAAGCATCTGAATTTTGATCCCGTGACCGTGGGGATGCTGCAAAGATTGCAAGTGTGAAAAACGGTCATAAGTCACTTTTTTCAGCGCTGGTAACTTTGAAATGAACTGTTGTAAGTTGAGGACTACGGTATACCCAGATCTTTTCATCATTCCTCATAGGGCGTGGCTTCTTGGTAACTAACCTTTGCATTTGTATTCACTCTTCTTTTTGATTTGTGATGCCAGAAATCGAGACAATACTCAGAAATGGAATCTGATGAAGGCAGAGTAGAATGCAACTGTTGCTTCCTATGATTTGGATTCTGTTTCTGCTAATACACCCCCAAGTAGCATTTTGCCTTTTTAGCATCTGCGTTTGACTCCTGATTCACATTTAATATGTTGTTGAGGAGGACAGCCAAGTGCATTCTGTATGTACTGCAGGTAGTCCTAAACGTACGACCAAAATTTGGGCCAGAATTTCCATTGCTAACCAAGATGGTTAAGTGAATCATGTTTGATTTTGCAATCTTTTTTGTTATGGTTGTTAAGCAAATCACTGCAGTTGCTAAGTGAATCACATGGTCATTAAGCGAATTGGGCTTCCTCAATTGATTTTGTTGGGAAGATCTTAAATAGAGATCATGTGACCCCAGGATACTGCAGCTATCATAAATACATGCCAGTTGCCAAGCACCTGAATTTCGATCACATGATCATGGGAATGCTGCAACTGTTGTAAATGCAAAGACCAGTTATAAGTTACTTTTTTCAGTGTCTTTGTAACTTCCAATGGTTGCTAAAGAAATGGTTGTAAGTTAAGGACTGCCTGTACTGTCAAGCCAAGCCTCTTTCATTTTATAGTTGTGCCTTATATATTTCTCTACACAAATACAGAACTTCACAATTCTTAGTTAAATTCCATCCTATTCCTTTCAGCCCACTGCTCAAGCTTGTCTAGATCTTTTCGATCTATCTTTCATCTAAAAGATTAGTTTTGTGTCATCTACAAACTTTTTAAGTGTCTCTCCAACTCTCTCACCCCAGTCATTGGTAAAAAATGTTGAACAACACAGGGTCCAGAACAGAGGCCTATGGTGCTTCACATTATGCTTTCCTCCAGGCTAGAAACATTAATTCTCTGTGGGTACCGTCATTAAGCTGATTGTAATTTCATAAAAGAGGAGCATCATCTGATCCATATTTTACCATTTTATGAAGAGCATCAGAAGATATTCTGTTGAATTGTTTGCTGAAGACCAGCCATAATGTGTTCGTGCCATTCCCTGATCTACTAACCAAGTAATTCTATGAAAGAAGGAAATACTGTAGAGTTAGTATGGCATGATTTATTTATGATATACCCCTAACTAGAACCTATTAAATGTAAAATGTCTATCCATGAGCTCAGAAACATGCTACTTCATAATCGGTTCAAGAAACTTATCTAGTAAAGATGCCAGGTTTACAGCATTGTTCTTGCTTATGTCCTCCTCCTTCCCCTTTCTGAAGATGGAGATGATGATAATAATAATAATAATAGTAATAAAGTTGGAAGGGACCTTGGAGGTCATCGAGTCCAACCCCCTACTCAGGCAGGAACCCCCATACCATTTCGGACAAATGGCTGTCCAGTCTCTTCTTAAAAACTTCCAGTGTTGGAGCATTCACCGCTTCTGGAGGCAGGTTGTTCCACTGGTTAATTGTTCTAACTGTCAGGAAGTTTCTCCTCAGTTCCAGGTTGCTTCTCTCCTTGACTAGTTTCCATCCATTACTTCTTGTCCTGCCCTCAGGCACCTTGGAGAATAGCTTGACTCCCTCTTCTTTGTGGCAACCCCTGAGATGTTGGAATACTGCTATCATGTCACCCCTAGTCCTTCTTTTCATTAAACTAGACATACCCAATTCCAGCAAATGTTCCTGATATGCTTTAGCCTCCAGTCCCCTAATCATCTTTGTTGCCCTTCTCTGCACTCTTTCTAGAGTCTCAACATCTTTTTTACATCGTGGTGACCAAAACTGGATGCAGTATTCCAAGTGTGGCCTTACCAAGGCATTGTAAAGTGGTATTAATACTTCACGTGATCTTGATTCTATCCCTCTGTTAATGCAGCCCAGCACTGTGTTGGCTTTTTTGGCAGCTGCAGCACACTGCTGGCTCATATTTAAGTGATTGTCCACTAGAACTCCGAGATCCCTCTCACAGTTACTACTATTGAGCAAGGTACCCCCTATACTATACCTGTACATTTGGTTTTTCTTGCCTAAATGTAGAACCTTACTTTTTTCACCATTGAATTTTCACCAAATGACATTTGTTCTCATTCCGTTTTCAAGGATCTGACTAATCTTCAAAACCTATTCAGAATGGTTCTGTGGTCACATTTTCAAATTCTTTCAGTACCTTGCAACATGCTACATCTGGCTTTGGAGACTTGAATTCATTTAAATTAATTAAATTCTGTTATGCTGAAATTCCCTTCTTTCCATAATTGACATAATTTTCTACAGCTCCATTTCCTTTCTAAGGAAAGATGCAAAAATAATAGTTAAGAAGTTAAATGCTGCCCACATAATGAAGATACCAAACTGAACCCAGAATTTTTACTATGTGGACAGACACTTAACTATGTTAAGTGTTAACTGGTGTTATGTGGGGAGGGTTATTGTTCCATTTTTTTCTAAAAGTATGCTCTTATTCAAACATGATCAAATAGTCTATTGATTGATTATTTCCAATATTAAGAATCATTTAACAGAACCTGTGAAGTTCCCCCCTCCCAATAACAAGTATATCCAGAAGCAGCTATGAATTATTGGTTGTCCGAAGCTACCATTTCCTTTAATTGCAAAAGACAGAAGCAAAAGCCAAGTTTCGTTTAAACATACTTTCTCAGTAATGTCTCTGACTAACTGGCTATGGAGGATCATTTTTTTCTGGACAATATCCATCCATACCAATTCTCCCAGTGTTTAAAAAAAAATCGTAAAAATAAAATGATACAGCAAAAATTTGCTTAGCAGAAGGCATTTCCAATTTCTCAAAACACCGTGTTCTTCTACATAGCCATTAATTTTAGTTTTCACAATGTGTCTGATTAGACTGGGATTTGTTTTTTTAAAAAATTCTGTGGCATTAATCTACTTAAATCACATTAGATTATTTTTGCAAACTGAAGTACTCACCTAAAATTTTAAAATTATATTGCCCAATTTAGTGCATTCATTTGTCAGACAACAAATTCCATTTCTTCTTTGCTGGTAGGACTGACAATCCTTAAATTCCTTTGTCATTCATGTAAAGCAATTCCTGCCAGGTTTTCTGAATCATACTATTACACTAAGTAATACATTCCAAGAGAGACTTGATGTGCTAAAATTCATACTGTGTTGCTATGTGCTGGCTATAATTATGAAGCTATTGTGTTAAAGTTTGAAGCTTGTGTGCTTAAAAAGAGAACAGTCAGTTGAGATGAATTACGCAGGTTGGCAAAGTCTTTAAATTATCTAAAGGGCATGGTTTTTTAAAAAAAATATTGGTAAACATTATTTAACAGAAGAGGAATAAGTGTCACAAAGTTGATATGACATCATTGAGCTTTACTTATATTCTTTTATTGTTCAATTTGTTTTAGAAAAACAAATAAAGCAAAGACAATGAGCAGCCAAAAACTTAAATGTTTTATGCCATTATGATTTCTCATATACAGTGTCCATGAAGAAAGACATAGAGCTGAGAGGTACCAAATGTGAACTTTTAGTCACAATTGGGAATATTAAGAATTCAGCAAAGAGAGTCAAGAGGAAAAGCTACTGAAGTCAACTTCAAAAGTATGGCTGTAAAAAGGGGTTGAAGTGTCAGTGAAACTATAAACTGTATCAAATAACCCATAAGTAGAAGCACTCTGTTGCATCTCAAACCATGTGGCTTTCTGATCTCTAGTTTCTTTTATTTTGGGGCAAAACATTTTAAAGACATCTGAGGAAAATATAAATGCATTACTAGAAGAAATAAAATTTAGATCACAGACTTATTGGATGCACACTTACTAGAGATATTTCAGATATACTAAGCTTATTTGTCCATTCCTGATGGCTTTTACATTTGGTGATGATCATACTTGGCAATCAATACTTTTTACTAAAGTGTAATAATATTTAGATACTATGTACAGAATAAAGTTTGGCTTATTTTAAAACTGTTAATGATTTAATCAACAATATGTCATAAATGGTCTTATCATTGGTAGATCCTGGAAAAACTCTCCCAGAAACACTTGACTACTGTAAGACCTGGTTACAGACAGTAGCAGGGGAAATAGATGTTAAAAGTGGTATTCCGCCTCCTCTCTTAACATTGAAGATTAAAGACTTCCTCAATGGCCCAGGTAAGAATCCTAAATTTAACCTATTATGTTTCTTGGAGCAACAGGCACAGATCATAAGATCATATATACAGTAACTCAACTTCCAAAGACTTGTAATAGTTGGTATTCACTGAATGAAGAAATCTTCCATTTATTTACAGGTTGTAGTTGCTTAATGGTGGTAATTGGGACAGGAATTTTCATTGTTAAACAATATGAGCATAAAGCACAACATCACGTGATGCACCACTTTCAGCAAGGGCAATCCTGGCAGTTCTCATTGCCATCTTTAATCAAAATTTCCAGGTCCTTAAGCAAGAATCTGATGTGATTGCAACTTCTGACTTCCTGCAGTGTCCCACAAGGAAAATCAGTGGGGAAGCTGGCTGGAAGTTGCAAGTCCTAGGCAGCTCCCAAGCAGGCCAGAGACTATGGAGTGAGGCAGTGAGTGCTATGGCAAGTATGTGTGGCCTGGCAAGGGAATGCTGCAGAGTATACAAAGCCTGGAGAAGGATTTATGCAATTGGGGAAGGGTTATGGTGCTCATGTGTCCTTGTGGACCATGAAGGGGTTGCTGTGATGCCACATAAGGGTTGTGGAAGGATTGCTGCAGCACTGCACTAGTGCATGTAGGCTGCGGATAGGGTGCTGTGATGCTGTGGGATGCACATGGGCTGCAAAGGGGGTGCTGCAATGTGAGTGTGACACAGAGTATAAGGTCCCTTGGGAGAAAAAGTGGCAGGAGTGACTTGCAACATTCCCCGTAGGCTTCCCCACTGACTTTGCTTATGGAAAGCCAGCAGAGAAGATTTGCTAATGGTGATAATGTGACCATGAGATGCTGCAACTATCATAAGTGTGAGACAGTTGCCAAGTGCCCAGATCACAACTGTATGACTGCGAGAGTAGTATACTGACTAGAATGTCAAGAACCAGTCATAAGTACCACTCGTACAGCACTGTCATAACTTTGAACAGTTGCTGAATGAGTGGTTGTTAACCAAGAACTATCTGTACTCCATCTGTATTCTGCCCAAATTCAGAAACTTTAGGTAGCTCATATATTTTATAACATTCCTTCTTTCAGTTATGATACCTTGTTGTCTATACAGAGAATAGAGAACTGTCAATATATCAACTATTTCATTTCTTGATACTTGTGACAAAAGCACGGTATCATATGAAAATCTCTGTAGGTTTATGTTTTATAAAGGCCAGATTATATGTTTTAAATGGGGCATAATTACTTCAACATTTGAGAATGCTTCTAATTGCTCAAACCAAAGACTTTAAACATGGATAAGCACTAACCATAATAGAGACCATGTACTCCACAGTCAACAATAAGTGAACTAAGCAAATAGGAATTTTGCGTTGCCTGCTTGAAGTTATATCCCATCAAACTAAATGGTGCCCACACATATTGGGTGTTCTCTAAGGCATTTAACAGTGTCTACATGAAGAGAAGAGGGACAAATAATAAAAACACCATTGTACCCTGTGATGCAAGACTGTTGCTTGGAGTGGAGCTTACAGCACAATGCTGCTTTCATCATTTTGATGCGGTGGTAGATCCAGTAGATGTGTGACAGTTGTTTCATTGATGGGTCCCCTTACATAATAATTGTGTATCATTTGATTTGCCAGATAACAATTCTTCAATTCTGGCCTAGACATTCTGCCTCTATAGCCAAACTCCTGGATTATTTGAACATGTAACCCTTAATCTACATTCAGCATGTTGTTTATTGAGTAACCCCATCTCTGTGGGAGGAAGGCATTGCTATTTGAGACTGGCAGTTTATTTCAGGTTTAGGTCAGGTGTGAGAGAATGCCTTGTATGGGAAAATGAAGAAAACTTCTGTCATCAGTCAAACTGCAGTACTTCTTCAGTGCCCCAAGAGTTATTTTTTAGAATATGAATCAATTAGTTAATTTATTTTAGCGATTTCTGTATATTTAGTGTAATACTGGTGAATCATTTGCAACTAGATATACATTTCAATTAATTTCAAATGGTCATTTAATTTTAGTGAACCATCACTAATACTTTTGTGTTATTTCTTTTTAAGTATACAACTAGCATAAGGAGTGTTGAAATTTTCAACACACGTTGTCACAGTTTTTGACATAATATATTACAAAAACTGTCAGTGATTCATAAAATTTAACATCTAATCACAAGTCCAAAAAAATTTCAAGCTATTCTGTTCCAGAGTTGTTCATTCATACTTTTTTCTTGGAGAGTTCTTCATATATTAAATTATGAAGCTTCTTGAAAGTTTACTATCTAAAGTGATTTGCTGTAGATCTTTAGCCAGTTCAAATTGAGAAATATATAAAGAATGAGAAATAAAAAGGTTGCTGAATGAGCTCTGCATGTCTAGGGTTTCCCCCTCTCACTTCTGTTGTTTGCATTTTGTGATGAAGAACATACATTCAGCCATCCATAAAAAAGCACTTTGTACGGATTCTGTCCTATTTATTCCAAAGGAAACAATTGTACCCATTAGCAAGGTCAGTGGTTTGGAGAAAACTGGAAAGGAGCAGCTACCAGAAGTCCCAATACAATAATATCTCCAGCAGGTGATAGATTAGTTGGAACAAATTGGAACCATTGCACTTGGACAATCCTGGTTTCTTTCAAGCTGTTTTAAAATGTCGTCATTTTAATATACAATCTCAGCCCTGCAAAACAGTCCACAGCAGGTTAATTTGAATCGTATGATGTGTCATTGCCCTCAGTTGACATGAGCTCCGTTCCATGTGTGAAGCCATAATAAATCCATTCCCAACTGAGACAAATTCCCTGTGAGAAGGTGAACTAATCCAGGCCTCACACTGGCATGCTAGCCCTCTGTAATTGAAAGCAGGATCACCTGTTCCCAGCACAGTCAGTCTATGGAGGAAAAAGTAGCATGAGATCAGATAGTTACTCTTTTGAAAAATCTTATTTCTCAGAGAGTTCAATTATAGGCTGTCTAATATGATATCATATATAAATGTAGGAATGTGCTCATTTGATCCCAGTTTAACAGTTTTGTTAACCATGGTGTTGCTTAACTTTGAAATGAGTTTTTTTTATATAATTTAATGAGAGATGATATATGAGAAGGAGAACTGACCAGAGTACATACTTTTCTGGTTAACTTAGGATCATTTGCAAAAGCTTTTCAGTACTTGGGCAAGGTTATTTTTTCATTAATTTTTTTTACAAATACCTTTTTCAGATAGTGATATAGTTATAAAGCAGCATTCTTTTGTTAGAGGAAGTAAATTATGCCAAATAAATATGATTTAGTTGGTTGCAAAAGACAATTTTAAGAAAAGCTGCAAGTGGGAATGTCTATGGAGAGTCTCAATCATCCAGGTCATGGTTGTTCTAAAGACAGAACTGAAGAAGCTTCTTAGATGAGAAGTGAAACATTTTCTAGGAAAAAAACCCAAGAAAGTCCAGTTGCCTTTTGGCAAAGCATCTTTGGGACTTCAAGTGGGAATATTATTTCTTTTCATCAGTCTAAGGTACTTATAATATACAATATTGCTTTTGCTTTTCATATTCCTCTCCTATCCAGTCTTATCCATCTGTATTTTTTTTACTTATATTAGAAAAAATATTGCTGAATTGTGGATTTTAAATGATGGTCAGCTCCATCTCCACTCCACAGAATCAGAACATTTTCATTCATATCTATTGCATCCTTCCTTCTTCTGTTGGTTTCATGGACACGACATCTGTATCTGTTTCTCTTACTTTCATTTCAATAGCTCATTCTTGCTTTTTACCATTTACTCTTCTTACATTCAAATCATATCTATTTCATGTGCAATGGTTTTTGCCAGATAGCCCTTAGATACTGGCCCCAGCTGCTTATCATGGTTTAATCAATTGAAGCTTTTATATATCACTATTTAGTAAAACAGGGAAGGCTGGGTTACTAGGTCTCTGCCTTGTAGCATTACCTATTAATGGTAAGGACAGTATTCATAAACATTTGGATACTATACACTCAATCAAACTCTAGTTTTACTCCAGGAATATATGTGCATCTCACCAGTTAGAAAGTGCATATAATACATGCAGGATGAAATCAATTTTTTAGAAAGTACAAAACAAAGTGGTTCTCTGGAAATAAGCTGTCTTTACTTGCCAACTTCCAGAACACCTTGACATTCTTCCCTTTATAAAAGCACTTCCAGAAGGAGGAAGAGATTTAGCAAGGTCTTCAGCTTTCGCATTTGGACCAAGAAGAAAGGAAGAAAGTAACAAAACTTTTCCTATTGCAAAAATCTAAAAATGTTATTACGGAATACGCCTATCAGACAGCATCAGTTGAAGAAGTAGATTTCCCCCCGAAAAAAATCTTATTTGGAAGCAATTACTGTTGCCATCAATTACACTTCTAAGTATACTTACCCCAGATGATAACAAAAATGTGAGATTTTAAAGTTAATAGTTAAACTAGAACAATACAATTCCACAAGGAAATTGAACACATTAAGACTTTACCAGACTTTCAGACTTTTCTTGATAATATTCAGAAACCATTTGGTGTGTTGATGAGAAGACCCACATAATAAGAATGCTTGGAATATTTTTGATGCAGGCTAAATATCAGCTTACTAGAGGGAAGAGTATGATAATATTAACAGATATATAACAGGCTAATAGGCTGAAGACTTTGGGGGTATCCATTATCCATTAACCACATGTTTTGCTAATTAAAGAAAATAACAATTAATCTTACTTTCCCAACTAAATTCAGAGTTCTGTAAGTTATCTGATCCTTTGTGGTGAGGGATTTCCATTAGCTAAAAGGAGGAAAGAAATAGTTTTAAACACAATTCTTAAGAATGATGAATTTTGCTGGGAAAAATGAAAAACTGCTATACATCACATCACTAAAAAGATAGCTGGAAATACCTTACAAAAAGCCTAGGAAAAGATGCAGCTGCTTTAATGGGAGCTGCTTCTTATCCATTCCCATGCATTGCAGTGAACTTTTACAAAGGACCTGCACAGCCCTAATGTTGAAAGAAATGTAAACAAATAAAGAAAGCAAATTGAGGAGAGAATGAAAATACAATTTTGTAACTTGTGTCATTGGAGACAGGAAATGTTAACATGTCAAAGTGTATTTATGATCAGTTTGTGCATTTGCTTCTAATCAAACTGTCAGACAAAGACTACAGAGGGAGTGAGATCCTCTGAACACAATGGTACTTGTAGGCAAAGAGAAAGCCGAACTATTTATGGAGGTAAATTAGCACATTTCCAAATGATTAACCATGAAGAGAATATTATATTTACTTATTTACTGTATTAATATCTTGCGATAATCCAAGCTTCTCAGTCTCTCACATATTTAATATAACAAATAAAAGTTCTATGGTATGGTTAATACAATAAAACTAATAAAATAACAGCCATAAATCCCCAGTCCAAAAGACACTAAGCATCATAAAAATAAAATAAAATAAAATGGAATAAAAGATTTTGCGGTGCATGAACATCAATGCTCTCCAAAATAATTTTCTTTTTACCATCTTCATGAAAACTACAAAAGAGGAGGGATCTAGGCTGATTCTGGGAGACTCTTCTGGAGGCTTGGCAGCACCAGGCCCTGGATTGTGGCAGGATATAAATACAGTAAACAAACAAACAAACAGACATTTGACAGTTTGATTAGAGGCAAATGACTTGTAGCTTTCCTCCCTTCACCTTTTAGAAATGTAGGTCAAGTAAGAGTTTTTCCTCAGTCTGATGCGTTGTTGGAATTCTTTGTGCTTCTTGGGTTGCAGATGTTTCATTAGCCTATTAGAGAATGTTACCGATACACACATTTTGGAGATGTGATGTTCAATGATTAAATGCGATTATATAGCTGTTTGTTTTTGCTGCTTTGCACATGCTTGAATATGGTAAACTGTAGACAGATGTTTTATAATAGATTGATGTCTTATTTGATTATTAGTCTGATAAGTTGATCATTCTGTCTTACCTGTGAATTGATTGCTTCCTGTGTAATCAGGGAATTTACTATATGTTAGGATGGTTTGTTGGGAAGGTTTTCTTTTTGTCTGTGTGCTTGCTGAATTGTGGTTCAGTTTGGGTTATTTGGTTCATAATGAGATGGCTTCAGTTTATGTACGGGTTGATTGATTGCTGTGTGATGGGGAGAATGTTGTGTGCTTTGCTGATGACTGAATTTGTAATGCTGAATTTTTCATTACATATTTTGACATCTTCATAAACAGGATTTAAGTTAATATGCGTATTAATCCCTGTTTGATCAGAGTACAATGCTTCTAACAATTTGCTTGCATTTTTCAATTCTAAAGTTTGTCATTGTTTTCCAATTGTGCTGAAGATTATCTATTTGGAAGGAGATTAGTAAAGTTGTTTTGTGTCTTCTGACAGCTTGTTTATGGATATGTTCTGCTAGTCCTCTGCCTGTTTGTCCTACAGAGTGGTGTTCATAATATTTTAATAGTTTATTGCATTTTAGTTTGTAAATTACTCTTGTATTATCTTCCTTTGGTAGTGGCTTTTGGTGTTTCCTTAGTATATTTTGCTGGTTTGCATTTCATGTTTATTTCAAATGATTGGCATTGCCTGTTAGTGGATTCTTAGATGCCTTTGATGTAATAATGCAGGGGTCTCCAAACCTGGCAACTCTTAAGACTTGTGGACTTCAATTCCCAGAATTCTCCAGCCAGCATAGTGGCTCAGGAATTCTGGGAGTTGAAGTCCACAAGTTGCCTGTAATAATGGATTAATTTTTGTTTAAGGCTTCTGTGTTAATAATATTGGTGGGGTTGATGTGCACTTTTTGATGAAATTATGTAAATATTGCTTGCATTGAAACATACCTTGAAGGTAATTCATTTCTGCTTTCTGTAATTCCATGTGGTGCAGTACGGCTCACGGGGGCTTCATGAGGCTGAATATGGGTCTTCTTCCAGCTCTTCTTTGTATGTGTTGTTGTGTTGTTCTTTTTAATAATTAATAATGAAATATGCATTAGTACAAAATGTATTTATTTTTAAATGTCTAATTACACTGCTCAGTACAGACCTCAGTTATAAATTACTTAACAAATTAACATTCATTTTACCGCCATGGCTGTTTGAGATTAGATTATTTTTACAAGCAAAAAGCTGTATTAAAATTTTCTTTCTCTCTTTCTTTCTCTCTCTTTCTCTTTCCCACAGCCAACATAAATGTGGATATATCAAAGCCTCTGAAAGCCAATATCAGTTTTGTCAAGCTAGATCAAATACAACAATTTCTGAAAAAGTTAAGGCAAAAGAGTGCTTATGAGGCCCAGGAGGGAAATGTTTCAGCAACTGATAGTGTTCCAAAGAAGGATGACAGATATACATCCCAGTGTTGCAAAAATAAAATTTCCAACTCTGAAGATCATAGTTATGGAGGGGAAAAAGCTTCAGCACAAGAAAACCTATGGATGAGCATTTCCTGTTGTCAGCAATTTTCTATCCATACCACTCAGATTATGGTTTCTGTGGAAACTTGCCCAAATCCCTTTAAACCTTGCCTGTTGCTATCTTTATCAAACCTCAGTGGAAATTTGAATGCCAAAGTCAACTGTAAGACTAAAGGTAAGAATGTTGAAGTTATTTTTGTTTATGATAATGGAATCAGGATGACAGTACAGGTAGTCCTCGACTTATAACCACAAATGGGATTGGAACTTCCATCACTTTGTAAAGTGGTCATTAAGTGAGTTGTGCCTGATTTTACAATCTTTCTTGCCATCGACATTAAACGAATCATTACAGTCATTAGGAAAATATGGCTTTCCTTATTGACTTTGCTTGTTGGAAGCCTGCTGGGAAATGCTGATGACATGACCCTTGGATGCCTCAATTGTTATAAATACATGTCAGTTGCCAAGCATCCAAATGTTGATCACATGACAACAAGGATGCTGCAACAGTTGTGTAAGGATAGGTCCTAAGCCACTTGTTTCATTACCACTGTAATTTCAAATGGTTGTTAAATGAATGATCATAAGTTGAAGATTATCCATGCTAGTATATAATTAACCTTAAATATAACATATTGTTATAACCTAAAGAATGCATACATAGCTTTACTTTGGGAACATTTCATTCAGGTTTTCACTCAACATATGAAAGTAACCAAAATGAGCTTTTTTTAACCTTGGTGTCCTCCAGATGTATAACAATAGAAGTCCCTACATTTGTAAGGCACCAAGCTTGGGAAATGCCCCCAAGTTTTAGCAATAAACATATTGACCGAGGAGTACTGGAAATTGAAAGCTATATATCTCTAGAGACTCCAGATTGGGAAAAATATTACTGAAACTGAGGAGAAGCAGAAAGGACCATATTATTTATTTCGAACATATCATATTTTTCTGGATGTGTTTTGAGATGTATCTATCAAATAAAATAGTCATTGATTTTTGAAAGCTCATGTGACTCTACTCTAGGCTACCTTACTTCTCAAGCAAATAAGAGTATGCTTTTTTCTTTAGAAAAGTCTGTAATGAGCCAATCTGCAAATATCTTTGGATTTTCAGAAACAAATATACTTTTTTCCCCAAAGCATGTGAGGAATAATACTTTTGTCTTGGTTTTCGCTGTGACTGCTATTATGTTTTATTGCTCACTTGGAAATCTCATCAGTTTTGAGTCCTATTTCTTCTGGACATAATGGGTTCCGCTTTGGAGGCACTATATAAACAGTGTTATGTTTTCTGTTGGTTTGGGTGCAAAAGTTAGTATTTTAAAACTATTGTTTGGTATCACAGCTATTAGCTATGGTGCCCCACAAAATTTAATTTGCCTGTATAATAGTGAATACATAAAAAAAGCATGTGGATGTGTCCAGAGCTTTAGAGCAAGGAACCATCAATACACACGTGACACTGATATCTATAGCGCTTTGTTTTCTAAAACTAAAGAATCAGTAAGGTATTTTGAATATTGCTCCAGCTTAAAACGGGCTAATCCAGAAAATTAGAATACCTGATTTAGAGAATAGGATTCAGTCAAGGGCTTGCTTTTCATTGTGATAGATCAAGAGTGCTCTTTGATCTTACACTAATTTTTGATGATATCTTCAGGGACCAATTGTAAGAAGTAGACTGTCCAACTATTCTTTGTGCATATGGTATGACTGTGACTGAATCTGTTTATTGTTATATTAATTACCCAAGCCTTGGTTTCATTATATCTATTTTGTTACAATGTTGCCAACATATTATATATACTTCTAAAAATGGAACAGTAAGCAAAAAAGCAATCTGTTTTGTCACAATCATATTGTTTTTTCTGTTCAAAGTTCTGCTCTGGACTTGTTGCCAGTTGTTTTTTCTAGCCAGGTCAATGGTTTGGCTTAATGTGAAAACTTGAAATGGATTGGATCCAGGTATTATATTGAATTATTGGCTCATTACCCATCTTCCCAATTAAAATCTGCAGAAAATACCCTTATACCCTTAGCTGCATTAGTCAAGCATAGAAGAAACATGTTCTTGAGCATCACACTCAAGATTGTGAGATGATTTCCCTTCCAAGCTTAACTTGCCTCCTATTTTCTAGACATTTAAGATATATCTCATTATTGTGGATTTTAAAATGCTAGTAATTGTTTTAATGTGGTTTTAATGTTTTAAAACTTCATTGCTGATTAGTTTTTTTATTGTTGTTCACCATATTGGTAATATTTGTGGAAAACCACTATATAAGTAAAATAAATAAATGAAAGAAGAAAAAAGAAGAAATGGGCAATAGAGTAAAAGAAACCCATATCTCAGTATACTGTATGTGATATTGAGCCTTCAAATTGAAAGCTTCCACTTTCATTGGTGGAAAAAAAACTACTGTTCCCCTTGATGTGTCCATATTTGGAAACTATTATATTGCGTTATTTTAAACAAACTAACCAGTTTGTGGTTGCAGATGCAGATTTGTTTGAATGAACCATCATTAGAATAAACATGTTTTCCAAGTTTATGAATGATTAGAAAGTAAGAGCCTTACTATTTCCTGTCCACCTACCCAGGCAGACCAGAAAGGAAACATGCCAGATGAGCTAATAGTACTGTATTATTGTAAGGCTACATTACAGAATCTTGCAGGTCTGTTAGTTCAGCTCTCCCACCATCTCTTTTACAGCCTTAGACCTTAGTGGAGATCCTTTCTCTGCCTATTATGCAGCTGTAGGCTATACCCTCTCTTATCTGATCATTCCTTAGGCAGCATCCTTTCTCCCTACTTCCCCCATCTCCCAAGGTCTGTCACACTTAACCATTACACTTCTCTCACAAGTAGAAGAGAGAAAAGCTAGAAGAAGTAGGAGAAACATATAATCCTATAATTCATTCTCACAATGATATGTATGGCTTAGCATTATGTTTTGATTTATGTCTATATGTTTATTTAATGGATAACAGATAAATTCATAATGATTTGGGATCGGGTTATCTGAAAAGCCCATTGCAACCTTATATGTTCAACTACACTTCTGCATCAGCATAGAGCTGTATACCAGGGATTTGGCCTATTCTGTAGTAACCCTACAGTTTTAAAACTCCTCATTCCAAGAAATTTAAATTGCTTGATCTTTTCCCAGTGTTTAAAAAAATATTGAAAATACATTATTTTTGCTTACAATTAGTTTAATATACTATTATTTAAGTAATATTTTTTCTGCAAATATTATATATTTCTTTTTATGATTTTTGTATTAAATGTGATTTAAAAATTTCCATATATATATATATATATGGAAATTTTTAAATCACATTTAATACAAAAATCATAAAAATTTTATGTCCTGTGGCTTTGAGGTGTTGGACCAGGGAGGAAGTTGGTTCCTCTTTTCTGACTGAGTTCTTGTGTTCTTCAATGTGTGCACTTATTCTTCTGTTGGTTTGTCCGATGTATGTGGTGGGGCAGGCGGTGCATGGGATTTCATATACTCCTTGATTTTCTAGCTCAATTTTGTCTTTGGGGTTTCTTAGGATGGTGGGACATAAAATTGACTTTAAAAATACCAGAACTATTGCCAAAACTGAACAATTTAACAACAGAATAATCAGAGAAGCCATCGAGATAGAAAAACGCCCACACAGTGTGAATAAACGAGATGATACCTCCCGCCTACCAGCCATTTGGAAACCCAGCCTTATTGACAGACGAATCCCTAGCACAAGGAGCAACACTGGACCCACACTCACGAAGACCACACATGATGCCACCACCACACATCCACGCAAAAAGCAGACTCAAACCCGCACCAATGATGAGGCATGACCGCGGACCAGAAACCAGACCACAGCTGCATCATTGGCCATTTTAAACCCCTCCATTTCATACATGAAGCAAACTGACACCCACCTTGAAGATGTGGCACGACCACGAACGCGAAGCCAAACAACAGCAATGCAGCTCTCCATCTCAAATCCCCCTGCAACTCAGACTAATCTGAGCACAACAGGGCCCCCACCCAAGCAGAGCACACACCCCGCCAATCAGAGCACAGCCAACCCCCTATCCAATCAGAGCACAGCCAAGCCCCTAACCAATCAGAACACACCTCCACCCAATCAGAACACAGCCAAGCTCCCATCCAATCAGTTCATACCTCCACTGGCAGTTAAAAGGAAGAAACAGCTGCGATCACACATTGCTCCTAGAAGCACGAAGCCGAAGACACCAGCCTGAAGATGACGAATGGGACTTCGTCAAAACGTTGCCAAGACACTTTCAATTTTACGCGGGAGAAAACCCGAATTACCAAAGACCTACATACAAACACCCGTGAAAACCTCAGAAAACATATATATATATATATATATATATTCAAATTTCTTTTTTGTTGACAAAGAGTTAAGAATTAAATGGGAGACTAGAATAGCTATTTTGGGCTCATTCTACCCTCATCAGCTAGCCACACCCTCTATGGGATTCGAACCTGGGCAGCCTGCATGCTAGGCACTACATTTTTGAGATCAAGTATTTATTTAAATGAAATGTATGAATGTGAAAACTATTTGCTAAAAAGAAAAGAGTTCCTAAGAAGAATGCAAAAAGCAAAGGCAAACTAATTTCACACTTTTGCTTCCTTACTTTTTTCATTTGGATACATGTAGACGCATAGAGGCAGATAGACCAAAGTTTGGGAAGCGAGAGCAATAGTAAAAGGAATACTTTAATAAAGTAGCTCATATGCATCAAAAGTTTTAGAAAGAAAATTTTCATAGGGAAATTTATTTTTAATTTTTTAAAAAAATAATTTGTTTTAAACATCCTGGTAAATCAGTACTACAGTTTTATTTCATTTCATTTCATTCCATTTCATTTAATAGATCATTACTTATTCTAAAGGAGACTATTTTATTTCTAAGTCCAAACTAAGTATAGTTTGGTTGAAGATAAATTGCAGCAACTTCATTTCAAATGAAAATATAAGCTCAAATTTATGTAAGAGCCAATCTCTTTTTATATTTAACAATTTTATGGCAGTGTTTTTTGAGCTGAATAAAGCTGATTTTGGCATATGAAACTAATATGTAAATACTTCACAGTGTTTCAGCTTTTTACAAGCACATAACCATGGTGACCATCTGCACCAGCTGCATTTTACGAATTATTTGCTGAAGCAAATGGCATACAATGACAAAAAAAAAAAACCATCCTCTCAGATGTACTGTTAAAACAGACAAAATAGCTTTGCTTGCCTTTTATACAAAATGGCCATCTGTTATACAGATGTTATAATAACCAATGACTTCAGATTCAATAATTGTAGAAAATTTTCATTAAAACCTCAACAATTTGCACTTGTTTACTTGAATCTGCATAATTCTCCCATGAGACAACACAACACACTTGGGGCTTTTTTAAAGTTCTCACTAGCAGTGGCTTTGATCCTTTTTGATGTGCTGACTTTAATAAACATAGTCAAAAGGCGCTGTTCAGAAACATCATGGAAAAAAAACTACAAAGGAGCAATTATAGCAGCAGAAACTACTCTAATCCCTTACTTACGCAAGCTATTTTTAGTGAATGGCTTTTTTTTCCTTACAAATTTTATGTGACAGTATTTTATAAACAGTGTAAACGGCCTCTTTTCCAGATGAGCCTTTGTGTAAGAGATGGAAGTTGGTTTGTAATGTAAGAGGAATCCTCTTGTGCTGGGAACCATTTTTAAAAAGCTTTGGTTGGGAATGTGTGAAAAGCATGTTTTCTCCCTCATGGAAGCAAAACAAAAGCTTATGGTCGTGCCTAATGATTTTAAAGCAGATTTAATTAACTGATAACCTTACAATAAATTATGTTTTCCAGATATTACTCATCAGGAATTTTTATAGTTAGTTTTTTTAAAATTATTTTGGGAAATATGAAAAATGCATATTTTGAGTTTGTTACTTGTACGTGCCTCTTTTCTATTGACCAAACTTTTTTGCCCTGTTTGATACAAGCTTTATAGGATCTTGTTGGCTTCTATGCATAGAAATTCATGCAGAATATCACTGAAAGCAAACAAGGCTTCATATGGACTGGCAAACATATGTTCTCTTTGTGAAAACGCACACAACAGTAATGCAGTGTGACAAGCTAATATATTATATATATTATATATTATATCTTAATATAATATATAATATATAATATAATATATTATATATTGTATCTTAATGTAATACTGAATATATCCTTATTACATGCTCTTTGGCACATGAATTGAGACTAAAGTTGACATTAAAGGCTGAAAAATTTTAAAAACTCAATTCTACCTAGAATTATTGCTTTAAGAGTAACCAAAATTATCAGAGCAATGCATTTGTTTGTGTGGATTGGTGGGTAAGTGACTGTTCTCAGGGATATCCAGGACTCTGAATTGAAAATAATGTTACCTTGATAAACCTTGGTACCTTCATAACTTCCTAAGCTGCCTCATGCTAAACCAGCTGAAGTTTCCTAATGATCTTCAAGGGCATCTCTGTATTAGAGTGATTCCAATAGTGTAGATGCAAGGTGAAAGAGCCCAAATACCTATGAACAAAAGACTTCTGTTTTGGAAATGGCCTGAACTGACACACAAGACATAATTCTGCAAAGGCTGTCCACAGTTTCAACTTTCTATTCAAGCAGGAAATGCGAGTTCAGAAGGATACTCAAATTGTGGGCCAGCTTTATCCAGAACTAAAGATGAAATATCTCTGGAATTAGTCAGCTATTCCATTTTGCTAGGATTTGGCTACTCCATCTTGCTAGGATTTGGCTTAAGCCTCTTCTTCTGCATCCAACCTTAATAGCCTCCAGGTGTTAGGTCAGGACCTACACTACATGTCCTTCTCAGCCTGTGGCAAAGACATGCAGTTGAGTATCATCCACAGATTGATGATACCTCACCCTAGGTGATGGATTACCTTTCCCAAAGGCTTCATGTAGATCCTAAACAGAGAGAAGGATTAGCCCTGTGATGCTCCACAACAGAGGACATGACCCCTCTCCTAACCAGATTGGATGAATCACTCAGGAAAGAGGAGAATCATTGAAAAACATTGCTCAAACTACCAGCCTTTCCAACCAATCCAAGAACGATTCCATGGTCAGTAGTACTGGAGCAGGAGACTTGTACTTCTCTTATTTTGATCTTGCCAGAGTTTATCAGCAAAAGTAACAACAACCATTTCTGCACTATACTCAACTGACAGCACAGATAACACTGTGCTGAGGACACTTCCTCAGGATACTCAGGCTCAAATTAATCCCAGATCATCTCACAAGAATTTAGCCAAGTAGCATTCAACTTTGAGAAAATGTGAGAAACTCTATCCTTCAGATGCTGAGTGAATTCTTTGCAATGATCCAGCAGCCCTTTTTCCAGCCCTGATTTCCCCAACAGGGAATATATAACTCTAAATAATGCTGCTGTGTGGCTATCTGCATATGCAATAAAAGTAGGATAATCACACTTCACTGCTCTTACCAGCACAGTATAATTACATTTGTTCTTCTTCATTGCATGCCAGTATTGCCTCAGGCCTCTCTTCTGTAGCTTCATCTCCTAGAGCTCCTCAGTAAACCAAGGAGTTCTGTTGGCTCAGCACTCAGGGGTTGGGTGTTTAGGAGCAACCCTGTCAAGCACCACTGCTAACCTCTCATTCCAGTGGTGAATAAAGCACACAACAGAACTGCCTGCCTTGGAAACTCCCCAGGCATTCTTGGAAACATGTAGGTTCTATTTCTCCTCTTCCAGGCCACACTGCAGCACACACTGCAGCTAAGATGCAGAAAGTTTAAATAATATGCAGAATAATATGCAGACAGTGGCAGGCAGGGTGTGTGTACAAGTGCCAATATGCTCTAGCAAAGGTGTATGATTTCTGCATGATTTCCAAAGCAGTATGTGAAGCCATTATAAGGTCACAGTCCAAGAGCCAGGAGATGGTCAGTTGGCTGGTCAGCCATACAGGTTCCAAGAAGCAGAGATTTCTTAGACAGCAGGTTTAGGATGCAGAGTACTGGCAAGCTGAGAAGTCATTCCCAATAGAGAACTGCTGGGCAGTGGTGGCTCTTACAGGGGGTCTGCACCATATGAGGAGCCATGTAGCTTTCTGTTCTGCTATGGACGCAGCTCTGGGTGGAGGTCCTGGATCCAGCCCCTTGCCAAGTTTGTCTCCTGTTATGTCCTCCTCAGCTGCCTCTTGAGGCTGGCATTATCCAGGGCACTTTGAGCAGCTTCCTTCATCTCAGTCTTTTTTGAATCTGAGCTGGCCATCACAGATTGGCAGCTAGATCAGTCAAATAGATCCTTCTCCCAGATGTTTGTGTTACCAGTTAACATCATAGAAATTAGAAATGATCTTAGTATGATACCTCCTCGGTCCTCAGATTACTTCTCAGCCATTTCTAGAGAGAAAAAAACAGATCTAACATGTATCTTATGCAGGTCAAACCCATGATCACGCAGGACAATCTCATGGTGTAAAGAATCAGAAAGATGGCATTGAGGGAAATAGGCAAAAAGTGTTATATAAGCAAAGAGGGCTGAAACATTCCTTAAGTCCTTAAGTACTTGGAAAAGACTCGGTCCTCTCCCTGATTCCCTACCTGATGACCAAGCAGCTGCTGCTGCTGCTTCTGCTTCTTCTTCTTCTTCTTCTTCTTCTTCTTCTTCTTCTTCTTCTTCTTCTTCTTCTTCTTCTTCTTCTTCTTCTTCTTCTTCTTCTTCTTCTTCTTCTTCTTCTTCTTCTTCTTCTTCTTCTTCATAAATTGTGGTAAATTCAAGCTGCCTAAGCAGTGATAAAAGTATGTAACATGGAGGCCAACCACTTGTCCTTCAAGACCAAACTCTTATGTGAACTTTATATACTGTAGAACAATGCGTCACATGAGAAAAGCACATCTTCCTTCCCCTGTCCTGACCACTTTCTACAGGCTGATGATTGAGAGCATCCTGTCATACAGCATCACAGTCTGCTTTGGAAGCATCACTGCTTCAGACAGGAAGGCGGTGCAGAGAGTGGTGAGAATGGCCGAAAAGATCATTGGCAGTTCCCTCCCTCCCATCCAGGACATAGCACAGAAGTGATGCTTGAGCAGGGTCCGTAAGATTATCTGGGACACTACACATCCTCTCCACGACCTGTTTTCCTTGTTACCTTCTGGGAGGAGGGGGCTTCGTGGTATCCGTAGCAGAACATCCAGATTCAGCCAGTTTCATTCCATACAGAATTAACCTTGTGAACTCTCAAGCTTCCTCCTTCCGTTATATATTCAAGATGGACAGTATTTAATATTTATTTGCTATGTATATGTAGGAGTGTGGGGCTATACATATGTTGTACATAGTATATTTAGGTGTGTGTCATGTATGTGTTTCACTTTGAGAGCGGGCAACTAAATTTCATTTTTGATGTGTGCCGTTGTGCCCACAGTAAAAAAATGACAATAAAGGTTATCTTATCTTATCTTATCTTATCTTATCTTATCTTATCTTATCTTATCTTATCTTATCTTATCTTATCTTATCTTATCTATAGCATGAGCTAGTATTCAGGGTATTCTAAAGCCCCACCACTTGATTCCTGAGATGAACTTTGTGGAAGTATTAAAGGATTGGCTTGAGCTTTCAAGTCCCCCTTCTGAGAGAACAGACCACATCTAGCTTTCCATTTTCCACTATACTTCCCTGCTGATGCTCCCTCCTCCTTATTGTTCCTTTCCACTCTCCCACCAGATGACTTAAGAGACAATAACTCACCTACCCACCTCTCTCGTCCCAGCTTCCTTTCCACCACACTCTTTGCCCTTCCGCCATAGCTGCTCTTTCATTCCACCACCTCCACTATAAGTACCCATATCCCACCCATCATCTTGCACTCCCTTCAACCCCTGCTTCACTTCTTTCCCCAAGTTATATTTTTATCTAATTAGGATTAAGCTGACCAGGTTTCTGCACAGGATTAGGCTCCTCAGGATTCTTACTACTGAGGAGTACTACATCTTCCACTAGAGGATGACCCATACCAGTAGTTGTCTCCTCCCAGTCCTCTGTCACTCTTTCTCTCACCTAAAGGATGATCTACATTAATTAATCATTCCCCACAATCCAGTCTCCAGTGTCAGAACCAATCCACACTATCCACCACTAATTTACTATATTAGAACTGCTTATATTTTATGTTTTCCCCCTCTAACTATGGTTGCTGGACTATTGACTATTCTTATGATGAAGGACGTCTTGCTTGCTCTTTTCTCCTGCAATTTCTCTATCCTCATAGACTTGTCCAGCTACCCAGGTCACTGATGCTTTCTTCCCTGGGTCCAAGTCCTAGGAGTCTGAAGTTCTTTCATTTCATGTAATCTGCAGCCTCTGTTGGTTTCCAATCAATGGTTATCTCCTGATACATCACTCCAAGTTTGCTTCCAACTATGTCCTTTCACATTCACAGCTGTTACAGTTCTCCAGCTCTCTTGAACTCTTTGATTCCCACCCCCCATTTGTCCCTTCTCTTCCTTCTTCCTCTCCTTTCAATCCAGTGCAGCACTCTCCATCACTCCTAATCCTTATTCCTAATCCTCACTTATATCTAAAGACTCCAACCAAAAAAAGAAAACAGCTACTTGCTTATCCTTCCATCCCCCCTTTAATATAAGGTGACTATTATGAGGTTCCAATTTACAATATAGAGATTTTTTTTCTTATGCAGTACATTCTATTCTCTCTTACATATGAATATGACTTTACAAGTACAAAAAATATCAACTACTATGAAACGTATAATCCAGCACAATCAGATTTGATTAAAAGGAATGGGAGAAGACATTCTATGTAGCTTACTGGTATGGGCATGTACAAAAGAAAAAAAGGATTTTGTTTTGCATTAAGCACAAAATGGCCAACAGAACAAAACTCCAAATGCTTCAAGTCTTCTATGATCTGTACAGACAAATCTGAAAACATTTTGAGTACTCTGCTATAGAAAACAATAGGAATTTAGAACAAACTGCTGTTTTTTCACACTTGAGACACAAAAATAAGTGGGATGGCGATCCATGCTTACTACTATCTAAAGCCAAACTAGGAGGTAATATTTTTAAATTCCTGTAGCAAATATTGAAAGCAATAATTTAAATGTTTCGTCCAGTCTCAGTACACAAACAACCTAAGGGGCCTAGTATACAATATACTGTGCGGTTTACTTCAACATAGCCAATGAATTATTTCTGCAGCATAAAAATGTACTTTTCACCTCTTAACTTGAGGCTTTTCTTTCTTCTAGTGCCCAAGCCTAATGCACATTTCTATATTTACCAATCTTCCAGCAGGGCTTAACAAACAATACATGCAACATGATCTTTACTTTTAGTATGCAAATACTTTTAGTATTTAAAAGCTTAATATAAATATATACAAGCACATACATTGAAACTCAGTCAATAAACAAGGAATATAGTCCTCACATTTTATAATTTACAACTTAAGATGTAAACATTAAGATTTTGTGCGTAACGCACACAAAGTTTACAAAATAAATACAATACTGCACACAGAAATCATAGTCAATACCAATCTCCTTATTTTATTTTATTTTTAAAGTTGTAGTGGTATCTGCTAGGCACATAAGGAGATATAATCTGACTTCTTTTTTTCACATATATGGAATCACTTATTCAGAAATGCCTCTGAATTTAGGTGTAATGCCCTGCTTTACTCAGCTGTAGTACCATCTGGTTCTGAACATGTGTTTTAGTAACTATGATTCTCCTTCATCCTTTTACTCCGTTCTCTTTTTCTTAAGGTGGCCAATGCAACTGGACTTTACAAATTTACTGGTACATTGGAGGAAAAAATTAAAAATGAGTCCATCATATTTTACAAAGCAACAAACTAATCATAGCTCAAGATTCTTGGAACATGTGAAAAAAACACTATTCAAAAATGGCTCGATTTAATGTTTATGCTTATTCTGAAACCCTGATATTCTCATTTGTGATTTTTCAGATATAAAATTATCATAACTGGAAGAAATGTCAGTGATTAAATGCTGTTTAATAACATTTTTAGTTATACATTGCTACAGTAATAATCTAGCATGTAGTATGTGATCCTTTAGATAACATTTCCCTGTTAGATACAGTCTGTTCTCAAATGTAGGGTTGCATGATGCAGTGTTTTCAACCACAGGCAAAACACCCTTATTGTATTGAGTAGGAAAATGTAAAGGGTTCTTGGGTTAGTTTGAATAGGAGATAAACTCTACATGGTCAGGAAGCTTGATAAAGTACTGTTTCTTCAAGGACAGTTCTGACTTCCTTGCATCCATTACTTGTCAGGTCTAGCCATTCAGTCCAGCAAAATCCAGAGCAAGAGGGGCAGGTCTTGGTAGGTTTTAATAATGTCTGATCCTCTGGCTATGTAAACAGTTTTATAATCAGTTCTAATATAATTTCTGACTGTAACTTTTAAATCAAAAAGCAAGGAACTATATTTCAGTTCCACAGCCCCAGGTATTCCAAGAATAACCAAGCATTTCTCCACTATAATGTTCCTGTCAGTTAATCAGTTCAGTATTGCCTAACTTGTGAGTCAGTTTTTTATTTGTACAGTGCATCTAAAACAGGGGTCTTCAAACTTGGCCCTTTTATGACTTGTGGACTTCAACTCCCAGAATTCCTCAGCCAGCATGCCTGGCTGAGGAATTCTGGTAGTTGAAGTCCACAAGTCATAAAAGGGCCAAGTTTGAAGACCCCTAATCTAAAACAATTCTTAGAGCCAATATATTCAGAAGAATTCCCAGAGCATACTGGCTAGCAGAAGAAGATCATATCTGTTCTATTGTACAACTTCGAGTAAAACCAATAGGCTGGATTTGTTGCTGCTGCTAGAGAACAAATAAAATCTACTACTAGCTTCATCATTTGCCGAGCAATCACTGTTCTCTAATTTTTAAGTTTATTACAAGCAAAGTTTGCAATTCACTGAAGTAATCATCTAGGACAATAGTTAGAATAGTAGAAGAAAATGAATTAAAACATTTATAGTTATTTTCAATAAAGTTAGTAACTTAATAGTAACTTAGTAATCATATTTTACATTGGTTACTTTTGCAATTTGTCCAGTAATTCTGATTGAGGTATCTCACAGCTAGAACAGAGCTGGATAGAAAGAGAAAGATAAATTACAGAGGGAATTATAGAAATCATTTTTTCAAGTCTTGAGAATGAAATACAGTGAACTGTAGAGCTACAATCAGTGTATTCCATTGTTCTTTCTCTTGTATTTAGAAATTATTTCTTTTTCTTACATTGAAATTATTTGGCTAAAATAAATCATCTACGAATAAAAACTGGAAGTTGTAAAAGCATCAAAGTACAATATATTGTATTCTGTTAAATACAAAGAATTTGACAGAAACCAAATACAGTTGATTTCTTTTTCAAAATTAATGCATCTAATTGGAAGAGTCTGCCATGTCTTTTGATGCTTAAAAATACTTAGCCCAGGAAAAATACAGCATAAGTTAATTCTGACTATTTAAATAACAAGGTAGAGTAACAACCTTCTTAGAAGTACTAAAAGACTTGTAGAAAAACATCATAATCATAAATTCTTCCCATTGCTTAAACAATAGGAAATGAATTCTTTGTCAGTAAAAGCTAGAGAAGAAGCAAAACATTTTCATGGCTGCTGAGGATTGAAGTGGAAGTTCAGACAGTAGACAACTATACAAATCACTAACGAATCATAATGAATATTGGGTGTGGGCATCAGGGTCCTGTCACTTTTGATGTTGTGTCCCAAGTAGCTTAAACACAACACTCAAGGAAAGGTGGCGACCTCATCAGCTCTGTAACATCTGGGATTTTATTTGTCATTTTGGCATACTCTACAAGCGCAAAAGAAAGAGTAAAAGAGGATTATCCTGACAATGAAATGAGTTACTGAATCTTGTGATAATGAAAAGCAGAACAATTCTAATTCTTTTCTATAGTCCCTGAGGTAGAACTGCTTTTATAGTTCTGCAGACCTAAATGTAGGAGGGAGGAACAGATGGCCTAAAATCCATGAAATAAGATACTATCTAATCCCAGGACCGAGTATCACTATTAATCCTGGTCAGATGCCCTAATGTTACTTTATAATAGAATTCAGAGTTGCTACTGATAAATTTGACTTCTTCCATCACCTCCCTGTTAATACAATTAATCATAGCATGCTGGTTTTGAGAAAGACAATGCCCAAAATATAAAACTCCATTAAAATCAAAATTCCACTTGCCAGTTAACTTAGGAAAGTGTGAGCAGAGATGATATTCAGATGGCACGATCTACCCAGTTTTGGAATGTTCTGCATAAATGCAATTTATACAATAAAAGTGGAATATATTCTGTGATTATCGCACATTAAACATAGCAGAATGTTTAAAATGTTGGGTTCACACAATAACTTTAACAGTCAATTCTGTATTGCTTCTTTACTTTGTTTTGGGGTACCAATAACCTACTTTTACAGGTACAGGGTTACCTATTCTTTTAAGTATTCTAAGCATAAAGCTACAATTAATCAAAGAGGCAATACATATTTAAAATTAGGTTAGATGTATTTGCTCTGAATGAAGATACAAAACATTAAATCAAAAACTATCAGATCATTGACCACTATCTGATTTCCAGATTATTTAACATTCAGCACTGACTATGATGTACCTGCTCAGCCTTTCCTAAATGGAGATGAGCTCATTTCATAAAGATAACCACCTCTGACTTTGCTTCTGATTCATCACTTGTCTGAACTCCATTTGAACCTTGTTAGACAGAAAACAAGCAGGGCTCCTGGCCCAGGCTATAAAATATAATTAAGTCCTTTTGAAAAGATACGTAAAAGAGCTTTGTTTCCCCCCCCTCCCCCAAATAGATCCACTACCTCCAACACAGCCAATAAAATTAAATGAAGCACAGCCTGCAGTAGATTAAAGTAATATAAGTTCCTGAATGTTTAGTGTTTGAAGTACTCAAATAAAATATATGTTCAAGTTTCCAAGGCTGCTGTAATGCAGGAAGAACATACAATGAGAATACATTCAAGGATTTGATATGTTCAAGGTCATTAATATCTGTTTATCACTAATAACACATCTTGTATTTTTACAGAGCCATATATAATGAAGCCATATATAATGCTAAAAAAGTCTCAGTGAAGATTGGTTAATTGACAGTGTTGAAGTATGGTACTCTATTGACTGTTCATTCTCCCCAAACTCTATTTCACACAAATGAGAAATCCAGTAGTGTAATCTATTGTGTTTGATCACTATTAACTTGATTGCTTTGCTGGTGGTGGTGTTACAGTCTGGTCATTCCAGCTAGCACAGTGTTTTATTAACAAAAGTGCCACCCTTCAAGATCCAGTTTTTCATCTTTTAATATCTTATTAAGTAAATCTTTGTAATCTTCTTCTGTGACAATGCTGATTAGTTTCAGTTGTGCAGTTTGCAATCCAAGGAAATTAGCAGCAGTGGGCTTACGCATCAGGATTCTTTCATTAATATTGCTGTTTTGACACTGAGTCTTCTTTCATCCTCCCTCAACATTCAGAATTGCCAGTAGAAGCAGAAGATGAGAAAACTAGCTGATAATGGTAATTACCAGATGGGTAATAACAATCCAATAAAAGTCCTTTTTAATCTCACTCTGATTAGACCTGAGCACAAATGGCCTTTTAAAATTCTCTGTCAAATTTACAGAAAGAGAAATTAGATCAACAATTTCTCAAAGTTTCTCAAAGCAACAGCCCTTTTAATGATGACAAAAAACCACTGCCGCAAAAAAAACCCATTGTAAAGCATTCCCTCATGAGATCTTCACCTTGATTAAATCTCCCTCAATTAAATCTCCATAGAAACACAGGATTTCAAGGAGTTTACAGAAGAGACAATGTTCAGAAAAACAGAGGAAACAATTCTTTCCTACAAACATGCTAGTTTCTCTGTCTCTTTCCTCTTGCACATACAAACATACCCATAAGGTCATGCTAGATGTATATTAATAACATTTCTTGTGGAGGTTTAAATCAATCATCCTAACCTAAACTTCAAGGTCCTTAACTTAAACCAATAAGATTTCTGACAACTAATTTTTCAACAGGGTGTTTGGAGAATGGAGGCAAGAAGGTAGAATAATGAACATAGAAATTATAATAGATTTGGCCAAATGTTGCACCCAAATATCTATTTTTCTTCAGTTAACTAAACTAAAATGGCTATGCTTTTGGAAGAACTGCATGACCGAATTTGCATATCATTTTGCAGATTTCATTATAACTTACTAATTAGTTGTTACTGATTGTCAAAGGAAGAAACATCCACTATTTAAAATATTTTTACTTAGAATTCTCCATTTGTAACTATTTTACTAATGAGTTTTTAAGCTCATCCGAGGATGACAGAAGCAAGAATATTGGTATTCTTCAGATTTTTGAAGATATCGTGTAATGCTTTTCATGATCTGGAAATGTTTTTTTAACCATGTTAATTGAATCATTTCTTGAGTTTGGGATTTTAATATTTTTTTTAAAAAAAACCTGACCATTTAAGTGCAAGAAGCCTAACTGGTTTGGTTACATATTCAGATACAATGCATGCATTTGAGAGATTATTATTGGGTAGCAGTTCTTACTAACTTCTTTGAACCAATAGTGTTTTTAATTCATCACAGACTGCACATTTTCCATATAGTAACATCACAGTGAACAGAAATGTGGTCAGATAATGGAGAAAAGCAAGAACTTTCTTTGAATAGTATTGCCAGTCAAAGTACATAGGTAATATTAAGGGAAGTTTTTTTTTATTTCTGTAATCTTGCTTCCTTGCTTCTTCATGTGCTTTGTTTCAAATTACATAAAGATAATGCAAATGCACATGTTCATTCATTCACAAGCCACACATATATAAGTACACTGTATCCATTTGGCTGGAGATTGTACAGAACAACTCCTAGGTTTCCAAGAAAGAAGGAGCTATTGGCAGAAGAATGAAGCTGACATATCTTTTTGGTCCAAGAGAAGAAGCTGTTGTAGATAAATCAAGAAGCAGGATACAGCTATAAATAATTCTTTAAGAGAGTGGAGCTAAATGGGAAGGAGAAGACTACTTAAAACGATTTTCTTCTTGCAGGAGCACTTCAGAAAGCCTAGGGGAAAACATAAAATATATGGACCATTAGAATTTTGCTGCTCAGGAATGAGGGATTTTTTTTATAGTTGTCTTTACTTATTTGCCCTTGTCAATTGTCATTGTCATCTTTCACTCTCATATTTTGAGAGTAAAATAAGTTATATAGTAATTTATAAAAGTTAATAGTTCTGCCTTCAAGTAATTGCTATGCAAATCAGCTTCTGGTTAGTATCAATCACATGCCTGCAGATTTGTCAAGCATTCGTAGATCACTTCCAGCTGTATAAAGACTACCTACTTATTTCTTTCTAGCATATGGCATCCCATACTTTATAATGACATACAGAAGCCCCATTTTAGAGCAGTCTGATTGCCTTTTCTCCATCAACACATTGATACATCCAAGCTCTATAAAGGATCAAAGCAGACCTTCACAATGCAAGGGCTGGCAATATTTTGTAAACCTCATCCAACCATTTTTATTAGTCTCCCGAAGGACTGTTTTTTGTTTTTTTTTAAATGTAGAATAGTTGACCAAATTGTTTTTCTCTTGAAAAAAAAAATGCAAGTGGTCAGCAAAACAGCATGTTAACTTGTACAGTATCCATGAAGAAAATTGTGTTGGATATCAACAGGTTTGGGAATACATAATTAGATTCTGTGAGCTAGTACAGCAATGGTGGAAATGATTAGATTGCTTAAAGGAAACTAATAATCTACAATACATTTTCTCAGAGCATCCTTGGAGAGCTGTGTCAAAGCTTTATATAGTAGTAGAGAGAAAGGAAATGTCCTAAACCTTATTTTCACCTTTCTAGCTAATAATAACCATGTAAATTCATCTTATACACCGTAGGTCGTACAGATGCATAGAGATCCTATAGTTAGACTGTGAGGTATGCTGATAGTTTCCATTCATGTTTCAGCACTCTTTCCTGTAGTATGTAAAGCCTTGTTCTCTATGCAAGTCAGCCCCTGAAATTTTTCTATTAATGAAACTCCACTAAAAGGTTTTGCTAAAGACCTTGTCTTATGTTATTCATTCTTTCACTGGATTACCCCATATTTGTCTGTTTTGAGCTGTTTTAAATATTTATTCTTTTAAACCCTATATACATTTGCTCTGTATAACCCCTCAGTAAGGATCTCGTTTTAGGATTTCTCTGTCCAACTTCTAATCCTTTCAGTAGGTGCAGTGTGATTTCTACAGCAAAATTTAATTCATTCTAAAGAAGAAGCAGAACAGCTGAAAAATAAAGCTACAATGGCCTTGAGGAAGAATTTTCACTCTTAGTAAGATTAATGAATATTTTTTTTAAATTGTGGAACTTCAGTATAGTTGCTTTTGACAGTATAAATCATCTTCATTTGAAATTCATGGAAACCTTTCCTTTATGGATCATTTGGGCATAAAAGACATGCATACTACTTGACAAGAATATTCCATCCCCTTCTATCTGTTACACTGAAATTAGAGCATTATGTGTTAATGTAGAATTTTAAAAGTAAGCATCTCTGGTTAAAACAATATTAGACTTTATAGCAGAACATTTTACTATATCCAAGCAAACTGAGGGCAGTGAGTTTCATAGTCACATGAAGCTACAGTGATAAAAACAGAATGGCCACAAGAGTATCTGCATTTGTAGAAGACCATATTACACCAATTGACAATACCGGAGGCAAAGACAGGCCTAAAGAGGGGTGCGGTTACAGTCCCTTTTTTATAGATATACTGTAAGCAAATTAGGATATACATGTGATTGTCTAGAGCAGGTGGGTATTTCACTGGCTATAATACATCCTGTGTCTAGTGAAGTCATCGAGGCCATTAGGAGTAACTATGAGGCAATGGGATAGGACTGTAAAGACAATGGGCTTTTGAAAAAACAAAGAGGCAGTTATTCCATGAACCTCATTTAGCAACCACAATTGAAACCAGCAGTTTTGTTGTTAAGCAAAGTGGTTGCTAAGTGAGAAATCACATAACCATGGCTATGCTTTCCTTTTTCCCATTCCCTCACCCTGGCAGAGTGGGAGAGATTGCTTAAACAAGCAAGGAGTGGGACAGTGGAAAAAAAGGTCTGGGTACCTACTTAGAATAGGCTATAATCCACCTTTGCATAAGGTGCCTTCTTCTGATTTACTTGGAAACTCTTCCCCACTGAGAAATATCTTTTCTAAGGTTTGCATTAGTTGTGCACAAAAGTTTGTGAAGTAGTTTCTATGTGTGTTTTTTTGGCACATGCATTGCTTCCAGTTGACAGCAGGATCTGGGTAACACTTGTCTTGAGTTCTGAAACTTTTCCATTATTATCAAATTCAGTGAAAGAACTGAGCAAGTATTTGTTTTGTGAACTCATAAACATTATTATGTTACAGAAACCTTATTTTTAAAGAGCAATAATTCAATTTGTTATAAAATTATTCTTGGCATAATAGCTACTTTTCAAAATTTACAATAAGGAAACAGACCATTTTCCCTTATTTCTAAAAGAAATTAATAAGCAAATCTCCCTGCTTTTCTCCCCCAACATATTTGATGCAAATGCTTTTATGTTACACACACTGGGTAGGGCTCTGACTTATAGAAGGATTGGGGAGTTGGGGCAGTTGAATCAGAGGTTTGGAGATCCTGTTTTATGAAACAGCTGCCTATTGTAGATCCTGGATGTTTTTTTAAATTCATTTTTATAAATATTAAATTTCTTTAGAAAAATAAGCCATAGGCATTACAAATTAAGTATACTGAAATTCAATATTCAGAATGACAATTCCAAATATGAGCACCATAGTTAAAATCGGGAGGGAGTACCCCTGGCTGAGAAGTCCAGTTCATTTCAATTTATTGTCGTAAGTGTAAGAGAGGAAATTAAAGATTTTTTTAAAGATTTAGAATTGGTTGAGGGTGAAGGTTTGTTCTCTGAGCTTGTGGGTTAGTTTCCAAACGTTTTGTTACAAGGCTAGGTAACATCTTCAGCAGATGTTGTCTGTGTCAGTGCTCTTCTGTTTATAAGGCCTTTAGGTGTGGGTGTGTCAAGTTTCACTATACAGTCTAAAGTTACTGTAAATAAATGTTATGAAATAATTTTTTTTCTGTAAGTGTATGATACATAAATGAGTTGACTGCAGAAATTATTGAAGTCACAAAGTATATTTAGCAAATGGAAGACAATTGCCCATTTTAGAGTAAATGTTTATCTGTAATTAAATGCTATGCAAACAACTGAAATGAGGCTTGATCTTTGCACGCACAGCATCCCATCTTTAAGTCTTCCTCTTTGAAGCTGCAAGCAGGATAGATCTATAGAATGACCTATCACAGCTAAGTCAAGTCCCTTAGCAGTGTTGAATATTAGGACCTAGAATATAATTACTATTATTGAAAGTGTTATACATACATTTGCTAATAATAACAAAGCTTAAAACATCAGTACAGTAGAAATCACAGGACACACTGTTTTTTCCTACTGACATAAAAATATAAGATTATATATCATGTATGGTTTGAAAAGATGACTAAAAACAGATAGATTTTAAACCAGAACTGTTTTTGTTAGTAATATTAGGACCTAATTATGAGAAGGAGAGTGAATATTTAATATTACATGTATTAACAGCAGCGAGAATTGCATTTGCCCAATATTGGAAAAATGAAAATTTACCAACTGAAGAAGTATTAATCAAGAAAATTTTAGAATGTGCAGAAATGGATAGATTGACTTTAGAGATTAAAGAGAAAGAAGATTCAGTTTACTTTAGAACATGGGATAATTTCTATCAATGGCTAGGAAAACGAATTAGGGAGAAAGGAATGTGATATGTTACTTTGAATACATACTAGTAAGAAGAATGTTATGGATTGATTAATTAATACTGTTTATGATAACCAATTATACTCACTACTGTTATCTATTACTATATTAATTATTGTTAACTATACATATGTACCCAGACAATATTCTGTTTGCTAAATATTGAAAATGTTACTGGGGGATAACCCCAATGTTGATCCTAACCCTGTCCTAATCCCAAACCCTACCCCAACCCCAGCTTAAACCCTAACCCCATTCCCGACCCCATTTTATTCCTAACCCTATAAAATCCAATAAAATTCTTTAAAAATATATGTATAAGATTATATTTAAATGGTAAAACTGCATATCAAACTCATATAATTAATCATTTATATAGATGGTTCAATAGCTTTAAAATAGCAGTTTCCTTTTTAAATTGATAATTATGAAGACATGCAATTTTTCATTGTTGTTTATTGACTTTTACATTTATTTTATAACATTTATTTTGTATATTCTAGACATATAGCATATGCTGTATATTTAATGTGGACTTTATAATGAATTCAGTGTTCAAATATTGATATTTCTATTTTTCATACTCAGAATGCCGAAGACTATAACTAATCCCCTTTTGGATGGGTGATATAGTTTGAACAATTTCTTGTTTTTGGTAATTTACTAATCAACTATTAGGCGTTGCTTTCTACTATGGGAAAATGTACTCTCACATTCAGGCAGCTGGAGAAAACTTCCACTTTTGACTCATATAATGATGATGATGATGATGTTTTTGGAAGGGACCTAATCATAGAACATTCCTTTAGAAAGATAATCTAGTGATTTTTGCAAGCTTGAATGAGAATCAATGTTCTTCTCAGTAAGAAATGACTTCTGCCTTGTTTAAGCTGTCAAGAATCATTCTGATTGTGGCGGCATAAAAATATGTTTAATAAATTAAAAAATACCTTTATCTTAGTGTAGTGGATCAAGCTGTTTCTTGTTTCTAACCCTAACCTTACTCAAATACAGACAAACTTCCTAAAAGGAGAAAGGATTCTTGCTGTTAATTTTCTTAACAAACATACCCCATTAAAATATTCAAGCATTATTAGAAAATGTGCTTTTTGTTCTTCTGTGTTTGTGATTTCCTCTCCCATTCAAATAGTTTTTTTTCTCTTATTTGCATTCTCATATTTCATTGTTGATACTTTTATTTTCTCATATAATAATTATGTTTAGCATGGCAACAGCTTAGTAGACAAGATAGCAATTTAAATTCATTTATTAATTAAAATAGTAATTCACGTAATTCATATGTTAATGTTTATATGAAAAAATATATAATTGACTGGCAAAAAAAAAATAACAGTGTTTTAGTGGTAAAAACATTAAATATATATGATTTGTACATACTTATGTAAGTTATTCCTTTAAAAGTAAATACTTTATTTCTTCAAAAGGAAATGCAAAATATACATTATGCATAATTAATGGTATTTTTTTCACACATACTTTAGGTATAATTAATAAATCATCACTTACCCTAGACATCAGTGATTTCCTTATAAAGACAAGTCTTCAGGAGAAAAGCAGGACTTTGGCTGGACCTATGTGCTGCTCTGTCACCATAGAAGCTAAATGGTGTAAACATAGCGGGAATCCTGGTCCCGAACTGGCTACTCCAAAAGTCTGTGTCGATATAAGAGGTGGACTGATGCAGGTCTGTATGTAGAAAATCATTTGAAATTGTGGACAGAATGAGTATGGACAATGGAAAATTTTGCTGAGTTAGAGAAAATTCTTCTGATTTAAGGAAATCTTAGACCCAGTGTATTTTATTTTAATATGTGGAAATGACATAACAGTTCTCTATGTGCCTTAGAAATATTCTATGGCTTATTAACAACATCCTTTTATGAATAAAATATATTATGTCTATCATTTTTCCTACAGCTCTAAGTACATTTCAGTCTTGTAGCCTGAATTTCAACTGTTTTGAAAACATTCAAAGGAAATGACGTCACAGTGTTGCTTATTATATATAATTTTATATTCCTTCTATGTAATAATTTCTGATCACTTGAAAATAAAACCAGAAAATAGTTATATGGCAGATGACCAGACACTGACAGCATATTCTCTTGAGGACTGTGTTTATATTCTACTTTTAGCCAAGATAGAGTCCTAAAATTGTTTGCATTTAGAGTGCACAAAAAAGAACATATTAATCATAAATGGAGATGCAGTACTTACTACTCCTGCTTAATGTCGTAGAACTGGCTATAGGTAAATGTGCCACCCTACCGAAGGAGCCTTTCCACTGAAGAGCAGTACCTCCTGGTCTTTGACATTACATTACACAGTTCAGTCGGCAGCACCCTTCTCTAAAATAAGCTGCAGAATAACAGGGGTTAGCTGATTTAAAAGATATAAACCCATAAGATTAGCACTTAGTATCATTATTTAACTGTAGCTGTATGTAAGCACTCTGTGCCATATGACTTGAGAAGTTTGCCTTGGGAGAGAAATGAAGAAGACTTGAGGAAATGAACTGCTGTTAGGCAATTTTGTTTTTCTGATAGGTTGTTCCAATGTTTTCCTTTCCTAGTTTGCTTGTTGGAATAGATGCATAATGTTGTTAACAGTATATAATCCCAGAATCTTCCAGTCTAATCCCCAGACTGACTGGAGATACCTGAGTTGAAATTGAAATAATATGTAGAAAAGAAAGATGGGAAAGGACATACTAAAGTATGTAGGTGATATAAAATTAATTATCTACAGTAGTGCTTTAAAGTTTGTGATCATTTGAATTTTCAGTGTTTCTGATCAATATGACCCAAAACTAGATAAAGAGAACACAATTAAACAAATGAGTCAAAATATACTTGATTATTTATTTATTGAAAGGAAAGACAAAAACAGTTTTCTTGCATGGCACTATTAAGAGATCTCATACTTTTTCTTTATATTTAACATAAATCTTGCTTCAAGATTTTAAACCCTTTATGATGCATTAACCTGTTTCTCTGATAAATCTAAAAAAGTTCTAGAATAAACTTTCTAAAAATTAAGTTACCAGAAAGAATTGGATATAAAGTATTTAATTTTTTTTATGTTGCTCACTATGATTTTTCTCATTACAAGGTTTTTTGGGGACAGGAACATTTGAATTGCTTAGTTCTTCTTAATGAACTTCTGGAAACATATCTTGTTCAAGAAGACAAAATAGAAGGACAAATGGCCAATCAAATATATCCAGTACAATTTTCAATGGAGAAGAATCAGATTTCTAAAACAGAACATACTTCAGATGATCTACGAACAGGCCTATTCCAGTATATACAAGATACAGGTATTATACAGCAGTTATGGAGTAATTTTATACTAACCTGCAGTACTGAATATTACTTTTCTCTAGATAATTTTTAACAAATTAATAAAGGCATCTGTATTTTTTTAAGTTTGTGAGTGCTTTTAAAAATTGTATTTCATTTTATTTTTTCTTCTTTTAATTTATTTTAACTTCATTGTTCTCATATACTAGGATATTCTTTAGGTAAAATATTTTTCTTCCTCCATTTCATCTCAATTTAATAGATACACAAAAACTACCAGGTGCCTATGAAGTTGTGTTTTACAATGAAACTGAGGATGATGCAGGAATGATGTTATGGAGATATCCAGAGCCCAGAGTGCTCACCCTTGTGAGAATCACCCCAGTTCCTTTTAACACCACCGAAGATCCAGATATTAGCACTGCAGATCTTGGCGATGTACTTCAGGTTGGTAGCATTTTTATTAATTTGGAAAACAACTTTCAGAATACCAATTGGAAATTAGTTTAAAAAATAAAAATACATCCCGGAATTATAAAAGACAAACAGTGGCACTTCATAAGAAATTATGGATTCTCAATTTGTTAAAGCTAATTTATTAAATTTGTATGTCACCTGACTTCAAACAATTTCCAATCTTTGATTTCAGTAAATCTTAAAAATGAAAAATATATGGTACTTTGCAGATGTAATATTACAAAGAAGATGGAGATTTAATATAATATTGCGTTTTTTTCCCTATGTTTTTCTAATATTTGTAGGGCATTGCTTTGTCTTGCAAGTAATTTAGAGCTAATCTGGAATGGAAACCGCATAGAAATCTTAGAAATAACTAACTACAGGTAGTCTTGTTCAGCAACCACTTATTCAGTGACAGTTTATGATGGTGCTGAATAAGGGGACTTAACAACTGTTCCTTGTATTTCTGGCTGTCACAGCATTCCCATAGTCATGAGATCCTAATTTGATTGCTTGGCAGCCCATTCACAATTACAATGGCTGCAGCATCCCATGATCACAATTGCCTTTTGAGATTTTCACTGCTGGTTTCCAACAAGCAAAGTTAATGGGGAAGCTGGCAGGAAATCACAAATGACATTCACGTGATCACAGGACACTGCGACTATGTGGGATTTGTCTAACAATATCCACTGGAACTACTGCAAATACCATTATAAGTGGGTGTGAAAGAGTTCCTGGTGCCAATTCCCTTAGTTAAGGGAGGACCCCCGGTAACTTATTAAATATATCACAGGTAATAGAATGAAATACATCACTGCATATTTTTATTCATATAGAAATGGACTCTGATTTTGTTTTTATGTATTTAATTCAATTCAGCCACTTCATATGCAAAAATCACTCATATAATTGATTTGTTTTATGCTCTCAGGTGACTAGTTAGCTGAATGATTCTGTTTTGTTTTCAAACGGAGAAGCACTGGATTGTTCAAATCTGTCAGAATGGGATAGGATAAGATAGGATAGGACAGGACAGGACAGGACAGGACAGGATAGGATAGGATAGGATAGGATAGGATAGGAAGGGACCTTGGAGGTCTTCTAGTCCAGCCCCCTGCTCAAGCAGGAGAACCTATTCCATTTCAGATAAGTGACTGCCTAATCTCTTCTTTAAAATTTCCAGTGATGGAGCGCCCATGATTTCTGAAGGCAAGCTATTCCACTGGTTAATTGTCCTGTCAGGAAGTTTCTCCTTAATTCCAGGTTGCTTTTCTCTTTGATCAGTTTCCAACCATTGTTTCTCGTCCTTCCCTCTGGTGCTTTGGTGAATAATGTGACCCCCTCTTCTTTGTGGCAGCCCTTCAAATACTGGAATACTGCTATCATGCCTCCCCTATTTCTTATTTTCTTTAGACTAGCCAAACCCAAGTCTTGCAACCCTTCTTCGTATGTTTTAGTCTCCAAGCCTTTGATCATCTTAGTTGCTCTTCTCTGAACTTTTTCCAAGGTCTCAACATCTTTTTTGTAGCATGGTGACCAAAATTGGTTGCAGTATTCCAGGTGTGGTCTTACTAGGTTTTTATAAGTAGTATTAAAAAAAGCGGTACTAATACTTCACGTGATAGAATAATGGAATGGAATGGAATGGAATGGAATGGAATGGAATGGAATAGAATAGAATAGAATAGAATAGAATAGAATAGAATAGAATAGAATAGAATAGAATAGAATAGAATAGAATAGAATAGAATAGAATAGAATAGCAGAGTTAGAAGCGACCTTGGTGTTCTTCTAGTCCAAACCCCTGCTTAGGCAGGAAATCCTATACCATTTGTCCAATCTCTTCTTAAAAACTTCCAGTGTTGGAGCATTCACAGTTTTTGGAGGCAGGTTGTTCCACTGATTCATTGTTCTAACTGTCAGGAAATTTCTTCTTAGTTCTAGGTTGCTTTTTTCTTTGATTAGTTTCCATCCGTTGCTTCTTGTCCTGCCTTCAGTTGCTTTGGAGAATAGCTTGACTCCCTCTTCTTTGTGGCAACTCCTGAGATATTGGAACACTGCTATCCTGTCACCCCTAATCCTTCTCTTCATTAAACTAGACAGGAGGAAATAAGGAGGAAATACTGAAAGGTGTTCCTTTTGAGAAACAAATATGTTTTGCAGCATTGGATGTTGTATGAGCAGATCCATTAAAAAGTTTGTGGACTTGTAGTCTTTTAGATTTTTAACACTCTGATATATGATCTATAAACTCTATTCCCTATCTGTTTACGATGTATCAAGTAGTAAGTACTTGCTACTACATATTTTTTTTCTTTTGGGATCTTTGCAAAAATGATTTGGCAGCAATATAATAGTACAACTTATGACAATTCATTTAGCGACCATTCAAAGTTACAACTGCACTGAATAAATGGTGCTTATAACTGGTCATCAGAGTTCAAGCTGTCAGCACCCTTCTGATCAAACGATTGCAATCTGAGTGCTTAGCAAACAATTTGCACTTATGAGTGTGGTTGCACCAGCCCACTATCCCCTGATCACTGTTTGCGACCTTCTTTGCTGGCTTCTCTAGAAATGGGGAAGCCAGTAGGGAAGGTCACAAGTTGCTGAGGTAAGTCTCTCCCACCAGTGCAGCCTTCTCCAGTTTTTCTTCACTCATGCTGCACTATCCATTCATGCATCCCCATGCACCCTTATAGAGCATTGTCACACCTCCTTGTATGCTTTCATATCTTTCCCAAACCTCACCACAGCTCCTTCACATCCATGCACATCCAGCAGCAGCCACTTATTTGCCTGCTGGCCCTCTTCACTTAACAACAGCAATAAGAACTACAGGGATTCCTGTTGGTAAGTGATGCAGTTGCACTTATATCACCATATCTCAATTCCACTCCCAATTGCCGTCATAAGTCAAGTACTACTTGTACAGAGTACAAAAAAGCAAGTTGTGGTTAAAGCATTGAATGAGGACTAATTCAAACGACAGCCACAAAGTTCACAGAGTGAATTTTCAGCCTTAACTTTTGTTTACCACATTGGATTCCTTGTGAATATAAGTACGAGCAGGTGAATCACATTCACAGGTTTGAACTTGTCAGAGGAAACACAGAACATAAATTTAATATACACTGCTATTTCTTCACACCTTTTTTGTTTTCCCTTTCTCTACTGTTGTCCCCTACTATTTACTTTTGTATTTTGACATTTTATGTTATAAATGAACAAAACTAATAAAAAAATACAGTGCTATTTTATTCACACTGTTTTAGAAAAATACGATTAATTTCATCCTGCAGTAACCATTTATAACAGGTTTTGTTGAAGTTTAGGGAAGATCAAACTTCAGAAATAAATCTTTTGAAAAGCAGGAAATTTGCTTGATTTGGGTTTTTGTGGGTGCCATAATTGCATTTTTGGCACTTTGTAAAATATAAAATGAAAAGAAGGAATATCGAACAAGTTTAATAAGTAGTTTCCACCTGCGAGGAGCTCCTTCACACCCATGCACACCCAGCAGCAGCCAATTAATGGCCTGCCGGCCCTCTTGTGAGCTGCCTATGTTGGCCTGCTTATGAGCTGCCTGGGATTTACAACTTGCTGGCGGTTTCCTTGCTGATTTGGTTGTGGAATCCAGCAGGAAGTTTCCTCGATTAACAACAGCAATAAGAACTAACTGTATGAGCTGGATATTTATTTCTAGCACCATGTTCAACTATAAATAGACTTTTTTTTTAAAAAAAATGCTGCTTCATATAGCACTCCTTAAAATAGTGCCTAAAGAAAATACGGGATTTGGGGCAACTGTCTTGAAATTAGACACAAGTCATAACTTTAAGAAAGATTTGACACAGCAAGCCATAAGAAAACAATTATGAGGCGCATCAGAGGCATTCATATTTTTTCAGAGAGAATACTTCATTTTGTGCTCACTTGTGTCTTTTTGTTTTACATTTCCCATTGAGACTATAATGTTGAGCTGGCATTTGAGAGCCTGGGAAAAGAGCTTTTGGGAAAACCACACATTTTACTGATGTTTGAGTCATTTCTCACATTTCAGAAGCAAGTATTTTGGAAATCCAAATAATTTGTGTATGACATGCAATGATTTAAGTTCTTGGTATTAGCAAAGAAAGCCATAAAAATTCTACCACAGTTATCAGGAAGGAAGGAATTCTTCTCTGGCTTAAAAGACTTCAGTTTTAACCAATCTCATTGCCTTTAATTGGGAAATAGAATTAGTACAGCTTTTTATTCTTTTGCACTGGATTTAGCAATAAGTCCTGTAGATCCTAAATGTTTCCTGCAAAAATTCAAGGGTTGAATTTTTATCTGAACAATTGGCTTAAAAACAAATAAGGCAGTAATTGTATGTTGGAATTCCCATACTTGCAAAATAATGCTAAATTGGAGGATCATTTTATAATACAGAATAACAGAGTTGGAAGGGGCCTTGGAGGTCTTCAGGTCCAACCCCCTGCTCAGGCAGGAAACCCTACCAGCGGTGTCAAAGTGCCGGCCCGCGGGCTGGATGCGTCACGCCAAAACTGCACCCACCCCATTGCCAGCAATGGGAAAAAAGTTATGATACATCGGAACACGTCACATGACGTCGCGAGTTTGACACCCGTGCACCATTTCAGACAAATGGCTATCCAATCTCTTTTTAAAAACTTCCAGTGTTCATAACTTCTGGAGGCAAGTTGTTGCACTGATTAATTGTTCTAACTGTCCAGAAATAATAATAATAATAATAATAATAATAATAATAATAATAATAATAATAATAATAATAAGAGTAGGGATTTATTTTGTTTTATTAAAAGTAGATGCCACTGATTTTTTTTAAACGTTTTATTTTAATATCTGTAAAGAGTGAAAACTGTCTCTTGTTTTCAAGGAAGTATAACCCATACTTTATCTTGACTATCAGGTTAGTCTTAGTGCTATACCTTGGTGGAGTAGATTTTTATTAGTTTCTCCCAATGAACCAGGTATACTTATTCCTGTAGAAGAAAGACTTAGTGGTGGTAACACTTGCAAGCTCAAAATTGGTTTATTAGCAATTTCCTTTTTGTACAGTAGCCTGTGAAGACAGACTTGAGTCATGAGAAATTGAGCAGATTAATTAATTAAAGACAGTCCAAAATTTGCACTTGGCTAAGAATGTGGTAGCAAAGAAGATGAATGATATTTCCAGCAAATGTCCCAGTACCCTTTGTTGGGATAGCTGCACTTGGTTATTAGTTGCTTCTGGGTTCAAATCAAGGTTCTAGTTCTGTTCTTACAAAGCTTGGGTCTAGATTACTTGCAGGACCATCTTCACATATCCAAGATACCAAATGTTCTTTGACTTCCCTGGAGTATCTTTTGCAGGTCCTACCATAGATACATATACATCAATGGCTAATTCTGCTTTTTCTGTGGAGGAAGCTAAACTGTAGTTCAATTTGCCTATTGGAATTGAGGGTGGCCTCTTCCTTGTTATAATATAAAGTATGGAATAAAATATTTCTTTTTACTAAGATTTATTGTATATTTATATTCCAAAGCCACCTAGAGGAAACCACAAAATGGAAGTGGGTTATGTATATAAAAACAAAAGTGGTCAAGATATGAGTTCTGAGGTCTCTCTCTCTTTCTCTCTCTCTCTCTCTTTTTACTGTGTTCCCAGAAGTATATAAATTGGAGATTGCTCTCCCACATCAATGTCATTTGGGAGAACTTTAATAGAAAAATTAAAATATAAATATTTGAGAGTTTTGATTACCATAATATCTCTTGGTCCTAAAACTAGGCGCTGCATATTTTAAGAGCACCATGAAACCCTAAACCCAGGGGAAGAGTAATTCCATAGAGGCTCTATACATTGCACAGATGTAATGCTTTTAGCATTACAATCAATAAAGTTTTAGATTTTCTACTTGTCCTTTGTATTTCACACTATGCAGGAACTCTCAAAAGAGAGTCCCTCAAGGAAGGGCATTCTTTCTTATATGCAGTATCAGGACCTGTGGAATTTAGATGTAAAATAATGTAATTTCACTTGGTTATGGTAATTTGTAATCGACAGAATATTTTGTCTCTCTCTCTATACACACACACATACACACACAAACACACACACACATGACTTGCCTTTTCAGTGTTTTTGTTTGGTTGTTACTGAATTTTCTTTTAATGAAAAATTCATGAGCAGTTAAAGCTCAATAAGTGCATGTATCAAGTGCATGTTTGACATGTACACATCTCCATTATAAATCTCAGGTAGTAATGTGGGGAATTAAAATAGTAAATATTGGGCTCCACGTCTTGATGATCTGATTCACATGGGTAGTTTTGTATACAATGGTATAGTGGCTTTACTGCAATAAAATGCAAAACCAGATAAATATTAGAGCCAGAATTCTTGAAAGTATTCCTTGTTTTTTATTGTTGCTGTTGGAAGTTTTAAGGTAGCTTGTAGATCGACACATAGTAAAAAAAAAAAAAAACTGATACTGGGTTTGTATGACTTTATTTCCATATATATGTACAAACATTATGTGTAATGCATTTTTCTTTTCCCTCTGAATTTGTGTTTTGTGAAACTGCTTTTAAATGTATGTTTAGTTGTTCGTTTATTTCCCCCTCTTTTAATGAGACTTGATGCAGGTTTTGTGGCACATTTTAGTTCACAGAACTATTCAGCACACCTGCATTTGCTCTAAACCTAGTAGCTTGATGAATTGATAAGATAAGCTGGCCACATGCTTTTTCTAAAAATAAAGGAATGTTATGTATTTCTTCCTAAAGGTTAAAATTATTTCTCATGGCTCTTGAATTACCATATTCTGATACCAAGGGAAAATAAAACCTCAGCTCAGAATCTTGTTTGTACTTAGAGGGCTTTCCGGACAGGAAGGCAATCTTGATGCAATGCAATAAACCACAATACCAGTGGGCATTACAGGTGAAAAACGTGCAGCTGTGCCCCATACCACAGTATATTACAAATATACAGTGAATATTTCCTGTACAGAAATAAGGCTTGGCTAACTTTGTTTCCCAAGAGGAGATCACATTAAAATGTTATAAAATCATGATTTCCTGCATTTGAATACTTGTGGTTTCTCAACTGGTTCCAATATTACAAAAGTTTTTTTTATGGCTTCTATTAGTTGAAGATGTATAGGAGCCTCATTCTTAAGTAATCTAAAAGGCAGAGAGATATGTAAAAAAAAGCTCTTTTTCAAGCAGACTTGGATTTTCTTGACATTTCAGCTATATAACTGAGCATTCCATAGGTTTTAATAAAACTCATATCTGTCCAAGTATTAGTAAAATGTGCATACATATATTAGCTGCTGGACTTTCCCATAATGAAAACTTAAATGCAATATCATGGAATAAAAAAGTATTTTTTTAATTTGATTTATTCCTGTGTAAAAAAAAAATCAATACAGGACATTGAATTAATAATAATAATCTTAATAATTTATACAACAGAAGAGAATATTTGTAGCTCAGGGTTGAACTGTGGGGACCTTGGGGCTCTCTGGGGTTGTTTTCTTGCAGAAGTTTCATTACCCAACTAGGTAACATCATCACACGCTAGAGAGTGGGAATTGCTCTCTTTTTATGTACTAGTGTCTTGCCCTACCAGTGTTGGTGGGGGTGATCTTGATGGTTCCTTGATTAAGCTGTTATTTACTATTAGCTTTGAGCTGGTGGAATGACCAACAATACAAGAGGGAGTAGCCCTTTTATGGAATTACCACCTTTACGTGATAAGAGGGCTTATTGCTGGCGGGGTCAAAGGCAGTAGTGAAGTAAGGGTAATCCACGGTGGAGGTAAGGTTCCAATAAAGGTGACTTGTGGCTTGTTCCTCAGGATTAAAGCCAACTTATCTAGGAGAAAGAACTTCAGAATTAAATCTATTTCCAAGAAAATTGTATGGATATGTCTGAAATATTGGAATAACTTTGGTTACCAGTTAATAAAATCCTCAGATTGGAAGGGACTTAGTTACTTTCACAAATAAATTTGGAGATGACTACTTTATTACACCAAGCTGCATAGAAATGTAATCATAATCATTAAAGTTACCAGCACTGAAAAAGGAGTTTTAATTTGAGTACATGCCACAATGCAGATGACGATAATGTGCTATTTTGTTTGTGTTTTATTGGCTGATTGAGGAGATTTGGGGGGGGGGGCTGGCATCGTTTACATTTTTTTCTATTGTTTTTCTAAGTATGTACCTTTTTTATGCTTGTCAGCCCAATATGATGTGATTTGCTTTAAGGTGGGTAGCCATATAAATTGACACAATAAATAAATTAAATACAAATAATGTTTATAATATTTATCTTGCTCCCTGCTTTGAGAATAGACTTGCAGATTGCTGAGCAGGTATGACTGGTGAGACAAATAGTTGTTTCATTTTTCTAACTTCAGGGCTGCCTCTGATTTCCCATTGTAGAGGCACTTTAAAAAGAGCTTTTTCAGCTGATACTGTAATGCATAGCAGAAGGAGAATGGGAGGAGCCATTTGTTAAGAGTGACCGCATCTAGGCCATGTTGGGCTTTGACAATCAGAAATAGAATTTTAGATTGGGCCTAGAAATGATTAGTGATTATTTAGTGAAAGACGTATGCTATTCTGTTGCTGAAGAAATAGGTGTGAGGTTGTATTAGTAAGTATTTTAGTGTGCCCTATGAATTGCCATATGGACTTGTTCTATGGATACTGATTCCTGTTACAAGTAGTCCTTGACTTATAATTACTCATTTAGTAACCGTTCGAAGTTACAGTGCAACTGAAAAAAGTGACATGATCAATTTTCACATTTTTGACCATTGCAGCATCCCGTGGTCACATGATCAAAATTTGGATGCTTGGTAACTGGCATATATTTATGACAGTTGCACTGCCCTGGGATCATGTGATCATCATTTGTAACCTTCCTAGCTAGCTTCCGACAAGCATAGTCAGTGAGGGAAGCCAGATTCACATAACAGCACATGATTCACTTAACAACTGTCTTGCTTAGCAACAGAAATTTTGGGCTCCATTGTGGTCATAAGTCAAGAACTACCTGTATTTGTTTCAGTATCTCTAACTCTAGGGAGAATACATTAACTACTGTGTTGATTATTTCTTTTAATCTCAGTCTTGTTCTTTCTTTTAAAAACTATGTATTCTGAATATTTATTATTGATATAATGCCTAAAGAAACAGTTTTGCAAGACAAGTGGTAAAGTTACAGAAGTTAGCCAAGAAGTAAATAATTTAGTTATCCATAATGTCTCCAGATTCTTACACAGAGAGTAATACTTTGGAATTTTCAACTAAAGCTGGTAACCAAGAACATTGTGTTTTGCTTCCACAAACAGTGATCATATGAGAAATGCAGAAGGAATTTATCAAAAAGCCTTGCTTCCTATATTAATTGTAGTAGCAGTGACACCTTCCAAAATGGTTTAAGAACCACCAGTGATTGGGAGATATCTGTCATCACTATTGTCTATTCAGTGGGTGGCTGATATCAGCTTAGATATGCTAACTTCTTGTAAATTTTCATAACCAGAATCAATTTCCTCTTCACTTGGGTACTTTAGATGGAAGGCCCTCATTCAATAAGCCTTGTGCAATTCTTCCATCTTAAGACCTGCACATGGATTAGAGAACAAACGTATACAATATCATCAAGAGAGTAAAAGAATTGAAATGGAAATAGGCTGGTCACATAACAAGAAGAACTGATGGCAGGTGGACCGAGGCAGTCATAGAATGGATCCCACTTGATAAAAATTGTCCAATGAAAGAGATCTAAAACAAGATGGATTGACAAGTATTGCAGGCCCAATTGGCAAAAGAAAGCTCAGGACCGTATTGGTTGGAAACAAGCGGAAGAGGCCTTCATCCTGCAGTAGATAGACAATGGCTAAAATGATGATGATGATGATATAACATTATTAAAAATGGTTAGATAAAAGCTAAAAGAAACTAATATAGAGAGTGAGCAAAAAAAGAGAAGAAAAAAAGGGAACAAAGTCAAAAGTAAAGAAAAGCAAAAAAGGAACTAGGAAGAAATAGCTTCTGGTTTTCTTTACAGCAGTTATAAATATGAATTTACCTCTTATTCTGTTATTACATCATGATGTCCATTTTTTTCTATAATCTATTTTTTAATCATCAAAATCATAGGTCATACATTCATCTTTTTCTGTTTCTTGCAAAAAGTCTACAAGGTGTCTCCAGTCAACCATAAACTTAGATAAAATCTTTTCTCTAATTAAAAGTGTCAGTTTGGCCATTTCGGTTCTGTCAACACCATCCATTCCTCCATTGTGGATAATGTCAGATTTTTTCACCTCTGTGCATATAAAAATCTCACTGTAGTTATTATGTATAAAAACAAACTTGCATTATGTTTTTCCAACTATTTATCAATCCGCCCCAAAAGAAAAAGCCTCTGGTTTAAATTGTATATTAATTTTTAAAATCTTCTGAATTATTGTATGTATTTGAATCCAAAACTTTCTGACCTTTAAACATCCCCCAAGCATGATAAAAAGTCCCTTCTTGTTCATATTTCCAACATAAATTTGAATTACCTTTTACATTCTAGACAGTTCTCTGGTGACATATGCCAACAATATTTAATTTTATAAAATTCTCTTTAAGACATATTCTCCCATTGTTCCATCTGAATATTACAACAAAGTTTTTACTTACTTTATCATCCAATAATTTACTTGTTCTACTTCTGTCCCAAATTTCAATAAAAGGTTTATACATTTTAGCAATCACGTGTCCATAATTTGTACACAATTCTATTTCAACCTCAGTCTTACATTGCTCAAAAACAAAAAAAATCTTTCAGCTACTTTAATTTTTTCTGATATTTGTACATAAGTAAACCATGATACTTTGGTATCATTCTGTCATCAAATCTTCCTTCAATTTTATTTTACATACCCCTTGACAAAATTCTAACACATCACTATAACTTAACATTTAGTTTTTACTATAGCTCTTCCATCTTTTCCTTCATACATTTTTCTGGAAATTTATGTATTTTATTTAGTTACTATAATGGAAGACCTCACTTAACAAGAGCAATTGGGTCCAGAATTGCCATCACTAACCACAACATAAAGCATGATGTCATGTCAGTGTGCTGCTTAGAAAGAGCAATTACCACACTCCCTGTAGTCACTATTAAGCAAATCACCACGAGTCATTAAGTGAGCACGTCACATGGTCACCATTTGGCCTCCTGCCCGCTTTCCTATTGACTTTGCTTGTCAGAAACTGATAAAGAAAGTTGCAAATGGCAAACATGTGACCATATGATGCTGCATTGTCATGATTGCAAATTGGACTCCAAATGTCCATACATCATGGGACCGCAGGGACACTGTGACAGCTGGAATTCTGAGGACCAGTCATAAGTACCTGCAAGTTTGAACAGTCATGAATGAGTGGTTCTTCACTGAGGACATCTGTACAGTTGTAGACTAAAAAGAAAACCCATATAAAAACCAACTCATTAAAGCAATTTGACAAAGGATAGGACTGCTATTGAGCAATTAGACTGCTTGAGCTAGCTTATATATCAACAAATATTACTGTCACACCCACTTTCTCATAGCAGTTGCAAAAACAGTTGTAAACATTTCATGATTTTCATAGAAATTTCATCTCTTAATAAGTAACACATAATCTGTAATTACAGCCAAACACCTCCTAGTCAGGCAAAAAATATTGTCTCTAATTGTCAGACATGCTTCAGAAGACCACACATTAGAATACATATAACCAGGGCTTTTTTTCTCATAGAACGCTCAGAACGGAGTTCCGGCACCTTTTTTGGATGGAACCTTGTAGGGTAGGCACAGTGGGTTGTATGACATGTGTGAGTTCCAGCACCTTTTCTTTTTACAAAAAAAGCACTGCATATAACAGTTTCAGTTGCTGATTCTGAAGACACACATCAAAGTTCCTGATAAGCAATGCTGTTGAATCTCCCCTTCAGCATCTTGGAGAATAGTGTATCAAATCTTGCCAAAGTGAACCTCATTTTGTGTAGAGCAGAAAGAGTATTGTCAAGAAATTTAGTGATGGCATTAAGACTGGTGTTGATATTTCCATAATGATAACAGGAGAGTTGATATATGTAATTTCATCAATCTATATCAAAGACTTACTTTTTCTGGACCCAGCATAAGTTAGCACAGGGTGAGAGCTCTCAGTGAGCCAGATTAGTAACCATTTGCACCTTCCAAATGGAGATTTGTTTTACTCCTTCCTCCACCTATTTTCCCCACAACAACAATCTGTGAAGTGGATTGAGCTGAATCCACTGAGAGTTTGGAAAAAATTCAAAGAGCAACTAAGATGATCAAAGGCTTGGAGACTAAAACATACAAAGAACGGCTGCGGGACTTGGGCTTGGCTAGTCTAAAGAAAAGAAGAAATAGGGGAGACATGATAGCAGTATTCCAGTATTTGAAGGGCTGCCACAAAGAAGAGGAGGTCACGTTATTTCCCAAAGCACCAGAGAGAAGGATGAGAAACAATGGTTGGAAACTGATAAAAGAGAGAAGCAACCTGGAATTAAGGAGAAACTTCCTGACAGTGAGGACAATTAATCAGTGGAACAGCTTGCCTCCAGAAATAGTGGGTGCCCCATCACTGGAGAGTTTTAAGAAGAGACTAGACAGTCACTTGTCTGAGATGTTATAGGTTCAGGAGGCTGGACTAGAAGACCTCCAAGGTCCCTTCCAGCTCTGTTCTGTTCTGTTCTATTTTATGAATCAGAGTGTCTGGCTCAAAGTCACCCAGATGGTTTTCATACCTAGGGTGGGAATAGAACTCATCCTCTCTTGGTTTCTAACTTGATGCCTCAACCACTATACCAAACTGAGTCTCTCTTAATTCTTAACTGTCTAAGTCAGAGAGTTTTCAGTCAGCACTTCAGAAAACAGGGTCTCACATGAAACTTGGATGTTCCTAAAGTTTTTGAAACTCAAAAGCTGAGTTTTGAGTAAAAAAAAGTCACACAATCAATCAGAATAGAGCTGGAAGAGACATTGGAGGTGCTCTAGTCCAACCCCCTGTTTAAGCAGAAAACCCTACCATTTCAGACAAGTGACTGTCCAGTCTTTTCTTAAAAACCTCCAGTGATGAAGCACCCACAACTTCTGATGGCAAGCTGTTCCACTGGTTAATTGTCCTCACTGTTAGGAAGTTTCTCCTTAATTCCAGGTTGCTTCTCTCCTTGATTAATTTCCATCCATTGTTTCTTGTCCTGCCCTCTGGTGCTTTGGAAAATAAGTTGACCCCCCCTCTTTGTGGCAACACAATACTTATAATAAAGAACTTATAAAATTACCCGAAACTTCAAAGTTGATAAATTTCCTTTCCAAAAAAATCCTCTACATCTGTCTACTGCATGTCATTCTCATAAGTCTATAAAAATGTAAAAAGCTTACAGACCTTGATTCATGTTCCCCTACTAGTAGATAGAGTAATTATCCAAGGCTTCTGAAAATTAACTGAGGCTATGTCTCAATGTCAAGGTGAACTAAAATACCATTATAAAGTATTGAAATGACCTGCCATTGAGCAAGGTAATTCTCTGCACAGCCTGTATTCAAAATATCTCTAGTCTGCGAAATTAAACCATGTCATTTATTGGATGGATTCACTTTGTAACCAAAGCAAAATAATCCATGTTAGTGCCAACTTTTACATGTGGTTCCTATATTGGATTCCAGTATTTTTCCAGCTATTTAACATCAGGACCTAGAAAGAGAATTTTTCACATATTAAGTACAGGTTTCTCTTTCTCCTTTTTTCAAACTGGGCCCTGTCTAACAAAATGAAATTCAATGTAGAGAAAAGTAAAGTCTTACACTTAGGCAAGAAAAACCAAAAGTACACATATAGATTGGGTGAAACCAGGCTTAACAGCAGCAACTGTGAGAGGGATCTTGGAGTCTTAGTGGACAATCAATTAAATATGAGCCAACAGTGTGCGGCGGCCAAAAAAGCTAATGCAATCCTAAATTGCATTAACAGAGGGATTCATCAAGATCATGTGAGGTACTAATACTCTATAAAGCCTTAGTAAGACCACACCTAAAATACTGCAACCAGTTTTGGTCTCTACACTATAAAAAAGATGTTGAGACTCTAGGAAAAAGTGCAGAGAAGAGCAACAAAGATGATTAGGGGACTGGAGGCTAAAACATATGAAGAACGGTTACAGGAACTGGGCATGGCTAGTCTAGTGAAGAGAAGAACCAGGGGAGACATGTTAGCAGTGTTTCAATATTTGAGGGGCTATCACAGAGAGGAGGGGGTCAACCTATTTTCCAAAGCACCTGAAGGCCAGACAAGGAATAATGGATGGAAACTGATCAAGGAGAGATTTCCTGACAGTGAGAACAATCAACCAATGGAACAGACTGCCTTCAGATGTTGTTGGTGCTTCACCACTGGAAGCTTTCAAAAAGAGACATCACAACATGTCACGTGACGTTGCGAGTTTGACCTACGAGGTCCCTTCCAACTATTCTATTCTATTCTATTCTATTCTATTCTATTCTATTCTATTCTATTCTATTCTATTCTATTCTATTCTATTCTATTCTATTCTACAAACATACATATTAAAGATTACCAAATAAAAGTTTCAAATTAAAGGGGTAATTTCCATGCAATCATGCATTCAACACCTCTTGTTTCACAAATTAATTACTGTCTGAAACATATTCTGCTTTGCCTTGAATGATTACTCACATCTTGTTGAACTTGTGATGTTCAGAGAATGCAATCATGAGGACACAGTATGCTTTTTCAAAGGGGAAAAAAGCTTCCAAGGAGACCTATTAAAATATTCATCTTCGAAAAGATAGTTTATCGGTCAGAGTACAAAAGAGAAAGCAACTTAATTATATAACCCCTTTGGGAACATTTTAATTCTGAATGCTTTACCAGAAAAATGAAAAAGAATGCAGTGACAGCATAAATAGGTAAATGTCAAGGTTTGGCAGCTGTGCAGATCAAGGAAAACTCTATTGCGGGTGAAAAGTGAGAGGGTAGAACATGTGAAAAAATTAATAGACCTTGAAAGGAACAAGAAGAGAAATAAATGAAGAAGAAACAAAATTCCAATTATCTGTCAGGAATTAAAATTGTAAGTGTATTCAGGTTGTCCTCTAAAATGCCATCTTTAGAGCCGAAATGTATACAAGGCCAAATGCTGCAGGGTTACAAAAGCATTTTTTTTAAAAAATAAAAATAACCAGAGTATCCCCATATATTATACTCTCAAGGACCAGAAAGAGCAACCAGGTGCTAATTTTTTATTCTGGATGAAGGACCCCTAAACTTTTTTTAAAAATGGGAAAATGTCGACTATGTATTATTTTACTTATAAAATGTACAAAATAGAATTACAGGGACCTTAGAGGTCCTCTAGTCTAATGAACTTCTTGCCCTGTACAGTGCCTTCATACCATCCAGACAAATGGCTGTCCAATTTTTTCTTGAAAACTTAAATTGATAGAGACTCATGACCTAAGGAAAAAGACTGTTCCATGTTTTTAATAGCTCTCCCATAAATTCCTCTTTATTTAAAGTTTCCTAACTGTTCATTGCAAAATTCTTATGAAGTTGTATCTCACCAGTTATTAGGTCCTTGCTCGATAGCCAAGAACATTCCAAAGAGCACCAAATGGGATGCATTAAGAATAGGCAGATTTGTATAACACAAAATCTCAATTTTGGGTTCAGTGGATGCTTTATCAGGTATAGTAAACTGCATATCTGAATACCAGGAAGGAAATGGGGTAAAGAAAAAAGTGAAGGTTCCAGCTTGGAAATGGTTGTTAGAAGTTAGAATGGGTAAAAATATTGCTACATAAAATCATGACAAACCAAGAGGAGCCCTGGATCAACCTTATATGAAATAATGATGCTGATTGTTGAGGTGAAGAGAATGAATGGACAACAGTGATAACGGTAACATAGGCTGTGATAAAGTTGATGCAACCTGAACGGTACTGTAAAAAGAAACTATGGAGAGAGTTGGAATTATATGATTTTTAAAAAGCAGACCATTAAAAATTATTGTAATAGCCAAATGTTATTCTGAGAATTATGTTTTTTTAAGGGATAGAAATGCTCCACAACTAATCAGTTTTTCCAGTAGGAACTTTATCTTGGGTCAAATCAAGGAATTCTCATGTGGGTTTTCTAGTTGAAAAGTGACTCAGAATTGGAGAAATATGATTTGATGCTCTTGGATGACTATTTAGTTTGCTTGAGATAAAATCCAAATGTTTATCACTTTTGCCGTTCAACCTGTGCCACTTTCAGTTTGTGTCACTTTTGGAAGAGTTTGGTCTAGTGGTTAAGGCACCAGGCTAGAAAGCCAGAGACTGTGAGTTCTAGTCCTGCCTTAGCCATGAAAGCCATGAAAGTGGGTGATCTTGGACCACTCACTCTCTCTCGACCACCTCACAGGTTGTTGTGGGAAAAATAGGAGGAGGAAGGTATGATGGATATGTTTGCTGTCATACGTTATTTGTAAAAAATCATAAAGATGGACTACATAACAAATAAATCAACAAATAAGCGATAGTCAGGGTGTACAAATAAACAAAATGTTGTGTTACAACTTCTTGTGAAATGCATGTTTCAGCAACGTTGAAGCCAATGTTCTAGTTGCAGAAATGACAGCAGCAATATTTCTGGAATAAGTATTATTTGACATGTAGGGAGATTATTAATCTTATTTTTCAAGACAAACTACAATTTTATTTTTCTTATGAGATTCTCAATGGCACCTAATAATCTTACTTCCCCTGCCCATGAGTCATTTTGTACAATATACTTGATATTCAAGTTTTAGACTTATTATTTTTGGCAGCTGCTACTGCATAAAGCATTCATCTTCCTTTAAAATTATCAAGCTGGGCCACTAATCATAATCTATCCACCCAGAAGGATAAATAATGTGGTATCCATAGAAATACATAATGTAAATCAGTTTAAATTCCCAAATTCAATTCATAAAGATCTCTGTTGCTATAAACCTGTGCATTTTGGTGAGACTTTCTCTCTTCATAGGTATTTGTGTGCGGAATTATAACTTTCTTTTTAATATTTATTAGGTAGTTTGATTTTTTTTTTTGCTTCCCAAGACCTAGCATTCTGTAAGCAGTTACTCAGTGATAAACATAACAGTATGTATTTTTTTAACATGAATTCAGTTTTTCATGTATTCTTTGTGCTTGCTGATATTAACAGGCTTTTCGATATTACATATATTAAAATGAAGGATTATAGCTAAAAATCCTCCTTTCTTTTGCTGCTTAGCTTTTTATTAACTAATGTAAAAACAAGCTTCTTTAAATAGTTAACTCAAACTTGCCAGTGATTATACAGTCAGTTCCTGGCGCGTAATAAAATGGCTTTAAGAGATTAAGAGGGTGTTCCAAATCCCAACATTGCCTAAAAATGAAATCACTTAAATCACTTCTACCATACAATAATTCTGTTAGGGCACATAGACATGGAAGGAAGGTCCCCAGCTTCATACTCTTTCAAGAGGCCCTGAAGACATGGTTTTGCCAGTGGTCCTGGGGACCCCAGAGTGACACGAAGCCAATCAAGTGGTTTGTTTGATTGTTGATATGTGTGTGTGTGTGGGGGGGTGTTATTGAGTTTTGTATTTGCGGTTTTACTTCTGTAAGCCACCTGGAATCACCATGAGTTGGTTGGGTGGCCATATAAATTTTCTTAATAAATAAAGGAGGACAACTGGGGAAAGAAATCGAAGCTCACCCCTTACTCCACTAAGCAGATTAATTCCACTGTTGCCAGGAATCATCTAGCTGATAGTACATCAGCTCTGATGAGTGTCTGGGGATTCTCAGAATTGGAAAGTGAAGATTAAATGATATACTCTTAGATATGTTGTGTGCACCAAGGGGTTGTGCTCCCTCAGATTGTCATACTATATTTATCTGTTAAATTCTTCTGGCAGGCCATAGTGGAAATTCAGAAAACTACATTCAGCTGCTTTGTATGCTACTTAATGCTGCATTATCAGAAAGTAATCATACATGTTTTTCTTAGAAAATCAGTTTCATGGACTACTCAGAGTTGGGTTGAAATCCCATATTGGGAGATATTCTCCATAAGATTACAGGATCATGTAAAACTGGAGGCAAAACCAAACCTGTCTCTTTGCATAGTTTTGTCAGTGGAAACTGCTTTTATTAAAGAAGTCATAGTCTGGGCTTTCATGCTGTGCTTTATTGCCTTTCTTTTTACATTTCTATGGAAAACTGTTAATTAAAAAAGAATTTTACAACTTGGTGAGGATCACACATCATTTCTCTTTATCAGCAGTTTAAGGAGAGCAGAGACAATTCAGACCCGCCACCTAAATACAGCAATTGGTAGTTTAAGGGTTAACAAGCTGATCTAGATAAGAACCTTTTTTTTTGATGGTTGGTTTGTCTTATGACTGAGATGAGGTGGATATCCTATCCTGAACTGAGTCACACCCTGCATGAAAAGTTTCCAAGAAGATAATTGTTCTCCGAAATAGTTCCTGATCTATTACAGATGTGCTCTAGGAAATACTGATTTCTGTCTTAGTTTTTGGTATATGTGAAAATGGCGTTAAAAAAAAGCCATTTAATCAAAATCTCAGTAAATGTGTTCTAAATATAAACACAGAATTCATTCTCTTGGTTTTTTTTTTATAATTATAGTAATATCTGCTTGCATTTTACTTTGCATAATTTAGAGAAATGTGTATACATTGTATGGTAGTTAATATTCCCTTTGTGTGGTAAGAAATATGCTCTAATCCCAGTGAGATAAATATTGGTGTCAATTATATTAATATTAGACCTTTTAAAAAATACATTAAGATGACTGACAAAGTACTGCTTCTCAATGGCAGCATCGGTCCTTTGGAATGGCATCCCAATGGAGATGAGGTTGACTTCCAACTTTATTGTTTTCCAGAAACAGCTCAAAATAAAGTTCTTCCAGAGGGCATTTAGATTTTGATGTCATCTTGGCTGAGATTTATAGACTGATTCTTGTTGGGACTTGTGTTTGTACATCCTGAAACATTTCAATTTTAATTTGATTGTGGATTGTGTCATTATATCTTTTATCTTTGTGAACTGCCAAGAGTCCTTTAGAATTTCAATGGGATCTATGGACAGATAGAGTGACAGATAGACATTATGTACGCATATATTGATGGTTGGATGCATGCATAGACAGAAAGAATCTTTCTCTCTCTCTCTCTCTCTCTCTCTCTCTGTCGATGGGGAGGGACAGACAAATAGCGCAACTGTATATTACACTGCAAATAAATGTCTTTGTCTTTGTCAAGAAATGCCAGGCAACTACAATTTGCAATTGTTTCAGATCCCCTGCAGTTTGGAATACTGGGATGAGCTCCAGAAGTCATTTGTTGCTTTCAGAGAGTTCAGCTTATCAGAAAGCAAAGTTTGTGAGTTGTCCCTGCCAAGCATCAACTTAATAACTGATCCGAAAGAGCTTGTAGCTTCAGATCTTTGGAGAATTGTTCTGAACAGCAACCAGAATTCAGGGGATGATCAAAGGTAAATTCAGCGTTGATTATGAAATAGTAATTTATTTCACCAAGACAGATTGTGCTATTTTTTTTAACCAAAAGCTAGAACACTGAAACAGACAAGAACATATGACTCTTCAAACAATTTATTATTTGCTGAAAGAAATCTTACTGAAATAGATGACCGAAACACTATGTAACACAGGTCTAGATTTGCAGGTCTAGAAAAATGCTAAAATTATCCAAGCCTTCCACTGGGTAACCTGGTTGGTCAGGATATAAAGAAGTTTAGGTAAATCTTGGATCCAAGAAGTCCCCACCTGTCTTTATCTGGCATGATCACAAAGAGATTGAAAGCTTTTTTAAAAAAATAAATCACAGTATTACATGTGAATCCCAAGCTATAGTTATTTTTAACTTTATTTTGTTGAGATAGGTCCAGGACATAGCCCACTTTATTTACTTGGCCATGTTTCAAAGAAATTATCAAGATTGACTACAATATATTGAATTCAAATAATAAAATAGAAGTGAATGTTTGTAAATTTATGTTTGTGTTCAAAGTGAGGAATTTGTTTCTGTTACATTGTGACCCCTCAGCAATCTGATGAAGTTAATTCAATCAAACAGACAATAATTGACTCAGGTTCATCTGGGGTCATCTGTAAAAACTTCATGGCTAAGTGAGAATAGAATTCTTTCTTTCTTGACTCTAGTCCAACATTTTAAGAATACCTTACTGTCTCACCTTTTTTTTTTAATTAGATGACTAGCGTATGTCCTAGAAAACAATTCAGGCACAGATTTGGAGAATATTGTCTAAGAAAAGTTTATTTAACTTAAATGGAACATAATATATTCTCGTTATAATGCTGTTGTTTAAATAAGTGTTCCAAATTAATAGTGTTTAATAATGACTACATTATTGGGGCTCTGATCCTCAAAGATGCTGCTATTTTAGAAAACAATTTAATTCAGTATAGAACATACTGAAAATATACTAATAAAATAATATTAGAATATTATTTTTGTTTTTCCTCACTTCTCTTCCACAGTTCAGAAAGTGAATCGGGTTCCCAAAGTGCATCTGAACAGTTTGTGACTCCTACTGCCCTAGCAGCCTGTACTAGGGTAGATTCATGCTTCACTCCTTGGTATGTGCCTGCCCTGGGACTTTCAATTCAGTTTGCTCATGCCGAACTTCATCTTTGCCACCATCTGGATCAGCTGGGCAGTGGTATGTATCTTAAATTCTGAAACAGAAATTTGCTTTTCCGTTTACTCATCGCCTCACCTGCTTTACATTTGCAGTTCTTTTGTCCACTGGACCATATGCTCAAATAGCTTACACCCACTTATCAGTAGCAGGAATGTGTAAAAAGCAGATGTATTTGAAGGCAGTAATTGCAGAAGGTGCTTCAGTTTTTAAGCTTCAGTAGTGGGCCCAAATACCCCCCTCCCTTCACTTTATTGTGAGGCTAATGGAATAAATTTTGTTTTTCACTTTTGCCAGAAAACCTGCCCCACTTTATATGTGCTGTGGAACAAAAAGTCTCCAAAGGAAGTACCAAGTACTCAAAACTCAGATACTGTATTGTTTTAAAAGGAAATTGGTAGTAGAGAGATGTGATCCACCTGGGTTCATTCAGTAATGTGTGCTTGCATTATTGTCAGTTTTATTTCCAATAATATTATTATAGTTATATTATTATAGTTATATATTATTATTAGTTTAACGAAGAGAAGGATGAGGGGGGACATGATAGCAGTATTCCAATATCTCAGGGGCTGCCACAAAGAAGAGGGAGTCAAGCTATTCTCCAAAGCGCCTGAAGGCAGGACAAGAAGCAACGGATGGAAACTAATCAAGGAGAGAAGCAACCTAGAACTAAGGAGAAACTTCCTGACAGTTAGAACAATTAACCAATGGAACAACCTGCCTCCAGAAGCGGTGAATGCTCCAACACTGGAGGTTTTAAGAAGAGACTGGACAGCATTTGTCCGAAATGGTGTAGGGTTTCCTGCCTGAGCAGGGGTTGGACTCGATGACCTCCAAGGTCCCTTCCAACTTTATTATTATTATTATTATTATTATTATTATTATTATTATTATTATTATTATTATTATTATTATTATTATTATTATTATTATTATTATTATTATTATTATTATTATTATTATTATTATTATTATATTGTCTAATTTCAAATAATATTCTCAATGAGAAATGAGCAAATATTTAAGCAATTTTTAAAGCATGACATCTTGTTTAAATGATGGTTTTGAAAGTGGTGAACGACTAACATTTTCTTCAAGTTTTCCAAGTTTCCCCATTACTAATTAATATTTTTAGCACTTCAAATGACAGTGAAAGGAACAAAAGAAGCCTGAATCAGGCAGAGGTCCTTCAAAAGATTCATTTTTTTTTCTTTTTTAGAACCTTTTTTTTAAACTAAGCTTTCTTAATTGCTGTTTTCTTACCTAACTTATTCACAGTGGAACAATTAAATGTATGCAACTGGAACTATTGTAGATAAACTATGTCAAGTATTGTTTTCTGGGATAATTATTTTCTGCAAATTCAAAGTAATGTATTCTGTAATTTTGGTTTCCACTTATTTTAAAAAAAAATCTGCAAGAGAATTGTATGTATGCTTGGCTTTTTATATCTTTATATCTTTTTGATAATTGACTATATTTTCAATAGTCATGTTTTCTATTTCCCTTTTGGGCTCATCAGGTGCTGATCTCTACCTACATCAATGATTACATTTATTTCAACTTACATATTAGCACTGTATCTGAACATACAGTCCTGAATGAGTATCCTCTCTGTTCTCCTAATATGATTATCAATTTTGATTTCTAATTTCTGTTCTGATTTGAAGGACTTTTGCTGTTTAGTTCTTGGTAGCTCTGGTTGTTTATTGTTTCTCCTTTTTATTAGCAATGCTGTTGTTCTCACTATCACCTTTGCAATAGCAGCCCCTACTAGTTAGTGCACTGTAGGGGCAGACAAATTAATGCTTTCCAGAGATTTGGGATATACCAGCCACTGTTGCTGGCCATGTGGCTGGAGGGCAAGGCTGACATCCTATGTCTGGAGAGTACCATGGTGCCTACTACATTCTTAATACCATTTAATGTAGGCCTTAGCATATTAACTTTTGCACAACACACAGCTTCTTTTATTTATTGATATTATACTTCTAAACACAAAGAGGCATGCAAAAGGTCTCTCTTCCACCCAAACTCTGACTAAAGGTCAGGTTATGTATTATAAGACTACTCTTTCTTATGGCTTTAGGTTTTATCTTTTATCTTTTACCTTTCACAAATAGGGACACCAACTCCCATTTTTAGTAATGTCCAGGTTGCTTAGGATTCTGAGAACTGAACCCATGTATCTCAGTGGCACTCAAGTGGGCAGAGCCTTTCCAAAAAACTTTTGAAAAATAAGAGTTCAGTTAACCTTGCAAAAAAGATATGTGTAATGATTATATTGTAACTTAGAATGAAATAAGTCATAGACTTATATTGTATGATTCCAGAACTTGAATATAAGCACATTTTTAATAGAAATGCTGCTGATAGCAATAAACTTTCAGTGGAGAAAATATTGTTTTTTAAATATTTTTCAGTTTACATTTCATGTTTGTGATTACTTAACTATGGTTAAATAATACCTAGAATTTTTGTTTTGATTTTATCTAGAAAAATAGAGTTTGGTCATTCCCGGCATATTTTTCTTCCACATATGTTCATTCCTAGTTTTATATCTGCAACATTATATTAAGTATTAGTGATTTATTTTTACCTTTTGTTCTACAGGATCACCAAAGTTCCTACATCCATTTATATCTGATAAAAATGTGCCATCTGAATTAGAATATTCAATCATCTCTTTTGAAGAACCTCATACCTATTTCAGGCAATGGAGTGATGGATCCGTCTTCAGAGACATTCAGTTATCCACTAGAATTGACTGTAAACTTTTGGAGTGTAGAAATCTAACTAAGCAAACTGTTGCAAAACCATTTGGTATATTTGGGCAGCTTTCTGTTTCTGGAAATTCCATGGAAAAGATTTTGGATGGAAATATGGTAGTGGATCCTGTATTCATCAGCTTTGGCCAACATACCGTCCACTCTCTGCATAAAACCCTTCAGGCTTGGCAACAGGTAAGCAAATAGGCCTGAAATGAAAAGCTTAAACAGATATCATCTCAAGATTCCTAAGAGTGAAGAAGTATCAAAAGCTTTGTAGAGTGAAGGGACTGAAATAGGAATGGTAAACCAGCCTCGGGTCCTTTTTGTTGTGTCATGCATTTTACTGAAAATGAAACAAAAGCAAATGAAATGCATAAAACCTATTTACATATCATCATTTGGTGTTGTATGAGCATGATTGGTAAATGTATGGATTAGGTTGTGGGTTGTTGTTGTTGTTTTTTGCTATGGGGAAGAATATTTATTTATCAAATTTCTACACTGCTCATCTCACTTAAGTAAAATGAACGAAAGGTTGCTGAATGAATGTGAATTGAATACAAAAGTCCTATAGAGAAAATGAATGAGGATTGAATTGCAAAAGATATATAGAAGAAATGTGAATGGGCTGGGAGGAAAGACTAGAGGTAGTAGTTGTAGTTGGGTGGAGCTGATGAGGTCCTCAAACAGAAAGAGAGAAGTTTAAGGAACAAAAGGAAATGTATGAATTCATGTAAAGATATAGTAGAAACAAGACTGGGTTTGCAAGGATAGAAAGGTATGAAAAGTTACAGTGATTGGTGTTTGCATAAATTAAATTTTGCAATATCTCTTTTTCTCTCACATAGTAATTTTTTCCTGTTTTTTTGCATATTCCCCAAAATGAATATTATGACACTGTGGATGGAATCTTATTTCCCATTTAGCAGAAACCGGAGATTATATGGTTTTTGCTATTATACCCAGGCCAGTGAGCTAAGGTTTTCTTTACACTTGAAATCCAAGTGGTGATCTGTATGTGGCTTCTCCAGTTTGGAGCATAAGCAAAAATCATAATTTGAAGGTTCAGATCTAACCTTGTAATGCAATTTTGTGCTTATCATGAAATAATTAACTAAAACTGAAGGTACATATTCAAAGAGAGCAAAGATAAGGAACAGATATGTGAGTTCATAGCTGGAGAACAGATTTCCAGGGTGTGCTAGTCACTGAGTGACTTTGGAAGGGTGCAGATGTAGCAAATGCCAAGGAAATGGTCAATTTTCAGTGTGAAAACTCTTAAGATCAAAAATGCTCTTTTCCTCTTTGAATTCAAGTCTGAATGGGCCAAAAGATACCCTGGCTCGACTATTTTCTGGATTCAGCAGTTATGTAAGTAGGATATACAGCATCTAAGCTGATTCACAGAGTAATTGATTCAGGGGCTATAATAATGAGTTTTGCCCTGACAAAGAGCAGCTATCTTAGGCAGACCAAAACCTCTGAAGAATACTTGGCAGAAGCTACAGCAAGTATATCCTGTTAGTTTTATTATCCATTTTGGCAATAATAAATTAAACAAGTATGGCAGGAAAGAGTATTTTATACTAAAATTCTTACTACTGTACCATTGAAAAAACATCAAGATTTCAGGGACTAGTTTGGATGGATTTAAGCTTGTGTAAATGAGATTGGAATATAACTTGAGGAATAATTGTAATTAGGATTAGGATTTCTCACATAATAATAATCAAATAGGCACTAACAATCTACTAAGGTCCAATCTACATAACATAGAAAAATATTCATAAGTTCTTTCCTTTTAGTTCAGATAGAAGGCATAACCAGAGAACACTGAATGTTTCATCCAGTCCCTCCAAATGATACCATGGTTTAAAGTTAGACTTTTCCCTAGTTTCTTGTTTATCCTGTTGAATGAAAAAAAAGAATCTGGCACATATCTTCCCTGTTACTCTAATGAAGGTTTTTGCCACAACTGATATGAGGTTCTGTACATACAAAACTGATGGCTCAAATTAATAAAAGTATATACAAACAATATTTTCTGCAATTATCCAAATAATCTCATCCCAGGATTTCTCTTTAGCAATCTCCATACCTATACAAAGTTTTCTGCATTAATTACCCATCACAAAACTACAATAGCAAAGCTAAAAAAGATAAAACATCTGTTTTGCATCAGAGTTTCTTTTTTCAAGGCATTCCAGGATTTTCTTATTGTAAAAGGACATTCATAAAATAAGAGCTAGTGTGATTTAAATCTTTACATCTGGTTCAAATATCACTGTGAAAAAAGAGTCTTTGTAGCTCCAATTTCTGCTTTTTGTCATATTTTGAGCAATGTGCTTAACAGAAAACAAGCAAACAATTTTGAAGGAGGCCTGTTTGCATGGGCTGGTGGAGGAGTAACTACTGCAAAATGGCCTTCGTTACTTTCATGCAGTGAAAAAAGCCTCTCTAGTATCACATATGTGCAAATAAAGTGCATTGTATAAATATTTAAATGTGAAAGACCACATCAGAAAATGATTGACTGACTTAAACTATAGAGAGCCTTTAAAGAAATACCCCGAGTTGGAAACAACAGGATTGTATAAGTAGAGCCATATGTTGCCTTGCAAGATGTTCCAGTCAGGTAAATTCTATGAATAGTTAGACCTGATTTATATGCAGGGGTGGCAATGTTCAAATGACCCACAGAGGATATGCCTCTGTAATTGTTGTTGCAATTTCCTTGCTTCCTCTCATCTCGGGAGTTTTTGCCACCATCTTCTGATGTGGTGGGTAAGTCTCTAGCCGAGAGTGTCCTTGATTAAAAACTCAGCCTATTTTTACATTAGGGTGCATTAGTTATTGAGGTGGGCTCTGAACTACATATTAATGTTAATTGGTAACAACATGTTTCTTCAGTGGGTTCTCTTCTACCACATACTGAAAATTAACTTCCCAGTAGTAAGTATTTTGTGATGTTCAATGTTCATAATTAACATGGTATTCTGCCAGACCAAATCAAGAGCACCATCATTAATTGAATTCCTCACATTTTCTAACCAAGTATCAGAAACAACTAATTTTGTACACATTGCAGATAAGAGCTGACATACAAAGCATAAAGTAATTTGGCCTTACACCTTTAGGTCAGGAGTTCAAGATAAATGGAAGCCTCTGTCGGAATTTGTTTTTCCCAAAAGGTGAACTCATTTTATTCTTAAATAATGATGGAAGCTTTAACAATAGAAGTAGGCATTACAGCATCACCATGCTGTGTGCTTTTATGATCCCAGGTCATCTGTTCAATTCCTAAGATGATAGAACTTTTTTTTTCTTTTAAAAGCAGTGATTTCCTTCTGTAAGCAACTGCTTTTATGGTCTTTAAGTTTACAAGGCCTTGAAATTAACTTAATAGGAATACCTTTCTGAGTTTCTATAGGATTTCATAGTTTAAGTGGAAAAAGTGTTCTGAAACATAAGGGGCATAATCCAGTAATTCTAAGTGCTTATGTATATTAATATGTGTGATAGGTTTTTCCTTTTATTTGAATACAATAAGATGTATTTGTTTAAGGATTACCATCATTTATGGTAAAAATGTAAAGTTTAGATTATTTTGCCAACAAAATATTGGCCCAGTAAAATCTTTCACTCTACAGATTTATGTAACATGGATAGTATTGGATATTATATAGGCCAACACAGTTCTTCAGATTAAAAAAAAACTTTCTTTAAGGAACACCTCTGTATAAACTGGTAATAAGTAAATTCATGTCTGTGACTAATGGTAATCAGAGATGTACCATTAAATAATGTCAAAACAAGGTATGTTCTTACAGTATGACAGTATTGCTTTCTTCAATTATTATTAAACATTTTAATTAAATTACAGTGTTCATAATTAATAACATAATGTTATAACATTATAACATAAATTAATAACATTAAGTCTGTAATATCAAATCCTCTTGACCTTGCCCCTGCCTCATTATTTTGAAACCCCTTTCTAACTTCTACTATTGAGTGGAATTAAGAGTGGATAGGTATATACATTTAAAAGGGGAGAGGAAATAAGCAGGGATTATATAAATGGCCTCTGTGGAAAGGATGCAGCAATTCAATCCTGCCAAGAAGAGATGTTAGGTGAATATAAGAATGCAGTATTTTTTAAACAGACTCAGTAACATGATGCATACATATTAGAGCAGATGGCCACCATAGAAACCAGGTTCTGCAAGGAACAGGTACATACATCATCATGGGTGCTTTTGCATAATTTTCAGAAGTAATGGATTACATATTTTGTGCAGCTAACACCTGAGAATGAAGCTTTATGTGTTGGTCTAAATGAAGTGTTGACAAGTACATTTTCTAAAGTGCATTCTTTAGAAAGCTGATGGCCAAGAAATAGTTGGCTGGTTGAGAAATCTGGATATCTTCCTTGCTTTTATATGCTTCCATGATATTTCTGACAGAACCATGAGTAACTAAACAACAAAGGAAGAACTTACCCATTGGTGTGGGAGAAGATTCTACAGGAGAAAAATCACCCAGATATAATTCCAGCTGTGAAACGGACAACCATCATAACAATATAACCAGAGATAATGGAAATGTTAAAAATGGAACTGAAAATAGGAAATCAGTTATGGTCCTGTAGGCTCCAGTAGAAGAAGTGGGCAACATAATATATTACTTATTGAATGAAGGATACAGAGAATTAGCAATCAGCTTCAAATTGATGGAGTGAGAAAATGTAAAGGTCAAAATATAAAGGAAGAATGTCTTGAAGATCTCATTGTAACATTGCCACTTACTCTTTTGCCTTCAAACCTTTCTTGTAACACAATGTATTATAGGGATTAATAAATCCTTGAGACATAGATAATTTATACCCTGTCAAAAAAGGCAATTGTATGGAAAGATGCCCAGTATATCTGTTGCTCTAGTCTAATCTTTTAAAAACAGAAGCGAGGCCAAATACAATTGATTGAAGACAGACAATGAACAAATTTCTCTAATTTGAATGTCAAAAATTTATGGTGTGCATTAATACATTATCCTCATGGTCTGCAGTATTGTTCATTTTTCACCTACATGCCTTGCACTGTATGCATTTTGAGGAGGAGGATGTTCCCAGATACAGAAGCATTTCTGAGCAATTGAACATTCATAGATTTGTCCTCAAGCATAAAGGAAGTCTTCATCCTTCGACTGTTGTTCATGCAATTACTTTAAAAGAAAAATAGTGATTCTCCCTCCCCTTAAAAAGGTATTTGGCTATAGTAGCCTTGCAATAGAAGAGAATATCAACCAGCCTTTATATAAGTTTGAGAATGGTAACTACTTTATTATTATTAAAAAGTTATTAAGTCCTTTTATTTTAGCCTGTCACAAAACAAATCTGAATTGCTTGAGCATTCTGCAAACTGTGAATGGACACTACAATAATGTTTAAACCAGTTCAAAAGGATTGATTAGTTTAAAACTTTAGCTAAGATGTGTTTTTCCTAAAAACATTAAAAACTCTAATGGGATCTTCACTAATATTGGGAGTATTAGTATAACTATGGAGCGTAGATAAAATTTGTACACTTGTCTATAACATATATCAAATATTTTAAAAACTGCATTTCCTTTGTTTTGTTGTTATGAGGAAAGAATGCTTTGTAGGAAAGCTTATGCTAGCGAAGACTCAAAAACTTTCACCACTGGGCTGATAGTTGCCAAACATCCTGGAATTAATCTGAAGCTTATTTTTGGTTTTCTATTCTTTTTCTTTCAGAATCAATGCCCTGAGGCAGAACAGCTAGTCTTTAGCCACTTTGTAATCTGTAATGACACACAGGAGACACTGCGGTTTGGCCAGGTAGACACAGATGAAAATGTTTTGCTAGACAGCCTTCACAGTCACCAATATAGTTGGCGCTCTCACAAGTCCCCACAGGTATGTATGGCATACAAGTGCAATAGTTGCAACAGTTGTTAAAAATGGAAAGTGTTGAAATAATTGAATTTTAAGTTTTTGGAGGGGGGGAATTCATGCATTCTCCTATCTTTAGTTTTCCAGATTTCAGCCGAAGATCCATTCTTAAACTACAAGACAGAAGAGATAAACAAAAAGGATGAGCAAACCCAGAAATGTTTATATTTCATTCAGGTTTGGAGCTGTACAGCAGTGTTTCTCAATCTTGGCAACTTTAAGATGTGTGGACTTCAACTCCCAGAATTCCCCAGCCAGCATTCTGTGAGTTAAAGTCCACACATTTTAACGTTGCCAAGACTGAGAAACAGTGCTCTGCACTCACACACGGTCCAATTTAAAAAAAAAAAAAAAGGACTTCAGGCTTCTGTATGAAAGCACATAAATAATTCATTGGGCTTGAGAGAAAGCAAACATCTTCAGCTTTTTGGGATGTTAATCCTAACAATGTGAGCACAAATCGTCTGTTGACAGTAGTCAATAAAGACAATTTGAAAACGACAGTCCAAAAGCTGAGCAATGAACCAGAAATAGGGATCTTGGAGAAGGATGTCCTTGATGATAACCACTAGTTGCATATTGAGGGAATTCATAAATATCCATATTCCTCAACGTCTACTTGTGATGAGAAATTTTCCTCTCTATCTACGTATATATGCTTAAACTGCATAAGCTTTCACGGAGTTGGGGTACATGCATAGTGCATGTATGCACAGAACTGCAGTGAAGAACCTTGTGTTGGTTCAACAGAACTTTGTGTTTTTCATAATCAGTTTCTTCATAAAAGCTTCTTAGATTTTACAGTAAGAAGAGATTCTAATGATAGTTAAAAAGAGATTCTAAAAAAAATCAAACATTTCTAGTATTTATTTTTATGTATATGCTTTAGGCAAAAATAACAAACAGATACATAGGAAGATCACTGCAGTGTGCTGTTTGCTGTTGAACATAAGCAAGAAAGGGATTCGGCTGTGGAAAATTAGATTATGACTATAACATTTTGAGATCATAGCTGGCAACAGCAGCCTGGTGATTGAAGGACAATTTCTTATATTGTTTGACCGCTGCTGATCATGCAGATTTTCCAGAATAATCTGGGCTGGGCACTCTCGAAAGAAGTCTTGGTAGTGCCATATGTTGTACACAGTCATCACTTGTACTTGGGAAAAAATTAGTGAGAAAATAAGATAATTTGGGGAGAACCATTATCTGGGTTTTTTTCCTCTTTCTTAGTAGGGAGAGGTCTTCCTTAGCAAGAAGAAATGTAGCATATCATAGAGAAAATGATTTCTGTGATCTGTAAATTGAGTGCAGGTTAATTGAGCAGCTAAGGTCAATCACAGGAACCTGCACTTAGTATATATTTACTGTGGAATAACCACACTGAGTTCACTCATTAACTTTTTAAAAAGCAAAAGGAGAGGAGCTTTGACATTTACTCTGCTATAGATTATCCATTATAGAAAGCAATTTAAGGTCCTGGGGATGGGATTGGCAAGTTATGACCAGTATAATTGATAACTCTCTATTTTTCCTCTATGCTTTTTGCTTCTGTGGAAGCAATGTTTTCACATTAATCTTTTCCCTTTGAAATAGCATAGGTTTTATAGCTGTTTCTGTCTCTTTTTAAAGTGCAGTAAAACAGAGCGAATCATGATCAGGAGTTTTTAACCCTTTTATCTCAACATAGTGAGCATCATAACTTTTCCACTTGTCTTTCTGCCAACATTTAGAACTTCAGGAAGTAAGATTGCCCAGCTAACTGCAGAATGTTATTTGGCTTGTTAAAAAAACCTGGAAGGGCAGTTGAATTCTTCCACAAGCAATGAAATATAGACATCCCTGATTGGGCGTTGTTAAAGCATCCTTGTCTGGAAGTATCACTGAGTATTCAGAGATTACTGCATATTATTTTAGAAGTTTGTTACTTTTATTCTCTGTGTGACTATGAGATGCTCACTCCTCAATAATAAAAGTTAACTGCACAAGCTAGTGGATCTAAAATGAAACAACAGAAGATTTCAGAGGCAAAATAGTAACAGAACAGAGGATATTTTAAAATACTTTAAACAAGACCAATTTGTTGAAGTTTCTTGCTAAACAAATAACATAATTGGAGGGGAGAAACTGTACTGTTTTCCTGAGTTTTCCAGAGGGCATTCATAACTTTGGAATAGATTCTCCTCTTCCAGCTACACTTACCTTTCACTTCTAGGCAAAGTGAACAGGGACAGAGGGGGAGGGATCCAGCTGGAAATGGTAAGAGCCCCTTACATAACTTCTTTCTGGGGAGCATTTCTTCCTTGGGATACTCCCATGGACTCCTTCCTAGCACACACTTGGTTGAGGCCACAAGGAAAGGAAAGCAAAAGAGCAATGAAGCATTCTCTATCATCAATTGCACTACAATGCTTGGCTGTCTGAAACCGAAGATTCTGGTCATTATTAAATTAATGAGCTTTGCAATATTCCATGGTATTATTGTTCTATTGATATTTTATTACTTTTCCCTTGACATCAAAATTGAGAAGTGGAAGTGATCCACTGGGAAACGTAGGAATTTGGTTCAATACAGTCCTCTCTTTTCTTTTAAACTACCCCTGCATCGTGTAATTTGTGTGGGTATTTTGAAAAGGTAGTTTGTAAAAATAGCTTGTTACCTGGGGGACCAGAAGAGCAAAGTTCTTGTTTTAATCTTTAATCTGTCTTAATTTTTCAATCGTATTTGCTTGTCAGTATGCAGAATTAATACAAATTCATTAGGACTTCAATGTGGGCATGTCATGTTGTGGTATATTCCAAACTTGTTTGCTGCTCGACTTTTTTTTGAGGAACTTATTATCTGGAGGTCAGAATAGTGCCCAACTGTGGACAAACCATGCAAGTGTCAGTTTAATGGAATGTGAGATGACTTCATCGTTTTGAAGCTATTTCATTCCTCATGATAATTCTCATCTTGCCAAGTTAGTGAATTTTAAGAACTCTGGGAGCAGATTTTAAGATAAATGTGAAATATGAAATAATCCGTATTTCGGAGTCAGAAACTTTCCTCTAGGCATTAGTTCATATTTGACTTGTTCAACTCACACTTGGGAATAAAATGAGTTAGGATCAGGTCTCAAATACCACACTCCCTTATTGGGAAGGAAAACCTGTGTCTCGTGTTTCTTGTTACAGAGGCACTAAGCAGCAGCAATTGCCATAAAATATTTTATTTAACCTTTGCAAAAATGTTTTTTTAAGTATGGCAAAGCAGTTCTTTCACTGAAAATGAATAGTTTTCAAAGAGTTGGGTTTCATTAGCATTTGCATCATTTAGAGACTTAATTGTTATTTTGCTGATTATAGTTGAGAAGAAGTATTGTAATTGCTCATTTAAAGTACATAATAAAAATAAATAAAAAGAGGCTTAAAATTCCTTTGGTTTTGCCTCAGTGGTATATAGCTAAAACCTCAAGACATATTTGTTTCAGATGTAAATTTGGTAAAAGAATCAAATTATGGGATTTGGAAGTAAACCCTTTATTTAATAGCTACTTAAAAACAGCAATAAATAGAAGATAGAATTTTAGATTCCCATATTTTGGAAAACAGCTGCACATCTTATTGAATACATATGGTTAAAAAGATAATTCTCCGAATTATTGTTTTCCCTTTATTTTTATGCTTATCCTCTAAACATCTCACTGCATTTTGTTCAAACTGTACTTCTCTAGCAGAAAATATATTTACCACACTTCTTTCATGATTTGAAATCTTCACTTGTTCAGACCCCTCAAAAGGTCTTTCAACCCAGTTTCAATGGCCCCATTCCTGCCTACGGTCACATGACCACATTTTTGGTGCTGAGCAATCACCCCACTATTATGGCTGTTTTATAGTGTCCCATGGTCATGTGACCTTGATTTACTATATTTTTGCTGGAAAATGTTTACTTCTGGTGTTTGGCAAAAGCACTGTAGGAGATGACCAAGCTGAGACCAAGGGAGGGGTCAAGCACATCATCAGTTTGGAGTCCGTTCAAGCTCACAAGAGATCTGAGTCCAGCCCTGTTTGAATTCTGTTGTCTCTTATCTATCGCCAATTTGCCTTAACCATTAGTAGTTCAGATTCTTGTAGAAGTATCACAGAATAAACTTGTACTTCTTTGAATAACTCTGGTTCCGATTTTTTACGTGGTTAAGTGAACAATGGGTTCACTTAAGAGCCACTGCAAGCAAAAGGTCATAAAATTGGGGAAGTCACATGATGATCTGTTTTACTATTGTCGTGTCTTACAAGTGTAATGGGTAGGCTTCATTAGAGTTGTAAGTTAAGGATTAGCTGTACACGATTCTGCTCATCTTCATACTGGTGCATAAAACTATAAAGTACATTGCCTTCTTGCTTCTGGAAATTGTAATGCAGTTAAGAGAAAGAGCAACAGCATTTACACTTACATGCTGCTCCATAGTGCTTTACAGCACTCTCTGAGCGGTTTACAAATATCAGCATATTGCCCCCAACAATCTGGCTCCTCATTTTACTGATCTCAGAAGGATTGGAAGGTTGAGTCAACCTTGAGTCTGTCAGAATTGATCTCCTGGCTGTGGGCAGAGTTAGCCAGCAATACTGCATTATAACTTGTGCACTACCACTGCTCTTGGAGAGCATGTAAGCATGCCACTTGTTAGGAAGAAAAAAATGCACTATGCCAAGTGTTTCTATGCTGATAGCCTCCAAATACATTGTACACCAACTACACCACGCAAAATTCCACATCACTGGGCCATATTGGCTGGGAATTCTGGGTTTGAAATCCATCACATCTGGAGGCTTCAGTAAGCAAAGTTTGAATTGTGTGATGTAGTCAATAACTTTTGGGTATGGACCTCTGCAGAAATTCTCTTAGGTAGACCTCTGTTTTATAGGAAGAGGTGCTATCCTGAACCCTTTTTCTTCCCAGTTTTATAAGAATTTATATTACAGGGGTACTTAAATTTATGAACGTTTTTGAATTTTCAATATTTCTGCATAAATATGACCCCAATTAAATAAATGAATTCAAAACATTATTCTTGTTCAAGAAATGATACAAATTCAAATGAGTTTACAAACTTTTAAGGATTACTGTATTAGTTGCTTTTATCAAGGTTCTCATTTTTTCTGTTTTAAACACAGTATTGATTAAATTAGTATTAGCATTATATCTCTCCTATTTATTTTTTCCATTCTGTGGCATCCTGACTGTCTCTTTCTTCTCATGCTTTATTTTACCACTCTACTACCAGAATTTTTAATGTAACAGCAACATATGGCCTGGATTCCTAATTTGGTGCTATAAGTTTGCCTCCTTTTATGAAACATTTCAAATTGCTACCTGTTCCTTAGTCACATGCTTTCTGGATTGCAAAATTAGCTGTCATTAATGGTATACATGATTCCCAATAGCAGTCCGTAAACAATTTTGTTCAAATTTGTTCAAAATTAAATACAGTAGTATAGAATAGAAACCTCAAAGGTAATTCAAATTAAATTAAAAAGGATAAACTATAGTTCATTCTATAACCAAGACCAAAAATAAAGTGCAAATGGAATTTGTTTGTGATATGTTTCTCAGTTTGGCAAGTTTATTGTAAATATTTCCACCAGATCTTTTTACCTGCAAAGCAAAAATAAGAACTTCTTGACATTGTACTAGCATAGCAGTTAGTGATCCAATCTAAAAAGGTTATTTTTTCATGTAGTGGATGGCAACCTGACAGCAGTTTAAGCTGTTCTGGGAATTATCTACATTAAATATCCCATTCTTCTGTGCTAAAGTTACAAAGGACCAAAGAAAGTGGTACTATAGAATCCAAATGTTTGGCATTTTGGACTTCTTATCTGAGACTTTGTAGGTAAACAGACAATCCCCTTTTCAAGGGAAAACACATGAATTATACAGTTTTTCCTGATTATTAAAATATGATGTAATTGGGTTAACTCTTCCGGTTTATGTTGAAAGGATTAATGCAAAAAATAATTTCATGACTGTTGAAGTTGAGATTCACAACAATATTGAGCAGAGTATTTGTAATGATACCACTAATCTGTATTTCTTCTTTTTTATCTGTGCCTTCTATCATTCTGCTTGGTGTATCTAGATCAGAGGTGTCAAATTGGTGGCTGCGGGCCGGATGCGTTATATGTTATGTGACACGATTGAGTTTGACACCCATGATCTAGAGCTCTCCTGCCTTCTTTTTTAATCAAGCTATTTTTTCCATTGTCCATTGAGTTTCCTGAATTTTTTGAACTTTCCTAATTTCAAACCATCTGTTTTTTCACTAACATCTGGGTTTTCTTTTAACTTTTACAATTAATGGAAGATATCTGACCAAACTCCATTAATTTCATCTTAATCTATCATAGATTTAAGTATTGTAAACTTCAGAATTCTGCATGCTGTCAAACAAAGCCAGCATGTTGATGACCAACACTATCCCATAATTTATTTATTTTGCTCATTTATCATGACTTAGTCTTATGTGCCAATTCGATTCCTGTCTTCTATTCAAATTATGATTAGAAATCCTGGTGTTACTATGTTATATATTGTATGTAGCAGATCGGTTAATACTTTACTAAGTAGATTCAGCATGAACAGATAAAAACCAACAAAAATCCAGAACTTCTTCTGTGAAATGTTCTGGCTTGGATGTTTTGCACTGTTTCTATATGTTTTTTTAAAAAATAATAATGGTGTAGGGAAGAAAACACTGATATCAGCATTTTAAAAGAATGTACCCAAACTCAGCCCTACAAAGACTCCCTATATAAAATATTACACATGAATACATACTTTTGAAATGTTACCAATGGCATCAGGAAGGGGCTGGCTAAATTCCATACATTCACATACCGAGAGGATGGAAGCAACTGCAACATATCCAGAAGCAGTAACTTAATTGTACAGGTTTACTGTGAAGCTTGATCAGGTTCTAAAGCATAAATCAATGCATTTTGTGCATCATCCAACATCTCTAGATGGCTGCAGTAAAAGGGGAAGAGGGAGCATGCAAACAGTGCTTCCGGTAAATCAGTTTTATGCCAGAATATCTGACATGTAGCCATGTGCTAAAGAAATCTCTTGACCTAATCCTCAGAGCCATTTTAGTTGTTTGCACCAGATATGCCATCAAATTACTATTTAACATGATGATCACATGTGGCCAAGAAATCATAGTATTACCCAAAGCCCCAAATTGGAATGTAAATATGAAGATAATTTGAATCATCTTCCCAATGCAGAGCCACAGTGACGGCCAACTGCAAGTTTCATGGGAAGCCAGATGCAAATAGTTTTTGTGACATAAAGTTAGAAAAGATAGCAACTTTTTGTTGAAAACTAAAAATTGAAAACTTCCAGTTGAAAACTGACAGCAGATTAATTGGCAATGCTCATTAATGAGGTAGTTGTTTATACAAGGTGGGAAAGATTCTCCAATACAAATAGTCTACATTCAGGCTAGATATATTCTGCACTGTATTGTATTGCATTGCATTGCATTGTGTTTTATTTAGGCGCCATCCAATTGCAATCCACTCTGGGAGGTTCTCAGCACAAAAACAAATCACAAATCTACATAACAGTAAACAGTAACAAGATGGCAGAAACTGGTCAATGTCTTATACATGCCCTATGCTTGAGTGTTTTTTTTTTCTTTTTTTTTTCTAGCTACCTTTCTCTCTCCAAACTCTTATTCCTTGTATTTTGTTTATATATCATTTTGGTTTTGACCACAGAAATTCTATTTCTCTGTTTGGTTCTAAGATTTAAATATCAAAGTTGTTTCAGAGAATGATTTTTCCCCTTCAGGGTACTTATTATCTTGTATATTTGTGTTAGTAATCAAGGTCTAGCGCTTGTCATTCAAAAGCCACCCACTGTACTGGACGTGTTTATTTTATATTCAGTTTTGTGCTGAAGGGACCAAAAATTGCCAGCAAGTTACTGGGTTGCAACATATAGACATTTGCTATTGTGCCTCCTTTTTAAAGGTCAGTGTCATCCTTCACTGGATGGAAAGCATAATTTCAAACTGTTATCTCCATTAGCCTTGATTCATTGTCCTCAAGCTGTAAGTAGAGGGTTTGTTATCTCCTTCTGGGGCCTTGGTTTTATTTGTGTTTTTAGTATTCACAACAGATCAACTTGGTAACCTTCTTTGGGCTAGAGAAAGGGGTCTCATCATAAATAACTGTATGGCAGGCTGTTTCCCTCATGTAAAACTTAGCCTCTGATAAAATAGGCTAACGTGCTTAGAAATTCTCTTTTCAAAACTGGAAGTTTATTTACTTTCTGGAATATAAAACACATGATTATCAAGACTTATGATGTCCTCGAATGCTAGATTACATGGGTCATGCAGCTTGTTTATTTTTCCAGTGAAAGGTAATCGACATTTTCAGTTCTCATAATGAGAACCTTTTCAGCAATAAAACTTGTTACTTGCCATAAAGTTAACTGGTTATTATGGGTCATCAGTTAACATGTTTATTGTTTATTTCTGCTTTGTTTGTTTTTTATTCTTTTCAGCTGCTACATATTTGTATTGAAGGTTGGGGAAACTGGCGGTGGTCTGAGCCATTTAGTGTAGATAATGCAGGAACGTTTATCAGAACTATTCAGTATAAGGGAAGGACAGCTTCACTTATTATCAAGATTCAGCAGCTCAGTGGAATACAAAAACAAGTAAGTAAAAAAAAAGAAGGTTTGCATGCAATACATGAGCATTTCTAGATAGGATTCTTTTCCCATCATATTGTCTAGGAAAGCTGTTAGCCATAATCATGCTTATGTAATCATGGAATAACCACAATAGCAACAGATTCTTTCATGCTTTCAGTTCAGACGTAATCTTGAAGCGTCTTTCTCTCTTATCATCCTTTTTCTCTTTCTGTGAGTGGTTTAATAGAGGCATTAGTTCTGAAAACAAGAATCAGAGTAAAGCATAAGAAATCTATCAGTTGTGGCAGGTTCAGATTATTCATTAGGACTACTGGTAGTTCTCGATTTACAACCATAACTGAGCCCCAAATTTCTGTTGCTAAGTAAGACACTTGTTAAGTGAGTTTTGCCTTATTTTATGACCTTTCTTGCCACAGTTGTTAAGTGAATCACTGCAAGTGTTAGTAATATAGTTGTTAAGTGAATCTGCATTCCCCATTGGCTTTGCTTGTCAGAAGATTACAAAGGGTGATCACATGATCCCGGGACCCTGAAACTGTCATAAATATGAGTCAGTTGCCAAGCATCTAAATTTTGAACACATGCCCACCGGGATGCTGCAATGGTTGTAACTGTGAAAAATGGTGATAAGTCACTTTTTTCAATGTCGTTGTAACTTCGAACGGTCACTAAACAAACTACTTTCAACTTGGGAACTACTTGTGGTGCACTCATAATACTGCCTCTTGGAAAATCCTGGACACTCTTCCCCCCCCCCCCCGCCTTTAGTTACTCATATGTAAAGTGATTTTCTACATTGATCATAATTTCACAGTAATACAGCCAACTATGCAATAAAATACTACAACTAAAAACAAACTAATTAACAACCCAATTTAAAATATAGTACAGGTATTACTAAAATTGTGTGGCAAAGGGAAAACACCAGCTTCCGTTTGAGTAAAACACAGCAACAGCCCATGAATGTTTGCAGACTCTGTGCCTGCTGAGCATATAAAACAAATGACAATTCATAACACGGTAAGTGGCCTCTCTGATAGTAATAGCCTAGGCAGTTTATGGTTTCAAAGATTAAGGATAACAACTTAAATTCAGACCTGGAAACAGGTGTCGGACAGAGCAGGAATTTCATTGTATGATATGATCACAGGTAGCAACTTGCATTGATTAAAACCTATTGGTAGTCTTCATGGGCAACACATTTCTGAGCATATTGCAGCATTCTAGACAAGATGAAATCAAGGCTTGGGTAACTCTTGCCAGCCCGCAGAGAAGCTTGTTTAGTTTTACATGATTTTTCTTTTCAGTTTTGCACTGTAAAAATAAGTCTGTTCTTTTTAAAAAAATTTACACTGATAACTCTATTCACCTACCTTGATTTTAAAGTCAGTATTTAAAATAGAGTATCTCAATTCAGATAACACAGGAAAGATATTTAAGAATATGTTATGTATTTCTCAAAGCTCAACATAGAAAAGAAAATTTCAAATCGTATCAGAACATGTGGATAAAATGCTTGATTTCAGTACAGTATTAAACATTGGTTCACTGGCCAAGGTAATCACATCTGAGCATTCTTGTCTTTCTACAAGCATCTTTTTATAATGCAGGGGTCACCAACCCCCAGGCTATGACCCAGTACCGGGCTGCAGCCTATTCGGAACCAGGCCACAGAAGTGGCAGGTGCCCACATGTGCAGCTCCATTTCTGCAAGTACCTGCCACTTGTGCAAATGGAGTTGCATGTGCTTGCCTGTCGCTCACGTGGAACCATCCCCTCCCTTCTGTTGGTCCACAAAGCTGGAAAGGTTGGGGAACTTTGCTATATGTAAATGGATGTGCAAGGTGCATTTTAGCTTTCAGTCTGTGAACTGATTCATATGTAACACTCTTCTATGTTGTCTGTATATTTTTTTAATCTAGATAATCATTTGTGGAAGACAAATTGTATGTAGTTACCTATCTGAAAGCATTGAATTGAAAGTTGTTCAACATTATATTGGGCATGATGGACAGGCTGTTGTGAAAGAACACTTTGATTGCCTTGAACCCAAGCAGAAACTACCATCATATGTTCTAGAAAATAATGAGTTGACAGAATTGAGTGTAAAAGCTAAAGGGGATGAAGATTGGTCAAGAGATGTGTCACTTGAGTCAAAGCTGACAGAATATAGCACAGTCATCCAGGTATGGAAACAAATATTGGGGGAGGGGGAGGGTAGCATTGAAAGAGTCAAATTGAGAATCAAATTGCTTAATGTTTCCTTCTTTCTCTCCCCAACCCATAAATATCCCAGTCCAAATGAGTTAATTCCTATATATGTTTTTTAAACATTTACTTGCTAATAGTGTGCCTGCTGCCATTTCCAGTCTGAACACAAATAGAGAAAGCTAATTAAAAATTGTATTATGTTGCAAATAAAGATAAAATAATTCTTTTTCTTAGTGAAGAAAATAAAATGCTAATAGGCAACAGAGGAAAGTTAGAGCAAATTAACTCTTCTTGTTGGTTAGTCTTTTCCAACTGGTGGTTGTGTTACCTCAGGCAATTGTGAATTAAAGACACTAGACTGAAACTTGAGATTGACAGAAATTTTGTCAAGGAATATCCTACTTTCAGTTAGTTTAAATCTTCAGAGCTAAAGGGTCTTGATGATATTTGGCAATTTTTTTTATATATTGTCTTTGAGAAATCCTAAAGAACTGTTGAAATGCCACATAATTGGAAGAATTATGCTATTCTTGCATTAAAAATGATCAAGTACTATCCCTATTATCAAAAAGGGTGAAAAAAGAATCCAAAGAATTACAAACTAATCCATCTGTGACGTTTATACCTGCAAAGATTATACAACAGATAATAAATCTTTAAGGAATTTGAAACAATGTGGAGCATGGACTATCAAGAATCATTTTTAAGCTAGACAAATGAGCTGACAAAAATGAACAATTGTAACAGAAAACAATATAAGTTTATTTGTTTAGGGAACAGAAATTAAATATCTGGCTATAGAATGAGAAATATTTGGCTTGGTAACAGAAAAAAGATATTTAAACAATAATTGATTAAAATAATAATTGATTATAAATTAAATATGAATTGTCAATGCATTGCGACTGGGGAAAAAAGAAAGGTTCACCTCTATTAGAAGTGTTGGAGCCAAAACTAAAGCAATATCAGCCACAGATGCTTTAGTTTAGATTCCTGAACTCAGCAAATGCTTGTAGTTGAAGGCCTAAATAGCCTCTTCTATTTCTCTAATGTTAGTTGGACTCTAAACAGGCATTCTTTACAAATAACAATTAGTATGTCTGCTGAAAATGATTTTTCTGCTTTGCAGTCTGTTTGGTTGTGGTTATTTATATTAACCTCTATAAATATATTTTTCTTCACTGCAGGTGCCATCATCAAATAGTTCTATTATTTATGTATGGTGCATGGTTTTGACATTAGAGGCACAGACACAAGTCCAGCAACGAATTGTGAGTACCTTCCCCCTTGTGCAAATTGATCTTACTCTTCCTGTTCTGAATAGGGTCAGTTTGACCCTAAAACAGAGATTTATTGACAGTTTGTTATAATGGAATGCTGAGTTGGAACACTGCATCCAATATTACTCTGCTCTTTTACTTTTGTAGATTGTTTTCAGTCCTCTTTTTATCATAAGGAGCCATCTTCCAGATCCCATCATCATACATTTAGAGAAAAGAAATCTGGGTCTGAGTGAAATGCAGTTAATTCCTGGAAAAGGACAAGAAAAAACTCTGCAAAATATAGAACCAGATCTAATCCATCACTTAACCTTCCAAGCCAGGTAAAATTTTTTTCCTAAATATGTTAGATTTAAAAGTTACTTTTGTGTTCATATAAAATTTCATTAGCATTATCCCAATTTTATATAAAAAATGGAAATTTGGAACAGTAGTTCCCAACTGTTTGCTTTATAAGGATCACCAAATTGTTACTGGAAACTTTTCAGACCCTAACATAAACTAAAGGTTGACAGTACCATACCTGCCACACCCCCAACCAGTACCCACAGAATTCTAAAATTAAATAAAAATAATTAATATAGAAAGATATAATGCCCAGAATTTTACACAGATTACCAGATCTGATGAAATATCAATGTTCTCACCAAAGTCCTGTGGGATTTCAGTCTCCCTGACAAAATAAAACAAAATCTAGCAGTTTCATGGCAATCTTTTTTAAAAAAAATATTTTAATTTTATTTTGGAGCGTGAAGCACAGATCTCATGCATTTTCTAGAATCACCACAAATTAGAAAAAACTGCTTAGAGTATAGATAGCTATTTAAGCAGTCTAACGTTTTGGACTGATGAAGATATAAGCAACCATTGGATAAAACAATCCAGAGTTGTAGACTTCCCCTTTACCCAAAAGACGTCAACCTACTCTTCAGTGTAATATGAGGCTATGAGCAAAATAACTCAGAAAATCTCCATCTTAATGTGCGCGTATAAATATTATTTCTCATCAGCATATGGTTTCCTCCCAAAATTCAGTATTTTAATATTTTATTCACAACATGGTTTTATATTTAATCTATTAATTTTAAATATTAATTTTTTTAATATTATGCTATTTGTATTTATAAAGTTTTATAGCATGAACCATTTTATTTCCATCTAGAACATGGCTGTATTTGAGTTTTCTAAAAAAAAATGCAGATATTGAATAAGGTGCTAGGTCAGTGATTATAATAATGACACTACTATTTTCATCTTAATAAATTTGTTAAGGAAGACCCTTGGGATTTTCATGTTTGGAAAAATCGTTTAGAACTCAGGTAGCTGCCAAAGGTTTGACAGTTGCTTTCTTAATAAATTCATGCAATGAATACCACATCTTTTGTATTGTTTTTTATGCGTATGGCAGGGAAGAAGATAATCCCTCAGAATGTGCGGTGCCTATCTCAACAGCACTTATTAAACAGATAGCCACCAAATTGAATACAAATGGCACCATACATGAAATACTCAATGATTTTTATGGGTGCAGCAGCTTGCCTCAATCTGTCTGGCCTTACACAAGGAAGGATTTTGCCAGGTATTATTCCTTTTTATTATTTCTTTTTGGAGTTATTCTACTTGCAATGGCAGACATATCTTTGCAAGTGACACGTGATCTTCAAATAACTCACATTTAAGAACTTTATATAATTCAGGTTAGTTTTCTTTCCTAAAGAATGGGGAGGGGATGAATGTGCCTTCGATGTTAAATGTCCCATTCTCTCTCACTCGCATGTCTAGAACAGAGATGAGAAAGGGCTCTTTCCAAAATGCTAGAATGTCTCTTCCATTCACAATCCAGACTACTCTCTCTCTCTCTCTCTTGCTTCACCAAAGTGACTGCTGTTGCTCCAAAAAGACATATTGAATACATAATTTAATTCTAAGAAAGTTAGCCTTAAGGTCTAAGGGCAGACCAGACCAGAAATGGAATGCAGTATTTTTACCAGTAGATTTGCTTCACAGTCCTAATTCAGCAAATAATAGTAAACAGGTTACTTTGGTACCAATTCATCAATTATCATTGTATGAATGTAGTAATAATAACCAGAAATCATGAATGAATATATAAAAACTTCTACACATCAGGAGAAATAAAAAAATAAAGTTAAGTCAGACAAAAGGTGCTTGTAAACGTAATATTTGTCCAGATAGACTTTTGGTTTGGTTTAGTTTGAGGTATTTGTTCATGTTTGTTTATTTCTAAAATGTTCAATAGGCAAAAGAAGAAACTGGCAGCTCAGTTCAGCCATCTGTTTCATACTCTGTAATTGTGAGACAGTTGAGGCTGCCCATCCTTTCACATAGTACACAAAACAATCGTCTATCATCATCAGTGCCTGGGGGAGGTCAAAAAAGGCAAGATGTCAGTTGTGCCATCACAATCATAGGCCTTCTTTTTTGTATGTGCTACAATATAACTCAGAGGTACAAAGAGGCCATGAGAATGGTGATGCCACAACCCCATTTTGATATACACACCTGGGGTGTATCATACATGTGGTGGGACATTTAAAAAGTGGGATAGGGTGGGTATTACTATTGGACTGGCAGATTGCAAGGCATCCAGCAGCAACCTAAGGATGTCTGGTGATAACCACAGCCCTACCTGCATAGAGGTAATCCTTGACTTATGACCACAATTGAGACCAAAATTTATGAGGCTAAGTGAGAAATTTGTTAAGCGAGTTTTGCCCTGCTTTACGACTTTTCTTGCCACAGTTGTTAAGTGAAATTGCCATTGTTAAGTTAGTAACACAGTTGTAAAGTGAACCTGGCTTTGCTTATCAGAAGGTCGCAGAAGGTGATCACATAACCCCAGGACACTGCAAGCATCATAAATATGAACCAGTTGCCAAGCATCTGAATTTTGATCTCGTGACCCTGGGAATGCTGCAGCGGTTGCAGTCATAGGGTTTTTTCAGTGCCTTTGTAACTTTGAACAGTCACTAAGTGAACTGTTGTAAGTCGAGGACTACTTTTACTTCTTTAAGTCCTACAATTTTCAGAGATGATTAGGAGAGTTATGTAACTGGAGCCATGTCTTTCTTAAAAAAATAAGTAAATGAGGATAGAGAGATTTGCCATTAGGCTCTATGTAAATGTACATAGAGGATCTGTAGGATCTGTATTAATCCTACAAATAAGTAGTTGGAATATCAAGAGGATTTACTTGAACCCAGACATATTTCAGTATCTATTCAGCATTTCCCTCCTAACTAGGAGACCCTAATCTTTTCCTTTTGTAACTTTCCAACCTAAACTGCATTCCAGGGCAGAAGGTAATTTTTCACATGGCAACATAGGGGTAGGAGGAAGATGAAGTGTAATATTTATTTTTAAAAAACAACAGTCATATATGCAGAAAACATATGTACCATTTCAAGAATAAGAAACTGGCCAAGAGTCTCATTGCCAGGTGTTGTCCAGGAAAATCTTTAATTCAATTACTTCAAAAATCTCAGTTGCTTTTTGATCTTTGAATAAAGGCCTATTTCAGAGAACCTAAATCAGGGACAGGTTTGTCTTGATTGTCTTTCAGAAACATACCTGTTGTCAGGAGCACTACAGTGTAACCAAGGCTTTATGAATGGCTAGGGATGATAAACTGCAAATTTTATCAATGAATTAACCATTTTCTTTTATCTCCCCTTTGATATGTTCCTTGGAACAGCAGTGAACAGCTCACTCAGTGGGATAGCCCAATGCGCGTGAAGCTATCGGTGTGGAAGCCATGTGTGAAAACGCTGCTGATAGAACTCCTGCCATGGGCTCTGCTGATCAATCAGTCCAAGTGGGATCTTTGGCTATTTGAAGGAGAAAGGATTGTTCTGCAGATTCCCACTGGGAAAACAATGATACCGCCAAACTTCCAGGCAGGCTTTCCATTGAAATATATATATGTTATCTTCTTGAAAATATTTCCTTTTCATTTCATGAGGATGGGACATGTCAAATCAACGGTCACAAGATCTTGCTGAACCATGACATAGGGCACAATGCATCTTGTTTTTGTTAGTAGCTACACAAGTAGAGAATCACATAAGTAACAAGTGGGGGCATTTGTCTGCTTACTCTCCAGCTGAAAATTGGCCCACCTATCCAGTTAATTCTGTTCATAATGTGGGACAAACAGTGAGAAGTCTCTTTTTAAAATCAGTGACAACTTCCATTATTTGAAGTGTGAGGAATTTTTATGGGAGTTTTGAATTGTTTCAAATTTCATACAAGCATGGCACATTCCTGTTTTTATCAGAGTAGCACATTTTTTTCAGGTGTTGTATTTAATAAATTCCCTCATAAATGTTAATGTGACTTTTAAAGCATTAGGAGTTATAATGTCCCCCCTTTTTTCTATTTTTCACAGAAAATCTATTTTCACATACTTTTTAATACCAGAGAAGTGCGGCACTTGTGCAAATTCCAAAGTGTTTCTGAGGAATCATTTCTGAAATGTGCACAATTTTTATATTTATTCCTTTATGTTCCTTAAACAAATAGGGTTAAAACCTTTAATATAACTTAACTATCTCTAATTATGTGTGTAGGCCAGATTGATTTGTTGATATAAAATATTTCTACTTAGCTTTTTGTGCATGGCTCTCTGATGCTTTCTCTATTTAGAATTTTAAGCCATATCTTTGGATGTACAGAATTAGTCTTAGCCATGAATCATACACTTAACTGGGTAGGAGATGTAGAAGTTACTTGAGTATCTCTTCTACAGCAGGGGTCCCCAACCCCCGGTCCGTGGCATGCCAGCAAACGGTCCGCACAAACAAGCAAAGCCCCATCCACGGGATGCAGGCAACACACAAAACCATGCCCTCTCTGGGCCGCGGAAAAACCTCTCTCCATGGAACCGGTCTCTGGTGCCCAAAAGGTTGGGGACCTCTGTTCTACAGCATATAAACATAATGGTCTGTTTATCATACTAAGTTATCATTGCACAAAGCTTTGCATAGTGTGGTAGAAAAAATGAAGCTTTCAAAGCAATATCATTCTGGGTTTCAAAACCAGCAGTATGAATGTTGATAGAAACTTACAAAGACCATCTAGGCAGAAAAAAAAAATCCAAGGCCCATGTATAATATTAGGGATGAACACTAGACAGTGGTGGACATGAAAGGGATCTGGGTGCTTTAGTAGGTCAGAAGCTGAACATGAGGCAACAAGGAAGCAGCAAAATAGGCTGCATGGACAAAGTTTTAAGTGTCAAGATCTTCCTTCCTTTCTATTATGCTTTGGTTAGAACATATCTAAAATACTGCTTTCATTTTGTATATGCATTTAGGGAAGTAAATCAGAGCATAACCAAAGAAGGTCAACCAAGATAGGTGGTCTAAAATAAGAACTTATTGAGGAACAGCTGGAGGAGTTGGGTATGCTTAGCCTAATAAAGGCAAGATTGGAGAAATAAAATATTTATCTTTATTTATTTTATATTTATATTTATCATACTGAAGGACTGTCCTGTAAAAGAGGTTGCAAAGTTTATTTGGGATTATATAAGTCTGGAAACTCCCTCTGTCTAAATATCAAATGGAAGTACTGAGAAATGGAAGGGTAATCAAATATTCTATTTCAGGAAGCTTTTCAGATTGGAATATATTGGGCAAACAGTAATACTGTGCACAAGTCAGTCGCCATTAAGCTCGTTCACAACATGACATCCCCAAAATGGAAGGATGGTGACAATGAGGAGGTGGTAACACTGGATGAAGAAGGATTTGTGGAAGCAGAGATCAGACTTGGAGCTTTTCCTGGTCATCAAAAGGTTAGTCCTACTAGAATTATATCCAAATCTTTAAAAGCAATAAGTAGAAAAAATGTGTCTGCCATTACGTTTTTTTAAAAAAATATCTCATTCAAAAATTGCTAAAAAAGATATGCCAAATTTTAAGTAATTGATTTTTTAAAAATTTTTTCCAAGAAGGCACTTTTACTTGAATGGAAGCCTTTACTGTTGCTCCTGTGCCTATTACTTAGAAGAAAATAATTTGGTTTCTAGTTCTGCCATTTAGTACAACCAGGAACAGAGAACTAAATTCTCCATTTATGCAGATCAGATCCCATTTCTCAACTGACCTGGCAGGCAGGATAATATCAAAAGCTCCACCTTTTATCATTAGTTTGTCTGTAAAGGGAGCAAAAGGCCCAAATAATGGTTCTGAGGGCTACTATTTTTTCTCCTGTTGTGGCTAAGCAAAGATGTTCCTGCTTATGAGCAATAAATGAAGTAGTAGAAGGTAATGAAGAAATGGAGAACTGTCAGTGAAGTTACAGAGATGGAGAACTTCCTGTCAGGGAAGCCTCCCATGTCTGTTTCTCTAAACTTAATGAAGGGAACACCTTAAGAAAAATGGCTCAGTAGATTTTAGAAGAAGTCTATGTTGGAAGAAGGTGGCATTTTTATATATCTTTCTCCAAGACAAGCGTTTTTCTACTTTTGTTTCTAGCATGAAGACAAATTATTAATTATATATGCCTAACCTTCTATTACTTTATTCTGCAGTTGTGTCAGTTCTGCATTTCTTCCATTGTTCGACGTGGTATTCAAATCCTACAGATTGAAGACAAGAGTATAATTGTCAATAACACCCCATTCCAAATCAGTGGCTGGCCACTGTTCTCTGCTATGAAGTCCCAGCTCAGGGAAGAGGTACAACTTTGATTACATATTTCTTTAATATATGTTCAAGCTGTTTCTCTAAGCAGGAGGAATTTACAGCAGGAGAAAGTTAAGTTATTCCAGTTAAAAGGTAGATGCCATAATATAGTCAGTCATGGAAATGAAAAATGATTGTTTGCCAGGTCCTAGTATTAGTTCTGCCTGGCTCTCTTTAGATACTTAAAGCTGCTGAAACAGGAGTAGCAGAATCTTGAATAACTATTGACCAGTTCTAAGAATTATGTTACAGCACTTTCATATAAGGCGGGTACATCTGCCGGCAGCCTGAAAGTATGCAGCGCCTCAACACAACTCTGTTAGTTTATAAGCATTTCCCAAGCTCTGTATACAAAACATGTGAGTAAAATACATTTGAAAATGCAGAATGCCACCCTTTCATAAATCCCTTCCTTAGAAACCAAACAAATAACATGTGGCATTCCTCAGTGCACTTTATATGACTTGTCTTGATTTTTATTGAAGTTGAGGCATCCGCTGGTGCACCATTATGCAAAACATATCGGTTCTTTCTTTTACTAAGAAAAGGTGTGTGTTTTCCAATTTCATTCAAAATAATGTTTTTCAATAAAATAATTCTGTGAGCTGCAAACTACTGCTGAAACTTGTATATTGCTGTGCTTCTCCTCTCAAGTTCTCCATCATTGGAATAATGAAATTCAAATATTGAAGGACTAGGACAAAAACTTTATTATACATGGAATAGCAAATTCTTCAGAAGTTTACAATACCAGTTTGTCAGATATTCCAGCAAATAATAGTTATGTACTCTATTCCTTTTAATTTTTTTCTTGCCCTTTTGTTTCCTAGTTTTTACCATCTCCAGACAGCAGAATATTTAGTGTTGGTTCTGCTACGGAGTCAGATGCTGCCAAAGCTTGTTCTGTGCTTTACTGGGACTTGATGCCTGACATGAGCCAATTCATGTCTGAGGAGCTTCCCATTCAGAAGTATATGTTGCTAAGCTTCAGACACAACACAAATGGTCCTGACACTCCATGCTGGAGCTTACCAGCTGTCATTAGACAGGAATTCCAAAGGCAGAGCATAGCTGTACCTATTGGTAGTAGAGATGAAAATGGATTCTGCACCAGGTATGTAGACTGTATGTGAATGAAGCTTTCATTTAAGTGGAAACAGTGTTTGATATTGTAAATTCAGTTGTACTTTTCATATAACCCTCTTCACACTATTAGAAAAAGTAAAGATATATTTTTCTCACAGTATGTGTTCACTGTGTGTTTCCAATAAGAAAAAGAAAGGGGGAAAGGAAATGTATAATATTTTACTGGACAGATTTTTTCTGACACGTTTAATGTGAGCCAGAGAATACCACAATTCTGCAAAACAAGAATGTTCTTCTTTGTGGTTACACATGTAGGTTTCCTACACCTGTGCATGGCACTCTTGGGATATCATGGAGTTCAACTTTTGACAGGCTACATTGTCACCACTATTGCCTACGATGCAGCTCAAAGATCATCTTGCTATTCACTTTAGTTCTTTCAATCACTGAGCAGTTACAAAACCTGTTTCATGTATACATATATACCAGAGAGGAAAGTAGCAGTAGTAGCACTATAGTAGCTACATTATTTTTCTGTGCTTCTAATTAGGCCCATAGTAATAAAAGACAGTGTCAAGAAATTGATACAAAAATATACTACAACTCAGATTAGTATCTCAGCTAAAATATAAATGTAAAGGTTTTCCTTATCCAGCCGTGTATGACTCTAAAGGGCAGTGCTCATCTCTGTTTCTTAGGCAAGGGAGCCAGCTTTGTCCAAAGACCTGTGGCCAGCATGACTATATGCCAAGGTGCACAGAACACTATTGCGTTCCCACCAAAGTAGTACCTATTTTTCTACTCGCATTTGCATGCTTTCAAACTCTAGATGGGCAGGTGCTGGAGCAAGTAATGGGAGCTCATCCCGTTGTGCAGCACTCGAGTCTTAACTTTCCAGCTGACAAGCTCAACCTCTTTAATCCCTGAGCCATCACGGCCCTGAACTAAAATATAAAGCCCCAGTAATCTATAAGGCTTGTAACATTTAAAAGCGTAATCAGAGTCTATAGCAGTACATTTTGCATAAAGAATTAATACTTCAGCTAGGTTCAGAAAGGGCCATAACCTACCTCACAGGGTTGTTATTGTGGGGAAAATAGGAGGAAGTTGTGTTGGATGTGTCATTTGTAAAAATTAATAAAGGCAGGACAGAAACAAACAAAAATAAAATATATGGAAGAATATATTTTCCTGTTGCAACTGACTTCATCAAATGCAAAGAGTGACTGGGCTGATTAAATATTTCTTATGATGAAGTGCACTGCTGCTCACAAAAGTTAATGCCTTTTAAGAAAATGTATTCATTGGAAAAGAAGTTTCTAGATTCCTTCTGATTCTTTGCCACCATAGGCATAATACATATCTCTTCCTACATGTTGTTGGCAGCATATAAATTAAACAAATGAATAAAGTTTTTATCTGTAACCCCATAAAATAGCAAATTATCTGAAACCATAGAAACGTGACACTTCTATCATACCTTAGTCAGAAAATGAAAGCTACTCTTGATTACTACCATTCAGTTATAAAATTTGCTTTCTCTTCAGAGATTTACTCAAGTCAGTGTCTTAGTAACTCCTGAAAGCACTAGGAATTCTGGTGTGGGCCAATTAGAATTGGATGCAAATTCCGCCAAAAAATGATATAGTCCTATCTCCTATGATATGTGCAGCCTCATATCACATAGGAGATGCAACTATTAACAGTAGGAATAGAGGAATTGCTGTTTGAATGGTGGGGACATGTAGTAATGTACTTGTTACATGAAAAAAGTGTCCTCATTTCTTTCACATTTCTGCTTTTCATTCCTTATATATGACAGCAATCAATGATGCAAATGATTTTGTTCTCAAAGCTTCAGGTATTTTGAGAACTGTGAGAATTTCATAATCCAACCTCTTCCTTTGGGTGTGTTAGATCTCTTCCAATGTAGTAGTTGAAGAGAAAGATAGCTATTTACAGTTTATAGCTATTTACAACTATTGTACAGTTTATTTGAAAGAAGAACAAACGAGAAGAATATGGAAGAAAATTAATGAGGGAAGTGATGATCTGGAGAATACAGAAGGAAAGTGTCCAAGTTTTAAAGGCAACCTATATCCAAAGTTGCCTTCCCTTTTGAAACTAAGCCACTCCTTACAGTAAAAATTCCATTGCTGATTAGAAAACTTGATTTCCATTTCCTGTCCCGAAACTGGTTTTGTTCTTAGAATATGCTGTAGATATAAATAAGAAGCTATATAAAGTTAAGTAAGATCAGAATCAACCATATGGTATTGCCTTTAGAGTAATCTATGTGGGAGATGCTTTGAAGACAATGAGTTTCAATCCCTAAGCACTGAGGAGGGGAATACCTTATATCATTTCAATCACTCAACAGTGACTTCTCTGGATGATTTATGAAGAGTGTGGCTGAGCTTCAAGAGATTCCAAAATATGCCTTAGTAAAAAAGTTGCTGACAAAACACAGTAATCCTACCAGACATCAGCAGGACACACTAGCAAAGTTCTAAAGAAGTAAAGATTCCTGGCTCCAAACTTGATATATTTTGTATTCACTTATTTTAAGTTTATTCTCTGCTTTACAATAAAAATCCTGTGTAGACTAGATATGGATGCTCGAGAGACATGAGAGCTCAGTTATTTGCTCATTTCTCCTTAAATAATAGATAAATTATCTTTTTTTCCCCAGCTGCATACTGAACACAATATTTTCATTTTTCTGTGTTCATATGTGTTTGTATGCTATCATTTTTGGTATAAAATGTGTAGATTATTTTTAAAAATGAATTCAATTTATTATAAATAGATCCTGGATAATTGTTCTACTGTAATATTGGCTGTTTATTTCAAACAGTTGGCCATTAAACTAACATAGGAAACTATTAATACTGAATCAGGTCATTTTCCTCACTGCCTGCTTTTCTAGAGTAACTTTGGACTTTATTCATGGAAAGCATATAGAGAAAATAAGTGATTCTTCCAGCACTGAAAATATGTAAGAAGATTTTGGCGTGCCACAAGAATGTGGTTCAAGAAACATTCTAAATAATTCTTTAAAATTTGCTTTGATAGTATGTTGAAGAATATTATCAATTTCTATGACGATGAATAAAATCATTGTATTTTTAATTAAACTGATTAATATTCTTGATCAATGTTAGGTCAAACATTATTTAGAATAGAGAAGAAAAAACAATTTGTTTGATTCAAGTTCAAAAATAGTGCCTAAGGTTTTCTTACACTAGATCTTTTTAAAATCAGGTATTCATTATATTTATAGGATACTAATAAATATTTTTGAAATATTCAACAAACTATTTAATAAATAGGACCATTGTTAAAAGTGTAAGAATGCATTCTTAAAATGAGTTCAAGGCAAATTATCTGGGATTGAGCAAAACCTTATAGTTTTAGATTTTGTTATCTGGATGAGATTTATGCCAATAATCCCATATTTCAATTACTTTGTCTATGTGGGCACTAAAAACTGAGAATATTATACACTAAACATATTTTGCTACTCGTATGTTACTCTTGAGAAAAGTTGTTTAGACAATTTGTTAAAAGGAATCTCTGATAAAACATTACTTGAACAACTGTGAGGTACTTTTAAATAATAATTTAACCAATTGGTTTGCTTTATTTGCTATTGTTGCAAAAATACATGAAGGAAAGTTTTAAATTAATGGCTGTAAGTATTAACATGCTCATTCAATTTGATTAATATGTTTATTTTAAATTATAAGAATCTGATTTCATTTATATTCCCATATGCCAGTCATTCATGATGCTAACAAATGTACATCTTGCTTATGCATCTTGCTTTTTATTACTACTTTGCATTTATTTAGTATAAGTGGTGTTTAGTACTGGAAAGTTCTTTGGAGTAGTCACATTAATACTACAGAATTGTCCTTTTAAATGAAGGACATCTTTAGGGGAAATCTTGTACATATGATTATATTTTCTCACATCTTTTTGTATTACAACTACTTCCCCGTCTTGTTTTTCTTTCTTAAGTTTTTCATAAGGGTAATGTTATATTCTTTAAGATAGGAGGACTTTGATTTTGGGTAGAAAAACTTCAAATAATTATTCTTTAATATCTTACTAAGAAGGTACAGTTTTTAACCACAAATGAACTTTTTTTAAAGAGTGTAATTTGCATTCTTGTTTAGAGCTATAGCACTGACTTACCAGGAACATCTTGGGGTGACATACTTAACTCTATCAGAAGATCCTAGTCCTCGCATAATTATCCACAACAGGTGTCCTGTCTCACTGCTTTTGAAAGAAAACATCAAAGGTATGTCATTTTTGTTGCTACAGCATAATGCTTCAGCCTTTTAATGAAGAGGCTTGTGCTTATTTTTCCTTGTCATTTATCCAAAATGAAACATATTTAAGCCAAACATTAGCTTGCGTGGGCAAGGAAGTAAAGAGGAGATCCATAAAATAAACAAGGAAATGATATGTACTGATAATCTGTCAGACAGAGTTCTTTACAGGCTAGATTTGCATGTGCATATTGAGATATGGAATTGCACCATAAATTCAGAGACTGTTCTTTAAAGTGCCTATTTGATATTTCCTTAAATTCTAGACACACCAAAGTTTGCTATTTACTGCAAGCCTATTCCAGCTGAAAGTTCAGTGCACCATGAGCTTTATCATCAAATTGCCAGCTATCCAGATTGCAAAACCAGAGAATTGGTCCCTAGTATTCTTTTAAAAGTTGTATCATCAGAGGAACAGGCAAATGAATGGAGTGATTCTGTTGACATTAATAACCAAGGAACACAGGTTAGTGGTTTGGTTGGGTTTTAAATTGACTGTGTTGCAGCATAAGGTATTTTAACAATAAAAGATAACATTTGCATAGAGCAGATTATAAATCCACAATAATAACAAATAATATCTACAACTTAAAAACAAATAAAGGGCCTGAATGCATTTCCTTGTAGCAGAAAGGTTGTTTTTTTTGGTATGCTAATTTTATATGACACTCTTCTATTTTATTTTTAAAAAGCAAGAAATATATACTATGAAAAAGGAGAGACACTAATATTTTGGTCCTTCCAAGAGATGCTAAATGATCCTTCCTTAAATAATTGTTTTTTCTATTGTGTTTAGTGATTCTTCTACCTTAGCAGAACCGTATATGTAAACATTTTTTGAGTTTCAAAAACAAAGCGAAATCAGTTTATAATACCTTATTGATTTGAGGGCAGTTCTGTTATCATTGTAAAGATAGAAATACAAACTTTTTAAAACTGTGAATATTTTTTTTTTACACTTTATTCTTCATTACATTTTTCAATCTCATCAATCAACATGTGCTTTCCATTGTTCAGAAACATTTGTTGTTTTGGGTTCAATGTTAGAAGCTAAGATTATCTTATAACAATTTAAAAATGCATGCTTTTTGGTGCCTTTTAACCATATTTAAAATAGAACCAGCAAGGGATTGTGGAAAGGTATCATTTTTCTGCCTCAAATCAATGTTCCTATCCAAAGTCTGTTGGGGAGAGATGAAGTGATAAGGGTATCACTTTAACTTTTTAACAGTAAATATTAACTCCCACATTGGTGATTACTTTCATTTTAAATATTTAACAGTGGCAGAGCTTGTTTTGCCGAAATCTTGTATTATTTAGTCGCACCATGAATATATATGAAGTTTTATAGAGCAACAGATTTAAAGAGGAAAGAAATCCTGGCCAAGGATTTTCCAAACCAAATGTTGCTAGTGAGGAGATAAAGGGAATGAGAAAATATAATAAAGAAAACTTATAGAGAGGTGAGAGGAATGATAAACACAACACTACCAAGGGATTATTATCAGCAAATGCTGTATCTTTCCCAAGTTAAGCTAAAAAATAAATTTCAGTAAGCAAATGCTGTTTATTGCTGAACAAACACTTGGATCATAGAATTGCTACCAAAAGAAGAAATATTATCTCTTCCCTCGGTCTTCTCCTGTATTGTCTGGGATTGTGGTTTGGGACTGCGTGATTCCTCAGAAGATCCCTTAGTAAACATTTTGAAGGGAACAAAGAGGGCTTGGATGGAAAAAGGATTTTCTCAATGTCAATCTGTAGTCAGAGAAATTATGCCACTTTCAGTCTATGTCTAGGTTTCCCCAGTGAAAGTTCACATTTTTCATGATGTGGATGCTTTTAACCGGAGAGCATCAGCTTCCACTGCTTTTTCTGCAGGTTTCATTTTCTTGGTTATGTATTAAAGTTCAAAGAGCTTTTGGTTACATTATTTAAAAACGTATTTGCCAAATGGAACTCTATCTTGAAATCAGAATATTGAAAAAATGTGCTATCAAGTATATAATCATTTCTCAGAAACACAGAACTTGCAATTCCTTTGCATTAGAATTGGTTAGTTCTGGTTGTAATTTTGGCACAAAAATGAAAGCAACTCCGATATCATAAGATCGTAAGCTGTTTGCTCTTTCAGTTGAGCCATTAATTTAAGTGCTCTTTCTTCTTGTAAGAAAGCTCAGTAGATACTAACTGAAATTCCCATCTGCCATTTGCTATCAAAGCCAACTTTGGCTCAGATTCCAAAGCATTCAGAAACAGGCAGGAGTTGCAAGGGCAAAAAAAAGCCCTTTTCACAATGCAAGTTTAAAAGCATACTTAATGAAGGCAAATGTCTGTAAATCTAAGAAACTAAATAGTAGAGCTTCCTCTGCTATGTTTATTTGACCTGAGGAATTAATTGCCATCAGGAAATCTTCAAAGAAATAATTCAGCAAGATGTTATTTCATGTTTCAGAAGAGTTCTGTGTCCACTAATAACATTGGTAAGCCAAGATAAGTGTAATCTAGAAACAAAAATAGTAATTTATCAAGCTTTTAATAACATGGCTACATTTGAGAAAAGCTTCCCTTTTCCATTCCCTTGATTAGGTTAAGCACATTTCAGGCTTTTTACCTGCCTCAGAAGCAGTGGTGTTTTGTCACTGGTGGGAATATAGATGTCTGAGTAGACTAGAGCTACTGGACAAATTAATATCAGCACTTTTCAGTTTATATATGTAGTGATACTTTTATTTTCAACAATCTATGAATTTAAAAATTATTATAATTTTCAAAGAGCAAAAGATGATTCTTTGTTGAATTGGGTAAATTCTGGTGCATCCAAGCTGGAATTATTTGAACTGGAGAACCTCTGGAACCAGAGAAAGAAAGAAATGCATCACAATGTAGTATCAGCTCATCAGCTGGCACAGTGTTTCAGTATGTAATTCTTAGAAGTGGCTGTACAACCATGTCTTTCAATATGGCTAAGTATACTTTCATGCAAATGTTTAGCCAAATGCCCTGTCTTTGCTAGATGATAAAAGCCAGTGTAGACAATTATTCATATGGAGGAAAGATGGGACCCTATGAATTAACCCTAACTGTTATTTATATTTTCTTAGAAACAGTCATTATCTCTTCTATTTCAGTGTTAATTTTAATGAATCAAGGCAGAACCACCTTTGTTAGATTTCTAAGAATTATTTATTTTTCACAGATTATTTTCTTAACTGGGTTTGGTTACCTTTATGTGGATATTGCTCATCAGTGCGGGACAGTAATAATCACTTTAACACCTGAAGGAAAGCTAGGACACCAAGACAGTTTGATCAGGTATGTTAAAACTGCTTGGAAAGAAAATTGTTCTGGGTAGCTATTTAGTCCTCTAGGTGTGAAGTGACTTATTAAAACTAGCACAACTATTTGTTTTGTTTGGTGTCACTGCACATGTGAGTGGTGTGTGTTTAGAACACATGTTAACATTTTGTATATCATTGTAAGGCATGACAATTTAACATCTGAGGTCATGTCACCAAAGGATAAACATGAAGTGCCTGTTATAATAAACAAAACTCAGAGAAGACTCACACATTTCAAGTTTATTGACCAGATCAGCAGACCTTTCTTGCACATAACTCCCATTGAGGTCTGTGGGAGTTCTCATTCATGATGCAGGACAGAAAAATGATCCAATACAGACTTTGCAGTTGATCATCTTTATTACACTGCCTTGTGGCCCCAAACTGCAAACTCTCTGTTGGGAGGTTTATAATATCACCCATTCATATCTGCCAAAGTGCTTGACTTTATTATAGAGAGCACAGAAATTTTATTGCAGGCTTGGTTTGTGTCGTTTTAAAAGATCCTATAATTAGGAATCGCCATGAAATTAGCAAGTATCAGTATTTACTGGTTCACTTGCAGTTAAGCTTGGCAGAAGAGTGGCTAAGACCATGAAACAAGCTAGCCTATCATCATTTTAAAATATCCATGGTGATTTAACAGGGGAAAATGCTGCTTCCATAATGTGACATTAATGATCCATTATAGAAACTATTCATATTTATTATTTACTTATCAGTCAAATTTAAATGGTTGCCCATCTCATGGAAAGTGACTCTGGATGGTGTACAACAACAGTCCCCAACCCCTGGGCCACAGCCTACTACCAGGCCATGAGCTTTTTGGAACTGGGCCGTGGAAGTGGTGGGCGAGCATGCGCCTGCATCCCCACTTGTGCGAGCAGCTGAGCATGTGGAACCATCCCCTCTCCCTTCGACCGGTCCGCAAAGCTGAAAATGTTGGGGAACTCTGGTGGACAACAATTCCAATAAAACAATAGATATATAAAACAATCATAAACCTATTACGTTATAATTATTTTAAAAACTATAAAGGCAAAGCTAAAACAAAAACAGAATAGTATATAGAGGTTTTTCAAACAGCCCAAGATATAACAAGATGTGGGGATATTTTCCACTGATTGCTTTATTTGCCATTTACAATACAAACACAGCTGAAAATTACTGTGCATAAAATATTATAAGGAAGTTTAAACATAACGTTACCTTAAGAATTCAAATATGCACTTATGTTAAACGGGTAGAGAAGGTGTAGCTTGGCACATACAATGATATCTGTTTGCATAAGTTGACCAGATCCTCATGTTCAGTTCACAAAAAATTCATATGTATTTTATTTTTTGCTTGAAACTGGAGGAATCTTTATGATGCTGTTTTCTCTTATACAGAAGCCAGGAGCAAAGCCTTGTGTTTAAGTTGTTTATTAACCAGCTGAGCCTCACAGTGTATGATGACATCACGAACCCTAAAGTATCATCAGAACTTCTGCGATTTACAGTAGACTACATTTATCTTAATATGGTTCCAGTTGCCAGCTACCTTAGACCTCTCTTTCATAAGTTTCAAGAAGAGTCCACCAGTGGCCTTCAGCAGTTTTATATTCTCCAGATTTACTGTGGAGACTTTCAGCTGGACAATCAGCTTTACAACAAGTCCAATTTTCATTTCCCAGTAGTGTTGTGCCAGGGAGAAAAAAATGAAACCATACAGTGGGCTAAAGTCCATAACCTTAAGCTTTCCAGTAAAGACCTGGAAGAATGTAACAAGAATGCATTTGTAAAACTTTGTGTCACTTTGTCAAAAGAGCAAAATTTATTATTTCATGTGAATGATCTCAATTTTGAAATGAAACCAGCCAGGTTATATGTGGAAGACACATTTGTGTATTACATTAAGACTTTATTTGAGACCTATCTTCCAGACAGCAAAAGCCTTTGTCATTCCACAAAAGCATTAACTGTTAGCCAGGCACTGCCAGAACAGGTGAGGCAGCATGCAAACGCTTTAGTCAATCCAATAAAGTTAAGGAAGCTGGCCATCCAGCCAGTAAACCTCTTGGTGAGCATCCATGCGTCACTGAAGATATATATTGCTTCGGATCACACTCCTCTCTCCTTTTCTGTCTTTGAACGAGGACCCCTTTTTACAACTGCCAGGCAGCTTATTCATGCCCTGGCCATGCATTATGCTGCAGGAGCACTATTTCGAGCAGGTATGTTGTTGTTTTTTAATAGTTGTACACATTTTTAGGTTAAGTTTACAAAGCGTGGCTGCATTTCTGAAAGACCTCAATAGAGGTTATGCTTTGTCCTGCGCTGATGACCAAAAACCATATGGTTGTCCACCCAACTCTTTTATTAGAGATACCTGTTTCTTTGGGAGAAAAAAAATCAGGAGGAATCTGGCAGAACCTTTTCCAACTAACAAGTTTTATTAAAAGGCATAAGCTTTCACGAGCTGCAGCTCATTTCATCAGATGCAAGATAAGTTGAGAAATGACCATAGCTTAATTATTATATGTTCCAGAAAGCGTAGCTAAGGCTACAAAGTACTTAGAATTGCTTCTTACTTCTTACTCATGGAAATGTTATTTTAAATATTAGGTGGGCTAAATTGAAAACATCCTGGAAAAAGGGAGAGGCAACCAAACTGTTTCCATGCTGTTGCTAAGAAAAATTGTATTACCTATTCAGATAGCAGAAGTCGGGAGATTTTTCTTTTTATTGTCAGCATGCTTATTGCTCTGCAGCTGCAAAGTAACAGTGCTGTCTCAAAGAATATTGTCTTTTAACTCATCTGAAAATTAGAAGAAAACTTGGTAATATTAAACAACAAAAATTATTTGGACTTTTATGGGATATTCACAAGCCTTGGCACAAATAGATTCTACATTCTGATTGTCTCTTTGCTGTGCTAGCCAGCTACTTAATTCGAAATTCCAAACCATTTCTTAACATGATCTCACAAAAGAAGTTTCTTTTGTGGCATTATTCAGTTAGTTCATCTCTGTATATTTGAAGCAAATTAGGCCATTGAAAACTGTTTTCTTGTTCAGTTTCTCTTTGGCTGCCATTTATGATTAGCAATGTGTCTTTCTTCATAGAATCCTCACACTAGACTGGCATGCAGATGTTTATGGTCCTTTGATCTGAGCAGTGTGTTTGTTTTGCTGATTCTTTGCTATCTAAGATCAATACTGAGCAAACAATCTTAGATTAATGGATAGCTTGTCTTACTTCCATACCTGCACATTCGCAAAATGACTCAATCTCTGTAACACATTTTTATATACAAGTATATACATTGCATTGAAACAATTATTTTTCTCCATTCCAATTCTTATGAGCTAGATCAGGGGTGTCAAACTGCCGGCCCGCAGGCCTCATATGGAGGCCGTGCCCACCCCAGCTCCAGCAATGCAAAAAAAGTCGCCATATGTCGTGACACGTCAAGTGACGTGGCGAGTTTGACACCCGTTACCTAGATCAGGGCTTTTCAACCTGTGGTACGCGTACCACTTGTGGTACATTAATGAGTGGCAGGTGGTATGCAGCCCTGCCTAGCCAAGTGTAGTGGGGAAGGGAAAGAGCCAGCACAGGCAAAGACTTACAGTGAGAGAGTCCTCTGGAGCTGCAGATTTTACTTATGAATGGAGCCATTTGGGGAGGCTGCCTTAGCCGGCACCAGTACTTACATTTTTTTTTCTTCCTTAAGTGCCGGCTGGGCTCCTTACTTTCCTTTCTAGCCAGTAGCTAATTCTTAAAGGGGAAGTGGCTTTTTAAGCTAGTTCACTCAGCAGCTTGTCTTTTCTGTCTCTGGAGGCCTTTCCTTGTTTAATCAATATATGGAAGAGGGAAAATATGGGGGGGGGGTTCAAATTCTTCCTTCAGAAGGAGATGGGAATGAGAAAAAGGGAGGCAGGGAAGGGAGGCAGGGAAGGAAGTCCCGCCTTAGCACTTGGCCACCAGCAGCTCTGCCATTGACTTTGCTTGTCAAAAAGGTTGCAGAAGGGGATCACATGACCCTGGGACACTGTGACCATCATAAATATGAATCAGTTGCCAAGCATCCAAATATAAATCACATGACCCTGTTGCTGCAATGGTCATAAGTGTGAAAAATGGTCATAAGTCATTTCAGTGCAATTGCAACTTTGAACAGGTTTTTTTTTTGTCACCAAGTTTTTGACACCTTGCTAGGTGGTACTCGAATATTGCCATATCCTAAAAGTGGTACAATCGGTAAAAAGGTTGAAAAGCCCTGACCTAGATCATTCTAATGTGTGCTGTCAGCCTCTATGTGAATGGGTGTCAGAGGAATAGCTAATTTCATATACATTCAGAGACCCTGTAAATGTTGCAGGACACATCCAGATTGGTTTGAGGAGTCCTTGGTGCTGTCTGAGCTTGGTTGCTTTCTTGCAAACATTTTATTATCCAAACTAAGTTATGTAGGTAATAAAATGTCTGCAAGAAAATAACCAAGTATAGAGAGCACCAAATATTCTCCTTTATTGGTGCCAGATTGGTCTGTTTATAAGAATAAATGAACTCAGACATTTTTCCCTATGAATTGGTAGAAAAGCAAACCATAGAAATGACCCATTGTTCACACCTGTCTTGCATGCATAGACTCCCAGAATTATTTTTAGTTCAGAAGGAATGCACAGCAGGAGTGGGGCAAGCCCACTGCTTGAGGTCTTAAAATGCCAGTCAGAATGGATAGTGAAAAAAAACAAATAATCTATGGATTTTTTTTCTTCCTTTCAATTGTGTCCAGTTCTTAGAGACTGCCTGGAAAAGTCCCTGCACTTTTCTTGGCAAAGCAGCTGTTAATTCATTCAGCTCTGCCAACCCTAGGGAAATCTCCACCATTCAAATGTGAGCTTATATTATAGACTATCTCAGGCATATGAGCATTCAAAACAATGAAAATGTTATACTTACTATCAGCATAAGTGTTTATAGTACTGCTCCATAAAAGCCTTGGACTCAAGTCAGATATTGTCTGACTTAATGAGCCAGCATGAAAATATGATCAGTGAAATTATCAGTAAAGGTAGACCCTGGGTTAGAAGGTTTGGTATCCATGCAAATCTGGGGATGCACGCACATCCAGTATATTTTCTGAAAACAGTATCCTGGTGGCATGTGGCATTATTGCTTGTTTGGAATTCTGAGACTATTTGCAAGAAGATAAAGAGTTTTTTAAATAGTGTTTGCTTGTGTGATACACTGCAGGGTTGTTTGTTTCTTGTTGGATATAGGCAAATAATTGAAGTTATCTCTTTTATTTGCATAATGCTTTTGTGGATAGCTTTATTCAATTATTGAGACTCACTGCAAAGTCTCAGAAATGAGCACACTCTTGATATATAAGCACCTGGAAAGGAGTTTCATAGCAGAATCAAAGGAACAGAGTGGACTTTTAACTATTGTCAGAGTGGACTTTTAAGTATTGTAGCTTATGTAATGGTTTTTTTTTAAGTTGTCTTAAAAAATAATGGAATGAAGAAACATAATATTGAAACTTTTTTTTTCTGATTGGCTTGAAAGTCAATTGGTATATCAAATTACAAGACTTTTCTATAACCTTGTAAGGTGATCAGTATAGTAAAGCCCTCTCTCTCACTCTGGAATATTTTTTGTATCATAAGTTGCAGACATACTGCATTAATTGAAAAGAACTGGCATGAGAAATTGTCCTGAGAAATTGTCCATCTATTGTAGCTGCTCAGCTGATCATAACAAGTGTGGACAGCTAGTCATGCCTTCAGGCAGGTGTAAACCTCTAGTTAGTTTGAAAGGAGTCTCTTTGCAATGTCCTGGCTGCAGAAAGTCTCCTAGGCCTGGTGGCCTTCTGGTCCTTCTGCCTTCAGAACTAGCATAGCTGCAACATGCTCCCTGCCAGCAACCGTAACTTTGTGTAAGAAACTAAATCTTGGAAATTCCTCCACCCTCAAGCTCTTGTGGGGAACATACAAGGATCCTCCCTCTGAGTAATTTAATCAACATGCAAATGCCATTTCTGTTTACACAGTGATGTTGAGCAAGAAGTCATTTATCTGGCCATAACTAGACTCCACAGGAAAGTGATCGGCACAGAGCTGTTGGATGGATTAAAATAATTCCTTGTGCTTGTCAAAAACCTGCATCCCCTTTCCCAACACCCCATCAAGCAGCTGACCTTCACGCTCCCCCAAGGCGGGACAGTGTATCACTGTAAACTAGCTGTCACGACTCTTCTGCTGTGTGGATGTGAAATAACAAAGTTGCTTTGGGTGATGTAAAGCCTCCAAAGCAAAATAAGCCTCTGGTCCTATTACTCCCAGCCCTCTGACTGCAGTACCCATCTCTCCACACATAGCTTTAGCAGAAATACGGGAGGCTTATGGAAGGAAGTCATTTGAAAGTTATTTGTGTTTTTGCCAGAGAGATTTCTTTGATTTAGAAAGCATGAAAGATTGCCGTGGCTGAATCTGTAGTGGATGAGCTGTTTCCCGTGTTTTTCTCAAAGGAAGTTTATGATGTGATAAATTTCAGTGTAAAAAAAGGGGGTGAGGGGATGAAAGTTAGGGGCTTTATTCCCCTTCTTGTTCTTTTTACTGTAGCTGCAATTTCTGTGAAGTTAGTGTGAGCCTCAACACATTTTTTTTTAACCTTGCGTTGCTTTGCAGGATGGGTTGTTGGATCTCTGGAAATTCTTGGCAGCCCAGCCAGTTTGGTGAGAAGCGTTGGGAATGGGATTGCAGACTTCTTCAGGCTTCCCTATGAAGGTCTCACCCGTGGCCCAGGAGCCTTTGTTAGTGGGGTTTCCAGAGGAACCACGTCATTTGTAAAGCACATATCCAAAGGTATTTATCTTTTCTTTCTAATTCCACTGCATTCTCATCAGTTGGGGGTCTTAAAGGAAGACATCAAATTTTTCAGATGAACTTTCTACCCTCAGCTTCCTTTAAGCTCCTTGAGTCTCAGTGAAAGGCATACGTTGTGCCCTCTCCCTCTCCCTCTCCCTCTCCCTCTCTCTCTCTCTCTCTCTCTCTCTCTGTGTGTGAGAGAGAGAGAGAGAGAGAGAATGTATTGGGGGAGAGGACCTCATCCATTTTTTCTATTCTACTATTGTTTCTACTAGTGACTTAAGCTTTCCCACATGACCATTTTGTAATGCAGTAACTGAACAGAAACGTTAAAGAAGTTCAGAGTTTCTGCAGTACTTCAGAAATCTTACACCACATTGCCTCATCATATGTAGTTGAAAAGATAATAATAGACACTTATTAAATATTGCTGAACACATTTGTAAAGCAAGCACACATCTGGTTTTTCCTGGATTTGTGTACAGACATAGCGCCATCTTGTGGCTTCCTAGGCCAGCTGGAAAATAGAAAAGATTCAAAGATGGAAAAAATGCTAGATTGCCCTATTATTTGCTGAACCTTCATTGATTTAGGATATGATTTAAACAACCTTTTCATAGCCAGACAAAATCATGCTTGTTTCTGCTGGATGCTGAATTTTTTTTAAAAATGGAAATTCTCCCTTTTCAAAACTTGGGGAGAAAAAGCTAAGAACTATACTTAGTTTTGGAATTCCCTGGAGTCCATTATAGTTTTGTTGTATCATAGTTAACAGCAGGCTTCATAATAAAGGCTACTGAGTGAATTAAGAATTGGGGACATTTATTATTAGTAACATTTATTAGTAGTAGCTTTTATTATTAGTGTGACATACCATTTTTATATATCCGGCCCTCTCAATTCCTGGCAAATAGATGGGGAAGAAATGGAGGTAGTGACAGATTTTATCTTCCTGGGCTGTAAGATCACCACAGATGGGGACTGCAGCCAAGAAATTAAAAGACGCTTGCTCCTGGGGAGGAAAGCTATGGCAAATTTAGACAGCATACTAAAAAGCAGAGACATCACCCTGCCAACAAAAGTACGTATAGTCAAGGCCATGGTTTTCCCAGTTGCAATGTATGGCTGTGAAAGTTGGACCATAAGAAAGGCTGAACGCAAAAGAATTGAGGCCTTTGAACTATGGTGCTGGAGAAGACTCCTGCGAGTCCCTTGGACTGCAAGGCGATCAAACCGGTCAGTCCTAGAGGAGATCAACCCTGACTGCTCTTTAGAAGGCCAGATCCTGAAGTTGAAACTCAAGTACTTTGGCCACCTAATAAGAAGGAAGGACTCACTGGAGAAGAGCCTAATGCTGGGAAAGATTGAGGGCAATAGAAGAAGGGGACGACAGAGAATGAGGTGGCTAGATGGAGTCACTGAAGCAGTAGGCATGAGCTTAAATGGACTCCAGAAGATGGTAGAGGACAGGAAGGCCTGGAGGAACGTTGTCCATGGGGTCACGATTGGTCGGACACGACTTCGCAACTAACAACAACCATTTTATGTGGTACAAGTCTTGATTGTAGTAGTTTCCATTATTTTTAAGCAAAATACAGGGAGTCCTCAACTTGTGATCACAGTTGGCCCAAAATTTCTGTTGGTAAGTGAGACATTTGATAAATGAAATTTGCCCCATTTTACAGCCTTTCTTTACACTACACTGAAGTTGTTAAGATAGTAATACGGTTGTTAAGTGAATTTGGCTTCCCCATTGAGTTTGCTTGTCAGAAGGTCGCAAAAGGTGACCACACGACCCTGGGACACCGAAACCGTCCTAAATATGAGTCAGTTGCCAAGCGTTTGAATTTTGAAGACATGACTATAGTGACGGCACAATGGTCGTAAGTGTGAAAAAAGGTCATAAGTCACTTTTTTCGGTGCCATTGTAACTTTGAACGGTCACTAAATGAACTCTTGTAAGTCAAGGGCTGCCTGAAATGACATCTCTTGCCCTTTCCAAATTAACTGGGCATTGACTCACCTGTTTACTTTCAGGTACACTAACATCCATTACCAACCTAGCAACAAGCCTGGCACGAAATATGGATAGGCTTTCCCTGGACGAGGAGCATTACAATCGGCAAGAAGAATGGAGACGGCAGCTGCCAGAAAATCTGGGAGAAGGACTAAGACAAGGCCTTTCCCGGTTGGGCATCAGCCTTCTGGGTAAGACTCTTTGGTCCTCATTATGTCCAGCGTTTGGGAAAATGGGATCTGGAACTATCTGCAGGGTGGAGTTAACGTTTATTTGGTCTTTTCCTTTTGCCAGCTGCAGTAAAAACTTTTTTTTTGACTTTGGTTTCCAATTCCAGATTCTTAGTGAGTGAGGGCAAAAAAAGTAGGGCCTGAGAGAAGCACTGGCAGAAGCAAGACCTGTGTGCCCCATAGTGTAGACATTGCAGTCTCAGCTTGGCAAAATACAGTTCCTCCACTGTTCTCAATTCCTCTAGTTTTTCCATTTAACCGAAAATGAGTTATATATTCCCACATCGATGGGGATAAGAAAATTCATTTGAAATGAACGCTTGTGTCAGAGGTAGCCACTGCCAAGTGGAAGGAACCGAGGCTGGGCAAGCAAAGCACAGTTAGAAAGTGAGGCTGTTGTTGCCTTGGACAGCAGTTAAGTTATGTTCTCAACTGTGATGGGATCCTCCCGGGGGGACCCAGAGTGTGTTTTGGGAAGGGAGGAAGCACATACATTATTTTCCTGTATTATTTGATTTCCTTTCCCTAGCCAGGCCCTGGATAGGCTGATTACTCCTGGCAAGGAATTCTGCCTGAATCATATCGGACTTGCAGGAATGACTGCCTCTTCCCCCCTCCTCCCTTCCCCCCCCCCACCCCATCTCATCATCCTAATCTAATCTGAGAAAAAAAGAGAGCTCAGAAAAAGCTCTGGTTTCTGGTAATTATGAGTTTCTATAACCTTGGAGGGGAGCAGAGACAGGATGTTTTAGCCATCTGGTGAGACCGATGCTAGAGGAAAGCTCCATTTCACAGAGCTGTGTATATAAGCAGCAGCAGCATGTGAATTATACACACTTGGGGAACAGATTATTTAACAGGGAATCACAGAGTAATCTAATTCAGAAGGAAATCAGGTTCACAACAATGACTGCCTGATGCCAAGGCTCCAAATTGTGGAGAGTTTATATACAGTAGAAATGAATTTTGTTCAGCCTCTGGCTTTAACTTGTTTCTCCCCCGTGTTGCTCCCAGTATGGACTGAGTAGATCATACTAGAGCCTCATGCTCATGTTAACAGGCAAAACAGCTTCTCCTGAGAAAGGAATACTCTGTTCAGTGTCACTGCAGCAAAGTAAGTTTATTAACACAATTCACTGAAGGTGAACGGAGATGAATGCCCATTTAAAAAAATCAACATCAAAAAGCCACCGGAAACTACCTGCCCCAAACTAAAGGCTACAGAAGAATAATACTTAAAACCTGCATTACATTGTTTTATTTGCATGCAGTATGTAGTAGGAGGCTCATGGAAAAGACTTGGATCTTTTAATTATGTGAATGAAGACTTTGCAACATATGGGAGCATGCACAAAGCACCTGTATCTGAATCATTAAAAGGAACTGGTTTTTGGGAGGGTGGGTGGGTTGGGGGGATTTGTGCAGCAGCTGCAGGAATTGTTTCTGGCTGTCTTCACATGTGCATTCATGCAAAGCACCTTACTTTCCCTTAATATCTTGTAAATAGTAGAAAGACACATGAGTTCCATTTCTTTCAATGGAAAGTAATAGTGTTGTTTTCTGATGTTCCCATTGCCTCATAGCTCTTCTATTTGCTTGATTATAAAACATCTGGGGGCACCAAGTTGGGGAAGGTTAACTTAGATGCTTGTTTTTGTTTGAAAACCACTAGTTCAAATATCAAATAAATGTTGATGAAAAAATATTTCTTCAGCAAAAGATGACACGTTGTGCCAACTTAATTAACCACTATATAGACATCTCTGAAGGGAACGTAGGATTTAGAATTATGAAAGAAGAATGTACACAGACTTTTTTTACTAGCCAAAAAAATCACAAATATGTATTGCTTGGCAAATGCTTTCATGGGATTATGAGACCACATTATCACCCTGTGAGATCAAAGTGACTAGAAATAAGCAAACATAAAAGTTCAGAAGAATCTTGTTTGAAAATATTATTTTCTGTTTCTTAAAAAAAAATCCTTGCCTTGTAATTCAGTATAACAACATAAAATAACATAACATAACAACATAACAAACAATATTGTATTGTATTTATTAGATTAGATTAGATTAGATTAGATTAGATTATAATAATTTGCTAAATTTAAGAAGTGACTCTGAGCAGCATACAACAATCAAATTAAATAAATAATATAGAAACAATCATTTAAAAATAGAGAATCATTATTGAAAGTTAAACCATTGCTAAAAAATTAAAGTGCAAACCACAAGTAGAAAGAGTAAATATTGCAACTATGTATCATCCGTAATAGGGGAGCTACCTTAAAATGTCGCCAATTCCTTGGGATCCCCAATCCTAGTGACATGACCAGGTCTGGAGTGACTTCCTGAACATTAACTTCTGGGGGGTGGGAATGTTCCATAAGATGGACGATTTCATGGCTTCCTCATTTACCTTCCAGTAGAAGGACATTTTTATGATATATATTATTGCCATAATTTACGTTGTACTGACATTATAAGGAAGGGACCAATTAAATCTACTTTCATATTTTTTAATCTTTGTTTGACCCACACATGACAATATCATAATATGAATGATGTGTGAATGGGAACACTAAACAATATTTTTTATTTTAAAATCAGAATGTGTACCTTTCTAGCTTATGCTTGTTTTATTTTTATGCTCTCCCCTAGTCTCATACTAATCAACCTTCAAAGGGTGCAAGTTAAGAACCACTAAAATAAGTAGGAAGATAAATCAGAAATTGGTCAAATAAGCCAGTATGATTTTATTCAATAGAAAAACCAGCTTACTTGCTCTGAGTTCAGCAAAACAAACTATACTTGATGTGTAAATGCAGTTAGTGGTCTAGTTCCTACATAACATTAAATCATGTTGTGGTTTGTTATTTTTCACTGTTTTTTATTTATGAACAAGATTAATATAACATTCAGCAAAGCATACAATTGTTAAAATTCTGGACCATCATATATGTAATAGGGCAATATACCTACCTGGAATATAATTTGCCAATGAAAATTTCAAATAATAGAATAGTGATTAAAATGATAGAAAATTATGTTCCTGAACATTAACTTCTGGGGGGTGGGAATGTTCCATAAGATGGACGATTTCATGGCTTCCTCATTTACCTTCCAGTGGAAGGGCGTTTTTATGATATATATTATTGCCATAATTTACGTTGTACTGACATTATAAGGAAGGGACCAATTAAACCTACTTTCATATTTTTTAATCTTTGTTTGACCCACACATGACAATATCATAATATGAATGATGTGTGAATGGGAACACTAAACAATATTTTTTATTTTAAAATCAGAATTTGTATCTTTCTAGCTTATGCTTGTTTTATTTTTATGCTCTCCCCTAGTCTCATACTAATCAACCTTCAAAGGGCATGACAGAACCTACAGCAAGTGTATGTGTATTTGTGTTTGTGTATGTGTGTAGTTAGTTACATATAGATAGATAGATATGTGTGTATAAATACATACACACACACACACACACACACATTGCATATATATCTGTGTATACAGAGAGAGACACAGAAAGAGAGAGAGACAGAGAGAGAGCGCTAAAGAAGCTTAATCTGCCAAGAAAGATATATCTTAAAAGAAAATGTCTACAAAGATGATTTCATTACACTTTGAAATCTTAACAAGCAGAATCCTTGGTAAAAGCATCATGTACAAACTACTATCCAAGGAATATTTTAAAAAAACATTTTGTATCTTAGCTATGACAGCCATGGGCAACCACCCCAAAAGAAAATTTGTGATGCATGATTAATACATACCACAATATTCACCATTTATTGGTGCCTCTGCACTCCGTACCATAATTACTGTAGAGTCCTGTAGAAAAACTCCTCAGAAAGATCAGTCAACTATTGAGGTTCTTCTATATAGTGAAAGCTGCAGCAGCCACAGCATCTCCTTCATTCTTTGATTAGCTACATAGAAGATTGGCTGACTTTATCTAGCTCTGAAGATTTTCTTGAAGGCTGTTGTTATTACATGAATAATTGTGACTGGACCAACAGAATCTTCCTTGATCCTCCAGGGATTTAGACACTGTGATGGAAATCTGAAGTTATTCCTGTTATATTTTACTCAAACAGATCACTTCTTGCTCTTAATTGCTGCCTTTACTCAAGATATAGTTGAGAAATTTGAGTTTACAATTTGGCTTAGGCTGAGTTGCCTGCATTGTTTTGCTTAAACAGAATGAAAGACTTGAACTGGCATTGAGATTCTGTTTACAAATTCTTTGTTGCTGAAATAATCCCCACTACTCTTAGTCTCAGAAAAATTAACTATCCAAATAAATTACAAGCACTTTGTGATATAATTATCTAAAGAATCTAAATTGCATTTTAGGAGTAATGAATAGACAAGCAGATGTTTTCAGGAGCACCAGGCTATATCATCTGCTAGTGTTTTAAAGTACCACATTCAACGCAAACCCAGCCAGAGTGAACAATTCTGTAAACAATGGGTCCGTTAATATTTGATATTTCCTTGCCATCTCTGTTTTCACCTGTCTCCTCTGGTGTGTGAGATTTCAAACAATTTATTTTTCTTCCTATATTTCATTGGTTTACCTTCTCTGATGTCATAATTGAGTTTGTCTGATAGCCTTGAAACATTCTAGTTGCATATTCTAAGGTTTGTTGGAGTTATTTCTGAAACCAAGGCAAATTTAGGAATCTAACATTATGATAGATGGGAAAAAACAACTTGAACTTAATAATACAATATTTTTTCAGCTGTTATTGAAGGAGAGGGACATATGAAGTGGGGGAGAAGCATAAGATGCTAGTATATCTGTTTCCCAGATGGCATGTTGCATTGGCACACCTATTTTATCTAAACTCTTTTGTCCAGAAATTGCTAGCAGATAAAGAGGGTCTGAAATATATAGAATGCATAGTACATTGTTTAAGTGTGATTTGCCAGAAACCTTGTATTAATTATAACCCTAGCAAAGTTTTAAAATGTTAATAAGCCACAGGTGCTTGACTTATGAAAACTTTTGGGACCAAAATCTTGGTCATTGAGCAAAGCAGTCATTAAATGTCATGTGATGGTTTCACTAAATGACTGCAATCGTGGCAGTTCTGGTTGTGGTCTTTAAGCAATCATTAAGTAGACAGAATGCCAGATAAAGAATGTGGCATGCCTCAGGGCCATGGGGGTTGCCCTAGGAGATCTTGTGCATGCCATACATGAGTTGAAGGGTGCTGCAGTGTGGTGCAAAGCCACAGGTGTCCATGGAGGTTTCAGATACCCAGCCAGCCCACCAGCATAAGGAAAGCTGGTGTGGCCTGGAAAACCTCAGTCACCCACCTGGCCCACCAGTGCAAACAAAGTATTGATTTGGAGAAGGAGGCTTTAAGAATGGAGCCCGTTTGGAGAATGCCCCGAGGTAATCTTGGTAAGACAGCTGTGCCTTGTATTGGCTGGGTGTGTCTGTCAGGTAAATGGAGCATTTTGTATGCGCTGGTGGGCCAGGTAGGTGGCAGAGACTTCCTGGGCTGCAACACTTTGCATGCATTAGTGGGTTCGGTAGGCAGCTGAAATTGGGGAGCAGATAGGTGGGCAGGGAGCACTGCGTTGCCACTGTAGTCATAAGTGCAGGCAGGATGCCAAGTGCCCAAATTTTTATCATGTGATCACAGGCGCACTGCAATGGCCATAACTTTGGGCACAAATCCCTTTATTCAGCATTGTTGTAATTTTGAACGGTTGTTGAATGAATGGTCGTTAAGTCAAGGACTCTCTGTGTTAAGTTCTGAGCAATTTCTCTGGATAGGCAAACTAGGTAGGGTGAAAGAAGCCAGTAATAGTGACTTGATACTGTTTTGAGAAAGAGCATTTTTATTTCCTTTTTAAATAAAGAAACAATATGCACAAACACAAACACAAGAAGCAGGAATATTTGTTAGGTCTCAGGAGATCTTCAGAAAAAAAGAAATGAGGAAATGGCAAGGAGAAGTCACTGTTAATGGGGTAGCACGAAATGAAAAGTGCCCTTTTCAATAAAAAGAGAGAAAAGCTTTTCTGGGAGGGGTAACTTTCATAATTCGGCAATATGCACTGAAAGCATAATGGCTTCTGCATGCTAGATATTTTCCTCAGGCATACACCCATGTTTTTCTGGGGCTCCGGATTTATATTTATTTATTATTAAATTTGTTTGCTGCCCATCTCGCACCAAGACAACTCTGCTTGGAAAGTCTGGAAACAAACTTCAGTGAGAACATCGATAAGAGTAAAAAAGAGAAGGAAGTCTTAGTGCAGTGGTGGCGAACCTATGGCACGGGTGCCAGAGGCGGCACTCAGAGCCCTCTCTGTGGGCACGCACGCTGTCACCCCAGTCCTAGGCCTTCAGCTGGGTTTTATAAAACCTTTTCGCTTTAGGCCTCTGCCGACGTGTGCAAAAAAAAAAAAGGTTCAATCAGTCAATTTCAACTTCTCACGGGGAAAAAAAAAAGATCTTGCAAAGTTGAAATTGATTAATTGAACTTTTTAGTCCCACCCAGTCTGCCGTTACCACCGCAGCCACACCTAGCCAATGGGCCACACCCAGCCAATGGGCCACACCCACCCGGCACTCGACGATGCATAAGTGGGTTTTGGGTTGCAATTTGGGCACTCAGTCTCTAAAAGGTTCGCCATCACTGTCTTAGTGAGAGAGAGGCTATCAAAGAGGAATTAAGCACCCTTCACTTCTTCAGAACCGAAGAAGCTTCTTGGATGAAAAGCTAAACATTTTCAAAGAAAAAACCCCCCAAGAAAGTCCAGTTGCCTTTTGGAAAAGCACCTTTGGGATTTAACTTTTTCACCATTAATTACTTCCTGTTGAGAGCTATCTGCAAAAGAGAAAGGCAGCTGTAGTAGCATAATATGTAGTTTGGTTTTGAAATGGAAGATAAAACGAGGCAGCATATTCCTAAGTGTGTTAGGGTTTTATACGAGTAGTAATTACTGTATTTGCATCTCTACCCAAATGTATTGAAAACTACCGTGCATACTAATACATGTTAAACTCCTTTCTCTCTATCTCATTTTTCTAGCCATTGATAAAATGTATCCCATGTTCTAAAGTATTCTGAATCTTCTTTCTCCTTCATTTTCAATGTAAGTCTGTCCATTTCTGCACAGTCCAAAATTTTCCTGATTATCTCTTCCTCCGCTGGTAATTCTTCATCTTTCCAATGTTGAGCAAGTACAATTCTCGCTGCCGTTAATACATGTAACATTAAATATACACATTCTTTCTTATATTTTCCTGCAATAATTCCTAAATAATTCTGGCTTAAAATCTACGTGTTTTTTTTGTCATTTTCTCTAACCATATATGTATTCTTGACCAAAATCATTTAGCCTTAGGGCATGTCCACCAAAGATGCCTGGTTTTTGTCTACATTCCTAAAAATTGCTAGACTTATTTTTAAACATTTTTGCTAACCTCACAGGTGGTAAGTGCCATCTGTAAAACATTTTATATAGGGGTTTTTTTGTAAGCCACCGCCTTTGTTATTTTAGAATTTCTTTCCCAAAGTCTAACATGTATTAGTAAGCTAAATATTGGAACCCAGACAACATGTTGCTGATAAAATATTACGGATTTGTGATTATAAAAAATTAATAAAATATGGTTATAATGAAGACTACCGTGCACATGTGAGATACTCAGCATCTTCTGCAAGTACAACGTGCATCTTCCTTTGACGATGGGATTGTCTAATGCCATATCTATTGCACAAAATGCACATGTTCAAACTAGAGAGGGATCAAGGATAACTTTTGAATATGAAGAAAATGTGATGCTGCCTAGAAGGGGAAAATGTTTCATTTCAAGAACAGCTGAATATATTTCAAATATTTAGTAAAATGCCACTAAAGTAAAGCAATTTTAATACATTTTTTACCACTCATTCCTTTAATTTTTTAAAATATCATGATCTATCAGTTGAAGGAAAAAACATTTCCATCTCATCTCAGGACTCATGGGTGGATTGTAAGATGGATGCAAAGAACAATCTGAAACCACCGGAGAGCAATGGCTAGTTGTGAGTCTTATGGAGGGTAGAGATTCTGCCTATCAATTAGTTTTATTGTCTCGAAAGGCCCTAATAATTTTATGCAAAAATATTTGTGGTTGTTATTGTTGTTGTTTATGTGCACAATGAACAGCAGTTGGCCCTAATATAGTTATTGTTGTCCATATGGGATGAAAAAGGTGTCTCTTACCCATATTTGGAGGGCTTACAAAGAGATCTGGAAGTTTCCGCTAGTATTTTCATTCATTTTGTACTGAATGATGACCTTCAGCATAAGCCCTTCAGATTCATAATGTAACACCTCGTCACCTTGTTCAATCATTATCCTTTTAGTGAGATCCAAATAAATTATCCATCAAAGTTACAACAGCTAGAGGCATCTCTGGGTTATGGCACAGCTTGAATAAACTCAGGATCAAAGAAACATCCCACCTGACATACCTGTTTACGTTTAAGGAGATTTAAACTGCTGTTCTCTGTTGATATGGAAAACTGGAGGGGTCATTAAGGCACTTGTAAAAGTTTGACCTTTACACATTAAAATAAAATATGATTGTGTTGACAAAAACAGTAACAAAAGTCTCCAGGCCTAATTCTACTAAACTTAGTAATATATTAGAGATTGCATTGGTTTATGAGCATTTTTATAATATAAGGGCATGTTAAAATGATATAGTGGACATAGGAAAGGCTTAAAGGTTTGTGAGATTTACTTTAAATAGTGGTCTAAAATCTCGCTATGTTAGCATAAATTTGTTGTATATACACATATATACAATATTTTTTAAAAAAAATAAATTAAGTTTATCAAGATATAAAATAGAAAAGAAAATGAAAATAGTGTAAAAATGAGGGAGAAAAAAGGGAATGGGAAAAGTGTAGGAAAGAGAGGCAAAGAAAGAAACAACATTGACTGCAGACTCTTTTTAGCGCAGTAGAATAAGGTAAATAACATTGCAGCCTCAACTTTTTACTTTTCCATGCTAATGTGTACTAGCCATTTCTATAACAACAAACCTATCTTATCAGCAAAATCCAAAGTCAAAGTTTCATTTTTTTCCCCTCTCAAGCCCAAAATCTAGAAGCAAAATATATACAATATATTCGATTTTATCATTCAACAACTTTATTTAGAAAAATTGGAAGTTTAAAAGACACCTATGAAACCAAGTTTTAATATTTATCTACTAGTCCCCAATATGTTACCCATGTATAACAAAATAACAGATCTACAGTACATAGATGTATCTTAGGCTCCATATCCTATGCCTCACTTAATTTTGTTTTAGATTTTTTTAAAAAAAATTAAAGAAGCAAATGTGAAGTCAGCATGTTGCAGAGCTTAACGTTTATTTACAATGATGTTTTGAATTCTGTGGCAATCTCAGCAAATATTATAGAAACTACAGCTCAGGGATTTCTTTGGAAGTATGTTCGTTTACCCAGAAAGAAGACAAAAATAAAGGTTGATATGGGATATTCAGAACCATTAGAATGGTTCTTGGGGAACAATTTCCTGAATTTGCTTTCTGGTAAACTGTTTTGTAACTGGGTACGTCCATCAGTGCAATAATTTGGGTGAGGGTCCATAACATGCTCTCAGGAATCCAGATCTGTGAAGCAGCTCAAAACGTTGGGCTCTCTTAAGTGAAATAGATGTGACTAGCAAACATTTTCTTACACTGAATTAAAGGGCCCCAATGTCAGTTCCTTACTGCTGTGTTAGGCAAAATGGCATAATATTCAAATGAAATGGAGCAAAAGTGTTCAGAAATCAATATTTCATCTTGCTCTGAGATTATATCATTCCATAACACTTGAAAACTCATTACAGGTGCAATTGCTGGGATAGTAGATCAGCCAATGCAGAACTTCCAGAAAACGTCAGAAGCCCAGGCTTCAGCCGGACATAAAGCCAGGGGCGTGATCTCTGGTGTGGGGAAAGGAATCATGGGAGTTTTTGCTAAGCCTATTGGAGGAGCAGCTGAGTTAGTCTCACAGACTGGCTACGGTAGGTTTGAGCAAATGTATGACTTCAGCGTGTTGCACATTCATTGGTAGTTTTCATGTATTATTTTAATTGTAGCATGTATTACTGAAATCTTATTTAAAATATAAATTTCCCTCCTACCATCACATTCTTTTACTGAGATTACACTATTTTCCTATTTCAGATACTTAGTCCTCATTACCCAGTTTTTTTAATTTATATATAAAATGCATTGCAAAACTAGCAAATTTAGGTGGAGAGTTTATCTCAGATTAAATCTTCTTAAAATATAAACAGCAAGTTGGTAAGTCATAAATTCCTGATTCGTTGTGTTACCTATCTCAGTGAGGAAATTCTACAAAGCCCAGATGATCTCACACAGTTTGTTATGGACTAAGAGAAACTAAGTGCCCAGTTAAACCAAGATCACACTTTTGTCTTGCTAACCATAATACAAAGCGGTTGCCAGCTGTTATTTCTGCTTCCAGACTTACTGCTGAAAAAAATAAGATGCTTTCTGAATTTTCCCACCAGGTCATTTGATACCACTGCATATAAAGTATGCTCACTTTCTCTGAGCCAGGCCCAGATGTGTCAATATTCCATTAATGATATATTAGATTGTCTCCAAGAATTGCAAACACTGTAGATGTCATTGCTATAATGTGATTACTCATATAGCATCTTCCTCCTTGAGATAAATCACTAACCACTTACGCTGGCCAGCTTTTTTATTTCCATTAACTAAACCTTTAGGCATTATTTTGCACCCAAAAGAATGAACAGCCCAACCCCTCTGTTCTGTTCCTCCATGCTTTTAAAAACATCTTGGAGATCTTATTAGGAAAAATGGTAAAATTAGAGGCCTAGGTTTCAAGCAGACCCCTTGAAGAAATGGGGGGGTGTCATTCAAAGGTTACTCACAGGTTTTTCTGCATCTTCTTCATCAACTCTAAAAGCTTCAAAAGAAGCCAAAAGAAGCCAGCTACAACTATTCGTCTTCAACATATGCCCGCTATTACACATCCAAGAATTTCCAAGAATTTCCTAATTCTCTGGAGACATTTCGGAGGAACAACATGAAACTGTTGTGTGTGGCTGTTTTCTCACATAATTGTTTATCCAATATGTGTGTCGGATATGAATAGTTCTTTAGTTTGTTGAGAAATTGGAAGTTTATTGTACATAAAACTTCGATTCTAGGAAAACTAGACAAAGAAAAAAGTTGGAAGTTAGCGTAAGAGATGTTCCATGTTACATAGATTTTAGATTTTTTAAAAAAGTTGGCAACTGAGAAGCAACCCAAAATAATGGAAAGATGCACTTTACTGCAAACAGTGGCTTGAAACTAGAGAGCAACTTTAGCAGAGCCAACTGTTTGCAGAACTCAGAAGACAGTTTTTACTGTTGTTGTTGTTCTTTGAATAACAATCTCTCCAAAAAAATGTCAAGTTCTTTTGCAACTCTCTTTTTTCCTCCATTTGAAAAAGCGTTTCCAATGCAACATTGCCCTGAGTGCATAGAATTAATGACAGAGTGTTCTAGATTCTGACAGCTGTATTTCTATATTTTGTGTCTATTGGCTGAGAGAACTGAGTCTTTTCCATAATAAATGGAAGCGCATGGAGCAGTATCTTCGTTGTGACTAATGGGCAAATGGGCTTATGCCTTATGGGGGAAACAAGACCACACAGAAGTAATCACATGTTCTACTTTTCCATCTGCCAATGACTATCTCATTTGCAATAATGCTGAAAAATCTCAATCAGCTAATTATTACAACTGGAATGTATCTTTTGAGCATTACTAGGAGTTAGTGTATGTTCAATATTAAAGTTAATTCTTTCTGAGCAACACCAGTGCATTATTTATTTGGTATTTGTTTTATAAATTTTTACCCTGATGCAGAAATGTTTGAGGCATTAGTGCTCAGCTCTCTCCCTATCCAGAAACTCTGCTATCTTCTAAGATGCACCCCAGTTTTAATCCCAGTTATAAAACATTTATCTTTTAAGTAAATCATCCAGTTATTGACACTCTTGTCATTTCTCAGCATAAGGGCCATGCCCTTTACATATTAAAAATGTACCAGCCATCAGAAAGCAACATGTTAAGTCACCCCTTTGTTCTCTTCTGATCAGGGCAAACAGGAAGAGGAGTAGCTCTACAGATCTCTGCTGTAGTGCAAGAAGACACTTCTCAAAATTCAGATGCCCCAAGAGAATGCATAACATTTGGGTTTCATATTTAACAGTAATTAAATAATTTATGTTGAAATGCAGTATCTAGGGCAAATTTACCTGCTGATGTTTGCTAATTGTGAGATACTCATGAAAGAATGTGAATATTAAGCAAGAAAGTTAACCACGGTCTTGAACTGATATGCCTACATTCTTAACTAACTTGTCCAATCCCTTTCTAAATCTATGGCTCTCGAAAACATTTGATTTTCCCTAATTGCTAGTATGTGACTGATGCTCCGTCTTTTGTTTATTTCTAGCTAATGCTAAAATCCATTATGGTTAAGTGCATGATTATTGTGTTCTAATATTGAATGAATTATCTCCACTAGAGCGTCCAAAGATGTGACATCACTTTGGATCTGCACAATTTTATGGACTGTTTAAGAACATGACATCATTGCAACATGTTTCTGTTTTCCCACCCTGTAAAAACAAAAACAAAAACAGCCTCACTTTTATCACCACAGGTATTTTGCATGGGGCTGGACTTTCCCAGCATCCTAAACAACGCTGTCCTTCAAGTGATCAACATGCTGAACAGGCCCCAAACAGCCACGTCAAATATGTCTGGTAAATTATCTGGATACTGACTCATTTCTATACCCCAAGTGTTGATTAATAGATTCTGGCTCCTGCTCCAGCTAACGGAGCAAAAGGCTGACTTACAGCAGAATATTTAGAAATGCTAAACATAAAGTTCAGCAGAGGCCCTCTCTGAAAACCAGCTGTCCTTTGAGCTTTGGAAATCTGATGCGAGCCTGTCTTTGTTTATGAAAGATATTACTTAGTTGCCTTTGCCCAAATATTGGACATCTCCAGAAATAACTGCTACAGTAGTTTATTCTCCGTTTGGTTCCAATTTCCAGTTCCAATTCCTTGGAATGGATTCAGGGCTGGAATGAGAAATGAATTGGACAAAGGAGATGTGATTGTGACCATCAATTAGGTCAGCTTGGCTGCAGAAGATGGAGGTTTGAGAGTATTACAAAATAAACAAGACCTCTTTGGGATTTAAAATCATAGCAAGTTTTGCAAAACTCTTGTTTCTGTGTAATGCTACTGCTTCTTTAGAAAAAAAAAGCAGCAACTTTACTGAGACATTTTGACTATCGAGTGAATGCATGTTCATCTTGAACCTTTTTTTTTTAATAGGAAAATGCTTCAGTCACTGGGGAGACCAGAGGTCTTCATGGCCCTGGATGTGATAATTGTGAGTGGATCAGGCCAAGAACACGAAGGATGTTTACTCCTTACCTCAGAAGTGCTGTTTGTGGTTAGCATTGATGAAGACACACAGCAACAGGCATTCCCAGTGACAGAGATTGAATGCCTGCTAGACGGTGAACAAAGCAATTTGTTGAAGGTGCAGCTCAAACAGCAGAGTGTGTCTTGTGATCTGGAGGTAAAGCTCCAGATTTATTTTATTTGTAGTCTTTAAAAACAGTCATGATTTTTTTTAATTTTATTAGTAATACACTGCCCATTTCAATAAATCTGTGTTCTCTGATTTCAGGCAGATGGAAACAGAGAGAGGTTGTCCGAACAACAGTACAACAGACTTGTTGACTACATTACAAAAGCATCCTACCACTTGGTTACTGTCCCTGTGTCTGTACAAAACACAGCACCTCTCATAGCTGCCGAACCGGTTCCAGCAACATTAAAGACTTATCAATACCTGGTTAATCCCATTTTTGCTCATGTATTCATCAGCAAATTTACTATGGTAAAAAATAAAGCTTTGAGTAGAGGATTTAACTGAAAACACTCTGCTGAAATGTTTCCAGATTTAAAGTACTATCTATGCAGTTGCCCAATAAGAACTTTACATTTCACATCACATGAAAACAGATGAGTTTAAACTTACGTGCGCTGGGATATTGAACTAGCACATTAAAAAGAAGATCTATTTTGCACTCAGTACATTAGAGATGAATTCTGTAGTCTCCTTTATGAGACAGAATTACGTAGATATATATATAGCTGTAAACAGAAATTGGCAGCCTTGTAAGATGACAGTGAAAATATTTATTTTCTTTTTAATAGGAAGTCTAATATGTAAAGATTGACAGCAGGCACAGAATGAACATTATAATATTCTTGTCTTTTTCTTCGTTTTCTAAAGAGGTGCCAGTTACTACAAGCAAGTTTAGAACTTAGCTTTAAAAACTTGCTCAGGGCTGAAATTTGTACTGCAACTGGCCCAACCTATAGCAAAATATTTTTTTTCTATTCAGTTTGGAAGTACTTAGGTGTGCTAAGTGAATTGTGATACCTAGGGTTCCGGACCATTCTGTTAATTTTCATTGACTGAGATTTTGCAGGATTTCAGTCCTTAATATAAATTAGTGCCTTTGTTTAGTTTGAAGAACAAGTTGGTGACAATACTAATTTATGAGATTTCTTGTTTACCATAAAAGATAGCAATGTTTTCCGAAGATTGTTGAATGTATGTGCTATTGCAATTCTTTAACAATGTATAATTATGCAAGAGTTCTTATGGACTATTAATGTGGGACCAGTAACTTGCATTATATAAAGCTTTACAACTTTTGTTTAGCCATGAATACCAAAAATGAGAAGGTAATTTAAATTATCAACGGATCCATGATGCATTACTCAAAGTAGGATCCATTGAGTTACATCCAAGTAACATAACAATTGCCACCTTGGTCGTATGAACACATTTTCATTTTGATCAACATATTAAACTAGAGCACCACAGCAAACACAATTTGGGTTCCCATAATTCCAAGTCATACAGTCGTAGTTGCAGCAATTTTAGGTAGGTGCCCTTATAGGGACGGCACATCTAAATACATGACTGACTGGAAGCCTATATAGCCATGTTTAAGAAGTATACATAACTTGAACTCATGTTTGTCTCGTAGTTTTCTATAAAATAAGAGATTCAGTGTATCACTGAAAATGCTATTTAATACTATGAGATGTAGTTTCCTCTAAAACAGGGGTGTAAAACTGGCGGCCTGCAGGCCAGATGCATCACGTGCTGGCCAGCCCACGCTGTCTCCACAAAGGCAAAAAAATGACGCGATCGAGTTTGACACCCATGCTCTAAAAGCATCTGAGTTTTTAACTGAGCAAATTAGTAGCCAGTGTATCAGTTCTCATATAGCCCTATTACCCACCATCGTCTGAAGTTAAACCCATATATCCACTGGAAAGGGCTCAGTAAACCGTAAAACCGTAAAATTATTGCTGTAGTATTCAGCAATTACACTTGCACTGGAAGGTTAAATGGGAGATTCTTAAGAAAAATATGTACTTGTAACATAGAACTCTATACTAAATCATCACCCAGGAAAAGTAAAGTAAAATTCATGGATATAGGTCCAAACCATTTTAGACCATACAGTTGTGTTACTGGATCAGTTATCAGATTTCTCATTTCTTGTGCAGATCTAATTTTTCAGAGAGCTCTAGTATATTAATAGTGGATGTTTTTAGATGTATTTTTTCTATAGACTTTTCAACATGTTTTCAACTTTGAACTGTAGAAGAATCACCAGCATAAAACAGCTATTAGACTTAAATGTAGACTGAAGTGGGATCAGCAGGCTTTAGTTTCAAAAAGTGTGTTTGCTATGGGCTCTTAACTATTTTTATTTAACATTTTTGGTCCTAAACATTTTTTTTCCTCTTTTCCTCCCCACTCTAACCTCCTGCTTAGCTTTTCAAGGCAAGAACTCAACATTAATCTGTCCAAGGCCAATCTGTACTACAAAACTATGCTGAAGTTAGGTACTGAATTTAAACTATGCTTTAGCCAATTTTCACTAATGTTTCCAATATATTTCTAGGCAGATTTTGAAAGCTCTCTTGATTTTGTCGCATCTTATGTGTTTCATTTTTAAAATATTCAGCCTTTGAGAACTAGGTTTATCCTAAGTACAAACTAGGTACAGCCTTTGTTAAACGTTTATGTGAATAGTCATTGTTTACTTACACTGCTTTAAAATATTGTATTTTATAATTGAATCTTTCATGAGAAATAAAGAGTTATATTGCCACTTTGTCTGTTGACAGTACTGTTATAGCAATTTGATTCAAAAGAAAGGCATTTATAAAATGCCAAAATAATAAACTAGCACAAACAGGACAGGTTATAGCCAGAGTGAAGCGAACAGATTTGTTTAAAGCTCTTCTAAATTATAGCAGTAATTGCTTTACAAATCCAGTTAAACTGCTGACCTAGCTACAGTTCTGACAATAGCTGTTGGTTCCACTGTACGAAGTTGCTTTTTTAAATCTTCCTCAGATTTATCCTCCCTGTAAGCTCTGAACACCCCCTATACTGCAACTGACTTTTAAGATTCTAATTAGTTGCATGGCTAATCATAATATTTGAATATTTCTTTATATAACTTAAATAGCACTTTCCTGCCCAGAACACCTTTTGGGCAGCTAACAAATTTTTTTTACAATCTGAAAATGTTAACAATCGCAATTGAGGCAGAAAACACTTGACTGAAGAAAAATATCTTTTGTTCACCAAAGCAGAAAGACTAGAAGCCGAGTGGCTTGCCTGAGAGTATGACTTGGGAGCAACACAGAAAAATGTCCTCCTTGGCCTGCAAGAGACCTCAAAAGTCAAGGTCATCTTTAAAGACCATTCCCACGTCACGCAGTTCATAGCAAGCTATGCAGTCCCTTGGACATTTACCATCATGAGATGGTGAACCCTAGAATCTCTATGGCATCCATGCTGTGGATTAGGAAATCTGAGACACAAATTGTGCTTCTATCGTAAACATACGGCATTGTTGGGTAACTCAACTATCAGTCTATAGTCACACTAGATTTAACATATATGTAATTATATGTAACCATAAAGTATTATTCTAAAGATTGCAGTGTATATATCTGAAAACTGAAAGCATTCAATAATGAAGTTCCATCTGTTACAAAGTGAACTCTTGTGAATAGCAACAATTTTTAAAACATGTTATCACAAAAGGAAAAAAAAGATCCTGTTTTTGTGTTCTATCTGCAAGGTACGCAACTCAATAAATGTTCTGAGAAAAAAATTATAATGGTTAAATGTAAAATGTGGATGCCATATACTTGACCTTCACATGGTCACTGAAAACAGCCCAGTCTTCATTTCTCCTTTTTGCCCACTTCTCTGCAAAGCAGAAGCTACAAAAGGAGAGAAAAAAATTGCTTCCATCTGCCAGCACTGCCACTTAACTGCTACTCAAAGGAAGCTAAAAAGATCCAAATATCCAAATTTTTCCTGTTTTCCCTTAGATTTGACACACCCTCTCTTCTCTGTGTTTTATTTTAGAAAGAAAACTTAGATTTCTACTATTTCAGCCTAGCACATTGTCCAAGGAGCAGGGAGTTGGACTAGAAGACCTCTAAGGTCCCTTTCAATTACGATGATGATGAAACACTGCAGTACTTTGTGAGTTTTGATTGCTACCAACTGAAAGAAGCCAAGACACACACTGAGATAGTTTTCATTTAATGAGCACAATATAGCAGGACCAGCACTGAAGGTGATCGTTATTGATCACAATAATATTCGATTATTTTGTCTCCAAAAGGAAGTTCTGAAAAAGAAAAAAAATAAGTTATTAAGAATCTAGAATCTATTCTCCCATTTTGAGAATGATATGCAAAATATCATTTTATCTAAGTTATTTTAAAAATATTGGTTTCTTTGAAGCCCAAAGGCTTATAACCCTAAAATATGTTCATGATACGATGAAATGCCACTGTGAACATAATTAGCCAGCTTGTGCTTTAATAGTAAAGCTTCTAACAGCATGATTTGAAAACTGCTAAAAATTAGCAGCAGTGAAACTGGCTACATTTTTCCAAGAAAGCACATGGACATTAGAATTTTAAAAAGTACATCATCATCAATGGACAAAGAATCAGAGGAGTGATTTCAGTTAAAACAAATAAATCTACTTATCTGATTTTACTTTGCTTTAGCTGAATTACTAACCTTTATTTTTTATTTCAATATGCACTAGTAACAGGTCTGTGCCATTTCTTTGCTAACAATGTGAAAGTGATTTAATCCACCCAACCCACAAATCAATTCAGTGGTCTGCCGCTGCTTTCTCCCAGAAAGTGTTTTGACTTCCTGGGTCAGGACTGAGAGAGAATGCGTGGCCCAAGATCAACCAGCTGGCTTCTAGTTAGGGAGAACTCGAACCTGTGTGTCTCACTCAATGTCAGCACTTTAATTGCTATGCTACATTATATAATCTAGCTTCAAAGAAACATTCCCTTGAATTATTAAAACATAAGCTGAACAATTGCTTACTTATGATTATTAGATGTCATTAGGGCTTCACACTTTGAAACACTCCTGCTTTTTTCTTGTCCTCAAAGTCTTTCGCGAAGTCAAATGTTTTGTAGAAATCTCTGTATTGATTTTGCTTTTCTTGAATGAAAAAATGCTAAAGAGAAAAAAGTTACCATTACAAGGCTTTAAAACAAGCAACTCGATTAAATACTGAACAAAAACATTTTTTTTTAAATGAGAGCAATATCTATGAAAACAGTGCACTCATGGGCAGCTTAAATTGTTTACAAAATGTTGAGAAAACAGTGATGCAATTGATGAAAAAGGTGTACACCATTAAGACTACAATCCTGTACCTATTTACCTGGGACTTGCTTAATGACCCTAATTGGGACTGGAATTCTCCTTGCTAAACGAAGCAGCCATTAAACAAAATATGTGACACCACCGCTTAGAAATTGAAGTCTTGTATAGGTAGTCCTCGACTTACATGACCATTTGTAGTTATGGTCTCAGAAATGGTGCTATGTAACTCATAAAGCACTTCCAGCTGGCATAAAACATCACACACACCACCTCCTGCAGTCACTTGAATGCATTTTGGGCACTTGAAAACCTGTTCATGCATACAATCATGGTCTCAGAAATGGTGCTTTGTAACTCATAAAGCACTTCCAGCTGGCATAAAACATCACACACACCACCTCCTGCAGTCACTTGAATGCATTTTGGGCACTTGAAAACCTGTTCACGCATACAATCAGTTGTCAAATGCCCTACAATCATGTTATTGCCATTTACAATCTCCTCTGCCGGTTTTGCCAGAAAATCAAGCAGGAAGCCAGCAGGGAAGGTTACAAGCTGCTGCCACCTGCTGAAAAGACTCCCTCTCATCTCTGGGGACTGATTGAAAGAGCTGCTGGCTGAAGGAAACTGACATTCTTCAGAGAGCAGAAACAAAGCTTAAATCATGAAGATCTAAGTCAGTGATGGCGAACCTTTTAGAGACCAAGTGCCCAAAAACTGGCCCCGCCCCCGCTCCGCCCCACCCCGCCTGCCCGCAGGGCCACTCACCGCCTCCAGGGCCTGCCTCAGATCGCCCAGGCAGCCCAGCAGAGTCATCGTGGCCACGCCCTCTGCCCGCGCCCCGCAGCATCAACTGTGCGCGATGGGGCGTGAGGGCAGTCTTGACTACACTGCCTAGCTGCCATGTCCTTGGCTGCGCTGCTCCGCGTGGGCCACGCTCGGGGGCGACTCTCCTCCAGGGGGGCTACTGGTGAGGTTGCGGGGGAAGGCAAGGCTGGGGCAATGGCACATGTGCCCACAGAGAGGGCTCCGAGTGCCGCCTCTGGCACCCGTGCCATAGGTTCGCCACCAAAGATCTAAGTTCTATTTCTGTACCCTGCAGAAGGGTCATGGCAAAGACCTGATCTGCAGAGCCCTGAGACACACCAAGTTTTATGCCCACCTTGCTTTCAGACTGGCAACCAAGGAGATAGTGGTGGCAAGCCCAGCACTGATACCTCCCCCCCCCCGCCGAAGAGCAAGAACATGACAATGGTCACCCTGGAAGCAGCAGCAAGAGTAAGTGGCAGTAAAGTGCAGAAGCCAAAAGGGCAGAAATGGTAATATAGTGGGGGGAGTTGAAGCAGACTCTGCGATTGTAAGTCTGGCCAGGCTGCTAAGCAAATTTTGAACGTGTGACAAGAGAGCACTGCAACAGTCACAGCTTCAAGTACTGGCTGTAACTACCATTTGTTCACAACCATCATAACTGCAAACAGAGGCTGACCAAACAGTCATTAAACAAAGGGCTATTTGTAATTTTGCAGGACTTGCCCAAATATATAAGAATTACACTTAATATAAACCAGATTTTTTTTCATTCTTGAGTTTTAATACAAGAAATCCTGACCTCCAGCAAAAAAAAGCTTCCCGTTACTAAAGTAACTCCTATCAGAAAATTCCTTCTTGCCAATCTTCCCAGGAGATCTCTCATTCGTGGCTTGGGCAACAAATTAGAAGACATACTGACGCTTTCTCCTAAAACAGAAAGGGAAATTAAGGCTTTGCTATTATGATCACAATATCACAGTATTAACAAGAACAACAAGAATTGCAATCACAAAGTGTTCTCTATAACAGAAAAGCATTTTTATAGATCTAATTCTTTGGAATTTGTTTTATTTGTTAGAGATACATAATATGTGGTATAGCCTAGGGCTCCATAAAGGTTTTGAGAGAGATTTTCAGTAATAGGGCAAAATTCATAAAGCGCCACTTTTCAAATTAAAGCAACCAAGCTGCAAGGCTCCAGAAGGTGTAAGCAGCTGTTACTATATGCATAGGTGCAGCAGAAACAGATGGAAGCAGTTTCTGCAGCAGAAACGCAACTCTATACATAAAGTGGCTGCTTTAACAATAATAAGACAATTGGTTAGTAGATACTCCTGCATTTTACAAAGCATCGCCTTCTAAAGCTTTGCAGACTCCTAATATGGATGCACAGCCTATCCTTTCTTTCCACATCTGCAGATGAAATTTCGATCTTACACTTTGGGAGCTGGTGTTAATTGCCAGCGTGACAAGGACTCACACGTACAGTGTTAACCTGCTGACATTTGTATTCCGCTATTCATCCAAAATGCAGCAATCCGTTCAGCAAATATGGTCCCTCCCCACTTCCTGCATTACAATCCCGGCGACAGCCATAGCTTCCTTAATCATAGTTTACAAATAATCTATAATCTGCACGATTCGCATGGGCCAGTACGCCGTAATTCACGGTTAACCAACCGCAATGGAGAGAAACAAGTAAGTCGTAAGCCAAAAATCATCTTATCCTTTTGGTCTCATTGCTCCCAGTTCCCACCCAGAGCGATTCTGCTGCATCTGGCGAGGACCCCAAAATAGACGGACGCCCCAACTAATTTCCCCCGCCCGCCGCCAGGGCCCCACCAGCCCATCAACTGCACCGCCACAGCCAGACCGCAAAGGGTGTCCCTAGACTCTTCTTTGTGGACCGTCCCAGTGTCGAACTAAACCCAGCGTCCCCCAAAGGGCAGGAAAGCAGAGAACCGCGCAGGAGGCCGCCGCGGACACTCACGCCCGACACCAAGCAGGAGGAAGTGCCTTCTCTGACCCCTACAGACTCAAGGCCGTCCTTACGCCTTCACTTTCAGAAGCACGGCTCCCGCCAGCGCATGCGCATCCCGGTAACTACGGCAAGCACTCAGCCCAAACTCGCATCGCGGGAGCTGCTTCTCGGAGAGCGGTGGAGGCAGAATCATCTCAGAAGTGGGCGGGCTTTTCCCAGGCGTGGGGCGGGGCTAAAAGTTGACACAGCGCTGCGGCGCGACGTGGTTCGGGTTTAAATAAGACGTGATTCAAAGAGCGGGTAGCTCAGTCCAAGCGGCCGAACTGCTTTCCCCAACCTGGCGCCCGCGATTCGACTGTAAACGGGAAATATAAGATGGTGCTGCAAACAACTACTCTTATTCGGTTTAGAGAGCCTCGTTTACAATTCTGAGTCCCGCAATGGGCTAATCGTGAATATCCGCGGTGTAGCTCCTAGACAGAGCCTGCCAGTGTGAAGTTAACAGAATAACAGAGTTGGAAGGGACCTTGGAGGTCTTGTAGTCCAACCACTGCTCAAGCAGGAGTCCCTATATCATTTCAGACAAGTGGTTGTCCAGTCTCTTCTTAAACCTCGAGTGATGAAGCACCCACAATTTCTGAAGGCAAGTTGTTCCACTAGTTGATTGTTCTGTCAGGAAATTTCTCCTTAGTTCTAGGTTGCTTCTCTCCTTGATTAGTTTCCATCCGTTGCTTCTTGTCCTGCTTTCAGGTGCTTTGGAAAATAAGTTGATTCCCTCTTTTTGTGGCAGCCCCTCAAAGTTCAGGATGGCTAATTTTCATCTAACTTTTAATGGAGCATTCATGGCCATTCCTGTGATTTGCACTGCTAAATTCCAAATTCCTCGCAATCCCAGGTTGTCCGAATGAAAAGCTGCAGTCCAGCCACCCCCCACATCCCCCCCCCCCCGAACAAGCCTTGCAGGAACATCTGGACCTAAGAATGCCACCAAATTGAGTTCAGTTCAGACAAACCCATGCAATTTCAGGGATGTCATTTTAAAAGTGGAATGTCTATGGAGATTCTCAGTCATGAGAAAAGGTGCTTTTTCAAGAAGAGGCAACTGGACTTTCTTGTTTTTCTTTGAAGACGTTTTGCTTCTCATCCAAAAAGCTTCTTCAGCTCTGATTGGATGGTGGGGAATGGAAGGATTTATATTTCTTTGCAGGCAGCTGATCATTTGCATTCTTTTAGAGAGTCATTTAGGCCCCTTGGAGGTTTAGCTGTGTCCTCAGGGTCACCTGAGTAGTGCAAATAGGTGTGGAGCCTTCTTGGAACTGCTGAAAGGATTGTATTGTGGAGTTGTGCTATCTGCAGGATGTTTCCGCCCTGTGTCCCTTCACTGTGGGGATGATGTCTGCATCTCAAGCTGAGGTGCAAATGGTCCTGTAGTCTGCATTTTTTTTCTGGAAATCTGTTCATGCTCCCACATAGCTAAATGTCTATGGAGATTCTCAGTCATGATGAGAAGCGAAAAAAATTCAGTTGCCTCTTGAAAACACCTTTGGAACAATCATGACCTAGATGACTGAGAATCTCCATAGACATTTAGCTATGCACTTTGAGCAGGAGTATGAAAGAATTTCCAGGAAAAAAAATTGCAGATGAGAGGACCACTTGCACTTCAGTTTGAGTTGCAGACAGCTCAGACTCATCCCCACAGCCTGTGCCTGGATTCAAAAGTGAAGGGACACAGGATAGAAACATACTGCATATAGCACAGTTCCACAACACTGTCCTTTCAGCAGTTCCAAGAATGCTCCACACCCATTTGCACTACTCAAATGACCCTGAGGACACAGAAAAACCTCCAAGGGGCCTCAACGACTCTATAAAAGAATGCAAATGACCAGCTGTCTGCAAGGAATATAAATCCTTCCATTCCCCAGTCAGAGCTGAAGAAGCTTCTTGGATGAGAAGCGAAACATTTTTAAAGAAAAACAAGAAAATCCAGTTGCCTTGTGGGAAAAGCATCTTTGGGACATTGCAAAAATGGCTTGCCAGTTGCCCGGGGGGGGGCAGGGGGGGGCATCCTCATCCAGAGTCATTGCTGGTCTTGCTGCCGGGTACCAGCTGGGCATGATGCTGTGCAGTTTTGGAGGCCAGGCGAGGTTAGCCAGATACCACCACTGACATCATTTTTGTGGTTCTGGACTGGAGTTACTTCTGAAAACTGGACTAACAGCTGGCCTGTCAGATATAATTGGCATTGTTGAACACTGAATGCAGTCCTGTGTGCCACAATCAAAATCAGATTTGCTGCTTTTTTCTGGGCCAGGAATGAATTCATGGCAAAACGTTGATTTAGAACTGACATGATGCCAAAGATATTATAGCATTGTTTAAAAATTAGTATTTTAAAATGGATGTTATTTAAAACAGACATCAGAATTTCAGGCATTTTATTTGGATTTGTTGTACTGTGTTGGGCACACCACAAGCATTTTGCTGTGTTATAAATTAAATTGGGACCAATTGATCACCCATCATTTTTGCCATATTGTGACAAGTTTTGTTTTCTGTTGATATGAGTTATTGAATCCTTTACTAAATTTCTGTTTTATGGCTTCAAGAATATTCCAGATGTAAGTTTTGCCTTTAGATAATTCTAAGTGCAATTACAGAATTCTTATTACAGAATGATATCATATAAAAGTTATAGGCTTCCCATTTTCTTTTTCAGTTACATCAGACTGTGCTTGGCACTATTTTTATTGCAAAATTAGCTATTTGTCCTTTATTTTATTTTATTTTTAAGAAAAGAACCTTATCTTAAAAAGTGCATCCCATGTTTCTATTACAGTATATTAACATATCGGAGCTACATGATGGTCTAAATCGGGGGTAGGCAACCTTGGCTCTTTTATGACTCGTGGACTTCAACTCCCAGAATTCCTGAGCCAGCCATGCTGAGGGGAAAGGGAGAGGTTTCCAAGCTGAGCCATGCTGGCTCAGGAATTCTGGGAGTTGAAGTCCACGAGTCATAAAAGAGCCAAGGTTGCCTACCCCTGGTCTAAATAATCAAATTTGTTTATATTTAGATTAAATGAATTTTTATTTATTTTCCTACAGCACACTTGGGCACCCTTTGTGTGGTATAAATATGTATATCCAATTTTTTTTTAAAGTGGCATTCTTTACTACTTCCTGTCTCTGAGCAGAACGTAGGAACTTACCTCAACCCATATTTGCCATCCCGGAATTAATTAAGTACTTGCCAACTGGAGCTGTAACTTAGTGAAATTCTAGAAGGGTATCAGCAAAGCAAGATGTTGAAGGCAAATGGAAAACATGAACTAATAAAAAGGCTCAACCAGTGGAACTGCAGATTCGGCTTTTGAAGTTCGTTCAAGTACTGCATGCTTTAATTTTGGAGTAATCTTACAACGATGAATGCAAAGAACAAGTAAGCAGGAATGGTTTTTCTAACTTTTGGACCATATGAAGATGAAGCAACATGATGGTTACCAGTGATTGCCACAATTATTGAAAGTATTAGTCATTAGGTTGGATTTTTAAACACTGGCTTGCAAAAGCTTTGTGGGTGAGGAGAAAAGAGAAATTTCAAATGTCCCTTTCCTTTGTTTTTAAAAAAATGACAAAAAGTAGAAAAGGGTTGCCCAAATGAACAGGACTATTTGGGAGCTTGACAAACAACGATCAGTTTTTTTCAACTGTGGACTGCAGTCTACAAAAACTAATTTTGAAATACTTGCTTAGACCTTTTAAGATAATGCAAGACTCCTTATTTTAATAAAAGTGAATTTTTCATATCTAGTCTATAAGTACAGTCTTAAGCATTCTCCAAATATTTGCAACTCTCAAAATTCTACAGTTAGTATGGCCACTGCTAGCAGTTTATGGCCACACATTTGGACATTTTCTAGATTCAGAAAGCTGGACTAAGCACTATTCTATGTATAAATCAATAAAGCACAGAATTGGATGAGATCAAAATATTGGAGATATTTGCCAATGTAGGGAACTTTCTGACATTGGTCATTAAGCTGCAGCTTAAAATATTCTCTCTCTTTCTGGGAATCTATTTTTCGTTTTCTAGTCTGAGGAACAGTTTGTATCTCAGAGTATTTGTCTGTTATCAGAAGGTATGCCAAATCTGTGATCCTTATGACACCTCCATTTATTCCAAAAAGTCATCTATTCAAGAAAGAAGCAGTTTCCTCCATTTGCCAGAATATTACAAAGTTCTGGTGATCAAAGGTGGCGCCATGTGAAGACTGGATGTTCTTTATAGAGAGCTGTCTTCAACCAAACTTTAGATTAGATCTGACTCACGGGCAGTTCCTGCCCTTGTTTTGTGTCTAAATTATAATTGTATTATATCAAATTGTCAGGAAATTCTTCCTAATGTTTATAGACACTCTCTTTTCTGGGAAATTGAACTTGCTGTCTGGATCCTATTTATTGAATGACAAATTTCCCTGATATGAGAGCCATTCAAATATTTTAAAAGCTGATGATTGATTTATTCATTCATTGTATTTCATCATGTTGCTTCTGATGTCTAGCGACCACATAGATATTCTCCATCATGATTTATGCTTTTCGTTCTTCCTTTATTTTTGTAGTGATTTTATTAAAAATTAGAATTTACAACAACAAAAACTAATGCAAACTAAATATATTTAAAAGAATAAAAAATATAACAAGTGCATAAAAACAAGTAGAAAAAATATATATTTAATGTAGGTTGGAGGATACGTAGCTCAGGCAATGAAGAGGGATGGTAATCCAATTTTATAAGTGAAAATCTATTTTCTGAAAGTTAGAAATCTATTTACTGTTGACTCAGACGTTCTCTTTATGGATGCTTACATGTGAACATTTAAACAGTGGTGATTCAGGTACTATCAATACATTCCAAGATGACCTTTGTGGGACAGGGAATAAAGTTTCCTGAATGTATTGATTACTTTGACAAATAATCCCAATGCTATCACAGGCTAACAACAGCCTCATAGATAGTCTGAAGTGTATATTTTGTTAATACAGGATCTAAACCAGATGAAAGTTTTAAAATTATGTATATTCTTGCCAATCTGATTTTTAAAATCTGCACTGAATTAGCCAGAAATGCAAACATTAATGAAAAAAGTCATTTAGCAATGCCCTATATTCATAGGCCATTATAATTTGGTGATTGGCTTCATATCAAGCATCTCTGGAGAAATGAAGACAAAAAACAATCTGAAACAATTCAAGAGAAAAATAATAAACTGCTAGTTTATTAACACATTTATTAGGACTAACCACAATGTCACAAAAGAGTGAAAAATGACTTGTTGTCAACAAAGCCACAAATTAGTGAATGGCTGTCCATGTATTTACTGTCTGCCATTCATTTCTTTCTAACCTCATTTTTTACAAATACTTTTCCCCAAATATTTCTATGTATTGTATTATGTAACTCAAGATAATTTTATTGTATTTGATCAAATGGATGTCAAACTATGAAAAATTATTCATTTGTAATTGTGTAAGCCTCAAAGTGCCAGAATCCAAATATAATAATTATTAAAAGTTGCCCTGTATAAAACTCTTGTTGAGCATATCAATTAACCTTGTTTTGGTAATCTAATTCACACACATGCTATGATTAAAAATGCTTTTACACCTAATATACCTTAATTACAGCTATATTAATGTTAAAAACATAATATCTTTTCTTTAGAAAACCACAATAGATCTGCTAATCTTTAGATGCCACAAAGCATCACACTCCAAAGTTTAAAAAAGTTTTAAATACCGTTGATTTTCAAATAAAAATATGCGATTATATGTTTCACTCTCCCCTTTAAAGCAAAGTAGACTACAAAGAAAACCCCAGCTTGACTGGATCATGACTATATTCCTCCCTCTTTCAGTTAAGTTTGAAAGGCTGACTGTAAATTGAATAAATCAATATTAACAGGGTTTGTGAACTGCTCTGGAAAACTGAGGGATGGTAATGCAAGGGATGAATTATAACCAGTCATGCAAAATTCTGTGTGATATCAAGCAATGATATTTCTTATGACAGACAAATAAGACATATACTTTACACCACTTCTATCATAACCACAAGGGAACCATTGTTTTACTGCGTGGGTGGAAACAATTCTGCAAAACCAAGTATCAATCAAGCACAGTTTATCCTCCCTGACATATGCCTGGATTATATCTTTTATATAATAAGTCTGATTCAGAATGGAGCTACTGAATGAGAAAAACAAGTTGTTTGGTTATCAGGTGCTTGAAGGTATCACGGGGGACATATAAAGGATTAATGGGTTGATGTTTGGATTGCATACAAATAAATATAGTCCAAATCTAAAACATGGGCACATTGTTGGTTTCATATTATATTTGGCTAGAGAAAAAATTAAGTACCTAAATGGGAGTTTCTTTTTAATATAAGACATAAATCCTTGTTACAGAAAAGAAACAATCCAGAGTGCAGTTGTTTGACATATGGCAAAGAAAACAAATTTCGAGCATGGTGAATCTGATCTTAGACACAAGGCCAAAAAATGATGTATCATGAATCTAAACCAAATAATCTGTAACAGGTGAAGGCAATCATTTTGCAGAAGGGCTTCATTTGTTGTTTTTCTTGTGGTTCCTCCTCCTTCTCCTCCTCCTCCTCCTCTTTGATGCCCAGAGGGACCAGGGGCAGGATTTGGTCCCAATTTTTCCCTTTTGGGAATGACATGTTCTTGGAGAATGTTGAAACCATCAAAAAAGACCACATGTGGGCCACAGATATTTCCCCTCTTGATACATACTTCATCGTTTAACATGAACATTGCAAAAGGAAGAAAGAACTAATGTACTTGAATCCTTCAGCAGCAATCATCCACAACTGAGCTCAAGCTCTCACTGTAATTTACAATATGAATCAGATGTGGCTGTGAAACAATATGGCAGATAGAATCACAGATGTTGCTATTTTGAAGCCTTACAAATTGCTCTACCTGTGGACCAGCCCTGATGTTCCCAGGAATGTTTTGTACACCTCTATACAGCAAAAGCAAGAGGAACTGCCTTGAAGTTAGCCCCAAGAAGTACATGTTGCATTTCAGAATCCTACTGAAGTATATAGGCCTTGTCAACAAGCTGCAAACCTATCAAATATTTTGTAGGTAAGTTAATTAACAATTCTTCCTCCATTAAAAACAAGTATATAATAGCACAGGATTCCCAATCTGACATTGTAAAATTGATGTCTCCAGATGATAAGAATTGTATTCTAACATAGGTGTTAAATTGTAGAAGGCTATAATAGTACAATATATAAGAATAAAGTCCCACTGGCACTGAATGCACCAGAATTAGTTTCTTTCTTCTCTCGATTACATATCTTTTCTGAAAAATAGGGCAAACCAGTGAGCTACGTTCATTTATTTCTGAGAAATTGTCCCACTGTGAATGCAAACCCATCATTTCTTCAACAGTTTCCTTAAAATTTTGATGGTTCTGGTTGGGAGGGAAAGATACATGGCATTAATATTTAAGAAACAAAAAATAATGCCTGTAAGACAGAAAATGAACACAATTCCTACAGTTCCAAAGAAATCTAGAGGAATAAGTTATTTTGCCTTTTCACAGGTAATTCCAGCTGACATTTGTTTCTAAATTTGTGAATATGTTTAATTTATTTAATATAAAATTTTCTATCCCTTTCCAGTACATATGTTATCTGCTCTTAACAGTTTGCAGCATTTAAAAACAGTAATAAATTTAAATAGAAAATATTAAATAGAAATCACCTCAGAGATAAAACTAAAACTATTAACAAAAGCAAATATAGAAAGGTAATCATTAGAGAAGAGACAAGAGAGAGCATTTTCTAATGGGTATGTTGCCTGTGGAGAAAATATCTGCTTAAAAAAGAAAATTCTTGGCCTGATGGTGAAATACCAGCAAATAATGAGCCAAGGAAGCCTTCCAAGGTAAGGATTCCAAAAGCTTAATTAGAAAATATTTTCTCTTGCCTCAGTCAAAAATATCTCTGCCACAGAAAAGGGCTTTTCCATAAGATCTAGAAGACTGGGCAGCAATACAGGATGAGGTGACCCCCCCTAAGATATCCTGGATCAAAACCCTTTAAATTTTTTAAAAATAATAGCTAACACTCTGAATTGTGCTAGGAAACAAACCAATGCAGGCCTTGGAGGACTGTTGTATAGGTAGTCCTCAACTTACAAACACAGTGCAGCCCCAAATTTCTGCTGCTAAGCAAGACAGTTGTTAAGTGAATCACTGTGGTTATTAAGTTAATAACACAGTTGTTAAGTGAATCTGGCTTCTCCATTGATTTTGCTTGTCAGAAGGTCGCAAAAGGTGATCACATGTTCCTGGGACACTGCAAGCGTCATAAATATGAGTCAGTTGCCAAGCATCTGAATTTTGATCACGTGACTATGGAGATGCTGCAATAATAGTGTGAAAAACGGTCATAAGCCACTTTTTTCAGAGCCATTGTAATTTTGAATGGTCACTAAATGAACTGTTGTAAGTCAAGGACTATCTGTACACTGAATCTAATTGCAAGATCCTACCCATATTCTTGGAGATACCTCCTAGATCAGGGGTCCCTAACTCCCGGGCCACAGCCCAGGCCCTGGCCTATTCAGTATCGGGCTGGCACACATGCACGCAACTCAACTTGTGTGAGCGGCAAGCTGGCGCATGTGCACATGCACGTGCAGGTCACCTTGCAAAAGCTGAGGTGTTCGTGCATGCACATGTGCACCAGCTTGCTGCTCGTGCAAGTTGAGCTGCATGTGCACGCCTGCATGCCAGCCTGCCAGTTGCGCAAGTTGAACTGTGCACACAGGCGCGCCGTCCTGCTGCTCGTGCAGCCCGTTCCCCTCTCCCCCCTTCCAGCCAGGCCACCAAACCGCAAAGGTTGGGGACTGCTGTCCTTTTTGAAGATAGCCCCAAGAAATATATGTTGCAGAAATTCAGCCTGGAGGTAAGTGAAGCAGGGGTGTATCTGACTTTGAGTTTGAGTTTATCTGAAATATTTTCTGCCTTCAAAACTGCCACATGATCTGAAGAACAGAGGCGGTTAGTTTAAAGAATTGCAGACAGGTATTCTTGCGCTTCTGTGCATTTTCAAATCAGAAGCATGGTTCAACTACAAAGATTGGGTTGAAACTATGGAATTAATCTGAAATGAAGGATGTTCATATGCCCAATCATTGTGTTTAAATGATAGGATTATGAATGATTAATTCCATAATATATGGGTAGCTCAAAGAAAAATAACATCTGCTTCTTCATAGAATCTTTGGCACTAAAAAAAAACCATCTTTCCATATATGCCTGATCCTCTGCATCATCACTGCAATTAAGGGTAGCATTGTTCAATTTCCAGCCTTCTGTGTTTGCTGTGATTTAGGTACAATTAGGGGTATAATAGATCAAGTCTAAAAAAAACATTCAGTAAACATATTAAGAACACGATTAACTGTTTCTTACTGAAACTGGGGCCTGAAACTGTTAACATTTGGTAGAACTCTGGAAAAAGCAAGAATACTAATATTTGTGGACTAGAATCTTGGGGTATTTATATGACATCACTGTGCAAATGGTGAACTATAAATTAAGATAAAAATACCAATGTCAACCATTCTTTTGAAAATGGACAAAAGCCCAACAAGGAGAAGGGGAAGTAATTACTGCAGGAGGATCATTTGTCCACTGCAGGTAGAATGACAACAGTACGAAGTCAGAGGAGCAGGGATGGAAGGAACAAGAATGTTTTTAGGCAAGCTGATGAAAAGGCTTCCCTGGAAGGGCAAATCTTGTACGGTATGTAGGCAAGAAGGAAAGAAACACCAAGTATGAAGTGCTGAAAAAACTACTGGCACATCAAGGAGTATGGGCTGCTTATACTTGCGTGCTCCTCCTGGACTGAATCCTCAAGGCATTTCATTTTTATATTATTATACAAACTGAGCATCTGATGAAGAGATATTATCTGTTATCAACATGGAAAATTAACTGAGCCCCTGGAGACATACTTGCAGTATCTTTAGATGGGAATGAACGTTGCTTCACAAAAGCTGTGTTGAAGTTTGCTGGGGGAATAAATTTGTCAGAGCTTAAGGCTGTATCACTTTTCAGAGCGAGGAAAGATGAAAGACCTGGAAAAAAAGAGAGAAAGAGGGAAATGAAAGAGAGAAAGTTACAGGGAGGGAAGGAAGGAAGGAAGGAAGGAAGGAAGAGAAAGAAAGAAAGAAAGAAAGAAAGAAAGAAAGAAAGAAAGAAAGAAAGAAAGAAAGAAAGAAAGAAAGAAAGATGAAAACCATAATAAAGCTTATTATCTTCAGAGAACAAACATAATATTGTTGTGCTTCACATAGTAAGAAAATCAAAAATGGATCCACAAAAACCTTTCTCATTGATGAAAAGCTGACCTGAATAAGCAGATGCTGCTACTGATTTTTTCTCTAAATCTTCTTGAATCTGCAGGAGGACCCTTTCTTGTTCAAGAGCTTCTATGTACTTTGAATAAGACCAGAAAAACTACAAGAGATTTAAAAAATCAAGCAAACAAGTTAGGTGGGTATGATAGTGGATCCATAAATGGGCAATCCTTTTTTATATCCTAAGATAATGTTAGCAGTTCTTACCTTCAGAAAGCTGAAATTTTAATAAAAGAGAATAAAGTTATTACAGTATTGCATTATTTATCGGTGGGGCAACATAATTCATGTGGTTTCCTAATACCACTTGTAATAAGAAGTGAGGATTTCCAATACAGACATTTGAGGAGGTTGAAAAGCCAAGTTACTCCAAGGCAGTTGTGAAATATCTGAATTTCATATCTAATCAGTACTTTATTTAGATTTATAGCCTGCCTGAATTAATCTGCACTTACAGCTTGAATATGCCAGTATCAAACATACGTTCAGATATTTGCCAGTGCTATTTGTCTCTTCTCATAAGTATTTTCACATTATTCAAGAGATAATAGGTCTTTCCTTATTTCATTTTGCAATTTAAAAAGGACTTTTATTTTTTTTAATTAATAAAAATAACTTCAACATGTTCATTCATCATTTTTAATTTACATTTTTTTAAACAAAGCTTCCACTGTCATTTAGCAATATGCAGCCCCTGTCATGAGGGACAATCATATAAAATGAAATTGATATGAATTTCAGACATGTCCAGCTGTTTGCCCCATTTTCCAAAATAAAGGGAAGGGGTCCTAATGAATGCTAGCAAATTCATTTGCCCATAATTAAACAATAGCAATTTCTTAAAAATGAAACTGGTAGCACATCAGAAATGGCTTTCAATCTGTTTCCTAAATCCACTGAATCATCCCTGGATTACCACATTGTGCTTCAGGAAGGACTGATAGAACATAATTCAATTACCTCTCGGCCCAATCCAGAGAAGCTCGGGGATGGTGAAAATTCAGTTATACTCATTTTTGAATCAGTAGCTGGACTTGTTTTCCCAGGAATAGAACTTTTCTTCCTTTGTGCCTAGCAACAAAATAAATATTTGATTATTTCTGAAGTAAAATAAATTATTGGACAGTATATTTCAGTATATTTTTGAGGATCCACTTTATGTGCTTTTTTGGTTTTGTTTTTGTTTTAAGATTTGGATCTAGTCAGACTTCTCTTGAATAACTCTTTTCTCTTATAAGGAGACTCCTGTTGAGAAAGATTTCCAAAATAATTACAAATAAAGGAAATATTTTGGGATGTAGTTAGAAAGGTTATCAGGGAATCCAAGCAAGATCCCTTTGAGGCTCTAGCCTTGGCTTGCAGTGGGACTATCATGGATTCTTCCAGTTACTCAGGGAATTTCTATAGGATCCCAGACTCCTTTCTCTGAGTTCCCCTCAACCTCTGGTTCAAGCAAGATCTATAGGTAGTCCTCACTTATTAACTGCCATAGGGACTGGCAACTCTGTCGCTAAATGATGGTGGTGATTAAGTGTGACCATACCAACTTACAACATTAGTTCAGGTTGTTGTCATTAATCAAATCATGCATAGCATTAAGCACTGTGACCACGATTTGTGACTTCCTGCCAGCTGCCCCATTGACTTTGCTTGTCGAAAGCTGGCGGGGAAGGTCTTAAATGACAATCATGTGACTATTGCAATTGGTCATAAATCCATGCCGGTTGCCAAGTGCCCAAATTGCAATACCCCAGGGGCACTGTGACCGTTGCAACTTCGAGGACTGCTTGTAAGTCTCTATCTTCAGCATTGTCATAACTTCAAATGGCCACTGAACAAGTGGTCCATAAGTAAGAACTACTCGTACTGAGATTTTTTCCCCTTTTTCCTCAGGTGATACCCTCAGCCTTGTCGCCCATGATTAGCACTGAGGAGAAACACTGAGCTCAGAAACAGAATGTCAAATGACAGACCGTTTCTTTTATGGAAGAGAAGATTTGGCTTGCCATATCCAAAATAGGGGATATGTTGCTTGTCAGGTTGGTTGTGGGAATCAAGCGACATTCACTTCCATCTTCATTTCGTTCCATTTGGAATGTTATTTCACAACATATGATATGAAGCCCTGTTCTCTTCTGGCTTCACAACATATAATATGAAGTCCTGTTCTCTTCTGGCTTCCTTTCCATTATGAATAGAGGTTTTATAGTTTTTATGAGCTGGGATCTATCTACCTCTGCCCCTTTCCAATTGGGCTCCTAACATTTGGGGTGGGGTCACTTGGTTAATAATTTTTTAATAATATTTTGTGTAGTGGATCCTATGCATACAGCATATAGCAACTTTCTGTAAATATAGAATTATATTCTTGGGAGAATTCACAAGAATGAGGATTCTTAAAGCAGCTTTCCCCAGTGCAAACTGAATTATAACATTGTGTATGTTGTGAATTGCATTCCCACGCATCTTAAAAGGATCAAATTTAGAGAAAGCAGATTTATGGACAGCTGGCATCAAAAGGACTTTTCATCTAGGTTGTTATAGATCAGCAAACTTTCAAAGTATGTTTCATTATAAAATATTGCTCTGTCTTAAACTCCTACAGCGCCACAAATCAAATATAATAAATGAATACTAAATAGGGAAATGCCATTTATAATGTGGACATTTTTTTTAATTTCACTTCTGCAGGATTTGAATCAGATATAAAATAGCTGTACTATTTTGAGAATTTATCTTACTTTGAGATATTCACATTACTGTTTAACTGGTATGTGTGAGGTTAATCTGGTCTTCTCACCTTTTCTTCTAATTCTCTTGCTTTTTTAAATTTCTGTATCTTGTTTTCTCTTTCCAAGCAAGGCAAAATAGCCTCATCAATCAAATTGCCTCGAAATTCACAAAACTTTGCCCAAAATTTAAAGAGAAGCGCAAAAATAGTCATCTGAAGCAGGGAAATAGAAAAGGATGTCTTAGAATGCAATACTGCACAGAAACAAACAATACTGCAGACAATTAGAATATTTGCCAACGACAAATGCTTCTAATGCACAGCACAAACTCCCAGCATTATACATGCTGCCTTTTAATATTTTACTTCAGACAGGCACATGCTTCCCATCAGAATGAGTTTATGGTTTATGAAAAATTTCTTAAGCCACAATTTCAAAGCCTTTCCTTAAAAAAATTATAATGTCTTGCATTAATAAAAACATTAACTGGTGAATTGTTTATGTTTTTAATATGAGGTTTCTAAAACCAAGCAAATTGCATCAGAACTACTTTCAAATCCAAATTGTTGTCCAGAATATTCAACTTTGACAGATGAATGGTTCCTCTTTTGCCTCCAGAAAAATTCAAAAACAACTTTGCAGAAACTGAGGTTTTTGAAGTGATATAATCTCTTTGCAAGAGAGATTATTTCCTTTACATTACAGACCCAAAAGAGTTATGACAGTACAGATTGTGCTTGGCTTACGACCCCCAACTGGGACCAGAATTTCCATGGCAAAGAAAGGCAGTTGTTAAGTGAGTTGTGCCCAGTGTTATACCGTTTTTTGCCATGGTTGTTAAGCAAATTACTGCAGTTAAATGAAACACATGGTGGTTAAGTGAATCCAACTTCCCCCATTGATTCTGCTTGTCGGAAATCAGCTTGGAAGGTTGCAAGTAATGATCATCTGACCCTGGGATGCTGCAACCATTATAAATAAATGCAGATTGCTGAACCCCTGAATTTTGATCACATGACCGTGGGAAGATTGTGATAGTCGTAAGTGCAAGGATTTTTTTTTCTTATCAAAAAATTCTTGTGTACTGCATCGAACAACTCTGAAAGATCATACACTTTCTAGAGTATTTCTTAGGAATCACCAGAGACTAAAGTTGGAAGTGGCCCTCAACAATATTTGAATGTGACAAAATCTTATGTACAGGTAATCCTTGACTTAGGACAATGGAGCATAAATTTTATGTTGTTAAAGGATACATGTTAAGTGAGTTTTGCCCCATTTTACAACCTTGCTTGCCACAGTTGTTAAGTGAATCACCGCAGTTGTTAAGTTAGCAACACGGTTGTTAAGTGAATCTGGCTTTCCCCTTGACTTTGCTTGTCAGAAGGTCGCAAAAGGGGATCACATGACCCTGGGGCACTGCAGTCAAAAATATGATCTGAATTTTGATCACGTGATCAGGGGGATGCTGCAAGGGTCATAAGTGTGAAAAGTGATCTTAAGTTACTTTTTTCAGTGCTTTTGTCACTTCAAACGGTCATTAAATGAACTGTTGTAGGTCAAGGACTACCTGTACACAGATGGAATCTCTATGCATTTCTTGGATCACATTTTTAATTTTAATTTTTAATGCCATAATATCAAACTAGAATATGCCAATCTAGATTCCGTAATAGGGACAGCTTTGCACCCACCACGTTCATTCATAAAAACAATTCTCAATCTACACAAAAGGCATGATTACCTACAAACGTATTCTGTACCTGTGCTTCTCTAAACACATATGGGCCTAGCTCTTTCCTGTGTTCAATGATCTTTTGGGCTTGTTCCTGAGGTATGTCAATCTGAAGAGCAGGTGGAATGGCAGAATTAATGAAGCAGTTGATAATGGTTGTGATCTTATCCTGAATAATGGATTCACTGCAGTGAGAATGGCACAGGTCCTGAAAATGAAGAAGCAAAACATTCAGCGTATATATGCAATTACACAGTCAACATGTAAATCAGTTTTCTTCAACCTGATGAGTTCCAGATGTGTTAGGATTGCAACTTTCATAATTCCCAATCTGAATGGCCAACAGCTGGCGGGAAATTCTGGGAACTGCCACCCCAACATATATGGAAAGCGCCAGGTCAAAGAAAGCTGATGCAAATTATTTAGATAGTTAGCTTGATTTATGTCTAAAATACAATTCCCTAGACATTCTTCAGGTTCTCAGGCCAACTCACTTTACAAAAATTTCCCAGGCAACCACTTCAGAATCAGAGCTTCAGTATGTGAAAATCTTCCTCAGTCCTCATCACCTACTTCAGTTTGGAAAGAACCTAAAGACATTCTCAGAAAAAGATCTCAATAAGTAGGCAAGTTCAAAGTTTCTTAAGTAATCAGATAAAAACTAATTTTAGAAGGGAAGATCTCTCTCCCTACTCCTTTACTCCTTAACCATAATTGTTAAGAACAGAGAGAAAAATCTAACTCTCAGAAGACCTTTTAGGGTATTAATGGCCAATAGGTGACCTTTAAGATGTTGTATGAATTATAACTCTCAGCCCTAAGGAAGCTAATCAGCTGATGAGGATGATGGCAATGTGTACTTCAGTAACATTCAGTGAGGGTTTTTTTTGTCTATTCATTTCATATTATTTAGCCATACTGTACCATTAACTATATATTTTGATTCTATGCCAAGCATGTTCTTGTGTTAAATGATAACAAATATTGCAAACTGTGTGTGATAGATATGTGAATTTGCCACCACTCCTGTACAGGACTAATGAACTGTTTGAATGGTGCACTTAATAGTATCAAGACATCTCTAAGATGATGAATTGACACTAGTTTCTCCCAACACACACACACACACACACACACAGAGAGAGAGAGAGAGAGAGAGAGAGAGAGAATCTATTTTTGGGCTCTTTTGCATTGTTATTTACATTGATCTACTTTTCTCTCGTCCTTGAATTCAGAGGAAAACATACTGACATAAATTGCACTGCCTCTTTGGCTTCCTATTATTGGGCCTCAGCAAAGGCAATGTTACTACCCCCATACAGTTTAATATAGGGAAGTTTCAGGGCAACAGTTGATGGATTCCCAGCTATTCTTTCCCCTCCCACCCCATATCACCTATGGTCAGGAAGACCAGCTCCCAGTTACCCCACTGAACATTGGGTGGAATTGGGGATTCAATCCTTAATTATTATGGTTCATCACACAATCAGCCAGCTATTTACACCAGATTTGGCTTATCAAGTCCTTCCCAAGCACCTGGGATAGGCAGATGCTGTCTTTTTGAGGGTGTTAAAGATATTGTCACAGGGTATAAGCCAGGCATGTCAAACTCACGACATCACATGACATCGCGCGACGTATCACGACTTTTTCCCCATTGCCGGCAGTGGGGTGGGCGTGGTTTCAGTGTGACACATCCGGCCCGTGGGCCGGCAGTTTGACATGCCTGATATAAGCTGTTCCAAGTAAAGCAGCCTTTTGCAATTGACTGATGGTGATTTTGTCAATGCCAATCGTGTTCAAGATGTTCAAGTGGTGCTCCAGTTGTTTTGGGTTTGCCCCAAGACACCTATTACTATTGGTACTACCTTTGTTTTCTTTTGCCACAATCGTTCTACTTCTATTTTTAGGTCATTGCATTTTGTTATTTAATCCAATTCTTTCTCTTCTAGTCTGCTGTCTCCAGGTACTGCCATGTCCACTATCCAGACATTTTTTTGTCTTTCTTATCATCTATTTTAGTGTCCTACCAGTTCTTGCTTACAGGCAAGTGGAATTTCTTGCAGACAGATCAATGCAGTTATCACAAAATTAAGCAAACAACTTGAATGTGTGTATAAGATTCACTAACTAATGGATAACTTAACAATGAACAATTAAGTTAATTTTCTGAAGCACAACATACTGAAGTAGCAACTAAGCACAGAAGATGGCCTCACAGTCAAGATGTCAAATGAAAAGTTTATAAATTGCCATACACTCTGCATAAACAAAGCGGGCAGTTGGAAGGTTATACTAGAAGGTCAAGAGCACAGCAAACAGCAGAGAACAAACCAATATTTCATTATATGCTAAGCAACCATTTCAAATCAGTTCTGGTTCAAGGTCTTATCATAGTTTGCTATCGCAATGTAGACTCTTTTATGAAATAATACCAGGGTTAAACCAAATCCTGGAGGGAAGAGGAGTTCAAAGCATGGAAGGGTGGGAATCAGGTGAGGGCATATTCCAAATCTTATAGCCTCAATTAGGAATTATGGTTTTGATATTATACTTGAACAGCTACAGTCTAGAGCTACAGAATGGATCAGGATTCCTTGCCAGACTGTTTATCTTATTTGGAGAAAGCCACAGTATCCTATCCTGTTTTGAATATGACAACCACAGAATGACAATGCTTAAATAGCATAGAGACTGCCATCTAAACTGGATAGTAGGATCACACCTGATTATCACTTGAGTGGAGGACTAGGAAGACATTGCAGAGGTATAAACAAGACAAAGGGGAAGGAATGGGATATTTGAGAAAAAACTATGTAGTCACCAAGGTTGTGTTCTGATATTTAGCTAAGTAATAGGACAAGTCTCAAAGAGTCCAGGAGTCAGCATCTTTAGATCTCCTACTCTGAAATGGTTCCAAAGTAATACCATTGCTTTAGACATAAATGTCCTGGTCACTGAGTAACTCCATTATTTCCATTCCTTAAGTGCTGTACCTTGTATTTCTGTACCTCCTGCCAGAAGATCACTCCATTCCCCAATAAATCTCCTTTCAGGGATACAAAGTGTTGAAACTGAAGAGCTGTGATGGGATTCATCAGCGCTTTACGGAAAGTAATTATTTCCTTAGACGAAATCACCCAATTCTTCTTATGCTGTTGAAAGGAAGGATGGAGAAAAGAAAGTGCACATTTTACAATGCAATAACACAAGCATTACTAGGGCAAACTGTCTGATGCTTATCTCTGCATTGACCCCAGTGTTCAGTAGTTCATTGCATAGACGCAGTACAATTTGGCAGCCACTGTCTCTCTCCCACTCTTTTGTTTGATTTGGGCAAAAATTGTCTGGAAGGGACAACGGGAAAAAGGAAATGAGTAATAATGATTTAGAACATATGACTATGCTGTAAGGTATGAGTTATGAATAGAAAGGGGAAAAGTTTGGAATTGTTTAGAAACATGCAAGAGTAATCACAGATCGCGGAAGGTGCAAGTTTAAAACTGCCTTTGCTTGTTGGCAAAAGCCACCTTAATCAATTGTCATGACACTGAAAGTTTGTGTTTCTGAAATTAATGCCACCGAGACATTCGTAGGTCTTCACATCAAGAAAAGGGGAGCATGGAAGCTAAGTACGAAAGAATAAGCAGACTAAAAAGAACCTGAAAGAAATCAAAGGCAATGAAAAATCTAAATAACACTGCAGATCCTATCAATGCAGTTGGAGGAGTCATTTTTAAATGACATAAAAGATCAGGCAATAATTTGCAAAACAAATTTGAAACATGACATCACATACATTTCTCTTATCCTCTTCCAACTTTTCTGAGAGACATCTTTAAAAATGAAATATACTAGAAGGAATAGAAAAAAATCTCTTGAAGGGATTCCCTGCACACAAGATGCCCCTCCTGAACTATCCCTCAGTCTTGCTTTCCTACTTAACCTGGCAGTGTCCCCTGGCACTGCACTCCCTGATCCTGTCAAAACAAACAACTACAGGGAGAAAAAACAAAACAAAAACATTAGTGCCAGGTCCTTGGTGCTCTCTGAGCTTGGTTGTTTCATTACCAAACTTGTTTTATCATTAGTACAGGTAATCCTCAACTTACAACAGTTCGCTTAGTGACTGTTCAAAGTTACAATAGTACTGAAAAAAGTGACTTATGACCATTTTTCACACTTACAACCATTGCAGCAGCCCATGGTCACGTGATCAAAATTCAGATAGTTGGCAACTGACTTGTAACTTTGAACAGTCACTAAATGAACTGTTTTAAGTCAAGAGCTCCCTCTGGAACCCAAATCAAAAGGAAAAGCCCACCCTCCACCTCCAAGACAGAGTTTGCTGTTCTTTGAGATAGAAAAAAAGGAAAAGGCCAGAACTGCCCCGATCTGTCATGTCACAAGGCTTTAAGACATTTAACAGTCAATATCATCATCATGTGAGAACGTAGCTGTAAGTGAAACAGACTTTCTGTGATATGATTAATCCTGCTCACTTTGCTGCATATTTCACATTTTTATAAGTTCATTTAATCGCTCAACAATAAATTATCTTCCAAATGGTAAAAAGCAATATTTTGTTCCAGTTTTCTGGATAAAGAAAATGTACTTTCTACATTAAAGTTTAAAGTTTAAAGAAAGTCATGGCAAGCAATTAAAAGACATAGAAGTCTGAAAAGAAAATAAGTACAGCACTGTAATGCTGGGGTTCAGAACCCAAATATCTTTTTTTTTGATATTATATAATATACAAAATGGTGATCTGGATTAAGGTTGGCCACTTTCCCACAAGCACCTCAAGAGATACTGAAGTGAAACAGATGCTTATAAATCTTTGCAAGAGACAACATTTCTCAAGAGTTAGTGTTCTGGCCTACACAAAAAATAAAATATCAAAAGCTTGTATCTTTATTCAGGTATTGCTCATACATTTATTAATTGCACTTGTAGCCACAGAAACCAGAAACAACCTTTTTTATTAAAAAAAACAACAATTGAGATTTCTTTTTTTTTTTTTTAGCTTCTGACTCCAATTGTGCCAAATCCAAGAACAGAGACAGTGGCATTTGCATTAACTTACTTTTGTTAATTAAACAACATGAGCCAATGCTACCCACATAGCATTATGAATACAATACTGTAATGACTGCTCTTATTCAGCTAGGCTTACTCTCCTGTTTATGTAAGGACTGCATAGTTTAGAGGATGATAAGTCCATATTACACAAAGACCCAAGTAGAAACAAACACAGCTTGCCTTCCATGGTGCTCGTTTCTTTTCCTGTTCCTGAATTAAAATGTCTTCTACTGCTTCTCCCATATGTAGCTGAAAGCAAACATATTGATTACTTGCATGAATATTAATACTGATGTTGAGGGTATCCTCATTGCTTTAAGGATCTCCTAACTCTGGTCAAGATTAGCATTGATTAAGCTTCCTTGAAAGAATGAGATTATATTTTCTTCAATCTGGATGGTCAAAATCAAACACATGGGCTATCTTAAAATTTGAAGCCAGTGAGGAAATTGCTTCCTAAAATGATATGGGCCTGAACAGACCACTGCTGAAAAAGAAGAGCTGCCCTTAGATAGACTAATACATTTTCCCCCAACTATTATTTCTCCTGGTCAGGAAAGTAATCTGATGCACTGAAGAAACTTTGAAGAAATGAAAAGAACATAAAACAAAGCCAAGCTTAATCCCCCAACCCTACATCCATAAAATCAGTGATGTGAGGACTCTGCAAATTCAACACTTTTCCTCTTTGGAGGGGTACCAAGTTAAAAGCTCCTTCTTATCCAGTAGATTCATTGCACCACCGAGCCAATAATTCTTTCCTACACTCAACGAAAGGCCTGGCTGATAGCCAGACAGGGACTCCCATCTATTTTACTATTGTGCAGAAGAAAGGATCGATACTTTCCTTGATAGAAGACAGCGCCCTAGGTGGGAGGATGAGCAACAGCCACAGTGTGAGAAAAAGACAGCCTGAGCATGCCTACATTATTCTGTGAGCTTCCACATGGACTGAATTGCATTTGTGTCTCAGGGAGGGAGGGACTGTGCATGATGGAAAGAATCTTGCAATGATCAAGGTCTCTACCTCCCGCCAGCAAACTTTGGAATGCTTGCCAGATGGAGAGCCCCAGCTTCAAAAGCCACTTTCATTTTCAGTGGTTTACAGGAATACCTACTAAGGGATCCATCAGAAGAAAAACTGCATACCAAGTCATCTGTACTATCCTGCATGCTTCTTATTATCATTGATCTTTTTTAGATAACCAAATACTCTGAGGTATTCACAGTTCAAACTACATGTCACTAGACTGCCATATAAATTGTTAAAATATTACCTTTCGTGTTTTCCACGTTCCCAAGTCTTCACGGGTATAAAACAGAGGCAGCCACTTATTTTCTAATCTCCTCTGGGCATATTTTTGAACGTCTAACAAGATCACAGGAGCAACGTGTTCATGAAGTACTTGCCCCCAGCCTCCACGTGACTTCATAATCTAGTAAAAACATCCAGGGGACCACAAAATGTTCAACAGTAAAGCAAAGTCAGTTTTAGATTACTGGGCAATTATTAAGGCAAAACAAGTGAGGAAAACCCAAATTTCATTTAAAATTGATTGATATTTGAAGTATGCTATGCACTGCCTTAACAGGGTGGCTGTCTGAAAAAAATAAAAAATTCCAATTAAAGTAAAACAATAAAACAATTATTTCTAAAACAGTTAAATAATAAAACCGATAAAACACTTAGGGAACTTAAATAATCAAATATTTCTTGAGCTCCTTCCTAAATTGTAACGAAGAGGGGGATTGCTTCAGCAATAATGGGAAACATTCCCCAACTAGGCCTTTTCATGCAGAAAGCAACATTAACCAGAGATCTCAATATATCTCTGTCAGGACCCACCAAACCTGCCCCATTGATGATCCAGAAGTATAGAGGGGATGTTTAGGAGTAAATAGCTTGGTACTAAGCTATACATGATTTTAACCATCATATGGTCTTTATTTTATAGCCCAGTGTGTTTTGAATTAAAGAAGTCCTTCTTCAGAGCTACTGTGTCTATAAATCAACTTCAGCTTTTAAGGGAAAGAATTTCCACTGTAATACAGTGTTCATAAAATCCTTTAATTACTCTCTATTATATACAGATAAAGGAATGTCAGCTCCTTACTAGGTAATCTGTCAAATCTAGGTCAACATTGCATCTGTTGTCTTCCTTATAAGTTGGTCTACCCCCACCCCATCCCATCATGCCAGGTACACCTAAGCCATGCTGAATGTAAATGATGGAGGTCATAATCCAACTCAGTGTAGGAAAGATGGTTACAGTATAAGCTTAGTTTCCACCTAATTGGAAAACAGCTGTTTCCACTTACAGCTAAAACGAACATAACCTACATTGATAAAATGCACAATGTCTATAAATTGTCATCTAAAATAACTTTTTGTTATTATGTATAAGAAGATACTCAAAAGGAAATCTTGAGCAGGAATTTCATTTTATATGTCTGAGATATTTGAATTTTGGTTACTGTCCTATAATATTTTGGCATTTTCCCTCTCAGATCTCCTTTATTCTTATTGATCTCTGATTCTAAAATACATTATGAGACCTGATTTCTTCCAAAACAACAATAGTAACTTATTAAGTTTATATGCCACACAGCTCCCAATGACTCCCAAAACCAAAGTACTGTAAAATAATTTTACTAAATCAATTCTTTTATGCACATTTACTGTATTTCCAAAGCATAGACATATATAACTCCAGGCGTACACGCTAGCTAATATTAAACACATTTAATAAGAAAAATATGTTAATTTCAGCAATCTTACAAGTAGGGGTGGGGTGGGCGCGGTTTCGCTATGATGCATCCAGCCCGCGGGCCGGCAGTTTGACACCCCTGCTTTATATGGAACAATATGTACCTTTGCAATCTACTTAATCTGCATGGGTGTCATTCACTGCTTCTATGGGGCTGCATTTTGAAAAAACAACTTCTACATAGAAGTCTGGTTTTATTTAAAGGGCATCAGATTAAACGAAAACACAATGCATATTGGCCATCAGGAAAAATATTGCTTAGTACTAAGGACACAACTCAGCAATCATATGTTAGAACTAACTGAACCAGCAGCATCTTCTACTAACATTTTAAATGCAGCCAGTTACCTGCTCTTGTTCCTCTTTTGTAGCTGGGCTGTCAGGTCCGAAGAAATATTTCTTGTTTAGATATTTCTTTTTAATGTCTTTAGATTTTTCATCTCGTTGTACTTTATTTTTGTGTAACATTCTTCTGAACTGCTCAATGTCTATCCAGCACAGGAGGTCCGCACTACAAAAGAAACAATATGTTTTAGTCACAGCTTCATAAATATTACTTCACACCAAGGATGGGTGAGGTTGGAGGAGATGGTCACCATCTACCATCTACCGACATTACCAGAAAGGGCAGATTTCCCCTCCCCCCCCTTTTTAAACTATTTTAGGCTGAAGATGAAAACAAGTACAGGAGGCCTCTAGCAAATAAATTGTTCCTAGCCTCACCTTAAATTACCCCATCCCCATCCTCTGAAATCACCATTCTCCTAAGTGGCTTATATTCTTATTCATAATTCTTCAGGCATATATCCAAATGAAATTCTATAATCTGAATAAACACGCATAGAATGGCACTGAGTAATTATTGTATGCAGCAAGCACTTTATACCACTCAGACCAAGCAATTCTTCCACATACTTACAGGAGCCATGAAGGTGAATTGACAACTTCTACAAGCTCTTTAATATGATAAAGACAAGATCACTGGTGATGTCATCAGCTTCTATGAACTTGTCCACTTTTTCAAATTTATGGTATTATATAAAATGAAAGGAAATCCCCATGTAAGCTACCTGGAATTCTTGGAGGAAAGGTGGGCATACAAAGCTAATAAATAAATAAACAAATAAATAAATAAACAAATAAACAAATAAACAAATAAACAAATAAACAAACAAACAAACAAACAAATAAATAAATAAATAAACAATAAATAAAAAAAAACACTGAAGTTGACCTCCCCTGACTATGGATGTATTTATGTATCTTTGGCAATAACATGGAAGAAATTTGTTATAGCTTCCACAGGAACAATTTTCAACTTTCTAGTCCACTATTTAACCTGTGATTCCTGTTTAGCTTCCAAACCTGGGTAAGGTCTGCCACAGGCTCTTTTGCTGCCACGTATTGAGAGAGTGGAATTATAGGAGAATAAAAAACAGCCAGAACAGCATCTTTCTGATTTTTGCTGAATTTATAAAATGTAGGAGGGGGGTAGCTGAGTCTTGGATGGGAGACCAGGAGGAAAACCCAGGAGGACTATAAGTCAGACTTGGAAATTGCAAAATGTCCTGCAAGAAGCAAATAGCAAACCACTTCTATATTGTGGGCAATAAAAGTAATGGCAATGCCCAGAAGTTGACATTGGTTTAATTGCAACAACAGATGTAAAATTATTACTATGGCAATTAATAAATCTTTCGGTATTGTTTAATAGCTGTTGTCTTATTAAAGCAACCTTTCCAGCTTGCAACCTTCATGAATTGTATTCCCGTTCCAAGAATTTCCTAACCTGCATGGCCAAACACATCTGGGAGGTGCCATGTTAGAGAAAGATATATTAATAGCTTCCTAAATGGAACAGACTGCTTATAGCAGAGGTGCCCAACCTTTGGGCACCAGGGACTGGTTCCATGGAGAGAGGTTTTTCCGCGGACCGGAGGGTGCATGGTTTTGTGTGCTGCCTGCATCTCGCGGATGGGGCTTTGCTTGTTTGTGCGGCCCAGTTGGCATGCCGCGGCCCGGTACTGGTCCATGGACCAGGCTTATAGCCACTACAACTATAATGATTACACTAGACTATAATTGCCCATAATACACAAAACTCTTCCTTCCTTTATATTTCTACACTGCATGCTGGACAGAGGACGTAGTTCTTATGTAATACAAAGAGCATGGATTTCTTTCTTTGAAAGTAATTGGCTCATTTACATGCCCCATTTACTATTCCAACTGAATCCAGGTTTTAAAACTCTTTACTTCAGCCCAAGTAAATTAAGCTTGGAAACTAATTTATCTAATCTATAAAATGTCATGTACCTTAATTGCACACATGTTACAGCTTTGCAAAACTTTGATTCACAGATTTGGTTCAGCTTATCTCTAAATTGAGCCAACTTTCCTACTACATTAGAAAATGGAATCAAGTGGTCAGATTTGAAGAGAAAGGATTTGGAAAACCAAATTGAAAACAATGCTTTAAACTGAAGTGTTATGTTTAATTGTTTTTTTAAACTGATTTGAATTGTTAAATTGAATTAAATTAGTATTTCTAAGTGAATTGGGAATTCAAAGTGAATGAGAGTCAATTTCTACACTCTAATAAACATCACTGCTAGGTTGATCTTATTGCAGAGGATCTTCAAAGCAAAACAACCAAGAGAAAAGAAAATGATATGATCCAGAATATGTTTCTCAACCTTCGCAGTTTGAAGATGGGTGGACTTCAAGTCCCAGAATTCTGGGACCTGAAGTCCACATATCTTCAAACTGCCAAAGTTGAGAAACACTGACCTAGATTGCTATAGCAAACCTCCTGGCTTATGTAGGGTTTGCACCTGTAGCACACTAAATGACATCTTTCCAGGATTCTTGAAAAATCTTACTAAAAGAGAAATATTTTGCACTGAATGCTGCAAATGTGTGAGATAGCAAAAATTATTCCATTAACCTGACCTGTCTTATATTCTTTATTCTGGACAAATGAACTAGAAGAAAGCATGTCTACAGATATAAATATCATATCTTTAATCAGTGGATGGAAATGGCAAGAACAGAAGCTGGAGTATTATGAAAATTCAATATGTGCCTGGAACCAAAACATTTTTTTAAAGATGGAATTTGGAGTGAGGTATATATGGCATTCCTACACATCTCATTTCTTTAAAGACGTTAGCTGTTCAAAATCCACCAAGCAATGAAGAGTCTTGCCATTTCATTGTCATATCAATGAGGTAAGATATAGAAATTATAAACATTACTAGGGAAATTGGAGTTCACGACAGGGCCACTCAATAACAGGTGAAATACCTTGCTGATTGCTCCTCGAGAAAGATACGGAATTGTTCCAAATCTGTCCTGTTGTTAAGCAATTTCATAATGGAGTATGATTTGAAACCTTCAGAATAGTCTTGATCAATGGATTCTACAAGTCGAATAGACTCAGACTTCTGGAGAACTTCTGCAACTGCCAGAGCCTAAGGAAAAAGTTGCACAAGATAATGCTCATACTTCCTGGTTTCTTAGCCCACAAAGATATGTATTTCTTCTTTGTTTTATGCAGTTTCATTGTATTTCAGGTTCAAAGATTAAAGGACACCTCTGTGCATCCAGATCTGTGACTGGGTACATTTGATTAAAGATAATATCTATATCATCTCTTGTCACTAATAAATGGCTTTATGTAGGAGTGATAGCTGACTACAAAAACTAGGGTTGTGTAGACATCTATATAAGAGAAAAGAACAAAAAGGTCATCTATTCCTTTTTTATATCATCATCCTGATATAGCATAGGCACCATGACAATTGTTGGCATTTTAAAGGTATGTAACCTTGTGGCTCAAAAGAATATAATGTATTGTCCCTCTCAACACAATATATGAATCTAGGTCACCATAACAGATATAGGTAGAAAATGAGGACATGAAGTTGATCTGCATATTACACATATGTTGTCTATAGCGCTATTACAGAGCCAAACTGTTGCTTTGAAAAGAGGCCATTTTGTAACATCATGCTTTCAAAGCACTTTTCTTAAAGGAGACTGGTATGTTCTGTTCCATTGTCCTCCCTGCAATGGGGTTCTTTGGTTACATTTGCTGGGAATTATGAGGGTTGAAGTTCAACACATTGAGAATTTCCAGAAGTCTGCCTTAGGATATGATTTAACAGTATAACTATTTCCTTATTGCTAGAGAAAGGAGAACAGGCATGGCTTTTTATGACATAAATACTATTATATTATACTACAATTCAGGAATATGCCCAGCATGCATTTTATGGATTATCGTATGAAATATTATTAACTGGTGGATGCTATATTAGTATGTATGTGAGAAAGAGCAATGAATGTAGCATCTTGGCTGTATAACTAAGATGCCAATAAAATCTAGTGAGATCTACAATTCATCCCTCACAGTACTTTTAATATAAAGCTGGAGATTTGAGCTTTTGGGGTGATTCACCAACTGCTTACAATTAATATTAATTCCCAGAAGTTCATAGAAAGAAAATAATATTCATTTGCATTTGCTAATCAGATAAAATTTCCCCTGTTCTGGAGTTATATGTTTATTGTCCCATATTCTTCCTTCTATTTTATCAATTAGTAGTAATAGTATTAGTAGTATTAATAGGATAAATATTGTTGGTTTGCATGCCAAGCCATTTCTCATGACATACTCACTATAATTTTGAAGCCATGCAGCAATTGGCTGGTATGGACTAAAAGTTCATCCATTGAAAGTTTTAATGTAGAATTGCATTGTGTAAAAATTTTGTAGGTTTCTCAAGAGACAGATTTGCTGCCACAGAGAAGCATATGGGGTTAAGCGCTAAATATGAGGCAAGAATAAGGATGTTGTTTTTGTTAATAGGTGCTTGCCTTTACCTCATCCTTCTTGGAAATGCCCTCTGCATGCAAAGCCTGCAGCTTTTTAAAATACACTGAGTCCAGCTGTCGAATTTCTTCCACCAGCTCCACCTAATAAAATAATAAGTTCTGTCATCCACCCAGTACATATTACAGAAAGAAAGAGGAAGGGGTAGGAGAGGAAAGCTGCCAATGACAGTGGGTAAAAAAGAACCACACTTGCCAGGAACAAGACAGATGTTTAAGAGACATATCTCTGCATGTTGCATTTCCCCCAGACCAGATGATTCAAGAAAAATATTTGCTGAAACAGCTAAAGCAACAAATATCGTGTGTATCCATTTGGCCCCTCCAGAATCAAGAAAGACATGTGGAGTTGCTTCTGGGTAGTTTCCTTTATTGTTCCTTATCTATAGACAGAAATCTTGCTAAACTAAAGCAATTATATGCATCACTATATATATACTTTGGGAATTGTTAGGGAGGAACTGTTTTACCCAGTTCTTCCAGACCAAACATTCCATATTTTGCCCTCTGGAATTGCAGCCCCTCCCTACTGGGAATCCAGACTACATTCTACCACAGCATCTCACTTAGGGATAAATATTCTCTTCAAAGAAAATTGTGGCAAAGTCACTAGCAGTGTGTGCATGCTAATTGATAGGTTCAATTTATATTAAACTCGTTAGATTTATGTTAAATTTTGTTTTGTTTTTTGTTTTGCATGAAAAACAAAATTTAACATAAACTCACCAGTTCATTTAATATGGACTAACAAGGGCATTTATTTATTTGTTTGTTTTAAAAAAAAGATGCTAAAAGACTTAAAAAGAACAATGCTTCTTCTGATAGTGAATGGGTAAAGAGTGCTTATTGGGACTACAGGCAAATAATCTTTATTGAAACATTAACAACTTTTGATATTATTTGTAAGCTACCTTGGTAAATTTGAATCCAGAAATTTGAATTGCAAAACAAATAAACAAATAAAATGGGAGTACCAAAATATAGCATAGATATCAGCATGTTGGGAAAAATGCTAAGGTCTGTTTAATTACAAAGGAAATCCTACAACCAAAAACTTAAGGAGAAAAAATTCAAAACTTGCACTATGCTCAACAGCCATAGAATTGAAAAAGAAAAATAGAAGAATGGATTATTAACTTGGACAGAAAGGCTGATTGATCTCTAAACGGGAACATTCTGCAACATTTATCAAAACTTAGGATTCAAATGGTTGTAATTAAGCAATTGAAAAAAATATTTCTTTGAAACTACTATTCTTGCTGGCAAAAAGGAAGACATAATTGCTAATATCAACTCCTTTGAACTGCTGTTGGAAAAAAGCATCCTAAATATTTTATTCGAAATTCAAGTTGAGGAGTATAATGGTAGCTAGTAATATTGTTTTGTTTTGCAGAACTATGTGCCTATAAATTACCTTGTATCACCTTGTTTTGTTTAATTGGCATAACAATAAGCCTTAAATTAAAAATTGGCAATGGCAGTCTTTTTACCTTTGAGCAAAGAATTTGGGAGTAATATGGGAGAATGAAAAATGCAGGCTGTTTCCATAATGATAGTGGGAATGGACTAAAGTTCAAACAAGGGAGAGGCTGAAACAGGGGTTAGGTCACAGTTAGAAAGTTCAAGACAGATTTTCTATGTTTATAGATTACCTTCCCATAGATTTCTTGGTCTTCTTCTATCATCTTTATCCATGGAACCAAAAGAATGGTGAGGATGTATTCTTCTGCTGGGTCAAAAAGATCTTCAAATGGTGGATCAATTCTTTTGTAAATCTCATTTTTTGTAGACTGTTCTATTCCAATATCCAAAGCAGCAGAAGGAGCAATATAATTAGCATAAAGGAACTGTGTTGGATTAAAAAAAAAGAAGAGATAAATTGCTCAACAATTATCCAGTACAATAAAGTTCTGTTAAAATGAAAAATAAAAAACGTGGCAATATTATTTGAATTTCCTTAGTTTTTTTATTGTGATACTGTAACTAATAACTGCAACATGTAGTTTCTCCTTTCTTCCCTACTTATTTTTTCTGATGATTTCTACTTTATTTTTTTTCCCCTCAAACAAACAAAAACGTTTTTTTCCCTTGATCCTAAGATTGGTTCATGTACAAACTTCCATAGCTTTATGGGTATTTGTGAGTGAGATCCAGATATGTACATGCTACTTATTGTTGCAGACACAGTGATTTTAAACAAGGACACTTGGACACATTATAATCTATACATAAAGTAAAATCCTGCAGTAGTAGATCTAAGTATACTATTCTGTACGGAATGAATATAAGAAAGCACTGTATAAAGAAGGAGCAGTAGCATAGGGCAGGATAGATTAAAATCTATCTGTCAGGATATTATAGTTACATGGAAAGTTTCTTTTAAAAAAATACAGAAATAGTTTTAGGAAAATGCCACTGTGTGTGGTCTAGTAGTAAAATCCACTTTAACGTCATATTCACTGCCATATCCTTCTGCAGCACCTTCAGAGCAGCTAGACCTCAACTATAAGTCATCAATGTACCTTATTATGCTTATTTTTTGATTGGTAAGAAATTCCAGGGTAAAGTTATACTGGCTTTGTTTCCTTTGGAAGATCAGTCCTACTAATATTTTAAAATAATGACATTTATTTATAGCTATCCAGGTTGAGCACAGGGCTGCTACATCAGAGAAAACAACCAGCACCACAAAATGTTCTTAGCTTGTCTTCCGCAAGTCTGTAATTTCTCTTCACATGTGCACATTATCTAAAACAACATCACTCTTAGCAAGCAATTGCCTAACAGCTGAAAACCCCAACCAGTCCTTTCCCTAATAAGATCTTCAGCAACATTACCAAGACTATTGAGACACTTGTCAGCAATATTACTGAATCAATTATTTTTTTCTATTTAATCCCTATAAAACAACATTTGAGAACTAAATTGCAAATGATGACCCAATGTAGTTCATCTTCTGTGAGTTGTGTGAAAAAAATGTCATGCAACTTTGAAGACTACATTGAAATTACCAGGCTGCAGAATTTTTTTTAAAGAAATTGACAAAGAAAGTAGTAACTAATCTCTATGTAAAAGCTGGTTTCAGTCCTATATGCTTAGATTATTTTTTGTCTCTTACTCTCTATAACATGCTTGGAACATAACAGTAAATGTTCTAAACTCTGGGAAACTCAAATTCAATTTAGTTTGGATAGGAACTAATGATGCATAGCTTAGTTCTGATCCAACTGGAATAACTGATGTAGCTGAGATTATTGACGTAATTCAACTTAATCTGTCAATTCAAAGAGTTGTCTGAATTGATTTCCCAAATCAAACTTCACACAGCTCTGGTAGAAACTATTTTTTTTAATGTGAAATAAATGGAACTTAAAAAAAGAGAGGGAGTGTTATGTCACATTTTTAAAAATTACCACAATATCAAAATGTGAATACTTTCAGGGACTACATACTGTGATGAATAAATATATGGTGATTTTACAGTATTGCATTTATTAAGGCTGTGGAGTTTCTTTAAAGAGATACAGACCACCACAACAGTTATGCTCCTGTCAGCTACAAATATCTTTGGAGAATTGGATCTGAAACATTACACAGCACCATTCTTTAATAAGGCATCCATATCCTTTTGAATAAAAACACCCCAGAGGGCTGTTTACAATTACTTAAAAACAATTTTAACAAAACAACCAAGAACAGCACGCAGAGTCAATATTTAAAACCAAAACATAACAAATATTTTCTACCAGATATAACAAATGCTTGTTTAAATAAACAATATTCATATCCAGCAACATGAAAAACAGCCAGGGAGGACACCAGCTAACTTTGTGGGTCAAGATGTTCCATAATATGGGTGCAATCATTTAGGAAGCTCTCTTTTTCAAATTAATGAATAGTCTTCTAACTTAGATGGGGCCCAGAATAACAGTTCTCTTGGGAACAGACATATTAAAGTTGGAGCAAATAGATTTTTTAACAAGCAGTCCAAGCTATTTCCCACTAACTGTCCCAGGACTCTAAAACAGAGATTAAGAAAAACCTCCTCACAGTCACAATCCTGGCACTAATCTTGGGTTGTTGCACTGGTGTCCCAGCCAGGATTTCCTCCAGCTGGCCAATGGGAAGATACAAAGAGGGGGAGTAGCTGGCGCTCTTCCACTGCTTTTTTCCCCTTGCTATATTTGCTTTTGCTGGGGAGGGAGACAAGGAAGGGACTAAAACAATAGCAGCACCAACATGAGGGGAAACACAAAACTACCCCTTCGAATGAAGGATGGAGGCATGTTAAAAAGAGGCCACTACACCCTGCCTAAAGGAGGCTGGAGGAATTCCTGAAGTTAATAGACAAAGCGAGACTTGATTTCCCACCAAATCATTCTGTAGTTCCAGAGGAAATATTGAAAAAAATGCCTTTACTGTGTTCCTCTAAAGCATAGAATTACAAAGTCATAGCATTGGAGGGTTGAAAGGGAACTTGGATGTTTTGTACTCTAACTGCTGTTCAAGGGAGGAATCCTCAGTCCATCCCAGTCAAATGGCTGATCAACATCTGTTTGAAAATCTCCAGTGATGAAGCACCCTTGACTCCAGGAAGTAGGTTGTTTTCTCTGCTTAACAGCTCTCACAGTCAAGAAATTCCTTCTTATTTTGAGTTTGTATCTCTCTCTGTAAAGTTTCCATCTGTTGGTTCTTATCCTATCCTGAGGCATCATGGAATAAAAATCTACACTTTCTTCCTTGTCGCAGCCCTTTTAAGTATTAGAAGGCTACTATCATGTTCTCCCTGAGCCTTCTCTTCTTTAAGCTCAACATGCCTAGCACGGCTCATACTTAACCTGCTTTTCAAAATCAAGACAAGCTTTGCAGCATCAAATAGAAATAGCCAGGCAGTTCTGATTTCAGATCAATGCAAAGACTGATCTGGGAAAATCAAACAAGACAGCAAGCTCAGCATCAAGATCCAAGCCTTGCATGTACAAAAGGGATGTCTAAGCAAGAGCTAAACATATGAATTATATCATTTTCTCCTGGAGGGTCAGTCAGAAAGCTAAGTTATAAGAAAATGTGCCATTTATAACTGTGAAGGAACAATCTGTGAAGCTCTGTAGTATTTGCTTTATTATAACTCTATGTTTTGAGGAGAAATTGATAACTGAGCACTTGTACAAGTAAAGTCCAGGCTGTGGTCACTATGGCATTTAGAGGAACAAGGAAGAAAAGAAATATGGAAATATTTTTATGGTATAAACTTTAAGAGGTATAACTGATGACTTCTAAGACAAGGTTTTCCACTACTGTATTGCTATCTGGTTTAGCTTATCCCTAGGCTGAAACTGCAGATCAAAGAGAAATTTAAGTTCTTCTCCAAGATGGTGCCTTCTGAATGTGTGGGATTGCATTTTGTAGAATTCTAAGTCAGCATGGACAAAGGCTGGAAAATTAGGAATTCTGAGAACTGTAGGACAAGCCTACCTCTAAAGAGCCCCAGGTTGAAGAAAATTCTATGAAGCCAATCATAATGATTGAACTACTTATACAGTAAATTTGCAAGCTTTAGTTGACCTAAATTATATCATTCATGACATTTGTGTGATGACACTATGATCTCTGTGATGTCATTTGTCACTCAGATCAGATCCTAAAACTCAGAGCACTTCATTGGTTCTAGAGGTCCAATAGAACAGTATCTGGATGAGGTGCACTTGGTCTGATGGATTTCAATTCAATAAAAAACCACATCATCTGCCATTAGTTGACTACTGAGTGCCAATAATTTTAATGCACTTTTTTTCCTTTTCTTAATTATGAGAGCTCTCTATTATAAGTTCAATTCCCATTCTGTTTATGCTTTCCAGTTTTTTGCTGGAACACTACAACTTTCAAATGGTCTTTGTATAAGATAATACTCCCAACAATTATTGTATGATACAGTCCATTACATGGAAAATATGTTTTAAATGGTTTCCTATAAATGCTTGAAAAGTTCATACAAAAGTCACAGTATATATAATAGAATATCAGACTTCATTTATTTGGTGATTTTTTTTTACTTCAGTAAAAGAAGAATGTTTTATTCTATATTGCCTCTATATATTTCTCTATAACATAAAATGTATTAGAGATGGGCCTAAAGCAACTTCCAGATGTGGATTCTGCTCGGGTTTTGCATCTTTATGTAATTTCTAAAAGCAAAATCTGGAGACAATAAATCCAGCCCCCCCTTCCCCATGCCCCTCTCTTACGCCCCCTTCCCCACCCCCCCTTCCCAAAAAATCAGGTCAGCATTCAGGCTTTTAAAATCCTGAATCCAGGAAAGTAGAAATGGATCGACTCATTTAATAAAATCATAACTTGTCTTCAAGTTTCAATTTTTAAATTCAACTTTATAATCAAATCAAGCATTAATCCTTCTTGAGTTAAATAAGGAACTTAATTATATGATTAGCCATATAATGTCAAAAAGTTAGATCTATCCTGCTCAAACACAATTCAGAACACCTGTATTATTTTCTAGCAGCTTAATTCCTGTCTACAGAACAATGCATTATATTTTTATATAAACTGCTTTTGGTATATGTCCCATAACTGTCTTTCATTTTTTTACCTCTAAACAACATTTTTTTCCCAGGGCCAATTCCCACATATGTTTGTTGTTTTCCTTTTCCAATTCAGTTTGCAATTTACTATATGTACTTATAGCAAAATAACCACATACATTCCTTTCATTATACATACAGTGGTTCTCCCTCTGGAATACATTGTCTTTTCTTTAATATATCACAATGTTAAGACAGATATAAATCAAAGAAACGAAAAGGCTTAATAGAAATCAAATTACTTGTTTTAAGTGACATTATTACTCTAAATACAAAAAAGCTATTTTAAAAAAGGGAGGAACAATTTATCTGGAAATGTCTGTGTAATGTACAGTAACATGAAGAACACCCTGAAAGACCTCAGTAGGTGGTAGCTTTTAGCAGGCTTTGTTTAGGCTCAGAAGCCAAACAGAATTGGTCCTGATTAATATTTGGACTGAGCACTACCAAGGAATTCCAAGAATGTAGGCTACATTGGGAGATCACAGTCAGTCCGTCCGTCCGTCCGTCCATCCATCCATCCATCCATCCATCCATCCATCCATCCATCCATCCACCTATCCATCCAGAGCAAACCACTTCCATACCATTGCCAAGAAAAGTGCATGGATGTGTCCTTGAAGTCCTCAAGAATCAAATTTGGCTCAAAAGAGATTTTAATTATTATGTCAATATAGAGTACTAATCCTATATACAGCAATAACACATTAGTTCTCCAAATAATTATTCTTATGTAATCAAAAGTGTAGCATCCACATAAAGAAAAACAGACACTGGAAATCTTGATGAACCCAAGGTGCACAGAAATACAAAAAGGCTTTAGAAGAAAAATATAAGAGGAAAATCACAAAATAGTGAAATCAAGATTCAGCAATTTCATTAGCTAAAGAAAACTGAATTTCTTGTTTGGGAAGGGTGGAAGATGACTCGACTCAATGACTAGAATTTTAAACAAAAAGACTTATACTGTAAACATTTTGCATATCCTACTTATTTATTTCTATGAAACATATACCCCAGGGGTCTCTCTGGATTCCATTGTCATTTCTTCTTGTCATGAATGTGTTGATTATTTAAACAATAAATTCACTCCATGCTCAGAGTTCAAGGAAAGTTACATCATAAATCATTCATATAAAAACTGAAGAAATGAAGAATCTGTTAGAAACTCAATTCTAGCCACATAAGACAACTCCAAAAGAAAGTGAATGCAATATTTTCCACGGAAGTTTAAGAGGGTTTCTTATAGCCTTAACAATAAGACAGAACAGCTTTCAGAACAATGTTTATTTATATGTAGTATTTGAATATTGGCTTTGGTATGCACTGATTCGATATAGTGTAAATCACTAATATAAAGGAGCTGTCTTACATCTCTCCACATGACGGTTATTATTAAGATGAAATATTTATGTGTAGCCTCTCACTAATGACTTCCTTAACATTACTTTTTACCATCTTCATTCAAAAATATTTATATCTGAAATTGTCCAAGTAAAATGTCCTAGTTGGATAATGGGAGGTAAAAATTATAAAATAATTAAATTATACTCAAAACTTACCCTTTGCAAAAACATCCTCCTTCTGCCAAACTAAAATAAACCAGCATTAAAATAGAAGATCTATATCAGCCATTACAAACTCAAGGGTATAAAACTTGCACTGACACTGGATGTTTCTACTCAAATAGCTCTTAGAGTTAACCAACAAAAATATTATGCAGTTATTTCAACTTTTTAAAAAAGGTTATTTATGAAAGAAACCGAATGGGGGAAACAATGAGAAAATAAGGAGGCTGGTTGTCCTAATTAGGTAACAATGGAGCAAGCTATCTAATTTCTGTCCTAAAATTCTAAGTCTTGCAATGCTGAAATTTCTACTCAACAGAAGCATTACCATTGAATGGTGGTTCAGTAAAGAGTTTCTACACATACTAACTGAACCAATGTCCTATGAGTGTTCCATTTCTTAGTCAGCCCATACCTATATGGTTATATAATTTGAACTGTGACTTCTAGGTCACAGAAAGAGCAAAATTGAGAGGACTTTAATGAAAGATTATTTGTAAAATAGCATCTAATGGATTCCAGCATATGGTCTTCAGCAAGGGTAATGCAAATAGTTTGTTTACAATCCATGGGGGAGGGGGAGATTTGTATGTTAGAGAGCAGGAAAGGTTTATCTTAATTTCTTTAATTTTAGAGAAAAGTTCTCACATCTCAGTGTGAATTATTCTCCTTCTCTTATTTTTCAAGAATTATGAAATGACCTGACAATGCTAATTGTTGGTATTTTTCTTGGTTTTTAACTTTTACAGATGAACCACCATGCTAGAGCGACTGAGGGTGCACACTCCAATCTAAAGCACAACAGGGGTAACTAGACAAGATACAGTTCTTGTTTTAGAATGAGGCTAGTCTCCTGATGATCAAATAGCATTCTGATGAAAGCTCACAATCCCATGAAAATTTGATATATGCCTTAGCTTAGACATTGATTCCAGGATTCTACTTCACTTTTTGCACTCATGTATGGTGGATAGAATTTGAAAGAACACAATCACAATATGCTGACTCTGGTCTTGATTGAATACAGCTTGAATCTCATCTGTGTTACAATGAACTTAAAAAACAAAACCATAAAAGCAAACTCAAGAGCACTATCAAAAGTTGCCTCACATGTGTTGATTTGTTATATTACATTTGGGCTGTTAGTTATGCTAGTGGAAGAATTTCAGATATTGCACTTTGATGAATTTGCTTGTAATGATCATGTGGATTTAGCTTTCCGCAATGTTATAGTTATTCTCTTTATGCTATGTTCTACTGTCACCACCAGGCCAGAATGGAAATAAAATTAAATAAAGAAAAAATAATAAGCCCATTGAGTTTAAAATAAGCAGATAAATGGTAGAGAGTGGCTGCTTAGCAGAAACATTGCCATCTCTATGTGTACTCCAAGCACTGATTGTGAATCTTTCATTTTACCAGTCAGATATTAACACATGACCTTATAAAATTAATGACAGACATCCCAAGGAAGAAAAACCCTTCTTTTCCTGAAATTAACCTGATTGTTCAGATTCTAATCAATGCTTACATTCTTCACTTCTTTCACATTAAAATAGATAAATCAGGCTTGTGTTGCCTTTTAAAAGCATTAGAAAAATTACTGGAATGTAAATTTGTCAGTGGTTTTTAGGCACGATAGCTAATTGGAAAAACTTTTGGATGAAAGGACTCAGAGGTCACAAGCAAAGGGCCTGAGATCAAAATGGTGCATTGCAGTAATAAAGCATAGGTGTCACTTGCTTCTCCTGTAGAAAAATTAGTGGTCCCCAGTCCATTACAATATGCAGGCAGGAAAGAAATGAGAACCTTGGGTCTGCATCACAATCAAGTAGTGGCCCAGTCTGACCAGCTGACCCTGGCACCAAATCCCTAAGAATGTACCCTGCTGAACCACTTCAATGCTGCCTCCTACTCAAGTTAGATGAAATTCATACCGACTCGTAGTCGCCCAGGTCAACAAGGATGACCCTGTGTGATGGAGTTCCTGGATATCTAGTGAAAAATGGGCTATAGGACTCAGGACTATTAGCTGAAAAACCAGTGCCAGCAGCCGCAGAACTATTGGAAGGAAAGGTGTTTACCTGCTGCAACTATACATTGATTTAAAACAAAGAAATAATGATCTATTGTTACAGATCACAAGAAGAGAATATTTGAAACAAATGCACCAGTTCTGGAAAGAACAACATCCAGAATCAGAAATACCAATAGCCATAGGCGCCTTGGGTGCAATCCCAAAAACAACTGGAGCACCACTTGAACACCATCGGCATTGACAAATTCACCATCAATCAATTGGAAAGGCATCTTTACTCAGAACAGCCTACATCCTGTGATGATACCTCTAACACTATAAAACATCAACAACTGCCTATCCCAGGGCCTTGGGAAGGACTTGATAGATGAAGAAAAATGCCAAATCCAGCCTGGACACCTGTGTGATGAACCATAACAAAACAATAAAAGTAAATGCCACTGTTGTTCTCCAATGATGGTCCCTTTCCTCCATGTCTGACAACTATGATGGCCCCAACATTTATCAACAACCTCACTTAATGAGAATCATGTTCCTCTTTAATGATGAGATATTATTCCATAGATTGCTCCCATGCATGATTTATAATTGGTTTTTTAACCAGAGCTGCTGAAAAAAGATTATTCCTTTTCTGAAACCAAATGACCAAAAGAACTAATCTATGACAAACTAGTTTGTCATAGATGCCCTAAGCACTCCTGAAATCATTTGTCAGGATATGATTCAATGATCACCCGGTCAGGGTCTCAGGTGGAGAAATCAGAACATTAAACAGGATTCAGATCTTTGAAGATGAGCGTCATAATTTGGTCCTTTTGCTATTCTCCAAATTTAGTCTTGCTCTGCAATACATCTTTAAGTCCCAATAGATTTTGGCATCAAAAGCAATACACATGAACCCTTCTATTGAATGCAAATCTGCCTTATGTCCTTGAGGGTGCAACCATAGATGGCAAATTCTTATAATCAAGGCCAATTTCTGAATGTACCGATGCTCTTCTGCTCACCATCTGTAACCACGTTTATTTGGCATCTTCTCTGTATTTTCCTATAGAAATGGGGATGGGGTGGTTTTACATACTAAACTGCCAGGAAGAAAATTGGCCTGAGCAGCTATAATAACTCAGTTTATTCTATTACTCATATATCATAATTTCAAGCCTTATATTTCTACCATTCACATCACTTTCTCCAGGCAGCATAATAACTCCTGAAACTTGCCAAGGTTTCCTACAAACAAACTGCTGATCAACATTGCCAGGAAACTACTGACCTCACCATTGCTGCTGGAGACTTCCTCTAGCTTTCTACCAGATTGATACATCTTAGGAGGAAGGATGCTGAGACAGGGAGAAAAATGGACCCCAAGGTCTACAAAAGTTTGGGGCCTTCAAAAGTGTAAAACCCCAAAACATCTGAAAATCTGAAGACTGGAGTAAACGTTGTATGTTCTAAAATTAAATATATCCAAGATATTACTACTTTATTATTATTGAAGTATATAAGTCCAGGGAATCCCTTTAAAACCCTAATTATCTGATTACACAACAAGGGTTTACAAGGATGTTAATGAAATCCTGCAACAACCAGCAGGGGAAACAAAAACTGAGAGGATATGAAATGAAGATTTGAAATGATGCTGCTATGACAATAAAAATAATCAAGTTTATTTAATGCTCATATCTCTTCCATCATTCAAAAAGATCTTAACATTTTGGTGGTCCTGGCAGAAATCTGTCCATAATATTTCCTACAGGTTTTATGGCAGCATTCGGTTAATTAAAACTACAAAGAAACACAAAACTTTAACCAAAACATTGGAAATCCGAACATTTGAGGAATATATGCATGCATTTTTATGTAAGAGTTTGAGAAGCAATGCATGTTCTGTTTTTTCCCCTTCTGAAATCATAATTATGGTTTCCATTGACTGTTGCTTAAATAATAAATATGCATAAAAATGATTTAACATCAAATTCAGTTTGATTTTCATTGTATGTCAATAAGATAAAGCATGAACCTTGTCCATTCTTAAAGACTCATAGGCAAAGGCACATTTTATCCTTCTTTGTAAAAATTAACAGAAAGTTGATGGTCAACTAGAAATTGCCCAGTAATTTCTCCGTCCCATACTTTAAAAGATTTCTTTCTATATAATATAATTAAAAATTGATACATTATAATTTATGTTTACTTTAAATAACTTTGGATTTATGTTTCCCATTTATTCATAGATAGACAAATATTCAGATAGTCCATAGGCACAGCTAGATATAAAATTATCCTTCTCATCTTTCCTGTTACCTATTCCTTTAGCATCTTATGACTATCACTTTGATTTTTGTACCTTATGATTTATGCTAATTGTTTTTATTTAGTATCTTATGACTATCATTGAATGTTGTATCTTATGGTTCATGATGATTGTATTATGATTATGATCATGATTTATTACTTGTGGATTGTATGTACACTGAGAGCTTATACACTAGAGACAGATTCCTTGTGTGTCCAATCACAGTTAGCCAATAAAGAATTCTATTCTACAATTAAAAAAAAGAAAGAAAAAGAGTCATATGAAATATAATGCAATGATATCTATTGAATTAGGGTGGTGGATGCAGAATCTACCATTCATAATGCAGCTATAGTATATTTGAAATAATTTAATCTTTAATTAAATTACAACTCACAAGATGAAAATTTCCATCTTTTGATTTCCAACCCCTTATACTGTATATCTTGGTAGCACTGGTTATCTAGCATAACAATAAAAAGTTTCCTTTATTGTTTACTGAACAGTGATGAGATTCAGTTACTAATATCATTCTTTATGACTTCATTCACATAAAGCCAGAAATATATATATATTGATTCATACTGTCCATGGACAGATCCCTGTGTAACTTCAGTTCTGCTATGGTAAATTTATGTCATATAAAAAGGGGAAAAAACCCTCCCTTTTTATGACCCTGTAATCCCTTAATTATTCGCAGTAGAATCAGGGGGGACTGGATGGAGCTGAGTGTTTACTGGCTGGATGCCCTTCCTGTCACCATGTGCTCCTGTCAGAGCAGATATTTTTTCTTTGCGTTCTAGGAAAGAAATATCTGCCACTACTTAGGATTGAACTCTCAACCTTCCAAATGGGAGGCAAGTGTCTTCACCACTAGGCCACCACACTCATATAAAAAAGAAAAAATATATTTGCAAATATGTTTTGGATACTGCACGTGCAAAGAAGCCAGAAGTAACGGTAGCCCTATGGCATGTATCTGCCTTGTCCCCCCTGTTATTCTCTTTATCAATGCCTGTTGATTATATATTTTCTCAAGCTTTTAAAACATACATGTTACAGCAGTCCTCGAGTTACGACACAACTGAGCACAGAATTTATGTTGCTAAGTGAGAAATTTGTTAAGTGGGTTTTGTTCCACTTTACGACCTTTCTTGCCACAGTTGTTAAGTGAATCAATGCAGTTGTTCAGTTAATAACACAATTGTTGGGTGAATCTAGTTTCCCCATTGATTTTGCTTGTCAGAAGGTCGCAAAAGGGGATCACCTGCTGCAATTGTCATAAATATGAACCAGTGGTCAAGCATCCAAATGTAAATCATGTGACCACGGGGGTGCTGCAATGGCCATAAGTGTGGGAAACAATCATAAGTCACTTTTTTCAGTGCTGTTGTAACTTCGAACGGTCACTAAATGAACTGTTGTAAGTCGAGGACTACCTGTATTCAGTTGTGCTTATATTATTCTCATCTATTTCTTTTTCTTGTGATTTCTTGAAGATTAACAAGTGGCTCAATGACATATTTTACCATTTTGATTTGAGATGTCCTCAGAGCAGAGTTAGATTAGAAGCACGATAGAGTATAAATTCAAGAAGTAATTACCAATGTAGTAGTAATTCTTGCTAACTACAAGCGAGCACCAATATTGTAGAATGTGGCTCCTTACATCCTACTCAAGGGCAAAGTAAAGGTCTTGACTGAAAAAAAGCCTGAATGTTCCTGATGTGAAAAACAAAAGAGTTTTCAAATACCCCTGCAGGATTTATCTCTCAATCATTTTCTGGTTGAGAAAAACTCATGTAATATATGGACTAAGCATTTAGGAAGAGCATATAAGCAAGGTAGACATGAAGGAAGGAACAAATGAATGCATGAACAAGCAATTTTGATGGTTACAGCAAATTCAGCAAGGAGAACATAGAACAAACCAGAAGAGTGGCTGAATGGATGCATATAATAGAAAAACAAAAATCTGCAGAGATTCCTCATCTGCATAGAGATGCCAGTTTTTCTCAAATTCACAATCTGAACTACACATTTATATACACAGAAAATAAATGCTGTTCACTATTTGGTCTTGAAATTTGTGACTAGGAGATATATTGTCCCTGCCCAAGCAAGGTACTAAATTTACATAGATTATGAAGTGGAAGGACAAGTAAACAAGAAGATGGAAAGCAAACGTGGGCTGAGTTAAAAATAATAACCAAGAAACTGAATAACACCCTAATCATCAGCTTAATCTCCTCCAAAACTAACTGCCCGAAAGTTTGCATTTATGACAGAAACATATTTTCTTTTCTGTTATGCATCCAAAAAGAAACAAGAGCTAAAATAGAAGTTTTTTTCAAGCCTATGTAAACAAGATGGCCAAAAATGAATCTTCAGCTGATTGATACATAGCAATTCTTTTTTTTTACCATCCCACAAATATTTCCAAATAGTTCCAAATCTTCTATGGAAGAAAGAAAGAAAGAAAGAAAGAAAGAAAGAAAGAAAGAAAGAAAGAAAGAAAGAAAGAAAGAAAGAAAGAAAGAAAGAAAGAAAGAAAGAAAGAAAGAAAGAAAGAAAGAAAGAAAGAAAGAAAGAAAGAAAGAAATCCAAAACACTAGTTGCATAGAAAACAGAATAATTGCATAGGAATTATAAATCTATGAAATGCTTGGAACTGGGAGATATTTCTGAACAAAAACCATGCCTGGTTGATGTTTAGATAAACTCAGTTACTTCCATTTATACATATTTTGTTAATTATGATCCCAAACTATTTTCCTTGGGGGTAGAGAGAGTCTTGTTTATGACTTACTTGTGCTTGCTTGCATAGTTTCAAAGGATGGAGCGTTTCTTGATAGAAAAGCTGATGATAATCCTGAAGGTCAAACCAAAAATATGTGCTGTTCTTCCATAGCTACAGATGGAAGAGATGGGAGGAAAGATATTACTACCAAAGTTTTCATTGTTTAGCGCAGTCTTGCTCAATTTGGCAACTTTAAGTTTTATGGACTTCAACTCCCAGACTTCTCCACTTCCCCAGGATTGTCTGGGGAATTCTGGGAGTTGGACTTCACATATCTTAAAGTTGCCAAGGTTAAGAAACATTAGGCTAGTGTCCTAAATTTCAAGAGTTCTTCTAGGCAAACGAACACAGTAATGATGAATACTTCCCACCCACCCACCCCCGCTCCCATTAAATTTGGATAGAATCCTTGCCAATTATATTGTATTTATGGATGGGACTGCTATTTTAAGACAGTAAATCCTGTTTCAGAAACACTTCACAAATGCTGCTGTGCTTAAAAGACCAGGAAGGAAGACAAATTGCAGGGGAATGGTTGCTTCGCCCCAGTGCATAGTAGCATATTGGCTTGATAAAACAAAAGAAGCTCAAATGCTGACAGCATCATTAGGATAGCATCATTAGAAGGTGGGGAAGCACTGAAAATTAGCTACTAGAAGGAGTGCAGAATCATAAGGGAATATTAGCAATTTATTCTCTTTTTTGTGTGTGTGAAAATGGGTAATTGATATGGGCTTATACATAGTTTGAAGGGGTAGCTAGAAGCAAGCTTCACTGGAGATCTATTATCTACTGAGCATACCCACAGTCCTTGTCACTGTGTTCTGATCTCCAAACAGATCAGATAGAGTTAAACAAAGAAACCCAAGTAAGTCTTGGGTGGGTTTTAAAGTAAATTCAGATGGCTGGGAGAAAAAGAGTTGGACATCTGGAAGAATCCCAAGGGACATTCAGTTCCTTGAGATTAATTATAAATCATATTTAATTTAGCACAGTTTGAGTAGTATTTTTGATACTGGCAGAATGACAGCATGTATAAAGATACAATAACTGAAATACATTCTGTATATTTTATTGTACGCTTTGCATATAATTGGCAATTAAATTCTTAATGTAAATTGCAAAGTTTAAACATGTTGGGATGGAATAAAGCAATGGTTCATAATGTGCATCTAAAATTTAATGTTTTGACAGCATTTTTTTTAGCAATTACTGATATTATTATGAAGACAGGATAATAATACATTTTTATGAAGTATTCCTCAACTACCTTTTACTAAAGTTTGGTATTATTGCTCAGAGCTAAGTGTTTCCAGAGGGACAAAAAAGCTTTATGAATCTTGTTAGTTCACTAGCTCCTCTTTTTAAAAAGAAAAAAAAATCAATTTTTAAAACTATTATTTTAAAATACTGAACCAACCAGCTGACATAACATGTAAATTTTGACCATAAAAATTGGACTATACTTTATTTTGATTTTAGTGAATCTACAGTAAGTGGGAATAATTCATATAGCTTGATCCTACATAATAATAATAATAATAATAATAATAATAATAATAATAATAATAATAATAATAATAATAATAATAATAATAATAATAATAATAATAATAATAATAATAATAATAATAATATAATATAATAATAATAAAAAAGTTGGAAGGGACCTTGAAGATCATCTAGTCCAATCCCCTGCTCAGGCTTTAATTGCTTTAAAAGTATATATTTGCTTAATACTTAATTGCTTTAAAACTATATAATTTAACATTTAAGACCTCCTGGACTCTTGTATACAAACATATGCATTATGTTTGTATACAAGAAATACATTCAGCTTTAATGAAACATATTTCCAAGTAAGCATGCTCAGGGTTAAAACACTGCAAATCTTTTACCTGTAAATGTCCCATAATTTTCAATAGGTGTCCTTTGCAGATAAGCATTTCTGACCCTTTCTAAATATTTTGTTGGAAATAAGATCCAGTGAAATAAATGGGGTGAAATTCAGTGAAATTACATTTTCACGTAATTATGTTTAGAATTTAAATACTATGCACTCTTCTCTAAAATAGACAGCAATCCCCCACTGCAATTGCACAAGAAACCCTGCTGTTTCTTGAAACATCTTCAATCTGAAGACACAGGCATATATTTATATCAATTGATGTATCCTGGTTTTTCATTGACACATTTTTCTTCCATTTTTAGTGAAAATGGAATAGCTATGTTCACCCTAAAGACAGAATTTACTACTTTTCAAGAAGAAAATTGTTTCCATATTATTAATAACCTCCTTTATATGACTGTACAATAACCTGCTGTGAATAGCACCTTTTCTGAAATAGAGAATAGTTTTGTTTGGAAGAATTAAGTATGCTGACTAGAAGAAGTCTACAACAGATAATCCAGAGCCACGTGAAGCTGAAATGATACTAAAACAATGCCAGACAACACTTGTTCAAATGTTTAAATTCTCACAATGGAAAAACTTTGTGGAAATATTTCAGAACCTTCTTCTTAAGTGGGTATGATGAAAACCACTGTACTAGACTAACCCCCATCAGCTTCAGCTAGCATATCTATTTAAAATACTAGTATTCAGATGTAATTCACTTAAAGGTGTGAAAATGTAGGTTTTGAAATCAATCTTCAATTTGAAGCTAAATTGCTGATCTTTGGCCAGTCGCTATTTTGACTTTTACAAGCCTTTTTTCCTTCTTAAAGCTGTGGAAAGACTCTAAATATTAATGAAAATCCAACCAAGAAATCCACCAATAAGAATTTGTTTCTTACCCTATCGCCTGATTTCTCACAGAAGTCGGTGAAGACGTAGCCTGCTCTGTTCTCCAAGTAAAGAGATTGCAGCATTCTTTCCATTTTAGAACTTCCTAGTTCAGAAAAATCTGGGGCGATTTTACCCTGAATAACAGAGACAACAATTCATCAAGATAATGCAGTTTCATTGTGTCTTGGGTGAAACTGTCTTTGTAACTGCTGTTGTTTTTATTTGAGAGAGAAAGCACAATCAGCTATCAAATTTGTTTTGCTATTCTTACTACAAACTTCATAGATTTCTTCCCCCCCCCCCCATTTGTTATATACTATGGTCTTAAATTTGTCTGCCTCCCACTTCCTTTCCCCCTGTCTTCTTCCGACTAACAGATTTTCCCTTTTCGACAGGTACAAAAAGTCATGTGAGTGATGGCAGTTTTTAAATTCTGTTGATGCTATGATTATAGTTAGTTGATCTTTTTCACTTCTTTGCAATAATTAATAACGAAGGGACCCTGGAAGGCTCTGTAATTTATCAGATTTGCTGTTTTGTTAAAAGGGACTTGTAGCAGCTGAGTCTCATTTAAAATTAAAAACAAAAACTAGCCGTAGGGTTCATTTTGTGTAGCTTTTTCCTTAACCTTTCTTGACATATGTCAAGTGGACATATCTTGATTATGGTTTTAGCTGCAACAGTTAACTAACCATAGATATTTAGATACATTTCTGATATCTGCTGGTTCTTAATAGACCTGCTAAATTTTAATTCAGTTCTCATCACAGATTTGTGTTGGTGACAGACTCAATCCAGAATCATGGTAATAAATTTTAGATAGCAATATTCAATTTGAAGACAAAAAGAAGGAATTTTTCAGCCTTTGGAGACAAACGTGGATGAACTGAGAGAAAGATTTGTCAGGAAAAGATTAATCCATCAGGAAAAGAAAGGATTAATGAATACTCATGAATATGCTCCATTGCAAGATCATTTCAGCATTCTTAGGCAATTTTTTATAAAAAATGCAATAGCTATTATATTAGCTACACACCAATAGGAGGCACTACATGTTTTTTATATTGTTTTACTTCTTGATTGGGAATTGCCCAGAATTTAGTATAAGATGTGATAGCTATATAAATGTTTAAAATCAATCAATCAATAACTAGTTTCATTCTGGTATTCTTCAGGTATAGATGTCTTCCATACTACATGTTCTATATTTAATTCTTTAATGAGATTTGAACCTACAAGAAAAAAGAAAGTGCATCTGCATAGCTTCTATAAATTTTGCATTTGCTTTTATTTGTTGTTGTCCCAAATATATGAACATATTAGTTTTCATATGCCTTTTTGAAATAGTAAACTCTTGATGCTCACGGAATAGCCTTTTTCCAGAAGAATGGCTATGGTCAATTCTCTGTCACCCAAAGTAGTTCTCACTTAGACATCCCCAATTTTAAAAAAAAGAATCCTGCCTCTTCAACAGAGAAGATATTTAATGCCACAGTTCTTGTTACTCAAATGGTACTTACAGGGATCGTTTCTGCATAGGTGTATTTTCGATCTAGTTGTGGTTTCAGGTAATCCATTCTATCACTAAATGTCATAAGAGACACATTGCTGCACACTGTTGCTGGCCTACACAATGAAAAACAAATAGGCACAAAAGGACCTTGAGGGTAATCAGAGAAATTAAATCATGGTTAGTGTTGTTGATTCTGCACCTAAATAATCAGTACCATCACTTTTAACTGCTTCAAGGTTATAAGAAAGTATATAGAGATTTAGTTCCTTTATCTTTTTCTTAAACCTTTTGTAGGCATCATCTTTGTGATGAGATACTACATTTCATGAGTAAAGAAACTATTCTATTTTTAATGGATAGAAACATTTGCATATGCATGGATTTTTGCAAGGTCAGAGTACTAAGAAATAATAATGTATATGTAATGTATAGTAGCTGGGCAACTTATTCAATAGTAGGAAGGTGTATTGAATTCATAATTCCATTATAATTTCCATGTTTTAAAATTTGAAAACAAAATTATATGCACAAAATGTACTGTGTGTGCTGAGAAGTGGGTTGTTCTTGCAATTTGCAAACTTACAAATCAGATAACTGTGTTTTGAATTCATTTTAAAGTCATTTACATGCCAGTAAATCTTAATAAAAATACACATTCTGATGGCAGGGGGCAGTTTGTTCACGTCAAGTCTGCAGAAAGATCACCTTCACTGATGATCTGCTGTGGGGCAGCAGATCCAGCATTTACCAAAATCTGACCAGGTAAACAAGATGAAGTTTTCTTTCGGGGGAAAATGCATGGGTGGGTTTCATGTGCTTCAGCAGTCTTGATGCCAATATAAGGGAGAGGGGATTGGCTGTAATCATAAAGGATTTTGTTCTTGAAATAGTGGGGTGTGAATGCTTATATGTCAGACTGAGCTGCAGAGACAAACTTAGAATCCTTTTGGTGTAACAACAACCCTAATGTCTGGCAGGATCCTGCCACCATGACTTCTAGAAGTGATTTTCAGGTTGGTGGTAGAGACCTTTTAGTATTGGGGAACTTAGCCTCTGTGCCCTGGGGACTGGCTCTGGTAAAGCTCAGGCGTTCCCATCACCCCATTACTATGGTCAGATAATGCCATGACCCAATTGTGATTGATAGCCACCCATGATCTTCATGGCGTGAGGAAACCCATTTGTATCAGTCCAATTGGCTTCAAAAGGGTGCTTGGAGAATTATTCACCTTTCTGGTGAGCACTTATGTTCAATGCCTGGTGAGCAAAGGACAATAGGAGGCAAACCAGGCACTGGACATTATTGCTCCCAAGTGGCCTCTTTCTGTTTAGTGCCTTTGAGTTCTCTGGGAATCAAGCACCAGAAATGGCACTTGGAATGCTTGTGGAAGAAAAGGAGAAATGAACTTGACCAGACATGGGCACTTGTTCATGTCTGGGCCTACATCATGGTTGTGGGAGGGGATGTGTACCTAACTTCTCCTCCCTCTTTGCACTGGTGTCCTGTTGTCCAGTGGCTTTGTTTAAGGTGATCAATTCCCTACTGGGAAAGGGTCAATATAGAGCAGGGCTTTTCAACCAATGGTACACGTACCACCTGTGGTATTTTGCCACGTGGCAGGTGGTACGTGACTGCTAGCCAACTGTAGCAGGGGAGGGGAATGAGCCAAAGCAACCCAAGCCTGAGGGAGAGGCAGCTGCAGCTGCAGGACTGTCTGGGCTCGGCAGAAGCCCCAGGAGCCGGCAGGGCTCCAGCTGATTGGCTCCAACTGATTGGCGCTTCCGGAAGCAGCTCTGAGCTGGAGGTGAACTGAAGAAAAAGGGGGGGAGGAGAGGAGAAGCTATAAAAGGAGGTGGTTTGGGCAGGAAAGGGGAAAAAAAGACAACAGGGAAAGGTTTAATCCCTTTAAACAAATGTAATTAGTTTTACCCCCTTTAATTGAGTCTGTCTATGGCTTTTAGAAAGTTTTCTTTCAAGGTAAACAGGCTTAATTTAAGGCTAAAGCTTTTCGCAATTGCCAGAGCCTTTCAGTCTCGGATTGCAACATTGTGACACGTGACACGCCTGAGGCAGTTTAAAGAGAAAAAAAACCCGGAGTTTATGTGTTTCTTTATTTTGTGAGCCTTTCTTGCTTTGCACTTGATTCCTGTGTCTTTAAGGGTACAGGGAAAGGATTGGGGGGTGCATTCTTACTACACTGTGGAAAGAGCTCAGAAGAGAGAGAGGAAGAAGGGCCGACCAGCTAGCTCAAGGGTCTACAAACTTAGCAACTTTAAGACCTATGGACTTCAACTCCCAGAATTCTTCAACCAGCCTTGATGGCTGAGGAATTCTGGGAGTTGAAGTCCACAAGTCTTAAAAGTGCCAAGTTTGAAGATCCCTGAGCTAGCTGGTAGTGGTGCATATTAATAAACATGGATAAATTAATCATACATTTGTCAGTGCAGAGGGAAAGTGATTCAGCAAAGGAACAGCCACCAAAGAAATTAAAACTGGTACTTTTTTCCTTTTTTACTACAGTTTGTAATATTTTATTAGATTATAGAATAAAATACAAAAATACAAAAGCAAATAGTAGGACACAGTGGGGAGGAAAAAGGGGGGAAAGTGAGGAGAAGAAGGGAAAAAGAACAGACTTCCTCTGTTGCAGTAGAAGGAAGCATTAACATTGAACCTCAACTTTTTACTTTTCCATAATATTATAAATTAGCCATTTCTATAACAACAAATGAATCTAATCAGTAAAACCCAAAATCCCCCCCCCTTTTTTTTTAAGTCATCATGTTTTTGACACTTTGCTAAGAACTGCTGTTACTCAAATATTGGCATGTCCTAAAAGTGGTACAATCTGTGAAAAGGTTGAAAAGCTCTGATGTAGAGGCCTCACACAGAGCAACTATTTTGCCAATACTGTGATTCGCCAAAGTGTTGACACCACTTCAGCCCAATCTTTGGTAATGATTAAAGAACTATTTTGCCATCCAGGTAGTCCTCCATTTACCACCTTAATGGAATCTGTCAATCATAGTCATAACTCATGACAGTCATAAAGTAGGTCATCATGTGACCAGTCCGATTTTACAATCTTTTCTTGCAGCAGTGAATAAATGAGCGCTGTTAAGCAAATTTAGTGAGGTCATTGCTATGGAGCGTTTTTGCTGAAAACCAGAAGTAAATGCCAGTTTCAGCAAAACTGTCTTAAATTGCAATCACATGACCACAGGACGATTGTGCTGGACCAGTAAGTAACCATCTGGCCAGAGTGTTAGGAACTAAATTGTGTGCTGTTGGAGCAATTAGCATTTAAGGGGTTAAATGCTGTCTCCTTAAGAGATGGCTTCTGGGAAATGTAGTTTAGTTGTTACATGGTTATATATGTATTCTAATTGGTCAGTTCTATGTCTTAACTAGCCATTGGGAGGGACTTCTGTGTTTATAACAGGATTTCCTGACTAAGTGCCTGTATGAAAAGTTTCTGTGTAGCACAGCCACGAGGTCTTTTGCTCCGTACGAACATGGGGTGAATTTACCTTTAATTTTTTACACCACAAGAATGGACAGATTATCATACGTGCCTCAGAAGAACTCTTCTTAACTGTGAGTTATTGTTTAGAGATTCCTGAAGAATAAATAATCTGAATATTAATCTGTCTTTGGAGTTAATCTGTCTGTGACAAACAGGAATAAAGCAAATCTCTTGTTTGGATCAGAACAGTAAAAAATTAAAGGTAAATTCACCCCATGTTCGTACGCCTGCCAGTACGCATACGCTGGAGGTGGTCTTTCGGCTTCGTGGGACCCCTTCTCCAAGAAGCGCGGCATCCTGGAGAAGCAGCCGCCTACCAGTACGCAAATGCTGGAGGTGGGCTTGGCTTCGTGGGACTCCTTCCCCTTCCTTTCTCCTTCCTTGCGGCGAGAGACGTCTACGAGGCTATCTGTCACAGCAATGTCCAAGCTGGGCTGTCTTGTCGAGTCCTACACTTCGCGACCCAGAACCCTCCAGCAGCAGTCCCCGTCCATCAAGAAGTCGTGCGAGAGGCCTCCGGAGAAGAATCCGAGGACAGACTTCAACCATTGGCGGCGAGAAGACTGCAAGAGCGCAGAGGACAGACGCCTGCATCCTGTCGGTGTTTCGGCTGTGGAGATCACCACAGGAGAGCTGACTGCAGTTTTCATTCTGTTGTTGCCGGGCATGTGGCAGGCAGGGCCACATCACATCCGCCTGCTGGGGTCACCAGAAACGCAGGTCCCCTAATGAGTTGCCTCTGAAAGGTACCAAGGTCCCCAGCCAACACAGGGTGGGGTTCTGCGCATCCCGTAGGGGGGGGTGTAAAACAGGGGGTCACCGGCCCCTTAAGAAACAACTGCGCATGGATGTTGAGTTGCAGGGAGTTCCCCTGGCCATGGAGCTGGACGCAGGGTCCACTCTTCCTATCATTGCTGCAGACACCTTTAATACGGGTTGTCCCAGGAGTGGCTCACGAGTCCAGCTCAGGCCCTCCACTCTTATCCTCCCTGACCTTCAGGATTCACGAGTCAGAGAGAAGGGGGAGGCCACGCTTAGAGTACAGTGTAAGGAATTTGATGGCCACCATGCCATGGCCTATACTGACCACAAGCCTTTGCTGGGGTTGTTTATAACCAATAAACAAACTCCTCAGATTATATCTCCTAGAATGCTGAGATGGTCTATTTTCTTAGCAGCTTATGATTACACCCTGGTTCACAAACCAGGTACTGAAATGGGCCATGCTGATGGCCTAAGTAGGTTACCTCTTAAACAAATAGAGGCAGACCCTGCTCCTGCTGTACACATTCTGTCTATTCAGGACTTACCTGAATCTCCCCTCAATGCTAGGGATGTGGCTGCTGAAACTGCCACTGATCACACGCTTGCACGTGTGCTGACATGTGTGTTGTCAGGATGGCCTGACACATGTTCTGGTACAGACTTCCAAAGCTTCTGGTGTAAGAAGCATGAATTGTCCACATTCAAGGGGTGTATCCTGTGGGGCAACAGAATAGTCATCCCGGCCTCATTGAGGACTAGAGTCTTGCTCTCTCTTCATGAGGGACATCCGGGAATAGTGAGAATGAAGGCACTTGCGCGCAGCCATCTTTGGTGGCCTGGACTCGATAAGGACATCGAGGCCCAGGTTCATGGGTGTCAAGTGTGCCAGCAATCACGGCCAGAAATGCCCCAGGCCCCTGTACATAGGTGGGAGGAGACACTCACTCCATGGTCACGTGTCCATATAGATTATGCTGGGCCCTTTCAGGGGCAATTCTTCCTCCTCCTTGTGGATAGCCATTCCAAGTGGCTAGAGGTCGTTCCTGTGTCCTCCACTACTACTGCCAGGACCATCCAGGTGCTCAGAGGAATCTTTGCTTCCCATGGCCTTCCTGATGTTTTAGTATCAGACAATAGTCCACAATTTACCTCTTCTGAGTTTCAGGCATTTCCCCAAGCCAACATGATCCGGCATGCCACGTCTGCTCCTTTTCACCCTGCCACCAACAGTCAGGCTGAATGCAGGGTGCGCACCACCAAAGTCACATGCAAGAGAATCACTCAAGGACCCTGGCTTCACAGGTTAGCTGATTTTCTAATTGCACACTGCACCACACCTTGTACAGCTACAGGAAGAGCCTAGCTGAATTCTGCTGGGGTCGCAGACGCATTATGAAGCTGGACAGGCTGCACCCAGACCGGATGGCTTCACAGGTGTCACAGCTGCAGGCACCTCGGGGACTCCAAGTGGTTTCATCAATAAAGGGGTTACCTTAACACTTGGTTGTAGGTATCATATTACTGTGAAGGCAACCCATCTCCTTATTGTACCAAAGAGAATGTCTATTCTATACATATGTTAGTCACTGTAAATAGTCACATCATTGAAGTCATGGGGAAAACAAGGGTTTCAATATTGCAAAATGTATGATTCCAACTTAGACTGTAGTATTGCGTACCTACAATTGCTAAGGCTACAGATGCTAAACCATGCCTGGAATCCTCAGGTAGGAAACTTCTGCAAATCTTGTACATTCTCCTCATGCTCTTATGTTCAGGATGTGGAAGCGATTGTGACACATTCTATTCATAGTGCGTTCATTCAATGGGAGGAATCCAAGTCCTTTTCCCTTTTGTGGCTCATTTCGACGCCACATCGACCAGTTGCGCTGGAGGCTTCCAGGGCACGGTTCCTCCCCTGGCTCCGCTCTCGGGGGGGAGGGGGATCCCAATTATGATTGTGGGCCACAGTCTCTCCAAGAGGGCGTTTCTTCAAATGCTCCAGATGGGGGTCTTGCCACGGAGGGCTCCTGACTCTGGCAGAGGTCCCTGGCTAGGGACAGCTCCAGATGGGGGGGGGTCTTGCCATGGACGGCTCCTGACTCGGGCAGAGGTCCCTGGCTAGGGACAAATGGCCATAACGCGGCTGCTCAGGGTATCCTTGCTGAGGAAATACAGGGAATTCCACCCCACCGAGGGACTCGGGGAACTTCACCCCTCCAAGGAACTCTGGCTTGGGTTTAATGGATCCAGCCAGTCAGCAGTCAGGGGGAACCCTTTGGACGACAAAGTCCTGGTTTTTCTTGGCGCAAGCCGAGAGCAGGCACTCCAGGCACCTACTCCAGTGTAATACCTACCTCTACACCTCAATACCTACCTCTACACCTCTATATTACAACTATACCTGGACCAATCTGGTTCCATGCAGATGTGGGTGAGGTAGTGGTCCTCCTAAGACATTGGACTATGTAAGGTCTCTGTTGTATACACAGGAGGTTTAATAACCCTCGCCTTGAGAAAACAAATATGTATAGTGTTGAAGTGTTACTATTGTAATAAGGTGAAACTTCGTGGATATAACCAGGAACTGGTGGTTGTAAAAGTAAAGGCTGTATGTATGAAGGGCCAACCGGCCTGATATGATATTGTTGTGTATATTGTGTTAAACAATTGTTTAGTATTGTTTAATCCAAGAGGGGAGGGGTGTTATGTCCTGGGCCTTGCTGAGTCATTCAGCAAGGCTCAGAAAGGTTGCAGAGAGACTGGGCCTTGCTGAGTCATTCAGCAAGGCTCAGGAAGTCTGCAAAGAGGTTGCAGAGACCCGGACAGACCATGTGTCTGCCCGGGACCCAGACAGGCTGTCTCCAGCCTTGCGCGCATGCGCAAGGCAGGAGAATAGCCTGCAATCATTGGTTGAGCATCCCCTTGCACGGGGAGTATAAAAGGGCTTGATGCCTGCTTCTGTTTCAGTTCTGTTTAATCTCTCTCTATGCTTCTGTTCAGTGAATGTACCAAATAAAAAGACATCTTTTGTATGAACTGCCTCGTCTCAAATGTCTGCTGTGTGAACAGAACAAATACCTTTCTGTGGAAGAGGATGTACTACAGTCTTCTGTAGAGCTAGATATATTCCTTCTGAAGAGGCCATTTCTGGATCCAACTGATTTAGATTACTATAATTTAATCTCCAACCTCTCCTTTGTGAAGGTTGTTGAGACAATGGTAATAGACCATAGGTGTCAAACTTGATCGCGTCATGTGACATATCGTGACATATCGCGACGTTTTTTCCCTTTGTGGAGCCAGAGTGGGCGTGGCCTGTGCACGACGCATCCAGCCCATGGGCCGCCAGTTTGACACCCCTGTGATAGTCTATTGCAGCACCCTGAAAGAAGCAGATTTGATCTCTTACCAGTAAGGTTTCAGGCCTTGATATGGGACAGAGATAGCCCTGGTTACATTCAACTTCTGGCAGTGGGCAGTGTTAGCCTGCAATACTGCTTTCTGACCCCTACACCACCACAGTTCCCGGCAACCTCTCCCACATCCTATGACCTTGTTAAGCATGTTGCTCCATCAAAGTCATTGTTTGGTCTGGCTAAGGATGAAGTATGCCTATTCATAGAAAAGTGCCCATTTTCTCTTAGCACATTACATGATACATTATACATGAGCATTTCAGTTCTTACCTTTTCCTAATATTTTCCAAGCTTATTAAGTCATAAGGATCTTTCTGAACAGCAGTTTGAGGTAGAACTGCAGATAACAGCCTGGTAGATCTTTGGGGACTGATATCCGTCATCGCTCCTTTTGAAAAAGTCGGGGTTAATCCAGTTTCTCCTCTCTAATTAAAGTGATGGAAAGGAGTGAAAGCATCTGAGAAATAATTCTTGCTTCTCCATGTCTATTTTCATTTGATATCTTCTGCATCATATAGATACTTCATTTTGATAATTATACACATATTATTTAAAAAGTAATTTTAGTGTATACCAAAATAAAAAAAACTTGTTTTTCCAGTTCAGATGAATGTGTAGGGTTGGACTAAAACAATAGAAGCCCATGTTCAAGAACAATCTAAGCCATGAAGTTTCAAGGAGTACCATTGTAATCAATTACTGTAACTCTGGTTATTCTACAGATTCATTGTTGTGGGAACAAAACTGCAGGAGAGAGTGCAATATAGGTCACCTTGAATTCCTTGAGGAAAGTCAAGGTGTAACAACAAAGGTATGCAAACCTGCATAGCTATAGTCAAGACAGAGATGTGGCTTTTTCATTTGCAGAAGTAATGTGTCTTGAAATCCCAACTATAAGAATGATGAAATTACAGACAAGGGCTCTCTCTCTCTCTCTCTCTCTCTCTCTCTCTCTCTCTCTCTCTCTCTCGCTCTCTCTCTCTCTCTCGCTCTCCCCCCCTCTCTCCCTCCCTCCCTGTCTCTCCCTTTTAAGGTTTATTTCAAGTCCTTTAGTTGCATTTTGTTGCTAATAGATTGCAGGATGCAGAAGAAAAAACCCCACCTTTATACAGGTAGTCCTTGACTTACGACCACAATTGAGCCCAAAATTTATGTTGCTAAGTGAAACATTTGTTAAGTGAGTTCTGCCCCATTTTATGACCTTTCTTGCCACAGCTGTTAAGTGAATCATTGCAGTCGTTAAGATAGTAATATGGTTGTTAAGGGAATCTGGCTTCCCCATTGACTTTGCTTATCAGAAAGATGCAAAAATCGATCACATGATCCCAGATTACTGCAACCGTCATAAATATGAACCAATTGCCAAGTGTCTGAATTCTGATCACATGACTGTAAGTTGAGGACTACCTGTATTAGGCATACATATCTAAACTGTAAAAGTCAAAAATATCACACAGTATGGTGGTAGAGATATAGAAAGTGAACTAATGACACCTAGTGGTCACCCATATTTTTGCAGTCTAGATATGGTACAGGTAGTCCTTGATTTATGACCAATCACTTAGCAACCGTTTAGAGTTCAAAGGGACTTACAAAAGAGATTCAAAGTTCTGATGGCTATCTCCTCCCCCACAGTCACATGACTTCATTTTGGGCACTGAGTAATTGGCCTGCATTTATAGCAGTTTGCAAAATCGCTCAGTCACGTGATCAGAGTTTATGACATTTTTTTCCAGAAACCAAGGACTACTTCCAGTTTCTGGCAAAAAAAAAAAAAAAAAAATCCATAGAGAACAATGGGTTTGCTTAACAACTCTGGCGTTCTGCTAACAACCACAACAATAAAGGTTGTAAAATTGAGCAGGGTCATATGGTGACCCACTTAATGACTGCCATCATTTACGATTAAAATAGTGGTGTCAGTTAGGGCCATAGGTCGAGGACTGTGTTCCAACACTACATTTTATAGCTTATATACATTATATAAGTTGATTATGACTCTACTCTTATTTGCAAGCCCAGCCTTTCAATCATACAGTCTTTCCTTCAGTGCTTCTTATATTGGTAAGACAGACACTCTTTCTTTTGCCAATGTATAATGTAAGGAGCAATACCTGATAACATGGAGATGTTATTTTTGGCATGCAAGATTTCGGCCTCAGGGGTAGCAGGGACACCATCTGTGGGAAAGGATCCACGTCAATTCGTGGTTTCTGTTGCCGAGCATGCCAGATTTTCAGCTTGGTAACTGTGGCCTGAATGGCAGCTTTATGAGTGACACAAAATCGGGGACCCCTGAAAAAAGAAAGACTGGTTATGGCTAGATCTTATATCTGGGGGCTTAAAGAAAGCAAAAAATGATCATCAAAAGACTGAACAACGTAAATTGTAACTTAATGAAATAAAACTGTTTCCTTTTCCTTGTGAAGCTACTATTTTGTCCATTCCTAACCATGTGAACTGTTTTAATTATTATGACCTCTTTCAAAGATTCTCATAGATTGTTTGGCAAGATAAATTTCAGTTAACATGAAGTTAACAGACATCAACAGTTCGTCTGCACATCAGAAAATGGTTAAGAAATAAAACATGCTAAATAATAAAGAGGGGGAAAAATAGGGCAACAGAACTAATAGAATTATTATATGAAAAATTAAAGCACACAGAAACTTTTCCCAAACCCCCCCCCCCCACAAACTTCTAACACTCACAAAATAAAATATATCAGACTTTAGAATTCGCCTAAAATTATTTTCTAGTACAGCCTTAATAGAAACCAGCAAAGCCTGGAACTCTTGAGTTCAAACAAGAAGAAATATCCCTGTTGGAGTCAAGACCATTTAAAGCAGGGGCATTCTAGTCAAGAATTGCTAATAGAAATGGCTCAAGCATATAGATGGTGCGAGGTATAGTGGGTCAACATTTTTCCATCCAGAAAGAAAAAGATTTTCAAGTAACTTGATCAAATAATTTGGAGTTGCTTTTGTTTATGATATCCCTATTTTTGGCATTTCATATTTGGGTTTTTTTTCACTTTAGTTTCATCTTTCATATATATGGGACATAGAAGATTGAAAATATTTTTGTGAAATGTATTTGTTTGTTTGTTTGAGTTTTATTCTTTATTACTTTACTATACCAATAGCCTGTGGTGTTCGCCCTCTGAGTAAATGGAATTTCTTTGGATCAAAAAGAAATCTAGAGATCATCCATTTGATTCCATAAGGGGGACCTCCACAGAATACTAGGTGAATCTGGAGGGATTTCACATATATTTTTAGAGTTGAGTCCCCAGGAAATGTGGGAAAGATCAAGTTCTGTGCTTCAAATGGAGATTTTTACCTACTAAAGTGTGTCATTCCTCTTTTCTTAAAGACTTAAGATTACATCTTTGAATTGTAAGAATTCAGACCTTCAATCTATCAAGCAAAAACCACTGTCATCATTTTTATACACTATCTTTTGAATAACATCATGAAAATAAAGGAATTATGGACAGAGAAATTTTCTGTCACTAGGAACAATTATTTAGTGGAACGGCTTGCCTCTAGAAATTGTGGGTGCTCCAACACTGGAGGTTTTTAAGAAGAGATTGGACATCCCAAAGGTGCTTTTCCAATAGGCAACTGGACTTTCTCGGTTTTTTCTTTGAAAATATTTCGCTTCTCATCCAAGAAGCTTCTTCAGTTGAACAGGGGTTGAGCAGGGGGTAGGGCTAGCAGACTCTCCAAGGTCCCTTCCAGTTCTGTTATTCTGTTATTCTAGTATTCTGTTCTGTTATTCAGATCCCTAGATCATAAGAGGATAGCCTTCGGTCTGTGACCCCAACCCTCTAGAGCCACAGACAAAGATGCAACTTTTGAAACTCTTTTTTTCTTGTGATGGTGGAAGCATTTTGAGGTTATAAGTTAAATAGTAGAACAAATGGTTTAAACTTTGAAAAGGTTTCAGGCATCAATTTTACTCCTTAAAATTCCACCACTAAAATGTACAAAAGGGAGTCTGAAATTTTCAGTCCATCTTAATCTGGGACATCATTTTGTCACCAGCAACACCCCTGCAGCTTCATATAGGACACAAAAAACAAGTGTAATTCCTGGGCTGAAAAAATTAGCTCTCTTTTCTCTTAATATGTAATAGTTCAATAAGAAATTTTGATTTCTAACTGCTAGGCAAAGAAAATACTCCAGTCTTCCCCAAATGAGCTACTAGAATCCCTGGTCTGCATTAATTCAGATATAAATTTATTCTTCTATATGGAGATCATCCCAGTTTATGGCTTTTGGACAGCAAAACTGCAAATGAACCTTATTTGTGGCTTTATTTTACAACTAGCTCTAATTAATTAATTATAGAATTTAAGCCTGAAGCCTGCCCTCACTAGGCTGAGCATTCTATATATCAGAAGTAATATCTTGAAAGAAACTTGGAAAATGATGGGAAGCCAATGTCAATATCTCAAAAGAAATACACAAATACACTTGGGCAAGTCCCAACTGAATAGCTGCATTTGCATTAGCTGAATGGATAAATGACATCGTTAGAATGAAATAAGTGCATTATGAGATCCAAACATGCAATTTATGCAGCTGATTCAATTACATGATCTACAGAGTCCTTGGTGGTCTCTGAGCTTGGTTGTTTTCTTACAGATATTTCATTATTCTATTAGATAACATTATCAGTACAGATGATGTAACCCACTTGGGTCATGAAATGTCTGCAAAAAAACAACCAAGCTCAGAGACCACCAAGGACCCCACAGTTCAACTCTGAGCTATACATATTTTTATTCTAATGATATATGATCTACTTCCATAAGGAAAGCCAGAGTTCAATACTGTGATGAACAGGTCATCACATTCAGACAAATCTCTTTTAATCATGATGATTTTTATGTGATCATATACACATTTCTTTGGGAATGTTTAATTACACCTGCTTTTAATTGGTTTTGCCAGAATCATTTTCTTTTGACTATATCAGTTAAGCCACCGCTATCATGAATAGATTCTTTATCTCATCATAAATTATTATCCTGTTCTGCCCAGATTAAGTGGTCTATTTAGGAAATCAGAACAAATGGTTTGCAGAGTATAATTTCAACACCTATTCCATCCAATCACAACAGCTCCAGAGTTCAGAAAAGCAATCAAATTTAATTAAATGTACCAATATTTCATCCTTTTACCAGTAAAGAAGCAAAGGTTTCACTACTTCAGACTGAATGCACTTTAAATTATACATGTTCCATTGATCGCCATCCGCCAGGTTGAGCTTGAAAAGAACTTCAAAGGTCAGGTAATAATCTCCATTGCTTGCCAGGTATAATTTTTTCATCCGATCAAGCTGTCTTGAATAAAGGAAAATATTAATATAATATATGCACAGATAAACACTGGGTAATAATTCAGAAAAAGACATCCAACTCTAAAGCTGTTTTACATTTTAAATGGAATTCCATAAAGCAGAAGATGGGATGGCTTTTTTCACAAAATAAAGGCCAGGATTTAGAACATTTAGCCACAATAGTCTTCCCATCCTGGTGCTTTCCAAAAAGCTGAGTTGGAATTATCATCTATTACTTATATCCAGCACGAAAAGAGGAAAGTAGGTCCAATACATTTCAAGCTCAGTAGTTTGGGGAATGCTACCTTACTCCTTAGTTACTAAAATATCAAATAAGATGTCTTCTGGGCGAAATCTTGTATGCTTTATAACCAGCTTGATAATTAAGAATATCCTTCATATTTATCCTGCTTTTTCTGCTTCTAGGTAGTCTTTGACTTATGATCATAGTTGGGACTAGAAATTCCATTGCTAAGCAAGGCATTAAAGTGAGTCATGCCTGATTTTAGTAGTTTTTTTGCCACAAATATGGAAAACAAATTTGCTGTGGTTATGGGAAATGAATTTGTCAGAAGGAAGATCTGACAAATAAACATAAATCAAAATGAAAATAGCAACTAAGCTCATTCAGTATCTTCATCTCCAAAGGTTCATTTTATATTAAAATCTGGAAATACCTTTTCTGCCTTTTAAAAGTCTTCAGGACCATCAGTCGTTCAATATCTATCCAAAGCCACCAGTATTTTTCTCCCAAAGTTCCTCTGATGAATTTTTTAAATCTTTCAAATTCATGTCTGTTACCAATGTCATACGTCTTGTGCCTAGCACACCAAGCAGCTCTGGTTTCCGTATTATTCTTTTCTGATTTTTCAGAAATTTCACTCTTCACATCCGTTCCATCAACTGTTCCATCAACCGTTCCATCAACAAAAGAAGACTTTTCAAAGATTGGATCTATGAACTTTTCACTGCTTGCTAATTCATATATAAACACTCTAGTTGTTTTACCGAAATTGATGTCAGAAGGACTGTCTTCAGGTGGCTGACCAGTGACTACTGCAACAGAGTTTTTTAGTATATATTGAACATAGGCGAAAGAAAACTCATCCAAAGTGTGAAAAGATGCCAATTCTTGATATTGGATGAAGTCTTCACTCTTTCTCTCCTGAGGAGTAAGATCCCAGTCTTGTCCTAAGTATGCTCTTAATAAGGTGCGTGAAGGAGTATCGGGAAGTGACAAAGAATAACCCTCATCTCTGTGTCTTCTGGCTTCTATCTTCTGAAGAAGTGGGACATCAGTTAAGCTGGACTTCTTCTTAACTCTGGATTCAAATCCTGCATGAAAACCACAAATCAGTCCTGCAAAGACCACCAACATGCTAACATAAACATGAATTCAAGTATATAAAAATTGTCATATTTCACTGTCCAGAAATGGCTTCTTTCCTCAGACATTTCTATAAATCAGAACCTAACTATGAGTAGCTGAATTAATATTATTTTACAATAAGAGCAAAGAACTGCAACAAGTCACCATAATTTGTTTCCTACCATATATGTCTGAACTTATTTTTCAGCCTGAATGTGAAAGAAAAGAATGTCTAGAGGCATGCAAAAAAAAATTAAAGTGGGGCAGGGGCAATATTTTCTTTTGAACTCAGAAGAAACTATTATATTCCAGAGTTTGGGCCAAACAGTTTTAGGCCAGGCAATTCAGCAGAGTCAAAACCTAGTCAACTTTTATTGATATAATATTTAGACAAAATAAAGTCTAGATGGGTTCAGTAGGCAAGTGTGGTTGTTTCCACTATTCTCCAAGCAAGTCCCACCACAACATAATATTTGGTGTTCTTTCTGCCCACAATTTTTATCTATTTTAATTTATACATCAAACTTCTTAACCTCCCATCCCCTTCATACAGGGGCTCTTTCCCACTATCTTTCCAGCAGTTTCCCACCAACACCCCTCTCAGCTGCTGTTGGTGTCACAGCCTGGCATATTCTACCCGCCAACCAGCCAATAAGCCAACCAACCAATGTCTCCAATATCTCGCCTCTGTCTCCCTCCTCTGCTAATATCCTTAGGTTTGCCATCACTTATCCTGGCACACAATTTTGCCTGGAACATAACAGTTCCATTTCATGAACAGGAAAAGGTACTGTTTTGCCCCCTGTATGGACCAAAAACACCCAAAGTCTATGTGACATACTATGTTAGTTTGAAGCCAGTGCTTCTGTATGGATACAAGGTGCCATCTTATTTATCTTTGGCTCCTCTTGTATAATTACCAAAAATCATGCGGCCCATAAACATAAATACTCATAAAAATCTTAACTTTGTAACATTGTATCTTCTCAAGGGAAAAATGTTTTTTAAAAAACCTCAATTTTAAGCCTCCTGCACTTCATTTTTTCAATTCTGTGCTTATATTAGAGCTGCAAAATTTTCCCGTCACATTACTATACTGCTCCTGAATAAACACAATGAAAGGACTTTCATGATATATATTCCTTAGGGATTAATTAAAGAACACCATGTAAGGAAAGCCAGGGGATTAATATGGACATGTTCAGTACTCTGTAAGTAAATGCAAGAATGCAAAAATACCACTTCCCTAAATTTTTAGAGCAAGTATAATAAAAAGCAGAGTTTTTCTGCCATGAATTTATAAACCAGTAATAATGAAGCTAGCATTATTGCAGCTACCTAGCATTCCAATAAAATCATACTAATAAAATCTGGTTGCAAAATAGATAAATTTTGGTGGCACCATTTCTTAACTTTTCAAAATTCAAAACTTTGACTAAGAATGGAAGAAATGTTTTTTCTCCCAGAAGTCTCCTGGTTCCAGTCCCAACCTCAACCCTCCTCAAACTTCAAAATGACTGTGGTTAGCACAATTTTAGTTCACTTTTGGTATTTTTCTTGCCATTCAAGAATGGGAACAAGTGTCTTCTGAGAAGCCAACCATTGCTCTTGTAACCCATCAACACATCCCAAAATTCCCTCTTCCCAATTGTGATCTCAGTAGTGTTTGTTGCTCCATAGGAGAGGATTTAAAGCTGGTAAATTGTCTCTAGAAAAATCTTGTTCCCATTTCCAGTTTTAAGGTGTAATTAATAACAAAAAAAGAGCAAAATCAGTTGGCTCTGTCTTCTGAGTGACATGCCTGTGTGATCCTTTGGAGCTTTGCAAGACTAAATTTTGCCTTAATGCCTCAAATTTTGTTTTTTCCTGCTGTAAATGCATCTTGCCCACAAATGCTACTTACCTGAGTGACCACTGCAAATAGCAGCATTAACAATGGATGAAGAGCTATACAGTTCTTGAGACTTCATATCTGAAGATAAATGTACAATATAACATTGTTAGGAAAGAATTGGGAGGAAGAGGACAATAGATGGGTAGGAGAAGGAAATGTGTCTATTACAGGGGAGAAAGGCTGAGTGACATCATCCAAAACCACGGGGTGAGAGGTATTATCAATATGCTGAACATATCCAACGTTACATCTCCATCCCTGGTGATCCAAGTAATGCTATAGCTGCCCTATTATAGTGCCTGGAGGCTGTAGGGTTTGGATGGGGGACAACAGGCCTAGTCGCTGGTGAGATGGAGGGTTCAAAGGGCCCTGGGATTTGGGGATTTAATCATCCTTAGTTCTGGATGGGGTTGCACTACTCCAGACAGACCCAGTATGCAATCTGGGGTTCTCCTGGACTCACAAATCCTGCTTGGAGCAGATGGCAGTCATGGCTAGGAGACTCTTTGCGTAACTTCATGTTGTGTGCCAATTACATCCTTTCATGAGACCCTGTGCATAGTCACTCATGTCCTGGTTATCTCCCAGTTGGATTACTGCAACACCTTCTGCATAGGGCTACTCTTGAAGAATATTCATAAGCTACAACTGGTACAGAACACAGCAGTGCAGATAGTTTTGGAGACCTCTCGGATGCAACATATGACACCAGTGAAATGTGAGCTGCACTGGTTGCCAATTTGCTTCCAGGTCCAATTCCAGGTGATCATTACCTTTTGCCCTTTATGGCATGGACCCAGGGTATCTGAGGAACCAATTTACCCTGTTGGAATTAACCCACCTCACTCGTTTCAGTGGAAAGGGCCTACTTTGTATCCCATCAGTCAATTTCAGCTGGTGGGTTCCAGGAAAAGAGCCTTTTCTGCTGTGGCCCCCACATTCCGGAATGTTCTCCCATCAGAGGTGAGATCTGACCCCACACTCCTGACCTTTCAGAAGAGCCTAAACATTTGGCTCTGCTGTTTGGCCTGGGGCCCCAACAGGGGCCCTCTACATTGGGGATGGTTCACAGGATAGAGAGGGTTCTCATCCCCAGGCTGTCCATCATCTTCTCTATTTAATTTTAATTATTAACTTTTTATTCTAAATTTGAATTGTTTTTTGCACTCTTTAATCCTTATTATGTTTAAGCTGTCCAAAGTCACTGTATTAGTGAGATGGGTGGCATAGAAAGTCAATAAATCAAATAAATACATAAATAGATCATTGCTGCAATAAACTATATTTTCCAAACTACTTCCATATTGCTGCCCCCAAATTACATAAAAGTGTCTGTAAAGATGAAATCATTAACACGAGCTCATCTTAAAAAAGACTTTATTTCTTTATATTTATAAAATTACTAATTTTATTTATTCATTGATTTAAAACATTTGTGTAGCCACCCATCTTAAAGACCAACTGTGGGTGGCTTACAGCCAACAGAACTACACACACACACACACACACACACACACACACATATATATATATACTCATAAAACAAACCACGATAAAACTAAAAAACAGAAAACCTGATGCTACATCTCACTTCCTTGATGCTATCTGCATTCTCATCTCACCCTGTCCTCATTCTATCCCTAATTGCATGTTTCCATGGAGGTTTCTCAATTAGTATCAGTAAGGTATGCACAACAGCTACATCATTTAGTATATAAACAATTACCACATTATGGCCTTCTTCCTAGATTAAGGTTCTCCATTAAGGCTCCAAAGAAATAATAGTAGTTGTGGTTAAGGAGAATTTATCTCACTTGTCCCTAAAAAATTCATGAAAGGCGATCAACAAGTTCTTGCAAAGTGGTGAAAAGGAGAAAGAGAATAGGTTGCAGGACTCAGAAGTTTTTTATAAAAAGATGAAATAGAACAAGTTGGAAAAAACACTGATAGACTGGTTGATCGATTTAGTTTGTAAGGCTACCCAATTGTTTATCCATCCATGTCTACCACCCTCACATATAATTTCCAATGATTAATATTACCTTCACATATAGACAATGACTTTGGAGGATCAGTTGAAAAACGAACATGAGAAGATGTCACAGGACGGGTAATGGAATCAGTAGTGATCATGTTCTGACTTTGCTTGGCTAGAGTAAACCAATCCTGTGTCTGAGTAACAGTAGCCTATTGAATAAAACATTTGGTGGTTTATTTATAAATTAAGTAGAGAAGACAAGTGGCAGATCTGAAAGGAGAAATGTTGGATACAAAAATCCAAAGGAATATGTGACATAAGGTAAGGACATAATTTAAGCACACTATATCCCAATCAAGTCAAGTAAAAATAAATACAGTAAATAGTTACCAATTAATACTATTTATGCCATGGTTTCTATCAGGCAAAAACTGACAAATCTGCTGCTCGTTATCAATAAAAATGTTTTAATTAATTTTATTAATTTTTATCTCACTTATGCACACAATAAACTGATATTCAACCCAAAAGCCTTACTGTAGTCAGAATGAAAGCTGATAGTTTTTTTTTCCCCTCCAGGGCTATCTGATCTAATTGGAAAAGATCCCTGTTGTGTAGTTATTGAAATGTCCAGGGTCCAAGCAAAAGAAAAAAGAGCAACCGTGTTTCATAACAATGTAAAAACCAGTCGACTTTGGAGCCATTGCAGGAATGAACTTTTTTTATTGAAGAACACAGTCCCTTGTGGATGCTCTCTTGGGGACTCTATTCCATGGTTGGAGAACCTACAATTGTTAGTGGATGGGACAAAAGGGACAGGGCTACAGTTGTCCTGGTCCATCACATTCTTTGTGCTCTCCTTTCTCACTTTTTCACATGTTCCCTTTTTCTCCCCATCTTCTTCTAGATATGTTAAAGTTAGAAAAGAGATTCAGCTTTCACAATAACAGTTGGCACAGCAAGGGAATTCCTCAGAGCCCCAAGTGGTAAAAGAGGAAGTAGAGAAGGAGACAGCTAGGGAAAAGAAGGTTGTCCTTTGATCCCCAACTGCTTCCCTTATAATACCCTCCTAGCATGAGAATTTAACTTAAGATTTTTTTTTTTAAAGTTTATCATGTAGACGTTGAGGGAGGCAGGCTTCAGAACACTTGTAATTCCTCTACATTTTCTACTTTAGTAGTGTCCTAGACTGAGGAAACCTTCATTCAAAACTCTATTCAGCTAGGAAATCCCCAGGTAAGGATAGGCCAGTCATTCTCTCTCATCTTAACACATTTCTTAGGGTGGTAACATGAATAAAATAAACGGTAGGCATCAACTAGTGAGAAAATGGGAATATTAAGAAGGATACATTTATATTCCATGCCCCTCTACATTTCATTTTTTATTTTAAAAAATAATATCTTATTTACTGCTCTGCAATCTGAGACATACATTAAAACATACACAGCAATGAAAATGTATGCTTAAAAATGACATAAAACCATGTCAGCCAAATCCAAGAAGGAGGCACCAGTCCACTATAAGAAATTTATAGGCTAATGCTACAGACAGAACTTTTGCTGCTGCCCTTGGAACATCCAAACATTGGTCACTTAAAAGAAAATACTGATCTCCTCATATGATGAGGGAAATTAAAGTTCCTAATAATTTGGGGTTATAAATTCTGATAATGAATATGGATGAAAGTGGGCATTTTAGTAAGACGTGAGATATAGATTCAACCACCGTGTTTGAACATACACAGGTATGATTTTCATATGGGAGACTGTAATATCTTCTAGTTGTCACCGTGATGGGTAACACATCGACTTGAACCAGAGGGAAATAAACCTCCCACTTTTACTTTATTCTACACAGGATACTCTTATTTATAACACTCAATGTATTTTACCTGGCCAAGAGAAACGTAGAACCTTTTCATAATCAAGTCATCTTCATTTTCCTCAGGTCTTTCTATGGAGGGTGGACTTTTTGAGAACCAAGGATAATAGGCTTTGTCTATAACAAAACTGATCCCAGTTTTGCTCCATTCCACCTGTGAAATAAGTTTAGCTAATCTACAGGGAGGTGACAAATAGCATAAAGTAATTTAAGGTTACCCAGATAATATTAACATCAACAAAACTACTGCTCTTTTAAAGAAACCAAAACCTCAAAGACATTGTCTTAATTCATTATGTCTGTAATTTAATGCTATTCAGAGTTTAAATGTTTTGAAGGGTATCAGCAGACTTCAGATTAGGTTCATCTAGAAATCTGTCAAGAAAGTCACTCTTGCATTTAGGAACTTCAAGAGTCTTTCTTCCTGCTTTTTCAGGTTAATGGATTCTTTGCCATTCTTTTTCAAGCCTTGTCAATTGTAATGCACTTGTTCAAGATTTACACTATTTCTTTCTCTCTCTGCTCTGAGCTGCATTGGATCCTCATCGGCTTCAGCCCTTACAATAGTCAGTATTGCTAGGGTACAGCCTGAAGACACTACGTTTAATTGATCCAGATTTGCAAAGAAGCTACAGTCTTAGTTCTTCTGACCCTCACATGGTCTCACAGCTGAATCACTTATTTTTAAAAAATGAGATCCAGAACTCACATAGACTTATTTCACAGCTGCAGAACACCTCTGGTTCATATTAAATGGTGCTTCACTTAAGGACACCTAAATCCGTCTTGCAGTTATGGCTATTGAGCCAGATACCACCTATTCTGTACCTATTCATTTGTTTTTTTCCTGCCTAAGTGCTTTTCTCGCCACTGAAATGCATCTTGTTGTATGGGAGGGGGGAGGGGGGAAGGACACAAAGATGCCAATAATATTTTCCCTGTAACAAAAGGATTATATTATGTCTTCCTTAAATGCTGCCAATACTTCCATTTTTAAGAATAGCAGATATATTAATATACTTACCAAATGAGGTAAAAATTTGGTAAAATGAGATATAATGCAAGAAATGCTTAAATTAATCGCAGTAATACTTAAATATAGACCATGACTTTTTAGTCACACTTGATTGCTTGTAAAAGTGACATAGTGAGAAGCTATAAAAATGTTAGTTTCATTGCTATTGTTCTCATAAGCCATTAAAATTATATATATTTGGCCCAAAAAACCCAGTTTTTGTTGCTGTTTTTGAGAGAAACTTGCAGATTTAAAACTTAGATTCTAATTAGAAGTCAAAATACCTGTATTCAAAGTAGCAATCACTCTCTAAAAATGCTGGAAATCTTTTCTTTTTAATCCATTCAATAGCTTGTTCTCGGTTCAGACTCTAACAAAAGAAAATATGTTCTTTAAGTTTTATTTCTTGTATTATTAACAAACAGGATGGTATAATCCAATAATTTCCAAACTCTTTATAGGAGCTCAGTGGATCCTAGAAACATACACACAAGATATTTCATTACTCAACTAGGTAACATCATCAGTGCTACTTCTATCAAGCTGTGCAGTTAATTGGAGGTTTGTATCTGAGGAGGTTAATTGGAGGTTTGTATCTGAGGAGATCAACCCTGACTGCTCTTTAGAAGGCCAGATCCTGAAGTTGAAACTCAAGTACTTTGGCCACCTAATGAGAAGGAAGGACTCACTGGAGAAGAGCCTAATGCTGGGAAAGATTGAGGGCAATAGAAGAAGGGGACGACAGAGAATGAGGTGGCTGGATGGAGTCACTGAAGCAGTAGGCGTGAGCTTAAATGGACTCCAGAAGATGGTAGAGGACAGGAAGGCCTGGAGGAACGTTGTCCATGAGGTCGCGATGGGTCGGTCACGACTTTGCAACTAACAACAACATCTGACACTGGTGGGCAGACCATGCTCTAGTAGGCATTCATGCAGAAAAAAATACTTGTTCTTTGGCTGAGGCTTGCCTAAATGCAAATTTATCCTATTTGCATGCTGTCTGAAGCGTTTGATGCCCATATGTGTACCTATAGAAGAGAATACTTGTAGCTCAGGGGTGCTTGGTGCTCTCAAGCTTGGTTGTTTTTTTGCTGACGTTTCCCAACTAAGGAAAATCATCAGTGTAACATCATCAGTAGCACTTATGACGTTATCTAGTTGGGTAATGAAATGTCTGCAAGAAAACAACGAAGGTCAGAGAGCATCAAGAATCCCACAGTAAGAAAGATTGCTTGTCAGGATTCATTCCCTGAGCAAAACAATGCTCCCTAAGCAAAGGATGGAATCTGAAAAAAGACCTGTTTCTTAGAATTCATTTTTATGGAATTGTACTGGAATGATATCCTCTGGCATCCTGTGACATAAACATTCTGATCCTGCCATAAAATGCATTTTGATAGAGTAGCATAAAATTGTTCCTTTCTTGCTAGAAGTTGTCTTTCCTCTTGTGGCTTACTGATAATGGTTTCTGGAAAGGGTGAACATGACTTCTTTACTTTAGCCAGTATTTCTGGATGTAATCAAATACATTTGTACTTATTTATGCTCAAAACAAATTCCATGCTTTTGTCTCCGTATCCATGAGAAAATAAGACATGCCAAAGTCATATTTCTCATATTAGTGGAAACAGCTTCCAAGATATCTTGTCACTTTTATAAAGGAAAGTTATATTGACTCCTATATTGTATTCATTATTCTTCATTTAGGATTGCACTATAAATATTTTTGTTGTTATAGTTCAATATTTCCAAACCTGGCATTGTTAAATGTTTTGCAATTACAGTTTTCAGGATTTCTAGCAATGATTTGACTAGATTAGCTGAGAATGCTGGGAACTGCAGATCCAAGACATCAAGAGCTAAGAAAGGCAGTGATAATTGTTTAGCTCAGTATTGCTTAATATTGGTGTCTTTCAGTCTTTAAGTGTGGATTTCAACTAGCAGAATTCCCCAGCCAGTATGCAGGCTGCAGAATTCTGGGTGTTGAAGTCCACATTTCTTAAAGCCGCCAAGTTGAGAAACACTCGTTTAGATAGTGAAAATCATGCATATGTGAAGTTTGAATGGAGGGAAGGAAAGTCGTAATAAATGGAATTATTTTTTTACTTCCATGCTTGAACAAAGCCCACACGCACACACCCACACACATATACTCTTTTGGCAATGATGTGCAAAAATTTTGGTTTCAATTTTCAATCTTCGCATCATCCCATTTTCAATTTGAAATGGCCCATGTCACAAATACATATTGGGTTCCCTAAATATTCTAAAAATAATTCAAGCTAGAATTCCAAATGGTTGAATTTAACTTTTTGCACAGGACTTATTAATGGCTCTTTCCACATGAGTGCAATTTCCAAGGATGACAGGGTCCTTAAAAACATATGGAATATACAGTTAGACATGTATAGAACCAGACAATGTCACATATATGACAACAATATAGTGCAAATTACACAAATTATTTAATCTGCATCAAGGATATCACAATGCATGACATCATCAAGGCTTATAATCAGATGTTATTGGCAAACATATAAACTCAGACTTTTAGATTTACTCACAGAAGTCAGGGTGGGAACGGGAGTGGATCTCTACTCACTGACATTCCATACAACTTTCTTCCCAGGATGGCTATAAATGTGGATTAAGTTTTAATTCCTCCTTTTGAAGGAGCTATACTTCTAGGAAAGTCAATACCCTTGAAACTTAGCAACTTTTTCAACACTTGGTGTAATCAGAGGAATCATTGCAAGATCAAAAGTTTTTAACATCAATCTGATTAATTAAATATGGAGCCCCAATTAATACAGCAAGATTTCAGAGTTGGTTGTATATCATATTTCCATGATTGCTTCTTAAAGGCAGAATAATAACACCAATGTCTTCTTACCATGGTTGAATAATTTGGATTAAAACTGAAGGCCGAGGAAGGGGGAGTGCTAATATCTTTAGAAAAAGAGGTTTGTATCTTTGTCTGCCTTGTAACATCATAAATGGGATTTCGAGGTTTCTGTTCCCGAAGCATTTGTTTTAGCTGGTTTTCCATGCACTGTGGGACATCACTAGCAACTTCAAAAATTCCAAAATCAGAATTAAATTGAATTGGTTCTGCAAACGTCTGTAAATATGAAAAGTGAAAGGTTAGGATTCAGAAATAGCACAACACTGAAGAGATATAATCTCACCATGCAATTTATAAATAAACTGATGGCATGCTTTTATTCCTCTTTAAACTATCTGATAGTTTAATTTTAGAGGGTTTCCCCCTCTTAACTATATTTTTATAGCCCTGGGCTTTGTTTTTCTAACTTTCTGGAACAGTGATTTCTGCCTATAAAAAAATTAACATATCCATTATTAATGCCATTCAGTAGAGGCACAGAGAAATTAATGCATGTTCACAGTTATTACACCCATTCAAGCTCCTACCACTTAACCCATTCTGCAGTAATTGAAGTGTTTTTTCATAAAAAGGGAAAATATGACTGCAACCTTTTAGCATTCCTGGAGCTTACAGAAAATGTGCCTATAAGTACATTTTTAAAAATTGTTGAACCTTCCCCAAACGGTAGAATTTACCACTATTCTCTGAGCATTCAGGGCTAACTGACAACATTGTGCTGCTGTCTGATGAGAGGAAAAGGCTCATAGATTCTTCTTGGCAGAGAAAATAAAACAGTGATAAGAAGTAACTATCAATTTCCTGCCTTTTCCTGACTGCTTAAGTTAGCTGCCTGAAGTAGCTCCTTCTTTCTTTGTTGAATTGGCCTTGAGCTAACAAAGTTATTATTCATAAGTATCATAAATTTGTGATTGCTAACATTTCTTGGGGAAAAAATATGCAATGCACTAATGTCAAGCCAAAGTTTCTGTTTTTATTTAAATTGGAGGGAATACAAATTAAAATAACAAAAAGAATAAACTTTTAATTCCAAATCATTGAAGATATGCTAGTTTATGTGAATATGTGAACAAAGCATGTAAATTCTACAATCTGGAACTATTTTAACAGATGCTAGATAATTTTAGTTATGTGTTATTTATATAGAAAACTAACCAAGGATAACATTAATTAATCACTTGTATCTATTTTTAATTTCAACTCTGGCAATGGAGCCCAAAGACCCATTTTCCAAAATGCATTCCAATTAATTAAATTGAAAACATCTGGATCTTCTAATGTAATAAAACAGATGCCAATAACAATGTTTTAAATATAAACTGTATTGTCATCTTGGATGCTTGACTACAAATCAATTATAATGTATATAAGGGGATGGAATGAAAAAACTAATAGTCTTCACCAATAAGCCTAGGCCAGGGGTAGGCAACCATGGCTCTTTTATGACTCGTGGACTTCAACTCCCAGAATTTCTGAGCCAGCCATGCTGAGGAGAAATGGAGAGGTTTCCAAGCTGAGCCATGCTGGCTCAGGAATTCTGGGAGTTGAAGTCCACGAGTCATAAAAGAGCCAAGGTTGCCTACCCCTGGCCTAGGCCAAACTACTAAGTTAATCAAATGCATATGTTTCAATCCAACAAGTGACTTCACTTTTCTGAACCCAATCCTACATAGGCAAGGAAGCTCGGAGCATGGGAGATGTCATATTTGACATCTCAGAGCTCTGAACATATGCTGACCAGTTGAATCCAATTCTTCCCCTTCAGTACAGCTGATGCAAACTGCAATCACCTGCAATCAACACAGCAAGATGGAGGAAATATTTGTTGGTAAAACCTACTCCTTATTTAAAAAAATCATGTGGTACCTCGTGCATGTGCATAAAATAATCAATATATTATAAATGTACATACAATAATCATGAGTTACCAACTGTCTTCTGATTTAGTCAAACATGATCCCACCACATATTTGGTAGAACATATATTGAAAAGTCTGCAACATGTGCTGTGATTAGGATTCATTGAGATTCATTCCTGTGCTCCACTTCTAGATAATAAGATTGTTAAGAGGCAGAAGCAAAGTGTGCAAAAAGACCAAGTTACTGAGGTGCAGTAAAAAATCAGGGTACAATATTTGAGCAATGACTCCACTATCTCTAATCTATATATGAGGAGTCAAACTACATTTAATCAAATAGTGATGATACAAAACCATCAAGAACTGGATCAACAATTCTGTTTTCTATAACAGCTATATATATATATATATATATATATATGCAGGTCTTGGCGTATTTGGGTCTTTTCCCGTGTAAGATTGAGAGTAACTTGGCGACGTTTCGACGAGGTCCCACTCGCCATCTTCAGGCTGGTGTCTTCGGCTTCATGCTTGTGCGAGCAAAGCGTGATCGGAGCTGCCATCCTTCTATAAATATTGGAGGGGGTGTGTGGCGTGTTGGCTTTGTTGCTGTAAGCGGGTTGGTTGGCTGAATCCACACCACGGCGGCATCACCAACTGCTGCACCCCCCGATGACCCACACACAAAGCAAACTGACACACGCCATGAACACATGGCCAGACCGCAAACCCGGAACCAAACCAAAGCCCGTGATGTTACATCACAGCCATCTACTCAGGACATTACATCACAGAACTCAGGAGGTTACATCGCAAAGGCTCAGTATGTTACAATGCAGCCTACCTCCCATGATGTGGCAGCACAGGACTCAGGATATCACTACAATAGAGCTCAGAATGTTACCACACAACCCATTACCCAGGTACAAAAGAACAATGGGCACACAGCCAGCACCTCAGCCACACAGGATGTTACCAAACAACTGACTAATTTGCTTACATCAATTCCATCTTCCAGTCAAGATGTAACAACACAGCCAACCAACCCGCTTACAGCAACAAAGCCAACACGCCACACACACCCTCCAATATTTATAGAAGGACGGCAGCTCCGATCACGCTTTGCTCACACAAGCACGAAGCTGAAGACACCAGCCTGAAGATGGCGAGTAGGACCTCGTCGAAACGTCGCCAAGATACTCTCAATCTTACACGGGAAAAGACCCGAATACACCAAGACCTGCATACACACACACACACACACACACACACACTATATATATATATATACACACACACAATATATATATATATATACACACACACACACATATATATACATATATATATACACATATATATACATATATATATACACATATATATACATATATATATACACAATATATATATATATTGTGTGTGTGTGGTAGACTATTATATTATAGAATCAGTGTGCTGTCCCTGAAAAGGTCTACTCTGTGCTATTTACACTGTGATCTGATCCAACCACAAAATGTTTTATATTAGGTATGTTCTGTCTCTCATCAGTTTCTTTCCATATTGTGCCTGGACTAATCTGCATTGAGTTTTAAAGAAGTATATAATGAAAACATTTTATTGCTAATTATATGCATATATTAAATATATATTTACAATTTAAGATGTACATAGATATATATTATAAATCTAATCAAAATTCATATTTCCAAAATGAATGGAGGATATATTAAAATGGAAATGATAACTTCTGAGCTGAGAAATCTGAATGGTTCCAATCAGCCAAAGATTAGCCAAAGATATATGAATTTGGTCAGTTTGTACTGGAGTTCTCAAAAATAAAATACAAGTGTCGTCATTTGATATAATTCATAACGAAGAAGTATTTAAGGGCTACTTCTGTAGCTTAGTAGTAGACCATCCATTGGTTGGCTGCATAAAACAAAAGTGCCAATTTGCAGGATGACTTCCAACATTGCAATACATCAGAAACATGTCTTTTATTGATTTTCTTGCAGTAAGGTGAACAATTAATAGCATGAAATATTTTTACTTTAACCTTTTGCCTATATACCAATTATTATGCCTGGGTCCTGTTTCCAGGTAACAGTCACATAAGCATAACAAAGTTAAAGAACCAAACTGTAATCAGTTTTCACTGGCATTACCCTAAATAATTTCTATGATGAGCTTCAGCAAAATAAAACTGGATGTATCAAACATTCCATATCAAAGTTGAATAAAGCAAATTCTCCTGAGAAAACCTAGTGATGATTAGGTCAAGAATTCTCAGCAGATATTCTTAAAAGAACAACAGTTAGTTTTGGCTTTTCCATTCATTGCAGCACTGTTGTCTTAACTAAGACATTTGTTTCCAGCATGATAATTACTATACAACATTCTTCTGAGGGAGTTTCCTGTAAGGCTTCCACTGTATGTACTGATACTCTGGGAACATGGTTTAGGATCTACGATGGTGGGCAGGCAAGCAAGAGGGGCTTGGTAAGTAGGCCAGAATATGTTGTATGACTTATATATTTTATATATTGTAACAATTTTATTGGGATAGCTATAATGAATACGTGTTTCAGCAAAATTTATCATACTTACTGGGAGACTCAAAAATTCATTGAAGAAATCTACAAGTATGTTGTCAGTTGCTAAATACTCTTCCTATAAGAACAGAAAAAGACAAAAACATGTGATATGATGTAATGTGTTGGAATAAGAACAGTTCTTCTTATTCTAGAAGTAATTAAGAGTTTCCAGCATTCCTGCAGAATCAGATTCTGGTTCATGTCAGGTCAGATTATGGTCCACCTAGATGAGCATTGCCAGACTAATTAATAATATTCAGCTAAACTGGTAGATTGTTCAGCTGACTGGAGCCCCAAGCCAAGGCCTTCTCTATCATGCCTGATAGAGAAATGCCTGATCCATTTACAAATAACCATCCCTAACTAATGGTGCTTTCCCAATGGAGAAGCAGAAGAATCGTTCTCAAGCCAGCCTAATTCCAGTGAAAGTAAATCATTACTCTTCCAGTTAAGGATATTGGAATCTTTATCATAGGAAGATTATATTCGATTATATTACATCCAGCTGTGCCCCCAGGTTGAGTATGTTGGCTGGGGAATAAAGGGAGCTGAACATCAAAACATCTGGAGTGGTAATATATTTGGATTCATCTCCTTTGTTGGCAGCTTCAGCTACATTTCCCTTAAGTTTTATGTTTTGGGATACATTGGTTTTGTAACTTTATGAACTCTACCTGTTCAGCTTTCCATTTCCAATTTGGTTACCAACTTAAGGACATTTAAGATTAGACTTAGGTACAACAGCCATCCTTCCTCAACATGACTCTGACATCTCCAATGTAAATTAAGTCCTTTTGCATTAGGTAGTGATTTGGAAGAGGACAAATCTTAGCAAACCTCTAAAATTAATGGGGAGTGAGCAGCAGCACCTGTCAAATAAATTAGAAGCCTCCCGTTGGCAGTGAGCTTAGTCTTAGTGTTTCGAAGACTTTGTGTGAAAAATGTTATTAAAAACAGGTTACTGTCTCCTATAGCATATTTCACATTTCATCAGTCATAGTGGGCTGATGACAACACTGTAAATGGCAGGATATGACAAATAAAGAAGAATGTTAATGGCTTTACTGGCCCAAGCAGCCCATAGAAAACAAAATCCCTATTAGTTAGGGAATTCAAAGCTGGAGAAAATATGCAGACATCTATGTGTTATTTGCCCATGTTATTGAAAATACCAATTGTGAACCTTTTCAATTTTATGACATTATTCATATGGATTTCAAAATTGTGTGGGTGTGTATGTGCCTTTGAGTCAAAACTGACTCCTGGCAAGTGCCTGGAAAAATCCCTGGTTTTCTTGGCAAGAATTTTTTTTTCAGAAGTGGTTTGTAATTTTATTTTTAATCTTTTAAAAACCTTTACAATTTTCTATAAGCCTTATCTTAGTATTCCCCTTTAATATTTAATCTACTTTTATGATTCCCTTTGTAATAGTACTAGCTTCAGAATAATGTAAATTTTAGGGAAGCAAATCTCAAATATTAGAATAAATCTCAAGACAGAAAAAAGTCCACATTTCATATTTAACACAATGAATTAGCAGCCAAATGTTTATTCTTAAAATTTTAAACTTTATGAAAATCCTGATTGAATAATAATTGAATATTCAACATTCACTGAATAATGAATATTGTTAAAAATGTATGTATTTGATAAGGATACAAATCTGAGCTTCAGAAAAACAGATAACCAATAGATGGCAGCAAATAGAAACAGAAATTATAAACCAGTTACTGCCATCTAGTGGATATTTGGATTTTTGCAGCAGGAGATCCTCCCCAGCTTTACTGAATATACAACATGTTCATATTGGTGCTATGCATATGTGTTGCTATAGTGTCAACAGCAATTTTGGTGAGATATTATCAGGAATAACAATGCAGGAAAAATACCTTTCCCATGATAAGAGCCAGCCATGAATCTCTTTCCCATTAAAGAAAGAAATCCTGTTCATGGTTTTCCTATTTCTATATGGTTCTTAGTTGGAAATGTTCAGACGGTAGTAGCACCGTGAATATGTGAGGAGAGGGAAATCTGTATAAAAATGGCCCCCTTTAGTAATTATACATGTAGAGGAGTCAGCACAATCAAGGGCAGATGGTTTTTATTGCTTGCCCCACCTCAAGGTCCTTTAGTTTTCCTCTACAAGGCAAAAGCTCATATACTCTACATACATGCATCTAAAGTAAGACATTTGCACAGCCTAAGCATTGATTCCACTCCACAGTTTTTGATTTAGAAAATATATTTCTTGCTTATAAGTCATTTTCTACTAGGCAGTATTTCTCAACCTTGGCAACCGTAGGATGTGTGGAGTTCAATTCCCAGAATTCTCCAGCCAGCATGATGGAGAGACATATTTAACCAGCCTGTGAGACATATTTCATAGTCAACTCTACTGGTTTTAAATCTTTGGAAACCCTAATTTGTTTTCAGTGCTGGCTGTGGAAATATCAGCTTCTGTTTCATTAATGCCCAGTTAACAAAAAGATACATATGCATGTAGTCCTTTGGACATATAGTAGTTCTTGACTCACAACCGTTCATTTAATGACTGTTTGAAGTTACAAGGGCACTGAAAAGAGTGACTTATGACCTTTTTTCACACTTATAACCTTTGCAACATTGCCATAGTCACAGGATCAAAACTCAGACACTTGGCAACTGGCATGTATTTATAATGGTTGCAATGTCCCAGGGTCATGTGATCACTTTTTGTAACCTCCTGACAAGTGAAGTCAATGGGGGAACCAGATTCACTTAACAACCATATTACTAACTTAACAACTGCAGTGATTCACTTAACAACTGCTGCAAGAAAGGTCGTAATATGGGGCAAATTCATTTAACAATTGTCTTGCTTAGCAACAGAAATTTTGGACTGAATTGTGACCTAAGTCAAGGACTATCTCTAATCCATTTATGCATATAAGTCTTGGGCTGTAATCCTCTATCTATTTATGTGGCTATATGTTGCACTACAATTGGACTTCTTAGATTTTCAACATTCTTGTGCTTTCTTGAACACTATTAGATTTAGCAGAGCTGTTTATTATCCCAAATATTCAAAGAAGCACTTATTTCTCTACTATTTCTGTTTCCCTACTATTTTGTATATAACAATCTAGCTGATCTTTAAAGATGCACAGTTGGTTTAAGTAAAATTGTTGATATATTTTTAACTTACTAGAACAGATAAAAGGAGTATACTTTAACTTCAGATAATGAAAACAATGTTTTTTGTGAACATATGATACTGCAGTAATACCATTGCCTAAAACTTTTCACTTTTATCTTTAAAATTATATGTAAAATATATTAAGCTTTTTCTTGTTCCTAACTCCTTGTAAGAGATGGATGGTATTGTACAGTAACAGATATTTCTTCCACAAAATTGATTTGCTCACTCTTAGTATCCTGATAATCATGTATAAATCTTAACTTGGCTGCCAGCTAGAATGCAAACCTCTGCCAGAAAGCTGTGTGCTGATTTATAATCAAGCAACTCACCTACTTTGACAATTCAGTACATTTTTCTTCAATTCCAGATTGCCTCCTATAGGCAGAGCCAAACTGAACTAAACTTGTTCTAGAAATAAGGTCAAATTATTTTGTCCTAAATAAGGCATACTTTGTCAGAGCAAAAAGAAGCACATTCTTGAATGAGGATGAAATGATAGGGCAGGCAGAGAATAGAATTAGAATTAGCATAGAATAGAATAGAATAGAATAGAATAGAATAGAATAGAATAGAATAGAATAGAATAGAATAGAATAGAATAGAATAGAGCTGGAAGGGACCTTGGAGGTCTTCTAGTCCAGCCCCCCGCTCAAGCAGGAGAACCTATATCATCTCAGACATGTGATTGTCCAGCCTACTCTGAAAAATCTCCAGTAATGGAGCGCCCATGATTTCTGAAGGCAAGCTGTTCCACTGGTTAATTATCCTGTCAGGAAGTTTCTTCTTAATTCCAGGTTGCTTCTCTCTTTGATCAGTTTCCAATCATTGTTTCTTGTCCTGGTCCTCTGGTGCTTTGGTGAATAACGTGACCCCCTCTTCTTTGTGGCAGCCCCTCAAGTACTGGAAAACTGCTATTATGTCTCCCCTATTTCTTCTTTTCTTTAGACTAGTCAGACCCAAGTCCTGCAGCCGTTCTTTGTATGTTTTAGTTCCAGGTCTTTGATCATCTTAGTTGCTCTTCTCTGGATTTTTTCCAGACTCTCAACATCTTTTTTGTGATATGGTGACCAAAACTGGCTACAGTATTCCAGGTGTGGTCTTACTAGGGTTTTATAAAGCAGCACTAATACTTTGTGTGATTTTGATTCTATGCCTCTGTTTATACAACCTAGGATTGTATTAGCGTTTTTGGCTGCTGCTGCAATCTGCTGGCTCATATTCAAGTGATCGTCCACTAGGACTCCAAGGTCCCTCTCACAGTTTCTGTTTTTAAGCCAGGTCTCGCCCAGTCTGTACTTGTGCCTTTGATTTTTCCTGCGTAAATGTAAAACTTTGCTTTTCTCCACATTGAAACTCATGGTTGTCCCAAAAGTCCTTTTTCAAGAAGCTTCTTCAGCTTCTTCAGTCAGAGTTGAAGAAGCTTCTTGGATGAGAAGCAAAATGTCTTCAAAGAAAAAGCAAAGTCCAGTTGCTTTTTGAAAAAATAACCAATATAATGTCCCCATCAGCATCAAACCATCTCTGTTTTTCTGCTGTGTCCCTATGACGTTGCCTTTCTCTGTCCTCAAAGTGAACTGGGTTCAAGTTGGCCTAAGCTGTACAGGTATTAAAATAGAGCTTTTCCTCTTATTCTTTTTTTTTTTTTTCCATAACAAGTTTTATTAGTTTTTGTTTGTTTTACAGCCAAGTGCTTATAACACATCGTGGAGATAGGGCACTCCATAGAACACAACAAAAAATACAGTCATACATATACAATTTAAACTACTACTTTAAAAGTTCCCTCTTATGGTATACAATTCGAGCATTCCTAAAATATAAATTGTTTCTCACCTCTATCTATTATTCCAATTTCAATTTATGCTTCTCAATCAAATTATATCTCTTATTCTATTTCACATACATATTATGTAAATAAACATGAATTTATATATTTTAAAACTATTGCATTAGACATAGTATATAATAACATTATAATAATAATAATAGGACAATAATTATTTCTATCATAAACAAGTAATATAACTATTATATCTTAATATTTCTCAACTATATTCTATTTCATATATTCTATCCAATATTTTCATAGATCAGTCCACGTCCCTAAAAGATTCCTCAATTGTTTCAATTTAATCCATTTAATACCTCACTAATTACCATTCAATTCTTATAAATAAAAATATCAATAATATTTCACCAGTCTCAATCTCAATCTAACTCCTTTAATTATAAATTTTCCAATTTTTCTTATTGCCATTCCAAATCATAATCAAATCCATAATTTAAATCTAGTGTTGACTCATACCAAAGTAACCTTAAAGATCTCAAAAATATTAGTTCAATCAACGTCCAGAAGCCCTTTTTACCCATCAAATAAAATTTTAACTCTTATTTTTAAATCTAATTCTAGCTTTCTTTTTGTGCCAGGTAGGTTTCCACAACAGGGCCTCTAAATCCTCCCATCTTAGTAACTGGCTAAAGGCCTTTTCCCACCATTGAGTCCAATCATATTCTTTTTCTCTTTTATCCAGTGTTGTCTGTACTGTCATGTTGTCAACGTTTTTTGTGCCTCGTATTTGGAAGTCCAATCCTGTTGCTTTTAAAGTTGTAAATGTTTTAGTTGAGTTCTGCCTTTGATCATCAAAGAAATCCATCATGTAGGATGTGTCCTCTTCCTCTTCAATAAATTCAGTAGATTCAATAGATTGTAAATGTATTCCATCCATCTCATTAAGTTGTAGATCTGATTGTGTATCATAGTCAATCAAAGGTTGAGCTTCAATTTTTAATTCTGAGTCCTCCTTGAAACTAAGCGATCTAATATGTTCTTTAAGTTCCAGTCTCGTTTCCAAGATTTTTTCTAATATAAGTCCATAATTAATCTGTGAGTAGGCCATCTTCTTTTTTTTTTTTTAAAGAAATTCAGCTTAAAGAATAGATTGCAGCGTTATAAAATATAAAATGCAGACAGAGATATATTTCCAAAGAAAGATAGAGAAAAAAAAACCAATAGTCAAGTCCAGCACAGAGATAAAAACTGGCAGTCAATTGTTATGTTGTAATCCAGTCTGGGCATCACGCCAAAATCAGGAAGTGGGAGTTCAAATGGAGCAAGTTACATTGTATCAGTCAAAGTTTCTGGGCTTCATGCCAAGTCCCAGGATGCATTGTATCCAAAAGAATCTACATAAGTCCGCCCAGAGAGCAAAAAGTTTTTTAGGCAGTACTGTTCAGGAGGGGGGGGAGAAAAAAAGAACATTCCACCCCCTCCCTAAGGATTTTCACCTAAACTGAAGATAAACAAGCCAAAAGAGAAAGTCACAATAACCCGGATGCTCGAGTTCCAACTGCTTATGTAGACAAAATAAAATAGTAAAAAAAAACAATAATTGTTTTTCCAAAGCCCGTTTTCCCCAGTAATCAAACGCTGCTTTCTCAAAATAGGGAAATAGTTCTTAAAGCTGTTAGCAGGGAAAAAGGTAAATTAACAAGAGGGAAGGAAAGGTCTCACCCGGATCTTCCACGGTGGTTCTTTTCGCTTAGATGTTGCTGTGACTTTCGGCTGGAGCAGCTGAGTGATCGGCCATGTTACTGGCCGATCTTTTCCCCGTCGGCCCAAAGGTGGTTTTCTCGGACCGCCGAGGGAGCTGCCGCTCCCTCCGCGATCAACGAGTGCCCTCCTCTACGGTGGTCGCCCCTCCAGGGCGACTTTCGACCCTATCCAGGGTCTACCGGCGGGGGGAAACCGGACGGCCAAGAGAACGAGTTCTCTGCACGTCCGCGGGCGCTGCGACCGGAACCGGAAGTCCCGCTTTTCCTCTTATTCTGAGAGTAGCCTCAAATTGTGTCACACCTGCTAGGTTTTGTACCTTGAAGGTCAATCCGGGACTGGCAGGGACAGGGAACACAAGTGACAGAGGCAGTACAGGTTTGTGGATCAGCACTGGTTTCATACTTGTATCGCTTTTTATTGACTCAAGAATGGGCAGAGAGCACTATCCACTGCTTAATGGGGAAAGGCTTGAAAAAAAGCTTCAATACACTTAATTCTTTCCTATTTTGTTTATAACTTCCTGCTTAATCTGACTTCTAAGCAGAGGTTTTAGAGCATGTAGCAGGCTGAATTATGGAAATGGTAAGGCCTTTAGGGAAGGAAAACCACATTCCTTTCTCTGAAGTTATTCCTTTCTTTAAAGGCCCAACTTGGCCCTCCCTATTCTTCCTATATCAGAATCTGTAAAAGAATTGGAAGGTGCAGATGGAAAATGGTCATTCAGGCAGGAAGAGATAGAAGATGGTGGTTTCCCTGCCTTGTCCTGCAACTCACCTACGGAAGAAGAGGTTGCATATCAATGGTGGGATTCAGCCAGTTCGCACCAGTTCGGCAGAACAAGTAGCTAATTTTTTGTTGCCCAGGCCCAGAATGGACTTCCGGAAGCGGCATCCACACAGAGAACCGGTTGTTCACATATCTGAATCCCACCACTGATACCAATGCTTGTCAATCTTGACATCTTTAACATATCCCAGAATTCTCCAGCCAATATGCTGGATTGGGATTCTGAGAGTTGAAGTCCACATACCTTAAAGTTGCCAAGATTGAGAATCACTGCTCCATGTGATTGTTTCTCACTCCTTCTGTAAAGGATGTTTGAAATAAGAGGAAAGATTTTGGAAAGAGGGCTCTATGCTTTCCAAATTAATACTTCCATTGCATTCTTTTTCAAATTATTAAATATGTCTGTCTTCAATAATATTCAGTTACTATGGAATGAAAAGCATTTGATTTGATGGGACTTATTTCTGATTCAAAATGTTTAATGTTCTGCCATCAATAACATGGTTGCATAATAAGATGGTTGCATAAACAGAGAGATAGAGTCAAGATCACATTTAAGACTCTTATCTCTGCAAAAAATGCATGTCAGATACTAGGGATTGATTGTTGTAACTGAATGAATAATTATAAATAAAGGGCAGGGACGATTTAAATGTCAGTTATACTGCTAGCAACATAGCTGCTCTATCTGAAAATATGTCAAATACTAAAGTAATGAAATTACTATTTTCAACAATTTGCAATGAAACAGGAAAAACAATTTACTTACAAATTCATTCTCTCTTATGCAGGGAGGCACTGAAAAATAAACAAAAATAGTATTAACAATGTATCATATAGCTAATAATGAAAGTTCCCTGGACCAATTATGAAGTTATTAAAGTTATTCAGACAAATAAATTATTGTTTGTTTTATCAGTAGCTGATTATCAGTTATGGCAAAAGCAGTTATCAGTAAAAGCAGAATAGCTATACAGTAATCATAAGCCCCCATCCCCAAGATCAATACACTGATCATAAGATCCTGTTCACACAACTAGAAACAGCAATAAGAAAATATATCCAGATAGTTCCTTCCTTGAAAAAATATTATTTTATTGGCTTATTAAATGCAAGCAAGCAAAATAGTAAGGAATTTCGTGAGACAGATCTCTTTATGGGGTCTATTCATTTTAAAATATTCATGCCAACATATAGAATATTTTCAACATGTTTAGAATGTGTATGTTTGCCATTAAGTAAGAAGAAAGCCAATTTTTAACTGGTTCCTTTCCTACATAAAAAGCTTGTTGGTCAGTTTTTAGCAAGTTATTATTAGGTTGATAAAACATTTCATCTAACAATTTCTACATATTTTAAACTTGTGATAAGCTTTAAAATATGTAGAAAGAAGAACAAGAACAATTCTGATTATTTCTCTGAGTCCGCTGGTAATTCTATAATAAGTTCTAATATTTTTAAAATATCTCATTTTCTAAATTCTAATTTTGTAAGACAGATGTCAGAGAAATGACTGCTATGTCAGACTAAATTGGTGTTTCAGAATGAGGTGTCCATGGACATTAGCCGTAGAGCAGTATTCCAGTATTTGAAGCAGTATTCAAGTATTTGATGGGCTGCCACAAAGAAGAGGACATCAAACTATTCTCCAAAGCACCAGAGGGCAGGACAAGGAACAGTGGTTAGAAACTGACCAAAGAGAGAAGCAACCTGGAATTAAGGAGAAACTTCCTGACAGTGAGGACAATTAACCAGTGGAACAGTTTGCCTTCAGAAATCATGGGCACTCCATCACTGGAGGTTTTTAGGAAGAGACTAGACAGTCACTTGTCTGAAATGGTATAGGTTCGCTTGCTTGAGCAGGGGACTGGACTAGAAGACCTCCAAGGTTCTATTCTATTCTATTCTATTCTATTCTATTCTATTCTATTCTATTCTATTCTATTCTATTCTATTCTATTCTATTCTATTCTATTCTATTCTATTCTATTCTCTATGGTTTGCTGAATTAGCTTTCAGTGAAGAGTAATAGATTTTGAGTTCATAGAGTTAAATTTCTAAGCAAATGTCAGAAATACTTCTGAGAGTTAAATGATTCAGAAGAGAAAAACAACGAACTTGGATCTAGAAACCTTTGGTTGGTGATGGGGTATCATCTGCTGCGTTCTGTATGTTACTTAACAACAATTCTTTATACAGCCCCAGTCAACATAGCTAATGTGAAAGAAGCAGGATTCCTCACTTTTGTCCCTGTCTCAATACTGAGTTTGGTCATGTGTCATAATCTTCCCTGCTCAGTGTTCCATATATAGAATGGAAACCACAATCTTTGCCCTTGTAAGAAAGGACAACACAGTAAAGCTTGTTAATGCACATTTATAAAAATAGTATATTCATGTTTAAAAATATTTAATTAGGGTGCAAAAGCCCAACTCAAAATTAACCAGAGTTAAACTTCCATTTATTTCAGTGAAATGAGAGCTACTTCATTCTTAGATTGTGTTATTTTGTTTCATTAGGACTTTTTGCTGTGAACCTGATTCTGTATTTATACAACCATTTGCCATCACTGGGTCATCAACTAGCCAATCTTAACTGACCCTGACGAAGCTGAGCAGGGTTTCAGTGGAAGACCAGCACAAGATCCCAGGGCTGATAGGCTTAAAAAAAAATCTTCCCGGAAGAAGCCAATGGCAAACCATACAGCTGCTAGGGAAACTGCTCGGTCAAGCACAACTCACTAGAGACTTTATCAGTTGAAAATAATTGAATATTATTCATGAAAACCGGAATGGTTTGACGGGGGTCAATTTTAATTTTACCCAGGAATTGCAAATGAGGATACCCCAAAATTAATCTGAGTAGTGTTTGAAGAAGAGCAGATCAGGACTTATATGTTTTTACTGTCCACAAATGATACGTATGGTAAAAAAAACATTATTTTTGACTACTATCATTTCTGATCGCGCCCTTCCTTAGAACAGTGGAACAACGCTGGGGGGAGAGCGGGGGATCGATCTGACATTTTCCAGCGTCCGCTTCTCTCCCACCCTCTCCGGATCACGATGAGCAAGCCCCGGGCAGCCTCTCAGTTCTGGCACCTACCGGTGGTGAGCCTCTTCTCTCGCATGGTGCGGACGCGCGCCCGGGCTCTGCAGAAGTCCTGCTGTCCCCCCCGCCCACTCCCCCGAGTTGAGTTAAAGCCTCATTCTTCTCCGGCGAGCGCGGGGGAAAGGGGAAAGAACAACACTCCTCCGCTGGGGCCGTTGAAGAGGCTGCCTGCGGCGAACTTCAAGCCGAAGTTTGAGCGCCCAAGACTTGCCAAGAGTTTGCACTTGGCACTTAGCCTAGTTTGTGTGGTCTCACAGCGAAGCTGGGTTGCTAGGGAGCTGCGGGTGACAATGCGGGAGGGAGACGAGGGCAGTTGTTGACCCCAGGCACGAACATTGGTCGTTAGCGGCAGAGCAGAGGCTCCCCTCGACTACACTACCCAGCCGGATGAAACGAGGCAGAGAGAAGCCAACAATCGCCGGCTTGAAACAATCTGGAGAATTTCTCCCCGCTTGTAATTTTTCGAGAAGCAAAGAAAGGACGGAAGATGCGGCTTATGCTAGCCTTCCCTTCCAGGCTTTCTCGGGCAAGCAAAGTTGCTTTCGCTCTGCTGGCCAAAACTGGTGCCCGCTCCCCCCCTCCCCCCATTAGCGAGTGCCCGGTGCAGTTTTAAAAGTTTGCGCATCCCCTCCCTGCCCTCTCGTTTCTCCGGAAGCTGGGATAGTCATAAAGACAGGTCTGGCAATCGGATGGGGAAAGTACTAAACAACATGTTTATAGTTCCCACCAGGTACAATTTGGATAGTCTGACTAAAGATGAAGTGAAATCTATGAATCTATTTTCCAACAGATGCCACTTCTATTGTGATGCATTTGGCCTTGGTGACGATTATACTTTGCTGAATTCTTACCGGCGTTTATCTGGCAAGGCTTCCTATTACTAATGCTTAACAACAACCTTTTAGGTTAGTCCTGAGGGTTCAGATGAATGGCTGCCGTTTGGGCGTCATACATTTCCATTCCTTCTGTTACTTTCATTATTTCCCATTCAAAGTTCTATACAATTTGTATGTCATCAGTACATATATTAACAGTGGACACCCGTATAGACTTCATTTTTTCAAAGATCAACTTTTATAAGTTATTCTCAGATTTTTTTTCACTGAGCGATGCCTGTATGCATGAGACTGATTATTGAAGTTGCAAGAAATATCATTCGACTATGACAGAATGAGAAATGAAGTCATGGTGGTGGATTTTGATAGCTTTAAAAGATTAGGTCAATTCAGGTAGAAAAAGCTAGAAATGATTGCTGGTCATGCTATGTATTACTTTCAGCAGTAGAAGGCTCATGCTTCTCAATCAGTAGGGAAAGTGTGCTTATATAATTATATATTATGAAATATACATTATATGCTGTGTGCATATATAGACATTGGTGGGACAAAATGTTTTAGGTATGATTTTAAGGACTTAGAAAAAATCTTTTGGGGGGTAATAAACCGAAAAAGGATGAGCATGGTGTTGTTTTAGAAAGTTATAAATTGCCTGAGGATCATATTGATTTGAAATAAGATTTTGAAATTATTTGTAAGAATCCTTCCAAATAACTGTTTTGAATTCTGAAAAAAATGATAGGATAGGACTTTGAAAGTTGGACATCAGAGGAAACAGGAAGAAACTAATACAATTAAAGGAGAAGTACATTAAACTCAATTTCCTAACATAGAATGGAGCAAAATATTTTAATATTGGACATGTTGAAAGACAATTGTGAACAATGGACTCAGAAACTAATTTTAAAAATCTCTGCCAATACAGATAGACAGTGTGTATATGATGTTGTGGAAGAGATTCTACCAAACAACACTGAAATTTATTTGAATGTGGATTTAAAAAATCATAGGCTAAAAGAATGATTTGGGAAAAGAGGATATATTGAATATACAAATGAAACCTGTTGATGTCTTAATAATTAAAAGGACATAGAAATAACAAGCCAGAAGAGTGACTTGGCTAACCTTCCTATATTGATTTAGTTTTGTTAAAACGTTGAAGATATTTGTGAGAAGAGACAAAGAAAAAAAAGGAAATAAAGTTCTAGGACATCATTTGAAGGGATTAAAGACTTAAGATTGTTAAAAGTAAAGGAATATAAAGTTAGTGTATTTGATCATGGTTAAAATAGATTCATTGCTATCTCTGCTAACCCTTAATGAACTTCTGCTGACCAGGACTGCAATAACAATATTTTACAGATTTGTTTATAAATAAGAGATAAAATATAGGGAAAGGAGATAATTTGTTGTATTTTAGGAGGAGATAAATTACTAAAATTGCTTATAGTTGTGACAAAGGGGAAGTTCTTTATATATTTCTTTTCTTTTTCTTTACTATATCCTTATTGTTCCTTTTTTATTTTTCTTTCTGTTCTTTTCTGCACTTTTACTTTTTTATTTTCATTTGTATTGTAATGTATTTGTAACATTTAATAAAATTATTGCAATATGTGTGTGTGTGTGTGTGTGTGTGTGTATGTATGTATAAAAAATATGAAGAAAAATATATATAAAGAAGAACAATCACTAATTCAGGATATGATTCAGAGTTCTGAAAACCAAAGTAGGAATACCCCTGATTAAGCCATTCTAATCTTCCCAGGATCATAACATAAACAAGGCAAGAACAGAGTTCTGGTTGAATATTTTTATATCTAACAAATGCCCTTCTATATATGCTGGTCCTTTTGTTTCAGACAGATGTTTGGCAGTTGCAGAGACCAAGGTCATTTTAGTCCTAAACATCCAACTTCCATCCTCTTGCTTTCAGGTCTTTTACATGATCTCACTGAAATAAACCAAGACCTCTCTGAGTAGTAAGTTGTAACTGATAGCCAAAGAAAACATATTTTAAATATTAAATACACTCAGAATATAGTTGGCAGGAAGAACTGGAATATGAATCTATGTTGCTGAGTTTATAATTGCCATGAATAAACCTTAGAACAAGATTAAAAATAGGTATATTTCTGAAAATGAATCTTTGTTGTCCCCTAGTGGTGAAATCCAGCATATTTCAAAAGAGAAACTCACAGAGCTGCACTGTAGTGTCAGATATCAAACATCAGGGGAGTAAAAGATATTTGGTTCTCTGAGCCTATTTATTGCAGATCCTCCTACATGCCTCTCAGCACAGGCTTCCCTGAAGATCCAAATTCAACAATGAAAAAATGCCCTCAGTTTCTCACAAGATCTTCTGGCAGCAGCTTAAAGAACTCAGAGGGAGAGTGTGGGTGTTTTGTTGTCTGGTTTATATCACTTGAATTCATATGGCATGGATTCGGTTATAATTAATTTCATTCTAGTCATGGAAAAGCACAAGCAACTGGAACCAAGATATTTCCATGCTGTGACAAAACCTTTTTGGAAGGGATTCTTTATTTGGCTTGTTCTTCTTATCCCATTTTTATGGCATTCATTATTAATTTGATTGTTGCATGTGTCCAGCCTGCTTATGGGAGGGCAAACAAATTGAAGCTTAATCGTAGATAAAACAGAGATCCTCTAGTTGTCAATCAGACAGATTAGGAAGATTCAGCTTTCACTGCATAGAATTACATACTCCTTGAAGATTCAGATATGCATTCTGGGTGCCCTCCTGGATTCGATTCTCTACCTGAATGCTGAGATTTCAGCTATGGCCTGGAATGAATTTGCATATCTCAGCTCAATATGCCAAATGCGGCCATTTTGATGGATTTCCAATGGGGTCTTGATGAAGCAGAGCTTAGTTGTATATGGAATGGGCCTTTTTACTCTTCCTGGACCACTTAAACTATCCAAGCTGCAACTAATCCAGAATGTTGCAATCAGATTGTTGATAGGAGTCAAAGGTAGGGTATACAGGGTCCTCATTTAGCAACCAATCCCAGTTATAACAGGGATGAAAAACTAGCTTTGTGACCAGTGCCCAGATTTACAATCTTCACAGCATCTCTCTCAGCCACATGTTTGCCATCAGTCAGTTAACACACACTGTCCTATATAAAATCATAAACATGGTCATGGGATTTTTCACTTAGCAACCCTTTTACTTAACAACTGAGTTGTTAGTCAAATTAAAACTAACAACTTCAGCATGCAATGGGTACTTGTCATGGGTACTTCTACATCCATATATGGTTTATGAGATTATTAGCATGATCTAGAAGATGAAGAGGTTGCACATGGGTAAAAATACAAATAGCAAACCAGTCTTTGGATTAAACACTGTGCTTTGTTTTGTTAAAACTATATAGTCCATCTTGTCAAGTGAAATATGTGACTTTACAGGCACAACAATTGGGCAAGTTAGCTTTAATGGAAATAGACTGGGGTCAAATTTATATTCAGAAGTTTCATTAAAAATTACTGACATATGTTCATGATTTAGCTTGAACAATATGCTGAGTTGATTTAGGGCATGTAGAACACACAATGCAACAACAAATCTGAAGGTTAAAATCAAGCCAAGCCAAGCATGTTTTGTACATATATTTCTTGGAATGCTTATCTGGCATAAATAAGCATATAGTTGAACCTAGTAAAAGTTGGCTGAGCCCATGAGATGTTACATATTTACAGCACAAGCATCTGTCCCTCCACTGCTTGCAAAAGCAGATATTACAAAACACCATTGGCACATGCTGGCCATTACCCAAATGTAAGCTTGGCAAATCATCCCACAAATTATACATCACAACATTTTACAGTTCACTTGACATTTTGGTGTTGCCAGAAGAACCTATTAAAAACTGAAGCCTTGTAATATTCATTACCATGCCCTCAATAACTCAAACTGCATCCCTGTTTCATGACTATGCAAAGATAAATCCTATGCATTCATTTCTGAGAAATTTGTTGGAACATTGGGCTGACAAAATCACAAGAAAAGCTTCCTGTTGTGAGGCTTAAGATTTTGCTGCTTCTCCAGCAATCACAGAGAAGGTTTATCACTATAAATAGCTTTAGCTCCATGGTCCAACTCATTCCCTCCTCCCCCAAGTTGCTGATTTTGTGCAGTCACATGACATGATAAACCAAGTACTGTACTGAGTTAATTTTGTAATTTCTGTTGTATCAGAACATATTATGGTTTAAAGTGAAGATCTGATTCACATGTTCAGACAATGATTGTAACACATTCAATAACAAACCGTTTTAGTACATTCTGATAAGATCTCAACAAGTGACTCTGGGCAGTGTACATCATAAAACAAAAATTAAAAACAATAAAAATATATATTTTATGGTCCCTGAATAGAGCTATAAGCATGGATTTTAAAGTAGTCAAGAAACAGCTATATTAATCTAGTGTATATGCTCCATTCCTGAGGAAAAATTGGAATACTTGCTTTTTTTTGTAATTGGAAATACAGTGGTACCTTGGTACTCAACTGCTTTGAAACTCATCGAATCTGATACTCAACACATTTTGATGTGAAAATTTTGTCCCACTACTCATTGTTTGTTTGGTACTCAATGCACAAGCTAGAACTTGTCAGTGTCGACTGCCTTGTGACTCACTACATTATTCCTTATGGGGAAAAAAAATTCTTTGGTATTCATTGTGCCTCCTGGAACCAATTAACGATGAGTACTGAGGTACCACTATATAAGCTTTTGGAGTTTCCTCAAGCATTATATATATATATATATAAATAAAAATAAATAAAACCTTTAGCAGAGTTCTGCTGATGCTTTATTTCTAGAGCTTATATAGACCCACTATTGAGTGGGAGAAGGCTCTTATCATGGAAAGACAATTCCAACCGTAAGTTGCCCAGAGTTGGGCAGCTATATAAATTTGTTTAATAAACAAGCAAACTGGCCCTCTAAGACAGGCATGTCAAACGGGCCGGATGCGTCACTCTGAAACCCCGCCCACCCCTTTGCCGGCAATGGGAAAAAAGTCGTGATACGTCGCGCGACATCACATGACGTCGTGAGTTTGACATGCCTGCTCTAAGAAGAAGATGAATGGAAAATATAATCTATATATGATCTCAATCTCTATTGAAGATGTTCAATTTTTAATGAATTTAAGCAGCATACTTAATAAATATGCAAGTCATCACCATATTTCCAAATATGATGTTTGAAGTCAAAATCTATTACGTATTGCCATATATTTTTCTGTTCAGGATCTTTCCTGTAGAGAACACAATACTTTAGAACCCAGAAAATAAAAAGGAGATATACACAATTTCTGTTCCTTATTATAAGAGCCATTTGTTTGTAAACATAGCTTGGGAAGAAATTAGTTTTGTAGGAGTAATTATTTTGTTTATTCTATGGTGATTATCTTGAAATATATTTGCATGTTTTCCAGATTGCCTTGGTTTTGATCTGCTGAGATTCCATCACTTGGCTCCAATTGCCCTGAAACTACAAAGTGAAGGGGGTAATGCTCTGGCCTCATCCATCAACCAGAGGACTAAAGGCTGCTGGGTCATTTGCATTCTCAGAGGCAGAGAGGCTCACCTGTTCAGTTCAGACGATTGCCAAGAGTATGTAACTTCAGGTTCCAGTATCTGAAATTCCTTCTTTTTTTCTCTTTTTATTCTGGCTTTTGTTTTTGTATCCTGACTGTTGAACATAAACTTATTTTTCAGTTGCTGTGTATAGCATTTAGAAGATTAGATACTATAAAAATAAATAATATTTGGAATGAACATGTTTGAAAATATGTCTATGCTATGGAAGCTTGATTCCACATACCTACAGTATATGGAGAAGTCCATGGCAACGCTACAGAAGTAGTTTGTCACTGTTTTCTTTTAGGAGTTTTTTTTTTCAACTCCTTAGTGTAGCCTAAAGCCCTTATAATTCCTGGGGTCTCTCATGCATGTAATAAATCCAATCTGCCTTAATTTTCTCAATTACTACTTGCTATGACTTAATTGTGGTATTATCATTGTGATATATTTAGAAATAGCTATTAAAATATAAAATATAACACATATCATTTACACTAATTCTTTTTTGACAATGGCAAGAGCTAAATTTAAAATTCCAAAGCAAGATTGCAAGACATATTCAAACTATGTTGAAAGTGCTTTATTGAAATCTCATGAGTGTGTCTGGCAAAGTAGCAAACACCAATACAAGAGTTTAAAATTTTTTCATTTCTTTTTTCAAAAATGTATCAAAAGTTATATTTAGAATATTGATACAAAGAATTATCGACTTGATTCGTGGTCAAAATACATAATTATTAAAAAGTGTTATCTATATATATATATATAAAATTAGGGGTAGGGGATGACACACTTGATTCTGCTCACTCCAAGAAGCTTAGAGTCGTTTTAAATTTCTCTTGCTTTTTGCACTTCCTGGAAGAGCATCTTTTTTACTTTGCCGCATAGAAGATAAACTGCTACAATCTCTAGATCCATGGAAGGCACATAGACATAAAACACAAAAATCAAATGCACAATCTTCCCGGCTACAGAGTCCACGTTTTTTTAAGGACTGATATTTAGCAGGACACTGACATCTTGGACAGGGTTTTAAAGCTTCATCACTGAAAAGCGTTTGCGCAACCTATATCAGGAAAACAGAGTTTAGGTATAGTATGCATGCATTTTCATAGGGCCAATAATTTATTCTCACATTATATACTTTAGGAGCAGAATGCTCAGTGTATTGCTAAACAAAAAGTCAAAACACCTCATTATATTTGAAAAGATATTAGGGCAAGAGGCAATGTTAATGGCAACAGAGATCACTTTTTCAGCAATATCTAACAATAGCCTCAGTTCATTAAATAATATAAATTTGTCACTTAAATAATGTTCTCCAACACTTACAAATATTTTTTTATCTTTGCTTGCATAACTCAGTAGAGACCATGTCAAATTATATTGTGGGGACTGGTTTGTGTTTTATTTTAAAGTAGATAATTGCAGTTACCTACCTTTATATATGCTTCTTGCTTGCTCCTTGATTGAAAATTAGGGCTATGCTGTATTGGTGTCAAAGATTCTTTGCATGATGAGTGCATTTGTAATACCACAGATTTTGCTTGAGCCTGGACTGGTCGTAGTGCAAATCTAGTCACCATAAATTTACTAGCAGCATTTTCAGTGTCCAATAGGCATCCCTTTAAAAATGATCCAACACTACATATCATTTATTTTTTACAAAAACAAACTTAATTTGCAATTTACCATTTTATGTCAGCCATGCATTTAAAGAGCCTATATGCTGTTTGTCTGATAAGTTATAATAAGGTAAGAATTATAAAAATAACTTTCTAATTCATTTAGTTTCAATACTGTAGGGATCTTCAAATTTAATACCCACACTGAATACTTTTTATGCCCAAATATTTACTATTTGTCCTTGCATTTCGACATGATGATAACCATTTAGAACTTTGTTCTAGATTACAGAGTTGATAGAGGAAAAGGCCTTTTGAGCTTCACATTGCTCCATGTTAATGTCTGTCTGTCTGTCTGTTCAATCTTCCAGTTCAGATAGGGGCATAATGTAAAGGAAATTCAACAAATTCATTCTATCCATACAGATAGGTTATCTTCTATGGAAGCATTCTATGAGTGAATGCAGTTTAAATGCAATTTAAAAAATCACTTCCAACTAAATTATAACTGCATACAAATATACATTTATCAGAATATTTTACAATTTTACAATCAGAAAAATATAGAAATCTTCCTCAAATCTTAATAATTTTAAAACAGATGTATTTATGTGATTAGAGCTTAACCATACCAAATACACGTATTTTAAGATTAATTTTATTAAATTATATCTAGCAATATATATTATCTGATGATAAAGGGTATACACTTACATACATGCACATCTCTGCTATTGCATTTTAGGGCAAGTTATGAGGTGAATAGCTCAAAAGGAAACGGCAATAGTTAATCAAAGAAATTATTATAAGCATGAGATGAGAAAAGAAAGCATAGCCAAAATAAATTTATGCCAACACATGCACTATTTCTCACTATACCTTTTGGTCCTTGCAACCACACTTGCTCGTACCATGATCATAAACCTCTTCATATATTGACTTTTAAAAGGCTTAGCATCTGCTTCCTTTTAGGATCAACTCATTGGATAGCTTTGAATCTTTTGATTCCAGTCAACTATTTCACCTTTCCAGCATTTGTTTTACTATCTGATCCATATTCATTCTCTCTGTATGACTAACATACTTCAAAATACTTCTTTCAGTGGTGGGATTCAAATAGGTGGACAACCGGTTCTCTGTGTGGATGCCGCTTCCGGAAGTCCATTCCGGGCTTGGGCAACAAAAAATTAGCTACCGGTTCTGCCGAAGTGGTGCAAACCGGCTGAATCCCACCACTGACTTCTTTGTACTGGTTATTCACTTTCATATTCAATCTGCTTACATTCAACTCTTAACTGATTCTTGAACATTGAGAATGAACATAATAGACTGCTTATATACCATATTCTCACAACATGCAACTGATTTTTATGATCTTTCATTGATAATTAAGTCAACTCTTTTAGTTCTCTGCATATATTCATCAACTCCATACAATTAGACCATTTATTACATCTTTTCCCTTTGTCTTGGTTTCATGGACATGTAACATATTTTTCTGTTCATTTCATTCATTTTCTTTTCAACTCTCTTTGCCATTTTTTCCTTTTACATTCCAAGTCACATCTTCCAAATCATATTGTTGACATTAGGCATAATAACCATAGACATAGTCCATACACATAGCTTTGGTCAATCAAGGCCTTAATATAACACTTTTTAGTAAAATACAGAAGGGGTAAACTAGCTTACCTTTTTTAATCATACTCATGCCATATGCTAACAACAAGAACAATACTGGCCAGTATGCCACAGGTGCAGCCAAAATCCAGTTTTATCCTTCAAATACTAATACTGTTCTATTCCAACTAGAATTTCTAATATAAACTTCTAAACTGGTTTATTGTTACCAACATCCTACCAATTCAGTTTCAGCAGTGTACTGACATGCACTTGAGATGATATGTATTTGTCATGTTATTTTTTCTTCAAGTTCAAACCATGTCTTTTCAATTCACTTTCCAAAGTACCTGTGCAATTGTAAGTTACCTTAGCATCTGCTCTTAGCTGTTTTATATACAACTTCCGCCTCCGATTCGCATGCTTATCATGTACAACAATTTCTCGCCAGTTTCTGCTTACTTTCCACATACTGAAAGAAAGATTTGTTATCAGTAGCATCCAAACATTATGCAAGAATTGAATGGATTGCTTCATTCCTAATACACTGTATGAATAATTGTGTATAATTCAAGTATACCGTGTTCCTAATATGCTGACAAGTGAAAGAACTACACTGGAGGTTATCATTAAGAACAAACTGAATCAGGACAATATACGTTCATCAAATTATGGGAATATTTTAGATTAATCATTTTTAACAATTTAGACCATCTATTATGGAGAAACAGATGCTAGTATTAAATATTTAATTCCTAATATATGCAATTAATACATAAGATGTTGATATACTTCATTCCTCAACCTTACAGACACATGGAAAATACTTCTCCATACATAATAATTCCAAGCCTTATTTAATGAAAGTACTAAGTGTCAGAAATTACATAACACAAAGCAAAAAGAAGTTGAAATACAAGTGAAAACTACCACAAGATGTTGAAAAGTGGAATGCTCTTATCCAGGTTTCCATTTACCATAGTGTATTCTACAAGCTTCCACCTGTTTTTTAATCAATAGCAGCAAATATTCTATGCCCAAATATAAGTCTTCAGAATTAATTTTTGTATTTTTAAAAAAATATTGTTGGTGCTGTTAACTTCTACAAACTTTGCAAATTGTCAGATGAGGGCACATTCATTTTGTATAGTGCAGCTAGGCTACATGAGCATAGGCACTTAGTTTATTATTAGTCTATGCAATTTTAATGTAGCTATATTTATATAGAAAAGTAAACAGTAGTGGAGACATTCAGCAAACATTTATAATTTTGTAAAATAGATTTCTTACCTGTATAAGCTTTCTACATTCAGAATGTCTAAAATCATAGCAAGAATATGTTTTAAGTCTCTGTCTTTTAATTCTGTTAAGATATCTAATTTTTCTATTCCCATTTTCTTGCCAATTAGTTGAGCAACAATATATTTTAACACAGATAAATTATCACCATCAAATTTCTTCAGTAGATCTTTTTTGTCTGCTCTTTTATTCCTATTTTGCGTAAAGATCTCATGAATGACTTGCAAAGCCGGGGTTTTTGAGAGATTTCCAAAATTTGGAGCTATGCATTTACTTTCATCTTCTTTAAAAACTAATTCATTGTCTTCATTGATAAAATCATCTACTTTTTGTTTGAGTTTTGAATTAGCAACGGTATTGTAATCTTCCTCTTTTTCGGATTGTGACCCACATTCTGAAAGAGTGGATAATCTTCTTGAGCGCTGTAGTTTTCTTACCATTCTTTTAGAATTTAGATTGCTGGAAGATTCATTACGTTTTTGAAGTAATTCTTGGAAGGATCCCTCATGATCTGACAAGGATTCTTCTGATTTATCAGACCCAAATGAATTATAGCTACTGGTATCAGAAGTTAACAAGCTCAAGTCACTTATTTCTTTAGCAGATGGTGTATTTGTTTCGGATGTATTAAGATTAAATCTTTCAACAAGATTGTTGATGGGTGTGATAAATTTGTCATCACTTATAGTAAATAATGAAGATTGTGAAGTTCTGATTAACCCTGAACTCTGATTACTAAAACATGTATGTGCACTTTCAGTTAAAACATTAGGAGTGATTGTAAAAGATTTGGACTGGATTGGTGATAAACCACCTGGTTCTGACAAACTGCCTTTAGGTTTTGAATCATCTATTGTAGAAGTCCTTTGCTGGGAGAACATAAACCTCAGTTTCTGACAGTCAGAATTAGATTCTTCAATTTTTAGAGTACTGGTAGCCAAAGGCTTATAGCTTTTCTCTTTTGGAGAATCCAAAGCACACTTTGATATCCTTTCATCGACGCTAAGGAAATGAGCTAAACATGTTTTTTTCTTATTACTCCCTGAAGATGATAGCTGCTTTTCAGAAAATCCCAATGTACCAACAGATGCTGCTTTAGATACAAGTAACCTTCTGCGGAGTGTTGAGTCTTTTTTAGCAACTTTGGGTGTTTCACAATAGTCTCTAGGTATATTAGCATCCTGTCCTTCTGATAAAATAGCATTATGTTTAATGGGAGACAAAACTGAAGTGCACAAACTATTAGAATGCAAATATTTAGAATATTCTGTTTCATTCTGTTCTCCTTTGCATTCTGCATCAGTATAATAAAAACTTGGGTTCTTGATTGATTCATTGTACCCACTGTCATGAAATATGGAAGGAGAGCATGAATCTTTAAAACTGCAGTATCTTGCACTATTTCCAGGAGAGGTCAATCTGCCCCTTTTAAAAATATTAGATAGAATTGAATGGGTTTCTGACATCTTGTGTTTGGAACCGATTATCCTCTGCAAAATAAAAAATAGTATTTTACTTCAGAAATCAACAGCATAGTTTTATTTATAATTATAATTTTATTTACCTTTTAAGACTTTTAAAAAGAGGCTTTTAAGAGACTGGACAGCCACTTGTCTGGAATGGTGTAGGATTTCCTGCTTGTGAAGGGGGTTGGATTAGAACAGGGGTGGCGTCAAACTGCTGACCCGCGGGCCGGATGCATCATAGCAAAACCGCGCCCACCCCCATTGCTGGCAATGGCAATGGCAAAAAAAACGTCACATGACATTGCGAGTTTGACACCCCTGGACTAGAAGGTCCTTTCCAACTCCGTTATTCTGTTATTTAAGAATTTAATATTCTTTGGTATATTCATGGAAATATTTTAACCAAAGGATTCAATCACCACACTTTGTGTCTGCTTTATATTATATTAAGATATTTGTGTTCTGAAAGTTGATATATTTGGTATTATCAGTTATTATTGAAAAAAGCACCATGCTATGTTTTGCTTATTAATTTATATCCAGTTTTCTAGCATGTTCTTAGTAACTCTGGAATAACTTGGTAATTTCTGATTTGTATCCATGAATAAATTGGAAACTGATAAAAAGTGAAGATCGAGCTCTAACAAAATTAGATCTTAACAGTTTAGTTTTATTCCTTGGAATAGCGTAACTTTTTAATTAAAAAAATAACTTTAAAATGTTGCATTTCTATGTAAAAGAAGCTATACCTAACATGTTGAAGGATATTTTTTGTTTTTTTAAATAAAGTTGCTATAATTTCATTTCCTTCCTTTTTATCTCTAGAAGCTTAAGATGGAGCTGATGGGATCTGCTAGGATGATGTCCAAATCACCAAATGAACTCCATTGTCAGGTAGACTCCACAGAGTATTGGCTTTCCTGTCATTATTCACTTCTGTCAATCACCGGCTTTTAAAATAATATATTATACTTAATGTTTTTATTAAAGTATCAAAGAACTTTGATTCTAAATATTCTTGGGTTCGTATACTATATTAATCTGGTCCATTCGTATTTATTCATTCCAAAAAGTTGTAATTTCTAACCTGTTTGGTTACTGAATTATGAATATTTATGACTTTTCTAATATATTGCATCTTTCGTTTCTTCTTAAAGGGAACAGTTTTTTTCCCCCAAGGTAGGAAAGTTGTTTCCTGTTTATGACAATAAATGTGTAGGTAATAGACAGTTATATACATGCATAATTAGAAATAAATGACTTTGTTCATAGAATTTTATTTCTGAATAAGGTAATAGGACAGTAGTTTTAGTTTTCATTTACGTAATAATGCATATGATAAGAGAGTCTAATAGGGATTGTCCTTGTCTTTATGGAAATCTAAAAAATATCTAATAAACTATCTCATAATGTCCTGATTAATAAGCTAGTAAAATACAAAATGAATAATTGTTAAATGGGTTCATAACTCATTGAATGATTACACCCAGAAATTACTCATAAATTACTCTTATCAGACTGAAGAGTATTATGGAGAGAAGTGCATCCCAGGATTCTGTCCTGGATCCTGTTTTATTTAACATTTGTATTAATGACTCATATGAAGGAATTGAGATAATGACTGTCAATTTGGTGACACAAAATTAGAAGAGGCTAAAATTTTAGAGGATAAAGAGAAGATTCAGAAATATCTAACAATCTTGAACATTGGAGTGAAATGAACAGGATGAAACATAACAGGTAAAAATAGGGGAGATCCCACCTGGCAGTAGTATATGTGGAAAGCATCAATATAATAACAACATCAACATCATCAACAACAACAACAATAATAATAATAGAGTTGGAAGGGACCTTGGAGGTCTTCTAGTCCAACCCCCTGCTCAGGCAGGAAATCCTATACCATTTCAGACAAATGGCTGTCCAGTCTCTTCTTAAAAACTTCCACTGTTGATCTGGAAAGGATCTGGGTATTTTACCAGATGTCAAGTTGAATATGAGCCAATCAAGTGACAGAACTTCTAAAAAGGCATATGCTGTGTGGGGAAGTATTAGCATGTAGAAAAAAAGGGAGATGGTCTTAAAACAAGTATTTAGAAACTGTAATGTAAATAAAGAAACAGAAACATTCCTTAAGTTCTGGGACGGGAGATATGATCAAAATTAAGCCCAAAATGGTTGTAAGTCGAGGACTACTTGTATTATAGTCTATCTCAATAAACACATTCTGGTGAGAGAGAAGTTCCCCGAGGATAGGCTCCAGCATGATTTCGAAAACTCAGAAGACTAACCTCTGGTTCCGGTAACCAAACCAGATTGGATCCTGCAACATCCTGAGACATGTATATTTGCCTTCATTCGTATCTCAATAAAGCATAATACTGGTCTTTATGTAGAGTGTGTTTCGTGATCTGGTCTATCCTGAAGGACTGACATAATAGAAGCTTAGAATCCTGATTATGGGAAATAACTGCCCCATTCTGTCTTGGTCAGGGCTGACATTAAATACTGTGTCCAGTTTTATTTTTAAAAGGACATTGACAAGCTAGAATGAGTTGAGAAAGGGATTGTCAAGATGGTGATAAGACAAGGTAACAAGTCCTGTGAGGAACAGTTAAAATAACTATGTTTATTTAGCCTGCAGAAGACAAGACAAGAAATAAAATTGATAGCAGTCTTCAGATGGTTGTATAAAAGAGACAATGGGGGTTGTTCTCTTTTGCCTTGGAGAACAGAACTAGAATAAATTATAGAAAAGAATTAGGTTTGATATTAAGAGGCATTGCTTAACAACAGGAACTTTTAGCCAGTGGAATAGGTTGCCTCAAGTGATATATAGCTTTCAAAGGTGATCTTCAAACAAAGGCTAGATAGACAGACCCTACTTCAAAAACAGGATTGGATTACCTTTGAGGTCCTTTCCAAATTCTCAGATTGTATGTTAACTTTGTAGCACCAATCTCTCTTTCTAAATCCATCCATCCATTCTAAGAGGGGACTATTTAATTATAAATCCATGTTTTTGTTTTCAGAAATATAGTTCATTCAAAACAAGAAACTTCATTTAGCTATTGGTTTATGTAAGCTGTTGATTTTAAACCAACAAGATTTTCAGTCTCTCAAATGTTGGCGTATCTAATAGAATTGTTTATTTAAACAGATGACTAACATGATAGCTCAAAATCTACTCAACTTTAAAAGTGGTTTGTAATACAATATTCAGACAGAATCACCAAAGAGTTTAGTTTCTGGCCATTCTCCACATGGATGGAGATCTACATGGATCTTCAAAAATTCTGTACTTACCCTGGTGGGTTCACAAGGAGACTGCAGGTAAAACAAACATTCCACAATTGTGCAGGCATTACCCAAAATGCTGAGGAACAGAAACATTTTACATTTACAAAATGTAACAAAGACATTTATACCAGCTGTAAATGCTTGAAATTGTAGATTACACAGAACAAAGCAAGGAACTTTATAATCAGAATTAGTTCACAATGTAACAGTGTTGGACTAGAAGACATTAAAGGTCTTTTCCAAACCTATGACTTTATCTTTAAAAAAAAGTCTTCTAAAATCCTGCACTGCTTTCCAGTTATATTTCAGGAGGGATTTGTTCATTTGACTACGTAAGAAGCTTCAATTTATCAATGTTATTACTGTCTAGTTAAAGAGCTAACAAATACTTCAGGTCTGTTAAATCAGTGTATAATAAAGACCTTAAAAATTGAGGCAGGACATTAGATATCGCTATTTGATGACCTCTTCTAGCAAGTTTATTTAATTTATATTTTGCATGTAGTACAAAAAGATGCTATTTTAAATATATATGCTAAGGATTGAAGTATGCAAGTTTATACATGTCTTCTCAGTTTCAAATCTCACTGAATCCAGAGACTTCCTACCCTTGCTGTTTTAATAGAAGTTGCTACTGGAATAGTTGTAAATATATTAAGGAAAGCATAATAAATGATGTGATCCTAATGTTGCTTACCTGAGAATAACTCCCTTTCAACTTAGCATGATTTATTTATGTGCATCTGTGTACTTCCTAAAGCTTTTGGGAGGGGGTTAGCTTCGAATCAGTTTTTTTTAAATTCCTGGCAATTGTCTGGACTAGATCCTGCAGTTTTCTTGGCAAGCTTTTTTGGAAGTGGTTTGCCATTGCCTGCTTCCTAGGGCTGAGAGTGAGTGACTGACCAAGGTCACCCAATCAACTTTGTGCCTGAGACAGGACTAAAATTTCTAGACTTATGCCTTAATCACAACACCAAACTGTCTCTCCTAAAGTTTATGCTATAATTAATGTGTTAATTTTTAGTTCTCAAAAGAATCTTAATTACAGTATCTTTGTCAAAGTACATTTAACATCACTATTCAAGAATCAATTGAAAAAACTAAAATTACATGACAGTCTTTCTTGGAAAGAAAGGCAGTTTTGTTAGTTTCAGTGAGGATTACTGAAACACCATGGCAAACATTTTCTAAAACTCATTTATGATTTATATTATAGAAAAAAAGTTCTTGTAAAAAATTAATCTGTCATCTAATGAAGCTTTTTGAGCTTGCTGCCAAGTAAATAAAAATGTCTTTAAAAGTGTGTTGCCCTAGAGCAGGGGTAGGCAACCTTGGCTCTTTTATGACTCGTGGACTTCAACTCCCAGAATTCCTGAGCCAGCCATGCTGAGGGGAAAGGGAGAGGTTTCCAAGCTGAGCCATGCTGGCTCAGGAATTCTGGGAGTTGAAGTCCACAAGTCCTAAAAGAGCCAAAGTTGCCTACCCCTGCCCTAGAGTATTATTTGTCACAGTTATACTATGATCACTTTCACAAGTTATCAGATACCTGAAGATTCTTTGTTTACTTACGCTCAATTACATTATTAGAAAATACTATTTTTCTTTCACCTTCCTCTTCCAGTTTATATTGTTTTTCCAGTGAAGTCTTGAGTGTGAATTGATCCAAGGGCGGTTGGGTGGGGGGTGTTTCAGGAAAGTAACAGCTAAATCACAATTTCATCCAGTAGTGTATTTAAAAATATGGAAAAACAGATTTGACAGCCTTAAACAACTTTTCCCTGGGGGAACTAAGGTGTAGACTTATTGATGCAGGCTGTAGCTATTACTTGGAATATGTAACCAAAAATGGAACCGCCATATTCAAAAGCAGCATATATTTGACTCTTATTAGAACACAAAAAATGATCATCGTGAAGGGAGAACTGTGACATCTTTGATCTTTTTCAATTGCTTAGAAAATAGTGAGAATATTCTACTTCTGTTCTACTTTGAAATGAAGAGTTACCAGTAACAAAGTTTAGCAGGAAAGGGCATACACTATTGAAAACACGTGGCCCCCTACAACTCTGTGTAGAAGTTTTGGAATATATTTAAGACAAGTTAAATATTAATATATTTTGCCTGCACTGGATTTTTCATAAGGCATTGAATGAGGAATATTTCTAACACAGATGTACTTATGTTCACCTGCAACATTTTACCTCAGATATATTAACAGCAGCCATCTTAAGTGTGTCTACTCAGAAGTAAGACCCTTATTTTTCCCCTCTACTTCCAGATTAGTGTGTAGAGCACTGCAATCTAAACTACTCCAAACATTTCTCCTCCCCCTGTATAAAGTCAATTTCATCCCCTACTAATGTCTTGGGTGTTGGCTGTGTGAAATTTCCTCCACCAGACCAGGCAACGACCTCACTTACCTAGTCAGTCTGAAAGGCAAAAGTTGCTTCAGGTGAAGTTTTCTGCATATTTAATTCGAAATGGAGGAGGAGAGATGAAAGACAAGAGCGGGGGCGGGGGAGGGGGGAGAAACCCTACCTCTTCCCCAGTGTATCCCTCAGCAGTATGCTAAAGCCCTTAATGGGAGGTAAATGTAATTCACGTCCAGGTATGTTCAACCACCCGCTTTGCACCCGAGGTGAGGGGTTACACTCTTGCCATTTCCTCTGGGATCAGAAGAGCCGGGACAGAAAGAGGCGCGGGATTCATTCCCCGGGAGTGAGGGGCAAGAAAGCTCTCCAATCCTCCTCCGGTCAAGGTGGGCGAGGAAAGCACGAGGAACGGAGGAGCGGACGGCGACGAACGGGGAGCCAGCGAGACGGGGAAGCCACGCGAGCGCCACTCCAGAGATTTACAGCAGCGCGCTGACAGAAAGAGCCGGGTCGGCTGCCTCTGTTGTCTCCGCCTGGGACAGCTGAAGGAAGGAGCCGCCGGCTGCCCGCGTGCGCCAGCTGAGGTTTCCCTCGCTCGGGTTTGAAGTACCCGCCTTTCCTAACTGTTGCAGCTCCCCCGCCCCGCTAGCTCCAAGGAGGGAGGCTCGAATAAGCCCAGGCGCACGAGCGTCGCGGTTCAGCAAAAGGGCGGAGGAAGAGCGGGCGCGACGCTGCAGCTGGCCGAGGCTGGTTGAGCGGCTGAGCAAAACAAGGCAGCTGCGAGATTTTTGTTTGTTTCTTTTTGCGAAGGGCAGTTAAATCAGCAGGAAGGCTGGCTTCCTTTGGACAGGTTTCGTCCTTAATTCTCTCTCCATCTCTGCCCAGTGTACCGTAGTTTTGCTTCGGGCTTCGCTGGATGCATTATTTAGCCGCTGCCGTTAGGACGTTTTCTGGTTGTTGTTTTTTTACACTGTGTATAAAAATCTGTATATGTTTAGTACTGAAGCGGAATCCCTGCTCCTCGCCAACGCAATTCACAGTGAAGTCGATTGGAATTCTCATTCACTCTGTATTGAAAAGTTCTCGTTTCACAATGTTCCAAAAGAATTCACAATGTTAAAATGATATGAGAATGAAAGGTCTTGTCGCACAGCTTTTATTTAAGACACTTAAGATAAGCTCCCTACGGTCTCTCTTCTCCCAGTTTAGAACTGGGAATGAATACTATATTGACTAATTGTACAAACTGCTTGTAAAAGTAGTATGTATTAGTATGCGCAACACATGCTTAACTGTAGTCCCTTGACTCATAGTGTATTCACCCATTTTTCTGAATGTAAAGATCTTATTGAACCATAAATGAACAAGCCTAGTTTTGCTAACATGCTAAACTAAAATGTAGTTAGCTAAAGTTCAATAAGTCATGTGAAAATACCCCTAAGAACACCTTCCTCTATGTATAGAATGCTTATTACTCTGAATGGTAGGTGGATTTAGGCATTATGAAGCCAAGGACTAGATATTTACTAAACATGTTTGTGTTATTCTTCAGAGCTTGTACAGCATTAGGGAGGACTGTATATTAATCTGAAAGAGAATGAATTTTCCTTGTAACAATGGAGACACAATTTCCACATTACATGATTTGCTTGGTTTGGGTTATATAGTGTGAACCTAGTCATTGTGGTTTGTAAACTGTGGCCAACTATTTTTTTTTATAAAACTTTGGTTAATCAAAGCAGTTTTTAATATGTGAATTTAGTCACAGTTATTAAAAGTACTTATGAGTTTGTCCCATTGACTTCAATGAATGTGCTCATAGTCCAGTGCTGTGGCATGGTGAGATCTTGTCCATAATACTAGATTTTTTATTTAGCAGTAAGGAAAATCATTTTACAGATCTTCAGATCATTTATTTTGAAAACAACCTGTACTGTAATTATAATAAATGCTATTCAGATATAGTGTTGGTATTAGAAGCTGTTCTAAATACGTTCTGAATCTTCCAGCTTCCTAAAGTCCTTTCAAGACCTTTTTAAATATTTTGTTTTTATTGTATATTGAAAAAGAGAAATCTCTCCCCACCCTCGTTTACTAAACCAAACTAGTAATATATGTACATTCATAAAACGTTATATAATTGCTGAAGCTCTACATCGCTTTCCCGTAAAAGCGACGGAGTTTTGATTACGTCATCAACGTGCGCCACCGAGTCGGGCGTGTGGGATACGTCCTATAAAAGAAAGAGGCCGTCATAATCGGTTTATTTTGAAGAATCCAGTTCGTTTGAACAGATCTGCAATTTTTTTTGTCCCTTACCGATATTTTTCCTCAATTCACATTTCTTTGTGACGCTCGGAGTAAAACCTCATAGATCAAGCCACGACCGGTAAGTCATGGGATGGGCTAATTTGCATTTGTGTTGTTTCCAATACCTTAACGAGCTTTTTTGTATCATTTTCTTTTTAATTTTGCTCATTTAAAATCGATTCATGGAGGAAAACTATGGCTTTCTTTTATAACAGAATATGGAAACTGAAGAAGATGCTCCCCCTCCAAAGCAGCAACCTATGATATACATCTGCGGAGGTAAGTAATGCTATAGCACACAGGGAATAAAGCTGTTAAAGGGATAGGGTTTGGGGAGGGGTTATTAACAAGACTTTATTGTTAAATGTGTTTATATATTTTTTCCTATTGGTTTGAGTCCTGATTTTTAAAAAAAAACAGGAACCCAAGAGTGCTATAGATTTCAATAGAATGTATGTTAGTTAAAAATCACTGTAGTTAATCTTCTGGAGTTTCCATGCTAATGCTGTTTTTCTGCATTCTAAAGAAGGAGGAAAGAAGAATATTATAGCTACTATGGGTTTGCTTCCTCCCTGTAATTACTCTGTGAAAAGGAATATGAGATGCCATTCATAATCTAATAGTATTTTTTTTACTAGGGGGAAAAGTTCTTGAAGTTTTAATCATATATATCACTGAAGAATAGTCAGAAAGTTGGTTAGCAAAATTTACTTGTTTCCAATAAAATCTGTGTTTTATTTTTATGTCTTAATGCTTAGTTTGGTTTCATGTTTCATTTTATCTCTTATCCCTTATTGTCATTATTATTTTCAGATTGCCACAAAGAAAATGAGATAAAAGCAAGAGACCCTATCAGATGCAGAGAGTGTGGTTACAGAATAATGTATAAGAAAAGAACAAAAAGATGTATCCTTAAACTTGAGCATCTTAACTTGTGTTTTTATCTCTTCTAGTATCTCTCTAATTCTGTGAGGTCATTTTATGCTTACACGGTGATTTGCCAACAAGTCTGTTTTATTTCAACTTACGACTACAATTGAGCCCAAAATTTCTGTTGCGAAAAGTTAAGTGAGTTTTGCCCCATTTTACGACTTTTCTTGTCACAGTTGTTAAATGAATCACTACAATTGCTGTTATTAACACAGTTGTTAAGTGAATGTGGCTTCCCCCTTAACTTTGCTTCACAGAAATTTACAAAAGATAACATAACCATGGGACACTATAACCATAATAAATATAAGTCAGTTGCCAAGAATCCAGATTTTGATTATGTGACCATGAGTTGCTGCAGTGGTCATGAGTGTGAAAAACAATCATAAATCAATTTTTCCGGTGCCACTGTAACGTTGAACAGTCACTAAATGAACTGTTGTAAGTGAAGGATTACCTGTATATTACTTAGAAGAGATGAAGGGTACTGTAAAATTGGGACATTATTAAAAGCTCCTTAAGATGATCTATAAAATAGAATCCCACAGTTTACTAGTACACTATTAAATATGCAAATATTGGATCTGATTTAGAAGTACTTTAAAGCAGGCTTGTCACAACTTAAAGTATATAACATAATACTTTGTAACCTATTTTCTCAAGTGACATTGTAAGTGTGAGTAGTGAAAGCAGCCTCTGTCACACTTAATGTTTAATGTTTCCTTTTATAACATTTTTAAATCAATTTCTCTTCAGGCTTCCAGCCATCTAAGGAGTACATTCAAAACAGTGTGGGTAAGGAATTTTTACACGTAGCACACCCATTTTTCCTCATTGCAATGACTGAAAATACTAATAGATATTGACCTGGGCTTTTATTTATTCATAATAATGGTAGATATCACGTGAGATTCTGGCTGGTATTAAACAAGGTAAAAAATAGAAACAACAGATTAGAACAATATATAGATGCATACACAATGGACCTCTACAATTGCTTTGTTCAAAAATGTAATAGAATAAAAATATTTTAACTATTTTATAGAATGTAAGGAAGGAAGTTTCTACTTATACTTCCAGGGGAATCAGATTCCACAGCATTGGGCACTGTCTCATCCAAGCCCTTTCAGAAACACTTTTGAGATGGGTTGCATGGGCAGAATCAGTTTAATAGTTTTTAGATCTGATTTAGAAAATCTTGATTATTTGCCAGTTTTATCTGTTAGTGAAGAAGAGCAATAGCAAGAAGGATTATAAGTAAGAGAATAGAATTCATGTATAGGCCTCCAGTTAGGAATAAATTTGTGAACTACGAGAAAATATACATCTGACAAAAGATCAGCTAAGGGACAACTGCACTCTTTTATTTATACATTACAAATTATAAAATTATTTGTCTATTTTTTATTATAGTTGCCATTTTTATACTTTCCAATCATTTCTTTAACTCTGTCATAGTAGTTGTATTTGATGCCCGATGAAGAGAACAGAAGATGCATCTAAATGATTTGAATTCATATCCATTCTGTGTTGATTTTATTTAAGCAAAGATTTTGGTTCTTACAATAAAATTTTATTCAAACATTTTGTTGACTCTGTTTAGGAGCAAAATTTGATTAGAGTTAAACCTACATGTTGGTGGGTAATGGTACTATCTAATTAAAATTACCAAATTGTGTTTGGTTTGGAATGAAATAGGGAAGATTTGGAGGAATGAAGTAGTTCAGGCATGGATCATAAAACAACAGCTCAGATCTTCCAGCTTTAAGCATTAAGCTCACTAATAGATGCCCAATCATTTATTTTTAGGCTTCTTTATCTTGTTGACTGGTTACAAATATTATATGCCCAATACTCACTTCCCGCCCCACACTGTTCCAGTGTTGGGGAAACAATATTATGCAAAGTACAGAAAAAGTAACATTGGTTTAATGTGTGTACATATTAAAAATCTTTTGATTTCTTGGAAAATGAAGGCTAAAATGACATTAGGATTTTAAAAGTGAGAATCCCTTTACAGACATTTGGCTTGATTTTTATATATTTTTTTCAATTATAACTGTCTCCTCCCTTATTTTTAACTTTATTGAAGCTTTAAATATTTACATACTTTAGTTTCAGATGGACAATCAGTCTTATCATTCTAAGAGATAGGCTGACATTAGAGAATACCCGTTGAAGGAAATTGGGTCTGATACTATATCATACTTTTCAATAAGGAGATGGAAGAATTCTGAATCTAATTTTCTACCTGCTTTGCATTACATTTATATGAAACCTGGTTATCTTTCTTCGATGCACTAAGGACAACAAGGCCCCTCCTCCAAGTTATGTTTTTTTCTGCTGAACGACTTAATGTGCTGTGAGCCATTTTTTTCTTGTTCTGTTCCTTTGCTAAGCTGCTTTGCGTGGAAGGAGAAACGGAAAAGAATATGTAAGCTGAATAAAATATTCAACCGATTCCTGTATCACGCCCTTCCAATGCTTTTAAAACGCGAGGAGCGGTTTCTTTCTCAGCGTCGCCATAGTGACCGTCCAACGACGCCACTCCCCCTGCTTCTATGGAGGGTTTCCTGGCTGGGGCGGGGGTTTCCACGCATGCTCTTCAGGTACTGAATCTCATGCCTAGAGGGAATCTGCCAGGTGCAAGCGCGCGCGTTAATTGGCTACTGACGGCGGGTGGACGCTTGCCTCGCAGTATCCCTTGACCGTCCTGTTGGGAAGCAGTGGGGGGCGGGCGCTCGGCTTTCATTGAAACAGGTAACCGTCCAAGGAACGAGAAAGGAAAAGGGGTGGGATGCAGAGGAATTGGGGAGAGCGGGAAAGATTCAGGGTGGGGGGGGGGATATCAATGGGAACAATTAGAGGATGCCCGCGGAGGGGGGGGGGCTTCTCGTGAACACCGTAAACACGGGTTTCGTTTGGGAAGGAGTGGGGAAAGGCTGAGGGGCAAGACCAGTCCATTCATCTCCACCTACCTACCTTTTCTTCAGGGTCTTGGATCCTAGATGTAGTTGAAACAACTGCCAGCATCTCTTGATGTGGTTGGGAGTGGTAATTGAGGGGGAGCAAAGAGGCCTTATCTGGCCTTGCCTTAAAGAACGCTAGAACAGTGTTTTTCAAACTCAGCAACTTTGAGATGGGTAAACTTCAACTCCCAGAATTCTCCAGCCAGCATAATTCAATACAATATTAACTGGGGAATTCTGGGAGTTGAAGTCCACCCATCTTAAAGTTGCCAAGTTTGAAAAGAGACAGCTCTAGACAGATTCCTATTTTAGCCTGGATCTCACAGGAGAAGACTGATGCTCCTGTTATGCATAGGGTACCAAATTAATTTATTTTCTGAATTCACTCTCTAGCGTAGGAATTCCTTTGACAAAAGAGCTTAGTGCAGCCTTGACAAGTTAGATCAGTATTTGTTAATCTTTTGTTCACTCCGAACCTTCCCACTTTAAAAATGATGAAGGACCTCCAACAAACTTTTGCTTATATGGGTTATATTATCAATATCTATCATATTAAAACTGACATTGTTTGATGGTTTTTAATATAATAGTTTCATAGAATTTAAATTCTGGCAAATAATTTCAATTTCACAGTCTTGACGAACTCCTAAGCATCTTAGATCTGCATTTTATGAAACAGTGGAGTAGGTTAATGGATATATAATGAAGCTGTGCAAAATTTCAGGAAGCCATACTTTTCAATTTAGTACATAGCAACAGTTGTTAATCATTTGAAAAAAGGCTGCCATATCATTTTTGAACGACAGAGGGCATTTACCTTCTTAACTAAAATTGTGCTTTGCTGCTATTCTTTATACGTTTCTCCTGTTTTCTTTGTGTGTCTTTGGAGTTCAGTCATAAAAAAATAAAATGGAGTAAATTATTGTACAGAAGAATGAATTCCAGCAAGATCCATGAAATCTGAATTTTAAAATTGATTGATTCCAATTTCACTGGTTTTCAATTAATTATTGTATCATTTGTAATGAAACAATTTAACTGCTTTTTGAGTGAAGGATATAGCTTGTGCCAGCACATATCTGTATTTTAACATCTGTCATAACGTAGTTCCAAAGAAGATAAAAAATAATTTCCAAGATGGCCATGTAGTATGTTTAAAAATTCATAGCAGAAAATACTTATTTACAGAGGGATAGGCATGTTTGCCTGAAAGGGCAAAAACTACAGTAACATGATGTTCTGCTACAAAATATATAGGATTATATACAAAGATGTATTATAGGAATTAGTACTCCTTTGATTTAAATCAGCTGTGTAACTGAAGAAAAAAGACTTCTCACTGTACTTCTTTACTCAATGCAATTGAAATAGAAACATGTACACTGATGGTGATACATTCAACATAATACATTTGCAATATAAGAATTCCACACACACTTTTTGCCTTGTCTTCAGTTCTTTAACTAATAACAGCCTAAAAGATATAGGCAATTTATTCCTTATGTAACATTAAACCTGAGCAATTATCTTATGGGTAAAAATCTCTGCTGATGCCAGAGCAGGCAAATGTGATAATTGAGTGGTACTTCTCAGCATGAATAACTTACATTCAGTCAAATATGACATTCCAAAGAGCAACTGGATCGTTTTACACTCAAGTTTTGCAGAATCATAAAACTAAAATAAGCTATATAGCTCCTAAAATTCAACATACTGCTCATTGTGATAGCTACTCTACTTATCTGTAAACAGCAAAAATGAATTTATAAGACCGTTTTTCATTTTCAGTTCTTTGTTTGCTAACATCGCATAGGCTTAACTTAAGGCAGAATAATATTAAAAATAATTGATAAAATTATTAAATATCTCATTATACAAATTGAAATCTGTACAACTTGTATAATATGATCTGAAAAAAGTGTGCTTCTATCAATAGAACAGATTTCGTTTCTGACCATAAATCTACTCCAGAAGATTTAGTGACCCTTCAGATCAGATTTATGGGATTCAGGAAAAAGAACTCTGTAATATCAGCAATAGTCTAATTGTCTATTTTTGAATAAAATCCAACATGCTGTGTTTAACTCCATCAGAGTCAAGTTATTATCATCACCATTTGACTCTTTGAATGGTTTATATACAGTATTATCTTAATAGAGCATCATATCCTGATTTAATTCTGGCTTATTTGAAATACAGAGACAAGTTGGTAACAAATAATCTATCATTCTACTTGGTTTTGGATTATTATTTTTTTGGGGGTGAGTTCTTTCTATTAGGTGCTGAGCATAAATCAATATGGCTCTAGTCCCAGAAATGGTTCCATGTGAGTGACTTCAAATAAAAAAAGGCATGTATAAAAGAGGTCCATGAGGAAAATCTGAAAGTATTTTGTCCTGTGTCTCTGTGTTCTCTTTTCCTGCTCATATTATTTTATTTAAATTTTGTTTTAATTAAAAATAAATGAGAAAACATAACGTGAAGCAAAAAAATCTAGAATTGGCATTGTCTTTATTTATTACAGTATCATTAAGGGCCACATAGTCTTCCTTGAAAATACTTGAATAAAATATGCAGTTTTGTTTGACAGTATGCCCAGAATAAAAGCTGGAAATAACTTGGAGTAGTAGAAAATATTTAGAGTGGAATATGGAACAGTCTCACCTGTTTTCCTTGATTGATAAAAGGTTGTTTATGATTAATCACATCTGTACAGCAGCATTTTTGTGAAAGCATCAAGAACATGTCTCAAATTTAGATGGAACTATGGATGCCAAAGGGTTATATACAGGTGTTGATCCAGGTCCAAATTAAGGTTGAGACCGACACCTTTCTTCTATATTTGAAAATAGTTTCCAAAAAGCTTGGCCAGATTTATAGCATTTTATTTTATAACTTGGGCAATTTCATAAATAACGTTGAGAAAATATATTGGAAATAATTAAATTCTATCTTTGTAGCTATAAGTGCTGATCAAATGTCATCCTGGTTGGGCCATGAAACGACGAAAACATACCAAATTCCTATTGACCATCTGGACTACAAATTCATTGAAAAATGCACTGATGTTAAGTATTTAGAAAAGATTCTTAAGATATTAAGGTAAGCATTTAAATGATTTTTCTTTTCCCCCCAGTAAAAATAGATTAATAAAATGAACTGATGATCCTTGTAATGAACACTTTGCATTTAAGAAGGCCATCATTTATTTTTGTAGTTTATATAAATATATATAAGGATGTAACAATTTGTAATTAAAATTGTATCTGCCATTAAAATGATAGATTTTTAAAATTTTCTTGCTAAACTCATTTGTGGTAGTAAGAACATTTAGGTTTGTACAAGTCTTATTTTTATTTAGTATAGGTGGAAGCTCTAAATCTGACTAAGTTAAAAAAAAGTAAAGGAAAATGTACAAAAGAAGAACTATAGCAAAAGTAATTGGCAATAATTATAATAAATCAAATAATAATTGACTTTAGATAGGTTTGTGTGTGTTAAGAGTGGCGATGTTACGGAAATTCCCCAAATTGAGGGGGTTTATTCATGATTGGAAGGCAAGGATAAGTATTTCATGCTGGTATTGGTATTTATGCTTTAATTATTGGAATAGTAATGTGTTCAGATGGTTATCTAATATCCTGTTTATCTTAAGGTCTGGTGAAGAGGGGTTTTTCCCTCAGCTTAATTCATTTTGTGAAAACCGCATTGAGTCTTTGGCTCCAAATAGCAGAGTACTTCGAAAAGAAAAACATGTAGCCAATGCTTCTGATTTTACTACTGAAGAATGGGAAAAAATAAATGATGACTTGACGGTAATTCATTCTGTAATTTGAGAATTTTAATTTAGGATTTTATCTAGTCCCCTGTTCAATTCCCCCAACACACACCTTGTTCTCCTCAACTGACCACTTTCAGGAGACTAAATTCATCCCTAGTGAATTACAAAACTTTTAATAATTCTTGGTCTTAAATCTTAAGATTATTGTTAAACAAAGCACTTTGTCTGAGATCCTGCTTCTTATGAGATCTAGGAATATACTGCTTGTCCTTTTATTAGCTCTCCAGCTGTATTACATTGCAAATTCTATATTAGCAAATTCTATATTAGAATTGTAGTCTGGAATAGTTAAAAGTGTGCAGAGAATATCATCTATATATATGCGCACACACAAGCATAGTATTGACTTGGTTTATGTTCTTATTTTCTCTCTTGATGAAACTGCAGTAAAAATATTAGAAAGTCATTTGTGCACCTGTAAAAAATGTATTGTTACCTAGAGCAGGGGTCCCCAACCTTTCTGGGTTGGCAGCCTGGTGAGAGAGGGAGGGGTAGGCACCTTACACATACATGCGCAAAGGTGAATGTGGCCACATGTGCGCGCGTGCACACAAACAGGCCGCAAGCATGAGCACCATGCAAATGGGGCTGCGATTATGTGCGCAAGGCTGTCAGTGATGCTGGCACTTGTGTGAGGCTTGTGGCGCCTCCACCGCCAGGCTCGCAGAGATGCTACCACCGCGCGAGGATCGCACTGCCGCCCCAGCATGAGACTCGTGCAGCGGCCCGCCTGCCGCTTGCAGCGCTGCTGCCACCCACACAAGATTCGTCGCAATGCCGCAGCCTGTGTGTGGCATGCCACTGCCTACCAGCTGCTCACAGAGCTGCCACTACCCGTGTGAGGTTCGTGGCAATGCCACCACCCGCGTGATACTAAGCGGCGCTGCCACCATCCACGCAACATTTGCGGCAATGGTGGCATGAGAGGGGGTGAGTACGTGCACATGTGCACTGCCCAGCTACTCACGCAGCCCTGTGGCCAAGAGGCCACGGCCCGGTAGTGGGCCATGGCCCATAGCTTGGGGACCTCTGACCTAGAGTTTTTAGGCTGCAGATCTTAAATATAGCAAATCAAAGTTATCTGTTTGTTTTAGAGCTGGATTACAGAAATGAAAGAAGATGAGTATAAAACACAATATGCTACAACTGAAGTTGCCAAGGAAAACGTGGAAAATTTACCACCAATTCGTAGTTCAGAGAACCATCTTTCCTTAAGTCAGGTTATGCAATATCAATATTTGAACTTTATACTGTAAGGGGCGAAGGGGAGACAAAGGGCCATTCTTCATTAGAATATGTGATATACTTCTAATTTTAAAAAATGTAAAAGCTCTTAAATTGCATGTCTAATTTAATACATATATATTAAGTTGTAGTGTTAAAAGAAATTCATTGATTCCTCAGAATTGTATCTTGAAACAATTGTTGAACATATTTGTTTATTTATGTTAGATTTATATTCAACTTTTCCTTTATGAGCCCAAGGCAACATACATGGCACTGGATCCTTCCCATTTTTTTTCTTAACCACTAAGAGATGGTAAGAGATAACAACTAACTTAAAGTTATTCGGTGAGATTTCAGAGGGAGAGTGAAGTTGAATCAGTATCTACCCAGTTTCAACCAGTACACTAAACACTAAAAAAACTTAATTTGGATCAAGAATTACTGACAGATGTAAGCTAGCATGGCCATATAGTAAGAGAGTTAAGCTCAACTTGAGCAAATGTGCTAAACAATAGTAAAAAAAAAAATTAAAAATATTTTTAATAATGTCTGTTACAGAATAAAACTGCAAAAACAAAGCAAAAGAAGAAAAATATACCAAGGGACTACAGAGAATGGGATAAGTATGTTGGATACCTTCTATTCATTACTTGGTATGGAGAGATGCTTTTACTCATGGATATAACCGTAGACAAAATATCATCCTTAAGGCCCAGATTCAATCTCTGATGTTGCTGGTATAAGATCTGCACTGGGGAAGATGGCTGCCTAGGATTGTGAGGGAACGTTGCTTTAATTAGTTGGCAACATGGGCTGTGATAGATCACTGGCTTTCAAATAAAGGATGTTGTTTTGCCCTTGATTACTGTAATCAAAACATACACTAAATCATTTTGAATTTAAGGTTTGATGTTGAAAAAGAATGTTCCAAAACTGAGGACCAGGAAGACAACTACTCTAAAACCAGCATTAACAATAACATAAAATTACCAACAGCAGAGATAGACACAACAGGTAAGTAATTTCTAAGGAATATATAGTTTGTTGTTAAAGTGTATGAGGTCTAATACCGTAAGAGCAATACTTGTTTCAGAAATAATCAATGCCCTAAAACCTATGGCAGTGATGGCGAACCTTTTAGAGACCGAGTGCCCAAACCGCAACCCAAAACCCACTTATTTATTGCAAAGTGCCAGGGCCGCATCAGCATTGTGGTGCCCTCGGGGAGGCAGCAGGGGGCATGGCCCACTGGGTGGGTGTGGCTGTGGTGGTCATGGCAGACTGGGTGGGCATGGGCGGGGTGGGCATGGCCACCTCAATGTTGCTTGTGGGGGGATGCCTGTGGGGGCTGGGCAGGATTGGGGGAGATCCAGGGGGTCTCTGGTGGGTGGGGCGGTGGGCAGGAGGCTTTTCCTGCAGGGTGAGGCAGGTGGTAGGGTTAGGGTGCCATTGCTGCAAGGTGAGGCAGGGGCGGCTGCTGCCTGACACCATTGGCCCCCGCACACAGAGGCCAGCGAGCGCATGGGGGCGTGCTCTACCACCTCTACTCGAGCTTGTTAGCTGGCCGCTTCACCTCCTTTGTGCTGGGCGGGGCTGTTGCTCCGGGCGCCAGCAGCGACCTAATGGACCTGCGCGAGATGCTGGCGGCGGCGGGCATGCCCACAGAGAGGGCTCTGAGTGCCGCCTCTGGCACGCGTGCCATAGGTTCACCATCACTGACCTATGGTATTTTTGGAAACTTTGGTTAATTATATTGTATATCTTAATGGCATCTATACATATCAGATGTTTACATTCCCATTCTCAAAAATAGGTTCCTGCCACTTTCTTATGCTTTGTCTCTGAAGATACAGCCTTGATCTCAGTAAAACAGATAAACAAAAAAGAAAATATTTTATGTGATTCCATATATTTACTACTGAAATAATTAAACTACTAGTAGAAGCCAGGTACTTTGAAAATGAAATTTTAAAAATTATCCCTAACCTTACCATGTTGCAAATTACTAGATAAAAAATAAAAGGTTTCAAAGAAGAGCATCAACTCTTGTCATTTCAGTCCTGACAGAGTTCACTGGCTCAAAACTTCTTATATACTGAATGAGCTCATAGGCTTCTAATCTGCAGTTCATTGGTTGACACAGTTCTCTAATGTCTCAGGCACAAGTATGTTCTACCTTTGCTACTTGAGAGCCTTTTAACTGGAGATTCTGAGAATTAAACCTATGACTCCCCCCCAATGCAAAATCTATATCGAAATCTATATAAAATCTGTAGGATTATTGAAATGCAGGATTACTGCTTGCCAGATCAATGCACTTTTTATAAGATACCTACAACTATGAAAGTTAAAATATTTTTATATAAGTGTTTTTGCCTGCAAATGTTATTCCTCTCATTTATAATAAGAATTATTCTAGGGATGACTACAAAAGAAAAGACATTTGCTGCTCATCATGAAAAAGAAAAAGGTAATGAAGCATTTGTCATAGGTGACTATAAAGAAGCAATTGCCTACTATAGTCGGTAAGTTACTGCGCTTTGAATTTCCTTTCTGATTTATTAAAATAATTTTACTTTGTCTTTGAACAAAGTAGGAACCTTAATTTGCTTTAAAAATAACTAGTTTCACAGATGGGAGTTCTTATGTTCCATAAAGAGTATCTATCAAATTAATATTCTGAAACTGTAAAAGTTTTAGGACTGAGAAAAGGCTACAGACTTTACTACAGACATCACAATATATAGAATCACTGTAAAGATTGAGGGGAGATCTGGGAATTGTTTCAGTAAAGGGCAATATTTTTTTTTCCTAAGTGCCAAGTGCAAAAATAGGCAGCAACAGCTTTCCCCTCCAATCTGAAGTTGGACACAACAGTGGGAAATCTCTGCAATATCTTGTATGATAAAGCTTAGTCAAATGCCAATAAATTATCTCTGCTCCTTCCCAATTCAGTGTTGGAGATGTCACTATCACAAAATAAATTAAAGATAGGAGATAAAAGGGAATCAAACTAGGTCTGGTTTGAATGTTTATTTTGACAAAGTTAGTCAGTAGAACAGCACTTTGATGTGCTTTTCTTAATTTAGTCTGTTTTATGGTAAGATATTACATTAATGTTTATATTATAACAAAAATTCCATTGAAAGTTGAATTTATTCAGGCTCCTATATCAAGAAACACAGGAATGCTGATTTCACTATAAATAGTCATTTCTATCTTCAGACTTTTATGTGCCCTTTTCAATTTGCTTTGTCCTATTAATTGTTTCATCAGAGTAGATTGCATCCACTCTGATTGTGTCATTAATTTCTTCCCTACTATATCTTGCCTTTGAATTGCTATGCGTAGCAATATGCCTAAACTTTTCTTTTGCGTTTCTAAACTATATTGGAATGCAATAACAGTTCCTTTCAATTCACCTAATTCTTCTTTCTGTAGTAATTCGAGTAAGGATTTTAAACTTTAAATGATGTTGCTTACATCTATTAAAGTGAATTTTTGGCTATAACATCTGATACAACAGTGAAATTATCAAGCATTAAGCTGCTAGTAACTATTTATTAACGTGTCTGGACTGATTGATACATTTTGCTTTTTGAAGAAGCATATCTGCCCTCCCTACTGTGGCTGCATATAATAACAGAGCTCAGACAGAAATTAAACTCCAGAACTGGCAGAATGCGCTTCAAGACTGTGAGGCTGTGTTAAAAATGGAACCAGAAAATACAAAAGGTAGAATTTAATATATTTCTGAACACATTAAGTGCTAAAACAGATGCTTTATAATTATGGAAATAAGGCTAGTACGGTATATGTGGCAATTTTAAAGAAAGCGTGAATTGTTTTTGTATTGTCTCTCTTCGAGCCTTTACGAATAGATTTGGAGAGGGTAAGTGCAATCGCACGGGGTCTATCAGTGATTTTTCAAAAAAGATGCATTTTTAGCTGTGTCAACAGTTGCTACATGTCCTCAAATGATCCAAATTACGTTTTGTATTTCAATCTAGAACATGCACAATCCTATAATCAAATGAAATAAATGTAATACCAATAATTTATTACACAAATGTGTAATGTAGAGTAGAAAAGTTACATGCTTATTATTTAGAATTAATGAGAAATTATTTAATAGCTGAGATTTATAGACAGTTCCAAATGAAAATTATTTTAAATATTCACAAGTTTGTTGCTTAGTCTTCACATATTTCTTTGATGAGAAAAAGCAGTGATAGCATAAAAAATATTGCGTATTTCCCTATTATTATCCTATGTTCACTTCAAAAGTTTATTTTATGCTTGATCTGAAACAATACTCCTAGACAATGAAAATAAATACTCATTTAATACACCAGAAGTTCATTTTGGTTATTTGTATAGAGGATTTTTTTTAATTGTCCACAGTAATAAATGGAAAAAAATGAGGCCAGATTGAAATATGGGTTTCTTTAGCTTTATGCCAATATTTAATAGTGAGATTGCAAGTTAGCATTCATACTTCTTTAATTCAAATGTGTTATCTGACACCTTCATTAGTAGATGAGAGGTAAATAGTCATGATATATTTATCCCCAAATCTCTTTTCTCCACCCTCTCTTCCACCCTCTCCCCCAATACAAAGAAACCCCAATCATTTTAATGAAATCTGAGTAAGTCTTCAGATTACACATATTATGTCAAATGAGATTTTTAAAAGCCATTTGTTATTGAGACTGATTATATATAATGACTACATAATTACTTTACATTTACTGTATATATGCAGCACTAAAATCTTGTCATTCAGAAGAAAGTGATAACTATATTTATTAATTAATCTGTAGCTCTTATCCGTCGTTCCACTGTTTATAATAATCTACAGAATTTTAAAGCGGCTGCTGAAGACTTGAGAAAAGTATTACATATTGATCCAAAAAATGCCATAGCTAAAGTAAGTATTAATACTTAGTTTGAGAATCGTAGCATTAATATGTAATGGTACTTGCGTTGCACTTGTTTATTGTTGGACATAGGATTATAGCTGGTATATTAACCTTTATTTGAGTTCTGTTAACTTAGTGCCTGTTGGCAGAACTCTGTTGTAATGTGGAACCTGGGATTTCTGATCAAGACGTATTAGACAGGGACAGATGTATTCCAAGACTCCTTGAAATTCTATTAGCCTGATAACTCTTTAGAATTAGAATAGAATAGAGCTGAAAGGGACCTTGGAGGTCTTCTAGTCCAGCCCCCTGCTCAAGCAGGAGAGCCTATACTATTTCAGACAAGTGGTTTTCTAGCCTCTTCTTAAAAACCTCCACAATTTCTATTTCTTTTTTTTTTAAACAAGTTTTATTAGTATTTTTTGGTTTTACATCAAAGTGCTTTAAGAATCCACGTGGAGATAGGGTGATCAATCATCCAAAAAAAACCCAATATAATCAAACATAAATAATTCAATAATTCCTTAAAAGTTCCTTCTCCATTTCCCTCAAGCTATAACCTAGTATTAATACATTTCTAAATAAAATTCAATCATTGTAAAAAGAATATCAATAGTAATTCACTTATATCAATCAAACTCATGTTTTTAAGTTTAACTATTTTACAATTACCATTTTCCACTTTAGCCTAAAATGAACACATAAGTTACATTTCGGGTCTCCCAATTTCCCATCAAACAATAATTATTTCTAGAATATACATATTATATCAACTATTATATTTTAATACTTCCCAACTATATTCTCTTTCCTGTACTCTTATCAAGTATATATTTTCTATTTCAAATATATATATTATAAATCTTAAAACCCCTTTTTAACTCCTTACCTAAAATTTAAATCCTATCAAAATCATTATACTTATAAAAAGAAAACATATTATTCCACCAGATACCTTATTTCATTTCCAATCTGTATTCTATTTCTTCATCTATTTACTTTTTGTTTACCACCTTTTCCATATTAGATTTCCCAACCATAGTCAAATTACATCCCAACCATAGTCAAATCCATAGTTTTCATCTCGATAGTATTAACTCAGTCAAAATCTCTAAAAGCCTTTTTAACCCGTCAAATGAAGTTTTAACCATTTTTAAACCTAATTCTAGCTTTCTTTTTGTGCCAAGCAGGTTTCCACCAAAGAGCCTCTGACTCATCAAATCTTAATGTTTGGTTATACATATTTCTCCACAATTGAGTCTGATCGCAGTCCTCTTCTCTTTTTTCCAGTGTTGTCTGCAGTATATAGTCGGTCTTAATCAGTATGGTAGTTATTCGTTTGTCCATGTTGTCAGTGTTTTTGATGCCTCGTATTTGAAAATCCATTCCTGTTGCTTTTAGGATTATAGGTGTTTTGGTTGAAATCCGCCTTTGGTCATCGAGATTCTCCATAATTTGCATCTGCGATATAATCTCTTCCTCTGTGTTGATTGGTTCCTCTTCAATAGATTGTAGATATATTTCCTCCATTTCGTTGAATTGTGGTAGTTGCATATCGGCCTCTTTAGGGTTGATCTGTTCTTCCTCTGTTGTTCCTTGATCTATAAATTGGTCAGTCAAAGTTTGAGAGTCAATTTTAACTCTGGAGCATCATCTTCCATGTCCATTCTAAATTGTTCTTTCAGTTCCAAAATTTTTTCTAGTAAAAGTCCATAGTCAAGCTGTGGGTAAGATTCCATTTCAATAATAAAGTAGTTTAATTTTTTAGTGAAAGTTCAGCTTAGAAGGTAAATACAACAATAAAAATTCTGTAGTAGAAATAGTATAAGGTATAGGATCCAAACAGAAATAGAAGAAAGCAAAAAAATCAGGCCAAATAGAAATTCTATAGTAGCAAAATTATAAAATGTAATATCCAAACAGAAATAAGAAAAAATAAAAAAGTCAAGCCAAACAAAAAGATAAAGGCAGAAAAAATCAAAATCAGTATTATGAGTATCCAATTTATAGTCCAAAATAGTAATAGAAAAAGGTGCCTTAAAAAGTCAATTATTATCTTGTAATCCAAAAAAAGAAAAATCCATTTTTCAAGGAAATATATTTTGTATTGTAAAGTCAAAATAGACTACTAGGAGAAAGAAAAGGGAAAAAAAAGAAGCCCTTCAGCTGGTCTCAATACAGATAGGAATGTCTGGGCATCACGCCAAGTTTAGGCTGAATACGCTTCCAACAAAGCAAAGTGAAAGTTATCAGCTTAAAATGGATACTTTCTTGCAACTTCAATCCACAAAAAACCGCCCAGACAGGCGGAATTTTTTTTAAAATAAACAATAATGTTCAGAAGGGGGGGGAGAAAAACACTCCACCCCCCTCTCTAAAGGCTTCCACTTAGGCTAAAAACAAGCAGGCAAAGAGAAAGAAAGTCCACCTTCACAGTAAGGATTTTTTTCAGGATCCCCGAAATCCAACAGCTCAAATAGTCAGTAAAAATTAATTATTTTTCTCAAAGCTCGTTTTCCCAAGTATCCGGACGCTGCTTTCTGAAAATAGGGAAATAATTCTAGAAGCTTTTCTCAGGAAGGTAAATAGGGTATCAAGAGGGAAGGAAAGGTCTCACCCGGATCACCCACGGTGGTTCTTTTCGCTTAGATGTTCCTGTGACTTTCGGCTGAAGCAGCTAGATGATCGGCCATGTTAATGGCCGATCTTTTCCCCGTCGGCCCAAAGGAGCTGTCTCGGACCGCAGAGGGAGCTACCGCTCCCTCCGCCATCAACGAGTGGCCTCCTCAACGGTGGTCGCCCCTCCAGGGCGACTTTCGACCCTGTCCAGGGTCTACCGGCGGGGGGAACCAGCCGGCAAAGAGAATAGACTCTTTGCGCAACCGCCTGCGCTGCGATCGAAACCGGAAGTCTAAAACCTCCACAATTTCTGAAGGCAAGCTGTTCCACTGGTTAATTGTCCTAAATCTTAGGAAGTTTCTCCTTAATTCCAGGTTGCTTCTCTCTTTGGTCAGTTTCCAACTATTGTTTCTTGTCCTGCCCTCTGGTTCTTTGGAGAATAATTTGACGCTCTCTTCTTTGTGGCAGCCCCTCAGATACTGGAATACTGCTATGATGTCACCTCTATTTCTTCTTTTCTTTAGACTAGCCAAACCCAAGTCCTGCAGCCGTTCTTCATATGTTTTAATTTCCAGACCTTTGACCATTTTAGTTGCTCTTCTCTGAACTTTTTCCAAAGTCTCAACATCTTTTTTGTAGTATGGTGACCAAAATTGGTTGCAGTATTCCAGGTGTGATCTTACTAGGATTTTATAAAGCAGCACTAATACTTTGTGTGATTTTGATTCTATGCCTCTGTTTATACAACCTAGGATTGTATTAGCGTTTTTGGCTGCTGCTGCAATCTGCTGGCTCATATTCAAGTGATCGTCCACTAGGACTCCAAGGTCCCCTCTCACAGTTACTGTTTTTGAGCCAGGTCTCGCCTAATCTGTACTTGTACCTTTGATTTTTTCCTGCCTAAATGTAAAAGTTTGCTTTTCTTCACATTAAAATTCATTTTGTTGGATAGGGCCCATTGTTCAAGTTTGTCAAGATCTTTTTGGATCCTGAGTTTGTCTTCTGGGTTGTGGGCTATTCCTGCCAGTTTAGTTGTCATCTGCAAATTTGATGAGTTCCCCATCTATTCCCTCGTCTAAGTCATTTATGAAGATATTGAAGAGTACTGGGCCTAAGACGAAGCCTTGTGGTACCTCACTGCTTACTTCTCTCCATGTGGATGTAGTACCATTGAGGACTACTCGTTGAGTATGGTTTGTCAGCCAGCTACAAATCCATCTGGTGGTGATGTCGTCTATCCCACGTTTTTCTAGCTTACTAAGCAGCAGGTCATGGTCTACTTTGTTAAATGCCTTACAGAAAGTATACTATGTCCACAGTATTTTGCTGGTCTACTAATTTAGTCACTTTAATTAGGGATTTCTGTTGGAAATAAAAACTGGTGATTCTCTTCTGATAAGTGATTATAAAAATGGCATCTAAGAAGATACTGCCACCATTGTCCCTCAAGAAGACAGCCCCATATTGATAAATATGTAATGTTTCGCTTTTTAGTGATATAGGAGTGATATAAACATACAGAAATAATGGTTAACTCTATAAGAACTTGTTTGGATGTGTCTAAGAATAGAATCTCACTGTTAGAAATCTTAGAAAATCTGTTGTCACATATATTGTTTTTTAAATGACCTTGCAGTCAAAACCAGTTGAAGGGTTAGGAGGGAATAGGGGAAATGCAACACTAAAATTCTGTCCCGATCCTACATATGGCAGCTTTAGCTGCTTTAAATTTAAATTAAGGTGAGAAGACCAGGACTTTCCAGACCCAATCTAAGTTAGCTCTAGTTGCTGTAGAGTGTCTTTGGATCTGAATCTTGAACATAGGAAGAGTGAGCTAATAGAATATTCCTTTCCTGGTGTAAAAGCTTATCATAGAGCAAAGCTAAACCAAAACTTCTATAAAATTAGCTCTATCTACCCAAAGGATTTCCTTAGTCAAGCCTTCTCTGAATATTACTTTCTAGCTGCCATTTTATACAGTTTTAAATCCAATGTTTTTAGTTACTATAATTATTTGTGTATTTTAATACTTTTAAGTGTGTATTCTGCTTCAAGATGTTTTTGACTTGGAAAAGTGGTATAAAATATAATAAATAAAAAAGCAATGAGATTTGTTCCTGTGGTAACCTGGTAGAAACTGACACAAAGGATCATATTTTGACTTTTTTTGATTTGGAAAAAAAACTGGGAGAAAGTGACATAAGTCATTTGGTTCTCCATGTTATTTAATTAAACAGTAGCAGATAACTTTTGGCTCCCAGATATTGATGATTTATGCTTATTAGCATTGAGAATTAAGATTGCCGGGAGAAATATCAACAACCTAAGATATGCAGATGATACCACTCTAATGGCAGAAAGTGAAGAGGAACTAAAGAGCCTCTTGATGCGGGTGAAGAAGGAGAGTGCAAAAGTTGGCTTGAAACTCAACATTAAGAAAACCAAGATCATGGCATCTGGCCCTCTCAATTCCTGGCAAAAAGATGGGGAAGAAATGGAGGTAGTGACAGATTTTATCTTCCTGGGCTCCAAGATCACCACAGATGGGGACTGCAGCCAAGAAATTAAAAGACGCTTGCTCCTGGAGAGGAAAGCTATGGCAAATTTAGACAGCATACTAAAAAGCAGAGACATCACCCTGCCAACAAAAGTACGTATAGTCAAGGCCATGGTTTTCCCAGTTGCAATGTATGGCTGTGAAAGTTGGACCATAAGAAAAGCTGAGCGCAAAAGAATTGAGGCCTTTGAACTATGGTGCTGGAGAAGACTCCTGCGAGTCCCTTGGACTGCAAGGCGATCAAACCGGTCAGTCCTAGAGGAGATCAACTCTGACTGCTCTTTAGAAGGCCAGATCCTGAAGATGAAACTCAAGTACTTTGGCCACCTAATGAGAAGAAAAGACTCAGTGGAGAAGAGCCTAATGCTGGGAAAGTTTGAGGGCAATAGAAGAAGGGGACGACAGAGAATGAGGTGGCTGGATGGAGTCACTGAAGCAGTAGGCGTGAGCTTAAATGGATTCCAGAAGATGGTAGAGGACACGAAGGCCTGGAGGAACGTTGTCCATGGGGTCGCGATGGGTCGGACACGACTTCGCAACTAACAACAACAAAGCATTGCCAGACAAATGGCTAATATTGAGAATTGTACTTGAATAACATTTGGAGCCTTCAAATGTAATTTTGCCTAAATTAAATGGATTTATTTTGGGGGGGGGCATATAGATTTATTTTTGGTAACACACAAAGTGGCACTAATTACATAGTAACTGAATTTGGATGGATTTAAGTCAAAAAGTACAAAGCACATCTTGCTTTTTATAAATAATGGATTTTACTACCATTGTACGTTACAAACATTATGACTTTTTGAAAAAGGCAAAGCAAACTAAACCAAACTATAAAATATTTATGGAGGAACTAAATGAGAAAAATTATAGAAATTCCATATTTTCTTGTAAAATACTGGCAGTTAATGGAACTATGATGTCTTATTTACATTAGTCAGAGTACATGTAGCTAAGCAGGAAATTGTCCGACTTAATATTTTTCTATTTTCTTCTTGATGTTTTTGACTAATAACAAAAAAAAAATTCCAGCCTTGCTCCATCCAGAAGCAAAAACAAAACAAAACAAAATGCTAGTACCCACTTCAATTGTTCAAAATATCTATGGTTTGATGCAAGGAAAAAGCTCTCTGCTTATGAAGATGTGATCTTTCTGGTTATAAATTTCCACCGGAACTTGCTATGATAACCGCTTTTCTTAATGGCAAAGCTTTGGATTTGGATTGCAAAATAAACTTTACTTTAGCTCATGAGACTGGCAGACAAAGTGAAGCAAGAATTCAGAATTGATTATACAGAAAAAAGAATTGATGAAAAGGTGCACTGTAGAAATTGAAAAACCAGTTAGGAGTACTAACAATTCTGTCATGATTAAATAACATAGAGTTGGATCCAGATCTAAACTATGCTTAAAGAAATTCCATTAAAAGAAATTAATGTATTTTAATAAGGACTCCTACAAATTCCTGGATTTCTATGGGCTTATAACCATAACTAAGTTTAAATCCAGTCCATACTAAGATTTGTACAGTTGAAAGTACAAATTGTAATATTTTGCACTATTTAACTAAAAGATTACTATTATTCTACAGAAAAAGCTATCAGATATTGATAAGAATCTGAAAGAATCAGAACCTGTATCTCAGACCCAAAGCAAGGGAAAAAGAATATTAATTGAAGAAATAGAAGAATCAGAAGAACAAGAGAGAAATGAAGGAGAATTTGTAAATGGGTCTGGAGATAAAAGTAAGTTTATTGAATGTTTCATTTCAGAAGCAGTGAGTAGATTGCACTGTGGTTTTTAAAACATTGTCATTTAATCTAGTTTAGGATTTTTACAAAGACTGTAAAAACTCTCCAAGATTTTGGAAATTTCTTTAAACCCTACCTAGTAATATCAGGGACTTGAATCTGAATATTTCTATGTGCAAAGTATTAATCTCTTCCTGATCTAAGCTTGAGAAAAAGATCACATGCCTGTTATCTCTTTGAACTCCTTACAGTTTCAATATCAATAGTTTTCCTTTGATGACTGTTCACATTAAAAGCTTGAATAATGTTTGGAATTAATGTGTAATAGTTTCCAAGTGGGAAATAAATTAAAGCTAAGGGCAAAGTATTTCTGTTCACATTGGCATATTTAAATAATAGCTAAAAGTGTACAATTTAAAACAATGATATTGATATATTCAAGTTTAATGTATTCTGCAAAATAATATTTGAAGGTGATGCTTCAGAAATTTATTTTTTTTACTTTATAAAGCTTTTAAAAGCAAGTAATTTATCAATAGTGGTATTTTCTTCAATAGAAATGAAAAAAAACCTAGATTTTACAAAATAGTACATGTATTAAAATAGCCTTTTCTACTTAATATAGTTCAGTAATGACAGACAGTAAGTCTGTTTATTAATATAGTTATGACTGCTAATTCCATATAATCTACTGAGGTTTTTTTCACTGAATGCCTAGTATTTAGATAGTTAATTCCAGGTGAATTGGGTGTCATTCAAAAACAGGGTCCCACTCGCCTTGAAATAAGAGCAGACTTGACAGTTTTAAATTTCTGTTAATAGCAGTTGTTTGGATTTTTATATTCACCTACAAGAGATACAAATGTTGGGTTAAGTGCTTTTCAGTAAGCTAAATATCTTGTGAACTTTCTAATGCACATTTCGGTCCCCCCCTGCTTTGTTCTGACAATTGTTCCTTCCGATGATGCGCAGCCTAACCCAGCTGATTCACTTCCTTGTAGAGACTGCAGTGCTGGTGGGAAGGGAGAGCACAAGCAAGCCGGCCGAAATGGGCAACGTACAAAAGAAGTTCAGTAGTCGAGGAGGTGCCTGGAAACCAGACCATAAAGAAGCCCAGAAGCCCAGAGACCCTTCAGAGAATAGTACTAAAAAAGGCATATCGGAAGAAACGATACGGGAATCTCCGCAAGGTGGTAAAAAGGAAATAAATGGCTACCTGAGCAACTGTATAAATGGAAATGAAATTGGGGAAGGAAAACCAAAGGATGTAGAATCATCAGTGGCTGGAATAAGCAGTTCTACTCTGCTGCCTGCTAATGCTGCAAAACTGAAAACTGAAGGAAATGAATTATTTAAGAATGGGCAATTTGGAGAAGCTATGCTGAAATACTCCAGAGCAATTGAAAGTGTGCTCAGCTCAGGTGAGATACATATTTTTATGTATAAATTTTTATATACAGTGATTGGCATTTTTCCAAAGGTGATTTTTAAAACACCACTAAGCTTTTTTTTTATGTTTCCTCCTTTTTGTTTTGTTCTAAGAACTAGCAGATGAGAGGTTCCTTTGCCGTAACAGCTAATTATATAACTGAATTCAAATTCGATATGTGAAATGGATTTTGTAATGTAGATTTCCTAGAAGTTGAATTAGGGTTACATATTTAAAGTTAACTGCATAAATAAATAAAAATATTTGGGGCAACTGAATTACTGCAGTTGTGCATTTTAAGCACAACTCTATTACTGCAGTGAAACTTGGGGATCTACTGAAGCATATTTTTATGGTAACAGCAACTGCATTCCAGTAACCAATTTTCTCTATAATTATATGTAATTCTAGGAATCCAAACTCCAGAAGATTTAAGTATTTTGTATTCAAACAGAGCTGCATGTTACCTAAAAGAAGGGAATTGTGCTGATTGTATTCAGGATTGTAACAGGTAAATAACAGTTGCTAACAGGGAAAAAGAAACCTCATGATTACGACAGTATTTGAACTAGATTTTTAATCTGATAATTTTTTTAATAAATTGAAAGGTGTAGCCTGTATTAATGCTATCACACATTCCATTGGAATATATTGCATGTAACTTTTTTGTAAGACAAAAGAAGGAAGATGATGAATAAGCTAGTTAATATTTGTTCCAAATTGCATCACAATGCCTAAAAGGTTTTAATGTTAAAGGAAGTTCATTATAGAATTTGGATGGGTATTTATGCATGAATTTCCTGTTTCATATTTAAACCTGCAATCATGTGCAGGGAATCTACAAAGAGTTGTATCATAATTACAACATAGTTGCAAATTATGTAGAAATGTTTCCTGGCACACTAATACAACCATGAAGTCGTTGCTGAAAGATAGTGCCATTAGCATCTGCTCTACTCCCGAACATCCTGCAGTGTTCTTCCTATTTTTAAAGTCTTCTGTTTTTGTGTTCTTAATTGTTGTCTAGTGAATCAGATCTCATGAGGTAGACATACATCAGGGGTGTCAAATTCAATTTCATTGAGGGCCACATCAGCATTGTGGTTGCCCTCGGGCGGGGTGGGTGTGGCTGGGGTGGGGTGGGTGCGGCCTACTGGGTGGGCATGGCTGGGGTGGGCATGGCCTACTGGGTGGGCATGGCCAGCTCGACGTCACTTGCATCAGGGGTGCCTGTGGGGGCCTGGGCAGGACTGGGGCGGATCTGAGGGTCTCTGGCGGAAGGGGAGTAGGACCAGGGTGAGCGGCGGGACATGGTCCACTGGAGGAGCCCCACCGTCCCTCTCAGGCCATGCAGGGGGGGCCCTGGGCAGTGGCACAGACTGCCTGGAGCCCTGGGCAGCGGAGGTCAAGTGCCCAGCCTGGCCCTTGAGCTCCCATGGCACTGGGACCCCAAAGTCCAGCCTAGCCCAGCCCCACTTCCTCGAGGGGGTGCCCAGCAACGCTTACCTCCTCCTCGAGGCTGCTGCTGCTATGTTCACTCTCCTTGGCCAGCTTGCTCATAGTGGGTGCAGGAGGGCAACGTGCGTGGGTCTGAGGGAGGCCTACTCCCTCTCCATGCTAGGAGAGCTGGCTTTGTAACCAAAGCATCCTCAGCAATAGGATGGGAGACCACCAGGGATAGCAAAAGGGCAACAGGGCTGCTGGTGGCTAAGTGCTAAGGCAGGACTTCCCTCAGACCCTCCCTCTCCTTCCAATCTCCTTCCTTCCTCCTTCCTTCCTTCCAATCTCCTTCCTTCCTTCCTTCCTCCCTCCCTCCCCTTCTTCCTTCCCTGCCTCCTTCCTTTTCATTCCCATCTCCTTCCTTCCCTTTCTTTCTTCCTCTTTCCCTCCCCTCCTTCCTTCCTTCCCTCCCTCCCTCTCTCTGTGCCCAGGAAGGGATGAGGGGAGGGGGAGAGGTTGGCAGCGCTTCTCTCAAAGAATAACAGAATTGGAAGAGACCTTAGAGGCCTTCTAGTCCAACCCCCTGCTCAAGCAGGGGACCTATACCATTCCAAACAATGGAATATCCAATCTTTTCTTAAAAGCCTCCAGTGATGGAGCATCCACAACTTCTGAAGGCAAGCCTTTTCTCTGGTTAGTTGTTTTCACAAGCCCTTAGTTCTAGGCTGGTTTTCTTCTTGATTAGTTTCCATCTATCATTACCTTCTGATGCTTTGGAAAATAGGTTGACCCCTTCTTCTCTGTGGCAACCTGTCAAATATTGGAACACTGCTATCATGTCACCACTAAGCTAGACATACCCAATCCCCACAAACATTTGTCATATGTTTTAGCCTCCAGCCCCCTAATCATCTTTGTTTACCATCCATTAAGACCAGATGGTCCCCCTGGTTTGGTTTATAGAACAGTGGCCACGAGCAGAGCCTTCTCAGAGACAGCACCCCAATTATAGAACTTTCTCCCAAGGAAAATATGAACAGTTCATCCCTCACCCGTTTAGAGGCAACTCCAAACACACTGTTCAGCCAGGCATATGTAGAACAACAACACATTTATGGTCAAACAACACTAAGTAAATTACTACTAATATTTTTCTTTCTTAAAATACACACTTTTAATATTGTTTTAAGCAGTGCTGGTGATTCTTTACAATAGCTATCTTTGAGAGTTTTCTTGTAAACCACCCTGGATTTCTCCAAAACATTTAATTTTGAATTAGACATTGATTTAATAAATTAGGCAGAAGAAACAAATATTGAAATACATCTAAATCCCACAGACCTACTTCTTCCTAGGCGCATACTACAGAGAAAATAAGGCATTCCATTTCTAGCCAGCATAGCCACAGGATGATGGGAACTATGGTCCATGACACCCAAAAGACATTAGTTTGGATAAGGCTGGATTAAATTATAAAAGAGCAGATGAGAGGAAGTAGAAGCGAGAAACACTTTTCAGGTCTCCGACAAAATAATTCGGGGTGGGTGGGCGGTTGATTCGGCCTTTTAATTTCAACTCATGCCAATTCCTCTTAACTTCCCATTCAATCCAAAGAGTTCTATTATCAGCTGGATTTTAGAGAGGGGAGGTGGCAAGAATAGACCATTAAACCAATCTGCGAGTTTGCTCTCTCGCCTGCCTGCACACCACCTCCCCAACGCAGCATGTGGCTCCAAGCCACCTCCCCAGAAGTCCTTTGCAGATAATTACATATATTCCTTTTGGGCCTCTCACTTTTCTGGGAATCGCAACATGACTAACACGACCCCCCAAACGGCCACACCTTCCCGCTGGCCTTCTGCAAACTGCCTGGCATCTAGTCTTATCATCTTGCTTCTCTTCGCTGCCGATGGCCATGGCTTTCCCACATGGGGGCGGGGAAAGAGAAGCGCTTGTAGGCTGCGAGGCCGGGCAGGTGAGCGGGCCATGGAAGCGCTGGTGGCGGGGGACGGCACTGATCTAAACTTTGTGTCAGCCATCCAGAACGTGATCAGTTTTAGATCCGCAGGGCCGCCCTGGAGGAGGACCGAAAGAGGGGGCCTAGCCCACCCAGCACCCGGCCTGTGGGACGAAAGGCGGTGAGATGGGAGCGCGCGATGGCACAAGCCGAGTGTCGGCTGGTTCCTGGTCGCACTCTCCGCTATGTGGTAGGGCCGGAGAGGGGTACGCTGCACTCACGCCAGATGCAGAGCTATCTACACACAGTCTACCATATATTATTAAGGGCAATAGGCCTGCTAAGATGAAAACTTTTAGTGCTTTGCTATATCATTCGTAAGTAGAGCAATGTAATGGAACTAGGATATGTGAATTCTTGTTTGTACTGTGCAAATGCAGTCACAGAAATGCTATCCTGTTATTATGCTGTATTTCAAAATATATACTAATGCCTTTATGGATATAGTGGATATTTAATTTAATCATCCAGTAATTAAGAAAACATTGAAAATAAAGAAACAAAAAAAATGAAAACATAAAAGATGGAAAGTAAACAAAAGAAAAAGAAAAATATAATTTGGGAATGAGTACATTTGTAATCTTGTTATATTTGTAATTTTAAATATTTGGCATGTTACTCTAAAAGGTGGAGTAATCTATTAAGAACAACTTTGCTGATGTAACTGAAACAGGAAAAAACAGGTGTGAATCCAAAATCTTTAATTAAAGGATTCTTAAAGGCTTTTTGTTGCAGTGTGAATTTTTTAGCCATGCAATTTCCTACTTTAATTTTCCAATGTATCATTATAAGAAACTCTGGTAGCCAGCAACAAAGAATTAATTTCCTGTGTTATATCGTTTCATAAATCCTAGGAAATAACGACAATAAAACTAGATTAGCATTAATAGCTGAAAATCTATTGTGCAGTCTTTCTAACTTTTATCCAGAATGGGGCCAGAAAGGGGAATTTCCAACCAAAAGGTTTCAGAGTCTTTATACAGTATGCTATCCAACACAGTTTAGAACTTTGATTAATATAATTTAATGTCATATGGTAACCATAAAGAATTTATCTTTAGAAAATATACGTAGATGACTTGCCAAAATGCTTTAAAAGAACCTTTATCCTATAGAGTTTTGAGCTAATTCATCTGCTTCAAATTCCTAAGCGTTATTTTATGTAAGATTTTTATTAACTGTCGAAGGTGTTTCTTCGGTTTAAAATTCTATATAGACACCCCATTCTTCAAACTTTTTTAATGGACTTGACTGGTAATTTTAAGAAGAAATCATTGCTGCAGAACTTTACTGACTAAAACAAGAGTGGGCAGTTCTGCATAGAACAGGATACTCTTGTGAATAGAGCTCAACAAATTTCACTAAGAGTATCCTGTGAAATGGTAATAACACCATTTACCAACTGGTAAATCATTATGCTTATCCACCCTCCCTCCCTCCTAAAATTTATTTCATCAGAATCTTGTGATTAAGATGAAATTAATGTTTAGAAAAGGTTAAACTCTGCATCTTTCATATATGTTTTCTTTTTTATCCCTGCATGTAATAATTTTAACATTTGTTCTTTAGTGCGTTGGAACTTCATCCATATTCTATTAAGCCTCTTCTACGTCGAGCAATGGCCTATGAGTCAATGGAACGATACCAACAGGCATATGTGGATTATAAAACTTTACTGCAAATAGATAGTGGAATCCAGGTTGCAAATGACAGTGTTAACAGGTAAATATTTATAATGTTTAAAAGAACACCAGTATGGAGCACTTTGATAGACTATGTTATATACATACATTTATACAATAATTACTGGCATTATAATGATACGATTTCTTTTTTTATGTAGCTGTCCTGTCATATTTTTCTTTTAAATTTATTTATTCATTCTTGAGATTTATAAGGCTGCCTAACTCAAATACTGTGACTTTGGGCAATGATACTATTAGATGTTGTTATTCAAGTACTTAGCAATTGATTTTACACAAAACTGGGAATGCCTATCCATCTATATACTGACATATTAATGCATCTTAATTTGCAGAAGGTTAGCCAAGGAGCATTACTTGCAGTTTCTAAACATCTGGTAATAAAAAGAGAAATGTTGTAGCCAGTTGAATCAGTAAAGATCGTATACTCGTGATATGTATACCCTTGAGTATCATCAAGCCAGTGGCAGAACATTGCTTTTGTTATTTAACATGTCCCATTTTGTGTACTACAATATCCTCTTTGGCATCAGTAGTAATCTAGTATTCAGGAATAGACAATCAGAGTTGCATTAGCCTCTGATGCCATTTATCGAATGCCATGTCTGTCAGTAATGTTGACTCTAAGTGTATATAGTTTCATGAAATAGATTCTATAATATGAGAGAGAAGCTATTTTTATGGTAATAGTCTATAGCAGGCATGTCAAACTCGCGACACCACGTGACGTCGCGCGACATATCGGGACTTTTTCCCCATAGCTGGCAATGGGATGGGTGCGGTTTGGGCGTCACGCATCCGGCCCGTGGGCCAGCAGTTTGACATGTCTGGTCTATAGTGATTGGGATGACAACACATTCTACCACAGTCTTCTCAGTGTAGTATTGGCCCATGGAGCTTTTATAACTGATGAAAATCCTAGCATTCTGCTCTGGGAAAAGCAAATGAACACCTGGTAGGTTTTACAAAACCTTTCATGGATTATGCTGTAATTACAGAAATTTCTGAATACTTCTCTTAAGGTGTATATCATGAGACTTTTTTAGTTTAAGAAAGTATGTAGAAATATAAAGCAGTCTTTTCCATCCTTCCTAATTCAAAGAGCTAGAAGTGTAAAAGCTTGTTAGATATATCAAAAAGTAAGTAGAAATGCATAATACTATGGTGAGACTTTGCTTAAAGGCCATCCTTAGATACTACCAATTTGGACCATTTTTCGATTAAGTTCAGTTTACCACAAATGGTATAGGTTTGACATAAGAATATACTAGTCAGGTATTCCTGGATGATATGGATAATCTGTATTATTAAGGACAAGTATCAAATAAAATAATAATCTCAGTCTCTCAATTTCCAGTCTGATTTTGAGTCATCCCTGGTGGATGACTTGCATTAAAAACTAGAGGGGATTATGTCTCTAGTGATTCTATGGAGTCTCTAGGTGACTTTTGATACTATTGATGATCACATTGTTCTGAACTGTCTAGCTGAGATATGATGGAAAAACAATTGTGTAGTAATGCTTGAAACATAGATTCTGAAGAGAGTACTAATAGTCTGCTTTTCAGTTTCACAATTATTGGCTAATGAAATTGTTCTCCATTCTACTTAGTATTGCTATAGAACAGCCTGAAGTAATCATCCAGCAAATTGGATCTGAGTGTCACAAAATCCCAGTGAGACCCATTCTCCATATTAATATTAGGCACCTACAGAGATTGTAGAAGTCCTGAACTGTTGCCATTTGGTAGCAACGTAATCCAGACAAGATGACAAAATACTAGTTGTAGAAAAACTAATCTGCAATGAAATGCGTGCTTTGTGTGAGGTGGCACTGCTCTCAGCAAACCTGTTATTTAGCCCGGGAGCGCTCCTCAGCAGTGCTCTTAAATATCTCAAGATACTTGCAGCTTAAAAGTTCGACAGATCGGGCTGGGGTACCAGGCACACCCTTTCTGGAGTATGTGAACGTATCCAGTGTTACACAAATGCTAATCATATCCAGGTTGAATTATTGTAACATGCTTTGCTGGGGATTTTGAAACATCAATTGGTGAAAAACGCAATAGTCAGAATTCTGAATTTTTTCTGAATTCATATTTTAGGTTATTATTTTTGCTGTCTCGGTAATGTAAATGGATTGTGGGTGAAAGTACTTTTAAATTTGAATTTTTTTAGTAATAGGATGCTTGAAAAATATCAAGTATCCCATGTGATTCTGATGCTATTGCTGAGTAGAGTGGAAAGCTTTTCTCAGGTGGGTTCCCAGCTTTTGAATCTTTGGGCCACAATAAATTGCCAGATAGCACATCTTCATCAACGATTTGGACGAGGGGATAGATGGGGAAATCATCAAATTTGCAGACGACACCAAGCTGGCAGGAATAGCCAACACTCCAGAAGACAGGCTTAGGATACAGGAGGATCTGGACAGACTTGAACACTGGGCGCTATCTAACAAAATGAAATTCAATGGTGAAAAAAGTAAGGTTCTACATTTAGGCAAGAAAAACCAAATGTACAGGTATAGTATAGGGGTACCTTGCTCAATAGCAGTAACTGTGAGAGGGACCTCGGAGTCCTAGTGGACGATCACTTAAATATGAGCCAGCAGTGTGCTGCAGCTGCCAAAAAGGCCAACACAGTGCTGGGCTGCATTAACAGAGGGATAGAATCAAGATCACGTGAAGTATTAATACCACTTTACAATGCCTTGGTAAGGCCACACTTGGAATACTGCATCCAGTTTTGGTCACCACGATGTAAAAAAAGACGTTGAGACTCTAGAAAGAGTACAGAGAAGAGCAACAAAAATGATTAGGGGACTGGAGGCTAAAGCATATAAGGAACAGCTGCTGGAATTGGGTATGTCTAGTTTAATGAAGAGAAGGACGAGGGGGGACATGATTAGGGGACTGGAGTGCATATAAGGAACCAATTGGGTATGTCTCGAGGGGGGACATGATAGCAGTGTTCCACAACAGAAGAGAGAGTGAAGCTATTTTCCAAGGTGCCTGAAAGCAGGACAAGAAGCAATGGATGGAAACTAATGAAGGAGAGAAGCAACCTAGAACTAAGGAGAAACTTCCTGACAGTTAGAACAATTAACCAGTGGAACAACCTGCCTCCAGAAGTGGTGAATGCTCCAACACTGGAAGTTTTTAAGAAGAGACTGGACAGCCATTTGTCTGAAATGGTATAGGGTTTCCTGCCTGAGCAGGGGGTTGGACTAGATGACTTCCAAGGTCCCTTCCAACTTTTATTATTATTATTATTATTGTTGTTTTGCTTTCTGTTGTTACAAATAAACTACAATCTGCTTTTTAGACTAAGGGAAAAAAATATTCTATTTGCTATCCCATGGCATCTGATCTCTATTCCCTACCTACCCTCCCAAAGACAATGTGAATAACTCATAACTGATGCAAAATGATATGGGAAAAAAAAGAAAGGGATATGTGCAAACAACGTTTACATGGATGTTTGGTAGGACAAGCAAAGCAAAACAATGGCTTAGCAAGTTATATTTGTTTTATTAAGTAGCATTTTTAGTATCTGGATTTAACTGATATTTAAATTTTCTATTTGTTGATTTAGTAGAATATAAATAATAAATACATTGATATTGCATAGTTGTTATTTCAATGTGAGTAGTTATTTTTAAAGGATTTGCATTTGCGATAGTGGTAGATTAGTTTGTTTGTTTTTGCTGTACACCAATCAATGAAGTTGTATTAATTTTATACCACATCCCCAAAAATTAAAAGAAATTGTTATAAGCAAATCCAGAGCATCACTTTCTTCTTATTTCCACATATTGAATGTTTGAGATTTAGCTGTCTTGACTAGAAAATGTGGCTTCCATTGTTCCCATGATCAATATATATTTTTCTGTCCTTTTTTTATTTAAAAAAGCCACACCTTACTATTAAGTATTATGTAAATAAAGAAATATGCTTAGTCAGTATTTCCAAACAGCATAACTAATTTATATTGAAATAACTTTACATTCTGGGCTTAGATGTGGTCGTTAAGTGAGAACTACCTCTTGTGCCTTGAGATGCACAACTAAAATCGCCGATTGACTTAAATATAATGAAATGATTGATTACTGACCACATACAGGAATCACTTGAGTGAGATACAACATTATCCATCACCTTTTGAAAATATATTTCAGACTGACCTTTAAACAAAGAAAATGCTTTCTTTTGCATTTGCTCGAAGATCTCATAGCATTGTGATACAAACTGAAAAATCTAAAGAACATGAATTACGATTTCCAAGTTTTTTTATTTTTATATTTCAATATACATGCTTTCAGAATTGTCCAGAATAGCCTAACTCCAATGTTTATTGACTGAGTTACATTCCAACAACCAGGTCATTACACAAAATGGTGGCTAAGTGAACATATGACAAATAGACGCACTGTGAAGATCATTGGTTCAGATATTTTCCTACGGCTATACCAGCGTTATTTTCACTCTGGTGTGTGTTGTTGTCAGGCATACAACATTTGTTGTAAATATCTGCATTGGTCAGAAAATGATTTTTTTTATTGCTGTCATATTTGCAAATAGTAATTGCTAAATGAAGAATGGGTGTACTTTTGGTTTCTGGCTTGTTATTTAAAATTGTTTCTATCTGTCGTGCTTAACCCAATGACTTTTTCCCCCTTTCCAGGTCTTATTTATGCTTTTCCCTTCACTGCTTATTACTCTTTTCTTCCTGGCAACCCATCTCCTTATTTCAGCTGCTTCCTTCTCTTCCTCTTCCTTCTGCTGGTAATTCTTTTTTTCAGCTTGCTAAGTATTTGTTTCTGGACTTTGTTAAACAGACCTAAATTAAATTGAAGTGACCTAGATATCTCAATATATTTAAAGTTTTTGAACTGATGTCCTATGATGTTCTTAGAGTTTCTTAAATGTTACTATTAACATTTGCACACCTAGTGAGAAATGAGACTAAGCATCTTAAGGATAGCGTAATCTAAGTGGCCAGTACTGATGTGAGCAAAATAAAGGTTGGGAAGACTTTAAATTTGTACATGTATAGATCTGAGGTAACATTGAGTGCTGTGAGCATTTTAAATAAAATTAGTATTATATATAATAAAACTTGTTTTATTTTAGGATAACGAGAACCTTAATAGATCTGGATGGTCCAAATTGGAGGGAGAAGTTATCACCAATACCTGTTGTCCCAGTTTCTGCTCAGTTACACTGGTGGGATGGAGAAAGCTTTACTTCAGAGTTAAAACAAAAGAAAACTGCAAATATTTGCAGAAATCAACTGTCACAGATTCCAAGTATGTGCATATGATTTTAGTATATCAGTAGAATCATTAGTGAACTATTAAGGAAAAAAGTCATTTGAGATTTTGGTTCCATATCCACAGAGATTTTTATGTCGTGTTTCATTGTTTATGCTAAGGGATTCCTAAGCCGCCTTTTCCCTGCAATTTCTCATGCTACAAAAGAGCATCTCAGAAAATCAGACCAAGTTCTGGAGCTGACCAAATCCAAAATGCTGTAGTAGTTAGAAGAAGTAGAAATTAAAACAATCTGCTGAATGCAGCATTTAAATGTAGAGTTTTTCGGGATCGCCTTCATACCTCCTTCGTTGGAAATAAATGTTTACTACTGCACTCCTATTGATCACACACCATTTTTCAGCTCATATATTTTATATTCCTCACGCAGCATTGGGGTGAGTGGCTATATGTATCTGTTTAATATATCTTGAAAGTGTGGTGCTTAGTTTGACTTTTTGGTGGCAAAGAGGTCTTGTGAGATCATGAGGTTAGCCACACTGATAAGAGAATGTGAAACTCCCTTATTTACTGTAAGTAATCAAAGGAATGTTCTGTAAGTATTTGAACTTGCTTTCTGACTAGGTATAAATAGATATAGATATTAATGAATGGGCATCTATTTATCTTTATTGACAAATAGGTGATAATGCAGAAGAGAAATTCAAGCTATTTAAGAATCAAGGAAATGAATTTGTGAAAAAGGGTAAATATGAAGAAGCATTAATGAAATATGACGAGTGTATAAAATTAAATTCACAGGAAAAGACTATCTACACTAACAGGTAACAAGATATCTAACTGCATCCAAATCCTAGCCAGCTTTGTTCAGATTGTTAGGCAGTTATCATTAGTTTTAGTGGAGAAAAGCTGTTTATAGCTGTTTCATTTTTGTTAATGAAATATAATTCCCATTTTGTAGATACCGTATTTTATATTTCCTGCAGGAGTTCCAAGTAATATACATGGGTTTACTTTATCATTTTAATATCCCTTAGAAGGTCAGTGAAGTAAGAGATAATAATTGGCCCAAAGCCACTGAATGGACTTCATTCTCCATGTAATATACTATCTATTATATTGCACTATTGCAAATTGTATATTCATATTACTTATAGCACCATATATCGATAGGAATATGGTATTTAGGTCCATAATTTGTTCAGCTGGAAATACTCTACAGAGCTGGGCAAATGATCATAAAATGCATTCTAATTGGAAATGTGACACTTAAATTCTTGCTCTTGAAATATACACATATTTATTTTTATGTATAAAAAATAATAGGAGTATAAGGACCAAGCTGTTTTGAGTGTTGTAACACAATCTTACACTCTTGTTTCTGATTGTACTATATTAGGGCTCTTTGTTTCTTGAAACTACTTAAGTATGAAGAAGCCAAAAAGGATTGTGATTATGTTCTCCAGATAGATGGCTCTAATATAAAGGCTTTATATAGAAGAGCTCTAGCATACAAAGGATTAGAGGTAAGAACAAAGAGTAATATATCTGTTAACCTATCAAATTGTGTAATGGATATGAAAATAAAAATGATGCATGAAACAAAGGTGATTATATAATAAGTAAACTTAGCTTGAAGACTTAAGAATGTTAAAATGAAAAATGCTGAATTTGGGTGCCCCAAACAGTAAGAACTATTTTAATATAAACCAGGTGGGAGACATTTTTAAGGAAGTATTGGAAAGCTGCTAACATCAAATATCTCCAGGATTTGCCCTTTCATTGGCAGGAAAGATTTAAGAGGCATAGCCATTACAGGTTCAATTGCTAGAGTTCAGTAGAAACCAAAAAGCAGTGGATACATTTGGCTGATTATATATTATATGATTATATATGAAGAATTCCTGCAAATGGAGCAGCTGGAGTCCATAGGAGTGTAATAAGAAGCGTGTAATTGGATCGGAGGCATGCTAGATAATAATTCTCAGGATGTAAAAGCCAAGGAAAGAAAGCATAGTGACAGGGTGTTATTTGTAGAAATAATTGCTTCTACTTTCACGTTTTTAAGTGTTGCTCTACAGGTAGTTCTCAACATATGACCACAACTGGGAATGGAATTTAAGTTATAAGTTGTTACGGTTTTAAGTACCAAGTCACATGGTTGTAAGTGCAAATCCAGCTTAGCTAATGGCACTTTTCCCTGGCAAAACTAGCAAAAAAAAATCACAATCACATGACAGTAGGATGCTACAATCAGTGATAAATGCATGCCAGTTGCCAAGTGCCCAAATTGCAATTGTCACCATGGGGGCAGGGCAACAGTCATAAGTTTGAGCTCAGGTCATAAGTGACTTTTTTTTTTTTTTTGCGGACTTCTGTTAATCCAAACCATTAAGTGAATAGACATGTTGAGGACTATATTGCTTTTGGAATGATTGTTGGGACCCTATCTTAAATAAAATGAACCTTTTAATATATTTGCCAGGTATATATTTTTGTAAATTATATGAGGTTTTGGTAAGAACAGAGATATGTATCTTCCTCCTTATTTTGATAACCAAAACCTTGTATAGCAGATCACTCATCACAGTAATGGATTCTTTAAGAACATAAGAATGTCCCCATTGGATTAAAGATTAGTCCAGCAAAAAGCTATAAATATAGTAACATTTAGAAAATGTTGGAAAAAAATAGAAAGCATGAAAGTAAGAATCCAGGTTATTTTTCTGACCATAAGTAAATATGGTAACTTTTCCAACAATTTCTTATTTAAGCCAATGATTGATTTTTCTAACTTTCAGAACTATGAAGCTAGTATTGAAGATCTGAATAAAGTTCTTCTAATTGATTCCGGTATTGGTGAAGCACAGAAGGAGCTAGATGAAACAACACAACTATTTAAACTTAAATGTGAATTTACAGCCAACAATCAGCCAAAGCAAAGGAAAAAAATTGAAATCCAAGAGGTATTTAAGAAAAACCACAGAGGCTTAAAAGCTTTTGATTAAATTGCTAGATTTTATTCTTAGCTTTATTTTTAGCTTATACATTCTCGGAATACATTTGGCAGTTTGGAGATATTTTGTAAGAATATACAGCATGAAATATAGAAGTTAGTTTGAACTGCACTTTTATAATTTTCCCCACCTTGTTCATGCTCCAGACTTACTGTGTTCAACTAGTAAAATTCTCCACTGGGAAATAAAATCCCCATGAGGAGTATACAACTTTTCTGTTGTGAAATAACTCCAAAACAAATTTTCAGTGATAGAATGTTTTAAACACATTTAGATGATACAGCTGGAAAGCATTCCTGGTTGGAGACACTAGTAGTTGACTAATGACCTTGATAAGATGTAAGCAGAAACTGCCCTCCTTCAGGCTGATTTTTGAAAAGTGGTGATGGATGATATTAGTCATTGGTCTATGATGTCTCTCAGGATAATACCTTGCCTTTGTTTCCCTGATATTGTTTAATGTATATCGAAACTGGTAAATACGTTTTGGATGTGGTATTCCCCATATGAAGGTGACAGCCACTTCCATGTTTTTTTACTGAAATTAGTGAGGCTGTTCTAAATTCTACTGCAATGGCTGAGATTAATAATGGACTAGATCAGGGGTGTCAAACTCGCAATGTCACGTGATATGTCGTGACGTATTGCGACTTTTTTTCCATTGCCGGCAATGAGGTGGGCGTGGTTTCGCCATGACGCATCCGGACCGCAGGCTGGCAGTTTGACACCCCTGGACTAGAGGAATGCAAACAAAATGCATCCTAATCCAGATAAGACAGAATTTGCATATAGCTGGTCATGAGGGATTCTATCTATTTTAGAGGAAGTTGTACTTCTCTTGAAACCTCTTTCATAGCTAGGGAGTCTGTGTCTGGACACCCAATTTTTTATGGCGTTCAGGAGTCCACACTAAAACTAGCATGTTTGTTCCTGTGCATGTGAGATTCAGTCATAATGTATAGATCCTGCTTACATTCCATTTGTACTATTTTAACATACTGCATGTGAGACACACACCCCCCTCGAGAAAGTTCAGTTTATACGTAATGCAGGCTCAACTCCTAACTAGAGCCAGTTATAAGCAGCTTATACTCTGTGATCAAAATAGCCACTAGTTTGTTTCTGATCTGGCATGATCCAAAGCTGATGGTGCTTTTTATGAGTTGGGAACCAGACCTTTTCAAATATCATATTCTAACCTACCAATCTGCCTAAGATTTAACATCTTAGAAATGGGGTTTTTTTTTGTTACTGTTATTTTATTCCTGACAGAAACAAATTCGGAGGAAAATAATAGATGGCCCTTGATGATTTTACCCAGACGTTGATCTCTATTAATGCTCTGTCTATTCCTCTGAGCAGGACTTTGGCAACAAAACTGCTGAACTGATTTTTTGGTTTGGTGTTTTATGGATGCTGTATTTATTTTTAATGTTTAGCTGTGCTTTCAATTAATTTGTGTATTTTTATTGTTATTACTGTTAGCCTCCTTGATTGACATTTTTGGAGAAAAGTGAACTATAAATAAGTGACTACTACCAAGTCACTTGATAAATAAATAAATAAATAAATAACCTTTATTGTCATTTTTATATTGTGGGCACAATGGCACACATAAAAAATGAAATTTAGTTGCCCGCTCTCAAAGTGAAACATATACATGACACACACCTAAACATACTATGTACAACATATAGACATATTGAGACATATCATATGGATCTTTTCCATGAAATTAGCAACCCACTGAGAATTAGGCACTAGAAAATAATACAGTCAGCCTCTGTGTGATCAGCTGCAGGTTGTATATATGAGCAGGAACATTTTGGAAGATAATTTAGGACGGAATAAATGAAAATCTGATCATTATGAATGAAATTTTCTCCACAGTGGTGGCTGCAAAAGTTCTTATGGCTTGCCTCCTGCTTACTGTAATTATGAAATATTTTATGTTGTATGTATTTATCAAGGCTGACCAAATGCATGGCTATTTCTTTGTGAAGGTAAATGAACAAGAGGAAGATGGTACAGAGACGTGTTCTTTGAAGAATACAGCAGTACACCCTTGCAATGCTAAAGAGGAGCTTGAATCAGCCATGCCATTGAATAGCTCAGAAAAGCTAATGATTTCTAAGCCATCAAATGCCTATGAATTTGGGCAGATAATGAACATTGTGAATGCCAATAAGGACATTGCTGCTTGTGCAGAGCTCTTAGCAATGATTGAGCCAAAAGATTTGCCAGTATTACTAAGCAACAAACTAGAAGGAGATATTTTTCTCATCTTTATTCAAGCTCTGCAGTCTGATGTGTTCAGCCGAAACCCTAATCTGGTATACCAACATCTTTTCTACCTAAGTAAAGCTGAAAGATTTAAGGTGAGCATAGTAATGTCTTCAGTGTAAATTATTTTTCAAATAACAAAGGTATTTAGATAAATGTCATTCCAAGTACCAATTAAGTGCACATACTTTTTTTTTTCCTCAGATGGTGCAGACACTTCTTGGTAAGAATGAAATTGAACAGGTTCAGCAGCTACTGGCTTCTCTTTTTAATGCGCAAGACCAACAATTTTCTTTGAATGATCTTGAGAATCTTAAGAAAAGCTTTGAACTGTAAACAGTTTTTTTTTAATTACTCCATGCAAATATGCATAGTGTTTATGTCCATTTTACACCGAGGGAAGGCAAATAGTTTTACCTGGGTTATTTAATATGCTGCATATTTTACATATACTTCGATAATCAGCTCCTTCATCTTGTTGTAAATGTTTCATTCTACAATTATTTTATTTATGAGAATGTTCCCTACTCTTTGGCACCTGCACTTATATCAACAAATAGATTAGAAGTAGGACTGGGGCTTGAACAACTCATTTAGATAGGAAAGAAAAAGAATGAAAAATACTCTGCATTTGCTTGAGGAAGAAAATCTTGAGCCCTAAAGACACAGTCCCAGAAGGCCAAGCAAATAGTCTAAAATGTTCCTTTTATGAAGGGATATTAAGCAAATGATAATACTTATTTGAAAAGTGTTCAGACGGTTATATGTAGCTGTTTTTGATTTGCTGTTTTTGTTTCATTTTCTTCTAGCATAGGGGATTTTTCTAAAGAAAAACACTGTTCAAAAATGGTGATTGACACTGCAATGAAAATGTCTTTGAATAAGCCCCATTAAATAAGGAACTGTGATCTTATTTTAAGTGGGCATGTGTTGAAAGACTTTGAAAAGTGTAGCATGGTGATAGCACTTTGTTTTTGCAGCTGGAAAAAAAATGGACAGCACGCATATGCAAACTACAGCATATTTCAACTTCAGTTTTGCTTTCATTTGCTGTTCCAGACAAATTCATCTGGCTTATATTGAGTATGACTTTCAAAAAACCATGAGTCATTTCTTGTCTTACTCTCACAGAATTAACATGCTGGAGGGTTCTGAATGTGTACAGCTGTGTGAACCTTTTAGCAGCTGGTTGCAGCAGGAGATGTTTGAATCTCCTCTGAATTCCTTCCACTGAATATATATGAAGGGAGATTTCTCTGAGCTAGTGACTTACCACAGAACAGCAAAGATGAAGCAAAATGTGTAATAAATAATAAAGTAATAAACATTTTGAAGCAATACAGCTATTATATTTTAAACTGGAAACTAATTTATTAATAGTATGCAACCCAAATTATATTACAGGAAGTCTTATTTAGTACTTCTGCTATTTTGAATGAAATGTTTTCTTGGATTAGAAACTATAAAAAAAATGTTAAGAGTTTATCCACTTGAATTGTTTCCTTGAAGAATTTTTGTAATAAGGTATTGAGCTGATTGATATAAAAATACTTGTAATGAATAAATATTTTAAAAGAAAGATATTGGGCATATTTTTATTATTTGTTAACAGCTTTGTTTTCCACAGTGCTCCAAAATATTTTTGTAAGATACTGCAATTCTACAGTTCCTCTGAGGTGAACATTTGGCCTCTAACATAGAAACTGGTTTGCCGACTTGGCTGCCACGGATGCTTGGAAGGCGAGCTCCATCTTCCACGTCCGATTTCGCACTGCTGGGGGACCCTGGAAAGGGTCGAAAATCACCCTGTAGGGGCGACCAGCAAGGAGGGGATCCCCGCTTGATCGCAGGAGGGTGGTAGCCCTTCTGCTCGATCTGGGGCAGCCCTCCAAACCGGCGGACGAAAGACTGGCCATAGAAATATGGCTCGTCACTAGGCTGCAGACAGCTGAAGTCAAATCTACCATCAGCCACCTACAAAGCAGCGTGGATGAGACTGGGTGAGATCTACCTCTCTTTAATCCTAACTATTTTTTCTACCTGCATAAGCTGCCCAAAGTACTTTTCCCCCCTGTGGAGAGAGGGAAGAGAGATTCTATCCCACCCTCTAAAAACAGCAGCAACTGACTATCAAGGGGAGTTTAAAACGTTGCAATAATAATTTGATTCTAGCTGGATTTTTATCTTTTTAAAATTTATGGACTAAAAAGATTTTTTTATTCTTATTGAAGATTTGGGTTTTTACTTACAAAACAGAAGTAAAATTGGAAAAAGGATTATAAAAATTTTGGACTTAAGAGAAAACTTTAAATGGTATGGGCAACATCTTGTGGCTAAACCTGATATTACAACTTGTTATTGCTTAAAAGAGACTTGGCTTGTAGCCCAGGCTATAGATAAGACTTTTGTAACCTTGACAGATATCAACTGTGAGAAGCCCAGCTGTGTTCTATATTCAGTGACAAAAAAAATAATTTCATTCTCTGATTGCAAAGCTTTTAAATTAACACATTAATAAGAGAACATGGATGAAGATCAGGAACAGATTCTCTTTATGTTGAAAGCAATTTATAAAACTATTCTTACAGCTACTGATGAAATAGGAAGTTACAGAAAAGAACAAGATGTCAGCCTAGATATACGAACCCAAACTTTGATTGCAACTAAAAAATCAACTACACATACTATAATAGAAGAAGTGGAACAATTAAATACTATGACAGAAGATTCAACTGATCAACCAACACAGTTAATGGAAAACCTAGAAAAGAGACTGACAACATGGAAAAGGGAAAAGACTTTCTATATAAACCAGAAGAAACCTGAGGATCAAGAAGAAGAACAGACTGAAGGGAAGATAAACATTTCAGGATAACTACGTCGAGATGGAAGAATAGAGAGACGATTTGTCAGTCCTTTCAAAAACAAATGGCAACCGGATGGCTTTTTTTACTTCAAACAATATACATAACAACACAGGGAGACTTATTTGATGACTTAAAAGCACGGACATGGAAAGCGAGTTGGCAAATAAAGAAAGCTAGAATAAGACTGAAGAAAATTGAGGTTTTGACTCATCAGTGAGAATTAAAATAGAACATACTCAAATAGATGTGTATTTTGAATACTAGATTTTTTTATGAGCTGAGATAAAGAAAACTTTGATCATTTAAAACTTGGAAGTATAAATATTAATAGTTAAAATTGAATATTGATTTGCTTATAAAGGTTGAATGTAAAAGTAATTAAGATATATATAAGCTAGAAATCTATTGATGAATGTAATAAATATGTTTTTACTTAGCTGTTATAATAAAAACTACTAACTTAAATATGAGATAGTAGATATTAAGAGAAAAAGAGAGGAAGTATTAAATGTCAAAATAAGAGAAATTTTGGTTACTAAATTTAATACATTTGGAAATTAACAGAAAATAAGAATGTTATATTGTATTATTAATTAGTTGATGTAAGATGGTGAGAAATAGAATATATTCAAATAGATAAGATGTGTATCCTGAACATTAGATTTTGCAATGAATGGTGATAAAGGGAACTGTGGTTATTTAAAACTTGGAAATTATAAATACTAAATGTTAAATTTAAATATTAATGGGAAACTAAAACTTTGGAAAAACTAATTAGGAAATTGATTGTCTATAAAGATTGAATGTTAAAATAACTAAGATATGTATAACCTAAAAATTATTGATAAATGTAAGAAAGTTATCTTTATTTAATCGATATAATAAGAATTGTATTAGTTTAAATATGAGACAGTAAATACTAAGGGGAAAAGAGAGGAAATATTTAATGTAATATAATATAATAATAATAATAATAATAATAATAATAATAATAATAATAATAATAATAATTAATAATAAAGTTGGAAGGGACCTTAGAGGTCATCAAGTCCAACCCCCTGCTCAGGCAGGTAACCCTATACCATTTCGGACAAATGGCGGTCCAGTCTCTTCTTAAAAACTTCCAGTGTTGGAGCACTCACCGCCCCTGGAGGCAGGTTGTTCCACTGGTTAATTGTTCTAACTGTCAAGAAGTTTCTCCTTAGTTCCAGGTTGCTTCTCTCCTTGATTAGTTTCCATCCGTTGCTTCTTGTCCTGCCCTCAGGCGCTTTGGAAAATAACTTGACTTCTTTGTGGCAGCCCCTGAGATATTGGAACACTACTATCATGTCCCCCCTCATCCTTCTCTTCATTAAACTAGACATACCCAATTCTAGCAACCATTCCTTATATGCTTTAGCCTCCAGTCCCCTAATCATCTTTGTTGCTCTTCTCTGTACTCTTTCTAAGGTCTCAACATGTTTTTTTACATCGTGGTGACCAAAACTGGATGCAGTATTCCAAGTGTGGCCTTACCAAGGCATTGTAAAGTGGTATTAATACTTCCCGTGATCTTGATTCTATCCCTGTTAATGCAGCCTAGCACTGTGTTGGCTTTTTTGGCAGCTGCAGCACACTGCTGGCTCATATTTAAATGATTGTCCACTAGGACTCCGAGATCCCTTTCACAGTTACTACTATTGAGCAAGGTACCCCCTATACTATACCTGTACATTTGGTTTTTCTTGCCTAAATGTAGAACCCTACTTTTTTCACCATTGAATTTCATTTTGTTAGATAGCGCCCAGTGTTCAAGTCTGTCCAGATCCTCCTGTATCCTAAGCCTGTCTTCTGGAGTGTTGGCTATTCCTGCCAGCTTGGTGTCGTCTGCAAATTTGATGAGTTCCCCATCTATCCCCTTGTCCAAATTGTTGATGAAGATGTTGAAGAGCACTGGGGCCAGAACAGAGCCCTGGGGCACCTCACTACACACTTCCCTCCATGAATACGGCCGGTCAGCCAGCTACGAATCCATCTGGTTTAAGATTTGTACTAAAGATACTTGTATGTTATTGAATCATCAATTAACTCAGCCGCCACGTTGCTTTTTAAATATTTAAATGTAAAATTAGAAAATCAATAAAATTCTATTTTTAAAAAAAACTGGTTTTGCTGCTTATGGATTAAAATATAACTTTGCTTCACAAAAGATTGGTCACTTTAATTTGATACGGTAGTACCAGTTCTGTTTGCTGTAGATCATCTTTTAGGGCGTGGTGGGCAACTATGGCCCTTTTATTACTTGTACACTTCAACTCCCAGAATTCCTGAGCCAGCCATACTGGCTCAGGACTTCTGGGAGTTGAAGTCCACAAGTCATAAAGGGGCCATAGTTCCCCACCTCTGTTTTAAGGGAGCCATCATAACCTAGTTACTAGTAGAAAAAACACAATATGGACTATTAGGATTACTTCAAACTTGGTCTTGGCTATAGTAGTCTCTCCTAAATCAATGCATCTTTGATGTTCCATACGTTTTAACATTGTGGCTTGTGAAACTTGTCTTTCCAAAGATATCTTGTCTTAAGGTAGTTAAATAGGCAATTTTATTAGTAGCAAAGTTAGCACTTAGTATTCTTTCAAAGGCCCCACCATGGTTATGAGCAAGTTAGCTAATCCCAACATCTCCTGGTGGTCACATCTATGGAAAACCTCTGTCCTGAGGTTTCCTTGTAAGAAGGAGTCTTCTGGAGCACATGTGGGTGATCTCCTGTCTTCTTCTCCAGAGAGGTTTCAAAAACAAGTATACTCGCTGGGGTTTTTTTTGGTCTTGCTGCAGTTGTCATCTCTGCTCTCCATGGAGAGATTGCACTGAACAAGTACTGATTTGCTTTGAAAAATAATATTTCTATCCTAACAGCATCCCTAAATCTTTCAGGCAGAGCTCAGTGAAGTATCAAAACCCAGAGAAAAATGGTTTCGGAAACAGCTAGCCGTAATATCCAATGTAATTCATTACTCATTCCTTGATTTATTGGACTCTTTTGGGTTCATGATCATAGCATTTTTGATCAGTTGGAATAGAACTCTGCTTATTTTTTGTGAATGCTGGAGGAGAGAGTACAATATTTTCCTTACATAGTTTACAGTATAAATCATCTCATTTACATATCAAGAATATCCAGATTTTAGCATTTTACATTTTAAAAAATGCAGTTGCTCTAGGCAGCATTTCTCAACCATCATCTTTAAACTGTGTGGATTCCAACTCCCAGAACTCTCCCCAACATGCTGGCTGAGGAATTCTGAGAGTTGGAAGCCATGCATCTTGAAGTTGAGAAACACTGCTTTAAAGAGTCAATTCCTTAAAGTTGATATGACTCCTCAAAATAGCTGCAGGAGAAGCTGGAAAGTAGAGGGGCGCTGTTAATGAATCACAGAATGTTGCTGTGCTCACATGAGATCTGTCCTTTGTTTTCAAAGTATGCACACCTCAACCACAAACCACAAGATTCTTTAGATAATGTAAAATATAAATATTGGCTGACCAAATACAGCACTGAAGCAAGAATAAGTTTAGGAGCCAAACCTGTACTTGTTCTAAAACATGACCTTACCAATCCAAGATATTTTCAGAACAGCAGTTTTAATGTATAGCTTTGAAAAGCATGGGATGGAAATAATTGCTTAAAACAAATCCAAATCAAGAGCTACAAATTCAGATTCAATGCATTCTAGCACAAAGTCACGTGTCCTTCCATTTCGTCAGAGGTAGAGTAAGAATGAAGAACATACACAAACTTTTTCCAATTATGGCAGCAGCTTCTTTCCTAGCTTGGATCCTGCAGTCACATAAAAGTATAAGTTTGTTTTAATAAAAATAAAGGTATGTACATTTTATGATATCAAGTTAAGAGATCAAAAACTAGGAATAAATAGCCAATAAATACCAAATGGGTGGAAATTTGTCACAAGGAAGCCAGTTCTTTACTGATATTCAGAGCTGCTTTCCAAACTTTCCAAATTATGTTATTGTATTAACTTTCTTATGTGATAAAAGAAGACTAAAACAAAATTCATCAGAGCAGCTAGGGGCATTTAACAAAGGAACAATTAGAAGAAGCCTTGTTATTGCAAAGAGAACAATGGAACAACTCTTGGAGGAGAGATTCACCGGAACAAGTTTAACTTTGACTTTATTAAGTTCCTAATACAATTATATACATGAATTGTATTGAAGAAGGAAGTTGTAGAAAAACTCTGAGGAAGGAACTTTGTTGAAATTGGGTGAGAGGTAAGTGAAGTAATATAATTGGTCGGTTTCCATCTGCAATGGATTCAAAATAAGACTTCCTTCTTAGTATCTAAAAGGCTTTCTCAAATTATAAATATCAGACTGTCACAGAAATATGAAATATTTTTAAAACGATGAGAGGATGCTGTATGGAGCATGGAAAGATTACATATTAATTCCCCAAGATTTCACTTAACAGTAATATTTGAAATGTATATATTACTGAGTGACAATAGTCATTTAGCACAAACATGAGGCTCTATAGTCCATAGATGTTAAATTAACTACAACCTCAAGTGAGGGAGTGTTCCTAGATGGCTAGGTATTGCCTGCTTCTGACTGACAAATGATTGTGGCTTCTTATGTTTGCTATGAAGTGAACCTACACAATCAGGACAGGATATTACTTGAACACCAGGAGGCACTGTGCAAAGCAAGATGTGTCTAATTACATGCTAAGCCTTAGTAGCCAAACAATTCTTGGGTCACCAAAAGGAGCCAATGGAAAAACATTAATGGCATCTTTTCTAGTTGAACTATGTGTTATTTTCTGCCCCTTATCCATTTCTGCCTCCTAAAAGGACCAACAGTTTTCTTCCTGGCTCTACTTTGAGGACCAGGAAAAAGAAAGAACTGTGGCCAAGGAGTTTCAAGTACATATCCAGAAGATGGATATTCTGACAGCCCGAAAAGTTACAGAAGCCATGTGGGCAAGCCCAGGCAGGCAAGTTGCAAAGTGTGTGGGAGATTTGCCGAAACATAAATGCCAAAGAACCAGCACTACAAAAGTCACCAGGAATGCAGACAACAGACTCTGTCAATCACAAGCACCTAAAAGGTGTGGCAAGTGGCATGCAAGAGGAACCGAAACAGAACAGCCCCAGTTGACCAATCCAGCAACTGTTTCCAGACACCAAAGCAAAACAATGATCAATGTACCAGCTGGTATCAACTGCAGTGACTTTCCAGCAAATATGAACATTGGGCAACATCAATAGAGGAGACCCTCACACATTGGGTCGTATCAATAATGGCAACCATCTGACAAGAAGATTCCTTGCAGAGGTTAGCAAGACAGCATAGGAGTGGCAAGGATATGAGTTGGATCCTCCCTCTTCTTCTTACCAGAATGGCAATACTCGAATTGCTGAATATCAGGGATGGTGAGAGCCCTTTGGAGTGTAGACACAATCCAGCTTGATGGCTTTCATCAAATAAGTTCCTGTTGGGCACATCTACCCACACAAGACATGGGAAATTTCACCTTCATCTTTCTCCACAAGTAAGGCAGTTTCAACAGTAGTAGTATAACCACTTAACAGGGAACAACAGCTGTTCCAGAGCATACAGGAAGAAAGGCAAGGAGGTCATATGCAGAAGCTCAAGTGGATCCGGCCCTTTTGCTACCTGTGCCTACCTGCAATCCTTTTCATCCTCGGCCTTTGTATTCAATGAGGAAACAAAGGAAGGAGTCACAAGAGGCATCAGAAGCCTAATTTTCATGACGCTTACACCAAGAGGAAAATCCATTTACAGATGATGATCACACAACCGGCACCTTCACATCAATCACTGTACTAATGCTAGAATATTTGGAAGGAATCTTGGGGATTATTGAGTCCAAGTCCTTCCCTGTGTAGGAATCCACTACTACAGCATGCCCAAGAAAGATCATCCATGCTCCATTCAAAGCTTCCAGTGAAAAAGCCTACCACCTTCCAGAAATTCTATTCCATCATCCATTAAGAAAACCTTACATCCATACAAAATCTGATTTCTTGTCATTCAAACATGTTCTAGTTTGTTAATGTGCATTCTGAATTTCAGTGTTCTAAACTGGTCACTATTTTAAGCAGGGAGTAATACAAATTGAAAGGAACAATGGCTTCTCTTGATCTTTATATTATACTTCATGCAGGCTTGGATTTCATTTCCCTTTCAGGAAACTGCATCATGCATCATTCTATTGGCTCATGTTCAGCTTGTGATCCACCAGGACACCAAGATCCCGTGCGGCATACTGTAAACTGCTGCCTGGTATGGTTTCTGCCAATCCATTCCATTCTTGTCTTTTGATTTTTTTTTCTTCAAACACAAGATTTTTTGTTTGCCCCTGTTGAAATTCATCTTGCTAGATTCTATCCATTGTTCCAGCCTATCAAAGTCCTTTTGAATCTTGAGTTTCCTGAGGGGTTTGGTATCTATATTTTTGTGTCATCTGCAAATGACTATACTTTTTAACCCTTCATCCAAATAATTTATAAATGTATTAAATCAGCTGATAGGCTTGGTACAGAGCTGGCCACAGCCATAATAGAAGTAGGGACTGCAAAGTGGTACGGCAAGCTGCAATTGTATTTTCTTATCTAAAATCTCAGATTTGGATTGTCAGCCAACTAGATGGATTGGGGGAGTCATATATGTTCAGCTGGAGCTTCCCGATTTCCCTAGAAATTTGCAAGCAGGCAAATCTGCCTTTTATTGTAAGATTTCTAAGAAAGTTTTATGCCTTGGAGTCTGCTACAGATGTATCATTAATCTCTACTGACCCTCTCTAGGGATGCTATTGCAGAACATTACTTTCCTGACAATTCCATTTTTGGTGATTGAAAACAGTAGTAGAACTTACCACGATGTACGATTCTGATCATTGAATGATAGACCTATTAGTCTGACCCTGCAGGAGAGAGAATTCATCAATGCGAACATTAAAAATCCACATTATTCAATCTTTCTGTTTTATTATTTTTATATATTGTTCTTCCATTTTTCTGATGTTTTGCTTTAATTTTTATAAATTAAATTTAAACAATTAATCCTCATTAAGCAACTGCCTCATTTAGCAACTATTCAGTTATAACAGATGAAAAAGTAATTTTGCTATCAGTCCTCATGTTTACAACTTTTGCAGGTCTGTAAAGCAAGGAAAGCTGAAGTAAGATCATAAGCACAAATGCAGTTTCACTTAGCTCCCACTTCATTTAAGATTCCAATCCCAATTGTGATTGCTAAACGAGGACTATCTTGTCCTAACTTAACTCAGTATTCATGAATATAAGGGAGGAGTTTCCTTCTTAGAAGGATTTTTAATACCTGTCTTCCAGCTAGAGAAATAAATAATGCCTTTTTGTCAGATCCATCCTTTAGTGATTCCAATGGTACTTCCTGTAAGTAACTATTGTTTTTGCTGTTTAATTTGATTTAAATTAGTTGCATGGAGTAAATTAGTTCCATATGCAAATTAGAGGATGTTGTACATACAGCCGGAACTTACTTTGATTTCTTGTTGAAATAGCTCTTAATTCTCAATACTCAATTCATTTCTTTCTATGGGGGATGTTGCAGAGAAATCATAATTAAGCCTGAATTCTAAATGAAACTTACATAAAATTACATTGGACAGCAACCTAGTATATTAAGATGCAAAATATATTGTTCATTCTAATGTTGTTTCTGAAATGTTGTTTCTGAAATTTGTTTAGGTAGGGATATTTAAGAAGTTAAACTTAGCATTTTATACTATTAAAATATATTATTGATAATTTATAATTTACATATTATAAAATATCATTTATCTTATGACTGGGAACTAGTACAGAATAGTATTTTGGTCCAGATTTATTGTAGTTAGCAACTTTTAAAGAGTAAAATACATTTAAAATGTGTTTTTTAACCACTTTATATGTTCAGCTGGTATGACACAAGCTGAAATTTTGCTCTACTTTTTCATAATTTTTCATCACAACGAAGAAACTTTTGAAAAAATATTACTTTCCAAATCAAGACAACCAAATATAAGACATAAGATAAAATAAGACTGGCGGACCTTTTACAACAGAATGGATCTGGAAATACGGGCAATTAGTGAAAATCGTCTTCTCCCTGCAGTCAAATTTCAATTCAATTACACAAAGAAAAGGGTGGTGATGTACATAGAATGGCAAGTCTAGATCCAATTAATTCCACATCTTATAAGAAGATACTTTATAACAAGTAGATGCACTCATCAATTCAGTTTGGCAAACTGGGTAGTGATCTTTTATTACATCTAACAAGGCATCTTCACAACACTAACAGTGGACAATTTTAACTGGAAAGAGCTGGAATCTGGGCTGTTTCACTTTGTAAAGCCTGATTCTTATAGAGAAGTTCTGCTCTTCTGACACCAATAAAGTAGATGTGAAAGATGTCTGGAGGAGAGAATGTAATTCAGCACAATGCAACATAAAATCAAAGTCTACAAGTGTTCCATGCATTGTAAAAAGCCCTTTGTTCTAAGGACAGAAGACAATAAAATAGTACTCAGACATTTATTTCAGGTATGTAGTTTACACACTCCATTGAGCAAACAAAAAATAGCAAATATACAAATATCATAACAAGCATTACCAAATAATGTATCTGACACTAGTGTTATAAGCTGATTAAAGAAAATAATCAAGGAAGCCAGAGAAGATGGCTGCGGCCCATAACAACCTTCTTCTCATAAATTTTCAGTAGCACCATAATGGCAATACTTACAAAAAAAAATGCCTCATTCACACATACACACACAAAACCAAATTACTGAAGGCTTCTGTGCCAAAATCCAAATCTTTTTCTCTCTCTCTTGTAGGAGGGGAAGAGAGCCTACATCATTATGACTTGTGTGGCAAACATTTAACAGTGCAGGCGCTTAAGTGAGCTTCAACTCGTGTTCAGCTGAACCATAAGCAGGACATGTGGCACACCCCTCGCTGCAAGCCAGCCATTTTTAGAGCCCATTTTCAAAGATGTGCAAGCTCTGCACTGTGCTTTTTTTCTGTGCATGTGATTTGCAAAATGATGTCAGAAAAGTTATCTGCTAAAAGCCTGAGTGAATCTTTGGTAGGCTAATACTTCAGTATTATGAATCCTATTAATCTACCACAGTTAGTTGATTCGCTGCAGTTTTCCTCCAGATTCCAAGAAGGTGGCAACTGACAACATTCTGGAAAACTTAACAGTGAAATCATCAGACCAGGCACTTATAAACCCAGTCTTTTTCAAAGGCACCAAGAATTAAACAGCATAACTGAAGTCCCCTGGTAAAGGTGACTATATCAGGTTCTCTACCATGATAACAAATTAATTGCTCTTACATTGTACAAAAACTTTATACACCTTATATCGTAAACCTTCTATTTTGCTGTCAATTGCAAATATAATTAAATTACCCCCACTTTCTGATAAGGAGACGTCACTTTGCTACTTATTGTATATCAAGTACCAATTTTCTTTTTAATTTAAAGTTATGCTATATGTCATAACCTTGCTTAAAGAATGTGTTTCAACATTACTTAACATAATGATATTCTTCTCCACACAAAATTATCAGAATGTATTTTTTGGTATGGTTACAGCAACTCATTTTGACCAGAGATTGGTTTTTGTGCTGTATACCTGAAATCCATACTGAGGTTTTATATGAAGCCTACAAGTGGCCAATTTTCCCCATTCAAGTTCACCAAATACAGACTTTCAGCAAAGTTATGGCAAAAATACAAAACATCAATATAATGTTTTATTGTAATGCACTTATTATAATCTTCATGTCACTTCACAAAGTGCCACGCAAGCCTTAATAGAGACATATATCCAAATGTAAGTCGCATTGAAGCCTTGCTTCTTAAAGTGGCCTGGCAAGGCTCTTTAGTGGTAAATACATTTCTGCAGCACATAACAGGTTTAAATCTCAGTCTGAACTGAAGTGCTGAACTCCATAACCTGGGGTGAATGGTTGTTGTTTCTTTCTTTCAGTGTTTCACCATTATTCACCCCTGCACTATTGGAAGTCCCCTTGCAGGTGCATTCTTCAGCAATATAACTCAGCTGGGGAACCTCTGAGTATGGAGCAATGGGTGTAAACAGCAAACTGCCCCCCTGGTGAGGAGAGTTTTCTAGGTGGTCATTTTCAACCTCCGGCAGAATGCTCACGGTATTAAAGCGGGTGTGATAATCGCTGGAACCATGGCTGCACGAGGTTTTCATACTCTCCAGATCAGA